>OZ023222.1:5128384-9996519 GCA_964006125.1 Cryptus viduatorius | reverse complement strand
CTTTCACTTTCATATTTCTTCGACAAACGAGTCGAAGAATTTTTGGTATTAAATTTGACTATTTATCGCGTAAGAGAGGAAGAAAGTGTATCCGACGAGACATTTTTAATATTAGTTTATTTTTCGACATTTTAGGATGTATGGACAATTATTACATAATAATTTTATATAATGAGATATTTTCTCTTAGTGGTAGTTTGTAAGTTCCGACTTGCATGTGTTCAACGTTTGTTTGTTTCTTTTTTTATCATTTTTGTATTTTTTTTTCTTTTTTTTTCATTATCTTCCCTTAAAATCTTACACAACATCACTCTTTCACGAAAAGAAAAAATAAAAAATTAATCCATCATTGAACTATAAATTAATCATGAAATACGTGCGCTCTTGGGTTATTAATCGTCAATTAAACGTCATTATTTCTTTTTTTTTTTTGCTTTTGTTTTTATCATTATCAATATTATAATCATTATATTACCATTAATTATTATAATTACGATATAACACTATAATTAATTTTTTTTGTTTAGTTACTGATTTATTAATTCATCCATAATGATAGAAAGTACGTTACGATGCAGTGTATAGCGAATTACGTTCGGTCGAACATTTATTCCGGTTTTTTTTTTTCCTCGTGAACACACCGCGTCGCGAGACGTAAAGTCTTTGTTCGGAGAGAGATATATATATGTATATATATACCCGTGACTCGAAAAGGTGGCAAAACCCTGATTTTTGAGCTTTTCCTCCCTCCTCCCCCCGTTCGCATCGAGATGATTGGGGCGTATACGAGTACAGAGCTGCATCCGAACGCGTGTATATTCATTACATGACGTGTTTATTATTTTCTTTTCGCTTATTTTTCTTTTTATTAATCATTTATTATTTTTCTTTTTTTTTTTCATATCAACTACGTAGACGCAGATTTTGTTCCCTTTGGTTTGAATCAGATCAGTTGGAAAGAAAGAAAAAAAATTATAGATATAATCACTAGGTATACGAGGTCGGGGGGCGGCGGTGGGGGGTAACAAGCAAAGAGGCCGAGAGACAAGAATTAATAGATAGCGCTTCGTCCTGTTTCGTAGAGGAGGAGGCGCTATCTATTAAACTGCCCAACCAGCTGGTTTGCTTCAGCCGCGCCTTTGCACTCACACGCACCCTTCTCCTCTTTCGTCACATTCCACTTCTAACTGTTCAGTGTAAAAAGCTGTTATGACAATAAACTAAAAATATATATTTCGGAGCATATTTTGGTTATTCTTTTTTTGTTCTTTTGTTTTTTTTTTCTCAAAAGTTCAAGAAACTTTGGAATTTTGCCACCTATCTCGTGCACACAAGTTTGCATCGGGTTCGATCGAGAGTTTTTTGACCTTTTGTCGCGGAACACGCAGCACAGACGTATTTTTTTGTTTTTTTTTTATTACGTATTTTTTCGTCTTTAGTTACATACATCTTTCTCACGCGAATTCGTCCAGACTCTCTACCACGAGTTGTACACAGGAATACGAAACGTTTCACACCTGTAGCGCGTATCGAACACTCCACTCCCGAACTCTTTTCCCAAATACTCTGTGCACGTTATTGTTTTTTTTTATTTATTCATTTGTTTTGTCTTTCACTCAACCGTCAAGATGAAGAAGAAGTTTATGACGTTGAAGAATAAGAAGAAGAAAAAGGCATAAGAAGAAGCACGTCCACACGGACGCAACTCAAGAGAAACTAAAAGGAGCGAACGGTTTCCTGTGTCTGTAGTTTGTTCTTTTAATTTTTGTTTTTTTTTTTTCCAATGTGTAAGTCGAATGTGCGCATTTCTCGTTTCATCCATCGATGCAAAAGTGGGCTTGTATGTCTTGTGTTTTTTTTTAATGCGTGTTTATGCTTTCACTTGGACTATGTGACTAGAAACACGATATATGTACGACTTAGGTATAATAATAATAATTAATTTTCTTTTCAATATATATATATGTATACACATATATATAACTGCTAATGATGACCACTACGGGTTGTCTTGCGTTAAGTTAACGTTTAATTTTTCTTCTCTCCTCTTTGCTTATCTCTCCGTTAATATGGCAACCTCGATGAAGATATTAAAAATTAATGATAAAATTAATAATACTAGCGATATAATTTTTTGTTTTTTTTTTTTTCCGTAGATAATTATAATAATACAAACAACGATTACTTTTCTCATCGGCTTTGTGCACATTTGATCGTCAGTTTCAAATCATTCGTTATAATATATATATATATATATATATATATATTTAAACTTTTTCGTAAAAAATGAAAAGTTCGATAGATGAGGAAACGAATGAGAGAACGAAAGGAGAGATGTCGGACGCGGGCTCGTGGTCGAGATTGTGACGCGAGCAAAATATGAATTTATTTATACGTAGATATATACAGATTGTCCCAAAATTGCGGGACAAAAAGTGTAACAACGACATTGATTGTTAAAAACGAAGCATACTCTTCCCTTGAAACTTTTTGATCGACGGTATGGTTTTCGAGTTACGAGTAGTAAGCGAAGCTATCAGCCAACGAGGAATCCTGACGACGAACACGGCATCGGTCTTTGGTTCCTCATTGACTAAATTCAAACTGATCATAACTCGAAAAATGGCGATGAAAAAATAATGTTTAAGGGGAAAGTGTGTAAAGTTTTTAAGCTTTAATACGACTCTAACCTTTTTTGTGCTAATTTTGGAACATCGTATATAATTATGAATGCTATACGCGCGTAAGAGGTAAAGTATTACGATGTTATACGATCACAACATTCTCCAAAGTCGATCTGTGTAAAAAAAACCGTATCTTCTCGCGTTATTATTTTATCGAAGCCTCTTAATGGTTTTTATTTTTACATTAAAACGCAAGCGGCACACGAACGAATAATACGGTTCCAACTACCTTCACATATCTTGGCAAGAATCAACGTCTATCACTTTCATCCAATCTTAATTCGATACACTCGCGAAATAGTCGCATTTCGAGAGTTCGTTTTTTTTTGTTCTCGCGATATAAATTAATAAATGAAAGATACAAAATTTTTGGAGAAATTAAACGTGCATTTTTGATGATTTCGACTAGATAAGCGTTACGCAAAGCATTAACAAACACGTTAGTTTCTTTTTCGTTTACTTTACTCATATTTCTTCTTTATAATCGATCGTAACTTTTCGGCAAACGATTCTGGCACACTTTGGATTCTTTTCCTTCTGTCTTTCATTTTTTTTTAACGTTTTCTCGCTCTCTGCCTCCCGCTTTCTTCATCTCTCGCGCTTTTACAACACTATATACTTGAACAAATTTTTCACTCCAAGTATACACAAGAAACATCACTTAGTTCGTTTTTTTTAAATATTATTATTATTTATAAGTAATAACGCGGTGATTCGGTAGACTCTTACAAATATACTCTTACGCCATTTTATCATTTGTTTCCTCAAACAGCACGTAGTCATTTTTTCCATTTTTTTTTTCTCATTAATTTTAGTATTCTCTCTCAATATTCAGCGTCCGTTGATGTGTCAGCATCTCGACTGACAATAGAGTTTTCTTTTCCATGTTTATTATAATGATCTTTTTTTCTCGGTACTCAAAAATGCAGCTTCTTCTTCATGTCTCGTAATTGTTCATGAAAATCTCGGACGCTACGCGACGCCCCGTCGACTGCGGGTCCACGACTAAAGTCGAAAGGCCTCGATCGAACGTTCAATGATCGATTGATTCGGTGGTTTTTATCTCCGTTTTCTTTTTCTTTTAAAATTTTCTTTAATTATGCAGAATTCGCAGTTGGTCACTGCACGACGCGATTTTCGGACGCCCGCGGCGACAAAAGGCTCCTCGACGCATAGGCCACGAATTTTTTCAGCTTTTTTTTACGCGTGATTCGTGTGCGACTGCATTGTGAATGATTCGTGTTTCAATGCGTGCATGGAAGAGAAAGAACGTTATTGGTACGCGCGTCAGAAAAATGATAATGAATTCTTAGCGTCTTTTTTTTAACAGCTTCGGACTTTTTTTTCTTTTTATCTTGTGAATTCCATTTATCACTCATTTTTTTCTACAATACTCTTGTCGATTATATTACGGCGAACTCGTGTTGTCGAAGAAATAGTACAAAAATTGTGACTGAACATTTTTCAACTAAGTTCCCGACCAACGGCCAAGAGACGTGTCGCTTGCGACTCGTGGAACGCGTCCTACAGATATCGTTCCATGAATCCTTGGATCACTTAATCGATTAAAATAAGCCCCATGCTCCTTGGCACGTCAATATTTGGTACGTTTCATCTCATTTCTCTATTATGTTTGCATTGAGTTTTTTTATTTATTTATGTGTGTTTGTGTGTATATGTGTGTGTAATCTTTTATTTTATTTTCTTTTTTTTACATTTTTGAGCTTTGATAAAAACGTTTCGCTTGTGCTCTATCCACTCTCTGTCAGCTAATTAAATTCTCTGGTGACTAAATCGCGTATTATCTAAAAAAAATTTTGCGCGATTTTGATGGTTGTTTGGATATCGAAGCGTACGCCAACTTTCGGCTCTTTAAGTGACACAAAACCCTTTTTTTTCTTCATTTTTTTCATACGATGTCGTTATCGATGTTCAAGGAATGAATAAAACAGAACTTTAGCGTCGCCTTAAGCAATGCAAAGTTCAGTTGTGGAAAAATGGTTTCACACGTTGTCAATGAAGTCTGAGATACGGAGATAACAGAACTTCAATATCATTTTAAACGATGCAAAAATCTCTTTATTTCTCAATGCTTTACATACTTCGATTATGAAGATCGAAGTATCCTTTAATGGAAATAAAAAGACTTTGGCATCGGCGTAAATGACACAAAATCCGGTTTTTTTCGTTTCTTTCGTAAATACTCCGTCGATGAAGTCCCACGAATAAACTGTGACTTTGACATCGCCTCGAGATTTGACGATTTTTATTTAATTTGTCAACTAATTTCGTTAGAATAGGATACGGTTAGTTTCAATGTTTCGAACAAAATATACAACTTATTAATGACAAGAGAGAAAAAGAGAGAGAGAGAGAGAGAGAGAGATTGAGTAAATGTTACGATTGTGCGCAGTGAATGTATTTGTTTTATTTTTTTGTTATACGTAATGTGTCTATTCTGTGAGGTCCCATATGAGCTTTTCTACGGCTTCAACGTTTTGTCATTCACTTCTGTTGAAAACCCTTCAATTAAAATCACATTCTTCCCCCTGTTTCCTGTTCCTAAGTCGAACCCTCAAACCTTGGCGCTCCGAAAACACTCGAAATCCAGAATATATTGTCGGATATATTCGTACAAAATTAGAACGAGCGAAAATAAAGGTACTTAGAAAAATACGTTTTGAGGATTTTTTTTTTCGCAATCGCCGCGTACGACGATCGCTCTCGTGCGTTGCCTGTGCGTAGGTAAGTGTACTGTATTTTCTTTTTTTCATCTTATCCGTGTGAGTGTTTCGCGCACTCCAGCTGGGAGAACGCCGAAGCGATACGTGTGCGTAAAATAATGATTGAGATATTAAAAAGAAAATAAAAAAGAAATGCCTTACTACTACGACGAAAAATGTTGAAACCTCGATAAATGCCGTGTGTGCGTATGTGTGTGTGTTGCGTGAATTACGCGAATGTATTGCAACGCCGTCGTGTTCTGTCGATGAACAATCGTGTCGAGTGAAGAACCTAAATTAGACGAAAAGTAATAAGAAAAATCACGAAATGCATCTTTGGATTGAAATCGTATAGTCTCCCCCAGGAGTTTGAATATATAGCATATATATGTATATACATATATATATATACTTCCACTCGCAATATATCACATGCGATTATAAAGTTGAAGCTTCGCGAAGCCGTCGTTCTTAGCTTGTTGACTGAATAAAAAAAAATATATAAAAAAAATCACGAACAAAAAAAAACAAAGAAAATCACGCAATTCAATTTGCGCCGTGTGTACGCGAGCACGTGTCGTCGCGCACGCGCATTACATTATGTATGTGTGTTTATGTGTATGTGTGTTTGTGTGTGTGTATATATATGTATATATATATAATTAATATATATTATGGAAATCTTCGTGGCTGCGTGACGTTATGATTTCTTTCTTCTTTGTTTTTTCTGCATTTTTTTTTTCTGATAGCGTCAACTTTTCGTTTCGTCAGCGTGCATGTAGCAGGCGAATGTTGTTTTTTTAATGATGAAAAAAAAGATGCGAAAGTTGCAATAAAAATTTGTCTACTTACGAAGAAAAACTTAGTTGTCTCGCGAAAATTTTTCATCGGTATAAACAAATTTTTATCGGAAATTTCGAACATTTTTTTTTTTCGGTGTGAATGATCGGTCCACGTGCCGAACCAGAGGACTTTGCACTCAATGCAGCAGAATCGTTGACGAGCCGTACGATTCGATGGATACGAGTTGTGAGTCTGCTACGTCTTCGACGAAAGTTCTTTGGATGTTTCATCGTAATATTTGTGTACTCAACTGTTTGAATGATCTTCCATCTGGTTTGACGACTACCCTGAGAAAGTGCCGAACCGAAAGGGGCGTACGGGAGATTGCAGAACTCCGTTCGGCGACATCTGTATCTTTCGCGAATATTAACGTATAATACGGAATAATAATCCTAGTAGAGACCGCAACCGCGAAGATTATTGGCGATAATGACGTCTGTTACGGCGTCGAACACAAATTGTATGTTGTTCGTGTCCGTGGCGCAGGTCATGTGGCAGTAGATCTCCTTCGTGGCCGACTTGTTCTTCGCCTCGAACTGCGCCTGGATGTACGCCGCGGCCTCGCCGTACTCCTGTGCGCCTGTAATATTTAAAAAAAACATTTATGAAATTCCATATAACATTTTTTAAAAATTGGATCGAAAAACCTCTTCATTTCCAAAAGTCACGGAAAAATTGCTCTTAAAAACATCGATTCAGACCTTCTGTTCTCTTGGAAGCTACTAATTGTTTTATATCCTTGCAAAACGCGATACTCACCGCCATATTCGTGGAAGCAGATGGTGAGTGGTGACTTGCGGATTTTCTCCTCAAACAGATCCTTTTTGTTCAGGAAAAGGATGATCGAGGTATCCGTGAACCACTTGTTGTTGCAGATCGAATCGAACAATTTCAAGCTCTCCTGCATTCGATTCTGCGAATATAAATGATCATTGATTATAATCGATGAACGAGACAATTGACTTCACCGAGTAACCTATCGCTCCACAAATTATACAAGCCGATCGTTTGTTCGGGAATATTATCGATTTTTATGTGGCTACTTATTATTCCAATGACGTACTGTCACTTGAAGCGTAGAAACGATGGAAAGAGAGTGCAGATGGAGGGTTTGAAATGCTCGTGAAGATACTCAATTGACACATTGACACGCGTTACGAAAAATAAAAAATAAAAACGTGTTCTTCGTCGTCTCGTCTCTCGTTTCGTACGAGACTCGGAATTGAATGAAGTTACTTCCCACGTGCACTGACCCTGCCAATTGATCTCTCTTCATTCTATCTATCTTTACATCTCTCTCGAGTACACACCCGTCACTATATTTCCTCGCTCCGCTTACGAGCTCCTAATTCGTTGCTTCATTCATAACTCTCACTCTCCCTTTATCGCGTTCGAACTTTTCATTGATTCCACATTCATTCTTTCGAGCCATCAACCCGTTGCGCGTTACAACGGGACTCTTGAAATTCTCCGATGTTCTCAGATATTTACTGCATTCGCATTTACATATTTTCATAATAAAATAAAGAAGCAATCAGCTTTTTTTAAATATCTGAGAAACACTTAAAAAAAAAAGTCGGCGTATCGAGTTTTTACGTAAAATCGTTGGAAAATATGTAAAATATACTTTAGGTAAATTTGCAAGAATACCAAGTAACGAATACTGTGATACTAAATAACTCGTTTCGTCGACAAGTTGGTCTCCACTGCCCTTTTTTCGCCACAGTATCATCTATCAAAACGCGTTCACTACGAAGTAACAATGATACATCTCCGTAGATTCTTCAGAGCGATACACCCATATGAAGTTTGCGATGTATACGGATCGTAACACCTGACAGCTTAACTTACCATTTTCATTCATTTTCATACCCTTACTGAAGAAAAATGTAATCATTTTCATTTTGCAAAATTAAAAAACTGTCTAACTGTTCAAAATTAAACTGTTCGAAGTTTTGTTCTTTCCAAACGGAAAAGCGTGAAAAATACAACTTGCATAGCAGCTTCGTTCGTTTTTTTTTTTGTTTTAATTTCGAATTCGAATTTAATCTTACCGTAGTTTCGTCCTCGTGGAGGACCTGATCGTATTCGGACATCGCAACGCAAAAGATGATCGCCGTTACATCCTCGAAACAATGTATCCACTTTTTACGCTCGCTTCTCTGGCCGCCCACGTCGAACAATCTATCAATAAAAAGAAAATGAACAGTCGAATTAAAAAGAAAGTTTCGGGCAAAATATAAATTTTCTGTGAATCCGATATTAATTGGACTAATAAAATAAAAACGACGTCGCGCCTACGTTCGTACGCGGCGTCTTCTATGCCTTTTTTTTTTCTTCTGTCGCGTCAGCAAAGAGCGAAGCTGTTTGTCAGAGAACTCAAAGACTCACGTAGGGTTTATTTCTGTCCATTCATTAGCTCGTACTGTAATTAATGACTCACGTTCGTTGTGTGTGTGTATGTGTCACCGAGAGAATCTCTCAGTTGAAACTCCGACGCAGAGAGAAACTCGAATCGCAAAGCATCCGTGGGCGCGTTTAGATTGAGACAATGAATAAGCGGGGGAGGGTTCACCGTGTCGTGTGTTATTCGGACACAACATTATGCGCATCGCTCTTTCCGGTTCGCGTACAAACTACTTCTCTCTACTCGTGTTTACCACGCTTACTCGCTACGAACCATTTAATTCGTTTGATTATTTACGTTGAAAATCTACCGTCGGCTATTTGTCACACAGAAAAGTTCGCAACGCCTGCGGTGAATTGCTGTGAATGTTATATATAATTCATAGAATTTTATAACATAATAACTATTACGTTGCAAACTTTGTGCCGTCGTAAGTTTGCGCACATTGCGGATAATTATGATTTTTTGTCTCACGAGAATTGTTTTTTATAAGAAAAAAAAAGTTCTTGATGAACGCAAAAAAAATGCATACGGTGCGAAAATCTTCGAATTATCTTTTTATTGTTGACGGACGGGAAAAATATAGATGTATCAGATAAAAAAATATCGATGTCTCGTATGATGCAAATATCAATAAAAATGTTTATTTTTTGAACAAAAAATGATTGGATGAAAAGTTTGATAATGAAAAAAAAGCGAACGTTCTATCGACGTTGATGGAGAAATTTCCGTTTAACATGCGGGAACGAAACACTTTCCGTTCTCCGCCATTCAATAATCGAGCAATGAACGCGAACGATGAGTCGTTAGCCTCGCTAATTGCGAAGATCGGCTGATTGCGCGTAACGACGCTAACGAACTGCCCAATCGTCGCGGTCTCGACATCGAATAACCCCGATATACGCAGGACTCTCTGAACCCGATAAAACCAGTGTGTACATACGAGTTGAAACATACAAAAAAAATATGCACAAGTGAAACTTACTTGAAATTAAGATTTTTGAAGGAGAAATGAACTTCTACGATTCCAGTTGTTTTCACACGAGTTCTCAGGATATCTTGTTCCGTAGGCTGATAATCTCTCGCCCCTAATCGATCCAAATCGTCCAGGAAGCTGTAAATGGCAAAAAAAAGATTCTCATTAAAAAGAATTAATTTAGTTTTTGATTCGTTTCTTTTTCTTTTTTGATTTCGTGTTTCTCAACGAAAAAGAAAAAAAAATAAAAGATTCTCATTAAAAATAATTAATTTAGTTTTTGATTCGTTTCTTTCGGGGACAAAACATGCGCAGTGGAGAGGCAAAGATGGGATTAAAAACATTGTCGAGGAAAATGAAAGAGACGCGAGGGGGTAGAAGGAATACCAACGCTGCCGGGAGGCATCAGTAGAAGAAGAAGAAGACGGCTGACAGAAAGGAAACACTATCGTGTCGCCAGCAGGCTGAGAGGAAGCGATTAAAATTGCTTTTTCCGCCTTAATGAAAATACCGCGGAATCGAAAGTGGTGATAGATGCGGCGCAGGCTATTTCTGTTATATAAATGTTACCGGGTGGAAAGACCAAAGAAGGAAGGGGAGGGAGAGAGGGGTTTCATCTATCATTCGCGAAGAGGGACACGTCAAAGAATCGAGCGAATCGCAGCCGCGAGTCGCGTGGGTGTTGACTATCTTCCGTCGACGAATAATACTCAAACTTTGTTCTTATCTTCATATTGATTCGCGGCGAGCGCGATGAATATAGACGACATTGCACCGTTTATCAAACTTGGTGAATTTTTTTCTTTATAGAATTTTTAAAACCCGTTGACATTGATATTTTCGGAAAATAAATTTTCAATGAAAATCGTCGAGAAGTTTCCGTCAAAAGCTCCCGAATGGCATACCAATGAATGAACAGCGATTGATACAATGCGATTATTGGACCTTTTTAAAATCTAGAAGTGCTTTCTGAAGTGATTCATTTACTGGCATTGTTTCTAAAACGATTATCCTAAGGTGTCGGCTGATCGTCATCGGCACTATCGTTCAGTGTTTCATCGGTTGAGGATTACACTCCAAAGTCAGTTTGCAGCGAGCGAAGCGATAGAAAACAGGGTCTTCGGACTTACGTATCGCGGGGGTACAACGGCGATAACGTACGAGTAGAGTGAGTGAGAAACGCGTGGCCGGGTGGGCGCGGCTCGCAACAAGTAGTCCGAGACAATAGCCTCGTTGCAAGGTCTCTTCGATGTTCGAAGCGGGCGAAAGCACGTAAGCTTCTACTGGTGTCCCTCACACTTTCTCTGTCTCTCTCTCTCTTTCTCTTTCTCTTCGTGTACGAACCCTGAACTTGCGCCGGTGGATTTATAGCGCGAGGAAACTTCACTCTTGCAAAGTATCGAACCGGTTCAGTGTGCTCGACTGCTCTCTATCTTTCGATGTATTTCAGTAACGAATAGAATCAATAATCGCTCGCATTCGAAATCTCGAGATGAAAAATGATCAAAACTATTTCGCGTGCGCAGACACTTCTTTTCAACATACGCAGGTCTCGTATAGTTAACTCTCTAAAATTAAAAAAAGAGTTAACTCTCGCGGAGGTTTATAGACATTTCTTTTATCGCTATCCTACATAGATGATATATCATGACTATTCTATTTATAGCATGCAGAGTCATAGACGCAGGATCCTCCTAGAGTTCCAGGGGTATATCGGCGCTGGCGCTCTTGTCGTCGTCGTAGCCTCGGAAAAATCGATATCAACCCGTGGTTTGCAGCATTACAATGTTATATACTATGAAAACGATATTGGAATCTCGTGCCCAAGTTTCTTGCATATATAATTTCTTATGCGCGACAGGGCGGGGCAGGAAAGGGGTCGTGTGCCTTACGACCCATCCTCAACGAGATTTCGTTTTATCGCTCAACAATCTCTGCCCTTTCTCCGAATATCCAAATTCTTCCACCGGCCCTACTAAAAGTAGACCATTTTTTCCATATTCCATAACTCAAGGACTATAAAAAGAAAATCTTATCCGAACCTATGCAATCTATCGGTATAAAAAAAAATGCGAAAAAAAACGAAGGGTATTTTTTGCGACTAAATTTTTTGCATGAATCCTGAGAGTGTACGACTCGAGTTTTTTTGCAGGTATATTACTACGAGGAAAAAAGAAATGTTTTATTCGGCGTGTCAGAAATGGACGGATCCATTCGTTCGGAGGAAAAATGTATAATACACCGAAAGCTCGGGCGCGCAAGCCCCATCGATGTTTCTGAACGCTGCCGCTCTCTCGACGGTTTTCCGACAGTAGCGTTATCGTTTATATACCTTTCTTCATTTTCCGGCGAACTGACATAGGCAACGATAACGAAAAACTCGAGATGAAAGAGCAACGGAGCAAAAAGAAGAAGATGAAGAAAAAGAAAAAAGAGGAGTCTAGTTGAAGACGAAGAACGATCGAGCGAAGGGTCGACATCCGGGAGAATCCCGTGAACAACCCCCCACGGTATAGCTGCGAAGCTCGGGACATAGCTAGATGAGGATTTTCCACGAGACGACGAAGAAGAGGGGCGCCAGCAGGAGCTCGTCGGCCATTTTACTCAACCACGTGACACGGGCGTGGCGTGACGTCATACCCGATCAATACGACCCGGAGAAGGGGAGAAAGCGAGATGGATAGACTTCAACTTTTCGCATGCTTTACACTATACTCTTTACGTTTTTTCCGAACGACCCCCCGCCGGCTTTTGGTTATACATCTTCTGCTATAGCAGCTTGTAAACCATTTTTTTTTGTTTTATCGGACTTTTTTTTCGTGAAAGACTGTTCCAGAGGAATTGCTGATATGAATATCGGACTCACGGGCGTCAGCAGATTTGACGCGACTATTCGTCACAGAGAGAATTTTTTTACCATAGAACACCACACATGTTTCTAATGTACCCGAGTCGAGCTGATAAACTCGTTTTTTAGACATTGGCGATATAAACCCGTTGCGAAAGCGTGTGGAGTGTCTCGAGAAGGTACTTTAGAAACGTTACTTCTATCCTGAAGTTTCGATATCATTAGAATTATAGTGAAAATATTGTTTCTTATCGAAGAACGAAGCGACTAAGACGTTTCGTTCGCAAAGGCGTTTGCTAGATCCATGTGAAGCGTTGAAGAAGTGTAGAAAATATGTCTGATTTTTCAACGTTAAGTAGTCGTAGGATAATCCGAAAGTTTGAAGGAGAAAGTTCTGCAGGCAGATTTTTCCATGCATACGAAATTATGGAGGGGGCGGAGGGTAGTAAGTTAAGAGGGAACAGTCGCGTGTGTCGTATCGACGTAGGGGTTGTAGGTTGGTAGTAGTGTGGCTTATAGTCGGGAGCGCGATGAGATAAGCGAAAATACGACTTTTCGTGTTCAAGTTGGCGATGCGAGAGCTGAAGAAGGTACTTATTTGTCTTTTTTGTTCTGCTATCAGCAGTTATTCGATATTCGTGTATCTCGCATTTTGTTCCGTCGATTTAGCATTTTTATCATCTATGAATAATAACTATTGGGGAACCCAGAGAAGTCTACAATACGAAGAAAATTGTAACTATAAAAATTGCCATTACACAAACGCAAATGAAAACGTGTAAAGATCGAAGTGACATTTTAATACCGTTAAATTCCTAATGGAAAAGCTTCTAAGGTCGGAAAAGCTAAAGGGTTACCAGAACACCTACATATTATTTTTTTTGCTATCATCATTTATTCCGGTCGTCTTTGCCAGTAACTTTTTTTCATCGCCCACGCAAAAAAAATCGTTGATATTAATAAACGCCAATTCTGTGGAATATTGCATATACGAAAAGTAATTTTTAAAAATTACATTTTTCATAATTTTTCATATCATAGTTTTGCTTGGCAATAGATTTTCCTATTAATCGGTTGCAGTGTCTACGGTGTTCGATGAAATCTATAGTCGCTTTTCTATTCGCCATTCTTCCATATATATGTCTCCGCTGGAGCTCGCGTAGTGCTATCCGGCATGAGGACTTCGCGGAGGGGTTGACGATATACCGAGTGACGGGGCGCGAGTTCTGTGTACTACTCGACTCAGCCAACTCAGCAGAATGCGTAACCACTTTAGGGAGATGTCGATTTACCTTGACCGCCTAAGCTCGCTACAGCTCTCGGTTCGCCTCGGCAGCAGACCCTTTTTTTTTGCTTTCTTTATATCCCCTTCTCGTCACCATGGACACACGCGATAGAGCCTTGAGAAACACCGCACAAACGCTGCGAGCAGCGCGAGGCCGAGATTAACTCTCTCACCCACGTTCTCGCGCAATCCTTATCTTCATCCGAGCGAAAACTATACCGTTCCTGCTAATATCAAAGTTTAAAGCTGTAGATCATCGATTCTCTGAATTGCGACGAAGTAATCTCTCTTATCGTTCGGAGACTATAGGAGAGTTTCGTACTCGTTGAAAACTTCGACCAACTTAAGCTGCAAGTTGATGCAAAGAAGATTGTAAACTTGCCAGCCGTATATAAATTTGACAGATGAGATTACAAAGTATCGAGGTATTCTTGGTTTTTTTTTTTCGCAAAGTCCCACGCACTTTGCAACTTTCGATATCGAGCTGAGATTAAAGAGAAGACTTGGAGTGGGTGTCCTAATTGTAGGTTCTTAAAGAAACAATTTTGTCCGACCTTTCCAAGCCGTTCGGGATGAAAATCTCGATAATTAATTCAACTTCAAGCCTTTGAAGCGCCGTGTATCGATGGAAAACCTTTTCAAAGTAAAGAACAAAATATTCTCTTGAAAAAGAGTTCGGGGAAAAAAAATGCGAAAGCTTCTTAAACAGAGATACTGAGCCTCTCAAAAGATATTATACAAATTTGATATCGTGGACCAGTTATCAAAAAGATAATGTAGGGATTTCTAAGAATCGAAAGAGTTTAACGCTCATAAATTGGATCGAAAGGTTTTTTGAATATTTTAAATAATAAAAAAAAAAGAGTGTAGGCGATTTCTCGTCGTTCTTTGACTTCAGAAATAATGGAGATGGATTAAAGGTTCGTGATAATTGCATCAATAAGCTCAGCAGCCTTAACCGGGAATAATGATAACGAGAGAGGAAAATGACGAAAATCGATTCTACCGAAAGTTTAACGAGGCAGTTGTCCCGGATGAACGTATTCATCCCTCCCTTCCGACATTTGGTCTAAAGCGTGTAAACGACATCTGTATCGATGGCTCGGCACAAGGTTTTGCATATCTAATTCACTAATCTACATAAGACCGGGTGGGTATCCACGGCGAAGCTTTCACGAGAGGGTCATTCGATATGCTTTGCTCGGGTTCGTTGCCGATACTCCCTGTATTCATGCTATTCACGGTTCTCTCACCACAAATTTTAGCATACCGAAGGAACAGCAGTTTTCTCACTTTCTCCAACGTAACCACAAAACCCTTCTATGATTGTCCTAACATTTTCGTGGAGTCAGGAAATTCGATTAAACTCCCCGTTTACTGCTCTACAGTTTCGGGGTTTACGGAGACTCATTTCTCTCAGGAATTGTTTCTCTGGGACAAAGATGAACAATTCAAACTCACTATTTTGCCGAATCGTTTAGTTGATACTCGTTACTCCTGCCGAAACATTCTTGGACACCGTTGTCCGCCCACAGCCTCTTCATTGCCGCTACGAGCTCTTCGCTGAACGATTCCGTGTCCTCCATTCGCTGGATAACGTCGAAAACCATTTTTGCGTCCGTCTGAAAAGGGATTTTTTTTTAATAATAAATAAATTAGAGAACGCATCGATGTTCATTATTTCCGTTTTCGACTGCAGAAATTACCGATGAAGAATTTTTTTTTTTTTACGAAGTGTAAGAATAATAACGATAATAATGAGAATCTTGTGTAGTCATCGATGGGTGAGAAAGGATGCAAATAATTATTGAATTATCCGGACCAACGGAGACTCTGGGAATTGACGGGGCGGAATTTACAGGCGTTCGGCTTAAGTAGACGAGACTATGCCACGTTAAAGTGTAGCGAACATTCTTTTCGTCTCTTTTTCTCTTTTTCATTCTCTCGTGTACAACGAACGCTCCGTATACGATTCGCTGACTAGTCATGTGAACATTCGAAGTGCGCTCTACTGAATGTGCTTCATTCATGAGATAATCGTTGAACCGTGGTAAACCACATCCACAATGGCACGCAATGTCTTCGGTGCTTTCTCTCTTTCTCTATGTTTCTGTCCGTCCCTCTATCTCTCTCGGCCTTTTGGCGGACGTTGTTCGCCGTCTCGTCATCGTGTACTCGAGTCTATGTATTTTAGTTGTGTATACGAAGCGAACGGTGCGAGAATTCATGCACTTGTAAAATTGTGGCTATATAACTCGAAGGAGAATGTGTTCTCGCGAGAGATTACGGTGATTGGCTAACAGTCTTTGATGATAAATTATTAAATACATTTTTTTTCTCGGTGCAACTCCTTTTCAGACAAAAACAATGTTTAAAGTTCAATTTATCGCGCTTCGTTTCTTTCCACGAGCGAATAATTATGAATTCGTGGAACGATATTTTAAAAAATGAAAAGATTAGAGAGTAAGTATGACGCATCTTTCATTGGAAATAATGAAATAGGTAATAAGAAAAAAAAAACTCGTCGAGTACAAATTTTCAAATTGGTTACAACCGGTATAATGCCCTTAAAAGTATCGTTATATTTTTTTCAAACAATGGAACAGCGAGGAACTGAAAGTTACTCGTGGATCTAACTAAGTAGTCGTTGAATCCTTAGCTACCGAAATGGTCGGAGTCTTCGGCATCAAGAGCCCTTCAAGCCGCTCGATTGCTTTCACACCACGACAAGTTAATTATTTCCTAACTTGTTGCATTTTGCCAGTCTCTCCTCCGGAAATAACGATATCCGATACCACTTTGCAATTTCATCGTGCGGTACATCGCATAATAATTTACTTTATGCTCTCCAACCGACTTGAAGGTTTTTTAAATCTTTTATTCTTACGTGTCCCGTGGTCCGATTTTGATTCAGTAAAAATGGAAAATGGTAAAAAAGAAGTACACTTACCTCTCTTTCATTCGTTGAGAAGCTGATGCCTAAATTTGGCATCGCTCTCAGAATGGCGACTAGAGATTGTATCGTGTTGCTATAAACGACAGGCCTGTACTGCTTGAAGTCTTCCGGTGTGAATCCACTCTCGTGAATAATTCTAAAAAATACCAATAAAAATTATTAATAATTCGTAAAAAAATGTGATCTACTATTGTACAATTTCGTATCCCAAAAATTAACTTTTCACGTGTAACTTAAATTTTGCCTGTGTGCGAACCTTCAAAAAATAATTCAAGTAACAAAAAAGAAATTTTTTACGTCTCTGAAAGTTCATAAAAGTATTTCACAATTGTATTTCTCCGATGGCAGAGAAACAATCGATAATCAAACTAAAAACGCGGCACTGTTTTTTTTTTTTGTAACAAGATACCCCGCTCGAGGCTAAGATTTAAGTTCAGATAAAAAAAAAATTCGTAACCGGAAGTAGGCGTGGAAAGGAAGAAAATAATGGTAAAGGAGCTAAAAAGTTAGCAATCGAAACGTCAGTTGAGGTCATATATTTCCTTTTCACCGGTCGCGAAGGCTACAGGCCGTTCTTTGTCGAGGAAACGCGAGTCCCATATGAAAAGGCCCCATTCACGGTGAAAGCCGAGCGTTTCTGCGGAGGAAGTCTCGGGGTACGAGTTTTTGCAGCGATGTACCTCGAGCCCTAAAAATGTCACGCGTCTGTGTGTATGTGAGTTTCACACAGCTGCCCCAACTGAGATTTTGTGCTATACGTTGCCGTTGCCGGTACATAACCCGCACTCGAGTGGCTCGTTCTATCATCACGTGTAAATATCGATCTCTTCTATGTTGCCTCGCAGGGCGGGCCCGGTGCACCCAGTGCATCGCTGGCGAACGTTACAAGTAATGAGAGAGCGCGGCAACAGTTTGTTCGGAACAACCCTGACACGAGACGGGGTCAAAGCACATCAGGACAGGAAGGAAAAGTGATGAGAGGGCCAGAGAAAGAGAGACTCCCGAGGCCATGAGAAGTAAAACGAAGTTGACGAAGTTGACGGAGCAGACGAAGGACAAACTGACCGAATGAATTGCTAGACACACAGCATGCAGTGATTGCATCACTGTATTTATGACTTGTTACATATACTTAGTAAAACTTCTATCGTTCGAAGTTTCATGGTATAAAAATAAACTGGAATCAAATTCATCTATTTTTACTTTCATTATCTGACGATGAAAAAACTTGTCCCATAAACATTTATCATTAAAAAAAACGGTCGGAGATGTTTTTTCCACTTTTTTTTTCGTTCTGACGGCAGTTTTTTTAATATATCTTGAATGACAAAGATGTAATTAGAAAAATTTAAACCGATCAGTGAACATCAATTATTATTCAATTCGTCATGAAATCATCAAATGGCTACGAAATTTTTATCACATACTCGATGGATTACGTGTTTTTATGAAATTTTCTAATTTTTTGTAAGCATTTTTTCGAAGTATTGCTTTGTTCTTTATTTTTCGTAGTTGTACGCGTATAGCATCATGTTATACGAGAAATAAAATAAAAACACGAAAAAGATGTCATGATTTTGGTTTTTGGACGATAGATAAGCGAAACGGCAGAAAACGACGGTTTGAAAAGCAATTTGCAAACAATAATGGATTCTTTTCTCGATCTTCTAGAAACCGAGAATAGAAGTGTATAGCGTCGGAAGGAAAGGATTGTCCCGTGGTCTGTGTATGAGAACGAGTGAGAGGAGTCACGATAAATCGATAATTGGTTCGCGTGTGAACTCTCGTTTGTTCCTCCGTACGTTCCTTTTCCCAGCTGACCAGTGCACTATGCACGAGAGAGCACTATAGACTCAGCAGAAGCTTCGACACACGACAAAGGCGGGTCCGGTTGTGGAACGAAGCGCAGGCGTTTCTGCTGCAAATCCTTTGTCAGCCACCGACCGCGCGAAGATACTTAACGACGTTTCGTCGTGGTGGCCATGTACTTCCAGTATTTTACTCTTAACCCTTCCGTCCACTACTCCTTCTTTTAGCGTCCAGAGTCATAGCGGTTGAATCGCTTCGTACAAATTAACATTCATCCCCTGTCTCGACGACAAAGCAGTCGAGAACATCTCAACATCTCTCTTCCCACCAATTCCTTGTTACATTCGTGTTTCTCCGGTTAGTTTCTTCTGTACGCGAAAAGGCAGTGATGAATCAACGCTTACAAACCGACCGACACTTCCGGCTGTTAACGAATGACCAGTTTTTCGCGAAAACGGCGCTATACAATTTTGGCAACCGGCGAAAGGAATATATTTTGACTGTCTTTAGATAAAAAAAAAAATAACAAAAGTTAAAATATTTTTCTCGCATTGTAAATTTGTATTTCGAATATTTTTAATTGTAGGTAAAGCAGATTTGGAAATATATCGATTTATATGAAAGAAGCGGTTTTTTTAAAACTTAAATTAGGCAAAATATGTCCTTTTAATTTTTTACTGGCTGCGAGTAATATATTTGGTGAAAAAGTCTATAAAATCGAAAAAAAAAAAAAAAATGTACCCTAAAGTTAAAATTTGAAAACTTACACCTTAAATCGTCGAATTAAAAAAAATGCAAATAAACGTAATGCTTACTTCATTTGTTTCACAATCGTACTCTTCCCGGACTCTCCGGCACCTGTGAACAAAAACGAAAAAAATTGATTAAATTAGCTGCTGCACAGCATTATAGAATGGATTCGTGGGAGTATAGCATAGTGCATTGTTAATGCAACAATTGAGAGATGAGGAAAGCGTTTAGAAAAGAAAGGGAGATGGTGAGTGAAGATTTCCTCGTTGACACGGAAGTAGGGTACCGAACGAAAAATTTCGCGCTATCAGTGGCAGAGACGGCTTCGTTGCGGGCGCACGCACTGGGAACATATACGCACGACGAGCAGCTGCCTGGTGCGGGGAATGCGCGTTGTTTTATAAGCGGATATGACGTACACAGGCGGAACTTGCTTTCCTGCTTACAGCGGGTGGGCCCTCCCCCTTTTTTAAAAGCTCTTTCAGCTAAGTAGCCGCCTATAATAGCTACTCTCGCACGCTGCTCGTGATGCTGCTGCCGATATTACTCGTGGTGGAGCTGCTCTGTTAACATCAGCTGAACACATCGTTTTAACTCGGCGGATAAAAAAAAAGAAAGAAAAACAGACAAAGCTCGTCGCTGTGACACCTCGACGAGAGGGCGTAATAGAAACTGCAGATTGTTCGACAACATCGTAAGATCGCGACGAGAGTTTTGGAATGTCCTTTTATCCAACGTACTTAAAGTTACTGAAGAAGAAAAAATCTCAAAAATAAAAAAGGTAATGAATTATATTGTAATTCAATGATGGAATAGATTTTATCAAAATTATGTAATAAATGTCAACGGCAAACATTTAAATTCCGAGAAATTAATTTATCTTAGTTTTGATAGGATATTGTCAATTCTATTCAAATAAAAAACATGTTGTTGAAACAATGAGCATAAATGTCGAATACAAGTTATCTGCGGCATATTGCGCTTCATTCGTATCGCGTTCGACAACGAACTGAATAAACAGTCACATAAAAAAAAAATGTCCGCCGAAGCGCATGTGCGCGTGTGCTTTTTTTTGCACGGAGACTGCATGAATCTCTTGGTCAGGTACAGCACATGTTCTATGGTAAGCAGGCAGTTTATATGCATTTTGGAAGGCCGAGAGCTGCTGCCGCAGCAGTCGTTCCGACCAGTCTGTGTTTTCAATTGTGCGTGACACGCGTAACAAGAGTTTTATTGCTCGTTTCACAGAGGCTTTCGTTTCGCTCATATAATTTCGCTATTTATATATATATATATATTTTTTTTTTATTTCTACAACCGTTAATTAACCTCGAAAATGTATCGATTTACCGATAATTGTCTGTAATTCAAGGCGATTAAAATTTTTTTGTAAATTATTTCTAAAATCAAAAAAATATTAACTTCGCGCAATTATTGGGCAATTCGATCCGAAAAAAGTAAACAGAATACATGTAATAATAATCAAATGAGATATAACTCCGCCGCAACGAGATTATCGTATTTCATAACTCATTCATACGAAATCGAGCGTAAATATTACCGATCGTCTATATCCCAATTTCCATTCTCATTTTATTCGGTACCAAAGCTCGTGAGCTTATGTATGAAAAGGTTTTATCTCGCTAACGCGATGAGGCACGGTCATGGACGGATCGTTCATTTACCAAAGATAAGTTACGGGGGCGCGTATTTAACGGCGATAACAATAGCACCGGTTAGCGATTGTTCCTACACGCCAAGGTACACGCGTTTGCATTCGTGTGACTTTAATGCTCGCCGCTGAGCAACGAGATATCACAGTTTCGTCGGTCTTTCTATCTGAATAGAGCAAACCTGCGGTGGCTCTCTGAGACACGCTTGATTACCCGTTATAACTGACATACATATTTAGCTTGCGAACCTGATAACAGCGATATATCTATGTCCATTTTTTAATAGAAATATATCAATTTTATGCATATTTAGTTCATGCAATTTGCTACTTTCACGGCTACGATTTTGTTCATTTGCACGATGTTTGCCGAGAAATTTGAACGGAAATTATCGATTTCCGATTAATATATAATTCATAGTAACGATTTCATGCGAATGTTTCATGGAAACGAAATTCAATAATTTACTAATATATTCGGAAATCAATAAAGCAATTTTTATAGTACGGTATAATCAATAAAATGTCGCTTCTCGTATGAAGTAATACTTTTCTCCCGTTAAGAGGAGACTTTCGAGACACAGTCTGCCATATTGTTGAACAGTCTCAGTGAGTACATAGCATTCAATCACAAGGCAGGTCTGGAGAAGGACGATAGAGAGAAGTGAGTTCGCTATTGCGCGTTAGGCCATCGTATAATCCATCTTTATCGATCAATGCCTTCGGGAGAAAGCCTGTGGTAAGGACAGCTCCACAAGAATCCACGGAGCCGAGAGACATCTCCGTAATGGAGTATCGTGGGGCGTGAGATTGATTGGTTGTGTTTTGACATTGATTTTTCCACACTTTCATTATTGTTACTATTATTTCTAACCTTAACCCTTCCAAAAATCTCGAAATTAAAATCGGCGTTCGATGTACAGTTGAAAAAAAGAGTTTGTTTTATACAGCATCGTTGCAGAAAAGAGTAATCTATCAACTATAGTTTAACAGTTTCAGCATATTAATTTACGGCGGACGATTCCTAAAACTTTTTTTTCGCTTCTGCGAGTTGCTGTATCAAGTATTGATTTTTAAATAAAAAATAGTTCCAAATTTATGATCAGTGCGAATAAATACACGGAACATTTTTGTAGTAAATGTTACGGACACTATATAGCAATTTGCTTACGTTGAAAATGCTTTTAGACAGACATATTTTTGCTTTCTGTTGGAATTACCGAATATATCGTGTGCCTATTGTATTCTACGGGATTAAATAAAGATGACAGGGTATTGAACAGAATTATAAGACCATTATTTAGTCGTTATAGGACGCTGAATGACGATAAAAAAACTCCAATAAAGGGAAATACATGTAATTTGTCCCGTGAACCTAAAGGGTCGAAAAAAATATTTTCGACTACATGTTTCGATGTATTTTTTCGTACTGAACACGAATAAAACAGCATTTGTATCGTTAATGCAAGCAAAATGCAGTTAATTACCGAAAAAATATTTAAAAAAAAATGTCCAACCGCTAATTTTTTAATTGGATAATCTGTACCTTCAGTTTCTGTATACGAATAGAAGTATAAAAAAAAATCTTTCAAGGAATATATAATATATTTTAACGTATATCTACTAAATCATCCAATATATTAAAAGTTAATTTTAAATTAATTCATTAAAAGTTAACCCAATATATTTAAGTTATTGAAATTCAAAGTCAATCAATAAATCAATATTTTTGAAGCTCAACTCCTATCACAGTATACGAATGACAGGGAAGTAAAGAAAAGTCCGGAGTGTTTATGTAGGATTAGTTTGCAGAACACAATAACTATTATCGTAATTACTACATCGGCGCGACTCCTCGGTAGGCGTATTCCTTACATTCTGCCGCATTGATACATTCTGCCGTATCAATTTCAGTCCAAACAATATAAAGAATATCCATTCTGAATAGAGTAATGCAACGACATAATCAAAAATTTTGATGACTTCAGAATTAATTTTCAAAATAATTCTAAATATGACTTCCGGTCGTGTGATGTCAAATCAACTTCAGGATATTAAGAAGATTGAAATTTATTAGGAAGTTTGCTGTTCGCAGCTCGAGGTCAAAATAATTTATTGATTGAAAAAAGCATTCGAAGTTTATCCTCTTCAACATTTCCAGCTGGAGACTCGTCATGGCAAAGTTTTCCCCTTTGGTCAATGGGATGGAAATACTTTCAACCGTACAGCGATGATCGTTGCTGTGCTGACGTCACTCGTAACACCAATAAGCAAATGATGTTCCTGAGTTTTCTCCGAACGCATCGATGCACCAGCAGGCTATGCGCGTGAAACGACGGTAAATTTTTAACCCCGCAACCCCCGGAAGTTGCTCCTCTTTCTTTCGAACCGCTCGTTTCATCTCAACTCATCCAGTCTTTCGTTCGAATACAAAGCAAGAGGATTATGGCTTTGAGCTTAAAATAGACCGTGAGAATAGATATATTTGGGCTCGTTAACGGTTGCGGAAAGACGGTGACGCGCTGACAAAGACCAACACGACTACAAAGACTTCAAGTTCGTTGTTACGAGGTGAAAACGTATATTTTTGCACGAAAACGAACGAGAATCATTCTGAATTGAGCTGTGTAACGTAGATTAATGTAGAGGAAGTTGTTAAGGATGGCATACACGCGGAGAATTTGGCAGTGAAGGCCACTGTGCCAAGGGAACGGCATGAAGAAAACCAGAGTCGGCAGTAGTGCCAACGGAGCAACAGATTCATTTATTTTTTAGACTCTTTGTTTTTCCTGTTTTTATTTTTTTCTTTTCTTCAGCCTCTCGAGAAAGCAAACGAACCACGTGCGAGGATTTGTCGAACCGGAAACACTCGAGTCCGCACGCTAAGCTATATGCCGAGCCTCCGGTTGGCTTGGCTCGTTCCGCCAACATTCAACATATTCAGCCGCACATCTGATATATATATATACATATATGCGGACCCGAGACTCGTGGAGATGACACATGGCAGCAGCATGTGCTTATGTTTCAGTGAGGAGGACGAATGAGAGAGAGCAAAGAAAACTACGATAGTAGAAATGGGTTTGTGTGTTGTAGATACTGCACGTCAGTATCGTAGCAAAAGAAGATATTAATTTACAATTCACACAATGTACGATAATTCAATAAATACTTCGAATAATTTGAGTTTGAAAATATTTAATTATACGTTTTGGTTATAATATTTGTTATTTTCATCACAAGAGTCTAGTAAAATCATCAAAATCGTTAAAAAAATTATTAGACGTCGATGGAATTTTTTTGTTTTTTCATTTTTGTAACTTCGGAGTTCATTTTTCAATTGCATTTTCATAATTAATTATAATTCATTAAAAATGGTTGGAAGATATTCGCCATTGTTGATGAAATTTTTTCGTTCACAGGGACCGCGCGAAAACAAAATTTGACGGAGAGAAATAGCTTCGAGAACCTTGAGATGCGTAAATACGTCGGTTGAAACGAAGGGGTTTACTCCGCTTGATGGAGAGGGGACGAGGTACGTTGGTATCAGAAAAAACTGCGTTGTTAGCAGTTGAAATATTAATGTATTTATTTTCGGTTTAACCTTGTAATGCCTCAGAACAAAGCTCATTGCATTGCCTTAACAACAACAAACGATACAAATGTTTATAAACAACCTTTTTCCGTGACATTACGGAAAACTACACTTCGCGATGTCTGTAATTTTTTTCCTCCATTTCTTTACCATATTTTCTCACAATTTAAATTGTTCGAAAGTTCAAGTTGAAGACTGGCAAACATTATGTTTTGTTATACCAACCGCTCGAGACTACAAGACTTCGAATACAAAAGAATTTTTTGTGCTATGAAACGGTAGAAAAATGGTTTAAAATCATTCAATTTACATAATATTCAAAAATATACGATTCATCCGATAAACCATCAATTGTTAGAATTATAAAGCTATTGTTCCCGAAATAAATTTTTCGAATAAGAAATATTTCTTCTAAGCTGAATTCGTTATTCTTGAGTCACTTTCAAAGGCACGAGAATAATCATTTGAATAGAACGAACGATGAATTGTCTATTCAGGGTTTCGAGGCTTCGCAGTACGGTCATGCGAACCAACAAGTACGGATGCATCTGTCCAGAGGCTCCTTCGAAAAGCTGCACGTTTCGGGGGTTCTGACTCAGACGTCGTGAAAAAAAAAAAAAAAAAGTCGGGTGGTCGCCCTGTCGTTGAGCCGTAGGTACACAGAGAAATAGATTCGAATGGAGAAAACGAAAAAATGTTTCGCAAAAACTCTGTCGATCTCCTATAAGCGATAATCCGTGCGTCTTAAATTCGACTTTGATGCAGAAAACTGCCGCATGCAAAGATCTATTTGACGGTTTGTCTGCACAGACGACAGTGAGAACCACTGACACAGGTCGAGGCGGCACTCGATTATATCGTTGCACGGAGGTTTCGAGTGTCACGAGAGACGCTGCGTGCGTCCCGAGAACACGATCTCTCTTGCCTTTGCGTTAGAACTCGGAAGACCGACTAATATTGAACTACACGCCTACTTCACGGACTCTACGCAACGCTGCAATGTTATTCAGAGCGTGAATCAGCTTTATAAAATAATTGCATAAAAATCAATTCTATATTCATTAATCTTCACATTAATTAATCCTTCAATTTTGTTTTTTTTTTTAATGACAATTTAAAAGTATTAGAGGTTCGAAAAAAAAGCTAAAGGGTGGATAATGATACTTTTTTTTGAGTATTTATCACGTTGTTTTCATTAATTTGCTCCAAAAATGCGAAGAATATTTGTGATTAACATTTCGAATGTACTTTAAAAAAAAAAAATGTCTTCGTTTTATTTAAAGAAATAAGATGAAATTACTTAAAATCTATCGAAATAATGTTGAAGAACTATAACTAACGTTTCTATCGAACAACCCCTTTATATAGAATACGAAACGCCATTAGCCGCACGAGGAGTTCGCGAATGGCGATATTTGAAAACGATCGGAAACCTCCAATGCGCTCAACGAGCTGTGGCAAAAGCGAGGAAATTGTTATATGTAGAGTAAAAGATCGAATAGTATTTCACCGGGTGTCCAGAAGTGTGGGTCTGACATTATCCTATCGACGGAAGAACTCTCGACCCAATGAAATATGAATTCGGGTCTCGACGACGTTCGTTCTCTGCCAGGCGCAGAGAGGCTACCCGAGCTATCTACAGCTTGTAGACATCACTCTCAAGGAAGAGAAAGAGAGTCCAAAGGGTGGTATCTTGGTCAACGCCGAGGCGTGTTGAAACGTCGACGGGGCGCGGATCGATGCCGGCTACGAAGCCCCCACGCACACACATATTCTATCGCTACTCGGTCTCAATTGCATCAATATTTGGCACTTTGATAATATTTGACAAGTGAACCGTACAGTATTTTATCGATTTCCATCATCGGGGAAAAGAGGTGTAAATGATAAATCTGGAAATAAAAGTGAATGTCAACCTACAAGGGTAGCAAATTTTCAAAAAATTTTTTTTTTATAAATCTCATGACTAAAAAAAAATCTCAAAAATACGAGCATCTGGTGAGAATTTTTTTTGTAGTTCTTGACCTCAAGAGATGCGGAATTTTATTCGAAATTTACGAGTCTTTTTTCTATCACCACGAAGCATAAAAATTAATGATATCTCGGACGATGTTTTTTTTTTAAAG
Source organism: Cryptus viduatorius (assembly GCA_964006125.1). Classification (NCBI taxonomy): domain Eukaryota; kingdom Metazoa; phylum Arthropoda; class Insecta; order Hymenoptera; family Ichneumonidae; genus Cryptus; species Cryptus viduatorius. The sequence continues at coordinate 9,969,845 of OZ023222.1, read as the reverse complement.
AATTTTAATTTTCTCGAAGGCCAAATTTCGATTACCTACGGAAAGTTCCAATGCCGATTCGAACGGATATTTCACTCGACGATCTATAAAAGGCATAAATCGTTTCGAATCCCATTTGAATTTCATTGGATTGAATCGTCGGGAGAAGATTGCGTCAATCGTCGACACGGAAAAGCGATTTATGGGCTCGACAATTTTTTTTTCCGCAGGACGTTGGAATTTCTACCTCACAACCTCCTCGACCCGCATCCTCCCACACGAATCGACACACACACAACAACTGTTCGAACAGCGCGATCTATGGGTTCGTTTTTTTTTTTTCGGAGTGAGATTCACCAGGAGCCCGCGAACTGTGCGCGACGCTTGGCAAATCGCCAAAAATAGTAGTGGCGCTCGCGAAATCCGACCAAACTTCGCATCGAGATTTATGGCAGCGACAACAATTGGGTGCGACAACACGACCATTACTCGATACTTTATCACCGGGTTACGGGGAGGGGGGGAGGGAGAGGGGGCGGAGGGTTAGCGCTTTTTCGCCGCCGCCACTTCTTACTCTCCCGCAACCCATCGACTTCTCCGCAATCTCAATTGATGGCATAGTATCGAACGGCTATTACTGAATCGTCGATTTCATCACTTGAGTAAAGATTCTACTGGTGTCGTCAAAGTTGTTATATATCTCGTTAGATAAATATCGGGACTCGCGTACTTATTTTTATTCTTGAAAAAAAAAAAGCAAATTAGTCACAACTTCGAATGCGACTTTGTTTTATTGAGATCTAATAATTGTTTGCAACCGTAAAAAATGTGAATTAATAATACCTTCGGCGCAATAATTTTTTTTATTAATTTCTTCCTATAGTTCATCATTTTTCGCACGCAAAGTCCTACAAAATCGAAAATACAGTTTTTCAATTCTCGCACTAAAATAATGAGATGTAGAAACAGACTATAGCGCAACGTCGCAGTTGACACGAACGAGGAGTCCTTTCTGTTTTTGCGCCGAACGATAGTTCGGATAACTCTATCGATCCCTTGCGCTGTGAAGGCAAATCGTCGGTCCCTCTCGTCGCGTAATCTTCTTAGTCGTCCTCGACGAACGAAGTTGCTAGTTAAATGCGTCGATTTTAGTAGCGTACACACAAACAAATGTATATTCGTGTGACGCCGTGGGGTCTCGACGTCACGCACGTACCACCCACGCGAGGTCGTGGCTCGGTCCTTATCCCGTGAGCGCAAAGTATTACCCTATCGTTATTTTTTTTTTATGTTCAAAGAAAGTTCTCCGTTTTGATTTCCCTGGATAATATTCGCGATATTAACTTCCGTCAACGTAAAGCGTGGTGAACGCGGTCTCTGCGAGATCGCATAGTTGCTTTTTTTTTTAAATAAATTCCTGTCCAATTATCAAGGAACTGGCAAATCACCACCAAAGTATCTCCGTGTTAACATTCGTGATAAGGTCTAATAAAACGTAAAGCATAATTATCGTTATTAAAATTCTATTTTAATTCCCAGTACACGAATAAGAACGATGTTTTGTTCCGAAGAGGATTGCCCTTGCAGCATGAAATAAATTATTTAAATGGAAAAAACTTCGAATTAAGTTGAAAAAAAAAAAATCCACTTGGACTTTAGGAGAAATGTTTTTTTTATGCAAATTCATACATAAAGACTTGTGATTTTGACGAATACGAATGAATGTTTTGCATTTATAATACATTTTTTTTCTCACTCGATCGATAGACAACGATAGACAACAATTCTATAGGTGCTGAAACAACGAAGTTTAATGCGAAGTTTTTGGCACGACGCTGAAGTTAATTTAACGAGAAAACTTCGATAGAAAGCCGGTGTGACGCAATCATCAACAAAAAGGAGTGAGAAGAGAGGACCCGTACGCGAAAGAACGACCCACGCACCGAGTACAGACATCGATCCGTGTAACCGCACGCGTAAACAATTCGGGCGATCGATGCGACGCGATTGGGCGGATAATTAACCGCGGTTCGTGATACTAACATTCACGAATCTCGTGCTACTGTTGCGGCTATAATATACCATAGACACAGGCGATATGCACAGCGCATAGACGATGTTCGTGTTTCTGCGGCTGTGGTTTTCGTAAATCCGCCTATATGAGTAACGAACTGAGAGACCGATTCGTCGATTCCAGAAGAGACCCCTCGTAGCCTCACCCACGCAGATTGGGAAGCAAATATTCTCGAGCCGAAACGAGACTCGACTAAACAACCGACTTAGAAACTTCCGTAACCACGAAACTTCGCTGGCATTGCCGCGTTTTTCGTCGACGGAAAAATCGATTGATGACGCGAACCGAATATAAACTACGCGACGACAGTGTATACGATAACATTTGCAAACTTCTCGCTTCTTTTAACGACTTCGCGCTTCTTTTTTGTTTTGTTTTATCGTTGCGAATTCTTTGAACTAAAAAAGAATCGCGTAGTGCACATTGTCGACTTATGAGTTCCTTGCGCCGGTTATCTAATGCTCCAATTTTTTTAAATCCCATAGAATATTTATTATTAGTCCTCCCGGTCTTTTATGCATATCCTTTGTATTTTTGTATAAAGATAAACTAAAAAAAAAAAAAATAGTAATAATTTTGTAGAAATTATCACGAACGATTTCTTGAACTGACTGCGAATAATCGAACTCTGTTTGGCTTCTTTTTTTATCGATAATAAAAAGTACACAATTGGAAGGAAAATAAACGGATAAAAAACGGGGAGAAAGCCACAGATGTATATACGGGCGCCATCGTCGAATATACGTCTCTCTTTCTCTCTCTCCCTCTCTCTTCCGCTTTTTTTTCTCTCCCAGTGGTATAGTCCGCGGCGACGAGCGATAACCTCGTTCGTATGGATCGTCTACCCGCGAATCTGCTGCGATGACGAGAAGCTCGCGAGAGGAGAGAGCGCGTGTATCGTGAGTCGTGTGCTCGCGGAGGAATGGATGAAGCGAATGGAACGCGACAGAAACACAGCTCATTGTTCTCGTCAGGGTGAGGCACTCGGCTCGAGGTTAACGAGGCCATTTGGCTAATTGAAATTAGTTCGCGGTCCGCGTGCGACGACGCGCGGAATGAAAATGTTGTCAAGAAATTTCGTGTCCCCCCCGTCGACGAGGATCGCGCGACTTCAAGACAACGTCGTGTATTTATGAACAAAATACATTAATCGGCAATACAATCCTAACGATTACAATCAAAGATATAATATTATCGCAGTTAACGTTTCATCGGGTTGATTCGGTAATTGATGAAAATTCCGAATAATAAATCAAACCAATAAAAACAGATGATCTGTTTTTCTCGTTTACACGATTCATTAACGCATAATTTTGATAACGAATTATTTCGTAAAAATGCCTGTAAAAAAATGTGTTAAATTTTTATTAGAGTGATGGAAATAAACGTTTTTGTAGTGAATTTCGAGTGAATCAGATTTTTTTTTTTTTTTTTCATAGCTGCAAAAAAATAATCAATGGGCTATTTTTCCGATAAATATTATGTGGAGAATTGGGTTATTACGAAATATGATTTTTGTTTGCTTACCAAGCAGCAGGAGTTTTATGTCCTTCGCCGCCTGAATTCCGTCCTCCTTAAGATTTTTCTCAATCTGTTTGCTGCGGGCCAAAGCGGCCCGCTCTTCCGCAGACATGGCACAGCCCATCTTGCTACACGTTGCCTTCACAAACGCCACCCCCGCCTCGTTTTTGTCTCAGGCCCTATCGCGGGACGGCAAAGCAGCCCCGCCACCGCCACCCGTACAAACTCACGCGCACGAGCGAGAGAGACCGTGAGAGCTGATATAGCAGCACCACCTCACCTCCGGGCGCACTAGCGCTCGCACAATCGACGCACCCTTCTTCTTCTTCTTCTTCTTCTTCTTCTGCTAACTTCTTCTACTTCTACTTCTTCGCCGCGGCGCGCAGCACTCACAGAATAAAACACACGCACACGCACACTCACCGGCCCCCGGCCTCACGCACAATCGCGCACCCGCGAACCAACGAAAAAAATCCCTACGGCTTTCATACACCTGACTACCTCCGCGCGCACCGCACCCTTCTGGGATCGCTGAACGACGCCACCCTTGCGCCGATCTTCCTTACGATTTTAAATCTGAAACAAAAAAACAAACACTTCATTATTAATATTGAATCTTTTTTTTTTATGTTTATAAAATCGATAGTTTCAATTTTTTATTGAAGTATTTTACGATAGGGGAGATACGAATTTAGGAGAATGATAAGTGCGAAGGGAAGGTATGATTACTTGGTAAAGGTAATCGATTTAATCAATGATTGTTCCGGAATTTATAGCGTATAAATAATAGAGAATGTTATAGCGATGTAACTTTGACGATGTATTTGGAACAATTTTCAATATATATGAAACAATATAAATATTTATACAGGATAAAAGTAATCTGTCGGACAAAGGATTGGGAAGATGATATTAACAACATGTACGATATTTTCGACACGATTTGCATCGTTCATTCTATCAATACGTTTTATTACTTTTTCGCGAGGCACGCAGGGGAATACACAAAGTGCATCCATTTATACATTTATCACTTCGCGAAACCGTTTTTATGATTGGCATTTCATACGGCAACGAGGGAGAGTACTGCAACGTCGATTTGGTAAATTGGACTGTGGATCTGTTAGCAAACCGACGAGATATCGTAGAGATGGAAACAACGAAAAAAAAATAAAAAACGACTCCAAAGCGTGTTGTGTGTTCCCGTTGCTCCAGGGAACCCGAGGTCAGGCTTTGGCAATCTGCCCGAATATTCAACACGGTTGGGATACACGAATGTCGAACGATCGCGAACGACGATAGTCAGTCGGATTTCGTTGTAATACTTCGATGATACGAAAACGAGAGATTCGCACTTCGCTCGCGAGAATCTCTCGCAAGTGCGATAAAACCGATGGATAAAGCGATTTGCACGCATGTATATACGGAAATATGCAAAAGCGTGCCGCGAAAAAAAAGATTTATGCAAATATTATCCGAATTCTTCTGGAAGCGAAACATTAAAATTCCGTTTGCTTCAAGACTGTGAATAATGAACCTTTTTTCACCGAATTTTATTGCCAAGCAATTTTTATTCTTTCATCCCTCTTTATCGCGCTTTTCGTAAAAATTATGATCGTTTTTTTTTTGTAACTGTTCTTCTATCGTACTATAGTTGAAAGTCGGACATCTTTCCATTATTTGTAGCAGTAAGCGTTGTATTTAGAAATTGTTGAATCAAATTCTGTAATTTTTTTTCGAAATCAATGAAAATAATATTTTTCAAGTAGTTTTACAAATATAGTTCCTCTCTATCGCGGTATGTTGCTCTCCGGACTAAAAAGCTTAAAAAAAATCGATTTGGATAAATTTCCACATTGTCTCCGAGACGATTTTTTTTTTTTTTTTTCAAATTCGGCTGAAAATTATTCATTGTCGAAAAAAATTGATGCAGCTTGAGTTCAATCGTACGATATCGCGAGTGATAAAAGTGGGAAGGTGTCGAGCTGCCGACGTCATCGTACAGCACAGAGCTTCGTCTGGCGAGAGTCATAAAATCCGCTTTATTTCTCATACCTCTTGCGCCGAACGAATCTAAAACTTTTTTACAGCTCGCACGGCTCCGGTCGCCATAGAGAGGTAGAAGAAAGAAAAGAAAAAAAGAATCTCCGTTGACACGGAAAAAGAGCCGTACGTAGTGGCCGTTTTACGACTGATTCGAGTGAATCGACGCGTTTTCGAGACGAAGAGAGGCTCAAGCTTCCGACTGGTACGACGTCAACCGGAAATGAAGAGACTTCGTCGTCGACTCTCCCGCTGCCTTCCGCAAACTCTGTTCGATGCGCGTTATTTTTCGTTTCATTGCATCAATCTATTTTCTTTTTTTTCCAACATACCGAGTTTCACAGCACGCGTAGTCTTGTATTCTACAACGAAGTAAGATTCCGGCAGGAAATTGATTCTACGACTATTGACTGTCGTGAGATTCGAGAAAAACGTGAATCGAAGTATAGACGTTTTTCCGTGAGAACGCGAAAGTAAAAAGATGATTGCCGAGAATTCGATGTCCAGAATAACGCGCCATTGAACTGAGAAATAAATTCCTGAAGCGTTAGCGGTAGAACAATTCTGAAAAAAGCTCCTTTCGGACCGACTCGGCAAGTAAACCTCGTCGTCTCATTCCCTGGGGGAGGTTTTCGTTCGCTATAGATATAGGTGAATGAAAAAAAAAAACGGAAAACCAGTGTAAACGTGGGCGCGTGCGAAACGAAAAAAAAGAAGCTTCGCCCACGAACGCTAGAGTCTGCGTTAGCTATATCGGCCTCTACTTCTTTTTGCAAACTTTGGAACGTTGTTCCGCTACTAGCGAGCGTGAAGCACAACCTCTCGATTTTCAAGGGGATCCGATCAGTTTACGCGAACGAAAAAAAAAGGAACGAACGAACAAAGTCGAGATGCAACCGATCGCTTACTCAACCTGTTGCAATCGCCGTTTCTTTCATGTATCTCAGATATTATAATATTGATTTTGAATGCGCGTAAATAAAATTATTCATAATTAAAATTTAAATATTTTTACGTTGGACGCTTAAAAAAATGAATAAATATATATTTTTAAAAATTAATATGAAGCGAAGGAAAATTTATGAAAATCTGTAATTCGTGTTTGTAACGTGAATTTCAATAAACGACGGGCTACTTGAAAATTATAGATATTAATTTAATAAAATTGAGGCAATATGTTACGAGTAAAATCGATTTTACATATTCAATAAATTTTAATCAATAATATCAATTGCAGTTTAATTAAGGGACTAAAAGCATTAATTGTAAAACAAATCTAAAGGGAGTCGAGAATTTGTATTTAAATTGCCGTACATGTTGTGCGTCATGTCCCAGCGGTTTAATGAAAAATAATTAACATCCGATAACAATGAAAATATTTGTGACCTCGTAAAGCCTCTGAACCGTTGTAGCCCTTGAAATAATATTAAATTGAGACTCGAAATATTAATGGAAAAATGTTGAAAATATACCGAAGATTGGGGCGATAAACGCAGCGATGCGCCTCGACTCTGCATATTATTCAACACTGTCGCTGTGCATCGGACGATAAATGCATGAAATTATATATTACTCCACATATTATTTCGCGATACGATCGGAGTGAATTCACGATCCATGCCTGCGATAAATCGGAAACAATTTCCAGAGTACTTGATATATATTCATCTCACTCGTAGAGTCGAACGCAGGCGCGTACCGTTTATTTTAGACTTTCGTGCCGAATACTCGAGGATTTCAGAAAAGATGAAAATAGCGTGGCGATTCGCGTATTGAAACAATAATCCGCAACGCATAGTCTATCCTATCTTTCGTCTCTAGTGCTGCCGGAGGTTCTGAACCTTCGGGGCTCTTTTTCCGTTTCATTCGATAAAAAAAAAAAAAAAATTCTAAACGAAAATAATAGAAGTAAACTCCGTCTTTCGGGGAGAGTTCGACAACCACCGCGCGTTACGGGGAGATAAGCCTCCTCTCTCGTTCCCACACCCCTCCCTCACGACTCTTGGCTCGACTCCCGTTCGATTTTGATACGACCATCGGGGTGAGTGAGAGACTTATCGTATCTCGAGGAGAAACATGGAGAATCCGTGGACGAGAGACGAGGTTGAACGATCGACGAGCACCGACGTTGCGCCTCGTATATATGTGTGTGTGTGTGTGTGTGTGTGTGTGTGTGTATATATATACATATATATGTCTACCCTGAGGGGAGGCAAACATAATACCACGAACAGCGAGCAACAGAGACACAACGTACGGATTTCGCAGAAAAATTGGATCAATTTTTTCTTATAATCGTACCTAAAGCATTCGTCGACTTACATCTTGTAAAGAAGTTCATTGATTTGTAAGAAAAATGGAACGTATTTTTTTTTTATAAAAGAGAAAAAAATCGATGTCCGATCAAATTAAAACACAATTTTTCGATAAGTCAAGAGATGAAATGCTGAATGACAATAAATAATAAATGCGTTAGCAAAAACCACAACATTACAATTTTGAACTCAAGCGAAATATGTAATCAGGCAATGCGCAATGAAAAAGTCAAAAAATAGATGATTTTAATTTTAAATGTAGCGTATTGGGTAACTTATCGATTTTTAATCAAAGCAGAGCGTGCGGATGTACGAAAATTGTGAAACAAATCGAACTCAGCCTCGACGACAACTGCGGAGCAGAAGGGGCTGAACAATATCTCTCGGATATCGATTTTTCAGACGACGAAATTTGTCCAACTGAACGCAAAGTAGAGAACCTTTTCGATGCAATCGAATGTAAAAAATATTACGATATCTGGAACTGTTAACCTACTGATATCCCCCTAAAAACAATGTAAACTTTCTTAACGAGAAAAAAAAATCGAAAAATACGGTTGAAATTTCGTTTATTAATTTTGAAAAACGGCAATGTAATTGCTGTATCACGCAAAATTTCCGCCTTTTGAAGCAACAGACTTCGGATAATTTTTCTCTTCGCGAAATCCTATCGATTTTGAAGTTCGTATATTTTACTTTCAAAATCAGTCTGTGGAAATTTCGGATCGAGAAAAACCGTGAAAACATTTTTCTCACTGATGCCACCAACACGTCTCAAAATTGAATGGTAAACGGAATATATCGTTACGAATCCCGAGTAAATGTTGCACGGAACAGGGCGAGGAAGTGTTAACGAGTTTCGTATACGTAAACTTACTTTCTAAACCGTCCCGTGGTCGTTCCGTCGTCAACTAGGTGCCAGGGAAGTCGTCGTTAATTTCGTGGAAAGACATACACGAATTTTCGTCCTCTAAAAGAGATTCGGGCGACTATGTGCCCTTCCCAAAGATCCTACGAAACGGATGAGCAGCAGCGGCAGCAGTAGCGACAGCGCAGCGTGTTCTCTCCCTATTTCATCAACGGAGCAATACAGGACGAAACAGCAGCAGCAGCAGCAACAGCAACAGCCAACCTTCTTCGGTCAGCTTCTCTCGCACCTTTTCACACAAGCCGGCACTTTATTTGTTCCTTTTCACGGTTCGCGGCTCCCGGGGGTTATATATTTGATCGATAATACGTAGGAACCTCCACGGACCCGGCACAGCCCCGACGACCCGCACGGTCGACTATCTACCCGAGTTGAGGCGAGGGAGGGAGAGTCCTCCCAGCGAAGGGAGAGTACGCGCCACGGCGAAAACGAGTCGCGCGCAATCACGACGTTTCTACACGAAAAAAAATGTATTTATCGTCTTTACTGTTTTTTTTTTATACGAACGAAAAATCCTTTTGCACTTTTTTTCAGCTATTATTTTATGAATTCCGGTTTGTCTATTTACGATATATATATATATGCGTTTATACGTATATCTACGTTCACCCCTTCTGCCACCCTAATGTTGTATTAATCGTCCGAACACTCTGGTAAAATTCTTGTCGCACCGGTACGATGTTAAAAAGTCCTCGACTCCTCTTTGTATTTTTTTTTTTGCGAATTTTATATCTCGAACGTTGAGATAGCGAATGTTATTTTAATTTTTTTTGTAAAAGTGAAAGAACGACGAAAGTTCTCCAGCAGCACTGAGAAACGAGGAGAGCACAGCGTACCGGGCCTCTCCTAAGCTGGGAACGAGATGCGGGGAAGCGATACAAATCGACTCGTGAACTTTTGACAGCGCCTTGCTGTACGCGCACTGGCGGAACCGGACGATCAAGGCGCCCTCTCGCCCCGCCCCGACCCGGCGACGCCGACGTACCACCACCACTAAACTAACCCACAACGCCAACGACATCAGCGTCACCGGCAGCAGCCCGCTGCTCAACGTTGGGGTTCACCGATCGATTCTACGGACCCCTCCGGTTTCCCGAGGAAAAGCTCCATCGTTTTAGGCTCCCTGCCACTAGAGGTTTACATCCTTGTAGCGCGGGTACCTCGCCCGTTAGTACGTTGAACGACAAATTTCGAAGTTACCGCGAGCGACATCTATGCACGACTGGACGAATCGAGGGAAATTGAGTTCGCGGTCGATCTCTTTCCGTTTGTTTGAAGTTTAGCTACAAGCGAAAGTAAAATTCTCTGATAAACCAGCTGCAGATAGAAGTAGTTACCAATGAAAATAAAAGAACATCATTCGAAAAAAAATAATCACTTTATTATTGTTATTATTCTCAATGATAAAACAATGTTTTTTATATTCCTATACGAAGTATAGAGGCCGATAACCTTTACTGGTTCGGTGGATTGGCACTATTGTTTTAACTTGGTATCTATTTATTTGTTTGTGTATATTCTTCATTGAAATATTTATAGAAATATTTTTTCAACGTCAATCTGATAACGTATCCAGAAAAATATAAATATTGATATCTACATGTATATACAAGACTAATGAGTACTTGACGGGGAACGAGCTCGTCAAAAGCTTTTAAAATCTTTATGCACTCGAGAATGTAAAAATGAGCGCAAAACTTGACTAAAAAAGGTTTAAGATGAACAATTGAATCGCCACTTACCTTATTAATTTCGAATTCCAACCTCGTCAGCGATGTGATTGCGGGTATATTACAACCGTAGGATTCTAACTGGAAACAGGCGCATGGTACTTGAATCATGTATATATACCGTTATATGTATATTTTGTAACACAGTACTTGTTTAATCACTCATTGAGATTTATCACGTTTCCACCATATACCATCTAGTTTAATCACGGAGAAGAGAATATATTAAATACATTACTGCTAATGTTGATAGTGAGCCCCCGCGATGTTTCGTAATTTAATAAGGGTGTGTGTGTTGTGATTTTTTTCGTATGCACGTCTTCGTATCTCGAATTTCGCTCATATTCGTACAGTAAACATTGAAACGAGCCCAATCCAGTTGCATCGTATTTCGTTATTATTATTATTATTAATTTTTTTTTTTCAAAATATCCTGTCACCGTTTTTTTTTTTTTTTTTTCAATCACGGTACTTACTTACGTTATATGTATACGCTCTCATGTAATATTTACACGTTCATTCTACTTACACGTTACAGCCGAGCATTGAAAAATCTTTTACGTTTATCCTATGTGCATCCTGCGGCTATAGATTGGTCCGAAAGTTCGTAACGATATTTGATATATCGATTTTAGCCGATTGACACTAATTCCGGATGTGATTCTGTTGTTTTTTCTTTCGTTTTTTATCTGTTATTATGTTTTTGTTGTGGAGGGAAAGAGAGGGGTAAACAACGACTGTCGGACAACTCTACAAACCGCCTTCATCGACGCTTAATTTCATTTTTTTTATGACAATTATACAATCGATCGGTTATCTGGCACACGCAGCATCTCGGATCCGGACTCGTGAACAAGATACAAGTACAAAAATACTTATTTTTTTTTGTTTATTTGTTTTTTTTTTTTTTTCTCTGTACTTCGTTCTAATGAAAAATTCAGCGTCTCGTAATCCCTAAAAAACTATGTCTAATTGTAAAACTCGTAGATAGTCGCATTGCTTTTATTGCATCGGACACGGAGTAAAGTTCACTGTCCTGTTAATAAATGGAAAATGTTTACGTTTATTTTTATTTTTCTTGCTTTTTCGTTTTTTTGTCTTTTGTTCATTTTGTAAATCTTGAAATGTTTAGTTTTTTTTTTGTTTTGCTTAATTAAACGACTCGTTACGTTCGTTAAGGACGAAATATTCGTCGAGGCACATTCCTCTCTCCTATATTGCCTAAAAAATTGTTCCACGATTAGAGTAGTGTTCGATAGAGTGCCTTACTGGTATTAGAGATTAGTATAAAGAATATTAGAAGTAATGGATGGCGGCATTGTACATCGAGTGGGTCAATATTTTTTTTTTGGTTTGTGCGAATGGTGAAATTAAAAAATGATAGTTTAGACGTTAATAATGTAAATGATAAAATATAAGGGTTTTCCAATTATTTTTAAATACATTATGCTTTTTAGTTTATTAGAAAATTATATGAGCCGATTTGATAAAAATAAACATAATGATTAAATATTTTTATTAGTTTTTATGAAGTAACGGTAGAAACACCCAGATGGCCCACTTGTTACACAATGACGCGAATTTTTTTTTTTTTTTTCGTATTTCGTTCGTTATCTGAGGGAATTCGTAACAGCGAGTTTGATTGCACGCTTATTATTGCCGAAAAACGTATAATTCGTCCGTTTTCGCTAATCTACATCTCGATAATCGACAGTCGGTGTTCGTACGGATAAATACTAATTGGACGAAAAAACTCATTCGGGTGACACTTTCCAATCGCCGCGAAATGGGGCGAAATAGAAGAGTCCTGTCCGAGATCTCCAACAATTTCCTTTTTTTTATGCCTCCGTCGGTGGATCCGAGATGCGTCGTCGTGTTTATTTTTTCCCCGAATATAATATCCGATCGTCAAAATATCCTATAAACGACCTACACAACATTTATATATATTTTTTTTTCGTAGAATATTTCTCAATCACACAAGCTTTGATTATAAAAAACGTACTTTCGCCAAAGTTTCACACAGCATCGCTAAATTCTACGGGCTATAACAGCAGCGACGACGACGAATCCGAAGATAAAAATCGAAGTTCAAGGAATATCATTCATTTTTATTCTCCTTTTTTTAGGCGTCTGCAGCGTGACTGCAGGTTTGTCCTAAAAAAAAATTTTAATCCCGAGGAAAATCGTGGTTTTTCTTTTTCTCCGAATCGAAGCACACAACCTACGGTGTCGCTTGAGCAATTTCTACAGTCTGCCAATTCGAACTGCGGCTCGAACGAAGGAGATCGAGAAAAAAAAACCGTGTGAAACGCGAATCAGGACGAGAATGAAGGAAAAAAAAAGATTATTCCTTTCATTGAACAATTATTACAAAGATCAATATACATATATTTTTTGTTTTGTTTTATCTCGTAAAAATGAAGAAAAAAATAAAATAAAATAGGCTTTACGCAAGCGAAATTACATATTCTACAAATCGTAACGAAGGTTTCTTTCACTTAATATGAATTCGTGCGGATGATAATTGGGAAAATCGGAATTCGGAAGCGAAGGGAATTGAGGTACACGAAATTTTTTGGGACAACGTCGACGCGAGAATATCGCGCTGATTTTTTTTTTTTTGGTAACGAAGTTCGCACATCGGCGAAGAAGCTATTGCAGATTTTTTGTATTTTGCCAAACACGAAAACGACAACGTCCGTGTCGAAACACGAAGTTCATCCGGCTGGGCAAGCGGCGATTATCGTACAACGAATTAAAAAAAAATACAATAAAAATGACTTTGAAAAATATGAAAAAAAAAAAAGATAATCCCTTATGTCCAAATCATTGCTGTATTCGCATCGTATCATTATCGTAGCATCTATCTACAGTACATAAAACATAACACTAAAAGTTATTCAATTCAAGTAAACCTATTTGTATTTTTTTTGTTTGTTTTTTTTTCTCAATTTATATGATTTTGTATGTATAGTAAATTATTGTATTTAAACGCACGCTTATCGCTTAGCTGCATACGAATTTGTCTCATCTGTGTTGGTTGGTTGGTTTCTTTTTTTTTTTCATCTTTCTTTTTAATAATATATAATATAATAATATACTATGTCGCATATAAAAAACAATTACTTAATATAGAGTACAAGATCGTTTTCTTAGTTAAGTTCTTGTTTTTGTTGTTTTTTTTTCTTCTCATTTACTTTATCTCATAATTATTTATATATAAACGTAAGACCTCGTCCATCTCCGATAGAATGAACGTGTTCCCTCGTTCCCGGATTTATACGCAAAAGTTTTGACAAGAGGATCTTCCAGCGATGGAGAACACAAACGTATCTGTGTCTCCCGTTATCGAATTAATTGCCTGTTTTTTTTTTCGTGCATCGAGTGTCGCCTGTCGATCTTTCTTTAGGAAGTAATTCTCAAAGGGAAACAAAACCTTCAATTTCGGGACTCGGGCACGTTATTGCACATCGAAAGAGAGAAAATAAAAAACGAAAATTACGAATCGCGGTATCATCGAGTTGTTCGGACATTCGATATTCAACTGCTGTATTGCACGTGCACACGAAAAAAAAGTATAATAGAAAATAATAGAAAACAAAGAATGAATAAGAAAAGGTAAAGAAAAATATTCTTGAAAATAGGAACGAGGGAACACCGTGAATCGCGCCTCCCGCTCTGCTGCAAGGTCGGCGTTTACCCCAAAAAAAAATTGATCTCTCTCGATCGAAGTTTTCATTTTGCTTTAGGAAGAAAAAAAAATTACTGGGGGTAAAGAAAACTTCGTCGAACGCTGTTGATTGGTTGTTTATTATTATTTTTTTTTTTTTGGGTTTTGGCAGGTCTGAGCGTTTCACCATTGTGTCTCGTGTGTAGGTGTCTGCGGGTGTGAGATCGATCCGAGTATATTTTTCACCGACAAATACCGTGTGTTTGTTGGCTCTAGCTGAAGAGGCAGGCTACATCGCGACGTTGCTGCGTCAACATAATCGTCTGCTCCACGTTCCGTCTCCGTATCCTAGAAGATCCTCTCATTCAAAACTCTCGTCTAATTCCGTACTCCTATTTGGACTCGTTTTGTGTGTTTTCTTTCTTTCTTTCTTTGAACTAACAAAACATCCTACGCGATGGAGACGTACGGAGACATCGGATTTTTATCGCGCGTAAACGAACTCTCTTCTCGATAAACGACGTTCTCCACGTTGATTGCGAAAAAAACCCAAAAATGAGCGAATATAATTTTGTAATCACTCGTAAAAAAAATCGATTGCAAACATCGCCTAATTATGATTTTACGCTTTGGCAATAAGAATTTCGACAATTTTTTGTACGATCGAATAAGAATTTTTTTTGAAAAAAATAATATCTTTCTTCAATTATGCGATAAAACGTCATATGTCTCGTCGGCAATTTTTTTTTCTCGATTTACGGGAAGCTCAATGGTAGTGAAATTTTATGCGATTCAAGATTGAGACAATGTATGGTAATTAAAATCGCTGAATTATGTTTTTCACATCGACCTGCGATGTTTTTATACCGAAAAAAATCGATTCTTGAATCGTCGATATCTACAGTAATGGCGAAAGTGTGTAAAAAAACAGACTGTGATGTTTAATAGTTTGTTTTTAAAGGAGTAATCGAATAATGATGTTCATTTCTTAAAGCATGTGATTGTGTTACTATGCATTCGTCATTTATAAATACTGCGCAAAGACGATAGCATTCGGTATTAGTTTTCGGGCGGAAAATCCATCGCGTCGAGATGTTTTAAACTCGATAGATTCTGAGACAGAGAGAGAACGGATGGAGAGAGAGAAAGAGATCGCTAGATAGGCTAAAGATCGCGAGATATCGATATTTAGCCACAATTGTAGTTGCCGTTGGCCGCGACGTTTTCAAAGTGGCATCGAGAATTAATTCGTTGCTGGTCGAGTCCATCGATTGTCAGGCACTTTCCCCGGGATAAATTACGAGAGCGCACTCACCACACTCGGGCAGGTAGATGGGGCGGTCGTGGCAGCAGAGGTAGGCACCGTCAATATTGAATGATATTATCCACGACTGCGAAGCCGCACGCACCGAGACCGGCGCTTGACATTAGACGCACCAATTCTCTGGCGTGCGATACGGCTACTTCGAGTGGTGGTCGACGAGGAAGATTACTCGATTCTGCAACGTCGAATAGATGGTAAATATTCATACGAAAAATATTGCATATTTATTTTCAACAATAAGGTATAAGAAAAAACGGAGTAAAAAAATAGAGCGGTGAAAAAGTAAACAAATTAATATAAATAAAAATCCTTAATTTATTCGATTTATTTATACGTATTTGCGATACTCGTTGAACGAAAAGCACTCACCGAGTATTGCGGAATTGAGCCTCGCGCACACAGTTTCTCTCTGTTGTGGATCCAATTGCCACCCAACAGGCGAGTTCCACGGATTCGAATAAGCGAGCAGACTAAACGCGTCCTGTAGCATTTTCTTGTTGCCCTCATTTTTTCCGTGCTGTTGTCTCAAGTGTATCGATTGCGAGTACAACTGTCTGCCGAACTCGAGCATCTTCTCAATTGCTTGTTTATTACCGCCGCACAATTGTTTTTTGCTACTTTTGCTCGACGTACTATCGTTGTTAACGCTGCAGTTGCCATTCTGCTGCTGTTGTTGATTTTGATTGGCACTGTCTACCTCTGCAAAAAAATCGAAAAATACCTAAATAAATCAACTTTGACAATGATATAAGACGAAAGACAATAACAAACTTCTGCAAGACACTTTCATGAGTTTAATTTAGCTATGTAATCGATTATTCGAGAGAAATACACACCCATGTCAACATCTTCGCCGTTTTGACACTTGAACCCGTTTGCGCTTGGATTACCATTCTGATATCCGTTGCTACTATTTTTAACGCCGTTCGTCGCACCGTTCGTCGTGTCCTCCATGTCAACGTCTTCCTCGATCTGTCCATTGATGAATTGTTGATCACCGCCGGCGCCGTTCATCGTATTGTTGAAGTTCATCTCCTCGACGTTCCCGTTTGCCGGCGACTTCGTATAAGTCTTTGTCGATTGTATTACACTCGTTTGATTCTCGTTGGTACTTTGACAAACCTCGGAATCGCTGCCGTTAACCATTTCGACGAATTGACGACACTTCAGGGCGAACATTAAATTCGGATCGCGTTCCAGAAGTCCGGGATATAACCGACTCGTTAGATCTATCGCTTCGCCCATACGACCAGCCAATACGAGCTTCAAAATTCCTGAAATCAATCGTCAGCATTGGGAAGAGTTAAACACGAATTTAATCGACGACAAGATAATAATTTAAAGAAAAAAGAAATGGAAAAACCATAACGCGAGACGATATTGCGTTCAACGTACTTTGTCTATTCTTAATGGAGTTAAAATCTTCCTCGAAGACCTGTCCGGTACTGCTGGCAAACGCTTCGGCAGTGGCGCAGTAGCCGTGATGGACGAGATACGTAGACACCATTCTGTCGAATTGTCGTGCCGTACGTTATTCGATTTGTCGATTCTCTTCATATTTCGCGAAACACGAATAACGATTCGATCGAAGAGATTTTATTGTTTCATTTTTTTTTTCCGGAGCATACAGTTCGCGATAACGCGAAAACGCATCGGGTGAATTTGATATTTAAGGTGATGCAATAAATTTAAATAGTTATTCGGCAATGAAAGATTCGATAAACACGAAAGATGGTCGATAATTAAAGGATTTTTTTACAGCCTTTACAAAACTATTCTACAATCATCTTTCATCGTGAAGCGATTTCTTTCAGATCTATCGATTGTTCTATAACGTTTTTTTGTATATACAATGAAAACAGTAATTCGCCCAAAATCTTTGATACTTTCGTCTCATGTGATTCGATATAATTTTTCTTCGCGATAACGGATAGAGCCGGAAACGGATTGTTTTTTTGCTGTCAAAGAATGTCGCATCACCTCGAGAGAAGGAAATTACAATCGATGATTTGGCGATACGTACTTGTGGAGTACAGTTTGCCACTGGCCCTGTCCGTGATCAGGCGTTGGATAATTAATTATCTGTAATCTCGTGCGGACCCTCAGTTCGTTAATCATGTCACCGATGTCAAAGACGAAGGGCGCCTGACCAAAATTTGCATCAACTATTTCTCCCGGTGTCTGCAGGCCGACCGTTGGATAGAGATTTGGCTAAATTAAGAGAAAAAAAAAAGAAAAAACTGTTATTGGAATTTCGCGATCGATGTAAAATCGAAAATCACGAAAATTACAAATGTAAGACGCAAATTATCAACAATCGTAGTGACATTCGTTAACCAAGAAAATCCTTGAAAATTGAGACAAAAAAAATAAGACAATCAGCTTGTTTACATTTGTGCAACGACTGTGCGCCGTTGAACTCGGTGGTTATCGCTTCGAGTAATTTTTATTTTCTGACGCTACTTTCACGCACTACATTTTTTGCGCAGAATTTTTTTTTTCTTCAGTAGCTTACGAATGCTCAGGAATTTTAAATAATCGATTAGGCGACAGTGAATCATCGATCGATGCTTTAATTTCTTTCCTCAACCTTTGGTCGCAGAAAATTTTTGTTTTTAACGTTCGTCGAACGTTAAAAATTGATTTGTATGTAATTGATGAAAATATCGAGCGCCGGAGATTCTATTTCTTGTGGGGATTTTTTCAATCCGATTGAATACAATAGCATAATTGTTGATGTGTAAATTAGTATAGGAATTGATAAGTTACGCAATTTAATAAAATTTTCATTCGCAGCAACGTTACCCATTGCTTTAGAATGGAGTGATTTCCTTTCTTTACTCACCGGTAGGTCTGTGAAGGCGATACCGAGATGATGACCGTTCTTTGTGTAAAATGCTGTGTTATCGACAAGATTAACGCCACAGCCAATAACGTCACCGGTCGTGAAGGTCGGTCCATAAGGCTGACCGGTGCCGGATGAGCAAAAGCTGTGACCGTCGTCCCCGTGATAGCCATACGAGTGCTTGTCCCATCCTGGAAGTCTGTTAACATTGACACCGTGGGCCGATAGTCCAATGCCCATGTAACCGTCACGACCTTTGCTCACTATCTTCACCTCGAAGTAGTAGAGGCCACATGCCGCGGGTATCGAATGCGTTGTGCGAACACTTGCAGCGTCTTTGTGTGTCTTTCCGTAACCTTTTTTTTCAATACAAAACTTGCTTTGCCTTTTATCTGTTACGGACATATTTATTACGATGTGAGGAGGAGAATCCATGATTATCAGGAATTACTATGAATTGATCGTTTACGCGATTGGACACGAAAAAAAAAAAAAAAAAAAAACAAAAAAATCAAAAGCAACTCGCGATCGCCCGCCGAGAATACAATAAAAGTATAACGAAGCCAATTTTAATTAACCAATTATTTCGCCGTAGCGTCAAGCGAAGTAATGCCATTTTGTTTTTTTGCCGTTCGGAAACTGAGACAAAAAAAATAGTGCAGCCTTTTTTACGCCGCCTTACGTCCCGCCGTGATATTTTTCGGGCGTCCGTAAGGCGCAACGGCGTATGTAAATGAGAGATGCCATACGATCAAAGGAGTATTTTTCTCTCGGTAGAGGTGGAGTAGATACGTTTGAGGTTCTAACCAACGCGAGCATCTACTGTAATCTTCGGCCCAGATGTGTATTCAGGCATTCTGGTGGCATTACACGTTTCCGAGCCTCTCGACGCCTATCCCGATCCATACGTACGATATACTCCAGAGATTTTAATCCCGTTAACGCTGTATACACGCGTATACTCGTAATTCTCACGAGTTTTCTCCAGTTGCTATCTTTCGCTTCATGAATGGTTTAATCGCATAAAAAATCCCAGTGGCATTAAAATGTAGTGATAGTTTTCTTCTATCAACGGAAACGCTGAATTATGTCGGTTCATGGAAATGTGTACGCGAAAAAAAATGATAACGATGCGAAATTTATGCGAACCCTTCGCAATAAAAGGCAAATGCCAGTAATGCGATTGGATGTAACAATAGACTCGCACACGCGCACTTATAATAAATAGTATAGCGCGCGATTTGAGATTAGGCAAAGCTGCAGCGTCCTTTGTCGCTATATAGAACTACTAGTACTCGCAAGTAGTAGGTCACTGGGTCAGCTCGCCCCTCATCGATGCGACACCACTAAATGCCTACACGCAACCTCTTTGCTTAGCGCAATCATAATTTTTTATTTTTCTTCGAAAATCAATTATTTTGATTATATTTTAATCGAGCGATAAATCGATAAGCTTGCCGATTAAATAATAAAGGAAATACATTTGAAGGTTTAGTTTTTCCTGATTTGGGATTAACTGGGGTTTGCAAAGACGCGGAGTATCCGGATTTGATGTGTGGATTCTATTGTCGTCGACGAAATCTGCGGTAATCGTTAATTGCACAAAACCACGAAAATTTATCAGTTACCGCGCGGGCGCGCGGACGCTTTGTTATCCGGAAGGTGGTGGAAGAGCTCTCGGAGTTATAATACCGCTCGAAAATAGACTGTGAAAGCGACCTCGTCGATTGGGTCTCGGAAGCGTTCGCGTTATCGACTTTCTTATCGAATTCCCTGCTTCTCTCTTTCTCTACGATATTCGCGGAAACTCAAAGTTGGACATTGACGAAACAACGTTGGATATTGTACCGAACGGGGAGATCGTTTAAGGGAGCGCAGCACTGACGGCTGGTTAGATTGGCTCGTAAAAAAGGTGTTTTTTTTTTAATTTTGCAAATTCTTTGCACTTTCTACGTTTTTTGGACAAATTGTATGGTTCTTTGTCATTATCAGACCGTACGGAATTATTTTAGCGTAAGCGTTTAGCGTCGTTTCGCAAAAAGTCATTCGCGATCCTCCCGACGATCGTTACAACTGAATATACATATAACGCTTTACCGGGAAAATAATTATTTAAGCTATACAAACTACGAAACCACATAGAATTAGAATCCGAAAATGTATGTTGCTCCGGGAAACATATGAACCTATTATTTTTTAAAGTATTTACTAATTCATTCGCCGAATTACTCACTGACTCATTCGCTGAATAATTCAATCAGAGGCTCTCTATCGACTTCCTTAGAGGAACATAAATTTTTAAGGGGCAAGCCGAACGATTTCAAACCGGAGACGTGCTTTGGTTTGTTATTTTTTATCGATAGACAAATTGAATGAAATTAAATGGAATTGGATTCATGTCTCTCACGATTTCGTGATCGTAAAAAAATGCGAAGAGCGAAAGATAAGAAATTCTCGTATAGTATTTTTTTTTACATTGTATTTAATAAATCTGAAAAAAATCATGTCGGGAAAAAAAAATCCTAAACTCCGTGATATTCGAAATTTTTCTCGGGAAATTAAGTATCGAAGATTTGTACAAAAATTATTATAAACACGAAAGTTAAGTATTTACAATTATTCAAAAGCATTCATTTTGTAAGGGCTGATATCGATCTTGTAATCATAAAAAAAAGTACCCGCGCGATGTTGTTTGTTGCTATTTCTCCCCGCGTAATTAAAGCTGCCGAATCGGAACCGCGCAAGCATTGATCTTGGATCGATTATATTCTAATCGAATCGATCGATTGACTCTCAAGCTTCCCGATCTATTCTCAGTAAGAATCATTATCCAGATGACATTGGGAAAACACGAACGTGCCAAATGTTGCATGCGTGTGAGGCATGAGGCAGCGAAGTTGGATGCATCGCGTCGTCGATGGCTGCATCGGGCGAGCGTCAGCGGCAACGGAGCTCGTCGCACATGCCCGCGGTTTTCACCGCGCTTCTATTATTACATCCGTGCGGCTAGGCGAGCTCTACCGAGCGAGCACGCTGCGTTCAACGCGACGAGGGCGAATGTTAGACCTAAAACCGCTAGTTTCAACGCATTCGAACTATCGTTCTCTCGCAACTCTTCCGAACACAGTGTCTCTCGGTTTCGCGTTCTTCGGAAGCGCTAAAGTGGAGGAGGATTGAAACCCACGGGACCGCGGCGTAGAGGTGAAAGTGGCGTTCGTTCATGCGTCGCTCAGCATGCGGGGGCAGCTCAATGCCAATGAGCGAATAGTAAAAAAATCTAATTTTTTTATCCTCGAAGTATATAAATAAAGATAACGGAAATGCATTTATCGTTCTGACAGCGGGAACTGAGCAGATACCGTCGCAGCTGATAAAAAAAATTAATAAATAAAATTATATTTTGTGGAAATTCGATTTTATAATTAATCAGCTGCGTCGAATTCTGGATAATGTATTTGAAAAAAAAAATAATGTTTCAAGGGAAATTGGGGGTATTCGGACGAGTACCGCGAAGCTTCTTGGCTCCGGGTGCGATTCCGCATGGCGAATCGATCGTCTAGCGAGCACCAGCGACAAGTAACGATTCGCCGATGGCGAAGCTCTCGGTATGCTGCAACGAGCCAACGAGGCTTCGTACGTAGACCATTTTCAAGATTTTTTTTTTTTCTTTCGAGATTAACGTGTGTAGTAAGTGTAGGGATATGACAAAGTTCGATGTATTGTGCACATTGTTGCGGAAAAAAATTAGAAACTTTCACTGTGCTGAAGCGCGAAGGCGTATGCAACTGAAGGCCGCTGTAATTGATGACACGATATACTTAACAGGCAGTGAAGACTATTTTTAAGCTCATATATATCCGGTCATTAAATACGGATAATAATGACAATAGTTTTTCCAACTGTAAATGCAATCCATTTTTTCGCGATTTCATTTCATCGACAACAAACTGCTTAACGCTGCTTAAAACGCCGTAAAAATGATACACGGAATTTTAAAAATCATTTATGTTGTCAATTTGTTCGAAAAATTGTTTTATTTAGATGAATTTTTTTTTTTTTTTTTTTTTTTTTCAAATGACTAATAACGTCGCCTTTATTTTCTGATACGATCCACGATCAGATATATTTTATAGGGAAAAAGGACCGTTTTTATGCTAGTAGCATCCCAGTCGCCGGTCGTAAAAATGATATTAGTTTTTCCACGGGAAGGGTAACAGCACACTATTTTATTTCCATTTTTTTCATGGAAAAGTGTTTGAATTTTGGAAAAAAATTTAGATGTTAGTATGACAAATATATTCTGTATGATTTTTCTTTAAACTCAAAATCGCCTTTGCAATGTTTATTTTTTTCGTTTTTTTTCATATGATTTAGGAATTTTCTTAAGATTTTGATGTAAAATTTCTCTTCATAGAAAAACTGAAAAAAAAACTCCTCGGAAAAAAAAAAATATTATTGAAAGTCGGACATTATCGTCACACCCAATAGGCAATAAGCAGTAAATATGATATTGGATGACGATTATGATCATTGTTTACCGAAGGAAACGAGAGGATAGGCCGTTCGTTTATTTCCCGAGGATTTTTCACGCCCGAGCGATTGTGAAACAAACAGTAATTCCTTCGTCGATTTAGTTGCCTTTTACACTGGAGATACACTGTTATAGTCTATCGAACACAGCCGGAAGCCCGTTCTACTGCACGCCAACTCCGAAGACAGGGCTAAGTAATGGATGAATAACGGAATAACAAATTTACCTTCCGGGTACAAAGCAGAAAGGGATATCGTGATAATCAATTCGCCGCGTCGTTTCTCGATAAAGTAAACACACGAATTGGGTGCACGTTGTTAGACGCTACTGCTTTATTTATCGAATCTATACGACTCCGACACGATGTCTCAACCAAATATTTTCAACGTGTACAAAAATCCAATATTTTTTTTTTTCGACCGAAATTTTACGATCTGTATTAACTCGTGCGAATCCATGAATGCGGAAGTAGAAAAAATTCCGTCATAAAGTAAAATTTATTTTTCTCCCACTATTGTTTTTTTTTTGTCATAAAAAAAGGATATATACATATATATCGCCGTTGATAATATTCATAGATTTTTATTGCCGCGAAAATAACACCCAATCGATCGTTCCGTAGTTGCGAAAACATCTACATTGCTTTTCAAAGGTGAAAAATTTGTTTTGCCGGAGCCCTTGTCACTCGATCGCGAATCGAATTCTCATCGAAGTCGATATCTGTGAGTCCCGCGATATACGATTATATTCTCGTTATAATAAAGTTTCTATAATTAGACTGCACTCGGACACGAGAAGTTGGTGTGGAGTAAAAGAAAAGCTGATTACAGCTATTTCGATGCGTGTGTACGTCTCTGTCGTGGTTCACCTTGCATTAGCGACTCTTACAAACGTATTCTCCAACTGTAGTATTTGTTTTCTTTCACTTTGCATTGTATAAAAAGACGAGTAAAGAAGGCAAACAAAATAGTCGCGAAGTAGAGCTCTTGATTGCAATGGAAGAATGATATTGGCAGAGAGAGGATCGTGGAATATTTATCAAGTTTGTCCGTAGAATGCAACAATGGTGTGTGTGAGTGTAAGCTGAGGGTTCGTTTTGTACCTGGATCGATCCTACGCTTACACGAAACGCGACAGGCCAAGGGGTTTCTATTGGACATCGGTAGGGCATGGCGAGTCGAACGCAAGCAAAGTAATACAACTTTGTAAAAATACTCTCAACTACAGCGACTTGCAAATTCGATCATTCAATGCATCGTTCGATTTCAAAGAAAAAAAAAAAAACAAGAAAAGATAACTGCAAAAAATATTCCACGCAAAATCGTTTCGTGTTTTTCTATAAACACATATCCGGCTTCTACACTGATCGTCTCAACGGGTTTTCCTGCGTAGTGGTGGTCGTCGTTGTCGTTGACGGTTTCAACTTATCGCAGTCGGAAAATTGTCGATGCAGCGATAATGCGGGTTCGAGGTTCGATCAATCGTCAAGGGAGAGACCCGTGTCGTCGTCGTCGTCGTGTGTTGCGAGTTAGCGAGAATATCGAAGAAAGTGTGCACGTAACCTCCGCAAAAAAAAAAAAACCTGTTCCACACAATAGAACATCGTACAACGTATGAATACGAAACGAAAAAAAAAAAAACGCGAAAAACTTTAATCGCCGAGATATCATTATTATTTACCGTGTTACAGAGGGCGTGTAAGTTGTGTCGAAGCTAATTAAATCTCGCAGTTACTCGTGTTTTTTTGTCTTCATGAATTGCGAAAAAAAAATAAAAAAATAAAACACAGAGAAAAAAACGGAAATTTTAATATATTATTTTGCGCTGTAGGATATGCTGGCGAGCACGAGTCTCCACGCGCACACTGAACAGCTGTCATTGACATTGTGCGTGCGCGTGAATCCTACGCACAATATTTTTCTCACACACGTTCTCGCGCGCTATATATATCTCTCTTTCGTTCGCCTAGCTTAGCGTATCAAAAAATCGTGTAATCTAAAGATAGAATTAAGTACAAAAAAAACACGATTTTGAGAAAAACATTTTCGACGATTTAACTTGAGAAAAACAATTCCGTCGTGAATATTCGAGTCAAAAAATATGAAATGGAAAAAAAACAAAGACGAGAAATCGACGCAGAGAGAGCGAGAGAGAGATAGGTCGATCAGCTGATTCCTTTGTTTAGGTCGCTGACACACGCGAAAAAGAGCCTCTGCCCATGGGTTCAATCAATATTTCCGTAGCCATCTGGAATATTCGCCCGTATTAAATCGTCACATCCGTTCGACGAATTTTTCAAAAGAATTTTTTTCATGCCAACGATCACAATCAGGCGAAACGATCGAATAGTAAACGGCAGGAAGGTCGTGGACTTGGGTTAGCATCGTAGTACGTAGGTGTCGTAGACGAAGAAGAGCTCTTCACGTACCTTTGTAGTGTACTCGTAGATTATTTTGCGAGAGGCCTATGTAGTTGTACTTGTCCTTCGGACTCCAAGACCTCGGCAACGGTGTCTCTTCCTCGTTCACCATCGGATATAACATCTTCAAACGATCGACCTGCTGATTTGTAACCGTATTTGTCCTCGAAGACTCCATAACACTCCGTTCCTCGCTGGTAGCGGCCATCATTGTCATCCGCAGCCCCACTCTTCGCTGCTCTGCCAGAGACAGAAAACTACAGCGCGCACAACTTGACGCGCAGCTCGTCGAGCCAGTTTTAACAGTTTTCTTTTAAAGATCTCTTCCCGTTAACGTACATGCGAAAATCAATCGTATAATCGACGATTAACGATCGTTCGGTTTCCCAACTTTCGTGATCCGTCAGTGCGAGATTGTGTTCGCAACCGATGTCGAAACGAAACCTCACGGGACGAGCTTTTTTTTCGTACAACTAACGTTACGGAACTCTCACAGCTGCAACTCGATGTCTCCTCGCATCGCTCCTCTCTGTGGCTACTGCAACTGCGAATGCAGCGCCGCGTCAAGGACGTTTATGAAATAGGAACTAATCGCGATATATACATGAAATATAACCAATGAAATCTTTGTTGTACTACACTCGTACACCAATGATTTCAGTCGACTACCCACAACACACTGCGATATGCTTATGATTAGTGTGTTGGTTTCATTGTATCAATATGGCGGATCTCCGTACCACGTGGAGCTGATGACACGAGAAATATATTTTCGTTTCTATCTTTCATTGACGAACACTTTTATTATCGGTTAGGAAGTTCGATTCGTTTGTCTTATCACTAATTCGTGTAAAGAGAACAGTGTTCGAAGATGTGTAGCGTGAATGAAGATTACGACGAGGCGCAAGAATTTATACCGCAGGAAAACAGTCAAGTATTGTGAGTAATATTTGTCTTAAACTGTTTATTTAGCGATACATATCTTGCGATTATCATGTTTCTGCACAAATAAATTTGCGTAATATAGTCATTGAATAATCTGAATGTTATCCGTAAATATTGAATGAACAAAAAAGTGAAACTTTTTGTTTTAAAAAAATAGTTGCGTATTGCTATGCAACAGAACTTTGTCTTTGGAGTAATCATCAAAGGATTCAAACTGTAGAATAAATTTTTAATGGATTAAAAAATTGCCTTTGTTTTTCGAAAATTCTAATGATTATGCTGCTAATTATAAAGATTTAATGATCACCTATGTATTCATAAACAAAACACTAATGTTATAGTAGTCGACAGGCTGCCACATAATAAAGAAAATCGAAACACCCAAAAAACAATGAAAACTTATAATGTTTTTCTGTATTACCAATTTACCTTTTTTTTTTCATTTGGCACAGAGACGGAGCTCTTTGTCAGAAGTGCAATGCTGAAAGGGCGCAGATATTACTACGAGGGAAAGATGTTTACTGCAACACCTGTTTTCTCGTCAGCGCTACGCATAAATTTAGAGCGACTCTTGGGAAATCAAAGATCGTCAGGCCTACGGACAAAATCCTTGTAGCGTATTCTGGCAATGGCGGTTCTACAGCTTTGTTGCATCTTATCAGAGCCGGAATGCAGGCATCAGTGCACAAGAGACTTGTTTTTGAGACTAAAGTTCTCTACATTGACGGTATAAAAAAAAACAAAAATTTTAGTAACTTTAATTTCAAAAAACTATCTTTTTTAACTTAACGAGATAAAAATCGAAATTTTCGCTATTTAACTATAATCTTTCATTTCATAGACGGCGCTGTTAAAGGACAGAGTCTTGAGGAACGAAAAACGAGGCTGCAGGGTATCAAAAGGCAGGTCAATGCCCTGGAGTTCGAAGCGTATGCATTGTCTCTAAATCAAAGCATAAAAGGCGAAGAACTGAATATCACGAGTTTAGAGAATTTATCGTGTGCCTTAGCCGACTTTTCCAGTGACGACGAGTCTCTAAAAAATATTTTCGACAAGCTTCCCGACTATACCTCGAAAGTAGAATTGTTACACAAGCTACGACAAAAATTAATTTTTTCGTCGGCGCGAAAACTCGGTTGCAACAAAATTTTTGTTGCCGACGACTCGACGTCACTCGCGATATCAATTTTAAGCAATGTTGCTCTAGGTAGAGGAGCTCAGCTTTCTCTGGACGTTAGTTTCATCGACAATCGATATTCGGACTTAATGTTGCTAAGACCGATGCGAGACTTTACCCGACACGAACTCGCGTCTTATCTCGATATTCATAATCTCGAATCTATCGCTTCCGGCGATCTCGCGGATTCGGCGAAAACGCCGCAATCGATACAGAAACTGACGGAAAAGTTTGTGACCGATTTGGACTCGAAGTTTCACGGTACCGTCTCGACGGTATTTCGCACGGGTGAAAAAGTTTGCGCGGGCGCTTCGACGAAAAATCGAAACTCTGACGAAACTTGCGTTCTCTGCGACGCACCTCTTGACACGCTTGCTTCCGATACGGTTATTTCGGCTATACAGGCGACAGCTTTTTCGCGACTTGTCTCCTCGCAAGGACCCAATGGAAATATAAATTTGGGAAAAGTTGAACAAATCGCGAATTTGCCTTTGGAACAGAATGAGAACTCGAGCGGATGTGGAAAATGCAACGGGACCGGAAATTGCGGCAAAGCCAAGAAGGATGTTGTTACCGTGTCCAGCGACGATCTTAGAAAGTTTTTGTGCTACGGATGTAGATTGATATTCAAAAATTGTGAAACCGATAATGTACCGCTTTGCGTGTTAAACGCTGTTAGACAGAGACTCTCCTTGGAGATTATGCGCGAAGAAATAACGGACTTTCTGTTATAACTGTGATTGTTTCTGTTAAATAAAAATGTATATATTTTATTTGCTACGATTAGTCCTTTACATAATTCCATTTCCTCTATCTCCATATTTTTTACTACTATATTTTAACGTGCTATTGGAAACGTATTCAATAATTCGAACGATGTAATTATTTATTCAAGGAAAAGGTACCATCATCGAAAATTTTCAAATATAGAGCAAACGCATCTGGATCGTTCATAATTTATTATTATTATTATGAATAATAAAGGATCATTCGTAAAAACATCCCAGAGCGCATTTCTCATTTGCTCAGCTGATGTAGATGGCGCGTTTGGCGTACGGAAAAAATACTTGCTGTTGTAATTTGACAGACGAATCGTCGGTAAAGTACGAAGCAAGTCGTTTTTTTTTCCATCGCAAGAACAACAATAATCGGTAAGATTTCGTACCCGTTTGTGATTAGATCTCGAAATTTTTTAAAATCTAATTGATTAGCTTAACCGCGTCGTTACGTAATTGAATATTTGGCGATTGAGGTTAACGCCATCACTGACTACGATTGCGCATTGTTCGTGAATAAACGAAAGGCTTTTCTTTCTTTTTCAGGGCGCAATGAATATAACGCCGTTCTTTCGTACTCCGTTCACCGACCTCTTTGGTCACTTTACAACTTTCCAGCGTCACAGCCAATGCGGACCTTACGAGATGCGTGTAGTTGACTGTCTCGAGGCTTACGGTGTACCGAGAGGACAAGAGAAGTGCCGACTCTTGATGGAAGACTTTCGGGAATGCGTAGTCAAAGGAAAACAGAGTAGTCGTTCGGAAATTATGGCGATGGAGCGCGTTAGACAATATCGAGCCGGCGAACGGAAAAATAAGTACGCGGAAGACATAGAATCCGATTCTTACTGATTCAACGATAGAAAGTTACTTTAGTCAGCCAATCTCTGTTATCACGTACGAAGTGTAAATATTATCACAAAAACATATTCGCAGTTGTGATTTCTATGACAAATCCTTTCTTTTGCATATAAAATTTCAACGACGAATGTTAACAAAGTTTAGCGACTGCCGTGAATGAGATGTTGAGAAAAATTGTTGAATACCAAAGTGAACGACAATTATTTGGAGAAAAAAAAAAGAATTATTAACATTGATGGTCATTTAATGTGCCTTTTTTGTAATTATGAACCGAAAAAAAAGAAACGGATTTTTTTGTGTCAGTCTCGTTTTAATTTTTCAATTGTTACTCAAAAATAATTGAATTATGATTTATTCATCGAAATTAATAAGACAACAAGGCTGGAAAATTTTTTTTTTCTTATAAATGATATTTGTATTTTCGTTTTGTCAATTAATAATGATTTAATTAGCGTATGCAATGTATACAAATTTCTCTCGTCAATAAATTACTCACAGTCGATAATATGAAATGTTACGGAAATCAATTACCTTTTAAATCACGTATATGACGAGTTCTCCCCGTTAAGCAGATTAAATTATGAATTATCCACGCAATTTACGTAAAATACGATCTCGTAACAATATGCGTTTTTGATTTTCTAGAAGAATGTATAATAGAAAATTCTCGATATTTTTTAAAAGAGTCGAAATAATTGACCGTAAGATGGCGCTACGCTTGCCGTTTGTCGTTTCGCGAAAAAATAGTGCGCAAGGCGCACCTGTCTGTCATTCGCCGCCGACTGTCAATCTGACTGACGCTGGCGCACACGCCGCGGGATCACCATAAAGCGGTGTTTATCTGTCAGTGTTAACACGAGGAGTCGTGTCAACGTTTTGCCGCAAGTGACAAGATCGAAGCTGGTAAATAATACGATTGAGCGTAACGGTGAGTATGCCGTTGTAAAAACTGGTTAAATCGCGTTGTTAATAACGTAGCTAATGCGAGCGTCTTTCGCCGGGCATGGACGCGTGAAAGCGTGGAGGCATGGACGCGCGTGGTCTCGCGTTTGCCGCAGTGTCGATGTCTTTTTCCCTGACAACAAATTTTCTTTATCAACATTTTCATTGTCGCATTACTAAGTCTGTTTTTATCGATATATTTTCTCGTCAAAGAGTCACGTTTTATTCGTTCAATAAACACGACGACAACGATTGTCGCGTAATGTGCGCGTAACTAACCAACAGCGACGATATATCTCTATCTATCACCGTGTATTTCGTCGTTTGACAGCTCTTCCTTCCAAGACGGTTGTAAACAACGAAGCTATACACGTCGGCCTGGCGCGCACGGACTGCGTTTACTCGGCACTGCCGGCTATGGATCACCGCGTCGGTGAGTACCCCTGAAAAATTATTCATTATTTATCATCGTTTTTCTTAATTCGATAATTTCGGGAAAATATATGTCGGCCGCGAATTTTTTGACGCGGCGTGTGTTGTGTGTGTCCGTGCTTTGCCGCGGTATCGTATTTTGGCGTGGGACGCCACAGGCACGTGGTGGCGCGGCGCGGGCTTTGCACGGCCGATCACGACGGGGTTCACAACACCACCGCCACGGAACCTCACATCGCCAACTGTCACTTGTAAAACCATTTCGAATCTGACGTTTGCAGATTACGACAACGATGAAACCGCAGTTTCCTACGCGAAACGAATATTGAACTTCCGCTCGAATTTCTCTTATTGCTATGCATTAAAAATGTAGGGACGCGCATCCATACCCTCGATATTATTCAATTATCGTAATTTTTCCTCACACGTACTTTTTCTTTTTCCTTTGTCCTTCGATTGTACGTTAAACATTTAATGGCGTCGCTAAGCTCTGCAAAACCGTCAACTTCTGTTTTTCTTTTTGTTTTTTTTTTTCCCCATAAACAATAACGTCGAATATCAAAGGTAAAAAAAACAGACATCAACTTTATTTATTTTATTTTTGGTACGATATTTTGATAACGTAGTGCAGTAATAGCTCTCGTATTATCTCGAACGCGAGTTATATTATCGCAATGACAATCGTTAGAGTGCAGATTTTGTGAAAGTGCAAATGAAAGGAAAGGAAAAAAACGTAAAACTCGGCTTGAATAATCAGTCGAGGTCGTCGTGACTTTGCAAAAAAGCAAATTTGTTTTTTCATACACACGCTTGTTGCCACATGAATTTAGCCGAAAAACGTGTTCTTTGTAGATCTATGCAAATCGTACTCATTGCATTTGCATCTCTTCTCTTCGAGATGCGTAACTTGGGATAAATCGTAGATTACACAGTACGTACTACAGACGATCTCATGGGGGCACAATTATTTATTTCGATTATCGATATCGCGGCGAAGCAAGTAACACGATGCAAACGCGTTTCTTCGCCTCGATATAATATAGCGAGATAGTGTAAGCCGACTTCCGCCGGAAGTGAATATTACACCTGCCGCGCACTTGCTTGACGGAGGGTACTCGCCGCGGCGGCACACGTTATACCCCGTGTTCTGGCGATGTGCCCTTTTTTTTTACTCGCGTTTTTTTTTGCGAATTCGAGTATTTGTGTGTCAAATAGCGGCTATAGTACAAACGACGCGAATTCCTCGATGTCTTCGCGACGGATCATATTTTGATGGAACAGCAGTCAGCATGGCGTAGAGGGCATCACTAGTCGAGAAATACGAAATTTACATTGTTTGATGATTTCGCTAAAATGTCGTTACCGCTTTATTATTTTTCTACGTCTGAATATTTTGCACTCTCTCTCTCTCTTTCTCTCATATGAATATTTTTCTTTCCATCGACGAATAAATTTTTATCGAAATTCGGAAAAATAAAGATAGTTATTTTCGTAGTGCAAACTTTCCACTTCTGGATTACATCTTCGCCGTGAATAAATCTAATTTCGTTAGAAAAAAAAATAAAAATTAAAACGAAAAAACGAAAAGGCAAAGTTTTTATCTTTGTAAATCTGTGACCCTTGACTTCAGGGTTCAGTTTACTCGATGATTCTGGAAACGATAGGGCTTGAAAATCAGATGGAATCTTTCCGTGGAAAAAGTAGACATTAACTCAGTCGGAACGTCACAGAGGGGTCCCGCGTCGACGCGATTTTAGCATTACAAATTGGCAACTGCAAGCGACTAAAAGGTACCTAATTATGGTAAACAGCGAGCGATAATATCAGCTTCATTTTTTTTTCTCGGGGGACGAGTGGGTTGGGGGTCACCCTTCGTATTTACCTTCTCATTCGCGTCAGCGAACATCGAGGTTTACGCAATGACCTTCAAGGTTATCTTCGAAACTCGTCCAATTATTCACCGTGACGTTTATTCGGGAAAAAAAGGGATACGAAGAAGATAAATCTCATATACACTGAGTATATCAGTATTTTTCGACACTACTAAAAGCCCTTCCGTAAGATTTTTTCGAAAACCGTGTATTTTGCTACTCACAGAAAAACATCGAAAAAAACGAACCGTGCGAACGGACAAGTCAGCACTTTAAGCCGTTCCTTGGAAACTGATGTTAAAAATGAGTTTTTATGGTTATAAATTCACGAATTTTATGAACGGCTTACGAGGGTTGAAAGAATACTGTTATAAAAAAAAAACAATAAAAATTCAGTTCCGGTTATATTTTTATGATGTTTTTGTTCTAATCATTAGCAAAGGGTTAAAAACATATCGACGATGTTTATCGATTCGTTTAAACGGCATAGGATTGCATATAACTCGGCAAACGTTTTTTTTCGTTCGTCTATCGAGTGGAACGCAACTACAGTGCTCTCCGGTCACGTGAATAGTTCGCTACCATCAGTATCGTGCGTACATCACATAGAAAGAAGCGTTTTTCTTATCACGAGTGACGACCTGAACGATGGCTCTTTGCTCTCATTCTTATCAACATCATAGCATATATACACATCTCTTTCGTCAAGAATAAGTCCGACGATCGTCGTACAGAATCGGTATTAGTCGGTGACGTTAAGTCTTATCTTGCAAAACGTCGAGTTACGAAGTAACGAAAAATATATAAATATATACGAAATGATCAGTTGAATTTTAATAGATAAATCGAGGATTGCATTAGAGTTTAAAGACGAAGAGAACTTGAAACATAATTCAAAGCTTCTTGCGGTGAGCGCGCGGGGGTCGTGAACGCGCGAAGGCGTTAGCGATAACTTAGTGCGAACAGGTGACGGCACTAATACGCTTCTAACAATAAGTATAAGCGTGACTCGCGGGACTATTTCTGTTTTCTCGCGCGAAACTCCCGTTCCCCTCGTACTCGACGCCGAATGCTTTTTGTTTTTGTTTATTTGGAACTTTGTTCGCGCTGAGCTCAACTTGGCTGCACATCGTCACAAGAGTCACTCTTGTTATACGTTTTCCTCCCTCTCATTTTTCTACACCACTACACATCGCATTTAACTATATATAACGCACACCCTCGGCACGCACAGGTACTTACATAATTCACGGTACGTTCGTCTCGCCCACTTAACTCATTGATTTATCGCTGATAATATATAAGCGTGACTGCCATTTCCGAGACACGATGCAATCAGTGGACACACCATAGGAATAATTAAAAGAGTCTACGTGAGTGGTGAAAAAAAATTGCTCTTGTCGCGTGATCGTTTTCGAGGCGTCAAAAGTCGCTTTTTTGTTTCCGGGTGTCGAGAAAAATTATCGATTTTTATTTTTCGTAGACGTAAAATTTCAAATTTTCCGCGCGCTTTTCAATTTTTGCTTTTTTCGCAAAGCTCTCTTTATCCGGTTAAAATTTATCAAAAACTTCTCAATTTTTACGGAAAAAATTTTTTGTAAGAACTACAAAAAATATGATTACGATCATTAACGGAATGAATGACGCATATTTGTAACTTGAATAAAAAAAAAAAAAAAGTTTGTAAAAGTAAACAAGTCGCGACAAAGTTACGTCAAACTCTCATCAAAACTCCATTATGCATTAATTTCGTATTACCTTTATCCTCGTAGTTTCTTCGTCTGACTATATAACAAATTATCTCGTCGCGTTCTCGGGGTCTTCTCGCAGAAACTAATTGCATAATTTCAATTAGATCCGAAACCGTTAGTCATCGAGTCTCTGTAACTCCCTGCTACCGCAACGTGTGTGTGCGTTTTATATTTATAAAACATCGAAACGTGCTGCACGGCACGGGAGTCCGAGTGTCAAATCGATGACGCCAGAGTTGAAAGTCGTGCATCGATGCGTTTCGTCGGCGCCAAACGCCGATCGGTGGGAGGTGGAGGAGGGTCTAGCGATTGGGGACGATCGCGTCGCGCTCGATTGTGTTCTCTGAACAGTTAAACCACTCATTGTTTGGCCATAAGCCAGTCATTGGACACCCTTCGATCGTTGGTCCACAAGACTCATTAGTTAAAAAAAGAACCAATGATGCCAATAACTATCGATCGTCCAATTTTTTAAAGGGATAATTACTGTACAAATTTTCATCAGACCGTTTTGCTCCGCAACATTGGTGTCGAAACGTCTCGGTGAAAATTCCTCGGAACGGTGTCGTACATTTGGCACGTCTAATTGCGGTGGATTATCTCTCGAGACTTCAACTTCTTCTTCGCCTTCTTTGTAATTTTTTTTTTCCCACTACGACGTTCGCTGGGTCTCGGCCCCATTGTCATAGGAAACAGTCAATAGAGACTCTCCCGAGCCAACTTATCGTCCGCATTCGACGACCCGCGCAGAGCCGCGTGTCCCTCTGCGGCTTCTCTGTCCGACCCGACGCTCTATGTGAAACTCCCATTACCATCAGAATGCAATTGGGTCGTCGAACGAATTATGCATCCGTTTGGTGCGGTGTTTGCTTTTATGCACAGCGGTTGTTGCTGCCGCTGTTGCTGCTTCTATGTCCCATCGTTGTTTCCCCTACGAAACGTCTGGAAGGAGACGGTAGAAGAAAAAAAAAACAGAAACGAGAGTTCATAGGACACGATTCTCGGACGGAATATGCGTGGATAATATACATTTTGTTGGCTTCGGGACTCACTTTTTTTATGTCGATGTGTCCGAACTGAGGGCAACAAGGCTATGAATTAATCGTTTTAGAATTTATGAATAATTTTTGGAGAAATTATTTTACGGAACTTACATGAAGCTGAACACCTGAAGTGCAGGTGTCTCTGCGGAATCGTGTATTCGAGAGTTCAAATACATTTTAATGACCATTTTTTTTTTTCTGGAGTGGAGATAATAACGAGACAAAATAATGCGGAAGGCTGAAAAAAAAAGTGCAGTTACCGAGTCGACAAAAAATGGCGTATTGCACGTTGAAAAAAAAAGAAAAAAAAAAACCGGTAAAAATCACAAGAAAAAAGGATGGTATAAATGACCGATAGGCAGGCGTCGAGCGGGTGACAGGTGCCGTCGCGATAATTCCGGTAATGCGAAACCCGAAGCGAGTCCGCCTGGTAGCTCGTGACATAAAGGCGGCGTCGTTCGGTGGCAAGCGACGACCGTCTAATTCCGTGCAATAGTGCGACTAGACCGCGGTTTTCCTGAGGTAAAAGCTTCGTCTCCTCCGGTGTCTCGGTGTGCGTGGAGTAACGAGTCGGGAGAACTAGTCTAGTCGAAGAAGCACGTGCTCCACATTCAAAAGTATTTATGGGCTTCTAGTTTCGCCGTTTTCTCGTGCAGTTATTGAAATGCACAATAGAATAGTTGTGCAAAACGCAATATTGACGAAAGTTATGTTTTTTTTTTCTTTTCAAACGTTTATTGGAGTAAATTTTTATTCAGAACGTTTTGTGAATAATAAACACCAAAAAAAAGTTTTTTTTTTACGTGGTGATCATAACGGACATTCAGCTGGATATATAATAAATCGGACAGATCGACTTTAAAAATCGAGCGATTGGAGTAGAAAAAAATACAAAATTGATTTTTTTATTTTTTTTTGTCTGCTTTTTTTTAGAATACAAATCATATGTGTGCGAAAAAACGAAGCTGTGTAATCTGGTAAAACAAATAAGTTAGAAAGGGTGGAAATCAGTGAAAATGTTTTTCGAAGAATTTGATCAGTACGACTCCTCTCGGCAAATACGGTACTTCTGTTGGGTGTCTCGAGTGCAGTACAGTACTTTGTACCTATATTCTTTATTTCTTAACTCCTCGACGATTGCGTCAGTCCCGAACAAAATCCAGGAATAGAATTCTCTACGGCGATATTCGTAACTCCGAGAGAGGCACGAGACGTTTTCACCGTCAGCCATATACATACAGCATTCGCTAGTATGATGTCTCTGTCTTTCTTTCGCGAGCCATCAGCCGGAAATCGTGCGCATGCAGAGAGTGAATCGTGTGCTCTCATCGCGCTCTTCGTGCGAAACGTAAACTCGGCGTGTTTGCTTCGACACTTCGCGCGGGGATCTCGTCCGACGTATTTTTGCTCTGACAGTAGTATTCATATTACTACCCAATACAGCACCAAACATCGCGATATATTTTTTCCTGTTGCCGACCAGTAAAGGATTCTTCGCTAAATTTTGAAGCCTTCGTGTCGACCTTTTACGTTGCGAAAGAAAATAATAATTGAGGAAAAAATGAGATTTTTGATTGTGAAATATTTTCAGCAGTGGTATCGAATTTTTTTTTCGTGGTACATATAGATCATCTCTCGCCGTACATCAAAAGCCAAATTTATTGATCTTACAGTTTCAGATTTAAAAATTATCTGGTAAAATTACGAAATTCATTCAAATAAAAATGCAACGTTGCATTGCAATAGGAAAAAAAATGATTTCTCTCATATTTGGCGAAACTTTCTCGAAATTATTCGAAAGATAGTAAGTCTCCGCTAACAATTTTAGTAACTCCGCTAATTCGCTCTATTTGGACAAAATGCTCATCCGTAATAGTCCCAAATTCGCAAAATCAACTATCCGTTCTTCTTTTCCTTATTCTGCACGTAAATCATCTTATGGCATATAAGACAATCTATACAATCCTTGTATCGTTATCTCGTGCTACGATTCTCCTTCAGATTCCCCCGTTTGGCAGCGTTATTAATAAGCATCAACACCGTGAGGTCGTCAAAGTTTTTTCTTCAACATCGCAGTCTCTCTCTTCTCTCTCTTCAGCATTTCTCCCACTTAATTTATGGAAAAGCTGAGACTTTCTTTCGATAACCCCCGGCGAGTTGCCAGAGCGCTTTTACTCGTCATATATCGTCGGAGAAAATTCTTCAGTACTTTTTTGTTCGAGAACTCGGGGGTACAAGAGCTTGAGGAGCGTTTCAAAGGGATATATAAGAAACGGCACCCCATGCAGGGGCCGTCTAGAGGGTCCAGCTGTCTCGATCTCTCAACGACATTTCACGCACACGTATAGAGTTCGCCTCAGATCCGAATGATAGATGTCTCTCAATCGTGACTATCTCTCGCTTTCGCGTCAAGGCATTTGGTTATTCTCGGTATTTTGCCGGTTGAATCGTAGATACGGTCATCCGCCGTTCGAGAGTTGTCTCGATGATCGATCTTCGAATAACGTTCGCGTCGGTAAATCACGAGAAACAAATCGTCAAATCCATGTGGTATATTCGATCCGATTACCATATCGTATTTACTGAATTTCATTTAGCATTATAAATTACACGCGAATTATCTTTCGCAGAAGCGCGGAGTACCGTGAGCAATGGGTATAACTCGCACCGGTGATAATCTCCGACAGTTTATTTCAATCATAAATGTAATTCGACGCGATAGTAAAATCATCTGGTCAGGTATTATGCGCGGATATGCGCTTAACTCCGTTGTCGCATGTAATGAGAACTCTGCGGCCGCGATATATAGTGAGCACACAGTTAAACTCGTATTCGCGCGCTTCGGGGTTGCGTAACGCTCGAAGAAACACGGTACTCGTTACGGGACGATAATAAATTGGTTATTTTACCATTGAAGCGTTTAATTTTTTTAAACATAAGCGCGAACCTAAAGGCTCTCTGCACGCAGCCGTGACGAGCTTATGAACCCGCGGGTGAAACTTGGGTATAGTTTACTTTACGGTTGGGTCAGTGCCGATGATTGTTAATGTCACTTATCGCTACGACGCACGTGAAAAAAAGGTTCTGGTGTCCAATTTCGCTGGGCCTTTGCCGTTACACCGTTTAAACTCTTGGAATCGTTTTCTAATGTCTTTCGTTAACATTTTTTCAGAGAATTGTCGAACCAAAAGAGTAAAAATATTCGAAAAATGGAGGTTCCATTTTCTGCAAAATAAAAACAATTCATATCAAAAATTAACAGATTTCATCGTAATATTAAAAAAAAAATCAATTTTCTAATCGATATCTCGACCACTTCAAACCACTTCTATATTCCACAAGGAACAATTTATCAGAGTTTATTTCGATTCATTGCTTATTCATTTTTTGTATCATCTATCCTCGGAGCTTATAATTACAAAAAGCTCTACTTACGGCGTTATATTTTCCGAGAAAAAATATTCATTCGATGTTTTTTTATCAAAGAATTGTATGAGGAAAACAATACGTTACTCTTACGATTGTGCAAAGACAGTTGTGAAAGCGACAAAAAGTGTATTGTTCACGACAATGAATATTCCGAAATCTTCCGTTAGTCAAGCTATTTCTAATAACGAGTGAATTACCAATTCCAACGTTCCAGATTCAAGTCTATCGACTATCGGCCGTTAGTATCGTCTTAATAAATTTCCAATCGTGTAGAGTAGCGCGTACGCGCAATGTTCCGCGCGATAAGGAATCCAAGAGTTGAACGTTCTCCGCGGTAGCGTGCAGAGAGTTACGTAAAAAAAAGAAAAAAAAAAAAGAATATATCCGACACTAAATATTTTACTCCCATTCAGGCGCTAACGTCGATCCTACTCGGTTTGGTATTGTCAGTGTGATAAGTGTTATTGCAATTCATTGAAGAAATCTCGGACTCGCGGGTGCAGTCGATGCACTGCAGATCCATTTACGCATATATCGAATCGATACAATTGATCGAAT
Organism: Cryptus viduatorius; assembly: GCA_964006125.1. Taxonomy (NCBI): domain Eukaryota; kingdom Metazoa; phylum Arthropoda; class Insecta; order Hymenoptera; family Ichneumonidae; genus Cryptus; species Cryptus viduatorius. The sequence continues at coordinate 9,930,678 of OZ023222.1, read as the reverse complement.
ACGAACGAACGAGTGTCCTACATTTTCAATCATAAATCATCGTTCATTTGAAGCGTCATCTCTTCGCGCGTATTCGAGTAAAAAAAATCCGATTATTTAACCCTTTAATAACGATCATTAAAAAAAATGAAAAAAAAAAAACCAGTAATTTTTTTTAGATTACGTCAATTCGCAGCCAATAATCGCGAAACGTTTTTTTTTAGCTATAATTTCTTTATCCGCGATTTTTCCAAGTAGAACTTCCGGTAAAATTTTTCGAAAGTATAAAAATATTTGAAGTGAGAACCTTTTTTTTTTTTTTATTGGTTCTCGATACTTCGAGTTAGCAATCCTCTCGAGCCCCCGAAGTCGTTGAGTGTTTTGGTGTATCGGTCTCTCGGGTTTCGTTGCTCTATAGTGACGAGAACACAAGTGGCCCTAATCTTGAGGCAGATGTTAATTATGTCAGTAGATAGTGCGGCAAAGCAGGCAGGCAAGGCAGAGCGATCGAGCGAATGAGCATCAGGCCGGCGGTTATAACAGTGAAAAATTTGTGTCGATGTAGGCTATTCGATAACCTTCCATGTACCGCGTCGTTATTATATACACCCTCTCGGATCTCCTATGGAATTCTTCTAATCATCAGGCGAGATGAGAACTGAGCTCTCGTGTTTGTTCGACACATCTCAATTTTTTTTTTCCGGATGTCAGAAAAATCTCATGTCTCGGCGTATCAATTTCTGCCTCTCAATCATCAATATCGATACATGAAAAAATACATATGTTAAACAGGTCAGAGACCATTCATTGATCAGAATAATACGCGAGGCCGTTAGAATTTTTTCTTCGATCGAATAAAACACTAATAATAATAACCCATCAAGATAATTTAACGGCCTAATACTAGTAGGCGCTGTGCAGATTTACTCGGAAAATATTTTCGCGATCATCATTCATTATATATGAACAGAGAGAGAGAAAGGAAGGATGCGAAGAGCTATTGAGCGCGTGCCCACACACGTCGAGAAAATCGCGGGGGAAACGGGTCACGAGACATGAGGTCTTATTCTCGCAGGTCTCGAACACGTGACTAATCACACACTTCCAAGTGTCTACTGTCTCAACTTATGTATTTCAAATTATTTTCGAACTAAACCTCGTTCTTGCGAAACTCGTCCGCGCCTCCGGGGAAACGTATTATAACGCCGGAGGCGCCAGCGAAATCTTTCCACTCCCTCATAGCTTCGTTTCGTTTTTCGCTCAATGCTTTCCGTGTCCATCTATCCACAAGATTTTTATTTTCTTACGGAAAAAAATCAAATTTTTTTTTTCCCGGTTCGGTGAATGAAAAAATGTTGGCCTCTGTCATTTTTTTAATGCATTCCGATCGTTTCTAAAACGAAAACTATATATTTGTCCAATTGAAATGATGAATATAACTAAACATTTTCGGCCCCCTGAAGTTTGCGACGATTTGTATTATTCGTTATGACAAATATGCAAACTAATCTTCCCATTAATTTCTCGCTTTTGCGAACACGCGCTCCGAAACTTCATGTTTTAATTGGCAATTCGATTTATCTAGTTGTTGCACCAACGAGGTTTCTCTCTTACGTCTTAATGCACCAGTGTCTGGTGCAAGAGAACTTTAGTTTGCGCACACAGTAAAAGCACCTTGCAACGCGGAGTCTCGTGAGCCGCGGCGCGTGACGAGGCTCCTCCGGACCTGGCACCTCGTCTAAAACCGTTGAGATGGGTCATGCTTCCGCATAGTCGTCCAATTACGAGGGCTTTATGCTCGATTCGCCGAACCGCCGAATACACAAAAGCGCCCCCCCCCCCGCCTCCCCCCTCCCATCAATAATCGCGATAATAAACGAAATGAAACAAAATTTGCCAGATTGTCTATTGTCTCGTCGAACTTTAATTTTCGGACCGAGATGCGCGCTAACCCTCCGATCGTCGACAAAAAAAATTGCCGAGCAATGACAACAAAAAATTATCTTCGTCAAATATTCTGACCCCCCGACCTACCAGTTGGTCACTTCGAATTTCTTCATCGTAAGCCTTCGAAGAGTTTCATGTGAAATAAAATTGTGACGCAATCACTAATTTCTGCCAACGCGAGATAAATTTTCGAATGAATGTAATCGAATTCGACGCGTGTTTGAACAACTCTCGGAACTTTTTTGTTAATTTTTATATGGTTTTTTTTTTTTTTTTTTTTTTCTTTTCTTTTTTTGAACACGAAGGAGCAATTCGAAGAGGATCGCTCCAATACGTGATTCGAACGCGTTCCGGATGCTAGAACGTCGTCAGCCCCCGGATGGCTCGGAGGCCGGGTAGCTAAAATCGTTCCTGACCGATCAGGAATGCCCTGACATTTCGTTGTCGGGGTCTCTCTGTATCTCCATCTCTCTTTCGAATTTACGAGAGCTTAGGAACGAAAGGAGCGCGCAGCATTGTCGATTCCTTCCGCACATTTTCCGAGTACCTAATCCGTTCCTTCCCCCTTTCAACGGCTTTCTCCTTTACGCTTCTCAAAGTGTCTTTAAAATCCTACCAATTTGCCGAAAATACACACCGACATTTTTATCACTATTCCGCAAAATCGACTTCGCGAACAAAGTTTACAAATCACGAGACTCTGAAGTTTCAAGACAATGCGATAAATTCCATCGGTATTTCCCACGAACTCCACTGCGGTCCGTTACTATGATTTTTTTATGACGTGGATATCGATAAGACCGACACGATAATCGTTTCAAATCTCCTGCAGAACCCGGACAACTTATTTCGACCTCTGCGGAAAATTGCGAAGTTCACTATAAGCATAATACGTACGTCTACCGGCATATTTTACGCACAGAATCGTATGGAACGGACGGTATTAAGCACGAGTCTGTTCGCACGTCACGAAAGCTCCGCTAAGTTTAGCGTCGCCGATATGCCTGGGTGTTAGGTCCGTGAGTGCGTCTACGGTAACTTCTCTTCGGCGTCTGTTCACTCCTTTTCCTACTTTTCTGACTCATACTGGGGGTCTATCCTCACGTCTTCCGGATTAAATAGAGATCTCTTCTCTATGATATTTTCCCTTCGCATTAGTCACGGATAGGGGAGGGGGGGGGGGGGGGAGGAGGATATTTATTCGGAAATATTTTAGTCGTAATACCCGTAGGCTGTTGGTAAAAGATGTTTAGTATTTCAATATATTTTTGAAAAAAAAAAAAAAAGGTCTATAAAATTTTTATATTTATTACGCGTCTTATGGAACGTTTTTAAAATTCTACCAATTTTCTTAATTTTTATGTGGAAAATTTAGAAAATTGGTGTATAAATTTGAAAAAAAATTGGTATCCGCTCCGTAATAAACTTTACTGAATTAATGAAATAAAAAATGATAGTACAGACTATATTAGGGTAATGAGAAGCGGCAGAACTGGTGTTCCCAGCGATCGTTTAAACGATGACGCGCGCGTTCTCTCGTCGGACTCGTCGATTTGACACTCGATCCTCCGTGTAACTCAATATACTGATTAGGATATGATATACTCTATGATATAATGACGGAATGATTGACGAGGTAATAGACACTCGATTCGCTATACGCAACCGAGGAATTTTTCGATATTCGAGAATTTCGATAAATACCACGAGATTCCTTCACTCGGAATGTGATTAACACATCTGCGAGATGTCACGAGCAAAGATGTTTGCTCTCTTTTTCTCTCTCTTCGGTTGCACGCTCGAGTTTCAGACTGACGATCAGGTTTCACAGGTCCCTAAAACTCTCCGTATAAACCTAAGAAAACAAACACTTTGCGTGACGAGGAGAAAGCCTGTGAGCACACATGCGTTTTGGGTTAAAAAAAATAGGAATCGACTTTAAGGCTAAAGATAATTAATAATTGCTACTTGGTCATTAGGCCAAACTTTCTACGATCATTAAGAAAGTTCAGTCATTCGTCAAAAAGAAAATATTCTCTACAAATACTACATTTCGGAAAAAGACCAAAGACTTCGTTTAAACTATTCGGCATATGTAGTATAAAAATTAAGAACGTTAAATAAAAAATAATTTTTTTATAAAGGTAATACGCCTTTTAGATACGTATAAAATACTTCGTTTTATTTTTTTATAAGTAAAATAAATCGATAATCTCGGGTAAAACGTAAACAGGTTTAATATTTTTGTCGTTTTTATAAACTCGTCTCTCGTCGATAATTCGCCCTTCGTAATCTGTATCACTGAACTCCTCCAGAAATATTTATTTTTCCCTGTTGAGGATAACCTTCAATTCTTACCTGTTGGACTGTTCAGGTAGGCAATCGGTAGGTTAAGATAGTGAATGATCTGAAAGGAAAAGACTTTTAAATAGTTATTGTCACTATCTCTCGCTATCTGAGTTGTGTTCGTTTGCTCTTCGGCGCCCCTTCGACTCATCCAAACGATCCTCGTCGCCTCGTGTATTCTCAAACAGCATAATCTCGTGGCTAATCCATCAGAAAATATTGATTCAGCGGAATAACTGAAGAAAATCTTCTCGCAATCGTTCGCAGGCATATATTTCAACAGAAAAGAAAAACTTCTTGGTAAACCGGGTTTTCCGGATGCTGATTATCACTGTGCAAAATTAATTACGAAAAACGCTCGTAATTTTTTATTATTTTCTCAGTTTTTTTTATTATTCAAATTTATAAACCATGAAACGCATTCGAAAAATATTTTTTTACCAAAGTGATTATTTTTATTTATTGTACTTAAATTGTAGTTTGTTTTTAAGTTTTTGTAGCATAAAGAGATTTTGTCTTCCGTCGTACATTAACGTACGGAAGAGCGCTTTGTCGCGAGTTATTCTGCCGTTTTATTCTCCCGTGACTGATGACCACTCGGTGACATAATGACGAATAGTGTTCTAAAAATGGAAACACGCGAAAATCCGGAAGCGAGTACGCGAGTACGGGCGTGAAAAAGGCCGGGAAACCGAGAGAGCGCATTCCCGCCAAATGTTTCATAAACCATAACTTTGGCGCTTTTACGTCGGCTCTCTGTTTCATCTACTCTCTCGCGTCGCGACGGGTGTAGGTAACACGTTCAACGCGTTCGTCTTCCGCCGTTTGTCGTTTAGACATCCAAACGACGAAGAGACCGTGTCTCTCGTGGTATCTTAAAATTAGATCGATATTAAAAATATCTCGAGGGCGCGTCCGTCCGAGTGTTTCTCCGGTATTCGTGCGGTTCGAAATTGAGTGGAAAGACATAGCTTTTTCCGTGGCAACGACGCGGATAATCGGTCTTTTTTGAAAGTGAAAAAAAAAAAAAAAAACGAAATGGGAAATGTCTGCGGCTTCGTCGGCTTCGTCGACGTTACAGTCATCGTCAGCGTCGTTTCGGAGCAGAAATTGCTGAGGAACCCGGTAGCGATGTTCCCGATGCTGTGACTTCTGTGCCACTGAAGTATATTTAGATCGCCGCTTCACCGTACGCTTCTTATACTCTTCGACTTCTTTTTTTTTATTTCACCTTTTCCCCTCATTTCCTTTTGCTTATTCACCTATTCTTAGCCGCTAATCGCGAGCGATGCATTTAGTTTCCTGGATAATTGAAGTGCGGCCCCAATACTCGCTCCGGATTTACGGCTTCACTTTATCCACTTCGTCTTTAGTTGCTTTTATTAGATCGTCGAATAACGCGCTTCCTCTTTACATCATTGCGTCATCTTTCGCCTGTATCTTCGGTAGTAAAGCAAGCGGGGAGTCATGTCATGAAGAACCAAGCCGCGAGTGACTAGCGCGCGCACATTATTCGGGCTCCTCGGGTTGCGCTCCCGTCATTCATAAAACGCCGAGCGGCGTCTAGACGGCTTCGTTCCTCGGTCAAGCGGCGAACAGAGTGAGAGGGGAAATTACGATGCTTCGAGCGATCGAGAAGGGGAGAGCTAAATAGAGGTGTAGAGACCGAGCGGTTCAGTCATTGGTCACCTCATCGGAATTGGCCAATGAAATCGAAAGTAATTGAAGAAATCCGCTCAATAAGTATAATGAAAACGTTTTATCGTTTCAATATTTCATTATTTCATGAAGTACTCTATAAAAATTGTTAGATTTCGGTCGTTTATTTTTTACCGAACGAAACAAAGCGATGATTGCATCGTTTGTATCGATAATGCGTTGTTCCATTCGTAAGAAAAAAAAAAAACGAAAATGTTAAATCATTACACATTGATTTGCCTCGTCTTTTGAATATTTTCTTGTTACGATTGCTGAGTAATTAAATAAATTCAACTACAGTATTTCTATCGAATTTTTTGCGGCCCGCGATCCGTTTAAAAGGCCAATCACTGTGCCATTTGCACTGTATGTCCAACAAGAAGACAGCGGGTACAAACGAAAGGTTTTCGCGAATGTCCGTACGGTTCTCGATGCCTCTCGACGTGCCCTCTCTAGCCTCACGCCGAGTTTAGTCCTCGGCGTTGCGATGTTCGTTACGCGGAACGCCATTCGTCGCTACCGCAGCGAGACGCGCCGGACAATAATGGTCGAGAAAGAAACGTAGCAAGAAGAAACGACGGAGATAGAGAAAGCGAGACTTGGCCCGACGCCTCGTCTATCTATCCGTACTATCCGTGAGCGCTTTCGACGCTGATGATCTTCTTGCCTTCTCGATGGTTCCTGCTTCGTCTATAGGCTGTCGTTTTTCGAGTTAAGATACCGATTCTTGCGAATCCCGATCTCGTGATTGACGTTGAGCGTCTAGACTTTGATGCTGTTTAACGCTCCTGGCGACGAGATCTCGAGATTCTACGATACGCATCGCCAATCACCCATCTTCTCTTTGTCATTGTTTTTGCTTACGATAAACATTATAGGCGATGTCCATCAAATCTAAAAGTGACAAAGAGATATCGCGCGGCAATTGGCGATACCGAAAATAGGTGGATATTGAATGAAGTATATTTCGGGTTCTGAATCAGTTGGACCGAAACGGCGGCGCACATGCTCGATGCTTTTAAGAATGGAACAAAATAGTCGCTGAATTAATTGTTCATTCGTGCGGTAAGGTTGGGCAAAATTTGGCCGGTTTAGATTCCAATTAGAATCAAGTTGATCCTATACTCGAATACCTCGATATATTCTCTTGCTGTCCTACAGTGGATCACACTCCTCCCCTTCACTCTCATGACTCTCGACTTAGACTCGAGAATCTTCGAGATACAGAGAGAGATACGTTGAATAGATGTAGCCAAGAGGGCAAATGCCAAGAATCGAGGAGTCAATGCAACTTGGCGAATCTTGTGGCCCCGCGAACGCGATTCGGGGCGATGCAGTTGGACTATGCATGCGTGATTAAGTCTCCACTGTCATTGAGGCGACGAATGGTGGTGAGCTTTAGTTGTTTTTGTTTTTTTTGGGCTTCGAAATTCTTTCTCGTAGATCAAAGGATGCTTCTCGCTCTTAGGTCGGATAGATGAAATAACGAGTGCTTCGTGATTTTGACTGCTGAGGTACGCGTTTTATTTATATGCTACCGTTTCAAATCGAAAAAGCGACGAGATCTTTTTCAATTTCATTACTTTGATCATTTGATTACACGAAAAATTTTGAAAAAATTCCATTTCGAAGGCGTGAAGTATTGAAAAGTTTGAATTGCGATGAGATCGATTTTTAGTGACGATCCAACGTCTCGGAGACTTTCGCCAGGACTCTCGACGATCCTCCTCTACTCTCTCGTGCAACTCTTGACTTTTGCCCGCACCCCTCTACGTAGTTAAGTAATTTTTCGTCCTTGTTACAATTAGGCCGAGACGACGTTGCCGGCCATACGTAGTCTGCGGCCGCGAAGGAAACCACTTGGCGTCGACGGGCTAACGAGCCGAGCAAACTCCCTCGTCGAAACCTCAGCGCGAACACATACATATCCGCGAGAGAACAAGATTTACTCAAACCGTTAAAGGTAGAAGAGCCCCCACGGCTCTGGCATACGTCGGTTTATGCAAGTTATTTAGAACTGAGACACTAATCATGCAGTGCCGTACGGCAACAGTACGACTCGCTCTACTCTCTATCTTTCGTATTATCCTTATGTATCCGTTGCTCTCGTAAAATTCTATTTCTGTGGCGACTGTCGAAGTTTTTTTGGGGGCTAAAGAATGATAGTTCGTTATCCACCTTATGTACTTTATTACGATAATACTGGTAGATTTTTACGGAAGTCCGTACGGGACGACCAAAAATACGTGTCTGGTGATATTATAATTACGAATGAACACTAAAAATGTCTACAATAGTCGAGTAATTTTTATGCAAAGATTAAAATTTCGAAAAAGCTATTGGATCATTTAGTAAGCATAAAACTTGTATTATGAGATTTTTTTTTGACTAATAACAAGAAAGCAAACGCGATGTCTGATTTTGAATTAAACTTATAACACTTTTTTTTAATTATGCCGCAATTTCTATCGCTAATTTGCCGACCATAAACGAATAAACAGATATTCCGGTAGCAACGAAGGTGTCAAGTAATCGCCGCAGATTTTTATATCGAGTGCGAAGGCTTTAACGATTATTACGCAAATAAAATTTGACGGTTATTACGAAAGGGAAGTAAAAAAAAGCAGAGGGTAAAAAATGATAATAAGAAACTCTCTCTTCACTCTGTCCTCCTGCGACTCACTCGTAGGAATGCGTAACCGTCGCGTTTGTCGCGCTCTTTTTGTCAGTCTCAAGAAGAGTCAGTGAGCGGAAGAGTTGAGACGAAGGAACGGGGGACACGGGATGAAGACGACGACGACAACAACAACGGGCCAAAGCTCTGGCGAGTCTGCGGCTGTTCCACCGGCCGCGGAACGTTCTCGCCGGGCAGGAAAACGGGGTTTCGCGCAAAAAGTCTATTGAGAGAGCGAAGCTCGGCGAAGATGTCTTCCCCGTTCGGAAAGAGTACGAGGGAACGAGAGAAAAGAGAGTTAGCGTTCGCGCGCGCGACCATCTGCGGCCTATGGTGCTGTTGCTGTTGCTGCACGACGGAACCTCATCGTTCCATCGCCCTTCTTATTCTTATTCTTCATCTTCCTCGTCGCGCGGGTCCCTTCCTCCTCGGAGAAAAGGAGTTGTGATGCACACGCAACTGCGCTCAGCCAGTGAAACGGATCCGGGTTTGCCGGTGAGAGACATCGCAATTCTTTTTCTTACTCTCTGTATGTGCGCTCCCTTGTCTCGCACGCGGTCACCAAACCTTTTGGAATGTTGGAAGGGCAATTCTATTCCATAAGCGATTGAACTAAATCGTATTTATGCGCTGAACTCGGGGTGAAAGTTCAAACATTTTCTTTCTTCATTCATTATATCGTATCGATGACGATAAATTATTTCAAATTTATCAATTACCGAGTGAACTTAGAAATAAGTATCGATATATTCGTTAAGTATTTTTATTATTTTTTTTTTTCAATTTTTTTCCCATATAACTAATTTGAAAAATGGTAAAACAAATTGGAGTACAAAACGTGGTAACTGATATCAGAAACGCGAGAATAGTTTGTTTGTATACAAAAATGGCGGTGTTCTAGATCTTCGTAATAAATTAGCAACAAGAGAGCATTTATGCCCGTTGCATATAATACAATTTACTTCTAATGTACTCGCGATCTCCTAAGTACTGTCTCTCAGCGTTGTTCGCTCATTCCGTTTCTACTTCTTCTTATTCTTCTTCGGTGGAGGTGGAGAAAGAGGAACGCGTATGCATCGCACGCAACGTCGTGTGCATGCTGGCAAGGGGCGCAGGTACTATTTTCGTTCGCGGTGTTGTTGTACTTTGCAAGTGCGAGATGAGGCAGCGGCGGTGGCGACGGAGGGAGGGGCAGGGAGATAGAGACTCCGCGAGAGTCCGCTCGTTCGCGTGAGTACGTAATGCAGGTCGCGGTTACCCGACGATGCAAAAGGAACGAAACAGCAACGACGACGACGGCGGCGGCTGCAACAGCGATGCACCGGCTACCAGTCCGCCTCACTCCCTCCTCCTCCTCCCTCTCCAAACGGTTACTCTTCTCTTTTCTCCGACGCTCGCTGTGGCGCGGCTACGCTAAACTTAGACGACGAGCTTCTAGCTCTCTCGGGCCAAACGACGCGACGCGTCGAACGTTAGATCAACGTACCGGAGCGAGGAGAGTTAGAGATGCTTTACTCTCGAAACCGCTTGAACATTATATAGCTACAAAAACGACCCAACGACGGTGCCAGCGACTCATCAACGATTGGAACTTGGCACCGGTGTTGATTCACTCGCGGCCAGATTTCTCCATCGAGAAACTCTCAATTTTACAATTATAAACATTAATCGTTCGAGGGAAGGTTTCAAGAATTTTTTTTCACATTCATGGTAACCGTATCCACTCATTCGGGACCTTTTTTATGCCATTTAATAGCAATAAAGAATATTCCAAAAAAATGTATCTTTTCTCCCGAAAATTTGAAGAAATGATCATTTTCCGAGCTTTTCATCGCTTTGCGGTCGAATTTTTTTCTTCAACTCAACTTTTACGTTCCGGTTGCTTTCGTATTGAACGGTTTTTCAGACTTAATTGACTTGCACCAATTTTCACTTTTCTCGACCTATTCTTTGAAATTTATTTTAAAAAAAGTGGCCATATCGTCCAAACTGTCGGGTATAAAAAACAAAAAAGATTTCTAACCAAATAATTAATCGATTAGTATGCAATCCAACGGAAAGTCGCACGTTCATTGGAATTCCTCTGGCATTTAAAAATTCGATTCACGAGGTTCGTGTATCGCTACGAGCGCCGCGTCGTGCCGCTCGATTAAAATCCTTCGGTCGAGCGTGACGTCACATATCCCCTTCCCTCTTGTCGTGTCACCGGCCATTCATGTCTATGTGTCGCGGCTGACTGGACTCTACGGGAACCGCTATTCCGTTCGACAAGTGTAAGGTATATGTACAGCAGAAGCACATATATATATATCGTGTTCGATGGACTGAAAGAGGTGAAAATATATACAACTTGTACATATACCACATATGTATATATACGCAGATATATGTATAGTATACGTTACACACATAGCCCACTTTCCGGTGGATCTCTCGGGTCAATCCGTCATTGGACTTTGGCTCTTCCAGAACTCCGAGGTTGAGGGACTCAGGGTACATACCTACTTACTCTAGAAGTATTCGTAGTAGTTATATAAACCTACCAAGTTTATACTATACTAACGACCGTAGAAGCCGCGAGGCCGCATTCCGGGTGCGCAACAGGTTGTCCGCTCCGAGACTTACTCCAGTCCAGAGAACGACGACTCTCGTGTCGTTCTGTACTTCTCGTTTCGCGGTTACCATTCGAGACGAGTAAAAGAACTTTTACCTCGAACTTCGATTACCGAATCGATTATTTGTCCCCCCAGCTACACAATTCTCCTTGCAAAGAACTCTCTTCGTCTCGCTGAAACATAATGTCTCGACACGCCCAACTCGTAAAGTTGAAGCGTTCGATTGTAGCGTTAGCGATTCACGATGTCTGTGTTACGAGCTTCGAAAAAAAAAAAAAAAAATTCTACAAGGAAGAGAGGTCCAACTTTTATCCGATCAAAATTTGCATATAGTAATTTCATTTGGTTATTTTATTAGATACATTTTATCCTATACGGTAATAATAGTGGGGGAATGAGGTATCGATAGATATATATGTGTATATATCTGAGCTATTTATCCAACGCTCCGAGTTGGCCTTGTAATTTTCTGATAAATTAACAGATCGCTCGTTCGGTTACTACACACTTATATTCATATATCGCTTTTTCAATCTCGAACATGTTGGACATAGAGAGATTGTTATTTCTCACTTCCTAATCTATGTGTGTTCGCTGCCTCCCTCAACTGTTCCTCGCGCGTCGCCTCGGGCTTTCGCCGCCCTCTATCTCTGTATACTTCTTTGAGCTCAGCGTGAATTCACAATGCTTCGTTCTTGAAGCTACGAAACTCTCACGTCTTGTCGGGAAGGAACGCAAGGAAAAGAGAGACGTACGCGAGCGACTTATCGCTCGACGCTATCCGAGAAACTTATCTAAAGTTTATCTCTTCACTTATACTTCTCTCCGTTACTCGCGTTTATCACGAGACGCGAGAGAGTGAGTTCGCATCGAATTCCAACTCGAAGGGAGCAACTGCCGGGAGATGATGTCTGGTTACACGTGAGGGAAGTTGGAGTGTTTTGCTTCTGCTTCATCGTCCGTCGCCCGTGAGCAAACCGACTACTGATAGCCGCTTTAGAGAGAAAGATTAATGAAAAGTGATGATTTATTCGAACGTAAGTTAGAGATGTTTGAAGGGCAAATAACGGTTTACGAAGAACTCCGCGTTTTCTTGTAACAAGTTGGATAGCGGAGGAAAAAGTATAAACTGCAATAAAAGAATATTACATCGCGATACTGAAAGATATGAATTAAGAATCAAAGGATTAAGCGGACAGTGTACCGGACTAAGAAATTTCGAATTTACCCGAATCTTAATTTCAAAGCTGTTTCAACTATCGCGAAAGTGTAACCAATATCTTGATTTCTGATTTTCTCCGATTTAAGAAACTGACGATAATAAATGCGATTCTTATCTATGAATTTCGTGGTCCTTGAAATATTACTCTATTACTCGAATATAATGATTTCAAATGATCTATAATCGATGTATTCATTGAACATTTTTGGATGTCGTTGAACTTTATACAACGGAACGAGATATCCTTTTATACATTTTCCAGTTTCAAGATTCGTACGTCTGTTCCCTTTGACTAATAGAGTCGTAATTATTCTTACCTTCTGGCAGTACTATTTGCTTTTCTTCGAAAAGACGTCATGCGCAGCAGGAACGCAACAAACACCGTGGGCTTTTCATCGCGCATACGTTTTATCGTTGGGTTTCTTAACCCCACGAATGGTTCTCTCCGGCAAACATCGCCCATGTCCTATCACTGTTGATACTGCAACGTGGGTAGGTAGATATACTCTTAACGATATCAGAGGAAACATTCACTTGGGTACGAAAGAACCGGAGGTGTGTTTCGTCGCTCGTTCCTTTCGCGATTATGTACCTACGGCGAGATACGAAATTTCTTCGATTCAACGCACTCTTCTGCGTACGATACGATTGCGAGAAATAACATCGAGTCGCACACGTGCACTTCATTGTGCGAAATCAAATTCAATCGGCCAGCCGTAGCCTTGAGCAAAACTTCGCTCTTTCCCTTCTCTGCTAATCTGCTACCGTTTCTCGAACTTCTAAAAAAAAAAAAAAAAATATGAAAAAACAAATAACTGCAGACTCAACGAATGGACTCGACTCTCCGAACGTGGGAATTTATCTTAAATTTGTTTCGACCCTTGTTATTTTTTTTGTCTCCGCTAAGAAATGCAGCTGCACTTGTTAGATCGTATTTTTGCCGCAACTCCAAACTCGAGCTCGTTGCCTCGTCGGATATGGTGATGAGGGCGGTCGGCGTGTATGGTCCGCACGGGTTGCTCTCTCGTTAGGAGCAATTATTACTTGGTTGCCGGGAGAAAAGGTGTTAATTGGCACTAAGGCTCGTGAGTTCGTTTTAGAAGATCGAGAGCGCAAGTCTCACGTTCGAAGAGTAGGTGTACTTGAGTTTTTTTTTTGCTAGAAACGTATTATTAAAAAATATATTTTGGTCGCGTATAAATCCTACAAAAAAAATGTTGCTTTCCGAAAAATTAATATTTTCAAGATTTTTAAATTTTTTGTAAATTACATTTTTCCGAAGTTTCGCATAAATTTAACGAACCTCACGAGAGTTAGTGGTTCTCGAAATAAAAAGCTTCCGAGACCACTAAAACACATGTTTACTCTTTACGGTTAATTGTTGATTAAAATTATACGTTTTGATCGTCAGAGGTGTGAAATTCACGTGGAAAAAACAATTTACATTTCTACTCTCTATCGATTAATTTAATAGCGCCAAATGACTATTATCGCTTTGCTGGATTGACCTATACAGTCGCACGAGACTGCGACGCGTGCGCATGACGAAGCGTTAACTTTGGGGCCGCGAACGCGAATGGTTCTTCTCTTCTCTCGTTCTCGGTACGGGGCTCGACCGGCACCTGTTCGTAATTGATTCATTTATGGGCGGATCACGAAACCTCTGTGTAATCGCTATATACCCAACTATGCATTACGTATACACCATATCTTCCATTTTGAACACTCGATCACGATCGGGAATAATCGTCGTCGTATATACGCAATGCGTCTTTACAACGAAATCGTGATGAGGAATGAGACTTGTAGAAACGCCGAAGTATCGGTAACCGGAACATTGCTTTCCATCGATGTATTTTATAGGAAACAACTTTTTTTTAATATTTTCTAAACAATTTATGAATTTACAAGAAAATATGAAGTCAATGTTCTTCAGTTGTTAACTGTGTCAGTCGTAAAAAAAAATTGAATACTTTTTATCATTAAGCATTTATCGAACTATCGTTATCAATTGTTAATTCGTTCAAATTTTTCTTACCTCTTTCATCCTTTGATAATTTGCGTCGTGCGACTTTACAAAATAATCTTTCTTATCCACACGGGTCTTATCACTTACGCACGTAGAGTATGTATCACACGATTGAATCGCCTCGTAATGCATAGTGCGCGGGAGGCGTGAATGTACCGAGGATCTGCTAGGATAACATGAGTTTGCCGTTGGTGTTTAGTGCCTGAAATTTCCGACGTAGGCGTCGACGTCTAACCGTCGACGCAGTACCAGAACCAGCAGAAGCAGAACTGTAATAATACGACATCGTCGTCGCAAATAAATTCTTTATATCAGAGCCGCATAGCGCAGAAGTTTCGTGCTTTGCTCGTTGCGCGATCTTCGGCTTCGAGGTTATTTCGTGACGTAACTACGACAAAATCGTTGACTACAAACTGAATTTGTAATAGACGTAACCGCGAACCGGGGAGAACCGTCGTTCTGAAAACTACATCCACCGAACAAGCGAATTGAGGTCTATATCGTCAAACTCATCACGGTTTATCGTAGCGGGAGAGTCTCGGCGGGTTCACCTCCCGGTTCGGTTATATCGGAACCCTCGTAACCTGTCGCTCATATGTGAGATTTCGAACGGGTCGGGAACAGGTTTCGATGCCGAACGAGGAGGTATTCCGCCTTTATGGCTACACGTGTGGATTCCCCCGCTCCTCCACCCGGGAACTCCGATAGGCATTCGCTTATACTAGCGATGGGTACAAACGCCTCGCGGCGTTATTATGAAAATCATATCAAAGGCAATATAAAACGAAAAAAAAAAGAGTAACAGCGAACGGGCAGTTAAATAATTGGTTTTTTTCCGACAGAATGTATTCCATATATAACGATTGTGAAGATTACAGATATCGTTTTAATTTTATAGAAAATTCTCATACGGGCGGATTGGATTGGATATGATATATGATGACGCTTATGCGCGAATTCGCATTAGAATCAATGACGTCTGATTCATTTTTCCTGTGAGTTATGGGCTTCGAACGCTCAGAAAAAGATCTAAAATTCGTCAGATCGTAAAGTTGAAATCGTTAATGTAATCGTGACATTTGGGCGAAAAATTACGGAAGACTTTTATTGAAAAAATCATTTTTTGTGTACATTGTACGCAAAACGCTCAACTAATTTATGAGATGTACTGTTTTTTGTTGCAGGTAAGTCGATCTTCATTTCAGGGACTTTAGAGTATTTATATCTGATTTTCACTTTCGTGAGTAAAACACCTCGAAGTATTCCCTTTATATTTTTTTCTACATTTTTATTGACCTTTTATACACAATACGATTCAGAAACTGCAATTTTGAATCGCCAACTTCAAGTCGATGACAAAACTGGTATTGGATTTGCACTCAGCGCTAATAAATGCAACTAACCATTGAATGTTTTAGAAAATCTTAGGGCATTTCGATTGACCGCAACAAATTGCAAGGCAAATTACGAATGTAAATAGAATCGGGAATTGCAAATGCAAATTCCATTTTTCCCGTTTGTTTTCAATCGCGCAGACGGACGCACATGCCGACGCAAACTGCATTGCAAATATCTGAAAATATGTCCTTCAAGTACCTTATCTTCTGTATTTTTCGCAATTGTTATCGAAGTTATCGGTTTGAGTTTCTTGTGTTCTCCTACCGTCCAAGCCGTTCAAAAGATCGTAATATTACCCCACAAAAAAAATCGGCAGCCATTTTGGCGCCCGGTATTCCAATAGCGGAGTTTAAAATCCAACATAGTCAACATTATTAACATTAAAACGAGAAATACAACTAAACAATCTTTATCACGAAGTTTCTTACTGTAGCGTAATTGATTAGATAAATATTCCGCATACAAATTAATTAAAATATTTGAAGATAAATTCTGTTCATGAAGTCACCTTTTCTCGATCTTTTTGACTCACATCCTCGTCGCCAGAGAAACTATATACATTTTCCCATAGGCCCATAGCCTGTTTTATCTCTATTAGTATTATATTCCACACTCCACGAATCGCCAGACTTTAGGTACCCGCAGATATTAATATAATCTAACTTCTCGTACCACAAGGTGAAATGTATTCCTGAAGGCCATCTACTTCGCGACCTCAACTATCGACGTTCTCCGGACTGTAATATTACCTTTGCCGTTTGATCGGAGCCGCAAAGATTTTTCTAATACAATTTCAGCGGCCAAACTTCCCGGTGCCTGAAATTCTCGAGTCACCAACACCCGTTAAAAAAAATTGCGTAAACCATTTTTATAAAAGTCGAATTTCACTATGCAGTTAATTTTCTTCATCCGATGGTTTTGTCGAAAGTCGAATTTCGCTATGCAGTTAATTTTCTTTATCCGATGATTTTGTTCATCGAAACCATTCCTAACACTCAAAGATGATCCGTTGGACATCGGTATCGCTTCTTGGCAGCGATATAGGATTAGGAGAAACACGCATTTCCGTTGTAGTTCGTTTCACAGCGAAGAGTCGGGTATTAGGAGCATATACTTAGGTAACGTTCAGTGGAAGTATATCTCTCTTTTACGCCGAGAAATGTCGTATCACT
Organism: Cryptus viduatorius; assembly: GCA_964006125.1. NCBI lineage: Eukaryota > Metazoa > Arthropoda > Insecta > Hymenoptera > Ichneumonidae > Cryptus > Cryptus viduatorius. The sequence goes on along the minus strand of OZ023222.1, from coordinate 9,913,598 downwards.
GGCAGAAAAGAGGATTGCTATTACCAGGAGCTTTCGATGCTAGCAGAGCAAAACTGCTGTCACATATGCGTTCCGCCAGAAGTCAGCTTAATTAACACGAGGAATTGTCAGACTGAGTAAACTTGGTGGACGCACGTGCCCTCCTCTCTTCATAGTTTCGCACAGAGATTAATCAATACATGTATTCCTACCATTAATTTTCACTGTACTAAGTCGGGTAAATATTGGTTCACATATTTTGTCGATTTTCAGAACCTCACCAATGTCTGAAAATGTCTTTTTTCTCCTTTAAAATGAGTTGAGTAAAAATGCAGTTGCGCAAAAAAAGTTTCGAAACATTTATCGCTGCAGTATATCACAGTTCTTATGATATATCGAGGCTATGATGTGTATCTAGACGACTTTTGTGGTGTTCCGTAACGATCATCGTAAAGTCGCAAAACTATACTCGCGAAGCGTAGCAATGCGTAGGTGATGAGACCTTCGCGAGAATCTGGCACTCCGTTGTTTCGCAAATATCGCGAACAGCCGCGGTGTAGAATTTAGGCCATCTACGGAGAAGTATATTCAGTCGAGCGATCGAATTTTTATCGTTCCTGCGAAGTTAACGAACAATTTTTTCTTTTATTAGTCTCGTAAAAATTTGCATATCTTCTTTGCACTTCCGAAATTAAGAATTTCGGGAGGTTATTTTACACAGAGTTTTAGTCTCTTTGGCAAACAGATGTTTGTCAACAAATGTCAATCCTTTTATAAAAAAATTTATTTTTATAGACTTTCTGCAAATCATTTTATTTCGCTGTTTCAATATTGGCCGATGTATTACATCGGTTACAAAAATATACCAAAATCGAATTCAACGCTTAAGGGTAAATAAACTCAAACGGACTTATTTCAGCTCTCGCAGATACGATTTTTTTTTTATCGTTTGCAACTATTTCGCGATCTTATATACTTTTTGGTTCCACAAAAATAAAAAAAGAAAGACAACGCCATGTTTTATGAACTATCCACTGAGCGCTGCGAATATGTTGACAAACTGCATATTCAGGTTTCGTACAATTTAAATACCGTTTCAATTCCCGCGATAGAAGAAAGTTGACGCCTTATTAAATTCGAAGATACATACATTTCTTGCTAAGGAGTTAGAAAGACTTATGATTATATTCACCTTTTCCGAGTGCGGAGGGTATATGGCTTTTGCCTACTAAATTAAAATGAATATACGATCCAGCGACAAGCCGGTGTTTCTCTGATAAGATAAAAGGGATATTCCTCGTTGAAAACGGCGTCTTCGGAACGTCGTAGTTTACACTTCAACGTCAAAATACTCGACAATATGAAGAGAACCACTTGAGAAAAATGTTTTTCGAACTCTAAGAACGAGAAATGAGACTCAATTATTTACTAAATTTTATTCATTCATTTCGCGGTTAAATTTAATCGTTAACGCCGACTAAAATTCGAAGATTGCCCAATGGCGCGTTAATCTTTTGTAAGTTTTTTTTTTACCCGCGATACGAGAGATCATCCGAGAATCGGCGCGTGCTTTTCTTGTACAACACGGGATGCGTAACGAAAAAATATTGTCTCATACTTGCAATCAGACGTGTAAGCGCCGACGAAACCCGATAAGGCCTCCTCGCCGATCGATACCCGGTTAATGACCTCGCTTCACTCGCATCATACTCTGTGTGTACTTGCAAAAGAATTTCGTATACGCTTCGACAGCGTTAACCCCGCAAATCGACGTACTTAAAGATCGCATTATCGAAACTCTTCTGACGTAACAGATAGTCCATGAATTTAATACATTCGAAACTGATTAAATATGCCGATTAGATTTGCTACGGCGTGTGGAAAAGAATAAATTAGCAGTACAATGTAATATTGCTATAGTCGGTTCTGCGATCGTCAGAAACTTTCGATAGCTTTTTTTTATCGCTCCATCGGCAATTGAAATTATAGCAAAATTCCGTTCAATTCATTTACGCGCAGCCATTTATAGGATGATAAGAAAGTTTTACTGTATCAAGTAATCATTTAAATCAGAAAAGTGTACTTCCTGTCTATGAGTGTATTTCCTGTCTGATGAAACTCTCGTTTTATTTTAAACACCGGTTATACCTTCACCTTTTCCTTAACGAATACTAAGGACATCAATTTTTTATTTTTCAAAAATTCACAATTCGCGTATTTCATTTTCGGGCTTTGATTTGTATACGAAATTTAATGGTTGGAAGGGAATGGTCGTTGATATTCAAAAGTAAATATTGGACACAGAGGGTTAATTCAGTTCACTCGTTATAACGTTGAAAGCCACTAAAAGAGCCGTAACTTTCGCTCGCGACTGTCTATTTTTTTCCAATCGCTCTTTCTGTCAACGCTCGCCGACAGCGGATAATAGTCGGGTGCGCTAATGTCGTGAAGATTATTTTTAGATAATTTGACGTACGGGCGGACTCCACGCGGGAGCTCAACGCTCAAAACGTCGTTGAGGTTATCGCTGGTACTCGGACGTTTTTCTTTCGCCAGTGTATCTCGTCAGTAACGAGTACCTTTTCTGCGCGCCGGTAGAACGGGGAGGAGGGGGTTGAGGTTTTGCTCTTTGGCCCCCGAAAGTATTGTCGGACTACTCTGATACAACGCGTGTTGAACACACGATGTGCTCAATCGGATTTATCCAAATTTGGCAATCGCCTTCAATGTCATTTTTCGTGGTGAAAATTGCGTCAACATGATTAGGTGATTATTATCCGAATCCGATGTACGGAAAAATGTAAATGGATTTTTTTTCATAGACAGATGGGACACGATGGATCGTATTAATTCTTTTATTTCGCTCATAAAATGTAACGCAGTCGATAAAAAAAAAATTATTTCCACATCGAAATAATATCTTTATTATGAGTTAAGGGGCACTACAACACGTTTTTAACATTAGCAATGCAATTTTATAATGCAGTTTACAAAAAAAAAAAAATTGAAGTTTTTTTTTTATTTGCATTTTAACAATTAACGCGATGGCCAGCGATGTAAAATTATAAAATTATAATTTATATGAATATAAAATTTGTTGAAATTTATTGTAAATTGTCAATAACGGAGGGTTAAAGTATCACTAAAAAAAATAGTCGACTATATAACACTTTCGAAAGTTTACTAACGCCTCACTTCGCGTTTCCATTAATTTGCATCGATCCTCATCGATGTTTATTCAATTAGTTACTTTTATATTCAATGGAAAAGGAACTTCACGGGTTTTCAAGATTATCGTGACTCGCTGCACCCACTGTCCGATGAATTTGTTCCATTTCAGCAGGACGCCATTGTCCCGCGCGGCAAAATATCCTTGAACAATGGACAAGCGGAGGTGGGAATACCCGCGGCGTGCGTTGTAAACCGTAATAAAAATAAATATAATAAACGCACTCCTGGATCCTTTCTCTTCAGCAATTTCCGGAACACTTATTCTTCGTTCTACTGTTTAGCTCCCGAGAGGTGTCAAGTAATTTTTGAGAAAAATAAATACAAATTCTATCCCAAAATGGGACCGAAAACTTTCCGTAGGAATAACCCAGGAATTGCTGTCAAACTTTCGTAAAACGTTTTGTATATTTCCTCAGAGGAGCAATTGTCACGAAAAATCGACCGTCCTTCTGACCTCTTAATGTCTCGCAAAGTTGATAAACGAAAACAAAAAAAAAAAATTATCGCCAAGACGTTCAATGAAGACTCGTGTCGATCCGACGTCCAAAAGTCATTTCTCTTAATCGACAACTCGAAGATCTGCAATCCGTAATAGCGATTGAGTAATTTTCCAGAAATCCGCCATAATTGGCCAAATATACGAAATATTGGATATCGACTGTCGTATATTTATCACCGATGCCTCGATAATTAGAAGGGCGTAACTAATACACGATAAAGTGAGAGTCACGTCCTTCTGTTACTCAGTCGTTGTTACAAGGCACTCGGTTTGCCTATTGATCGACACGCCGAGTTGTAGCTCGATGGAAACACTCGAGTGAACCTACGAACGATTAATCCTCAACGATAGTAAGAGGAGATAACGACCTACCGAGGCTCCCCGCCCGATTGCAAGTTTACTTACGCAATCACCAATTTTAGTGTAAATTCGTTTATCGCGATAAAACACTTGTCAACGGGCTGCGTGAAGTGTTTCACACATTTCCATTGGCTTAAATTTCGTGTAACAGGAAAAAAAACTCTTCTCGGTTCTTTTTTTGTTATTTTTTTTTCTTCGATAAAATTCCCGAGAGAAATGACGACTTCGTACCTCAGAGTGGGTCTAAGATCGTTCGAGAGGTTCGATGGGACGTGAGAACTAGCGTTAGGGCGAGTTTCGAAGCTGCCGCCAGGATATGCGAGACAGTAAAGAAAAGGACCTTTGACTCGGTCGGCGGTGGAAACCGCAGCGTTCGGTCCTAACCCCGGCATATAACCCGACGCATAAATAAGATAGGAATCGAGGGATAAGCTTCGTGTTCGATTCTCCGGTGAACGTTACGATGGGCTCAATCTTAAAGCACGCTACCTAAAAATCCCCTCGTCTCATTATCTCGGTAATATTTGTCGAGGGATTTATCCGCGGAAGACATAGGGTAACCTATGATAAACTACGGAGCTTTTATCGTTCTCGTTAAAGTTGTTATTGGCTATTGGCTGATGAGACTGAAGTCTCGTGTCCTCGATTTTTCCGGTAGCGTATGAGACAAATGATAAAAAGCTGAATCTAATCGTGATTACAATTACGATCGATTAGATACATTTCTACTTAATTTTTAACACGCTAATTATTTCGCGGTTTACGAGATTCGAACGATAGAGTTTAAGCGATGGTTGGTACTGTGAATTTGCCGGAGAGATATTTGCGATGCAGAAGAAATACGCTCGACAATAGCGGCAGAGTCACGAGTCATTAGAAAACACATGTCGACGAAAGGGTTGCCCGCTGTTGCCTGTCGGAACATCTGCTACCGACCCTCAAACTGATCTCTAACCAGAGTTTCGGCTATACAACAGCAACCGTGTAAGAAAATCTTCTCGAGCTAAATTGCTCTCTTCTCACCCTCCGTCGAAGTGGTATAGAGAAACATCCCTTCAATGAAGCTAACGCTTTAAATTCAAACTGACGCCTTATGAGAGAAAAAACGTATTTGACGGTAAAAGGGGTGTAAAATTTTTGGTTAATTTTTTTCTCCCCCTCACGCGTTCTATATAGTTTTTTCCAATTTTTTTTTGCTCCCATGAATAACCGATGCCGTGGATACTTTTTTTTAAATGTTCATTTAAAACTGATAAATAATAAAAACAAAATTCAATTCGTTTCTTTTTTTTATTTTTTTTATTAAAACTGACTTTGCTCTCCAACTGTTCATTTTTTTTACTCCTGACCCCAAAAAGTATCTTTTTCCCATGGAAAATAAAAAAAATCTTTCCAACACCATCGCAGGATCCCCAAAAAATATTGTCATATTGCTTCAACTGTTGTCAAGGACATTGGTAATCTGAGAGTCGGTCCTTCGGTCTCCGTGCGTACAAGAAAATGCCTTTTTTCCGTCCCTCACTAATGAAATTCGTTGCCCGCATGTGTTCAAACTTAAGTTTTCTCGCGCATCGACGTAGCGTTGTCCTCTCGAAGTGCCATACAGCGCAAACCCCTAAGAAAAAGAAAGGAAAAAGGCGCTTCGTACTCGCAAGAGTGGCTTCACAAATCTTCGTCGCGGTCGTTTGACACTGACCGACACGTGACACTAATATTTTCCAGCATGAGAGGGCGAAGAAAAATACACATTGACCGTACAAAGGCAAAAAAAAAAAAATAAAGATATTAAAAGAAAGTAAATAGTAATCGTACGCGAAAAGGGAGAGAATGAAATAATCGTAAAAAATAATGGAAGACAGATAAAGGGTGATTGCTCCGTGTACATTAAATTGTGTGACTTCTCCGTGCGCTTAGACACACATAGATATATGCACGGTGCACACATATCAACGTTATACGTTTGCGTGGCTGTGTAATAAAATGAGGGACGCGCTTTATCCGGCAGTACGATCGTGTTCCGGCAATTAAACTCCTCCGTTCTCGCACAACTTCGTAACTTCCTACGAGCTAAAACGCCGCGCTCGCGCACATATACACATACACAGAATCCGTGCGTAAGTGACCTCCCGACATGAGTGAGAGACGTACAAGAATCTCCGCCCCCGCGAGTTTCTCACTTTTTTCTTCTGTTTTCAACGTTAAAATCCACGGCTATCATTACGTATACCTTTTTCATGGTCGTAACAAATTTTCCATCTGACAGAACGCCCTCGGGAGACGTACGAAAGATAAGGAGAGAATAAAAAATTTTTTTAATGAACAAAAAATCGAATAATTGAAACGGGAAAGATAATGGCGAATGTTGTCAGTACCGGGTAACTCGGTCCCGTTCTCCGAAAACTTTGGTTTCGATGTTATACGTAAGAAAGCAGAGAAAAGGGTCAAAGTGTGAAAAACGAATGAGAGAACGAGAACTGCGGAGAAAAAAAATAAAAGCTTCGAGGTTTTTGCTTCTACCGGGTGTTACTTACATGGTAGTCTTTTGAGTGTAGAAGGCGCACCGATTTGGTGAGTTTAAACTCAGTCTGCTATTGGTCGCGGACGGTGCTGGCAACTTCAAAGGCTCCACTAATTGGCTCTTTCTCGCGCTCACAGCGCTCTCTTCGACCTCGAGGCTAGAAGAATTCTTCAACAATCCGCAAGGAGCTTCTAACGAGTTGCTTCTTTTTGGAAGGAGAAACTAAAGTTTCAGACTCGAGGTACGAATTTCTTGGGGTGATTGTTAAAAGTGGCGGGAAGTGTTTGAAAAAGAAAAGTTGCGGTCGATCTATGGATCCATGGATGTCGCGGCCAGGCGAGTCTTCATCCTCCTTTCTTTTTTTTTTGCATCATAAATCAACAAAGTCCTATGTTTCCATTTTGGAATTAGTCGTCCGAAATGTATGGGATCACTGAAGGGATTGATCGAGAAACAGCGAAGTACTATACCTGGCATTCCACGTTGAATACGCTGTTCTATTTTCATGAAAACAAAAGGTCTTTAAATATTTTTTGAAAAATTGCAAAATAGAAAATTGCAAAAAATCTTTGGAGATTTTTGCAAATTACATACTTAACGCGGGAATGAATATAAAAAAAATGTTGGACCGATTTTTTTTTATATTTTCGGCTGCACGCTGCAAACATCTTTTCAAAGTTTCAAATGATTTTAGAGTATAAAGTAAATTAAATAAAAAATCATTTGTACTTCAAATAACGTAGCGAACTTATCGAGGAAAAAAGAAATGTTATTGTAGAATTCGCCCACTTGATATGAAGTGACTGGTGTACTATGATAGTGCTATACATATCTGTTAGAGAACAAGCAAGTGAACGATCGATATCGACAATCGAATCTTCCGAACTTTCGTCCAGTATCGTCACGGTAGCCTATCTCGATTCATTCCCCCCTTTACTCCCGACAAACTTATCCGCGACGATCGTTCCACTGGCCGATTACTTTAACTCGGAGGTTCCGTTCGACGTCCGACGGCCTCGTGAACGTAGCCACCTATGTATTATTATTCTATATACAAATTACGTGTCGGTGTGCGTTTGCGAGGATTAACGGGAGATCCCACGAGCTCATCGGAGTAGCGTGTTTCGACTCGATATGGCGTGTGGGTGGTTTGGTAATAATTAAATACGTACCACTCGGTCGATAGATCGATCGGATTGGATCAATGATATATCCCCGATAAGTTTTACACCTGATTATTAATATCTTCATTTATCTATTCTCTGCTCACCGAACGAATATACCAACTGCAACATTGTCTCGATCTACTTAAACTTAATCCCGATGATCTTTTCGCAACAAGAATTTTTTTTTTTTTTTTTTCATTGAGATAAAAATGTTAATGCACATCGTTGCTCATTACTCAACGGACAGTATTCTCTCATTCACGCATCGGCGCAACAATTAGTATTCCGATTAGCCGAGATTTTTTTTAATCTCTTTATCGCAACTCGGAACGGAGTATTAAAAAAACAATTTTTTTTTCCGATTTTTTTTTTACGTTCAATATTTTTCTTTTTTCATAATAATTTTCAATTTTTACAAAGTTTAAGGTTGCGAAAAAAAATTAAACTCAAAACACATAAAACCGGGAAAAATTTTGAGAAAAAAAAAAAATTCGAGATTAAAAAAAAACCGAACTTGTGTCTGCAGAGTAGAAAAGATATCCATTCAGAAATTTTCTTGCATACATCCGCTGCTACATAACAGATTGTAAATTCAATTCCATTCAAACATTCCGACAGTCACAGACGGTAGTTCCGATTAGCCGCGATCGGATCCAAGGTCCGATATTGCAGTAACGTGCTACACACGTTGTTATATTGTAACACGTACAATCGCGAGTACATAGATCTCTTGTAGTAAACGCGAGTACAGTGGTCGTATTCCATATAATAATGAATAGAGTCGGTGCGCTAATGCCTGCAGGTAGTTGGTATTCTCTGCGAAGCGCCATGGCTAACGTAGAAAACAAGTGGCTTCCGCTTGTTTCGTGGGCGTAGCTTCATTCATGAAACGCACTCCGGCGCACGCGGGATCGAACCGGCGGTAGCGTGGCTCTCGTATAGCTTTATACACTATATATACGTATATATATATATATATTTTTTTTTGTGTGCATATACATGCGCCCTCTCTGTTCTATGCTGTTACATACACACGCGTGTATATGAGAGTAACCTGTATCAGTGTCAACAGCAAGTATAGGAGAACTCGCGCGTGTTACGTGTAGCGTGTAACGCGCGCGTTACGGATCGTGCACCGTGCAGAAGGACGCGGGAAGATGTGTCGCGAGCATAAGACGAATGACGGTTAACCAATCAATCCGTATTCGATTTCTAAACATTTCATAGTTTGCGTCGAAAAAAAAAAAAAAAAATTAAGGACATTCAATTTTTTTATTTCCGTAAACTTTTTTATTTCCGTGTTGCAGTTAAGTTGCCAACAAATCATTATCTGCAATATTTCAACGATGACGTCTTCCGAAAAAAAAATGTACTTACATTTACAAGTAGCGCAGTAAATACCCATAATTTGTTTGCAGGCCGAAGTACGCGCTTTGTATAAATGTAAAAAAAAATTCACTATTTTATTCGAAGACATTCTGTTGTCTATATAGCACTACATAAATCCAACATCCATAAATAATGCTTGTTGTTGTTCAGCGCGAATTCAATTTGCAATTGAGGATGCAACATTACGATAATTGGTCATTACGGAAGTCTATATTGTTTCGTACGTAATCTCGCGTGCAATTTCATATTTATATTTTATAGCCGTGGGCTATAAGAGGGATATTAGAGCGCGTGTGTCCGTTACGTATGCAGGAGACACGTACGTTGAATGTACCACGTCTCTGGAATATTAAGCGTCTCGCGATCGATAATTGAAAGATGCATTACAGTGCATTCTATTGAGAAAATTTATATTGTTTCGCTTTATCGATCGCTACGGATCTTTTCGTAATTCTTCGAGGAGACGAAAGAGAATTTAAAAGAGCGAACACGACGTCGCGGCGCTTGTGTACAAGTACACCGCTGAGTTACAGTAAGGTAACTTCATGGTGAAATCGCCGCGAGCCTTGAAGTAACGAAGGTGGTCATTACGTCAGTGAGCGAAGGATGGTACTACGTGCGGTTGACGCTTGTAATTAAATCTATAACGACGACCGTACGAGAATCGCAATCGACGTTACATTACGCAATAATAAACAGTAACGTGTACTTTACAGAGTATAGAAACTCCAAAGTAAGACAAATTAAGGGGAATACGAATCGTCGAATTTACAAGCCTCGCAACGAATTTCAATCCTTTTTTTTTATTTATAATAATGCATGAAATAATCATAGAGAGACGATAAAGTTGTTATCGATAATTATTCGTATCGAATTGTGTAAGAATTACGAATAAAAAAAAATCGATTTTATTTTATACATTCGATAATATAGTTATTTCTTCGTTTGTGACGATCTGTATGAAAAAGTCGCAAATTGATCAATACGATCGTAAATTTTTTTGAATTTTGCGAGATAAGAAAAATAATCAAAAAACAATGTTGCAAACTGAATTTGCGTTTAGTTTTTTTTTTGTTATTATTTTTTTTTATAAATGTGACCCTCATTATCCCATTTCGTTGCATCTGTGCCTCAAGCCGGCAATCGAATCTCTCTGTACTCTAATGAATACAGCGGCTCTTTATGCCCTGAGATGAGTACACCTGCTGAGCAACTGAAATTGCGCTTCATATATACCGGCATAATCATACGCTCATACGTATTATACACCATGTGCAATGTGCAGAGTGAACATTGCGAGAGTGAAAAGAGGTCTCGAGCAGTCGGTGCTGCTGCACAGTATTTGTCACGCCGGAGAGTCTGAAGACTGGCGTTTTCTGACAGTCGGCTGTATTAAAAAAAAAAAAAATCGCGAATGTGCAAAAGCGACGCGTGTGTGTGATGTCTCGTATACAAGGCAAAGTTTGCACGGTGTGCATGTATATCGCGTGACTAAAATCAAAATGGCATATCTTCGATGTTTCAAGGCAATTGAAACCTTCTGCTCTCAATCACGCAGAGGAATGAGAGATTCCATTAATGATTCGTGATTAATATAAGAAATCCGTTCCAACGAAGAAAATGGGATTAAAAAGTCAGAAAATAATATACCCTTCGCGATGATATCTTTTTTTTACGCATCATCTACTTTCCTATGCGCGCAATTTATTTCAATGACTCAAAATGTTTCGATATTCTTCTAAAAATACGTGACAATTATCTGTCACTTCTCTTGAATGAAATTGGTCGACACGGATAGTCGGGCATAAATCGACAAGAAATTACATGTTTACCGAATGATATAGAGACCGTAAGTGAGAGATTGTCGTCTCTCGGTTCATTATGAACGATGGAGAAAATAATCGACGCCGACGACGTCAGAGACGTCGGCATCGCGTCGTCGTCGCGGAAGCAAGAAAGTCATAATCTCTCGAGTGAAAAGCCGAGTGAGACGCGAGACGAAAACGTCGGGATCGCCCTGGCGTGTCTCTCTTCGTATGTGTTACGCTGTTACGTAAGTAAAAGAGTTGCACAATCTGCCGCGAGTATTGCCCGCTGTCTCTCTCGTGTTGGTTTCGCTCGGTTCGATTTTGATCACTCATTTCGCCCCCTTCTATGTGAGATACGTACGAAAAACTCCTATCCGCGGCCCGTTATTCGTCCTGTCCATTGTCGGACTCGCACTCCGTTGTTGTTATCGAGAACGAGCGACGGCGACGCAGACACCGAATCAGCGAACGAATAATAGATATACCCCGCTGTACCGATTGGCGTTCCTGGTACTCGACTCCGCGAATAATAGATACCGCGATACTAGTCGTACATATGTTACTATTGTACGCCATACATATGAGTCGCGGCATTGTTATACATGCAGAGAATTTCCGCAGTACAGTTACATAGCGTCTGCATACGCGGCGTTAGGTAGGAATGAAATAGTAGACGAGTGTGGAAAGTTACTTATATCGGTTCATACGTACGCTCTGACGACTATAAATTTTCACTTTCGGCGCTGTTGAGTTTGTCAGTAGTTCATTGCATGTTGCAGTTAATATAGTTATGTATATACAGGTAACCAGTGCAATGCGACGGAGACTTGGTGTACCCATTTAACTATTTACTTTCGTTATTACACACGTAGATACCGCGGGTCTTGTCTTTCGTCTCTCTAACGCTTTATCTTGTCACGACTCTGCGTTTGTATGTGAATTTTTCACGTATACTATTAGTTGCGTGTAAATAAAATGAAGATTCGCGACCAAAAAAATACATATTTTTTAATTGGTTTACAATGAAATCGATACATTACCAGGTGAGTCTATTATCGATTATCCAAACTATTATCGATTTCGTATTTTTTTTTTACGATTTTTTCAAATGATTTAGTCACGTGATAAAATTATGAGAGACCGGGTAATCGAGACTATAAAATAGGGGAGGAAAAAAAGAAATGTATTTTTCTTTGATCCATGAAGCAGAAGGGTCGGAAGCTCCGCATCGTCGTACTTAGTCCGGACGTTAGCGTATTCGTTTGCCGCACACCACGTGGTGTGCGAGCGCCGCGGACCTTCTATCGATCCCTCGAAATCGCGGTGTTGGTGGCGTCTCACCGCTCGGGTCCGTTCTATGCAGCAGCACCGGCAGTGGACCTCGGTACCGAGGTGCACATTGACATACCACGCGGGCTCGACACGCTTTTCTCGTCGGCTAAATCGGGCGATGCACTCTGGTCACTTGCGGCTCGTTCTTCACTCCCTACCTCTGTCGGAGAGTAAAAAAAAGTGCTTCAATGGTTGTTTGTCCGGAACGGCATGCGATCGATCCGCTTGTTTGAAAAAAATGTATAAAACTATATAAATTTTCACCCTTTCAAAATCGCAGGAAAAAAATCCGATTTTTCGAATTTTCGTTGATAAAGCTTCGTGTATTCGATAAGATATGAAAAAAAAAATGCCAGCAAAAAAAAAACAAAGAAATAAACACGATTTTGTATACATAAAAAAATGTATGACATGCGAAAAACAAAAAATGCAGCGTAGTTTAATTGATCGAAAAGAAAAAAGAAATGCATTACGAACATTTAAATAGCTGTTGTAAATAAAAGAATGCAATGCCAATCGCTAGCAACAAAAACATATTTTCTCGTACGCAAAAAATTTTCCCGCGACAAGATTTTTAATAGCATACATATTAATAAAAAAATTAGCATTTTGTCGTATAAAGTACGATGTATCAAAGACTCGAGCGTAAGAAAAGATCATAAAACTCGGGATTCTCAATGACGAGATTAAATTCTCCTTCAATGAAACGCGGAAAAACGTAAATATATGCTTCGATATTATCATCGGGTTCTCATGAATTCGAGATAGTATTTATCCTCATCATAATATCTTAAGTGTACAACGCCCACGGAAAATCCAAGGTGTGTACGCAGTGTCGTTGCGGCAACCGACTTTATCCGCGATGACTACTGCAACCGATCGTCAAGATTGTCGAGAGTGTGTATTTGATGGATGACGATTCGTCGAATAGTGGTCGGAGAAATCTTCGCGTTTTACTCAATAATGCAGCAATAATTCTCGACAGTTGTATGTGTAAATTTGCTCGACGAGAAGAAGGTTCGAGAGACGTGTCTAAGGTCAATGCGAAAGCAAAAACCGGCTGAACTCGCATTCTCGCATCTACGATTATACGATACGCGAACATAACATGAACGATTCTTCACATCGACCTCGCGTACAATAATATGCATATCTGTCGAGGTGCAACTCGCCGCAATCGCGAGAAACATGACCCGTTCGAGAGAAGCTTCGATGTATTGCAACCGACTATACTCTCCGCGTACTCGACTATCGTTCGATCTTTTGCACTTTGCTTGCGTCCACAGTAAGCATAGTCTGGCGTCTCTCCTCTCCTGTCTCTCTGTGTGTTTCTCCGACTATTAGAAAATTCTAATAACCGGCAACACAGTCGAGACACGAGAAACGCATGTGAGATGACTCGACGATACGACGTAGTCTCGAATTCACGTGCGGAAAGCGTTAGGCGAGCAGCGATAGAGAGAATATTATTAATACATATCGGTCTTTAGCATTGTCGCAACACGGTGAAACTGTGTGCAATAGTTTTCCTCGATCTCGCGTAATCCTTGCATGTTCCGTTGCAATTCCGAGCGCGTAACGTTTATAACTTACTTCAAGAATGGAAGAGACTACGGGAGAGCGATGAGAGTCTCGTGATGTCTCGTGACGAGGATAAAATGCGTAAGAAACGTTTGTCGGGATTTTCGCGAGAGATAAAGACGAAAAAAAAAGATGTCGCTTTAGTTGAGTCGTAAAGAAGCGAAGACGGAATCTCGGTTAGAGGCAAATTTAGGCACTTTGCACGTGCCGAGGATCTTAAGGGAGGAGAAATAACACTACTGCCCCGGTGATGAAAATAGTGACAAAGAGAAAGATTTAGTGGAAGAGCTACGTTCGGAACATACGTAGGGAGAACGAGAGAAATAAGAATCGAAGAAATGAGAAAAAATAAGAATTTCGCTCTCACGTGAGGGTAGGAGGCAACTTGGCAGGAAGCCTAACGAAAGAGGGAATATTTAACCAGGAATACAGAAGGCGAATTGGGAAGTTGCCGGTCGAAACGTTGAAATTGTTACGTGGGCGCATGAGAAAATTTAACGATCTCCTGAGCTATTGCAGCCATTTTTTTTTTTTTTTTTCAAATAATAACTTTTTAGGCTAAACTTCCGCTAATTTTCGAAATCTCGAAACCGGCCATAGCAAAAATCATCAAAACTTATTATCAAATTATGAACATAATATCATATAATTATTCATTAGAATACATTGGAAACTAAAATACAAAATTTTTGTAAAATACATCGAAAAAAGAAAAAAAAATCTTATGAAAATGATAGATTTTCAAAAAAATTTTTATGCGATGAACTTGTCTATTAAAAGAATGAAAAAAATTGTGCAATGTGGCTGCCGCCACCTTACTTAATAAACGTGAAAAAATCGATACGATCTGTCGGTTGAATTTTATCGATCTCGCGTGGTGATAATAATCACGATCACGATCACGTGTCTCTGTGTTGGAATGGTTCGTACGTTTTTATAGCTTGGGCCTTGTGAGCTTCAAATTTGGTTGTGTCACGATCGTTCGTCGTCGTATTACAAATGGCGAGTGCGTTGTAATGTAAAAAGGGAAAACATCGAGCTGGTGAACGGTTGATGCGATAGTTAGTAGTCGTCTACTTCCGTACATTCATGCCGCCCGCGCTCTCGACGTCGAGAGGGGTCATGATAAATTATGCCGTGCGAGCTTTGTAGTATAGTAACTACAATAGTAGTAGTAGTAGTAGCGATAGTACGCCGTCGCCGAAATCGGTGACGGAACCGCCTCGTGGAGCATCGTCCTCCCGTGATTCTCGGCACGAGTTTTGCGAGGGACGAGGACATTCGAAGCCGGTATAACCCCAATAGAGCTCCGTAGCGAATACCGAGTCTCTGTGTCGTAAAAATTCAACCGGAAAAAGATTTACGCCATTGGGGGCTCACGTCATCGTAACGCCGAACAGTCGGGCACGTGGTAACCTCACCTCATCACGAGACTCGTATAGAATTTGGCGTTTGGACAAAGTTCTCATCACTATTCGACAGCGATAACTATAGTTAACTATTCCAATTCCGATTAAAATCCTATTCCGCATAATTGATTACGTTGAATCAATAAATTGCTTGTAAAATATTTCATCGAAGTTATGCTAAAATCGCAAAAAAGTCGCTTCGAGTGGCGTTAAATAACGCGGCGTCAAAATTATGCATTATATTCCATTTATTTTAATACAAACGAAACGATGTTCCTATATCAATTAATTAAAGTTGGAACAGTTTTTATCGATACATTTAAAATTCTATTGAAATGTGCATTAAAAAAAATGTTAAACAATCGTTCGATGACATTACAAAAAAAATGTTTTTTTTTTAATTTTCTACAATGCTGTATTATACATTTATGAGAATCGAATGAATTTGTCGACGACAAAAAAATTTGGTTCGTTTTTCGATCGTAAATGAGAGTACGGAGGCCCGACTATTTCGTACGTAGTCTCTCCGTGGCGTCTGCAAACTCGTGGTCGCGCCGAGCCCGCCGACGCTGAGAAACCGGGTCCTACGTTACGTCGGGTAGAGTAGGGCAGTCCGCAAGTGAGATCGAGCGAGCGGGCGCGCACAGCTGTCATAGGATACGTTTTCCCGCCAACTGTTAATGGCGTTAGACAGGGGAAGTGGGGGTAAGCCAGTGGCGCGCGGCGTCCGTAGAGAGGAGACTATCGCGGAACGCGCGTCGGCGGGGAAGAGGCGCACAGCGGCATGGGAAGCGGGACGGGAGAAGGGGGGGGGGACAACCCTCGTCCCGGGCGGGCTCTCTCTGCCGCTGTCAAGCCGGCGTCGGCGTGTTCCACTACCTCTCAGTCGCGTTCTGGCATCGGAGTAGTGCCAGAGAGAGTGTTGTACACGTTCAGGTACTACGTGACATCACTCGAAGCCGAGATAATTCTTTTCCAAAAGCATCGGCACACCGGTAGCAAAAGAAAGCTTATTATTAATTTCTTAATAACGGATTATTAAAACAGTTCGAACCAACGAGTGGTATAAAAATTAAAACTAAACAAAGTTTCAAGACTGTATCGATAGATCGTTCGATCTGATCGTAAAAAAGTTCTGACGATAAATAATATCGTTAAATAATTTACGACGGTGTGACAAAATTTCAACTTCCGATTGTGCGGAGTGAGACGTCACTGTTCGCGTGAAACATTGAAGAAGTACGGAAAAATAACAGCAGAGAAACTGACAGTGTAAAGACGCCTAGTGCCGAGCCGCCAGAACGTCAAATGCAGCCGCATTGGAATATCGCGGGTACGACGCCGAAGTCGACGTCCCCGATCAGTAGCATCAACGGAATACAGACGCCGTTTTCGTCGTCGTTTTCGTCTTGCAATAAGTGTCGTGTCTCGCGGCCGGTGAAACGTGACTCGTTGAATTTCATCGATATAAAGAGCAGTCGTCACTTTTCCGGTGCTTGAATGAGGCGAAGAAAATAAGAATAAAAAAGTTTTAATTAACGCGCGAATTTTTCCACGATCGCTTTCGAGTTCTCTATTCGATAGTTCGACACGAGGTAGAAAAAAAAATACGAAAAAAAATCGTTTTTTTTTTTTTGACGAGTCCTCGCGTGTTTATCGACGTTGAAAGTGTAGAAAAAGTTCGCGTTCGATTTCTTTTCGTTTTCTATATGATCAAATTCGAACGCAGCCGAGGACGGTGTGTGACAGCCGACCGGAAGTGGTGGTAGAGGTGCCGCTCTCTCGCCACGAGCTCCGAATTTCGGATTCGCGTAAAAGTTGAAATACAAAGTCATCGATTTTTTTAATCTTTGAGAAGAGTCTAACGAATTGGAAATCGAAAGGAAAGACGAGGAATATAGATACATTTTTTATATTCATCGAAGAAAAAGAAAAGGATAATAAAGAAAACGAGAAATGCTGCCACCAGCAGCGATGCATCTCGAGCAAAGAATGAACGGCGACAGCAGGGCAGGTATGCAGCAACATCATCTTCATCTTCACCATCACCATCATTCGCATCACTTGGAGCATCGCCGCTCGCAGAACGTCACCGGCGGCAGGGATCCCCATTTCCCTCACAGACCGGCAGTCCTGTCGCCAGGTAAGAGAGCACCAGCAACCGAGCAACAGCGCAGTAGCCAAACAGCCAAAGCAAAAGCCCCCGAAAACTCTCTTCGCGACAGCTGTCAGACCGACTTTTTTCTTTCATTTCGCTTCCCTTTCTCTCGCGCGTACTATTCTTCCCGTATATTATTCCCCGTTCTGACAGCCGTTCGCGCAATCGAACTAACGATCGGTGGTTTCAATTCTGCGAAGGATTTCGGTTTGCGATTCGACGTCTTCGGGACAAAGATAAAAAATACAATTTCGCACGCGATTTTACAACCGAAGCGATTCAGGTACTAACGATCGGTATTGAGGGACTATTTGCTACAATTTTTGTTTTCGGCTCTTTGATTAATTTTTTTCTTCGAATTTTCAAACTGCTTGTAATCCTTTGTTTATGAATGATTAGCCAATTTCGATGAAAAATTTCTCATTTGATCCGATTTATACTTTTTTTTTACTAATTATGCGTTTTAACGAAAATGTCGGGGAAAACGAAAACAAAATTTTTCACGTTTTTGAATCGACGAAATTCGCGCCACCACAACGCTTTATAAACTGCCAGATTTACCGTTATTACGCACTCGTGCAACTTCGTGAATTCTCGTAGCGTTTCGACTGTCTTATAATCCCACTCGTGTAATACAATCGTCGTCGTCTTCGGCAATATGAACTTCGAACCCCGACGACGCCGGTCCGCTCCGCCTCGCTTTGACGCCGTTGATTCGTTCGCCTCAAACTTTTCCGCTCAGCAGAGAAAATTGAGCGCTAATCATTGCCGCGTTTCATTCACGTTTTCCCTTCCTTTTTTTTCGCATTATTTTTTCCTCGATGTATCGAGAGGCACATTATTATGGCGCGATGAATCGCAGAGGGAGAAAGTAAATTTGCCGTAGCCGGTAGCGAGAGACTTCGTGCGAACCATACAGACCCCCTCGCGACGTCGGGACGCGCGCGCAGCTGTCACGTCGTTTTTTTTATTTTTATTTCATCTTTTCATTTTCTTCGTTGCATATCGTGTAACCGATGTCTCCCACACGCACCTTCGTATTTTTTTTCGTATAAATTCAACAATGCGGCAGTCAGTCGAACATTCATTTCTAACCTCAAAAATGAAAGATCGGAGTTTTTTTCTATGCTATTGCTTTTTTTACTCGCGCTGTGAGACATCGAATCAAAAATCTTGGGGTCTTTTGGCTGCGATAGTAGAGCTCGTCGCGTTCCAGTTAGAGATTGGAAAACGCGACGTAGCTACATGTACGCCGTTCTCGGGATATCGACAGCAGCAGCAGCGGCAACGGCGGCATAACCGGTCGTCGCGCGAGACGCGCGTCCTCCGGTCAGCTGTCAGACGTTACTGCTGCTGCGCTCGGCGAGCGCAAAGTCTAAGGTTCCCGGCAAAACTCTCTCGGTGCAACTACTGCTCGCGCCTCTATACGCATATATATGTGTATAACGCGATGCGTTCTTGTATTCTCGAGAGTGAGAAGGAACGGGGAAGTGTGACTTGATCGATATTCCTGGCGTTAAACAAACGGGAACAACCGTCGAAACTATAAACCGGTCTTTGTAACGTCCGGTGACGTACAAACTTCCTGCGCATGTCAGAGATCAGAAAACTTCGAAAGTAAAGGGTTAAATTAAGAATTCGGATCCAAAATTTATACATTTTCTATAAGTCGAACGTATTATCGTTTTATTTTATGTAAATAATTAATAACAAATATATCTTTCGACTCTTTAAAATTTTCGCTGAAACTATAAACATTAGCAATTTTTTTTATAAATATCTTTTATTATAAAATTTCGTCACGATTTTTTCGTCTTTAAATAATTCATTGCTCAATTCTTCGCACACTTCGAGTCGTTATTTGCCGATTGTTCTTTGCGTGAACAAACTTTTCTCTCGTCAACTTCCCGGATGGAATAAGTTCGTCATGGTGTTCCATAGGGTTTTCCTCGTGGCTTAACCTCCCACGAGGCTTTTGTCTTGAAGCTCTCCATTCGGCATCACCACCCAATCGTCCGAAGACAATAGGCGCCGTGAAATTAACGATTATTTCTGGTGGTTTAATAAAGGCCGCGCGCGGGTGTGATATTCCACACCGTTGGTAATCGCGAGCTATTCGTCGATCGCGTGAAATCGAGGAAAGCAGAGTACTAACATCGGCATATAGTAACTATATATGTATAATCGTGAACATGCCTCGCGTGTGCGATTCATGTGTGTCTATGTCTCTTCGTACGCTCCTCCGGACGTACGTTGTTCCCGCCGATGAATAATTAATCGCGCACGAGGTCGAATTAGATTCCCGGCTCGGCTCGAAGCCCGAGCAGAGCGAACCTCGGTTAGAATTCTCTCTCGACGTAGCGGCCACGAGGCATAACCGAGAGTAGGATCTCTCTCTCTCCCTTCGACTCGACAGCGAACTTACGAGAAAGCTAACGCTCTATCCAACCGAACACCGCGTTTGTTCAATCTTTTTTTTTTACTGGACACGTATCAGCCGCGTTCGAAAAAATTTAACGAATCGGACACGAGATATTATTTATCGACTCTAATATTTACGAGATGCCAATCATAAACTGCGAGACGATGATTGAAATAGGACATTATCTCGAACCCTTTGTACGGCATATTGGTAAAAATAGAAATGTGTTATGACTTCCGCGGGTCCAAATAAAAAAGAATATCGATCGTCGTACTTTTATACGAAGTTACATCGAAAAAAATTGCTTCTAACCTCAAAATATCCGTATGACGAAAATAATCTCGAAAAAAAAATTATAATTGATATAATAATCGGAATAAATATGAAAGTTGTTCGTAAATAATGGAAACATGACAGCCACGTGGTCGGATCTTTACCGCTGACAGAAGCTCGTCGTTTCGCTCGTAAACTTCGAGTTTTCTCATCGCTTTACCCACTGCGTACAATGTACGATAGGCGAATAGCGCCGCGTGTTTAACACACGTCTATCCGGTGGTTTTATTTTCAAAACTGTTGAAGATTCACGAATCTAATCTCGAAATAGAAACCGGGAGATCGTGTACTCGAGTCTAACGGGCGGACTATATGAGAGGGAGAGAGACAGGGAGAGTTCTCGATGAAAAGCCGCCGTTGGGACGAAACGTGCGTGAAGCCGTGGCGTTGCCCGTGTAGACCCCGTATCGGTCCAAGGAATCCAGCCGTTCGCCACGTGGTGTGACGGCAGCTCGAGAAATCCGAGACCGAAACTCTCGGCGCGTTCGGCGGTACATATACCTACCCGCAGTCCCGCAGCGTTGAACAATTTCGCTCCTATAACTGCGTTCCCGAGTGACACTGTACGCGAGTCGTGTCGGATACTATCTGGTCGACAAAAACGCTAACTAAAAAAAAAAAAAAAAAAAACCAATGATACAAAAAAATACGAAAATATTTTGTTCCTCTCGACGTACTGAAATTTATGTCGATCCTTCGATAAAAGTAAATGAAAATCTTATTCTTCGCCCCGAGTTCGATAGAATCGAAACAGATCGCGAGTCGTATATACTTGGCATTCGATTTTTTTTTTTCGTTTCTGTTAGCCATGTCTCGCTGTCTGCGACGTTGCTAGGAGTTTCAAACTTATACGTTGCAATACAGAGCCGAGAATCTTCCCTGTTAGATTTTTAGCAGTGCGAACGATGGTTGACACACTGACGAGGATATGAATAAACATTTTTTCGAGTACATTGTAGGAGACTTTCGAGATTTCGCACGCTTAAACGATAATTATTCTCGGTGTTCTGCACGTCGCGCGAACTTCGATGTTCTATACATATTACCAATTGAGAAACTGTTGAGTCATTTTTTTTTTTTTTTTTTTCAACATTTTTTCGCACATGATTAGAATTTACAACGCAATAAATTTCTGTATATATATATTTTTTTGTTTATTTGAGATTTAAGCTGAAATGGCGTAAAATGTAAATACGGCGTAAAAGTTGGTCGAGAACTCGTTGTGTACGTATGTCCTCGAGGATTGGAGAGCCTCGAGCAGTACGCGCGTTTTGCAGCACAGCAAGAGCCCGCGGACTCGCATTTAATTTCTCTTAATTACGAGTTGCTCGGCCGATCGACGACAAACGAGAGCGAGAACCGTCGTGGTGCGGCCGCGTGCACGGGGCGCGGGAGGGGGGCAGAGGGCCCGTTTAACGCCCGCACGCGACAATGCTCGAGCCCCCGTTGCCCGAGGGACCCAGTTCCCATAGCCAAAGCGAGCTTCAAACATCTCCCCCCTATTGCGTTAAAAGCCGACATTCGTCATACGTAATACCTCGAACGATCGTTAAAACTCGCGCTTCTATTACTCGAAATATTGCTGCGTAATGCTTACGAAGATTCTTTTACCGCAAATTACATCTTAATTAATTAATTGTTTAAACGCAGCTTTGCATTTCGATTGCTTTTATGAGTAAAAAAAAAGAAGTTTAACCCCTTTAACTTCGATGTAAAGTACCGTTAAGGTGTTACGCATGAAAATAGAAAAAAAAAAAAATTCCCGACGAAACTAAAAATGTAACGTTGTTATGCGATTAAAGTAAAAGCGAAACACGTATTCATCGAGGAAATCATCAAACCGATTTCACAGGGTCATCGTCAAAGATTTGATGGGAACTCTCTTTCGGTGCCAAATATTTTCATTTTGCTGTTTTACGTGTGCGCGTATTTACTATCATCTCGTTGTGATCCGTCGTCGTCAAGGATGAAAGACGAGGACGGAATCGTAAATTCGCGACACACCGCGGTGGGCGGATCGCAATCTAGCGAGTGGCAGTGACCGTTGCCTGCACGTTATTCCTGAATTATTGACGCCGTTCCCATTATCGTCACGGTGAACGACAACGACGATGTGTACCTACCTCCGGGCGCGAGAAACAAGTTGTCCCCGTCGGTCGTGTTCTCGTCGTTCGCGATGATCTCGCTGTTCCGTTAACTCGAAAACCCTCTTCGCGAGCCTTGTTCGCATTTCGCGCGCGTTTTCTCGGTAAACGCTTATCGCAACGTTCACAATTCCCGCGAGTTGCATCGATAACGCATATTAATCCATTCATTGCCAAATATTCTGATAAAAAAAAAATGGTGTAATAAAAAAGTCGCGGGTTATGCGATTTTATCGCAATCTCGAAAGTCACGTTGTTTGCGCTCTTGTTGACTCACGGAAACGAATAAACAAGCGCACAGATAGAGTTTTCAATCGGAAATTGACGATTTCGATAGAATTTTAAAGGTCGGAAGTGTAAAAAAACAAATAGTAACTATTATTCGCAAGATCTGTGAAGTTCGACCGCGAAATTAAAAGTATTTAATTGTCGAAAAATTAATCCGATATCCCGACCACGGTGCTTTTCATCCCTATCCCGATCGGACACGGTTAATAAATCGTTTGTTTTTCATGATTTTTTTTAAAGTCGAGATTAGCTACCCTGCGAAAAATAATAATTTATTGAATACCCAATCGCTTCAAATATTTCTCCTATCTATTTTACTTCGCGAGTTTCGATCGTTTCTTCCGATATATAACACTTCCTGCACGTTGTGTCGCGAGTTGTTTTAATCTCGCGAAGGATCTAATCAGTTGAAAATTTGGTCGTTGGGCGATTCGATCGAAGTGCACGTGTCACGTTGATTCGAGTTATCGAAACGCGTACAGAAGACCCGGGCGGTCTGTGGTGTCCCGCGATTGCGGCGTTCGAGGGGCCCTCCCCTATACCAATTGCATATGTATTCTTCTCGAGCGTATGTCATCGATGTATTCAATGCAAAACATTTCGAGGCGCCGCGTGCGCAAGCAGATGTCAAGGAGGTTAGTGTCAGACGTGTCTACGTATATATTGCCTTTCGGTGGTTCGACGTCGTATTCGTTTGTGCGCCGTTTCCACGCATCGAATCCATGATCCCGATTTAAAAAAAAAATGAAAAAAAAATACGAAAATGCTTCGTTCTCTCTACTCAGCAACTATCAACTCCGTTTGTTTTCCATTTCATTACTATCTAAGGCTATATAGTTACTTCTACGAGTCGGACAACTATGGCGGATCGAAGTTTATCAGCAAACAACCTGTTTATTTCAGTCTGCGTCTATAAATAATTGATAAGAGAAGAGCATCTAATCTGTAACTTCTCGACGCGATTTTCATGAAAAATTTTTTCACAACATCAAAAATTAATTCTTCTAAACTCCGTACGGATTCGTGTTTCAGTAAGAAAATACGTTTTCTTCGATAATATCGTAATTTTTTTTATATCGCATTTAAAAAAAAATTGAATTTCTAAATTCAGTAATTGTTATCTCAAGTATCAGTAAAATCAATTTAAAAAAACGGTAAAAAATTACACGAAGTATCTGATAATTTTTTAGATTTCGGGGAATATTTCGATGTTTTACACTTCGCGACTTGAATTATTAACTGTGTGTGTCTCGAATGATCGGCAAACAAAAGTAGGTGCACAAGACGGGTAGACGGAGGAGGTTGAGGGGCGGGAAGATACGTACCAGTCAAGCGCGATTATTAAGTCAACTGAGTTCAATTACTTTCTCGGTTGTGAGGAGGAATCTCGAGGATACGCGTTGCCTCTATCGTCTCGGACACCGAGAGCAAGAGACGAGTCCCGCATGTAATCGACTACTCCGCTGTTTCTTTGCCGAAGTTTCGTCTCGCGAAAATCAACTTTCAAACGATTTATTGTTATCTATAGAGTTGTATTGGAGCTTCCGAGGTCGTGGAGAGTGTCGTTAAACGACCGCTCTTAGTTTCAACATGTTGCGCGAATTGTTTGAATTATCTATCAGTCGAGATTAACTTTGCATATTGCATATTAATATAATTGAAGGATAGAAGATTTTCTCGTCAGTGCGGCTTTAATCAATCTGTTGAGTATGCGATCGAAGTCGCAGTAAGATATCGACTAAAGTCGGTGCCGCAAGAAAATCAATGACAATTGTCGCTCCTTTTTTTTCCACGTGTATATCAGCAATCGCAATAAATCGTAGTGCGACGTGTATATATCAATGTTGGTGCTACAGGTGCAACGCGTCTTTATTGAAGTTAAGTAGAACACCAGCGGCGTCATTTTTTCTGTATGGTACAAAAATTCCGTCCGGGTTTCCATCTCGTAATTAACCCTTTCACCCTTCGCGTTTATACGGAAACCGTTCGAAAATTCACCCTTTTTTCGATTTCCAAAAATTTCAAATTTTCCTCGGAGACTTGGATCCGTAAGCTATAAAAACCTGTAAAAAAGAGTACCGAATCGCTCGAGCGCGAAATATCGTTCCTTTCTTATTCTCAAGGCTGTCTCGTCTTTAATAATAAGAAGGAAGTGACAGGAAGATGCGACTGTAGGATTCGAAAGACGGCAATATCGCCGCGGCGCCAAGTCGTTGAGCGGAATCAATTCTTTTGCGGTTTGTTTCTTCCTCTCGCTTCGTTCTGTGCAACTCGTTTCTCTCGCGGCTGATAGTTTTCTCTCGAGCGGAAACGCCGTAAACCGATAAACCGGTGCAAGGTGAGAGAATAATCACTAAGCTCGTGTGATCGTACAAAACGAGTACAAATATTCATGCGTACAGTCACATCGCGTATGAGAGAGTTGATACCTGCCGTCCCTCTCTCTCTTTATCATCGAAGTTTGCGTGTCTACCGGATCGCTGAGTAAAGCGTTAGCGACAACGCGAAACCGATCGCTGCGTTATGCGCATTCTAGAGAATAATTTATCCACTTGTAAAATAGAATATTCAAGGTCTGCCAGGAGACAGGGACGCACCGTCGGCGATGTGTGTATACTAAAGTATATAGTTATATTGCGAAGGAAATACGCGGCTGTAAAGTCCGGAGGCTTCTCGCATGCAATGTTTGATGGCCCGAGACTTGCGCCGGTTATTAAATACGGTTGGGTTGGCCGGTTGGCAGTTAACGCGGCATGACAAATTCAACGAGAAACCCCTCCGCCACTGTCCGGCAAATGTGCAACATGCCGAACCTCGTCACAAGCCGACCAAACGCCCGTACGCGCGAACCACATTTGGGCTCCAAGCGGATTGAAATAGAGCTTCTGGTACTGTGCGATCTCTCAGTTATTGTGTTCCTTGTGCTCTTGCGGTTCTTGTTCTCTCGGTGAAAATTTGTCAGACGTTTACGCCCCGCGATTGGCACAATTCGATTGTTTTTGCATATTAACCTTCTTCAACGTAATTTACGATTAATTTCTTTTTTTTTGCGATTTTTCGTTTATGGTCCATTTTACTCCGAAATTCATCGCAAATGACTCCAAAACATTTTTCAACCCTTCATCACTGTCTAAAATTTTATTCGTTTAGTATGCGTTATTTAGCATTTATTTTTATTTTTTCTATAAGAAATCACTTACTCAACCGCTCTCTAGTGTTCTGTGAGATAAAAGCGGAGCAAAGTCGATCTAATCACTGACGTAGAAAGACCCCACGGGACTTATGCTTATTTTTTTGCGTCTTCGCATCATCTCGCAACAGACCCAATGCCTTGACAGTTACACGACTAGTTTCACGATTGCGATGATGAAAAAAAAAAGGGAACTGATAACCTCGATGAACGAGGCTGTTGAGCTTACGAAAATCTTGCGGCTGATAAGCAATATAGTGGGTATGTTCTTCTCTATGAATTGAGACGGAGGCGTTCGAACGCGATAAACGGGATCCCCTCGAACATATCTTTCAGTCTTAATCCTCCCATTGCCTTTTTTTTTAATCTATTCACGTTCGTCGACCATATTTACGCGCAATTCCCTTCTGCTGACCCGTATATGCTGATCATCACATTCGAAACGGCAGATCTTCGAAATAAAATGATAGAATAACAAAAAAAAAAAACATCGAAAAATTGGTAGCGGATAGCAGAATATGCATATGCGTTGGATTTTTTTAACGTCGAAGGTCGGGAATACTACGCGAGACCATTACATCGCGAATGCGCGGTCTGTTTTGTACTTCCATCAGACTTCTTTCGACACTGTCAAAAAAATATCCACCGGCGACAGCAGCTATGACCCCGGTATCCACAAACGCGGAAGGATAGTATACAAAATGCAAAACACAATTAAAAACAAAAAAAAATCTGACAGCGAAAATATTGACGTTTTTCGCTGTTGGCTTCGGCTGGCGCCGTTTCAAAATGCAATTTTGTTTCGGTGCGGTGCGTTGCTGCTTCGCACTCTCTGGAAATGCTCCAACTTTATATTCCGAACGTGACATCGCTCATCCAAATTTTACGATTTTTTTTTTGCTTTATTTTTATTTTTGCATCGGACATTTGCGAAATTTGGAGCGAAACGCATCGACAGCTGTTGACGTTGTTTCACGGTTGAAAAAATCGAAACAACGAATAACAAAAATTGACTATTTAAATAATAGATTTAATTAAAAATATTTGCCTGCCAATTAAATTTTGGAAAAAAAAAATTGTCAAAGAATTACAAAAATAAGAAATTAAAATAACACATCGAAATAATCCACGCAATTGCGTATTTGCAGAGTTCAATCTATAAATAGATAAACCTTTTGAAGTTCAAACGTTAAATTCACTTGAAGATCGTTCATTTTTCATAAATGCCGCCGTGTAAACATCGCCGCTAAACATTCCCGTCTCATTGTTGAATACGCATCAAATCCTCTTCGCTATTCTTTATAACTGAATTACAAGAGTATTAACTTTCATAGCGACTTCATTCCCTTCGGGAACAATGACATTGTTTCTTAGCGTCTATTGCAAAGAGATTCACAGTCGTTTTTATTCATACGCGAGATTATGACATTTATAAACTTCTGTTATTACGCGTTTGTACTCCGTTTACCAACTTGGCGCGACCTTCTTCGTCGATTATACACATAAAACGAGATCGCGTGGAGTGCGAACGTAGTTGCTTCGCTCGATCACAATGGGACTTCAAGGTTTCCCATTGAAAGTCAGTGTAGTTCTTTCGAGTCGATGTACATTCGACATACATAGAAGAAGCACAGTAGCGTAGCGCAAGCGCAGCCATCGGACACGAGGCAAAGTGTCGCGAGCGCGCGTAACAAACACAAACTCGATTCTCGAACCGATTGTATATCTTTTCCTGCCTTAACCTCCGAACCCGTAAAATGGAAATAATTTCCATCGCAACGACCACTCAACTTGCCTTTATTTACCTGTGCGCTCGATCGCGCTTCTTGCATACATCGCACATATATACACTAATATTCACGTATGTATATATGCGATCGGGCTATTTTAGTAGTTCATTAACATACGTTTGATTTTTATTTTTCTTTGACGAAGAAACGCTTGAAAAAGGTTTCAAATACTTAAATACCTCGTAAAATTACTAAATAATAGTCTGGAGGCCAAAAGGGCTTAACATTCGATAGAATAGCTGAATGGGATTATTCAACGATGAGGATATATAGTCGTGGAATTATTGAAACAGGAAGTGCCCGGGTCACCGGAGAGCTTCCTCCGACAATCGAGGATCCTTCTTCGGTTTCCGGTGTATCTTATAAATGATCCAATTCCCCTTAAATTCTCCTTTACAAAAGAAGAGTTCTTGTCTTTCGTCGCATTTTTCTCGCGATCTATACGAAGATATTATCATCTATGAAATTTCGAAATATGCAATACTTTTACTACAAATACGTGGAACTGAGAAACTTTCCGTTTAGTCGGAAACTCGTAAACTGATTGTTGAATATTAAAAAAAAATATATATAGTTTTTGTAAAATTTCTCGTAATCTATTTCACGCGCATGATCCACACAAAAATATTGCAATGTGTCGTGTAAAGCTTCGATTTAAAAAAGAAAATACGAACAAGCAGAAGATTGCAGATTACGTCTCGATATTTTTGTTTTTAATTGCTCGCAAGACGTTACGATAAGGCTGTGTGGGAGAAAGAACGAGAGACACTTTCGCGCACGCGAATGACGGTACCTCTCTTATCAAACGGTAATCGCAGTTAACCTACTAACGCAAATTAATGATAAAACATCGGCTACGTTCGCGCACAACGGCGTTTGAACTTTGTGTGGGTACGCGAATGTTACGCGTGTGTGTGTGCAACGTGATTGCAACCGAGCGATCTATATAGTTCGAGACTTGTAAAATCGTGTGAGGAAATTTTACGTCCCGCCAGTGAACTCGAACGATGACTATTGACCGATGTAGTCAATAGTCAATTATCTTTTTTTTTTTTCACTTCGTCTTTTTCTTATATTTTACGCCCAATCTCATAATTAGATTTCTGTCTTCCGTTAAGAAGTTTTTTTTTTTTTTTTTTTTTTTTTTTTCGAACAATTTTTGAATAGTGAATGAATCTCTCCCCCGTGCGACATAAATCCGCTGCTTCTCTATATATCCTATCCCAACGGATAGGGCCAACATATAGCAGCCGCAGCATGCAACGGCCGTTGCGAGTCGAGAGACCGGCGCAACGCGAATTTAGGTCGAACGGTCGAACTCCCTTTCCCCCGCGTTCGCGACACCCGCGAATAACTAATGACGGATAGGCCGCGGCATTTTAGAGCTTTTCGGAACGGTCTCTGGCTACTGACGCTGTTACTAACGCTCGTGACGCTGCTGATGTTCCGTCGGGACGTTTCTGCCGCTGCGATCTTTTGCCGGGTGGTGTGTCTAGTCACGGCGACGGTTAAATCCTAAATTTAAGTCCCGTTCGCGGGTTACTGGACCTTACGTAATGTTACTACAACGAGAGCAAAAGGCAACTCGCACATTTAGCCACAATGAATATTCCATATAATTTTGCATGTTGTCAGACTTTTCACGTAACACAGCGAAGGTCGAACGATTCTGTTTCGCCGCAATCTCAAAATAGGATATAATCTTCGAATGAGAAACAAAAAATTTTACCTTTAATCCCGGAAGCTTTTTAACTCGCGGAAAAAAGGTCCAAATCAACTTCTTTCCATACAAATTCAGTTTTTTTAATCAATTCTCGTCGATCTTTGATCAATTCAATCAGCCAATCGTATCAGAGTTGTTTTTTTAATCAATTGCTCATAGAAAATAGAGAATATTACAGATTAGGATACCAATAGCAATATGCCTTAAAGTTCTCTGGTTTTCAGTTCTATTATCTTTTTTAGCCTTTTTTCGGAGTAAAAAAATCAAACATCGCTATAGCTATAGCGCGTCGTTTTAACTTTTACGTGACGACTTTTTAACGTTGATAATCGTTTGTCGTTAGAGACGAAGAATAGAAGCTTAGGTACAATTCTGAAATCTAATTGCGAAGGAGTGGTGGGAAAGCTTTTCTATCTCTCGATGCCAGCGGTGTTAATTGAAGCTGTTAATGTTAAGAGTGCCGAGCCACGCAGCCGACAAAGTTAAGGTGATTGACCACATTCCCGACTACGAGAGAAGCTTTTTTTACTCTTCCTTCTCACTTCCGGGACAAGTTTCCGGGAGTCACGATGAAAATAGCTGGCAATCCATAAGGCAAATGTCACCTTAATACATTTATCTTGTGTTTCGCTTGCGTTCCAATGGAAAATGTTATTCTAACACTTTGGAGTTTAATACGCGAGAGAATAGGATTAGTGTCTGCCGCAGTCTCCGAGCATCCGACTCGTCGCGAGAATCCCAGAAGGGATGAAAGGGGTTGGCTGAGGTCGGGGGTCGCGAAATAGGCCGTTGACACTGTACGAAGAGCGTCGCGACACTCGACGTCTCGCTGCACTACTCCAGCCTCGACCGAGTTTAACGATTAGTTTTATGACCCTTTCAAATTATTTTTTTTTTCACGTTAAAAACATTCTGACGTCTTCCGCAATGTTTTTCTATATAAATCAGACGAAAAATGTTCTACAAATTAGGATACAGAATAACTTTCGTTTTTTTTTTTTACGCGGATTTTTTTAATGCAAAATTAAAAAAAGATATCTTAACTGAAACAATATGGTAATGAAGGCACAAGGCTCCAAAAATATTTCACTAATACGATATTTCTGTTATTTTTTTTTTGTTTTCGTATTGTGCATTGAAGAGTTGAACAAAAAAAAATGATCTATTTTGTTCGTCAGTAATTATGATTCTATGTCTATGTTTATCGACGTAATGAAAAAGCACTTTTGATGCTTCTCGCGCGACAGAGAGGTGATAAATAATCGGATCTTTTATTAGATATATCGGATAATCGATACATTCGCGACGTTTAGCCGCAAATTGACTGAACTGAACCGTATTTGGTTTGTTACCTTATCGGTACGAGTTTCGTCCGGTGAGTGCAAGAGCCACGTGGGGTATTAAATGTCAACGAGACGAGAGCGCGCCTCGCGCCGTTGACGTCTAGCCTCGGCGTGGCTCTCGACGAGAGTAGTCACAGTCCCCATACTGCTACCGAGCTAAATACGGAACAACCGTCCGAGCACTGTACTTTATTTTCGGAACGGCGTTGAATCTCTCTATCTTTTCTGTGTCTCCCGTTCGCCGCGGCATCTTTTTCTAACTCTCGACGCTTTGTCCGTTTGTCTCACTCTCTCGAACACATTATCTCATAGCACATTTAATGTACCTATGCGATGACGCTAACTAGCCGCCTACGGTTGTGCACACGTATTTATACATCTCGTCTCGCATCAACCGAATAGACAAGCCGAATCCACCGAACACCGCTCGCGGTAGACGACATGCCGGAAACCCACTTGACAACCGCAAACACTCTTTAGACCGACCGTTTTCAATGTTTTTTCAACTTTTATCACTGAAATAACATTATAGTAAATTCTATAAAAAGTTTCACAAATTCACTAATATTTCGAGAAATTTGTGAATGGCATCGAATTTTAAGTGAGTTGATGGCGTTAAGCCAAATTAAATAATAAAATAAAATTCGACAATTAGTCGTTCGTATGTTAATAAAATTTTGAAATAATTTACAGTACAATGATAACTCGAAGCGTTTTTTTGACGACAAACAAAAAAAAATTATTGTAAACATGAAATACGATTACTATACGTGAAATAAGGGAAAGCTTCTTGCAATCGGTAAAAAATGGGTTTATAGATGAAAATTTTTACATTGCGAAGTTAATATACTTCATTTGTAATTTTCGCGGTGCAGAAGTCTCATAGACTAAAGAATCCGTTTGTAAATGGATTCGCGTTGCGGCGGTATATCGCCCGCGCGAAAAATAACCGAGGCTCGAGTCGAGTGGGCCGAGTAGAGAGTCCCGAGCACCAGGGTGTAATGACACTTGGGAGTGCTGCCAGAATCGTCGAGTTCCGTCGCCGCGTCGAAATTCCGCGCGGACGGACTCTAACTCTCCTATGTGTGTACTTTGGTCCCTTCTAGAAGTTCTAACACGCCGAGAAAATGTCCCCCAACCATCGGTTCCTAAACGAGTTTCTTAAAGGTTCTCGCTACGTCGATTAAGCACCACTAGAATTGTCCCTAATGACTGTACGCCGTCATTAGCCGGTGTGAGAAACGTATCATAATTGATGATTTCCGGTTTTGTATCACTGCTAAAAATTGCCAAAATTTGTCTTTTTTCTCGTCTCTTTCCTTTCTATTATTTATCTGACCTGAATATATAAAAAAGAATTGCTTTCAGATAAAATATGCGAAAAAAAAAAAACTCATTTGAATTGAGTTCGTCAACCTTCGTGCGTTGGGCAAATAACGATGATATACAATTTAGATTTATCGAGATAAGGATTTATACGAACGCAGAAGAAAAAACCGCGGCTTTCAATGCAGTATGATAAAAATTTGTGAATTTTCAATGGTAATCGCAAGTGAGATACCTACAGTACGATTTCGTTGAGTCAATTCCGAGCCTGAAGGTGGCCTCGATCGTTGCGCCGCCAGAAGAAACGTCAGATTAGATCCACGTGCGAGCCAAGGCCCCCGTCGCCTCTCGACAAACCGGCCTCCTTTATCGTCCCGTTGTCGCTGTGCCCCCGAGACTTTTACGTAACACATCAGACGAAAGAGAGGACTCGATCTTTTTTCCGTTATCCTATACTTTACTCGTAATTTCGTTCCACTTTCACTTTCAACGGAAGAGCTCTTGAAACTTGGGGTTAACTTCGGCACTTGCATTGGGGATGAACAGAAGTACGGGTATTCCGACAGTTTTGATGCTCGTTGGAAGAACGACTGATTCCGATATGAAAACGCGAATGAGATCGATAACGAAGGTCGTCGTTCGATCGTACGGGCCAAAGGTCGTGAACCCCCGGTTCCGGTAGCCACAGCGTTACAACCGCTGTGTGTCGTATAAACTCTCGATACCACGACCCCGGCGACTTCTTGGCTCCGCTTTCCCATTACCGTATTCCTCTGCGCTCTATCGCTCCACTGTAATTCTTTAGCCTACGCGACGGAGAGAGACAGTGATTCGTTGGCGGAATAAACGAGCTGCGGAACGAATGGTGCGTTTCACAAGAATAAAAATTAAATGACGAAGAACACCGGACACCGATAAATTCAGATTCGCTCTGTAGAACCCTATTGTAGATTGTAGTAAAAATGGGAGGGAAATAGGTAATTAAATTAAATTTCGATAATTTTTTTAAATCGTAGACGATTAAGACAACAGGAGAAGAAAGGAGAGAAAAAAGGAAAATCTTTTATTTATCGGAAATGACAAGTGACTTTTAATGTAAAAAAAAATTTATTCGTAAAATCACTTCAATTAATTTCAATAGTTAATTTTGAAAAAATAAAAGTTAATTTCAATAGTTGCACTGTCATTAAGATTAACGACGTTTTATTTTAAATAAATTTCCAATTCTTGTCGATAACGTTTTCTGAAAATCGCAATTTTTCGTTGAATTAACTGAAAAATCCTATCGCACATCGTGAGTAACGTACAAAAAGTATAACACATCGCGACTCGCAATCCGTGACCCTGTTGGAGGCCGCGAAAGGAGAAGAATACAGTGTTGCACGAGCGATAGCTATCCGGTATTATCGTTACCTTTTGCTCTCGCGTTCGGTATCTTACCACACGCACTTTTATCGTTCGAGAAACTGTTCTCGCCTCTCGTTACATCAAACCCGGTAATATAACGTTTAAGTACTATCACTCTCGAGTTGAAGTCGTCGTCGACATTGCACACGTGCCTCGAGACTTTACATCTGTTGCCAGTTACATAATATAACACACCCGGCTTATCTGTCTATGCATACTGTGCGCGACTACCGAGTGTCACGAACGATTCCAAAAGTACTTATACATTGATACCGGCACTAAAAAAAAAGAAGTCAAAAAGAAAAAAAAATCATCTCGACATAGCAACAGCTAAATGATTGACGACGAAACGTTGGTTACTAATGAAATGAGTCGAAAAAAAAAAAAAAAACCCTTGGCGGGAAAAAAGGATCTATTTTAAATTCGTGAACAGTTTCGGTACGTCGGGAAGAGAGATGAACAAAAAAGAAAAAAAATACGAAACAACGAGGTAGAGAGAAAATAGAAGAATGGTCCAAAGAGCTTGTGTGTCGCCAAGGGACCGTTTTAGATATTCGGGTCGCCTTACAAAGTTTGGCAACCCCTCGATACACATTCATCGTCGTCATCGTTGGTTGTATTCCTTCTTCTATTGTCGAACCTTCCACCTGTGACTCTTTAAATTCCTAAATCTTGCGTAGGTGAAGCGAAATACAAGCGTCAATTTTGTGCCGAAATATAAACATGTATATGGCGGGTATACGAATTTTAGAGGTGAAAGCTCGGGATCACGAGAATTTATGTAGACGAACTCTCGTGAGTGCGAGAGAGCGCCTCGTAACTTTGTTGCGAGTGTCGGGATTGTCTTTTATACGATTCGACGGGGGCTTCGATGCTGTGGATGGACCCGAAAGTTTGGGAATCCAGACGGCTGCATACCTGAAAGTGGCTCGGGTATTCCTAACCGCGGGCTAACAGAGTTTCGTACCGTGGAAACTACGCAACGGACCTTTTCACCGTCGCAATCAAATTAGCACACCCCTTCACGGGGAACCCGCGTTGTTTCTCGTTTTCACGAGCAAAATATTCCCAAACTCCACTTAGTCCCCTCACTCTAGTCTTTCGCTTCTGTTCTCTGTATACATTCTATTCAGAATCGTCAACTTAATGTAAATGTACACTTTTGTGTCTCATTTTTGTATGATGCATATAAACCATTCAACTTTAAACATATGCATCTCCTTAACTCAACGAAACTTGTTTAAGGCGTTGAACCATATTACGACACGAAAAACACGATATTACGTCGGCTAAATGATTAAACTTTCGATTAATCGATTAATTTCGATGATTGAACTAAAAAAAATTGCATCGTTTTAAAATCAGAGAGACAATTAATATAAATTGGTTCTTTACAAAACGTATCATTCACCGTTCGATCTTTGTAATGATTCGTAAGTGAATCCCAAACCCTTAATCAGTAGGTAGGCTAATAAACGGTTGCTGGCTGCAAATAGTGACGTTCAAAATGTCCCAATTTTCCTGTACCGGAAGTTTCGTAATGATTCCTTACCATATTCTACAAGTCTCGTATGCTTTATCAGCAGTCTGGCAGTTATTATCTACCAGCACACGAGCTCTCTATCGATAATTAAATTGAGGTCTTTGATGTGTCCTCTTGTGTCTTTGAAATAGCTGTACGAGTCGCCTCTCCTTCTTTTCTATAGAATACGTGTCATGTATCGCCACTGTCTGCTCGCATAAATATAGGTACACATATAATATAGAACACCAGCGCATATGTTTGGTGGGTTGGATGCCTTCGGCGATCAACGAGAAGCTTCAATTGACACGCGCCTATTTGTCTCGTTCAGCCTCCCTTCTCGCATAGGCCGCGAACTGCTTCGAACTACACTTCTCCGCTTACGCTTCGTCTTCTTCATTCTTTTCGTCTTCACGGACGAGATAGAAGAGAGAGTGTGTTACTCGTCGGTCGATGCGACGAGAGACCATGTTTGCTTAGCTGGTTAAACAACATCGAGTTAGGAAATTCTATTGTGTGCTCTTTACGAAGGGATTGCCCCTCCGGTAGACTCAGACTTTTGCGATCATTGACGAGACGAGAGATTACGGAGAAAAACAAGTGAAGAATCAATAAAAATTGAAGCGAAGATGGTGATGGTGATAAAAAATGATATATTCGATGTTTCGATTGTAATGACTTCAAATTCGATGTTTTCGTTTTTTCGGTCTTTTTCTTTTTTTTTTTTAAGGTTTGAATTTTTTTTGGGTTACAGCTAGGGAACGTTTCCCATCGTCGAGCAGCACAGACGATGATCAGAGTGGTTCGGACGTTGAGAACGACTCAGCGACGATACGCGGCAAAGCCCATTCCGGTATATTGCATCACGGCGGTACGCACTCGGTGCGAAAACGTCGGGGCAACTTACCAAAACACTCGGTTAAGATTCTCAAAAGATGGCTGTACGAGCACAGGTACAACGCATATCCGAGCGACAGCGAGAAGCTAACGCTTAGTCAAGAGGCCAATTTGACTGTTTTGCAGGTGAGATAACTAATCATTTATTTATTCATTAATTACCCTTCAAATGTGACATTCGAGATGCATAAACTATTAACAAGTATGCAAATTAAATGTCTACGCCAATAATCAACATTTTTATTTGATGACATTATTCCAATACTTAACGAGTTATTGACGATCAAGAAATACGAGAAATTTCGCAATTTATCGTGTATGTGTATTACTGCAAATTATGGCTTCGACTGGACAAATTTAACTTCGCGATAGTAATAGTTGATTTTTTTTTTGTCACTAAAATCTTCGGTAACTTCTGCAAAATTTCTCTCTTAATTAGGTAGTCGAGAAATAGTGTTTTTTTTTTGTTTTATTGAAAGGTAATAAGAATAGCAATGCGGCGTTTGGATGACCTGAATAATAATTAACATAAAGTCGCGGAAATATTTCTATTGAATATGTGTCGTCGCTGATTGCAATAGATGAGTTAAGTGAGAAAAGGTAAATGTTCGACTTGAAATAATGATAGGAGATTGTGAATAAAAAGGATTGCTGTATCGTAGTCGGGAAAAGATTGATAGAGGGACAGGAGGCTGTCGTCTACTTCATGTTCTTTTCGTTGAGTTAAATGGCACCGGCAAAGCCGAAGACATAGGATATCGCGTGAGAAGTTGCGGTGGATATCGGGCGGCACGAGACGACAGTAGTTGTGGCTTATCGAGCCGCCCGATCGAGAAACCCAGGTGCGACGCTGGCGATAGCCGCCGGTCGGTGTACGCCTTCGGCGACCTCGCGGCCGCAAAGATACGGTTACAGCGGGGAAATCTTCTGCGCGATTCGCTCCAATACCTTCGCGACGACCGCTACTATGTGTCGCCGACAGCCGTCGCCGGTTCAACCCGACGAGCACCGTTCTCGTTCGGTAGATTGATCCCGTCTTGACCCGATTTGAACGCCTCTTCTTCCCTTCTAGAACACTCTCGCAATAATTGCTCGGGAACTTTACGCGATCGGAGCATTGGCCGCTTTGAGGATTACAACTCCATCAACTCGCGCGGAATGCAGTTAACAAAATTCTAATACTATTTACATCTGATTTTGATATCTTAATGCCAGAAAATCGGGACTGATGTCGATACCCCTTTTTTTAAAGTGTAATAGATGACGTGAGGTCGTAGATTTTTGCAAAAAAAAAAATGATTCGCCATTTAAAAATTACATAGTTTTATTAGTATCGAATATTTTTAATTTACCGAATAAGCAAATGAGAAAAGGAATGTATAATACGTAATTAGCGTAGTTAGGTATTATCGAGAAACCGTTTGAATTTTCGGTCGTTTTATGACAAGAAGTTCGAGTAAAGAGCTTCTCAAAATATCTCGTCAGCTTTTCAGATAGCGTCACCCGCGTATTTCTTCGTCAATGAAATACTAAACCTCAGTCGCGTGAAAATGTATTTCTCTACAATCGATTCTCAAGCCAGTAGCCAATAAGGGACGAGGATTCGTCGTAAATTTGGGCGGTAAAATGTGACTCGTAAAAAAATCGACCATAGCTTCTATTGTCGAGAATTCTGCACCCGTACTTAGCTGAGAAAATAATAAAATGTATTTGAGTGTTCAACAACGCGAATGATCGTCGAACGAAATCTCTAAGTTTCCTTTCTACGTTGCAATGGCTCACAGGTTTGCAATTGGTTCATAAACGCTCGACGTCGCATTCTGCCGGAGATGATACGCAGAGAGGGACACGATCCTCTGCAGTACACAATATCGCGCCGTGGCAAGAAGATGCCGGGCGGTAGTCATCAGCAGGCATCCGGTCTCAGTCCGCGAGCGAATCAGGAATGGGATCCTTTGGCCGGAATGAGTGCACCAAAACGAAGCCGAGATCACGATTATGAGGATGCGGCTGGACTCATGTATCGGTTAGTTAATATTCGTCAATTTCATGTCGCGGAATTTAATGAACGTTAAGGATCGTCTTATAATTCATAAAATTAGTCTTAATGGATCTTTTCGTTCTTCATATACAGTACAGTTCTAAAACAAAAGGAAAAAAAAAGTGTCCACTTAAAATTGGAACGATTCTAAATTTTCATTTTTCCAAAAGTAAAACTAAAACCGATTTAAATAAGTTATTACATAGAAAAAAAATTAATTTCGATAAAAATATTATTAAATGCGGAAAATGTTGAATTTTGATGGTGATTAAAATAAAAATGTTAAATTTTCAGAAGCGAAGAGGACAGTCCGAACGATTACGAGAGTAGTTCCCACAGTGAGGAGGAACGTCCGTCCACTCAGTGGCCAAGCGTGATAGTCTATCCGTATTCGGATAATAAAGTTGAGCAGACCAATCAACTGAGTTACGGGAACGCGATTGCTCATCCGGCGCGTCGAGGGTAAGTGTTACTTACTTCTTACCTATTTGTAGCTTAAAGCTTAAGTGGTTAGGAATAAATTTATCGGATTGTATATCGTTTTATTTTGATTCAACGATATATTTTGCTATAACTCATTTTTGCCTTCACCCACATTTGCAAGAAGCAACAGTGTGTTTCATTGTTGTGTCGTACAAAGTTGGCGCTGAAACTGTTTGCCTCGTCAAGAAATAGCCCGGGACACGAGAGCGAAGTGTCGCTTGCTCCATCGTAGCTAGATAAAGACCACAGATGAGTTTCGTAATGCCGAGACGATAAAAGAGTTACTCGCGTATACGAAATTAAAAACTAACTGAATCCCCCGCCATCAGCAACTTTTATATCGCAGTAGATTGGGTTATAGTTTCTCTCGTCACGCAGAGTTACCACTTCGGGAGTAGTAAATTTGTTGAAACTTTCACACAGTTTTTAACAACTCCAACGCACAAATTCGTTGATACAATAATTAGCTTCATTAATTATCATCAAAGTGAGAAAGCGTATTACAGCTTCTATTCAATAGTACATATCTACTAAATTATTGTTTAACTTGAATTTTTGTTCCGAGGCATTCTATTATTTTTGGAGTTAAAATATGAATGAGTTGAAGTTAAGATAGTTTCTGATGTTACATAGACCGTAACCAGTTTTGATGAATTTATTGATAAATTTTTTTTTCTTATAATGAGGGAATTTCACAAAACGTAAATTGAGGGTATTTTCTCGTAAGGGAATAATGTTATTATATTTTTAAAAATTTTCTGCTAATAGGGAAGAAGACGAGTCGACGGTGAGCGAAGCGGCATACTGGAGCGCGCCGAGGCAGCATTTGACGACGACACCGGACGTCCAGCATGAAACAGAGGTGTACAGTACGCATAATACGCACAGCCCTCACAGCGACGAAACGCCGCCACCGACACCGCCCGAGGAAGACAAAGACAAGTTTAAGTGCTTATATCTATTGGTCGAGGCTGCGGTTGCCGTGAGACAACAGGAGAAAGAACGCGAGGGTACAGTGCCCGTTTAACGTTAGCGTCTCAATCCATCAACCGTACGGAGCACACAATCATTCAAGATTTTCGCGAAAGAAAAGAAAAAACAAAAAAAACTCCCTTCCCCCGAGAAGGTACGAGCGAATCAACGCGAACGAGTGTCTACTCACCCTTTGCGCATTTTGTTTTACACGCGACTTTCGTTATTAGTTATTTTTTCGTCTTCATCTCTTTCGTTTACGTTGATGGGACGATTTCGAGAATATCTTTCTTTGCCAATTACCGTCCCTCGCCGGACCTTTTCGGTTGATAGTTGCGAGAATCCCCGACAACGTACACGCAAAGGCTCTTCGCAGACTATATTCTAGAAACACGAACCCGTCTCTCCGATTATAGATATCTAAGTGTAAATTCGTTACGGAGACGACGGGCGTACAGACGACAGAAAAACCCGTTAATAGATTTGATAATGAAACGAAAAAAAAAAGAGTATAAATTTCGCAATTGCGACAATGCCAGGGAAACGGTGAAAACCAATGATAACACTGTAACGTGGACGAACGGAAAGCGCTCGGAGGGTCTGCCTCTTCGCGTATATCTTTGTCGTGTCTCTAAGCGGTTACATGGTTTTTTACATCGAAAGCAAAAGCTACAAACGTGGATTGGATCGAATCCAAGTGCTCAAAAGGAAAAAAAAGCTGACGCCGGTGCGTAGCGAGACATTGAACAATTTGGAAATGCTGCTTCTGAGAAACGCGAAGCATTTATTCGTCGTACACGGCTATACGAATATTTCTTCGTTTAAAGGGTTAGTGAATAGCTTTCGATTAAAATACAACTTTTCGGTAGTTGAAAAAAAAATTGATTTTCTATTCACTATGAAACTCATTTGAAGGAACGTCATTTAGCACAAAGTGTTCATTCACTAATGAGTGTTCCTTTATTGGTATCTCTAGTTTTTTTCTTTTCCTTACATTTCCTTTAGGTATTTCTACTTAAAGAAAATAAACGATTTTTTGTTTCTGCAAATATTTGTTAATTACAATCGAAATAATTTACTATCTTTGACGATAGGAATTCGTAGCAAACATCAATTTAAAAAATATTGATTTTCGTTATAACATTTGTTGTTGCCGATTGTTACGAAATTATTCACGAGCGCTGATTTGCATCTATTGTTTTTGATAAAAAAAAAATATGTAGACAACGAGCCAATAATCGACGTGCCTTTACAAGCGTCTCTTGGAAACAACATCGCGTCGATGTCTCGTTAAACGCCAACAGCGAAACTCGTTTGTATTTTCAGCGTTAACCTCGGTCGCGCATAAGAAGTGTCGGTCACGTTATCGAAAATCGAAAAAAAAAAAAAAAAAAATTCTACGGGAGAATTTTTGTTGCCATATTTTCAATCGTTCGATACCGAATCAATATCGGATGGTTTGGACAACAGCGTTAAAAATAATACAAAAAAAAAGTGAGCAATGATGCAAGCGAAATGAATTTTCGATTAAAACAAAAATCATTCAGTGGCGTTATTTAGTATGTAACAAAGGAAAACAACATAAATATTAATGCGCGATAACAGGGGGAAAAGCGAAATCGAGAGTATTGGATGCGAGAGCGAAACATTTTATTTCGTTGTGTTCTTTGGTGTTAAAAAATCCACGCTTCCCGGATAATTGGATTTAATTAATTTACTAGCGCTGAAATATTGTTCGATGCATCGGTCAGCAAAAACGAAAAACGAGTTTAAAAAATTAAAAGAAAAACACACACAAGTGTTTCTGGAAAGCAACGATCGTTCGAGTTTGATTTTTTTTTCTTTTTTCCTACGTTATTATTATTTTTTACCGCAATTCCCCGCCCTCCGAGTACCTGTCTCGTCGTCACGTGCGAATAAAAATTCAATCGCGCGCGCGTTCATTCGTTGACAGCCATTTTTTTTTGGTTAGTTCTTCGTTTATTCGTTCATAATTTTTCACTATCCCGGCCTCGTGTCCCAATGAGAATTCGGTTGTCCTCACGTTCGAATTTCGAGGACAAGGAGATAAAGCTAAGAGTGCTTGCGTGTGAGTGTACCTGGCGCGGCGGAGCCTCCTTCCCAAACCGATGCTCAAAAAATACAAAAATATCGAACTTCCTCGTACCTCCCCTTTCTTACTTCTGTTCTTTTTTTGTTTCATAAAAGCCAGTTGTGAATTTAGACGTTAGAGACAAGTGCGACCGACCTCTCCTCGCCCGCTTACATCGATTACGCAAAACTTCCATAATCGGCCTTTGAAAAAAAATGTTTTTGTTTTTCCTTTCCTCTATTCTCAAAAAAAAAAAAAAAAACACTCGACACGCCGAGTTCGCACAATCTCTAAATACTTATCTTCGTATCTCAGATCAGCGATGCTAAATCGACTGTGAGGCATTTACATTTATCGTGGCACAATGACATTATATAACGTAAAATAATTATTTAGCAGTGATTTCAAGAAAAGGAAAAAGCAAACGAATAAAAGACACTGCCAAAAGAACTGATTATATATTTCGCGAACTTATCGTGTGCCGAGTGTGAGTTTCTCTGAAATCACAGTTCCGGGCCGATCACGAAAGTTTCGAACGCGTATCGACTCGCGCGGGCGTGGAATTCCGAAATGTCGGACTCGCTAATCATTCGTTAGTTACAGATAAACTTTTTTTA
The DNA here is from genome assembly GCA_964006125.1 of Cryptus viduatorius. Lineage (NCBI taxonomy): Eukaryota > Metazoa > Arthropoda > Insecta > Hymenoptera > Ichneumonidae > Cryptus > Cryptus viduatorius. Next base: position 9,871,578 of record OZ023222.1, on the reverse strand, counting down.
TATAAAAACCAAGAGAAAAAAAACGAATAAAAAAAAACAAAGATGCAAGAAACTGTTGTCCGTTATGCGAAAAAAAAGAATATATATCGTGGAAAGATTGGTACAAACGCCAAAGACTTACTTAACTATTATTAATTAATTGATAATTGAATCATGCAGATTTTGTCGACCGAACCGTTGACGCACGTTGGGCTAAAGGGGAGAAAAAAATAATGTGCATGTGTGTGTGAGACTTGCCGACGATTTAAAAAGAATACAATGAGGAGAGACGCGAGTGCCGAGTAAATGATGAAGTGTAAATGTAGTTTAGACGTGTTTTTTTTTCTTTTCTTTTATGACTTGTAGGTATTGAATCATAAGTAGATTTCGTACATTAAGCTGAGCGTAAGAGAAAGTGATGCGAGAATCACGAAAGGTTAAAGAGAAGAAGTAAAAAAAAACAAAGTTATCGAATGTACAAACCGACTAATTCAAATTTATTTTACTATACATACAGAAAAATGAAAATCGCGGTCTTAGAAATTAACTCGATTATAGTCTGTAAGACAGTTAGTTTTTACATGAAATTCGAGGAGATGGAGCTCGAGGCAGTGCACAGCCAAGTTTTTCACCGTTGGACGAGAGAAACTGAAAAAAAAACTCTTATAGACAAAATCGAAGCTCGCGCTGCCGTTAAACATTTACTTAACTGTATCCGAATAATTCAGCGTCCCCGATACGTAACGGAGAAGATAATTTATCTGAAAAGTATGCACGACAGAACGAATTGTTGTCTCAGTTAACGTAGAAAGAAAGATTCGGCGTTCCGCAGCCGAGCAGAGAGATTCGTTCAATCTGAAAGAGTCGTAGATGATGTTTTTTTTTTGCTTCGGTGATCGATACAATTTCGTCTCTTCTGTTTTCGTTTCAACGTATATTCTTTTTTTTTTATCAAGAGTGACAGATATTTTTCGTAAGAGACGCGAATAGTTGCTGGTTAAATGTTAGGCTGTTGTTTATTGGTGAAGAATTATAAATTGATGATAAACACTGTTAACTATTGGTAGAAAGAAGAGTTCGTAGAGGAAACATTAAAAAAAACGTGAGTCTCTCGTGAAATACGCGCGATTCGAACGGCAGTATAAATACGAGGGTTTCGCGCGCGAAATATATATATGTACTAAAAAAATAATAAAAAAAAAAACAAAAAAAAACAAAGCGTGTAAATGCCGGAAGAAGGAGATAACGAGAAAAAAGGTGGAAACGGAAGAGAAAAGTCATTCGACGATTCTCGAAACCAACCAGTGCTCACTGCCGAATAGCGTCCAAAGTGTCTTAACAAACAAAAAAAAAAAAGAACAGTCAATCTCTCTTCGGACTGCCCTGTGGTCTCAATCGCAGAATAAGAAAAAAATACTATGCGAATGCCGCCGGAGTTGACTCACGTGCAAAAAAAAATCATAAACAAACGAAGCAACGTAACCGAAAAAAAACATTCAAAATTCGCTCGGACGTTGTCTTTTTCGTAATTCGTTGAATATCTCATTTTGTACGATACTTCGAGAGCACGAATCGGCCCCATTGTTACAAGGTTTTTCGAGGCCGAAGAGTCCATTTTTTTTTCTAAGAAAAGCTAAGCACGGGATGAAGGTATAAATATATATACATGAATATATATATTTAGAGTTTAAGAAAAGAAAAAAAAGAAGAAGAAGCATCGACGTTTTGCGTCGAGCGTAGATAAGGGCAAAACCCGCGTTAGAGTTCCTATGCCTCAGATCCTCCGATTAAAGAAAACGAAACGTTTACGACGATGGTAAACGATTTGAATCCTCCAATTAATTTATAGACGACAGGAAACTGGATAAACAAAAGAAAAAAACTATTTCAATTCGTACGACGATTTTGTGAGTAGTTTATAAACGAAATACTATATATAAACACACACACACATACACACGCGCGCGGTGGGTTTCCCCGTTTATTTAAAGTATATATATAGCGAGTGAGTTTGCGAGGAACGTAACGTTAGAATTAGGGAGTGTGTGTTGCGCGGAACACAAGGGTGCCTTGTTTCGGATGTAACTCTCGTTGCGATGAGAGAAACGTCTTTAGTACGTATTCATAAAGCGATAAATTCACGGATGATTCATCGTAAACCAAATCGATACTATCGATTAAATTGTTACGTTTTATTTTGGACTATTGATCGTTGTGACGAAAAAAAAAATGAAAAAAAAAAAAAAAATTCGAGAAGCTCGATTTGAAGTTGCAAAAAAGAAAAAAAATAATACAAATGTCGATGGATCATTCGTGACGTTGAAAGCGAGCCTACGTTTTAAGTATTTTTAAGCGAGCGATGGTAGAGCGCGGAAAGTAACATACTTGATGAAAACCAATGCTCTTCCCGATATTAAATCTCGAAATACGAATCAATTTATCAATGCAAACGAAACGAGTACTGTCTTTTATACGGAAAATACTTTTTTTTTTAAGTAAAACACAAAAAAAAATAAATAGACAAAAAAAAAGAGACGGCGAATAAAAATAAAATGTAAATTCAAAGAGATTTATCAATATTCGTATGTGATATTTTTATTTACGTACGAATATAAAAAAAAGAAGTAAAGAATAATGAGGGAAGGGCATCTGTGGTGTCGTAGCGTAAGTGCGTCTAGAACTGTATCGAAGCTTCCACGAGTCACAAGAGCTTTTACAACGAATCAACTGATAGATTAAACAAGACAAAGAAAAAGATTTAAAAAACTGTAAGAAACAAACACGAAAAATTATATCTGTACAGGATGATTAATTTCGCAAAGCATTGTTTTTATCCTCTCATCGTCGTTCGGATAATAATCTCAGCATTTTATTTTATACAAAACCGTGATTATTCATGATAGAAAAAAAAAAAAGAAAAAAAAAATTCCGAGTCTCTTCCCGGGTGAGCAATGAATGTAAATTTGCACGGGAAGAGAGCACACGTAACGAGAAAATTAAAGAATGATGTTATATGTGCGCGAAAAATGTAGAGAGAGAGAGAGACATACTCATGATGAATAAATAATAAAATTAGTTACACATATAGATAATAAATAAAAAGAACACAGGCCCAGTGGACTACGGACGCAACTGCGCTTGCACGCACGCTCAACTACCGAATAATTTAATAGATATAACGAATGCATAGCGCGCGAGATTTCATTTTTTTTTTAATTCTCGATGATATATAGACAATAAAGAGGAATTTGATGAAAAAAAGTAAATAATTTACTTATCGTTTAATTAAGTACGTTTTAAGTTGAATTTTGCGTATATGTATGTACAGGTGCCATAAAAGGACATACTGTCATAAACGGTTAATATTTCACTATTAATTAATTAATTAATTAAATAAATAATCATATTTAACGGAATATACGTTTGGCTCGCTACGGCCAAAAAAGGTATACCTTTGTTTTTTTTTTCTTTTTCATTTTTTTTTCCTTTTTCTCAATTTCTACGCGACTCGTTGTAACTCTCTGCTACCCCGTGACCCAACGACAAAATTTACGTTTCAGACGGTGTATTAAAGGCATCGGAATTTTATATATATATATTCCACGAGATTCGAGGTTCAAATTAGACTCCCCACGAATTTTCTAATGTGCCAATCGTAAATTAAGAGCTTGGTGAAGATTTTTCTTCTCCGAATGCTCAAACAGTGATTATATCGTGTTTAGAAGATGAACCGAAAAAAAAAAATATGTATTTGCGACGAGACGAATATAATCGTTGATTTTTTTTGTTACACGGAGTATCTTCGAGCGGCGCTCGAATTTGATAGTTAAGAGTATATGAAAAAAAAATTAAATGTAAAATGAAAATAAAAACGACAAAAAAAAACGAAAAAGATTAAAAAAAAATTACAAGTGTGGGAGAACGAGCTTCGACTTCGTATAAATGATGAAACATTAAAGAGACAGTGATGGTTGGGACGTATGTCGTCGTCGCGTCACGGGTACGTAGGTCCTTAACGTAATTTAGGATTAATCGTATTGTATTAAACTATTATTCGATTCGCAGACCTACAAATAAAGCATGTTGTGAATTTTAAAACATATGGCTTTTACAATATTAATTCGTAAACCCAATTCCCAAACGTTTAGTGATATAGTACGCAGGTAAGATGAATAGATCGGTGCATTACGCGAGGCTTGAAACAAAACTGTCGCCTCTTTCACTTTTGCAAAATTTTATGAACAAATCGGTAATGTCGAAATAACTTCTTCTGTGATTAAAGAAAAGTCGAATTTTTAAGAAATGCATAAAACTCCTTTGTAGTTGTGTAAAATAATATTTCATGAAACTATAAAAAAGTGGGACAGTAAGAGAAGCGTCGAGTAGGAATGACAAGCGAGTAGAACGATAAGAAACCTTTGTAGTTGTGTAAAATAATATTTCATGACTAGAGGTTCACCGGCCCGCGCACCACGCGCGCTTGCTGGTCGATTGTTTCATAGCCAACGGTGCTTATATTCTAAAAAGGTCTCGTCGCCGTGGAGAGCGCAAATATATTCTAGGTGCCTCTACAATAAATAAAAAAAAACTAAGTCTCTTTAAATTGAAAGAATTCTAAGTCCCTCTAATGAAACTCTTCCCTTCTAAGGGGACGAAATATTCTAAGTATGTTTTGCTATGGCGTACATTACATTGGCTACTCTAATTTTAAACCGTCCGTGATTGTTGCCACTCCGTGACTTTAGCCACACCGTGGCTTAAGACCATCCGGGGACGTAGCTCCATGGTTTAGCCACTCTGTCGCTTTAGCCCCTCCGGGACCGTAGCTACTCCGTAGCCTCAGCCCCTCCGGAACTTCAGCTCCTCCGTGGCTTTAGCATATATCCTAAGCTACCGTCTTGAACACGACTTGCGGCGGCAAGATATTTTTGTAATATAGGGAGAAAACTATGGAGAAGTTGCGCAGTTCGAGTAGCGGCAAGCATGAATGACAAAGTCAATTGTGGGGGAGGGGGGGGGGTGGTAGAGGGTGACCCCACCCTACCAAATTCTTTAAAAAAATGTTGCAAATCTCATAAAAATTAAAAAAACAAAAAAAGAATTGCATCGGCCGGGAATCGAACCCGGGCCGCCCGCGTGGCAGGCGAGCATTCTACCACTGAACCACCGATGCATATATACCGATGTTGCAAACGCGCTATAAAAGCCTCGTATCAGCGATATAAGTGGGAATTAAAAACAATAAAAAAAACACTGAACCACCGATGCGCTTGTTTTCAGAACTATTCATCAGTTAGTTTGACAGCTTCAAATTTCCCCAAAATGCTCATGCGGTTTTTTGCCATGAAATAAGCCGCAAATCATTCTTCTTGCATTAAAAGATGCAAATTCTACATGCATGTCAATCATATATCTTGAATAATATACCAATTACTCATTGGTATGAAAAAAAATGATATCCTGAATTATTTGAAATCAAATGTATCTCTTTTGAAGATACCGCGAGACATCCAGTCATTCCAAAATTGATCGAAGGCTAAGATTTCAATTTCCGATAATGCATCGACCCATTTACATTTCTCTTCGTCTCCGAGCGGCTCCTTTATCGACGATAGGGGAAGGTCTGTAGGAATGCAAGCCGCTGCTTTCTCCCTTATATACTGATACCGGTAGGACCGGTTCTTTTTGGATAGTAAAAAAATAAGCTCTTCGAAAATGACTATAGCAATGAATTAGATACACGTAATAAAAATGGGGGTATGTGTCTGGCGTCTACGGCAGGTCGATGGCCCACCTTAAGGCTTGATGCATCGATAAGATCTCGTAGTAGATATTAATCCCACGCTAATGACGATAATCGAAAAGTACAAGTACCCCAATGGGATAATTAATTGCCGACGAGAGTTCCGATGAGATCAGCAGCTACATCTTCACGATACGATTCGGTAAGAACAAACGTATAGCACAGCCAAGAAGTAGTGAGTAGTGCTCGAGTCTACACAGGAAGGGGAGAAATACTCAGGTGTAACTCAGCGTGTGTGGATGCGCTGCGTCCAGTCTCGAAGCCACTGTCGAACGCGAATCACGGCACCGATTTAAATCATCGGCCCAATGTCGTTCGACTATCAATATTCATCCAAACACATAAATAAATAACTTCGTTAAAATAAAAAAAAAAAATGACGCGGAAATTAATAAAAATATTGCCATCGACAAGTTTTGAAAATCATTTTTAATAAAAAACAGTAATATATAGTAACTTTGTGCGGATAAATACTCGAAAAAAATCTTTGTTTTCTCGGTGTGATTAACCGAACAGGTGTTTGCTCGTGATATACTCTTCGCTATTGCTGTAGCAGAGCGAATCGTTGGAATTGCGCGGCGGTCAGAGACACGATAAACCGAAAGAATCGTCGAGAACGAGGAAAATTTAAAAAAGAGAAATATATAATAATAAAGAGCGTTAAGAAACAATACGACAACGGTAGGATCGGAGTTGAATTGCCCGAGGATTGGATTAAAAAAAAAGGAAGTGCGAGCCGACAGGCAGAAATTATGCTATACCCCTGTTAACCAGCGTGCATCAAAATTACTCCACATATCGTCTTGGCCGGTGCACTCAACGACGCACTCCCCGAGACTCAGCTTCATCACGTTGAAGGTGAGTTCACGGAAGATTGTTCGAGGCATGTTGGATTATTTTTATTTATTTCACGCCTCGAATCGCCGAACGGACTTTACTCATTGTACAATCAACAAATCTGTGTAACGAGCGAAAAAAACATCGAATTACAAATCAGCTGTGCACAGTTATAATGCAGACTTCGATTATGATATAACGAGCATATCGAGGCAATTACGAGTAGGTACGATAGATGGAATTCTCGATGGGAATCCATGAAAAATTGGCGCGAACATTGCACAGAAATCAAATGATCGTCAATGAGTTATCGTTTGAAAGTTAACAATGCTGATCTTCTCTTCAGCGTTATTTTGTATTAAATACGTTTCGCTTTCCTGTTTCATTATATTTTTTATTCATTTCTGATCGCACATGATATTACTATTAATCGCGATGTTGCTTAAAGCGCCGATAAACAGGTTTTCTAGTGTCCATTAAAGCGTTTATTAGTCATAAATTCCTTCGTCCTTCCTTCATTTTATTAGTGCTAATTCCTTCCTTCATTTAAAATTTCAGTAGAATGCTATTTTTATTGTAAACCAGGTATATTCTTCCTGTGATCTGCGACCTGTGACCCCTTATTATTAAGGGGTTATTTACACAATCGTTTAACGGAAAAATGATTTTACAGTGGTCATCCGCGTCGCACTTGTGCGGACTGCGAACAAACGTTGATCTATTGGAAATGTTCTATCCAACACTTCATTTTCTTGTTCCTCATTTTAAACGTTCGCCTCATCTTCATCTATTACCCCGACAGTATTACGTTTCAATGCTGAAACTCCGTACACGCGATAGCTGAATTGCATATTCGTAGGGCATTTAGCATTTGAATATCGGACGAAAAATCTACGCGGGTCAAAGTGCTCCCGGTATACAGTTGCCGGTTTTCCATGCACGCGCTCTCCAGGATTTTCTGTAGAAAAGGTATCAGCACTAGATATCGCGCTCTTCTTCCACATGCCGCTCGTTAAATAATCGTGAATAATGATTACATAACTTGTCGCGACGGCTTATCGGAAAAGCCCTCCGGGCGCATCGTGTTGCTCGATACCCAACGGATAGAAAATAACGATGGAATCGATGCTCCCCCCTCCCCCCCTCCTCGTTATATAATCACACATTCCCGCGCATCTCTATCATTTTTTTAATATCTCCAAAATTATTTATTTCCCGGCAATCAACGTGAATGAACATTAACAAGCTCCGCCGTAATCTTCGGTTCGCGTATCGTATATCAATATTGAATTATTTCCTTCTTTTATTTTATAATCATAGTTGGTTGAAGCGATAGATGAAGATAAGAAAAATCCTCGAAGTCAGGTGTGTGCGCTCGCGCGAGTTTGCGGTCTCAAACGATAAAGTCGTTTCGCGCGAGTCGTAAGATTCGTCCGAGTCGCTCTGCTTACAGGGCACGTTTTGATGAACGATCGCGGCCCGCTTAACAGTGCGCTGCCGAAACTGGAACGGGATCCGGCAATGTATATATGAAGATAAAGTTGGCCCACCGGTTATTCAGACGCGCGGACGAGCATTGAAATGAGCTTTAAAAAAATGTCGAAGACGACAAATCCAGAAATTGATATCCAACCGAAAAATCAATTGCGACGAAATATCCCGAAAGCTTTATTAAAATTCGTCAATTATCAAATACTTCAGTTTAAAGAAATAAAAATAAAAATATAGTCAATTCATCATATCAAACGATCTATAACGATCAGCAACGATAAAAAAAATGAAATTGAGAAAAAAAACAGTGGAATCTGAAACCTTTTTTGCAGCAACGGTGCTTCATCTGAGAGTACAACAAAGTGAGGCACTCGTAGGAATTACCGGAAGTCGAATGCTCGACCGGTGCAAGTTCGCGAAAGGATAATCGCGTTCCCTCTCGTCGTACACTTCTCACGAGCACTTTGAGCGGCGAGGATTTATGTCTTTTAATATATATGTATATTGCAGTATATTGCTTAGGCGCAGCAATGTGCATCTTACATTGGTAATAGTAACAGTAGAGAGTGAGTGCTGAAGCGAAATCGCGCTCTCCCGTTTCAGCTCCCGTTTCGTCATCGAGATGAAATTAGTCACGAAATATATATGACAAAGAGGTGTCGCAAATGAGACTCTCGGTCTGTCTGTCTGCGTCCCCTCACAATCCGAAAGAATTTTTTCGCGATCCCGATTCAGTTTCAGTAACGCTGCCGACACTCGTCTTTCGATCCGTTAGTCGACCCGCTGTTCCCGGCACGTTTCCAATGCAGCTTTTCAGAAGCCAATTGACGTACTCACGTCCGGCACTTGCGTGCGCCGCTTGAAAATTAACAAAAAAAATGTGTCGACAGACGCACGCTTGACTCACAAACTATCGATTAATCGTCTCCCAAAATTTCAAATGCTATCGTAGTCCGCTGTAGAGTATCGAACGTGCGAAAAGTATAAGCGTAATGATACCTCCTTCGCTAAACAATTTTCATCATTTATCGTTTTTAATAATAGTCTCGAAAAAAAAACGAAAAAAATTATCCGTCCAATTAAATGCCGAAATTTTTTTATCTCGATTTCGATTTTATCTGTCTTCGACTTAATCTTCACGCCTAAACAAGATCACGTGGTCTTACAAATTGTCGCTAATATCGAGCAACAGAAAAGACACATCCGTTCTGTAAGCAAAGAGTAATGGATTGTAACGAAGCCACTGGGTCAAGAATTCGTCCATTATTTTCATAATGTTGTCCGTGTAGATCCGAGAGCGATCGTCTCGAAAACTTACGTGTGCGGGGGCGTGAATACGTCCATAAACCAGAATAATGAATACTCGTACGCGAGAACACAGAACTAAGTAATAGCTAAAGGAATTAAGTGAATTGCAAGTAGCAATTAAATTCACCGCGTGCGATGTAATTCTAATTAGACGATTGCCGCCCAAAGAGTTCGCCACACGCCACTTTAAATCGGACAGAAAAAAAAGAACAGAGCAAACGGGTTGAAAGCTTTGCCAAGAAAAAATCTTCTTCGAGTTCAAGAAACATTACCATAGTACGTTGAGATTATAGACCCCAGACTCGTGGGGTAATCGCGAGTTGAATACTCAATCGAGCGATCAACGCTACTGACGCCTCCCTCGTTTTGTATTCAAACTTTTACGACGCAAACACACACACGCACACGTGATACAATTTCGTGTGTACCACTTATCGACGCGGATCATACATACGCGACTCCAACCGGCGTCAGAATAATTCACATTGTAAAACGCACGTGTTTAACTTCGCAATAAGACGAAAGACTTTCCATCGTTTCTCACGATGTTTCGCTATTTTCAGAACGCCAAAAGTGTGACGAGAGACGAAGTGTGACTGCCGTACATACAAAGTACATTGTCGATAAAGATGAAACACACACATCGCATGTTTGTATGCAGTATCATTTCTAACGAGCGTCAAGCATTGTTATGATGATAGTCATTTTTTCATTTAATCATAGGAAAGATAGATAATGAAAAGAAAAGAACTCTTCCGCTATTGCGTTTGCCATCTTTTCTGACGATCAGCGAAACTTCGATATATCGAACGCCGCCATCGTCCGCGACAACAATTAAACGCCATTTAAACAGTACGCACGTACGTACGATGATAAACGATGTGCCGCTTGGATTAAGAATGCGTAGCAGTATCGATATTCCTCATACGTACGACACGATTGTCAACGCTGACACTCGTACGTCTCTATTGTGTATACTTTCTTTTCGCCCTCATTGCCGAACATCCCTCGATGCATAAATTCTCATTGTCGCTGGACACGCGCCGCAAGTGTGCCGACGACACCTGAACTCTCTCTCTATTGTCATTCCATTTTTTTTTCTTTTTGCTTTTTTGATTACGAATCGTACCACCGAACAAGTTAACGCCGACAGTAATGCGGTATTTATAAGCTCCGTTAGTTCCGCGAACTTTTATATATGATATGGCGCGTGAACTTCGTTCCTTCCATTGGCCTTCCAGTTATCGTAAGAACAAGTGGATTCGGACTCGTTGCTCGCCGACTCTTTAATTTTCACCGATGCCGGATTTTTTTTTTACGTCGACGAGCTCGGAACATCTCCAAACACGTCTTGAAAATATGTACCAAACATGTAAGTCATGAAATTCGTATTTTTTTATCGTCACGAGGACTACTTTTTTTGTCATTTATGCGCGAAGGGGCCTCCTTCTCGCGCCGATTCCACGTGGCCATAGCGATCTGGCCTCGTGATTGCCGTGATTATTATGGAGGAACCGGTACGCACAGCGAGGTCTCCTCAAATATAACCGTCTCGTCCATAAAATTGCCTCTGTTATGCAGACCCGATACCGCAAGAAAAACCTTTCGGTCGTTTGATGCACGCCCGGCCGAAATGCAGCTCTACGTATAACCGCTCGGTATATTACTCGTTTTGCAATCGAGGTGATTATTTAACGCGGTATAACGGATTTTAAAAGTCCGCTCGAAGATATCGCAGGTATATTGAGGAAGATATGCTAAAAGACGATGCGTTGGAGTAACCTTGACTTCTCGTGTTAACCTTGACCGACTCTCTGTCTACATGATTTATCCAATAATCTATCGCGAGATAATTAACAGCTATTTTTTTTTAATTCTAAATCATTGTTTTAAACCGCATTACTTCGATATGTTTTTTTATGACTCGATTTTGTGGTTATAATAGATCGAAAAAATATTCCCCGAAAACTTCAATTTTCGGGGTTTTTTTTACAAGTGTCCTTAAGGTGATCGGAAATCCATAATTCTCCTTTGGGCACGTAATTCTTGTCTTCTACATCGGTTTCTCAGTCTCCTGTAATTGCGATCGTGTGCCGCAACTCCTCATTACCCGAGTTACCCGACCCCCGGTTTTGGCAATAATACTTCTTCGTCCATTCCGCTACGCGAGTAGTAATTAATATAACGTCAATCGGCAAAAGTCTATCAATGGCTACCTGGTTATTATTAATTATCTTTCATCGTCGATACACTTTCAACGCCAAAAGACCTTTTGCGCTTAAAGTTCCCGGGAAACTCGTAAATCGATTATCGAACATCGCCAATTAAATGTATACGCCGCGCATCGAACGCGTGATCACACGAAGACGTAGCTAAAAGCTCTGACGACTATGATCCGCAAAGTCGTTGCCGCTTGATGTCGATAATGTCGGGTTGTCTTTACACGCATATAGAAGTTCAGGTCGTCGTGGACCCCGTCTTCGGACGAACGACGACCAGTTTACGCACGTGGCGTATATATACCTTCGGTATATAACAGTATTACGGCAAAGTTGTGCGAAACCGTGTGGCCTAAGTGCGTGTATACTATACGCGACGGTTACATCTTCGGTATCAACAGCGCGCCAAGCACCGGTAGCTTCTCTTGTCCTAGAAAAACGCAACTCCCGCGCGAACCCGTACGCAACTCGCGCGACCCTCACGCGTGAGGCAAACCTTCAACCGGGTTCACCAGGTGCAACCATCGAGTTCCGAGACCGCTGAAGGCATCTAAAGTCCGTGTATGGCTCTGCTCCGTATATACTCTTCAACATCCCGCAATTAATTCCAACTGATTCATCCGACCGAAGGTTTTTACCGATTGGTACAAAAATTCGAAATAAAATTAATTTTCGTGGGGTAATCAACGAGAACGAGGAAAATGTCACGAAATCGCGCGCACTTAATCGCGATGTTCTTCCAATCAAAACGAGGAAATACTGGGATTTTCCTATTAGAAACGCGATAAGAGGACCAATTTTGATAAGATTTATTAGGTTTCCGGGTGCCTATGTTTCATCTCGCTGTTCAATAATAAAAAGGCGACGACGACGCGACGTTCTCTTACTTAACTCAAGAAATTGCGAAGAACTTTAAATTTTGGATTACGACGATCTGTGTACTTTTGCTATTTGCAACATTCGACGCGCGTTTAATGAACATTGTACTGTCTATCGAACGATAAAAGTCGATCAACGGCACACCGTTGAGATTTGCCGGATCCGGTATACAGACAAGTCCGGTGTTTTGAGAAAATTAACTATGTGATGTAACGCAACCGTTAGATGCCTCTCTCGCTTCTCGACTGGTTATTAGTGGCGCCGTAGGTGATACGGTATATGGATAGTATATATTAACGCATGACATGCTTCGTTTATACTGTCCGCCACATTGAAATTTTATAACGTCGTAATATTTCAAAAAAATTATAAAATTCGAAAGAAAAAAAAACAAACACGAAATTCTTCGGCGTTGGATATTGAATATTTGAATAAATTTTTATTAAGATAGACGATTCGATTTCGTGCTCGTAAATAGCTCGTAAATAGCACTTAAACAACTCCGAGAGGGCGGATTCGAAATTTTACTCCGATTTTATACATTTTTAATGCAACACTACATAGGAAAAAAAATAGTCGTTGAACTTTCTTTCTTTCCAAAATATGTTGCCATTCGATTATTTTCATGCGATAAATGCCTCGCGTGCGTGGATAACGAGCGCGACTATCGCGACGTTTCGAACATCAAAGTTTTCTTTTTTCGGTTTCACTGTCGCATGAGGATGTGGCCGCGATTTCACTCGATAAAATCACGCGCATTGTTTTCAACATGGAAATTGATATATAATGATGTTATTTTGTTTCAGGAAGCGAATTAATAAAATGACGAGGAAAGTTCTTTCCTTACTGGTAGCGCTCGTTGCGCTGAGTTTATCGAGGGCAGACGATAGCGAGAAATCGAATACGAGAGGAGCGCACCATCGACAGAAGAGATTTTTGTGGATTACGAACGATGGAAGAATAGCACTGCCACCGGGAACAGTTATGACGATAACGCCGACTTTGGCATTGCCATTCGTGAGGTATCCACCCTATGGATTTCTCAGCAACATGACTATCAGTCTTCCTTTCACGAGTAAGTATCGTTCTGTGACTATATAACTGGTTTTCCTCGGCAACAGAGGAAGTCTTACGATCGAAAAAAAAAAATGTCAAAAGCAATTGACACACATTTCCCTACGTGCGTATTTAATGTATCAATGGCATTTGACGCGATCTATAAATATATCGATTACATTTATGATAATTGTGGTTTTTTTTTTATTACAATGAATTTTACAGTCGACTTCGATAAACTCGGATTGACCGACAATGAAAACCCCTATGGAGCGCTACCGCCTGTCTTCGATCGGGGGATGAAAAGTCGCGAGGCCGGTATTGTTATGGCTGATTTTATAGCCTCATTTATCAAACGAAGAATCCACAAACGGGATACTCAAGAGGCGCCGAAGAATGCTTTTCACGGTGGCGAGAGAGCGCTGTTATACGGCACAGCCGAAGACATGCTAAGTACACTTGGCTTGGATGGAAAAGCTTGTCTTTTACGAGCTATTTGCGAAGTTCAAGGTCATCATCTCAATAACTTTGGACTCATCGGAGAAATGTTGAAGCTTTTCTTCACGTAAGTTCTATCATCATCGAAGTTTCCCGAAAATTTCATATCGCATTTTAAACTAATATTGTTTAATTTTTCGTCACCAGAGCAAGTAAATCGCCTTTTGCGAATCTTTTGGCGGAATACGTCGAAGCAGAGAACAGGGGAAAGGCACACGGCGAATGTTGGCCTTATTTCAAGGATTGTCCAAAATCGCTTTTCTTACCATCGACGAATAAATACTCGTAAGTAAAATAAAAAAAAAATGATCATTGTGCGCGAAATAATCAATTGATTTGTAATCGATGGACATTTTTTCAGGAAAGACTCGAATCACAATGATTCGGAGCCGGAATGGGAAAACGATGTGAATGAAATATCCGATACTTACGGTGACGATGAAAGGCAAGAGCCTCAAGATGTGAAGATATCGAGAAAACACACGATAAATCCAGCGATGTAGTCGATTGTTATAGATCAATTTTTGAATATTGAAACGATGAATGTTTCGAGTCCACTGATGAGTTAGCGATAGAAAGCAATCCATAATACTGCCAAATTGTCACACACTACAGTGAGATGTTGTCAAATATTGAGAAAGAAGAAAAGAATTTAGAAAGCATTGCATCGATTGCAATTCTCGTGAAAAGCGTGATAGCTATGCTAAATATTATACATAGTAATTTGTAATATTGTATTTATATATTTTTGTCGTAAGATACGTTAATAATTTATTTATGCGATTAATTTGAGTTGCTGACGCGTAAGAAATATTTTACGAAATTTTCATGCGCTACAGTGCTTCCGTCAGTATCAATGTAAACTCTGTATGTATTAGTATATAGAAATTTTACTGCCATAATAATACTATAAATATCGCGTGAGTTTATAAATGAATTATTAAGATTGAGAGTACATGTCACGAAAACACAGATTGTACATAAAGCAATATTTTCTCGTTCTACGAAGAAGAATTTGTTATTAACTATTCGTTGTGCGGGCGCTTCCTGCGCGAACCTACAATCCTTTACTATTCACAATATACACAATAAGAGGCATAACAATCAAAGTTAGGCGTTATTAGGTATTTGGCGATTAAGTGTTAGTAATTGAATTAATTTTTTTCTGCTGATTCGACATTTACGTTGCTCTCGACTCATAGCATTTTTTAAAATAAAAACTCGTGTTTTCAGTTCGGAAATAACGTTGTAAATTTTTACTTCATGTCGAGTCTGAAAATGTTAGTTCTTTTACCCGAAGTGTTGTAACAAATATCTGACAAATTGCAAAAAACGATTAAAAAAAATTATATTTTTGGAATAGCATTTCCGGACAAAAATTTACATTTTTGACCGAAAGAGATGAGAATAACAAATCATGTGATCGAATTTGTAATGAAATCTTGAGACCTCCGTAAAAGTAAATTAACTGATCCTTCTTACGCAATCGATTATGCAGCGAATATCTTCCGATGAAAATACCAATTGACAATATTTACCGACATATTCAAATGTTTTTGGGTTCGCTTAGCTCACAGTCGATATTTCATTTATTCACAAAATTTGTGAGCGGGCGCGCTTCCCCGTCGTTCATCAGAGTGATTTATAGTGAACTTCCGCGTATCCCGCTTGCCGTCAAAACCGGAAAAAGTGGGGAAGCGCGACCACGCGCGGGAATACAAGCAGCGACCTGTTCGGTATCTCGACTCTTACTATGTGTAACGAAGTAGTGGGGGTTGATTACCCTGTAAACCCGACGGGGGAACAGCTATGCCAGTGCTCGGGAGTCTATTTTATCAACATCGCGAATATATCTATATACATAAGTGTATATAGATATACATACATCGTATCCTCGAAAGTTCTTACAGCTGATAGTAAAACGCGTACCATGTTATTCTAACGTTTAGTTCTCAGGCGCAGTTCTCAGGCGCTCCACTCGCATGGCGCTGAGTTACCACGAGAATTTATTAAAGGGAGACAATCGGGTCGTCCGCATTAACCTCCAAAATGAATCAGGCGAACGTAACAAAGTTAGTATCGCGATTAAATTACAATCATCAGCCAAAAGCCCGTAGATTAAAAAATCCCGATGGCCCGGAAGGAAGAATTCGCAAGATCCAAAAAACTCTGACAGCGTTGCTGAAATACGAAAGACTCGAGTTGTATTACAACCGCGGCGACGAAGTTAGAGGTTACGCAGACCGGGTACGCTTTTTTTTTCATTCGTCAAAGAAAATCAAAAGATCGATGCAAAACATCATGACAACAATTGTAACGTATAAAATTAAATTTCAGCTTATATCTGAGGCGATTCGTCATGGACCAAATAATCTGGAAATGATGGAACTCGCAGATTTCTGGATTCTCGAGAAGCAATACGTCCACAAACTCTTCAAAGTTTTGGTGCCGAGATATCAAGACTATACAACATCTTACACTAAGCTCCACAAAATTCCTCGCGACTATCCAGGTATACATTGGAAAAAAGCTGTTCTGGAATTGAGAGGCAACATCTTTCCGGAGCTTAAGCAATACAATCCCCACGAATCTCATTTGATTCACAACGTATTGCTTGACGAGGCGAGAAGGGAGTTTAGAATAGAAAAGTACAAGGAACTTGCGGAAAGTTTAAATGCTGAACAACCGGATGTAAGCAATCAATAAACACAATTATTCAACTTGAAATGTAACATTGATTAGTTCATAGTATTTTTATTATCCGTTAGAAATTAAAAAATGGTAAAAACAGATGTGTGAATATCGGTAACTAAAGAATTCGATAAAATCACAGTCCTTTGTACTCCTTCATTGGATAATGTTCTTGGTATTCCTTGAGATGATTTTCCATAGACTGCATTTGTTTCCTGCAAATTTCAATCAATATGGTTGGATAAAATAGTCAAATGATTTGTGAATAAAGTTACAATAGTGCCTTTTTTTTGTTGCTTTATCATTGTCATAGTAATCACTTTCGTTATATTATTCTTCCGATGTCTTTGAAATAAAAAGAAGTTTCGATTGTACTCCAGAATTTAGTTCTTGATTTCCAAAAACGTCAGAAGAATATAATTCGTGACTTACTTAATGTGATCGGGCATTTCTTGATAAACATCGGCAAACATTTCTTTCCAATTTGGTTTCAGTTTTTTTTCAGCTTCTGCGAAAGCTGAGAGAACGCGACTTTTCGTGGTTTTTTGAAGTTCCGACTCTTTCTCATTGCTCCAGTAGCCAATATTCTGCAAGTACATGCGAAACTTCGTGATCGGAGTTTTCTCATTCCACAGAGCAATTTCGTCCACCGATCTGTATGCTGTACTATCGTCCGATGTACTGTGATGTCCCACTCTGCGAGAATGCGATTAATTAATTTCTCGTACGTTGGTGAAACATTTTCAACGCGCAACGCACCGATAACTCATAGCTTCGATCAATACGGGTTTTTTTTCGCTGATACAGTATTCTCGAGATTTTTTAGTAACTTGATGCATCGCGAGAACGTCGTTTCCATCGACTCGAATCGTATTTAAGCCAAATGCTGGACCTCGAGCAGCAATTCCATCGCCTCTGTATTGTTCGGAGGTTGGCGTTGAAATCGCGTATCCGTTATTGCGGCTGTAAATTATTGAATTAATTTTGTATTATATTTCCGTGTCGAAACGAGTGAAGTATACAAATTTATCGAATGCTGAGTTGTTTGTTCGATTAATTAATGTTCAGTACAATTTTATCAAGACTTTGAAAATTGTATGATAGATTCGTAATTGAACGCACCATATAAAAATTATAGGGCAGTCAAGAGTCGCAGCGAAATTTAGCGCCGCATGAGCGTCTCCCTCGCTAGCCGCGCCGTCGCCGAAATAACACACGACACACGCCTCACGACCACTTCGTTTCAAAGCGTAAGCAGCTCCTACCGCTGTTTCGATAATCTAATTAAAATTGTCGGTTTTATTTTGAAAAAGCAATCATATTTGTAGCACAATCACCTTGCGGAAGCTGCGTCGTCAGAGGCGATGATATAGTGACGAAATTTAAGTCTTTAGCACCGTAGTGAACGGGCATTTGTCTTCCTTTTCCCGTATCCTCGCAATTGCCGTAACATTGATTCATGAACTGATCAAATGAATATCCTCGATGGAGCAAAACACCTGAAAAACCCAATCATTTGTTGGTGTAAAGTTTTGTTTTTCTCAAATTAAAAATTCTTCTAACTCACCGGCTTCTCTGTATTGCGCGTAAATGATGTCGTCGAGGGTCAGAGCTTCAGCAGATCCAATCTGAATTGCTTCCTCACCGGCGTTTGTCATGTAGAAAGAAATTCGCCCCTGTCGCTGAGACTCGTAAAGGATTTTGTCCATTACATTTATGCTCACCATACTTCGATACATTTTCAATAAACGTTCCTTATCCACCTGTTTTTATTATCGTGTAAATTCCGTATTATCACATTGAAATAATTTTGTAGTATTTTAAACATTCGTGATAATTCTCATTGGATAATCAATTCCTCAGAAGCCAATAGGAAAATTGTAACTCTTAAACGTGCTAATCTATAGCATGCATTTTTTTACAGTAGGCAAATATTACGAACATTAATGTCGGCAGATAAATTGGTGTTATTGGCCGATGTTAGAACCCGATAAATTGGTACGGGATCATACGAGTCCTTATTGACAAATTTCAAGACATCGGTGAAACGCGATTGCGCTCCAAGAAATTGTGGTTTTTCGGCAACGGTACTGAATCTCTTCACCTGAAATAAATTGAATTACGAGTAATCGCGAAAAAATAAAGATGGCTATTTGTCGAGCGTCAAAAATAATCACCCGTGATACGGAAGCGCCGTTAAAAAACCTGATTAAATGTCTAACCGCCATTTCGGAAGAGCGTAGTATATAACTCGACCGATCTGCTTCAGATCTTTCGACTAACTGGATGTACACAACACGCGCGATTTACGTAACGCCTTATCACTACTTCCAGAGTGTGTCGAACTCATAGCTCGTTACACATTCGTACATTACGGTGTACATACATATGCATGAATTTATTTACTTTATTCCTCGTCATGATGATTATTCATCGACGAATCGAATAATGTATTTTATCATTTTATTTGGCTATACAGTATATTGGAACGAACAACATGTCTCCATCAACATCGCGAAATACTAAAACAGAAAAAGTTACACGTCGTGCGATTAACAATTGCAAAAAGTATCATCGGAAATTCAAATGCGCGAGTTTTGAGAAAATTCCTATTATAGTATGAATTTTTAAGTCATTCGTCGTTTCATCGTCATTAATATTATTGTTATTATTAAAAATATTTCTTGACGAATTATTTTTCGATGGAAGCAATGATTTTCCGGTAAATGTTTGTACGCGTCGAGCATTTCGAGTACGTAAAATCAATTTGTAGATCGCATATCGCGTCTGTGAACGAGGGGATGCGTGTATCATGAGTGGTCGCGCCGATCAATCTTCAACCAATGGAAATTCACCACATGATGTACAGTCGGCTTTTCGTACGAAGTGAGGGAACATAGTTTGCACAGCGCGTTCAGTTGCCGCGGGACAGCTGATCGTGGCTTGTCGCAAGAATGAAGTCACAGGTTAACTCGTTACCATTCGATCTGTCAAATAGTTTATTTCCGCTAGCAAAAAAATGTCACCGAATAGCGCGAACGTGTGTTACACGCTGTACGCCAAAGCTACGTGTATGAAGAGTGAAACAAAGGAATCGACGGCAGCCGCAACGAGTCGTATCGGAGTTTTTCTCGTATTCGTCTCTGGTATCGCGGTCGCTGTCATTGCCACTGCTCTCTCGCAGTATCTGCAGACGAAACAACACATCGATGTGACAGGTGATTGTAATTAATTTGTAAATTATTTTATTATCGTTAAAAAAATCGAAAAAGAAAAAAAATCCCAGCTTGGTTTGCAGTTTGGAGCACATGTCGTTACGCCCATTTGACAATGACGAATGTACGCGGTTAAAAATATGTCGAATATTCCACTATAAAATTTTATCTCCCAGCGACAAATCAAATTTCATGAAATTCGAGAAAAATCGTCAATCTTTTTATATCTCACTGGGAAAGATTGAGTTTTCGAATATATAATGAAAATGACGCAACTAATCACTAACCAATCGCATTAGAATGATTTTTTTTTGCTTATTGTGCTTGCTGTAGATAGAGACATAAGACGTGTCTTCGCTCCTTTGCCGTCGGAAAATTTTCTCAACGTCTACGATGATGCTGCGGTCAACAGTCTTGTCTTGGGGTCTTCGGAGCTTAAAAAAATGGAACACACCAGCGACGCAGCCTCCACGTCGGAAGCTCTATCCTCGTTGCACCTGGCGTTGGAGATGAAACTTTCCGGAAAGAAGCAAAAAGCTATAAAACTCTTTCAACACGCCGTTGCTTTGGCTCCGCAGCATCCAGACGTTTTGAATCACTATGGGGAGTTTTTGGAACACACGCAGAACGATGTTATAAAAGCCAACGAGTTTTACGTAAGAGCATTGACTTTTGAACCAAAGCACGAAAGTGCTTTGATGAACAGGCAGAGAACAGCAAGAGTCGTAGAAGAATTGGATAGACGGATGCTTAGCAGGATAGACGACAAGAGAAATGTACTTTCTGGCATTCCTGACAACAATGCGGCGCTGATAAGGGCCAAAAAGGAAGCATATTTTCAGCATATTTATCACACCGTTGGGATAGAAGGAAATACTATGAATCTCGCGCAGACGCGAGCCATCGTGGAAACGCGAACGGCAGTAGCTGGAAAAAGCATCGATGAGCATAACGAGATTCTCGGCTTAGACGCCGCTATGAAATACATAAATGCTACACTCGTTAATAGGTATGATTGTTGCGAAATTTTTCTATTGTACTACGCGATTGTGCGATCGTTTACAACGTTGTTTTCATCCAGAGTTGCGCATTATTTGCGAAAGAAATTAATTTTCACGAGTATTTTCCGATTCATGATTTTGCGACTAAGAAAACGTATAAATAGTCGACATTACTCCAATATTTTTTTGAAAGATGTTCTACGAATGAAAATTTGCCCAACTTCGATATCATGAAAAAGCTTCGTTCGATAACAAGGCCTTCGATAAACGGCTTGAGATTAATGTTCATCGCAACTAAACGCTCTTAAAATTCGAATGCTTTTGCTTAGATTGAACGCTCCAGAGTGGAACGATTGTAATACAGCTTGTCGGGGTACTGACAATGAACAGACGTTCCAAACGTGAGCATTTCATTGAAAAATCTCTGTCACACAGTGTCGTTTCACATTTTCATATATTCCACATTCGAAATCGAACAGTCCTTCTGTAATCGGCTGTACGAATTTAAACTCTGTCGCACTAATATGATACATACCTCGAAGCAATACATCCTCTTTTCGTCATGGATAACCGGATTTTCACAAAGCTGCACGTTCAAGGAAACTGAAAAGTTACTAACAACATCTTAGAAACCATTATTTTGAAAAATATACCGTAAGATATTCGCAACTTTTCCGAAAAACAAAATTATTCATCGGGAGACTAAAAAATTGTCATTAAAAAGTATCCAACGTCACAATCGTTTAATTATATTCATTTCACTGCATAAACTCTATCATGTTTAATGAAAAAATATTGTTTTTCACACGTATTATCATAAGCACAAGTGAATCAGCAACGATACATAAATGTTTACATTTTCGTAATTTATACCTTATCTTCAGAAAACGATGGAAAAGTTTGAAAATTTGTTTCAAAATAATTGTGAAATATTGTAGGTACGATTAGTAACCATAATGTTTAAAAAAAAGCTTTGAGGTTCTAAACAAATTAAACTTAACGTCCGAACCGCCTTTAAACTTTATCTTTGGAGAATAAAAGTTGCTATGCACTATTTTGTTACGCTAAAGTGAATATTGTGATCTATTGATATAATACTTTTTTGTACCATAGCGTGGGGTCGATTTCTATAAAGGACATCACAGAAATCCATAGGAGAGTTCTCGGTCACGTCGATCCCATTGAAGGCGGACATTTTCGTCGTACGCAAGTCTACGTCGGCGGTCACATACCCCCAGGTCCCGGCGATATACATTTTCTTATGGAAGAATTCGCCGGCTGGTTAAATAGCGAACGAGCCATACGAATGCATCCAGTGAGGTAAGATAACTCCGGCAAAAAAAAAAAAACATTTTCCAAATCTCTAATGAAATAGAAGCTGAAGGGTTAAACGATTTCAGTCTATGGCTCGTTGGCAATATATATATGTATATAACAGTATAAATGTATATATAATTACGGCAAGACTCATCGTAAATATTGCCAAACAATATCCACTTGTTACTACTTGAAGCTAAATGTCGATTCATTGATCAACAGGTACGCTGCTTTGGCGCATTACAAATTGGTTCACATACATCCATTTTCCGATGGAAACGGTAGAACTTCCCGGCTTCTGATGAACACGATTCTCATGCAAGCGGGTTATCCACCGGTGATAATTCACAAACAACATCGCCACAAGTATTACGAGTATTTGCAAATCGCAAACACCGGTGACGTAAGACCATTCGTTCGTTTCATCGCGGAGTGTACGGAACAAACGTTGGATCTCTTCCTCTGGGCTACCAGTGAATATTCACGACAAGTACCTGCGCTGAGTCAAGATTCGTTGTTGAAAGACAAACATAGAACTATCGTGATCGACGACGACGGAAGTGGAGACTTCGAAAACGATTGATCAATATTCGAAGATTTTTATAGATAGATACAATTGAAATTTTAATGGCATTCGTGGCCGCTAACAGAAATAACGTCCGCCTGTGTTTTGTATGTTTGCGGATGGCTTCGATCCATAATTGTGCGGCTTCACGGGAAACGAGAATGTGCCGATTTATTTATTCAAGAAGAATTGTATATATATATAGGGGAATGTGTGAGTTATGAATTGGATGCTTACAGATCGAAATGATTATCTATCGTTACTTTGATAGATATTTTTTGTTTGTTTATCGTATTTCCGGTATGAAATTACAAAGACAATATATTTTGTTGTTGAAAATTGTTTTCATAGTGGAGATTTTGAAGTGAAATCTAATATTTGTAGAAAGCGAAGAACGTATTCGAGTAGTAAATATGAGTCTCGAATTTATAATTATCTAATGAAAAGTCTATGAAAAACATATCTAAACAAGAAATTAATCTTTTGTGAAATCTATTAAAAATTTTTTTTTGATTTTTGCGTTTTGTTTTTCTAACATTATTAAAGCTCGTAGAAGTGCCCTATTTAACATAACATTATCAACATCGTAGGTCAGTTTTATTAACCAATTACTATTAGACGATAAGTAAACAAAGAATGTTTATTTCAAAGTAACGATATCTGTTCCGAAAGAACAGTGCGTCGATAATGACGACTTAATGCTTAAAATGCAATCTCGAGTGATATGCAAAAAAAACAATGACGCAGTCGCATTTGTTTTTGTTGCCGAGATCGTTGCAATCATCGATAATCAACGTGTGACTTCCGTTTTTTCACAATGTCTTTGTAAATTAGATCTTATAATAATGTCCAATGCGACTTATTAGATTAACCGGTAGATATCTTATTTATTTAACGAGCAATCAATGCACAATTTGCGAACCAATACTGTTCGAGATTTCGTTGAAGCGGAGCAGCGCCTCTCGCCATTGGTCACTTGCTGGTCGAGTTATTTATTGTATTTTAAAAAAATTAGCTTGTTATTGTATTTACTCGAATACGAATAAAGTTTTACAAAAAAAAAAGAACTTTTATTTTTTTTTTTCAATTCCTCGGTGGATATTTTATAAATTTTAATATGCGGATGGATGGGTTATTTTCGATCGATGCTTTACGATTTCTTTCATTCAAAATTTATTTTTATTTAATTCACGAAGCAACAACGTGTCATCTCCTTTCAATGTGTTGGATACCCAAAAACTTGTTGTGGTGCACGTGAATTGTAATAACATGGAGCAAATATCTTCATCTAGAAACAAAGACAATCACTGGCATTGAGTGAACAATATATGCTGATGACAAAAAAAGCACTTTCGCTACAATCGAATTACTGACATTTTTTTAACAAATCTTTTGCAGCGACGAGATCTAACTTTTGTCTGCTTGTTTCTGAATTTTTCATATTCAAAAAAGAAGAGTATGTTAACATCTTTTAGTCTCCACAAAACAGGTATTATTTCACGTTTTATTTTCTAAAAAAAAAACTGATGCAGCATTATAATTGATGATCACTCTAGCGAATCCGTAAAACGGATACTTGAGTCCCACATATTCGTCTATTTGGGTATAATAGCGTTCTATGAAAAATATATGTTTTCTCATACTATTTAGCGGCGATATGTTGATTTTAAATGCGATTGGTTGATATCAAGCATTCGTTAATGACAATTGATGGGTTTCGTTTTTTTTTTTTTCGATTTTTTTTTATAAGAGTAATCTTACGGAATACTCATGCATGCATTCGTGTGCCCATTGGCTTCGTAAGCTTCGAACTTACACTACGATAAAAAAATGGTCACATGGCTTGTCAAGGCATATACATATATATAGATATATATATATAGTTATTATATGATACATAAGGTCCCACAGCCGAAAACATCGAATGTGCCTAAACAGCGATAAATTCTGGAATTCAATGTCAATACAACAAATGTATAGCTTAATACCGGATTTTTAGCAGAGAGCCGCAATTCGACTTTTGATTAGATATTTTTTTATTTTTGCGACAAAGATAAAGTCGCGTTCCGCGCAAATAACGGAACGAAACGTTTCCGTGATTGCACTATCGTTACGATATGCGTTGACAAATGCTCGGGTTAATAAAAATAAATAAAGGAATGAAAAAAAAAATAAATAAAAATTTTGTCTTCTTTATGTTTCTCATAGACCACCGCCATCGTTGTTTCGTCGGTATGAAAAAAAAAAATGAAAAAGTTCGAAGGGGCGAAGAATACACATTCAAACTTCGTAAGAGTTCAGTGATATTTTTTGTTTTTTTGTTTTTAGTTACATGCTTCGGTTAGGTAAAAAAAATAAGGAACAAAAGACAATTAAAGGATCGACAATAATAATTATTATTAAACTAAAATACTCGGATATCTCAAACGATTTCCTGGTGTAAAGTGTAATGGGTTTATTTTGTTTTTGTTGTTCTTGTTTCAACTTTTACCGACTATAAACGTTATCATTTCGAAATCAGTCGTTATTTGGTTTGATGACGAGTTATTATCAGCTCGTTCGTAAGTAACCGATCGCGGTTCTCCGTACAAGAGAATCATCGACCTCTGCGATCTCGTTTTTTTCTTTCTAAGATACAAACTTAGTTTACACAAAAAATCTCGCATCACATTATTTTCTTCTTTTCTAAAAAAAAAAAAAAGAAACAATTCTCGTAACATTTGACAAAACGCAGAAAATAAAATAATCGTATAAATATCGAGAGCATAATTGGCAATCGTGTTAATAGATTCTTCAATCAAATATTCGTGGATGTTCCTTCTTTTTCATCATCAGCAAAAGGCTAACATGGAAATAAATCGAGATATCGCGTACCGCAAAGTCGACGATTTAATTAAAAATTACGTTTTATTTGTTTTTCTCACTGGTATAAGATGGCTAAACTAGAGAGGCTCTTCAGCTGTTCCATCAGCAGCAGTACGTTGAACGTCTCGTCGGCGTGACACGAAAACGATTACAATTAGCGCCTAAACTACGTATCGTCGTTTTTTTTTCTGCCTCGCTGCGTCGGAACCCCCAAAGGCTTCGATGTGGCTTCTCGAAGCTCGAATAGCCGAAGGACTCACAAAGGGAACGACAAAATAAATTATACAGTTTTTCAGAATTACAAAAGAAATTAGATTTTCAAAGCTTAATGAAGCGACTTCCCCGAGAAAAAAATCTTCATGTACCCCGAGAAGCAAGAGGTCTGTTACAACGGGAAAAAATAATGATTCGAAATACATTTAGAAAGGAACTTTCAACGATGAACGGGCGGTACGATATATTATTTCTGCCGAAAGTACAACTCGCTACGACTTCGAGGCTAACAAATCTCCGCGAGTTATTGACTCAAGAACGCGAAATTATTTTACAGTGACGATTCGGAGATCGAGACCCGCGTATTTGGTCTCAAAAAAGAAAAGATCTCCATACGTTTGAGTACTTTCGGCAACGAACGAGTCTTTCATTGCAGAAGTTTCCCATAGAATATCGCGAGACACGACGGAAGCAAAAATTAGAACAACAATATTAATTTTCGCGAACGAATGAACCGAGATATTCGCTTCTCGAAGCGCGAATAGCCGAAAGACTCGCACGGAGCACAAAAAAATAAAAGTTAATCATAATTTAAAAGAAAATTAGATTTTCGAAGCTTAATAAAGCGCGCACCGTTCACCGTTTCGTTAAAACACTTGGGGCGGGAGATGAGAATGCTAACAACAGTGACGAACACGACGAACAACGCGTCGACGCGTAACACATGGTCTTTTTTTTCTTCTTTGTTTCGTTCACTCTTCCAACTTCTAAAAAGCTGTAATAATAACGTCGTAATTAATAATTACGTAGCTAGAACCACTCTTAAATCGGCAAACGTCCTGCGTCACTTATCTTTAAAAAAAACGAAACATCTTTATGTGTTCTTTATGAAATCACCATACCAGTTAAATTACACGAACAATTTTTATTACATTTCTTTCGCGTTTAGTTTATATTTCTTTTTTTATCTTCTGCTCAACTCGACTACGTTTTCTGGTAGCTTTTTTCATTTCGGAATCTATCTAGAATTTTCTTTTCTCTCTCAATTGTATGTTCAGTATTTTTTGTTTTGTTTATATAACGCGACGGAGAGACAATACAGATCGTAGGATTTGGTATCGTTATCGAAATTTGAAGTGGTAAGACCTCAGGTCTGACACACGTGAATCTGTTTTGAAAATTCGAGTAAATCCAAATGCAATCGAAGCAACGAGGTTTTTTCGTTTTGTTTTTGTCTTCGTAACTGCTGATAATGGGTTAACGCTATTTTTTTTCGTTATCTTATATTCGGTGAATAGGCAAATGTTGAATACTGCGACGAATCAGAATTTCAAAGAATTCGCGTGATTCGTTGCCTTTTTATTTCCCTTTAGATTTTTTTTGGTTATATTATCTCTTCGGGTTCGCAATCACGCGCACGTAAGTCCTGGCAGGTTTTATCGTATTATATCAGCAATAGCTGCCGATTGTGCGATTGAGAGCACAACATCTTTTCGTTATCTTTCGAACAACGCTCTATCATACCCTGTGAGCCTTTTTCGGGAACGTCTACATTCCACACACACAAATACACTTCGAGCTAAATTTTCGACAGTCCTTTCTAACGATAATCCACTTCTGTTCGTTTCTTTCTTCGTCATGGATAAGTTTTGAGTTTTTGTTTTGTTTGTTTGGGGCGATTCGATTTTTTTTTATTTTTTATTTCTAATTTCCGTGAGGAAACGTGCAGCAATCCGGACATAATCTACGACGTTTATTTATTACTAGTGATTTCGACTTTGATGATTTCTCGCGCTGTTTTTTTGTGTCTCAGCTGTGGCTAAACTTTAAACTGCATTTACCTCTTCCGTTCGCGGAAAACTGGATTGTTATTTTTTTTTTCGACAAAGCGCGGTTCCCGGAAGCTTACGCGATCGGTCCGATAGCGACGTTTTGATGTAAATTTATTAGCGGGATATTTTTTTTCTTTTATAAAGTCGTTATTAGTTGTATCGTGGATTGCGCGGACGCGTCATCTTCTGGCTGATTTGTTCTTCTTCGAGTAGCTGACTTCGGAACTGACTGACCTGATCCAACGCTGCGTTGAGAGTGTCACGTTGTTGCATCAGTAAATCCTCCCACTTTTGGGCGTATGCTGAAACACACAATATTTAAACCCGTCAACCGAGCGGACGTGATTTATTTGATGAGAAAGCCTTCGGCCTGTTATTTCGGCGTGTCAGTGCGAAAACGATTTGCGAATAACCCGACCGTTGCGAAAACAATCACAAATTTAGGTTTTGTGATTTTCGTGTTTATTCACTGCATAAAATGCGTACCTTTTGTATTAAACTGCTAAAAGCGATTGTGCGTTGGTTTGCTCGTTGGTTCCGAGTTTTTTTTTGCAATGCTTTGCAATACAAACGTTCGATGTGCTATTAGTGCGAATTAGACGGTTACGGAGGTTCGGCTTGCAATCGTAATAATAGAAAACTCAGTTTCCTTAAATAAATGGCTCGATAAACTGCAATTTGTTTGTTAATTTATTTATAGCAACGTCGTTAAGGAAATAAAATTTACTAATATATAAATTGGCCGAATCCCCTTAACTACAAAACAAAACTGTTTATGCGCACTGTTAGAAGATGTGACGTAGCAAAAATATTACACACACACATGTCTGTTAGGATTGGGTAATCCACAAAAATAACATTTATTAACAATTGTTAGATTCGAATATACAATTCATGAAAGCTAAATTGCTGCACGTACGTTCCAAAGGAACGAGACAAGCCATTGATTGAGATAATTGATGTTTTAACAATGTGTAAATTAGACGCCTTTGATTCTTCGACGTTAGTATTGAATATAGCAAAGACGCCCTTAAGGACACTGGGTATAGGCATAGAAAACCCGTAGAAAAGATCAAAGTTGAGTTTGACCTGCCAGAGTTGATTAAATGTAATTACTAACATAAAAAAACGAATGATCTGAGGGAACGATGAAACCGTCAAGAAATATTATTTTTGCGGGTTTCGCGAAAAAAATAAATGTGCGATGACTTTGATGACAATATTCGGGATTGTGACCCGTGATTAGTGTACACCATTGAATTGATTGAGACCATTGACACGTTAATTCATTTTAAAGCGATTGTTTTAGGAGCTTTTAATTTTTTTTTCAAAGTAAAGATAATCGTACCGTTGGAAAAATGTATTCTCTCAATGAGACGTCTCGACAACGAGAACCTGCTGAGGTAGGGTGACTCAAACTTTGTTCTTTTCCGTCTCATATCTGCAAGGTTTTCTGGCGTTACAAATGAGACTGCATGTAATAACAATAGACATAGAAAGTTCGGTAGATAAAAATATTGTTCTATTCAAATGTCTCGCATCGCTATACTTTTAATAGTCTTAAATCGCTAAATAACGACAAAAGTCGTTCTAAAACACTTAAGTTATAGAAATTTATTGATTAAACTTAAGTTATTATTATGGCACAACGATGTGGTAAATATTTCCAACGATATTTTTTTTTCCTTACGCCATAACGTCATCAACTATAAATATAAAAACTATTGAAAAGCTGCAGTAAAATGAGAATTGTTGCTGCTCTTTTGGAAGTTCTTTGAGTTCGCTAACTCGACTATCAATTCTACGGCACGTTTGCGGCACTTCGTTCAAGAGAAGCGATAAACACACATGCTGTCAACATGCCTTAAAAACAAATGGTTATCAATAGTATCAATAAACGTCTCAGGCTTCGTGGAGTGAAAGTTCCACGAGCTTTTATAGACAATAAACATCACAAAAAGCGTCATGTACAAAACAAAAAGAAAGAGAGAGACATTCCAGATGCGCTCCAAACCGATCTAAGTGTATCGGCTTAATCAATACTTTCGACGGATAATTTTTCTCTAAAACCTAATTATCAATGATCAAATATTTCTTATATAAAAAAATGTAGATAAATGCACTTTTAAAAAGATTCTTTGTCGTGCCGAGTTTGGACGTAGATAAAAAAAGCTATGTAGACTGTCGGCAGTATCGATAGTAATACAATGTTTTTTAGTAGAATAAGAAGAAAATTGCCGAAACAACGAAACAGCGATCGAAATCTTGAGGTCGAGTTGTCAAGATTTTCCTTTGGAGTTTCCATAGATTCTCCGGTAACCCACAAATTCGCGGTTGTTGTGTAAACGTTAGAATTTTCGTTAATTTCGTCACAGAATTTCTCATTTTCCGCTCCGAATTTTCCGTCATCAATTTCAAAATTTTCGTCGTCGATTTTGAATTTTTCATCGCTGCTTTCGAATTTTTCATTATCGACCTCGAAAACCTCATCCTCGCTTTCTATTGTTTTGCCAATTACTTTGATATCTTTGAGCGAAACACGGCGGAAACTTGATTTTTTATTCGATTTGCAACGCGTGGAGCCTCCACTTGCGATCACCGTCGATGAATTACTTCCTACCGATGCTCTGGAGAGTTTTCTCAACTCCGAACCGAATCTCGAACTTCTTCTATCGTCCGGATTCTTTTGGCGCGTTTTCATAATCAAATCATTATTATCGTAAGAAAAATAGTCACTCGTCCGGTCAGATTCTCGTCCGTAAAATTTATTGTCATCCTGATGAGAGTAAATTCTTTCGCGAGATTGAATATTGTTGCATTCACCAACATCGGGATCCTCGATACTGTGCTCGCTGCATCGACGAGGATCCTGATCGTAGCACTGATTGTCGTAACGATCCTGACAGCACGAAGGTATCAATGATCTTGTTTTGTTGAGACCAAAAACGCGAGCCTCGATCTCCGAATCATCACTGTAAAATAATTTCTCGTCAACCGGACTCGCAGATCGCGTTCTTGAATCGATAATCCTCGGACATTTGTTGGCCTCGAAATCGTAGCGTGTTGTCGTCCTTTCATCGGAAAAAATTGATCGTCTAGCCCGTTGGTCGTTGAAAGTTCCTTTCCAAGTATATTTCGAATCATTTTTTTTCCCCGTCGTAACAGACCGCTTGCTTCTCGGAGTACAAGATGATTTTCTTCTCGAGGAAGTCGTCTTAACGGCGGAGTTTTTGCTGAGAAATGTTTTTTTGCAAGACAAAGAATTGGTAGAATGTCGACGTGTTTTGTTGCTGTTCTTCGGTATTTTTGGTTCACAATCCACGGAACTGAGGGTGCTGCTGGAACTGCTCGATCCTTGCGTGTCGTATTGCCATGGAGAACGATTTCCGCTTTGAGTGGTCGTCGTTAGTTCGAAAGGAAGATTGTCGCTTTTCGAGTAGACCGATCCGGTGTCCGTCGCCTCGGTGCTCGTAATAGTCGTTTCGAAAGCTGCGCCCAGTTCGTCATTCCAGGGACGGTTCAAAGCGGCGATCATATTTGATCTATGCTTAGCGCGTGTATCTGTCATGAAACGCGAGGCACAGTGATAGTTGTGTTGATGTTCTTTCACGTTCGTTGGGTAGCTATTTTTTTTTCGCTCAGAATATTTTTTTGTATTTGCATTGTTTTTGTATCACACGGGATAGAGTAACGGTTGATGATCAACGTGGTAGGTATTTTCACCATCATTCGTGAATTGTGAGGGTTGTCGCGGGAACAGGAATTTTTCGTCCTTTTCGTATATTGAGATTTAATGAAGATGAATAATTGTCACTACTAGACCTGAGAGAAGATCGAATGCGCATTCGCGCGATCTCTACGATTAACGAATAAAATTGACACAACGAGAAACTAATAGAAGGCAGAAAAAAAACTGTGTTTCGTGCTGTGAAAAAGAGTCGTGAAATCAAAGATTGCTTACCTTCTTGATCGTAGTCCACTTCGTGCGTTGCTGTGAAGACACTGTGAGCGCCATTCAAAAATCTATTTGTGTTATCCATTACGGCTTTGTGTGTATCCAAAACTTCCTCCTCGAGTAGCTGTAGCGCCGATACCGCTTCGTGGAAAGTCAGCAGATCTTGTGATATTTCTCCTTCCTGTTGATAACAATATTTTCATTAAATTATCATTAATTCAACGGTTTGAAAAATTGTTGAGACGAAGAAAATAAGTAAAAAGTACGTAAGGAAAATAAATGCAGAAATGAACGATTCTTTTTATTCTTTTAAAGTGCCTTTGCACTTTAGTTTAACCATAGCAAAGAAAAAGTACATACGTTCATAGATCTCAGCTGCGCGAGATCGCTGTCGGAGAGTGCACTGTTGTTAGCGCGATCCTCAATTTTCAATGATCTCTCGTCGTCCGATGGGGAAACCTTCATTTCCGTCGGATCCGTAGCAGCGAGTTCCTTCACTCGATCGGCATATCGCAATGTGTTCAATGAATGCTCGCAGGAACTCATTCCCGGACTGATCATTGCGATCTGTATTTGCAATTTAAAAAACCATTAGCGTTATCAACTGTTTCGTGCATTCATTTTTTTAATGATTTATTAAATGGACTCACCATGCAGGTTCTTGATTTTTCACCGATGAAACTATCCCTGAGCACCTGTGTCAATTTGCTCGCTCTGAAGGGCAAATGCGTTCCCTTTCTTCCTAATGCTCGTATACATTCCTTGAGCGCTAATAGAGATTTGTTAATCTCCGCGCCTTCCATTCCTGTACACCGATCAATAATAATTATGAGCTATTTGTCGCTCAATCAAAATAGTTTTTATGAATCGACGATTTCTGAAGGACTCACGTGTTTGCCTGTTAGCCGACGAGGTATCGGCGCCCCTCTCGTTACCGGCGAGATCGATAAGCGAGAATTTTCCGTGAACCTTGTGGGTGCTTGGTGTTCGTGCGATTATTTGAAATACTGCGTGCGACCTCGACGAGTTGGAATTTGCGCTCGTCTGGCCGCTCGTTCGTGCGCTGTTGCCGTGCTGAATCAGCTTCAATACTTCGTCGCAAGTTTCCACTACTTTTTCAGTCAGACCAACAATCTGAACCTATAAATGGAAAGAACAAGTCTTTTAGTCAATGGCGATAAAAAAAAAAAACAAATTACAAATATCATTAAATTTATTATTCATTTGACGTTATAAGCATCTTACGTATCGTCAAAAAACAGTAAAATTATACATTGTCATAAAGAACCACGAAAGTGTGTGAATAAAATAATTACGTAAACATAAAATATATATATATATATTAAAAGAAATTAATCTTATATAATTGGTTAATTTTCTCTCGCAAAGCTTACCTGTTGTTTGCCATCCTCCAGAACCCTGAGCTTCTCCTTGTCGGCGAGTAGATCGAAAACTTTGCCGGAATAAATCTCGAAGAAGCTGGCGGAGATGACAAGATTAAGAGGTCTGTATTTCGCCGATTTGAGACACTTGAACACGTCTTTGGCAACCATCGCATAAACTCCTTTCTTGCAGTCCTGCGTCTTTCCGTTAAAGTCGCCGCCCATGGTGTGAGTTTTTCCACTTCCGGTTTGTCCGTAAGCGAAGCATGTCGCCATACCTCCTTCAAAAATAGTTTGAACCAATGGCTTCGCCGTGTACTTGTATACAATCTCATTGTTGCATGTCTCGTCGAATGCATAATCAAATCGAAACAATTGATTCTCAAGATATTTCGTCAAATCCACTTTCGCCTTTGGCTCGTGAACGACCATCTGATCTTTGCTCGGAACGCTTATAACGTCGACCTCCTTGCGATTTAATTCTTTTCGATTCAATGGACGCTTTCTCACGCACACCGTTATTTGATGATCTTCTACAGAGTCGGATTCGCGCAAAGGCCTGAAATCTATACTGTTTTGATACTCTCGAATCATAGCGAGGAATTCCCAGTTTGGATTTCCGGGATCTAAATTCATCAATGCCTCTTTCTCCTCCTTTAGTTCAGCCTGACGTTGTCTCCTCTCTTCGCGATTCTTCTTTAATCTCTCGACCTCCTTAACAACGTTCGATCGTCTTCCGCGACCGTTTTCGACTTGCGCCGGTTGTTGCGCTGCGACAGGCTGCGGCTGCGGCATGGCCGGTTGTTGGGGCTGTTGAATCTGTTTCTGTTTGTTCAAAGACGACGAAGTGAGATTCGATGGCAATGTCGGTGTCGGCGGAATGTTCTCAGCTTCCCGACGTCCAGTCAGACCCGTCACAGTATCCGAATGTCCGTTTATCGCCGGTGGCATGATGTTCGTCGGACGGCTTCCGGTCACTTGACGCGATATTTGACGGTTGGATCCAGCTGGAATTTTGCAATTTATCTTTGAGTCTGGCGAAACACAGTAATCGTTTGGATTCGAATCAAATCGAGGAATTCGCGAGGATTCCGAAAAAACTTGATCTTTCGCCGCGTCGTGATTTTCCGACGATGACAAAGCGATAGGTATTACTTTTTCGTCGATTATTTTGTTTCGTCTTTTAAAGCAATAGGTCCACGGCACAAATTTCATTTTTTAAATATTTAGAGTGCGGCGCTTTTTTCGGTTTAAATCGAAGGACGAGGATCGATAGGTTGAGCGCTTGCAATTTAAGAAATAAAGATTGTTGAAGCGAACGAGGAAGCACCCTACTCGGACCGGTGTACGCCGTGCACTGTCTACCTCTCGGGGTCCTTGCCCTTGTCTTGCCACCTATAGCGCTCGGACGTAGCTGGATTGTGGCCGTTGTAGCGTATGAATATCGATAGTCACGAGGGTGTGCTGCACACGCGGTGGAATACGTTGGTGTGGCTCGGGGGACGAGACCGTTGGAAAGATAATTCACCCTGTGTCACGGCTAACAGTAAAAGCACCACGAGAACGACACGAGAGCGTAAATACGTAGGGTATACAAGTTCGCGTGGAATTTTTATTTCGCTGGTACTTCCTCTTTCCCCGTAACATATTAAAATATTGAATTTTTTTTTGTTTTGCATTTTTTTTTACGACTTTTAGAAGATGAAACTTTTTTTCATGAATGGCTTACCTTTCACGGGAATAGATGGTCTGCTGGTGGAATGCTGAAATAAAAAATAAAAAAAACAAATTTTAGATTAATAAATGTTTGAAAATCGTGAACAACGTGCCAGTGCGATGAAGCAGAGAAATGAAATCGATGCAAATATTTGTTGCTTTTTTGTTGTGAATAAATATAAATGTATAAATAAAATAACAAAGTCCGATTTTCCTGAAAGCATTGTGTATAATACATGTATCGGAGATGACCGATGTGCTTTTTTGCATCTGATAATCGGAGTACCGTGTGGAACTTTTTTGGAATTGGTCCTAATTGCGATTTATTATTTGTGTGAACACCTGCGAGTGAGACACGCAAACTTCGAATCGTTGATGAAACTTTGTCACGAATGTGGATATTCCGCTATTCACAAATGTAAAGAAAGCTTTAGTCTACAATTTTTTTTTTTCATAGAACCATTTTTTACCCTTCGATTAAAGCTGTGAATAAACGCTGTTATTTTATCCAATAAATTTGAGTCTTGCAGATATTTCGATATTTTTTCTGTAAAATCAATGCTCGAGACAAAGCCGTAAAATCAATCAACTCCTCCAAATGTATATTATAAATGTGCTAAAATTGGAAAAATTTTTAGGCGTTGAAAAATATGAAAAAAAAGGGTGCGAAAAAGGTTATAGGAGAGGATAGAAAGGTTTTTTATGCATTGGGATGGTGGGTGCGCGTTACCGAAAGACGAGAGGTGACTCTCACAGGAAGCGTTGCGGATGTTAGGCCGTTTCTCGCGGTGTGACCGCCGTGACGTCCCAGAGAGCCGTCTTCCGGGTTCTCCAGCTCATCCACGCCCTCGTCCTCCTCGCCGGAAGAATCCTGACCATCGATTCGTTTTTAAATCCATTTTCGCGAGTAAATTTAATCCAAATCGAAGAAAAGAAGGAGAAAAACAACAACACATGGATAATCCATAATTCAGTGGGAACCGAAAAAAAATGGAGAAAATACGATAAAATAAACAAGATTTACCGAAATTTATCGAATTAAGGAGGGGGGAGGTGTTCAACGTAAAGGGACCAACCAGACGAAGTTTCCGATTTGTTTCGTTTTTTTTTTTGTTTTTTTTTTTTTTTTTTAGTGCAGCGTCGTCCAGGGTCGTTGGGATCCATGTGAGGCATCGGAAGATCGTGAGCAGCGTCCATGGGAGAAGGGAGAAGAGACGTTACCAGATTAGTAGCTCGAGAGAAAGAGAGTTTAATTTAAGATCGTTCGTAGATACGATCTAAATGTTTAACGAGGGACTCTCGTTTCGGAGCGTTGATGTCTAAGGTCGTGGCTGCCGTTAGCTCGGCTCGTTTATCGGCGTATTCGGAAGATGAGCGGCGAAGTCAGAAGGGTAATAGATGGCTCGGGGATAAATACAACAGCAAAAAAACACCACTTTATGAGTTCTCGCAACTGAGTCGTCTTAATCTACGCCTTTTCTGCATCGTCACTGCTTTCGAGTCGAAATCAACGAAAGCTTCGAACAGTTTCTTTTTTCGTCTTGGAAACGTCAGTAGCGTTGAATGACTAACGAATCACTCTTTGGAACGAAAAAAATAAAAGAACGAATACACTTTTTCGTTTAGATTTTATACACCACGTTGTCACACCGAGGAACGTTCGATTTCTTCTGATTCGATACGAAACTTCGCTGTTTCGCGGTTTATGCATTTTTTAAAAATGTTTTTTGCGATAATTATTGCGGGATATATAAAATTTGATAATTGTACCTGAAAGACGATCAGATACTGGAACATACTAAGACACACCGCGGTCGAGAGACCGGCACATTATTCCAGGCCGCCGAGAATGATGGAACAGGTTAGAGAACGTGGTAACCCGGGCAACGCGTCAACAAAATTCGATTCCAAGTCGATAATAAACTATGCGAGGATACTACGCTCAGACGTGATTGTACATTTCTTCGTTCGTTTCTTTAGGCTGATATAACTATCATTAAAACGACTTTGACGTGTTTCCCCTCACGGAGTTTCGAAACTATTATTTTAACGGTGAAAATTCAATAGAACTTAACGAGAAAACATTCTCTTACGTTAAAAAAAAAAAAGAAAAAAAACTTTTAATAGTTACCAAAATGAATCAAACGTTACAATTTCATCATAGGATTTTGTTGGTCTCATTTTTACGATTGATACTATCAATATGTAGGCTTTCATTATTCAGGTTTAGTATGAAGTTTGTTGAGAACAAAATTTCTCGTAAAATGTTATCGAATTTTCGAGAGTTTTCAATTAAAGAATTTGTATGTTTTTTAAACACTATATGCTTCTGAAAGTGAAAACACCGTCTTCTCTGCATCTTAAACAAAATTTTCTTATAATTGTCATAAAAATTATTAAATACACAGTTTATAATTTTTTAAATCCATGGGATCCTTCTCGTTCGTTTGTACTGCTAGTCACATGAATTTCCTTCAGATTCGATGACGCGAAATGTTTATGATAATGAACTTTAGTAAAAAAAGATAAAACTCACCCTTCCTCTGGTCGACGACAGCATGTTGTTCATCTGTGGGGGCGGCATGGATTTCGGGGTGAGTTCGGGATTGAGAGCGAGGATCGCATCGATCTCCACCTGCAACCAAAATCCACAAAGCGTCTCAGCCCAAAATTTCTACCTGCGATGACGAATGATCGATGAACAGATACGCGCTAAGCTCGCGATAATAACGGCGGACCTTTCGCCGTGGTATCAGACTTTGTGATAACATGTTGCACTTGTGTTGCTTGTTGATTACAGCTCTCGATGACTGGTAAAAATAAGAATCTTTTGCTTCGCGAACCGTCACCGTCAATTATACTCGCGTTTCCATGTCAGCGGTGAAACTCGCGAGAAGTTCTAACGGTAAAAAGTATCGATCGAACACTACACCCGATTGAATTTCAATGGGAGAGGAGAAAAAAAAACTGTTTTAGCTTAATCTCCGAACACGACACTCGGGGAGCAAGTTAATTTCCAGGAGCTCGCTTCACAGATCCCGTCAAACTGGCTTCTGAAGAAGTCTGTCGGAAATAGAATCGCGTTCCCAATACGCGGGGCGCAGGTTGCCACTCTTTGGCATTGCATAAGCTACTGTATTGAAAATAGAACGACTAACCATGACCTAGGGATTGGGCGTGGATGATGATGATGATGATGAAAAAAGATAAGGAAAGTGTATTTTAAAAATACGCAGTCCATAAATCCTTCAAAACGATAGAAGAAACTTTAGAGCGCTCATCGATACTTAAACATTTTGTTGCGACAAGAAAAGTTCCGCGAAGTCAATAGTTTTACGCCAGAGACCAACTTTATACAATGATAAACAGCTAAAATCTGTAGATGCTGACATCGATCACAAATCTCTAAAGCGCGATGTGCAGTTTAGCAAATTTTCGACTCAGCAGCTAAACATTCATCAGAGATTATGTCGAATTGCAATAGGATCGTAAAATTGAAATAATTAATTTTTGGCATAATTTTCGCGTCTTAAAGTCATATAGTCGGATATCATCAACTAAATAAGAATGAAAAAGAATGTAAAAAAGTAAATGTTGGTATTTGTCAATAAAATCGTTTTGAAATCGGGAATTATATGCTGATGAATAAAAATGTATTGCAGATGTTTTGTCTACTGACCTCTTTCCCCTTTGTCTCCCCTTTCTCGAACCATTCTACGGTCACACTGCGTTGCTCCCAATTGACACCAGAGACAATTGCCGAGTGTACGCGGCCTGAAACGGATAAATAGTAATGATTAACAGTTTGCCGCAATGGTAAATTCGATGAAGAATATTCTCAGGTTCAGCTTTAATGACTTCCTTCTCTCTCTGGGTTGCTGGACGCTTTGTCGGATATAGCCATCAATTTAGGTGGGTTGGTAATGTAAATGTATGAAATTAGAAGGGTCCGCGAGTTTTCGTAGCCAAGAGAGATCGACAATAAAGCTACGATGCAATTCCAGTTGGCTGGCGTTGTTCGTGTGCGAAATTAGGATCTAATTTTAGAGGGAACCGCCGGAATTCAACTGCTAAGTGGTTA
Organism: Cryptus viduatorius; assembly: GCA_964006125.1. Classification (NCBI taxonomy): domain Eukaryota; kingdom Metazoa; phylum Arthropoda; class Insecta; order Hymenoptera; family Ichneumonidae; genus Cryptus; species Cryptus viduatorius. The sequence goes on along the minus strand of OZ023222.1, from coordinate 9,832,675 downwards.
TTCCATAGGCACGGCGGCGTCACGCTCGCTGATTCCATGTCGGTTCTTCTTACTGTAGCACTATATAGAGCATATGTTACCGTTTTGTATGCAATCGCATGTAGCTTCGCGTTATTTAATGCCTGAGGCACCATTGATGGAGTAATTTTTTAATATTGATCAAACGGGACATTACCCACTCATGACGATGTCAAAATATTGTGACGTTAAACCTGAATTTATATACAGAGTTTTACCCGAAAAAAAAAAAAAAAATTTGAATGCGTGTTTTCGAATAGAATTTCGAAGAAAACTGCATATTAATGCTTCAACCGTCAGTGATTACACTGCAGATGAGTATTATCGATGATGTCACGGTCTTGCAATTAAAACTTCAATTGCCTCGACCTCGTCGAGATAAAAATATGTCTTGTATATGTGGCGTATCATTTTCTTCTTTGTTAATTCGTCGCAAAGCACTATAAAAAATTGCAATGAAACCCGTGGGTAGCAATCGTTCGGCTTATCTGCTTATCGACAATGTCTCCAAGTTGACATTTTTTGTTAAAGATCCTTATCGTATCGACTGTTTGGTATGATTATGATACGGAAAATGTCAAGAAAATAAAATTAAGTCGATACGACTTTGGAACAATAAAATTTCCATAAAACTGGTATATACCGTGTTTATCATTATTTGGCACATCGATATCCTCCTCTTGCAAGTCTTTGCTCCCTCGACTTTTCGTCGAAGGTTTAGGAATCTGTGAATTTGCGACTCTCTTTTTTTGGCTCTTTCTCAACCCTTTGGAATCCACATCGATGGGTATCACAAAACTGCACGAATTTGAATTAATACGAAAGTCTTTATGGTACAGGGGACTCCCGGGAGTCGCTGATTCTCGGTATCCAAATTTGTTTCTTCCACGAAAAGACGAGACATTCGTCGAATTCCGCGAATTTATTAAACCCCTTTCGCACTTATCCGTCGAACGTTTTTCCGTTCCTAAATCTATTGCATTTGTCTTGATATCTTCCAATGAGTCATCGCGAGACTCGGGCGAGCTAATCCTGTTTCCCTCTTTGCTATTTGTTCTTCTTTCATCTTCGTTGCTTTTACATCTTGTATTTTGCCCCAATCCACGACATCCTCCATTGGCTACGGGACTGTATTTATCCGATCTATGGGGAAGCGACGACCTGATGCTGTTACTTGAACTCGCCAAACCCTGAGGATCTTTCTCACCAATCTTCGCTTCATTAAATCTTCTCGAAACTGCGTTCTCCGAAGATTTCTCCACTCTTTTTTCTTTATATATCGTGTCGGCTGTTTCATAGTCAGAATTCGCGTGCAAATCACTGCTCAACTTGTCGTCACAAATATTGTCTAATTTTTCATCAACACGAACCAACTGATGTTCTTTTATGAGAGCCACGAGTTTCTCATTTGCGGGTTTCGTCTCAAATTCTTCTGCAAGTTCGTCTAAACTTTTTGTGTCTTCTTGCAAATATTTTTCGCTGTTCTTCTTCCTCTTGGATTGTTTTTTCTTTTTGTTTCGATCTTTTTTTCCAAAATTTTCTGAACCCGGTGTCCGCGAGCCGCATACACATTTACTCAACCAATCCATTACGTTTTTTTAAAGCACTCGTCGGGCTGAAGATCAATCAATTCCCCTATCGATCTGCGATTACTTTGTATTTGAGGAATAATTGCCAGGATGCATCTTGAAAAACAATTTTCTCCGATTTCAACATCACTGCATGGCTATTTTTCACACAAATACCACAACTCGTGAGGACATTTCGAAGACTATTGAAGCAGTGAAATGCAAGATCAATGAAAATCGATCCTTCCCGATCAGTAGGTCAATCGAAACTCCGTAAGAAATACGAGAGGATCAAATTTTATCACGGAGACTTGTTTCCCGCTCCTCCATCTTACTTTTCATCGTTCCCACTGGCAGAAAGTATCTCCTCTAAATCGTATTTAAATTCGATGAAACGGGCACTTTCAACACAACGAATGCAAGAGTTTCACGGAAGAACGATCTTACCGCGACATTGACAGAGCCGAAATAGAAGGATTCTTTCCTTCCCTCGTGAAGATGTGACGGAAGAATGTTTCTCTCTCGGAGCACTCACGCCAAGAAGAATTCGGGAATCGAGTCGAGAGTGAAAACAAGTGGAAATAAAAAGTTGACTGCACAGCGAGCGCGTTGAATGCGAGAAGGGTGGACCGGTTTCTTTTTTCCTGCTGCTGAGTCTTTCCCCTTTCGTTCCGACTCTTCTTCTTCTTCTGCTTCGTTTTCGACTCTCTTAATGCCGTCTCGCGAGAAGATGTTCTTTTTTATGACACTCTATGCGATTGAATTTAATAGAATTTCGATTACGTTTATACGAATGACGACGAATAATATTATAGCGCTGTAGTTCAAGGCCATCGATGAAGAGGAGAGATAGTAGCGGAGCGGATCAGTGATACAGCGAACGAAGCGAACGAACACGATCGACTGACAGGGATTCCCGGTGCGTCGATTCATAAACGCATTTATTATGACGCGACCGGCGAGCCCGGCGATGCCCGAGAGCAATTTCACTATTTGCAGCGTGGAAACGTTCCTACCAATAGCATGTCTCATAAACAAAGCCTCGTGGCAACTCGATATCAACGGTTTACGTATTATATCTTATCAATTTGTCGTCTGTAAATAGATCCGCGGGTAATACGAATGTATATTCGTTATGAATATAAAGATCGTCGGTAGGATATGCTGGCGGAAGGCGTAGCTAACTCGACGAGACACGACAATGTTGGATACAGCGTGACAACACTTGTTGGATCAATGCCGCGTGGAAATGACGAGAAAAATAGAAAAATCCTTGTAATTACGAGGATTTTTCGAACAAAGAACGGCAGGATGCTTTGGAGCGCAAGGTTGGTCAGTGACTGGAGAAGTAACAGAATCGCCAGTTCAAGAATAGGTGAGTTCGATTAGGCAATCGTTGATAATGAGTATGAGAAATTATCGTCGATCTGTTAAATGCGGGCAAAGCGAAAAGGTGAAAATGGAACAGTGTTAAGCCGCTCGACAACGATCCAATGTTTGAAATAAAAATGTTCCGACTCTTGATGTTTTGTTCTGTATATTCAGTTTTTTTCTGAACCATAGAGATTTTCTAGAAATTTTAAATTATCGTTCCAGTTAGACGATGGATATGCAGTGAACGAGAAATACGATATCGTTGAATCGTTTTGATTCCATAATTCTTTTTATGACTCTTTAGCCATCTATATCGTTTGAAAAATACGGACAATTGAAGGTAATCGAGTTCCGCAAAATTTTGAATATTTATCTGATCGCTACTTTTTTTTCGTAATAGTTTAGTTACCGACAGACATGTTAGAGATTTAGGATGGTATCACAGCGTTCTGACTCTTTAATTTCTTCTTCAACGATCGTTATCTCGAACAAAACATTTTCATTTCCTCGCGTGATGTTGCATTTTGTTAGGTCTTTTTCCGGTGTAACTCAGACATAGCTACTGGGCTCGTCGGATCGACATATTACTATTCGAGACACACGATAGCACAGCAGCATCTCTCTTGATGCGTGACTTCGAGGAACGGCCCATATTTATTTACAGCGTAGAAGTGGCCAGGTCCTCCCTTTCTTCTTACGGTACCAACTCCATCGCATGTAGTTACACTTCTATGCGCTGTCGTGTTCGCGTTCTTTGCCAACTCGTGTTTTGCACTCTAATGCATTGAAGAGCTTCCATTCTGTGTACAGCTTCTTCGATTTTAAGTACGTAACTACTATCCGAGTGAAGAAAGTAAAGGAGTAAAGTAAAAAGGAACTCGCGAAGTTTTGTGAAATCTTTCAACTCATCCGATTCGCACATAAGTCACGACAATAAAACGGATGTTTAATGTCCCTTTTTTCGTGTTATTCGAATGGATATGCGTTCCGGTGCACAGGATAAAGTCGATGAAGCGAATTAATAACGCTCTTCTGGGTTCGGGGGTCCAACACGGAGCGCTCGCGCTCTATTGAGCATTAAATTTAAGCGACAGCATCCTGCCGCAGATCCGCTGCTGTTCTCCTCCGCTTGGATATGTGCATAACGACGATATAACGCGAGTATACATGATGTATAAACACATAAGGAAGACGGCGCGTATAAACATCAGGATGCCAGAATCGATACGCTGCGTTTCGGAGCAGTCCATTCCGCTGTGCAGTCTGCAAACTGCATGTAGTCATAGAGGAGAGACACGCCAATATGCAAAACATATGTAGAGCAGCACGTGTCGCGGAGAACAGTTTAGCGTATGCTTTCGAGTGCGCTGTCCAAGAGATCCGGTGTGTACACTGAACTTTGACGCGAGCGGATTAACAATTGTGCATTGCCTTTCATGCGAAATCTTCGTGTCCCAATTTTTCTTGCTGTTTTGTTTCTTTTTATGCATTTTGCAACATTTTGTAATATCAAACAGTACTTCATCTCATAAACTCGAAATTTAATACCCTTACAAACGGTGTAAAACACCGGAAATTGTAATAATGTTCCAAATAATTGGGGCTAATTTTCATCGTTTCAAAATTCAAGTAGAGTTCGTCGGTTCTTTGTTATAATGGAAAAAAATTTAAAATTTGTGGGAATTTTTTTTTAAGATTTTCGCTTTAAAGTCTTTTGGTTGGATGAATCTTTTCTTTTTTTGTTGCCATTGTTTTAACTCGGGTAAAAAAAACGGAGCGAAAGACTTAAACAGGCGGTCGTCAAAGCCTGAATTGCAGACACGAGGCGAGAGCTCTTAATACTGCTGTCCCTGACTGGATCCTTTAAAGGTACTGCAAAATCATTCCTTACTCGGCCCGGCGAATTTTTAATCCCGCCGCGCAGCTAGCAGCAGCAGCAGCAGCAGCAGCACCCTTGACCTTTATTCCTCTCTTGATGCGGCCGGTGCGGCTGCTGTTCACGGAGGAATTGCATAACGAGTTGAGTACGCACTGCAACGTCACTCGTAGGTATATATTTAGCAGAGTGAAAAATAGAGAACGAACAAATAAAAAAAAAAGAAAAAAAAAGGATTGAGTTTCGTTACGGCCGTTTGAAGCAATTGGTTCAATCTATGTACCGACGAAGCCGAAGAAGCGCGTGTCCCATCGGATTAGTTCCGTGTAGATATATGGATACGTACTTCGAGCTGCCGCTCGGCTGTTTTGTGCTCTGCAGAAACATGAGAGCGGCAGACAACGAGCGCCGCAGCACGGAACACGAAACAGTTCTCGCGACTAACGATCGAGGCGCCAGTTACAGGAGTGACCGGCATTCGGTTTATTTTACCGACGAAACCCGCACGACGACAAAACTGCATGCTAACAAAGTGTAGGAGGATAAATTCATGCTGAGAAGAGTAAACAGTTATCCGCTTCTTTAGAAACAATTGGCTACGCTACAGTAAATGGTTATGGCCAATGGGCATTGGTTAAAAAAAAACGGGAAGACGTCATACTTCAATGTATATTTTTTAAATGGGCCAATAACAAAAAAGTACGTCTACTTTGTACGATTGCCATGAAGTTTATGCAGGAAAACAGCCGTGAATTTTTTTTTTTTTTTCAGACATACGTTAGTAGGATTATTCTTTGTTTTACAAAACTAATCTTTGGGTAATTTACCGTACAGAACGCTTTGAAAGAGTCGAGAATTTTGCGCGATATACCTTTAAAAGTATCACCGCATAAGTACTATTCTCGCGTAATTATCGGTACGTCGTTTGCCTCACGTGAATCGCCCGGATTTCCGGTGCCGCTTTCACGATCGTCGAGTCTCGACACCGAGGAGGTGGTGTCTGATCGCTATTTAACATACCCTGAAGAGAGAGTCCAAACTGACGCGAATCATTGACATTTGCAAGCTGCCACAACGGTCGAAGCCACCGGGGATTTTGGCAATCAGCCAGAACCGAAGAATTAACAGCTAAATTTACAGAGCTATCGAATCGATTGAATCACAGATTAGAACACGAGATATTTCGACGTATCGGTCTATTAAAACAATCGAAAAATTGTTAAAAAAATCGATCGAAGTAAAAAAAAATACAGATTACACGATGTTTCAGTGTTTCAGCCCATTAATCAATGTTGAAAAAAAAGCGATTAGAATTGCAAAAATTAAAAAAAAAATGCATGCTATTTCTTACGCAACGACGATACTGTATGTAAAGTTACCCAAGAGTATCCATTGATTCACAAAAAAAAAACCAATTGACCTGCCCTCAGGATTAGTTTAGCTCGAGGTTGTCGCAACGCTCGAAGCTGTCCCAGTTTTCTGGGTCCGTTTGGACGTGTGGGCGAATGAAAGATCTCTTAGATCGTCGATCACCTTCGCTTTTCAAACTTTCGTCAATCGTAGGCGTTGCGTCTATCCAGCAGATTTTAAAACCGCGTCGTAGAACTTTTTTTTTTTTTTTTTTTTTCATTTTGTATAGGCAAATATTTTTCTCATTTCAATGTTATAAAACAGATTTTTTTTTCAATAGCATTCAATACCGTGGGGAGGTTGAAAGTTCCTTTTCCTGTTAGCATCAATGCAAATCCAGTTACGACCGATACGTGAGCTGTTCGTAATATCAAGAATAACTCCCGGTTTATATAACACTTCGGGGGATTATACAGCGGCGTCGAAGTAAATACAAAGAATGATTGGATTGAAACGTTTTGCCGGTGAAAATTCTAACGTTGGCCTACACTCATCTGCAAAAATATAACACGAACGTGACCGTCGAAGCAAACGACGATAGACAGAGACGGAGAAGCTGTGGTGTATGCTACTTGCTGGGGACTCGGCAATCGAGAGCCACTCCAAGACAATGCGGTCGCGACTCGAGGTGAATGGATTCTCGAAAGAAAAACGAAGAAGACGATAAAACTGCAGCTTGCAGGAGAGGCACGACCCGGCTGCCTACACTATCGAATCTTTTTTAGTTCTCTGACACGATCAGGAAACCGGACGAAACGAGACGAAGGCGTTATGGAAATTCCAACGTGGAAGTCTGATAAAATATATATTGTCTATTTTTCAACCCATATTAAGATAAAATCTGAATTAAACTTTCTCCGGTATCTCAACGATTTCCGGAATTGTGGGCATTTGTCATTGTTTTTGCTACGAGAAAGTACATTGAATCTTTTTTTGTGTCTCTAGTTGAATAGGGAATCTCATCAATTATCATCACGTGTGTAATAAATTCAACAGAACTGCGCAATGAGCAGATTTTTTAGAGTGTTTCCGCTTTTTTTTTAATCATCGGATCCCGGAAAAAATATTGAAAAAATTGGGAAAAAAAAACCAACCGTCGTATTTTAAAAAATCGATTGCAGGAGAAATTACATTTCCGATAATCTCTGAAGCCTATGATTGGACGATTGTAGTCACAATAAAGAAAGTATTACTTTATTCATTTTTTGCACCCATTTACATCGTTACGATTTTTTTTATAAATTTCAAATAATGTCTCTTCTTTTATGCACAACCTGTTGAAAAATTTGCATGATACAAAATTAATGTCTCACTGAATATGTAACAACTCGTGCGAAATTAATTTTTCTCGCCTCTTTAGAAATTGCTATTAGCAAAGTCTAACCTAACCGTACCTCGCGCTTCTCCGAGGTTGCAATCAATTCCAAGTGCATCGCTCGGGGGTCAACTGGGCGACGTTTCTCTCGGCATCCGAGATGTGCAAGTGATTCGACTTTGATATTTCTCTGTCAATGCAACGGGTCAGGTTTGTCCCCTTCGGCAACTACTTACGTACCTTTATGGGACTCTAACAGGCGATCCACGTCTATTTCCGGCTTTGCTCTATTTCGACCACGAAGATATCTAGAGCTCGCCCTCTCGGTGGACAGATACTTTCGGTACCATAAGACTCTAAGAATAGCAAGAGAATAAGCCACGTTTTGCGTCTACGACCATCGAGCGGCCACTTGCATTGCTATCCTTGCAACCGGAACGCATTTTTCTTTGACTACAAACAATAACAATTTTTATCGTTCGTTCGACAGATTTCTCAATGCGAGCGACCGATTTTTTTAACGAATAAACACGATCGTTAAGGTCTTACGAAATCGCGGAGAATTACCGAGTACTCGAGAATCACGAGAGCGATGGCGATTAAAATAAAAAAAATAAAATGCGTGTAGTCCTTCGCCGAAAGCACCACAAGATATCTGCGGCTCCAAGTCGAAGAGTTGCACGTGTGGGCGATGCAACCTTATAAGGACGCTTGGTACACCAGAGACGATATTACGTTGTAGCGACACAAACGAACCGCGATCTCGTCGACTATTCTCGATTGAATCTTATCTCATTCGCATAGTCGTGTCTCGTTAACGTTTTTTTATTATCGCATTTGTTTATTTACCTTCTATTCTATCGACTCATAAACGTCCGTTTACACGATTTTTTTGTTTCGCTAAATAATTTATGTGGCGCTTAATCCAAACAATCAATTATTAGACAAGGATATGTAACGCAATTTAATTAGATTTTGGAGTAAATAAAATTTTAAATTTATCAGATCGAATACGTAGGAATGAGAATTCGCAGTGGTGAAGATAATACAAAATGGATTGTAAGGCGCAGCTGAAGTCGACGAAAATAGACAAAAATTGAGAGAGTATCGTTGCCAATATACTTGGCACGAGAATTCGTAGAAATTCTTTTTATTCAAATGAAAAAAGTTCGCTAGAACAGACGACAGCTAATTGTATTTTCGCCAAATTCGAGAAGAGATTCCACTTCCACTTAAAGTTTGAAGGACGATGCGAAATTCAATTAGCTAAAAGAAGTTTCGGACTGTTAGAATCAAAGAAGTTTATTCGCGGTACTTGCGCAATTCGGTTTCGAGCAGTTGGGGGTTTTTTATAAGCAGACAAAGACCATCTTTCAATATATTCCGAAGGACGATCTTATGCGTCATATAAAAATTAGATAGCAACATTCCAAAATGCGTCTATAACTTCGAACTCTCCAGCGAGTAGCTGCGAATTTAGACTTCGAACAACAAAATCAATTATTACGATTTTTTTTACGAAAAAAGTGTGTGCGCAACTCACGTGTATCAGTTTATATAAATCCTTAATGACAAAAAAAAAGTTTTGCACTGAATAGCAATTTTTTGATACTCGCCGAAATAATTTTCATTAATACGCGTGCAGACACGCCGTTAAACCCTTTTAGTTATTCTTCTCCGCGATCATTAAGAGGTCAAAGATCAACGGAACTCAGATCTTAGGACCAACAAAAGTCTCAGTGGTGGCGAATGTCCGAAGGATGAACCGAGTAGAACTGCGAGCAATCATCCAATCATCAGTAGAATATGCTATGAATAACATTTGTGACTACGAGAAAATGTCCATCGCTTTTACAAACTTCTAATTTGTATCTCATGTTTAGACTGCTATAGACAGTGGTCGACGTTTGTCTCGTTACGCGGAGACTTAGCGTTTTCGTAAAGCAGAGTCAACCATTCGCGTATCGATTTGTACTCGCAGTGACATAGAATCGCGATTACCAAGGACGCATAAATAATTCATAATCCTTTCGCATGACGAAAAAATATACTTCACAACGGGGATCATCATTCGGGGGCAAATATCTGCGAGTTATTCCTGTCTCAGTTCTATCTGTGTATCGCGATGAAATTGCCTTTTGCGTTCGATACAGTAGTACACAATTTCGCCTGAATACTCGTAACAGAAGCGCTCGTACGTATTTTGCAGCGGTGGCCTGATGCTTCCGCAGTAAAGATATCGCAGTTTGCCACTCCTATATCCATAAACTTGTAACGATCGCGTTGCACGCAGTATTTTGAAATGAGGTGTGTGAGATATTGGTACGTTGCGATGATTTTCCACTGCACCTTTCAGGAGCAGTTTTTTTATACTTGAATACGCGTTATTGACTTTCTTGCAGATATATATAGATACATTAACCCCTTACGGAAATTCTGTACTTCTCGCTTACAACGCTGCATTTTTTTGCTCATAACAACAATGCGCGAGTGCTTTGAAAAAATTCTTTTTGATCTTTCGAAGAACCGACACTTCCAGGTCACCCGACAATTTTTTTTAGAATTTCTTCACGATATTTCGTGATTAAACGGACGTTTTGAAACGAAATACTATATTTTAATAATGAAAGGAAAAAATGTCTCGAGAGCTTATAACATAAAAATAAAATTATAAAATGCATCGCAATTTTTTTTTCTGTTTCGATATGTCCGAAAAATATGTATGAAATTTTTTTACGATACAACAATTGTTCGATAACTAGACGCAAGATAACAGCATCAAAAACATTTTCTCATCTTCGATATTTTTTCGAAGTCCAAAGGAATTCCGAAAAATTTCAAAGGTGGCGCATTTCTGTATTCCATATAAGTTCAAGGGATGGGTCATTTTATTGATCCGCGTTTAACTATTCATGTCCGTATCGCTGTGGAAAAGACTGCACGTGTGTGGGGAAATTCGGCGATCTCGAGAAAAAAAATGGAAAAAAAGAAAGACGAGCATTAGGAAGAGAGGGAGAGAGAGAGAGAAAAAACGCTTCGAAAAATTCGCGGTCGCCTTGTCGCCTCTGGAGATCCGCGAATGATAGACGAGGTTTTACGGAGTGGCGAGTTGCCGGTGGGACGGTGTGTAAATATAGCAGTGATTACCTCGACGGTTTGAAACTCCCACACAAAATTTTCAATTCACCATACGCCTCGTCTATGTCTCTCTCTGTATGCAGGCAGCAAAGAAGCAATTGCGTCCTGCTGAGCACCTATCCTCGATGTTACGATCGAACCAACCCGACGACTTTCCCTTTCCACTTCGCCAATCTCCACGCATAATTTACGAGCTGACAGAGACGATTCTTTTTTTTTTTAAAGTCGCCTAGAGCGATGACTTCTTTGCTATGTAATGACCCGATAAGAAATTATCGCGGGAAGGGTCGTTAGAATCACGCGGGTCACTGTACTTCGTGGTAAATATACACGCAACACAGCAGCGTGTTTCATACACACCATACAGTGGCCATTTATCGCATCTGATATCTTTTTTATCTCTTTTTTTTTAACTTTAAAATGCGACAATGACCTAATCTCGAATTCAATACACATTTTAATTAGCACGATGTTTCACATCGGAATAATTTTAACTATCAATCCTATTTCGTTAAAATTGAATATTAGCTTATTATTCATGAATTTGCAAGTACTCGACTTCTGGACTTCTCACTTACGATATCAAAACTTTGTTATCCGATAATTTTCAAACTTTAGCTTTAAGTAGTTTCGAAACTCGCATCATAACTCCCATTCAAAACAAATAATCCGACTTTTCTAAGTATATCGAACGAACCTTTATACACAAATTTGTAATAAAAAAAATTTTAATTTTGAAAAAAAAAGTGCGATACACGATAAAATCTGAGAAACGCGGAAGAATTAAATTCGTGTTAATTCATCAATCGACTGTAGACGCGGCAATTAGAAACCATCATTAGCATAGTACTGACCAATTGCGCAGAATTTTTTTTAACGAAGAACAATGGATTGTGCAAATTTGAAAAACGATGAAATTCTCGATTATTCGTGGAATGTTGCACCGCGTTGGTATCTTCACGGAGGAAGCCCGTTCGGGTCTCGGGGAACACCCACGCGCGATCAATTTTGCGCAGGTCTCATCGAGCATCGAGTATGACACACGTGCGAGACGAGTTTGACGAGAGATATAGATAAAGGGGAGGGATAGCCAGCCAGCGAGGTGAGCAAAGGGAGGTCGCGTGCAAATGCGTGCAAGTAGCACGTGTGCGTATGTGCATGAGAACCCGAGAGAGTGGCCAACGGCTGTTGGGTAGGGGCCATTAGGAAACCCTCTCCTTTCTTGGCGATCGCTCTGACTCATTCGGCAACGAACGAAGTAAATAAAACCGTACCGATTATCTTATAAAGACCGAACTCTGTACGATCGTGTAAGGCGCCGAGAAACTCAAATGCGATAGATTTCGTGTTTAACGATCAGCTCGAAATAACTCATCGAGACTGAGAAATACAAATTTTCGTCATAGAGCTCAACGATCTATCGACTAACGCAATAATTAATTTAAATACGAAAAAAAAAAAAATTTACTACACTTTCTGCTCGAAATTTGAATGTAAGATGAAAGATAAACTATATACGCACTCCGCGGAAATGTAAATACGAAAAAAGTGTTTAAATTATTTTCATTGTACAATGGATTTTTATACGCGATTGATATTTATTTCGATGTCGGAGTGACGCCGATATGAGTAAATATTTTTTTCGTATGCGACACCATTTGTACAAACGTTTGAAACAAAATATCCGTTATCGTCTATGTCGACAATTTCTTGAGTGTCTCGACCAGGTGGCTAAGCAAAGAGGCCCATGGAACACTATCTTGTAGCGACATTCGATCGGCATAGCGCCGTCGTACGTTACTTTTCCATTGATCGCGTGCTGGTGTTGCGGTTATAGTCGAGCCGTGGAAATTCTCGGCACGTCTACTTCTACTTCTACGAGAAACACAGCAATGTAGCTGTGCGCGTTCGTCCTGCGGTTAGTGGCTACACCTTGATATTTAATAATACGGAACTCCGCATAGAAACGGGTCTGGAAGTTAGAATGCATGCATGCAGCAGCAGTAGCAACAGCGGCAGGTTTGCTTCGCTCGTAACACGTATGCAGACATTAGGTAGTTGCTGCATGGTTTCCTCGTGTTCATCACGGGTAATCCACGAAACGATCGGACACGAGTTATCGCGAACTCGTATTATCGATCCTTTTCATTTTTTTTTACAGAAATGACCTCCTTTCCCCGGTAAATTGCCCATCCCTTTGGGCCCCGAAAATTAATCTTTTATCGTTCGTAAAAAATAACAAATGTCCGATGAATTAGACGAATGAAAATTGAAAAACAAAAAAAAACGCGATTGAAAATGTGTCGAGCAATCCTCGTAAACCTTGGCTATTGCTTGTATGGTTTATTGAAAATCTCGCGGCACTGACATCATTTCTTTTTTGTTGCCTTGTGGAACAGCTTGGTGATGATCTTTTTGCTACTATTCTCGGGAGTTGCGTTAAACTGCGAACGCGAAGTACGCAACGATAGAACAATTTTTCGCGTTCACATGCAATACGAAAGTGTGGCGAAATTTTTGAGTGAATTACGAGATATTGGCGGCATTTAGAATTGGAAAATAGACTCTTCGTTACCAAATAGATGTTCCATCAAAAACAATTTTTTTTCCTTCTATATGTGCGGCGAACAAAAGTATAGGTGCGATTTACATTCATCGTTGTTGCGGTATACGGATATTTGTCCGGTTCATTGCGCGATGTTTATTTTGTTGCAATAGAAATATATAAATTTCAATTTGCGAATAGTTTTCGCGATAATTAATTTCTTGCGAATTTTAACGAAACACCATTTACTCACCCCGCGTAATGTCCTTTGAGAAACTTTTCAATGCAATATTTCAGAATTTACGCAAAATGATGCATTACCGAGGGAAGTTCCCGTAAAGTTGGGAAAATGAATTTAGCAGAGGCGAGAGTGCAATGAAGTGTGGACGACGAAGGGGTCTACGCCATTGTCTGCTGCTGTGAGAGAACCAGTAGATCAATTATTCCATTCTCCCCTAACAGCCGGTCTGTTCGCTCGGTAAATTTGCTCCTCGCGCCATAACCCGCGGAATGCATAGACAATGTTTTCGTATAATGTGTCTGCATCGATACGCAACACGAGTGTCATTTGCAGAATCGATTAAAAAATTAATTAGAAAATCGGAAAAAAAAACTTTCTTAAAATCTATTTATAGTTTAATTGAAATGTTAATTACGGAAAAAAAAGTTGTGTTGCTGATGAATTTTTTTTTTCCGTTAACTGGAGAGATATTGTTACAATTTGTAAGGTTCATATATAACGCAGTTAATTCGTTCTTAACGAGACAATAACGGCATTAAACGTTGTTTCGCGCCAGTGTTCCAGATTAAGAGTGGCGCGCATCGCGTATACGAAATGGGTATGAATAGCGCTCACGACGAGCGAAACGGACACTTGTCACGTTCGAGACTGAGGCGAGAAACTCAACAAGAATTGAGAGGCCGACAGGTATTATTTATCGCGTTACAGACAGACAGGCAGATAGATATACAGTCAATTCCAAAGAGATTATCCCGGAATTTCCGTCTAAACAGAGTGAAGCCTGAGTAAACAAAGACGTGTGTCGTTTGGGATAATCGGCGGTACGCGCGTCAAAATCGCTTGTCGCAGCTATCAACGAGAAAGCAGAGGCGTAATGCGGTAACTGCATTTTGCGATTACTAAAATAGATTTGCACTCTCCGAGAAGAGTGTTTCGAAGCTTTTTCCGATATATCACACTGAGGTTCAAGAAAATTCGAGAAGCCACGTTGATAGGTACAGAAACAGCGAACGACGATGTATATGCAAAGTCGTGCGATACAAATAGTGAAAGGAAGCCCCTCGGCTTCTACCGATCCAGAGAACCGGAACACCTAATGGCGAATATAATGCCAAAAGTTCGTTAAACTTTATCAAAATACTATTCGGAAGAAAAAAAAATTATAGAGCGATTCAATATTAACTGAATATTAGTTATTATTTGGTAAATGATTTTTCGTTCAAACACCGTTCTTAAACGCAAAGAGAAATTGCTGTGCAAATTGGAACAGCCGGCTTCTAATTTAACGCCAAAAGTTCGTTAGCCTTGGCGAACGAATCGTCGCAAGTAAATTGCACAATTTTCGCAGTTTTCCGGTGCGGAGCTTGAAATTCGCGAAACAAGTTTGTTAGACGCAATTATACATTTTTTCTATCATATATTTTATTCACTGACTAATCGATTATCGAATGTATCGATAAATAATGAATCAAGTAGCAAAAACGTATCCTTTAACCTGTTGTAAAAAGCAAAATAATTTTAAAAATGCAGTTTCTCGATGTATTTAAATCCTCAAATTTCACTTATCCGCTCATCCTTTGTTCGGCTTTTCGTTGCCAAATCATTGCCAAACGCAACGACGAGTCACCTTGAAAATTTGAACATTCTAGAGACATCGCGGCCACGCGAAAGGCCGTTCGTTACTCCACGCGAAAAAAAAAAATGTCTACGATCGAAAATTCGTTACGCTCCTTGCCGAAATATATAGGCGAAGTATCAAACGTCGAAAAGCTATCGAATCTTCTTGTGGTCATAAACTCGAATGAGTGAATTTCCCGAATATGGGAATGATCGGCGGGCGCGCGCGAATCGTATGAAAAACCGGTTGAAGCCGGTCATGGCGTTTGGTTAGCCCACGCGCGAGTGAGTACCCATAGCCAGCAAGGAGCAAAGGAGGAGCCAAAGCATAGGCAGCAGCAGCGGCAGCAGCGAGGCAACACAACGGCACACGAACGAACTGTGGGACTGGGGGGCTAGAGAGCTCTCGTTTTGCTTGCTTGGTGCGGTACTCACTGGGGCCGCGAACGGTTTCCACGAGGAGAGCCGCGAAGCACACACAACGGTCGCAAGGGTAAACGAGGGGTTTGGTCTACGTCACTAGCAAGAAAATAGGCTTCGTCTCTAACACTCGACGCACAATAATAATAAACGAACGAAGCACATTTTTTTATCCTCTTTTCCTCAATGCGTAAAATCCGATATAAAAACGATGTTTAGTACTCTAGAAATACGTAGAAAAAATTGACTCACCATCAGTCCGTTTGATGTTTATGCTGGTTCCCGTCTCGATGTTGCACATGCCGTGGTCCATGGTCATCTAATCAATTTTTATTTCGCACGGCGATATTCACCGACGCACCATGAACGAAGAAATGAAGGATATCTGAAAACTTTTTTTCTCTATACGCGACCGACGACCGATCCCGATTTAACGCGAATATTTATACGCGTATGTAATTACCCGTTTTTTTTGTTTAAGAAGGAAAATCGTGTAGCACCCGAGCAGCTGAGCAGTGTCGAGGCAGTGAGACACAGAGAACCGGCGCGACTCTACCGAGACACACTCACACTCTTTCTCTCTCTTTCTCTCTCAGAGGCGGTTGACAGTTACGAATGCGTGAACATTCAAAAATCTTGGTGTTGCGGGGGTACCCCGTGTACGCGCGAGAGAGAATCCTCTCTAGGCGACAGGCCGACACCGATCTCCGATATACAATTACGAAGCCCAAAGGCACGCCCGTAGTTTTCAATGTTTCACTGGTACAGTCACACGCGCGTACGTGAATTTATTTGCTCGACCGTGCGCAATCGTTCGCGACGATGTTATGCTCGACTCACGGTTTACTCGCTCGTACGAAAGCGACGTATCAACATCGAGTTTCGGCAAATTTGTCCGGCGATCCTGATACCGTTTGCTTTTTCAGCCGGGATACACTGCCAGTGTCCGTTATTGACAACGGAAAGACTGCGAGCGCCAGCTCCCGGTTTAACTACTCGACTGTCGACATCTCGCGGACTATTCACGAGTCACGCTTTCTGCTTTCGGAAAGGACTTCGCCCGAACGTTGCCGACAACGGCAATGCTTGAAGTGGCGAAATATTGAACTCTGTGAATTTTGTCCAAGAAATTCGTCGGTATAAAAGAAATCGGAAGCTTTAAATTTTATTTTATTGTGAGATTTACTACAAATTGATAAAAAAGTTTATCAACATGTTTATTATTAGTTTCACTATCACTTTTCACGCATTTGGTAATGGATGATTTTTAGTCACATTTTAACAAATACTGATATATACAAAAATGTATTAAAAGTATTTATACATCGAACACGTTAAGTTTTTTTTTAATAAACGAGACTGTTTCTTAGTTATATTTATCACAGCGGACGTTTAGTGAACTTTAAACTTTTCTTATCGTTAAAAATACTCAGTTGTAATTAGCTGTAATATAAAAAAAATCCATGAAGCGAATCCTCTCCGAAGCGAAATCCGGATGATTGATTGTTAAAAATATGATAAGTAAACGACATACTGCTTTTTCTCGAAAGTATGAGATCTAACGTGAGAAATGGAACGTTTGATTATTCAGTTAAAATTAAGTTGACTATCTGTTTTATAACTTATGGATGTACTTTGGTATGTTTTGTTGATCGACCGACGCGTCGATTCACACAGCATTTTTGTGTACCGATTTTTATGTGAAACGGTTAGGTATTGTAAGGAGATTTGGCCATCGCTTGTCTCACCCACAACTTCAAATCATCCAAATCTATAGGACCACTTCGAGACATTAACTCCACGATGTGTCTTATACTGAAAGAAAAAGAAAAAAATGAGTATTCGCATTGATAAAAAAAGAGTACTATACTGATGAGTAATACGATTCTTACGTTGATTCCTGATTCGAATTCTTCAAAGCCGAAGGCACAGTGCCGCGTTTCTTTTCTTCGAATACCTGTTAATCACAAGAAATATATTTTGTAAATCGTTTCTTTGAAAATATTGTAATTGACTCTAATATCCGTAATGAAAAATTTCCTCTGTCTCACCACGCGCGCGCGCTGCACAATGTCGTCGCTCAGACCCGCGCTCTTCGCAACCGAATGAGCGAAACTGCACACGGTATTCCCGTTTATCAGACGATGAAGAAACACCAAGTTGTTCTTTTCGTCCGTTAAAAATTCGAATGTCTGCAAATAAACAAAAAAAGGATTACACAAATAGTTGTATGTATTAAATTATTTCCGTGCGACAACTTCGGTAGATAAAAATTTATTTCTCAGCACCTGCGCTTGAATTCTCGGGGTTTTCGGCAACAGGGATAAAACCCTTTGAATGTGAGTGGCAACGAATATGTGTGGACAATAAGGTCCTCGATCGATAAAACTTTGCAACACCGCCGCGAGCAGCGCTAAACCATCGATCTCGGAGGTGCCAGAGCCAAATTCATCCATTAACACGAGACTCGTAGGAGTCGATGCGTAAAGGGCAACGTTTATCTAAAAAAATATATAAATCGTCGGAAAAATGATATACAATTGAACAAGAAATTAATTTAAGGTAAAAATTGATGACTGTACTTGACGCAATCCTATGAGAAAAGAACTCGCGTTCTGAACGATACTGTCCGTTGAATTCATCTGTGTGAGGATATGAGTCACGACGCCGATAGTGGCCGATTCGGCGGACACAAAGCTTCCAACGTGAGCCATAAATACAAGCAAGGCGACCTGTTTGAGATATATACTCTTTCCAGCGGCATTGGGACCCGTGAGAATTTTCACGAGACTGCTACCGTTTCCCGAGAGCGTATCATTCGGCACAAAAGTCACGAAAAGCTCCTTCAATGGATGTCGTCCACTCTTTATGTTTATCACTTGGGTGTCGACTATTTCCGGCATAACGTAATTATGATCGCGCGCTACCATCGCGAAAGCCAACATTCTGAAAAAAAAAAAAAACATTCGTTTCATACTTTTTTTGCGTGAATTTGATTAGAAAAATCCTTTTGTGTTCTGTTCAATGAACAATTCAATTAATACATTATTTTCTAAGAAATGTATTAGAATTTTTGTTACTGACGTGTCCAACTCAGCACAGAGTTCTATAGATTTGAGAACCGCCGCCAGGTGTTTGCTGATGTATCGGACTAATCGCCGAATTATCTGACTTTGCCGTTTAGTTATTTTCAACAGAACATCTCCTACAGTATCATCGAGTTCTGGAATAGAAAGGCATTGTATACAATTTCTTTTTTTATTAAACATAATACAAATAAAACATCTTTTTTATTTTTTTTTTTCAATTGGAATTTTTGAAACCTCTCGCTCCGTCACTCTTATAATGACGTATTCCGTTGATCGTAAATTTAAATTCCAATCCCGGTATCTCGTCATCTTCCGGCGCTGAAGGATCCCAAATAGTAACCGCCAATACGTAACGAATGTCCGGTACGTATATCATTCTGCAACCCTCCATAACCAGCGCATATTTCCTTATGTCTTTCTCCGCCATTTCGGTCAGCAACTGCGGTAATTTCTGCCTCAGGTTGTTCACTGCAGTTAATTATAAATATTTACGATTATTGAAATACAAATATAATTTTTTGTTATGTTTGTTAATAAGAAAATACAATTTTTATCTCCACTTACGCTCATCCAATTCAGGATCAACACCGGCTTTTACGATGAGCTTTTGATGGATTTTGCTCATTTCGAAATCGATTATGTAGTCGATGAAGTAACGGACGATATGCATTTCGGATGTTATGCTGTCGGCAATTTTAGCGAAAAGCAAATTGCCATTTCGATGATCCGCGCATATATCGCCAATACAGATCACTTGTGATAACGTCTACAAAAAAAAAATTGTTTTTTTTATTGCACGCAATTTTTCATCGATGGGAATAGAATCAATAATTTCAATGGAATACATTATTAAAAAAAAAAAAAAATTGGTGATAAACGTCGTATTTTGGAATTTGTATAAAATACTTTGTATAATTTGCTCCAATCCGATACGTTTGCCTGTGGCGCTGAGTATCGATTTACAATACTCGTTGGCAGTCGATAGATATGCGCCAAACACGTCTTCAGATTCTCCGCGACGCTCTGATTGTTCTGATCCAAGAAAAATCTAATAGCTTCGAATCTGCTCTTGAGAACCGCTATATTTCTCGACGGATGTCTCAATAATTTCCAGAGATAGAGAGTTCCCGGTCGTGACTGGCAACGATTCAGTAATGTAAAGAGACTGGTGCTTTGAGTCTTCGAAGCGAAAGTACCGAATTTGAACAAACTGGGATGAAATCTCGACTGCACGATGTTAAGACTCTTATACGTATCGTCATCTATCATCACGAGGTCATCCCTGTGTTTGCCAAAAAATCAAATTTAGCAAGTAAGTAATAATAATAATGATGATACGGAAAATAGATTTATTAATTTATTAATTATTCTCATATGTAATAATTTGCTAATTATTAATATTGATCGAAAAAGAGTACTTTTATTGCCGGGCAGATATCGGCCGCAGTTACTTTCGATATTTCCCGGATTACGCATTAATCTACGCAATTCAACACAATTAAATTTTTTACTATAATTCGTATTTTTTTCCGAAGCAGAATAATAGAGGAATAATGAAAATAAACTTACAGCATTACGTAGTTAACGTGAATAAACTCGGCGTGTCCGGAAGGATCGAGAGTGATATCGTTCCAATTAAGATCGATGTACTTGAGAAGCAGACCGAGCGCATGAATCATAAGGCGCGATTTAAAATTGAGAAACGAATTCAAGAATGTCGATCTTTCGGCGTTCGTCGCGTCTTCCGGTTCGCAATTCAATTTCAAACATTGAACTCTGTGATAGCAATTCTCGTAATTATTTTCGGCTTTCGCCATTATTTTGAGAGACACGCGAATGGGACCACTCGCCGATGACGACATTGACGTCGTGTCGTCACCGCACGCCATCGTGTCTTTGACGATTAATTTTTTTATCTCGTTAAGAAAATTCTCCGATATTCCCGTAATCGTTACCACGTAGCGCGGCTGACATTGCCGGTATAGCGCTTTTGTTATACCGTAACTTTTATCATTGTCCATCACATCGTCCATCACGAATAATTCCGACGTTTGAACGTTGTAATACGCTGCACCTAAATGACCTTTCATCCATATTGCGGCCAGTATGATCTATGCGATGAAATAATCGATAATCATAACCATAACGACAATTTCGCGACTAATAATCTTAAGGTGGTTATCACATTATTCCGGTGCTTCTTCGTCCATAAAAATACGATTAAAAAAATTACAAGGTTTGTAACTTTTTTAAAATGCCGATTTGTGTTCGTTGAGCGTTAAATATTACGAAAAACATTATCACGATTCTTACAACAGCAAACGGTTTTATAAAACTATTTGCTTTCAGTAATAAAACGTCCCTTTTGCCGTAAAAATGTTTTTTTCCATAATAATTACTATTTCTCCCCGCGCACGCCCCCTCGCCGCCTGCCATGAGTTGATCTAAATATTTCGATCTAAAGACGCTAACTATCTCCATTTAAATTCGAATGAAAAATAATTCTGACCTCGTCGGGATCGTCCTCCGATCTAACACTGCGAGTTGTTCTGTAAGACAGCGCTTGAGACGGTGCAGCGGGGTTTTTATTCTCGTGGTTTTTTGTTTGCGATGCTCTATTTTTATTTTGTTTATCGCCACTGTTCTCCGTCAACGTAGATTCTGTCCCATCGTCGCTGGACTCGTCCAACAAGTCCTCGAATCTCGATTGCCTTGCGGGATCCGATCCGATGTTACGACGCTTCTTACATACGTGAATATAACCTCGGAAAATGTTTGATTTACTTACAGCAATTTTTTAGCGGCGTGTTGCAAATCGTCCGAAAGTTCCTGCTCGCTGGTCGTAGTTTTTGGTTCGCAGCTCGAAGTACTTGCCATGTTTATACGATTTTAGGAGACAACGCGAAATCTCGACAACCGATCTTGCCGAGCGGTTCGGCTACACTGACTGACATGCGACGCTGGACCGGCCTGACGCCGGCTGTAGTCATATATTTTCGAAGTTCCGCTACACTACGGTAATCAAGCGAAATGTCGAAAATGTCAGCTTAGATGCACATAATACTTAGAAAAACAGAGGCACACGGTATAACAAACCTCGTGTAATCTCCACTCCGCTTCGATAAATGTATTGATGTTATAAATTGGCTATTCAACGGTTTAACCGTTTAACGGTGAATTAATATAAAACAATATATTTTTATCATTTCGGCACTGACTTCGTAAATGTTTTAGTTGTCACTGAGAAGGCAAAAATGTTTATTCTAAAAACACAAAATGATTAAAAGAAATTGCGAAATAATTTTTTTTTTTTTCATTTATCAAAAAATGTATTCTGTGAAAATTTTGCGGGATCGAGAAAAGGTTTAATGATTCGAAATTAAGCAATAGTGACTGTATCCAGTTATTTTTTATTCAAATCAATTTTTCGCTTATTATTTTTATAACAAGATATTTTATTAATTTCATTACATTACATGAGCAAATTCCGTAGTTAAAATTCCCTGTACAATAATTACAAAATAATGTCCCTAAACCGTTTGAGTAACGTGTACATACGATACTAATGGATATCTTTAGACTCATCCTTCGTGTACATACTAAAGATCTTTGATTGGACTTGTTTTTGTTCTTACTTTCGTTTAATTTTTTTCTTTCATTATCGATTTATTATTCTTAACATAAATACTAGAGACATCGAGACATTTGCACGGAACACATTTGGTTAGAAGTTAGAATGATTATTAAAGTTAAAAGTGATAAATAAAGCATTTACATTAAATCTACACGCGTACTTTTACGATCTTTTAGTCACTATTATTCATTCGATCGCCTCCTATATCTTCCTGAGAGGAAATATCTAAATCTTTTTCATTATTTTTATCATTACAACTTTTTTTTATATACATGAAGAACTTTTACTCTCTACGGATCTCTCTCGACATTATTTAAAAAAAGTATACATTTTATCCTATCAATTAATAATTACTACTTTTCATTAGGTATTAGAAAACGAGTAAGTGATATATTAATGTTTGAATTATATAATTTTTGTTTGTTGGAAGCACTCGTTAGAATTGATACATTAAACTTACATAAAACGAATTTTTTGTTGTTGTTGTTTTTATCGAAAAAGAAGAAAAAACAAAACTTTGCTTGACGTTAACGACTTAACTAACTACTACTGACTAATTTATCGATTAACTAGATTTATTGAGTAAATCGTGCGTGATGAAGAGCATACAAGTTGGATTTAGCTTGGAACGGGTGGCGGTGGTCGTGGATTGAAAGCGATCGGTCGATAACTCTTCTCCCTGACGAAAGGCTGTACACCGTTCAGAATGAAACCATTCACGGCGGCGTTTCTTTCTTGCTTAACCGCTTCGACTGGACTCTCTTCGCCCGCGCTGCCGGCACCTTCGCTTCTTGCTGGACTAGCAGACCTAGTCAATCGTCTCTTAACTCTTTCGTTCGTATTCGACACAATCGCTCTGCTTGCATCGTATTTGCACAACAGAGTTTTGCAACGAGAATTAATCGAACCATCGGAAATCGTTATCATCAAAATTGTTTTTCATATCACTCGATAGTTTCGGAGTAAAGACATTTCGTGTAATAACTGTATCGATTTTTATTTTTTCGTTGGTTCGATTCATCCGTACAAATCATATTTTCACCCACCGGATAAATCTGTTACTCTTTGATGCCCACGCCGTAGTAATTAGAAGCGATCGCTTTTGCTTTGCTCTTTTCTTTGTTTTTTTTTAATGAAGCGTTGTTAGATGACTAGAGGTGTTAGGACTACTTACTTTACGGCAACCTTAATACCTGCGCAAAATAAAAATTAAGATCCACGTATTAATCGAAGTATTACTTTATTCTTGGGGTTGGACTGGTAAACTACGTTGAAACGGGATTGAAGTTTAATTACTTGTTTTTTTTGTGAGATTTGCAACTCTTTAACTAAATGTGTTTAAGTCTCGAAGCTTAAGGGCCCTTTATTTTCTCATGAAGGGCAAAAATTATGCTTTAAAGGCTTAAATGTTATTTAAAAATATTCTCTGGGCGCTCAGAAAATTTTCAGGCAAAAGTAAAAAATTGTTGTATTATTGTGAAATACTTAAAAACAAATTAACGAATTTTTGTTTCATAGTAAGCAAAGTTATATAATCGTTACAGTGGTGTAAATAAGTCATAAATAAATACCAGTCGAGTTACAATTAGTGACTTCATCTTGTCGCAATGTCTTATCTGAATAATTAATGTACGTGAATAATTAAAAAAGAAAAAAAAAGTAATCGAGAATATGTTGTTTCGTCAGTCAATGTTTAATGATTCTTAGCTCGAGGAATGTAAATTTCCAATGAGTAAACGCAAACGTTCAACGATGTTCCGTTGGACCAGTCTTGTTAAGTCAGTGACGGGGATAGTCGTCGGGTCATGCAACATGCTGTATAGCGTTAGACCGTGTAGCATCGAAGTGGGTCATTGAAGCGATGGAGTTTTGTAAGAGCGTTTATCCAACGCTCGTCACACAAACTCGTTTATTCGTCGGTATGGTTCGTCAATTAATGGTTACAGCGTTAAACAAACTATTTGATGAAATAGTTAACGAATTCTACTTCCACAAATGTTGAATTTCATTAAGGGGCAAAAAGTAGCTAAAGCAGACTATAAGTTCACCAGTGTAGAAAAATACCAAGTTGTTTACCTGGATCTCAGAGGTTTGCTCTTGTTGCCATTTTGACGTGAATGAGGCCTCGTATTTGGCTGCGACAATTCGCTGTCGCTGCTCGCCAGAGAGGACTTTGCAGCCACTGCCCCGTGCGCAAAGTCTTTTCTGTAAAAACACCGATCGTATAACTATAAATTATATCATTATCATTAAACTATTTCAATATGATACTTAGTTGATATAAATTGTCCACAAAACTGCATGATATAATTATTAAACTTTGACGCACCTGTAATTATCGGATCTCGGAGTAGACGTAACATTAGCAGGTTTCGCCGTATGGATATTCGCATCGACAAAGACGTGAGAACTCTTCGGAATGTCATAAACGACTTTTGGATGGACGGTGGTCTGTTTGACTTCGATATGCGACGATGAATCGCGATCCGGCGCCCAATCGTAGTACTTTGGTCGGTAATCCTTGTACTCGCGTTGTTGAGGGGGTTGTTGCTGCTGTTGAGCCCGAGACTCGGAAACCCTTTTTCTGTGCTGATACTCGTCACTTCCGATGCTGTTCTTCCGGTTGTTCGCCATTTTTACTGGCGGTGCGGAAGTCGGCGATGATGCTGAGGAGGACGGTGCGCCGTCCGGATCGGCACGGGACACCTGCGAACTGTCCCAAGCCGGAGGCAAACTGCTGAGGATATTGAGAGACGCGCACATACAATCGATTAAAATCATCGTCACGTAATCCCACTACCGCTCCCACTTCTCTGACGCCATGCCAAGGGCGACTTATAAAAAAAGATGAGAGATTGAATGCAAATTACCTCCACAAGTTACATTATTAATGAATCAATCAAATAATTTATTTTTGTACAGTAACTTATTATGATCACAAGACGAAGTCCAGTTTATAAAATAGTATGGATATCGAAAAAGAAGAGATTTTGAAACGCATTTTTTTGGTAAACTATTCAAAATAAAAAACAAAACATTAAAAATACGAAAATCAAATGAAAATTACTTCAACTATAAGAAACTTTAATTGGTAACAATAATAGCGATTATCAAGCTAATAAAAAATTGATTGATTACTGATTCATTCACTGATTACGTTACTCCTTCGAGAGATAATTGCTGTTTAACCTATTATCTCGAATTGATAATTTAAGAAGCTCACCTTGAATTCTCGTCCATACTGTACAATCGTAATTGTTGTCTAATATTGGCTTTTTCTCGGGCGCGTTTCCTCTGGAACTCCTCTTCGACTTTTCGCATAACTTCCAACTCGCTTTTTCGCTGCCTCTCCTTGGCTTCAGCTTCTCTCGACAATTTTTCCGCCAACCTGCGTCTCTCGATTTGTCTCACAGTCGACTGGAACGTGAATCTCTTGTTTTTCGAGTTTTTCGTCGTAGTTTTTGCATTTCCAGTGTTTCCTTTCGGGTCTTGAAGATTTTCCGGTCCAGTACTCGCCGGCGAAGCGCTTCGTTGTCTCATCTCCGATATGTTCTCACATGACTTGAAAAAATTCGGATATTTTCGTGACTTTGGCCCCAAATCGGTGAAAGATCTTTCTCGATAAATTCCTATGTCTCTGGGGATTCGTGACGCCCCATTTATGCTGATGCCGTTTATACCGAATGAACCAAGTTTATTCGGTGCTCTTGGCTCTTCCGAATTCTTTCTGTATTTCGAGTTCATATTGTTACTCGTAATGCCAATCTCCGTTGATGAATTTCTGTAGTTGAGACTCTGTGTTCGTTGCTCGGTATCGTTGGCTTCCGGTAGATACATAACATGACCACCGGAAGCTAAATAAGAGAACGACGGAGGTTTCATTAACATCGGAAAATCGGTTTTGTCCTCCGAATCTTCTATATCTTCAACTTCGTCGTCCATCTCTTCGGTGTTATAATTATTTTCCCATCCGGGCGAAGCGTTTCCGTTGGAATCCATGTGGTTCACCTGACTGTGTTGAAGCGAATTCGGGGCACTGGTCGACAGTAACCAATTCTCACCTAAACTTTCACCGACCCGTTTTCTACTGTCGATCTCGTTGGGCGCTAAGCCGAGAGCACCGGATACGGATCTCTTAAGCTTTTGCAGAGAATTGAAGGAAGAATTTTCTTTGCTATTTTTCGTTTCAGCGGCGTAGAGACAGTGACGATTGTCGTCACGAGGTAAAGACAGAGAGAATACATGAGCCCGTGGTGGAAATTTTATCGAAGGCGCCATGGGCGGTGGAGAATCGACGCCAGCGTCGCTGCTCGACTCTTCTCCGAGATCCTGTTGGGGTGTCCATGCCGGACGGGTTGCCGGTGTCTTTGCACGGTTCGTTGTGCTCACGTCGAGAGAATCGTCGTTCGCTGCTCCAGCGTCACCGGATATTCCCGAGTCGCCGGATTTATCGTGAGAACTTCGAGGACCAAGAGCTACTAGTGGCGGTGGTGGCCTCGCGAGACGCTCGATACGCTCCTCGAACATTACCTGCAACCGGAAATAAAAAAAAATTGCATTTGTAGAAAAAAATTGTAAAGACGTAAATGTTGTTCGCTAAGGTGCTGACATTCCAGCATACAGTTAATAGCGTCGATAATGGAATACAGAGTTTTCAATAATTGGCATGAATCGTGGAACAAATAGGTTGTCAACGATAACTATCGCGAACGCTATATTTTTTGTTCGCCTTTATTAACGCTTTCATGAATCCAAAGTATCGAGAAATAACGTTGTGGAAAAAAATGGCGTACTTGGGACGCAGGCAAAGGGTGTGATTAGCCGAGTGCGCAACACACGAAGGGTTGTTAATATGAGACAAAAATAGTTTTTCAGAATACCTAAGAAAACGTGCGAATAAATGTATTATTACATTTGAATTCTTCAATCCAACTACGTTTGTAAATATCTGGGAATTATAATGTTGTGAGAAAACTATCATCCTATTGAGTGTACAAAGGCCGCTAAGGTTTTATCACTTTTCCATTCCTTTGAAAATGACCAGTCGGCAGAAAACATATGAGGATTATTATATTTTTTTTAGAGTCTTATAATTTAAGAGGCGTATATTGCACATCAAACTTCTTCACATGCATATGTCAGTAAATAACAAAAAAATCTTCGAAATGCTCTTAATACCAACCCTCTTAAGGCCGCACGCAACCCATGGCGAACCTCTCGATACCATGTCATTTGTAACTACCGATAAGTACCCCTTAGTAAATGCTCTAAGCCCGGAGGGCTTCGAAGTTCAAGAATTCGCGATTTTTCCGATTTTTTTTTTAAATTCCCATCTCATATACCCTATGGATGACTGAGAGATCTTCTTCCCTCTCGTGCGACCTTGAGGCAACCTCGCTGAGGTCGCAGGTCGCAGGCCATTCTCCAACATGTTTATTGTTTCTATAACTCGTTCTGTTCTCATTCGATCATAAATCACTCGAAGTGATTTTCCCGACTATATTATACATCTTATATATACACATTTCTATATGCTTACCGGCAATTCTTCGCTAGCTGTGCTCATAGTCGGTCCCGGAGTTTCCAAGGCTGACAACAATCTCCACGCGGCCGATGGAGAAAATCTCGGAATCTCCAGCTGCTTCTTCGGTAGGGTTGGGCGAAGTTTTAATGCTATGTCGTCGATGCCATTCTGATTTTTACTCTGTATGAACAAAATAATAATAGTAATTGAAATGGAAAAGTATCACGTGTTTGATGGTGGTCCCGTGAATAAAAAGAAAATCGTTATATCCTATCAGTTTAATAATGAATTGTCTATCGTTAATTGTTTTAATAGCAATAACTGCGCAGACATATTCGCAGGGAAATCTCAACATCGCCAATAATGTAGCATTCACATACATTTTATTGGCACTAAAAATAACAGCAGTCAACGACCAGGATATGTAAACGAGTTAATAATAATAACAATGAAAAAAAAACTTACATCGTCCGTTCGATTCGTTCCGTTATTCGTCGGATTGTTAGAATCCCTTCCTTGTAGCCTCGTTTGGACGTGGTCCACCTGCTGCAACTCACAGTTTGCCCTAATTTCCCTCGACAATCCATCATCGACGCTAAAGTAATAAGTCTTCGGCTGTCCCTTGCCAGTAGGAGGTAATCTGTCAAGCAATATTTAGTTTGTGTATTCAAATTTCGTGGGAAAAAAAAATAAACAAAATTCCACGGCAGGTCTTTGCGGGACCCTACATTCTTGTTGTTTTTAAATCGATGTATCTTTAAAAAAATGTTATCTTCAAACAAGTGTAGTCGTTTACAGGGACAATATTTTATCAAATTTTGTACAAAACTTTATAAGAGAGTTGATAGCAGGAAAAATGAAGTCATCGTTAATGGACAAAAGTATCTCACCCATTCCAGATCTTTCCTTGAGAATCCTTCGTCTCTGTTTTTCCGCAATTCTTCTCCAAAACGATCGTTTCCGTTTTCTCATCGCTAGTTTTTCTCGCCCGATTATCCGACCATCTTTTCTCGTTATTGATAAAACTATCGTCCTTCGATTCCGTTCGTCTTTTTCGCTCGACGGATTTTTTCTCTTTACCCCTCGGAGGTTCCGGTGTGCTTTCTCTTCCGGATCCTTGACCCCTAACGTCCATCCTGTCTTTGCAATTTCTCAGAGCCGGACTCTCGGATCTCGTTCTCGCCACGTCGACGATATCTCCGGTTTTTCTGTTTCTCGGTCCGGACATTTCTCTCGGCCTTTCGTTGTTAACATTCCGTCCTTCGACGTCGCGCCGATGCCTGTCCGATGCCAGTCTCTCGTCCAACGAGTGTCCAAGAATTTCGAGCCTCTCGTTCAACGACTTTCTACCGGAAACAACTTCCGTCGTACCGTTCGAGATAATACGCTCCTCGTAAGTGTACGATTTCTCGACGATTCTTCTCCGATGTGCGGGAAGACCATTTTCTAACGCACGTTCGTCCAATCTATCCTTCGTTCTTCCTGACTCTCTGGGACTTCCGTTTCTCTGTTCTTCATAACCGCGAACCTCTTGACTCCTCGACACTCTATTTTCACCCCTTGTATAATTCTGACTTCTTCTTTCCTCGTGGAATCTCGCCGAGGACCTAATGTCCTCTCTGCGACCGTCAAATGGTTCCTCGAGACTCCTCGGCTTTCTTTTATCTCCTCGGCGATCATCCAGACGTTCTTCTTGCCGGTGTCGAGAATTCTTGCGATCCGAATGATCGTCTCTATGAAGGTCGCTGGTGGAAACGGTTTTTTGAACTTCACTCTTCGGATCCGAAGACACTATCGTCGCGGCGCCGATTGGACCGACTCGCCGATTGTAATTCAATTTGTTTCGAACTTTGCGCGCTACTTGCATCAATTCCGCTTGAAATTCCGGACTGCTCAAGCTTCTCTGTAGAGTATTCTTACCGTCGTATTTTTTCGATCTTCTTCTCTCGTCTTTGCACCATCTATCTTGTTCCGAATTTTCTCGCCACACTGTGCGATTTTCTTTACCAGGATTATTCTTTTCGTTTCTCCATCTTCTTTCGCTGTCGAGAACACTGTCGTTTTCCTGATGGGGTACCGGTCCCGTTGCCGATGTCCAGTTGCTCTGAGCTTTTTTCGTTTCGGCTCGAGTCTTGAAGAGTCTCGATCGCCGCGGCGGTGCTTGAACCCCATCATCTTCCGGTCTGCAACAACCGTCTCTTTCCTGTCCGATTTCCCACTTGTAAGAATCCGGTGATGAACCGTCGCCGTTCGTAGGTGGTGGCGGAGCTTTGTACTTTTTCTTTCCGCGATAACGACTCTCGCGCTCGCGCGATTCACGCTCGGGATAGTATGAGGAGTGACGGATTTCCTGCTGATGGTGATGATGATGATGATTGTGATGATTGTGATTTTGCTCATTCGGCGAATATCGAAGATCCGGCTCGCTGCCGAATCTTTTAAGTTCCGTCATTTCGGTTTCTCGACAACGCGGATCACCGGAACGATAAAGACAGCAGTGATGTTGTTGTTGATGCTGATCGTTGGATCTCGAACGGGGAACCAAATTTGAAGCTGATGTGCTTCGACTTCTGTAGACTCCCGACTGTGCAAACAAATTTCGGAAATTTTCGAGTTAATTCTGCGAAAGAGAATTCTTGGAAAATACGCTGCGCTTTGTTCAGAGGCTGAGGAGATACTGGAAAGACAATGTCCGTTTTGTGGTCGGGTCTGACTTGGTGACTAAAAAGTGTGTAATACTTTTTGTAGGCAGAACATTCAGGAAAAGAAAGAGGATCGTTTCTAGAGCAATGTCGGACGATGGGGACTGGGTCATCGGTGACGAGTTGGAGACACTTGGAGCCACGCCAAGATTGCATTTACATTCGATTCCGGAGTATCGTTGGTATTTTTATTTCCCCTTTTTGCATTCTCTATTCTGAGGTAATACAATACTTCGTATTTTGTTGATTTTCTGGCATATCTAACGGTAGCTAATATCATCAAATACTTCTTTGCGCTCATCACAAATAGGACAGTTTCTTAAAGATTCCAACAGGATATTGGTATTTAACGAAAACAATTATATTTAAACGAAATTTTTGTAAAAATACTTTATTCACCCTTAAAAAATGCGGAATTTTTTTTATCCTCAAAAAAAAAAAAAATAATAAGATTATACCGGTAGATCGAAGATATGTTACGAATTCGTAACGAGAGCAATTTGACTGGATGCGAGATGCGAAGTTAGATCAAAAGCGATTCGTCAGGCTCTCGAGGGAACGGAAGATGGGCTGCGCATATACCGAGGATAGGGTAGGATAGTACAACAACAACCTATAGTACTGTAGTATATAGTTACCTTGTTGAGATCGTGCGGCAGAGTCAAAGCCGACGGCCTGCGGCCACTTATGGTCCCGCCGTTGTGAATGATACTTCCATTATTGGTAGCGCGTAGCCGCTGATTGGGCGGCTCTGGTAGAACCTTGTGCCCCGGGGGTTGAGAGTGATGCCTCGTGAGTTCCCGGGGAAAAGAGTGAGTCCAGCCGCGGCCCATCTCTTGGTTACCCGACGGACAGTGCTGTTGATGGGCCGCCGAGTTGCTGCTGCCGCTGTTTCCCATTTTTATCCACCAGTTACTTCGGTTCCTTCTGTTACCAGCAACTCTTCTCCCCCCAACCCCCCTTGTTGCTGATCTTCTATGGATGATCTCCGGCAGCACGCCTTTCGATCATTTTTCATCTGGAAAAGAAGGACAAGGATATTCATCAAAAACCCATTAGCACCGGTCGCACTGCTGCTACTTTCATCCCTCTGTGTAATTCTCGCGCGTACAAAGATCGCGCGAAAATAAATTTTCATTTGAAACAAAAAAGAAAGGAAAGTAAAGAAAAATAACTAACGCTTTGTGAACGGAAAGTCTGATACAGAACGCGATAAAAATTAGTCATACATTGTAAGGTACGATAAAACGGATCAATTTATCGTACACTTGAATTCAGTAAAGTAAAAATAGAATTTTATTGAGTTGTTTAAATAATAAATAACGATAAGGTAATATTAATACTACTTCGCTTTACAGGCTTTGAAATTATAAATAAAATAAAATTTGAAACTGTTATCCTGAGGCATCTTATATTTTCATTCTAAAAGACATTCCGTCGCAATACTGTCGAGTAAAAAAAAACTTTGGTAAGAAAGAATGATTGTGCAATTAAAATGGTAATACGATACAACAAAGCCGCATTCTAGAGTTTGAGAGTCAAGATCCACGGGCATTATATGCATGATGATTTTAAAGGGAAAAAAAATGTGCTTTCTCTTTAGCAATTTGGGGCCGATGGGTCAAGAGGCGATCGCTCGCTGGAGGTCTCTTCATCGGTCAGCAGCACAGAGACCGCAAGGAATCTATGTGTCAACAGGTCAAACAGTACTTCTGAAGAACTAATGCCCCGAAGGCAGAATAGTTTTGTCGGTTGCACGGACATTGCTCCGGGGGAAGCTGCCATGGCGTATACAATTTCTCTAAATATCTCGCCGAGAGATATACAGAAAAATTCTTTAGGCATCTTTCTTTGTATTTTTTTTTATATTTCTCCCCCCCCCCCTTCCCCCTCCCATAACGATCGAGAGTTCATTCAAGAAGCGTGCGACGTTTGTCCTCGAGAGCGGACATGCGTATGGGAGAGTCAAGGATGAAGCGGGATCGAGGGAAAAGCAGATGACGATGAGAGAGGCACGCAGACTCTGTTGGCCGATCCGGACCAGCCAGTTATCTTACAGTTAGTTAGACACGTCTTAACCCCGGCCGGTCGTATTGCCCTAACTACTATATACAAACAAGTAGTATCTATACATGTATATGTATATGTAAGACAAGCAGACGAGACAAGACGACCGGGCACACGCGTCCCGCGGTGCCGATGCGTCTTCCAAAGTGCGAGAAGAGATCGAGCCAATCTCGCTCTCCCTCGTTCTCCCAGCTATCGTTTTTCTCGTCCTTCTTTCTCTCTTTCTCTCTATCTCTTCTTTCCCTCCATTCACCTGGAAGCACCTGCCCAACCTGCCCTCTCTCGCGCGCGCGCCCGCGACGCAAGAGAGCTGAGGCTCGACTCCAAGTACCGCTAGTCGCGATGCGACCAGACTCCGAGCATCTCGCGAGCCAAGCTGTCCCGTGAGCTCGCATGCTGCGCTTTTAAGGGGTCTTCCCCGACATTGCAGCCTCGAATCGGTTACCAATTTTTTTTGTCCTTTTAGCTATCCCCTTTTTGTTCGCTTCCGATCATTATTTCGACGTGCAAATTTCACAGAGGGATGGATAGGACTTGGAGACAAATAACTCGAATCTTTACGAATACATTATTCAACTTCAAAATAGACACAGAAGATTCGTTACTTCGTTTTTCGTTTCTTAAGGAATGATAATTTTGTATCATTTGTAATTAGTTACATGACGAAAATTATTTTAAATCGATGATAATTTTTTTACATAATAAATCGTTGGAATGTCCGCAGCGGTTTTTCATGTTGATAAGTGAAAACAATATCGTAGTTCAACCTCTCGAGAATAATCTAAAAAGTAATTATCGTTTAAAAGGGAGTCGCAATAAAACGATTAAAAATAATGGTCGATTCAGGATGCGGAGAAGAAAAAAAAAAGTGGAATAGAGAAAACTTTGAAAGAATCGAGGAATTAAGTATAAGTAAAAGAACAATAAAACACGAAGTGGCGAGGCGAACGATTACAGAGAAAAATCGTTTAGCTTCGCGCGAACGACGATTAAGAGACGCTCGAGCGCGCCCAGCTGGATAATACCAACACACATGTGGAATATAGAATGAATATACATAGATAGATTTGCGCGTACGCGGTAATATGTACAACTATAGTTGTACATCTGCGATCGAGAGAAGAGATTAAGCTCGCGCTGCCCAGGGGTTCCTGCTGAGGCAACAGGATTTAATTCCGCAGCAACGGGTAGAGTAACCTATAGTATACGGAGGTAAAAATTCGCGCGCGAGCTACTCCTCGTTCCTGGCAAACTGCGACCAGTTATTCGCGATCTCAACGATCCATGCCAGAAGCAACAACACAACGTCCGGATTACAAGAATTTTTCTTCGATCCTTCTGGTAGCTCTGCATCATCGACGATGCGTGACGATGTTCCTGTCGACATTGTATCGGTACGCGTCGAGTTCTGGTTATCTTTCAGAAAGCTCTCTACGGGGTTTGCGTCTTATAGAGACCGTGAAGCCAGCAGCAGCAGCAGCAGCCGCAGCGGCAGAAACACGCAATCTATCGCGGTAATTGATGAGCCTCCTTGAACGATGCGTCAAGTTAATCTCTCCGCGAGCTTACACCTTGCTCTTCTCCACGGTTCTTACTCTTCCAACGCGCGAACTGGAAGTTACTGCCGTCAGAATAATTCAGAATTCTACCGATCTTCGAGAGATCTATCGTCGTTTCTAACTCGCTAGTTACTTTATGAATCTATGAATCTTTGTATATCTGTGGAATGATAAGACTCTCGAGATGGTGAAATAACGTATTTGTAATAAAATTGCACAGTTCGCAGTTTACAGCACTTTGCGGTAACAGCGATCAAGATGTGCGAAATAACGGCAGTGCATGGATTGTTGATTTCCGATTCGAGAAGAAAAAAAAAACTAAGTGTTTTCTACGATTTATCTCGCAAAGAAAGATCTGTATTTTATAGTTTCAGTAAACACACAAAAAGTAGTAATAAATAGAATTATAGTCCGTTAAATTATATATCAGTGTAGTGGAACTATTAAATATAGACGTTTCCTAGGTTCGCGGTGCGTACTTGTTAATTACAATATTCTAACTACTACGACATAGCCGGGGGATTCGTTTCTTCTGCTCGTTTAGTCATGAAGAAACTACAGATTCAAACGGAGTATCGTGTAAAAAGAGGTAATCCAGATAATTTCTGTAATGAACTTGTCGTTTCAAGGGTCACAGGAATAAGGAAGCGAGTAAATCCTTCGGACGCTGTTTTATACATGAAATTCTTTATCGAAATGAATAAAACTTCGTCGGACGCAGGAAAAATATTATTATTAACTTTCAAATGGATGCTCTCTTCTTATTCTCGTATTTTTACTCTTTGAAGATAGCATACAATTTTTCAATGTTTCATTGAGTCGTTTAAATGCGGTGCTATAACCAGGTATGCAGTAGGGACATATGCTATATATACAACTGCGCGTCAAACAGTTAATTATTAAGGTAATAGCGATAAGAATAAGCTGCTTCCGCAGCCTACAGATTTACACCTATGCTTCGCCGTATCTTCTATCTTTAACACCCCAAACCTCTGGAATTTATCTTCGAGTTTCTATTTCACTATAAAAATCGCAACTTCCTGTTCAATCGATGTTTCTAAGATCCTCTGGAAGAGTCATAGATCTCGCGTGCACTTCGTTACAATCCTCAAAGACTATGACTCGCTGGCACACCTTGGATTTCTAACGGAAATACTGTGAGCTCGAGTGCCAGAGATGACGTCAGCGTGACGATCGAAGAGGTCAGTAAAG
Source organism: Cryptus viduatorius (assembly GCA_964006125.1). Lineage (NCBI taxonomy): Eukaryota > Metazoa > Arthropoda > Insecta > Hymenoptera > Ichneumonidae > Cryptus > Cryptus viduatorius. The sequence goes on along the minus strand of OZ023222.1, from coordinate 9,797,366 downwards.
CGTACCTATATGAGATTGTCTCCGTACATATCCAATACTGTTACATCTTCGGGAGATGCAACTCTTCCCTTCTCACTCGCGGCTCTATCTTTCTTTATTTCCTTCGCGCGAAGATATACCGTGCAGACTCTTGTCTCGCGTGCGCGCTTCGAGATCGAAAGAGCTCTCTCTAAGTACACCTATAGGCACAATCACGCCGGTACAACGGCGGTACAACTCGCACGACACGTTTCCCCTCTGATCGGTTTGTGTATCGTGTGCTCGACCGGCCGGACCCGGCGCTCTGCAGCTGTGTGGATCCAGAGTGCGGATACGCGAGAGCTATAAGCCATGGAGCTCACGAGGAGCAGACCAAACCGCAGCAACAGATCGTTCCCCATCGGTTCTCTCTCTGTGTGCTCGCTGGGAACTCGGTTGCTGACCTTAACGGATCGACAACGCACACGACCGCGAGGGGGCTGTTTGCCGCCGCGAGAGCGACGATATCGCGAGCAGTATACTTAACTTACTCGTTTCTCCATCATCGACGTCTTAGGACGGTAGGTCGTCCACGCGTCGGGTCCAATAGAGAAAACGATAGAATGTTGGGCAACATCAACGAAAATTCTATTACCCAAATCGACGGTCGATCAATTGTTTTTTTTTTTTTTTTTTTTCAACTATACCTGCCGCGTCATTCGAGATATTCGAGACTACTATTCAGGAGTGTAAGTTACAGATATATATAGATCGCTGAAGCTAATAGCATCAGGCGTGGCCGGAAGTCTTACAAATCTCTTTGCGTGCGCCCTGTTCGTTTATCTGTCCTGCAACGGTTATTATATACCCGGAAGAATAAACTCGCCAAGGTCAATAGATTCTCGAAGAATTTGTACGACTTGAGACCAAAGGTAATTTTCTTTTCGAGATACTATGGAAGAAAGACCATCGAGGTGATCTTTTTGCTATAGAAGCGAGGATAGCCGACACCGAGAAAACAGTAGAGTTAAGACGATTATAAGGTTTTTGGATGAAATTATTGAAGAGGAATGCCGGTGATTAGTCGCGAGTTAACTTTTAAGATCTTGCGGTCGGTTGCTCGGAGCTTGGAAACGGTACAATAATTAGCGCTTTAAAATTTTTTAAGATTCGTAATCACCGGGGAAAAAATATATCGGGTTGAGTCTCGAAACGAATTAAAAAAAATTTATCGCTCGATTGATTTTGCGAAAAAATCGATTCCGGCATTTTTGGACGACGATTTCTTTGCATTTCGGTGTAAAATTGGAAAAATCTACGGCTGTCTTGTTCTGTGAAAAAATGTTCCGGAAATATATTTCTGCAGTTTTCGTGCAATAAAAATATTAAAAAACATTCAAAGAGTGAGATCCATAACCATGAAGTGGTCAACGACTAAGGGATTGATAACGACTTCGCTGTTAGCCAAATATGCCTCTGGTTACGTAAATCCGCGTTAGATATTGTAGGCGTTGCAGTGATAAGCTCCGGGTGCAGAAAAACGGTTTCTCCTGACGATGCAGTCGTCGCGAGCCACATCGGTCCGCGTTCGCCGACCTTCTCGAATGCGAACGAAGTATAGGATAAGCGAGACGCTGAACCAGCGTACCGAGCAGTCGGGAGGACGCGCGCGTTGGCACAAAGTGGCAAGTGATGCGTGACGGTAGGTGGTGGCCGCGCGGTTATGATAACTCTGGGCCTTCTCGATGATCCTGCGCCGCGAGGAGTCATCGAACCCCTCTAGACTTCCATCCTGGCCAGGCATGGAAGAGTAGAGCGAGAGGGACATACTTTGGTCTGCTCGCTTCACCGGACTGTCGTAACGAATCGTCGGACGCAATTTCCCAGTGATAATTAATAAGAGTGAATATAAACGCCCGATCCCAAAATGTCAACAAATAACCTGTTTGAAGTGATTCCGAATAAAAACATATGCAAATTTCCCCTCTATGAACATTTTTTACAGTTTATACATTTCGAATGCGAAGCAGAGGTGAGAATCTTTCAGCCAATCAAAGCCGTTCGGTAGATGGAGCACGTAGTCGTCGAGTGCTGCGATTGGTCGCAAAACTTTACCACTTCGTATCTTGAAAATTGTGCATTTCAGAATAATCTTTCCAGCGTAATGTTCACTCAGAATCGAAGCTTTAGTGTGATCTTCCGGATTTTTTGTTAGTCGAATTTTAAGAAGTTTTTTTGTATCCTACGTTCGTACCTCAATTCTTGTCGTTATCATCGCGTTTCACGGTTAAATTTATTATTTAGGAAATGCAGGAATTCACGAGCGACGCGTCCGGTATCGAGTATCGAAACGCAAATCCATGGAGTCTCACCGAGACTCGCAGTGCTCAGACCGCCAGTCGTGCGCGGAGACTCCGAGATATGGAATAGGTATATTTTAGACTGGCGCTTCGTTCGATAATACGCCTACTCGTATAAAATACTCGGCGCATTACTCAGTCATGGCTGGATACTACATTATATACTTGATCGTGTATACCGTCTATCGCAGTACTCTTCATAGCTTACAGCGCGTACCTATATATACATCGCGGAATATCAGCGTGGGTTTTAGCGCGGCGCGCTTTACACGTAATACCATTTCTCTACTGCAGAGTAGATACGGCCCGTGACTGAACGGACGGTCAGCTCGTCTTCTAGCAGTGCTTTTTTCGCTTCGGTTTCACGGAATCTCATAGTTCTACCGCAAGACGGGGACGTTGATGAAAGAAGATGCTGTGATTCTTTTCTCTAACGCCGAGAGGAAACGTTGGTAGAAGATAAAAAAAGATGAATACCGCCACCCCAATTTCCCAGAAAGTCTGCAGTAGATTTAGTCTCTCGTTCTTATACAATTTTCTCGTCCTTTAGGTAACAGAATTCCAACAATTTATGAAACTGAAGCTTCGTCAAAACTAAGAAAATTCAACTTTACATTGTTAATATTTTTACACGATAAGCTTTTTTTTACACGAAATAAAGAAGACCCGGCCTTGTCCTGCGCTTGTAGGGGTTTCGAAGAAAAAGATGAACTTTCCTTCATTTGATAAGATACCCCAAGATTTTGAGTAAAAGGGAATTTTGAATCCTTTTTTTCGAAATATTCGATCGTTGTATGATTAATTATCGATATTCACGAAAACGTAAAAAAAATCGTTAGTATTATTTTCTAATAAATTTTTTTAAGATTCGTCATATCTTATTATTTGCCTTAACAAGAGTCAGTTAATGTTAACCACAAGTCGTTTAATTAAATTGAAATTTGATTGCCGTAAAGCACTTCTGTTATTACCGCTACCGCTATCATTCAAACTACCGATCGATGTTTCTAGCCATTTGAAGACGAGAGTTTATGCTTTCGCGGTCGCTGCAACGGAGATTCTATTGAACGAGTGGGCGAGAGGAGCTGAATTACGATCTGGCGAGCTCGTGCCCGCGCGCGCGCGAGCGCGTCTCGAACGATCGCTGCCGATCGTTTCTGTCGACTTCTCCCAGCTTCTTATACTTCTTCTTTGCTGGTAAGATCTGCCGGAAAGAGTCGAGAGAGAGGAGGAATCCGATAGGAGGAAGTATACAGCGTGCACAGCGCAAAGTCGTGCCCTCGGAGAGGAGAACTGGATGTATAAGCATCGCAGAGCTTTGATAGTTGTGATACAACAACAACTGTACGTTTAATTCGAGGTCGGACTGTACCCGGGCACGTCCGTGCACCACTGCGGATGTGAGGTGACTCCAGAAGTGAATGAATCCAGGAAGGTAACTCGATGCAGTGTAAAGCCTTCGCTGTGCTCTCAGCTGCTGGACTCTCAGGCTTTAGAGTTCAACGCGGCTAACGCGCGCAGCATCTTCTGTAGCGAAATCAACTCGCGCGCGAACTCTCAGCCCGCAGATGGGAAGGTTCTATACGTTATTTGCTCATCGAGCCAAAGCCTCACCGATAGCTTGCGAGAAGATGCACCCGTAACGCGATGACAAATATCCCAGGAAATACCGTTCGGGCGTAACGGATGTTATTTTAATATACACCGCTGCGAGATCGACGAACCGTTCGCCATTGCTGGACGGATATAGCGTGCATACCAGAGTTCAGCAAGAAAAATAATCATTGACAAGTATTTCTCTACCTACGATCGAAGATAACCGGCTTCGAACGGTTCGAGCTTCGAGCGTCAATAAACTATAAATTCCTTATTTGATTGTCGATTTAATATCCGATCCGTATATAGCCCGGAACTTCAAACGCGAACTAATTTTATAGAAATTTATTTTATTTTTCCGCGTATACGAGTTTGTTCTTTACTTCTGGCGCGTGAAATAAACTTGCATTGCTATTGGAAAAAGATATAGAGCCGTAGAGTTTTATATTCAATTTAGCTGGAACTTCAGATACCGACTAATTTCATACCAATTTATTTTATTTGTCGTATACAACCTTATAGTATTTACTTCCGATGCGAGGAATAAGGTTGTAATTGAATGGGAAAAAGATATTGAATCGATGTAATATTCGCAGTATTGCGAACTTCAATGGGAACTCGTTTCGTCGGAATTTCCTTTATTTTTCGTGCAAAAGTTGGCTCTTTATCTCCGGCGCGTGGAATAAAGTTGTAATTGAATGCGAAGGAGATACGGAGTCGCATTACTGCGTGTGGTAGCGCGGACTTCATATGCGAAGTAAATTGATAAGAATTCATTTTATTTATTCCCGTACAATTTTACTCTCTGCTTTCGTTCTGCCATTTAAAATTTTAATGGAAATAAGACAACGCTGAAGAATTAATTTTACATTTGTCGTATCCAGAACTTCGCGAATCGCGAATCAATTCGATATTATTTTATTTTATTCTTCGCGTATATAGAAGTTTATTCTTTACCACCGCCGCGGGAAATAAAGTTGTAATGGAATAAGGAAGAAGATATAGAGAAGAACGTTAGCGAAGGCGTGCAAGAAGCGAGGGGGTGTAGGAGAGGAGACGAGGAGACGCGCGCACGAAGAGAACGTTACCGTTAGAAGTGCGGAGCGAAACACACGGGCGAGAGACCACCCATCGGTCATGGAAACCGGGCCGCTAATTTTGTTGAAATAGGTAGGTATGTACACCCACCGTAGAAGACGGGGGAACACCGAGACCAGGAAAAAGATTGAAGAAAATTCTAGAGCTTTATAAAGTTAGACGGTGTGTGAGTCGTATTTCTGAGGTATATGTATGGCGTCATAGAGTTATACCGGCGACAAGACACCGCTTTGAAGCAGTGACCGATTCATTCACCGGCACGACTTCCTGTCTGTGTCTCTTCCCTATCGTAGTACATACTCTCGGAAGCCGGCCACCGTTTAATTACGTCGTCATCGCAGGGCACCGTCTTACGCTGTAACACGTATATTATACTCGGAAATATGAGTCTTCGTTCGAGGATTCCTGATTGTAGGAATTTATAAACGCGAGCACTCTGTGCAGGAAGACGAAGCAACTCGGAGAGTAGAGATAGAAATTTGCAAATCTGGAACGGAATCACTCGGATAATTTGAGAGACGAGTGTACGGTTCAGTTGAAAAAAAAATTGGACAACTGCGATTCGATGATTTCGATTTTTTTAATATCTTAAATGATCAATTACAGCTACGAAACTGTTAAAGCTGAGGATTTAAACATTATTAGAATCAAAGATGCAAGACGAAAGGGAAGAAGGATCAAGTAGTCAGACCGCCCGCGGAGATAAATCTTCCTGTGACTCCACAGTTGTTTCCTTCTTCATGTTTCGTAGGGCCTGCCGAGTGAGATGGTCACTTCTCGAAGACTTGATAGACACCGGCCTCTATTCTCAAAGACGTACCTATAAGATTGAGAAAATCGTTTCGCGGGGGAGATCGATGGTGCCTATCGATCGAAGAGCGCGCACAGGAGAGTTCGTCGATCCGGCGCGCTCCTGCGGGTCGGCGCTTGGACAAAAGTTGCACGGCTTTGCGGATAATACTATAGTTGTACGGATGACCGAGGATCCGTCCGTTCGGAAGGACGATACGAATGGGATATTCGTATAGCTATAGCTTCTAAGACTGAGGAGATCGTTGCTGCATCTTCGGGGCCTACCGCGCTCTTCGGTTCGCTCGATCGAACTTGTGCGCGCACCCGGTGCAAAAGCTGTACCCCCGGCTTCTCTATCTGTATCGTAGGTGTATAGCTATAGTACAGCTGCTATATATATATATATATATGTGTCTTAGCTGTGTCGGCTTCTTCGACGAGATACTCTTACAATCCGGAACGTCGAGGTAAATGGAGATTGCGCGAGTATACGTCCCCGGCCTGTCTCGCAACTCTTGCTTAATTGACGCTGAGATCCTTCGGATGCCTGAACGAGAGAGAAATCCAGCAACCGCGCGCTATTCGATATATACAGCCCAGTGGCAGCGAGCCAAGCAGCAAAACAGCTCCTGTTCTCTTCTTCTTCCTGTGTTTTGCAGCTGGATGAGATTTTGCAGCTCGGCCAACTGGATAGATATTCGCACATAGACGCGCATACACTATCTCAAGGGGGGAAGGGGGGGGGGGGGGGGGGGCGGAGGGGTCCGATATTATACAAGGAACATGGAGATAGATTACGTCGAAGTAATATATCGCGCGAAGACAACCGAGTGAGACAGTATAACGGACGTTCATCGATTTAGATTTTTTTTTCTTCTTACTCTGCTTCGTTAAGAGACCTATCGATTCTGCCGTCCACGCGGTGAAATTCAGTGAGAGGCCCTTAATTAGTCAATAAGTGAAGAAGATTTGCATAAGAACCGATATGGTAAGGAAAGAAACGGTATCCTGGGACTGGAAAAGTCTAAAATTTGTTCTTTACTTTATGAAAGATAAATCGATAAGTAGATCGATCGATAAATAATATCAATAAAAATTTTCTAAGAATGATCAGGAAATTTTAATAATTAAAAAAAAAGTTAAGAGAGATACGTTTGGGATCGAGACTTCTGGCACAGTTATCGCAAGAAGATCTTCATCACATGACGATGGGCATTATTCGATGTCAAACAACGATTTGTCGTTCGTCATCGTTGCCCTCCAGCGCTGAAGCCACAGTCCGTCGGCGACAAAACTGCATCTTCATCCGGTGCGATCTATCGCAATCCATAAATAATCGCTTTCTCTCTACCCGCGATTCTCCTCTTTATTCTCTTTGCCCCCCTCAGCCCATGAATTATTATCACTGTGTACCGATTATGATTATTATCCGTGGTATCAAGTTTCGCGCACTGCGGTAGGATCTTGCGTGTGCGACATCTACATTCCATAGAAGTAATTGCCCTCCGGATGGGCTTCTGCTCTCTTCGCGGAGGCGCACAGATATAAAACGACCGGATAGCCGGGAGCTCTTTTCTCTCGTGGCTGAGAGCGACCGGTGCGATTTCATTTGCACCTTGTATAACGCGCAAAGCCACAGGTGCATCACAGGTGCAGCCTCGGTGTATCCATACGATACAACTATTCGCACAACATACACAGAGAGAAAGAGGCAGATATAGGTACTAATACTCGGTTCGTTCATGGGAAGAATCATCGCACCGGCTTCAACCCCAGTGGCGTTATCACGCGATCAACGAAGCGCGATAATTAATTGACTCGAGAAAATCAAATCAGGATTTACCTGAAGTAACTAAGAAGGCAGAGGGATTGTCCCGAAGCTCAGCTGAAAGCTATAACTGGTCCGCAAAGTGCAGAAATATAAGTTGTAAAACCAGTATCGAGAGGTGTTGACTATTTATTATTGAACCCTTTAGTAATTTAACCGTTGGCAAAGATTAGTAGTTATTACATACTTTTCGTCCTTTCGACGACATCGAAGAAATAAAGTACGTTACATATAGCAACCTCTTTAAATCGGAAATAAAAGGATACGAATATAGAAACAAAAAAAAAAATAGATAGTAGAAAAGATCGAGAATGCGTCTGTCGAAGCTGAGATGCATCTTTATTATTATTACAATTTTCTTCCGACTCGAAAGATTTTTTAATCCGTTAATATAGCATACAATATCTATCCGGAGGACTCCAACGATACGGCATCTTATCAGACATCTTGCTTACATCCTGCCGTTTCGATTGCATTACAAATACGCTATAAAATGCATAATCGAGCGTAAGTACCGGTCAAATGAAGACTGCACCGGTCCAGAATTGCGTCTTTAATTGCGTTTAAGGGGTTAAACAAAGTTGTAGTTAACTGTTAATTAATTACAACTATGTGGTGATCTGTAAGGCCGGATTACAGCTGTTGCAGGATCGATAAGAATTTACACGATCAACGCGAGTTTATCCACGCGATTTTTGTCCGGCATTCAAATACAGTTGCGATGCTAAGATATACAAGGAAGCTTTGGTATCTTTAAAAACACACAAAATCACGAACAACACTCGGCAGGCAAACGAATGCGCAAGCGTGTTAAGTCCAGAACAAAGGAACGGCCAAGAATGCGAAGAGATACCCGAAGGATCAGTTAGAAGCACACCAGTGGAAACATCGTTCGCGCGAGTAGCGAGCGTGTGTTTCGCGGCTCGAGACACCTGGATGTTCTTTCGCGTTTCTCCTATAGCAGTAGCAACGAAGCATAGGTGGTTGGTACCCACTACTATATATTGTAGTTATACACGCGGTTAAGAGTACGTCTCTCGCGTGTCAGCGAACCCTTCGCCTGTATAGCTACGAAGCGCGATTTCCGACTTGTCGCTGGTAGAAGAAGTAGAATCCGTGCGAGAGCTGCCGCAGGAACTAACAGTGTACGTAATACACCGTGTGAGGAGCATTAATGGTTCGATTTAAGGTCGCACACGTATACGTACGAGTTTGAACGGCACGTAGAAAACCACCTCCGATTGGGAACGAACGAATCGAAGCAACGCGGCCTCAATTACCCAATAAAATTCTATTCGATTCAATATACGGATCATCGAACGTTCAATCGGCCATTTACAGCGATATGTATTGCCGCTGGCACTTCGAGAGATATGTATTTCGCGGAGAAGGCGTTCGGAGCACGTGCTCGAGGGAAAATTGATGTTGTCGATTGGGATTAAATAAAAAAAAAAAGTACATATCGTGAAAGAAGGTAAAAAAGATGAAGATACGACGCGAGGGGAAATGACGTATGTACGCGTCTTCGAAAAAAAAAAAAAAAAAAAACAATCGAGGTCGCATCACGGTGGCCCAGTGTCGTCGTACCCCGTGCGAAAAAGAAAGTAATCGTCTTCTCTTCGAGTGTACTTCTCTCTTCGGTATGTAGCAGTGACAACGACACGTGAAGATATCGGTGAAGAGAGCTCGAGGCCCGGGGAGGTGAGAGTGCCATGTGGCTAAAGAACGACGGGCGCGGTAACGACGAGGTCGAGGATCGGCCGAAATTCTTTGAGAGAGAAACAAACGAGCGGAGAGACTTTGATGATGGAACAAGATAGGTCGCGAGAGGCTAGAGCCGCTCTTTCTGGGTCTTTATTTCTCGGTCAAACGATGTCGAATCGAAAGTAGGTGCACGGACCGTACTGGTACCGTTCATTAGGCCATTAGGGTTCATGTACCTCGAGTGATGAATCAATAATTTATTTACTACCGATTTAAAGCTGTGAAGTTAACATTCGATATCGATTGCTAAAAAGTAAAAAAAAAATGATAATTGATATTGAATCTTTTTTGAAAAAAAAAAAAAAAAAAATTAAAAAGCCATAACGCAAACGCAAAAATTGCAGTTAAGAGACGAAGCAAAGACAATCGTTTTCAATTCTCTATCGTACGGATATAGTAACAATTGGGTAGGTATATACAGCATTATTCTATGACGAGTTGGCCAAAGTATCGTACCTTTATGCCTCGAAAAGATTAAACTCGCGGATAAGGCTCGGGGCCCAGCAGCGGCAGCAGGTTGTGCCTCAGCGAACAAAGGATCGTTCCGCGTTGATTTTTGTCACGCCCTCGTAGGTTCACGGCGAAACGTAGTAGGAATAGTATAATAGCGAGAGCGAGAGCGTTATTTCTCTATTGCATAAGAGAAGAGACTCGATCGCGGATGGCGAGTGAACGTTATGTTATAACGTCTAATACAATACAGCGTAATTGATACAGTTATTGGCCACAAAACCGTAATTGGCAATCCTTATGAGAAATCGTATTAAATCGAACGAAATGCAAATGCGGTATTCATTGTTTTCCATATCTACTTGAGCGGCCAATCAGTGTGCAGTTCAATCTAAATACCTGTCTCAATCTCGCGGCCATATTCACTACACGTCCTTATCGCAATTTCTACTATAGTTTTATTGGAGGCTTGTAAATACGTAATAGACGAAGCTGTATATGATGTGTGAGAGCGCCTCGGCGCCTGAGGTGGGTGCTGGCGCAAGGCTACCCGCCGCTTATGCACATAGATATAAGACGAAAGGACGTGAGAGTAACATGGCCCACGCACTTTACTTATGACTCGATCGTTTTCTAAGTCCTACGCGAATTTCGCTCTCCTCTCTCACCCACTGAGGACTATAATCGCTATAGCGTACGAATACGAGTCATCGTACGAAACGTGGAAATTCCTCGCGATTTCGTCTTCTCCTTCGATCTATTTAGGGCAAACGGTGTAGCGATGAGGTCCGTCATCGACAAGCATACGAGTACAGTTATTAGCATCAGTAATCACTAAATTAAAATTAAAATAAAAAAATAAATAAAATCTACAAAGTTTTTGATCGGTCGATATTGGTTGTATCGCAACAGACAAATCTTGGAGAAAAAACTACGGTAGTTTTTTTTTTTTAACGGAAAGTCAATCGACACAGCTGTTCGTACTTGTCGAGTACGCTAAAGGAATGGCCAATGACTGTGCGGCTACGCGTTCGCTGATTGAATAGCTTGGGAATTTATTGCCTTAAAAGACGAGGTTCGTATATGGATTTACCGAGAGAGTCGAATATATTGGACGCACTTGGCGCACAGCTTGCAGTATAGCGAGAGACAAGTGGAACACACGCCGAACCGCAAGTGGGCTTCGCGTGATTTTTATGATTACGCTTTTATTTTTATGATGAGCGCCGTAGCTCCTCAACACGAATTTCTTTCGTTAAAAATTCCGCTTGCGAATTTCACCTTTTTTATGATGCCTCGTATGCTGCAGACTATCGGAAGGATATTTTTATATATGCCGGAGTTTCATGAGGAAATGTATGCCTCGGAGGCTTGTATTTGAAGGCGGCAGACATGAGAGAGTCCCTCGTTTTCGTATTCGGGAAGACGGTGAATTCTCTCCTGTATGTTCCTTAACATTGCGCCGCTAAAGAGAAGAGTTTAAGTTCGGAAAAAAAATATCTCGAAGTCATTCGCCGATCGGGACGAACGACTTTCGCCGAAGTGAATTCGATGCCCCGGGCGGAAACGGCGCCCGTGGGATGCCGAAGACGTACGTGAGAAACTTCCGGCCGTCCGGAGAAAGAAGTAAAGTCTTTACGATTTAGACAATGATAGCATAAATGGCTGTAAGATTGCATTACTGTAATTAAATGCCGGCCGTAAAATATTATCATACAGTTTCTGGATATTTGCTTAGCGAAACTGTGATTTCTCACTCAATTTTCGTATCTATGCGGTGTTGTATTTCTTCGTTTTTCTAATAGTTGCACATTCATCGTTGAGTTTAATATATTTCCGCATGAAAGTATTCGATTTGTTTAACTAAAATTTTTTACCTTACGAGAGTTCATTAATTTTTTAATTAAGATAAAGGATCAAATAAAGAGATAAAATATGCAATAAAAATAAGAAAGTACGAAGAAATTTTGTTTAATATTGGAAAATCTGTAGTGGATGTATGTTTCCGAAGGCCTCGTGTATAATTCATAATAATTCATCGAGCCGTTTAGAAGAAAAAATACTTTCTCGCGGGTATATTATTATGCATCAAAGAGTTAACATGCAACATGTATACATATGTGGAGAAGAAAATTTTAATCGCCGAAAGAAATTATGTCTGTAGAAAAAATGTTAATCGTTCGACAACTGAAAACCGATTCATATCTCCGATTCTCACAGTTCTGTCTTCAGTCAACCTGCGCGAACTTTAGAATTCGGTTAATCACAGTTCCACCGAGGAGCGACGAGTTGGAATATCTCGTAATTCGCAGAAGCGTTTGGAGTCGGGGGGCCATACAGGGCGATCGGTTGCATCGATCCGCGTTCCACGGGGAAAGTGAAGAAGCATTCCCCGACCCGACGAGACCTTTCGGCGCGCATCTTCGTCGGCTTCGGAGAAGCGCGAGAGCTCTTACATCTCTCGTCGGTCTCGACGATTGCCCGGTCCAGGAAGACTCGCTGGTGCAACAGCATCGGCCGCCATCGAGGTGCTCGACGAACGCGATACTTCGCTGCGCGTATACCACTCCGGCCATTAAACGAGAAATTAAAGCTAATCGATTTCCTGCCACGAAATTAGTTCTCTCGATGCTGTGCAGATATAGTGTGCATCGGTCTCGAGAAATTGTTTCGTTCAAAAGATACCAGACGACCGAGAATTTAACGTCTCGAAAAGAAATAAAAAAAATATAAAAAATTAATCGAAAAGTTCATCAATTTAATTAGACATTTTAATGAGAAATTATCGAAGACTCGGAATTAATAATCGACCCTAGAAAACCTGAGATGTGTCTGATTGGACTTCAGCTTTTTTAAATTGCGAATTCTGTAATTTTTGTTTTATCTGAAACTTAATTGGCATTACGACTCATCAAACATGATGTCTCTACAAATGAGCTAAAAAACATTAATCAAGAGTGAGAAAAACCTCGTTGGCATTAAAAGAGTAAAAAAAGTATTCTTCAAATTACCAAATTTTTGTTGATTATTTTTCGAGATGGTAATTTGCAAAAATGGTATAAAAAAAAATTAAATGAAAAATAATGAAGATTCGCAATTGCGTGTGCTGTGTTCGCGAATTGTGCTCGTAGGAGTGGAATCTTCCATTTAAAAGGACCCCTTTGCAAGCGTTTGCAAGGACGTTGACATTATCATTTACGTTAGTACGCTCGCGGCTTTGATCGCTGAAACAGAACGATTTCTCGAGTGTACATACATACGCATACAATTCATCAGACCGACGAGACAGCGTGACTTTCGAAGGCAAGGTTACAATGTGCTTTCTCGCGTTGCCGAGGCTGGTTGCCTGGAAGATCGACAATTGCCTGCGTGCGCTAAATTCCTCGCGTTCCTTTCGAGCGCTAAAAAAATCAGCGCGGGTCTATTGACGGGAGATCTTTGCTTCGCGAAGAACAAGCGGGAGACAAGGAGTCGAAAAAAATAAATAAAAAAACAGACGGTAGATCCTGCAGGCGTAGACGATCTAACGTGCACGCGCAATTACGCGCTTGAGCTTTGTGCGCAAGCGCTACAGTGCGACTCACAGATTGCTGCAATAATCCTTGCAGCAGCCGAGTCGAACGAGGCAGAGAGCGCGACCCACATGCGTGCTGCTGCTGCTTCGGTGCTGTTGCTTCTTCCAAGTGTAAGCAGCTCACACTTGAAACTCCTTCGGTTTCTTCCGAGGCAACACAGTCACAATGGGCCGAGGGACTCTTATAATTGCACGAAAGAAAGAAAGAGTCGAGTCTAGAGAACGCGGGATTACTTATTGTATGCAGACAGAGAGAGCATTCGAGTGCATCAAAAGTTACACAAGAGGAGGAAAACCGATGTAAGAAGAATATAAGAATCTGTGGAAAAAAGAACAAAAAAAAATGAAGAAGAAACAGAAACGCGATACTGCGGATATTCGGCAACGTTTTCGTCGCTTTCTTATCTGATAAGAGGACTCAAGGATTATACGTGAGATCGAGATGATTTCGCATATGAATCTTCGTCTCTGTACCAAAAAGCCTTCTGTCGTTTGAACAATCAAATCGAAAACACGCTTCTTGTGCTATTTATTCCAATTTTTCAATTCTAATTTTTATTTATTTATTATAATACGGTAATGTATATTTTTTAATTTATATTTGTGTCAGTAGTTTTGTATATAAATTGTTGTCGGATAGACATAAAAAGCGATTTTTTAAATCGATATATATGTGGTATCGATATATAAAGAGGTATTTTTATTGCGTCAGATTATTTGAATCGTTTAAAATTGACTGTATATTAATTAGACTGGCTATTGGCATTACAAAATTATCGTCCTGCTGTTCGTAATTGACACCATAAAATACAAGAAATGCCTCCGCGTGTATGAAAAAATAACGATAAAAGAATAACTGAATATTAGCACGACTATAATAACTGTAAAACTCTACCGTGCTAAAGATCGATCGTTTAAACAATCTCGTATTAGATCTCTCGAGTTATATTATATTTATCGATGATGTCGGATCGAGTTAGTCGGGGCGTTCAACGCGATTTTCCACGGCTCGTTTGTTCAGCTCGCTCACGGTTCGCGCAATCCTCGCTCGGCGCAATTCGCTCGTGCGGACTTTTGCTACGATCCTACGGGGCCTTTAACGACTCGAACATAATAATGCTTGAGGAAGAATGCGAGTAGGAACGAGGAAACGCCTCGCTCGGGCCGTTAACTTATTTCGTTCGGGACACCGCAGGAACGCGAGTCTTGTCGAAGAAACGATCGTAACACCAACTCTCTCTCTTTCTCCACCGCTTTCGCAGGTCCTATTGCCGAGAATTTCGACTTCTTTCTTCTTCCACTTTGCTCAATCTTTACAGTGATTTATACTGAGAACCTCTTCAGAAACTGGTTAATAAGGGTTGAAGGGATACTTTCTCACGACACGAAAAATGTACTACGCGCGATCACTTTCATGCCGACAAATTTGTCGTTCAAAATACGTGCACCTTAATTAATAAAAAAAAATTATGTATTTATTATTCAGATTTTATGAAGAGTGATGAAAAAAAAAATGTTGAAACCATCAGATAATAAAATATGTGTGATTTTTTTTTCCTCCGAAAATGTATCGTACATGCAACATTTTTGGGTTAATATGTAATATGTTGACTAACAAGTGCCTTTAGGCATTTTCAAAGAACGCATTCCTTGTTATTTTTCACGACTACCCTAATTGTTTTCATTGTGAATTTAATCATTTGTTGCGTAGAATTTAAGTGGCGGGATTCTTCGGGGTGTATGCAACCGGCTGGTTCTACCCGATAATCAAGAAACACCTCTCACGAATATAAACTGAAGAAAATACGAGAAAAAAAAAGACAGGCGAAAAAGATGAGCGTGCGAAGTATAGGACCGATTTTGTTGGAGCTCTCGATTACACTAATCGAAGTGGAGAGTATGCCCGGCGGGCGACCCATAACGCAAATTCGTGGCTTGCACCCCCCATCGTTGCGGAGGGCCGATGCAGCTGCGAATAAAATTTTGATCGGAACGCGGGGTTCCTTTTCTCTCGAATGAAAAAATAAATAAAAATGAACGGATAATCGGAGCTTCTTCTCTATACGAGAAAAGCCTGAGCATCGCATGCGAAACAACGATGAAAATAACAGCAGTTCCACACAACGGAGATTCTTACATGTTACCTATCTCTACGTAGATACGGAACGGGCTTCTGGCAGAGAGCAGCCACGGCCACGTCGGACGCACGATAATCATCATAACGGGCATCCTTCCTCGGGAACCGAACTCAACTAACTTTACTTTCGCGACGTTACGCCGGGCACACAGTTTTATTTCAGAATCGAGACACTTTCCTGGCATAATTTTTTCCTATAAATCGATAAAAATAATTATTTATCAAATTGTAAAAAAAAAAAAATCGATATAGTAATACGCATATTTAAAAAATGATATTTCCTTTCTTCGAAACCGGAAATTTATTTTTTAAGAAACTTCATGTAATTGATGAACAGGAAAAGATCGCGTCGTCACAATGATAGTAAAAAAATTGCAACGTATGACTTTAAATTAAATTTTGTAATATTAAATTTCAGCATTTTCATATACTTTGATATTCGAAAATCAATATGCCTGTTGATAAATCAAGAGACGGTCATTAGCTGTCCGTAAAAAAAAATGTTGCAATTTAAACAATTCTATTCTTCGGTACGACTCTGTAACATCGAAAGGTCAATGTTACCAATAGCCTGCGGTCAATCGATAGGATTTTTTTTTTTATAACAGTTGAACTTTTCAAATAACTTAAAAATTATTCAGCTCCCGAAAAGTCTGGAATTACACTTGTACTCCGCGGTATTATCAGTATACATCCGCATGTATGAACCCTGCATAACACCGTTTAGTAAAATGCTGCGCCTTCACGTTACTTCCTCGTTTCACAAGGTGACGACTCAGTCCTTCCGTCTCAGAACCGTAAGATGATTTCCGGTGTCGTCTGAATCTTCCTATTCACCGAGAATTTTCTACCCGACGACCGTGCGCTGAATCTCTTACCGGATTCTCCTTACAGCAAAACATATAACCGAAGTGCAGATGAAAAAAATCGTAAAAAAAAACCAAAGCCCGCAAATACCAGAATACCGGAAGATTGAATTAGCATAATGAAGAAAAAGGATGCAAAGCCTCAGAAATTGACCGGCGGCATAACATGGAACTAAAAAATAAAAAAGCAACGAGGAAGAGAAAAGGGCTACGAATTTGCACGTCTCAGTTTTAGCGATTGCCGAGTCCACTTCCTCACAAACTAAACTCTTCCTCTTCCATTTCTTCCTTTATTTTCTTATTCTCGTGGGTTATGGAGAATATGAGTCAGGAATTACGATTAGTTTAACCGTCCTGCTATATGGAAGCATAAATCGCGTTGATGCCTCGACTATGCAGCCATTACGTTCTGTAGAGCCGCTGCGTTGTGTACGTAATAAGTATGTCTGTGTATACATTTATATACGCGGGCATATATATATGAACACAGGGTGTACAGTACGGATGGTTGTACGAGAGTTCTAAGGCAGAAGCTATACGGTGTGCGGTCTCGCGGCCGATGCTCTTCTCTCTCCGCACCACGAAGCGCCGGTACCACCGGTAAATGCCGCGTCGAGAGAGCGAGAGGGCTCCTTCGCTCCAATGCCACCAGCACCGGCCTCTCTTTCCCTGGGCTCCTGGGTGCCTCACGAGTGCGAATGCCATTTCCCTAGCGGATTATTAATTCTAATCAACGACCGGCCGATATGACTTTACTCGGTGGTTCGCGAGATTAAAAATCAAATGCATCTTTCTCATAGCGTTCCATTATACGAGTTCTCTCTCGAGGGAGATAGACGATGGACCGGCACCCGCGGTGAAACTTGTGCGGTCGCGGCATGGAGCACCACGGTGACGGGATTCCTTCTCCTACTGATTGTTAATCCTTGAGAACCGACGCATTGAAAAGCGGTTAAAATGGTGTTGTTTGCTTTTTTTCATTTATTTACTATTGAATCAAATCGTTGCAAATCATTCAGAATAATCTTCACGGTAGAGAATCGTAAAAAGGAAACTTTGGATTTATGCAGAAGCGTTGATTAAAAACAGGTTCGATTGAGTTAAATTTGAGAAACGACGTCGAAGACTCGAACGTTACTCCAAAAAAAAAACAAAAAAATGATAACAATGATATCCATAGAAATTAATTCGAATCAGAATCTAACCGAATCAAAGGAACACTGGATTAAGATTATATAGAACATTTTGATTTACTTTATTTATTATCCCGCTTTTCCAGCGGTTACATGTTGATATATCGATTAAACTACGAATAAATTTAAAAAGATCGATTGCAGACGTAACAACACCTCAATCACGCAATTCTTTGATTCTCAGCCACTCTTCCTTTCCGAAAGATTCAAAGGGTTAATTACGCTTCGCAAGGGATGCGTCGCGTAACAAACTTTTTCGTTTACGATGTAATTATTTCTTTAAATAAAATCTTGACTTTCCGAGTTATTCATAATTTAAAATTGCATTAAATAATAAAAAACAAATGGGTTCCGTAATCGGAGCATTTGATTTTTTTTTTAAATACAAGCGATTTTTCAGGGTGTTGCAGATCGTGAAAATTGCAAAGCACACGGTTAGCAAAGCTTGGAAAGCCGGACGCACCCTGGTCAGTCTCGGTAAATACCAAGCGCGAGAGAGAAGGTTCGAGAAAACTACGGTGCCAATGCCACGAGAGCAAAAGCACACCGGTATTCAAAGAGCTGCTACGGGGTTTAATACCCACGTAGTGATACCTCGGTCCGGGTACACGTAATGGGATAGCCCCGTACTCTATACTATGCTCAGCGCAGACCGCTCCATAGATATATACATACATATATATGCATAGCCAGCTATATAATAGGTATGTATATCTAGTCTTAGCAATGTTGCATGCTCTCTCGCCGCATGGCGAAGTCGGTAACGTACTCGGGCGTGAACGCGGAAACGGTCTGTTATGGGTGTTACTTCCAGACGGCATTACCCCCTCGACTGAGGATACCAGGCGAGAAAGGGAGAAAAGAAAGGAAGAAGACAGGGCGAACGAGGAAGAAGTATAAGAAGAAGAAGAAGAAGAAGAAGGCGGAGTGAAAGAACTACAGCTCTTCGACTTCCGCTTTAAACTTATTCGAACGAAATAATATCTGGTATTTCTCTCGTTTTTTTTTTTTTTTTTCGTAGTGGTATACATAATCACATGTATGTACATCTATAGACCATATACATATATAGTTATCGATGTATATAAGAATAGCTTGAATTTTATCGCTCGCACTGTAATTAAATATTGTTTATGATCCGATCATAAATTCTTGGATCATTCATTTAAATTGAAGGTGATTGATTGCATAGCTGAGAATTTCTCGTCTTTTCTTGATTGTTATAATGATGATTACGGATCCACGGTGGTACGACAAAGAAACGAAGGATTGAGAGAGTGAGAGAATATGTTCAGAGAGATATATAGAGGCTTGTGCACGCAGGACGCGTGCTGACCTCGAACTTCCGACCGAGAGTTCCGTTACGCGCGATGCAGAGAGAGTATACCATCTACCATGTACCTGCTGGCGAGTTCGCTATACTTTGCAAGCGGGTGTACATAGCGAGGCTGGTTTTCTCGATGCACACGAGGGGTATGTAACAACAGCCATCGGCCTCGTGGCCTATCCTCCGCCTCCTCCTTCCTCTTCTTCTCTTCTCTCGTGTTCACTGAGTGAACCTCCTTCACCGCGATTCCTCTATGACTCCCGAGCCGAAACCGGCCGCTTGAATGGACTCCGTAATTACGTAACGACAGCGCGCGTGCTGTACGGATCTCTCTCGCGAACGCCTCCGCAAATCGCTTGAGCGCAAGAGACGCTGTAGACGGATTCGCGACCGAGGATGCGTAAAGGACCGTAAAGCTATGACGACGATAATGATGATCTATATCGGACGCTACTTCCGCTTTGTGTTTAATATTATTATTCTAATATAATATCGAGCGATTTTTCGATTTTTTTAAATCCCAATCAAGTTTCAAATTTAGATCGATAACTTCTCAGAAAAATATTAATTTTTTTTTTTACGATCCATTTAACGTATTCTCGAAAAATTTATGAGAAATTATCGTAAAAGTAATGTCTCAATAATGCACAGGAAGAACAGGTTTACATTAAATTTTTTTATTCTTGTAAATAACTCTGTTAGTAGGACATGTTTGTCGAAAAATAAGGAGAAAAAATGTTGGCTCGTAATACAAGTAATCAGGATTTGAGCTCAAATGGCCGGTATGTTAACTGGGTCACGTAGCGGTGATTTACCGTGTTTAAAAAAAAATTGTTCGAAAACGCCGAAGGATCGATTGGCGTTCTCATATACAGATCGCAATGTCACGGATCAATGAATGAATGAAATCCGTTTCCTGGCACACATAAACGCAACTAATGGTATTCGCTAATGTTACGTCAAATATGGAACGCGGTTTCGTTATTGAGTATCCGAGTTACGCAAGGACGGTAATATAGTTAGTTTCGTCGCCGTATGAATAAAATATGCGCTCGAGGCGTGAGTGCGCGCACGAGGATAAAGCCGCAACAAATTAGAACTCGTTTCGATACAACACCAATATACAAGTGAATACCGGAGCGAACGGGACGGAATAACGAGTTATGCAAGTCGAGTGGGTGCGCGCTGCAAGGGATTAAAAAGAAAAAAAAAAAGAGAAAAACTATTGCGTTATACGTGCAGATGTTGTGACAGAAGTCTCTCGAGGAGTGTATGAGTCCAGTGTGAGAAAATTACATTATATACCAGAGTCGCGTACACGACGCGCCGCGAATAACTCGTCTTGGCTCATTGAACGCGGCGACACGGTTTACGAGAGTGACACTGAAATATAATAATCGCGAATTCCGGTGACACTGATCAATGCAGACACTGACACTGCAAGGATATAACTTGAGTATCTTAGCCATTGACCGTGTATCAAATTTTATTATTATTATTATTGTTATTATAGGAATTTTTTAATATCTTTGATTAGTTGCCTATTAACTTAGGCATTCGATTTTTTAAAATGTCGTCGACACATCGTAAAATATTTGCCGATACATCGAAGAAACGTGATTTCGAACCCTTTTATAGCATTTTTCATTCATCGAATCGTCAATTTAATATAACACGTGAACTTAATTAATAAAGACGAGACTATAGTTTACTAAACATGTTTATAGTATCCCGGAGAAAGTTGAGACAGCATTGTCCTCTTATCGGTTTTCCACAGCGATAGTTCCGTGAAAGAAAGGATTAGAGACAAGCTATGCGTGGGTGGCATTAGAAAGAAAGAAAGAGGTACTCTCCACTGCTCCACGGATACATATATATATGAATGTATATCATAATCTTCACGGTGTCCTTAACATCGAGGTAAATCGTTTCCGATTCGAATCTTCTTGGTTCCCCGCGTACTTTGAGAATCATTCTCGCGTCTCTTTCTCCCGAGAGTGAGAAAACGTACTTATACCCCACTGTAACTTATAGTACCTACTGGAGAGGCTTTCGGACGAACGGAGGTGTTCGAGATCGAGAATCGATAAGATGCCCGGTACGTAAAGGGCAACGGCAGCCAACATCAGCAGCCGGCCTCGAACCAATTAGCCGCACGGGTTGCACGCAATTATAACTATACGCAATCTCCGAACGAGACGAAAGATATACTATGGAAACACGACGCATCACTCACTTCGCCACGGAAAGAGCTCTTTATTTATCATTATTCAGCGTCTCGCCTTCCTCTTCGACAGGGCAATTCGCACCAAAGACTCGGATAATGGCAGGAAAAAGTTCACCGGACAGACCCGTCCTTCGTACGGCGCGATCTTACGGAAGAAAGATGAAAGAAATGCTATAAGCTAATATTTTCCTTATTCCGGGCTCTTCGCTTTTTTTTTTACCTTTTCACATTTTTTTAAGGTACCTTAGAATTCTCATGAATATTCGTAAGATCATCGAGGCGTGTGCCGCGCGACCCACTTTTCATTCTTATTGTATTATACCCGCAGCAAGTAAAGCACCGAACAATAGCCACATATATAGTATCCGCGCCCGGCGCGTGAAATACTCATATAGTTACACACCCGATGAGCGAATCGTCTTTCTTTTTGTTTTGTTTTTTTTTTAGTATTTTTCGGCGTTGATTTTTACACAGCGCGGAAGCCCTAACACAATAGAGGAAACAATAAGTGTTGAGCTCAGGTGGTGAACGGTGGGAATGATGTCACAATAGTACGATAATCATAAAGAACACGTGACGCATTTATGCCCATTACGCACATCTCCGTTTCCCGAGCGTGCTGTACACGCGTCGAATTTTTTCGTGACTCATCAGAAAAAAAAGGAACGATCGTATAATACCGTTGAACAATTATTATCGTTTAGTCGCTATTTCAGATTTATGACATGCGGAGAAAAAAAACATCGCGTAAGAATAGAAAAAATCTGCGAAAAAATTTCTCCAACTTTTAACAACGAAAAAAGGCGATGAAATAATCACATTTTCGTTAAAAACGGTTGAAAATTGATATCTGCTGGAAATAATTATTTATTTCGCCAACTGTTAAAGGGCCGAAAAAAATGTTCGATGGGCAGAGGCCAAAGTTACAATACGTAGTAATTACGTTGTCTGCATCATAGCCGATGATAAAGCATCGTTATTATCGAGTATCGGTAAATGGATACGATAAAAAATAAAAATGATATGCGCTTAAAAGGTACATATTATACGGAGACGAATAATCGAATAGGCCATTGTCGTTCGCGTAATCAGCCGCGATCATAATAAGCGCCTCTCGAGTCTCGATAGAGGCACCGACCGCTGCGTCCTGTGTCGTTGCACGGGGCCGTCGTTCGACGCTAGTTATATCGGCACACATAGAAAGTATGCCATCATTTTTGTGGTGCCGAGTTCGCAACATAAACACGTAATTCCGGGCTTTCTACGTGACCCCCGGACGGGCTCGCCGTCGGGTACACACACGGTAACTCGCACGAGGACGAAGAAGGTACAGCTGAACGGATGCGCGAACGTTTCGCACCACGAAACGCGTCCGATATACGATAGACTGGTCTAGGATAGCGCGAGTTCTCGCAGCTTCGTCGTCGCCGTCGTCGTCGTCGTCTCGCCAATGAGTTATGAAAATATTCAAGTGGAATCCGGGTCAACGACTTGCCGAGTAGTTACGGCAGGTAGATTTTACAGAGAGTGTATACACTTGCCGTTTGCACCGACAAGGCCGCCGGTATTGCTGCGTGAAGTCTTTGCTTATTTATTCTTTTTCTTTTTTTTCTCTATTTCTTTTATTTCTTTGGTGAATCGCGGTAGGAATATATTCATAATGAATATGGCGCGAATCAGGGTCAAGCGGATCATATGGATGTTACATGGATACACATGAGTACAGAAGATATTTCTCTGTGCGCCGCGGCGCGCTTGTCGACATGATAATTGTTTCGCTCCTCATCGGGCCGTCACGCAGCATACCAATTATATATTGGCGGCTAAACTAGCTATACCCGACTGTACTATTATTTTTGACGAAAGAACCAGCAGCAACTGAGCCTTCGATTATTAAATTACGAGAACATTTAAAATACCAATCCATTTAATTTTTTAAAATTTTCTCGAGTGTATTTCGATTTTCGATCTTTCTTCCGAAAATTTTCTAAATAATTCGCATTTTTTTCCAATTTGAGATCGAGTCTGTTTGCTAAATGATATTTTACACGTGATAATCGAGAGAAAGGTCGACAAATTTTTATGGACGACGGTTCTCTTGCTATCAATAATTATTGCCAATAATCGATCGCCCGATTATAAAATTAGTAAATAAATGTATTTTTTGCTTAGAGAAATATAATTTTTTTGCTGGGACTATTCAGTTCTCGCGTTTTCGATATTTTTATCCGAAACAATGTCATATCTGTTCGAATCCCATGATCCGCAGCGGATTGTTACACTCGAACAATATTTTCTGCATGGGAATCGAGTCAAAGGGTTACACGTTAAGAATTTAGCGCAATTCTCCCCGAGGTGTTTCGCGTTTGAGCTCCGAACTGAACGATAAATCATGAAATCCTTTTCTTTCTTTCCTCCTTGCGGTACTTATAACTCTTATCTAACGTTTACTCGCTGGTATCAGGTGTGTGCCTTGGAGTACAGAAACAGCCGTAACACTGTACAGTACCTTTCACCGAACGACCTCTTACGACCTCGATAAATTTTGAAATCTAATTCCACATAGTCCGAGCGCATGAAGCGTCGATAAGGTATTCGCATGCAACGATGCGATTTCGAGTGGTTTTTTTTTTTTTTGTTTTTTTTTTTTCTAAACTCTCTCGCGTTCGAGAGGCTCAACCCGTGTGGAGAGTGGGGACGCAGCACAGAGTACTTACGGCAGCGAATTCTTAGTCGGCTTTTATTATCGAAGACGAAGGATGTCAAGGAACGCGTCTCTTGCGCGCCAGATGAGTTTCATTCGCGAGGCAACTGGGTCATCCCGCTCTCGCATACAGTATGCTATACAGTCGTAGCCTACAGAGAGACCGAAGAAAACTTCTCGTTGACGATTTTTGCTATTTACGCATAGACTGAAGAAGCCAACGATGATTTGCAATCATTAAAATATGTCTCCGTTTATTTTTAATAATTAAATCTTTCGAAAATCATTGAATGGTAGAAAGTTAATTTTTATCACGGAATTGTGAAGACTACAGCAAAAAATCAAATTTTTGCTTCAAAAATGGGTACGCAATACATTGGCTTATATCTCACTGACCATTATAGGTCAATAAAGAGAAAAACGAATAAAAATAATAAGAGTAATAATAAAATTGAACTCTGTCACGATGCGTCTCGTAGTCGATTTCGCCGTAATGATTTCCGAGGTCATCGGGTGCGAGTGAGATGCGAAGAAAAATGAAAGAGTCGGTGCGCAAAAGATGCGACGGATGGGCGGGATGCGAATCTCGCGAAAGCGACGAGTCCGAACAATAAGGAGATCGCAAAATGAAGAAGAAGAGTTCTCCGGCTGTTGCTCCGTACGTCGTTCAAGAGCGACTAAGAGAAAAGCGAAGAACGAAAGAAGAAAAAAAAACCATAGCCGGGGAACAAAAAAAGAGGAAGGAGGCAGCGAAGGAGAGAAGATCCTTTGCGCGTTTCGCAGCAGCAGCAGCAGTTCGCCCGCTCGCCATTAGAAATCATCGCCGGTCGCTCTCCCGAAGAATTTCGAGAATGCGGAAGGAAAGCCGGCGGGGATATAGTTAGTAACCCGAGAAGCCAGTCGTTCGTTT
Source organism: Cryptus viduatorius (assembly GCA_964006125.1). Classification (NCBI taxonomy): domain Eukaryota; kingdom Metazoa; phylum Arthropoda; class Insecta; order Hymenoptera; family Ichneumonidae; genus Cryptus; species Cryptus viduatorius. Next base: position 9,772,582 of record OZ023222.1, on the reverse strand, counting down.
CAATACCCAGGCCGTGCACCAATGCGGCCGTTGATGGCCGATGCTTTTTCCCCCCGCGGCTCGTTTCTCGTTCAGCTCGCCGCACGGCCGCCGCTCTTCTCCAAGAGGCAAAGCCGCCTTTGCCCCCTCATCCTCGCCCTTCTCATCGAGCTCCACCATTGCTCGTCTTCAAGTGTACTTGACTGCAATCCCGGGTGCAAGTATGAAGTATCCCTGCGTGCCCCGCGGTCATCAACATCGAGATCTCTATATACACACCCCTCCGCCTCCCCGCAACTTGTCTTTCTACAGTTTTTCGTAAATGTCAATGTTGCAACTATTTCCCAGCGTACGCCCCCGAGTTCTCCGTTTATGTCGTCCCGCGAATCGCGTAACTACTTGTCATTTCAAATATTCTTCGTCACGATTTATTTACGATAATTGCACGCATAGCTGAAAACTTCTCATACACGAGGAAGAGTCTAATTTACAAGCAAGAAAATTTATAACGACGATCTCATTACCGATGCGTATCTTTATTGTAACAAGAGCTGTAAAATACTGGTTGCTATAAAAGATACGAGTTGTTTGGTCCTCGGGCAACGTGAATGCGCGAGGTGAATTAAAAGTTATCGGAAGCTAACGTTTCTCTCTATAATGCTGATATATTTTTCCACGACATTCTCCGATCTTTCCAGGGGAGGGGATAACTTAAAGATTTTTTTAATCAAATTTAAAACCATCATATCTACTTCTTTGGCACTTAGAACAATTTTTTCAAAAGCAATTACGTTAAAAAAAAAATAGAAAAAAAAAGAGTGACATGAAGTGCCCGAAAAATTGTAAATTAAAAAGTTCATTGAATTCTCTTCTAAAAGATCGAGACTTGGATTTCGCATTAGTCCAAAGAAATGTTCGGATAATATATATATTTTTAGCACATTTTCCGCGCCGAGGGATGTTAAAGTATCGGATATCCACGAAGCGGCTAGTCTAGTCGAGAAAGTGAATCCTCGATCTGTGGCGTTATCACCTTTTGTTATTTCGCCTCTCCGGAAGCGTAGAATTCTCTGTGGACGGACCGCCGTGGTAACGCAGAACTATGCGTGCCTCCCGCACATGAAAGGCTTACCTCGAGAAAAGCAAGTTAGAGCGAGTAGACTTCTCGCGATAGAGCAGCATCGCCATTCTCTTGTCGCCGTTATTTATTGTCTTATTATTTATCTTGTATCTCGCTCGGTCTTATCATCGATCTTCGTTCACCGGCAGAGAGTCTCTTGTCCTGACGACGTAATAGCGCCGGAGTACGTGCTCTCGCTCTCTGTGTTGTGTATCTCCTATACAAGGATCCACCCTATCCTCTGTATCATCCGCACTGTTATTCCCCGGACTTCCTATATCTCGCAGATAGTCCCTATCGCATACGCTAACTCCCACTCTTCGGATATATCTAATGCTCGCCCGAGTGGCTCGCTGTTTTAGCTTGTAGTTGGTTATGCGATGAGCTATCAATTTATACTCTATTTTCCATTCGGTATTTGTTGCATAAAATCCCTTCACTTATTCATGACTTTGTTCTAAAGTTTTCTCGAGGCCCATTGGTCAAAAAACATAATCAGTATGACGGGATTAACGCTTTTTTTATACTGAATTTCTCCATTTCAAACAATGCTGCATAATTTATCTTGAGTCACGCGTAATTTGGCACTGTGATGAGTGTTTTTTTTTGTTTTCGATGTATTTTGGTAGCCATTGAAATTTTTGTATCGATTACTGATTGCATTACTCATTGTCCATAAAACTATCGATTGAAGAATCGATCGCCGAACGGAGTGCGATTAACGATTCCGGTCGCGTTCGAGGTGAGATACAGAGTGATAAAAAAAAAGAAGAATGTCAAAAAGTTTCGGTACCCCGTGTAGCTCCGCATAGTTCGTTTCAATTGATGGAGCGATGTTGACAAAAAGGTCTTTGAGTCTCTTTATTCGATCGAAGCACGAGGCAATGGTTTATTCGATACCTCATGAATTGTTAATGGAGAATTGAAGACTTCTGCAACGGACTCTGCCCATGTGAACCCGAATTGCATACTGATTAGCACTCACGCGTCTCGTTCTCGAGTTCCCTTCGTTTTTTCTGTCTCAGAACTTTACGCGTGAATGATGAATTATAAGTACCAAAAGTAGTCGAAAAAAAATGTGAGTGTAATTCTGTGATTGTATAAACTGATGCCGATCAATATAAATACATAAATCTATATTAGTAATATTGTATTATTAAGAAAGTCGTAAGAGGTGAAAAAATAAAAAATAAACGGCGCTAAAGCTTTCTTTTTGTACAACAATCGGTATAAATTCATTCCGTTAACCTTTTCGATTTCCACAACACGGATTAACGCAACGATCGACCGTTGAAAATTGATTTTCGCGATTGATAGACGCGTGTCGTTTACCCCCGCGCGCGATGACTGCACGCGTTCATCACTCGGTTCTTATAGCTACAGCGCGGAAAGACCGGAATAAACGCCGATGTATTCGTACAGTGAGTTCGCATTATTTTCCGTTAACGGTGTGGTGTGCCCCGTTGCAATATTCGCGTGGCTATCGAACGCTATTGATTCGACGTTGAGCATATCTTCGTAGCTACTTCCTCGCCGCATAGTCGAAGACTCAGCTGGCGATAGATGCCGGAGATGAGGAATAAGGATGAACGAAACGAGATGGAAGCGTCGCGGTAGCTGCGAGAGAGAGAATGAGATGGAATGGAGCCGAGACTCGTACCTAGCGAACCAGGAAATCGCTGGTGGAAGGACGCGTAAGAGGCTGTTACGACGTCCGAGAGTAGTATTAGGTAGTATACCTTGAAGACGGAGAAAGACCGACTGAAAGATGCGCTTATGTTACTCCGAACGTTTCGAAGAACGTTTGCAGCAACAGCGGCGCATCTAAGCCGCTGCCGTCGTGGTATTCACCGCTTTTACTGTCGCTGTTCGCGCTATTCGGCTTTGTAATACCTACGAGACATGCGAGATTTTGCAACTATTATAATAGATATATGCAACACATTCAAAGACTTAGAAGAAGAACTTGGAGATTCTTGCGCAACACTGGATAATCTACAATGACAGCATCTTTTGTTCCTCGTGACAAATTACTGTATTTTTTTTTCTATTATTATCGATTTTTATTTTAATTTCGCGATAGAACACGTAAGAGTTGTAATAGACAAAAGAAAAAAAAAAAAAAGAAAAAATATGAAACTTCGAAAATTGTGTTATCTCGTTAAATTCTGCAAATATTGTTGCCAACCTTTTCTCTGGCACCTGCTTCTCAGCAAGACAAACGCAGTCATGAATATTTAGCTATGGAAGAAAAAACGAAACTCGTTACGATGAATACGTCGACGCTGCTGCAAGCGAGAGCGTGCAATGAATATTAGAGGTATCGATGTTAGTTGTGGGTGTAGATAATGCACGATGATAAGATCGCACGTCGATGCTGAGATGCGAAAATATATTGCTGTGTTGTTGCATACAATGTGCAGCGTTCGAATGTTACACGGGTGAAAGACTGCGAGGTTACGGTGCACAGGGAGAAGTGACGATCAGAGGAAGTTGAAGAGGCGACTTGTTGAATAACTAACGAGATGATGCTGCGTTGAGAGCAATGAATCCGAGCGCAGAGGTATGCGTACCTCAACTATGAGTAATCATACGCGCGTATTGTGTCTTGTGGGATCTCACCGGGCGCCTCAAGACGATTTAATGCTCTCTCGCGAAGAAGGGCAAAGCGAGAGATCGGTATGCGAATTGTAAAACGAACAATAATGCGCCCGCGCCTAGGATATCGCTACAGGTCGTTTCATTTCAAGACTGCGGTTAATCGTACTGTGTAAATGTGGATATGTAGCGTTTAGTTTACTTTGTTCAGAATTGTAGAGACACGATAAAGCTGAAGGCAGCCATGTATTCTGAATGCATTTGGCGTGCGATCGTGACTTGGTAGAAATTAATGAAGTTATCCGGTAATTGTCTTACCGAGTGCGCGCTGCCGAGAGGAAGGGAACTATTCTTCACAGGGCAAAGCGACAATTATTATTTTTTTTAAGCCGCGATAGCTTGAGGACTTCAGAAAATTCATATAAAAAAGCGTATTTTACTTTTTTTTAATCAATACTTTATTTTTTAAATCGGAAATCCCATGTGATTAATTATCCGTGCGAACGAACGTGTAAAAAAATCTCCGGGTCTAAATATAACGTCACTTGGAAAAAAATTAATTATTTTTTTTCAAATTCTTATTTCTTAAGGGAGCAATTGAATATTCAATCTCCTGCAATATTATATTATTACCGTTCGAATTAAGTATTTTAATCCGTTTATAACGCGATAAATACCTAATATCGACTGCGAGTTTTTCTTCTCGGAATTCGAAAGCGCCGCAGTTACGATCGAAAAATCTTCAGCATCGGGTAACTCCGGGGTGTTTGCACGATCGTGCAAAATTGGCCAAAAGATCACACGCTCGTGGAATGTCGAGTATTTTACTGCGGAGACGAGAGGACAAGAGTACAGAGAAGAGAGTCGAGAAGAGGAGAGAACGACTTGGCGCGAGGACAATCAAACGGCGAGACGAAAGACACTGAGCTTTAGTACAGCTGGTAAACCCTTCTCTACAAACGATAGCTGGAATTCGCTCTTTCCCTCGTATTATTGCCGCCGTACTCCCGCGCGTGAGAATCTTTTGCGACATTTTTCCACGATTCATCGTGTGTATGTCTATGAAGATCTTTGCAATCGCGCGCCAACAGCGACTACGCAAGACTGGTGCTGAAAATCCGTAGAGAAATCATTCGTTGAACGGAACTGAATTTTTGTTCAATTCAAATAACAACTGATTATTTCTCTGAACGAATTGATAGATATTATTATACGACCGAAAAAAGCGCGTAAGAAAACAAATGGAAAGTTTCGATTTGATTGCTTCCCGAGAGTAAATCTCGACGAGCTGTTGTCGCAGTGTATAGAATACATTTCAGGAAGACATTGCGGATATCCAGTTAGTGTCTCCCTGTGTATGTGTGTTTAGATACGTTTCCTCGATCGTTCATTCTCGTTTGTCCGCTAATCCATTCGTCAATCCTACTCTTTTCGAACCGCAAAAGATAAACCAGTATAGCCGCGCGGTATACAAGAGCAATATAAGATCGGAGAAAGGAAGAGTGGATGCTGGGTGCCGCGGAAGGGAAATAATCTCCCTTTCGGACGGCGACTATATAGTATACTGTATCCACTGGTAGTTGAGACCACTACAGTATAAATAAAGAGGTGAAGGAGTGATTCTGTGGTCCGCGAGATCACACGAGAAATCTCAACGGATCTCTCGCACACCCGCTGTGAGTATCGAATTACCACGGTAATTCTGATGCGTTTATACGCAGAGTTTATTACACGTACACACAAACACACCATTGTATATTATTACACAAGAAAGGAAACTCTAAAGGGAATAATAATTCCTCTCTCATTTGTTTACCGTTCGACAGACACGCGGGACATGGGTAATAGTGAGAGCTACACGGCAATCGTGATTTCGTAATTGACGAAGGTGCTTCGCTGAGAGATATGCATATTTGATTGAGAAATCGCATCGTAAATTCTTATATTTATCGAATCGTTGATGCGTTTGTGATTATTATTGAATAAAATTCGATTTACAACACTTGTTGTAGTGTTGTGCGATGATTTTATATAATGGCGGTAACGGAGTATCGTACAAACGAAATACGAACGAAGGATGAAATCCATTCTTTACAGTGAACGGTAATTCAGGTTCTACAGTCCTCGCAATATCGTTGATTGAAAATTATCCGTACACTTTTTTATTCAAATGTTTTTTTTTTTTAGATTTATCTATGCGGATAAGAATTTGATTGCCTCACTGAATTAATAACTAATCGAAATTATTTTAATGGACCATTTTTTTTGTTATTATATTAATCACAAAATCGGCGTCATTAGATTTAATATACTGCTAAATGAATGAGTACATATCTCTAATTCAACGTGAAAGAGTAATGCAAAAACGGTAATACATATTCACGCGTTTTACTGCAATAAATCAATCTGAGAGAAAATACTGCAGCAACTACATGGTAACTCGACTGGCAAGGGAGAGATTTTTTTTTCTTTTTTTTTAGGAATTTAAACACAATTCTACATCGGAAAAACGCATAATATAAAAACTTTTTTTTCCGACGAAATGCCCCGTTTCTCAAGAACTTACCATTTGCACTGATTTTTCATCTCGAAACAAGCATAGCCGGCGTTGCGCCGTTAACAATATGCATTATATGCGCTCCGTAACGATGAAAAATCCGAGATAACACGGATGACTTCCTCGCGTCCGCTCGAGTCTCAATCCGACGTTTGTGTGTACGCGTCGAACGTAGAAGTTGGAAAGTAACGAGTTTTATCCGTCTCGCTCAGTGAAAGTTTCGACGCTTATGCAAAGTTTGAGAGAAGCACAGAAGAGGAACTTCTCCGCTCGTTATTATCATCCTTTCTTTCGTATTGACGAGAAGCGTAGGTGGATCTAAGTATGTATATAGTTCGAACTACAGTCGAGGCACTGTTTTACTATAATAACTAACGAGTACGTTTACCCCGCAAAACATGAATAGTTTCTCACGGACTCGATGTATATACGTATACATCGTTGTGCAGAAACTGAGAGACTTCTTTATATTTTCTTTGTCATGACGAGAAGTGTGCATAAAAGGTTTTAAGACACTATTCGACAGTGTCGCAAAGTTGACCCGGCGCCTATAAAACCGGGAGAATTCGCGCCGCCATTTAAAGATTCGTTCCGTCCCTCTATGCCTCTTCGTCGTGTACACTCGGCACAGTCCTAAACTTTATGCCACAATATTACAGATATATTTACCGCAGACTCGATCGACCCTCTGCGAATTTCCGCGTAAATCTGGAAATGGAATTCCGCAGGTTGTAAAATCGCCACGATCGTTAAAATCAGTGGTCGCGCGGCCCCGGTGAAAGGACCACTCAGACGGATACTCTCGGAAGCCAATGATTTCTGTTATGATACGCTGAAAACGACGACGACGATATTCCCCCTCGTCGGGGCGTTGAAAGCGTTATTCAGCTAGGATTATGGCGTGTTGGTAGTTTCAACTGACACCCCCTCCGGAATTCTTGTCATATTTTTGCACTCGATAAACGATAGCCAGAGACTGCGGCTACTTGACACAGTTGAACATTCAATGTTGCAGCACCGGCGCAATAAATGAATGCATTAATGAATTTACTGATCAAAGTTGTTGGCATTTTTTTAAGGGCATATAAACGCCAATATACCGACGAGCAGTATTAGTAATTGAACATTTTAAATATAATTTCGAATGCCCAATGTTAGAATACGTAAAAAAAAAATATTCTAAATTTTTTTTTTTACAATTCGCGAATTCGTTTCAGAAACAGCAGAGGTCGTAATTTTTTTATAATCACGTAAACATTATTTCTTCACGTGTGCCAAATGGCGAATTAATTCACCGAACATTGATGTCTATAAAAATTTGATTATAGAATTGAAAAATTACGAAATGCATCCTGTAATCCCGATGTCCTCTGGCAACATCGTCTCTTCGGAATCTTCAAACTAATTCCCAGCGTTAGATATTCCCCTGTATACTTGCGTAATTGACGCACTACAAAAAAATCTGAAGGAAGACGTGCGAAAAAAAAGTACGAAAAAACGAGAGAAAAAAAAGCAGAACTATGTAAAAATCGATAGTGCAGAAGAAATGTGCGAAGGGGTAAAATTGGAAAATTCTTGGAACGGGAGAGCAGGAACGCTGTGCAGTATAACCCGAAGAGCTACATTGTGTGCCAACGAATATAGTCATTAGCTTCCTTTCGTCTCTTTTCATCCGATGGAATTCCTCATGCCAACGACTGTGCCTCTGATATCTATTTGCTTTTACTCTTTCCCTATCTCTTCGCGACTCTCAGCTACCAGCATCGCAGCATCAGCAGCAACAGCCCTATGCATGCATCACGCAAACTACTCGTGTTTGCGTATATTAAACCTCCCGAGAAGTTTCGATGTGCTGAACAAACGGCGAAGTATTCTCGTGTCTGTGTGCGTATGTCGTGGATTCGTTTCGCAGTGCTGGTGCAACTGCATGCTGCATGAACGAGCGTATGTGCAACGCGAGAATAATATCCCGAGCTGTTACTGTGGCTCTCTTGCTGCTGCTGCTGCTGCTGTTGCTGCCGTTGCTGCCGTGACTATATATCGTGGTCGTAGATTTTAATCTCCATGCGGTCCGGCCGGCAAGCAACTATCCACAATTGCGCCTTTGCCTATCTGGCCTCTCCTATCGACGATATATCGCTCGTCCGGACTCTCCGCTATGGCTCCTTCTCTCTTTCTATCTTTCGCGCGCGAGCAAATATCTTTCAGGAATTTTCCGAGTCTCGTTCCTCTATGTGCACAAACTTGTGAGCAAAGTACGCGGCATGTATATCTGTATTCATACGGTTGGGTTGCAAGTGTGTATTATGTGTACGTAAGGGGGGTGAATGCATGAAGGAATAGCTCAAGTACTACGAACGCGTGTACACCCACGGCGAATGAATGAGAGTTTTCACTTTCGCTCGTTCGCGAGAATCTCTCTCGCGAGACTCCGTTGTCGACGACCGCGTCGTCGAGTCTTCGAGAGTGAATGAGAGAGATTAATTAATGAAGGAAAAAAAAAATCTTTACTGGGGTTATTAATTCAGCGTACATTATATTTATAATGAGGTAAAGATTGCTGTAATTGTGCGAAGGGGTATTGTTCTCGGAAGGCAATGCGTATGAATTCGAGAATTAATTAAATTCGTTCTTTGTAATGGCGCTCTGGGTATATCGATTCTATGGAAAGTGCAAGCTATAATGTTCTTTTTTTAAGCCGATTCTTTTGATAAGAAAAGCGCGCGTTAATGAGAGGGAAGGTATATCTTAAGAAAATGGGTAATACAGAAATTGAATTATTTTCAAATATAAACGGCTTTTCGCATGAGATCTTTCAAAATATTTGTAAACTGTATCGCACGAATCGAAGAGGACGGATTTTTTTTTTTATAAATACATCGATGATTCGTTATATTTTACGATATGATTTTTCAAGGATTATTGAAAAATGAGTAATTAAATTTTTATACATTTCATGGTAAATCGTTTTTCATAATCGTATGGGTCAAAGATTGCTTTGAGGTAAAAACAAATAGAGTTTAACTGATATGAGAACTTTTTTGCTGTTGATCTGTTACTACCCGACGCAGAGAGAAAACTACGATGCAAATAGGAGAAGCGACCGATCGGAGTAGCATAAGGGAGTCGATTAAAGGGAACACGTCGATTAATCGGTGAGTAGGGTTTAGTTAAGGCGGCAGAACCTTTACGAATCGCTAAGAGTCAGCTTTACAACCAATCCGAGTCTCTCGAGAAGTCGACATCTCTCGAGGGCTTTTATTCTATCTCTTTCTCTCGATGCCACGATGAGTTTCTTTACAGTTTTCTTCTTCGTCGCTCGTTTGCTCGTTCGGCACGCGCTGATGACTGCCACTTCAGCCATAAATTAAATTACCCTCGGAGCACCCCTCTCACGCTCGGGTATATACCTACGCGTCGCGTTCTCATGCTGCTGCCTCACAGTCCACCAAAGCTCTTTGACGCTCTGTACCAAAGCCAACTATATATTAGCTTAACTCGTTGTATAGCAAGTCCTCTCGGACGGGCATATATCGCGCAGCTGTTCGCGCGGTTAATACCGCAAAAGACGTGCGAAATACTACCGCGGTACTCGTACGTAAACCTCGAACGCAGCTTAACTCAACTCTAATAGTCGCCATTTTTAAATTCAACACGGCAATTCGCGTCAAATAATAAAAAAATAAATAAATTAATTGATTCTGATCGTAAAAATTCTTCAACAAGGTATTCAAACAATTTTCGCAATGAAGCTTACAAAACAAACGAAGTGAATAATCTCCTCACAAATACCAATCTTCATTTTACGTAAAAACACGAGAAATTTTTTTTTTATTTCATCAATTCTTGAATAGTTTATTTAATATTCCGATCGATAAAAAAAAAAAACAAATTTTAATGAAAAAAAAATTGATACTATTAAAAGGACTGTATTTTCAATTTTTTCGTTCATTTCAGTGTCTTTGCTCGCTATGTATCTCTGTGTATCTGCTTTTTCTATTGGCGATACCGCGCGTTTCTCGGCAATTAACCCCATCCGATCGTTGGCCCGAACTCCATCGTTTCTCGTTAAGGATCTAACTCGCGAATTCGCGAGCGAAGCATAAACCCGGCGTAGCATCAGGAGCAGAGTAGGAATACGACACGCCAAGTCGCGTGCTGCCTGCTAGCTAAAGTTTCTGCGAGCTCCGCTGAATGTACCTACCGGCAGCCTTGCAGCAAAGAGCGGATACGTATACATGTATACATATATAAGACAGGGCTGGGGGAGGGGAGAGGGTTACCCCGTTACCGTCTCTCTAATCGCAAGAGGCTGCATCGCAGCGTGGCCGAGTCCCCGCGCCCGCACTCCGCTAATCTCCGGCCATTTCAGCCGGATGATTGCCCCGCAGGATCTTTCTGTACTGTAACGTACCTAAGCCACACTGTATGCACTCGGAGCAGGAAGAACGATTTCGCAAAGGATGCCGACGAGATCCTTCACGATAGGTCTCTCTCTTTCTCTCGGCATCGGACCGCACGGCCACGGGCAATGTGAGTTTTGCAAAATTTTACACGCTAGAGAAAAAATCTGGAACGAGACCCGTTGATGCCCTTGCGTTTTGCTTTGCACACAAGTACTGCACAACGAGCACGGACTTGACTATAATTGTTAGTGCAGCTGCGAGCGATCGAATCACAACTGTCTTAACGGGCTAATCCACATTTATCGTTACGATAAAACTCGTCGTACAACCAAACAAACGTAATTGGGTATAAACGTGCGAAGAATAGATCGCGATGATATCATTGCTTGATGATTTCACGACGATTTTGACCTTAACGATTTTTTTAACGAAGTCGAAACGTTTTTTTTAACGAAGTCGAATTCTCATTTTGGACTTCGCGTATATCATTTTGGATTTAATCGATGAAATAGTCGATAGAATTAGGTTAGAAGACTGAGGTCACTTAAACGAGCAAAAAAAAGATCGAAATAGATGATTTTATATTTTACAAAACAGATAAATTAGATGGTTTTTTTTTTTTCGTTTTTAGAACATTTTTCTTTGAGAATAAAAATGTTGTCTGTTACTACAATACTCCTGTAAAACTTTGTTAACAATCTGACGATCAAAGGATAGAAATTTGCAGAAAACAAATCACAGAGTTCCGCAAACTAAGAGTTCCTGACATTAACTGCTAAAAATGAAATAGGCGCGTATACTGTAATCAGAATAGTCTTAATTTCTTACCGGTTTCTCGTTTGCTGGAAAGTTGATATTTGTTTGTCGTTCGCCGAGAAATCCACATCACCACAATGAGAGTTGATGCGCCGCTTCTTCCCTGGAAATGAAGAGAAAACATTTTTGTTACGTTTAGTTCAACGTATGCGAAAGATCGCGGGACGCTTGATTGGCGGACTGGTAGGATTACGATTACTAGAATCCATCCATTAGCAGGCATCGGATATAAGCTCTTCAAATTGTGTTTTATAGCTTCGAGAAAGTCATAGGTATTTCTCTCTTTCGAGATTCGATAAAACTTTAATAACACACGCGTGCCAATGGGATGCTGCGCGACTTGCGTGGATGAGAATATACAGATCGACACATTCACGTGTATCGACGAGTATAGCTTTCTTATTAATTGTGACCCAATTCGCGACCGGTGCCACTGCCCTGGGGGCCTCGACGATCTGCGGGTGAAAAGATCGAGATCCTCAAACTACCGCAAAAACATCTTCGACATCGGCATACGAGTAACGAACGACGTTTCGGTTCCTTGACCCTATATTCCCGGTTCCCCGCTGTGTGTGTTCCAATCTTCTCGCACTGGCAATCGAGTAAAAATTGAATTATTTAACTAACTCGTTAGATGATGCCGAAGGCTTTTTAATTCGTTTCATTTCTAAAGACTTATTTGGGTCTAAAGGTATTAGAAAATTAGACATGGTTCTCTAATCACGTCGAACTAAGGCCAAAAAAATCACGAAATAATGACGAAGGTTTCGTTCTGAAACCTCATACATGGAAAACGTATCCATTCTCTTTTAATGGAAGTGTGCGTTATCGAGAAAATTGAACTCTCATTGAATTGTATGTACAACTGTAACGAGACGAACGGAATAATCGAGAAACGTGTTGATTTCAAAGAAACTTAGCCGCGTGGAAGATTATCGATGATCGAAGAATTACTTCTTCGCTGCTAATGATATTAATAATACGAGAAACATACGAATTTGAATGTCGTAATATATCGTTTACAAAATGCGGTTTGTCACGTCTCTATACAGAATCAGCCATTTAAAACTATACGAAGGGAAAACAACATTAATTAACTATAATAACAATTATTTACACGCCATTTTTTTTTATGCGACTGCGAAATATCACGCTATCAGGAATACGTCAAAGAGGCAAAAAAGAAAAAATGAAGAAATAAAACGCGTGTTTCCTATTGCGGTAGTAGATAAACGCTTTAAAGTTCAGTGCCAGCGGGGCACCTGTCTCCGCGTTTGATCTCATCTCGTGCACTCGACGCGTTCCCGGTTAATTCGCGGCCGCGCATGCAGAAGTGCACACATGCGAGAAACTCACGACATTCGAAAGTTGCCACGCTGCCTTTCGCTCTTCTCCTGTATTCTCTTCTCTGTATCTCGTTACTTTTTTTTTGTTCGATTCCTTCAAGTTCTTGGCATCTTTTTTTTATTTTCTCGCAATGCCGGATCTCCTGTACATGCTGAAGGAGTCACTGAAAGCGGTACTGCCCGGAGCACGCGACCGTATTCGACAAATTGCCCGAGAATTCGTCGATTTCTTAATTCCGGATGGGTATTATATCCGAAAACGCTTTTCTTAGCGGTCAAAATTGCAGCTGTCGCGAAAATACCACGATGAAATTATCGCATCACGAATTGCATATTCGTATTGTTAAGTAAAACGGTCGGGCAGTCATTAGTTCGTAAACGATGAAACACGGTGAGCGTGTTGATTGAGTTATCTGCATGTTGAAATCTCGAGAAACCCCTCTGGAGAATTGTTCACGCGAATGTCTTTTTCGAGAACGGAATTTCTCGTCAGATTTTCTTTTTGTACGGTGAGGTTAGTATGAATTTTTGAAATTACAGGGATTCGTGGTCGTCAATGGGTTCGAAATTAATTCCATGTGAGAAAGTGAGAGAAATAACAGCGACAATATCCTTCATTTCCCTTCGGATGGTGTGAAACGAAAAAAATATAATAAAATCTTAAAATGCGTCCGCTATTCCAATTTTTAGAATACCACGGGTATTTTTCTAACCTCCACACGTAGTACCCGTATGAAAAAAACCGCCGATGGCTGCAATGACGGAAGACGAGAATCCTATCCGCAAAAAAATCATCATTACCGATCGATTGCAATGATGACGGAAGAGAATTACCCTATACGCATGAGATGCGTGCGCGTAAGTGGTTGCGGATAATCTAATGATCAGTGGAACATACGTGTAGTTTTTCCACCTCTTTTTTTCATTGGGATTTTTTGTTTTTTCAACTATTTCGAACATATTTTCTATGACTAAAACGGTTCATCTCTTACATTATAACTTTTTTTTCTACGAACGATTTACGTACTTCCTAACCTATTATGGATAATAAAACGCCGCAGGAGAGCGCCGCATTCGTTCGTCAATTTTTTTTTTCATGGATTTTATGTTTTTTTTTTTTTTTGTCAAAAACGAGTTCTCTCGATTTGTAATGAGGTCGTTTTACTCTCTGATTTCAGCAAATTTCGTGTATATATATATGAACTTTACCAGTGGCCAACCTGGCTAATTCACCGGCACCGGCGTGCTTTGTCGTTTTGGGAAAGGCGTGTGTGAAAATTAAAACAAACATATCAGTCCCGATTGTGAGAGTACTCGGTAGAATCGAGCAGCCGCAAGGAGGATGAGACAATGGAACGTTGAAAAAAGAAATAAAAAAAAAAAACAGATAATACAGGTCTGTATAGGTAGACGGGAGAGTTAAGGAGAGAAGAATGAGAGACAATGCTGCTTTGCGACGGTGCCTTGTAAGGTGAACTTTAACTCCGAAGAGATATCACACGAATCGCGACCTCGGAATCTCAATAATTCAGACTGTCTTCTAAAAACAAAAAAAAAAACCGAACAACTCTCCGCAACCCCATTAATCTCTGCCTCATTAACAATTGCTAATAAATCAAAACTTGGCTTACAAATCGCTAAAAAAAAATAAAAAAAAGCGTCATAAAGCGTCATTACCGTCCCAAAACGAGATTGAGGCGCGTCCCATCCATGACTCGATTTCCTCATGGTCGTTCTCAGGGAAGTTCTTTGCGGCTAAGTCGTCGCCAGCGGGCGGGCGGTCGTACGCGTGGGACTTTGCCTCGTTAATTAGAACTTAAACTCGAGCGAAAGCAAAGCAGTGCGCTCGCGTTATTGCGTTGTCTTAGGTGTACACACAGTGGGGACCGGCAGGTAGATTAGCGACTATACTATACGCACGAGAAGGAACAACGAACGAATTTGTACTCGTTGGACGGAGGCACAAAAAATCCATTCGCGTACCCAATTCCGTCAGTGGAGAGTGTAATTAATTGCTTTTACAAGTTCGGCTTTCATTGGCTTATGCACATACGCTATAGTTTCATGGCGCCTGTGTTTCGCCCTCTCGGGAATTCGAACGTCTGGACTCTCGAGATAGAATACAAGTGTGCGCGTGCGTTAAACTCGAAACACACAACAAGTCTCGACGACTTATGCCCGCGCGCGGCACCATTCTCCTTGCATGTGTGGAGAAAATTACGCGAATGTCGAATGAACTGAACGAGAAACGCGCGGATAAATACCTCGAAGTCATGCATATACACATCGGACTCAGATGAATTGGTATCAGGGTTATACGGGTCAAGCAGTCGATAAATTTACTCAATTTGTCTGAGTTTATACAGTCATCAGGCAAATTTATATATTCGAAATAAATGGAATCGTTAAAACCTTTTCTTCACCTATATACATTCATAAATGCACGATAATTAATATTATTTTATGCAATTTTCGATTATTTGCATTGTTGTATTGTTTGCGCGCAGAAAAAATAATGGGTAAGTGCAAAATTTTTTTCGATGATTTTATAGACCGAATTTTTTAACGAAACATATAATAAAAATTATAATCAAAAAAAAAAAATGTGTAAATTTTATTTTTCAACAGAAAATACAAAATGTATACGTTGTTTGACCCGAATTACTCCGATTCCAGATACCGAGTACATATAAGTATACGTTTGTCGGGCAATCTAGCTATTTGGTCACTCGTGCGAAACCGGCATCGTGCATATGCTCTTATACTGTCCTTTAAGAATAACGACAGGAGCATAGCATTTATACCTCGTTACAGTAGTTACTACAAACTATATCTCTCGTACTTCCGGAACGTGTACCTATGGTATATATACTATATGCGCGAAGACTTTGAGGATTTCTTCGTACCAATTAACGCCACGGAAACGTAACGTGCCCAAGATAATCAGTCTAGCGTGCGAGAAAGATGAGAAGAGGGGAACGAAAACACCTCTCGTCCCAGGCGAGCTTCTTGTCCTTTCCCATATCCATATCTTCTTCCCTTTCTTCGCGATCGGGACTCTTCGTCGCGAATAAAAAAAAAAAAAAAAAAAAAAACAAGACGACTCGCAAAAACGTGACGATCCAAGCGTCACATCTTCTTTTTTTTCGATCTCTAATCGAAAACATACGTGCGACTCGGTCGCACGTATAGACGATGCGATATATATCTCATTGAATTAAGAAGATCTTCACTTGTGATCCCATACCGATACGTCCCGATTAACACGTTCGACACGCAGTATAGTGAAAGATGCGAGAAACGTATATATACACTTTCCCGTTCTCTCCGTACGATATATGAACCAAAGTCTGAGTAAATATCATTCGCTCTTTCGACTATAGTGATTTCTCCTTCGGATAAAAATTCTGTACAATTTTCGTACTCTGCAGACCAAGACGTTAATTTAAATGCAAAACATTATTACTGAACATTATAATTATAATTAAAACAATGAAAAAAAAATAATGTTTAAAATATTCGGCTTATAATTTCCGGCTTTTCGATTTGAGTAAAAGTTCATTTATAACGAGCCGAAAAAAAATCTTCGTTTATCATTCGAAATTACCGGTAAAAAAGGGTTAAACCATTGACGTACTGTTTCCATTTGGAATATTAATCACTTGAGACGCAATTCTGATATCGGTTGAAATTTGCGCGTGAAGAATCGGTGTTATATGTACAACAGGTTGTAGTACAGATGAATGCACGTGAAGTAAATCGCTGCCGGTAGATCGCGGGCCAAGGTCACGGTCCCACGTATCCAATTCGACCGTTGTGTCCGGTATGGCATACTATTCATGCAGTATACATATAGTTATACATATTGAATATATGTATAATATATGTATAAATATCTGTATATGTATATACATATATACCGGTAAGAGCCCTCTGATTTACTCTCGTTTTGCTCCACTCCGTTGGTTCCGGGCATCGGGACGAGCAAACTCTCCCGTATGCCCCGAGGGTGTTCCTCGAATAACCAGGAGGAGCCGGAGTAACCAAGAGCTCAGGATCAATGACGAATTACTATTATGAATCATACTGCCCCGTGGCTATCTCGCGTACCAACGGCCACAGGAACAACAAGTGTTCGCGAAAGTCTATAAGCAACCGAGAGGGAGAGAGAGAGAGAGAGAGAGAGACAGATATATAAAACGGTCGCAACAAATGTATACTCGCGGCTCACTTTCGCTTTGTTCCTGCGGGAACCGCTCGCGATCTCAGCCGCATTCCGCGAATGGCAAGGACCTCTCGCACGCTCGAGATCTCATCGATCTATGCTCGATTCGCTCGGCCGATTCCAATTGCCATTGGAAATAAATGAAAATAACTCGCGCATCTCACAACTAAGAGGATAGTTCGCGGCATCGTTTTTGCGAAGTATTTCAAACACGACAAATTATTTCGTCATTAATATTTAATTAAAAATCGCCGATAGGAATCGCAATGAATTTCGTAGAATGTGAGATTTTCGTCAGTAACGATATTTCATGAGATCGAAAAATCTGTAAAGCGTCGGAAAGTTGGTAGTGAATGACGTAATAAGAGCAGAGAAACTGAAAAATAAGGAACCCGCTTTTGCTACTCGTCTTCGAGGTTTCCGCAGTCGGACGGCGTGTCCACCGCGGAATTCCGCAGCTGCAGTGCTTAGAGCTTATACTCTCGATCCTGACTAGTGAAAAGATATACCGAGGACGCGAGAGAGAGAGAGATGAATCACGAGGGCAAAAGAGAGACCCCTCCGTGTGATCGCGAAAGACTCGCGGAGAAGTTCCAGCTTCCAGCACGTCGCATTCCTGGCGTGACTTATAGGAATAAGCCGCGATGGAACGCGAGCTCTCGCGTTCTAAGCTGCGCGCAACTTCGAACAGTCTGCTAGAAGGTTTCTAGCCGGCTGTTGCGCTAACCCGCTCGTGAGATAAGTTAGTGGAACTCCAACAGCAGGACGGAGAAATCGTTCGGTCGCAGACTCCAGACGCACGACAAGTATAATGTCACCGAAGCGCAGGTGTTACTAAAATGAATAAAACTAAATCCAATATTCGGAGAATCCCCGACTCGTTTGCATATCGTGGAACTGCACTAATAGCACGATTAACGACTTAGCGAAAACTCGAACCATTTATCATATCCCCTTCTGAATCTCATGATTAACCACCATTACTCCATTACGATGTTCTTTTCTTAACCCAAAATCTCAGATCTTCGCATATAAAATTTATCGATGTATTATCAGTATAATTCTGAAAAATCGAATGCATTTTTTATCTTAAATTTTTTTTTTATTCGAATTTGATTGAAAATTGTTAAATAATCCTTTGCTCTGTCATTTGTCGGTGTCGTAATATAAAAATAGTCTCGAAATTAAGAATTATAATTGTTCGTACAAAATATGATCGATAGCGTATTGCGAGTCTCTTTACGGTCGAAATATCTATTAACAAATAATTTTTCCGTCAAATAATGTATAATAATTCACTATCATGCATTGCGGTTCGTTATACATAAATAATGTACCATCAAAGGACCTCTGGAGCGCTAACTAAATGTTGGGTCAACCCATTAGCCTCTCGGTGCACTCATGCAATCCTCTCTCTCGCTTCTCGTCGTCTCACTTAGTTCGCTGTCTCCTTTTGGAGTCCTCCGCGCTCCCGCAGCATTGGCAATATCAACATATACACATATATCGTATATATACGTATATAAAATCCATAGCCATACGCACCTTGCTGCGTTGCTCGCGGTTACTTTCCCTGACACACATATTCCACATCAGCCAACACTCGGCCTGCGCAACTCAAACGTATTAACACACGCGTATAGCAATACCGATGTCTACCAAACGAACGACGACACATGACGAAGTCGCATTCGCCAAAGACGCGCATAAATATTTGTCCCTGCAATCCTCTGACTCCATGATATTTTTCATCATTTTTTTTCTTCCTTCCTTCGTAAGAGACATATCCCATTTACGTATCTCTACAGGTGTACGAAGCCGGGATCGGTATTCCGCGCACGTGTACCGAAGTTCGCGCGAACGATCCCAAAGGCCGCGAAACTCTCGGCACGAACGAGAGTCAAGCAGAAACGACGAACAAAATCCTCTTTGATGCCGCACGCGCATGTGTACATATATACTGAGCACTGCAACCTTCTTGTCTCGTACGTGGGCAAAATATACACAGAAAAAGATCGAACGCGATTATTATCCGCGATATTGACGCGCTTTTCACATGACAAACGATCTATCTATATATATTTATACTATACATACATTTAACGCCGCTCATGCGGAGGAACGTGAACATGGGCACCGCGTATCCACGGACTATACGCAGCGCGCGATGTTTCGACGAAAGAAAAAAAAAAAATATATATATATATATATATATACATATATTTACGCACGCTTTCGACGTTGCGCGATTCGCACACACCGAGGGTAATTACACGGCGTGGATATATACAAACCCTTTTCCTTCTCTAAAGTGCGAGGTGTATAGGTAAGCGCGCTTGACGATAAGGATTTCTGCGTGTAATATATTTCGCGCGAGCTGGAGATGCATATAAACGGAGAGGGCTGAGAGTTCCTCCCACGTTTCGAACAAGCCGATAGAATCTTTAAGCACCTTTTCTTTTCTATTTTTTTCCTAGTAAGGGTTTTAATCAAATTCCTTTGGATACTTGGAGGAGGTGGAGTTAACCCTTCGCGTATATCGAAACGTATATCGTCGTTGCAAAACATCGCGTTGCCTTTTTTCGGCGATATTTTTATATAGCGATATAAATTTTTGTAATGATTTTTTTTCGCTGATAACAAATCAACAACATTTCAAAGTACGCGTGTAAATTTTTAAAAATTTATTCAACCACATTGCGCTATTATTCGAAGTGTTCGAGGATCGGCAAGCGGCGAATTGGAGTACACATACGTAGCGGCTAATCACTATCGCTTTCATTTGTAAATTAAGGATGGATAAGCGAATGAATTTCCTGGATGAAATTCTTTTTGCGTACGCTTCGACGAGTTTGGTTTCGTATCTAATCCGCGCACACTTTCGAAGTTACGAGGATCGATTTCTAAACTTATAAGGGACCGAGAGGGTGAATGAGACGGAGAGAGAGAGACGAGGAGACATAGTTGATGTCCAATCGCATGTAGCATATAGCAGGGAGAGAGAGCATTTTTCTTGGACGAGTTCCGCGAGGCGGTATACGGTAGATGGAGTGTAGAAAATGGTATGAATGTCTGAATGTGTTTGCTGCATGCGTAGGTATGTATACCGATTCTACGCTGCCAGCCGGAGAGCTTACAGGGGAACTAGTCGATCGCAAAGGCATTCCACGTGTCCATCGATCGCTCTGTGTGTACTTTCTATCGATGCGTGGTAAAACCTTGCTGCTGCATGCTCGTCGAACCGAACGAGAATCGAACAGACGAACAAGAGCTCTAACAGCTTTGCTCGCTATCTGCACATGTGCGCGCGTGTGTTCGTGTCGGCGGATCCAGAACTCCACCTTTCTCCGTGAACGAGATATCTCCTCGAGCTTAGAAGAGAAGACAGAGTTCAACTTCGCAGAATTTATGATACGACGTCGCCGATGTCTCTCGGAAAGATTCTTAGAAAATTCGCGAGATGCTTGTATATGAGGGATTAAATAATCACGCGACCAAGAAATGTTGTTCAGCGTGTAGTTTTTTTCTATACATCGCATATATATTACCAAACATTCTATCGATCAATTTTCCATATTTATTTCTGGTTTAAGCATAATGTATGAATGTATTTATTTATTTATTAATAGAACTAACAAAATGATATCAAAGGTAATGAGAAAAAAAATAAAATAAAAAAAAAAAACAAAATCGATTTATTTATTACGATATCATATTTTTCGACTCTCATGACATCGAAAAGGACTTTCAAAAAATATACGATTGATCATTTTTTAGCACGTCGAGTTTTTCGTAATAAATAATCCACAGAATTGCGATTCGTGAACTTGAATTAAATATCTGGCGGATAGTAACCGCGGAAAAAAGTGCAACGGGGTTTAGAGAGGGAGATGTAGGAATTTACATACGACCGTGAAAGCTGCACGAGGAGAGACAAATAATTTCTGCCACAGGCCATTACAGCGAGATGAACGAGCATCGGCCGCTATCGGTTCTGTTCTCTCGGGGATTCCCCTTGTCGGTATTCGCCCATATCTTATCTATTCACCGTTCCCACAGCGTTAGGTAACAGGCGCATAAGGGTTGAACCCTCGACGATTTTTGACGCGTATACACGGTCGGGAAGAGTAACGTTCTCTCTGCGTATCGCGAAGCTGTTGCGTTCAAACCGAAGATGAACGTTGAAACCGCCATTTCTGCTGTTAAATCTCAGCCTCCTAATGCGCTATGCTAGTCAATTTCACTGCGGGGATACCGTGAACTTAGCTAAGGTGGTGGTACTAATATACCTAAGAGGTTGCGCCTCTTCTACTTCTACTTCTACTTCCTCCTCGTATCTTCCATGGCTCGATCCGATAAATCGGGAATGCAAACAAGAGATTGTTATCTCTCGGTTGCGCTCCGTTATCGCGGATATTACATCTGCGTATCCGCGAGCACAGTCGCGGTCCGGGCCCTCTGTATACGTGCGAGTGCACCAGGAAAAGGGTAACGAGCAAAGCTGCCGCGTTATAAACTTCGATGAGCCCTTCCTCTAGCATCCTACAAGCTTTTCTATAGCTTCCTATAATAGCTACGGGGTACAGGAGAGACTGAGAGTCCTCTATCCCCGAGGCTGAAGGAACGCATGCGCATAGTTCAAACTCGACTTATCGCGGTGGGATTCTTCGGAACATTAGACTCGATTGATACGTTGTCAAGTTCATCGAGTATTCAGGAATTTCTCCATGAGAAACTATTTTTTATTTATTTATTTATTTTTTGCAATTATTGGTTAATTATACGGTACCGCAACGCTCGACACCTACGATATCATATTTATGCACGCGAGATTGCAGGTATTTTCTTTGCCGCTGCTGACTTATTATTATGAACGATGATTTACATGAGATTCACGATCGAATAAATTGACAAGATTGAATGTTTAATTTTTAATATATATAGCCTTCATATACTTATATTTATTTCCTTTATTATTTGCGACTAATAAAATGAATATCTGCTCTTTACATTTTTTTATAGGGATACTTGCAGATTTTTTTTTTTTTCGTCGCGAAACATACAATTTATTTTAGTGGATAATGATTTTGATGTCCAATTCTCTTCAATATATTCTTTTTTTTTTCCGTCTCGAACATATACTCCTAATAACATCGCACTCTTCCGATCTCTATATCCGCGAAACTTTCGAATTTTTTTTCATTTATATATTCAGTACACGCGAATTGACGATGACAGCCGAACGCATCGAAGAAACCTTCAATGATATTGAGTTTTCAAGGCTCCTCTCGCGAAGAGGCGCTCCTCGAGCCGCTTAAACTATATCGAATCGACCCGATTTTTTCGACGATTAATTTCGAGTCGCCGATCGAATCGATTAAATCGATCCTTCGGAGGTGAAAGCAACTCCTGAAGCCGCTGGTGCCGAATTATTATGCAAAGTGAGATGATTCCCGTTCGTCTTTAGCTCGGCGTTTTTTTTTATTATTATTATTTTTTTATATATACCCCGTAACATTTTTCTACTCTCGAACATGCGACACACTGTGCTTTGCAACGGGACATCCGCGAATTCTGGTCACCGCGAGAGGTAAAGGTCATCTCGTACATAATTCAAGAATTTATTAATGTATTCGCCATCCTGCATAGAATACATTTTTTTTTTTTAATACCACCTGATACTATATCTCGCGACGAATGAACGTTTAAGAGACGATGAATCCGCGATGAATTATATTCCGAATTCCGCTCGTGTTATTACAACCCTCTGCGGGAATCTGCATCGTGTCCATTTATTTCAATTTTTTCGTTTTTTTTTTTTCGCCAAATTTTTCGTCGTGAAAGAGAGTGAGACCGTCGGGATATTGCCGAGAGGATGAATAGCTATAATCTTTGATTAACGAGGGTGTACTATCTTTCTCCGTCTCCCTCCCTCTCTCTTACTCTGTTGCGTTCGAACGCGATGAAGAACCTGATGCTCACTTCGCGCGGCATCGCTCATATTTTACGTATAATTGCCATTATATCGACTTTCTCGAGGCTCCTCTCTTCCCCGCGCAACCTTCGTATCCGCGAATGCAAATAATAAAGTCAACGGTTGCCGGAGCCTGTTGATCTTTCAGTGAATTACGATCAACAGCTTCCAATTCCTTTCCTCGAATTATCGTACAAACTTGTAGTTCTCTTTACGCGCCGTACGTTATACCTGTAGTTTTTATAGTATATAATAGTCATCGGCGCGCGACGGAGAGTAACATTAAAATAAGGCCAAGGCGTGGCTCGGGATGACAACGAGAAGAATTTATATGCTCTCTCACGGCTCCGCTATGCCGACTATCATACACACGAGGTTTGCACTATACCGCCGCTCATGGGAGTTTGCGCAATTAGGTAAATATCGTGTCGTTTCATCGCAAATAGCACGTGCAAACGGTCACAACTGTTCAACATCGGCCGGCACCAGTCACCGGTGGCCGTGTTTATACATTTCTGTAGACTTGGGGATTCCTGAGAGAGCTGAACTCGACAGATCATCTGTTAGTCATGCTTTCGAGAATTATTCCTCTTCCTTATTATAAGTTATTATATAAGATTAATGCGTGAAGATATATTCCTCTTTCGGTTGTTCGTTTAACTGCGATCTTTTCGTTTGTTATGTCGGAAATAAAATTTTATTATTATGTAAGAATAACGAAACAAAAATTAATATTATTAAAATTGTATTTTTTTTATGATTTTTAAAAACGTGGATAACAAACTCCGTATACAATTTTTTTTTTTTTCAAGAGTTCATTTTTAAGTTTTCGTATCTATATTAATCTTCAAAAAGCATAGCGGATATTTAAAATCAATTTGGAGGGTTAACGGTGTTTGGAATTTTGCGATCGTAAAATGTTGACTCAGTATACATACTAAAAAAAATCGCAACAACTCACTTCGTTGTCGGTGTTTCTCGCGAGAATTATTTACAAATAATAGTTTTTTTTTTGTTATTCCTAACATTTGAATACCGACTCTTGTACGGTCTATTGAGTGGCATTGGACCGCGTATTTAGAAGATGTAAATACACCTGTCCACACACGACGTGGCCGTGAAACTAAACATAACTTTACGCTGTGACTATTCTGCTAGAATTGTTATTCATTATTCATTTTTAGACAGTACTAACGAGCGTCTCGACTACCGAAAGAGAATGAGTCGTTGGGCTTTGGGTCAGGAAGAGCCTCGTAAACGTGCGAAGGAACTTTGACGAGAAAAACGAGGAGAAAAATGATGACGAGACGGCAGATGTACCGCTGCTCCGTGAGCCTCGAACGAACGGGAGAGCGCACAGTTTCGGACGAGTCCCGTACGCAAGGTACCGTGAAATCGCAGGTGATACGATCGAGAGGTGTACGGAGATTCCGGGGACTTCTCGTACTTCCGGAGAACTGGAGAACTGACTTCCCCCCCCCTCCCTCCCCGGCGTTTCTTCACTCTTTTCTCTATGCTCAGCCGACGTCATCATACGGGAGGAGGAGCACCAGGAGAGAGGAGAAGAGGCGGATTGGACAAGCTATTAAGTTCACCGCAAGTGCCGCTCGTCGGGACACCGCCACCGCACTGGCCGCAACCAAGACGAGGACAACGACGAAGCGGATAGTTATCTAATTGCGAGTGAGAGTGTAGGTATACGACCAACAGATAGAGAACACTGTGCGAACACTCGACGGGTTAACGCTCTTTCTGTTTTCCCCTCGAGTTCGTGTTTGCGCCGCATATTCTTCCTGTTTCAGCGCCAATGGCAAAAGAATTTCTTATGGAGTTCGCGAGAGATAAAAATCGTCGATTTTCAAAATTAGAACGATCGCAGTGACGAAAAAATGTATATATATATAATTACAGAAAAAGTTGCGTATCCGAATTTCATTTTTTCTTTGCTTTACGGACTTTGTGTGATTTTTTTTTCTTTTCTTTCACTTTTATCGTAATTCGACGAATAGCAAATAAATGTGTGAAATTCTTTTCCATCCTTTCCACGAACAATCCAAGGTACTATTTTACAATGCCAACGCTAGAAAGCATTAAGTGTCGACAAGAAATAAATAGAGGAAGAAGAACTCTCTCGCGGTCGTAAAGTTTAACGCATTGTCTTTGGCTTCCAAGCGTAAAGATGAAGCCGACTCTTGTCTCGTTTTCCTCCGCGCGCACTGTTCGTTTGTGCATTGTTTTTTTTTCGTTATATCAGAAACAATATTCTTCGAGGTAATTCGATAATTTTCCAGATTACAAAATCTAACATATTACATACACGAATATTTTTCTCCATGCGCTGCGTGAAAAATTTTTCGTCCGTCGAAATTTTCATTATTCATTATCGTAATTTTGAAAGTCTTATGCATTTATTTCGAAATATTTGACAAGACGGATGAAATAAAATCGGAAAGAACATAGCGACTGCGATATCACGAGTGACTGACGTTTTCTCTATAAGGTGCAAAAACACGACGAGAAATCGAGCGAACCATAAGCGACGGTGAGAGAGTATATCGCGATGCTGTCTAAACGCTAAAAGCCACTGCTCCGTAGAGCTCAATGTTAGATATACTATATGTATATATACACATTCGTGAAGAATCGTGCGATCTAAAACTGTAGGGAATGCGAACGTAATTGTTTGCCACGGGGGGATAAAAAGGCAATAGTAAAACCGTACAGCGACTACTTAGAACGCTCGTACTTTCGCGGATTTATTATTGCGATATGCCACGCAAATTACTAACCGATTTTCGTCGATTCCTTTCAGAATAAACTACAATTATACACGAAAGTATTAATCACCATATGCATGTTTGTTACTATTGAATAATAATAATGTATGCGACTTTAAATTATACGAAACATTAATCCTTTCACGTTTATGCTGAGAGCGCTTTCACGCGCTTCTAATAAATGTAAGAATAAAATTAAAACCCGCGAAAGCTTAAAAAAAAATGACAAAAAATGTAAATTTTTTATTTATTTAATAAATAAATTGCCATCCATTTTATTAGACTGCTACAAAAATTTCGTAATTTTTCGATGTATTTGGAGGTTATGGTTCGTCAATTTTAAACCAATTCACATTCTCGATCATCGACAACTCAATGAGATTAATGTTATCATATTTCAACAAATCGTAATTTCGCCAGATATTATCATTTACATTATCGCGATAAATAAACTCGATGCAAAATAATTTCCGTGCATTATTGCTTCGGCCGATTTCATTGACTCGGATGTGAATTCTGATTGATGCCGAACATAATTTTGCCTATCTTATCGGGATATCTTTGAATATATTACAATCTATCGTCGCGATCTCAACGGCACAAGGATTAATGTATGCGTGTCAGGTGTGTGCGGCGAGTGTATTCGGGACGAGTATCTCCCCGAGGCAGGGAGAACGCGAAAAGAACACTCTAATATCTCGGAGTGTAATTAGGGCGTGCGGCCTCGTCTTACCGTGTCAGCGGGCACGACTCACAAACGGGAGAGTGTATGTACGGCACATACATGGGGTATATTCGGTTTCTGCGATATATTCGAGAAAACGAAATGAGAGTTCCGACTGTTCGTTTCGTGCGGTGCAAACGGCGCGCGGCGAATGGGTGCGTATCGCTCGATGTTTAACGCTCGTATTAACGTTTATGGATATACGCGTGTACGTTGTTGCAGGTCGTCCATATACATTTGCAGTTGCAGGAAAATCACGGTAAAAGTTGTGCGCGACGTGGATGTGTGCGCCGCGTATGTTGAAATAGCGCTAACCCAGTCATCGCGACGGATCGACGGATCCGCTTTCCGCGGGCTGACTGGAAAAGGCTAGAAAGTGCGGTAGTCTTCGGTTTCTGGTTTTTAGACAGCTTGGTGCGGAGAACCGCGTATTAGCGACCAACGGAAACAACACTACGCGATCGTATTTATTACAGAAAAATTCGATGTTTACGAATTATTTCGTCTTTACGAAAGAATCACTGACGATAAAAAATATTTGCGGTCCGAATGAAAAAAAAAAAAAATTTAATAATCGATGACGATCGTGAGAAAAATGTGATAATTATCGCAGCGAAATGAATAGTATCAGATCATCGTCGCTAAAAATATATCTATCGGTAATCGGAGTGTAAATGAACAACGATGAAAAATAATGGAACGATAAAAATCGGCAATAAAAACGATGAATTTTAATATCTCGTGAAGTAATGTATGAAGAGATTACTTGGATAACTGCAGAGTTAGTTAACTCGTAATTAACGCGTCAACTGAACATGTCTGCAACTCGAGGTGTAGTAACTGTCTACTGGCAACTATGATTTCTTAATTACATTAAGGTCAGTTTATGTTTGGAAAGCGTAAAAAAATTCTACAGCTAACTACAATTGTTGGATTATAATGAACACATTTTCATTTACATGATGATGAAGAGGCGGTTATTGCCACTGGTTTTTCCAGTTAGATGGACTAAGAAAACGGTTTATTTTGCAAGTGGCAGAGCAATCAACGCGACATTATTTCTTCGCCACTGATCGACTAAATTATCAGTCAATTTTAATAATCGTCACATTTTATTCGGAGCGTAGGATTAACTATAATGTAACACACGTTTTTCTGCATGCGAAGCGCTAGTCCCGTTAAACCCATTTAAAAAAACGGAGTTTACCCAATTTTTGGAAAAAAAAAGTTAGTTATTAAAACACATCACAATATATGTATTTAACTTAATAATCAGCTGTTCGACAGTTGCTGCATTTTCTTTAATTAATTCCGATCGTATGAATGAGCGCAAAAAAAAGTTCTATCGCACATCGTCGATAAATCTTTTTTAATCGAATGATACCGAACGTTAAACCGTTCGACAAATTGGCTTTATCGCGCTTTACAAATTTACTCGTCGCTGTACATCAAGAAGAAACGTTATAACGGTGCACACGAAGATCGACGAGGCCGCGGCAACAAAAACAATAATACGCGACCACGTGCTACGTCTCGAATTTCACACTAACGAAAATCTCGATCTTTTTTTCTCCCCGAATGATTAATGTTCGTCGATGATTGATAAACACAATTAAATCGATTTCCGCGCCCAGTATCATTGCGCATTGCCGGTATGGTATGTTCATTGTTGGGTGCAGAGATCGACGTGCCGGGAATTCTAGGGCGTTAGAACTCTCGAGCCGCGCCACGCAAATCGATATACACGTAGGATCGAGAACGAGGCGAGAGGCAGCCGTTGCCGCCGCCGCACGAGAAACGAAATCGACACTTACCGATAATCGAGGCTCAGCTTTGCTGTTGCTCCCTTTCCCACGGCGCCGCCGATATTTCAATCCGACACAGCACGAGCAACCAAGCGAGATAGAGATAAGGGATACACGAGAGAACGAAAGGTAAAGAAGTAAGAACAGTGGGAAGGAAAGAGACGAAGAAGAGCAGCGGGACCGGGTCGCGTACTCTTGCTGGGGGCCACTATGTCGCTTTAAAAGGTCCACTCGTGCCAATGATTAGAGGAAAAAACTTCACTTGTCTGTTTTCCGCGATGTTTTTTTTTTCAGAAATCCTGTTAATTGTTGTCTAACGAATTTGCTTAATGAATATGATTAATTCGTCAACAGTTTTAATAATCCATCACTCATGTCTCACGTTATATAAAAACTTCAAATGTTGAGTCGTATATTATTATAAGAGTTTGTTTTACGGAACGTATAACCAATGTATTACATTTTTCATTCAGATTAAAAAAAATTATTCTCGGGAAGAATATTTAATTTTTTTTTTTTATAAATCTTCGATAGAGTTACCGCACAATTGTTTATAACGCGAATTGCAAATTTTACGTCTTGCTTTATTTCCGGGAAAAATTTCGTTACAACGCGACGAGTTGTGTGACACGCGCGTTAAACAGCCTTCGACGCACGTTCTGAGATATGTGAGCTGAGGCGGTGTGAGCGTTGTGTTTACATTCTCTCGATTGGATGAGGTGAGGTGTGCGCGCGCGCGACCGGCGTTATACTATCTACGACGATGTCTCGGAGGCAAGTGCGGCCCCCGCGTTCTTCAAGACAGGGAATCGAGACCGAGACGAGGACGGCCGCGGCCGAGCTTCCCCCCCTCCCGCGGTCGTGTATACTCACGAAGTTTCTTGTTGCGCTACGCGCGGGGGCCTTTCTCACTCTAGCTGTAGCGTTAAGTCCCGAGATCTTCTACCCTCTCTCCATCTCTCCCGTTCACCATTGCCGAGCACACGAGAACATGGCAAGGTAAGGCAAGGTAAGAGAATCCATGGCACGGCTGCCTACGGGACCACCGTGCGCACACCATCATCCCGAAGAACTCTTCTTCTCTTCTCGAATGCCGCGCGCTTCTTCTTCCGCCGCCGGCTTTTATCGCTGACTCTTCTATGCGCGCTCTCTCTCTCTTTCTCTCTCTCGCCTTCATCTCGTACTCTCCTTAGTCTCTTCGACCGCCAAGAAAAGGAACCTCCACTTTCCCGCTATAACGTTTATACACATCGTCGAAAGCCATGCCGAGCGCTAATTCGATCGGAGTTGTATCGATTTTCGACGAGATTCTTTGTTATCATTCGAATTGTAGCATATATTTTTAATCGTTTATATTATACAAAGAAATCCATTCTCGCTGAATCTTTTATTAGAGGGCTTTTTAGATTTATCTGTCATCGAAATTATTTTCATCTCGCCGAAAGTATGGTATACCAAAAAGCAGAAATGGACGAAAAAATAGGGAACATCGAAAGGCGAGAAAAATAGTTCTGCATAAATAGGGAGAAACTGAAGACGATTTTAGAGACATATTGCGTCTTCTTTTTGTTTATCAACATGGAGCACAGTGACGTGCGCGTGCGTGCTTTTTAATTGGACGTTAGATTATTTTCCGATACGACGACGTCATCAATGTGATATATATGTATATCATATCGAGCCAATGGAAAACAAAGAATTTAGTTGAAAACAACGAGTTTTCAGCTGGAGAATCATAAAATATTAGCTTTTTTTGTTTATTTTCTACAACTAAACATCGAAAAGCAAAGATATACAGGGCGTCTCGAAAGTAAAAATTAAAAATATCGAAAAAAAGCTCTCGAAGTAAATTGTGTCAGAAAATAGTTTTAAGTGAATCTTCATTCGAAAAAATCATTCAGATAATAAATCGATGGAAACCTATAGATATAATTATATATGGATTAGACACAACATAGTATACCTTAGCGTAATAAATACCGTTAGTTAATGATTTTCCTAAAAAAATATAATAATCAACATATGTTTTCTAACTGCAGTATGATTATAACAATTTTACGAGAAAGCGAAATTCTCAGAGACATTATGGTAGCCTGTCGTCGTGACTACTGTCGCCGCTTCGTCGGCTCTCCCACTATTTCTTTCTCTCGAAGGGCTCCTCATCGTCGTCGTCGTCGTCGGTGAGAGCAGAGTAGAGCTCATCAACGCTCGAGCGGCAAGAACGGAACGGATCGAGAGTTGATTGCACTCGTCGCTTCCGCTGTTTCGGGAGCTCGAAAGTCCACTCGACTCTTCTTCGGCTTCGGTGCATCTGTGCAACTCGCGTTTTATCCGTGCGGCATCGCACCATAGAATACGCTCGAGTTCTCACAGGTGTACGAACATGTATAATATAGCATAGCGTAAAAAAAAATTCCGCGCGAAATGTGCATTTAAATTTAATTTCATTGAGACCCCGCGAGCAAGTAGCCCCCCCACGTCGTTGAATCGCGGTCATCGGTTGGAAGAACCAGCAGCCCAACAGGGACAATTTCTCGTCGCCTTCGATTATACTCCGCGCATCAGTGGTGGCGAAGCTGAACGCGTCTTTCTCGACGCTATGAAGAAAAAAAATAAAATAAAAATTAAAAAAGTTGGCCAGATGCTCTTTTAATAGTTCTCTTTTCCTCTGCGGGCGTACATCCAACGATTCTACAGGTAATAATGCGACGGTGGCAATAAGGTGACTTCGCGGGGAGCCCGCGCGCTGTCGGGATGCCACCGCACTCGCCGTCGGCGAGAACACTGTATAGTTGTGGAATATGTACCATATAGTATACTACATTATACTGACCCACCGGCACGAATCAGTGATAGCTCAATCCCTCACTCGCCCAGCACGCGGGCTATTCACAGACTTGGTCAACAGCTAAGAAACTTCACTCTCGAAGCAAACTCTTCGGTAATTTTGTACGTAATTACTAATTACACTCGAGGATTACCGGATTCATCTTTCACGCGATCTTCGTCATTATAGAACGAGTTGAATAACTTCGAGTTTTTTTTTTTTTTTTTTTTTTTTAAGGAGCCTCACGCGGAAGCTATACGCATTCTCGAAGCGGTGATGCTTATTTAATTTTTAATCTCTCTTACGTCTTTCATAACATTCCTTGTGACTCTTCAGCTTCCTAGCGATATATATAGATTAAAAAAATATTTATTCACGCATTTTAATGGAATTCTTTTCATAAAATTCAGTAGAATGATAATAAATAAAAATATAATACAACGTTTCTCCGATCGAATAGTTTATGAGATATGTATTAAAAAATTGATTCAATGATTATTGAAAAAAAAATTGTTTTTTCACGAATCTTAGGAAATTAATATAGAAATATCGTATAGATATAAACTAAATGTTCAATTCTTATAAAAAAAAAGATAAAAAAAATTAATTGCTCTTTTCTTAGGGTTTTAAACGCAAGTTACTGAAAGAATTGAAGAAATTTGTGTTTAAAAATGAGATTTTTCGAACAATTTCATTATTAGCGCTAATTAAAAATTTGGAGATGAGAAACGGTCATTTCGGTGTCGTCGATTTCCGGATGAATCTCTCGGAAGCACAATTCCAGAGTCGTAGGCGTGGGATAGTGCACGCGCGTCTATCTACGACACTCGACTTTATTCTTTGCTGAGTTCGAGAACGTGTTTGTCCACTGTCTCTCTTTCTGTCATACGGTCGCTGGTCTCTACGTGACTCGTTCCTTTCCTTCTACCTTTACCTACCCCGTGTTTGCCACGAACTCGACTCGATCTTTTCCTTCTCAGCAAATACTAAATCCCCGCTCTTTGCACTCCGTGTTCAGCTGCTCTTCGTTGCTTCGGAATCGTCTCGAACATCACGTCCGACTATATCATACACTCGCCGACACCGCAAGTCCTAAGCTCTTCCGGTCACCGAAGTGGAGTTCTTTATTACGTTTTTTCTCGACAATTTACCTCCGGCGGCACTGACCTACTATAATACGAGGAGTTTACACTCCCCTCGTTTTTTCGTACGATTGAGCAAAGAATCCTGTTAATTATTTTATATTCAATGATTCAAATTCCTTCTTCGAGAAACCGTGTTTCGCCTAAAAAGATTACTATTAATGCGGAATTAATTACGACAATGTGAAAATCTGCCGAAGGCAAAATAGATAACTATAAAAAGAAATCCGCAATATGTAGGATTCAATGATACTTCTGTTTGGAAGAAAATTTCGTCAGGAAAAATCAGATGTGAATATATATCTCATAATCGATTGCGACTTTTAC
The DNA here is from genome assembly GCA_964006125.1 of Cryptus viduatorius. NCBI lineage: Eukaryota > Metazoa > Arthropoda > Insecta > Hymenoptera > Ichneumonidae > Cryptus > Cryptus viduatorius. Next base: position 9,739,959 of record OZ023222.1, on the reverse strand, counting down.
TTAAGCAATACAAAAAAAAATATTAATGAAAACAAATCTGTCCATAAAATTGTAGCACCTGTAATGAATTATTTCAATCAATTGTCGTTTCATCAACCAAAAACAATATCCTATTTTTATCTTTCACAGAAATTCAATGAAATTATAAAAAATAAAAATTTCTCATTACAGATAACTCTTTTACCTTTGGAGTATCGTTACATCACCATAACGTTTTTCAATTAATATTTCATGAACATTTGGTTATGATGGTTTTGAAAAAAATATATATGAAATTGAATAATAAATAATTTTCTTTACTAAAAGCTTCACTCGAAATAAAAATTATAAGGAAAATTAAATAATCTTCGTTAAAAATTGATGGACAAATAGAACGTTAAACTTCGGCAATTTATTGTTATATACAGGAAGTGAAGAGACCTTTATTCAAGTGAATATTTAAGTCATGAGTTTTTTTTTTTTGGTAATATACAGACATCTACGAGACTTATTACGAGTATTTATTTGTGTGGTGGCCAAGCCCACTGTGTCGGCGGTGCCTCTTGCACGGGTTCCCATGGTTTCCACAGCGCCATATTACGCGCAAGCAATAATTCGTTTTCCGCTTGTATAATGAGTTCCTCGACTTGACCACAACCAATCTTTTTCTCCACCTCCGCAATGTTTTGATTCTATCATACGAAAACAATGGTTATTTTATCAATTGAGTCAAACGTAAAAATTAATAAAATTAATCATGCGTAAGGTCTTACATTTTTCAGGATACTCGCGCGTTCTTGGACTATCGATTCTGTGTAAGTCTTGTATGGATAATCCTTGGGAAGTTTATCCAATGCTCTGAGAATCTTTCCATAAAGAACTCCGAGGGTGTAGTGCGGTTTAGTTGAAACGGCTAAGCCGGTCAGCCCGGTCGTCTGAAAAACGGAAAAAATTAATAAACGATCGATCGAATAATTGTAAATAATGTGAAATGGAATAAATTCGATGGGGGTTATGTCGAGTTGTGTAACAATTAAAATAAATATTATAGTTTCGTAACAATTGCCAATGCGATAAAAATGTTTTTCGTGATACTTTATTACTTTGAGAGAGATTAATAACCTTTTTTAAGACTCCTGCCATGGTTTTATAAATCCGAAAAGTATCGATGGACAGCACGTAAATATAATACACTTGTCCACTGTGACGTCACGAGAATACGGGAAGGATATTTTTGTTACTGATACAAGATGGCGCCGAGTGTCAGAGGCTGCGACCGGTACATTATTTGAATAGTTCTCGATCCCTCGCAGCCGGTGTGCGGATCGTGCTCCGTTCTACCGTGATTAATTGTTGCACGAAAACATTGCCAAATGTAAAAATATAAACACGCACGTGGCAAGAAAATGTGATAAGGGTGATAAACTGTCGAGTACGATCTTTTACTTGGCGTTCTAACCCCCCTGCGGACCGTTCAATGAAATTATTCTACTAGCGACTTTGACAATAAACAAAGGCATTCTTCAAAAGGCATATTGTTGATTAGGGCAATAAACACGTTAGAAAGAGAGCGATGCATGCTAAACGCGTAGATATCTATTTTCTGCTATAAGAAGGGTGGGAAGTAACCATGGGGGTGCTTCATTCGTAGATAAAGAATTAAAGTCCGATAAACTGTCGCATAAATGCAAAAGAAATCCGTTATTTTATACACACGATGAAAAGAGAGAGATATACATATATATATATTTTTGTTTCTAAAAGGCAGCGCGACCCTCCAGCGCGCATTCGTAGTCATTAGTAGAAAGCTCTTCGGGTAATGGATAATGACAGAGTTATAATCGAATTAGTAATTTTGCAATCAAAGAAATAGATTTTTTTTTTACGAAAATATGGGGTTCATTGATAATTGAAAATTGTCGATTATCAGATGCGAGATTCCGAAAAAACAAACGGTAGTTGATTCACACGAATGTTTTTAGTAACAAAACACCGAGAAAAGACAACATGGGTAAAAAAAAATGCTGTGAGACTAAAACGATCAATTGTAATATGCCATGAACGAAGCCACAAATGAATACTTATAAAAAAATATCTATTAAAAAAAACTTGTAAAAATAGTTTACTTTGCTAGTGAAAAAAGCAAACAAGTAAATAAATCCTTCCGCCAAAAAAAATAGTTTCGGTTAATCATTTCCTTTGTCTATAATATAATAACAGTCGGTCGTTTCTAAATAAACAACGCAAAAACACCCGTATAACACGGAAATATATAGTTTAAAAATATACCGGATTCGCGATTTTGTTTTTTTACAATTCTATTTTAAAGGCCAAGTGATATACGAATTACGTAATCAATTTGGATCGTGTTATTTCAAGTTCCTTTACTGATTCGCGAATAACGGACGTGAAAGAAAGAAAAAACTCGTAATTCATTAAAGTATAATGTTTTTCTTTTTTTATTGATATCAAGAAGAATTGTGTTTATCGGTTGGACTTGGCGACACGCTCAAGTTCATCCTTCTTTTTGATCGCGTAAGAGTTCGACGAGCCTTTGGCGGCGTTGATGAGCTCGTCGGCGAGACACTCGGCGATTGTCTTGATGTTGCGGAAAGCCGCCTCTCGTGCACCAGTGCACAACAACCAAATAGCTTGGTTCACACGACGAAGCGGCGAAACATCGACGGCTTGACGACGAACTGTACCGGCACGACCGATACGCGTTGAATCTTCACGCGGTCCGGAGTTGATGATTGCCGTTACGAGAATCTACAGAAACGTAAAAACAATTTATAGACAATAATTTTAAACAATAAGATAACTTAGAAAATGATTTTCTTCACAAACCAAACAAAATCAAATGAAATAATAAAAAATGATGAAACTTTTACGATTTTTCTTCTTAATAACAAAAATTAATGAAATTAGATGAAAGTTGAAGAATTTTCTTTAACAAAGATACCGAATTTATCGCGAATTTTAAGACAATGAAATGACATATTACCTGAAGCGGATTTTCGGCGGTGAGCAAGTGAATGATCTCAAACGCGTGTTTGACGATTCTCACAGCCATGAGTTTCTTTCCGTTATTGCGTCCGTGCATCATGAGCGAATTGGTAAGACGCTCGACGATGGGGCACTGAGCTTTACGGAAGCGCTTTGCCGCGTAACGTCCGGCAGAGTGAGGAAGATACTTGGCATTCTTCTCTTTGACCGCAATATAGTCCTGAAGGGACATGTCCGATACTTGTACATCTTCGCAGTTCCACCTTCCGAAGAGTTTAATTTCCGGCAGTTCGGCGGAAAGTGCCGCTGGTGCCGTGTCGACGTTGCTCAGCGCAACGTCGTCGAATGTCTCCATGTCCACCATAGTTGAGCTGCGAATGGGCAAAATATTACAAGTTAGAAAATTAGGTTAGTCGAATTGTTTTCTCCGATTTTTATTCCGAGCGAACGCGAAAAAATAATTTTTTCGAAGCAACGGCAACCGAAGTTAAGATTTAAATAATTTTTTCTTAGTTTATCGCAATAACAACAAATAAATTTTATCCGGAAATACGCGGAGCGGGGGCGATGCTCACTAACAAATTCGATAATATTAGAGATTTTTTTTTTTTAATGATCGACGACACTTCACTGGATATATAATTTACGTGCGTTCTGAAATTCGACAAATCCTCGGAGAATTTCACAGGTAGATATTAGAGAGCACTGGAAAACAACGCTGAAAGCATGTGGCCACGCGGTCACATGTGGGAGTAGTTTAATGAATTTGATGGCACAAAGTAAGCGGTTAAACGTTATTTGGTATCACTGATTTCGCTCGGAAATCGTCGAGCTTCTTAAAACACTAATTCACGTCTCACCGACGTTTATTCGTACCGGACAACTTAATTTCTTACCCTAATAAAGCACGCTCACGTCCTCGTCAGAGCAAACGTGAACAGGAAAAGGCCATGACAGTCATGGCACCCTGTCCTGTGATTACCGGATTTTCGAAAAGAGTCAAATCATTGTCTCGCGAATTATCGAACAAAGATTGCAAAAATCGTGGTAAAAAAATAACACTTGTGCTGATAAGAATATACGATGACGAATTTGTTCGTCAATATGACGATTAATAAACTAAATAATTTTTATGGGAAAAAATATTAAAGTTTTTCTTTTGATGACGAAGTCCCGCAGTCGGATGACCTTATTGGCTCTCCGGTCGTACTTTGAACGCAGCCATTTCCATACATCTGTCGTAAATTTTAGAAAATCATTTATTTTGTGAGAGATGATAAATCCGTCGTAGTGACAACGAATTGCCACGGAAAGACTTTCATTCATTGTTAGAATGCCAATAACGTTGAGACGTTATTTTACTGGATACTATTACCGACGGGACGATTTTAGGCAATGGAATGCTGTGAGGTTCCAAGTTCGTCGAATAGATGTCGTTGCAATATCAAATTCCAAGTAAAAAGAATATTGTTTCTGAATATTTATTTCTCAATCACTGATTTCGCTGCAAGTTCTGTTTTGAACATGGAATATTGAATGAATGGGGTTTTTCTAAATATTATAAATAAAGGAATTTATTTTTTGATTAATTTATTATTAGTTTATTAAAATGTTGGAATTTACCAATTTTATCGCCAATTGATCGTAACGAAAAATGAATAATGCATAGAGATATAAATTACTAACATTATTGCAATGACTTTGTTTAAATTTCTTCGTTATATTACAAAAGTTTCATAAAATCTAAATGACACTCTGTACGGCGCTCGCGGTGGCGAAATAAATTTACCGTCACCCAAGTCGTAAAATCTGGTGTTTCAAAGCGATGTTCTCGGACTGTCTGGATTTTACCGCTTAGTCGGAAACAGTTAATTTCGTAAACGCAGTCATTAAATTGTCGTTAAAAACTGTAGAAAACATTATATCGAAGCGTGGCTACCGGATTTGCGGCACTAGCATGTAAAATCAGCAAAGTTACACCACCCCGAGTTCTTATTAAGCGCGTTTAGGTTAAATTCGATCCATGGAAAATTGTAAGCCGGAAATGTCTACGTGTAAATTGGCGCAATTAAGTTGATTTATGCATTCCCTTACGTTGCCAAGATTAATGAGGAAAATTTTGAACGGTTACGCGACTCATCTCAACGTTACCGCTACGCACACGACGGCGGCAGTTCTTCTCTACGTTGCGACGACAATAAAAATCCCAACGTAATATAGTCATCGTGTTAAAAAAAACTTATTTTATTATAACTTCCCGGCGACTGCATATATTTCAGAATGATATGTACGAAGGTACAATCCCACGTTGGCAAGGATTGCCATGTAAAATATCTCTTTTCTATCTATATTCTACCGCAATTTTATGATCGAAATCGTAGAATACGTAAATCAACTTGGAAATGTCGTATTTTCCAATATCTTCGCGATACTATAAAGAACAGTAGCGCATAGTAGCGCCGCTGGGAATATCGCTATTCGAAATATTCTCGTCGGTATAAGTTTTATTATATATTTTTCGTACAGGTAAAACGAAACACACAATAATATTTATGAAGAATAGTCTACGAAGTACGCAGTTTTTTTTAAACGCTTAAATTTTCGGATACTCGTGAAAATTTATTTTTCGAGCGGAAAAAATACTATTTCCTGAATCACAAACGTTTTTTCCAACGTCGAAGAATGGTCACGAACGGTCATTGCGATTCATCAAACTATCAAGAAACATCGGTTCCATTATGTCGAGAAACATTCGAAATAACGGGCCTCTGTCCTCCATCGTTAAACGATACCGTCCAATTTTCCAGTAAAATCGACAATCGTAATTACCCAGTTTACCGAACGATCCGATCGATCCTCCGTTAATAATGGAACGTTGAGGATTAAAGGGTCGAGGACGATTCTCGTTGTACTATGATCCGGTGGTTACGAGCGGAATTTCCGAAGCGTTGCCTAGCTTCCGTCGATTACGGTCTCGAGAAGAGCTATTAGTGTTTCTGAATGCGAGGGATGGCACCGGTTCGGAGGAGGGGATAGAATCGTCGACGATTCTAGTAGATACATACTACGATAGTAAATACATCCAAATATTCAATCTATATACCTGTACTACATATATATGTACATTTACAGAGAGAAATTTATACATATATATAGTATATGTATATATATATATATACATATATATAAGCGCGATGCGGCTTCGGCTTGCCGACCGCTTCACCGTCCGTATAATCCTTGTTATTCGGTGGGTTTCTCTCGTCGACAGTTTGAAGTGAGTGAATAGGGGAAGATAGAAAAGCCACATAGAAAGCCGCGAGAACGAGAGGAGAAATATATAGTTAGAGCATCCGTGGCAAAGGGTGCTTTGGACGCTGCTGTTGCGCGCGGAACGACAGGCAACGAGAGGGTGCTGAATTTACGACCCTCGCCTCTTCGAATCGTCGAGCCATCTCGGATTCCACTTTATTACATTGAGTAAGATTGAACACCCGCCTCTCCCATATCGACCCTACAAAATCCTCTTCGCTCACTCGACACATTTCTCCCTTTTTTTTTTGTATTTTTTATTTTCACGATATTCGTTAAAATCAATTTTCTTTTTTATTTTTCCCCCTTTAAAATCAAATTACCGAGATTTCTCAGTCGAGGACGCGCGGTGTCATTTGCATCTGTAATTGCGTACGGTAGCCAATTAACGTTCGGACACATTGCGCGAGAAGAATTCTCCATCGTGCGGTTTTTTTTCTCTTCGTTCTCTCTTTCCCTCTCTGCCCTGGGAAACACGAACCGGTCGATAAATCGTTTGTAATTAGCAACGGTTTACAAAGTAGTTCACTGATTATTCGTAATCCTTGCCAAGGCAGTGGAGACACACGTAGACGCGAGGCGCCGACCTCGTTGCACAGCTCGTTCGAGACACGAAGAAACGGGCGTCCCTGCAGTTTTTATTTTTCTTCGTTTTATCACCTTCTTTTTGCGAGACACAACGCGACATCGAGGTCGTTAGCGAGCCCTCATGGTTTGCGAATGAGGAACAAAAAAAACGAGGAAACAAAAAAAAGAACAAAGGACGGCTTAATAACGACGCTGACACGATGACCCGCGGTTGAGTTTCTCGCTACATCTCTCGCGAGAAATTGGCAATAAGCAACAATAGTACGAATATGTATTCAATGCTTTGTCGTATTAATTTGGGATTATAAATTTGTATAGCGTGAAATTACACACAACGAAGTTATTAATGATTTTGATATACATACGCGAACGATACGATGCGATTTTGAACTATAATAGTAAACGTGAATTAACGCACGAGTGGGCAACACACTATCCGCAAATCAGCAGCAATTCTCACAGGCATGTCGCTTACACATATATACCAATGATTACTCTGCTCCGTTGCATAAAGTAATTACGTATACCCCTCGATAATTACCATCCGTGCGGCAATGACTCGTACGTCGAAACGCGCATCATGCGGTTCAACGTTGGTCTCTGAAATTGCCGACACTGAAATGCAATATGTTTCCGTACTCGAGAATTTCGCACTACTGACGAATTTACTTCGACGCCATTACGTTTGTTTGGCATTAAAAATGAATTTTATAAAAAAAAAAAGAAAGTTTCATCGTTTTATTCAATTATAAAATTGAAACCATAAAAAATTGATATATTACGAAAATTAATTAAATTTATCGCAAACATTAATTAACCGAAGTTTTCCAATAAAGGGGCCGCAAATATGCGATATTGTGCCGATATTTTGTTGAGCGAGGTATCGATTTTATTATGAATATAGTTTAACGCTTCGACATTCAGTTTGGCCAATAATAATCTTCACAAAGGTACGTTCATTCAATGGCTTTCTTAGCGTATGTAAATATCGATTTTTTTTAACGTCTCTCCTTTATTCGAATATTAAAAAAAAAAACGAACAATAAAAAAACAACGATAATAATATTATCCTTTACTTTGATTAGTCACATCTTTAAGAAGTTCCACAAAAAAAATATTGTAAAAGTGTTGTAAATGAGCATTGGAGCAATTTTCGGCTCGGAGAACTCGAGTACCACGATATTTGGTTTCATTCTTTATGAATTGCGTTTTCAAAACATTGTTTCGAACAACCGCGAACAGTACAATCGCTAGTTCAAGCTTACGAGGATTCGTATCCCTCGCTACATACCGCAATCGACAACCCCAAGCCGCAATGCATCGCGTGGCCGTTCACGTACAAAAGTACGATTGTCCTTGTTTCGCTACAACTGAAAATACTCCTTTCTACTCTGTCTTCTCTAAAAGCATCTCACTCCCACTGATGCATAAACCCACGAGAATTCCCCTCGTTCTCAACATCGTCGTCGTGGTTTCTCTCACTCTATACTACTTCCATTCTGCTATACGATGAACCCTCCTCTATATCTCCGTCTCGTTTTAGCTACCGCAGTAGCGGTTTCTCTCGTATATTTCTCTCGCTCTCCGGTAAAGCCGTGTTTCCCTTTAGCCTGCCGAGAGAGTCTACTCGCCTCGTATAGAGTTGTCCTTCTCCGTCTCGTCGGGTCATAACTTTGGCTCGGTAATAGTTTCGTCTCTCTCGTTCTTCCACGCTTTTCCATCGTTCTCTGTGCCTTGTGCCTCGTAGCAATCCGGTGATGGGGTGCTGCTGCTGCTGCTGCGGCTGCCGCTGCCGCTGCCCCGGCACGAAGAACGGCTAGAGGGAACACTGTCGGGGCAAGTTACACTATATTCTGTGGCTTGTAGACTCATATCGTATTATTGTCATGTTTCGCCGACACAGTGGAAGCCCAGAGTGAGACGGATATATAACTGAACAGAAAGGACGAGAGATGGAGAAATGGCTGCTCCTGCCTTCTATCTACTCTGTACACTATAACTGTGCAACCTCTCTCTCCCGAGGGCTACGAATTTGTTTTGTTCCTACTGTGTACACGATTTCTTTATTTCGCTTGAAATTCACTGTACATTGTACATACACCGACATCTCGCGACATACACAATGCGCCATTTCCGTTGAAAATGAAAAATCTCTGTAGATTAAATTTATAGGTTTATCTAATGTCATACGAACGGAAAAGATTTTTTTTTCTCTTTGCGTTACTCAATTCTTAACCACGATAGCTTTATTCACCGTCGGATATTGGTTTAAAGGAAAACCCGTACCTATACGCTTGCGAGTTAAATTTACCGTGATATTCTTGTCGGAAAATACATTTGGAAAGGGCGAAGGGCGAGGAAAAAGCGAAGTGAATTTGCCGTGTACAAGAATCGAGGGGAGGAGGGTAAAAATATTTTACGTCCCTCTAAGGGAGACTTAGAATTTTTTCGCCCTCTCCCTTGGACACCCTATCGACTAAAAATATTCCAAGTTCCTCTAAGGGAGGATCGAGGGAGGCAGGTATTTCAGATATTAAAATAAATAAATGAATACACTGTTTCATCGGACGTTGAAGGGGTTGTATTTATATGATTTGATGCCGAAACTCGGAAGGAACATATGTTTGAAACAGAAACACGAAGAAATAAATAAAATGTACGGACTCCCCTTCCTCCCTGTCGTCAAAATTTTCCAAAAAATATGATTACCAGCATTCGAATTGTATTTTTTATAATTCCGAGCCTTGTGCTGCGAACCTACATTCAAAATGAATCAATTAACCCAATTAATCTACGGAATTGGGTGTATCAAAATTTAGCGAGTAATTGCTCTCTTGCGGAGCTTCGAACAGCGGCAGTCTCGGGTATTGATCGATTTCACTTGTATCTCGTGTTTCTCGAATTCGTGGAGGATTCCCCCCCCCCCCCCCATCCCCCCCTTATAGCGACTGCATTGGAGTAGTTTGCGTAATACACGTCGCTGGCATGTAACAACCGGAGACAGAGTGTGTTGGGTATCTAGCCGGCTATCCAAAGATTAGCTTGATAGCCAGATAGCTAGCTGGGCAGCTTGCTAACTGCAGCAGCAACAGCGGTAAAGGACCGAATCGCCCACGGCGATGATTTTACTCAGGAAATCGCGTCGATCTAAACACACGTCGCAAGCGTGTAACGCCTAATTGGCTAATTACCTCGACGTCCCGCTTGCCCCTTTGGGTCGTCGAAGGTTAATTACATCGTGGAAGAATCAACGACGAGAGCGATAGATGGGACGATGATCGTCGAAACTATTACCACATACCGTCGTGACTCGTGTCTAGCCGATAAAATTGTTTCGATTTTTTTTTTTTTTTCACAAATTGCGAGGCTCGTTGATTTTAAGTGCAAACTCTCTACTTTCACAGTAAGCGTCATGGCGCAAAAGTGTAAGTTTCATTGTTTTTAAATACGAGTGAATAGCGGGGCGTTAAATTTAAGGGCGTTCGAGCAAAGTTCCGGTACCCGAAACTTTGACTCTCTACTAAATCAGTGATATTTATCGTCTAATTCGCTGGAAAGCTCTCTCACTGGTGGCTTGGCGTCCGAGGGGTGAATTTGTCTCTCTCCCGAGGCGAGTCCGATTCTCTACGATTTTCGAACGACCCCTCGGCCCGTCGGCACCCTAAACATTCGGTTTGGACAGGCGCTTGTGAAGGGTCGCACACGCACGCACTCGGGGGTGACAAACTTATTTTCATTAGCCTGGCGAAGTACAGAGGGGCGCGAGAGTAAAACTGTTCTACTCAGTGTTCCTCAAACAGTTATTCGGCCTCCGCGATAATTTTCTTTTTTTTTTCTGTCACTTTGTATTCGACAATTTTCGTGCTGTACGCAAGGTTAACAGTCACATGCACACGCGGCATTACTGTGTGGCGAATGGAAGATAAAGTTATTAAAATCATGATAAATAAAATAAAACAGTCAACAATTGGATACACAACGTGAAATCCAATTTTTTCGCACTTCTTTAAACAACAACCCTTTATTTATGTACGAAGATCAGTCGTCATGAGTTCAATGAAATATTTTCATCGACAAGAGATTATTTTATAAATTTAATATCAAACGGTTACGCAATAATTTTTTTATTTTTTACAACCATTATTTCGATTACACTTTCACGTCACAAATTTCGAGTAGTATTTTCCCAAATGTGCGCAGCAGCTCTGGCAAAAGAATTATGCTAAACGATAAAAATTTTACGATCAAATTTGTAATTTCATATTTTGCAATTATAAAAAAGTGTTTTTTGTTATTTTATCACGTGATACATGCAGTAATGAAATTTTTTTATTTTCCTCGATCAATCTTCATTATTTATCCTCAATAAATTGATCTCAAGTAAAACGTTCTCGTCGGCGTTGTAAAAAAAAAAAAAATGTCGCGATTTAAGATTGTCATCGTTTGCCTCCGAGATTATCGTCGCTGCTAAAGTATAAGCGGATTCGCGTGTAGAACCGGAACGTTCGAAAAAGAAGAGGAAAGATGAAAGAAAAAAAAAAAAGAACGAGAGAATTAAAAAAAAAAATGCCAAGCGTGCGCTGCCGGCCGATAGCTATTGTATCCCGGACAAGAAGCGATAAAGCGCTACGTCGTCGTATGGCTACAGTCAGTTCAAAAAATGTTCTCCTCACCTCACTCGGTGTGTGTGTGTACCTGCATATGTCTGCGTTCCATATGTATACCCGTTCAATTTTCACGGGCATGCGCCATTTTTTTATTTCGAAATAATAGAATGGCGGTATAGACAGGAAGGATACTATATGCTATATGCTGTTCCGGATAAACTAGCAGTTCGGGATACAGAATGAAAGAGACAGAGACGGATAAATAAAAGAATGCGATAAAAACGGGTATCCACAGAAAAGGGAAGAAAAACGGCAAGCATTGCAATAACTACGTCTTCGCGGTCACCAACACGATTCAATCTTCGGCCACCTTATAGTGAATGACCTATCAAACATCACAGAAAGAGTGAGACAACGATATGCCAATGAATAGACATCAGCCAGTCAGCCAGTATTTAAATGGCCAAAGACCCCACTCGGTTTGTATCAGAGACCGAGGAGCGGACAAGCGAAGAAGAGCCGTTCGAACGTAGTGGTGGAGCAGCAGAGATAGCGTTCATTTCGCTCAGGCGTACTACCTGAAGACTCAGCGAGTCCTTCCCTTTGTGCTTTGTCCCTATCTTCGTCTCGTTCTCCTCGTTCGGCTTCTTTCTCACTTATTTTTCTTATACCAAGGCGAGCAACGTCGTTCTCTCGCTTTCCTTCTTTGCTTTTTTCTTCTCTTATTCCGTCCTCCTTCGGCTACTCCATTGGCACTTGTGTTATCCTTCCTTCTTCTTCGTTCATACCGTTTTCACCGTTTGTCTTATTCACTCTCTCTGTATTCTCTTATTTATTGTCTCTTTTTCTCGCTTCGTTTATCCTCTTTCGTTTCTTGCCTTCTCTACTTGTTTCTTTCTTCTGCCCGCTGCAAAGAGACTCGCAGGGTCTGTTCTGTATTGCCTGTATCCTCGTCTCTCTTTTGCTCGCTGTGTCGGAGTGACTCGGACGGTCTCGGACACATCCACACCGGGCCACCCAGCCGGCTCGTTGCACTCGAGCGCCGCCGAGAGAACGGGAATGAGAGGAACGGAGAATGAAGAAAGAAAGAAAATAGAAGAGTGACTTTGCCGCGGCGGCGGGCATTGGCAAATGAGGCGGAAGAAGCGACTGAATCTTTATGCATGTGTACGAGGGTTTGCTGCGCACTACTACCGGATCGAAATGCCGTCACCTATGACCCCCGAGTCTCTGAAGGCCCATGATGAAAAATATAAAAAAAATACTTCTCATCTTCCACTCCGTTTATTTTGTCGCCGGCTGCGATTCAAACTACTCGATGAATTGCCGAAAAAAAAAATTGTGCGTATTCGAAAAGTATTAATGGATACGGGAATTGGATATTGGATGGATACGGGTTTTATTGACAGAGGTGAAACGTTCCAAAGGTTGAGATTTAACGCATAATGGAACTCACAGATCGTATGAAATTTCTGAAAAAAAAAACCAAATATCATATTTTTATTTTTGGAATAAAGATATGTGAGTTGAACTTAAATTTTTTTTTCGCGATTACATTTATTTTGCTTAACTACGTAATTTATATTTTCCAATGCTGCTAATTCAAAAAATTACGATTTCACGGCAAAAAACACGAACCGGTAAATTCCCTACAAGGACGAAAAAAATCTCGGAATTGTTGTGAGCGCCGCGGAGTACAGAAATAATCGTTTTACGCCAAATAAGAGTCGAAGCTTATTCCCATCACAGTCTACACGAATGAGCCTTGGCAAGTTAACTACAGTACGAATACATGCAGCGGTTGCTGAACGTGAAGTAACGTCAGCGTGAGGCATGAATCACCGTGGCAAGTGTTTCGAGACGTCCAAAGAGCCTGGAATAGGTAATCGCCGCGTGGGTTGCTTCGCGGTTGTTCTCTTCGTCTTCGTCTACTTTTCTTCGTCGTTGTCGGTTGTTATTGTCGTGGCTGGGCGACGCTGCCGTGTGGCACGACTCCCGGTAACGACACGTCCTTTCTCGGTTTTCCCGACGACGCTGCTAGGCTGTTGCCGTCGTATGAGAGAGGCTCGGTAAATGCGACTCGTGCTCGTTCGCGAGGAACTTGTCACTTCCTACCAGCGAGCAGCCGCATCAGACTCCAGCAGGTGAACAGACAACATGAAATGGCTTTGAGACAAACGAATAAGAAGCAAGGGAAAGGCCATATAACAGCTATACGGTGCTTCAAGCTGAAAGGAGGGCTTCATCGCGGCGGAAACTCGAAGAATTCTCACTTCGACTATTGCAGACATTACGATGTAACGCGGTCAGATGATAGATATAGAAAGAATGCTGACAGACATAGAGCAAAGATTCAGCGATCAACCTTATGCGAGTCCATTGACGCGGAATGAAGAATTCGCAGCTCTAAGCGCGTTTTTGCGAGAATACTTAAGAAGCTCCAATTATGAATAAAGAAAAAGGAAAGTTGAGTTAGATGAAAGATGAGGTAGAGAAGAGCATTCATTTGAGATATACCACGGACTTGGTAGGTCTGATAAGAGTCTGAGTAAAACGACGCCCGGAAACGGACATGGTTCGCGTGGCTGAAGCTTCCGCTCGCTTCAACTTACGCTCGGCTGGTCTAAACGCAGGTTTAGAAATGGTGGAGCTCCTACTTCCGATGATACTACTGTGTTCACCGACGCTAGCAATAGTACGCCGCGCAAACGTGAAGCATCTTTAGTTTCGATCATATAGCTGAGAAATCGTATGGCACACGTATATGGCAACGCGCAATGTCGAGGAAAACTTCACGAGAGGCCATCTCGCCTTAACCTCTACACTCTTTTCCGTAGCTTCTGCTTTAGTTGGACACTTGCCAAATTCAGCTGAAAAATCCCGATAGCTCCGTAGTCTTCGGCGTCGTTTATTCGAAGCACATTGAAATTTTATGATCCCGCATCGTTTTATATCGAGGGCGTGGCGGGCATGAAAATCGAACGAGAACGTCTGTTATATTCATGGAGCTTTGAGAGGAACGTTACGACGAATCAAAGAATAAATATTATTTTACACACAGAAAATTTATATCGGTTCTATGCGAATGGATCAAATCGTACGAAAAATTAAAAAATATATATTTGTCGAATAAATAAATAAATTTTAAATTAAAAGATGTAAAAAGCGTCGCGATAAGTTTCACGATCTCTTGGTATATACGTACGGTGCTTAACTGTTTTATAAATAGAATTTTGTTTATATGCAACAATGTCAATTATAATTATTAATTTTCAACGTAAAGTATTAACGTCCACACAAAAAGTGATGAAGTTGGCGTTAAAATTCCTCTCAGTGGGGTCGGATAAAAAAATAATGTAGAATCGCAATGTCTGAAGGCACTCATTAGAAAAATTAATTATTCAACGGATTCGGAGAGAACACAAAAAAATTTGCAAACCAAAGAGCTCTCAGATACTCAGAGATGAATGTTTTCCATCGCGAGAGAAGGCGGTCGCAACCCTTTCGTCAAAGCCACACAGATCGACCGATTTGTAAAGTCACTGAGTAAATTCCATCGACACCAGAGATTTCTGTCTCATAGGGTTCACTCAGCCGTTACCTCTCTCGTCGTGCTTCTACTCTCGTGAAATACCCTCTTAATTAACGGACCGTCGAGCGCGCACACTTCAAAGGACCTCTCCTCGATTCTGACGAGAGGACGCGAGCGCAAGAGGGCCAAGAGAGAGATATAGAGAGTCCTTTGAACGGTGAATATACCTTTTCTTGCAATTAATTTGTCGAAGTTCGAGAGGGTGGATAGACATTACCGCACAAGTCCATTCGACAACGCGACCGTCACGTTCTGCGATAACATCGATCTTTTTCATTTTTAACACTTACGAGATTTTTTTTAGTGGTTTTATCGTTATCTGGTAGAGCTTAAGTAACAATTTCGTTTTTCAAAGTACAAATTGTCTCCGGATACTGTTAAAGTTATCTAACTAAGTTTCAGTTTTCGTAATCAATCAGATGAAATATACAAAATACAATTACCAGAAATTGAAAATTGAAATGATGGAAATTCCATTGGAATTGAAATTTCAACAAAAAAATGAAATTTTCTAACGAAATTTCTATTTCTTATTGATAAATCGGCAAATTAGCGTCTATATCACTTCAATTATGTTTGTAATCGAATTTTCTATCGTAATTTATCGAAACATTGTGTATTTCCGCGCCGCTTCGATACACCTTAATAAACTCTAAGATAACCTGAATGGACGATATCGATTAGATTGCGGTTCGCCATCGAAGTTTCAATGGTACGGTGTCAAATCGCGTTCGCTCTATCGAGCGACTTGACGAAACAAACTTGTCGTTGCGTCGTATCGAGGATCGGCAAGTTTAGGAAAGTTTCGAAATGCTTCTCATTGATATGCTGTATATGCACAGGTATCCTACAGCGTAGTGTATGTATCGCAAGTCTCGCGAAAGACTTTAGTGCCCGACGAACAAACGCGTTAGAACTAACGACGTGTATCGATCGATAGAGATTGGCTGGTTGGATTACTTTAGCCATGCAGAGAGTCAGAGGGAGTGAGACACGTATTGTTCCTCAAAGTAATCTTCCGTCGTGTCGGGAAATTTGTATGGCTATATAATGCCACACAGGTCCACAGGGTACGATATATCGGTGTACGTATGTGTACTATAGAATAAGGAACAACAGCGGGACTTTGGAGAGGCGAGAAAAGTTCTGCAAACAAAGACGCGAGAGAGCGAGAGAATAAGAGAAAGCGAAGAAGAGACGACTCTTTACGAGTTTGAAACAATATTCAATTACGTACGAGACTCCTCGCTCGAGGCTATACTTAGAACAGAGCCGGAGAAGATAGACGAACTGAGTCTATCGAGCATTCCGAGGGAAACATGTGAATGATATGTGTTCAGTTCATCTTATAGCGTATCCATTTTATGTCGTATCGCAGTCGGAATAACAATTTTCGTAATTGAAGCAAATTGGGATAATCAGTGCCGATTGGCGGGCTGAAGAATAATTAAAGGGTAGCGATCCAAAATTTTTTTTTTTTCTTAACCTCATTAGTTATGGTATCAAGTATCGAGTTACTAGTGAAATGAGTTCTTCTTTTTTTTAAGTAGATTTAAAAAAAAAAGATGGTTAAGAACCCACGTCATTATTTCAAGGATAAAAAAGGTTCAAACTTAATTTTTTTTCATAAAAAAATGTGCTTCAATTGAATTAGTTTAATTATTATAGTTTTGCATATCTGTTGATTCATAAAATTGAATATAAATTTTTTAAGCGTAACACGCGGATAATTTACTTGCGAGAGTTCTGGTTGCTCAGTAAAAACTTGACGTGACCTTTCGGGGGTTAATGGAAAAAAGTGTAAGTACTATATGCCCGCGCGTAATGTGGAACACGACGCGCTCCTTTTAATTTCTGTACCGGTGACAGCCGGTAGCAGCAGGAGTTTCGTCCGTCACGCGTTCGTCTTCTCGAATGACTATGAGAACCGTCTCGCGTTTTACGAGCTAAATCCAGGAAAGGGACTCGACGATTAACCATTTACCGTCGCGGTAACAACTGTAGACGCACAAACGAATGACGAGAACACTTGGCCTGTTGAGGCCGTTTTGTCGACGACAAGTTTCCGCACCTGTCCCACTTTCTCTCGACTCATGGCGGTTCGACACCAACCGAGTTTCGCGCCAATGAAACGTCAACGTTCCTGTATTGACACTCGTGTTCTGGTCGCGAGACTCGATAATGATTTCACTTCATTAACTCACTTTGAAAACTTGTCGCTCGGTTCTTCATCGTCGTATAGCGTCTCTCTAATTGCCCCCTTGTAATTCGAGCGTTAACCAGAGACTCGAGGAGACGACGAGATAAGTGTCGCTCCTGGGTGGCGTCGGTATTAGACAAGAGATTTCCACGTTCCTCAACTTCCGTCTTTGACCGCAACGAAGTTCAAGAGTTTAAACTTGTCTCCGTATCGCGTTGCGCCTCCCGCGATCAAGTTGACGAGGAAGAAAATTTGCAGTACGACAGGATAGCATAGAGAACTATATTTGTATAGTATATGGAGCGGCGGAGGGCAAACTTCGGATCGATGCTGAATCGGACGTAGAAAACGAGAAGTATACACGGGGCCAAAGTTTCTGGTATTGCTGTTTATCGTGCAGTCGATCTTACTGCTATAATGCCAGGAGAATGAGAGAAGTGGCGTGTGAGACGCGAAGAGTGAGAAGTTAGAAGGGGAAAAATCGCAACAGGGCATTTTTTTCTATGTGACGTAAAAGGGCAAACGTATCCGCTCGATCGAGTCGATTTATGACGTTCAATCTCCCCTCAACGCAATAATAAACTTCAATTCATTTTTTTGTCATTTTTATTTCGCGTGTTATTAACGCTAAAGATTTAAAAAAAAATTATACGAAAACAAATACTTGCCATGAAAAAAATCATATTATTGACGAATAAATTCAATTTCTATTGGAAAACGAATTATTGGAAAATATAAAAATATCGTTTATAATCATTTTTTTTTACCGAAATTTATTGTATTTCGGGGTTTCTCTTGATCAGTGATCATTTTTCTGGCGGAATTTATTTCCGATACTCTTCCGAAGCTATTAGAAAAAGTGTAACTGAAAGTATCGACTACGATTTACGGTTGATCTCCGAAATCAAATTAAAGTCGAGTTCAGCGTGTATTTGTCGTCGTAATTCTCTTCCTCCCTTCGAATACCCCCTCCGTCACTCCACTGACAGCATAGATATCCCAACAGGACAAATAAAACTCTCCCACGACTTCGTGGAAAAGCTTACGAGGAACGACAAGTCCGAAGAAGGATGACAATGCATGGCGCGATCGGCTCAGAGCTGTACGGCATATATAGTAGTCTATAATAATAAAAGAACTTTCTCACTCGTTCATCCCCGAGGGTCAGGAAAAATCACAATAACGAAAGACATAATGGGATATCTGTCGACGACGGGAGTTTAGCATGTCGTCGTTTCGGCTTTGGGGCTTTTATTGTTTCTAAACACATCATTCATACAATACGAATCCCCTCCCCGTTGTAACACAAAAATAAATAATCTCGAGGATTATAATCGCGGATTGAATAAAATTTTTTCGATGTATAAAATCATTGAAAGAATTAAAAGATTTTTTTTTTTAAGTCAAACAACGATAATATTCTTATCCGGAAACGTATTTTGAAAAAATTGTTTCGTTTCATATCCGCCACAGTCTCAAAGGAATCTTTTATTGTTTTCAAACATAAATCATCCCTCTGCGACATACGCAAAAAAAAATCATTCTCCGGTTTTCTTCGATGAAGAATTATCAAAGATTTATTTTTACGAAAAATCTTTACAAGTATCGTACAGAACTTACGAATGAGTTAACGATGAGAAGCATGACTCGTGTTCTTTTCCGCCACTTGTCGTTCAAGTGCATTAGAGGGTAACTGATGTATCCGTTTCGTGGATACTTGCTATATATATATATATAGATGCTATACTATGCATTAAGTAGTATATCTCTTAGTGACGAACAAGTTTGTCCGTAATACGTTGCTGTTTTTTCGATCATTTTTTTCTGCGACTCAGCGTCTCTCTATCTTCGATCGTGGCACTCTGACAAGAGAAAGAGAGACCAGGGAGACAGCCAAGGGCGCGGATAGCAACCCCCGAGCTTTCCATTGCTCGATTCTGTCGGCTAGAGAACTCTAACTCGTGTCTCGTCTAAAGATTGAAGAACCGAAGAAAAAGCGTTGTAACAGAGAGTGGCGAAGTTGGAAGAGACGAGAAGAGAACGTTCTTCTGGTAACGCGTCTTAGTAAGGATAAAACGAAAGCAAGAGAGAAACGAAGTAAGAGAAAACATTGAGAGAATACACCAGTGATAAAGACAGAGAGTTCGAGAGTTCGACCGTGCCGACGCGAGAGAGCTCGTGCTTGGGGTGTTTCCTAGCAACCCTCCAAACTGCTCGAGGGTCGCTGTGAGCACCCCGACAGAGCACACAGTGACGTAACAGGCGCTATACACATTCCACTTTTCTATGTGTGCGTTACTGTAGAGATAGAAACCCTTGTGTGCGAACTCCGAGACCAAAAGCCTGAAGCTCTCCCTCTCTTTCTCTCTCTCTCTCGCAATATACACGACAAAGGAAGCGTCCTCGCGTTCTCGTCGTCATTGAGGCTACCGTCTCTGCTCCTTCTCGACTGACGCGACCGCGCCGTCACCGCGCAAAAAACTGTGTGACTGTTTTTAATTCAACCCCTCTTGAGTAGTAAAAACAAAAAAAAAAGCGTAATAGGCCGAGAAAAAAGTCAAAGGAAAGAAAAAAAAAATTAATAAGGGACCGAAAGCACGAGAGACACAGTAGCGAGGCACCCCTTTGACTCGAGCGACAAGTCCCAGCTAAGCTGAACAAAACCCGTCCCATTTGTTATTCATATCATTATTTCACGGCACGTTCGAGCACGCGATCATTTTTCGTATGTTTTCTCGGATGTGTGTTATTCACGATACTTGATTATTGGCCGTTACTATACTATGCGGATCGTTTTAATAAGAGGCTTCTCCCTCCACCCCCCCCCCCCCCCCCCCCCCCCCCCAACCCCCGCCCTCTCTTGGTATCGTACTACTCCATTGCGGGTTTCGGCGAGTCCGAGGGTGAGAGAAGTTGGACAGGAAAATATGGGGTGCGATTGGGAAGTGAGGGATGGTCGACAGCATGGACAAGTAAGCCTCGGCGTCCAGCCAAGAGAGTAACGGCTTTATTGAATTTCTGTTCGTACTGGAACTTTGGAGGCGATCCTTCCAGCAGGGGTATTGCTCCGAGTCATCCCCATCCAAAGTACAGTTTCCGTTTCGTAAAGCGGTCAATATCGTCGCGAAGACTCGATGTAATTGTCGAGAGGGTTAAGGTGGCGAAAAGGAAATAGACCGTCAAAATAAAACGGAATTAAGATTGACGATAGAGAGACGAGACGATAGATGAGACGTTTAGCAATTCGAAAAACTACGAGCAGCAATCGAAAATTTATATATATTTACGTAAAGCTTCGGAAACTCGGAAAAATGGAACTAAGTCAAGACTTTGAAAAAAAAAAAATTGTTTCGTACGAAAAAATGACAAATACATTTTAAACGACATTCTGATTAACAGATGTATATTTCGTGTGTGAAAAAAGTAATCAGTTCCCGCATGATGTCCCCTTGACAACCGTACATTATCGACTCATACTGTTACAACTTATGCGGGGTAACGACATATATTAAATCTTCAACGAACGTCACACGTGCACGTAGGCTACGTGAAAAGGGATGAAGATGAGAAGGAAGACATGCCACCGTCTCGCTACGCCATTGCGACCAAAGTTAGGGTGCAGGCTGCTGTGCTCAGTTCTCAGCGAGTTGGCGAGGTATAGTACGTGGGGGGATTCAACTCACTTCCCTCATCCCCCAAAAACCGGCGCCAGAGCCACTGCGAGGACTATACTATGTCCTCGTTCAATCGGTGGTTCTCTCTCCGTTCGCTCTCCCTTCGGCATCAGGCTCTCGCGCTCCCTAGTCTTGGCTCATTCTGGTCGTATAGCTTCACTGCCATCCAGAGATGAGCATATAGCCCGAACTGTATAATACGGTACGGATATAGCTTGCCCACCTCTCTCACGCTAATCGTAGTAATTAAGTCTAAGCTACAGGACTCCAACGCTGCCCAGCAGCAACAGCGGCTAACCCTCCTCTTCATCGTTTTCTCTGTCTCCCGCATTCTCTCTCTTTCTCCCTCTCTCTCTCTCTCTCTCGGCACAAAGTCGTTTCACTCGAACCATCTCTCTTCTATGCTTCGCCCGGCACATACATTCGTACATTCAATCACTCGCTCTCACATATTCACTCATACGTAGATACCGGATTTAGCATCTCTGTTCCGTATATATGCGTCTCCGTCTTTCTCACTCGTACGGCACGACCCATCGGAGAGAGACCCATTCACTATCGTGGAACGAAGCGTGATTTACATCGAAATCTGCTCGACGACCGGTTTACCGGCGGGTGAGCGCGCGGTTATCGATTTCGCCGGTCTTGAGGTCGTGACCATACGCTCGTTGCACGCCACCGACAGTCATGGTAACCGACTCGTAGCCTCGTATACATACCTATTTCTTTCCTTTTTGGTTGCGCTCCTTTTTTTTTTTCATTTATATTCTTTGCGTATAATGCAACGAGAGTGATAAAAATTAGATCGATCCGCCGAGCTTGAGAGTGGAAGGCATAGTATAGGTTTCGATATGTATATATGTAGATATAGGGACAGATTAATGGGGGCTTCTAGTCGATAGACACGAGCGTGGCGAAATCGTTTAGCGTGATTAACGCAATTAACTCGGCAAGCCGGATGGCAGCGTGTTGTAACGCGATGGAAATAGCATTAATATGCACATGTCGAACTCGGAATTGGTAGCGTGATTTTGCGTTCCGGAAGAAATCGATTTAAAAACGTAAGTAAGAGCCGTAAAAAAATCACGCATTAATCATTTATTTTTCTCTTAATGCTCGAAAATTTTGTATTCCGTGAGAATATATTATTTCAATGATCGCAAAATTATTAACGATTTTCTGTAAATTACATAAATGAAAAGACATTTTATTTCACAAAAACTTTTATTGGACCGCATTATTAACAAAAGTAGCAATTTTAGCAATTCTTTCGTAAATAACTGACCTTCTTGTCGTATTTTACAAAAATTTTTTTATTCGATATTTTAGCATTCTTTGCTACAACATCGAGCGTATAAATACTCACCGTAAGTTCCATAATGACCCCCTGGCACTTTTTAATATTTCCGAGCGGCGCTAAGAGCGAGTGAGCACGCATTTCACCGGAGCAACGGCATTATAGCTCGTGGCTTACTAAATTAGTTTTACTTTGCCGCTGTGTACCACTTTCGTACACGACGGTGTACAACGACGATTTGTATTTGTCAGTGTTCAGTGTATACGCTGAATTTCATAAATAAAGCATAATCCCACTTGCCGGAAGAGGGAGTACCAGCAGCTCACACGTTTCCACCCCTTTCCACCCCTCGGAGCTTAAGATACGATTGTCATTATCTCGACGTTAATCCGAGCACAAGCTGCAGTAGCAACAACATAATTAATATCGGTTAACACGCAGGCTAACACAATTGAGAACTAATCTTTCCCCATCTTCATCCGTTCGCCGCTTTGGCCTTTCGTTATTATGTTACAAGTTCTTATTCGACATATGCGGTACAGCGCAGTTATAACATGGAATCGATTAACCGAGGGGGTAAAATTTCACGAAAGAACAAAGCTTCGAGAGTCGTTTAATCGACGACCGAAAACGAGGCTATAAAGAGGCGAGCAATAAGAAAAGAAATTATAAAGAAGCCAGAAGCAGCGGGGGCATGACGAGATCCTTCGAAAGGAAGCGAGAAAGACAAGAGGAGAGAAGAAAGGAGGAAGGCGGCGGTAACATTACACAAAGAGCGAGAGTGTTGTTCTCTCTTTCTTCCTCTCTTGTAGCTTTTGTTTCCTCTGCTTGTTTCGACTTCGTTTTCTTTTTTTTCTTTCTCTTTTTCTTTGCTCTCGCCTCGCCAGCCCTCTCTCGGCGCTTTACGAGCGTCTGCACGCAGCCGTCCACCGGTGCTAGTAGTCTCTTATTTCTTTCTTTTCGCATTCTCCACCGACGAACCTCCCCTCCCTCTCGCACACGACCGCATCAAGCGGGAAGAAGGTATCTTCGTAAAGTATACTCTGTATTCTCATATTCTTCATGAAACTGACCGGTTCGTCATAGCATTTTCTTGCCGCAAGCCGCAGCAGGGCAATCAACTTCATCGAAAAATGCCGGTAGAAAGGCAAAGGCGTTCATTGAGAGAAAATTATACCCAAAACTTCGATTACAGTATTTTGCCGTTGAGAGAAAAAAGAAACTTCTCTTTTATGTATGAAGCAACATTTTTCTTCTAAGAATACGATGCAACTAATTAGGGTTGATTTGCATAAGAACTATTGACGAATTGAAGATTTCGATAGATGAACAATAAAATACGTAAATTGATTGTACGATGTCAAGTTAGAAAAGTACACTATTTTCACCCTCCATTATTCTATCTTTACGCGAAAAGAGAATAACAATATCATTGTTTTTGTTGTGCTTGAAAACTTTTATGCGAAACCTGTTTTTATGCAAAAGACATGATCGACAGTCGGGTTAACAAAACTTATTACCGACTATAGAATAATGAGGCGACAAAAGGAAAACAAGCAAACAGGCGGTGCTATCGATTACTCGAGGTGAAATGATGGATCGGGTGACGTGGCGTTATCCCCACTCTCCCCGTCTCTCTCTCTCCATTGCGCCCTCTTTCTCACTCTATTCGAGCGGCTATAGGTTCCCTGTGGTATTCAACCCCTCAGGCTATTGCGCTTTACCGCCTTACTTTTTTTTTCTTTGCATTTTGGCAGCTCGTCCTTTTCTTCCTCACCCTCTATTTCAATGTACTGCCTGCCTTCCGAGGGAAGTAGACGCTCGCTATAAGGGTGAAACATCGTAGGTAGTACAATATAGTAATCTGAACTGTGAAAACCCTCGAAAGCCTCGCTCGATCACCCCGCAATACCGGACAGACTATTTCCGGTGGCCTTTGCACTATACCGTTTCCTTCTCTCGCATCCCTCACGAAACCACGCAAGCTTAGCTGCTTGTAAATACAAATTTATTTCTCTATTTTTCAAGAGAATTCAACGTTTCAGACTGGACAAATAAAACAAATAAGAATGTGCCGCGTTAAGATAGTTATTCCGAGGTACCTATTTTCTAACGAAATCGTTAACATTTCTTGTGGTCATTATTCGATATTCCGCGGGTCCATTGAAAAAATTAAAACAATATCAACCCCTTGGATCATGAGATAATAATTTTTTTAATTGGGTCATTACATACGATATCATCTGTTATAAGAAAAAATCACTTTATTTTTGCCGATTGCATGAAAATGCAAGTTGGAAAAGAACGCAGTGAATAATAGCGCACTGCCTGTCCGGTAGCTCCTCATCGTGCGTACCGTGTTATCCTCTTTAATTACCACATTTTACCATTTTGGGGTAATCGTTGGACACTTCTGCTCATCATTTGATAGCATACAAAAAAATGATAAAAATCACACTGATTTTTTAAATCGAAGCCTTAAAATGGAAAAAATTGAACAGAAATTGCTGGTAAAGAACAGATTTCAGTTTTTTATATACAAAGTATATCTATACGTAAATATT
Organism: Cryptus viduatorius; assembly: GCA_964006125.1. Lineage (NCBI taxonomy): Eukaryota > Metazoa > Arthropoda > Insecta > Hymenoptera > Ichneumonidae > Cryptus > Cryptus viduatorius. Next base: position 9,715,143 of record OZ023222.1, on the reverse strand, counting down.
TTTTGAACCCCGTTATTGTCGTCTTAATATTTCCATTTTATATTTTAATGCGTTGAGTTCAAATAGATATAATTTTACTGAGAAAAGAGAGAATATCAGATGGACTGAAAATAGAGGGAAGAAGTCATTTGGATGAAAAGCGCTTCACGACCACCCGAATGCGGAAGGAATTTACTGCGTCGTTTATACGTGAGCACCGACATTTCCTCGAGACCCTCGACACCGACGGCACCAGACAAATGCGATGCTTTTACTGCCTGCAAGACTCCGTCTCGTCTTCACAAAGCACGTTTCAAAGTCTCGTTCATTAAGTCGATAATCGTGTCATATCCGCTATTTTTTTCTCCCCTCACAATGGCGTACCGGAGTCTAAGTAATTTTGTAACTTGTAGTGATAGGAGAACAAAGTGAGATCGATAGACGATATTTAGGCTCAAGGCGTATGCTAAATCATTGCATAAAGAGTTATGCATCGAGAGAATGAGTTTACATGAACGAAAAATACGAAACAGACAATAAAAAGGTGCAAATAACATTTACAAAACGTTTTTTCGAACGACGACTTTCTTAATAAGCAGATCCGGCAATGATTCGCTGCAAAGAAAAAATGGATGCAAACTAACCAATCAGTGTGCGCAGGAACGTTGCGAGAATTTAGGAGTACATCGTATCTTAAATATACCACTGCCAAGCATCCCGATTGCATTCAGAGAGGGCAGTGCATCATTTGGCAAGACTATTACATTCGGCGAATTAAGCGGATAATCCTTGTTATAGTGTAACATTAATCTGACTAAGTAAAGCGCAACTCTACAGGTACACATGCGTCTAGTCGTATCTTCGGACAAGATCCCAGACAAGACATTCCTTTCTCCAATTCGAATCTATCTCCAAATTCTATCCTTGTTCTCGCCACATGACATACACAGTTCGAAGCAACTCGACTAAATCCGACCAACACTGAACTATCCAATCTCAAAGTTAGCGTCGCTCGTGGTTCGGTAGCAATACGAAACAGCAGACAGAACTAGAAATAGAGAGCAGGGAACTAGGATGGCATGTTGGATTCACGCGGAACATTCGATTGGCATTCGACACGTTACATTCCAATCTCGGCTTTCCGTTATAGCAGAACTCTGATCTGATGTCCCCTTTCTGATACGCTACTGCTGCGACAGTAGTGGCCATGTATACGTGCGCAATTCGGCAAATCCACAGGGAGCAACAGACTGATATACGCGAAATACGATACGAAGATACTGATGAAACGGGTCGAGGGGATAAAAAGTGGGCGGAGGAAAATGAGCGTTAGGATAAAAAGACAGAGATCATTGGAGGGCGAGACGTTGTTTGAAAATCGGGTAAAGGGAAAAGAGATAGGATGATAGGGACACGTGCTAAAGAAGAAACGTTAAACACATTTTGGGCGCTTGTATAGAGCAATTAGTATTTATAACAAGGGTGGCCGCGCTTGAAGGGGGTTTCGGCAAAAAGGGGATGGGTGACCTCTGAACGAAGGGGATATTTTGTCGAGTATATATATATATATGTACATAGACCTGAACGCGAGTGAGACAAAGAGAGAAAAAACAAGGATCGAAATGGAATGGAAGAGAGAAAGAAGGAGGGGTTGGTGAGACCACATGCCGTGAACACCCCCCAGTGGCGTCGAAACGTGACAGGATTCTCGAATAAGACTCACACTCTTCTCTCTCTTCATCCTTTTTCCTTTACAATATTTTACTCTCTTTCGCTACTATTTGTCTCACTCACATATTTTTTTTTTCTATTCACATCTGACCAACGGCACTCGTTTTCCTTTCTGGCTCTACACCTTTGCAAAGCTATTTCACCGGGAAAGGACTCTCGGCAGCTCTCGTTATACTGAGAACGCGGAAAAAAAAGAACTTTCTTCGTGAAGGCGAAACATGTTGAGGGGAACGTTCAAGAAAAAACAACGGTCGTAGTATCTTTTTCCCTTGGCTGGTCGACACGTTTTAAAACTTTTCCACTTCTTTTGTCTCGTTTATGGGGAAAGACATCTTTTGGATGTGCGTAAAGTCGTGACGCCGGCTTGAGAGGCCAAACGAGCCGAATAAGCGATTTTCATCACGATGCGCCTGAATTTTTAGCCCGAGATAAGAAGGTTTCGAGGGTGACGATTATGGAAATTCTTTCGAAATTTTGGGGGCAGATATGGCGCGAGAAGAATGACGAATCAATACGCTGGCATGCAAATAATATGTTTGTTGACATCACAGGACGATGGAGAAGATTGTGTTAAAACTATTGCAGACGCTAAAACGTTAATTTTCTGGACACAACAAAACCATTTGCACTCATTTATCTCATATTAATGTGATAAATTCAAATATATTCGTTTGTACATTAGATATTCATAATTTCGGAGATAAATTTGTTGAGTTATTGTGAATTCGATCGGAAAATAAAATAAAATTAAATGTATTTTTATTCACATCAACAGGATTTTCCGGTTAGTTATCGCGTGTCTACAAACCACAACTACGTAGTATCAAACGTTACCGAAGTTATAACCGTACGATGTACCCTTTTTTTTTTTTATCAAGGTGTACGAAAATATCGACACAGGGAGATCGAAGTTTTTTCCGCTGATGTTTCTAGTCGAATGAAACAAAAACAAACGACGCGATCACGCCGGCGACGAAGCGAGAACGCGTTTGCGAGAATACCGAGGGCGAGTGGTTCGTATAACGATCGACAAGATTAGAGTTACGACCCTTATCGGTTTTTCTTTCGACTCTCCGGAGACTCGTGTTACCTCGAGTTCCCCGAAGCTCGTTCCTCATTTCTTTCCCGGCTCACTCTTCCTCATCCCTCTTCGACGAGTCGAGTCTACGGTCTTTTTCAATTTCTCTTATCCGTCCACCTCCTATCAGATATCGTCGACCGAAGAATTACTCTCAACTATATCTCGGCGTTTCGAAATTCAACCCCCGAATAGATGAAAAAAAAAAAAAATAGAAAGAAATCGATGCTCCTTACGTTCTTATCGTATACACGAAAATTGATTATTAAATTGTATTAATTGTAATTAGTATTACAAAAAAATGGTATTACAGTACAATAAAATATGCCGTATATGAAAATCACGTGATCAAGTAATAAAAGTCAAAGTAACGGGAACGCGATTGAGAGGGAGGAAAAAAAAAAGAGAGCGAGGCTATACACAAAGGGGGACAGAGAGAATACGATGTCGGACGGATAGGCGGCAATACGGCCGCTGTAATTGGCTACATTGTACCTATGAATTGATACGTCATTAATATTGATTGCCCGCAGGCCCGGGGCTCGTCGAACGAGGACGACCCCAGGGATATACCGTGCATCGCGCGAGGACGAAACTACTCTCCTCTCTCGTTTATCGAACAGAGACACGAAACTTACCAACACGTAAAGCCGCACACATGCAATATGTATATATGTATACAATGCAGTGCGTTCGGGATGTGCAGTTGACGCTGTCTCGCTTTATCTCTCCTCTCGCGTTATTCGTTCAACGTTGAAACTCTCGCGATGCCTAGTATTCGCGATTTGTCAGAGTGCGAGCTCGCGAGTGATGCGAAGCTTCGCGCACAAAGCCGCGACACGGACACGCCTTCGTGAACCCGAATCTATGCGCTCTCGCGAACTATCGATATTTCGTTTCTCGGAAAAAATAACAAGAAATAAAAACACTGACAGAGAAAAAAATTGCATCGAACAACAAAAAAAAATGACCGAAAAATTTTCGAGAGCGAGCATCGAACGAGCAATCGGAATTAATTGATTGATTACGTAGATATTCGTTGACTATAAAAACGAGCAAAAAATAATATCATTTTTTCAGCGCGTGGAGCCTTTACGCGAACATGAATAATTTGCAAATCAAACATATACCTATTGTCCGATGGTTTTATGGTCCTGACGTATTGGTTCTGTTCAGAAAGTAGAATCTTCGTAATTTAATAACTTTCTGCACATTTTTCTATTCTGACGGCAATGCATTTTCATATGAAAAAAATGAGATTTAAAAAAGAAAAAAATGATGGAAATGGATACTTTCTGAATAAAGGGTCTTTACTGTTGTCATTTTTTGGATAGTTAATGTAAATTAGTATTAATTAAACAGAAGCTCTTTTTTTCGTACGACGTGCTCGCATACACGAACACTAAGCACGTTCCACTTATCGAACGGCCGACGGTCTCTCGTTTCGTTACTCCCTCGTTTATATTCCGTATAGCGGCACGATGTAACCTCGGTCCATTCATTTTTCCCCGAGCTTCCTCTCATTAACCACCGGGCGTTATTCGCGCGGAGTCTCTATCCTTCTCTCGTTCTCTCGTGTTCGTTTCTTCGTCGGGTGCTTCTTCGATGTAGTGGCATGCGCTCGTGTGGGCACAGCCACGATTTACTAGGCGTACGCGCTGTAAATCCTCTGAGCCACACGCTCTCTTGTTTTTATTTCTTTTTCTTTAACTTCGTCGCTCCGTTGCTCTCTTCTCTACTTTTTTTTAAACTTCTCTGTACATCAGTTATCTTCCATCTCGTTTTATATTGCTAATAAATCTATTGATATTGACCTGCTGCCGTGTTTCGCATAATATGTTTATAGATCGATCTCGTATATTAATTCTTCGCCCATAGTTCGCGAGACTACAAACTTTAATCTATTTTCTTCTTAAACAAAAAATGCGGAAGGAAAAATTCCGAAAAAATGCAAATAAATGCAATTCAGAAAATGGAAGTATTAAATCGTGATAATTCCACGGTAACTCGGAATACAACTGATTTTAAACATCTGTAGTTCAGTTAAAAATAAAAAAGTAATATGGTGGTTGGTTTCGCGTAAAAGTCCTCCCATGTGGATCCTCCCACGAGGACGGAATTAAATAAAAGTTGAAAAAAATGGCAGTTTAAAGTCGTATAAATTGGTAACGTCCCTTTGGTCTCATAGAACGGGAAGCGGGATCCAGAATGCTGCCCTAAAAAATGACTCGCTTCGTAGAACGAGCGAAGAAGCATAAGGTGGATATGAGATTCGAGCTATCGATATCCGTCGGGCCATTTGAAATATCGTCGCCTTTCCGGAGCGACGAATCTTAACCCACATCTTCGATAGATATTTCACCGGGTTGTGTTCCTAGTCAAGCAGAATCGTGTCGGCGAGATGAAAGTATGAGATCGAACAGTGCAGCGGTAGAAAAACGTAGTGACTCAGTGATAAGAATGATCGAAAATTCATCGCTATCGTTTGAACGCAGAAAAAATGAAAAAATCATAACATAAGAGGGAAGGAAGTTTGAGATAAAATTGTGCAGAAAAATAATTCGGCAAACATGACAATCGTAATAAAACAATGAACTACAAGAGTTTAAAATTGCAGTTAAATATAATAAAAGAACGTTTCCGTAGCACAAGAGAAATATGAGGCTAAACTAAATTCAGCGACTGTGTACCAACGACGAATGCAAAATAAAACGCGAACTAATGTAAAAACTGCGAAATACGCGAAATATGAGTCGAAAGAGAAACAGAATTCGTCGCTGTGTATAAAAGCCGCCGTGAAAAAGTGAGATCGAGCACACAGCGTTGCTGGGATTTACCGAAGTGACGAAGATAGAATAGCCGTGGCAGAGAGCTCCGGCGAAAAGTGAGATGAGAAAGCAGGATCTCCGGGTACTGGGAAGAGCGAAGAGATATATACCAAAATGAGCGAAGAAAGAGAGATAGGAAACGGGTGTTCTGTACAGATGAGAATTTTTCTGTGAACACGAGAAAGATAGAAAAGAAATGGGATGGAGATCCGCAGTGGCCGCAGCAAGGCTGCTGGATGAGAATCTCGTTTACCGCGAGTGCGAGAGCGAGAGGTTGAGAAACTGCGAAGAACGAAGGGAGATGTCGGAAGCGAGAAATTCTCATGCGCTGGAAATGCAGAGTGAGAGGGACGAGGGATCAGTGAGGGTTTCGCTGGTCTGGAAAAAAAAACACGAAAGATAGAGAGTGACAAAGATAACGATAGGACGGATAAGAGAGAGAGAACGAGAGGCCAGAACGGTAAGAGCGTAATTTTTCAGCAGCGCGGCGCGCTCAGAATTTTAATGGCTCGACAAGGAGTGTGGATCCTGCGAGCGTCGAGCGCTCAGCATCCTCAACCAAAGAATAACGAAGAGACGAAACATGCTGCACGAGAAAGAAGGAAAAAGATGAAAATATAGAAAGAAAGAGAAGGAGAGCGGGAGAGAGTCTGGTGAATGAGGGCCAAACCGTGAAAGAAATAAAGCTGCATATAAACATGAAGCCCCCTACCAAAGTTTCTTCCATCGTCGGAATTCTTTATTATTGATACGACCGGCTACTCTCCTCTCGTGTACACCACTACTCTTTCACCTCTCGAGTCATCCTTCCATCTCGTCGTTTTAATTTTTTTCTTTTAAGACTCTTTCGCTTCACCTCTTTATCTACAAGATCCCCGCGCAGCTTCGTATCGCTCTCATCCTATCTGCTCTGTTGAGCTGAATTTTGACGGAATATTCGGTAGACAGCGAAGTTGATATTATATCAACTCATCGCGATCTCAAATGTCGAATTATAGCGGTCAAAAAAATGCCTAAAATGAATGAGTTATAAAGAGCAAAAGACGGAATATATCAGCGTCGCCAGCGTTCGCTGCAAACTTTAAAGAGCGCGGGATACAAATAGCGATGATGTACTGCAATCATAAAAATATAAATAGTCGCGTGGAGCATATTTCATACACTGTCCAACGATCGTCAGGTAAACGCCGATGTGAGAATTGTCGAATGGATGACATACGATTCGCTCGATGATTGTGCAAAATTGATGAATGTATACAATTCTGAGTCTATGTCGATTTCGATTGGAGTAAAATTACTACCAGGTGGCAAAAAAAGAAAAAGAAATGTATATCAGCGCTGAGATGTCGTTTCTACGTGTTCACCTTTTTCGCAATACAAAATACAGAATCATTAAGTGTAAAAAATATAATAAGCATTGCCATAATAGCTCGTTATCGCTGAGAGGTATGTCAAAACATAAAAATTCCTGTTAACGCTTTAGCGCGTTAATTTTTACTGCGTATTATTTTATAGTATTATATAGCGTACAGTATATAATATTCCGATATAAAAACTGCTGACACGCAGTGACTGATGGAAAGACTGTTGGCGGCGCACAAGCACGTGCGATCATAGTCCACACAATTTTCCAGGAGAGTGCAAGCTTTGCGAGCTATTGCGTCGCTTGCATCACAAGTTCTCGCGGGACGGGAGCGATTTCGCGGTCGATCGGCTTCCCGCCAAACGAGCCTCGCTTCCGGTTCAACCTCACTGTATGCGTCTCTGTGTATACTTCTTCGTGTTCACTCACACGCGCGCACACACGCGTATTTAGCTTTGTCGTCGGCCTGGTTGATTCTCGTCTATAGCCGAAGGAAATGCGCGTCGACTCGCAACCTGACGAACACGCGAAGTCGCATGAGAAAAGCGATACAGGCATCATGCACATTGCACATATCGGAGAGGTCGTTTCCTCTTGACCCTCAATTCTTCATTATATTCAAACTAAGATTATTCGATGTATTAGTAATTCCAAGTTAATGCAGCACCCCTTTTTTCGCGATTTATAAAAAAATCTTTGATCATCGAAAAAAAAGACGCGAAATTTGGGTCTCTAAATATAACTTTTATTGGCATTATTTTTTTTTTTTTTCAAAAATATTTTATGAGCCTTTAAACCGCTTTCAATCCATACAGATATAATCGTTCCACAAAAGTCGTTTAAAATGCATGTAGGTAATTCATTCAATTTAAACCCGAATCCAGCTGTACATTGCCACCATTCGCCATTAATTATCTACTCGACGCTCGCGGTATGCGGACTATATACGAATCGACAAACGGGTTTGAGTCCGCGCTTACGTTGTATCGAAGATAAGCACGAGACTGCCCGAGGCGAGTACGCGCGGGCAAAGTAGAAATAAAATATGAATAGTACACATACGTGTCGAGAGAGTTAAAATAAGATAGAAAAAAAAAACCGGTTTTATCGCGTGTGCTGCCGCGAGAAATCTATCCATTGAAAATAGAGTGTCGTCGCATAAGCGCCGGGTGGGTGGCTGTAATTATAATTATAATTATTGCTATTCAACGTGCGGATAAGCGAGGTCGGCTCTCGGTGCGATTCATTGTTTGCCATCGCGTGTATTGGCCCTCTATGTGGGGGTTTCTGTCTGTGTATGTGTGCGTCGAATCTATGTATATCTATATATTCACGGGAAGCTACAGAGGAGGAAGAGAGAATTCAACGTTGGGGATGCACATGAGGGCGAGTGAGCGCAAAAAGACTCGACTATCGCATGGTGGCGGCTGAGTTCGCGGAAGGCGGAGCCAAGTGCCGGTCGATATGAAACACCCCTCAATGAAACAACCCCTGTCCTCGTACACCCAGCCGCGACCCGACGCTTGCTCTCCCTTCGCCGCCCTTGCATCTTCCATCTTCCTCTCCCTCGAAGTTTCGCTTCGTTCGCTCTCATTGTTGTGAAATGTGGTAGAAGTGAGACGAAAACAGGAAGAGAATCGAGTAGAGACCATCTACCCCTCTCATTCAACCCTCTTTGTCCTCTATAAGTAACGCCGTCTCCCTTGGATCAACGGAATTTCTCGGTTTGGCTCTTTTGCGAGATTTTTACCGCGTTTCGCTTTATCACGTTCTCTCACTCGGTTCGCCCTCTCAATTTTCCTTCGACCCCTCGACTTTTCCACCCTTTTCTCTCTTCTCTTCGTTATTCAGCAGCGTTCCACCTTCGTCTTCTTCAACTTCATAGTTATATACGTCGAGGAAGCACCCTCCACCTCACGTACATTTTCTCGTTCCGCACTTACGTGAGCGCAAACCTCCCTTTCTCCACCCCTCTCGACTTATACAACATAATCCGTCATAACACACAGGAGCCCGTGGGCTACGAAACGCCCACGTGAAACCTACTCGCCCTTTTATCCTCGCTAAACCCTCCTCTCGTCCTTTCAACGTTATACACGGATTCGATACGTGATAGGGGGTAGTAGATTTGGTACTCATTCTCTCATTTCGTGGAAAATCCATGACGCTAATTCTCTATGCGAAAATCGTTCGTTTCACGTTACTTACAATCTGTACTTCAGGCTTTTGTTATAGCTTTTCGTGAAACCACGGAAATCGTGTGTATATACTACACGATACTATAATGTTATATTGTCTCTCAGGAAGGGGAATAAAATTACTCAACAGACTGCAAATACATTTTGAAAAATACGATTTCTTCAAAATAATCACGATGACTCGGACAATGGCACTATTATACTTATTCGCATAAACTAATAATTCTACCATCGTATTACAATGGCGGCATGTAAGGCAGACCGGGGCTCGTCGAAACACAGGGAAGTCGAAAGCACGTTATAAAAAAAATCGAATTTTCTCAGTACGACATTCTTATGGATTACGGTACGGTAAGTAATTCCTTAGAGTACCGTATTCACCGACCTGCAGGTCCGTTTCGGTCCGTACCATCTCGAGTCATTCTTAAAAGTTAAAACCTTTGGCAATAATGTGCCATATCTCGTTATCCGTTTTACGATTCTTCTCGAAATATGTTTTTCGTCATGGAGCGCTTTTGTCGCGTTACTCAACTCGATGATTTTTCCAAAAGCCGTAATCCAATGACGAATGCATTATAATAATAGAATAAAAAACATTGCTATCGCACGGAAACACCGCACGGAGCACCCGAAGCAATATCCGCAACGTAGATGAATACAGCATACGTAAAAGGAACCGCAGTAGCTTGTTATTGTTGCTTTCTGCATCATGCTGACGCGTCGAAACGTTCGTTATTTAATTAAAAACATATTTGCCCGAGCGCATCACTAACGTTAAAACGCGTGCATGTTCGCTTTTCGCATGCAACTCATCCCACATGTGATATCCGGCGCGCGTGTCGTAGTTTTTATCCATATCGTCGGTTATGAAACCCTCAATCGTGTCGATACGTAAAGTTGGCAACAAAAAAAAGCCCTTGCAATATATATATGTATATTCATATCAAACACTAAAAGAGATTGATAGAGAGAAAAATTGGAAAACCGTTAAAAAAAATCGAGTGAAAACGCGTGTTTTGTGATGGGGAGATTTTTGTGTCGGTACGATGCTCTCCCTCTCTCGTAATCCTCGTCAGTTCGGAAACACGGGATGATCCAATGTGAATGTATATAAAGGTACGTCGACCCACGGTTTGCGCTGAATACGGTGGACGGAGTAATAATATTTTAGTTCAACGGTATAGACAGAGGATATGGTAGCGGCGAGAGGATTGCGGGAAAGAGAGAGAAAGAGGCGGAGGAGGAGTGGGCAAAAGGGACGTTGGGTGAATCGGGCCGTACTGTTCTATGCAACACAGCAGAGAGCGAAATGTTCGATACGAACGACCGCACGTACTGTAGCCGTCCGGCAACGGGGGGTCGCGTTCCTGCGGGCTTTCGCTCTTCCAATCCTTCCCTCATCGTTCGACGGTACAGGATACAGCATAGTTGTTCTACCATGGTATCCTACCGGTGCTCAGGCAAGTGGTATCGTTATACAAGGCGCTGCTACCAAACACAGTAAAACAGACCTCGTAGTGTACATATACGTACATACAACGTATATCTATCTGTGTATTGTTCAGCATTGTTTCAACGGTAGAGAGAGACTAGAAACGTCGATTCTACGGAGCAAACAATCCTTTGAACAGAGATGGGGACGCAGTCATAGTACTGACAATTAGAAACTACAAAGAGACAGGAGACAGAACCCGACTGTGGCTATTAAATCCGAAACTATGCTGTAGTAGACGTAATAATAATGATAATAGCCGAATGATGCTAATGGCTTTCATATTGAAGAGTTGGAGATAAAAATTAAATAAAAAATAAAAAATTTTAGAGAGCGATCGGGTGTCAACGAAAAAAAAACTCTAATGCAGTACTTTTTGCATTTATTTCCAAGTGCTCAATTTTCCAAGTTTCGTATGGATTTTTTTTTTTTTTTCAAATGTACGTCAACCCATTTACAGTAAAATTCAGAAAGCCAATTGAGAATTAAAAAAAAACATCTTAAACACTCGAGGAAACATAAAACTCGAGGAAAATACTCTTATATTTCAGTTGATAATAACCAAAAATCGAAAGGAACTATATGTAGAAAAAAGTTGAATCGTTTCCAGAAATCAATCACTCAAACTAATTGATATATTGTCCGTTACCTATATACAGATTAAATTGTGCATTGTATATGACTACGTGTACCCGTAATGCATTTTTTTTAACTGTATAAACCATCGACTAGACTGACAATCGGTAATTGCGTCGACGAGCAAATGAGAACACATATATCAATATATAGCGAAAGAATTAAACTTTTTACTCGGGTAAAATAAATGAAATAAGGGATTAAAGTTGAAATGTACTACGATAAAATAAATGCTTCCCGTGATACGATATTATCGATGTAATACGCGTGGGAGTAAATCTCATGCGTATGCGCAACGAATCCGAGACTATATCATAGCTACACATACACATATTTATGTACATGTTACACATATATTTGATACGTAAACACGAGTCGATATGTTGATGTGTGTGAGTGAGCGAGTGAAGCGGGCTTGGTGGCGTGTCAAAGGCTCTGTTGTAGCCACAGGGATTTAAACGATAGAGCTCCGATAAAATGCGAACCACGCGAAAGCCTCTGCTCCTTCACCGAGAGTGCGCGCCGGCGCTGAAAAGAGACTATCGCTGCCAATCTGCTAACTTCTGATCTTCTTCTTCTTCTTCTTCCTTCTTCGTTCTTCGTCATCGTCCATCTTTCTTTCGCTCGTTTATATCCCATGGTAACTTGGCTCCGACGTCCGCTGTCTCATTCTTCGTAGCCAGTAATGTTTCAGGCGTTTCAGCAGTCTTCTTCTTCTTCTTCTTTGCTCTCTCGCTCCGCGCATCGAGAAACTCGTTCCCATCCCGCCGGCCTCTTCGCCCCTCAGCCCAAAGTCGTGCGGTTGAGACGCCCTATAGAAATATCTCCTCTCTCAACATTATACTGCATACGTGTGTATACTCTTCGCATGTCTTTGTATGCAACGGCACACAAACCGCGCCGTAAACGTGTACAAGAGCATCGGCATCAACGGCAGCGAGAGCGACAGTATATGACTACATACATGTATACAAGAAAACCACAGAACCGCATGCATCAAAGAGAATCAATAACTAGTCATTGGCAATTTAAGAAGATTTAATTATTTATTTATTTACTCCCTTTATTCCATTTTTTAACATATTCATCATTCAAGTGTCGGCATTAATTTGACGAAAAATTACGATAATATGTATAGTTAATACCCATTCTTGTTACGAACGAAATAAATCGCAGATATTGAAAAATTACGTAGATAAGCGTCGCCATTTTTGTTAATAAAAAAAAATTACATTTAAACATGCATCGTCCATTTATTTTCGTCCATCGCATGCAGATGCTCGCAATATTCTAAAAAAAGTTTAATCCCATTCTGTATTGGCACACTTTTAATTCTCTCTTCGATCTATTTAATCCGTCATCCATTCTAAGCTGCCAATAGCCATATAGCATTCCACCCTTCGTACAACATCACATATCCACGAAAAGCCGCCAGTGCATTGCAACGACTATATGGCGCACCGACCCATGCATCACGCACGGTCGCACACGAAAATCGCGTGCACTGGCAAGCAACGGCAGCGATGCAGAATCTCTCCGCGTCGAGGTAGCGGCTCACGAGATGCATAATATATGTGTAATGTAACACACAGATATAAACAGAAACAGAGTAGAGATACAGGGAGCGAAACTGCGCGAGACTGAGAGGTGAAGAGACCCTCTTCACGCCCACGTACCCTTATACACTCAACTACATATATATACTCTGTAAACCCGTCTGCATCGGTGTGTATGTATCACAGCGGCAGAAATTGCACACGTCCGCAGGCAGTCACACACGTCAGCAAACGCGTCTGCTTCGCTCCACACGTGAATTGCATATGTGTAAAGATACGCAGAGTATACTGTGCTATATCTATGCATTGAGTACACATATGACGGGAAATACATTCCCTCGTGCCGAAAGTCTCGATTGTAGCGAGTCGTGCGCGGCAGCAGCCTCCAACCTCTATACAGAATCAGCCACCCACTGGGGAAACGCAGAAGCAAATCGAGGATTTCACGCTTATTTGCCCAAATGATCGTGCCAAAGCGAGAGGGAAGCGGATATAGAGAAACGATAGGGACAGAGATATTGGATACGAGTGAGAATGATGCATATATATATATATATACTAACTTTCCCGGCAGGAAAACACTAGCCAACGTTCCCGGTGATTGCTTTACCGCAAGTCTCGTATATACATAGATATGTACATATACTGCGCACTATATGTATCCTATCGAGAGTTAGCAAGCTGGCTGGTTCGCAGCCTTGCCGGGCTTTTTCCAACCCTCTCAAAGCTTCGGGCAGCCGACCGATGAGACTGCTGCAGAGCATCGCTCGATATTGGCAAATAACTAATACCATCATCGCACTTGGTTATTAAGTGAAAGCTTATTTTTCCTCGTGCTTCCATTTCCTAATATCCGAATCGTTTTTTTTTTTTTTTTCCACCCCATTATCGGATATTGTGGCTCGGCGACGAGGCCGCGTGATGCGAATAAATGAAGTCATTTTTTTTACGAAAATATCGATCGATTCTCGAGCGATGCAGAAATGCGGAATTAGCGTGTGATCTTTAGATCATTTGTGACTGACAAACGATGTTTGTAACGAATCATTGAAATGGTGCTGACAATCGGCGTCTCAATCGCCGACGGTCCTTTAGCCCAACGCATCCCATCCGCGTTCACTCTTTCAATGTGTACTATAGGTACCAGCATCGCGCACGCTACATACGCACGCGAAGGGGGCAGAGGAAGAGCAAAAGAGTGAGGGGTCGAGAGTTGCCTACCTCCTCGTGTTAGTTTTGACGGGAGACTGTTAAAAAGGCAAGGATCTCTCTAAAGCTATTATTAATACGGCCGGAGAGCAGCACAAGCAGCAACGGGGGGAATGGGGAACCTTTTGCCACTCTCGTTTCTGCTGCTGTTCGCGAGTGCGAAACAGCTTCGTGTAGGTTTCTCACTACTACTAGTATACCTTTACGATGTCGAAGAGACCACGATGAAACTGACGAAATTACTACAATGTACGCTATAGGCTGATGCAGCAAAAACTGTAGTAAACCGGTGAGTTTCGTCGTGTGGTTTCGTCAGGATAAACGCACACGAACGTTTGCCCTCGACACAGGGGCCTCTTCGGGGCCGCGCAGCAGCAACAGCAGCGGCAGTTCATTGTGGGTTCTGCGGATTCGAGTTGGAAAGAGAGAGAAAGTAAAAAGAGAACGAAAGATATATATATATATATGAAAGACTGCGAGACGGTGACGAAAAAGGGGTTGATGCGAGGGTGAGGGTTAGAGCCGCTGCAATGAAAGAGCGAGAAAGAGAGGAAGATACAGAGTTGTATAGAGAATAAAAGAAAAAGAACGTGAATCGAGGGGTGCTGCTACTACTACTACTACTACTGCCGCTGCTGCTTCACCGTCGTACATTATGCTTTTCGGTTGGGATTCGTGTCGTGCGTGCATGGAATCTACCATCGTCGCAATACACCGCGCCGACGAGCATTGTTCCTCGCACTTAATCGCCGATCTGTATCGCCTAACCTCCCCCCCGGTCGGTCTCCGTCATTCTCTGTGTATATCGAGAAGCATTATTTCCTTTTATACTATATTCTGAACGTATACTGCCGACTCGATTTCTCGACTATGGATGGACTCGCAGCTAACGATGGTCCAGTGTCATGATGACAGAACAAAAACGCGCATTTCACTGGACGATTGATCGTGTTTCAGACATCCACCAATTTAAATGTTTTCCAAAGAATTCTCTGCTGCGTTTTATTTTTTTTTTAGTTTTGTGAACTAATACTGAGGTTTAATTAATTCGAAGTTTGAGGTTCGAAAAAATTACACAATTTTTATATTTTGTTCCACGTTTGTAGGGTTTTTTTTTTTTTTTTTTTTTTTCGAATTCCCGACAACTCTTTGCTTCAGTATAACGACGAGTTTCGACTCTCCGAGTCTCTTGCCACGTGTTATCGTGAGACGACTCGAAGTTTTCAAATATCCCTTAAAATACGTTGCACCGGACGTCGTGGACCCGTTGCAGCTGGTGCAAACAATACCCGCTTGCCGGTGTTCCAGAAGAGAACAGACCAAGTAAAAAAGGATTCTAGTAAAAACGAAAAAAAAAAAAAAAACAGGCGAAAAAACAAAAATAGTGTAAAATAAAAGTGCGGAACGAGCCGCACGTCGGAAATCCGATATCGATCGCGCGGTAACCGCGAAGGGTGAGAAGTGCCGAGCTGTAGTGGAGAGATGATGAAAATAACAAGAAAAATACGACCAATATATTCCACCGGCCGATAGTATTATGCTGTGCTGCGCTGTGCATGAATATCGGCTTATATTGGAAAATCTAACTAAAAGAATGCAATAACAGCAAAATAGCCAAACAATATTATTGGATGATCAATGCGCCTCTAAACTCTATATGCGACCCCCATGTCACCCTTTCGAAGGGTGAATGCACCGTTAATTACATTTTTATTCCTACATAATTACGCGCGGCTTCGATAGATGCGAATTTTATTTTTAATACCTACAATTATTATACTATACCTATTGAACAGCGAATTACTTTACGGACATTTTCTTTACGTTATACTGCATAACTTTTACTACCAATAAAATCGAAAACATCGATTTTAGGCAGATTAACACAACGCGGTAGTCAAAGATCCAAAAGAAAGGCGTCTTCTAAATCCATTCTTGTTATTATTATTCCTATTATTATTATTATTATTATTATTATCGTTATTCAGGGTTCTGTCGTATAACAATTGTAGATCATGCAAAGCGATTATGATAATCGGTACTTATGCAACCAGTCAAGCGAGTAGAGTGTATTGTCGAAGGGTTCTCGCAAAGTAATACACCAGTAACGGAGGGTACAATCCATAACGGGGCTCACTGCTTTCTCGTCTAATTGCCACCCCTTGGTCGGGGTAGCAGCATAGAGGCAGTCCACTGTGCGCGAGCGCATCCAGTGTTTGTCACAAACGACCCTGTCACCCGGTGGCCAGCAAGCAAAGACCGGGGGTTGTTTTTTTAAGTTTCTATCCTTTCTTTTTGCTTCTATCTCGCACTTTCTACCCTTCCAATTCTTCACCGTCTTATTTTTTTGTTTTTTTTTTTTTTTTTACTCCCAATTGTCGTACTCGCGGGAACACCAGCGAAGAGGAGAGTGCAGCATCGGCCTTTGTCTCGAGACTTGGCAGGCGGAATGAAGGAATGAACGAAGAAGGCGAACGGAGAGAGTTAAGAGAAAGAATGAGGCGGAGAGATTCGAGTTGCATGTTGGATAAAACAAGACGAAAGTGAAGTAGTGCAGAGAGCAAAAGAGTGAGAAAGAAAGGGGACGAGAAACGAGCATGAAACGGCGAGTGCCACGGCAAAGCAGACGCAGAAGTTTCGGATTACTTCGAGCGCTTCCGGACTCCTTCGGGATTCTCGACCCTCACCCTGTCGAGTCGGCAAAGCTCCTCTGCCCTGGCATGGAGCACCCGGGTTCTCCGGGTGCCTGCCTCGTGAAGCAACCTTCGACGTACTAGAATCGGAAATTGACGAAGAAGGAAATTGCCCCGGCTTTTCCGGTTGCTGGTTCTTCGAGAAATTTCTCGCGGTTAAGTCTCTACGAGACGAAATCGAAGTGTCTATAAGAAAATCTTACATGAATTTATTATTTATATTCGAAACGATAATTGCATTCGAGTTATTACATCATTTTCATCCTAAACGAAATCAGTCGATCACCTATTTTATTTTCGATTGATTTCATTGCATTTAATATTAAAAACAGAGACGAATTTCAGAATTAAATATTCTTTTTTATTTGAAACAACAACCGATTAATCGATAAAAAAAAGACTAAAGGAGTATCAGAAATACCGAAAATTTTACGATACACTCGCGTCCTTCGTTAGTCTCTCATCCGTGTTCATCGCTATTTTCGCTCTTCAAATATTATTTCTTCTGCAAGGGATAGTATTCAGAATCTTGGCGTCGATTTTAATGGATTTTCCTTCGCCATTTATAGAACTAAATGAAAGCTGTCGAGTACCGATCGGTACTTAACTCTGCGGATGAAACTCCATTACCGTTAAATGAAGCTCAGCTCTCGGAATTACCGTTTCTCAATTCGCACATAGAATCGAACACGATGAGCTACAGGAGTCGAGGGGTGAAAAGAAGGGATGGGGCGGTGGTCGGGAGGTGGGGGGGGGGAGGAGGAGGCGATGCTCTTCTCTCGCTTTTGTTTTCCCCCTCCGAGGGACAACATCGAGCCCGTCGCCCAGGGGGTTTGCCAGCGCTTCACAAAGCCGAACCTCGGACAAGAAGAGTGATTAAGAAAGTAGTTAAATTGCGCGGCTAAATAACGGATGGTACGTGACTCGAGCGAAAATAATCTGCGGCTGCTGGGTGAATGAAAAAAAAAAAAAAATTGTGACGTGGAAACGATAAAGCGAGAAAGAGAGCCCAAGATAGCAGAGGATGAAAAAAAACGATGAGGGGAGATATATAGAAGCAAGAATAGAGAAGGGGCGAAGAACTGCTGGCGCATAGAATGGGAATTTGGAATGGTATAGCGAGAGAGCTCATCCGAGTGAGAGAAATGAATGGCCAAGTGATGGAGAGTTATAGTCGAAGGGAGAACGAGTGAGAAAGAGAGAATTCAAACGAGATGAAAAATAGGATCGCTATAGGTTGAAGAGGGACAGGTATAGAACGAGTATTGAATAGAGAAGTGACGGAGGCGCGAGATTCCTCATTCGTCATGGACCACTCGCTAGGTATTTTTATATACGCGTATATGTCAAATCTATACGCGCACACACACTGTAACCAAAGATAAATACTTCTGGATTCATATATACACAATACTTCGAGGATACTCAGCCGGAAAAAACCACAAATGTGTTTTTTTTTCCGTATTGCGGCATTTGATTGAAATGCATAAAATTCCATTCGCGAAATGGATACATCGCATTAGCTTATACGTTGATTTCCAGCGCTCGGACGGATGAAAAGAAGGCTGTAAATTCATATAAAACGTGATTTCAATTACCATTCGATGTACAACGTCGTATTTATGTAGAGGTACTCTTACGGAATGAATAAAAGTTTGTAAGAAGAACGACAGAGAGAGAAGCGACGAGGTCGCTGGGAGTCAATCGATTATCGATCCTTGCGATCTCACGACACATGGAGAGTTTACTTTACACACAAACACAGAGGGAATAGTCGTCCTCGTTGTCAATAAAATGATCGCGACTCTGTCGCGACGATCAATCGTCTCCTGTAGGCTTCAAGGGCTTTCCTATAAATCGATCGGATCGCACACACTCCGAACGTGTCTCGTCGTTCGTCGGATCAGAGATCGCGCAATCACAATTTCAATTCAAGTGGGCAGTTGTTCGATAAATCAACCGACGCACCGATCGGGAGAGCTCGCGTTGGGAGAAATATAGCAGTGATGAGATTTAGTAACATATCAAAGCCTCACTCGACCCTCACGGCTCGATGTTCGAGGGTCACATTGTTACGTGTGTTTGGCTCGAGCCCACCGCGACGTTTATGCATTCCAGATGTCACGAGGATTATCCGTTTTGTATGTTATCTTTTTTTCCCTCGTATTTAGAGAGATCGAAAAAGGGATCAGTTTCGTTGTGTACATAATATGGGAACGAGTTATAGATCGGTACGGTCATTTTTTTTTTTTTTTTTTCGTGTTATTGTTGTAAAAAAGTCCGAATGTACATTCATCGGACGCGCCGGTTTATTTATTTTTGCTCTAATTATTTGTATATCTCAGTTTAGGATAAAAATTGCTGTATTCTCTATGTATCAAGAAACAACTGAAACTATCGCGATAATACAGCACTCAACTGCAAGTGTAGTTTCCTCGTTGGGTAATCTCTCCCGACACGCAATAACGCAATCGAACGGCGAGCAATCGACCGGTACTGCTATATTTTTATTTCATAAACGTTTTCCTATACCTATCATCATCTGCGTTTATTTATTTTGCACTGTCCGACGCTATCGAGAATTTACAGATTTTTGAAAATTATAATTAACGTGTGGATTAAATTTGTAAGGAGGAATGCGGTTTACCGTTTAATAATACTTCTAAACGTTACGCGAATTCCTCATATAGATTAACGAGAATTCTTTACCTTTTCGACCATTTTTTTTTAATAATAATAACTATGTGCAATATTCCAGCTGTATTTCGATAAAGAAGCTTTTCAAAAACCTTTACTTAACACCCGAAGAAAAAAGGCAACAATTGAGTTTTTAATGAACAACAGTAATAATTTTTCTTAATAATTCGATAGTCGCGCGAAAACCGGAAACTTATGACACTTATCGCTGCGAACGTTTCGATAAAATCCAAACATCGCAAGATAAAAAATTAAGTAAATAAATAAATAATAAAGGTACAACGATCGCTATCGTAAAAATCGCCGTGTGGATATCTAGCCTCGCGAATCGAGATGAGAGCGGCGGCCCTGGCGCGAGAACGGCGGCCCTGTCCGAGTATAACCGACTTCGGACGAGCCTCGCCGATCCATCCGGAGGCCCCTGTAGCCATGTGTTGTGGCTGCTGCTCCGAGTGCTTTGTGACGCGGGTGGTGCAGTGAAAGCTTTTTTTTTAGCCCCGCAACAATCTCGATCCTCCCCTAAACTTCCATTCTCCCAAAAAAATCGTAAAAAAATTTCCTTCTATTCACGAAGATTTGTTTCTCTAATTGTCGCTCCGAAACACGAGAGCGACGAACAAATCCGAGGTTACAAAAGCCAGTCAAAAGAAAGTCCAGGGTTGTGTTCTCGGCTCTCGTTGCTGGTGCGTCTCTCGGTGTGCTGATCGCGGCGCAGGCCCCGCAGCAGCGGGAGATTCGGGTGTGACCTGGGCGTCGCGACGCCGGGCGTCCTCGTAGCCCGCCTCGTCGCTGGAGCCGGGTGAGAGAGAGATCCTTCTCTCCACCGGACGTGAATCGTCCTTCCGTGCTACTCGATATCTCTTTCCTATTGTATCTTAATTTTTAACACGTACATATTATTCACCCTGTTGTGTACATCTCTCTGTATTTATCTATTACAAAGTGGTCTCGCCAAAGTTCGACGTAACGAAATGATAACATCGTTAAAGACAAATTGTCTATTAGCTCTGCAAACAAACCAAATACTAAAGTGATAAAAATTACGAAAAAAAAAAAAATAAAAAAAAAAATAAATAAATAAATAAAAAATAAGAACGATGGATACATATTATCGTTAGGGATAGATAGTCAGAGATACCTATATAGATGGAGAGATAAAGACGGCATAAGGCGGAACGGCGGGTACAGCCGGCCTCTCGGATAAGGACTGGCGTACACGCATGCATTCACAAATACACACCGTCGACACGCATACAAATAAAATACGCGTATATACAACATATATATAGTGTTATGCTGTGTTACAAGCGGAGCTAAAGTTGTGTGCGTGCGTGAATCGTCGAAAGAACCGGCCCTCTTATATTTCTCGGTTCTCTTGACTCGTCCGAGACTTACACACTCCGCGCCAGCATACAGTCTCGCGGAGTTGTTCTCTATACCATCGTATAATCGTTAAATTTACGCTCTTATTAATGCACACAATGTAACATACGCGCATAAGATATATGCCTATATAAATATATATCTATATGTATAATCTATACGCGTCGATACGGTTTATAACAGGGAAAAGAGTGTTAAAGAATCATTCTGTGCGTGTAACGGATTAAAATGTGTGCGTATATACGGCGCCGTGATATAGCGAGTAAAAGAGAGAAAAAATAACGCGGACGCGCCCGCTGTCGGGTATAAAGGGTGTGCGTGTAAATCCTCACAGCTTTTCTGACTACGCGTATTTCGCGATTCAACGTTGTTTTGTGCTCACGATTTATCGCGTATCACGATTTCCGCGTCACTCGTATTAATACCAACATATTTGTTTGTGACTACAATTCGCCTGTGGTGTTTATAATGCGTTAATGGAATCGATTTTGGGATAAAAAGTGTGAGTACAGTTGAAAAAAAAAAAAAAATCGTATTTTTACAGTGCGCGCAAAGGCCTTCGGTTTAGTGAAGAAAAGAGAAGCGCGTAAAGAGGGTGAAAACTGAAGTGGACGCGTCCAGTGTACGAATCAACGGAACCTCTCATCGTTGGTGGATTAAGTAGAAGCTGCGAAAAAACTGTTGGATCGATTTTCTTTTTTATTTTATGACGAGACTCGATTCTACAGCTGGATTGACGAGAAGAAGAAGAAGGAGAAGACCGATACACACGAACGACACGCAATGGTATGTGAATTTATAGAATCAAATTTGCTCCACACCTTTCAACCCGTTATTTTCATTTTTCGGTCAAAATTACGCATTAGTGAGTAAAATTAGTTGAAAAAATAAAAAAATGCCTGTAATTATAAATACGAACGGAGTAGAAAGGAGGGAAAAGAACTATTGCGCATAAGAATTATCGGCGTGCAGATGAAAAAGTGAGTCAAAGGAGATTTCATGTTTGTTAACCGATCTGAGGTGAACTCTGGATGGAGGAGGGTGATTTCTCGAGTGTACTATATACTCTCAGCTCACTAACACTTTGCTTACAAGAGGCACATTCACGGGGCTTGCGCGCCTCGGTGTCGCTGCGAGAGTAGAGCTTTGTCTTCTGCCGCGTGGAGTGCGCGGGCGCGCGTATTCTCTCTTCTCAATGCACTAACACG
Source organism: Cryptus viduatorius (assembly GCA_964006125.1). Lineage (NCBI taxonomy): Eukaryota > Metazoa > Arthropoda > Insecta > Hymenoptera > Ichneumonidae > Cryptus > Cryptus viduatorius. The sequence goes on along the minus strand of OZ023222.1, from coordinate 9,693,092 downwards.
CGCACCCACACACACACAAAGATTTTATGAATGTGTTCGGTACACTGTAGGCAGTGAAACAGACTTGTAGAATAGGATAGACCGACGCACACGACCGCATAGCATTTTTAAAGGGCTTTTCACTCACCGAGGCTTAAACTAGCTGGTGCCCTTCTTGTAGTCTCAACTATATATACATCCATACCGTCGACCGACAGAGAGAGTGCTAACCCTTTGAATTCTGACTCCCCGGGGCTGTGCACCGTGAGCACAAAGTGAATATATGCCCCGTATAAGAAATATTAAGTATATATATATATATAAAGGAATATAAGCGTGTAATTCTGTTCTACACGTTAATACAGCACGAGGATGGTATTTGTATAGTACCAACATAATACACATTGTCAAGCTGTGCAGCCGGTGAATCTCTGTGTGTATCTAAACTTTGATCGTAATGTAGTCAATGCTGAAAGCTACTGTCGATAAATTTACACATCCCTTTCGAAAGACGAAGCTTTCAGCGAAGCTCTGCAAAATCTTTGAACATAAACTTGTATACCTTCTCCGCATCCGCGTAAACACTTTTCAACGATTGCTTTCATTGCCGAACGATCTTGCAATAGTTTATTACAGGAGTTAACAAAAATTCGTTCAGTACCCGCGATAAACAACGCAATGAATTCGTATCACATTTTAAACCGGTTTTCAATTTCATTGTCAAACTTCAATTAACCCGCAAATATCTCAAATTTACTCGAACTCTTTACGAATACTCGGAAAATCCAAGGAAAACGCATGAAAATAAATAAATATAACGCAGGATTCTCGTCTGAACTGCGCATCAAATTTGCGCACTCCGTATCGCGAACTCTGCTCAGCTTTCGATGTTTGCCAAAAATACAAATATCGTTATTAACAGTATTATTTTATTTTCGTCAAAATAAAAGTTTTATTAAGATCTCAATGTTGAAATCGCGACATGAAAAAACAGTATTATCCATCGCCGATCTCCTCTATCTCTCAAAACACGAATCTGTTTCAATTTCGGAATAAATTATCACTTCGTGTGGTCCCCATTATGACGAAAATAATTGAATCAGCGGTCGCTCGGAGGTATATTATGACAGCAAACAAACCTCGTTGGACGTAGCAGCCGTGATAGCAATGTAGCCGGAGCATTGCGAGAGGAATCCGAGAATGCATACGCGCAATTATATATCAGAAGAGACCCCCGCGTACCAGTAATTCGAGTAACGCTCGTTTCTCCATCTGACCCCCCTGTGACCGGTCTGGATGAACGCCCGATTCTCCGTAAGCTACGCAATACTCGCAGATACGCGGACCCACATACATTATGTATATATATAAATACATATAATGTACGGAACATACGGAGCCGGAACATCAACGACACTCGCGCTATATAGCAAAAGGCTTTTGCGGGTATATATCGTGGCGCAATTACGATTTCGCGGTTACACGACCGGCTGATTCACACAGACACACGTTAGCTTTTCCCCAGAGTTTTAGTATCAAACAGACCTATATATATATATTTTCATACATGTATTTTCAAAGTACACATTATGAATATATAGTCGCCCATCCGCGCACCGATATATTTACATTTACATACATAATTCAACGTAAAACCATACATCATTCGCGCATAATGAAATGATGCATAGCGCGCGGTTGCAAAGAGAAAGAGAGAGACAGAGAATTCTTGTTCTCTCTTTCGCTCATTCGTTCGTGTGGAGATTCGCATTGCCGGTTTCGTTTCCACTGTGATTTACAAGCTGTGTTCAACGCGCACGTATTCCTCGCGCTTCTCCTCTTCATTTTTTTCTACTTGTTTTTTTTTTTTTTCTTTTTTCTACCTCACATTTTTCTCGTATAGTCTCTTTCGCCTCCATCCCCTTTCGCGGCTCGTTCTTCAACGCTGAGGACTCGTGTCGGGCCGCACGTACTAAGGCTTCTAGAAAATCGTTGCCGGTAGATAGAGTATACTATACGTTAATTGGATAGCGAGAGGCTCTCTCGGCTTTCTCGTTTATTTTTTTCTCATTCCAACTCATGAGCATTGGCATTATTTCTCGCTCCCTCGCGTTTCCCAAGTTGACACGCGAATCGAAGACAAAACGATTTCGTTCGAGACTCGACTAGACACAACGCGCACAGTAATCGGCGTTATACTATTGTCTAACAAAGTTTACTTGTTTTCTCGTTCTTCCATTTTTATTTTGCTATAACTCTACTTCCCATGCCTGTGAACGTCACGATACCGATACAAGTATCTTATTGTCTGTGGGATGTTAAAACGATTTAACTGATGCTTGTTCTCGTGTTCTTTTTATTTCTAATCGATATACTATATATACATTCCTCCAGTTATATGTGTATTTTATTCAAGTCGGAAGGCCTTTTTTTTCAACGAGAGATACAACGATAACTTTATTTTTTGTTTACTTCGTCTTCTTTTGTTTTCTCCAATTACGCGATCGTATATATATCGCCGTGGTTGCGCGCGCACATAATACGCGATTCTCTCGCTACTACATAATATCGCGTTCTTGCGGTTATAGTTAAAGCACGAACGCAACTGTAAATACGTGCCGTAAACCCAAGAGTTCGGGTAACCAGGAGAGCGAGAGAGTGAGAAAGCGCAATTATAAAGCCTTCTCTCTACCGAACGTCTGAACCAGCCAGCATCTGGCATCCAATCAACCTTCCGCTAATTGCGCGAGACGATCCTGAGGTTTCCTCGCGTTGATTATCGGCCCGAATGCCTCGCCGACGGCTGTCGGAAAGCTCGACAGCTATCGCAAGGCTGATGAGCCCGCGACAAGCTTATAGTAAACGTCAGATGAATACCCGCGAGACTGACAAACAAAACTATGTAACCCCTCTTCACTGACCTGATAGCGCCGCGTGCCTTTGACCCCCCCGTCAGATTGTTCCGAAACGACATTGGTTCGGATCATTAATTTCGTGCTCAACCAGCTGCATATACTTCCCAATTATTTTTTCAACGAATTATATTCGTTTTTTTTAACAAAAATGTTATTTTCGCAAACTTTATACGTATCTCATTATTTCGTTTTTTTACGTAATCTCTCGTTATTCGATTCGAAATAATTGGTCACATGGCGCGTATTGTTTTACTTTTTTCATAAATAAAATGTATATAAGCTTCGAACTCGAAACGGATAGAATGTAAAGTATGCAAATTGAAAAAAAAGTCGATTAAACATGGAAAAAATGCAAAGAATTGATTGTCTTTGCCACTGACCGTAAAAGCGTTTCAATTCATTAAAGTAAACTGATCGATGAATAAACTGATGCACGCACCCTAATTGAGTCGAGAATACGTCGAGCTGCTTTTGTTTCTGACACGGTCTACTTGCATACGCACACAGACACACACATGCACCTCCGGTGTGTCGACGACTCGACGTTAGCATAATATAAATAGATTTATGTATGCGAACGCGTATATTTCACAAACGATTACGCGATTTACGGTTCAGTACCTGCTGCACGTGCTCGCGCGTGGGAGTAGTAGTGAAGTGGCTGTTAGGACGCGAGTGTTACGCACGCCGGAAGTAATCGTGATAACGATCGTATTATCATTAACCTCTCTGTGTCTCCCTCTCTCTCGACGTCCCGTCTTTCTCGCCTCGTGTAGAACATGACTGCGGATCTATATATCTATGTTTGCTAATAATACGGTATAGAAATACCGGCATAGAACAAAGTATATCGTACGTGTGTAACTTCTCGCGGTATGGTACGTTTGATTAACTTCGAGGAACGAGATCGATGCGGGCGGATTGTCGATACGAGAAAACACTCTATGGCGCACGGTCTTTGATGCAGTGATGCTCAACCGTCTAATGATCCGTCATTAAAAAAATTACTATTAACCTTTGACCGGAATTTTTTTTATCAGTTTCTACATTTTTCGAGATATTAAAAAATGATGAGTTTAATCGAGTAACGGTTGAGTTTTAGGCATTTTTTTTTTTTTGTAATGAGACTGTAGTATATTTTCGAAACGAATCATTATTGATAATTATCAGCGGTTATTCATTCCCGAAGCGGTATTTTTTTTTTTTCGAAATCGACACCACTTCACACAATTATTTTGACATTGAAGCTATTTTCGTTTACGTCCCATTATCACAACACGAGAATATTTGCAACATGCATACTTACATACGAAGGAGTGAACGACATTCTTCGAGTAACTGCACGTCAACGATTCGAGAATCGCGCAACGATATCGATCTTTGAGGTACGGCTCGTTAATGAATATTCATGATTTAATCGTGTCAGCGAGCGACTGATTATAATAAATACCTAATTGATAATCGTCGTGGTATCCCGAGCTCGGCGTGTCGGCACGCGGATCGCATGCGACAACCGCTAAAGAAATCGGATAAGGGCACTCTCTCTCGGTCTATCTCTCGCTCGCTTGCTCGTTATCGTTTTCATCTCTTTATTCCGTTTTTTTTTTTCAACTTCGTTCACCTCTCTACTCGCGTTGATGCGTTTTTAATTATCGTAATACTTTTCAACTCTCGTTCTTGTAGCGCACAGCTGTTAAATACATATACGCGATCGCCTACGCGTTATCTGTGCCCAGAGGAGTGTACAAGTCGACAAACGCCCCGGCTGGAAACATATATATGTATATATATATATATATATTTATGTATATACATTCAGCTCTCTCGGTGAGTAGTTAACGGGTACGTAGAATTTCGCAGTCGACAGGAGGGCGGTGTGGCAGCAGCAGCAGCAGCAGCAGTTCGCATAAACGTAACGTCACACATAACGCTAGTCGATACGCGCAGCGATACATAAAACATGACCCGTGTGTCGGTTGTGCGCTGTTCTCTCTCGAGATATATAGAAGTATAACTTTAACACGAGTAGGTATATGTATATACATGTATCTCGCGTGGATTACACATTCGTTCGAAGAACACAGAAGCGAATATTCAACGGCAAAATCATCGGCCGTCCCATGTACAACGACAAGAGACGCAGGCGTGAACGCGGAAATAAAATTTAATCGCCGGTTAAATCCGGCATCGACTACCGCGTATAGAGAGAGGGGTTTAATGCTCGCGTTTCACGCGGATTCCGTCTATCGTTCGCTGTTCCTCATCTGTCCTTCTCTGGTATCTGTCTCTCCTCTTCTCTCTTGCGAACCATTTCCGGTCCCCCAACGGAAACGTATGCACGTAGAGTTTCGGAAGAGAGACGACCGGCAGCAGCATCAACGACGAGCGAAGCACTCTCGGGCTATCAAATATTACACTCGAACGAGAAACGGAAATCTCCAACATTCTCGTATCATAAAATTTATGAATTTCGGTCGTGAATTAAAGAAACGACCTTTCTTCATGCTCGAGCTTCGTGTTTAAAAAAAAAATTTAATTATTATTGTTATCACGTTTTGTTATAGTCGTAATCGTTATCGGCGTATAAATCCGAGAAAAAATTAATTTTTTTTTCTTTTTGTGTTATTTTGGAATGAAATTTGAGTTTGTAATTAGAATTTGTGTAATGAACGATGATAATATTAGATAATGCGATGACAGCCCGTCATGACGCAATCATATCGTAACCCACTCGTGCATTACGGTTGTTTCAACGACTATTGATTAACTTGCCTCGCCGCGTACATTATTGTATAATCATCGATCGATTATAATATATGCGAGTTCTAAGTGTCCGCGAGCGACGTGAACGACAAACGCGCGTCAGAGGTGTACGGTGGGGGGGTAGAAACGAGAGAGGAAATATAATGATAACCCGTGAAACGATAACTGCTCGGGCACCTCGTCACCGGTAAATTATTACAGGCATCGCTATTCATGTCATGATTGTAGTGCCAACAGTGTGTACTGTATTACTTCGCTGTTCGCTTGTTGAGCTTATCGCGTAACATATAGTTGTTGGAAGCAGCTACGCTACCAGAAATCCATTATGCTTAGCCGTATTATTTATATCTACCCGGCTTAATGGGGCTCTACCGGTTTATTCATCGAAATATAATGGAGTGCACTTACGTAGGATAATTTCTCAACGATAGCGATTCAGATTTTAACCCTTTGGAGCAAACGGTCGAAGGTGCTTTATAAAAAAAAAAAAAAAAAAACGGCCGATACCGAAATAAAACACGAAAGTTCGACTTCTTTTACAGATTTACAAGATATTCAGTGCGTAAGTTAATATCAACGTAATAACGCGTTTTTTTAAACTCCGAAATAATTTTTTTGCATCAACGTCACACATAGATCCAGCGATCTCGATGACTTCATTACCTTCCCCACGACAAATAAATAATGAAAACATTACTTACTGAACCGTAAACTCAAGAAAGTGCGTAGCAATACCATAGATCATATCTAACCAGTTCTCAATTGGGTAATAATAATTTTTCACATGTTATTTAGGATCCGTTTAAAATTTAACTGTACGATATATCAATTCAGATGTCGAATGAACTTTCGTAAGCTGACGTTGGTGTTAGAGTGTTCTCGAGTACAGAATATGCCGGCAATGAATACCCGTATATCAGAGCCGCGAGAGTGCGTATAATAAGTATGCGATCGCTTTCAGTCAAGCGATCAACAACCAAATGCTCGCACTCGTGCCTCGATCGCTGACGATTAGAAATCGTGTGGGGGCCGTCCCCGTCCCCTCTTTGGGGGGTTAGAGGGGAAGCAACCGTCGAGGCACGCGATATTCTCGAGGCCCCCCCGGTTCCCATTGTCTTCGATCGATGCTGCATGTACTGCTGCTGCTGCTGGTTTTCTCGACGACGGTATAGCTCAGTAGTAGTCGTCGTTACGCTCGTTTCTCACAGACAATTAAATCAAATTAATGTCTGTAGGTCGCGGGCGAACTTCACTCGTAAACTCGAACGTATAACGTACAGAGACGCGAGGGCATTATTATACTTTCGTCTGTTGTTTTATCGGCAATTTAAAAAAAATTCACGCGCCAAATTGTATCGCAGTATTATCGGAAGTATTACACAATTACATTGATTTTTATTATTTTTATTAAAAGGAGGTTAAGCCCTCGCAGCGATTGCTTGAGAGCTATCGAGACACCGTTATAGGGACTGTACGAGAGCCAAAATCAGGGGATTTAGACTCCTCGTACAGCGTGTTGGTGCACCAATTTTCTATATTTTAGTGTTCCTAAAATCCGATAAGCTTCTCATTTGTACGGATGTATATATCTATATATATGTACAAATCGATGCGCAGACTTTCCCCGAATGCCCAATTAAATAATCACCGGAATTATTACCGAGCGATTTATAGACAGTGCAATGGTATTCGTGGAATTCGTGTTAATGAGCACTGCGCGCAGACGTAGCGGATAGTATTTTCTTTTTTAATTCCTTCCGGTTCCCCACTAAAATTTCCTATCTTCTATGCTCCATCGGGTTTTCGCAGTCTCGGTGTTCCGTCGAAACAAACTATTCCGACTCATTCAATTTAAAAATCTTCTTGGATCGGATCCAAGTGCCATCGCGAAACCGGTGCTCGTGCTGAGACTCTCCGCGAGTCATTATACTATACGTATACATAATACTTACACCGAGATAACTGCTGTGCTCACTCACTCATTCGGCGTACAGTAATTCTTAATAACTGCTCTCTTAACGGCGATAGTTTCGTATGCGACGAGAAACAGCTAATAGGCATCGTTTCGCTGGAAATATAGTGGCAGTAGCAACAGTAGAGCGGACTGAGGAAGAGGAGGTTGTAAATGTAAAGAAAAAAACGCATAAAACGTTGTTGTTTGTTCGGAAAAAAATAATAATTCTCAAGAGAGTTCCTCGCCGGCGTTGGACAATGCTTAAACTATGTGGCAATGCACACAGTCGTATAAAATTTTGCAGAGAATTAATGTTTGACATTTAGGAAAAAGAAAAAAAAATGAAGAAAAAAAAAGTACTTCACACGGTCGTTCGTTCCATATAGCCGAGTTGAATGGCTCTCCGGCGCAACGGTACGCAAATCTTTTGTCTGAAAGCGTACGTAAGCCTCTTCTTCGTTCGTTTTTTTATTTTCCTTTTCTCTTTGCGTGACGTTACGGCGGCTTTGACTTAACACGCGCGCTTCTTTCAACGCTTCTCTATTCACTTCTCTGCGTTCCTTTCACACTATCGGCGCTCTATCTCTTTTCACTGGAATGTTCGACAGCGCGAGTTATGATTTTCTGTATGTTAACAATTTCTCGCGCTTCGTTGTTCAACGATTTCATGCTTTCTGGAATCGAAGTTTTCGGATCTCTGTGTCTTAATAATTTTTTCACCGTAAACAAGATCGATTTTTTTTTCCGCAAAAACAGAGAATTTCGGAAAATATAAATAAATTTTGTAAAAAATTTAATTTTTAAATTATCGAAACTGACAATTTAGCGAAAAAATAATTCCATCGGAAATACTAAATCGCAAATCAAATCGGCGATCTCTATATATGGTGTTAAAAATATTGAAAAAAAATTCTATACATTTTCATTTTCATACATTTTTCTCATTTTCATATACAAAGCCAACAGATATATCTGCGGAATTATTGTGAAAACTTTCATCCAATTTGCAGAATGTTTTACGCCTTTCATGTTGACGTGATAAGCACGATGTATGCACATAGACGGAGCGCATAGACCGCTCTGTTATGTTTTGCTCGTCGCACGCTCTATCACGCCGCGAGCAAAACTCAACTCCGCACCGCTATCGGTTCCCACAGCATATACCAATCTCAAATTATATCGGCAAATTTATCGTCAACATATTTCAAACGGTCGAGTAGCGGCTCCGTTTCGTATGTGCCGAGGAGAACGCATTTGTGTTTAATGCTGCAGCAACGGCGAGAGTAGGAGGGAAGAATGGTGGTGACTTACCCGTAGGAGTCTTTATCACTGTCACTGTTAATCCAGCGAAAGTCAACGAGGAACAGTAGCAATAGCGCCGGTAGCATTGTCACGAAAAGTCGTTTTCTCTTGCAGCATAACGTCATTCATTATCCGTCCAACGCACAGCGTATGTATGTACTATATACATTTTTCATGTAAAAATGTTTAATTAGTAAAAAAAATCCCCGGTGGACAGAAGAATAAAGCAGAAAATCATATAGACCATAGATATGCGTTAATAAAATATTACCGCCGTAATTCACTCGTTAGACGGAAATCGAGAGATATGATTGACTCTCGAGTGCCTCTCGACATGCATCAGCAGTTAAAAAGTTATGGGAAGCGCGTTAACGCACTGTGGCATAAAATACGCTTCGTTGTGGACTTTGACCAGCCGTTTGCGAAATTTCGACTCTCACGATACCTTGGAGTGGGATATACCAGTTATTCTCAAAAATACGTATATCCGCAGCGGATTTATGCAAATGTGAGTTCTGCTAAACAACCGAAGAAGTTCGATAGAATCCATCGGAAAAACTGTACTCGAGCTGAACCATTAAATCCAAAGTCCAATCAGTGAAGATAACGCATAGTTTCCCGGTAGAAGTTTGTACTCCAATTATAGTCTCCTCTTGTTAACATTTAGATGAAAAAAGCGAGCTATTCAAATACGAGGACGGTAGATAGAAATTATGAGACTCATTAACTGTACCGGTGTTTCAGCTGTTAATTTAATCCTCTCGGGTAGAGCAGTACATTTACGCAAAAACATTTTTATTAATGGAAAAAATTAGCAGTTTCGTCGAAAGGTACTAATTATTTCCGTCTAATTTAATAATTTTGAAAAGGTTAATGATCATTAAAGTACTGTAACTTTTGAACAAATCAATTGGCTTTCATCATAATTTTCTGAGAAACATTTTTTTTATTAATCATAAAAGGAAATTAAACATTTTTTTATTTATCGTAAGAATATCTATTTTTATACATTTTAATATTACGATTTCTTCTTAATACTTTTAATCGTGAATTTTTCCTATTTTATTTTCTACGGTTTTTTATTTTTAAAATCTATCGCTCGCATACCCATCACCATATTTCAAAGGGTCAATAGTTGCGGTACTCGAACGACTCAGCACAAACTATATTTTACCGGACGCATCAAAGGATTAATCTCCACTCGATTAGAGTAATCGCAAATGGAACAAAGTGCCTTAGGGCAATAAATCCTTCGCTCTGGTCTCGCGTTTCGAGTCTCGCTATACTTGTATATATCATCTCGTGGCCCGATGCTCCGGCGTCACTCGACTGTGCAAGCGAGAGAGATCGAGAGGATGGCATAGGGAGCGATAAAGCGAACCGAAGCAAAGTCCGAAACTTCTTCGTTGCCTTCCAAACTCTCAATCTGTAAGGTCCATATAACTACGTTGACGTGACTATACGTGTTTCCTCGGCGCGTGATCATCCGGGTAACATCCAACTTCCGGTGCACGTAGTCGGCAAATGTTCATCCTATGTGTTGGAGTAACAACAGAGCATCGCCGAGTACGGTATATATACTCATCGGTCGACGAGTCCTCGTCGTGTCGCCGACGTCCCTGAGTGCTCTGCTTGCTACTGGAAACCCGGAGGCGCTCTCTTTCTCCCACTTTCGGAGCAGCGTAGAGTCGACGAACACCACGGTCCAAGATTACAGCCTCCGGGATTCTGTATTTCTGTCTCACTTATATTCGTTTAAACCTCCGAAGGCTTTTAAGCGAACGTCGAAAGAGCGAAAAAGAGAAGATATTCCCCGGGATCCGTGGCAATATTTTCCCAGGCCAGGAATGTGCCGGGGTTATACACAGGCAAACCGGCAGCACCAGGCCACAGCAGCACAAAATGGCTGCCACGAGCAGGAGCGATCGACCGTGCGTGTGCTAAAGAGCAAGAAAGGAAATATCATTCTATTCTATCTCATTCTCTCATCGAGTCTTCCTTCCACCCTCTCCTCCGTCTCGTCGTACCAATCTTTCTCTATCTCGCCTTCCCGTGTTCTACGCTTTCTGCCCGTATAACTATCTCTATTCGACTCTCCGACTATCTTTCGGCTCTTTCTCTCATATCGCGCTTCACCTTCTCGCTGTCTCGTTCGCACGAATGGGCTCCGCTCCGTACCGATGGATTTGCGCGCAAGCGCACGCAAACACACAAACGAGCGCATTTCAACGTTTGTTCAACGGTGTTGGCGGTGTGTGCGGATGTCTGTGTGTACGTTTTGTATACATGCAGGAAAATACCACCTCCGTGTGTCTCCTGGTAGCAAACTCGCCGACTCTCCGTGTCACTCTCTTTCCATTACTCCATTCGCATACATCTGTCCCCGTGTTATCCCCACGAGAGAGTTTCTTGTGTCGTCGATGTTTGCCGTCTCTCTGTTGCTCCGGTCGACGCGGAAGATATTCTGATTACGTATCTGGGAGGGTAGGGAAAAGCGAGAGATGAAGACGAACTCTAACACATCGCCGATAGGGAAGTCGGCAAACGCGACGCGGAGACACAGACACTTTCTGTGAGAGATGAATGCCAACCGTAGACAAAAGCTATCCGTACAGTCGGTCTCCTTCGTGGAATATAATTGTACCAACGGTACACAAGATAGTTTATAGTCTCAGCAAACTGCGGGTTATATCACGAAAGTCCTTCGGAATTAATTTCATTAGAATATTGTATTTCCATTCATAAAATGTCGGTCGTTAACCCTCCAAAGGTCAGGTTAATCTTCGCAAAGGCGAATCCGCCTGTGAACAATTTTTATGGTTAATAAATTCAATCGGAAATATCCAATCAATGGAATTTGTCTAAAGATCGACGAACTCCGCTTAACGAAGGTAGAAATTAAATGCTTCGACATTTTATTTGAATAGTTATCGATTTTTTTTTTTAATCTTTCGGAGCACCTCGTTAGCGCGCGATTTTGAAAGGGGATTTCTTTTTTTAAACAAAGTCTGGATAACCGCTTTTGTTATTTTTTAAACGTTTATCGTAATATCATGCGTTAGTTATTACGAATCAATTGAATGGGCAGCACACGAGGGGATTTTTACAGCGAACTGTACCATCACCCGGCGCTTATAATCAATTCTATTAGAATATAGTATTTCCGTTCATTAGAATACTAACCCCAAACCCGCCAAATGTCAAGTGGCAATAGAACGTAATTGAAATTACGACGATGGGAAGAAATCGCCCCACAAGCGATGTCAGCCATATATTCGAATGACGAAACTTTAATTATTAAAAAAAGTGACCGACCGACCGATTATCTCATTTGTTCCGTATCACTAAAAGTGACATAGAAAAAATGAGAATTCACCGAGGTTGAAACTTTGTACATCGAATAAAAATGGCCGTATTCCGCTCGGGAGAAATACAAGTACACATTTTATTACAATAAGCGCAAATAAATCATAAATGGTTGAAATGTATATTTATCATTACGCATCTCTCTGCATATCGCCTGATATCGTTCACCAAATTCGTCAAATAATATAAATTAAACGCGTTTAACCGCATTACTCGAGATATTCTTTCCATAATTATATTCCGGGGCTCAGCATAAATGCTGAAAAAAAAAAATTGCATTACCTTCGGTTGATCTCCGCTTTCGAATTTCCAATTATTCGCGCTTTAATCGCATTTCACTGCGATATAATTTCCGCGATAGCGTTTTCCCTTCATTCGATACGACCGAATGAAGAAAAAAAGAAATGTAACATTTTCACATCCAAATTTAACGACGAGGGGGCCTCAGCGCTGCGAAATGTTCATGTACCCGTGGGATCAATCTGCATATACAGAGTCCGTCGTTGCATGTCTCGCAGTCTCGAACAATACGACCGCATATACACTAATTGTGCGGTGTATCCAGCGAAGTTACATTGTATCGAATTATGCATACACGTTATGTGGGATACGGCGAGTACATGTGCAACTGGGTACGATAGAGTGCCTGGCGCTGACTCGGCCCCGTTGACGTTCATCCTAGTGGCGCATGTACAGTTTCCTCATTCACATACGCGCACACAAATACGTCCGCTTTGTGATGTATGCGCGTGTTACATTTATGTTTGAATCACGAGCTCTCCGCATAGGTGTATGTAGAATCCGTCAATGTGTGAGATACCCGCAGCGAATGTTCTCCGAGATTCAACGCAGCGATCCGAATTCGCCACCATTGATCCCAACTCTCGCGCGATAGTCTCTGTATTGGTTAATACCCACTGATTGCGTACGTGTATACGTACGCGCCTTTCCGATCGCACTACATCGATGTTTCAACTATCGAAACACACTGACGAGCGAAAGAGTGTGATAACGCTGTACATTATTCTTTCAATAACATACGGGTGTCTGCGTACGTGTAGGTAATGGACGTGAACATTGAAGATCGAGAGGGAGAGAATAAAAGGAAAAAAAAACATAGTTAGTCGGCGCTTCGTTAAACGGCGTCGATAGTCACGCTCGAGTTTGTTTAGAGCCAACTAGAGCTGCCCGTCGGCGTTCGCCACTTATTGAATTAGTCTCAAACCGTTTCTACCCACACAGCGTACAAATACACACATGTTTTGGCGATATTTCATCGGCATAGACACCGATACGAGTGGTTTGAGCTCCGCGTTCCTTCAGCGAATTTTTTTTTTTCTCGCACACTTAACGCGTTGTTTTTTCTTCTACTATTTTTACACCTTAAGTTTACGACTCCGAAGACTCGTCGGATACGAAAGAGACCCGAATTAGCCGAGATAATTTTACGGACTTTTGTTTTCACCGTTTCCGGAAAACTCGTGAGAAAACGAAACAACAAATTTCCGCAATGTTCTATACCGAGCATAAATGTGTGGAGAAAAGAAAAGTATAACCCAAGTCGTCTGAATAATCTGAATTTCTCGGGATAATAGTAAAAGCATGAGAGACGTTTATTGCGCCGAGGTAGAGATCAATTAACACTTTCTACTAATTCCAGTTGTTAAAGTCGAAGTGTGTTTGCATTCTCGCACCGGAGATGCGGAAAGAGACTCGAGACTCTCTCGCACGTCCGCTCGATTTAGATTTGTTACCTATTATTTCGTTGTTATTATTTCATTTCATTTGGCGGTGTGCGTGAAATATCAACGTTTACGGAACGACGGTGTAAACGGCGGAGTATAATTTTATTCCGCGACGTTTCTGGATATGATAACACCCTTGTCTTGTCTTTACACACCTTTCAACAGTCGCGATCCGTATTACGTACGTTACGTACGCATACACGGAAAACGGAGTGTTGAGTTCAGTTAATAAAGAATTTATATAGCCCGCGATAAAGTTTTACACAAAAGCCATTGCGTAGACACTTTGTTCGAAAAGGACAAATGAAGTTGTGGTTTTCTTCGATCGCTAAACGCAATTCGCGTATAGCATTTGTAACTATACGTACTATTGTAAACGGGTATTGTGGGAATCAACGGAGCGTAGAGAAGGGAAAAAGGAGAAAAGAAAAAAAAAAGAAAAGAAAGATATTAGTCTCTCGCTCTCTCAATAGCATTGGCGATAACTCTCGTAGTATACTCGAGGAGTTCTTACAACCGCAAGGCACTCCTGTGTGCGACTTTGGCTTCGCTCAACCGCTTTACGGGGGACTACGTAACGTCACGGTTAATTAACACTTTCTACTTCTGGCGAGCATCGACGTGTACGTCGACAGTTAATGGCGTTACAAACGGTTACACCGTTTTTTATCCGGCACCACACCGAGTGTGCCGATGTTATAGCCATACATACTCGATGGATTTATTTGAATCGCGTGTAAAGAGCAAGCACTCTATCGCGGTCGAGCGGCTGTGAAATAAGTTTAAATTTATTGCGATTTATCGTTCGTGACGCGAACGCGTCGAGGGCGCTCTGTCGACTATATCGATTAACCCTTTCGAGGGCACATCGGAAACTATGGCAAATACGAAGGCTGACACGAATGTATTAATATTTATAGAACTATTCGTGAAATTCCGATCAATTTCGCTGAACTCTTCAATTACGTAATAAAATAGCCGGGGAAACATGGAAATACACTCGGAATTCATACCGCAATGAAGTTATTACAGAGTCGAACGCATAGGCGGTAATGATAAATTATTTATCAGCCAATTCATACACTCGTGATAAATCATTGATTGGAACGAGTCGAAGCTATTTTTGCGTAAATACGAGTTACATGCGCACTTTTCAAATTTTATTTTTTAATAACCTCAACGAAACTTTCATCGATCTTTACTTCGCGATATTCACAAATATCCCCTTTATCTGTTCATTAAAAAATAAAGTTTCATTTTTTATTTGTAATTAAAAAAACGGTATTAAATAATTCTAAAGTTCTTAAATCGATTATTAGATATTTCAGATTAATAAAAACTTCCGGTTATTGATAGAATAAAAAATTATATATTTTTGAGTGAATTGAAAACGAGACGATATAATGCCGCAGTTTATAACTCAAATATCAAAATAAAACAAATACGTTTCGCCGTTAGTGACGAGGTTAAAATTCAACAACGATATCAATCACAATCATCTTCACACGTCTCGTTTGTGTTAACCGATCCGAGTCGAAAACCAAAGAGCATTTTGCGGGTTTCCCCTCTCGTGGTGAGCATATCGTGTGTGAATATACTTCCACAATCTATAGTCAGTCCTTCGGCATACACGCATACATATACCTATATACATATTTATACATCGAAACATATACATGTGTATCTCTCCCCCGTCGATATCGTCGACTCGACCACTCGCTAAAGAGGGCGACGAAGAAAAGGCGAAGCGAGAAAAAAAAAAGAAAAAGGCGCGAGTGACAGAGAAAACAGAATCGATATCCGTGTTGACAAAAGAGCGTATGTAATATCGACGTGGCCCCGAGGGCCACGATTGTGTCTCAGTCGAAGTCGATACGTGTTATTGTTTGCTTGTTTCAATAGCCAAAGAGAAAGAAGGACAGAGACGATGATACAGACGAAGGCAGGAGAAACCGGCAGTCGGGTCTCTGCAGCAGTCACCTGCCTATTAGACAACTCGAAGAGATTTCTCGAGTGTTTCTGTTCGGAGCGTTGCACGTATTGGCAACTCAAGAAACTCCGAATCGCCAGTTATTGGCATATATCTATCTGACTGTCTTCAAAACACATCTTACGCAATGAATTGCACTGTGGCCAACGACTGTCCATTCTTTATTCGAAGCGTCTTTAGATCGTTCTATGGGACGTCTCTTAGCTCCGGTCGCAGACTCCAACCCACTCGGTTTCTTCTTCTTCGTACCGTTTCAATTCGCTCTTTCTCGCTTATAACCCCGCCACCCCCTCCCCTTCAACCCCCTTTTTGCTCGCTGAACCGCGGTCCCCTTCCTTTTCCTCGATTCTATTCGCTGCGCTCGCGCTCTCGTACGCTCAGTCGCGAGCGGCAGCCTTTTCTCTTCGTGCCTCCTTCATAACGGCCTATCTCGGCGTATATATACTCTCAAACCTCTCATGGAAAGACAGACTCTATCGCCTCTCCAATCCTGCTAACACTCAGCTATTACCTGCGCTACTACTACGTGCTCGTACGCCGCGCTGCTCTATCAGCTACCCACGTCTATATACGTATATATATGCACACCATATGCTATAGTTGTAACTATAACTATATAGAAAGGCATATATACACATATGCCGACAAATATACGGTACTTTACTCCAGTGCCGAAGCCTTAGTCTCGGTTATTCGCGAACACGGCATCCAAAGCACCACCCCGGTACCACAAGCGGGTCTTTTGCGAAGAGTTCGCCAACGAGCTGTCGCGTCACTTTGCACGCTCCAAAGCTTAGAGAGCACACCTCGCATATATAAGCTACTATTAGTTTATATATGGGTATATATGTATATATGTGTGTAAGGTATTCTCTCGCTCAGCGGAAGGCTCGTATTTACGAACTCACGCCCCCACTTTGCGCTCAAACGTACACTGTTAGAGTAACGCGTGGGGTACGAGTACTGCTGAATGTTTGCGGAGAAACTCATTATTTGTGAAGCGAAAGATTTATTTGAGGAAAATCACGGGAGCCCGCGCGCGCGGGATCACCGCGTTCGCATCGGAGAGTGCATGTGGATGTGAGTAAACAAGAGATTCACAGATTTTTTTTTTTTTGTCTTTTGTGGACCATTTCTATACTCTACTTGCTCGCTTGCTTCCTCCCTCGGTGATGAAAGGGTCGGGTTACGCGACAAAGAGATCGAGGGTGAAGGGAGAGAGGGAGGGTGCAGCATCATGGTCACAGCTCGAAACACTCGGGGACCAGCCGCCGGATTTTCTTCTTTGCCTGATCACAGAGAACGGGAGAGAGTGAGCTCTCCGCTCTCTCCTCTGTCTTTGTCGGCCACCCGGAAACCCGAGTCGACACTTGGCCTTGCGGCCACTTCTACTGTTCGGCTTTAGCTCTTTGGCTCGTTTTTATATACGCGTATTTTTCAGCGCTTCTTCGTGTGTCGCCGGTTACGTGATGTCATGTATTCAGTGAATAGTGGCAAATCTGCCTTTGCATAACTATCAACGATATTTGAATTGCGATTAGTCGATTTTCTACGCGATGTTTCTATTCGAAATTTATTTTATTTAAACCTTCGAGAATAGCGCATATTTATGCAATATCTTTACGAAAAAAAAAAAAAACAACGGATTACGTTAGAGAAGTTGAAAGGTTGTGTTACCACTCGAATAGACCGATGTTTACTTTCTCAAAGTAGAATTATTGTTATTATTAAAATAATACAAATTTCGTAATAATTTTCGGACATTAAAAAAATTCAATACTTCAGCGAAATACAATGGTCCACGCTGCATGATATCTATTACCCGATCATATCTCAGTATACTTTCTAAAAAAAATTCGAAACTCCATTATAAAAAAACAAAGAAGAATCCTAAAGAATTCCCAATACTAAATAATTTTTTTTAATTCGAATTCTATATATGATTTTATTGTATAATTTCTTTGATCATTTTTTTTTTCTTTTAATACTTTTCTTCTTATAAAGCGTAACGTAAGTTATTGTTTATGGCAGTCATAATACCGGCCTTACAAATACGCTTTTGCTATTCCCAAACGGGCAAAACACGTTTATCTATTGTACCAACATCGGACAACACTTATTGATATTAGCGTTGACTTGTACCGGTACTAAATCAGCGCCTCGGCCCGGTGAACGAGGCCCCGAAGATTTAACGACGATAGCGAGCAACAGTATAGAATATGTATATATATGTATATATGTGTAGTACATGTACACGAATAACATTTCACAACGTGGCGGTCGTGTGTATGGTGGGTCCGCGGTCCCGGCGCGACCGCGAACGTGCGGGCTGCCCGAATGTCGTCACCGTCATATATCCGCGAGCGTATATACTACCGTATTATAACTATAGTGAATTTCTCGTATCCCTTCGCGGTTCAGGTGTAGCATTACATTAAAATTCGGACGGTTCAGTTTAGCATCGCGAGGTCCCGAATTTCGAGACGCAACGTTACAGAAACGATTGATCAATTCAACGGATATACCATTATCATTTTTTCTCCTTCGCCCTCCGATAATTATATTAAAAAATTCAATTCGAATTCATATAAATATCTGACATTGGAAGTTTAGAAAATATTATCGTCTCCGCGATCGCACATCGCGAGGCAATGCGACGTAGCCTTCGGCTCGCGTGACTCGAAGACCTCATATACAGTAATAACGATAGAGCATAATATCGAGAATATAAAATGATATTCCTGACGCATGGAGATATATTAGAATCGATATCGGAAATCCCCCCCGGCGGAATCATTTGTTCTCGTTACGTCACGTCTTCGCGGCATCGGTTTCAATTGTGAATTTTTTTTATTTTTATTTTCAATTTTTCTTGTCACGAGAGTATAGTACAGTTTTCATTATTAACCCTTTTTTCTTGTACGTCGATATTTTTTTATGGATTATCGTGAGCATTCGTGTTGACGTATTTTACGTAGAAATTGTGAAGCGGAAAGCTGTATGTGTCATATTGTTATATTTTGCGAAGGTCTGTATGATAGAAAGGAATAATCATGCGAGTTTTTACATCTCGTGCTATAGAGCCGACGAAAAGAGTAGCGTGTCATGGAAAAGCGTGTTTCCGGATCGATTCGGTAGACTTATCCCGCGAGCGGTATTCCGCGTGTCTACGAAGCGTGTGCTATGCGCCCGGAGAGCTCACCGAACGAGCAGTAGGTACTCGCGTTTCGTGACGGCTAACTCGGCTCAATTACCGTGTTTACCGGCCACGCTACACGGTAATACCGGGCCGTTATACTTTCGATCGGTCGACCTCGAGTCTCCCGCGGAGGAAGCTATATATCGTTTCAACTATATGTATAGTGGAACAGCGATACCCTCCCGCGAGTGAGTTATCAATAAGAAAAAAAAAACCCTTACAGTAGTGCGAATAATAAAAATATAACAACTTCGATGGAATGGACCTTAACTGATGAAACTAATGAAAAAAGTACCTCAGAAATCGATGCATTTTATTTCGATTAAAAAAACATAGAAACGAATATTGTGGAAAAATGTATGAAATTCTCGCTTAAAAGTATTAATAAAAAAATAATAAAAAAAATAGAGAAGGTATCGTCAATCATCTTCCAAAAATCGTGGAATGTCCCGACGACCGCACTGTACGATATGATACATTAGAGAGCACCGGTCGACCCAGTATCCAATTCACTAAGCTTTGCCTCGTTCCCGCGACACCATATTTTGGCGAAGACGTTAGTTGCAACAGCCGTTCCGGAAACGCGACAAATCGTCCGACAAACGAGATTAAGCATCGCCTGGGACGGTTGGCGTGTACTTAAGGAGCGTACATTACGAAGAAACAGTCGGGGCGTCGCCTCGACGCCTGAATCGGCTACAACGAGGCAACAACTGTGATAGCAAAACTTTGTTAGAAATATAGAGGTCGCCGATGAATTAGCTAACAGAGATTTAGAGCTCAAGAATTCACAAGCATATTAGGTATCCGTTGAAATCCCCGTTATAAAAAAAAAAAAAAAAAAAAAAAACAAGAAATAACTTAATTTCCTTCATTTGCAAAAACAAATTATATAAAATTTCGGCATAACAAAGTTCGAGCGTAATAATTCATGGCGCGCATCAGTGTGTATTGTTTTGCCGCGATGCAAACTCGACTGTTTAATTTAATTCCAACTGCGTTACTCAGACACTTGATGCACGTCAGCGTTGAGGCACGAGTGGGTGGTACAGTCGAGTTCACGTTTCTGCTCAAGTTACCTGACGCTCTGACGACAGAAACACGCTGAACATACGACGACATAATTTATGTCACGAAATATACGTATACCAGTAGCGTTGTACAGAGAAACATACGCGGGTTTTGGTTCGTTCTTTCGAACGATAAAACTTGTGTGAAACGTCACGAGTACGAGTAGCAAGTAAAAGTATCGTTAGCTATCTGTAAATAACTCGACGAAATCATGAACTCGTCTTTTATAACCGAAGTTGCAAATGCTGCCTAAGAACTCCTTTGATTTATAGCGAATCTGCATTAACTGCAGCTACAACCGACAGTAGCCGCGCATCCATTATAAACATTGTCACCGTTTGGCCTCGATATTCAACAGTATACATGATCCGACGATATGTGCGCAGATCGTAAATCTTCGCTCGCGTGTTGCCCTAAACGTCTGGCAAATATACGTACGTAATATGCATATATATACGTATAAAAGCGATTGCACTCGGAAAAGATCTCTTCATAAACTGTGGTCATCGAGAACTCTCGTAGGTCAAGCGAATCGAAGAGTACGACTTCACCTTTGGACCTCGTTGCTCGTACTCTCTCTATCTGTATAATATACGTTTTTCTTCGTCCAACCGTTACGCACGACGTGCGGAGGGTCTGCGCGTACTATTAGCCTCATGATTACCCGTCTCTCTGTGCTCAGCCATTGCGTATCTTAAGTACCCCAGAAGTCTGCAAGTACTAACATTCAAGTAAGATTTCGTCAATCTGAAGATTGATCGTAAAATAAATTTCATATCTTTTCATTGTGTGTATAATGACGAAAATGGCATTGAATATTGCAACGCGAGTATCAGGTTTTCTTTTTTTTTTTTTTTTTTTTTTTTTTACGGAGAAAGATACTGTTTTGTTGTTGTTTTTTTCTTCTTCTTTCGCTCTTTGGAACGAGCGGCTGAAACATAAAAGCTTCTCGGTCGCACCCAACCTCGTCGTTTAGGTCGAGTCTCGTCGAGCAAAGGCCACGATCTTAATTTATGCGCAATCGGGTCGCGCCTCGATTTATTTGTTTTATATACACACACAGTTGAAAGTGCCTGTAATTGGCCACTGACAGCTGGGTGACTCGGCCGCCCTGTACTCGCAACTCCTTCGTGGCAATGTGTGCTGTGAGACTCTTTCTCTGTCTCTCCGCGTTGCTTTTACATTATTCATGACGCGGCGCAGCCACTAGCATCGGCCGCTCCGACTGTACATCTCATTGGATCGGTTATCCTGATTCGCTCTGATGTGTTGTGTATATTCAACGATCCGTGGATTAGCACGTCGGAGTTGGAGTTCAATGCTAAAATTCTCCACTCCTAAGGGATACAAAGTTTCTTCGACGCTTTCCAATGACAATTCTACGCACGCGGCGTTCCGCAAACGCAAACATTGTTTATTGCGCGCAGTTTTTTTTTTTTTTTCATATTTTATCTTCGCTCCAAATTCAAATACATTTTAACGTTATCTCTTAAACGACTCGGCAAATCATTACCAAATTTGTATGATTGTCTGGAATTAGTACTGATATGTGTCGTTCGGATATTCCGTTTTTTTTTTTTTTCAATACAATTGCACTGAAACTCTCTCCATTTTTTGTTTTCGTAAAAAAATATTATTTCTTGACGAAATGAGCTAAATAAATACTGTAATAAGGGTTCATGAACTTTTTAATTTTTACAAAATATTTTTATCAAATTTATTATTCATTGCTCATTGCTTTCGGTAAATTTACTCAAGTCGTTCTTGAACCGGGGCTATCAAATTTAAGATAGCCGCATATTATTAATTGTTTTTGTACCTATATATGTACGTAACATTGCGACGCGACATATCATAGTTCAATCCGTAACGTCCGAAACTCTGACCGTTTTCCCGACAAGACCCAAGCCGAGGTGTCGAGACGAAGACGCCAGAGACGAAAATAGAAAAGCGACTCCCGCTAAGTTTTACGCACTAGCTGCGAGACTTTACCACGTAGCGCGGAGAGACCGCATCTCGGCGCTCTGTGATGTGAAGAAAAACGTCTCTGAGGCCAAGAAAATGAGAAAAAAAAAGAATAACGAATCTTCACTCCTTCTTCGCTGTCTATATCTCTTTTTATATCTTCGGCATGCTACAAACACGAGGCGAAGCGTTTCGAGGTTATTTTATTATTCAGCAGATAGAGACTATAATAAGTATTCGGAGAAATTGGTCATGAGAAATTCCGCGGCTACTGCGAACCTCGGCTCAGGAATTCGTGTATTCTCCCGTAAAGACCCGAGAGACGATGATGTGTTTTCTGCTTCGTCACGAACGCTTTTCAGGAGAGCCGGAGACTCAATTTACGTCGGCTTTTGCTGTTCTCTGCGAATAACATAATGTATATCTATAGCTTTTATATATACGTATATAATATGATATAAACGGAACACGTGCGACTAGACGTAGGAGAAATAGAATTTACTATAGAGTAGTATAGCGATATACAGGATTACATTCTATGCAGATGGAAAATACGCCGCGCGTGCGAACGCCCACACGCTCACCAGGAGCTGTCAGCATTTGTCAATCGGCACAATCCGTCCGTCGGTCTTCTTTGTGTTACGATTCAAGCGATTTCTATAACGTCAAACGCCTCACCGCGTGACGTAACTCCGCGCTTTATGTTATCGGAGACATTACTGCCCGTCATTAAAGAACGACAAACAACGGTGAATTTTAATATACGACGAATTCCCCCGTCAAGTGGAACTATCTATTTTTCTCGAAGTAGCCAAAAGGATTCGGTTTCTAGGATTTTCGAATGTCAAAAGTATCGATAAATTATTTCACTTTTTTCACCGGAAAGATGTCTTCTCATCGCGATCGTTGGTTTTTTGTAGCAAAACACCATTTTTTTGCGGGAAACATCGAATACACAAAAATCCCTGAAAAACAAAAACATCGCGGAATAATAGTGGATTTTTTACTATATAAATAGCTGACGATGTATATGTTTTTTTTTATGCGGAGCTATCTTACCACTGAAAGTTCAATTTTTTTTATTCAAAATGCGTTGATCATACAAAAAAATATGAGAAATAAGAAATATACATTTTTGTACATTAATTTGAACATTTTTTTTTTTACATTTTTTGAAGGTTATATGATTCACTTTCAGTTTAAACAAAGATAATTTTTTGTTTTTTTCATATTCGCTCCGATCATTCGAATATTTCAAAAATGTTCGCACAATGTCGCGGGGACACGTGGCGTGTAGAGAAAAAATAATTGGCACGTGGAACTATTGGCAGCTTGCGCGATATGAAATGCCTCGTGTTGCACCGTCTTACTTTAACCAACGCCTTTACAACAGTGTGTAAACTCGTTACACCGAAAAACTCGTTGTTGCACGCGATATTCGTTCGCGCGAGTGTGTTTCCGTTATTAAAAAGTAGGTCGCTGTCGGACAGGCGCGAGAGACGACGAAGCCGTCGGTTCGAGTTCGCGACAAGTTGCACACGAGAAAAAGCTCGAGGAATTCTGTATTAATTAAATGAGAGTCAGAGGAAAAACGGCGTTGAAGTGAAGAAGTAATTGCGAGTGGGGAATTCGGGCGTCTCCATCGACCAGTCATCCCGGAGAGCCACTCCTCGTTTTTTTATTTTTTTTTTTTTCATTATTTCTTCCCGACTGCTCAGAAATAGCATCTCCGTATTTGCATAAAAAGTATGTTGGCTCTCGACACAGTACTCTTCGTCCATATACCCGACAAGGTGTAAAAACCTTAAAAAAATAAATAAAAATACTCAGCGGAAGTTTAACTTATGACAAAACAGCTGTGATTCAGTTCGTAAACTTTTTTTTTTTGTTTCGTATGAAATGAAAAGATTATGATTCACATACAAATTAAATTAGATTGAGTGAATTTTTTTGTTTCTGTTCGCAAGTTTATGTTATTCTGTAGAAATCGTATTACAATAGCTAATTGTGAGATATTCGCGTGTTGCACAGAGCATTTAGTTGGTATTATATCGTGGTGTAGGGTGTTCGGACAACGGCAGACTCGCTGTCCCGGACATATTATTATACTATTGTACAGTTGTGTACGTGTGTTACACACGTACACGGGCATCAAGCGAGCGCCCCGCGGAACGGACAAAGAGCCATTACGCGAACGGTGAACAGAGCACTTGGTCCGACGAAACTGGTGAGGCAATTTTACGGACTGCCGACAGCGGGGCAACGAATAGCTCGTGCCGAACTACAGTGGTGGGCTGTAAGACTTAAGCTTCATTGCCTTCGTATCAGGACATTGATGTTTTTCCAGGACGATAGATAAACGCAGGTAGACCTGTTTGTACCTTTATCGTTATTATCGTCTCTTCTGCTTCTATTTTTAGGACATCGTTGACTATTTCCGGTCCGCGTGATTTTTTTTTGATAGTCAATAGCGCCTCATAAAAATAACGGAGTTAACTCGCCAATATAGTTTCACATCGTGCGTGTCGACTCTTGTTTACGTGAGCCGTAAGAAAAAAACAAAAAAAAAAAAACTCTATAGAATCAGTTTTCATGTCACTTATTAAAAAATTTCGAAAATTCGCGGAATTTCAAATACGAGAAAATGGTTGATCTTTATTTCTGAAATTCGTTTGAAACAATTATTATTTTATATTTTGTATAAATAAAAAAAATCCCATTTAATTTTTGTAATGTTTATCGCTCTTCTCATCGATATATGCGATCCGTAATAATAAATGAGATAAAATGTGTTAACAATTTAAAAAGTCTCGGAGAAGCGATGAAATATTCCCACCACTGCGACAAAAATATTGCTTTCACTCTTTTCGCGTTAATTCACGGTACATGTTTAATAACTGGTGCATTCACCTTAATGTCGGTACATAATACAGCAACAAGCGCATTCGCCACTATATTTCTACTTCACCCGCTTTTGAACTCTCCAGACAGCAGTTCCAATGGAGGCGCGCGTGATTTATTCCCGACCGATTCCGTGTCTGCGCTCTGTGCTCACATTCATCCATTATCGACTAGAGATTCGAGCTCCGCTCGTGTACGGTTTCTCTACCTACACATTACATTACAACGCTTATATTACAGGGTAAGTCAGTGTATACACGCGGTGCAACGTGCGCCGCAACTTTAGCCAGATGAGAATTATCGTGAGCGATAACCTTCGTAAACATAAAAGCTATAGCGGGGGGATAGTACGGCGAGTGAAAGCTTCTCGGGTCAATTGGATTCTCTGTGGAACCTCACAATTTGTCACGGTTCGTCCGACCCCTCGGCGTATTGTTGTCTCGTCTCGTCTTTACACGCTAAGATAACATTTATGCAAATTTTTTTTATACCCTCGCAAGCATTGTCCGCTATAAAAATATTATTGTTTTTGTTATTATTGTTGTTATTATCGTTAAATATGAAAATTGGCGAATGTGTTACAGCGAGATAATAGTAGATGTATGTTTAATTGGCGAAAAGGTGTTTAGATCCGATTAGATCGACGGCGTATAATATGTCTGTCCGTAGAGTTTCGGTTACGCTATATGACTCTCGTTCTACCTAATACAACACGTTCTATCTGCTAGTAGCATATATCTTTCTTCGTTCGTACGTCGTAGCTTCTCGCTCTTTGTTCCACTTGGTTTGACCGAACTTGGCTCGAGTCCCGAGGAGCTCTTTTGGTTTGTTCGTTCTCTCGACGAGAGTCTCTCGCACGAGTGCAAAATTTTCCACCCGATCGAACGATCGGCATACTTATCGAGCTTTAATGCGCTTCGCTTCTTGAAAGTTGTACACACCTCTCTCTCTCTCTCTGTCTCTCTGTCTCTCTCTCCCGCGACGTACTTTACCCAATGGGTAATTATTGTCATCTCGGTGAACCGATAACTGTACCGTCAATGCGACAGTCGGCCACTGAGCTCATTAAGAAACGAAACAGAACTCTATAAGAAGTTAATTACTAGTCAAAGCAATGTCACTCGTTCTCTTTCTTTTTTTTCCCAGTGTTCCAGATAGTGTCTCGTTCTTTAAATAGCCACGAGATCTCTAGAATTTTAATGACAATTTGACCCCCGAACACCAATAGCTAATCAGTAATTAAAAAAAGGTAACAATACCTGCAAAAAAGATCGATGAACTCAAAAAAAAATATTCTCGAAAGAGTTTTTTCATGTCATTATTTTTTTTAAATAAATAATCGTATTTACGGCTTAAAGAAGCAAAATAATTTATACAGAAATATAAATTCGAAGAAGTAAAACTTGTTTTTTTTTTTTCTTTTTTAATTGGAATATTGATCGAAAATACGAGAGTCCACATTAATCACGTCTGTTTGCACGTCATTAAATAATCACATCGAAGAAATTCGCAGTCTGGTCGCGTCATCGCCCGGTGACTTGTTGTCCCACAGAAGATGGGAGCTATAAGCTCGTGAGTAAAATTCTACTGACACAAAATAGTGTGTCTACATGTTATTATAGTATACGAAGTTAAAAAAAAAAATAAAAAAATTTCTTCGAGTATCACGTACATCCACTGTCGGTGGTGCCTATGAACTGTACACTACCGCCGGCAAAGTCTATACTTTGCCGGGAATAGCCACGACGCAATAGCCTAAGAGCATATAGCTCTCTTGCCGCTAGCGGCAAGCGAAGCGACTCGAGGATTTCTCATGCTTCAGTGGCTCATTATCTTTTCCAGTTATCCGCGCTAACCTCTTTTTTTTTCTTCTTTTCTTCTTCTCGACCGTTTCCACCGTTCACCACTTCGCAGTGTCAATTTTATCGTCGTGTATAGTGGAATAGCGTAATCGCCTTCAGCCTACTCTATTTATTCCAGTCTATCGTTTCCCTCTCTCTGAATTTTCCCAAGGCGCGAGCTTATCTTCTATATGCGTTACGCTACGTAGTATACGAGTTCTGTATGCGGTTTACAGTATCGTACTATAATATCCACATGGTATTCGTACATCGCGAATGTCTATATACACATATATATATAGTATAGGATATATATATGTATGCATCGATACATATATACAGAAATAGATACGTATGCGCTTATAGTCGTTATCTATATGTGCCGCAAATGATAATCGCTTTCGCTGTGATTGTCTCGCTCCGTAACAATAGCACGCGGGATTTCTCTATAGAAATGACGGTAATACCCGCTGTATTCGAGAGTATAAGAGCTCGAAACACAGGCTGCCGGTACTCCCGCCGGTAACTACTAACCATCTGTATTGCAAAGCAAAGTAAGGCGTTTTCGATATCTCGTTCTGTCTCTATCCCTCTTCGTTTTCGCTGGATATCGGCGCTTAAATGAATTCGCGGGACTCCGGTGGCTGCGATGTATTGCCTCACGAAGTTTGAACCAATCCTCACGATCCGATTAAAACCAAACCGATAATACACAATCGTGAGACACTTTATAACGTATACTGCGTATGGGACGCACGTGTGTACACCTACACGCGATTGTATGGCAGGTATACATAATAAATAAATGGCAGTCAGGTATGTTACGTCGCGTGAACACAATTGTGACAAAGTGTCTTCGTTATTATGCCATCGGTGGAAAATATTCTGCAGCGACGTTTAAACTCAATGTCCAGTCGGTGTTTTAGCTCGAGGAAAAATAAAAAAAAAGCACGTGGCTAATTATCTTCGTTGGTAATTTGAAAATTTTTTTAATTGCTTCTTGAATGATTTTTTTTCACAGCAATATCGTGTCACGGTTAGTGAACGCATCGAAGTTATTTACGATGATGAAAAAATATACTTCGTGATACATAATTGCATGGTTTTCTAAATTTAATACTGAACCGTAAGGATTTATCGAAGATTAGACGTGTATTACAAATTAACAATAAGAAAAGTATTATTTTTTGTTTTTACGATCTAATAACCTATCATTACTCGAAACTCGAAGAACAAAACAGGTTTTTTGATTGCCAATAAACACTGTAAGGTCAAATTTATTTTTCCCAATGTCTTAATTTTTTTTTTTTATAATCGAAACATTTCAAAGCTTCCGAAATTGTCTAAAGAACTATACGCGGTAATTACTAAAATTGAATGTATAGTTTAAAATACATCGCGGGATATATGAAATAAAGTAATTAAGATTCGTAATAAACATATATAATTCACCTTTGTAGTATATTTATCTCTTTACTTATACCTCCGATAATGGCTCTCCAGTTCTCAATACTCGAGGCACTTAGTCTCCATTATTTCCCTACTCCCTTGTGTTCACGGAAAAAAGCCAAGAAGTTAGATAAAACTTCGTCTTTGCAGATGCGTTTTCCTGTGTACATCTATCTCACTTACCTCCTTGTCTCGCCATCAAATTTACCGTTGAACAATTAAGACTCGTCTAAATAATTAAGAGCGTTCGCATCTCCGCTACGAAACACCTATACACGTACCTACTATATCTATAGAAGCCTCGGGTTCTCGTGATATTTCCCTGATCTAATTTTCCTCCGGGATTCTCAGTCGAGTCTGACGCTGGTGGGAGCAGCAGGAGGGTCTCGAAGTCTCTCGGAAGTAGGGAGAAGGGCTGGGGATCTATAGCTGTAGCTTTTCTCTCTGCACTTCTCTCTGTCGGCTGGCAAGTCGGGGTTGTAGGGTGCTCACTCGACAGGGGTGAACGGCGTTCGTATAGCATGCGCGACGTCCGACAAAACCTCCGCGAGAGCAACCGAGAACAACAAGCGAGGAAAAGGCAAAGGAAGCGAGACAGCGTGAACGGAATGAAGTAAAGTCTCTCTCGACGTTCTCGAGGCAACGAGAGAGAGTCGAGCACAACGCCGGGCGTGTGCGAGAGCGAGACAACACAAAGTGAGAAACAGAGAACAGGAGAAAGAGAAGATACGATGGATGGTATAGGAGAGAAACGAGAAAGATAGAGGTGAAAAGCGACACACAATAAAGCCAATAGAGTAGACGAGGATAGTAAATACGAGGCGAGGAGTCTCTCTCTGTCGCTCTCTCTATGTGTGTTCGTGTTGAGTCTACTGACGACGAATAAGACTACCAGCAGCAGCAGCAGCAGCAGCGAGACTACGAGAGCGAAGAGCAGGTAGATGGTAGAGAATCCTGGGGTAGCCGAGGCAGTCTCTGCAAGTGCGAGAGGGACGGCAACAGCTCGTCGGGCATTGGCGTAGAATTCAGTGGTATCCATCCCAATTCCTTCGAAGGAAATTAAATCCATTGTTTCTTCCTGAATCCAAGCGTTAAAATGTAATAACGAAACTTTTCGATCGTTCTTTGGATTATCGATAAGCGTTTATCGGGCTTTCTAGGATAAAGTTTAAAGATTTTATTTTTATTTTTTCGGACGATAAAAGTCTCGTTCGGCTTGTCAGTGTCGAGGCCGCCGAGTGCCATCGATTTTCACGCCATTGGTCGGAGCGCGTTGTATGTACGAGAGGCGGCGTGGCGAGACGGGGAAACGAGATAGAGCGAGAAGAGTAGATGGGTAGGGAAGGAGGGGGCGAGGAGGGGGGGTATAGCACACCGCGTTGCTTCAGTAAACGCCAAGCGGTCGGCCTGTTGGGCGGCGTGGCGAGCTTTTACGAGGATTGTATTAGAACGGCTTTAATTTATCGGTGATCGACGCCTCGGTTAGAACGGGCTCTTCGTTGTGACATCCTCCGCAAGCCCACCCCCACTCTCCTTTTTTTTCTCTCGCACACACGAGTTTTGTTAACTTATAAAACGCGAAAGGTGCACAACCGTGGACGCGCATGGACGTCACTTCAAAGTTCGGCTCTTTTGTGTCTCCGATTAACGTGATTAATACATACTATCGCTATTCGACGATCGTTGAAGCAGTGAGAATAAGTGAAGATAGTTTGTAGAGAGAAATTTGAGGGAACGCGAACGTAACCAGAGAGAAAGAGAGATAAAGATACATCAGCAAAAAAAAAGAAAGAATATCGCGACGCGAGTGCTGCCGAGCGTGTCTTACCAGTTTCGTTTTAAATTGTGTTCGTGCCTCGAGGTGTATATGTGTGTCTCCACGTGATTACTCAGTGGGCTTTAAGTGTATTTGTATAACAGTGTTGTTGTTACGGTGCCTTGAGCACTCGACCGTGCCGCAAGGCTGCAAAATTCACGGATCTTTATTATTACAAATCTTCATCAAGCTGCTGGATTTTGTACACGAGAGATACGCGATATGGAGATCAAGGATTCGGAGGTTAAGAGGTTACGACAATGAACTGCAATTCTGACAAGGTGATTTTTTCAATTTATTCTCTGTCAACACAGGTTTTTCACATTTTTTTAACTGTATTTTCAATACTATTGTTATCATTATTTTTGGTAAATGGGAAAGACGATTTATAAATTTTTTTCTTTATATTTGTATTGTTACGGGCCATTTGATATCACCTTCAGGTACGATCGACTCTCGATACATTACACATTATTCTTGTTGTTGTTTTCCTATTGTGAAACATTTTTACAAAAACTCCATGAACGATACATGTTTTTTCTTTATCTTCGAAAGCGATAAATCAAATACGAACTGTCTTGACGCCTTGAAATTTTATCTTTTTTCATTTACACGATGTCGATTTCGTCTTTTTTTTTTTTTCTTGTGTTTTTTTTTTCGCCGTTTGGTGGCTCTGGCATCGATGTCGAGCCTCTCTCGTTCCCTCGTGTAGCACAAACTCACGGTTTCCGTGAGTAGTTTCTTCTTCATCTTCTTCTTCTTCTTCGTCTCTCGATATCCGGTGGGGCGTGTGGGGACGAAGGTCCTCGGGTACGAGACGAGTCAGCGGCACCCGTTTTTCGTTGCGCATATGCGCGCGCGCGGAGGCTATCCACCGGACGAGGCGCGCATATCGTGCGGTGTGCGCGCACCGTGTTTCGTCCGGCGCTTTCTTATCCGCGCTCCACGGATCCTCCTTCCTACAGTCCTCGTTTTCTCCCTTCTCCCTCGCTCTACCGACATCGTAACGTACGCGAGAGAGCGAGACGGAACTAAAGCCACATTGGATTACCTACCACTCGCGGACAAAGGATATGTAACGCGCTTCTTGGCTTCTTTCCGAGCACACATTGGCCCCTCTCTTGAATGCACCACTCGCCGTGTACATGCGCGTACTACACAACTGTACAGCGGTATAGCTATAAGTTGCTCTTTACGTTTACCGTACAGAGTTTTACTACTATTGTACAGGCGCCAGAGTGTATAAGACTTTAGTACACGACACGAGAGATACGACGCTTGTAATACAGCAACTATCCACCACTTCGAGACCCAACGCTTTTACGTATATTTCATTCTTTCTTATACGCGTGCGCTCTATAGTTAGTGTATTAAATATTAAAAGAACGTTATTCATCTCACTTTTTTTTCTTTTTTTTTTTCTTCATTTTTTCTTAAGGATATTATTATTATTATTTTTTTTTCGAATTGCACGGACTGCTGGTACAGAACCACAACAGAAGCAATATTCGCGTCGAGGCAAAGGGCCCATTATCTTTTGCACGAAACATGCAAATTCTTGGGTTTATTACACGTTTATTCACTTTACTCGTAAGTGCGAAATTTTCAGAATTTCGTGGAGCAGCGTTTCGTTTTAATGAAAATTGGGAGAACCCTCAGGCGAATAAACCTGCTGTCTTGGACTTTGGACGACGAGAGATATTAAGCTATCATTTTCAACACATTTCACTCGAAGATCGTTCGCTGCGATCGATCAAACTGTTCTCGTGTACCCAATTATGGTTGAAACTCGTTTAATGGAAAAAATTAATTATAAAAACGGTTAAGCAATTGACTATGTGTCACGAGCATTAAAACACTCGGAAGCATGCATTGGAAAATGAGTTTTGCAAGCGGCGTTTATGCGATACAATTTCAGATAATTAAATAATTCGAATGAATGAAAAAAATTATAATAATAACAATTGCAGTTCTTAATTTATGCGAAATCACGTTTACAATGCGCTTTTGTTTGGCTTTTGGTAGTTTTATTTTGTAACGGAATTATATCTATACGTTATTTCTTTGAGTTCGAACTGACTTTGGAAAGTCCGACCTCGCGTTGCTGTAGGCTCGACGGCCTCGAAAGAAATGGCCTCTTCGGGGACTCTTGGTATAACGACCGTCATTACCAAAAGACCCTGAGTGAGAGGGCGAGAGTCGGTATCCCAGGCACTACAGAGTTAGTCTTTAACGTGCCTGAAGCATAGGAGAAGACTGTTGTGTTTTTTTTTTTTTTTTTTACGATACCATCGACAAAGTACACGACGAAAATCGTGATAGGTTTTTATTGTAATTTGAATGAAACACGCGATACGTTGTTTGACGGTTTATTTTAGTATACATATAGGTAAATAAAACTTTGGCGTCGTAATTTTGTCCTCTCCGGTGACGAGGTGTAATATCGATCGACAACGACGACGACGACAATACGACGTTGGGTAATAGGATCAATCGTAGTATGAACATCTGCGACCCCACTGTCGACGTATAATGGTCGACTAGGCAGCCGACACAGACCCCCGGAAAAACTGTACCTCGAACCTCTAATACTCTTGCATCTCTTTTTTTTCTCTCCGTCTTTCTCTCTTTTCTATTTTTCTCTCGCTTTTCTGCTACTGTGTCGTTGCTACAGAACGCGGAGCTACTTACCATATGCCGGCTGCCGTTGCCGCCCGACATTTTCGGTATAACTGGTGTGCCACAGTGCAGCTGCGGGACTGAGCAAAACTCACGCCTTCCGCAGTTGCAGGCAGTAGAAACAGCACGAATGAGTTTGAAAAGTCCTGTCCATGAGCTTTTCTCGTTTCTCTCGTTCTCTATCTCTCTCTCGCAACGACCTACGCTCCAACGAAACTTTAATCTCGGAATCCCCGAGAACGAGGAAAAACTTTCGTTCCAACAGTTTCATACTTTCTCGTTACAGCAGCACTTTTTTGTTTTGTTTGTTTTTTTTTTTTTTTTCAACAGTTGATTTCTAAGCATTTTTTTTTGTTTTCGTGGAAAAAGATTTTTTTTGCAACAGAGAGATTTGTATGGTAGTGTAAATATAGCCTTTTCGCTTCAGTGTCTCGAGAGTGATTCGTGGAAATCGCTGCAAACTTTTGCTTCAACTGTTAAGTACGCGCTTTTGAGAACTCCAAATCCAGCTGTGTATATTTAGAAAGAATGACAAAATCATCAAACGACATTAAAAAGTTTTTAATTCTGAGAAGAAATAACAAAGCGGCGATTAAATTTTTTTTATTTACGCTTTATATTCCGTCGCCGACTAGTTATGTTGGAAATGGGTATCTAATTAGTACATTTGATAATATTAAGAATTAAAAAGCAATTACCGACCGTCGATAAAAGATTTGAGAGCGTATTTTTTTTTGTGCGTTTGATACTTTTTTTTCGCGTCTGATTTTTTGAAACGTTGATTTTTTCGTTTTTTCGTCTTCTACACATTTTTTTTTTCATTGGAAAGTTTTTTTTTTACTACAGAGTAAACATGGCGTTCACTCGAGTGTCATTATTTTTTTCTCGAGTGTTCCCAGGCAATCAATGGTTTCAAGACGAACTTTTTCATTTTCTGAAGCTTTATTATAACCATAGTTCGTTAGGACTGTAGCACTACGAGTGTATTTGTATAGAGTACACTTCTGACACGTTTCTCCTTGACGACGAGAGCAGATGGGATATAGTATATACCGGAGAGAACGAAAATGCGTTACAGGATGCCGATCGCCCCTATTTCCCACCCCTCTCCATTCCACTTGGCTCGAGTCTCTTCACCCTTCATCGTTCGTACCAATCGCCCTCGATGTATATACCCCATATAGCTTCCTCTCTCTCTCTCTCTCCTCGTCTTTCTGTCGAGTCTAACTTACCCCACGACGCCGAGAGTGCATAATTTATTGTTCTCGTATATCGGATCTTCCTATTAGCGACTATTCCGTTCTCTTTCATTCTCACACCTTCCGCGAAAGAAAATAAAACAATAAAACCAGTTCTTTGATCCCCGTAAAAAAAAAAAAAAATCGTATCAAAAACCGTGACTTTGGTTTCGTCGGAATTTTATTGGAATTTCATTGGGTGCTTCGCCAGTCGAAGCGTTGGTGCGTGCAACGTTTGTGCGTCGCGATCGTTCGAACGTGAACGTTTGTTTGATTTCTTTTTTCTCTCTTTTTCTTTTTTCGGCAATTTGGGAAGTCGAATCGCATGCCCGGTTACTTTATTAATCGTTTGGAGTCGATGGCCACTCGTGGTGACTCTTGTCGTGAGTATATAGTTCTGTTCGGTTTCACGTGTGTACCGAAGTCGTTGGCCCGGAAAGGTGCGTGCATGAGCCGTGTAATACATGCTATATACATGCTGCACGCGTGCCTGCATTTCTTCGTGCATCACTCGCTTGCAGTTATATTACTACTGTCATCTCCATATGCATGATAGCTCCGAGTCATACTTCCCCCCCACGGAAATTTGTTCACGAAGAATATAGACTTTTTGTATTTCTCGCATAAATTTGGTAAAAATAAACGTATCCGCTGGCTAAAAATCTTCGTCTTCGATTCGACGTTTAACCGAAGAATATCTATTGAAAAACAAAAAAAAATCTTTATTAAAAAAAATATCTTCGTGTTACATCGCGTGACTAAGATCGGTAGGACTTTCCGTGTATAAGCATTAAAAAACGTACCTTTGAGGTTAGTCACGCGATGTCCGATGCATGTAAATATTTGTTGTATTTGAAGCGGTAAAAATGTATTACACGACGAAACTAAAAAGGGCGGAAGTTGTATACTTACAGTCATCAACTTACGCCATTTTAATTTTAATCCCACGTTATTTTCTCGCGAGTATTTCTGTGTCACTACCATATGGGTCGATTAATCGTTTATCTACGAAAGATGTCCGCAATCGCCTCATGAATAAATATCGTTCAAATCGTACAAATAAAATAAAATTTCGCTTTATCGCTCATTATAACGAGTTTATTTTATGGATATATCGATTGGGTGCGGTATACTTACACGCTGAGCATCGATTAACCGGGCGATTTCGATCTGAAACGTCAACGCGCGCACCGTCCGCTTGGGGGTTCACGACTTTACCTTATAACCATCGGGATATAACAGCAGTTTGTTGGCGAGAGAATTTTCTCTCTCTCTCTCTCTCTTTGGCTCTCTCTTTCCCTTTCTCTCTCTTTTTCCCTCCCTCTCTCTCGCCGTACGACGAATCGTCCAGGTGCAATGCGCTTCGGAAACTTTAGCTGCTGCTCTCGCCTTCGGTAATTGTCGTTCGGGACTTCGAGAGAGCAGAAGTGCACTAGTGAATTCGGGCCAATGCCGATTCCATTGTCACAGCCGGTCCCTCTCGTAGTTGTAATTCCCCTCTTACTTACGTTTGCACAAGAGAATTGAACGTTTTTTCAGTACTCTTCGCTGCAATTCTCGATGTTTAACTTTGAAATTTTATCAATGCGATAAAAAGATTAAAAAATTTACTTGTTTTATTAACTAAGGCAATGCACATGCAATGCTCTTGACGATGCGATTAACGTGAGATTCACTTAATTCCTGTATATATGAGAACGAGAAAACCTAATTTACGCTCGTTGATCATTCTTCGCGACGGTTTTATTACTCACTTTTTTTTTATCGAAATAGATTAGATAACATCTGATTACTCTGTTTCGGCATTGTTAAAAAGCGAATATTCCTAATTACAGTGACCCCGCATTGCTCTCCGTTTATTTTACGAGTTTGAAAAAAAATAATAATTAATCGTCATCCAATAAACTGCTGCATTCGTATTATCATATCGTATCAATAAAACGCTAAACGAGCGACGCCCGGGGAATACAAATTCTTCGCTGTTCGCTACACGAAGAGTGGCGTGAATTGTTTCAAAGAGACGTAATTTGATCTCTGATCTGTATTTTATATTCATGAAGAAGACGAAATTATACGTCGGTCGAACGAAATAAACTTGATAGGGTGCGGAGGCGGTGCAGCGGACGAGGTGCAGGGTGGGGTGTATATACGATGCGCGACCGTTGCTGCACTTAATGTCTGAATCACGTGCCGTCCGACTATTCTTGCTACGTGTCACTCGGCCGGCCGGAAGCAGCTTCACGCAACGCGCCGGCGGCCTCGTTGTCGTGGCAATGCGACGAGATAGCAGCGAGTTTGCTACGGCTCGCGCTCCTCGTACAGCGGGGCAGCGGCAGCTTAAGGTCACGCAATTAGTCGACAACTCGAGAGAGAGAATCTCGAAGATTTTTTTTTTTTTTTCCGTAAACCATCTTTCGTTCTCTCTTGTTTATCAATCTTTCTATCTCTTTCTCCATTACCCGCACGGATGCGCAGTATGCAGCAACTGCATTACGCACCGCACTGATACACAGTTCTTCGATCCACTTATCTACTCGCTTACACGGTTATCGCGAGATACGCTCAGAGACCATTATTAATTCACATTGAATAACACTTTGTTGCACGTACCGCGAAGTGTTTATCAGTACGAATCACTGACGCGGTTCGTGTACTTTTTCTAACGAGGCGCGATGTATGTATTTTTTAGTACGTGACATATAATTGAGAGTAAAAATTAACACACTAACGTAGTTTTCTTCGAGAATAATTGAAATAATTGGACTGTCAATCAAATTATAATTGTAACGCTGATACGGATACGTGCGATATGATATAAGTTTCACTACAGAGAGGTATATAGGTTACTTTAAAAAACACATATCCGCGAAAAACTTTTGAAATACTTTAACAAAACTAACATAAACGAAGACCTTTCATTTATCCAATAGAACTTTCAGGACAAACAAGTTTACCGGAACGCCAAACAATTATTTTTACGACGAAATTTATTTGTTCGTAAATCTTTAAACGAATGCTACAGCGAAACGTTACTGAATCGATAGATAAGTGGCTAAAAGGCTGCAAAACTTCGAAATGTTACAAGTACCATCGCTTTCAAGATAAGTGGTTTAAATTGCACGATTTTATTTGTAACGGTAAATTTAAATGGCGCATCTTTCGTGGAAAAAAAACATTTATATTCTAAAATAACGATAAGCTTTGAGGTAAAAAAAACAGTTATTAGTAGACTCGTGTTTATTTTTTTTTATTTTTTTATTTATAAAACAACAATCTGCCAATAGTTGCCTCGTGGCCAATAGCTCTCAATCCTTCCCAGCAGACCAATGAGTTTTATTACCCTCGTGTCGACTACGTTACGGAGTACTGCCATACTATGTATTAACAGTCCACAGAAGTAGGATCACGGAATTTCATATTCCCCTCGTTGCTACGCCACTGCGCGCGGTCGTTCGGTGGCGACGGCAGCAGCAGCAGCAGCAGAACCCCGGAGTCTAGTGAAGAGAGGGGGGAGCGCGATGCCTCAGTAAGCGCCAAGCGCTCAAACCGGCGACGCGAGTTTCGCTTCATTCCCCGTCGTAAACCTTTTAAACTCGCCGGTCTTCGATATTCGATAGAAAGGAAACAAAAACAAGAAAAACGAAAAAATTATAATAAAAATAACCTCCAAATTATTTTACCAAAACATCGAACAGTGACGACCAAATGTTTTCTGTTGTAACCGATGTTTTAATCGACCGGACGAGTACAGGATTAATTGGAGTTATTTAGCGTCGATACAACACTCCCGCGTGTGTACCTGTGTGTGTGTATATGTGTATATACCACTATACCATACAGCTTGGAGTGCGGTGGTGGTAGTGGTAGTGGTTATAGCATAGAGAACGCGCCACAGAGTTCCTCAGTGTCTTTTCCCGGCCTGGCGAGCCATGCAGCTGGCTGGTGAGTGTGTTACTACGAATACAAAGTGCTTCGTGTGCGTGTTTATTCGACGTTAGGCAAAAG
The DNA here is from genome assembly GCA_964006125.1 of Cryptus viduatorius. NCBI lineage: Eukaryota > Metazoa > Arthropoda > Insecta > Hymenoptera > Ichneumonidae > Cryptus > Cryptus viduatorius. The sequence continues at coordinate 9,654,914 of OZ023222.1, read as the reverse complement.
TTGTGTGCGTCAACTTACGTGCTACGAATACCAATACCTTTACCGCGAGTGCGCACACCCTTTTCCAATTCACAAACACAGCCATTCCCATCATCGACATTTCTTCGATCGTTTTTTCGTAAAAAAAAAAAAAAAACAAAATAACACGTAACGAAGAAAAAAAAACGAACAAACTCGTCAAAGTGTTGTCAATTTCTTTTCTCTCGTGAAGACATGCACGTTAAAATGATCGCTCGTCATGTATCTCGGTGAAATATAAATCGAGAAAAATTGCGTTTTGCGCAGCATCCAGAAAAAGTGTTTGAAAAGTTTATTCACGTATTTTTTATTATTTTTTATTAATTTTTTTTTACTGTTTTTTTTTCGTCACGAGCGTTTTTCTTGTTTATCCCGACTAGTATCGAATATTTCTCTCTGTGGTGGTCGTTCATAGTCCATGCAGCTATCCCTCCCTCCTTACCCTTTGTCCCCACCACGTCGACTCGAGCCGTGAAATTGGATTACCGCGTGGGACAAAGGATACGGTGTGTGCCTCACTGCTGCTGCTGCTGCTGCTACTACTACGGAGTTGGGATATATACTAATACTACCATAGTACACGATAAACCAACGAGAGACAGAAGAGCCGGCGGAGAAGAGAGAACCGAAGCAGAAAGCGAGGAGAAGCTTGGCTCGCCATCAGACTCCGCGAGGTATTATAGCAATTTGGCGTTAAGTGCGGACCGCGATGGACGCATTAGCAAGGCGAACTAGAGAGTTTGCAATTCTCTAGCTAGTATAGGCTCGCGGGAATTTCGTGTTGTTGGGTAGACGAGGAACAAGGAACGAGGAGGGGGGAGGAGGAAATCGAGATACCGAGCGGCGAACTCGGTCTCGAACTTGTCGATCGTGTTAAATCGCTAAGCGCGTGTAACGCCTTGGGGCTTAATTTTCAAATGAGACGAAAACAATTATCGTTTTTTTTTTTTTGAGGATTTGGAATTTTTTTAAGTATAGCGACGTAAATTTCAACGCAATGAAAAATGAAGAAAATAAATGAGTCGATCATTTATGACGATATGTTTCGAGTTTATGGGTTTCGTTCAGTTATATTCATATCAAGAATGCAGACATTTTTTTTACGGAAATACCTTACGAGAGAATAAACGACGAATAATTAGTCCGTTTGTTCAAATTTACATAGAAAGCGATGCGTTACTGCTAAACAGTTTTTTCCACACGTGTCTCCATGTTGGAATAATTTTCGATGATTTTGTTGCAATCTATAGAATGTTAAATTTTTTTTTTATATTTTCAACTACATTATTTAAAAGACGATTATTTATAAATACCATACTATAAATGAGAAAAATCGAATTTTCCTTCGAAAAATCGAAAAAAATTGATACAAAGACTTGTGGTACACAAACACGTGATTTGTTTACACGAGAATCGATCTTTCGATAAGAAAAACTTTTGGTATAAAGTCGAGAAGACGGTCCTGAGCTCCGGAGAGTTGCCGCTGGTGTTCCGATCGATGGTTTCGCGCTCCTGCGCCTATCGCCAGACCACGCGCAGCAACGCACACTGTATCTACTCCCGCAAGTCTCTGTGTATACTATGTGTGCGGCTTACAACTCTCGAACTCGCGACATCGACGTAGTAAGTACAAGAGTCGAGAGGGTACACACATACTTACTAAATGACGAGGATAGAAGGCTGCGTGTGTCTCGCTGTGTGTCGGTGAACGTAGCCGAGTCGAGTTCGCGTTATTAACCGCGTAACGGCCCCGACAGCGTATCGGTACTTACCAGCCAAACCGAGTGATTTATTCTCTTCGACAGTAACAGACCCACCACACCCCCGCATTGCAATTATTTTATTGCTTTGTCCTCTAATACTTCAAGTACTGTTTTTTTTTTTTTTTTCATGAACGATCTTTTGAAGCGTTCGAACATTATTCGTAATACTAAATAATTTGAAATAATTTTAATAACAGAAATTTTATTACATACGGAATAACATTTTTATAATTAGCGTGCAATCGTTTGAATTGTTATAATTTTCACGTAAATTGCGTCATCAAAATTATTTATAATTATCAATAGCTACAAATTATAGGCAAATTAATTATAATATTGAACAATTCTCTTTAGAGAGATTAAAATACAAGTATGAAGACAGAGAAAAAGTTGATAATTACGAAAGTACGAGAAAATATTTTTTTTTCGGTTTAAAGAAGACTTTTGTTGCGCCATGTATGGACACAGTATTATGGTTCGTATTTCAAAATCTTGTAAAAACAAAATCTCAATTTGATTGCTTAACGAGTTTGTAGCACTCAATTAGCTTGGAGATGAGATTTCAAATGTTCTTACGCTGAGTAATCTAAAATATCGCATTGCGTCATTTTTAAGCAAATATTGAATCCGCTTTCTTGAATAATAAGCCCCTCGCCGTATTTCCGATTACAAGATCAATACGAAGTCAGACATAATCGCCGGCAGTTATTAGCGCGAAATTAATTCATGGAATTTTTTTCTTTTTTTTTTTTTTTCATCGCGTTTCCGAAGACGCGAATGGGCGAAACGATTGTAAAGACTTTAGCAGGAAGCCTCGAGTGAGTCGAGCCGAGTCGTCGAGATATAACGTTCCCACGACGAGATAAAACAGCGTTCAACAGCTCGCCGATAGCGGCCGTTCTCTCGCCAACTTTTATCGTGTAATTCTATAACTTTGTGCTTTTTTTTTCTTCTTCCTTTATTCAATTCAACGACGCCGCATACTCGGCTTCCGATACATTCCCGACCGGGTATTTACGAGCCATTTGATAGCCATTAATTGGCGGGAGGATTCGCGAGACATGAAACGAACTTTGGAAAAATTTCTCGCGCTTAATGATACGTAGTTGATAAAAAAAAGTGACGTGGCAAACTCGATCGGCGCCGTATCGCATGTATAATTAAAGCGTTAATGATACATTCCCTTATTATTAAATCGCAAACACGCGTCCGTTTAATTACTCCATAAAATTGCATTCAAACATATGCATACGTGTCCTCCCCCTCTGAGTCGAGGCAAGAATATCCAATAATTGAATATCTTTTTTTTTTTTTTCGAAAAACCGATTATTGCTTACGACGCTTTGGTGTAAATCTCATTTTTCACCTTACCGAATGACTAAGTATAATTTTCATTGCGACGATTAATTGGCTTTCTTATAATTTACATAATTTGCGTCTCGTAAATTATCACTTGCAAAAATGCCATTAAACGTCACAGTATTTGGGGTAAACGAAATTTTTTAAAAATGCGTGCAAAAATATGATTTTGCCGAAACAAACATATGAATAACAACTTTTCATTTCCGCGTCAACAATATTCCATAAATGTTTGCTATCGGTAGTTACTTCGAATAAAAAAAAACAGAGAACGCGACGTTTGAATGAATTTAATCCACTCGTCGATAATAACGAGATCGTTAATCTCTCAAACGACGAAGATAACGTCATGAAAATCATTTTTATTCAATAAAACGCTTTATAATTAACTAATATCGTCGACATGCGCAAATATCGAATGTATCGTCAAATCGAATTGAGCGAAAAAAAAAGGAAAAAATATCGAAACAGAGTTCTCTCTCGCGGTCTGCCGTTCGTTTCTGTGCCTCGGGGGCGAAATCGTAATCGTAACTTACCGCCTCGGTTTTTCCAAGCGTGCAACCAGCAGCCCGGCACTCACGGGTAGCACGAGCCAACGTTGCCAGTTTGAACGATAAAAAAGTCACATTGACTTCTCTTTTATTCTCTCTCCATTCTCCCCTCCTCTCAATGCTCGCGTTATTACACGTCCAACGATAAATTTACTCGTGGAAATGGAGGAAAATCGGTAGGCGAGCGAACGAACGCAGAGAGTGGAAACAACGTTGGATTTTCGTTTGGCTAAGTTTGTGCCTTTTTCGTGTACTGCACACTCTTTTTTTTCGTTTCTAACACATATATACATATATATACATCGCTACAACACCCTTCTATATATGTATTTATATACATGAATACGAAAGGGTGTGCGTGACGCTATTTACGCAGGCACACCGCGAACCGCCCAGCTTCGTGGCCGACTATGACAAAGGCGAAACGAGCTTTTGCCTCAACCCCCACCCCACCCTCTTACTTTCTCTCCCTTTTATTTTTATACGCCCAGTTTTTTTTACACGCCACGAATTTCCACGACAAAGGATATGCATTAATTATGCGCCGAGTCGACTGAAAAGGTGGCCTCTGCGCCAACACGAGAACACAACCACTGAGCACTATGAACATTTCGACTGTTCAACGCTGAAGCGCAAATCGTTGTTTGTTACTCGTTACACATTTTACGCGTTCGTGTGTACGTTTCGCGAGTGCACACGTATACGCAAAAATGTAAACACATACGAAACATAAAAAAAAAAAAAAAAACAAAAAAAAAATCTCCCCCGAGAGAATTTGCGTTCGAAAATAAACAGTTCAGTTTGAAATTTTTATAACGCAGAGGCCTCAACCGTTTGCACGAGAATGCGTAATACCCGTGCAGCACGGGTTATGCCGTGAATAATCGTGTTTACGAGCTTTTGCTGTCTCACTCGTTCCCCGGCCGCGAGAATTGTTCGCTGTCACGAGACTACCGAAGTCGGGGGGGAGGAAGGGGACACCGCCGCACTGATAATAATGACGATAATAATGTCGCTCGTGTAATATTTTGTAACGAGGCTTTTACGGGCCGTAGAACGTTGTCGTCGAATTTAAAGCTAAATTTCATGCACCCTCTGGAGTTTTCTTTCTTTATCTCTTTTCGATGTGGCGAGTTATAATTTATCTGTCATGCGCCGGCAGTGATAGGGAAACTGTGGGAACCGACAGAACGAGTGAGAGGCCGCGGGGCGGTAGGGGATTCCCCGATCGAATAATTGTAATTTGTCCATTGTTAGCTCGCTTCTCGGGTGCTGAATGTGGGGGAAAGGGTATCATCGCCAACCCCCTGTTTCGCTTTTTCAGCCCGCGGAGAACAAAAAGCTTTTGTTCATCGTGTACGCGTGCGGTAAGGGCGTTTTGCTGCATATACGAAGAATTTCGTGTGACGCGGATAAAAGAAAAAAAAATGACGATGAAATTTTAAAATTTTCAATGAAGCTTTCCATTCAATGAGAATTTATCCGATTCTCATTATTGTATTTACCTATTTTACTTTATTCAATTAAAAATGTAAATCCGTTCATTAACGATGCATTGATAATTATACAATTATTTGACGATTTTTTTTTCATTATATTTTCATATAAATTGCATAAATTTTCATCAATTTATATTCCTTCGGTATGGATTTCGGATTAAACATCTTTAATGATACACGATTCGAGTAATTATTTCATCGCGATAAGGAAATTCCCTCTAAGAGGAAACTGATAACTGAAAATTTCATTGATACTGTCCCGAGTGATAACGATTATACGAAGTAGTAAAAAGTATGTATATATATATATCCATTAAATAATATCTATATGCTATTTCACTCGAAGAATAAGGCCCTCGGCTTTGATAATCATTTCGCTACCGTAATTCCTCAGCGATGATTAATTTTCCTTCCAAAGCCTTCGCTCTCTCTCTCTCTCTCTCTCTTTGTCTCACAACTCCATTATCGCGATAACGAGTCTTCCTCGCGTTTCTCGTGGCTGTCTCGGCGTTTCTCGCTTTGAGTAATCATCGACTTTAAGCGCACTTTGTACAACAATGATATAACCCCCTCGGAGACATGTCTTCAGGCTTTGTACATCGTAATGCGCGCGAGCGAAAAAAAAAATGGTTTTGAGATAAGCGTCGGTTCTCATTTCGCTCTAATTTTATTTTTGTTTTTAATTGTTCGGTGAAACAATTAGCGACACGTTTATCGCTAATTGCAGCTTATTAGCGATGAAAAAAAAAATATATATATATACATATATATATGTGGGTAAAAGAAAATGGAGTAGCGATCGCGGACGAACGCGAATTGAAGCTACCGAGTCATAAATAATGCATCGATATAGTATATTAGAGCCACGGGAGCTCCGGAGAGAGGAATCGATTAGAGGTAAGGCACGAGGGAAGCGGAGCGTGAGCCTCGGTGGCTTCGTGCCAAAGAATCTTTGTAGACGACTGTACGGGGCGCACGCACGTGCTGAGATGTAATCGCGTGGGGCTATCGTTACGCGCAAGATGGATCGGACTCTAATGCTCTCCTCTCCGTTTCGCTTCGTAGCCGTGAGATAGAGAGAAAATAAAAGGAAGAAGAAGAACAGAATGATGGAATGAGAAAGCGAGGAGGATCGGGAGAGAGGATAAAGCAAATGCTGCCCGCTGCTGCTGCTGTTGCTGCTGCCGCTGCTAGCGAGGAGGCTAATAACAGCGATAACCCGCGCGTCTACGTCTCAAAGATACTCAAAGTCTCGAGTTCTACTCGACACGAGATACTCGTTCAAAGTTGCGCACGCAATTATTGTTATTATCAAGAGTGTGACTTAGAGTGATGATCATTCGAATCGATCACGTAACTCCTGAAGTACGATGATTATACGCAAACATTATTTGTACTTTTTTTTTTTTTTTATTTATGAAAGTTGTATAATCGTGTACTTTATTTATGAACGTTGTATTGGTTAATGTGCGAAGTTGTGACGTCGTTTAACGTTATCATGATTTATCATTCGAGCGATTAAGTACGTCAGACAAGAAGCCGAATCAATTTACACTGTGAGCTCATTTCGCGGTGTAAATGTGGAGTTCATGTTAATATGAATCCGGTAAAATAACTGGTTGCCATTGACTTTCAATTTATATTTCACAAACTTTGAAGCTTTTTTTTCTTGTCGGTTTAAATGTCTGATAATTCTTCGGAGGTTTATCTTTACGATGTTGTTGAAGTGTAGTATCCTAGTTATTCGGTTTTATCGATAAAAAATCACTAAATATTCAATTCTTTTTTTTTACAATTCTTCAAAAGAATTTATTGTTTTTGACTTTGCCAATGTGTTTTACACTACGCGTGAAAAAAATTGTCTCGATATTATTTTTGCGTGTTCAGAATTTATTTTTCGGAGTTATTAAATTCTTCGCAGCCTTCGAATCGATTAATCGAATTGAGTTCTCAAACTTCTTTTTTTTTTCTTAGTATAAAACAATGATTCGTAACACCAACGAGAAAATAAATATCAATTATCAATAGACTGGAGTCGATCAGCAAGGCTTCGTTAACGAGCGTATTTCGCTAAGGACTTTGCGTTTTAGTGGTTTCAGACGAGTTTGGAATTTTCTTTTTTTCGTTCTCTTTCTTTTTCTCGTCACGACAGATTTTGCGGTGAGTCAACGGCGCTTACAACGGCGACGAATACGAGTGAATGGTCTCTCTTTTTTCGAAGACGGAAAGGGGAAGTCCATTGAAAACGACCTCGGCACCGGCAGTTGTCGCGAGCCTTTTTTTCAACGCGCTCCTCGAGGCTCTCCTTTCAAACGTGTGAAAAGATCGTAATGTTCGGCGGGGCGAACATCGAGTTTCGCGCGAGAACGAGAATCTCGTTTTCGGATCTCGTTTTCAATATATCGTTGTTATCGCGAATTTTCACAGGCAAAATGAAAATTATTCCTCACGAAAATATGAACTTCCGAGAAATACAAAAATTTTTAAATCATCACCCAGTCTTTCGAAAGTCAAGAATTTTCAGTACGTTCTTGTGATCTATTTATTACGCGGTTGTAAAAATAGTTCGTTCAAAAGTAACAATACAACTGCGAAAATCCCCACAATTATAAAATTGATAAAAGCTTTTGAAAAAAAAAAGACGTTCCGCCTTTTTAACTCTCCGAACAATACGTCAAAGAGAGCCACATTACAAAAACACCGAATTTTGGGACAGGATGTCTCATAAATTGACCTTCGAAATCATCGCGCTACCTGCACAGGTAGACATTCATACCTGCGGCCGCAGGTACATTCCAAGCTGATTTGTGAAGCGAAAAAAAAATCACTTTAAAACTCTCCGAGGTTTCGCGTGAAGAAAAAAAAAAGAAAGAAAAAAAATTAATCAAAGATTGAATTAAGCGTCTGGATGTTTCTCTCGTTGCGTCTCGAAGCGCGTGTACGAGCGGCAATTCAGTGTCGAGTCTTTCTCGCTCTCTCTCTCTCTCTCCCGAGACTCCCCCGAGACCCCGTTCATCTGTATACCGCTGAATGACGAATTACACGAGAATCGTTGGAGCGTCTCGAGCGCGTCGGCGGCATCGTGACGCGCGATGCGTTGCGCGTATAATACGTATAGTACTTAGTGTACAACGCGAACTCTCAGTCGTTCGTTGGATTGCGTAGGTACTATACAACAGTAGTGTATAGTAATACAGTATATTCTGTTTCTCTCTCTGTGTCTCAACACGGCACGCCGCTTCGCGCTCCTCGGTACACCGACGGTAGGCGTTTCCAGCGTCATTATAAATCAGAGTTAAACACGCTAATTATATCGGGCCTCGGGTACTCGCGGCCGGAGGTGCGGCGGAGGAGTCCCAGCGGTTCTCAAATTTAACCAACCGGCAAAAACTCATCGCAAATTCTTTAAATCCACTCGCTAGCGATACCTCCGTTGTGTCAAAAGTGCATTGCGCTTCGCGTGTTTATTAACAGCGGAAATTCTACAGCATTCATTTTTATCTTTAATAATCAATAAAAGTTCTAACGATCGAAAAAAAAAAAAAAAATCGAATAAAAATTCATAAAATAACTTTAGCGCGTTGTAGACAAACGAAAGACTTATCGATTCGACAATCATTAAAATTCTATGAAAATTAGACTTGCAAAAAAAAATCTATATATTAATTAAAAGGCAATAACAATTTTTTAATTGTAATTCGGAAAATTCCGAAATGCGAGAAAATTCCTTCCTTCTTAAAAAAACTAATTTATTTAAATAAAACCTCAGTAATTAATATTTAGTCCGATAATTTGCCGAAAATCTTTTATATCGCGGCGATCGTTCAGTTTTTTTCATATCTCATTCTCAGTCTCGTATTGGCAAAACTCTCGATTTAATCTCCTTTTAATGTATTTCTTTTCTCCTTCTTGTTCGTTTCTCCACTCGACTTCTCCGGCTCGCGAGGGCTTCTTGAATAATTCAAGTCTTTGCACCGTTTCCCGAGTGTACCTCGAGGCGTGGGGGCAAAGTCGCTGACTGGTCAAGTTTAGATGAGAACCTCTGTGCCGTCTCTTCCACCCTTTGCTATCTCTCTGCCTCGCTTGCTTGGGAATGTTTCGTGCTGTTCTTCGCTGCCGTTGCTAAAGAAGCATCAGCAGCACCGAGCAGTGAAGGATCAACGGTAGTTGAAGGGAGATAGAAGCTAACAGAGAGAGCTTTAGTTGTGGTTTTGTTGCCAGCGGAACCGAGACAAAGCTACCGGTAAGATTAGGGTGTGCGAGGGAGTTAGAACGTTCTTCAACGCTCGAAGAAGAAGCGAGAGAATAGCCGTAGGGATCTCTTGTTCGCGAGCGAGAAGCAAAGCACCTTTCGAGAGAATCCGATGGACAGAGTGACGAGGCGATCTAGCGCGAGATAACTAGCGCGCGAGCGAGATAACGAGAGTGAATTATACACTGCTGCGAACGTTCGTCTGCGTGTGTGTGTGTGGTGTATGGGTGCGCATACTGCGCCCGCCTATATCCTTTTCTCCGGGACTTATAGTATGAAAGCCTCAACTTCTTCTTATGCTCCATAGGAGCCTTTGCCATGGTACTTTCTTCTTATTTTTCCACGGGCAATCCTCGCACGACTCGAATCGCACTAAGAGCGAAGTTCCTCTCTGTTGTGGTGGTTGTTCTTTAATGAAAAAAAATAAAAAAATAAAAAACCCGATAGGCCCGCACCTTGGAATCGGAGAACCACTGATCGTTACTGTACGACCGTAGCGGAAGGAATAGGAATATGTAGACACACACACACCGATAGCTTATGTTACTGTGAGAGTCCGAGGTGCTTTGAGAGTGTGAGACGAAGAAGATGAAGAAGCGAGAAAGACTGAGGGACCCTCGTCCGTCTTCCTGCCTGCCTTCTCTTTGCCTTCGCATTCGCCTCCTCTTTTATACTTTGCCTTCTTCTTTTGGTTCTTTTTTTTTTCGCCGCGTTTATAGACTCGTCCCGCGTGAAAAAGTCTGGACTCCTAACCGCGCCTTTGACTCTCTTTTCGTGATCTTCCGCAGCCGCTTCTGCTGGCATCATCACTACCTCTCTCGGGATCCTCTATATTTCTACGACTTCCCTTCGAAAGCCTTTACCTCTACTCTCCTCGGTACTCCAATCGCTACGCGATCTTGAACTTGAAATAAAAAACAATGTTTCCGCGAATGTTTTATGGTCGTTTTTCTCGCGCGAACATTTGAATACGATAATAATAACAATTTGGAAAAAATCTTCAACTCGTAAAAAAAAAAGCGAAATCAATCGGCCGTCGATCATGTTGAGTTAAACACACCGCTGGCGAGATACACTTTTTTGTGAAATAAAATCGATCGAAAAAGTTTATATATCGGAAACTTTTTTTTTTTATCTGTTCATCCAGCACTTCGGGATTCGATGACTTTGGCTTAAAAAAAGATGAAATAATATCGAAATTCCGCTCCGAAAGAAAAATACTCAGTTTATACTGTAAAATCGATCAGTGTAATCGCACATGGTAAAGTACGTTATAGGATCCTCGTATCATTTATTTTTGCCGGTAACACGCGTTGCGAGTCTCCTATATGGTCGTAACGTGGACGGTTCTCAAACACACAATATGTGTGCACACAAAACCATGGCGCACCTGTGTACGCGTTTTCGTGTAACGTGTATGTATAAGAAAGGATATACATACTGTAGATGCAATGGCGAGTATTATAGTAGTAAGTGTGTATCCACGAGGGGGGACACGGTATACGGATCGCGCGAGCCTCGCGCGGTCGGTACGTGCTTCGGCGTTGTACGTCGCTTACCGGGGCCTATACAGCTCGCGCTCGTGGGAGCATAAATATTTATACGCACGCCGGTGCGCGGCGGAGTAGAGAGACGTGCGGCGCATAAGCGCAGCACGCGTTCACCGTGAACGGAATACTCTTATCCGTTTTCTCTCTTACTTCGGCTTCGTGGCAATCGTGTTGCTTCGATGGTATACTCGGGGCCTATCCTGCCACCGATATATAGATGGGTCTGTGTACTGCTGCATGCTCTTTCGCTTGGTGGACTCTAAGCTGAACGAAGGTGGAACGGTGCGCAGCTTAGCGTCACCTCGAAAGAGATCGACGCGAGAGAGAGCCCTCGCGACGGGACAGCCGTATCCATGACTCCCTTGGGAACCGTAAAAGAGCTACGGCTCCTTCGACGAGGAGACCGACGAAACATCGTCGCGGTCCCAAGAAACGAGTCACCGTAATGGAGACGAGCGATCGATCTTTATATCCGGTTTCACCATTTAATCAAGAATTTCCGGTTAATGCAATAATGAATTATCAAAACGAAGATTAAAATCCCCTTAGCGTCTCGTCAGGAAAACCAAGAAATTGTTCATTCGATTATTTTCAACACAAATCGATGGTCTATTTAAACTGATTTTTTTCGATCTTTTTTTTTTTTTTCGTTACAAAAAAATCGCTTTTACAAGATTTTATCTTCGGATCGGAGCTTTTTTCTATGGAAAATAAATGGCGGGGATATTTTGTACGATGTTTTTATTATCGAATGGTATCAGGCAATGGAAATGATTATTTGGGGTAATGACTCACTCAATACTGGTAACGAAAAGACGATTTTCTTAGTAGTCAGTAAAGGGTTAAAATGCCGGATGACTAGAGACTATGAATAAAGGATTTTTCGTTCTGCGGGACTTTGGGACTAGTGGTTAGGTGGAGTAGAGGAGGAAAGCCTGTAAGAGGCTCAGGAATGACCTCGAAATCCGATCGACCGAGTGCATGCAGAGACCCGGGAGTAGGTGCGATGCGGTTGAGGTGCCGGTTGGACGCTGTTAGTTCGTTCTTCGGTTGCTAAAGTGTTTTCCACTCGACACGGCAACTCCCACGGCTCTCGGCGTTCAGACGAGAGAGCCGAAAATATAATTCGACACCCGGTTTCGCGGCACGCCAACCGGCTGACATTGCAGTCACGATCGACAAGTCCAACAAACTCAGTTACAACGCAAATCCGTTAGACGCTCCGTTTTTTTCAAGTATTCATTTTTCTATGAAATTAACAAAATTTCGTTGACTAATTATGAAACTTATGCACTAAAAACATATCCACTTTCAACTATTTGCATACACTTTTTTCCTCGTCGAAGTATTCTCTTTTCAAAACGGCTTCATAAAATGTGGTAAAATCTCTATGAAATTGCAAAGAAAAATGCAATTTTTTTTTTTACTTCGAAACGATGACTTTTTTTTTCCAAACGTTCCTATATTTATTTTCGACGGCAATGTGATGAGTTATTGTTACAAAAAAAAGAAATCGGGAATAAAAAAATTCTGGGATCAAAGAAATCGGCGAAAGTAACGCCCGCGACGAAAAAAGTAAGATGATCATAGAGTCATGCGGGCGATCGCGCAAACTACCCGTTTGCCTTGTTTCGTTCGATGCCGTGTCTTCGTTCGCCTCAACACGAGGTACGGGTTACGTACACGTCGAAATAATACTCATCGCGTCACCCTTCTCCGCCAGGCAGGCCTACTTAAGTGGTCGACGAGTGCTTCCGGCAGACCGTACGTTAGGCTCTCTCGTTACCGTTTCCTCCTTTACCCCCGATGTAGTTACTGCTGCTGGTGTCGGGCACGAGCTCAGAACTTGGTTCTCCTATCGACCTCGAGAATGGCGAGAAACGAGGGTGCAGCCGACCGCACGCTAATACCTATCCTCTCTAAGTTCCCCCATCACCCCTCGCCGTTCGCCGTTCTCACCGTTGCACGCCGTTCTCAACGATTACTTACAATTTATTCCAATATATTCTACATTTCAATTGGAATCTCTCACGGTTTACGCCTCGACTCTATTTCGCCAAGATAATTGCTCTATGTTGTACATTACAATGTAATGTATACATCTTTTTTCTCCTACCAGACTATGAATTGATATCGCGCCGTTTCCACAGAAATCATTAAATATTGATGTACTATTCCCGTTGAAAATTCTCACTGCGGAAAGAAGAGCGTGAAATGGATACATGTCTATTGTATTCCGTACTTCGGAATTGTTTTTCTCGTCTTCATATCGCTTTTATAACAAACTGTTTCGACACGCGATAATCTCGGGAATACTAAAGTACACTATATTTGCATACTACAGTAAAACTTGTTAAAAATAATAGCCACCGGTACCGAACGATGTCTCAATACTTCGATTTTAACGGCCAATAGTTCGATTTTAATGGGAATATCAAAAAAATTTCATTGGTACGTAATTTCATTTGTGTTACTACCGCATACATCGAGCTGTTCAGAGTACAGCATCAGCCTGAATTTGCATACCCCTCGGGTAATCGACCGCGCGGATTAAGCATCGGTTTTGCTCACTCCTTCGACTCCAACAATCCCATACCGTCCTCGCAACGCGGTTTATTTGTCTCTCCATTTCTCTCGGAACTTCGTACATCTGAGTTTCTCACTCGTTCCTTACTGCTGTGTAATATCGTTGCGCTTAGTAGTTGAAGTTACAGAGAAGTTACAGAGTCGAGCGTACAGTGTACTGTGCGCAGACTGAACCTTTAGCTCACAGTGAAATTCCAATTTTCATCGTCTCCGTTGAAATTCACGGAGTAAGAGACTCCCTCGACTCCTATACCCTTCGGGCGTTACAACTGCTGCGCGCCGACAATAATAGGATGACTCCCGTCGTGACTGCGGCTGCTGTTGCAGGTATGCCGCCACCGCGATCACTCTGCGAAGCGATCCTTGTGCAGTCTCGCCGCATTGCAGCCGTCGTCAATTGAATGGTTCTATAATATGCGAGAGCCTCGGAGACGCTGGATAGACGCGCAGGTTGGATAACGGAGCGACAATCTTAATGCAAAGCTTGACGACCTTTGATGTATAGACATGGCTCTCGAAATGTCACGAGTCAATTTTACAATAATTCGACGTTTCACTCAATAATCACGTTTATTATTCATTGTTACGGGAATCGAAGTGTTAATATGATTCTGTGACAACTTACAAATTATTATCGGAAGAATCTTTTTTTTTTTACATTATCGTGCATTTCGCATTATTACTACTTCGCGTTTATAAATTTGAAAAAAAAAAAAAAAAAAAATGTTCGATGTTATAATTAATAATTGTAGGCTAATTGAATCTTGAAAAATGATTATTCGAAGTGCTTTGATGCCGTTTCATTCATAGTAGTAAATACGACGAGCACTTTAACAATCCTTTGGGAAAACACCAGCGAATACCGGTGCAAGTTAAGAGGTACATAACAGCCTTACAATAGTGCTGTTCCGTGAGCAACGGTAAAACTCGTCATAGCGTTGACTGCAAGTAACGGAGTGTAAGAGAGCTCTGGCGTATGCGAACTAACGAATTGTCTCTGTCGGTGGCGAAAAATCCAGAGAGGCGTCACGTCATTGCCGTTGGAGTTCCTGGTGCACCCGGGTATACGCGCGGGGAGGTTCCCGGTGCACTCGGCTAGAAAGGAAACGGGCTTTCGCTATTTCGCTTTCCACCGATCGTTCAATTATTCAACGACTTCGGGAATATAGCGCCCCCACCCACCCCCTTCTTCCCGGAAGAACTCCATATGTATATCGTTGCCCTACGCGCTCTCGCGTCTCTTCCATCTTCAGACAGGTGTAATAGAATATTAAACTGACGTAATTTCAATTCAATTGGATGCCTCAAGTTCCGCTTCATTCGTTACACGCTTCTCTCGTTCGTTCGTTCGTAAGTCCTTTTGATAATGAATATCGCGCGCTTGTCTAATTCAACTTACACAAGTGATGTCGGTAGTTTCCATTAATGCAACGCGAGAGAAATTGATTCGTCTTGTGCCAACGGAATCATTCCGGTTCAGTTCGCTCCGCGACATATAGAAAAACTTGTCGTTTCCACTACCAATATTTCCGTACGTATGAGTGCGTATGCCTGTCGTTCGCCAGGCGTTTAACGAGCGAAACAACATAAATAATGTTGATGTGGCAGCGAAACTAGAATTCGTAATAACAGTATCACTGTGACCATTGAAGATTGCGGATAAGCGTCGTATAATCATTTTCGTATTATCTGCAAAATTATAACAGTAAACACGATATGCATAGCGTCCGATTACCTACAATTTGTTGCGATAGACAGGTCATATTTTCATTTTTTAACCCTTCGAAACGCAGTCGTAGTTTAGTAACTTTATTAGCAGTCGTTAAAGTAATATATCTTGCGAGCGTCTGAGTTATAGTTTCTCCACTGTATACACCGTCTTCTCACATCGTTAACGCGGTTTTTTTTACGTTTATCATTTATCGAAGAATATGTTTAACATGTTTTTCGCACTCTGTTCAGTGACGATATTGCGATATTCATCACCGCGACTATTTGATCCTTAAAAAAATTACGAAATTTGTAACATTTTTTAAACGATATTTTTTAGTTGTTATTATTATTTAAAATTAAATCAGAAACGCTAAATGCACATAAATCGCATTTGGAATGTGTAAAATGTGAGGAACTTTCAAAATTTGAGTACTTTAAACATGCAAATAGCTTATATGAAATATGCGAAGCAAAACTCCATTGGTCAATGAATTACATCGCCAACAGTAGTGATATACATTTAATCGCTTTCGAATTATCCAAGAAGCGTAGTGATTCGCCGATTCACCGTACAAATATCCCTCGGGAGGGTCGGAGGCTCCGCGACGCCCCTGCTGTGTCGGACGCGAGCATCTGCCGCATCCTGACTTTTTGGGGTCGAACACCACACACACACACACATTCACAGACGAATACCCTTTTCATACAGATATTTAGTCGCGGAGCTCGCAAAGTCCGATGAGTACGAATATCCTATGGGGGTTACAAACGTACGCCGCAGTCAGAGCAACAGTGAGTACTCTTTTGTGCGCGGAAACCCGAGTACACACGTTTGCTCGACGAGGGAGGACCGCGAAGCCCGGAGAGAAAATAAGAGTGTGTATAGGACTCGGGTAGAGTAGGGTGTCCCCAGCTTGCGGGCATATGGCGTATGCCGTGCCTCGAGTTTTTTTTTTTTTTTATTACTCAGCGAACTCACCCAACGCTGGCGAGGAAGGGAGATAAACTCTAACTGCACACGAGGCTAAACACCACACGTGACGAGTGCGAAAGAAAGAGAAAGACAAAATCATGTCCAACTGTACCCCTCGGAAAGCTTCAAAAAGTCTCCCCTTCTTCTTCTCTCTTCGCGTTTTCATCACGTGCCAACCCTCTAAATAAATACCATACTTTCATTTCCATCCCCGTTTCGTCCACTCGTTCGTTCTCACTCACCCCGAAGTAAAGTTTTTTTTCCCTTCTCTCTTTTTCTCGCTTAGCAATGCCGTGGAGTGATTTAAATCACTTTTCAACTGCGGTAATACCATCTCTCCTTCTAGTGGCGGCGAGGCTCTCTGCACGGAGCTCGCTTAACTTTCCTTTTGTGGCCCCTGGTACGATGCTTGCTGCTGCTGCTGCTGCTGCTCGGCTCTCCGGGGCTCCACCTCTCTACTCGAAAGAAATCGCTGTTACTTTGGTCTCTGTTACTCTTTTGCAGTCTCAACTTCCCTTCCCCATCATCATCTTATGCACTCTCACGTTCTCCCTTCATCCCAGAGCTCCACCGGTGCATCAATAGTTTTTTTTTTCTTTGCTTCCCTTCTTTCTTTTTTCCAAAGTCGCACTCGTGTAGTCTTCTTCTTGTGTATAGCGAACTCTCCGTGTTTGGTATTCCCGCAAATATATATACAGTTGGCGAGACCGGTGCGCAGCTAATACGACAGCGTAAACGCCATAAATGGATCTTCGCAATCGAACGAAACGACGGCGAGGGAAACGTTAGAAACAGCTTTGCCTCGAATATACCGACGAAGAGGGATACCGTGTGTGCTATTACACTCGAGAGACTCTCATTTGCGCGTAGAGGTTGCAAATTGGCATCTCTGCTGCTCTAATGCTTGTATATGTTACGCGAATAGGTTTCTTCGCATATATATGTATACATAAGTATATACATACATAACATATAGTAAAAGAGTTGATTGACGTGTACGAGTGGACACTCGTACCAGTTACCTTTACAATGGGTACGGATACAACGTTACTGTTATTCACTGAGTGACGAGTGATGTTTGCACTGTAATTTGTGCCAAAACCGCTCGTAGCGGTTTTCGCCCCAAGGATTTGATACACTGATTGGTATTTTCGTGTACTTCAAAACATATTCTCGTTACCGCAATGAAATAATAATTCGTAAATGTAATATGCAATATGAAAGATCTGATGATATAAACGATAAAAAAAAAAAAAAAACATCGCCGAAAAATAAATATTTTCAATTTTATGAATTTTAATTACCGCATTATTTTCTCATTGAAGAATTAATGTTTCGATGGATATATATACGAGATATATTTTTCTCCGACCTCGGAAATGAGTTCTATTCAACTATAATTACGGCAAAATGTATTGTATATTAAAAAAAAATGTGTATGTAACTTTTTTTTTGCGTTTTGTTCGAGTTATTCTCGGAAATACGATTCATTGAACATAATCCATTCGATAAAATATACAGAAGCCTGAATCCATTGGATTTTTTTATTTTCCTGCCTCTCGCATGTAATGCAGCGATATCTGCGGTGTAAAGAAATACAGCTTCTGAATTATAGCGTGTCGCTGTTTGTCGGGACTTGTTATAGAGTGTCTCGGTTGAGTTGTAAATTGCAATCGACACTCCGCAGCGCGCTTATTGTCTGTGAATGTGTGTGTGTGTGTCGCGTCTAACAAACACGAGATCCATTGAGCGTTTTATATTGTTTATGAGTCGCAGACGCCACACCTCTTCGCGGGCGAGCGCTCGTTTGTGTCTCTGTCGTCGACACGACAATGAACGCCGAGCACGTTTTGCACTTTATAGGTACGAGCAATAGTAGCAGCTGTATTGCTGGTACATCGAGTATTCGTTCGGTGACAAAGCTATCGAAGAATCTTGGCCCCGTATCTTTATCGCTGTGCTTCATAACTGCAGAGCCCTGACGCGCGTGAAAACGCCGAGAGATCGTGATCCGGGATACTACAAACTCGATTGCCCGCAGTCTCTGTCGATGTGTCTCTCTATCCGTGTGACAATTACTTTATCAAGCCGCTTGCTGTTGATGCTCGAGTGCCATGCAATTAATCTGACCGGGAACACTCGATAATCGCATGACACTGAGGAAAACAAAAGAGTGCTTGATGCCATCATTGGCAACGCGTGTAATTGCTATTAATCTCAATGCACTTCAAAGTTTCCTATCTCTCTTCGAATGTCACGAATACATCGCTCCGACGTCTTACGTATCGCGTTTGATGCCGCGAAGCAACGATCCCGCAAAGATCATCGCCGCGCGCGTCCAAGAACTCTCGGATATACATCGAAAATAGTCAAGATTTTCCCGAGCCAATATTTCAACAGTGTTTATTCGCGGTGCACTCTCTCTTCTCGACTTTGCAAAATTATTACATTTACGTCTTTCGTACATATATCTGTGTCTATTGTGTTCCTTTCGTATTTATCTACGTAGTATATCTAAAGCTCAACGACGAACGGGCTTTCCGGGGGCTTTTATCCATCGAAATATCAAAGTATTATAGTTTTAATATATCCATCGTAAACGAAGACGAAGCTCAGCGCGGTGGTGGCTCTCGGACGATTACGAGCTGCCGTTGTGTAAAGAAGTCCAAGGTAGTGCTGTTATTTTTATCGTTTTTCAGCATCACTTTTCTCTCTCACTTTGTCGTTTCTTCGGGCGTTCAAGCACTCGCCGATAAACTCGGTTTAGTACCGCATGAATATATATATATCTATATATATATAAAATAAAATACATTCTCACACCCGGTAGTCGTGAATTCTCACAGTCTTTCCTGTATTATATATAGCATAAAGTGTTATACCAGGAAAGAGGTTTTCCTGGCTTAATCAGCACGAACGATCTATCTCTCGCCTATAGTTGCTATATTCTACGGTAGTAGTAGATAGCCTCTCGCGACGACCTATTATACGATAGAGACGTAGACGCTGCCAGCCATCCAACAGTTGCTAACAGTAGTTGAACGCCGATTTCTGTAAAGGTTCTCTCTGTCGATTTTCGCAATCGAGATTGCCCACCATCGACGTGGCTCACGCTCGTTCGTGCGAGGAAACCGAGAGAACGACGGATCACAAACCACTTGGCAAGCGACGATCGGCGAAGTAGTATCCATTTCACAATCTCTCTATATACCCAGTTTGTTCGCTACTCCAAATCGCTGTAGCAAGTAGGAAGATTTGGCAGCTCTTTTTTTTTAACATCGATACCGTGCCAACGACGAATATCTTGTGAAAATTTAACAAACTTACGATTGTTCGATAATACTCGTTACATCGATGCCAAATTTGAGATCTGCTTCTTGAAACTTCGTTTTTTAAAACTAATTTTATCGTGTCGGGTGTTAGTTTAACGAAACAGATCGGTAGATCTCACTAATTCATCGGTTAATTGACCCTAAAACCGACTCCTACGCTAAACAAGCAAAGACGTTCTTAGTGCTTTTTTTTGGTCACGTTGCTCATTCGATTAGCATCGGCAAACTCTGTATTCTATTAACTTTACCGAAACATTCTGCATGGAACAATGAAGGATTTTCACTCTTCAATGGCGCGAGTAATCTACTCATTAAATTCGTGAGAGTAATCTGCGGCATTCGCCACGAGAAGACAAAGGAGGATTGGAGCGTAAATTATCTGAGACCCGAAGTTACGAGGTGCCATCATTAATCGATGACGAGTTAGGGACGTCTAGAGGAGGCCTGCGATAGCGTCTGTAGTTTCGACACGTAGGGAAAGCCCCTCGACAAAGCGCGATAACCGTACATTGAGAGAGGAAGACGGATAGACGGAAGCTCGACAAACTCGAAGAGAATAGTCCTCTCGCATCTCTCGATTCTGTTTCCGCGACGGGGACGGGAAGAGTGGCTGCTCGCGTTTGCTACGAGTAGACGAGGACGACGACGCTTTGGAACATTGCCAAAATGCCGCCGGTAAAATTAATCGCTCTCTGACACGAATTCCTCTCCAAGTGGGAATACCAATTTGTAGGGTAGTTTGGT
Organism: Cryptus viduatorius; assembly: GCA_964006125.1. NCBI lineage: Eukaryota > Metazoa > Arthropoda > Insecta > Hymenoptera > Ichneumonidae > Cryptus > Cryptus viduatorius. The sequence continues at coordinate 9,634,574 of OZ023222.1, read as the reverse complement.
AGTATGAAGCACAGGTGCATAGCCACGCGGATGCATCAGCCAGACGAGATAGAGATGGAGAGACGGGGTGGAGTCGAACATCAGCCATCCCTTTCCGCTCTATTCCTCACTCCCATCTATATCAATTCGAACGGTGAATTGGAAAAACGCCGACTTCAATTTAAAAACCCAATTAGACTTTAACGAAGCGAATATAATCTTTAGTACGGCTCTCAAACGCAAACGCCTGTAAAAACCGTACTGTCGATAATACAGGAGGGCATTTTTTTCATTATCGGCTTCGCTGCTCCGTACCTATTTGCAACGAAGGAAAAACATTGAAACGCTTACTATACTTTCGTTTGGTATGAATGCTCGGATAATTGATAAACCCGTATTTTCTTTACATAGCAAATTATTAAAAGGCAGCTAAATCTTGGAATTAATCATTTTCAGGAATTGTTTTCTGCAAGTCGGCTTGACGGCACAAAAATCAAAGAGTCTCTTTGCGTCCATAAGTTACGCAACAAGGTAATATCGGCAAGAAAATGCAAAATGCATTGAGGTTATTAATCGCGACGTCCAAATATGATAAACAATTACAGGATACGCGGGAAAAAAAAATCACCGAGATGAAAGTGTGAGCTTCGATCGACCCAAAAATACCCGAAAAAAATAATGCCATTAGTATTATTTTATAAATTTTTTTTTTTTGTAGATACGATAAGAACGAGAAGTTTTCAATTTTTTTTTAATGTTACACACCGCCGCATAACAAATACGTATAAGCAAATATCTTCGTCTGTTATTCATTATCTCCTCTTTGTACAATCGCTCTCTTAGCCTCTCCGGGCATCAAAAGATCTAACCGAAAGATCTCTCTTTGAATTTCAGATCGTGCGATTGCCGTGCGCATTGGACGAGGTGGGAAGGAATCGACAATTCAACGAATGAAGCGGCCGATCCGCTAACCCATTGAAGCCCCCTGAAGAGGCCGAATCCGATATCTCTACTGGGCTTCGATTACTCCCATCAAATACCTTTTACGAAAAAAAAGAAAAAAAAAAAACAAAACAAAAAAAAAGAGCAAAAAACGGCAAAATAATAATCACAAAATATCAGAAACAAAAAAACAATAAGAAACGAGATATTATGGATAAAGAAAATAATAAAGCTCAGGATTTTTTGAATAAATTGTTACACGAATCGACGCAGGATATCATACAATTTGATTTGTTGCTAGCAGATGCTCAAAAACAAAACGATCAATTGAAAGAATTGGCGGATTCCATACAATTGAGAAGGATAGACGACCCCTCTAAATCGCTAAAAACCGAAAATATCGAAAAATAAAAGAAGCAAAAAGTGGTAAAAGAAAAAAAAAACGGTTATAACACAATTTTACATGGCAAATTGTGCAAAGATAAGATCTTAATGGAATACCGCGCTCCACAGTGAGTTCATCCAAAGTTCGCGATTGTAGTTTCCGTTAGTGTCAATCTGTTATTTTTTTTCCTTTCGTGATTCGCGTGTGGCTGTGATAAATTTCCGGTGATGATAGAGATAACGGTGTTGATGTAGGGAGAGTGCGATAGAGAGATAAAGATCGAGAGAACAGAGAGGGGATAGTGGATGATCTCGAATTGTTATACTTCGCTATAAAAAAAACCGTCTCGTCTATAGAAAAATCCGAGGAAAGAGAGAGAGAGAGAGAGAGCGGTTTGTCGATGCAAGTTCTGGACCAGTGCGCGAGAGGGGAGATAATAAGATAAAAATATAATTAAAACCAAAACACAGGGTCGGTCGGATAATCGCAATAGTCGAGGAGTGATGTGTTCGATGGACGAGACGCGTCTTGCGGGCGGTGGTCGTCGTCGGGGTAAATCCATCATCATCGAAGGTATAAAAACAACTGTACGGGACTCGGGATCGGAGAGAAAAGGCGTCGAGTCGGTGGCCAGGCTGGCGGGCGCCGGGGAAACGGTTTCAAGGGCATGGCGACCACGCCAATAGGCGGTCGCCTCCCTAACGTTAATCGCAAAGGTAACTCGTCGTGCGCGGCGTCAGCAGGATCCGGATTATCGTCAAAAACATCAACATCGACAACAAAACCAACAGTTGAATTATCAGAAAGTGGTTCATCATCGACCCTAAGTATAGTTAACAATCAGCAAAGCAAACGCCACCAACAACAACAACAAAATAATAATAACCAACAGCAGGGCCAGCAAGTTGATAAATCGTCGACGGCGATACGTGAGCCGAAAGCAGACACGGTGGCTGCTAACGCCGGGGAAGCGGACACGGCCGCGACGAATGCGACCAACAACTTCGAGTACGACGACAACGAGTGGGACATTGGCATAGGGGATCTGATAATCGATCTTGATGCTGACATTGAGAAGACGAGGGACGAGAAATTGAGCTCTGGAAACGGGATGGCTTCAACGCCTGCCTCGGCAGCAGCCACGTCTAATCCGGGCGGACAACAAAATTCATCGTCGAACACGGCTGGTGCTGGGACTGGTACTAACAGCAACGTTAATAACAACAACAATAATAGTAACAACAATAACGTTGTGAACAACGTCCAGTCATCGTCTTCGTCGTCGTCGTCCTCGTCGTCCACATCGTCGTCGCCGTCTTGCGGTGCTAATAATACTAATTCGTCAAATTCGAACAATAACGTTGGTGGTGGTGGTATTAATACGAACAGTGTTAACAACGGTGCGACAAACATTGGTAACAATCAGAACGGTAGCGTCGGTTCTAACGCGGGTAGTGGGAACAACGTTGGTAGTAACAGCGTTACGAACAACTCTAGTAGTAATAGCGCGAATATTGGTTGCAACAATCAGTCGTCCAACGGGGGCGTCGGCTCAACCGGGAAGCAACAACCCGGCGCGGTTAACGCGGTACACACGAACGCCGGTAATCCCGGCAAGATGGCCGTTGAACACTCGGCTACCGTGGACAAAGGCCTCAAGATGAAGATCAAGAGAACTAAACCCGGTACGAAAACCAGTGAGGCGAAACACGAAATTGTCAAGTCCAACGAGCTGAACGGTACCGGCGCGTCGCAGGACGGCAATAACGGCAATTCGTCGTCATCGACGTCGTCAACTTCCTCATCGTCGTCCTCGACGTCCTCATCGGCTTCGTCGACGAGCTCACAAAATTCCGTTACCGAAACGGTAACGGGCAATTCCTCGTCGTCCTCGTCGTCGAACAAATCGAAGCCCCACTCGCCGGCGTCGGCGGGCTCTGGCACACCGGCCTCATCGACCGCGGGATCGAAACGCGGATCGAGCGGTCATAGGAGAGACAAGGCTCGTGATAAACACGAGAAACAACCGCAGAGCAATCACGGTACGCAACAGACGAAACCGGAAATGAATGGTACTGCGAGACCCATATCACAAAATCAAAATTCTACGGGAGCGGCGACTCAGTCCCAGGGTCCCACTCCCGCGGCCACGGCGCCTCAGCAACCGCAGGGCCAACCCCCAAGTTCGAGAACGGGATTTCCCGTGACACAGGGCGCTGGACCACCTGCCACTAGCGCAGCGGCACCCTGTCCACCCCCGAGTCCAGCGTCCGCTACGGCCGCTGGATCGGCTGCCAAACCCGAACAGACTAAGGTCGCTGCGGTACCCGGACCTACGATTAACAATAACGCGGATGACGCTATGGACACTGCCGCGTGCAGTCCACCACCCGCAAAGAAACTCAAGACTTCGAACTCCGAGCCAAAGGTAAGCTTTGCAAATTTTTTTTTTGTTTTTTTTTTCATCGATCACAAACGAGGAATAAAAAATCGCATTGATCTCCGATGAAAAGAGGAGCTTCGTAATTACGATTATTTGATTTTATCTTTTATTGAATTATCGGGGAAAAATTCCTGAAGCCTTCGCAAGCGGAGCCTTTTTTTTCATTTCCTTGAGTAAATAATGCTGATTGGCCGAAATCAGATGGACTTAAGGGCAGGTAGATGTGAGGTAAAATAACAAGGTGGTAAAACTATATACTCTTTGGGTGAAATTTTTTGACTGTACGCTTTTTCTTTGAATGCTCTGTGGAGAAAATGAGAGTAGACTGCGCGAGCAAATCCCTTGTTGAATTTGTTGGGGTAAATAAAGTTGATCGGATGAAATCAGATTGTCGAGAAAGCCCGTGGGATGATGAGACTGACTTCAAAGGACCTTTTTGAAACGACAAAGTTTTTTTTTATTGTTTTTTCAGCCGTCTTTGCTTTTAAGAAATATGCTTTCTTTTTCCGCAGTTTTTCTTTAATTTTTTCATCGCTACATTTATTTTTTGCTGATTGCATAATTCAGAGCATTCGAGGCAAAAAAATTAATTAATACATCGATTTCGCAATGAGAGCGCGAAGATCGATAATTATCGTAATCTTCGTAGCACGCAATTCGCGCCAACTGTCGTCGATTCTTGTTTGGTTCTTCATGTAAGGTGAGAGAGAGCGCGAGAGAGAATAAACGTGCAGGCAGTCGAAACGAGATTTTTCGCAGCGACCCTCGACGCTACAAGACGCTCGACTTCGTTCTTCTCGCACTCGCCTTGGCACAGATCGGTGACACACGGACGCCAGCAGCCCGATCGAGAACTCCGAGAGACACATTGGTACGCATCGTATAGCACCAGTGCGTTACGGAGTTCTCTTTGATCCATTCGCAAAACGATTAGCCTCCGTACGCCTATTCGGAGATTTAGGCTGTAGATATGCGGGTAATTCCCGGCTTCCCCTAATTATTCAATTCACGCCAAGTGTTCCGAAGGACTTATCTGTAATAAAAGATCGAGCGACAGAGATGCAAATTTTCGCTATACACGACAAAACTGTTGCTATATGCATTTTCGAAAGTCTTCTATAATAATTCGATCAGAGATGAGAAAGAAAAAAACTAGACACAGAAATTCATGAAATAATTCCATTCGAATAACACGAATCGAATTTATTTTTAAACGATAATTTTTTTTTTTTCTATTTCTCAATACCCGAGTCGGTAAAAACGAAGATATCTCGCGTGTGCAATGAAACAGAATGCAAAGCGGTTTGCTCTAGAAAAAAAAAGGTTCAATTATCTGAAGTCTATACTTATCTGTATACCTCGATACATAGCAATGGGTCATAACATCGATAAATCTTCGCTTTACTACGGCATTCGCTACGAATGTGACGATACTTACTTCGACTCGTAATCACCTAAACTTTGATACGCTGCAAACGGCAAAGGGAGAGAGCTGTTTAATATTTCTTCCTCGGCAAACAAAGTTCTTGGGGTTACGTGCTGAATAAGAGTTTTTGGTCAATAGCGCAGAAGGGGATAGTCGCGCGACGACAAGATCATCGACAATTTCGGCAACGAAGCGAGGAAACATCGACACAGAGTCGAGCAAAAGAGCGCGAGAGAGAGAGACAGATAGAGAGAACGAGCTGACGATAATCCGAGGCGGATAAAGGAGATCAGCCGCGAACGACGTCCGCCAGATTGCCGTTGGTGGTCTTTGGCCTTAATGCATATAAATAGAGAGCGCCACGGCCCGCGGTAAAGCGTGCGGCTAGCATCACACATTCCCAACACAATTTAAAAAAAAGGCGCATAGTTCGCACACACTCACGTCTTCTCGCTTTGCGAGATTCATGTAGTGTGGCGTCACAACTTCAACGACGAAACGTTCGCGTATTAAAAAACAAAATTGCTTCGTCATGCGCCACATCATCTTGTACACAAGGCGCGTACGTCATATTCGCAGCTTTCCGCACGCAAGTGGTGAAAGACCACATTTCTTTTTTTCAACATCAATTTTTCTCACCCCAACGAGGGAGAGAGCGAACAAGCTGGCGAAGCGAGGGTTCGCCAGCTCGAGGCCCGGAGGGGTTGATTCGTCGACGTTCAAGTTATGTCGAGAGGGTACGAGACACAGAGAAAACGAGCGGCGACTCTGTGTGGATATTATATCTATCTTGGCGTCTATAGCTCGAAGACAAAGGATAGCCAAAAAAAAAAGTCAAAGAGGGTTGGTATAAAAGGACTGAGTGCAGTTGAGAGAATATATATATATAGAAACAGAGTTATTACAATTGCGTGACAATACCGATCGAATATAATCGTCTAGACGACCAGTTGAATGACCGCCATTATTGATACAAAATTCAATCGAAAATGGCACGATTGTTATCGAGCATTCGTCGATCGATCAATGACGAAGTATCGTCGTACGAGCGAAAAGAGATAAAAAAAAGTAATGCTTAAGCCCTCTTTGCCGATAAATCCGAAATCCCAAATTAATCTTCAAACACGAGAATCGAGACTGATTCGAATACGATAGCGTTTCATTGAGCCGATTAAAAGTCACAGTGTTTTAAACCATCGAAGCTCCGTACGATATCATCTACTTCGTTAAAAATACGGTATCGTTCTATCGCTTTGAAATAACACTAAAAAATACATGCGGCATTTCCGGATCGTTTGTTATACATCTTCACTATAAAGAAAAAAAGAAAAAATTCCAATTATTTTTTCCATAATATGATCTCTTTTTTTCACGCTGAAACACGAAGCTTCAAAGTCTCAACAGCATAGCGTTGATCAGTTGTTACGCATCAAAGGTTCGAACACCTATAATAAGAAACGCCCCTGTAAAAATTGCATCTCATGAAAAAATCATCGTTTGTCACTGCCCCTTTTGATCCTATGTCGGGAAAACTTTTAACACCATCACCTTACCCCTATGCGAGGTGATATGCGCCGTGTTGATGTACATATCGCTGAAACAGTATAGCAAACCTCGAGACTAGCGGTTGGACAGACCGCAGGTATTGCATTCAGCTATATACCTGTTCTCTCTCAACTCTCGAACCTACGCTAGAATTACGGAAGCGAAATTTAGGTCTGGCAAGAGAAACATTCCACGGAAGAGGCAAATCAATGCATCGTCTCCCACGGCCATCGGTTGCTGCATAGCGCTATTCCTATGAAATTTATCCCTCGGAACGAAATAGAACGGTGCCAATGATTAGTTACTGGCAACTTCTCAAAAGAGACAATCACTGTAGAGTTTAACCCTTCCATCGAACTCGGTGTGCACCCTCCTAGTTTCACGTTCTACTATACGCCTTTGCCGGTGGTGTTCTACCGGTGCGCTGGTACTGTGCCGGTGGCCTGTGGGCGGAAGCGTCGGGGTCGCGAACGCGCGCGCGTGTACCCCACTGAAATCAATACTCTGCGGTCTCCGCCCCCGCGAATACACGGATGAATACACGAACAAACACGAGGGCGCGACTACGCGAGAGACGAGGCGGAGGGGTTACGGGGACGACGGCGGCGACCGTCCTGGCGGTTGGCTATGCTATCCAAGTTTATGCCTCGTTCTGTGTGTCTGTTCGCTCATGTATGTCTGTGTCTATATGTGTGTATTTGAACGTGGCGGTCGTTCCATCTCTCCTTTCCACCCTCGCATTTTATTCTTTCTTTCTTTCTTTCTCTCGTTTTCTTTCCCATCTCTCTTTTACTCTTTTACTAGCGGCGCTTTCTTTTTTCTCCTCTCTCTTTTACCCTTCCTACTTTCTCTGTCTCGAACCCGTCCCCCAATCCTCGTCTCTTCCGACGCGAATTCCCTCTGTCCGCTACACGAAATTGCGACACCGACGTAAAAGCCCTCTCTAAATGAAATACTTTCCGTTCCAGCGAGAGGACGACGAGGAAGAGAAATTTTTACTTCTGTCGCTTCGTCTCCACCCTCCGATCTCTGTGAGGTTCCTTTTCCCTCTTCTCCTTTTTCTCTCTTTCGGCTCCTTTTCTTTCGTACGAAGAGAGCGAGTGAGTTCGTCGACGTCGACTTAGCTCAGTGACGTGCTCACCCGCACGATCACTCATCGTCGTTCCTCACCACTCCCTCGGCGAGACTTAACGACTGTGATTACATCCAGTCGAGAGGAAGCGCCTAAACGAAGTGGCTTTTTTCTCTCGTTTTATCTTTCGTTACGATTCGTTGCATTTTTTTTTTTCTTTCTCCTATTTTCCTCGGATAGTTTGAATTTGCTTCGCGAAAGAGGCGAATGATGGAGGCGTATTGAAATTTTTAATGGATTCGGTGGAAGTTTTTTTTTTTTTTTCGTTTTTTTTTTACGATTAGCAGGAGGCGACGGTTTAATCTCGTATTAGATAATTGCATATAATCGCGAGACAATCAACGATGCGATTAAATTGTTCGCCTTGCTGTTTGTGTCACAGCCGCGACATCTTCTTGCGTCTTCGGTGAAAGAAGCCGGAAATCCGTGGTAAAATAGGATCTCTTGAATTTATGCCGCAAACTCGATCTGGCAGGAAGACTCTCTCGCGAATATAACTGACGTTGGCACGAGGGGTTGAAAGCGGTGGCCGGAAAAAAAAGGGAAATGGGCGCAGAGTTGAATAACAACTTCGTGGGTACTCGCGCGCCCCCTTTTCTCATCCGTTATTCCGTTTGCCCTCTTCCAACCAAAGGTCGTTTCGTTGTCGCCGCCGTCGACGACGACGACTACTACTACCACGGCGATTACAGTAATTAAGCGTCTGTTCTAATTAAAACGACATCCCCCTACCGTCCGATTACAACTTTGTCGTCTACGATCTCTTCAAATGATAAGAATCGTCGTTTCTTTCATGAATATTATACGCGTTCGGCCTCTCGTACTTCCCATTCTTTCTACAATATTGAGTCTTCGAACTTTTTTGAAATTACGAAATAAATTGTTCCTGTTGTTGTTTTCTTTTTCCGAAGAGAAAAAGTTCAACTATTACTGGAAACAGAATATTTTTTTAATATTTCAAACTTTCCGAAATCTTTTACATTCCATTACAACGTTTTTAGTTCTCAACGAATATTCACTAATTACGGCTTTTATTTGCCATTAAAAATTACAATCTTGTAAGGTCTTTGGTCTTTCAATACTTTCGTTTATTTATCTTCATCTCTCGTACTATTTCCGCATTCATTATGCAAATTTTTTATTTTATTTTTTTTATTCTCTCACTTTCAACACATAATATATTTTTATCCCTCGGCATTATCAGCGACACATATATTTTCTCCCCTGCATTTCGTAAACCGAACGCCGGATTAATCGCGGAAGCGAATACTCGCGTGTCGAGGAACGTTGCGCTTGCCTCGGCGGTTTTGTCTATATACATCGCCCGAGAGTCCGAGGATCCGGGCGTTCGCGTGAGTTTATTCCTTTGGTCAACTTCGGCACGAAATAGAGCGCGCGGGGTTTGTACGCGTAACAGGAAGGTTGGCGATGGAGGCTCGCGGGCGATTTATCGAGGGGCAACGCCTACTATTCGCGAGCTACCAGCACGTACTATAATATATACTGCCGCTCACACGACTCACGCTCCCTTATTCTTTCCACCCCTCGCCCTACCTATATCTATAGACATAGCCATAACAGAAGTAAAGGAAAAAAAAAAAGCATCATACAGAAATTACGTCACAAAAATAAAACTACCTAATTGGCGAGAGACTCTCGTGACGTTGATTACTATCGTTTCATAGCCGATGAACACGCGCTGACACCATCGTTTCCACTAATCATCTTTTTTCTGTTCACACTATCGCCGCCATCTCTTAGTTTATGTTCGAAAAAAAAAAAAAAAAAAAACTCAAAAAAATTCATATCGCCGTAACCTTCGTAAAAAAAAAAACAAAACAATATTATAGCAACGCGCAAAATCGGGATGATTACTTTTTTGTTCGTCGTTTCGAATCTTCTATAACCAAACATAACATATATAGCGCATTCAGTGTTATAACTCTCGCTCGAGTATCGTGTATTGTCCTCGTGCCGACGTATATATATCGTATAGGTGCTGGTGCGTGTATGCCCGGGCGCTAGACCGCCTTTTATCTGGCCGACAAGTGCCTTTGGCGCAGGTAATTAGCGTGGCGGTTAGAGCGATTAACGAGCGAACGTGCTTCGTTCCCCGCTGCGCCAGAGGTATAGCAAAGCGAGAGTGAGCGAGAAATACAGCGGAACATACAGGCAACACACAGAAGAGAAGAGCAGAGAAGTGAAGAGGCGTAACTGCCTTTCTGCCTCTCCGAACGCTTCGCGCTTAAAGTGCACTCCCCTTCTTTTTCGCTCGTCTCGTTTTATTTTTCATCTCGAAACCGCCGAACCAAACTCCCGAGTGAATATCTTTTTCGCTGTCTACAAACGCGGCGAATATTCAAACTCTAAAGATTTTTTTTCATCCATTTTTCCATCGGTTGCGCGGCGAGTGTCGTCGATGCGAAATTTATCGTCGAACAGCAACGACGTCGGCGGCGGCTACTCTTTTCACTCTTCATCGCATACCGTTCCTCGATCCCATCGAGGGGAAAATTGATAATAACAATAATTCTTAAGCTGAGTACACCCCCATTTTCGCAAGGCAGTCCTCGCTTATCGGTTATAGAGCATCGGAGGTTGAGTGTACTTCGCTCCGAAACCTCTCCTCCCCCTTTTTCCTCGGCGAGATATTGGCGCTGTATATGTATCCACGTAACAGCATATACGGTTATGCAGTGTAACTTTTCTCTACCTTTTTGCAATCTATCTATCCACGTTTTTTCTTTCTATTTTTTCATCCCCATCACGCGTTTATTCACTATTTTTTATCGCTTATTGGAGTAACGGAGATAGGAAAAAAAAATAAAATAACGAAAACAGAGGTAGTTGATTTTCCTTGAATTTTTCATACGATTGACGAAGGCTTTTATCAGTCATCGGATACAAACATCTATCTCATTTATGTAACAACGTTATACACATCGGTATAACCCGCGTTTATCGATTTTTCCCTCTATCTCTCGATTTAATGAATTAATGGAGGTATCTCGGCAAGCGCCAGGGTATAACTTGACTGAATATATATGTATTATATCTATACATCTGTATAGTAGGATTACAGATAGTTCCGGTGGTGTCCGTGAGCAGAGTGCTCGCACCCCCGACCTCGCCGATCCTCGTCAACGCGAATTAACTGCGCTGCTGTTGGGGAGGGAAGGGTTACCAAACACCCACAGACACATAGCCTTTTTTTTAAATATTTTTTTTATTCTTTCTCTCTTTGTCGCCGTTCCACGGGTTCCGGCACGTGCTCTAGTGAGCTTCCCCCTCGGCCTCGCGGTAGAACTTTATCGGCGTTCGTTAACTCGCGGCGCGTCATTTGTCACCGGCAGAACTACACACAGCGATGACCGAGAGTAAAAGAGAGAGGGAAAGGAAATGAGGCACAAGGGGGTAAACGGGTGCTTTGGTAATCGTTGCGGAAGTTCAATGGACGTAATTGCTTTTCATGGACTAGCCGGACGTTTATTGGCCAGTCGCCGCTCGCTTTATCTCGATACAAGATTATACGTAGGCAATGACAATTTTTTATTGTTTTTAAATTGTTACCTTTATTTAGTTATTTTTTGGGTCAAATTTTTTTTTCGATGACTTCGGGACTGCAGACTTTAAAAAATAGCAGTTCTCATTTTTTTTCCTGTGAGCGATATATTTTTATTGCGTTTCGATATAATTTATCGCGAAAGTCGATGACGACGAACGCGACATCCGATGACGCGATGCCGACATTTCGTTAAATTAGTATCACCATGAATTTTCTTTCGGATAAGAATGTGGTTAGAATATTTCTCTTTGGTATTTCAATTATCCAAAGAAAAACAAAAAATTACCTCGTTCTTTTTCTGTGCTAAAAGCAAAGTTTGGTTCGACCTTTTTGCCGTTTACCTTTCGCCGCCTCCAATTTCTTTTCTGCCGTCCACTTGGCTAATTACGCTTCATAACGTCTCGCAATGTTCGTCACACTGGCGTTCCGATGCTAGAAGTCGTAATGCGCTGGCGCGAGATGGAGATGAAACCAACCGAGTAGTTTAAATATAGAGACTTTCGCAAACTAGCGACGAACGAACGTATACGCGGGGCTTTCGACCTCCTCGTCGGCGGTCGTCGTCATCGTAGTCGTCTTCTCGTTTCCTCCCCCGCTTCTCTGTGATCTCCTATAATTTTGTCTCTCTTCCACTCGCGAGTCGGAACTCTTCGTCTCGTAAACGTAGCCGGCGGGCAGAATACACCGCCGAACCTCTCTCGTCGTTCTACTATTTGAATAATTTACCCGACCGTCCAATTAGAGACTCGAGTGCGAGGAGGTCTCTCGTTCTCCCGACTATCACCATCGTCATTTTATATATATATATACGTATAAATTTCTTTCTTTTTTTTTTTGCTCTTTTCTCTCTTACACTTCAGCTAATTCCGACTTTGTCACCCTTTTCGTCTACCGCATAATTTTCTCGCTGCACGAGAAATGCCCACTACAGTGGAAACCAGTCAACGAGCATGAGAATTAATCTCCCTCTCTTTCTCCATCCCGTTCGCTTTCCAACTCTCTCCCATCTGTTCTTCCGTGTCTCGCGCATACGCTGTAATCACTCCTCCGTGTAATGAGTTGAGCAGGAAAATAATTAACAAAGCCAGGCATTTGTTTATTTGTCATTCGTGGTCTTTTTGTCGGCGTATACTTAACACGATCACACAACAGTCGACGACACTTTGCATCAGACTTACCACATTCACTATTTTCCCTTTCATCGCAAAATTTGATTACTACAGGAAATCATAAAAATTAAAAAATTAAATGCTATTGTAATAATCGTATTACCGAATTATTTTTTTTTTTTCGAAGAATTTCGTTAAATCTATTGGATTAAAACAACTATAATATTTATATTATTCATGTGGAAAAAAAAACGGAACGATACACCATTTTTAATACGTTTTCTTTTTTTTCTCGTTGTATTAAATTTTTTTTATACATCGTAATTTGAGGTACAACGGTGTTGATCATTGACCTCCCATGTCGCGTAATTTCTCTCTCGTAATTTCGTTCCGTTCGAAGGCGAAAGCTCGCCATCAACCGAGATAAGGCGAGTTATCGACCGGCTTCTAATCTCTTCCTGCCAACTCGAACCGTTTAGTTCCAGTACTTTCCTGATAGCTCCATAAAATCCTTCGTAGCATGTGTATAGTTTGGTTCGGCTCGTTGGCGCGAGTGCGGACGTGTGGTTGTTGCTCGCCCGTGTGATTCTCTGTTCTCTCTTCTGAGAGAGTGGGACCTCCGGTTGAAGCACCCGGGCCAAGCGGACTAACACCGTCGTCGTCGGGGAGAGTCGCGACGCGGGGAGAGAAAACTAAGTAAATAAGTGGATAGCGACGGCGAGGGCGCGAGGGAGAAACTCTCTATGGGGCTATAGTACTCGGATATATATAACTCGAAAGGCTGTAGAAGCGTTGAAACATCGCCTCGTACAATCGAGACACCGGAGAAAAAGAGACGGCGACTAACTTCGTGTAACATGCTTGCCATATAGCAAACTATGTACTATAACTATATATTATACATATATATGTATGTGGCAAGGTACGACCAGCAGCAATTCTCCCACACATTCTTGAACTCCCCCGCAATACTCGAGAAAGATAGTTCGTGGCTTCAACGTCGACACGCTCTCTGCAACTGCCACGAACAAGTTTCTTCTCGACCTCGTCCCTCGCTGCCTCCAACTCTATCTATATATATGTATACATATATACATACGTGTATATATGCATACATGCATTCAGCAAGGAACATCTAGTATACTTGTGAATGCGACAAAGCTGCTAAGAAGCGGCATTGAGTGACAAAGACGGAGTGTTATGTTTTAGCGACAATGAAAAATTAGAGATTTCGCACCGTGTACATTGTTCTTTTTGCATCGTTTCCTTTTTTTCTCGTATAATAACGTTAATAAAAAAGTTAATGCAAAAATGCGTCGCGTAACTACTATCGACTTTAATTCGTTTTGTTTCCTTTTTATTGTAAGCATTTTTTTTCCGGTAAATATTAATTGAATTACGTTTTTTTTTTTTCGAAGCGTAACATTGCAGTTTAATGAGTCAATTAATCGACAGATTTTTATTTTTGAAATGACAACAATAAAATCGAAATTTATAGATAAATAGAAATAATCGCGATGACAAAACGAAAATGGAGGATTCAAGAAAGTTATGTAATAGTTATTTTATGCTATCGTTTCTGTACGGAGTGCAACAAATACTGCAGTAGACACGATCTACCGAGTCGCAACCGGCATAGTCGGTTAATTACACGTGACCGACGCGTCCGCGACCAAAAGTGGACAGAAACGTGATTGCCTTTCGCACGCCGGAGCGAAAACACTCGGTAGCTTCTCCTCGTACCTAACGAAGTGCACACGTAGTTGCACTTCGTGTTTCTACTGGGTACTTATAGAGAAACAAAACACAGCGAATCTTATGGGGGCAAAGCTGGTTCGCCGTTGGCAAGATACATCGACTTCTCTTGCACGCCAACGCTGAGTCTGGATTCGCTGTGCTCACGATCCGGACATTTAATTCGCCTCGTTTAATAACGTCAGATCGTTTTTCCCGATATCCAAGTCGCATACTCACGTATAATTACTTCGCGGCTCACGGATAATCGCGCAACGCGCCGCGCGACTCCAAAGATCACGATTATTCGCACAACAGCGCATGATAGACAGAGTGATAGAGTCAAATGCTCGCACCAATCTTCACCGGTAACTCCATTATCTCTGGACGTGTATTTTGCTATTGTGAAAAAATAAAATAAATAAAACAACATTTTTATTTCTTTCTTTTATTCTTTCGTCGTCGATCGTCGCAGTTTACTCGTTGCACGATGTAAAAGTATCGGACATTAACGCGATATGACAAATCGATTCGATTTTTTTGTTGGTCGGAAAGAGGTCTGTTGCGTATCGTAGCAGAGATAATACTTGGAGTGTTTTATCGAGAATTTGCTGACGCCTATCTCGCGTCGCGATTCTATTAAGTCACCGAAATATTTTTAATTTTTTTAATCATTGCCCGATATCGATTTCATGCGAGAATTCGCATAGGACTTTGATTTCAACGTAATATTTGTATACGAAGGATGAGAAAGTATTTATAACTCTGCGATAAAGGCTCTCGAAGTCTCGTGAGTTATTTTTTTCTTTTTTTTTTTTCTCGTGGCCATTATCGGCACTATACCGATTCTTTATCGATCTCGCGGTATCTTTTTGTTATTGCTGCGCCGAGAGCGATCGAGTATTGTAATACCAAAGGCGGGTACATCAAGGTGAACGGCCGGGCGGCGTAGAAGGGAGAAGAAACCGTGGAGAAATATAATATTACCGCAAAGCTGCGTGATGTGGGTTAATTCGCGTATATATACGGTTGGACAAACGACTTAATTCGTCTCGATTAATTGAGGCCGACTTGTAATTTCTCCATCCGGTCTGAAGTGACTCATTCATCTCGAGGCCCTCTGCGATCGTTTTTTTTTTTACTTTTTCTTAATCAAACCGAGACATCGCTAAGATTTTTTTTTCACGCTTCAAACAAAGCCTCTCGTCGCATCCAATAAATGTAAAAACGTATACATTGCCGTCTGCTAAAATTATAATTTTTTATCAAACACAGACAGCGACTTTTTTATGTGTCATTCACTCTTTTTTCTTCAAACTATTTTATCGTTATTTTATCATTAGTTTTCTCAAAAATGAAAAAAAAAAAAAAAAAAAAAAAAAATCGGCTATAATCGATTTGGTTTCAAATGAAAATCACAGATATTTTCTCGAGCAATTAAGTCTTTTATACACAGAACAATCATAGCGATACTTCATCGTATCTTCGCGTGATCTCTAAAAAAAAAAAAAGTCATGTTTCTCACTCGCTCCGCCGTTCATCTTTGCGTGGGTGACGTGTTTATTTGGACGACTGGACAAATATTATCTCACCGTCGGCTTACGAAACTAAGCCAAACCCCCGAGAGCTGTGAGGCTGGATCTCGCTACATATATCCATACTACTCACATACGTATTTACACACAACTCCATATGTATATGTATGTACAAGCGCTATAATATACACGACGGCTCTACGGTCTGCTGACAGATGGCGCAGACCGGTGAATCAATATTCTCCGGGTACGTCGTACCATGTATACATAGAGGTACGTTATATACGCCTCATCTCGACTCTCCTACACGCGTACATTATGTACACATAGAAATACACGTACCGATATATATATGTATATACGTACGTGTACGTAATATCGAATCACCGCTGGTGCAGTTGGTTGCTGCACAGTTCACCTGAAAATGCGAGAGGACGACGATACACAGAGAGTAAGAGAGAACGAGAGAGTGTACGAACGTATAGACCGTGCAGGAAGGATGGGGGAGAGACATCGTTGCATCTACCGTTGCCCCTCCACCCCTTCCTTTCTCTCTCTCTCTCTCTCTCTCTCTCGAAACTCCCAATGGGAATGGCTTTTCCAGCGTATGATGCTCCACGCTATGATGCTTTGACACGTATGTGTTCATGCAGCATCGCAACATGGATTGGTCTCCCTTGTGCCTTTCTACTCCTCCTCCTACTTCTCAGCATCTATTCGTTGCTTCTGTCGCTTACATTCTAACGCCAGACACATAGGTGTCACATCCATATTGCAGATATGTGTGTATCTATATAGATATATAGTTGTATACGATACAGAGATGGATATCGCGGACGAATCGAGTTTACCAAATATCGAATCACGTCCTTCTCGGACCTGTAAACGACGAATTGATGTGAAGCTGTATATGCTCGTCGAATATCTATCGACAGTACGCTACTGATTTATCGTCAAATACTCGCCTTGTTTTGACTGATGCCACGGTGGAAAATATACCGTTTACCTTTGTTCGCGTTAGAGAATTGATTGCAATAGATTTCGAAAACTAAAAAAACGATTTTTTTTTCTATGAATCAATTTTTTTTTATTATTTCATTGTCTGCGTTGTATAAATTTTTTTTCGTAATTTTTAAGATACATGTGTAACAGTGAAACGTAAATTTACAGTGAAAGTCTAAATAAGGTTATGAAAATAGATGCGAAATTCTTCGTATATTGAAAGAGATTTTAATTGTACTATACAATTCTATGATTTTAGCTCATTTTTTTAACATTTCTTCGACATTAATGTATAAACAGAACAGTCTATTGAAATTCGGGTTTTTCTCTATAGATCGCGATGAATCGAGCGTTCTGCATAAATCGATTTTAATATTATAGCTACAGACGAGTTCCGTATTTATTGACTGCCAAGCAAATCAATTTAATGCGCTAAATTACCAAGAATCACATGCATATACACTCACACACGCAGTTATCTTATAGCCGATGATTATCAAATGAATATCTAATGGTGCCGATAGCTCGTCAACGATATAACACACTCGCACGACGCGGTATTGGTAGCGCATACACGCGTTATAGTCAAACGAGAAATCGACTGAGAGTGAACATGTTCTATAATCATGGCGTTTATTTTAAACGGTGCACGCGTCGTTTATAAAGTACCACGTGACTCGCGCGTGTCACGTATGATATATCTACATGCAGACGAGAAGTGTGCGAACACATCAGCCGTTTCGAACTGAGAGACTCTACACAGTCATACGGTGGCGAAGTCAGTCTGTCTGTAATAAACGGTATAGTACCGAGAGTGAGACACATAATCGTACTCGTCGGAACGCGAGACGGCGTTGAGTCGTTCCGTAATCCACAGTTCGTTACGATAAGTAGGTACGTGATATCTGCATCGTTACCTCTCCATGAAACACGCGCGCGAATACACACAGACGCAAGCATAAGGAAAAAATGGAGTAATAGTGGGTGAGTCAAAGCTTTAAGTAGCGTCCGTTTCTAATGAGACTTTACTCCGAATGAAAATCGAGTCAACTTCGTCATTGTCACCGATTGACATCCTCCCGAGAATAATTATCATCTAATACACTTACGATACAGGAAAAAACAGAGATGGTCTGCAGACGGAAGATAAATGTCTTAATTTGCGAGACTTTATGGAGGAAACAGTTCGCAGAAGAATCATTGACGTTTGAATTAACTATTTACGAAGATAAAAACAGTTTTAGGCTTTTTTTAGAAATTAGTACTGAGCCCTCGAAATAGACACCGATCGTTAAACATGTATCGGGACTTTACGAAGAACAGCTGTCTTGATACCCTAAATTTGTGTATCACGCGATTCATAACAAACGAACGCACTTTCTTCATATGGCATAACTACATTTATAAAATGCGTTCATAAAGCTCTGTTACTTATTTTCGCGATTTTTAAAATTTATTTTACAATCTCTCATTCCAACATGAAATAACATTTATCACTGAGTTATTGCATAATACGCTCCGCCTTTCGAAGGAAAAAAAAAATAAATTCATCTCGTTGATTCGTAAAACTGTTTAATAAATCGTTGTTCGACAAATATAGCACGTTTTGCTAATTGCAGACACGTTGTATTTTCTTCAATAACATCGAAATTATCTTTGCCCGAAGTAAACATCGGTCTGGTTGAACGGGTATAATTTACAACTTAGTCAACTTCCGCTACTCCGCTTTCTGCTCAATAACGCGGCGTTATATTGGCAATCACTGATTTAACTCCTCCACCGTAAAACAACTATCTTGATATATGAACCCCTAAAACACCATCGCATTTCCAATCGAGATATCTGCTTTATTCGACAATCGTTTAATAGACGAAGCCTGTGCGGCTGTGTGAAGCGTATGAAACCGGCTATTCGGTGGTCGCTCGGCACGGTCGCGCATAAATCGTCGCATAACCGGCCTTGCGAGGTTTATCGGATATCGAGGCAGTCAGAGATGGGTAAGTGCGAAGGGGAAACCGAGTGCAAACTACTACAGCTCTGTGTGGAATGGGTTGCGTTTGAAATCGAGAAAATTTGCTGGCCATTTCGCGTATTCGAGTGGAGCGCCTCCTGGCATTGGGAGGGACGTCCTTCTCGTACACACGCGCGTCCATCAATCCTTTCCGATTGCGTTGCTCGGTGGATAGATGCCGTAAATTGTGTCGATGGCGCAGTGACGTGTAATTGATGAAAACGTATGCATGTGTTCGCGTTTGTGTGTCGACTGGAGTATCGTAGCCACACTAATATTCCAAGCTGCCGCCGCTGTGGAATAACTAACCATTCGTCCGACTCTTTTTTTCCCCTTTCGTTCTTTCTCGCTCCGCTATAGTCGAGCGCCAGTGTGCCTCACCACGCGCAACGAAATAATAATCGTTCGACGCCAATTAAAAACGATCGGCTTCGTGTTCAAACGCGAAGCGGGACAATCGTTTCAAGATATGACTGTGTATTTTTCCTGTAGATAATCCATAGCTATGTATCGACACATTGTACACGTAATCAGGATATGTTCGAATATATATATATATTTGTTCATTGTTTCGTTACAATAACAGATATCATTATAATTTTGGTCTCTATCTAATTTTTTTTTTTTTAATAAAACAAATGCACCATTTTCTTGTATCGTTATCAGGCTAATTTTCATATACTTGTACACAGTTTCGAATCGTACGGCATTGGAATATTCATTTTCGTGCAAATGCATTAATTTTTCATCAAAAGTATTAATTAATTATTTTTTTTGTTGCAAAAATTACTATTTTTATCTCGTGCGTAGGATACAATTAATTAGTGAGTCGCGTGGATTAAATAGTAATGCTTCGGTAGGGAGGATATCACGCGAAGCGTTAATGACTATTCGATGTGAATCCGAGCGAAGTAATTTATGGGTGTGGTACACGTTAAGGAGAATCGGACACTCGGACATCCTTGAGTCTTATCGGATCACAACTCAAGAAGACTAGGAGTCGCGTATAATCCGTATCCGTTTTACCAGTGCGCGTTAATTAATTAATGTTCTCCTTGTGCGCTGCATATACCTGTATATACGTATTTAGTTCTACTCTACTGGTTTGTTTTTTTTTTTTTTTTTTTAACATTCTTTCCCTCTCATTCTTCGTGCTGTCGCTTTATGGAAGAGAGATAAAGAGGATCGAAGCTCGTAGCTCGGAAAAATGTTTGGAATCAAACCTAATCGAGTGGTTTGAGGAATGCGAGTAGAGCGAAACGACGACGACAGGTTCGCGCGCGAGCTGCCCACACGTCATTCCTTCTCAACTGCAATGCAGTGGTAGAGAAGTGCATGAGTTCTTGTCCTTCTGAGATGCGCGGACGAATGCACGTACCAAACGAGGGAAGAGCTTTCTTGATCGATTCGCGGTAGTTGCTGCTGCTGCTGCTGCTACTACTGCTGGAACGGTCGTGTTTTTTCATCCGGCGTGACATTCGTTAGCGCAACGAGTGCACGATGAGACCAATACGTATTACTATACCGGGAGGAGAACCAGTGGCGTGTACACCATATATGTATGTCGGAGTGTCCTAAGACTTGCTGTCCTCTTACTCACTGATGACACTCGTATTATTGACCCGCGATCATTGATTTTAATTGAAACAGTTCGAAGCGGAGAAGATCCGTTGTCTTACAGATATACTACGGTACTTCGCTATTTGAATGAAAAAGATAACAAATGTCAATTTTTTTTGCTATCACTTCAGATTTCATTTTTTTTTACAATTTTTTCAATTTTTTTCGTACCTTTTTTTTATCTTTTTTACTTCTATTTTTTTTACGAGAATTTCAATCTCTATAATCTTTAAATTATTTTCAGTAATTTCCGATAAAAAAAAAATAAAAAAGTTCCGTATCAAATCTCCAACACGGATATTACAAGATACGCTTTTTTGGAAAAAATAAAATACATCTCCATCCTCGGTAGCCGAAATGCCTCGGGGTAGCATACGATAATATGTAATACGAAGCGCGAGATCCGAAGGTCTCTCTTCCCATCTCGATGTAGCATCGCCGCGGGGCAAAAAGAACAACTCGCGCGCGAGGTCGATCTTTATCGACGAGCCGACGATCTTTCGTCCGTATCTGCTTTCGCTGGATCATTCACTCGCTCTGTCTTTCGTATCGTTAAATCCAGCATGACGTGTGACGCGATAAAACGGGGAGTAAAGTAATTCAATGTATATATTTATACATACAATATCGCGAATGTAGATAAGTGAGAAAAAGCGCTCGAACTACCGAGCTATTTCGCAGTTTCCGAGATTATATCGCAGCTTCCTCTTTCGTTCGCCGCAAAAAAGAAAAAAAAAACATTCGCTACCTATTTTACTTTGGGTCCATCGGGACACTGATAACATAAAAAAAAAAAGAAAAAAAAAGAGTTTCGAACGATTTCTCGCCTCTTTCAGTAGTCACATCCTCCCAACACTCGTCGCTACTTCTTTTCTATCTGTATATCTTTTCGCTCCTTCATTACTTTTTTCCTCTCTTTAAAAATCGCACTTCTAGCGAATTCACCGAGGCGAATACAACTTGGAGGTATAATATACCGGTATATAGAGTGTAGCGTTTCGCAGCTTCGTACAACGGAGCGACGAGGTATATAAGCTCTCGATAATAAAATGAAACGAGGCCATCGAGCTTGCCGTTGGCGCGCGGGCGAGCATTGCGCACACACTGGTTTAACCGCGAAGTAGCGATGCTTGTGGGAACCCGGCGAGAGAAATGGATTTAGATATCCCGGTTGGTGTTCCGGTAAACCCGGAGAGAGAAAAAGAGAATGAGAGGAAACGAATGTGAGGTGGTAGTCGGACTCGTAGAATCGTCGCCGTTTCGATCTGCGAGTCCCCCGGGTGACTACGCCCTTGGAGAGCGCGAGTTTCTCGCAGCACTGAGTGGGAAGAAGGAGGGGGAGGGGGGCAACCAGGAGAATGCGCGGCACTGGCACCTGCATTTTATTGCTTCCATTAAAGTTGATTGCTGTAATGCGCGTGCGAGTTCTGTCCCGAGTAACAAAGACGAGTTTTTTTTTTTCGCTGCGTTTTTTTGTCTTGTAATTGCTCGGCAGTTAACGAATCTACCGGCGCGGACGCGATTCTCCAATTCTTACGGCTCGTTTCTGTTCCCGCGAACGCGATCCATTGTTTTTTTTTTTTTCTACTGTAGATCGCTCGAATTTTATCAATTTATCCGTCAGCTCGATGATCAATCGCCTGAGGTTGTAGTTTAATCTCATTGGATAGAGAATGTGCTACAAGTATTATCTCCAATTGTTACCGAACAAAGAGGGTACTGCCGAGAATTCAAGTCAGTAGGCTAAGACGTCACGGTAAATTATTCAAGCGATCAATCCTCGAGCTTTCAAGTCGGGCTTAGCGCAAGAACAGCCGGCCGCACGTTCGCATATACTTTAATGATAGAGTGATAACCGGCTATCAGTAACACACCTGGACATTTACGTGTAAGCGGATAGAGGATAAAATGGTATAGCATGCAAAAAAAAATTGATATTTCATGGATTCTTGTATATCGATCTAACCGCTTTTCTCGGTCGACGCGGATTCTGATTCAGATAAGAAAGAAGCATAACTCCGCAACTAAAAATAGAAATTATTCATACTCTCCGGAATTATTATGCAATTTTTTTTTTCTACTTAATCCATAGGTTGTCGATGTAAGTACGATGTTGCGCCGCGTTAAATTGTAAAATTGTAATTTGATGCGTAACATTCATCAATTGTAATTTTTTAAATGAGTAATGAAAAGATTTCCATTGGCTAAAATTCCTGGCGAAAGTTATAGTAACATTTGCGTTTTATGTCCCCAAAAACACGTCTTCGAGTTCAAAGATGAATTGGAATTTAATTTTTCTCACTTATCGTAATGCAAAAATTCCACAAACATCTTCTTGAATAACTATTTAGTCGAACGCATTGATTTTTTCATAAAAATTTTGTTCGTTCGGCGATTTAAAGACCACAATAAAAATGGAGTTGAATTTCTGATACATGATTTTTCGCACGGAGAATTCATGTAGCATCATCTTCCAGGATAACCCCCGTTAATTCAGTGTTGCTGGTTGGCATTTCCTCGCGTTTGGCTGACAAATGGTTTGCCTGTAGATTATTTCTCGGTTCGTGGTCTCTCGCGTCTACCGCCATCAGCATCAGCAGGGCATCGTACGTCGCTCTGAGCAACGGGTCCACACATAGACACACAAATACACACGTACATATATAGGATAGAACCAGGAGGAGATATGCGCTTCCAAGAGGAGAGCAGACCCGCCTCCATTTTCTCGGTGATGGATTAACCACGAGCGAGCCAACAGCTGCTACATCGATTCCTCGTAATGCCCGCTCTCCTCGGCAGATCCACTGCTTCCCTTTATGTGTGTTTACAGTTCGAATGTATAGAGATGTACGCGTATGTGTGTGTGTGTGTGTGTGTGTATGTGTCGCGCAAACTTACCCGTTTACGAGCCGTATTAGCAGGCGCGCAGCTGCGACAGGGAGAGGACAGGCGCCTCTGCTCCTCATCATACTCATCATCCCACTTCACTCATACTCCGCTCACGTCTATACTTTAATGTTTGCTGCTATGCAGCTTCTTCTTCTTCTTCTTTGGGGACCACCGCCAAGATAGACGCCTCATCCTGTCTCATGACTGCTAATTTTCTCTATCTCGACTAATGCTGATGATGCGGACGAAACTTCGGTGTACTCCGATACGCGGCAAGTTGTATCATCTCTATGAAAGATAAAACGGGATGTTTTATCTCAACGAGTATATAATGAAAATAGTTAAAAATCATGAATTTGAATAATAATAATGATTTGTGTTAATTATTGACATTACTTTATTTACGAGAGACGTAAGGACTATGGACTATGTTAATTTTATTAATAAATTAACTTTACAAATAGCTAACAACAGAGATAAGAATGAAAATAACTCATTATTTTTTTAATCCGACGAAAATCTATTTGGAATAAAAAAATTGAAATAAAAACATTTCAATTTTAGAGTTGCATTGTAAACGAAATTCGCAGATAGTCAGAGACGAAAATAACTACGTCTATCATAGTTGAAACGTAAACACGTTGCTAGAATTTGCAAACGTTGCTTCGCTCCGTTCTCTAATCTTCCGTCGTATACCATTTACGCTCGCTGTCATGAATATAATACCGAGAGTAAAAGCAGCGCCAGCAGCGTGGGTACAATAATTATTCTCTCGGCGGTTTTATCTCCGCGGGACTCCACTGGAGCGCCCATAGCGCATAGTACAGCGTCTTTTAATTTTCCTCTCCGCCAAAGCACCGCGAAACCAACGGGTAAAGCGAAATGCAGAGAGAGAGAGGGAGAGAGAGCGATGGTTTTATCGCTGCGAGAACATCGGGATCGGGTGCGCGTAACGCGCGGCCTCCTATATACATCTACTGCATCGGCGGCCACGGCTACCGTTCGCCGCGCGTAATTGGCCCGCAATTAGCGGGAAGCCGTTGGCGGC
This sequence comes from Cryptus viduatorius, assembly GCA_964006125.1. Lineage (NCBI taxonomy): Eukaryota > Metazoa > Arthropoda > Insecta > Hymenoptera > Ichneumonidae > Cryptus > Cryptus viduatorius. The sequence continues at coordinate 9,610,209 of OZ023222.1, read as the reverse complement.
GAGCGCGGGGGCCTCTATCTACCATTTCTATTTCCGGTCGTGTCGCGCTACCGCCGCCGCGAACTCGACAGATATCTCACTTCGAAACAGAAACCCACAGCGGCGCACCTACAACTTCGCGTATAACCATATCGCATTGACTTCCAGCTATAGACCGCACACGGGTCTCGCCGATGTTGTCACACCGTAGCAAAATTACATATCAACCGTAACGATATGAAACAATGTTGCTCTCGGCGAAATGAGACGCTCACGTTTCTCATAACGTGATATACGCTCGGACGATAGACAACAATGTTTACCCGACGATTATACAATCTCGCGGATTCATTGACCGTATCTCGCGTATGCAAATATGAAATTACGACGTGCAAAAAGATGACGTCGAAAAGCAAAAAATTATGAATTCGTCTTTTATGTTAATATCAAATTCGAAGATAAATTTGACATTAAACATAATTTATTTAAACGCTAATTATAAAAATATGAACCCAAAGTAATTTTAAGCATAAAATAGAAAATGTAATGAATGCCGCTACGTATTTATTAAAAAGGAACTTTGATGCCCAAAGCTTCCATGAAGACATATATAAAATGAGGCAAGAGATTCGACTTTTCTCCGTGAGTCTATTTTCCCGACTTTTCGCTCCAAAACTCTGCAAACGAAAGAAAAAAAAAAAAAAAAAACATAACATCGCATAAAACCCGCGTTGAAGATGAAAGAGAGATGTATATATATATAAATTCAATAAGCGTCTATAAACGAGGTACCCACTGCTCGAGAGTAAGAAAAATATATTTCATCGCTTCGTCGAGTACGTATACATACGGCAAACTCGATAAAAGAGTTTTATCTATCTCGTTCTTCCTTTGCGACGGTCGACGTCGTCGTCGTCGTCTCTCAACGGGTACACGACGACGTCAGCGTTCGTGGCATCGTCTCGTTGAAGCACCGAGAATGCAAAGCGTTGCCTCCGCTGCCGCTTCAAGACTCGGGGCTCTCTTCCGCTTCGGGGTTCTCCTCGTACTCTCGAACTTCGTCATGCAATCTTTCGCTCAGAGTTCCGTATACATATTAGCCCCGCGAGTTTTCACGGGTGAGGAAGAGAGAAACCGACAGCTGCGTGATATAGCTAACATGACGTATTATACAGTCCTAACTTGTTAACCATCTCTTCCTCCGCTACGCGCTTACCATTATATCTGTACACACATATTTGAGGTAACATACACGCGCACATACATTCATTATGTACGTAGTTGCCATATAATCTTCAGTATGTAGATATTATATTAGTCGAGAAACGAGGGAGGAAGACATAGACGAGAAAGCACCGTCGCGGTTCTCTCTCACCTGTATATAGTTGCGAATGAACGTAAAGACCTTATATATTAGTATATGTTCGTACGTATGCGAGTAAAACATGAATATATTCATGAGAGGTGAAACATGGCTGCCGCGAGGGAGAGAGTAAGATGAAAATAGGAGTTTTCTCGCTCCTTCCAAAGCTTCCAACCCGACGGCTGCTTTGCAGAGCAAACTCTGGCTGTTCTCTCGCCCTCTATGTATTCGTGTATTACTACCACATAAATATAAATACATATATATACTATGTATATAAATGGTACAGCTGCATTACGCCGCTGTTCTCATCCACCTCGAGTTTGTCACTGTTTCGCTTCGCTTTCATATCTAACAGAGTCTTTCTACTCGTTGTTGTCGTGTTATCCAAATTTTAGCATCTCATTTACTTTCACTGGATAACAAAATCGCCGGTGATGTAAAGGTGATGAGTAGTAACAAGAGATTCAGTACATTTATTGGCTCTTTAAGTCTTCGAGGAAAAAACGGTACTTTAACATGAAGGAAAATTTGATAAATTTGGCAAATGGATGAAAATTATTTGCGCTCTTTTACTTTTGTAATGTAGCGCCATCTTTTTCTTCATCTCATTCAATCTCTTAGTTTCGCGTTGAAAAATCTCTTCCTTAGCGCTGTCGCGTTTTGCCGTACCTTCTTACTTTCATTCCTTCTCCGCGTTCGCTTTTTGTTTTTTCTTTTTTTTTTTTCATTCCGGTGCTACGTATTGCCCGCTTTCTTGTCGCACTGGTTATCTCGTCGGATGACGCTGTCCCCTTCGCGCTCTTGGATTTCTTCTTCTTATTCTTCATTCCCGTTCGTTCTCCACCTCAGCGACGACGAGTCTTCTCTCCGATACATGATGTTTCTTCTCCCCTCGTGCGCGATGCGCACTCTGCCCCGACATAGCTATACCGGGTGTCGTTAAGAATCAACGTCGTTAAATTCCGCGGTGCTCTCTGTCCGCTGTGAAGTATACAGACAACAGTCTGTATACTTCACCGGTAATGCGAACGCACCGAAACTGTGCTTCAAACTCCTCTTCCTCGTAAATTACCTTGTCGCGGAAACTTCATCGATTTTCTCTCATTCATACGAAAGCTTTTTCAGTCCTTTCTTACATTCTTTATAGCGGAATTTGAAGCGCTTGCTGTTACCATTTACGACGTTCTTACATTTTTCGTTACCTCCCTTTTCTTTAACTACAAGTGCAATGAAAGTTTTATCACTGCCCTCTCATCGGTGAAATAGGAGAACGAAATTTTTCAATCTGAATTTTGTTTCGCACCCCGAAATAGTTGAAGAATTATTAATTACGCTAATTTAATAATTTAATTTCACAGACCTTATTTTATCAACAATTTTCATATTGAAATAATATTGTAATGAAGCATTAAATTTAATTAATTCAGACCGTGATAACGATTGTGATGTTCCTAAGTTTCATTATAAGTGATTAAATTTGCATAATTAACGGCATGGGAAATTATTTTTATAGATCGACCGTAAGCGGTAACTTTCTTTTTTTTTTTTTTTTTCATTCAAAGTTTTCATTGTCGATGCCTCCCACGTGGTCGATTACAATCAAGAATCAAGTCAAACAGTCTATTAGACACAACAGCGATATATATTTCACAGAAGCGAACTACGCTCTCTCGCCTCGAGGCACTCGTTCATATCTCCTCGTGGAATTGGATCCGTGCTCGAGGCCAGAACGGCATTCCTCGCTCACTCGGGGCGTCTCAGGTTCGAAATGAAACGGGCACCAGCTGCCGCGACGAAAAAAAAAGGGAAAAATCAAATATTGTCTGCTTCGTCGTAGCCGCCAAATGTCGGTTCGTGTCGTCGCCGCTGAACGAGCTTACGGATCTGCAGATGAGATGCACTCTCGAGTCACCAACCAAATGTCTCACCCTTTCCAATGACCGTGCAATAATCCTTTCCTCTCCTTAAATCACTCTAAGCTCCGATCCGTTTTCCTGAAAAGTAAATATTTCCTGAAAAACATGAAATACTAAAAATTCGCTTATTTTATCTATAATTTTATGAATTTTATTCTCTTGTTTTCAAGACGAGCACAGTGTACGTTGTCGAAAGGCTTCGCGAGTGTGACGCACGCGGATTACACGCCTTCTTCTTCTTATTTTGCTTTCTATCCTTCTTCGACGTTCGACATCTTTGCCTCGAGTTCTTGCCGTCCTTTATCCTTATTCATCCTCTTTCTTGAGAAAAGTGAGATGAAGTTCAAGAATATATAAGGAGGAAAAAGATGAACAGAGCGCTCGCTGGACTGCATAATCCGGAGCCTCTCGTTCTCACCGTTTGCGCATAGCCTTCTTCTTCGTCTTCTTCTTCTTCTTCTTCATCTTCTTCTTCTTTTTATTCATCCTCTTGCCTCTTGTTCTTTTGCTCTCCGACTCCGCGGCGATCTTAAGGAGCTGCTGAGACCAACCTCCCTCATCTCGGCAAGCCTCAGTGCCTCCGTGTTCTCGGCAACCTTACTCCCGTGTTGAACCCTCTCGTCGTATAGTAACCTCGCAACGCTCTTTTACTCCCCTTATTTGCCTCGTCTTCCTTCACTCCACTATAACTCTACTGTACTCGGCTACTTTCGTACACACGTTCTCACTCACTTCCTTTGGCGTATCACACTCTCTTTAGGCGTGTCTCGTTGCCTCCTGTCGAAACGCACCTCTTTTTCTCAGCTCAGCTTGACTTCTCGTCTCTTAAAAGACCCACGCATCGCTCTCACCCTCGAAGACCGAAGTGGGGTGGTACTTCTGATGCTTTCATTCGTCTCGTCTGTGTCGCTTGTGTGTCTTTACTCCATTTGACGTCGTAAAAATTTCTTAGCAGTTAAAAAAAAAAAAACAAATTTTTCAACATTTTTCCTCACTTTACGAGAACGAGGGTTATTGTCTTTCAACGCTCTTAAATAAAGAACGAACAAAAGAATCTTTTAAAAAATTAAATTTAGATCACTTAAAAAAATATATATAAACTATAGTACTTAATAATTGTACATAGATATGAATGCTATTTTTTCTCGTTAAGAGCGTTAAGAGCATTTTATCTCTAAATTAAAAAAAATTGAGATAATGTATAATTATCGAATTTTTTGACGTTGAAATTTCGATAAAATGCTTTCATCCATCACAAAAAATTTCTTCTCTTATTCGTGTATTTATAGACACTATACATACAATTATTACGAACACTTCTTGCATTCTCTTTCCTTTTAACCGTTTCAGTCGCGACTCAATCTTCACCGTTGTCCCTTATGTCGAAGCAGGCGCCACAACCTGACAGAATATAACCGAGGATAGCTAATAGATTCCCAATTACAAGGATTATCTCGCGCAATTAATCCGGGGAAATTGAGATATACTCGACGAGGGGCTATATAGATCGAGTCGTGCGATATCCCATCGCACAACACGGCGTTAATATAGAATATGTTCCACCGCTCGTGTTGAATTCTTCAGTGAAAATTGATGCTTCAATTGATATGCTTGTGGGGTATGCGAAATTAATTCTGTCGACGAATAAATACACAGATATATATATATACACATATATTCTTGCATCGATGCACATTACGCGAAGCATGCAGTATAACTCGATCTCTCGGATACTATCTTCGGATGATTAATCGATCGAACGTGATTCGCTGTCGATTGAGCGTAACCGATGCCCCCGTCTCCTCTCGCGCACGTATAATCGATATGATGGAGAGAACCGTGTGTATAAAAATGCATAAGCTCTCGGTTATTCGGCTATCTCTGTCGGTATCATGGAAAGTGGAAACTCAGTTCTCAGATACCCCGAAGCTGAAACAGTGTTCGACCCGCAACGTTCGTCGAATATCCACCGAGTGGACGGGGAGCTCGTAAATAAACGCGTAAAGGCGAGTAATAAACGCGTCCGGCCGATGTGTAACTTCATGGACGGTTCGACATGTAACCATTACCGTATACACGAGGGACCATATCGTCCGCATATTTCAGCTTGTAAAGTACAGTGGCTCTGCTCTTCAAACCATCTTTACTGTACTCCACGCTTGTGAAATATAATTCAGAGTCGAATAGCTATCGTTACTTCGTTGATTTAACGATATATAAACTCAATTTCGTGGATCGATTAAAAAAAAAAACAAAATCCGTACAAAAAAAATTGAATTTTGCAACTTTATCGATAGTCGATAAAATGTTTCGGGTCGAAAAGTTACTTTACAAGTAAAATTCTCGTTCCATTGTGCAGACTGCAGTACTCTATTTTTCTCTCCCTTTTTCATTCTTACTCACGATTCTTCTCTTCCATGTATTTTAAATTCCACGTCCTCGTATCACCGTTGCCATACATGGTATATAGCAGTTTCCTTTCGTACCCTTCATCTCTGTTCTCGCATATTCCCCGCTCGCACTCTGTTTCGCCGTTGCCTTCTCGCTTCGGTGCTTTCATGCACGACGATCGAGGTTGCCGTAGAGCCCGAGACTCTTCCCGGACTTAGGGGATCGGAAAGCCCATAAAGCTTCGCGATCTCCTACGACTGGCAGTAAAACAGTTACGCCCACGTCAAGGCCTTCGCTACACCAGTACTATTGCGTACGTACGTGAGAGTTCTCGGATGCAGAAGCACACAGTTTCTTGCAAAGCCAGACGACGAAAACGGCAAGAGTGCCCTCGACTCTCTTGTCCTTCTGGTCGTCATTGCACGAAACGTGTACTATAAACCTCGTCAAACCCCTGTATGAGGTACGCACTTACATACTCACAGTAGCAAAAGCTTTCCTCTCGACCCTTTGGCTCTTCGTGATGTTTCGTTTGCACTTTATCCGGTTTCAATGAGATGAGAGACGAGCGAATACAAGTGCAAGTGCAATATAGTAAGGCAGTATATGCAATATAGAAATATACTGCGATCTCTTAACTATATTTACTTTTTCTCGCAATTACCGAAGACCGGTTGGGATCCATATATATATATGTATATTTTTTTTTTAATTTTCTTTTTAGTATTTTTTCGCTTTACGACGAGTATGGGTAGTCTGACTTTAATATCTCCTTCTGCAGTACCTCTCGTAACTTTTCCTTCGCATAACTCTACATCGGCATACCTCGAGACGGTGGTCACGAGTCCTCGTACCACTGGGCTACCGTCCACTTATGCTAATAACGAGACTGGATTACTATCCCGAACATCTCTATCCGTATTAACTCTCTTGAGGAAACTAATATTTATTATGATTATAATAATAATCATAATAATGTTAATAATAGCAATTGACTGTGAGAGGTTTTATATAGTTTTAGAAAGTTGCTCGACTCTTCGTGTTTTCGAAGTTGAATTTAATTAGTGGATCTTCGATACTGATGAATTTTTTTTTTTTGTTTTTCTTGTTGCAGGATATGTCGGACGTTTGCGTCGGGACCAGCGTAGGTACCATTACAGAACCGGAGTGTTTGGGACCATGTGAACCAGGAACCTCGGTTACCCTCGAGGGTATCGTGTGGCATGAAACGGAAGGAGGTGAGGACCTATCACAGACCATTTTTACTTTCTCAGTCAACCCTTTCGATCGATATCTCTTTTATTCGATTTAATTTTTCTTGAGTTCGAATAGAATTTTTTTTTTTTACGCGATTTCTGAAAAATTCAAACTTTTTTCGCATGCGATCGGAACCCAAATTGGCGTTAAAAGGTCATTTTTCTTCCTCACAATTGCTCAATACTTCGCGAATAATGGCAAGCGTAACATTGCCGCATTTTTAACAGATCGATTATCTCGAATCGATGCATCGAGGCTTAGAGAAGTATACTAGAAGAAAACTAGTTTCCGACTCGTCGTTCGCTTTGAATAGTCGCAAATTTATTCCTTTCCGTCGCCTCTTATACGTATAAAATTGGCAAGAGCCCTTATCCCGTCGAATCTTTCATCGATGACGAGAGCTGAATAGACCGGCGGCGGGGTGGAGTGTGACGTCTGTACGTGCAGAATCGGTATACACATAGACACATATAGACTCTCACCGAAGAGCGATTGACGCAGCGCGGAGTGGAAATCCCGTTGGAGTGGAAAAGTCGATCGTGACGGAACTTCTTTTGGTATCGGGGCGTAGCCGTCGGGAATGTACGAGACGGCAAGAGATATCGGCTAAAGAGCGAAAAGAAGATGGAAGTGAAAGAGATAGAGAAAGGGTGAGGCGGAGAGGAGAGAGAAAAAAAGGAAGAAAGACACAGACGGTAAAACGAGGGGTTCAGCTTGCCGGGAGGTTTCGTGCCGAATGAAAAGGAGTTCTCGCGTCGTACGTTCTTTTCCCCTTCCGATGAAATAGCTCTTCCCTTCTTCGTCATCCACCTTCTGCTTCTACTCTGCGTTCTCGCATACATTTGAATAAGAAATTAATTTGTACGACACGGACATTCGCGACGGAGTAAACGAGACAGCGAGGGAGTGAGAAGTAGCTACGGCTTCGCGATACCTCGTCAGCTTGAATCCTTATCGAGAGCTTTACATTTTTTTCCTGTTTTTCGTAAGAAACTGAAAGGAAAAAAAAAATTGCACGTCATTTAAATGAAATTTTCAATAAAATTACAGTTTATTTAGATTCAGTCGATAACAGTTTCGCGAATCAACGATAATTAAATAAAATTATCTGAAACTTCGATTGTAGTGATAAAATAATGTAATAGTCGTCAACTCAAACGTGAACCGAAAATATCCGCATCAACATCCGCGTAATTTTCAAAGGTTTTAACTTCTTGCCATTGAATGCAGAAGCATTCTCGTCACTTCTCTCTCATTTTGTCTCTTCTACGACTTTTTATTAAACGGAGTAACAATGAGTGGCCTCTTATACAGAGTTCCAAGAGACGAAGAGAAAGCCGGATGAAATGAAAAGATAGAAAAGTAGACAATGTGCAAACGAGGATTTTTTACTTCAGCAGCAAGTTGCACCAGTAGTTTTCCATTAGGAGGGTATAACGCAGAGGCTATAAAAGAGGAAGGAAAGAGCGAGAGGGGTGAAGTGTAAAAACACGTTAAAATCCCGACGAGAGCTTATTTTCATCGGAGGAACAGAAGCATCAGGAGGAGCGCGAGAGACACGTTGGAAAGGAAAGAAGACCCTTAATCTCGGACCCGGCGTTTTACCACGTTACGATCTTATTTGACTCGACTCGCTCGACTCGTTCCGAGCCCTGCTGGCACTCTTTTTTTTGCTTCTTATTTTTTTTTTTTTTTCGTTCTTTTCGCTACATCGAGCCAAAGCAACGCCATCCTCCCAGGAGAGAGACACTCTTTGGCTTAGCTGTCGGGTTGCCTCGGCTTCTGGCAGCTTATCCTTTCCGCTCTCTCGCGCTATCACACTTTTTTCCTTTTATTTTTCTCTTTATTTCTTGCCCTCGTAGGTCGGGTCGAATCCCCTCGACCTCAACGCGGCAACGGCAACTTTCAGTTCGCGTCATCGATCCAGTCACACTTTACACAATTCACGAACAGCATCTTGTTCTCACTCTCGAAGAAACGGGATGACGATGCGTACATATCGTCTCTATGTGTTATATATGTAGAATGAGAGAAGCGGCAAACATTTATGGCCCCTTAAAAAATTTACGATCGCCACGACGAGATCAGGATTCGAGAGATCGCGAGAGAACTTGTTCGACAAGGTCATTATCAATATTCTGTATACCACGAGTTGCTTTATTATTGCGAATGTAAAAAGACGAAATGGATCAATAAAAAATTTGCTTCTGATTGAGAAAATATACATTGGCACGGTAATTGTTGGGACATTAAATCGCGGAGGATAATGCGCGCGAGAAAATAACTAGTTTTCATCTTCGATGTAATATTTTTTTTTATTTGTCCAAGAAAATTAGTACTATGAGAAATGGATCGCCCACTCGGCGATCCCTTGCATCACGATATTTCCCGATCGTGTATCCCACTCACGTTAACTGTTTATTGACGTCATTATTGCAACCAATATTAATGCAAATAACGAATAATCATTACGCGTCAATGTTGCAACGTTGCTTTTGCCGAAAGAAGCATACATTTTCAATGATACATCATAGAAATTCACGATAATTATGCAACATTAGTCCGCGACTGTTATCTTGTCGTACGATCTTCAGGACGTTGGAATTCTCTAGCGAAAACGAGACTCACAAGATCGCTTATATATCCATCGCATATACCGTGTGCATTCCAGCGGGTAGTTTCCTATAGACATCGGAGCGTGTGTAATTTGTAGCTCGAAAGCTCGCGGAGCCGTTCGCTGACGCGGGCGCTGCTGCTGGCGCTGATGCTGCTGCTGCTGCTGCAGCAGGTACCACGAGCAGCAGAAGCAGCATCAACAGCAACAGCTCGTCTGGGCGTAGGTATAACATGAGCACACGCGTGCTACCTCGCCACGAGACACGAGTAAGGTAGCTCGTCAGACAGGTATTAAACGTGCGCGATGCTGCCTGACGATGCACCGGGGCGGTGGGCTTCGAGTGTCGTGTGGTTGTCGCCGGTTCCAGTCGTGCATGCATGCATGAATGCTTCTCCTTGCATCCTACAGGGCTGTTGTACACGTAAACCCGAGTTGCTCTATCCAGACTCTCACGATCGTGATATAACCGGGAAGAGAGGGAGAGCGAGAGAGAGAGAGAGAGAGCGAGAGAGACAGCGAGAACGACAGAGAGCACGAGAACGCTGTCCGTATTTACCCATATTTAATATTCTCGTCGCATTCAGTCAATTCGAATCTTTCGAAATTTTCGGCGTTACGATAAAACCACTAATTTCGCGAGTCGAAGAAAAAGAAAAAAAATTAAATTAAAACAGGTTTGAAATTCAAATTACACGAGATGAGTTGCTCATTTTTTCGTGAAAAAGAGATCGTAATAATAAACATCGCGAGCGCTTAATTCGATCATCAAAACTTTCCAAAAAAAGAAAAAATACCAATGTGTATTCGAGAACTCTTGCTACTCCGAAATTAACGTTTACCCGTTTATTTGTACCATAATTTATTGAATTTTCATTAAATGTGTATAAACGTCAGCCAAAGTTTCACGTGTTGTTCACGTTAATATAAAAAATATTTAAACGTAATATAACGCTTCGAACGATTCTTCCTTATTTTTTATGTCATTCGTTTCTGGTTTTTTTTTTTTTTTTTTATGAGTTGATGCAACTCGTGTAAGCAGAAATATGGTTTTATTATCGTAACAACTATCCGGAGTAGCTTGATGGATTTCGAAATCGAAATATGTTATTCATAGAATTTCTATCGAACATCCGCGACCAATCGATCCTTTCTCCCCTATGCTTTTATTACCCGAACTCGCTGGAGACATCCTATTTCCATTCCCTTTTGTTTCTCCACCGGTGAATTCCCTTCCGAGCCTCGCCCTTTTTCTACTTTTTCTTTCTCTCCCTTTTTCTCTTTGCCAAACACACCATTTTCTCTTTCTTTCTCTCTCTCTCCTCCATCACATAATTTCCCCTATCGTTTTTCCACGAGCACGTCGGGAGGACTCCTCGTATTTTCTTCGTTTCTTTTCTCCTCGCTGTCCCCTCGCGACTCCTGCGCTCGAACAAAGGAGAGGAAGTTTATCGAGTCCTCTTCCGATGTGTAAGCTAGAAAAAGTTCCCTTTCGTAGCTTCGATTCCTTTTTACTTCGTCTCATTCCTCGTCTTCTTCAATTTCATTTGAAAAATACTGATCCTCCACCCTTTATACGTGATAATAATGAAAAAATTTCTCTTCCCATCTTCCATTTAGTTGCCACTTCGAATATCACTCCAACTTTCGAAGATCCTCGCAATTTTTATGCTCGAAAGAATTTCCAATATTATAGTTCAATCCTCAATTTTATATCATATGAGATCGCGAAACCCGTAAACTCGGTTCGTATATGCAGTAACCGACTGCTATACAGTATTATGATAGGTACTGTGGGTCACAGCGTTCGGTTAAATTTATGCTAATAAAACGGCGGCGCAGAAAGGAGGGAAGGATATAGAAGTAGTACGTGAGGATGGGATTTCATCTCTTCGTGGTTTGAGGACGAGAGTTTCCGGCAGGCTTGGGGGAAGGGTTTAAACTACCCGGGATAACTTTGGCGCACGCCCGTTGGGAGATAGGGAACGTTAAGAGTGTGCGAATGTGTGTGTGTGTGTTCACGAGAGAGCATAGACGCTGCAATATCCATGAACATCGCTGTCCACGTATATCGTAAAAGCCTTAGCTTCGACCTATCTACCATCGGATTTTGTCCTCCCTTACTGCTTCTTGTCGTGATCGCAACGCCGTTGTCGATGGCGCAGTTAAGCATCGAGCAAAAGCGGCGCAGTAAGACGTTCAAGCAAAAGCTGAGTAGACGAGGAAGAGCTGAAGAAAGGAGGATAGTTCGAGAACTCGGATCATGGACATTGATGGAAGCGATGTCGTAGAACGTGAACGAAAAGGTTTCCTAGCCACACCTGAAAGATGTTTGTGTGCTCTTGTTATCGATCTTCTTCCTACCGCTCTACAATCTCTTCTATCTTCCAGAGTTCGCACTCAAAGAGTATAGGGATTATAAAACCCAACGATCAGTCGTTAGCCACGTTAGCAATTGGCCAATGGATAGGTAGACAGAAAAAGATGATATAGAATGCTAATAACTATGGCGACTGCGCTTTTTCTAAAGGCTCAATCACTCCAAGATTTCACTGTATGGTGTAAATATACTCGGAAGAACGGCAGAAGAGATCCGATATTCTCACGATATGGCGTGACGGAGTTTCTCGAAAGGTTGATAGACTCCCTTAAGCGACGTACGCTCTATCATCATCGTTACCGACTTTTTTATTTTCGTTCTTTCCGCATCCATCGTCGTTTTCCTTAACCATTCGAAGCGCGGTGTTGTGTAACCCAAAAAAAAAAAAAACACGAGAAAAAAAAAATCTTATATTAAAGTATTATCCCTTCGGGTTAAAACGTCGAAATTTCATAATATTTCATTGAGCGATTTCAAAGATACTTTAACGAGTTTACTTTCAATTTCGAAGGTTTGAAATAGGCCATGCGTTGCGAGATATCTCACCGGTGTAATTCGATAATCCAGATCCATCATTACGAAAGATCATTAGTATCGTATTACCAGTGGATACGATAATCAACACTTGCCGATCCATTCGCTATCTATTTCAAGCCTATTGTTGCCGACTACTAAATTAACCATAGGTCGACAACGCTCAGCCACGCTGCATAAAGCACACCCTAGCAACCTACTTCGTAATTACAGCGTTGACAGGGCGTTAATTAAAATACATAGGGGAATAATATAATCGTTCTCACGGGAGGTGACCACACCTTCGCTACTATCAGACGTACCGTCGACGTGTCATGCCACCCTTTCTGTTGCGCTACAAACCCCGTGTATATACATATACATACATATCTCTCTACGTAAACGTTCGAGCTTTTGTGCAAAAAAGAAAGAAAGAAAAAAGAACTCCCTCTCTTGTATACACAAGACGAAACGATTATTCACTCTTTTTATTATTCCCTTGTATTCTCTATCCCCGGCAGCTTCCGCTCTCTCTCTCTCACACCCAGACGCTGAGAATTTCGCGTGGGATTGTACCAAGAGTCGAGGAAGAGGATGAGAGAAGGTAGGTGAGGTCTATATAGCCTCTGCATAGTCGGGTCTTTATTGGAAGCCCAGGACCCTCTCGGCGCTCCACAGTCTCCCACACAAACACTAACGTATATATCTATATACATAACTATACACAGCCAAGGTATTCTTGATCCTTTGCTCCTTCTATCTTTATCTCGTTCCTTTTGCCGGTTCTCTTCGTTCAACCACTCTCCTTCTTCTCTTTCTTCTCGTCCTCTTCGTCGCGTCGTTCGCGAGCTCTTTCTTCGATCCAAGCAGCAGCGGCAACCTTCCTCATCTCTCGGCTCGTACAGACCTCGCCGACGAGACCTCCCGGCTGAGAGAGCTCTTTCGTGCACTTCGTTCCGCCGGGGCAGCCAAGTTCTCCGAGATTTGTTCTCACTCGCTTTCCAGGCTCTTTCTCTCTTATCCCCCAACTCCCTCCTCCATTCTCTCCACTTCGTCGACGTAGTCTTAGTCGTTGTTCAACTGAGACTATACGACTTGAACACAGCGTTCTACAATGCGTACTTCTCCAACTGCGCTTCTCCAGTGCGGCGCAATTCAAAGACACTTCTTTTTCTTTTTCTTTTTTTTTCTTCCGCGCGTCTCGTATAACCCGTGAACTCGCGAGCCATTTGGCCATTCGGTTTTCAAATACGTTGGGGAGGCAATGAGGGATGGGAATCGTTGATGAAACAGGACCAATTCATTCATCCGAAGAAACGGAGCAGAGTCGTTCGGTACGGAGCAGTTAGATTGCGCTGAAATGCTCTCCTCGAAAGAACGACAGTGGAGAGAGAGGCTGTAGTAGAGGTCTCGCTGTAGCAGCTAATGTCTCGAGCAATCAAGAGCTTCGGAGAACCGGTGGGAGCTCTTGGAAAGCTGAATCCCTTTTTTTTTAATCGTCTCGATGACTGGAGATACGTAATTTTCGAGAGATTGTTTTGTCGAAACGATTGAAAAGATTGGTATTCATTTTACATTATTAGCGTGAGATAAATAGTTTTTAAAGATCGTTCGGAAAAAAAAAAATACAATTTATTTTTCATTTTTGTTTCGAAGCCATTTACACGAGTTTTATCGATGAATGTTAATTATTATTAACATTTTTTTCAGCATTTAATTGAGTCATATGTTTTGAACACCACATTTGTCGCGTCAGCGAGTTTGGAATCTCTTTAAACTCTTAGCTCATTGTTCATCATCAACAAGAAACTCATCGGAGATTATCAACCTAAAGAAACGCCTCTGCCTTCTTTAGAAGCTTCCATGTGTTTAACAACAGTTTCTATATCGATTGCCATTAGTCAACGAACCATAGCCGACCCTGATGCTCCTGTCAAACGCCGAAGAAGCCTTCAACTTCATAGCTATATGCTCTCGTCTCAGCTCTTTCTTTTCACCGTTCTTTCTCGTTCGCTTTGTAAGCTGACACTCGCCAACCATTAGTGGCTATTTAGTCACCAGCTCCGTGTGTGCGCGGCTCCCGCACACACACGTATACACACATAAACATTTTCTTTCTTAACCACACGAATAGCGTTTGTGCGAACGAAAAAAAAAAAGCTGTACGAGGAATGAGAATCGAGAAAGAGAGACGGGTAGGATGGGTTCGAGGTCGACTGACGAGAGAGCGAAGACAGAAAACGAGGAGAAGAGAAGCAGGGAGGGCCTTCTCTCGCGATATTGCAAATGGGAAAAGAGAAGGAGTGACGTCAACTTCGTCGGCAGCCAGGGAGGGCTGACGACTCAATCATGAACCGCGCCAAGAAAGGCGAAAGAGAGAAGAGAGAACTTTTCGACGACTCCGAATTCTCTGACTTTTCTTCTGTCCGCTCGAATATCTCGTAGTTATATGCCACCTATGTAAGCCTAAAGATTCCGGAGGGAATGCCGACGTTGAGCGTGTGATCATATTAGCGACATTGTTGTTTCTAAGGACGTAAGTCGAAGAGCCTCAGACTCCTCTTGATCTTCGCTCAATGTCTCCCAATGTTTCTTCTTATTTTCTCGCTGCTCTGACGACAAGCTTTTCTTTTTGCTTTTTTTTTTTCATATACAATTTTTAGTTTGAGAAGATTTTTCGAGTACTCCGTTTCATCTGTTACTGTTTGGCCATCGGCTAGACATTGTTTTTCAAGACGATTTTTTTTCCTTCACAGAAATTCTTTCGTTACGTTTTTTTTTTTTTTCGTCTGTTTTGTATTCTCGATGCTCGATGACAAGTTTCTTTTTTTGCTTTCTTTCCTCTTGTTCCATCAACTCGGCAGGCTGATTGCTCTCGAGTCTGCTGTTTCTGCCTCGTGCTGCTGATGGTACGAACGCGAAACCCGACGTCATCCTGGCTTCGGGCCAGCAGGCCACTCTCTCTTTCTCGCTCCCTCGCTCTCTCTCTCTATCTCTCTCTGTCTCTCTCGACCGAGAGAGACCCAGCGTCGCGCTGGAGCACGCGATACAGCGATATACATACGCGAGAAGAAGGCCCTTCCCGCCTATGCTGCTGTTTCGTGCTCCGCACTGCTGATGCGCCCTCCATATATCCACCACGTGTACTCTCTATACTCGAGAGTGCTTCGCCAAGCAGCCCCGGAGTGTGTCCCGAATGTCGTGTGCTCTCCAAGTGCAACCGGGGCAAACTTTCCGTCTCCCTCTGTCTTCCAATCCACTGTGTCTCATCTCGCAGCTCCATCCTCTTCAGTTCCCCCTTAGGCTCTCGTGTGCAACTCGACTATAATACACAGTACAGGGTGTTCCGAAACTGACATATGAAAAGAAAGTCTCACCCCTCTCCGGATTCTTAGTTACAGGACTCGCACTTCAATGACATTAAACACATTTTGCGAGCGCTTGAAAAAAAAAAAAAATTCTTGTTTCATATATCGACGAAAACTGCCGCATTTTTTTCTCTGCTGTTATTAATAAGTATAATAGGTTAATAGATTAATAAAGCAGAATCCCGATAATGAGAACGAAGAAATTGCTACTCAATGCTTATTAAAGAATTAATAACCTATTAAATTTAATAGAAATTTCAATGACCACAATAATTACTGAATTAATTTCAATATTGGGATGCTAATGCGCCTATTACAGGTAATAAAAAAAAGAAACTTTGAAACAGATTCGATAATATCTGTTTTTTAGTATACGCCGTGTACATTGTTCGTCGAATCAAAGAGAGCAGTAACAAGGGCATCGAGATCGATATCGTTCGAGAATATCGAACTCCCTGCGGGCCGCGGGTGTCGATTATAGCCCAGATTTTGGCTCTTCGTCGTGCATTCTCTCGAGTAACAAAGTCGCGTGAGCACGTGTTACGATCCTTATCGAAAAAGCTTCGAGGCACATCGAAACTCCCCCGACTGGTATACTATACATGCATACAATATTATAGTAGAGCGTTAGAACTGGCGAACGCGAGAGCGTCTACGACTTCCGGAGAACGAGGGGCACGATGTCGTGTTCCGAAAGACGCACGACTACCGGAGTATCTACTCACGGCTATCTCGTTTCTATTGTGTTTTCTATAGCGGCCAAGAGTATTTTGCCGCTAGTACGGCCCTTTCTTCCTTTCATTCTCTGTTTCTTTTTATTTTTTACCTCGTCGGGTTATCGAGGTCTCGGATAAGACTTCGTTCCCATTATGCTTCGATAAATACTAATACTAAAAATATGCTACGAAAATATATTCAGCCAGTGATTAAAAAAAAAGTGAAATTATCCAAATCTCCAATTCGCGAGATTAAAAAAAAAAAAAACAACCATAACAGATCATAACTAAACAGAAGATTTTTTTTATCAACAATGATGTTATTTCTGTTCGCGTAATTTGGTCTATTCAACTATTCGATGATAATCGTGCCTTTCAGCCAATCGAGAGGCATCGCGTAACATTTTTTTTTCTCGTTATTTATTTAGTCGCATCTATTCAATACGTCGAATGATCATGCACGCGGGTATAGAGGTTCGTTGATGGAATATACGACGACTTGAATAATAATGATAACAGCCCGGAGGTTGTGCGAAAGTGGCTTTGGAACATAACGACGCGTACGTGGCAACGTTAGCAGTGGTAGTAACGTAATTTGCGCTGCCCACGCTCGATGAAACGGACTCTTGTCTCGGTGCGTAATGTACCACTATAGTATATTCAATGATCGTCTGTGGCATAGGGCTGCCAATCGCGCTTAATGCTCCGCGAGCGAGTGAGATAGGGAAAACGACGATCTGCTAGAACTGGAATACGCGAAATGGCGAATGAATGATTCATAGATGCCTCCGCGCTCGACGTCGAGTGAACCGCTGCCTCGCTCGCGAATTAAATACGGCTACGGATATATGGAAATCAAAGGTACCTGTTTTAACGTTCTCATACTCCCTCCGTGTGTGTATGTGTATTGCAATATATATAACGATGCCAGCGCGTGAACGCTCACGGAAATCGATACCACTCGTCTGGCTTTCGAGGTTCTCACAGCCTCCCACTCACTCACACGAATCCTATATCCGAACTATTTCTTGGTGGTATCTCCAATAGGGAACAAATCCGAACGGTGTGTAACCGCTACAGAATTCTCTCATCTATTTTCACTCTATAGGATCAGGCAAATAGGGTATTTATTCCATCTCAATGAACTCTGTAGTTAAGGAGATATTATATCTCTAGCAATAGAAAGTACGAATCTACAAGTATTGATAAATGTTATCCGAGAAAAAGGATTAATGATACGCTTTATGGAATTTTCAGTTGCCGTATATTTTTCACAATTATATTAAAACGACTTGTTGGAGTTGCAAAGTTCTCGAACTATTTGAAAATAACAAAAAGTCAATATCTTCACATCAATCATATTTTCCTAAAAATGTTTAAGTGTTACTGACCCGTTTAATAATGAAAATTTAATTATAATTTAAACTTACCGACAATTACTATTTGGGACGTACTAATTCTGTTGCAGGTGTATTGGTCGTGAACGTAACGTGGCGGGGTAAGACGTACGTCGGTACGTTGTTGGACTGCACGCGACACGACTGGGCGCCTCCTCGTTTCTGTGATTCGCCGACAAGCGACCTCGACGCACGAACGCCGAAAGGTCGAGGGAAGCGTGGTCGTGCAGCGGCGAACGCAACGCCGGGCAATGACCTCAGCAACTTCACAGAAACGCGAAGTTCGGTACACAGTAAGCTACGTAACGGTGGTGCGAAAGGTCGACGAGGGGCTCAAGGTTCACCGGCGGCGAGTCCGAGTCCGGCGGCGTTTGTGCCGCCGCGACCGGATCCCGCGGCGAAGAGGAAGTCCCGAGGACCGGAAGAAGAGGAAAAGAGTAAGCGAAGAGCTCCACCTCCGACACCGCCCAGCGGTTCGCCACCCGCGAGCCCTGTATTGCTCGAGTGTCCCGAGCCAAATTGCAGTAAAAAGTACAAACATATAAACGGACTCAAGTATCATCAAAGTCACGCACATGGCTCGGCGGACGACGAGGATACGAAGGAGGGTGTTACGAGTATGTCGGAGAACGACGAGAGTAACATCGAAGCCCCAAGTCCCGCGACGCCCGTGAAATCCCCAGCGGACAAACCGGAGGGTACACCGGTGAGAGCGTCGAGTCCTGTAGTGTCGTCTCAACCTCCCGAGACGCCGCCACCCCCGCGAGTGCCATCACCGACCGCGGATCCTCCGACGCCTCTACTCACCGACAAAACTAACGCCATAGTCAAACCCGGTGTTCTGAGGTTCGGTCAAGAAGATCTTCCAGCCCCGGCGGTTGCCGTTCCTACTGCGACGCCTGTCGTAGCGGCGCCAGTCGCAACAACCGTGCAACCTCCCCCGAGACCGGTGCAGCAAGTCGCTCCGACGAATCCTCCGCAGAGCCCAAGTCCGCATCCGAGTCAATCACCGAGGCCGGTACCGTCACCGCATCCAAGTACGAGCATTCCACAGCCATTGAATATTCCTCAACCGCCGCAACCCACGCAAGCAGCGGTCGCGGCACTTCAAGCGCAAAATCCTCTGCTCCAACAATCGCAACAGGTTCAACAAGCGCCTCAACCACTCTCCGGACAGCCTCAGCCGCTGCAACCGATACCTCAGCTGCAATCGCCTCAACAACAGTTACCACCGGCCCATCAACTTCCGCCTATTCAACATCCGGTACAAACTTCCCTTGGTCAGCCGGCTCCCGCCCATGTGGTTCATCAGCCCGGTCTACCGCCTCAGCAGCCGCAACAACCGCCACAGCAACAGCCGCAGAATTTGCAAGCGCTGAATCAACATCCCGGTCTGCAGGGTCTTGCGACGCAAATATCGCAACCGTTGTCGCAAAATTCTGCTCCTGCGGTGGTACATCCGGGCCAAGGTGTTCAGTCGCATCTTCAGCCTTATCCGAGCGTCGGTCTTCACGCAAAGATGCCGCAGTTCAAGGTAAAACCAACGGCGGCACTAATGCCCGAACAGGACAAGAGCAAAGATCCGCGAACGCCGAAATCGAGTTACAAGAAAAAATCTCGGAAATCACCGGGTGGAAGTCCGCATCCATCGCCGTTGGAGGCACCGATTGTGGATTCCGCGAGAGAGGACGTTCAGAGTCCAGCGTATTCGGATATTTCGGACGACGCTGCGCCCGTTCTCGAGGCTGAACCGGCCGACAAAGCTAAACAGGGTCAGGAAAAAGACGTTAAGCCTGGAACTCAGACGCATTTGCCCGCGCACTTTGGTATGTTTCCTTACTACGGTCAACCGCCGTATCTCGTGCCTAGCGTGCAGGACAAACCTGGCGATCAGAAGCCCAGCGACTTGACGCCGAAGCAGGAGGTGAAACCTTTGAACATACCGCAGATGCCTTCGATGACGAGTCTGCAGAATGTCGAGAAAGAGAAGAAGGAATTGAATCAACCGCCACAGGGAAATCCTTACTATCAGTGCGGTTACAGTAGTTACATACCGGGCTATCACACTTATCAACAAGTGGCCGAGCAGCGACAGCAGCAGCAGCAGCAGCAGCAACAACAACAACAACAACAACAACAGCAGCAGCAGCAGCAGCAGCAGCAGCAGCAGCAGCAACAGAGTCAAGTTAATCAAACGCAGGATCAGGAAATGCATGAGCAAAAGGCTAAGATAAAACAAGAGCCCCAACCTCAGCAGCCGAGTTTGAAGGACAAACAGCATGAAAATCATCAGATACTCAAGGAAAGCATAGAGATGAAAAGTCAGATGAGTCCCTATCATGTATTTCACGGCTCGCAAAGTCAGCGTGGACTTCCTCAGCCTAATCCCGTACAAGACGACAGAAGGTATTACGTGTATCAGGGTGATCAGAGGAGAAAGGAAGAACCACCGAAACAGACGCAACAGGCGAAACCGCCGCCGCCGAGCCCGAAGCATCAACCGAAACAGGAGAAACCTCAGGATCTCGGTAAGAGTGAGGAGTCGAAGAGCAAACAGGAAGGTGTTAAACCAACAATGGAAACTCAAGGACCACCGCCCCCTCCTACCTCGCAATACGCTTACATACATCCGGGTTACATGCCGCCCCAGCATTACGGCGCTTTACCATTCGATCCCAGTCATCCGGTCTATCGGGGATTGAGTCCCATGCTCGTGCCCGGACCCTACTCCGGCAATCCTTACCTTCATCAATTGCCGAGGTATCACGCCCCCGAAGATTTGAGCAGACCTCCCGGTAAAGCTCTGGATCTTCTTCAGCATCACGCGAATCAGTACTACTCGGCGCACAAAATACACGAGTTACAAGAACGCGCGCTGAAATCACCAACGCCGAAAACGTCGGCTGCCTCGGCGAGCCCGTCGGCAGCGGGTCCAACTCCTGCACGACCACCTAGTGGTCCTCCGACCTCCGCCGCAGGGCCGGGGCCTCCTTCGGGACAGGGACAACAACAAGGAAACAAACAGCAAGGACCGGGTGGCAATCAACAACAGCAACAAGGTCCTGTCGATGGTAGCGGTGGAAATTTAGGAAAGGACAGCAGATCACCGCCACCCCAGAGGCACGTACACACTCATCATCACACTCACGTAGGACTGGGTTATCCGCTGTTGACCGGACAGTATCCAGCGCCCTACGGAGGTAAGCCCCTCGTCAGACCCTGACAGTAAGGCTACCGGCAATCCGCGGCTCCAACTCAGTGAATCAAACGAAAAACTATATCATTTTTTGAAAAATGAGAAACATTTGTAAAAAAAAACGAAATAACGAAATGCTAAAAAAAAAATGAAAAATCGTCGACCAGCAGGTGGCCCCCAATGCGATTCGTTAAACCCGTCACGAAACTTTGGATAGCACTTCGAGATCGATCGGGTTCCGTACGTGACCGCGCGTTACCCGACGCAACTTGAGAGATCTTCCAATGTGTGTGTTTGAGAAGAGAAGACGTCTTATCCTTCTACTTCTTCTCTGCCTACCTCCTCGTACTTGGCTTACCGGGAACACGAGGACACATCCTCGACTGCATTACGTTCCTCGGCAACACGGTCAAATCTCTACGAGGAGAAAACCACAGACGCTATAAATACAGTGTCGGTGTATACTAGGTGAGAGGCACATCAGCGTGTTTCGAGAAAATTTTTTAACTTGGTCGAAAAAAATCGGAGCATTTTATTTTAATTTTTTTTTCGTTATATCGCGGGTTACCGGTAACGAAACGAAACTCGCCTATGAGAATATTGATAGAAAAACAAATGAAAAATAAACCTAATTCGTTCGCATCGATCCAAACGTATGACGCGTGATTACTGCGAATTTCTCGAAGAGATTATTGGGTTTTTTTGTCTTGAGAGATCCGCAGATATCGATAATACGAACACAACGGTTATAAATTGTTACTACGTTCTCTCGATAAAATCTAGTCGATTCGCGATAGTCCAGTCACGGTAGATGAGTTTCCATTGACAAAGTTCGAACGAATTCGAAATGCGCGAAGTAAAAGCTAATTTGGCCTAAGCGTGAATTTGACAATTTTGCATGTTGAAAGAACAAAAGATAATCACTTCTTTTTAATTTCGCAATTTGAAGACTTCGCTACCGTGACGAGACTCGACCGAGAATAGTGCGAGTTTCCAGAATGATTCACCGAATGTTTTTTTTTTCATGTACATAGCTACTTGTATATTTCGTGCGATGCGATCGGGAAACTAAACAGAACACAAATGTTTCGTAGATCTCGATCGTTGCAACAAATCGATGAAAAACAAAAAAAAAAACGGAGACCGGTACATCCTCCGCATGGCGGCGAAAGCCCGCGTGCGGAGGACATAAAAAAGCGCGGATTTAGTTAGGCGCGCTAAACGAGACTCGTAAAGCGTTTTAAATAGGCGTTTAGAACTTTAGGTTAGTTCAGACTGTGATAATTATTTATCGTGCTTCTTTATCCGAACGTGTAAAACAGGACATATATGAACATAAGAAAAACTA
Organism: Cryptus viduatorius; assembly: GCA_964006125.1. Classification (NCBI taxonomy): domain Eukaryota; kingdom Metazoa; phylum Arthropoda; class Insecta; order Hymenoptera; family Ichneumonidae; genus Cryptus; species Cryptus viduatorius. The sequence continues at coordinate 9,587,768 of OZ023222.1, read as the reverse complement.
ATAACAAGACGAACGTACTCTCGAACGGGAATGTAAATAACTCTTGTTTATAGGGCGTGTAATCCTTCGTGTTTGAACTATGTGTGTACGTATCGATATGAGAACGCGATGAAGACGATTTTCGGCAATGAAAAAAAAAAAAAGCGTACGAATCTCGTAGTCTTCCACGACAAAAGCTTCTCCGCGAACGTGACACCGCGTAAAAATGACACGCAACAAAATTTTAAGACACATTAAAAAAAAATCGATTATTTTCTTGAAACTCGAGTTCGTGTTCGATTGGCAAAGAGACGACTTTTCATAACGAACGAATTCGACAGACCAAGTGTATCTTACGTAGCTATCACTGCCAGGTTTCCCAACGGGATTCCCTCTTTGAAGCCAGTGTCCAAATGATACTCCAATAATGGAAAAACAAAAACTACAAAAAAGAAAAAAAATTCAATGCTTTCTCTAGACGTTCACATATCCGTTCAGACCTCTCTTTATCGATGTGACTATAGGTGGTGTAGACGTTTCCTAGCGCTTATTCGATTATCAATGTGGTCGCAGGGTGAGTTCCCCTACGTTCCCCCCTACGAAATCCACGGGAGGTCCGACCGATCGTTTTTTTTTCTCGCGTCTCCTCAATTCGCTTGAATTTCATTGTTTCGTCCGCTTTTCCGAACGTACGCGGGTGTCGCTTGGGCTGCGTGGGTCACTTTTTGTTTATTGAGATGGAGCTCAGCGGGATCGCCGATCGCGTTCAATGTCGCGGTCTCAGTTATATTATATTTGTCAATTTCCATTCGCTTACTTGAAATAATTCATCAATTCAAAATAATTCATCTGCCATTGATTATACATCTTAAAATTCACTGAAAAAAAAAATTCAAAAACATTATTAAAGACTGTACTCAATAGTCTGAGTTTTTTTTTTACTGAACGGTTTTTTTCTCTGTTCGATGTTACAGCGGCAGTGCTGGCGAGTCAGCAGGCCGCCGCGGTAGCCGCCTCGGTGATCTCGCCTTTTCCGCCCAAGTGACCCACGGCCCCCGTCGCTCCCGTACCCGTCGCCGGAAACTCCGCACAAACCCATCACACGCACCCGGCCGCAACCGGTGGAAGCGCGGCCCACTTGCATGGCAATCCAGGCGGCAGACAGCCTTAGGACTGATGTGATGAACGTCCATTACTGGGATCCTTCGCGTGCGGCTTCTCTAAGGGATACCGCGTTATCTCCGAAACTCATCGGAATTCCGGTTCCCAAATTTAATTGGTAGCACCGAACAATAGTGCTCCGTTGAAATATCAACGCGCGAATAGGATTGAACTCTTCGCGTGCCTGTAAATTTGGATGTTAGCGAAATTTCAGATTTTACATTAAATTCGACGCAATTCTTCGCGAAATGATAGTAAACGAAATTCCTACAGAAAAATATTGCAAATATGAGAGTCCAACGATAAAAATTATTGACGACAACATTTTTTCGAATGAAACGAAAAAAAGTTAAACGGATTTGCGGTGGGGACCAGATTAATGTTCCAAATCTCTTCGCGAGAAGGATATATCGGCTTCGGCTTCGTTCCCCTTTCGTCTTTTTCCGACCTCTTTTGGTATTATCTTTTTTTTTAAGGTTGATCGCGTTGAAGCGTGTGAAAACCGGGTAATATTTTAGTTGATCGTCCACGCGTCGATAATTTACGCGAACGCGATGTCGGCCCTCTCGAAATTTCCAATTTTTGAGACTCGAGATACGAGATAAAAATTTTTAATATTAAAAACAAAAGAAAAAACATAAAAAAAAAATCACGACGATTCGTCGATTACGATAATTATATAAATACTCCGTATTGACTTCGTAGACGTAATTGGGACTGAGGCCCACGACGCCTCCTTGTAATAAACTGTCGAAATCCTCTTTTCTGTACATAATGTAATTAACGACGAGATACGTTATAGTATATATATATGTATATGTATACAAAAAAAACCATAATTGTAGCGAATTTAAGATTGTAATACGATTAATTGTAACAAGCGTCACACGTGTGCACACTGTCCCGCGGAGCGTGAGCTTTAGCGTATTCCACGGAGATCTACCTATCCCAGGGGAACGCAAAGTTTATGATTCTTGTGTCCGAGATTTATCTCCGCAACATTGTAATAAAGAATAAAAACAAAGCATGGATCCCTCGACCACTGGTAACGAAACAAGAGTAACAGGACCTGCTTCACTACTAAAAAAAAAGTTGGCATGTTCCGCTAGACTGAAACTTACGGATATTCGACCCCTCCTCTTATAATAACGTGAGTCGCCCTCGCACACCGAATTAAATCGTCGAATTTAATTCGTGTACAGGACTTGAGGTGCGAAAGCGATTGACGCGTATAAAACGAGAAAAACTAATCGAACGTGAGTTGACACAAAGTGAAATTTTTTTGTCGTAAGTGTAAAGAGAGCGAAACGCGTGGGTTGCATTGGCTTGAGAATTGAGACGAATGTGAACGTACATGATGCATGAGTGAAAGAAATATGACAGAACAAAAAAAAACGAAAAAAAAAAAAATGAAAAATTGACGACGAGAAAAGAGAAATGACGTATGTGAGAGTATAAATCCACTGTCCGAATCAATGTATTTTATTGTAAAGAATCATTGCAGACTTCGATTTTTGTAGAGAAAAAAAAAAAGAAAAGAAAAAAAAACTGCGTAATTTTGCTGAATCTATCATCTAGAAAAATAAAAAAATTTAATTATGTATGTAATGATAATTTTATCGGTAACGATATATATATATATATATAATAATAAAGTATATGAAAAGGGATATTTCGTATGGCGGAAATCATGATTCTAAATAATTAAGTGGCGTTAAGTAATTGTAAAATCGAAAGCTAGAATGCTATTTGTTTACTAAAAAAAAACACATAAGTGAATAACGATAGTTAATAACCGCGCGATGGTAGTGAAGAGAGTGAAAAAAATAAGGAGTAATAGGGAAAAAAAAAGAAAAAAACGTATTACTTATAAATAATACATGAATACGATATAAGTAAGAACCATAATATTAGTTCGGTAAAACGATTATTATTACAATCTATAATTATATTATTTTTATTATCATCATTGCCATTGCGAAATGAGAAACGTATGAACGGATATAATGTCTTCGGGGTCCTGCGTCCGGTGGATAGCAGAGATACACGGAGATAATCATTGGGTCGCATAGTGTTGCAAATGCCAAATCAAAAGAGCGTTTTTTTTTCTTCGTTTTTTCTTTTTTTTTTTTTTATAAATTAATAAATAAAGTGAAAGCTAAGAAACCCGACAAAAAAGTACATTCACAATTACTGACGATGAAATGAGACTCGCAAAAATAATGAAAAACAGACGGGTCGCCTCAGTTTTAGTGGGGCGCATAAGCGGCGAAGGGGGTGGGCTTTAAAAAATAAATGCTGGTGCTGTGCTGTGATTTTTATAAAAAAACAAAACAAACAATGAATGGACTTGCCTGAGGGTGAAAAAAAAGCTTTTTATGAAAATATACAGATAGCCTAAGTACCTGGATCCTGCCCTGCGCTCTCTCCGCCGTCTGAACGGAGGTCAACAAAAAAAAAAACAAAGAAAAAAAAAATGAAAATAAAAACTTGTATCGATTGTATAGGCTGTACAATGTATTTGCTTTTAACAAAAAAAAATTAAATATAGATTGTTAAATTGCTATAAAAAAAAAACGGGGATATAAAGGAGGTGTCTCCAATGGTGAAGTACGTTTTGCTATATTGCCCGAACGCGGCCCTCGCATAAAAAGCCTTATGTACCTAAAACTCCGATAATGAGTAACACAAGCGTTAGAGACTCTCTGTGGGGTGGAGTGATTGAACGCGCATTGATTACGTATCAGGGCATTGCGAGCCCAATCCCCACACGTAAAACGAATCAAGAGTCGAATGTAATTAGCAATTGGAGACAAACTTCGTCTGACTACCCTCTAACGAGTATATTATATGTATATATACATACATATATATATATTTGCCGTAACGTTGCATAATCGATCACAAAGATTAATGAGACAAAACAGCAGCAACAACTAAAAATTACATCCCCACATCATATTCACAAGGAAATCGAAACGAAGTGGACTGAGAATTAAAAAAAAAATATGACATAAAAATTAACGAGACCCTTTCTGTTTTTCTCCTTTTTTAGGATGAAAATAGTGAATCGTTACGCTTTATATATTAAAAAAAATAAACTCGTCGAATATATTAATATACGAATAACATAAATGAAGAATAACAAAAAAAAAGTAACGTACAGAAGCAAATACAGAAATGCAGACATCTTGTCGTTAAATTGTAAGATATTGTGTTCAGAAAATCCAGAATGTACTCTGATCCCCCCCCCCCCCCTTCCCAGACTACTATATATTAAATATATTGTGCACTATGCTCCGACTTGTCCATACAAATAAATATATTGAAAAATCTCATTTGTTTGACCGTTTATTAATGATTTTTCCTCAATTAATAATGATTAATTCACGTTCGATTCTCTCATCGTAATAAAAACGGCACAGCTGCAGTTAGCGAATCGGCAATGAAAAATATATAGCATCGCTGTAAAAAGGTTTTATAAATGTATTAAATCGAGATGTGTAATGAGAGAACATATTTACATTCCGTTTTGAAATTAATAGTCACATGTGAAAATCGATACGTTGATACAAAAATACGTACATCCGGGGACATAAATATCTTTATCAATTAAATAATCAAATTAATATACGCTTTGTGGAAGCTATTACGGAGCTAATTTTTATTTTTTATAATTGTCATCAATTATACTGAAAAATATTCATAAAAGAAAATCACGGGGAATTTAATTATTTTTCAATATGCGTGGGTATATTGTTGGTTTTTCTCAATAATAAATATAGAATAAATCGCGTTGCATCAATAAAAAAAAAATAATAATCATAGTAGGAATAAAAATTCTGCAAATACCCAACGTGTTTATCTCTCATGGCCGCTGTTACACGTGATCGCCGTAGTTCAACACATTTCCGACCGCACTGACGCCGCTATGTACTCAATCTATGAGGTTATGTTTCCCAGGGTTGTCAAAGCCGTCCAATATGAGCCATTAAACTAAATCTCGTATTATTGGCAATAAAATTCTCCTAAAGCGTTGTAGGTATAGAAAATAATGACGCTGAACATCGTTTAACACGAAGGCGCGTCTATAAATTTGATAAAACGAAAAAACGGCGTACGATGGACGTTATAGAGTATAAATTGGGTACCCATAATCCGACACTCATATCGCACGTAAGTTATGTTTTTTTTTTATTTTATTAACGTTATTATATTACTCGTACTTTCATAATTATTATAAATCAACATTTTTTCGATGTATTATTTTACTGATTTAACTCAGGCGATATGGAAGCTCCTGGAGATGGTAAAACAGAAAGTGGAGAGCGGAGAGAGCGAGTCGAAGGTATCTATGCCAATAATTGCTAATTCATTTTAACGAAATATCTGTAAAAATCTGACATTAATTATTTTTTTAGGTAACTGAACTGAAATATCTACTAACGCAGTGCGAAAGTAGTAATGGAATAGTCAGCAATACAGCGTGTCAGGCACTAGTTGCTCTTGCAGAAAGCGGAGTGCTCACCATTCCCTCTATCATATCGAATCTCACAGTATGCCTGGCGAATGCAAAGTTAGACAACTAAAATCTCAATGGAATTAGTTATACAGCATTGTTGAGTTGGAAAAATTCTTAACTATCCTCTGTAATACTTTGTACAGACATTACGGCGCAGTTGCTTCAGCCATCTGCAGCCTGCTGACACTGGAGTTGAAGATGTGGAACTCTGAGATGGAATACAATTGTCCGTTTACTCTGAAAGCTCCGCAGCATCCGCTGATTACAGTTTTGGTGCAAAAGAAAGATGCATGGAGAGATGTTTTGATTCATGTTCAGACTTTGATGAACCACTGCACAGCAGAGTAAGCATTTTTTGTTAGTCGATATCGGAAGATAAATATCATCGCGAGCTAAATTTGTTTTTTTTTTTTTTTTTACTGTAAAAATGTTACAGGTCAAGATAAACATAATCGCGAGGCGTTTTTTTCTTTACGATTAATTTTTCAACAAAAAATGTTACAGATCCTTGGAGAATCACGTGGCCCTCCTGCGACCGGTTTTTCTGTATATTTTGTGTAATCCGACGCTCTCACTGCCGGAGAGTTGCAGGCAAACCGCTTGGCACCTTTTGAGCAAATCGAACGGTACGATAAACGTACAAATCGAAGTTTTGCATTGGTTACGAACAAGTAATGCTGAATATTGCATCGACAAAAACAACCGAATTCTCGAACTCGTCGAGGCGCTCGACATAGCGAACGGAGATTCATCTTTCACATCGGCATTGATACCGTTGCTGATGTCGATGGCACTGCAAATCTTGGAACACAACGGTGATCCTCGATCGACCTTTGATATGCTTTCGAAGATTCTTCAGCACGAGTACACAGATACCGGAAGCGTTCTCGTTTGCTTTGCCGCGGAAATGATTGCGATTACTCCGAGTGTTTATCTACTCGATATCGTACGAATAGGTAAAAAAATATATATATATTTTTATATATCAGCGCAATATTTCTTTGCTTTGATATTGTTATTCATTTTTTTTTTTTACAAAAAGATCAATTAATTGTGGCAATGAATTATGATAATTTTTCGTTTAAAATGCAACATGTTTCCGTCACCAAAATGACCAAAAATTGCGATTTCCGAATCTTGATCCGGACTAATGCATCGATTTAAGTACAGTCACGACGATACTGGAACGAACCTCGTGCAATAGAACGATAGCTCACCTCTTAATCGCCTCGATTCTTCCATGGATGGCTTACCCTTCGATTCTGACTTCGGATGCTCTCGACATTGCCACGAATCTATTCGACAAGATTGCAAACATTGTTTCAAGAAAATGCTCGTCCAACAAAATCTACGAGGAGGAACCGTACTCTCGACTTTGGTATGCGGAAACCAATGTCCAATTCTACACGGAGCTCACCGTCTGCGCCGAGTCGTGGACTCGAGAAAATATTCTTCTTTGGCTCGACAAACTCGCCAAAGTTCCAACTTACGTTCTCAACAGCTACAAACTCATAGTCGCCGCGATATTTCTCGAGAGCAAAGATTCTCTCGTTGTTCTCAAATCCTGCAATCTTCTCGTCGAATGCGGGAAGAGCGGCGGTCAAGCATTGTCCGCGATACTTTACAAACTAACGAAGACTCGAGATATCGATCAAACGAAAACTGTGCTGATGGCGTTACCTAAACTGGTCGGATCGAAGGAAAACGTTCCAATCGTAATGAACACTTTGAAGACTCTTTCGGCAGCCGGAAAACCTCTAAGCTATCTGGCGATCGAACTTTACGTTCAATCATTGAAGTTCGAACCTCGTTGCAATCGCTATCTTCAAACAGCTCTAATCGAACTAAACGCTTCCGACAATAGCGCGATGGCGGATGTAACATGCGCTCGAGCTATGAAATACGTATGCGAGAATCATTCGGAACACGGTGCAAAACTCGTTCCACTTTTGTCGGAAACGTTAAATCGTTCGTCGAAAAGAAACGGTGCCGCTAGCGCTTTGGCTTTGAAGGGTATTTCCGCACTTTGCGTAGCCGGAGTAACAGAGATTTCTTCAACTTGGCGAGTTCTATCAGCGAAAATGAACGTGGAAAATCGATCTATCGTTCTGCGAGCTCTTTGCGAAATGTTCGGGGACGTGCCGAACAATCCCACACAGGAGGGACCGGAATACGATAAATTCGTTAACGAAATTTTGGCCAAATTGTGGAAATACGCTTTGGAATCTCCGGACACGGAAGTCGCAAAATCTGCCTTTAAGGCGTTAACTTCATATCAGTTGGCAAATATGCCGTTTGGAGTTATACCCGAACGATGGAGAAATTACGTCGAACCGACGAAAAGTCTCGAAGGTCCACAAGGCGATGAAGAAGAGAATAAAACGGATGAACTTTTATCCCACATCCCAGCTGAGTTTTGGGTACTAATGCTTAAAAATATCAATTCACTAGTCCTGCCGATTGCGGGAGATTTTCTGAAGCATTTTATTCAAGAAGAGTTGTACGGCTTCCGGACGGGACTTTACCGATGGCCCAACGAAGAACCCGTGAATTTTAAATATCTATCGGAAAAAAGTGTTTTAAGAGCTATCGGAGAACACATAAGACACTACAAAACTTGTGATGACAAGGAAAAGCAGAAAATCGTTATCGAATGTTTGAGAATATTTTCTCACAAATATCCGAAACCTTTGCCTCCGATACAGTGGAAATATTTCAATGCGGCAATTGGCGTGTCTTCCGAGACTAAAAAATATGGACTCGCGTTGGCTTGTCATCAGTCCCAAATTTCGTCTTCCGCAAAGGAATTCTTGGAAAAACAGTTAACGAATTTCACGAGGGAATGCGCAACGGCTGAAATCGAAAGGTTTAAAGAATGTTTGGCACTGTATGAAAAATTGGATGATATATGCCGAGCTGTGGGATCGATAATCTTGGGGCCATTTTTGGAAGCGACATTGGACAGAATCGTAGAAAAAGCGAATCTCGATAAAGAGAACTCTATAGCAATGTTTGACGAAGTTATGAGATGCTTTGCAAGAGCTCTGAAGGATGAATTAATACACAACGATAATAGATCGCTGCTGATCAGTTCGTTGGAAAAATTGATGTCTCGAATAGACGTCGATAGCAAAATGTTCCGATCGTATACCATTGCCACATTGGAATTGTCTTCGGAGCAATTGGAAAGAATGACATTGCCGAGCGTATGGCTGAGCGTAACAACGGAGAAATTGAAGAAAGCCATTATTATGCGAGCCGAAATGGTTCTGAGGAAAAAGGAGGAACCTTTAACGTGGATGAATGAGATTATTCGAGATTCTGCTTCCGCACCCGAGTAGGTCTTTTTTTTCTCGTAATGACTGGAAAAAATTTTAAAAATAATGGATATGAGATATGACTCTTATTTTTTGTAATTGAGTACGTTGCTGACTCGACATTATTTTTTTGTAGAGTTCATTTATGTTTGCTGGAGCAGCTGCAAAGAATTCTACCGGAAATACGGCTGGAAAAATCCAATGCCAATTGGACGCTTCAACTGATGCGTCGTATCGGCTCTATAATTATAGATGAAAAAGACAGTCAAAGAATCGAAACGGCATCGTTCATGTGTGAAATTTTATTCATCACTGTAATATGTTTGTCAGCAACGGATTGTTTGCTGACGAACGATCGTAGCCTCGTTGAGTCACACGACGTGAGAGCAAAACTGTTTCCGCAGGCATTAGCCAGTATCGTTCAAACGGCGTATTGGAAAGACATAGTTTCGCATGTAAGTTTTCTCGTTAAAACGATTATTTTTTTTTCTTCTTACTCTCACTCACGCCTCTTGCTATACAACAGGCGTCAATTTTCTAATAATCAGTCATAATTTTTCATTACAGACTATGGAATGGTTGAATCATATGAGAACGAGCTCCATACCAAGAATGTACAAAATCGTATTTCACAATGCGCTGGTATCATTGAAGAACGAAGACTACTTTGCTGTTATGTGGACGAAATACTTATCTATCAGAGCTCCGAACTAATGTACGATGATAATTTTTTTTTCCACAGATAAGAGAAAAATGTATGAATATTATTTTTATGATACACAAATATCGTGTTTTAGAACTTATTGTTAGACAATTCCGGCGTATTTCGCGTCAACACAATACGGTGACGATTTGTAGAGATAGCCGAGAAACAATCGTCGTTTTCTCTCTCCCCGCGCGTTAACCAATTTTTTTTTCTTTTCTTTTTTGCATCCATTCTAATAATCTAAACAGACTCCGACATTCAATCGACAATCCGAAGTGGACACGTTACAGGCAATATCCGGCTTTTCATTTCCGGCGAATGTGTCGTTAAACAGAATCTTCTTTTTTTTTGTTTTATGCACCACAAAGCCCGATCCATTCGATCGTTTTCTTTTCACGGCGAATCGAGCGGATGTTAGTCAGAAGTAATTGTTTACTCGTCACATGTGTTGGATGTGACGATACTCATAATGCTACACCGATGTCTCGTTATTATCCAGAGTCATCACTGTGAGGGTATTTGGACGCGAACCACTCAAAATTTGATCCTCGGGAGGTCGCATCCTCGGCTCTAGGATATTTCTCTTCGTTTCTACGTTCTTCTTTATCGGTGTTCTACTCGGACTAGACTTTCTGCTGCTCGGATAGGACTTTAGGAGGCGAGCTCTGTAAAATTATCAAAATTCTCATGAGCTGAATCAGTTTTCGATACTCATAGAAAGTACACAACTTTCGTCAAATGTATTAAAAAAAAATTTCGTAAAATCTGGAATTACGACGATTCAATGTTTTTTCAAAAATATGTATCGAAGAATATTTCCAAATTCGGTATCCAATAGCAAAATGCCACTTTTTTTCTATTGATAATACTCTTTTTTAATAAATTATTTTAATATAAAATTGAATTGGCATATTCCAATATTGGTCCAAAAAAATGATATTAACAACTATTGACAAGTTTAGTGGCCAATCGAATTAAAAAACAACAACTTTGATTATTTTTTTTTGTTAATTTGGAAACTTACGCGTCAATGAGTTTGAGATGCAGCCGCGAGTAAACCTGATACTCCTCGTCGCTGAATTCCGTTGGATCGTGTCTCGCGTGTTCATACAGATCGCAGAATTGGTGTATCATCCGTTGTCCACTGCCGTTTAGAGGCGCAGCCAAGGTAGTAAGTAAGTACGCTCTCAAATTTTCCGACGGATGCCTCTTCAGACAATTGTCGTATTTCGTTATCTCCGCCTCTGAAAGATTTTTTTTATTTTTTTTTTCTTGGATAAGATAAAAATTTGACGCGTGCCAAAGACGCACCTAAAGTTTTAACATCGTCCACCGCTTTCAGTCTGTAATAGTGCGGCGGCACTTGACTTCCAGGTGCTAATATGTATCTGGGATCGCTAATCAGCTGTGGTTCATACTGTACTCTCGGTATGACTTCTATTCTTCTCTCGATTTCTTTCTTAAGAGACTGTGAACACGATTTTTTAACGTACTGCTGTTATTCATTTTAGATTTTTTTTTTAAATCTTGAGATTGCATGGATATTTTTAACCTACCGGATGATCGTGTTTGCTTACCTTCTTAGCGTCGTGACCGATGGGGATGTGCGGTCCACGTCTCGATCTTAGCGCGAATCTCATTATTTGTCGTTTCGCGAATATGAACAGTAGAATAATCGTTAATACTCCGGCGGCTATGAATATGACGATTGTCACACCGGACAATTCTTCCGTCATATTGCAAAAGCAGAGCTGAGAGAATACTGACGTTGATGCTGACAACAACAAAGCGCGCAGGTGGGCGTAGAGGACGCTGCAGCATGCGGAGGCGGAGCGTTATATAAATATATAGAAAAGCTACTTAAGTGTGCGAACAGTCCCGGCTCCCGGTGCAACGCGAACACAATGATCCGTAATAAATAACGAACGATTGCCGTCGATGTCGCACGATCTTTCCGAGATGCAACAAAGGTATTTTCATTCTTTATAACAATACTTTATTAAGCCTTTGACAATCTTTAGTATGAAAGTATTAATGCGATAGAACAGTATTTTCGTGAGTTCCTTTGTTTCTTTCAGCGAGAATAATGGATTAGAATCGTGTATAAGAACCGGTAAGGCACGACAAGGCATTAAAAGAAACAAATACATGTTTGTAAGTTCGTAAAAAAATATATATATATTTCATATTTTCGATATTTTACATTCATCATTTCGATCGTTTATAAATCAAGAAATGTGCCACAAGTCCCCATAGAGATACATATTATTCAACAAGTTTTCTGTGACCCTTTTGAAAATCGTTTCGTTCACCGCCACGATTTCGTGTAACGAGCTTTTCTGTTCGTCGGTAAACGGAGTATTGAGCTTCACGAAAGAAACGAAAAATTTTCCGTAATTCTTGTCGCGCGAATAGGTAGAAGCTTTTTCCAACAGCAGATTCAACAGTTTTTCCTTCATATTGTTTTCGGCAAGCTTTTCATTTATCAGTTGAGCCAAAATAATGAGATGCCATTCTTTGAGCTCGTGGACGGTGGCCAAGAAATGTCTGTAATTAATTATCATTATATCTTGAACTGGAGTTACATTATCAGCATAAATCACGAGATAAAAATACCAACGTTATTAAATCGTTTTTTCTTTGAACATCGAAACTATTGATCATTGCTGAAACAACCGTTGTGTCTTTAAGGTCAGCATTGAGTATAGGAATGTATACGAATTCCTGAATGTCTTCGGGAAATTTTTGCACGAGTTCGTGAATAACGGAACTAATTAATCGCGACGGTTCTTCCAAGTCAATTATCTGCCAAATAAAAATTATTCTTCGATTAGTTCTTTTTAAATTTCTTTCTATGGATTTAAAATCAAAAGGGCGTATCTCCCGAGCTATTTGACAAAAATGTCCTCAAGATTTTCGTAACAAATACTCGATACATTATGTACCTTTTGTAGCAACAAGTGTCTGCATATAGTTCTTATGTAAATCATACTTTGATCCATATCCATGGCACACACGGAATGGCATAGATTATAAGTGCCCTTCAAACTCAGTTTGCTACTGAGACATTCAACAACATCATTGACCTCCGTGTCGGATAGATTTTTCAGATTCAAAAGAGCTAAAGTTTCGTTCGTGTTTTCCAGCGATTCGTATAGAGATTCTGCGACATCGGACCATCGCGAGTTTACCGGCTCAACGGAATCGCAAGTAATATGAGTCGTTTCTCTTTGAGAGAAGAAAAATTGTGTCGACGACGGTGCAGCCCGTTGGACTCTGAGGTCTTCGGTGTTCTCGGGCACTTCAACGCGAGACGGACGTTCCTCATTTTCGGATTGAAGCTTTTCCACTTCCTACAAAACAGACGATGCGATATGGATGTAAGAATTTAACAACATTACTAAACATTTTTCGGATACCTTCGGTTTTATAACAGACCACGCGGGATCAGCTGGACGCAAATCAGACTCCAGAAGATCCTCGATTTCTCGTAGTTTATCTAATGTCGTTTGCGATAACGTGTAATGACCAAAATAGTTTTTACTCTCCATTACTTGCTGCGACGAGGAACATACGCCTGTGGGACTCGTTTCTCCGAGGTATCGAGGTGACGATGAAGAAACGGTACACAGATAAAAGATTGAATATATTATTTATTTATTAAGGCAAAAAGGTATTTGGATAAATCTCGTGAAACCGCGAACGCAAAAGACGAAGAAGTAGTCCGGTGGCGTCGCTACGCCAAGCCAGTAGGGGCAAGTATCGGCTCCTTATTGGCTGTCGCCAGGCAAAGGCGCCGACACGCGGACGTTGGCTTTAAGCGCCACAGTACTCCCCCTCGAGTGGCTTAACCATCGTTGGTTAAGATGCGAAATTAACCGTCTTCTTTTTTCCGTAAGTTCGTCGTTGTTCGGGAAGATGCGGCGAAAACGGCGGTGGACTGATTATCGGGGTTGGCGCTAGCGTTGAAGATGATGACGGTCTGACGATGGGGATCGGCGGCTGTGCGGGTGCAGAAACGGGTGGTTGTAAATTTCGGCTTCTCTCCGTTATTTTTGGAGTTTTGTTGGGTTGAATCTTCGGCGTTTTTTTAGGTTGATACTTCGGCGTTTTGTTTGGTAGCGTCTTTGAGGCTTGCGTTTTTCTCGTCGATGATCGCGTTTGCATTTTCGGTGCCGTTGTCGACGGCTGCTGCTGAATGGCGGGTTGTCTTTCCGAAGGCGATGCTGTTTGTTGCGGCTGAGGCTCGACGAGTTGGGGTTCAACGACCTGGGGCTCGACGGGTTGTGTTTGGGCCGGTGGCTCAACCGGAGGTTCGATGCGTTGAGGTTCGGCCGGTGGTTCGATGGCTTCGAAAAACGCTGGTTTGAGTCTCTCGGTGCTGATCGTTTCGGGTTTTCCCTTCACGTTAATGAGGAATACGAAGTCGGTTACTCTCTCGATTATCTCGTAAGGCCCTTCGTACGGATAGTCTAACGGTTTGTGGACCGCGTCGACTCTTACCCAGACGTGGGTACACGAGTACAAAGTCTTATGCGCGAATGCCTTTTTTTTATTGTGATGGGCTGTCGGTGCCGATCGCACACTTCTCATCATCTCCCGAAAGTGCTCCACGAAAATTTGCGGGTCGGCTGAAGGCTCTTCGTCGATGAAGAATTCGCCTGGTAGCCGCAGCGTCGTTCCGTAGAGTAGTTCAGCTGATGTAGCTTTTAGATCTTCTTTGTAAGTTGTTCGTAATCCGAGTAAGACAACTGGAAGTACGTCAACCCAATTCGCGTTGCCGTGACACATAATCGCCGATTTGAGGGATCTGTGCCAACGTTCCACCATGCCGTTTGAGGCGGGGTGATACGCGGTTGTTCGCGTACGTTCACAACCGAGAAGATTCGTAAGAGCTCGAAACAATTGGGACTCAAATTGTGAGCCTCGGTCTGTCGTGACGATTGCAGGGGCTCCGAAACGTGAGATCCAACTGTTGAAAAATGCTTTTATAATCGTATCCGCGGAGATTTCAACGATCGGTATAGCTTCCGGCCATCTTGAGAAACGATCAATCATTGTGAGTAGATAGCGAAAACCTTGCGACGGGGGCAGTGGACCCACGATGTCGAGATGAATGTGGTAAAATCGCGAGTCGGGTATCGCAATATGTTGAGGGATGTTCCTGTTGTGCCGATGAATTTTACTGCGTTGACATTGAAGACACGTGCGTGCCCACTCCGTAATATCCCGATTCATACTTGGCCAGACGAAACGACGGCTGATCAGTTTCTTCGTTGCCCGACCGCTCGGGTGCGACAAGTTGTGCGTCGTGTCGAAGATTCGCTTACGAAGCGAGAGTGGTACGTACGGTCGAACGGCTGTGCCCGAAACATCGCAATATACGAAAGTTTCCGTTCCGTCGATTCGTAGCTTGCGTAACTCGAGTGAAGTCGTCGCTCCTGGCTCGATGAGACGCTTTAATTCGTTGTCGTTGATTTGATGCTCAGCGAGATCTTCGGTACTCACCACGACGGGCATGTCGACGGTTGAAACGCGGGAGAGTGCATCTGCCACCGTATTTTCCTCGCCGGCAATATACTCGATGCACGTCGTGTGTTGGCCAATAAAATCAAGTTGTCGCTGTTGTCTCGGGGAAGCTTGACTTGATTTCTGCAAGAAAGCGTAAGTGAGTGGCTTATGGTCCGTTCGTATGGAGAACTGTCGACCCTCGACGATGTATAAAAAGAATTTAAGACTGCTGAACATAGCCTGCAACTCTCGATCATACGTCGAGTACCGAGTTTGCGCCGGGCTGAATTTTTTTGAAAAGAAACCCAACGGCTCCCACTTATCTCCTCGCTGCTGTTCGAGTACTGCTCCCATGGCCACGTCGGATGCGTCTGTCTGAATCCTAAGCGGTGCGTCTCGCAACGGATGAGCGAGTAACGATACTTGCGCCAATTGTTGTCGACATTTTTCGAAAGCGGCTATTAATTCCGTTGTCCACGCGATTGGACGTTTGTCTTTCTTTTTGGCGTCGCGCAACAACGCGTGTAGAGGAGCTTGATATGTTGCTGCATCTCGCAAGAAACGCCGATAGAAATTAATAATGCCGAGAAAACGTCTGAGTTCGCTGATAGTCTCGGGTCTCGTGTATTCCCCGATCGCGGCTACGCGCTCTTCGAGTGGTTTTATACCGGTCTTCGCGATGGTATATCCGAGATATTTCACTTCGCTCGCGCCGAAAACGCATTTTGATACGTTTATCGATAAACCGTACTCGTGTAAACGTTCAAAAACCGCGCGAAGATGTGTTTCGTGTTCGACGGCGTTAGTTGAAGCGATGATTATGTCGTCGATGTAGCAGTGACAAAAATCTAAACCGCGTAAGACCGTGTCCATCAGACGTTGAAACGTCTGCGCGGCGTTTCTCAAACCGAAAGTCATAACGCTAAACTCGTATAAACCAAACGGCGTTATTACGGCGGTTTTCGCGCGATCGTGAGGGGCTACCGGAATCTGATGATACGCGCGTGTTAAGTCGAGCGTCGAAAAAATTTCGCAACCGTCGAGTAAGTGCGCGAAATCGTGGAGGTGCGGGATCGGGTATTTATCCGGGACCGTGACTTTATTCAAACGTCGATAGTCGCCACAGGGTCTCCAGTCTCCGTTCTTTTTTGTGACGAGGTGCAGAGGGCTCGCCCACGGTCCGCTGGAAGGCTGGCAAATACCCTGTTCGAGCATAAAGTTGAATTCGTTTCGCGCTGCTTCGAGTCTCTCGCCGGTGAGACGTCGCGCTGGTTCGAAAACGGGAGGTCCCGTCGTAACAATGTGATGAACGATCTCGTGAGACGATTTTTTCTTATTCTCCGGCGTCGTAATATCGTGATACTCTTGCAACAACTTCTTATACGGCCCGCGGGGATCGATGGATGAGACGGTAGTCTGCGTCGAGCTAACGATCTCGCCGATGGACTGTAGTTTTGTTTTAGTGTCGATCACTCTTCGGTTCCGGAGATCAACCAAAAGACTGTAGTTGTAGATAAAATCGGCTCCGAGTATAGCCTGTGAAACGTCGGCGACGATAAAAACCCACGGAAAAGGTCGACGTAAACCGAGATCGAGGTTGACTAGAGTCGCGCCGTATGTGTTAATTCGCGATCCGTTCGCTGCGAATAACTTAAAGTCTTTGACTGGTGATTTAGGCTTATAACGAACTAATGACTTGGGCAAAACGGATAGATCCGCGCCCGTGTCTATCAGGTACCTTGTTTTGGTTTTTTTATCTATTATCACAAGGCGGTAATGGAGTGAGCCGTCGGCTACCGCCAACCTGCTGGACGGCTTCGCTAGTTTTCCGGACGTTTCGTTTTATACGCGCACGGCTCACGGCAGTTACGCGCCTTATCACCGAATTTCGTGTGGTAATAGCAAGTTTCGTCGCGATCGTCGTTGTCGCGATGTGGTGTCTGCCCGCGCGATGATGACCTACCCCGAGTGCGACTTTTGCGACGATTCGACTTAAGCTCATTTATGTCTCGCGATAAACCTTCGAATTTCTTGACGAGCTCGTTGAGCAGAGCGTCGCCGGACGGCGGTGGAGTAGCTCCTGGCGTAACCTTGCTGACCACTGCGAGGGTTGGCTTGGACACCTCGACGATTTTATCCGCCTGCAGTGCGAGCTTAGCGAGGTCCGCCACCTCGCTGATTGCCAAAATGCCTTTTACGTGATCCGGCAGATGTTCGAGGAACAGGGTGCGTAACACCGTGTCGTTGCATTGGCCCGCAGCGAGGTTGCGTAGCTTTTGCAAAAAGTTTGACGGTTTCTCGTCCGTGATGTCTTGTCCTCGTAGAAGTCTTCGCAGTTTGGACTCTGTAGTTTCGTCGAACGATCCGATTATTCTCGTTTTGAGTGTCTCGTATTTGTCTTGCGCCGGCGGAGAGGCTAGGATGTCAGAAACAAAAGGAAGTATTGTCTGATCGAGGTTAACGATGATATACCTGAACTTTGTCGCGTCCGAGGTAATATGCGAGATCGCGAACGCTGCCTCCGCCTGAGCGAACCACAAGCCGGGATTTTCTTTCCAGAACGGTGGGAGTTTCACCGCTTGTGTGACGTTGACCGTTGCGTCTTGACCCGGGAAAACTGCTTGATGTCCTGCTGCTTGTCGAGCTGCATCTTGTCGAGCTGCCTCTTGTCGAGCTGCCTCTTGTCGAGCTGCTTCTTGTCGAGCTGCGTGATTGTCGTCGTCGTCTTGCCGTACGAGAACCATCGTGTCGTTGCGTGAGACCGGTTATCGGTTTCCGCGCGCAAAATTCTATTGTTCGTGATTAACCTCAAATGCGAGGTAAAACGTCGTTTCGACGATTATCAAGTCGGAGGTCACCAATTCTGTGGGACTCGTTTCTCCGAGGTATCGAGGTGACGATGAAGAAACGGTACACAGATAAAAGATTGAATATATTATTTATTTATTAAGGCAAAAAGGTATTTGGATAAATCTCGTGAAACCGCGAACGCAAAAGACGAAGAAGTAGTCCGGTGGCGTCGCTACGCCAAGCCAGTAGGGGCAAGTATCGGCTCCTTATTGGCTGTCGCCAGGCAAAGGCGCCGACACGCGGACGTTGGCTTTAAGCGCCACACGCCGGCCGCGAAAGGCGCCATCTGTGTCGAACTGCTGTACTCGCCGAACATCCCAATTCCCGCGGTCAGCTGATTTTATTCGTCATCTCGGTAGATACATAATATCAACAGACATTATCTCCGGAAAAAAAAAATCGAATTTTTTTTTATATCCATATTTAATATAAATATATATTGGAATATATCCATACAATTTATATATATTATTATCGATATATTTATTTAAGATATTCAATTTTTTGTTTTTTTTTTTACATAATCAAAGACGATATGCATTTCAACTTTTTAAATAATACTTCAAACAAATAACATCGATCGGACAACGAATAGGGCGAACATTTATTACTGAACATCGATTTTACACAACGAATTGTTCAACGTCTGTAGTTTCCTCGCTTTCGACAATAATTTGACGATCGCGTTTATCAAAATTGCGTGCCGAATTATCGTCAAATTGTTCCAATCGGGAGTGCAGGTCGGCCAGAGCTTCCATTTTGTGAAGCATAACTTCGCTCGTCTCGTTCGCTGATTCTTCGGCCGCGTAAATTCTTCGTAAATTTAGGCCCATCATTTCCAACTGAACTTCTGCGAGTTCTCGCAATAACTCGACCGACACAGCCATATAACATTGGGGACGAATCTCTCGGAGAACTGTACTCAGCGTCTCCAGGGCGTCTGCCCTGAGCTTCTGAACGGCGTATTGGCTGGAAAAGAGAATTGCATTTACTCCAATTATGAAAAAAAAAAAAATTGCTTTCCGTCAGTCACTTTCATTCGTACCTCTCGATGTCTTCCTCGTAGAACGCAAGATATCGATACAGTTCGCTAAGATCCAAAATCGCGTTCACGTATTCCATTGGATGTTCGTTGAGGGTGTAAAAATTTTTGACTCTCTTGAGCCACGCGTGGGTGTGCAGAAAAATTGCTCTCGCTTGACCGGTCGTCTCAACGAACGACGCGGCAACTTGATTCTCGTTTTCGTTAAGATTTAAGGACTCGAAGATGAGAAATGGTCCTATCGATGTAAATTTATTTTCGCTACTCTTAAATCGACTTGTTGGTAAATTGATTATCGTACCTTGATAATCATCGGTGTTTATCGAAGTTCGATGTATCGTTCCGCTCTGTTGCGCGTCTTCGAAAAGTTTCGGTAAAGTTCCCGGCGATTCTCGGGATGCGGAAAATCCTTGTTGTACCTTCGGACAACCGGTATCTTCCGAATTTACGCTTCCGGATTCACCGAGGAACATCTTGTCTTCCGAATTTAGCGTCACATTTTTGTCAAGAGTCTTGAAAGGAACTGTCCAGAGGCGATCCAAAAGTTGATTCGGTTCACCGCAAAATTGCGTGACAATGTTAGTCTTCGAGACGCTGAAGAGAAAGAGGCCGTACTTCACCCAACATTTCGCAACGTCCGCGAACTTTTGTTGTAAATCCTCCCATCTAACGAATCATCGAATTATCACAGTTATTCAATTTTAGAAGATTTTGAAGGGTTCTTGCATATTTTTGTTTACTTTTCGATTGAATTGCTCGAACTTCCGTTAGCCTGCAATTCCGTCTCATACTCGTGGAGGACGTGAACGGCTGCTGATAAATGATGTCTCGCTTCTCTGCGAGTTTTTTAAATTGAATTATCAAGTAAATGTATAATTAATACTGATACTTTACTGAAAAAAAATTATCATACTTGAATCTATTTTTACTGAGAAAATACGAAGCTAATCTGGCAGATTTGATTGCCCACATGGTAACTTCTTCGTCTCGCATTTCCAATTGTCTGCGTAAAACTTCGTGATGATACTCGGCGAATTTGTCGTGCAATTCTTGCTTATTGTAAATAAATGCCAACATCTGCAAATTACTCGTGACGAGACGCTCGAGTTTGCAGCTCGTTTCCGGCGCGGCGACGGCGACGTCATCGGGCGCAAAGAGATCATCGCTCGTGAAGAATTTTATTACTGATGTGTCTTTTTTGGCGTTTCGATAGATAGCTTCACCAAACTCCAGTACCGTTCTCGATGCTACGAGATCGTTTTGCTTCGACAATAAATACGCGTAGTGATTGATTATCCTGAATGCGAGAAATATTATTTCATCCTTCGAGACAATGTCGTTTATCGCATTAAGCGCTGTTATCAAAGTTTCCTGCGACATCTTTTCATCTCCCAGACTTATCAAGAGTTTAGAACGCTCGTAAAACATCGTGATTTTCATGGCAAGCAGACGAAAGTTTTGTACTTTTTCTTCACTTATTTTTACATTAATTTTATCTATCGCACGATCTATAAGATCGTTTATTTCCTTCTTTACTTCCGCGGGCGTTGCTTCTTCGTTTCCGGTGTTTTCTATTTTAGATAATTTTTTTATACGCTGGTAATACTTGTGCAGAGTCTCGTAGGACGATTCCGTGGAGGAATTGTCTTTATCATCCATGGTACAGTTTTTCTGTTACGTTACTCCAAGTTTTTCAAATGTGGTCGTGTGACAGAAGTGACAATTGCAAATGACGTACGAACTGAAACTTCACCATAAACTCGATGGGTTCTTTTTTTTTTTTTACAAACAATAAGAATTTCCTTTTAGTGACTTTACGGTTTAATCTCAGATAAAAATGATCTCAGATGATTTTATTTTGCCATTACCTATATAGTAAAAAAACATTCTTGAAACACCGTTCAGTAACAGCCTAAAATTTTTTTGCCGAGTAGTTGTTGCATGTAATTCTATTTATTGACCGATTACACATCTTTATCATAGACGCGAGATAATTCACCACATTAGATCGAACATATAACTTTTTTCATAATTGACGCACTGAGATTCTTGTTGTTTTACAGTTCCGAGAAAAACATCGAAATAATAGCAGAGAGATTACTATCGACACGTTTCTTAATAGAATTTGCTAAAATACGGTCCCCAATCGCTTTAACGGTGCGTTACAGCGATTACTGTTGTCGACAAGTGGGTACAGGTGGAACGTCACAGACGCATTTAATATGTTTCGATTGATTGAGTTCGTCACCAATACGCATTTTCAGATTTCCAAATTCGCACATCATATCTGAAAAAATTCGGAAGAATTTGTTTAACTGGTCGATCCACTGGGAATTCCCGAACTCTCTTTCGCTAATCAAAACTTACCCGGATCTTCAGGCTCTCTCGTACCATCTCCATTCGTTCGCTCAATTACCATATCATCACTTGACGCTGAAGGAAAAAAAAAACAAATTATCCATAAGCTGTAATAATTAACTTATTAAGATACGTAATTTTTTTTATTCGTGGAACGAATGCGGAAAGAATGTGCAGCTGTATCTCGACGCTCAATACTTAAAAGCATTTTTTTTCATCTGTACTTACGACAACGGAAATCATCGTTGCAACCCGTTGTCAGTGACGCTTCCTTAGAGTAGACGGGAGCGCAAGTGCGGATTTTGTCTTGAGCCCATATTACGTTGGTGCACCACGTGTGCTTAGGGGACACGCAATACGGTTCAACGTTTTCACCTAAAAAGATCGAACGCATACTGTGCTAATATTTCAATTAACTTTGCAACACGACACATGCATTTTAAACTCTCTAACGCAACATATAAATCTGGAAGACTCGATATCTTCATTGCTGCGAAACGTTGCAAAAGATCTATATATTTAATTTGAATTTTAGTTAAATTTTAAAAAAATCTAAAACGCAGAATTTCAAAAAATTGGAGATTTCATTGAAATCTTTCGGAGTCCACCAGACTCATGTGTGGGTCTCTGGTATTACGATGTGAACAGTTTGAAACAGTTAACACCCCTCCATTCTATTTAAAAATCTTTTTAGTTTTTCCCGACGGGTGGTTTTTCGTTTATGAAGAGTTTATCAAGAGCCATACCGGTATATCCATCGGCGCAGCGACAGCGCTTGTCCGGTTCTGCTGAAGGAATAAATTCTTCACCGTCACTGTACGTTTTTCCATCAACGACACAAGTAGCAAAGCTTCCGTCTTCTTTAGCTGTTAACAAAAACCGAGTTGTTTGTTATCCTCGATCGTAATAACGGTAATTCTCGTTGTGTGCGCGTTTCAGCCTATTAAGTCGTTGTATTCTCAGTTGTTTCGTTTGTATCCTTACATCGATTACAGATCGGGACATTTGCGAGAGCGTTTTTTTTTTATAATAATCGAATACTCACGACAAATGACGCGCCCGCCACAACAATTATCAGTCATGACGTAACGACAAGACTCGTTCGGTACAAACGGCATAGCGCAACTGGGAACGGCACACGTGAAATACGCTGTTTTACCTCGTCTACCGAAAGAAATAAGTTAATTATTAATTATGAATACAATTTCTAGAAGACTTTTCGTTCAAAAAAGTCCTAACAGAATCTTGAAATTACCCGGTCGACTTTTCAGCACACAGACACCAATCGCATGCATTCGCATCTTCGGTTCTCACAGATTCGCCGATTCGATATACGTGACCACTGATGAGACACTGCTCGCTGGTTAAATTCTTTACAACACTGCAATCGTATCTGCTCGGGCAACAGTCGTTTGTATTTTTGAAAATTGGTGTACATCCGAGTTCCTTGTAGTAATTCGTTGGACCGGCACACGCGCAATCTTGAAACGACACAATCGTCATAAGCATATGGCAACAATTTGAAATTATTGAATTTTTCAATACGTCCTTCACGCAATATTTTTTCGAATATAATATATCGACTTACCTTTATTTTGCAAAGCATCGACGGCTAAAGTAAAGCACAGGCAAAAGCCCGCAGCAACGAGAATTTTACTGATCCCATAAGCCTCCATTTTCATCGTTGTTTCAGTGAGAATTAAGCTATTGCAGACGATTGATTTTCCTTTTATATATAAATCCCGATGGTAGGTAACTCGACAAAGAAACAATCGTGAAGTGAGATCACTGCCGCTTCGATAGCAGATGCTACGTAACACTAAACTAAAAATTCAGTTGAAAGATCAGCTAACTACTTGCGTCGACGCGTCAGAAAATAATTGGTTTGGAAAAACCCCAATCGCATGCGATACGGCTATAACGGATGATATAATATTTGTGATTTGCTGTTCAGAAATTGCTTCAGCGTGGATCTACGTGTCAACACATTAATGTAATCATAATTAAGGATATCCACGGATTGCTTATCGGAGATGGGAAGGGGGGGGGGGGGGGGAGAGGGATTTCGTTGAACGGGTTTATCAGTATACGGAAGAGAAACTCACTGTAAGCCGATGGGTTAGAAACAGAGAAGCATTTCTTTCATTCGACGTTTCTCAACAAGTAGACGGTGCATTTTCACCAAATTTACACAAAATATAACGTGAAGCCGGTTTTTCACTCTGTTAGTTTTTTTATCCCGACGAAACAGAAATTGGCGGAGTTATTTGATATACTGGTTTTCGCACCTCTCCGAGTTAAACTCCGAAACTTTTAGCACTTATAGTCGAAAAATTATATTGCCGAAATTATTTTTGAAATTTCAAATAATTCACCGGGAAATCATTATCCTCGAAAATTTTTTTAACAATAGAGTTGTTTAATACTTTTATTATCGTAACGAAGCTTAGCGTATTGTCCGCTTTTCGCGGTGAATAAAAGTCGTATATGCGTCAACGTCTTTATTGCAAAAGAGAACACCTCGTTACCAGAGAATCGCAATAGCCATTCACCTTCAACATTCCCGATATGAATGAACAGTTCGAAAGATTTGTAATTGTGATATTCTCGAATACAAGTTCACGGATTGCCACCTTCCGGAATAAAGCGGCATTCTTCAGGGGGTCTATATTTACAAGTCGGTACGGGTGGTATTTCGCAAACGCATTTTGTACAATTAGAAAAGTCGGTTCTATATTGATTGAGTTCGTCGCCAATTCGCATTGTTAGATTCCCAAATTGGCACAGCATATCTGAAAATAATTCGTGACAAAATATATTCCCGTAAAGTGATCACTCGATACTTAGGAGAGTCATCGATTCTATGGAACGTGGCGACTTACTGCGATATTCAGGATCTCTCATTTCCGACCGCGAAGGTTCATTTGTTCTCCTAATAACGACATCCAAACGATTTTCTGACAAAAAGAAAAACAGTAATACAGTTTTACTCATTTCTTATTTAAGAGGGAAAACGATTGCTATTGTCAAAAGCAAGTGCAATGCCGCGATCTACTTACGACATCGGAAAGACATATTGCAATCCTTTTGCGGCGAGTCTTCAGCGTTGTATGCGGGAGCGCAACCCCTACGAATGTCTTCTGCATGTAATATCGTGTTGTAACACCACGTATGTCTAGCAATCGTGCAGTACGGTTCGTCGTTTATACCTAAAGAAAAGAGATTCAAATTCAATCAATAATTATCACTTGAAGAAAGAAAGAAAGATATATTGGTACATTAAGAAGTGATTGGAAAACTTGATGCGCAGTCTGATTAATAGAACTGTTTTTTTTACGTCAAATAGTTTCGGCTTTAATACAATTTTGACCAAAATGTTTACCAACATATCCCGGGTTACAATAACAGTGCTTTTCCGGTTCGTCTTCGGGAACGAATAATTCACCGTCTTTGTACGTTTTTCCATCGACGATACACGTATGACGGTCCTCTGCTTTTTCAGCTGTTTAAAATTATCCATTCGATCGATTTAATAATGTTTTTCCGGGTTATACGATACATCTATTCACATTATACAAAGTATATAATAATAAAACTCACGACAAATTTCTCGCCACGGACAACAGTCAAATGGAATCCTTTGATAATAGCAATTTGAACGCGGAGGACGACACAAGGGAGCAGTGCACAAAAATCCGGGGCTTTCGGATCCATGAAAATAAGCGTAATTTATGTATTTATTCATAGAAAAATATTTGTAACGGTGAAAAATAATAATTATTTCATATCTGAAAAACTGACCCATAACACACGCAATTGTCGCAGGTATTCTTATCCTCTGCTCTCATTGTCTCGTTTCTTTCGTATAAATATCCATTTAAAAAGCACTTATAGGGCGGTAAAGCTTTCCATTGATCGCAATTGAATCTGATTGGACAACAGTCATCTGGAAACTTGTAAATAGGGGTGCAACCGAGTTCTTCGTAGTACTTCATTGGTCCCGAACAGATGCATTCTTAAAGTGAAACGATAACAGTGATAAACCGTTCAATAGGAAAAAAAATGATAATTCATTGGCAATAAATTGTTAGCTGACGTATGTTTACGTACGTTTACGACGAGAATATTGCGCTGCGTTGACAGACAAAATGACGAACAAACAAAGAGCCGTTGAAGTAAAAAGGGTATTGGAGATACCGATCGCCATCGTTTTGCGGGAGATTATGATTTGTTTCTCTTCTGTTAAAAACGATTTTCGCTTTTTACAAGTATAAGTCTATTTAAAAAAAAAAACAAACTATAATAAATGCGTCATTTGTTAACTCTATATAACAGTTTGTTTTAATGATAATGCGATGACATGATGATTTTGTATTAGAAACTTTCGTTTAATCTCGCGTTAGCACGTCAACCTCGCATCGTATTCGAGATCGCAATAGGACCGGTTCGCGTTTTTCTTCTCTTCTTCTTGTCACCTTACGCATAATTTCTCCCCCCTCCCCCTGTGCTGATGTCAGGCTTATACCGAACTAGCAAGTTGCCGAAAAACTTTCCTTTCGTTCGATGTATCTATCGTTTCGAAAACAAGATTCACTCGGCAGTGGGGCGATTCTCGATATCCTCGTTTTCGATATAGTCGCGGAAAGCCGTCACATAACGTGTCACGCAGCCAAATAAAAAATTTCAGTCATTTTACTTCACTGACGCGATGTGTCTGAGAGCTCGTAGAGTTAGTAACAAAAACTATAATAATCGGTAGCCGAGGGACGAACAGTGACTATGTGAAGCTAAAATTGTATTAAGAAACTCGTTTCGCGTTGTATTGCTTTTATGTTTTCGTTGAAACGTGAGAATAAGAAGCTATTTTATATATAGCGAACATCTTTATCAATGTATATTTAACGCGACCAATTGCCACAACAATGCAATGCAATCATAACTATTGAGTACAATAGTGAAAAACTGCACACTGAAATCTCGGAGTTATGTGTGCGTTGGTCACCACGTTGTTGTTTGTATGCTACTTATAACGACACAATATGCGGAAATACACGAAATTTTAGTTCTCGATTTCCCTCTTATCTCCGATCTTATTATCGAAATTACGGTAGAGCAAGTTGAGATCTCAGAACATAACTGTCCGGTACTCGGACACCGACTACCATAGGGACTCGCAGCTTCGATATCGCTGTCGCTTTACCGGGTTTTGCCTGTTCTTCGTTCTCGTTATCAATGCTTCGCAAAAGACAAGTCGCCAATTATTGTTAATTGCAAGCAAATCAGTAAGAAGTATTTTTACGATTCAAAGTTTGCGTGATATCAATGTCTCGTGTTAAGATTGCGTCTGTCGGGGCCCAACAATGTATTACGAGGAACTCGGATGTACACCGATTTTCAAAAATCCCGAAGATTATTGTCCGATTAGATATAACTGCGACATTTGGAAGAATTGCCAGCCGACAAGTGTCTCGTAAACGGTCATATCTATGAATAGGGCGAGCGGTTAAGAGAAGAAGATAGTAATCCGTACCACCCGTTTTGACTCGTCTACGGAGATCGCAAGATGAATATGCAGATTTGGAACACAGCGGTTTACAGTGTATAAATTCTCATTTTTCTGCTCATTGAACTGCAAAAATGTAAATGACGATTGTAATGAGACATTACAATGATTATTGAATATGTTAATAAAACAAACGTACTGTTCTCTATTGTTATATCAACGCAACACACTTTTATTCGATAGGAAAATCAATGTTTTATTGAAGCAAATAAGAAAAAAGAATTCTTTGATTTTACTGACGCCACGTGCCGAAAAACACGCGCGATTAGTAATAACCACGGTAGGCGGTGGCTGAGTGACGAACAGTCAACAAGTAAAACTTCAATTCTATTCATATACTAACTTCGAAGACTCCGGGATTACGTAGGGGTGACGATTGCAGATCAAAGGCCTACGAACTCTGCTATCGTTAGTTTCTCCCGTAATTATCACTATATCCATAGTCCCGTAAGAGCCAAAGCAGTGTAGCAAGCAATAGAAAGCTTGTTGATGTCGCATAATAAAAACGATTATGTGAGGGTTATCGTAATGTTTTTCATTTAAAAATAACAATGAATAACAGTGAATCCACAAGTCGAAGAATCGCAAAAACCTAAGATACAAGTCGAACGAGTCTCGTGCTTTCTTATGCCAAACAAATTCTTTTTTTTTCTTTTTTTTTTTTTATCAGACAGCTACATAGGGAGCGATAGATCAAAGACGATCTGATAGTCACAGTTTCAATTACACGGTCACTTTCTTCTCTACGCGGATTCGTTGCATTCTGCTGGGGATCTCTGTCTGCAAGTCGGTACCGGTGGCACTTCGCAAACGCATTTCATACACGTCGAATGATAGCTTGTGTTTTGATTCAACTCGTCGCCAATTCGCATTCGCAAATTTCCGAAAGAGCACATCATATCTAGAAAAAAAAAAAAAAAATTCGTGAGAATAATATTCAGATAACCGGCTTTCCAAGATTGAGGCAAATAACCGGCACGGCGACGATGTGCGGTAAATGGCTTATAGTAACTTACTGGGATCTTCAGGTTCGCTCGTTTCAGGAGTCGACCCTTCAGTTGGACGTCGAATTACGACATCGCCATCGACAGCTGACAAACAAATATAAATATTTTATTGAACTCGCCGCTCGTTCGATCGATGAAAATGTTGCATCGATGTTATTTGAGTAATTGATATCGTTTACTTACGACAACGGAGATATACATTGCAATTCTTGTCTAGTGAGGCAGTGAAGGAGTAGTAAGGCACACAATTTGTGCGAACATCGTGTCCGTGATATAGCAGAATGCTGCAGGAATCACGTTCAGGACTTCTGCAGAATGGTTCGACATTGGCGCCTTAAAAGAGTAAATAAAGCTTTTGATTATTAACTCTGCCGTTTGCGAAAAAAATGACTATTTTGATAATTAAATAAAAACTACTAACATAATTTTTTAAAGACTTAAGGCACTTGATAGTTTATTCTATTGAAATATTACTGAAAAAAATTACCGGTGTACCCTTCGCCACAGTAACATCTCTTCTCGGGATCTGCCGAAGGTGTGAAGGATTCACCGTCTTTGTACGTCTTTCCATCGACGGTACAAGTAGGAATGTCCGCTTCGCTTTCGGCTGTTGAAAATTATTTGATATATCGATACATTTTTCCACTGATCACCCGATAGTTACATTTATTAACGAATTTATGCTAAAAGTAATTAAACTTACGGCAAACTTCATCTCCGCAACACTGGAATGGCGTCATCTTGTGGTAACAAAATTGGCTGGGACCGGCACATCCGGGCATCATGCATCGAAAATCGGGCCTTTTGGAAACAAATTAAAAGAGTTATTACTTTTTATGAACCCCAGCAGAATATTTGTAATGATTAATAACCATAATTTGCTGTTTTAAGCAACAAAAACCGACCCTGAACACCAGCATGTCGCACAGGGATCAACAATATCCTCTCTCCTTACTGCTTCATCCCGGTCGTAAATATGTCCATTTATATAACACTTGTCGAATGGCAAGTTTTTTAAATGATCGCAATTATATCGTACCGGACAAATTGCCTCAGAATTGTTATAAACGGGTGTACATCCGAGTTCCCTGTAAAATCTCGTTGGACCCGGACAGACGTGTCCTTAAAGTGAAGCAACAATTGTTGATTCATCAAATGAATTCACGAAGTAATATTTTTCCAATTGTTAATTATTAACGCGCGTCTAGACATCGGTGTACTCACTTTTTTCTGCCGATGCTTCAATAACAAGAATAAAGTACAACAAAAAACCGGAAAGAGTAAAAACGATATTGGAATTACTACCGGACGCCATGGTAGTCGGTGTCTGAGAAACGAATGATCCAATCGCGCAGCTCCAACTTCTCTTATATACGAACATGAATGATGAGGTCATTTACAAAATGAGGAGAGAACGCGAACCGAAGTCCCACCGAGATAGATAGTATTACATATTCCAACAAAACACCAACAACTATTCACCAAATTTCCCGAATTACCCATATTTAATTGTAGTACTATAATATCAGGATTTTACGACAGGGTTCGCGCGTTTTATTACGAAGGTCTCTGACACATTCGACACTATGTCGAAGAGATTAATATTATCTACAAGACGCGTAAAGATAAGGGAAATACAACGTATTATCGAATAAATGAGAAATCAAAACAAACGAATCTTTGTATTTATCTAATGACGTGACGATATAGTAATAATAAATCGATGATTAATCTGTAAGTTGACGTCTATGTAATCAAAACAACTATTACAAAATTCTGCATAGAATTCCCTTACAACCACTCAATTGCTCGTTGTTATCATCATGGCTTCGAGATGTAGTGCGTCGATATAAAAATAATGTGAAATAAGTTTGTGTTTTTAATATATTCAATGATCGTTGTAATTTCTTATTAAAATCGTCATTTACATTAAATTGATAATTACTAAAATTCGATTGATTTATTAATCCGATCAGAGGCTATCGTGTGCTAAATCTGGGCATTGTACTTGTCATCTGCATTAACAAGTTGGCACAGCTGATACCTCGCAAACACACTTTACGCATTTTTAAAAATGGTCGGTATCTTGATTGAGTTCGTCGCCAAGGCGCTTCCTGAAATGGCTGAAATAACACAGCGTTATTTGAACATTATTCGTCAAAACTTGCTTTGCATAAATTGTTCATCAAATTTTCAATCAACCAATGTCGTCGCCAATCAGAACTTACCGGGGTATTCGGACGTACGATCGGTAGATATACATAAGAAATGTTGGAAGACAGAAATATGAACGTTTTTAGGCGGCATATTAGGTCATCGTGCAGTCAATATCGGATTTTTTGGGACCCAACAAAAAGGAATCTTCATTTTTGTGCTTTTCCGCGGCAGATTTGTAATGATCAATAATGAAAAGGTGCTGCTGTAAGCCTGAAAAACTGACCCTAAACATCGGCATGTGAAAGAGCGTTCATCATGTATATGAATATCATGTTTTCACGTCGAGGTTCAGGGGATTTATTATAAAGGTCTTCTCGATACACTCGACACTTTACCGATATTAATATTATCTGTAAGCACATTGCATTCAAAAATAAATGCTACCAACCGAATTTTAATGTTGATCGAAATACGTGATAATATAATAATAATATATCGAGTCTCGAATAGTGAATCGATACTTTTGTCATTACTACGATTCCAAAATTCTGTACTGATTTTCCTTGTAACCGTTCGACAGCTCGTTGTTATATTATCTTAATTGGGAGGTGTTGCGTCTATAGAACTATAGAGTGGAGTACTTTTGAATTATTAATAGATTCATTAATATTTGTAATCTTTTGCTGCAATCGTTACATCCATTTAAGAAACAATTATAAGTAGTTAAATGAAAAAAAAATGTGAATTTGTGAACTCGAATTCGTTCGATTTATCGATTTAGAGACCACCGTGTTCCGAATCTGCACATTCCGCTTGTGATCTGCGTTGACAAGTTGGCACAGGTGGTACTTCGCAAACACACCTCATACAAGTTGAAAAGTAGTCGGTGTCTTGATTAAGTTCTTCGCCAACTCGCATTTTCAAATTTCCAAAATGGCACAACATATCTGAAAATTAGTCATGAAAAGTTGTGTTACATAAATTGTTAACCGAATGTTCGATCGGCGAATGCCATCGCCAATCGGAACTTACTGTCTTCAGGTTCGCGAGCGGTAGAATTTGATACATCAGAAGTTCCGTTAGTCCGACTGATTACTCTATCCATCAAATTCTCTGAAATATAAAAATGAACGATACGTTTCAGCCTGAGATTTTTTATTCGAACGATAAAGAGCTTTTTGACATCTTGAAATCAATTGATATCAAGTTTTTGTATACATACGACACCGAAAGGCTGTATTGCAGTGTTTTTGCGGTGAACTTTCGTGCATATAGGTAGGAGCACAAGACTGACGAATCCTCTCTATGTGATGCAGTACATTACTGCACCACGTGTGTTTAGGAGAAATGCAAAACGGTTCGACATTTTTTCCTAAAAGAAAAAGTTTTGATTGATCAATAATTTGATGTTGGATATATATTTAAATTTAAGAAGAAGGCGGATTAATACCTGAATATCCCGGACCGCAATTACACTTCTTTTCTGGTTCCGTTGAGGGCACAAAATAATCTCCGTCTTGGTAAGTCTTCCCATCGACGATACAGGTCGGACGGACCTCATTTTCTTTTACTGTAAAAAATTACCCCCATCTATAGCATCTTCGATATCGATTTAAAAAAAAACAGATTCCACTACTCGGTATTACGTCTAAATACCACATTTAAGTGTTGACATTCGTGAAATCAACACACGACGTCAACATTATCAATTTCAACGTTTATTATTTCAACATTAAAAATTTCATCACGAAGCGGTTTCAACATAGTGGCGAGTCGAAAAAAATAAAAAAAAAATTGTTTTTGTTGTTCGTAAAATGTTGTTGTCTTGAATTCGAATTATTTCAATTTGAGTCAATAAAGTGTCTGTATGTATCTGATATTTGATAACGCACCCCGACGTGAGGGCGCGACGGCGTCGGGGGGCGCGAAGCCCCGCGAAAAAAAAATCATTTAAAAGTCTTACATGCCGAAAACCAAGAAGTCATGGTATTGCTTTCAGTTATTTTGACGTTTATATTTTGTCGTGCTGGAATTTTGTCGTAGATATTTGAACATTTATTTAAATGTTACGTAGCCGTTGATTCGACGTGTGTTGGTTGCTGTACAAGTTGATTCAGTGTTTGTTGATTGGGAAATGTGTTGACGTAAGATATGTTGAATCTGTATGTGTTAAACTGCCGTATTGAATGTGTCATGAGGTATTCACATATGTAATTCCACTACTCACAACAATGTAAAGAACCACCGCAACAACTGGACACATTGGGTCTGTAGTAACAAGGGGAACCATTCGGGATATCCGGCCCTAAACACGAGGATGACACACATGAAAAAGTTGAAACTCTGAAAGAAAAATGGCGTTATGTAAATTGAAGCATTGACTTCAAAACAAATTTTTTGTTATTAGAGTAAATTTGTATCAACTGACGGGCCTTTTGGCGTATAATGACCACCACAGGCACATGAATCGCAGACATTTCTATCTTCTTCCCTCAAGTGTTCGCCCCATTCATAGATATGACCATTTACGAGACACTTGTCGCCTGGCAACTTTTTCCAAATGTCGCAGTCGTATCTCATCGGGCAACAGTCCCCCGGATTCTTAAAAATCGGAGTACATCCGAGTTCTTCGTAATACTTCGTTGGCCCTCGACAGACGCAATCTTAACACAAAGCATTCACACTGAGCAATCGCTAAATAGTTTAATTATTCCGCACTAATTTGTTTGCAGTTGATAATTATTGACTTACTTGCATCTTGCGAAGCTTTTACGACGCAAGCAAACAACAGGCAAAACTCGGTAAGAACGACAGCAATATTGAAGTTGCGGCTCGCCATGGTAGTCGTCGTCTGATTAACGGAGAGCTACGTTGGGAGGCGTCAAATTGTCTTCCACAAACTTTGATGTCAAGGTCTCGGATAAGAGGGGGATCGCGAACTAAGGACCCGGATATCTGTATGTATTCACGTATATTGGGACTATAAGAAATACACAAACAACAACGTTGTAACTAACGCACCTTGAACTCAGAAATTGTAGTATACAGCGTATCGCTACTTCAGGCAATAATTATAATTCGCGATGAATCATTTTAAAATCAGAAAATAATATTTTAGCCTTTAACGCAACGTCACTACATTCTATGACTAATCATCGCGTATTTTGTGAATCTCTAAACTTTTCTAATAACAGTTTATTATTATTCTTTTGGTGAACGTATTAGAAGGAGAACGTATTAGAAGGAACGTATTAGTATGAACTGAACGACGACGAAGCTGGAGACCTCGATAGTCGATAAGAAACGGCTCTCCGAAACAGTGTCATGCGTTACGTGAAGTAATGTTGATAACATTGTATGCGGAAAAATCTGCCGATCACTTTCAGACGCGGCTGTTAAATTATGTTGGGAACGAAAACTTGACTCCGGGAGAAGAACATAACAGAACATGAGGCTTTTTGCACGTTCAGTAGTATTATCAAATCTGATCTGCGCTTGGAGTCAACATTAACGTTCGTTAGGAAGTAGTCGTCGGCGTCATTATATAAGGAAATATTTGAAGACACGAATCGCAAGAAAAAAATTGTTATTTATTTAATGAAATAAATCGGAGAAATGGTATAAAACTATTAATAATTCATCGATAAATCACTTCGCAATATGCAGAATATCTCTTAAGCCTCAACTTTTAACCGACGCATGCGCGGTGCTGCAGCATCGAACAGATTTTCAAAGGAATATGTCTTCTCTTCATGGATCTAAAATTAGGAACGGTTCAAAGCACTGCACGCTTTCTTGGACATTGTCGATTGACAAGTAAGTATTGGCGGAACTTCGCACGCGCATTTTAAGCAACGTGCCGTTAATTCATTCAGTTCTTCGCCAACTCGTAGTGTGAGATTTCCAAATTTGCACAACATGTCTAAAAACATTTCGTAATTATTTGATTAAATTGACCGCTAATTCAGACTACCGTAGTCAATTGTATTTCCAATGAAAACTCACCGGGGTCTTCAATATTTTTTATTCGATCATTTTCTTCGATGGAAGTTGAATTTGTTTTTTTAATCACGAAGTCGGTATTACTCGCTGAGGAATGAGAAGAAAAAGCAATAAATAACATTTTCATTTTTTGAATGTACTGTATTACGTTCATTTCAACTTACGACAACGGAAATCGTCATTGCATCCCGATTGCAGCGACTCTCCAAAGGCGTAAGAAGGAGCGCAACTCCGAATTCTTCGTTGTTCGCGCATTACGTTGTAGCACCAGGTGTGCTTAGCAGTTGAACAGAACGGTGCGACGTTTTCACCTGAAAAAAATAAACGAAGACAAAACTAAAATTTGAATTATTTAAAATCTCCGATTCTCATAAGAAACATTTAAAAAATATTTTATGTTCATTCGACGAAGGAGTATTTAATATAATTACCCGTGTATCCTTCGGCGCAGTAACAGCGCTTGTCCGGTTCTGCTGTCGGCACGAAAAGTTCACCGTCCTGATATGTCTTTCCATCAACAACACAAGTTGCATAGCTCCCGTCTTTTTTAGCTGTATACAGTAATTAATAAATGATTTCACATAATCGATAATCTCGACAATCTTAAAACGGAGAATTTGTTATCGGAATACTCGGTCGACCGAATGTATTGTTTTTTGGTTTATTAAATAAACATCTTAAAAGTCTCGTATTTCGTTCTCCGAGTTATTCGATTGGTACTTGCAAAATTTTAAAAATTCACAAACATTTTTAAGAATAAAGGACGAGAAAACTTGAATAACGGCGATGATATTTTAATAAAAATTTAATTTACAGTAAAACCTCTGAATTAGTCCCCTCTATATTAGTCCAACCTCTACAATAGTCCAAGCCGAACCTCTCCAATAGTCCAGAGGCTCCGCCTACCTGTTACCTACACAAAGTAACTAATCCTAGCGTCTGTGTACACGGCTGTGCGCCGTTACCGAATTCAAATTTATAACGTTATGCCTACAAAGTATAGTGTGCAGAAGATTATTTTTGTTTACACTTTCAAAAAAATTTGCTAAAAATGTAATATACTTACCATGAGTAAAAGTTATTATGCATAAACTTGTACATTAAATTTATTGATTACGCATAAAAATATCCAGTACTAAACCATTGAATTATCAATTTTTTTTGTTCATACATTTTTTGTTCTGTACATTTTTTCAGATTTTTAATCGAGAAGTGTTTGCAATTCCTAATAAGAACTTCCTTTCTGTTATTTTAGTCCAAGATTTTCGTGTGCAGTACCCAGCTGCCGTTCCTCATCCTATGAATCGCCTTGCTACTTGATCCAAACTGATGATTGTTGCGGTGACCAAGTAATTTGTCGTGAGTATTCAATTAAATTACAGTAAAACCTCTCCATTAGTCCAAGCGCTGTTTGGGAACCTCTCTAATAGTCCAAAAATAGGCGTAACTCTGCCTTCGCTTCGTAGCCAATGAGCGAATCTCTGTCAGGGACGACCTATGTTAAATAGGACCCCGTCGGTACAGGGCTGGACGACTCTAAACAGGCACCCGGGTATTTTTTAAACTTTCCTTCGCGTTTCAAGAATTTTTATTTTACTGCATCCAAATCGACACAGATACTTTGTCAGAAAATCTATACCAATGCAGTTGAATGCATTTTTGTACAAAATGCTAGTCTAGTGCATTACAACATAACAGACAGAGTAAAAATTTATTAAAAAATTACAAATTAGTCGTTATAATAATATATATTATAATGTTCTATGATATTATATTTTTGCAATTATTATAATAATATATTTTAAATTATTATAATAAGAGCAATGCAAAGAATATCAATATTTTTATTATAATCATTAATCAATCTACTATTGAACTTTTGAATCGGCATAATTAGAATTATCTTTTGTTCTCCACATTATTTCGGTTGTCATAAAACGCATTTCTTCTAACAAAAAAAATTGATAATTCAATGGTTTAGTACTGGATATTTTTATGCGTAATCAATAAATTTAATGTACAAGTTTATGCATAATAACTTTTACTCATGGTAAGTATATTACATTTTTAGCAAATTTTTTTGAAAGTGTAAACAAAAATAATCTTCTGCACACTATACTTTGTAGGCATAACGTTATAAATTTGAATTCGGTAACGGCGCACAGCCGTGTACACAGACGCTAGGATTAGTTACTTTGTGTAGGTAACAGGTAGGCGGAGCCTCTGGACTATTGGAGAGGTTCGGCTTGGACTATTGTAGAGGTTGGACTAATATAGAGGGGACTAATTCAGAGGTTTTACTGTATGCATATTAAAAGTAATGGAAAGATTCATTTTGCATAATAATAATTGCAAAATGTTATTAACAAATTAATGAAAAAAAACTTGTTAAACAAATTAACGGTAACTCAACTTTTTTTTATGAAAATGTTTCGTGAATTTTTCTGAACATATATGCATTTTTTCAGATTTTTATATTGGGTTTGGATTTTTTCTTTTTCTACACATTTTTTCCATATAACAAAAAAACTCAAAACGACGATAGAAATCTGAAAAAATTCATAGGCATTCAAAAAATTGAACGATCATTTTCATAAAAAAAAGTTCAGTTACCGTAAATCTGTTTAACAATTTTTTTTTTCATCAATTCGGTGAAATGAACACCGCGCGGTTGTTCCTTCTTAATTGAAATCAATGAGTTGGTTTCATAACTCATTTTTTTCATTAATACATACGTAGAATCGTCGAAACTTACCCGTAACTCGGGACCGGCGATGCCATACATACACAAGACCAGTCGCACGGATTTCTATGCTCATCTAACAGTGTCTGTCCGAATTCATATACGTGACCGCTTACAAGACACTGGTTGTCACTCAAATTATATAAAACAGTGCAATCGTATCGAATTGGGCAGCAATCGTCGAGATTTTTGAAAACCGGTATACATCCGAGTTCTTTGTAGTAATTGGTGGGACCCCGACAGGTGCAGTCTTAAAACAAGACACCAATGAAATTATGTAATGTAACGCTAATGTAAGACGATAAATGGTTGACTCATTTGATCATTAAAATAAAGTAAATTAATGGATCTTATCGATTAATATATATTGACGTACTTTTATTTGGCGAAGCGTTATTGACGTCAAAAGTAAAGAACAAACAAAACCCGGTAAGAGCGATAGCAATATTGAAGTAGTCGCAGTTCGCCATGGTAGTCGGCGTCTGAATAAGGGGCAGCTACGTTGTGAGGCACCAAAAGTTGTCTTACTAAAACTTTGACCATAAGATCTCAGATAAGAGGGGGTTCGCGAACTAAAAACTCCGCTATCTATATAATTTCGAGTATTTCGTCATTAATAGTAATACGCAATCAACAATAAGGAAACTAACGTCCTATATTAACTTACGAATTGGAGTATACTGCTTATCATTACGTTAGCCAATATATCAATTATATAATTCCAGATTTATTATATTTAAAACAGAAAATAGTATTCAGCCTTTCATCCAAAATGCTATTACATTTTGGGACGGATGATCGCGAGTTTAGTAAATCATTCACGTTTTTTAATTATAGTTAATTATTATTTTTTTTAGCAAATGTTTTTGGGGAGTGTACTGTTTTCCACCTCTGCCAGTGCGGAGAAGAGAACGTTTT
This sequence comes from Cryptus viduatorius, assembly GCA_964006125.1. NCBI lineage: Eukaryota > Metazoa > Arthropoda > Insecta > Hymenoptera > Ichneumonidae > Cryptus > Cryptus viduatorius. Next base: position 9,549,932 of record OZ023222.1, on the reverse strand, counting down.
CTGTTTTTTTTTCGTTACGAGTACTACATAGGAAGCAAAAACTTTAAGTCTGTCTAAAAAAGCATAAGGTAAAAGACCCAGTTCGTGACACTTCTAGGCAACCCTCTCACTTTACGAGTGCAACATTCTAAGGATAAACAAGGAGAACCGAGTGTCCCAGATGATGACACCCCGAACGCGCGCTACCCATTGGCTGCGTATTGAATGGTGGGGGAAGCCGACTATGCTAGAGGTACCGGTGTCAAGATCTGGGACAGTGTCAGTAACAGGGTCCTTTACCTTATCAAATATTTTCTAGATATTGGATTCAGTATTACACTTAATCCTTCGATTAAGACAACAGGGAAAAAATAAAAGGGTAAGTATTCATCACCGTGGTCCCATGTTCACTTCTCCGAGCCCAATGCCCAAAACTGCTACGATTATCGACTGTTACTGTTCTCAATACTACTAAGTACCAAACCAGCAGAGTAGAGTAGAGTCAGTTGGCTCTGGCGAGCCGTGCAAGTCAGCGGTGCGTTCGTGACGTTCCGCGCATCCCAATTTATAGTTGTTTTCGTTTGTGCCACGTGTATAGGTCAATTCTCCATCGTGTTCTCCGTGCAATACTTGTCAATACTGCATATAATATGTCTTGGAATATTACTCGAAAAAGAAAAATGAGCGGTGTACCGTAATATTCGCGCCGATTATCAGTAAAAAATAACCAATAAAAAACAAATTCATCTCGACTTAAAAATCGATAAAACTCTGCATCTTCGAAAACAATCGATGATTTGACATACTATTTATTTTCGTTTTTCGTCTATTCTACGATGGACATAGAAACCGAAAAAGTAATCGAACTCGTTTTTCCCGATGGTATACCAGGTGAGGTTAACCCCACACATTACTGTCAAACGCCTACCGACCGTTCTTCGATCGTTGCGTTTGTAATAATTTGAAAACTTCACGATACTTCGAAGCCTTCATTCACGTTTTTTCTCGATTTTTTTTTCCATTCGTACGCAGAAACTTGGAAGGACAATCCCGAGTTTTATCAGTATTTGACAAAACTCGGAGGTTTTGATGTCGATCAATTGAGTAAGTAATTTATTTTTATTTTGCGGTTAACAATTGACCCTATGTAGTGCACAACTTCTAGTGATTTTCTCAAATTGACACAGACAAGGAACCTGATCACTTGACTGATGAAAAAAATGCTGTACTCCAAAATACGCAGGAATTGGCTTTCTCCAATTACAAAACATTTATACAAACGGCAGAGAGTTCGAGAGAAATATTCTACCAGGTAACGGCAGCGTAAAATAAGACATTTATGTAACGTAAACTAAGCGACAAAACTAACAGTTATCAATTTTTTTTTTTTTAGTTTAATGAAACTGAAAATCATCTCGAGAAATTGCTGAATAAGATTCCTCAGTTTGTTGACAAGTGCCAATTTTTCTGTGACACGTCGAAAGACATCAATTCTCACAGGCGTTTGAACAGTTTAACGCTGTCGAAGAATGCTGAGTTACTGGAAATATTGGAGATGCCGCAGCTCATGGAATCTTGTCTGAGAAACAGCCAGTATAACGAAGCTTTGGAACTCTCGCAATACGTCCGTCAATTGGGAGCGAAACACAACGATATTCCTATAATATCGGTATGGAATTTCGATTTTTTTTTTGTAGTTCATTATTAAAACCGGACTTTTATTAATGCTTTATTTATTAATTATTTTTATTTATATTTATTTATTACTGCCGGCTTTTATTGAATATTAATTTTATTAATTTACCACAATTACAGAATGATATGAAAACCAGAATAAAATTTTTGTAAATATGCGAATATTATCCGGTGATTATTATAGATCGACTTTTGCTAATATGGACATTTATCAAAAAGATTTATCAGATTTCATCAAGAAGAATGTTTTTCTGTCTGTACACATCAATCAATGATAAAAATTTCTGGACAATTACTAATCGGATTTTTATATCGATAAATTCATGGATACGATGAACTCCATCTGCATATAGCGTGAAACTGTAATTTTAAGACGTTTATGAAAATATTATGTTACTTGAAGTCAAAAATAGTTTAATGCGTGTTTCATGTTTATGCGCCGTGAGATTTTCGGGAAATATTATATCGAAATAATTAATCATACAGCTACATTAAAATTTCGGAGGACAAATAGCTTTTCCGTCTCTTCAATTTATGATAAGAAAACTAACATTTCTCGCAACTCAATTGGCTCGCGATATTCTTCGTTTTATGATCGATTACAGTATTTACGAACAGCCTTAACGATGATGCGGCATAAAACTTATTAATAAAAAATTCTATTTTTCGTATTCAGTCTATCGTTGCGGAGATCGAGAACAGTTGGTCCGGTATGGTAGGTCAAGTCGTAGGTTCGCTCCGAGGTGATTTACCGCTACCGAAATGTCTTCAACTGGTTGGACTCCTGCGCTCGATGGACGCATTCACGGAATCGGAACTACGAATAAAATTTCTTCAAGCGAGAGACAGTTGGTTGCAGAGCCTATTGAATTCTATTCCAAAAGAAGATCGTAAGTTCATCCAATACGAAATTCAAACGTTTCGATCGTAGATTCGAAATATAATCGAATTTTTCATGTTTAGCAAATCTCCATTTGACGAAAACAATCGAATTGTCGAGAATACATCTATTCAATATCATAACGCAGTACAGAGCGATGTTCAGTGACGACGATCATCTCACGTCGAGCCGCGACGCCGTTATCAATGACTCAGCAATTTTTTATCACTGGTTGGAGGAAAAGGTAAATTTTAGAAAACTATTTCCTTTCCGATGTTTCTATTCGTATTTGTAGAAACTAATAATCAAATATATTGTGCCGTTTCAGTTGTCGCAATTTCTGACGACTCTCGAACAGGATCTGCCGAACGTAACGTCGATCGATTCGGTTCTCGGGCAGTGCACGTATTTCGGTTTATCCTTCGGTCGAGTAGGCGCTGATTTTACGAGCCGAATGTCCGACATATTTGTCCAGGTGATCGGATCGAAAATGCAAAAGAATATCACCAAAGCGACGAGAAAATTCGACAAGGATATGGAGACGTTTACGTTAATAAATAAATTGCATCGCATGGACGTGAAAGTCGATACACAAATTAAATCCGTACGTCTCCTTTTGTTCTCTCGAAATTACACTGCAAATGTGAATCTTTGGAAAAAATATAAAATGTTCGGGTTTTCAGGAAAATCCACCGGAACAACTTGTCGATTTTTATCCACTTGCTGAATACTGCAACGGTCTGATATCGGCTTTCAACGAGTTACGACTATGTTCACCGGTAGCGCTTTCGGAGTCCTGTACCCGTCTTCTAGAGGATTCTCTCCATAGCGTTGCAAAGGCAATCCTCGTATTTTATAAACAGGAACAACAGGTACGTCTTTCTTACACAAATTTTGATTAACAGTTAATATCTTAATTTCACTAATTCTTGAAAAAAAAAAACAAATTGCAGGCATTTACAGCGGCTGAACGAGAAAATATGGTTAAATTTGCCGAGTGTTTTAGCGATCAGTTAATTCCGTACGTTCAATTTTGCATACACGCAATTTTTCCCCAAAATCAGATATCTCTCCATCTGGGAATTTCCGTCGGACAGTTACAAAAAGAGGTGACATTTTTATCAGCGATTATTTTTGCATTAATTGCGATTAACCTTTTTTTTTATTGTTCACTGAATTTTAATGTTTATTGGTTACCTTCGTAGGGAATCACGTATTTGGATCGAAAAAAAATTGTCGAGCCTCTGATCTCGTTATTGCCAATAAAAAGCGTTGTACACGACACGATATTGCCAACTCTGAGTTCGACGAACAATCTGCCAGAAGATCGATCACGTGAGATGGCATCTGCGAAAATGCATCCGAATCCAGACAATTCAAGTTCAGTAGTAGGAGAAGTAATTCCCGTTGAAAAAACCGAAGACTCGCCTCCCGATTTGAAAGAATTGAAAGAAGAATCGGTGACCGATACTTCGGTAGCTACGGATATCACGGAACCAGGAGATACGTAGCCAAAAAACGTCGAAATAGAAATATTGTAAATAACTTGTATTTATATTCAGAATAAATATATATATTAATTAAATAAGTTCAATGTCCATAGTACGTTTATTTGAGTACCACTGCGAAATATCATAGTCCCATCGTGACAAGATAATGATAACTTATGATAAATAAACTAGAAATGTTAAAGATAAACAAACGTTCAGGAAAACGATGAAATTATCGTTCCATAACACAGACTCTCAGTCCATTGTTTCTCCAATTGCTACAAACTTTCATTTACGCAATCATTCGTTAACCTGCAATTAGCCAATATTTCTTTCCTCATTTTAACAGGCTATTCGCATACATGTAACAACGAAAAAAAAAAGATTTCTCATTCAAACAAAAATTCTGCTTCTAAGGATTCTTCTTTACAAGTAGTATCATCGATCCCTGAATACGATTTCAGATCTATCCAATTTTCCCCCATAGTTCTTACATAGTTGCACTTGCCGTTTATTTCACCGACCATTTTTTCGTCGCCTGATTGCCGAATCTCCGATGCATTATCTTTATTTTCCTCGACTAATGCGGAATATCCATTATTGCCGGATAGTTTTGATAAGTTCTCCCGACTCGGAATTTCCGACTGCCCGTTCGTCGACGTTGGCAAACTTCTTTTCGTTTCTCCAATGTCTTCTTTTATCTTTTTCGTTTCCGCTATCAAATTTCCGCAATTATCGTTTTTCGACGATCGAACACATTTTTTTGCCTCTTTTCGCTTGGTACCTCGCGCTTTCGCACTATCTTCGTAACACGTTCGTTGAACTCTATCGCCAATCCGGATCAGATGCTCTTGCAACCTTTGTATTTCTTCTTGTTCTTCTCTGTGGCGCTGGCGCAAGATCTTTAGTCTTTTTCGTAACGCGTTGCACTCGCGTTGGCCCTTTGTGTACAATTGGCGAAGCTTTGCGGCGGACGGTCGACCGCAACTGCAAAATTCATATGAACGATTGTTAAATGAATGTTGATATACGTATGTATCGCAAGACGGTTGTTTTTTATTTATTTGCGTTCCAAACTAAAGCTTCTTTAGAGAAAAAAAACTATTCAGACTATTTGTTTACTATTTACTGTTTTTTTTTTTACTGTTTAAAATTTTTTTATTACGACGATGAGATTGATATGAGAGAAAAATAGAGGAATGATCTTTCTGACTAGTATTTGCATCGTAAAAGGACCCGAAACTTCGGACTTGCACGGCGATTATTCTAAGATTTTTTGGGTCGTTTCTTTATTTTTCTGTTTGTCTCTTTTTTTTTATGTTTCGAGGCGAATTTGAATTAAAAAATCGTCGTCTCTTATTAATGACTATCAGATTATCGTGTGATCGTTTACGAATAGTCTTTAAAGTGTTATAAATGAAACCAGAAAATAACCGACAGCGCCGTAGAAAGAATCTTCATATACTTAAAGATAATGTTAATAGTATCCAAGCTATGTAATGCTTGGAGTGAAAACATTGTTTCTAGGAATAGACCAAGAAGTTTAGGTATCGAACATCGCAATGTACTCATTAAAAAAAAAAAAAGTAAACTACCCGCTAAACTCAGAATACGCTGATACAAAACTGAAGTAAAAAAATCTTCATAGAAGACTTCTTCAGGGACCTTAAATCCGTTGGATTTATCAAAAGCAAATACTGAAACTCTATTTGTTTATCATTCGTCTTCGAGAGATGTGAGAATCGTTCGAACGCGTATAGTACGTACGTATCATCAACCTTTCGTTCAGTTTCCACGTCCTCTTCGTCTCTCGACGTCTTGCTCATTTCTTGTGTGGTCGCGACGATTTCGCCTGTTTTCGGATCCAATCTAAACGTCACTGTTCTGTTAGTAGAAGAATTTTCTATCGTGATCTCTTTACCAAATGAATTCGTCTCGTCCATAGAGTCATCAGTCTCCATATCTTCGCTCGAGGAGTGCGACGCTTTTTCGTTGAAAGTGGAACGCTTTTTTTTCGACGCGTCAACGTTACGTCGTTTGTTTATACTTATCCTCAGCACGGGCCGTTTGTTGCCGGGATAACGAGGCGGTACTGTTACCGCGGTGCCGTTCGTATCAGAATTCATCGTTTGCGGTACCGCGGAGATTTCCGTCTTTGGCACCGCAAGCGGTTGAACAACCTTCGGAATGGCGGGCAAACTTTCTGTTCCCGGAAAATCGTCGGGTTTCGGTAATATTTTTCTTAATCTCGGCTGCATAATTACTTGATGTCTCACGAACGTTTCCGAAATTTTCGGCGATTCGTCGGAAGACATAGTTATCGCCATACATTTCTGATTGCCACTCTGAATTTGTTCGGTGATAGGATAGTGAGCAGAAATTTGCATAACGTTTTGCAATGGAAACGACACAGGATTTTGCCCAGCGATTTGCATCGGGATCAATATCACAGGCATGGAACGTAAAACTGATGTATCGCAATTTCCATTACTGCCAACATTGACGACTTGCAGAGGTAACGGCTGTTGACTTTTCATCAATGTTACGGAACTTTGTTTTCTGTCGGTGTTCGACGTCTTTATTGGTCTTCCAGGAAATATCGTAGGTATCGATACAGGATTTAGAAATGGTTGCTTCCTGTTTGGATGACTGTCGACATCTTCGACGGCAAAATGCATGCTGCATATGTGATGACGAGCTCCGGGCTTCCAATTTGGAAGATCTATTTGCGTCAGCCACTTTTTCAAAAGTATCTCGTCGTGCACAGGAAATCTACGAAAAAAAAAATAAGCACACAAATTCGTTTAGATCACAATACTAAGTCGTAGGTAGGATTCACGGCAAATTGGGCCAAAGAAAACAATGATAAAATTGTAAACTTAACCTATGCCAAACAACAACACATTTCTCTCTAAAATTCAAAGACAACAAACTCACGGAAAATAGCCGATGTTTTTTTCTCCGATGTACTTGTGACTGTCGCAACCCTTAATACAACACTTTTGCATTTTTTATGTTATTTTGTCAACTCTTTGTTATTGTCGAGTGAACGGGAGTTTTGAAATTTTTTTTTTTAGATAAAATCAACAACGCGGGTGCGCGACAGCGCTATAGCGATCACTATCGTGCGCGTACACATGACTATAGTGCACCCGGAGACTGCGTGTTGGCGCTGACGAAAAAAAAAACTATCAAGCGGGCAGTACGGAATCAAAATGTTCAAAAGTCGGACGTTCGTGTTACTTTATTCGCTTTTCTTTATTATTTGACATGTAAGTGTCAAAAAGTTGCATTTGCGAGTGATAAAAGAATAATTAAAACGGAATGAACAGTGTGACAGAGTCAGATGAAATGTTTGACGGATTTACGAGTGCAAAATCTAACGAAAAACGAACAGCGAAACACCGAGAGTTGTATGTATTTTGTGAACCCACGTCGCGCTTGGAAGCTGTTGCTTCGCTACAATCAAACTTACATACCTTGGTTATTGTCGGACAACCGGAAGTCACTTCTGTCGAGGCGATTGCGGAGTTGATGCATCTCAAGGAATTGTGGATCGTTGAGTGTTTATTAAAGGTACTTGGATATACGACATTTACGCACATTGAGAACATTTGGCGTTGAGACACCGACGTGTGTGGAGATACATTTTTTACAGAAGGGGAATTGATATTATCCATTAATTCAATACTTTTTGTGTCACAAAAACGTTACGAGAAATATTGACATTTTTTGTATTAATAATTAGAATAGTATCAATTGAACAGCTTTATATTGGTTAGGATGCAACAGCGCTGAAAAGGTGTAAAAAATTACAAAAACTGTATTTGTACGCCAACGAGATACGAGAAATACCCGATTTATCGAATAGCAAGAATCTAAAGATTCTTTCTTTAGCACGAAACCGGATATCCGATTTAACGGTAAATAAATAGTAGTTCGAAAAATTGTGAGATCCATTGACGTTGAATTTTATTTAGACAATTCGAGATATGCCTCATCTGCAAGACATTAATTTAGCCGACAACGATGTCAGAACAATCCCCAATATCTTCACGAAAGATTTCGAGTTACTGCACATGAATTTTTCGGGAAATCCCCTGTCTTGTCTACACGTAAATTATTCATCGATCCACACTGAGATAAGATTGTAATACTCAAAGTTGCTTCGATCCTTCAGGATCTTGAAAATTTGTCAGTTTTGACAAACCTGCAGAGCATAGAATTTGACGATCCTTTGTACGGTGAATGCCCACTGGTATCGATGTGCAATTATCGCCAGTATCTCATTCGCCGATTGCCGAGTCTCCGAGAAATAGATTATTACCCCGTAGGATTAGAGGAAAGATCCGATCCAACGAAGTATGAATCACATTAACATTATTAATCTCCTTTAGGTATTCAGTATCGTTAATTATCGATCCCATAATTGATATTTCATTTTCTCAATAACGATTTCCTAGTTTTTTCGTAGTGATGAATTGCCACTTTGCAATAAGATGTGCAACAGATATTTTTTCAACGATTTGCTGAATGCGAATATCATTACGAAGTTTTTTGACTTCGACGAGCTTTCGCGGATAAAATATTTGACTATCACTAATTGCTCGATTGTAGAGGTGCGGATTATTTCGTAAACGAAAATATTTTCAGATTTGTAGGATTTGGTTCTTTTAGGTAAATTTCGAGGATATTTGTTTGCCGTATCTGGAGAGTCTCGATTTAAGTAAAAATCGTATATCCTCTCTGCGAGGCTTCAGCAACTTGAAAGAACTCAAGACGTTATGCATGAGTAACAATCAGCTGGGTAATTGTAAAAAACAGTTGTCAACGCTAACGAATGCCGAGTCGCAATTTTGTCCGAATTTAGTCGTTCTCTATGCGGACCATAACAACATAAGGTCTATCGAAGAAACAGATTTTCCTAAGATGCCGTCCTTGAAATATCTTTTTTTACAACACAATAGACTCTGCGATATTAAGGGTATTTTTGGGCTTTTAGCAACTCGTTTCCGCGTTTTCTCTTCTAAATCTGAATTAAATAATTTTCATTGATACGCCAGGAATACAAGATTTTCCGAGTCTGGATACTGCGATACTGGATTACAATAGAATCGAAAATTTACCCGACGATACTTTTAGATCGAATGCGAACTTAAAGAATTTAATGCTCGAAAATAATAAATTGACGACTTTGAGTTTCGCCAACGATTTATCGGAGATCGAAAAACTATTCGTTGCGAACAACAAAATTGAGGTAAATAATTGAGAAATTCGGAGTTAATGATCCCTATTATCGAGTGAATTTTTTTTTCTTAGAATAAATGTGAACTCGATAATTTGAGAGAATTGCACGATTTGAAAGAAATGACGATTTCCGGTAATCCGTTGTGCCAATGGTGCAATCACTACGTGGAAATTACTGAAATAATCGAATCTATAAAAATGATCGACGGCCATTGGATAGATTTGAATGATTTCGTCGAGGTACGGTAGAATAATCAATCGATCGTGTACAATGAATCATTTATTCGTTATATAATAATATCTACAATAAAAATACCACATCGTTTGAAAAACAATTTTCGTTACAATTATACAGTAATTTTATATATAATAATATAATATTTAGGTTTTTTTTTTTTCAATTTATTTTATTTTTTTTTCGTTCCAAATAAGATGTAGCGATGAACATTCACTTCGCGGTTGGAGTGAGAAAATACATTTTTAATTTGCGAATTTCACATTGATCTTTTTTTTCACTCAAGGATATCTTTTTTTTTTTTTTGCAATCTTCACCGCGCAGACGAAACGACGCCGAGAGTACCCTATCGTGTATTCTTTGTGTGTCTGTGTGTGTTTTTTCTTTTTTTTTTATTTTTTTTTTGTTTATTCACGTTTAGCCGAAGAATTTCGGACAAATTTCTCTTGTCGGGCGTTTCGGCCGAGTTATTTCGTGTGTCGTATCGAGATTAAACACAAGAGAAATACTTGAGATTCGTGTAATCGAATTTCGATGGCGTCATTCACACGTCTCGCGAATCTGTTTTTCTTGCGTTTTTTTTTGTTCATTTTCTTCATACTTATCTAGGAATTACTACACTTAGTTAATAGTACCGTAATGTCATCTCAATATATATCATTGTATTAGTTTACCATAATATATAGAAAATACATATAACAATTATTTAAATGACTCACAATCAATCACTTGTCGTAATATATTAATCGGTGTTAATTACATGATATCATTTTTTTATACACTTGTTCTCGTAGAGGAAAGAGGGACGAAGGGGGAGAAGTTGGGCGGCAGGGGGGCGGTGGTACAGGAGGGCTAAGAGGACAGCGAGGAAGGGAGACATTTTTTTATTTTTTTATTTTTCTTCGTACATATACATTGTCTTTGCCGTACTACTACTGAGTGAACTTTACCAGAACTTATTTCGATATCTTACAAACGTTTTTTTGTCTATCTTGTACTATTGTACGTATAACGTACCCCAGCGAACGGTCTTTATTATTTTTTTCGGTTTTTCGTTTTTCTTTTTTTTTTCAATAGTATTAACTCGCGTTAACAAAGTTCCATGCGTGGATCGAGATTAATTCTTTGTTTTTTAGCGAATAAAAACTCCGACAATTTTCATAGTTCGGAGCGTTAAAACGCATTTCGAGTTAATCTTTAACGGTACATCGCACATATATACTATATATATCTCGCATATATATCTCTTTCTCTGTGGTTTATTTACTTCTCACCTTTTTTTGTTTCTCTTTGGGAACGGTTTTTTGATATTCGTCGTGTTATTTTTTATTTTTTTGTTTTTTATGGACTTTTCGATTTTGCTCTCGTTACACTTTAAATCTTTTAGTTTAACGTGCATTTATACTTTACATAAAGGGTTTGTTATTTTTTTTATTATTTTTCTTTTCTTTTTCTGAGACGATCGTGGGTCGAATACCGATGTGCGAAGCCATTGAAAACTTGGAAGAATCACGTTTTATCGAGCATGAAATATACTTCGACTGTAGCGAGTGTAATATTACAAATTCGCGGTTGTTTTTTTTTTCTTCAAATCGACATGTTGAGTTAGGTACCCCTTTGAACGTGAGCACGATGTTTTTTTTTTTATTAAAAAAAAATTATTTTGTTTTATGGACTATTTATGTATATTAGATATAATCCAAAGTCAAGTCTCCTTCGTATATAGTCCCGAGTTTCCATATCGGGTCAACTCGACCAAACAGTCCAAAAGGAGATGTTCTTTTTTTTTCTGCCCACAATTCTCATCTCCTATAATCCGTATCGAGCGAAAAGGGTATTGCTGTAGTCGTTTCAGGTGTCAGAAATATTCCGCGTAGATTTTTTGTTTATCGTCTTTCTTTGATATGTCGAATACCATCAATTTTGTTTGTTTCAATGTCGAGAAGAGTTTTGGGCGATCGCGAAAGACTCTCGCGGCTGGTTTTACCGAACGTTACTCGTGTCTTCTTGTTTTTCTTTAGTAGTCGTTATTAATTATGAAAATACAATTCTCCGCTGGCGCGAAAAGGAGGAGAATAATATGTCGAAAAAAAAATCGAAAACAAGAAAAAAAGGCGATCTAAGAGAGTTTTTTTTTAGGGCTGGACTATCAAGGAGTTTATGGAGTTTTTTTTTTTTTCGAAAGAAGCGCGGAAGTCATAATGGCGCAGCAAATACACGTTTTTTCATTGCCATAACACCGAACAATTAACATCGATTCTCTATTGTATATTAAAATTGAATATATATATATATATATAGATGTATTTTTATATATAATGCATGTGTTTTTTTTTTCGTGTATATATAATATATTTCGAGTAATGGTATTCTTCATCATCGACGGTTACAAAGGGTATCTTTACATACACAAAAATATGTATACCTTTAACACTTAATATTTACAGACGGGAATGTACAGAAAAAGGGGTATCTCATTTTTTAGTTTCTTTTTTTTTCATTATTTTTTGTTGTTTTTCTTCTTAAATTCCATTCGTAAGAAAATATTGTCCAGCCCTAGAGATGAGTTATCTACGCGTGTTAATATCCTCGATAGTACGTGTTCGTTTTTATCTCAACTTTTGCATGTTGCTTCACGGTCTGTGTAAAGTATCGTGTTTTTTCGTCTCCCTTTTTCATTTCGTTCTCGTGATTTTTTTTTAAGTTTACTTAATACTGTTTTATAGCCTCTTAAAAGTATACGTGGTAAATAATTAGCACCGAAGTACCTTCCGGAGGTGACGTTTCGGCACCCGCGCGCGTTATTCTCTCGCGTTGCTTCTCGGTTTTTTTTGTGTTATTTTTTCTTCTTTTAACCATCATTTTGATTTGTAGCTTCAGCCATGTTTTGTTTATTTAATGTTATTTTATTCGGGTTATCGAGTAATTAGTTGGGATTTATGGGATCTTTACACTTTTAGCCGATAATAGTGGATCCGCGGATCGAGAACCGAGAACACTCGATTGGACGTTAAAGTGAGAAAAAGAAGTGAACACAAAATGAAAGTTTATCGATGGCGAGAAAAGATCGAAGATGAGATCACACTTTCATTTTTTTTTAATGTTTCCGAGTCTTTCCAATGACTTTTCTGTGATTGTCTCGTCTTGCCAAATCACCGATCGTGCTAATTTCATATCGATGAATGCGCGTACGGTTCTCGAATCACCGCGAAAATAAATTCATTAGATGAAAATTAATTCGATCTTATCAATGTAATTCATACACGAATTGCTTAATGCATGGTATGACACGCGAAATCAATGCACCTTTATACACTTTATTATTGCATACTACACGTTTGCGATTGTGATATTCATAGCACCGTTCAGTTTCGCATTATTATTTTTTTTCTCATTATTTAGTTTTTCCTTTTTCTTCTGTCACAAATCGCATCTGCGAAGAAGAATGTCAACGATCTTTCCAAGCGTACAACGGAACAATTGCAGGTTTCGCCGAAATCTCATTACGCTTTTTCCGCTTTTTGATTAAACAGAATTTTCTAGAAAGTTTGATTGAAAAAACATTTGATTAGTCCTTCGTACGCAAAAAATTGGCACAAAATTTATTGTTTGATTAGTTCAATTGTGCGTGGCAACTTATATATCAGACGATAAGTGATCGATTGGCGAACAGTGCTCAATTTTTTTCTTTTTTTTTTCGAATAGTAAAATCGTAAGAAATCACATTTAGGGGAGTTGAAAGATAGATTCGGATTTTCGTATGTCTGTGTGTGTGCTAATGTTACGAATTTTACGCTTCGAGTTTGAACTTTTTTTTTCAGTCTCTTATTAGCGATGTTTTTTTTTTTTTCGAAAAACTCAAAAATTCGTAACATTGCTCATGAAGGATATTTTTCTTAATGATATAGAAGAACAACACGAATAGGGCGAAGGCTACCGATTGCTTTAGACTTTTTTTTTATCTTTCTTCGATCAGCTATGTTCGAGCAAATGTAATGAAAAAAGAATTGTCGATCGGAGCTTCCGCCAGGCGTACGAATATAACGGTATTTCCTATACAGATATAGATGACGAGAAAATATTTTTTACTCGGGACCAACACGAGAGTCCTGTCATAGTCCTTACAAATTAATACTTTCCGCCACTCTCAAGCCCCCAATGCGTTACAACGCTCGAACCTTTCGACGCGGACGACCAACCCCCGGACGACAATCGACTCGATTATTTATATTAATTTATATATATATATATATAAATCGAGGTCTTTTCCATCCACTCGAAAATTCCATCCATGGGTTTCGACGTCGGTACTCGTGAGTGGGATTCAACTCTCGATCGATCGACCGATCGATCGCCCATTCACTTTTTTTTTCCGATTAACTATACCGAAACCTACGTATTTACATCAATTCCTTGTAGAGATAGCTAGGATTACAGTTTTATTTTTAGTTTTCTCATTTAAAGATAAACTACGCAATAGAGTCGTTAGAAAAAACAACGCGAGCACGCGGGCCCGCCGAAAAATCCGTAGATTTAATCGAATTAATCGTAAACCGGACATCCTTTCCTTATCACAACACTAAACGATTTTTGACGAAGAATGAAAAAGACCCCGGCTGGACAATGGCCCGTCGGGCATTCCCTGGACATTTTCCCGTTACAATTTTTTCTTTGTTTTTGCTTTTCATTGGCTAGACAGACGTTTATTACATTCAATTCGATGAAAAAAAAAAAAAAGATTAAAGGTAACATTTTTTTTCTCTTTTTCGTCGTTCCAATGCGCTTTAGACACGTGTGCGTACTTGGCGCTTAGAAAAATAAACGAGTCGCGGTGACTCGAAAGTGAATGCTTTTTTTTTTACGATGTGTGCGAAGAATTTTGTCTCTCCCTTGTTTCGTCTCACTCTCTCGGGCAGTGAAAGTAGAGTGCGCGTTAACGGAATTAATCGGTACAGTAGTGATACAGTTCGTTTTTTTTTGTTTGTTTTTGGCACATGGTTCACCGGGTCTGTCACCCTTCTCACCGTTTCGACTGGAGCACATGTATTTCTTTTAGTAATCTCAATATTGAAATTTGTGACGATGCGAAAATTCACCATCACCGATTTTCGACTAATAATTTTTTTTCTTTGAAAATCAATTTAAAAAAATCGACCAAAACTCAGTTTTGCATGAAAAGTCGATACAATCGATCGAAATTTAATTGTAAAGTAAAACGGAAGTCGGTATTTAGATTAATTTTAACGAATTCTTATACAAATAGAGAACAGAACCGAATTGGCTTGGTAATCCGAAAAGTTCTCGCATCGTCTTTAGAGGCGAATGTAAAGTTAGGGAGAGCATTCGTGTGTAGTGAGAGAACGAGAAAGAGGGTTATGAGTGTATTAAATCTGTAACGCATTGAAATGACATTCCGAATAAATCAACCCATTCGTTTTAATTTTAAACACAAAATTAGTGTTAATTCTCACGTAACGCTGACTTCGCTATATGTAATTTTTTTTTTCTTCAAATTCCCTCGTGTAACGTTAACGTTCTCCCTCTCGTTCCTCTCTCTCAATCTCCTTCTACGTTCTTCAATTCTCATTTAATATCGTAGTTAAAAGTCAACGATTAGTTACCAGAACACAAGGCACTTGGCTTATACATCATATTTATTTATTCAATTTTTTTCTTTTTTTTTTTTTCTTTCGCTATTTACTTCTTTTGGTATAGCTCGGTGTTGAGATAGCTAACGCTGTTTTGGGACGCGCTGCGAACGGATCACCGAGGTTCTGGTAGTTCAAAAAACGCCGAGGGACATTTATTTCATTTATAATATATGTATATATATATATATATCTATATTTAAGTGACGCAATAAGCTTTCGATAAGAGATTTTTAAATGTATTTCTTATTGACGCACCGAGGGGGCTTTCGAAGCGAGACATCCGCGTAGTTTCGTGTTGTACAGTAGAAAAAGACGTGTTTTTGTTTCGTTTTGTTTTTTTTTTTTTATCGCGTTTGATCGGACCGATTGCAGCGCGTCCGGAGACGTCGATGAAAATAACACACACCAGTCATTCACAATATCCATAGAAGAAAATAGTCATATATCATCGTACATTTATACTATGTATGCAATGCCGTAATAATATATATATAATATATTTATATATATAATATATAATTTATTCATTTTATATATTCAGTATTTTTTTTTCTTATAATATTCATTCGTGAACGACGATTAGGGTTTTTTTTTTCTCATTTATATTCCGAGTATTAAAAACTCTTTATTCTCTTTTAATCGCACGTTTAGCTTTTTCATTATTTTTCATCTTTGATCGGGTAATAGTGGGACTTTGGTAGAGTTCAGTTCATACAGGTGGATCAATAGTTTTATTTTTTTTTCTTTTGTTTTCTGGTGGTTTACGAATTTATAATCGATCGGTGGAAAAAGCCAAAAATGCGTTACGACAATCGCATATTGGGGAATCGCGCGTATGGTTAAGTGTACTTTTTGTGTGTTTGTTAAAATACCTTTACGACGATTTCATCCGAGTCAACTTTGTTTTTTTTTCTTAATAATTTATTTATCATGACATTCGCACCTTCGTTTCTGTTTTTTTTTCTTGTGTTTCGTTTGCTTGTTTTTTTGTTGTTAATTTTCGTGGCCTCGACAGACGGACATCGGTGTCCGATTGTTCGTTTACAGCATTAGCAAGTTTTGAGTACTCAGCCGCACTTCGCGCACACCGTTTTGCTTTTTTTTTTTTTATCATATACTCTCTTATCTGGGACTATATATATATATATTTATATGTATATAATGTATAATATCCATATTCAATATGTATATATGTATATTAAATGAAGTGGTACGTATGTATACGCGATATATTAACGTGTAGAAGCTAATTTCAATGTACAGATTTATCGCTTCAACATAATACTGATACACGGACTCTCGTTGCCCTGGCTAAGCCGTTTTTTTTTTCTTCGGATTTGTAGCTTCGCGCCCGTTTATTTTTTCTTTTATTTCTATTTATTTCGTCTTGCGTGTAATTGCATCTTTTTTGCTTCGTGCGTTGAACAGTCGATGAGTCGCGTTGCCTAATGCTTCGTAGTTTTTTGTAAAGCTTCTTTTTTTTTCGTAGATAGGCTCTGGTAGGCATAGTTGCCTTTTTGTTACGATTTACAGCGTCCTACGTTCGTTAGTGGGTTTATCGGGGTTCATTGTTTAAGTTTATTAAACTTAGGCCCAGCCTTCGTTTCTTCATTTGGCAACTTGGATACCACATCACACTTGAAATTGACTGAACGGCTTCAGTTTGTATTTATTACGCATTACAGTTAGTCTAAAAGGTCTTAAACAAAAATCACCATGATCGATAAAGAACGTGATTTTTTTTTTTTTTCGAGAAGACTCTCCGTAATGAGTAATATAATTATCCAGATAGAAGTTCTGGCGAGCTGTAGCGTCGTCGATTCAGAGAGACGACGTAACGAGTATTGCTTGCGGCACGATTGAGCGAAGGAATTATTAATTTTTTTTTATCGAGAGACGATGAAAAGACGAGACTCAGACTTAACTTGAGCAAAACGTTATTTCCAATTAGGGCGAAAGACTATTTTAATACGATAATAATTTAAGGATACTATAGTGTATATATGATAGTCTATTGATAAAACTAGTTGAGCATAGAAGGTGGAAAAAAGATCGAAGACGCATTAAGCGTCGACGTTATAATATTGCTAATGGAGGACCTTCTCCATTATTGCAACTATTCGGAGATTGGCTGACTTCAATATTATTATTAATTTCAAAAAGAAGACTCTTCAATGTTTAAAAAGATTAATATCAATGTTTCAATAGTTTCAGTTAAAATTCGTAGCTTTCGTAATTGTCCCGAACGATGTTGACATGTTTTCGTGATAGTAGACTTCTTCTCGTAAATAAAAAATTGATAAGAGATTATAATAGATACCAATCTCCGCACCAATTATTCAGAAAGATAAAAATTTGGGAGTGAAATCTACAGATATAATACTTGAGCCAAGAGAAAAATTTGTTTTCGAACAATGATTTGATGTGATCGCCAATCGTCTCTCGTCGTACCGACGCGGCAGCCCGCCCCGCTATCTCTCCCATTAGATCGATCCTATTAACAATTTTACGCATTAATCGTTAGAAGTTAAATGTATAGAATAGTGTAACATCAAATAGAGTAGTGTAAAGAACCATGCGTGGTGTATAGAGATAGACATTAAAGTAGGTAATAGGTAAGAGGACGATAGATTACAATATCGATAATCCATAATAATGATTTTTTTGTTTTTTTTTTTTGCTTTTTTTTCTTCTTCCATTCGTTATTTTTTTTAAGAGTAAATTTTGTGTAAGACGTTGATGATTCTTTAGTAGACTTTTTTTCTCTTTAATACAGTATTTTGAGCACATTCCTCAGGTGTATAACCACGCTACACTTTCTTCATCGAGTTGTACCAATATATTCTCGTCCCGCACGACGGCTTGCCATATGTTTTGATTTTATCGTTTGTTTGTCGTAATTAAATCATTTCAGTTCTTTTTTCCACGTACGAGTATCATGACGAATGATACAATGGCGTACTCTGTATGTGTTTTATTTCAGCAGTAAATCCCAAGGGAAGAATTCTACTTTAATTTATAGAACCGACTATCGTAATTGCGACTGGGAGTTGAAGATTATTGTTTCGATACTTTTGATTGGTTTTCGAGATAAAATTTATACGGAAAAAGGAAATATTGTTAGATGCATTGAGAATGAAAAAAAGATCGATCAATTAAATCGAATCATAGTTCGAATTAAATCTTTAATTTAAATTTGTTCATTCGCACCGGTGGTACTTAATTTTTTTTTCTTTTTTTTTTTTGCTGGCTGTGTGTGTGGCAGTACAATATCGGTACAACTCACTAGTTGATGGCACGGGTCCGCCTATGTACAAATATGTAATACCATATACCACATACCATTTAATTACATCACATATTTATCATTTTGTTATATATATATATACTTTTTTTTGTTCATATATATATATCATAATTGTTTGTTTTTTTTTTGTTTGTTTTGTTTTTCCGTGACGTGGAGGGACTCGTTTGTACAATTCATGCATATCTTCGTTACTATTTTCATTGCTTCGTTAATTGTAATTCAGCTTAGCAGCCCTTATTCCCGTTCTGAAGTAACAGCCTCCAGCGATCTTTTTTTTTTTTTTTCTTTTTTTTTTTTTTACACAGAATCTTCCGTTTTTCAAAGCCAGAACACTGTTGAGAATGAAAGATGGGACATTTTTGTGATTTTAACTTTGAAGATAATTAAAATTGCGGATTAATTATTCGATTGCGTGTTCTGGATTCAAATTAGACGACTCTAATGCGCTTTCCTATTATTTCTCTTCGTTTCATCACAATCTACGAGGTTTATTTTTCCCCCTCTGAATCTCTAGTTTCGTTTACGAGTTACAATTACATTACATAATTATCATAGTAGAAACTTAGTTTCCGTAACAAGTGTATTGTCTTAAATGATATGTCTGCTAATTTTGTTTTTTTTTTATCTTCCGACGCGCCCGCGATCGATATCTCGTCGAAACCTCGTCGAAATTCGTAACAATTTTTTTTTCTTTTCTCTTCCTTACGCCTTAAACAAACTAACTTTGAGATTCGAAGTTGTAGAACCTTATTTATAGTACATAGATTCGCTAAGCTTTGTTTTTTTTCTTCTTCTATTAACTCTTACCTTTCTTTACGCTGGAGGCTGTTATACAAAATTCACAGATTCTTGTCGTGTGTGTAACTAAGATATATGACGAATAAGTACTTTCGAGAACACTGTATTATCGGAAATGTAGAATTAAGTTATTTGCCGTTTGGGAATCAATTTTAACGTTATTTTTAATTAATTAAAGTATTTAAGTACCAAAGACCCAAAGTTCCGGTCGCAAATTTTAAGCGATGGCTAAAAATGACATTTCGGAAAATTAAGAACATTTTTTTTGTTTATTTCGTAATAATTTACTGAAGTTCTCGAATGTACTCATTCAATGCTTGCGGTCTGTAAACGAATTGTATAATGGGGAAATACATATTTTTCTTTTTTTTTTTTTATGGCCGGACCGTTTGATTTTCAGTTCGTCGTTCTTTTTGATTGGAAAAAATATTGAAAATGAGAAATACACAAATACAAGAGTTTCATGCATTAACTGTATGTATATATATATATACGATTTAATTCCGAAAGTCTAGAGTTCTAAAAAAAAACGCAGTTTTTGTTTCGCGATTGTAAATCGCTAGACTCTCGGAAGTAGGCCGACTGTATACAAACATCGAACAGGTTGAAATATATCGGAAGCTAATATAAATAGTTGTCAAAAGATCATAAATGACCCGAAGGTATCCTCGGTCACTCGTTTCTCTCTCTCTCTCTTTCTCTCCCTCTCTTCTTTTTTCGATTCTTTCATTTCCGTTCACTCTAATCGAGAAAATGTTAAAAAGTTAAAATGTATAGAGTGAATGTTTTATTTGTTTAAATGGTAAAAGTTAATTAGAAGACGATCGTTAACAGTGAATATAACAATATATATTAAAGGTACAGTTAGATGTGTCTACGATTGGCAAATCTCTTGAATAACAATTTATAGTTTCTGCATAAGTGAAACTTTTTTTTTCGCGATACAAAATGCATCACTAGGCGCGTCTTATACATCTTTGCGAACTCTTATAAAATATCGTTTGAAAACATTGAGCTGATGATTTTTTAGCTCCAACGAATGAATCGAGTGACTGTTTTTTTTTTGACTAACCAACATTTTAGGCCATCGATATATAAAAAAAAAACAAAATATTGGTAATTATTTGGTTGTATTCAAAACCTAATGAATTGTCGTTAAAAATCATTTTTCGCAAGTTGTTTTCGATCGAGAAAAAAATGCAACAATTTTTTATTCGCGATTGAAAAAAAAAAAAAAGAAGAAATAAATTAACTACAACACAATGCCATTTCACGATTGTTTTTCCAAGAGCCTCGCCACGTAGACTCTAGAAAGGTAGAAAAAAACCAAGCAAATTTATATTCCTAGTAATATTTATAGTATATAATAATATATATATATATATAGACCCCTCCTAGAACAGACTAAAATCTAATATACCTAATTTCTGCGTAAAATTCATTTTGCTTTTTCTTCTTCTTTTTTTTTGTTTAATCAATTGTACATACAGACATTCACGTTCATATGTACAGAATTCATGTACGCGCATTTTTATGTACACACAATTAATACAATGATCGTTCAATAGAGGTAAAGTTCTTCGTCTTCTTCACTTTTCGTTTTTTTTTGTATCTCAATAATAAGGATTCGCTAGATTCGTGTATGTGTCGTCGAGTGCGAGTATAACGTATGTATAATCGTATGTGACAAGATCCCGTTGTGTCGGCGATGCCGAAACGCCTGCGGATTGGAAACTTTAACAACTTTCTTAGGGAGCTAAGCATTTTTTTGTATCTATCCTAAAAAAAAAACCTAAAAGATAAAACTATATTTTACGTCGATGTAAACATAGAACTCGAATCGAACGAAATATTATCAGTTATGGCGAACTTATCATATTTTTTTTTTACGATTTCGCTTCGTTGGCAAAGTTTTTCGCGTAAATCAAAACACAAGCATTCTCACAAATCCTGCGTGTATATTACAGTAAAATTCGTACTATTAGATATTACCGTTGAGAGTTAATTTACATAAATAACGCGAACCGGGCGACGAAGATAGGAAGAAGGTCGTGGGACGGTAGGAAGTGGAGAAACAAGAAAAAATGTTCAACAAATCTATCGCGACTTGGCGGTTTGCCGCTTCGTCGTTCTTCTGACGTAATTACAATTATCATAACTAACTAAGTATATATAGAGATGTAAGAAGGTTTAGAGACCGAGCCGTTTCTCGATGGAGAACTCGAGCAAAAATTGCGCGTTCGAACTTTTGGTTTTGTCTCTCGGAGACGCAGAGACAGGAAGTCGGACCGGCCGTTGTGCGAAAACATTTCGATAAGCGGATGTCATAGATTCACAGCCACGAGCTAATCTTCAATTTATGTTTCATTCAGTCGGATGGATCGTGTTCTACGTCTCGGATAAAAAGTTTCGATACGAATCGTCAATAGAATTGGAAGTTTTTCGCCGAAAAACACGTTGGTGATGGGCAAAGTATTATTCGAAAATTTGTTCAAATAAATTTTTTTTTTAATTATTAATTAAGGCAAATTATTAATAGCAATTAATTGCAATTTTGAGAGTTAAGAATTTTTTTTAATTCGCCTATCACCATCGATAATCGACGCGGTTACTCGAGCGCGTGGCGATCGAACTCCAAGCGCGAACAACCATAGAACGAAGATGAGAGATATTTTTTCTTTTTTTTTTTTTTTACACACGGTATCGTGTGATAATGGTAACAGGTAACGTCAATGTGTTGTGTGGCACAAGTTTTACGATTAAACCGAACGATTTTCTATTCGTTATTCGCCAGTAATTCTCGTAGTCATTTAACTAGATAAAAATTAATATCATCAATATGATTTTCCTCGTGCAATCGCGTCCGCCAAGTTTTCACTTATTTAGTCAGGCCGCGAGAGTTGGCGGACTTTGCAATGACGATAGAGATCGAACTCGTTGCTTTCAAGATTCTTACTGTTACTTCCTCAAGATCGTTCGAAGATTGTCTAAATAAGAGTTCAACTTCGAAGTTCCATTAACCCTTTGATTCAGTTAGAACTTTTATTGTTTAGTTTTTTGTAAAACATCGATTAATCAATCAAATAACTCGAAAAACAAACGAAAAAAAAAAAACATTTCAGGACAAACATGTCATGTGATTATCCATAAAAAAAATAGTTTCCTTAAACCTTCACGTACGGTGTCTAACAAGGAGGCACAGAGATTGCCAGTCTCCGATCTTTAAATGATTAAAATTTTAACAAAACGCGTTTTTTTCTCACTCCGAGAAAATGGTTAGAGGTATTTGAGAATCTTATATTCTTCGACAACGTAGGAACACAAATTTCATTATAAACAACAATGCTGTCGTTCCATAGTAGAAAAAAAAACAACTTTTGCCAACCGTACGGAAAGGAGTTAACGAAAATAGAATAAATTTCGTGAATCAAAGGATTAACTTTACCTCAAGTTTCTCCATTTCACAGTATCGTGTGTGAGGCTCTCTCGTGTATCTTTATAAACCCTGTTGCCTCCGCGATCGGAATTTCGTACTCGCGTCGTCGTTTATATATACCTCTAGAACGTTGCATTAAAGCCACTTTCGGGAAGTTTAACTCTCCGCTATAGTAAGGCCAGAACTCGGCCAGTTTCGAAGCTTCGTATAGCAGGTAAAGTCTTCGTGGGGCTCAGAGTAGTTCTCGAAGAGGATTTCTTTTGTTTTTATTTTTTCCTTTTTCTTAAGTTTTCACGACACGAGTATCCGCCCGAAGTATTCGCATCGGTATAAGGAGAGTATAAGAAAAGAGAATTTGTATTCTACCTGCGAGGTGAGAGAGGCGATTTCCTTGCGGCGAGAAATACAATATCGTTCGAGTGAACGAAGATATATATTTATACGTATATACGTATATATATATATATCTTGCGATTCCTCTTGTTCTCAATTGTACTCTCGCGCAATGTTACAGCCTTCGTTAAGGTAACTTAAGTGTAACAAGACGAATATTCTATGGTGGCCTCAATCTCGTTGGATTGTGCCACAAGTGATTGGCGTTTGGATTGCTGGGATCGTTGACGCTCGATGACAATTTGTTCGGATAATCCGTCGACTGTGTTGTACCGTTGATCTGCTGTTGATGATGCTGCGGTTGCTTAAGTTGATGCGTTATTGGCTGCTGTTGTTGATGGATAGGCCTCTTAGAATCTTGACCCGTTGTATCGGGTGAGGGTATTGGCCGATGTGATTTCATGTGGGCACTTCTGCTTTTCACTTTGTTGAAAACTCTGCGAAAATTAGGATTCACATTTATATTAATTGATATTTCGATTCTTTTTTTTTTTCATTCTTTCTGAAACTTAGCTGAACCGTAGATGTATTACATTAAAACGTTTATCGTCGAGCTGACATCGAGATAACTACAACGATAGCAAATATCGAAATGCTTAGGGAATGTTGAGACAGTGAGAGTTTTGTGAGATAAAGCTGAATTAATTCATTAGCAATATCAGGCGAGCGACTTACCCTCGAATATCCGTCGAAAAATCGAACTCAGTGTCTCGCGTTTGCGTTTTTCCTCGCAGACGTCAGAAATCACTTTACTTGTTTATTTGCATTCGGTAAACATTATAAAAAGTCGTAATATTTGATTTTTAATGTTTATCAAATATTCCGTATATGTATTAAAAAAAAACATGAAAATTCTCGGTAATTCGCTCGCCTAAAATTGTCATTCGATAAAAAAAAATATTCTTTCATAAATTACAAATGTTATAGACGTGATGCTTGCATGCGTATCGACACTTAATTCATACATTAGTATTTTTCAAACTAAACACTGACAAGGTGACATACATGAGCAGGAAAAACGTAAACGATTATTTATCGTGAAATACGATATAAAAAAAGGAACAAAAAAAATTGTAGCAAATTAAGAATAATCGTTGATATTAGCGAATATGTTCCTCCGCTGGCTAATCCAGTAATTCTGTGTTCTATCTAAGTTCTACCGTACGACGATGTTCCTGTTAGTTTATCTATGATAAATAATGACAAATGACCGACCCGATTGTGACAATATACTATAGAAAAAAAATAAATAAAAAAAATCTGTTAACCTCCACTTCGTCCTCTATGATTATATTTTCCTACAAGCTTCCGTAACAGAAAAACAAAAAAAAAAAAAGAAGAAAAAATGTAACTTTCGGTATCATCGCAGCAGAGGACGGAAATGGATGATTTAGATTAGATTAGAGACTTACTTCCCGCAAATCTTGCAGGGGTAGTGAAGTGGGGTGGGCACGGGTAGTTGTTGCTCAGAGCTAATGTGAGTTTGTGAGTTGTTGTTGACTGTGGAGTTGCCGATATTGACGGCTTTGGCGGTTTGGGTGCATCCGGTCATCGTTACTGTTACGCTTCCGCTAAAGCTCTGACAACACAAAGAAAACACAAAGCCAAAATAAACAACACAACAACAACACAATCAAACGTGAAACAACGAGACACGGGACAATTTCGTACTGCCAACGATATAGTTTATTTATATATATACATACATATATATATATATGTATGAAGAATATAGACGGCACAGGCGAGAACTGCTTTGTTTTTGGTGGTCTCAGGGATCAAAAAAGCGTGTTGACGACAGTGGAAACTTAAAAAAAAGGTTTACAACGAACGACATGCGACAATTAACGTTCACATGTACAAGGAAATTTGGTATTCAATATTTTTTTGTAGGGACGCATGTTAAAAAAAAAAATTCGCAAGTTTCTTCGCAGCTACAAAATGTTGTTTCTATCGTTGATAAATCATCTTATAGCGTTGTTGGTCGATTAGTTTCAAGGATAGTCTTACGTTAGTTATGTCGAATAACGTTCAAACAAAACATTTACGATAAACACACAACACAAGTAGTACAACGAAGCTGCTGCTGCTCTGTTCGACGGATAAAAGAAGCATAAAAAAAAAGTGATACTCACATCAGGGCAGTCGTAGGCGAAAAGCCTCAATTCCCCTTCGCTCGTCGTCAGCGTTGCCGAATTCTCTCTCTCGTTCGTCTGCAACTATAATTCAACGAAAATCGTACAGAAAACTATGAACGCTTTTAAATCATTAATCAATCTTTTTTTTTCATATTAATCAATTATGAATTTTTCGATGAAATTTCGATAATGAATTTTTCGATGAATTATCGAAAGAAAAGTCCATGAAGTTCGAGAACTCACCAGTGTGCGATGAAGTATAGATTTTTCCTCGCTGAAGTCCATTTCCGTTACGGACGCAATGGCATCGCGTAATTCCTTTGTATCCTTAGTATCTCTGTTGTAATCTTTGCTCTCGGTTTTGATCTTTGGTTTTCCGTGTCTCGCACGTAGCCTCTTGTACTCGTCCGGACAGAGCCTCTTCCACAGGTAGTAAAATTGTACGCATTGTTTTGTCGTTTTTGTACCGACGTCGCGCGCGATCGCGGCAAAGTCCTTGTTGTACTCGAGTAGACCCTGATAAAAAACGCCCATCTCGTGGGACGTCCAACGATCGGACTCGTGGCACTCGTAGCTCAGCAACGGATGCTGCGATGGCAGTGTCGGGGTGGGTCTCATCAGTTTCAGCATTGCTTCCTGTTAGAAAACAAAAAAAAAGATTAAAATTTTGTCATTGTAATAAAATAAATTCGGTCGGGTTGAAGGACTTCGACCAATGGCCCCATCAGCCTCGTAAAAAAAGAGAAATCCGAATACAGACGACGAATTCATTGACTTCATTAGCGACGAATACTTGTACACAACTGACGCTAATAAAACGTATTTCACTACTTACTAATGTAATGTAAATCTCTAAACGATTATGCATAACAAACGAAAACTTAAATAGACGATTGTCTTACATGAATATTTCCTTTGCACATATGCAAAAGGTGAAGAGCATATTCCTTGTTTCTTCCGCCGCCAGGAGTGGCCGCGCAACAGGCGAACTGTAGATACATCTCGACTGAAAATGAAATTATTGCTTTAAGTATTATTCCCTTTAACGTAATTCTATATCAAGTAAAGAACCCTTCATTTCGGTTCGATTGAAAAAAGAACTGTTGATTTCGTAAAAAAAAAAAGATTTCTCAACGAAGAACTTGACTTACGTTCAGTGTCAGTGAGGTGGCAAGTTATGCCGGGATCCCAAAGCGGATGATCGGTTTCTCGTCCACCTCGTCCTCTGTCACCGTCGCATCCAACCGGAGGTATCGTAGCTTGATACCTCGTGCCAATATTTATTCTCGGCGGTGGTCCATCGTTTCCTTGCGAGTCGTCAGAACTGAATTCCGAATCTCTCTCATGTTGATGTAATCTTGCGTACAGACCCGGTCCAGATCTCGAAGGATCCAAGATCGGCGGTGGTGTGTAACTGCTGTCCCAGTGTCGATCGCACGCGCGTCTCAATCGCGACGGATAGGAATGCGACGAGTTAGTATAGTGTCCCTCGATTCTCGGTCTTTTTCTCGACTGTCTAACCGGACTACTCGTGGGTATGCTGCCGGGACTGAGAAATATATCGTCGTCCAACAATTCCTCTTTTATCTGCTCTATAGGTATCGGCAAACTGTTTATCGCTATTTTGTGTTTCAATGAATTCTTCGTCGTTTGACCCGTCTGTATAAGAAATTTTGCCGGATTGATAGCGTGCTGATGTATCTGATTCTGATGGAATTGATGAGTCTGTACGTTTAATCCTTGATTCGATATGTTTACGATACCCGGTTCAATTTTTGGACTCGCCAGACGTATCTCCTTTCTGAATGTCAATGCTGGACTCAACGAACCGGCGGGTACCAAAACGTTCGCTTTCGGCAATCCACCGCCGGATGTCTGTATCAGTTTATACTCGCCGTTGTTATCCAAAACGATACCCGCGACGCTGCCGTTACCGAGACCGAAGTCGACGAGATTCTGACTCGTTATCAATTTGTACGATTGAAATTCAAACTTTCGTCTGCCAACGGTGAAGTCCTTCGGGCTCGAGGACAGTAGGGGATCCTCAGAATTTGGCATCATTTGATTTTGTAACGCGTGATGCGGCGATACCGGAAAACCGGTGGAGAAAGTTCCCGGACCCGGTGAAGACACTGAGGAGGGTGGCAGAGAAGACAGCGGCGATGGCGCCGGCGTTGCCGAAAGTGGACTCGGCAACGGTGAATTTGGATTTGGCGAACCGGGACCGTAGAGGTCGGCGTCCGTATCCGATTCGCCGGGAAGAACTTCGCTCAACGCTTCCTCGACCGCCTCCGCTGAAGACATCGTTGTCGTGTAGAAAGCTGCCGACAATGGTGACGATACCGGTCGTACAGTGTCCGGATCCTCTTGAGGGCTCAATAACGGCAGTGTACCCGTTAGAAGTCCTTCCTGACTCGCCGGTGGTGTTGGATACGTGAAACTCGGACTATCGTGTCTCGTGAGGGGCGAAGGCAACGGTGACTGAGCCGGCAATGTGTGAGGACTCTCCGTGTATTGCGCACCGTACGTACTGAATTCCGCTAACGAATCGGGTAATGGCGAATTCACCAGAGCCTGAAGATCCGGATTCACCGTGTGCTGAGACGTGAAACGATCCTCGAGCGTTATGTCTTGCAACTGGTCCGACGCTTGTTCTTGCAGAAGACTCGACGTCTGGAACTGAAAAAAAATAAATGCAATCGATATAAATTTTTAGCAATTTCTTAAACTCATTTAAAAGTTCTTTTTTCTTGAAATAACGATCTTATTATGGATTATTTGCTATGTTATGGATCACGTAACAGATTTAACATTATAATATAAAAAAAAAAGTAAAAGGTTTATTTTTTTCTACTGGCATAGAATTTTCTTTTTCTCCAATAGACGTTGCTTAACATTTTTCACCTTGCGAACTTCTTAATTAGCGCATTTGCGACATTATTACATCTGTAATTGATCAATTGCAAAGTTTAGTCGTTGATTTCCAATCGGACGATATTCAAGGCAGGAAATTAATTATCAATATAGATATTATTTACCTGAATGGAATCCAATTGGGTCGCGTGAAGTAGTACGGAGTCCGGTACAGCAGTTACTTGTTGGAAAACTTCGTCCTGCAAACTCGGACTGAAGTAGCCACCGTCCTCGGAATATCCGGTCATCGTGAAACTCTCCGTTACTGCCGGTTGCGTCGGTGCCTGAGGTTGGCTCGATTGTTGTTGTTGCGTCGCAGTCGTCGACGCCACCGAAGTCTGATAAGTTAATTGAACCCTTTGCCCCGGATCGGAAGTGGCTCTCTTCACAGCCATTTTCGTTGTGCCCTGACAAAAGGCAATTCATGCAATTATAATCCATATCCGCACAGAATTGACTTCGCTTAGCGTAGCCACAACTCCGGAGTTCTCCATTAGAAAAATCGTAATAAAATTCGAAAAAAAAAACGAATCTTTCTTATCACCGAAGCTGTTTTTTAATTATGTGTAAGTTAGCTTCTTCCGGTTTTACATGAAATTCATTATATTATACCTTGAGAATCATATCGGCGAGTGCTTGCGCCTGCGCCTGCGTCTGTGCCTCCTGCAGTTGTTTCTGGACGGCGGCATGACCGCCAACCGTAACGTTTGGTTGCCGGAAGTGTTCCGTGTCCGAAAGTCTTCGTATCTTTTCACCAGCAGCGAGGGGCGGCGGCGCTGGTACGGCGAAACTCGTTTTACAGATAACGTGAGTCGAGCCATCCGCCTGATTCGTGAATACCGCATTCGCGCGCGCCTGATTGCTATTGTTCGCTTCTGTTGCTGAAAGACGAAGGGGAAAAAAATCAAGGAAAATGAAAGATTGTACCTCAATTCAAATATCATTCGACGAAAAAATTTAATTAATTTAATTAATTCAATTATTCTACGAATGAGGCAAGGAAACGGCTGAAAGTTCTCGACAAACGAGTGTCCTCACGAAAGTTTCACGAGTCAATGAGAAATTTTCTCCCAGTGGCATAATTGCTCATTTGGGTTGAATGCATAGCCGTGTCGGCATTCGAGAAACGAGTGAATGAACGAGAGATGAACGACAGCAGCGACGGCTGTCTCCCGTTCATTTTTCAATCAGAACGTCAACGTGCTCTCTCGTGAAGTCAACCGGTGGAATAAACATCGACGTCGCGCGACTGGTAGTATGTACGGCCTTGTTGAGGGTACGAGTGTCCCGGAGAATGGGAAACACGATGGGGGAGACGAACAAAAGATCCTTTTCTCTACTGTCCTCCCGATAGACATGAATTCGTTGCTGGTCCCTTCTGCGCATTAACGCTCTTCTCGTTCGCTTCTATACAAACGCTATACCGTCGATTGTTCAACTGGACGAAATGAATGAACGAGAGAAAGAAGAAAAAAGTACATTGAAGAGTAATAGACGTTTCTATCAAAATATTATCTTTTTTTTCTTTCTGTCTTTTCGATAAAAATCATAATACGCGAAATTATAAAATTAATAAACGCTTGGAATTTCGACGCTGCAAAAATCGTCGAACGCGTTTGTTAATACTAATAGAAAAAAAAGTGTGTTTTATCGAAAAATTTCACCGGAGGTAAAAAAAAAATCATTTTATATTTTTTTCTGTGTAATAAAAAAAAAGCTCGAAATCGTGCGCGGAAACGAGTCGACAATTTTTATTCAACGTGAATAACCATGTGATTTATCGAAAATGTATGCATGGCCATTCGTGGATGTAAAAAAAAAGTAGAGAAAAAAAGAGTTTCATTATAATCATAAAATTCGGCATATTTATTGTTGAATGAACGGGATAACTGTTCTCTCCGTACAAAGCGAAATTATTTTTTTTAATTCTTCGATCGATCGAGCGCTTATAATTTTGATTGAAAAATGTGTGCGATCCATGAAAATTATAACACTGTTCGTTCTTCCGTTAAAAAACCTTCGCGTTTTTTTTTTTTTCGTTTCGGAAATGAAAATAAAAAACTCTAAATCATGCATAGCCACGTTTCGAAAAATCATATCCAACGGGAATACAATGTAATTTATCGAAAAATGTATGCATGGCTGTTTCACATTCGCGGATGTAAACAAAAAAAATGGTATGGAAAGTTTCGTTATAATCATGAAATTCAGCATATTTATTGTTGAACGAAGCGCACGGGCGTCTCTTGGCGCGCATTGGAGAAGGAAGGGGGGAGGAGGAAGGGAGACTTTCCCTCTGATTTTCCGGTGGATTATTCGGTGGAAACTACGAAGCCGATTATATCTGCGAAACGCGGCTTTAATTTTGCCGCACATCGGCGAGTCGGGGACGAGTAGTCCAGCGGCCGGCTCTTCGCGCGGAATCAGCCGCCAGCCGCGGCGGTCGCGACGACCGCGATGGTGAGAGGAAACGCGTTGCCGCGACCGTTCGGTCGTTAAGCTTCGAGGGATTTTTACAAATTGGCAATCATCGATTGCGGCCTGGCAAATTGCTTTCACGGCGTGAGAGAGAAACCGACATCGTGTACCGTTGCGCTGTGAGTGAGAGAGCGACCTCGGCTCTCGACTCTTCGGTGTATACTAGCCGCGCGCGGTGCACGTATCCACCGTGCATCCGCGATGAAATAAACGCGAGAGAGCGTGCGTACGTAAACAGAGAAGAGGAACGACAGAACGAACGGGAAAAACTCGGTACCCGGAAAAGTGGGTTTGGTGAAAAAAAAAAAGCTTTTTTTCAAACCTGACTCGCGCGAATTCCTTCTATACGATCGACATAGAGGGAGATTCCGGGAAAAAGCAGCCCTGAATAGCGAGGTTTCTGTGTTAATTGCAGAATAATATTCTCAGAACGCGAATGTGTTTCGAACCATTTCTCGTTTTCATGCGGACGAAAAAAAAAAGAGAAATATATATTTCACATGTCTTGAAATTCCGGAAACTGGCATTTTGTTATCGTAAATCGTTTAAGCGTAAAATATATTCTATAAATTATCCACGAATTCGTCGAAAGAAAAAACAAATCCTCGTTACCGCTTTTTTTTTCTACGTCGATAAAGTAATACAAAAAAAAAGTAACGTACGTAATTCTGCGGTGAAAAGTTCACAAAATTGTCGGTCTATTACGGTTCGGCAAACTTTGTTTCATAGAGAACAACAAAACCGTGAAACGCCCTGATTAACTACCCGCTGCATAACATGATTAGGATATATTTTTTTTTCCGTTCGTTCAGCAATCTGGCAGACCGTTATGTCGACGAAAGCATCGACGTTAATGCAGCAACGCCGAGGTTATACCTGCGTTGTCAGCGTCCCATCAACCCGCCGAGTTCGCACGATCGGAACGAGAATGCATCTCTCTCCCCAACGGCAAATTATTTATCGATCGATCGCTGACAAAGCGTACCGGAACTTCAGACATTCTCGAAACATACCTATCCAGCGCATCTTGTTTTTTTTTTTTTTTTTTTTTTCATTCCGACATAATTAACCTATGCTGTTAGCGTGCAGCGTTGCTCCAACGTTAAAAAATACAGTTTACAGCTTTTTTTGCAACGCGAAACGCGTTAGTTAGTTCTCAAACTCGCGTAATAGAGCGGAAGTAATTCTTGGTATTTTATTCACGGAATAATGTTTTTAGAAAAAAATAAAAAAATACGTATTAATAATCGAGGATAATAATGCCACTGAACATTTTTGCACATAATAGCAACATTTTGTTTGCTGAACAGATCGTACCAATTTTTTAACGTTATTGACCGAAAAAAAGGCAAAGTAGACGAAAAAAAAAAAAAAAACGGAACTTAGAATTTTATGATTTCGAATGAAAAGACAATTTTTCAAAGAGGTTAATGTCCTCATACTGTGGTCCATAGATAAAATAGTTCTCGATTAATCGATATTTTTCATAGTTCCAAGTTGGCAGATCGCGGAGCTTTGCCGGCGGTAGACAGAATCGAACATAAATCGTTAACGACGCGCACTTTGTTACGAAGTACTTCGGGGTTGATGCTGCTAGCGATGGTACTGCGGCCAGAAAGAGAGAGAGAGAGAGGGAGAAATTGTGGGGTTCTCTCTCGTGCGCTTGCGGGCGAACGAGCGACGCACACGAGCGTTCAAGCGCGACCCCGAGAGCTTTTGATTTATCACCCCGGCGTGGACAATGCGAGAAATATTCTGGCATGCGAGCTTCGTAAATCAGAGCCCCCGTTGTTCGCCAGTCCATGGACCGCCGTACGCGAAATATTGCAGAGATAGGAGGAGAGCGAAACGGAGAAATAAAGAGTGTTCTATAGGCAAAATGCGAAGGTGAATGCGGCGATGGGTCAGTCTAACGATTTCTCAAGATTAAGCCAAAAGCTCGGGTTCGATGGAAGAGTGAATAATAGAAGTGACGTACCTGTAGTTCTTTTCTGTATGATCTTTTCCTCGATAAGAGCTCTCACGTTAACCGATGCCGTCTGAAGAGGAGGTCCCGGCGTCTCTTTCTTTTCCGTCTTTTTATTCTCGTCCTGTGAATAAAAAAACATACAAATATCCCATTTTTCAAATTTGATTTTTCGATATAGAAGAATTTCAACGCAAGTTATGTTATTGACTTTAATTGCACCGCCATTGGCTCTGATATTGATTACAAATAGTCAGATTTTGTCGCGTGACCAATCTTAGACGCAACCGCAGTATATCTTTGATGATCGCATGCATCGAAGTTAACGCCGATCGAGATCAGCGATCTATTAGAGTTCTGGACGACTGGCAAGCAGATTACAAGCCATCCCCTTAAATTGATACGCTCGTCGCTCCTCGTGCACAGCTAATCACTGAGCCTCGGCTAATCGAGGTACCATTCGATTATCCGGTGATGGGATCTCTGGCGTGTGTGATACCCGTGCGTTCATCCACCCTATAGAGTCACGTTGCGCTGATCGCAATATACACGCGTGAACGATAGACTGCTTGGCGTGTCTACCAGAACATGGGAATCAACGATCGGAGATCGCGATCGTTGAACGTAACGGAATCCTTGTCGCTTTTGCCTCGTGACGGATCGGGATGGCGTCGCGACGTGCGACGTCGCACGGCAACGAAGATTCGACGTCTCCTGGCTTCATCCTCTAACCGGAAGCCTAACAGTTGCCTCGAGAATAGATAATGCCGGTTGTACTAATGCCGGATGTAACCGTAGCACAACATAGAATGCACGCACGTCCAATGTACGTACATATCCCGAAACCCAGGGTGGAGGGTTGATCAAACGTGGACCGGTTGAAACACAGAGGGTCAAGGGAGATCGAGACTATTCAGACGCTGAAGCACGAGACGAGATCGGGAATCACCTCAATTTCCTATGTCCGAGTTCGATACATCACGTACGAAATTGAACTCTCTCTCTCTGTCTTTGACGCTCGGGTTCCTCTAACTGTTCATCGTGTTCATCCGTACAGTCTCCGTTTGGTCGGTACCCCGTTGCTTCATGAATATTGAACGGGGACACTAATGTGCAGAATTGATTGCGAATCCCGGCGAGCCCACTCATCAATTCGATCCACTGTCCGAACTCGAACTGGACTCGGCGTCATATACCTCTCATTTGCTCTCTCTCCCTCTCTCTATCTCTCACGAATGCATTCGCCTCTCGTAACATCAGTCCGGCATAACGTATGAATGGGGAACTCTCTCTCCGTGCGCTCACTCTAATTCGGAATATGGGATGTAACGTTCGTTAGGGGGATTTATTGGATTACGAATAGTGGGGCCTCGATGTACAGTCAAAATTTTGTCTAGTCGGCAATATTGGATGTTCAATGTTATGCTTTCCGAGATCACAAGCGTTATAATTGCATTTTTTGTTATGATGACGCATTGAAAAAAATTTGATTCGGATCGGCAAAATTCTCAATATCGAGCTATTTTGGTAAATTCATTATTTTATAGGGTTAATCCATCGAGTCGAAAATAGGACAATCTTGTTGTTTTTTTTTTTTATTTCTAGAGTAAAAAAAATAAAAGTTGTATAATCTTTTCACACGAATGTTTTTCAACAGAACTTATTTTGACGTTTTTTTTTATTTTTCGAATTTGAAAAATAAGTACCGAATGTATATTATGTATAAAATCTGTTGTCGCGTTTCTATTTCCAGCAAATTTTCTGGTCAATTTAGGCATTTTTTTTTTAAATATATTGCGAGCTTTTATTTTTGAAACCATCGATTTGTGTATACGTTGCGCCAGCCAACAGTTATCCGCATTCCTAATCTCTTTTTCTCGACTCTCTTCTACCGCATCCTACGAAAAACGTTTCGACCCTTGTATTCTACACCTCGAAATGCAAACACTCGGGTGTTTGTCCACTTCACCCGCGTAACTTCCTACAAACGAGAAAACGAACTCTTCTCGTGAAATGGTTTGCCCGTGTGGAAAGCGTCTGTGTGAGATGGAGAACGCCTAACCATAGTCAGATTCAATCTGCATAATGGAGAAAGCTCGAGACAATGTTTGCTCAACGTACGGGCGAGGGGAAGGTTCAAATGCGTTCTTGCACTAGAAAAAAAAGAGGGAGATGGTACGTAAGTATTTGATCTCCGTTTGTGTTACGTATATATTCCCTTAAAGGTTTCTTGCGTATCCGGATTGGTCCGCCTGTCTGGCCGAGCAACGGAACGAAAGAGCTTGTTAATGGGTTCATTTCGATTCGATCATCGCCTTATCTTTCTATCTAGCAAACCCCGTCCGTAACGGCACCCATCTCTCCCTCTCTCTGTCCCTCTCTCTCTCTTTTCCACTCTATTTATCTTCATCTTCCTTTCTCTCAACCTCGCCGTTAGCTCGCTTATATGTGTTCATCCCCTCCAACGTTACGGGATCCCTCAGCAGCAGAACCAGCGGCATTTCCGTCTGGTGCTTGCTATTGCACTCGCACCAACCCTCTCCCCTTTGCCAACTACCTTTTCAATTTCTATCTTCTATTTTCACTCCTCTATTCTACAACTGCCTTCTCCTTCTTTTCTGTTCTTTATCTCAAGTCGTCTATCTTTATCCAACGATCTTTCTTCTCCTTCCCCCCGACGAAGCACAACCACTCGCTAAGACTGTCCCTCATCGGCTCCTCACCCCGCGCGTCTCTTCCAACACAGCCGCCATTCGAACCTGGAACAACTCCCAGAGTCGCACCGGCGTCTCTCACCCTCTCGTATCCTCCCTGCTCGGTTCTCTCTGCCCGCAGATCGAATAAAAGAGAAAACTTTTACGCTACGAGCTTTTCAGCACTTTTCCATGAAGATCCTTGCTTCCCTCTCCCGACAACCGATTTTACTCGCGTCTCTCCCACTTTCGTACTACTTGCCTTCAGAACCATCGCTACCCTAACGCCGATGACAAACATTGAGAAGGGAAAAGCAGACATTCCCTTCGTTAGAGACATTTTTAATCAGGGGTCCTGATGCGCCGATGAGACTCACTCGCCTTTCTTTTGTCCAGTCCAATCGACGCTTGTCTCTTTTTTTTTCTCTCACTCGGGGGTTGGGTCAACCCTTGGAAAGAGTCCCGGGAAACCCTTTTTCTAGTGTTCTTGATTCGACATCTCGGACAATTGAAAATTGACAAATTGGACGATGTTTTTTTTGTTCTTGTTTTGTTATCGAGTGAATGGTAATGGGACAAAAAGATATAAAAACACTTCAAGTAAAAAATATAACAGGGATGATCGATCGTCTTTTTAGGGTCGAATTTCGATTGGGTTTTTATGATAGAAGGCCATTGCACTAAGATTTTTAGCTATTTTTGCCTGTGTGAGACTTTGCGGTCAATTTCAATTTGAAATATGTTACTATGAGCTTCTCGCTGTTTCAAGTTTTTTGTATTGAAAAAAAAAAAAACGAAAAGAAATCTAACTGAATCTGCACTAAGATATTATTCTTCTTTTTTTGCCATTTTTATGAGTGCAAAACGTTGGAGTTAATTACAATGTCAAATATATATGTTAATATTAACCTCTATGGCATCCGTTTTCTTTGTTTTTTTTTTCATGAAAATTTACTCACCTTTTTGAAGTAACCCCCATGCAATCTCATATGACCGTTGAGAGCCGGTATGTTTTTGAACGTACGGCTGCATAGATTGCACTCTACCGGTTTTGGTTCAGCTTGGGGTTTGTTAGGGTTCGCGGCAACGATACCCGCCGGTGATGCCGAATTTGCAGGGGACGGACTTCCCTTTCCCGCGCTTCCGCTTCCGGGTGAATTTGCCTGATGAGCCTGTTGGGCCTGCGAGGTTTGTTGTTGCTGTTGTTGTTGTTGGGATTGTTGCTGCTGCTGGGCCTGCTGCTGTTGCTGCTGCTGAAACACATATCAAATACGACGCTACTTAAGACACTTCTTATTTGTTGACGGCGTTTCGTAATCATTGACATAATACGAGTTGTCTGATTGAGCAGAACCGACAAGGGGTCTCATTGTCATCGAGATGAGTAGCAGAATTCGATAAACTCCAATTCGCGATTTCCCGCGAGAATAGTAGTAGCAGTAGGAGATTCAACTACCATAGCGGAGGTTGCCCAGCCGTCAAAGGAGTTTCTCCTTTCCGTCAGCTTCCACTCCCGGCCTCTCCCCTTCAGCTTTTGAAGCTTTACCTTAATTACGTAAAGTTCCGCGAATGCTGAAACTACGGACGACTTTGCTCTCATCGCGACGGAAGTTTCTATCAAAGACTTCGAAGAATTGCGAACGTCACGGGAGTTCGCAAATTCTCCTTGTCTTTCACTCTTGTTCGTCACCGTCTCTCGGCATCTCGTTCTTTTCACAGAAAAGTCAGCCATTCTATTGCTCACTTTGCTGTCTGTCCTTCGCTTGTATATCGATAGAAAGTACAAAGATTCGTAGATGAAAGGGCGTATTTAGTAGTTCGTGAAAAGCTCATTGCGAATCGTTCGAGATGGAAACTGCAGCGTATAAACACTTCTAACAGATATTTCTATTTTCTCAAAATTTGTCTAACTATTGTAAAGACGACATTCATGGGCATGTTTTCGCGTCCATACACTAATGAAACAGTTTTCGGTCCGCTAAAAACATAATAACGACATATCCTGGTGACCACCCTGAAAAAAGACCATTCAATTCTGCACCCAATGCAGAAGGAACAACCCGACGTAGGAACAACCTGACGCAGGACAACCTGCAGTAGGAACAACCCTGACGAATCAGATGCCTGATATCGAGTCTCCCAGTTTATACTTTCACGGCAATAGATCGTAACTCCTTTATCATCCAAAGTCTATTTAATCTCTTAGGTAAAAACCAATAAGTTAGGTAGAGGCGTCTCCTAAAAGAGGCGCTGTCTGCTTCGTTCGCGCTTCAGCGAATAGTAAAATCGAAAGAGCGAACAGACGAGCACACCAAAGCAAAGTATATCCTCCACCGAAGCATCTTTATTTCCTACCTGGAGGGTCTTCATTTTGTCAAAGAGGTTGGAAGAGCACTCGCTAGTCTGTTCCGTCTCTCTATTCGGCACCCCTACACACAGATCTCCAAAGACGCGCAACCCTCACTTCGATCTTTTGATTCCATTCTCGCATCTTACCTCCTCGTATACGTCCCCATTGCCTTCGCACATCCCTAATACCACCGTCATATCTTCTCTGTCTTAACATTTCGAGAAATTACCTCCTCGAAGCTGGAAGCAAGGAACTTAGCGATAATAATATGGCAATGTAGAACGTGAGATTACCGAGTTCCCACTGGATCCTCCGTCTATGGTGGAACGCGAGCCCCCGTGAGGTATATCTCACTCGTGCCCGAGGACGAGAAGATACGAAGTGCAGGTAGAGCAAAAGACGATGCTGAGGAACCGAAACCCAAAGAGCTCTTCTTACGTGCTCTCTCTGACAATGTCTCGGAGAATCTTGGGCTCTTTGTCGTTTCCTATTGTGAGACAGAGCTGTTTCCATGGCCAGACGACGGGAATGCTGTAGAGAACTCGGTCGTCGAGAAACTGCGCTAACTACAGATCGAGTGAACCGTGTGCCTACACCTCGTAATTTTCGTGCTCCGAATGCCTGTAAAGGACACGCTAAACGAAGCTAAAGGGGGAAAGGGTGCGTTCTGGCTTCCATAGACCGAACACGTACCAAAACCACCTACGGATCTTCTCCATTGCTCGGATGCTTCCTCTATGTACCTTATTCTACGTCCCTGTATGCGGTTCCTGTCTATCTTCATCCAGTTGAAGGATCGTATGCTGTCCTTCTTGTACGCTGAGCTAAAGATCTTCTCCTATGACTTCTCCCATTTCGCCCGAGCTTTGAATATCTTCCTCTGTCTATATTGGATGTGTAGTCAGCGTATAACGTATTCTTGGAACAGCGATGCCACTCGAGTCGCACATCCGATCCAACAACGAAGTTGCCAACCAGCATCAAACCCCAGTGATACGCGAGAATTCAGGGAGGGTTTCGTAATTATTGTCTTAAGACTTAGCGAACCGATTTTCGAGACTTGAGACACCCTCAAAGTGTTAAATGGATCAAGTTTCACCGGAGTTCGAGAATTTCATGTTACTCAGATCTTTGACTCGAAGAATTAATTTCATCGCGGAGATCATAGAAATTGGGGAGCATATTCGGCTGCAAACTTATTTTCGAGCGCATCAATGAGAATTCTTGAACTTTGAGACACGAATTTGAAGAACCATCCGAGACTTCGGAAGTGCAAATGATTAATAATCCAATCTGCTTTGGGCCTTAATACAGTTCTGAGACAATTGTGATTAGATTCAAGGGAGGTCTATTCGCAATCCTCATCAACCCTCTTCTCGCACATTGGGTTCCTTCTCTTCGAGTTCAGGAGAACCGTTTACTCGAAGTGGGTACTTCTATCCTTGAAACTGCAGCCCCCTACCCCCCCCCCTCCTCGCGCGTTTCTCACTAATTTTACAGTTGACAATTCCGTCGGGATTAGAGTAGGAATAATAATCGTGTGCGTTCGGTGAGTGTGTATAGAGTTTCATCGAAGGGGATTGTTGGAGGAGTATACTTGGCGCGCGAAGGCCGATCCGTGCAACCGAATAACTTTGCGGACACCGACAGAGGTACGCCTATTCTCCGCGATATGTACGAGAGAACTCGCCGGAGAACGTGAAATCCACACAGGGTTTTCGAGTTTCACGTACAACGGCAAGGAAACTAGCGAGATATCCGTTTCCGGACGAGCGAAATATCCGCATGGATTTCCCATCGGGTATCAGACAGAGGGGTAGAACCGGAAGTTTGGTAACACCAGTCCGAGTACAACGGGAACTCGATTATACAAGACGCTCAGCGGCGAGAAAACTAGAGATGGAAATGGAGTTGTGTCTATGCGATAGCCAAAATATATTCATACGAACCGAGTTTTGAACTATGATGCTTTGGGAGTTATAGTAATGTATGACGAAAATTATGTCCATTTGAACATCGTACAAAGAAAGATTTTAAATTTAATCTGTATTTTTTTTTTCCCTGCTAACTACTAAATTATCAATATTCCGCGTTGAAATCCACGGCGTAACCTCTTTGGTTCTGCGACAAGCGCCTAGAAAACATGATTAGCCTGAAATTAGGCGAACGGTAGATTTAACGTCTTTGGGTCTATGAATTGCTTTCAAAAGGTTTAATTTTAATCATTCGCCTAAATTTTCTCGTAGGTTCCGTAGAGCGTAAAAGTTTTCGAAAAAGTGCTAAAAACCATTATATTATAATATAATGGAGAACTTTTTTGACTCCTCATGTCTTCATTGACTCTGCAAACTCAGACCATGGATTTTACCACAAAAAAACAATTCTCATTCAATCGCGATTTTGCTCTCGTCGACCCAACGAACGATCGTGAGGGTTGAAAATTATTCCGGCCCCCAGAATCCATTCATCTGGAACAAAAATGTTATCTGGAAGCACGGGGTCGAATTCAGCGGGGACATTGTTCCGGCAGTCGCTTCGACAGACTGTAACTTCGAGGGTTCTGTGGGAGGTGGGAAGGGGAGGGGGGG
Source organism: Cryptus viduatorius (assembly GCA_964006125.1). Lineage (NCBI taxonomy): Eukaryota > Metazoa > Arthropoda > Insecta > Hymenoptera > Ichneumonidae > Cryptus > Cryptus viduatorius. Next base: position 9,509,695 of record OZ023222.1, on the reverse strand, counting down.
GGGGGGGGGGGGTGTTCTCGCGTTACTTTCCTTCGGTTCAGCCAAAGTTCATATTAATTTTTCAACTCTCTCGGTCTGTGAAAAGCGTCGGACGTGGAGGCGACGGTTGGCGTCGATTAGACTGCGGCTGTAGAAGAGGTAAAGTGCAGAGCGAGCCGTCACTATTCGCCAGATGTTGCCCCCTCGTCGACGATGCTTTGCACGAACTGGTGGCCAAACTGTGAGGATCTCCTCGTTCCCGACGAATGACTCGAAATTTTTTTACTCCGTTGAGAATTTAACGAAAAATAATACGGAGATGAACTCCTTCCGCTTAACGATTAAACTATATATAAATATACAAGTGCCATTCTCATAGTACCACAAAACGAATGAACGAATAAAGAAGAAAGCAACTATAGAAAAAAAAAAAGAAAAAAAATGTAAAAGAAAAACAAAAATTCAATCCGCAATAACGGAGAGTATCAACCAGCAATTTCCGTAAAATTTAGCGTTCTTCAGTTGAAGAATGGCACCCAGCAGCTTCACTATGGCCAGAATGCACTTTGCTACCCTCGCGGTCGTCCTGTTCTAAGTTATTGCTCGAGTGTGGCGGCTATGTTGGTCCCCAGGTGCAGGGAATCGTCTCTGTGTTCTATTTAGCCTGCTTTGGGACCCGCACCGAGCGACTACCTTCGAATTAACCAAGAAACTATCGAGTTTCACGACAAATGGATGTTTGAGCTTCGAAACTTTTCAAAGTATCGCCAAAAGAGTTAATAATTTCGGAGCTTTGTTCTGTTATGCGAACAATTAATAAAACGTGTATTGTTCGATATCTTCAACATTTCCTCAACGCCACGATTTACTTGCCGTTTCAGAGCATTAAATATCATATTGCTTATGTTAAAAGTCAGAACGTCGTACTGCTGCCAGACGAAAAACCATGAAAGCTAATGGACGAACTGCGGAGCGCATGTAACTGTAGAGTAACAAGTAAGCGATGCTTTTTCCTTCAGCGTTAACTCCGCCATCATAAAACGATTGTTACGATGACGGAAAAGGACGAGTTGTCGAAGGTGTGTATAGACTAAAGAAAGAAGGAAGGTAACAGAGAGAGGGAAGGCGAAAACCCGCAGAGCGGGAATGATAGCACGCTCGGGGTAACCGGAACGCGGGCATCGGTGCGCGAGGCCTCCGGCGGCGGTCAGGGGGTAGCGACGAGCGGTACCAAGGGTATGGTGGTAGCAGCACGCCGGCGGCCCGTAATTACGTTTCGTCGCTCGGTATCCCGCCCCTCGACACCCTTCAAACGTCCCTTCGACTTTCCTTTGTTACATTAGCCGGTGCGCGGCACCTACCGTCTCTTCTTCAACTTTCTCCTCTATGCACTCTTTCGCTGCCTTCGTATTCACGCTGTTTCAATTTTCTGAAGCGTACAGATACGTTCCAAATTATATACCAATCACAGGAACTGTTCTGCCAGTGTGCTGAAAATACATGTATTTTTTTTTGTTTTATTGCTGTATTTTCACCTCGATGCAGATGGAATGAAATCCGGGGGAATGATGGCGGAGGGAAAAATGTAGAGAAAGTTAACGAAAAAAAAAAAAAAAAAACGAAAAATCGATAGGGCAAAGGGGAAAGGAAAGAAAAAGTAGCCAAGGCGTTAAATAAACCCGGTAATGAAACAGGTAGAGGTAAAGGAGCTCGTATATCTTTGCCCGATTCGGCTGGCGCCGAGTGGAAATTGGGTCGACACCGAGAGAGCGCGGCAACGACGAAAGTACCTTGAGGGTGTAACCAAGGGATGGAATTACATGAGAGTGTAGACCGAGTGGTTGCTGCTGGCGTATACCTACTTGCATGCATTACTGCTTACTGTCGACTGGCTTTCAACTTTTCGCGTAGGGAAGGTATTATGTAGAATGATGAACGATAAGTCTTCTTTGCGAATGAGACACTTCGAGCTAAAAGTCTTGCGAACCAACAATTTTTTCAGGCGATACGTAATAATTTTTTTATCGTTCTTAAATTGGAAATGAGCACCGACCGTGAATAAATATTACAAAGTTTAACATTAAATCTCGACATCGAGAAATGTTTTTTGGTCAATTTTGTTTCTGGATAAATCAAATTAGGGGTTTTGTAATAATCTTAGGAATTCAATGGAATTTTTTAAAACAATTTTCAGTGCTGAAAAAAATTAATGAAACATTGCTTATTCGAATCGAACGACTGATAAGATTTTTTGTTGTTGGTACTATTATCGGCATTCTATCTCCGATATTCATCGTCTTAATTGATGCCGATAGATATTCAAAGTCCGTCGATTCTCGAGTCGAACTATTAATTCCTCATTGACGCGTACATCGGGGTATTCGATGAAATGATGTCTTGTGTCCCAATCGAGTGAAACGTCTGGACATACAGAACGAGTTATTCATACATGGAGAACTATAACTGAGTGTACTGCGTCGTTGCGCGTGCCTGTGGGAGATGAATATGTGTGGGTGCATGGGATGGAGCCCTAGGCGTGCTTCAGGCACAACGCGGTCGTGCCGTCGGCACCAGTAATGGAAACAGAATGGGATAATTCCCCGAGCTTCGCGAACGGACGGCGGTAATTGCGAATAATTGCATTGTCTTCGAGTCGTTCGCTCGAGAGTCGGAACTGAGTCCCAAGGCCGTTACCCATTGCCGTCGTCGATTCACTCCCACGAATTTCTGGCGTTGTCGAGAGAGAATTTGGCGAGAGTCGGTGAAACATGGGAGCTATACAGGGGGAGAAAGGGGGGAGGCAAGTGGGGATGAAGTTAGCGAGTCGCGGACGAGATGTATAAGGGAGAGATATAGAGATGGGAGACACGAAGCACCCTACGAATTGCTTTGATACGAATTGAGGCATCGGCGGGGATGCCATAAGCTTCGTATGATCGCGATTGGGAGAACATCACACAGAGTTCCCTAAAGTGCTCGAGTCGTCTCGAGATAATATTGAAAATCGTAACCTCAAAATCTCATTTCGCAAAGTAAAACGATTTTTCTTGATATTCGTAAAATACTATGGGGCGAGAAAACAAAAGTTTTCGAAATTTTTTTCATTTCACACAACGAAAGATCGATTTTGATTAAAATTTTTAACCAATCAATTATCGGTTGATGGAAGGGGTTAAAAGAACCTGAAGAGCTTCCTGGTAACATCGGAAGCATTGCATTATCGCGTTTCTAATTTTTCGAACGATAAATAATAATCGTTCGAAACGGCAATACGGAGAGCAAAGTATGGATATTAATGTAATTTGTAAAGTTTTAATTGTGGATAACTCTGTTCTAAAATTTTTAATACATATATATATTTTTTTTCCGAAACTCGTTATTACCATGTTGCGTTCGCGTCGACTCTTCAGAAAAGAAAAAATCATGTCCACGGTCGAGCGAAGCTAGGAACTTAATTAACTCTTTCGCACGAATGCCTCGTGATTATGAAAGAGAACGAAAAAAGAATGAATGAAAAAAAAAAAAAAAAAAATGCCGGGAGAGAGAGACATACAATATGCTTTGTCAGTAGTGTAGACGGAGATTCGTTCCTGTTTCCGAGAACGGCGCGTGCTTTATTCGAAATTCCATGCAGTCACTCGACTGGTTATGCCATCAAGCTGCGGAAACGAGAATTCCGAGTTAATTTTATAGCGAAGGAAAGATAACGCTAGCAAGCGAGAGTCAGGTATGCTCGCTATCGTAATTTCTATTCTCCGCGACGAGGATTTTCATCTCCGCGTCCGACAGGTTTGGTGTGCATAAGCAACTATAAGAATCATCAATTTTAACGAAAAAATTGATGATTTAGAAATTATAACGCATAGCATATAAAATGCGTAAAATTTAGTTTTTTTTCGCTGTCGTGCACGACGTTGATATTATTATTGTGAACCTCTTGAAAATTCATGAAATTTTTTTCTTTTTTTTTTCTACTTCTTTTCGTACCTCACGCTGCAATCTAACTCCGCCGAGCGGTTAGAAAGCAGGTCACGAGCCCTTTTTGAAAAATAAATTCAGCGGTCTCACCAATACGTATGCAGGAGATGTGGAAAGCAATTCGTTCGTACCTTTTCGACCCCGAAGCATAAAAAAAAGAAAAAAAAAAACTGGAATTGCACTGATCTCGAAACGGCGACAGGATTTCCTCTGATTTCGTCACGAAGTACAAAATGTTTCTGAAAAATTTTCCTCACGATTCTTAGATCGAGTAAACGGACCTTTTAGAAAAACGACCAAACATACTTTTTTTATTGTATAGTTTGGCATATTTTTTTCGTCGATTTTTCGTCGTCGTAGACTGTGTGCCAATACTTTGAATGGGTTTATTCCACGCGTAGTTCATACTGAAGCGAGCAGAGTTGGAAAACGAGAAAAGAGAGAACCAGCTATGGGAAAAAACGTGAGGATCGATTTCGGGGCTGAGAAAGTTTTGCTTCGACTCAGACTTGCGTCAGTTCAGGACTCTATCCACTTATTCCTCACTTCTGTTCGTGTCTTCGTTTCACCGAGGGCCGTCATAGTCCCATCCTCGTCCGTCGAGATTTGCTCAATCCACGCGCTCTCTCGTATCTTGAGCCGAAGGCACGTCGTGGCGGTGCAACTGCCTTCTCGACACTCGCTAGGAATAGACTTCCGAGGCTGAGCTGAGTGAAGCCTGTGATGGAATCTCGAAATTCTGCCGCTGAGTAAATCCTTGGCGAAGGAGTCTCTCGTCTGTTCGCGTTGACGCTAGAGATTTCGAGCCGACCTCTCTCCGAAACCCGTCTCTTCTCATTGCTCTCTCTCCTTCTTGTACACCCTCTCTGCGTCTTTCCCTTCAGCGTTTAATTACTGCGGCGGAAGTCGATGAGTTTGATGGAAATCAGGATTTGCACAGGATCCGGAAGTGGGAACTACGACGACTCGATCGCGTTTCGAGCCGATCCCTCTCATGACGTAATGGAAACTCTCTAACCAGCAATGAAAATAGAACTGAAACGTTGCAGTCGATAGTTATATCAACTGTGATATTCATGCAGAAGCCTCAAAGCCGCAATTCGTCTCTCGATATTTTTTTTATTCGTCCGAAAATGCCTTCATCAACGACACTTGGCATAAAAAAAAGAACAAAAAGAAAACAAGGATGAGGCTTGTCCGTAGTTTGTTTCGACTTTTTTTCATCTTCAGCATTATTCTCACCGGCTTCGGTTCTCGTTGATCCCCGAAATTCACTTACGTCAGGGAGACTCGGAGTTGCTTCCTCCGGGATAACAAACGCCGTGATACTTTTTGTTCCTGACGTTTTTGCCGGAACCCCGGGATTACCGAAGGACCAGAAATCTAACTCGGTAGCTTTGGTTCATTTCCGCCAGACGCGTGTCTTGTTTGTTCGAACAGCAGAGTAAGCAGTAACCGGAGAGAGAAGCTCCGATTCTCCTTTTATTTTGGTATTTACCGAACGAAATGAATGTCTCGGCGGTTACGATTATATAGGAGTTCTCCGAAGGCAGAAAAAATTATCTAACTACCGACTGTTTGAATTACTCGGCATTTTCTATAGCTATTTAAATAGAAAATTGATGTACTGTTTATTTTCGATTGATCACAGAAAAAAAAAATTGGGATGATAGAATTTACAAATAAGTCGAAAGCCGTCTACAATCTGACAACCTAAATATGTTCCTTTCTATTGACGTCATACAGCCATTTTTCCAGATCGCACCAAGATCTCTCTCATACTTTAAAGATATAACGTTTAAAAGAAAAACCGAGTTATCGGTATAATGATTTCATGCAATAACGACACAGCCATCAGAGACTTTTATCTCCGGTCCTTCCGCATTCTCACTGTAAAGAGACAACGGAAGAACAGAAAGAGTCGAAAGTCTATGACCGACGTTAAACGGATCCTCTCGGTCGCTCAACGTACCGGGTTGTACGTTGCAAGTTGCAAGCGCAGAGAGAACCTCCCGCTACCCCTGTCGTAATAGCGGCATTATCCGCAGACGGCGCAGTTTCATTCGGCCCTCGTATCCTGAGCATAGAACCTGAACGATGCAGCCTGATGGGTTCGGTGCTGAGCAGTGCACAGAAGCTACTGAATCGGGTTGCATCTTCCATTTGGAGATTTCCGAGATTCGTTTCGAGAACCCAACCCCCTCCTTCTTTCTCGTCGCGAATCGTTAAAATGCCGAGATTTTATTTTGCTAGTTAGCCCGGCCTGCTTCTTCCCACTCACGTTCCATTCTTTTTCTGTTTTTTTTTTCTCTCGTTCTATGTCCGCATTCTGTCCCCAGCACCGTCTCTCTCTCTCTTTTGCTGTATTTATATACGTATATACTCTGCGCTCTGCGCTTTTCCTACGCTCGAGGATACGCGTATCGCGTGGACAGGCTTAATTCGAAATTGCACTCGGTGGGGGCTTCGGCCACGGTTCGTCGTTCCATCTCTCGTGTTGCTGCTGGTAGTACCGCTGGAGCAGCAGCGAATAACCGAGAGAGGCTGGAGAACCCCCGGTGGCCGTTTAGGGCTCCCGGGACAGCAATAACCGCGGGGCTAGAGTCGCATTCGCGGCCTCTACGCTGCGGCTCTTCGTTCGTCGTAGGCTGTATACTGGATACTGCATTCGGAAATCTCGTTGGGATGTTGTATATATACCAATACTGTGGTATATAACCCGCTGTGTGTAACTGCGGGCAACGGGGGAGCACGGGAGGGCTTCTCTCATCCGAAACCGGAAACTCTGATGGGAACGAATGACGAACGATAGCAACGAAAATTGCGGATTACCAGAGCCACGATGGATCTTCGATCGCACGGTTCATGTAAAACGTACCATAATTTTTTCGACCCATCGATTTCGAAAATCGCCTTAAAATTACTTAAGGTGTAAAAATAAAAGAATGATTGCACTTCGCGAAAAAAAAAATGACAAATTTAACAAAAAATCTCGAACTTTAAGACAAATCTTATTGACCGAACGACATAATTTTACCACCGCGATCTATGCAACGCGTTAACGAAGAAATAATCGAGGAATAATCGAGACTATCATTGATCGTAAAAGTCTCCGGCAGTTTTCTGCAAGAGAAAAAGTTCCAGCGTAAGGAACTTTCTTAACGATTTCGTGCCGCATCGGCGTTATAACGTCGCGTTTAATTCGTCCCGATGGTAGTTTTCCTTGGTCGTTTTCCGTGCCTATCCACACTCAGAGGGTTGGGTAGACGAGGGATAACTGGCGAGTTGCTGAGACGTGAGGAAAACGAGCGAAGAAACCTTCGTCCTGTGTAAACTCCGACTATCCGTCTCTCGGTTGATTCTACGCATCCCTCATCCACCTGTGTGAGGCATCACGGGAAGTCTACTATTACCACTACTATTGCCGCTGATGGCGCTGGGTGGTTCTACTGAAACACGGTGGCTCAGCCGACACATAAATTTCGCGAACACATGGCGCTCGGGCTTATGAACAATAACCCTGCTGGTGGTGCGCCTGTGGCCTCTGTGTGCCCTCTCACTACTATAGCTACGCAACAGTAGTGCTTTGCTTGCTTGCTTGCCTGGTCCATCGCCTGTGGCATCCTTCCGTTGCGCCGAGCTTACACCCGCTCGGCCGTCGACTACTCAGTAATTACAGCGTCCCATAAACATTCGGCTCATGGCTCAATCTTGTCGAATACAGTACGCGTGTGTATGCGTATCCACGTCGCACACACGTGGGAGTGAACTACAGTGGGAGTTCGCATGAGTTGTTCTCAGTAATCGTTTTGTTTGGGAATTGTCTCCGAAATTGAATAATCGATGTGGTTGACGACAATAACCTGACGATTATGATTTATTCGCAATTTACGTATTCATTGAGTCAATATTATTTCGAGCTTTTGAAAAAATATCTTTCCGGACTATGCGATTGATATTTTTTTGGAAAAAAATTTAAAAAAAAAATGAAAATAAATCGTCGAACTTATCTTCAAAGGAAGTGTTATTATTATTTTTTTTTAAGGTTCTCTTGGTATTCTCTAACTTGCTGTTGTCGGTTTTTTCATCGGAAAATGAGACGTTATTGATGTAATATTTTATGATTATTTTTGAGTATGAAATTGTATTGAATTAACACGTTGACACCAGGAGCGGTTGCTGTATTATTGTCTCAATAGTATTTTATTTATATTTGTATTGATACTTTTACCCGATACGTACTGTGATCATTATCACGAATGGGTGGAAATTGCGATCTCATATTTTCTTTATGGTTCGAAGTCGCAACAGAAGCTTTTTACAAACTCCGTCCCGACCGACTGACGACTTTATCGTTGAAGCAAACAACGAACCTTTCGATGCTAATGTCGGGGATTCGTATCCTAATTAAAATTGGATCGTTCATAAAACGCGATCTACACTGACAATGAAAATTGTACGGTTATCGTCGATAGAAGGTAAACCGACTCCTCAGATGCACGAACACCTCTGTTACGCGCACCCTACTGTCCGATTTATTATTCCTTTGAGGCTTCGCTCACCGCCTGTTCGCACGTGAACGACTATTATCCCACTGACAGAATTGTTAACGAATGTCGGAAGGGTTCAGACGGCTTCGATTCTATTCGCTCTGCGAATTGTACGAATTGTCGCACCAGTATCCTCACGAAGGTCATCCCAAGCGTTGCCCGCGGTGCAATGGACTTCTTCCGAAATCGCTATCACAAAATCAATGTCATTCTTTTAACCTCCATCGGTCAGTGGCCTTATCAATCACCGAAGTGGCAACGATTGCAACAAATCATCTTTCACCTCAACATTATATCTGTAATGGTTGTTCAGGTATTCTGTCCCTGAGGATTGTCTTATTTTCGTTGTCGAAACGGTAGATACATTGTCGTTATATCAGGGAATAAGAATGTTCAAAATGAGGAAAAACGTGGACATCGTCATCGACTGCTTTACACCAATGGGCGTGCAATTGGCAGCTTGCGCCAAGTCAGCCAATTGCATGATAAATCGTCACAAGGTCAGTCCCAGTGATTGTCGCGTAGAATGAAATTTTTTTCGTAAGCGCCATTCGTCATTTACTGTATAGATGAAAAATCTTCTCGAATACATGAAAAGAGATTGGTCATCGTTGAAAGACGCGCACGAGATTAAGATACTTGAAAAATACGCCGAGGAAGGAAAAAATATGGGTTACGCATATGCAAGTGCGTATTTTTCGTCCGGCAAAAACACTATTATCGTTATGTAACAATCGCAATTGAATTTCAATAGTTTTCTTGTTCGGATCGATGGTGATGTATCTTCTCATCCCCCTGGTGCCGCAAATACTCGACGTAATTGTACCGTTAAACGAGAGCCGTCAGCGAACGTATCTTTATGAAACTGAATACTATATCGATCGCGAGAGTCATTATTATGCGATCGTGTTGCACACTTACAGCGGAACTATAATGACGATCGCGACGGTCGTAGCCGCCGACACGATGTTCGCTGCTTACATTCAACATATCTGTGGTATACTCGCCGTCGTTGGGTGAGACTTGCAATTACAAAATGTTGCTGTGTCGACTGATCGTAGAAGAATAACATTTTATAGATACAGATTCGAGAGAATAGCGGATAATGTTAGTTTGACATTCGATGCGAAACCTGCAATCGAAGACGATGTGCATTATCAGAAATTGAAAGATTGCATAAAAATTCATCGCAATGCCATTAAGTACAGAAGATTCTGTGATAAGAAATTTCGAATTTTTTCCGATTGACGTTCAATTACACATCCTTTTTTTTTTATCAATTAAGGTTTGCTATGCTCATCGAATCTTCCTACACAGCATCATTCCTCATGCAAATAGGATTCTGTATGTTGTTGATCAGCGTTTCTCTGCTTCAGGTATTTTAGTTACAAAAAAAAATTGATTAATCAATTATTCATTACACAGCTGTTTAATGTTTGATCAGCTTTTAACGAAATTCGGACAATACGAGGAGATGTATCGACTCATTCAATTCATAAGCGCCCAGATGTTTCATCTGTTTTTTAATAGTTGGCCGGGACAAAAATTAATGAATCAAAGCGCCACTTTTCGCGATTCCGTGTAAGAAACACAAATATTAGGAACGTTAATGGAAATTGCAAAAACAATATTTTCCCATATTATAATGAGTATTGATAGTTATGCCGCAGGATGGTATACTTTTTCACTGCGCACTAGAAGTTTGTTGAAAATCCTGATGTTGTGTGGAACGAAACCGCTAAAGATTACTGCAAACAAACTTTACGACATGTCTATGGAAAATTTTGGACAAGTACGGCTTTCGATCGTCAGGCTTTTCTTTAGCTTTAAGCAACGACAATGCATAAAAAAAATGGTTTGCAGGTTGTCCAGACATCAATTTCCTACTTCACAGTTCTGGCGTCACTGAGATGAATTCTCGCGACGATTGGTCAGTAATGAAACCGAAATTGCGATCTCTAATAATGGACAACATACTACCGGTCACGGACACAGATCCCCGTCACACCTCTATACGTTAGTATGTAATGGGTATATGATGTCAAAATATATCGATACGTATTCGATAAACGTTTGAATTTCTGTCCTTTTTGTTTCAGAGAAAGTTAATTGGTTTCCTAATTTTTACGCGTTTGAAGAACGAAGACGACGTTACTTTTTTTTTCACAGTATGCAACATGATTCTCTTTTCGCGTCGAAACTGATTAACGGGAGAAATTAGATGTGTTGTATTTGATGTAAATATTGCGAGTGAAAAAGATAATGAAAACTGATGTTCTCAAATTTCGTCAATAATTCTTCGAATTTTGAGGTTTTTCATCAGTCAATTCGGAACAGAGCTTTACATTGATTGTCGCTTCATCGAGTTGAAGGGACGATTAGAAAGCTCGCAATGTTGTAGAAACAAAAAAAACAACTCACTCCGATGCGCAAAACACTCTCATCAACAGTAGAATACTGACTACGTTCGTAGAGGGCCTCAATCGAGGTTCGAATAAATCGATTCATCCCCTCTGTACAGAATGCCACCCCTCTGAGCACTCGAGCCTTCTTCCAGCTACGAAGTACTCTTTGCGTACAACAAGAAACACTTACATTATTGGTAGAAAAAACTGCTTTGAAAGTTACGTGAATTCAAAATTTGAAAAAAAATTTTAAACATCCTCGCCGTTGTCATAATGTGAAGTGGTTAATTAAATGTTTTCGAAGAAAAAGCATATAACAACTGCGCGAAGTTTCGTGACGAGATTTGATTTTTTTTTTTAAATTATTGCAAAGCCACTCGAGCATTCGGACGGATCGAACGATGATAAATAAGCGACGGAGAAACCATTGAAAAATACTAACCGATGAACAAAACAATCGAACATGTTGAATAGAATGTTTTTTCCCTTTACGCTCGCTAATTCAATCGCTTCAAGCCGTATAATTCTATTCGTCTCCATAATCCACATTTCTCTGGATCATCGTCGCTCTTCTGCTTGCCGATAGTACACGTCCCGAAGGTCGTTTATGTGGTCCGTCGGGAGATAATCTGCATATAGTCCGTAAGGAAAACATCCACCAGCGCGTCATCCCTTCGAAGGACAGCACGGATAATCGTCTACTGTTTGTCTACCGATAGAATCTTCCTATAACGCAAATGATACTCTCGCTATCGCGAAGCCTGAACTCACAGAAGACTCTCGTCTCGTCCGAACTCATTTGGATCACAATAGCAATCTATGAACTCGGCGACAATCTTCTATTCGAAAATCTCTCCAAAGCGCAAACTCGAATCCGCTATCCCTGTTTTCTCTATGTATATACAATTTCTCCAAGTGCTATACAACTCGGGAATCGAATTCATCGCACGAAATGAAAGAGGTAGTCGAGTTTGTACGGTACGTTCTATAGATGGCAGTGGAATGACGGAACAAGTGCTCAAGGGTCCTTCGACGTTGTCCACACTCGACAATTGCTCGATACAACGAGCGAAAGCAGAAGAGAATAAGCATTGCGAGGAGCGTAGAATCGGGTACAATATATATGAGAGTTCTCTATACACATATATATGGAGGGAGAGGTTGCTCTCGGTGTCGACAAAAGCTTCGGCGAACGAGAGATTCGTAGCGCGCGGCAATTACCGTTTTCCGTCCGATATTCGTAGCACGCGAGTCGGTACGAACGAATGTATGAAGAGATAGAATGAGTAAAGATAGAAAACTGGATGGAGAGGGAGAGCGAGAGAGCATAGAGCAAAGAGGACTACGAACATTCGGCAGTAAACTCGTTCACCCAGCGTCGAGGAATGTGCAGCGGGAAGAGAGACGGAAAACCTGGACAGTGTTGTGCCTCCGTAGTACTATATATATTATACTATAGTACAGAGGAAGAGGATGCGGGATGAGGACGAAACTGAAAGCAACGTTGAAACGCCCAAGCCGAGAGGCAGAGCACGAAGCAAGAGACGAGTCATTGTTCCCAGGAAGCCTTTTGTCAGTGAACGAATTACTATTGCTGTTTAGGCCCTCTTCTCTACCTCCTCGTTCTCGTTCTCTCGTCGTTTCTCCTTCTACACTTGTTTCCTCCATAGCTGTGTGTATCGACGCGAACGCAACCATCCAGCAGTAAGAGGTGGCACCCCTTGTGCGAGGGGTAGTCGCAGAGAAGTTTACGAGTCTACGGAGATATATATATAGTGCAGAACCTCGCAAAGCGTTCTCGCAAACGACGCTGATAATATGATAGCAATTACCGGCCATTAGGACTTTTAATTACGAGGAAGATGATGATGCTCTCTTTTTACTTCCGTAAACGGTCCGTGAGGAAGAAGAAATTATATGCATTAGTTGGATAACGAATCGGACATTTTTTTTTTCGTCTTTTTCGCGAGAGAGTTAAAGTCGTTTGAACTTAAACTCAAAGGTCTAAGGTATTGATTTTTGAGGTTTGAACTTTGGTGGTTTTTTTTTTTTCTTCCAATTTCTCATAACGCGGGTTACATTCGAACGCAGGAGGAGTACTGAATCACATTCTCGAGGGAATGTTCCGCGTGATCACACAATTTGACTTCATCGCAGCCGTTGCTACCCTCCATTGCGCCTCGGGTTATAATTCTTACGAAGAGCATATCGTCGGTACGTCAGATAAGTCAACCCGGTGTGCGCGAGAGCACAAATTCAGATTTCTGATGATCCATACACGTGCGAGTTGGTTTTGGACGTTCCGACGGATGCCTGACGAAGGTCCTACCCCCCCGGGGTTCTCGCTTCTCGTTGGTTGAACTATACCGGTGAACGAACCAGGCGAGCGCCATAAAATCACCGGGGAACACGTACGAACCGTCGAGTTTGATTAATTCGCCGAGAGCTCGGCGGATTCCAAACTGTACGGGTAGGAAGCATAGCTCTCTCTTGGTCTCTACTCTCGCGGCACGGCGGGATCCGATAAGAAACGTTCGCAATAAATTTTGGCCGACCAACCGACCTCTCGGTCTCCTCGCGCGCTCGATAAACCATCCAGCACGCGTCGCTTTTACTATGTATAAAGCATAGTAATATAATAGCAGTACCGTATGAGAAATCGCTATTACTTCGTCGTCGTGACGATTCACTACTAGATGTCGTTATCGCAGTTTCTCGCAGTTCTCTTGGTTACGTTTCACCTGCTAGTTATTTGTTGCATTAACCGAATGAACTTGTCAAACGCTACGAGAAACTCTAATGGAAGTTCCAAATTAGCAATGAACTCTGGTAAGAAATTATCGAAGTTCATTACTAGTCATTTAGCAGATCCATGGATAATTTCTCGGGGAAAACACAGGGAAAACGAACGATGTAACCCATAGCTTAGCATTAATTTGTAACTATTTCTACTCTAAATAATACCTGCAGTGAGAATCGATAGAGATAGTCCTGTTGCTGCTGCTGCTGCTGATGTTGATAATATTGTTGGGGATACTGATGAGGGTGATGAAGTTGTTGAGAAACCGTTTGCATCTCATGCTGGTGCAATTGCTGTTCATGATGGTGATGATGATGAAGATGCTGGTACGTTAAATGCTGATTATTCGAATGTTGTTCGTGTTGCACGTGAGAATGTAGAAGCTGTTCCTGCTGATGATGTTGATTGTAATGATGATGCTGGTACCAGGAATGGTTGTATCCATCCATGTCACTCAGAAGTTTGAACGCTACCGGCCTGTTGCCCCTCCTGTTCTCTCATCCACCTCCGTCTCTTCGCAGAGTCGAAGGATGATACACACCCGATCGCAAACATATCAATCATCCGACGATAAAACACCTCGTCGAGCCATCCGCTTGCAAACACCGCTCTGCTACGTATCGAAGGGACTTTCACGCCCCGTCCAAAAGAACGTCGAGTGTTTTCGGGTTCGTTGCTCACGTCATACCATACATCGTCTCTGTTAGACTTTCCTTTCTTTTTTCTCCTCTCGTCTCTTCTCCTTCTCTTTTCTTTCCACTTTTGCACTGTTGCCTTCCAGCGACTCGCCAAACTTTCTTTCAACCTTCCCGATTATTCTTCTCGCCGTTGCTACGTACGACGGATAGATCAATCAGCGACGTTTCTACCCTACGATCCTCACCAATGTGACGATCTCTCGTGACAACGATGCGAGACAAGAAAAAAGTTTCTTCACCGAGAACTTTCGCGACATCGTTCAGCGTTGTTCATCGATTCCAACGCCCCCCAAAAGAAATTCACTCCTTCTCGTACCTCTCTTTTCTTCGCTAGAATTGCTCGCTACGTTTCCAGAGCACGAATTAAGTTCGTTAGAGCTTACCGGAGAGGAACAAAAAAAATGAGCGCTTCACGTTTATCGGCTAACCATAATTGCGACGGGGAAAATTTTGCATAAAACATGAGCGCGAGCAGAGACCCCGCTCTCGTTTCACCTACACCGGGAACCTCTCTGATGAACGGAATAATGTTGGCCGATTATACGAGAGCGAGAGACGGGACCGGAGAGGGAACGAACGCGCCCGTGGAATCGGTGGCTATGCAACGCTCTCGCGTATTAAAAACTCACGGGGTCCGGCGGGGAAGCGAATCCAGTAACGCGCGTTCGATATTAACGCTTATCGTTAATTTTCCGAGAATCTAACAGGCCGATATTGGCGGACACCGCACACTCCGGTTGTATTAGTGTTGCACAGATGTGAAGATGAGAGAAACGAGTCCGTTCGCGGAGTCGCGTGTAACGCAACGAGCAGTCGCGTTACCCTTTATGGAAACTGCTCAACGCTCGGCGTCGAGTTAATTACCAGCATCCAACACCCCAAAACCTCCCCTTCGCGATTTCACTGTTTGATGCTCTTCAATTATTTATTTTTTTCATCATTGCCGCGCTAACGAAACTCATTTGAACGATCGGAACGGGTTTGTTAACTGTTGCGAAAAAAGAAAAAAAAAAAAATGATCACGATTACGTAAATTTGTCAATTACGTAACACAAAGCACGCTATGTTTTCTGGGTAAACTGAACTTTAAGCGGGATTTTAATGCCAAGAGACTATAATATCGTATTGCACAAGTTGAAGATCGTCAGTCGACTAAATTCGTTGAGATAAAAGTTCAACGTGTCTGGTCCGCTGGTGGTCCTTACGGGAGGGACACGCAAATATCCCCACTACTAAGTCGAACGTCAACTGGTTCCGCGGATGTTGTAATAGCGAGAAAATTTTTTGATTCAACGGAGAACTGGATCTGTACGAAGCTTCTTTGATTTTAGGGATGCTTCCGAATTTGAGTCGCGCGCGGTTCATGGGGGGTCGCGGGAAAGTGTCGGCAAGCCGAAGACCACCCTGAGGAAAAAATCTTTGAGAAGGGGTTGCGCACATTTTTGCCAGTGGCCACGATACGCGTGGACACGAGGCTACGAAGACAATTCCTGCTTCGTCGAGGAAATAAAACCGGACGACAATGCACTTTTACTTCCTGAAGAGTCGGATCATAGAAGGGAGAAACAGGTTTTTTTTTTGCCGAGTGTCGAGAGATGGCCGGACGAGAGTCGCGCTCGGCTATGTTGCCAACCCCTCCAAACAGATGCCAAAGGGGATGGAATTATCGGGTGACGAGAAGGTAAGCTCCACAAACTATGCAATATTTCTCGTCACGGTGACAAGTGCCGCGCGATTAATCGATATCAGAATAAAAAAAAATGTTTTTTATATATATAAAAATCAAACCATAAGTCAGTTCGCGAATATGGGTACTCATTCTTTATGTGGGATCGTCAATATAACCGGAAGCAATCGATCGATATTTCACGATTGCGATAATTTTTTTCTAGTTAAGTAGTATCTCCGCGTAAAATTTCGCGCAACGAAAGACTGTAACAATGAAGCCGGACTTGTGTACCCAACTTATAATCCGTCAGAGTGTCGAGAAAACCGCACCGTCACTCCGTCGAGGCATGTCAGGGTGTAGGTGAAACAAACCACAGGAGCTAATAGGATCGGGGAGCAGATGTTGGCGCGGAGGTGTTCCTCGGCATAGCTACATCCTCTACCTTTTCCCCCCATCATATTTTCCCGTGTTTTTCGCTTTTTCCGCAAGGCTAATTGAATCCAGCCGCGGAAACATCGCGGACACATGAGAGAGAACGTACCCAGCCTCGAAATTTCCGCTTTGGCGTGTCCTCGTGATAGTGACATAGCTGCTAGTCGCAGAGACCGAGCGACGGATTGGAAAAACGGTGAAATGAAAATCACGTGTTCGGTTTGATTCTCCGAATTCCCGCAAATACTCTGCATTTGTCAATTTTTTTTTGTGGGTGTAAATGCTTTTTTTTTCGCCGAAAAAAAAATATATAAAAAAATCAAAATCCGTTATGTTTGAACCGAAAAGTTGATCTTGCGCATAAAAATATCGTTTATCGTTATGCAAGCAAACAGAGGCTAAACGGCCTGAAGGGCGAACGGTTCCTACGCAACGGTCGACTAAATAAATACGAATGTCGCCTGTTTTTTTTTTTACGAATCTGGTGGATGTTTTGTTTTTTCGGCAAAATAATCCCGGAATGGAGAATTTTCACTGAATTTCTTTTTTTAGTTTTTTATATTTGTGTATCTATTCGGGATACGAGAAGTTTTGCAATATCGAAATAAATACGAACCTCGTGTATGGTGAGGCGAGCAAATACCATTGGTATCGGAATCGTTTGAGTACAAAGTCAACACGATAGATACAGATATGTATATTTAGACCCTCAGCCATCATTAGAATCTTCGAGTGTATATTATTGTGCAGAGAGCGCTCAACGCTGTCGAGATCCACCGAATCGGGGTTAGTCTATGCGCGGTTAAGCCTAAAGGCCTGTATTTGAGGTCTTGTAACGTCGTGACGGGGGTCCATATCAGCAGCAGCGGTACAGCACAGCATAGCACAGCTTCCTTCCTATCAACTACTCGAGACAGAATATACTCTTGAAAGTCAATACCGGTATCCGATTACCCGACAGCTGGCCAAAGCTCCCGTTGTACAAAGTTCATCGGATACCGACGTTGTAACGGGGTGGAAACCTCTCCGCGAAGAAACTAATTGGCTGGTAGCGCTCTCCTCACCTTGGCAGATAGATGAACGAGATGCGCCGAGAGGCCGGCATGGAATACTTGAAAACGAGAACACCTTACAGCCATTGATGAAGCAACGAACTTCGATCTATGCGCATCCAAGAATATCAGATTCCCCCAAAGTTTCATATCCGGTCAACGCGATCATTGCGATATCATCATTCATTTTTTTTAGATGCGTTCAACTAAACGGTAACGCGAGATGATTGAGACGATGGAGAAAAAATGACATTCGTGAAAAAATGATCGATTTTTATGAACCTATCAATATATACGCGTACTGTTTCTTCGGTAAACTATAGGTATTCATTTCACTATAGGTATACATTTCATTCGCTCTGTCGTAATCCACCGCCGTATAGGACGTCAAACGTTCGGTCCCAACGAACGCCCCCGTGTTTGAGTAGACATTCCGTACACGTGTCGTGAATGAGGTTGAAAAAAAAAGGTCGGTCAAGGCTTAGGATATCCTTCTTTCACGTTTCATTCGACTCCCACCCGCAAAATTCTTCGACAGTTTGCCCGGTCACAGATATTTTTTCAAAGAGATCGTCGAATTCGCGAGAACATTCATCCGGGAAGTGTGTGATCCGAGAGGGATGGAATGGCCTTTGCTCATACAAGCTCAGCATGCCCGGCGAACCTGATGCGGCGATCCAGGCATTCGCGCTTTACACACGAAACAAGAGTACTTCCATTGCTCAACCTCATTCACCACATATAAAATATCCACTAACACACATAGACGCACACCGTGTTCGTGCAGACGAGCGAGAGAGGTGGAACGAAGCGTTCGATGTCCAACGACAAAGTTCGTTCAACATGGCAATGGATTATGGGCCGAAAGCTCGGGTATGGTACTGCCGTCGCTATGGTTGAATTCTTGCAATAGCTCTCTCTCGCTATATATACCCCCGGACGGTTTTCCTATCTCTCTGGCCCCGGGGCGCAAGTATCGCAAACAAACACGAGAGCGAATTGGAGGACACCCGCGCTCACGCGAAGGGTTGTTCATGCCGCGTTCTCAACGCTGCCGGTCGTCCATGAGTGGGAAAGCTGCCCATAGCAACAGGGGGGAGTGAGCGAAAGAGAGATGGAGTACAGGAACGAAGAGCACGGAGATTCGTGAGAGAACACAGGGCGCGAGGCTCGCCAAGTATTTTCCAATTACGTCTTGTATTAACAATCCGCCCTTGTGTACTCGACGGGGGGTATAGGGGGGCGGGGGAGGCGTCCACTCGGTGTCGCAGCGTTGCACCGACGACCAAACTACGCGAGGACAAAATTCTACGTGCGGCAACTGGCTCTTCGAACTTTGCTGACAATCATTAGTTATTGACATCTTTGCATCCTACGCAGTCCGATAAATTCCAAAGACCAATATCTAGGAATTTCTGAGTTTGTCGATTTGACATCTCTTACCGCTCGCCAATTCCTCAAAGAAGTTTCATTTATGATTTTTCTTTCGCGACGAATAACCTGGATTATCCATTGCGCACGCAACGGATGAAACTGGCCGTCGCGTATAACGCTGAGATTGTGCCGCGATGTTTTTTAATAAATTGTCTCTGGTCCGACTACATTTATGAATAAGAGTTTAGCGTGATTGCAATGAAAGAAGCATTCCGCGATGAAGAGCTGTTACTCTATTCCGAGAATAAATATCATCGCGGAAGAGTAGAAAATACTGGGAAATTCTGTTGCGTTGCTACGTTACGAAAGTACCTAAGGGCGCTTCTATGATAGCCAATGTAGTACCGAGGAATGTAATAATAGAAATTTAATTTCCGGACTCCACGCTGAGCACCTGGATTCCGAGTTCGTGTATACAGCGAAACGGAAGAAAACAAGAGGGACGAGCTTTGAGTTTAGTGTTTCTTTTTGTTTTTTTTTCTTTTTTCTCGCCGCGTTAACCCGTTCGGACGATTCGGTCAACGGTTCGCGTTTCCGTGACCTACAGAGGCAGACGAATCGACCGTGATATGCGAAATTAACATTTCGTTTCCCCTTTAAACTCAACCGAGAGATCGGTTGACGCGTTGTTCCCTTTAAAGAAGAAAAAAAAAAGTTTACCGAAATATTGTTCAACGTACGAAAACGTGTCGTAAAGTAAGCGCCGTGAGGAACAGGAAGCTGTGACGTCGAAGAAGTCCGAATAAAAAACGAGATAAAAGAGTAGGAAGAGAAATTTACGCTTGTCTGTAGAGTCTTGCAGCTGTCCGAGGCTACTTTTCGGGGATTATTTCACAACGACCTATGGGTTTTTACTAGGTCGCGTCTTTGAGTTTTGTTAATGCATTACAGCGCCTATTAGCATAAATTCTCGGAATGACTGAGAGAAAACGTTGGATTGGTCAACGTTCGCGAGCGTTCATCCCGGAAATTCGAAGAAACGCGATCTCATTGGACATTGGTCGATGGTTTATACGGAATAATGCGGAGATTTTTGAAGTATGCGTCCGTACGTGTGCACTTGCGAAAGCCGAAGAGAAAGAGGAATAAAAAAAATGTAGTCGACTGGGGGTCTTCTGGATTCACTGGGGGTCCGAATACGAGTCTTAGGGGTGGTCCAGCTCCTCGCACTACTCGCAAGGGGTTGAAAGCGGCCGTTTGACAGGTTTACTGTGAGAAGATACGTTGTGAAGCGCACCAGCGCCCACAGAGATGAAACGACAAAGATGGAGTCGAGAGAGAAAGGGAGCGAAACTGGTTCTTCTCGCGGACCCCTGCGAAGGGAGGCTGGTATAACGATACATATATAGTAACCATAGCGTACGAAAGAGACCCTTCGCTGACCACCATCCGCAACTTACCACGACCCCCCAGTGAAGCGTCAGAGATCCTTATGTACACCGACCGTCCATACCGAACATCGCATTGAAACTCAATCAATTCTTTAAGGCGATTTTTTCCTTTTCGTTGTTTTTTTATTTTTTCATTATCAAAAGTGAGTGTGTATCGTCCGAACGAGTATTCTATGCGATACCGTAATTCAAGAGATACCCTTTTTAGTTTACGTTTAAGATGTTTGATAAGACCTCCACGAAAAAAAGGAAATGAAAGATATATCTACGAAACATCGAATACATTGTTGTAGGAAAAATGTATATTACAGTTATGTTTGAGAAAATATTTCTCCAACCCTATTTCACTATATGTATCAAAATTTGCATGAGTAATATATTATTTACATAAAAACCTCAAATTTTATATATTTCTAATATATTTGTTGCACATTAACCATAAATGGATAACAGACTTTTGTTTTCGAAAATTAACAACAAAGTAAATTCGTCCGAAAGATACCTGATACAGATTAATAATTCAAGAACAGTGGAGCATCGAATTAACGATGCTTATCGGTTACTCGCGGCTGCCATCACGGTAATTTCTTCATTCGTCGTAACGCATATCGGCGCGATAGCGTATCGAAATTTTAGTGTATTACAGAAACGTGGATGGGTAGAGGATCGTGAATCCTTACCGATGGGAGCCATCAAAGATATTATCGGCAAATTGGAGTTTGAGCGTAGAACGTTGGAGAAAGAGGAAACTCCGTTTCGTCGATGAGGGGAGGGGAGAGAATGAGAAGGTAGAGGGGGTTTAGGTAGAATAGTTCCAGTATCGGAGAATACTGGGAATACTCAGGGGAAGAGAGAGGCCAATGTCGCCTGGACCGGAAATGGGCCCGCCGTATTACGGCCTCTCCTCTCCCACTCTCTCTCTCTCTCGCTCCCCTCGGCTTTTCCTCTCTCGCCACGCTACTTCCTACACTCATCGAGGTAATGGGAAAGGCAACAGATGTGAACGGCGTGGCAGTTTCGCGATGAAACTATCGGCTCGTATAAGGGGGTTCGAGGGCGTGCAAGCGCGAGGGAGCCGCCGGACGATTTTCCCTTTACCCTCAGTAGTAACAGTAGTTTGCACAAATAGCAGTTGCAGAAGCAGGAACAGCAACGACATAAACTTACGATAGTGCAAACGACCCGGCGAAACTTGCTCTCTCTCTCTCTCTCTCTCTCTCTTTGGCTCTTCCACTTCCTCTACTGCTCGCGCGGGAAGGTTAGAACGCGAATGTTTTGCTACGCGCAAGAACTGTAACGACCCCCCGATGCAGTCGAAGCAACGCGAGAAGAACGCATGGTGCAAACACGATGCGGTTTTGTAGGTATGTTGTTGCTGCTTTCTAACAGTTTTTGGTAGAGTGCAGTCTCAGACAGTATTCAATGGAAAATAGGAACCTTGTACTGTACGCATTCGATGGTTATTCGCAAAACGTCGCACGCATTTATACGTGAAAATTCAATGGATTTTCGATTATCGACTTAGTGCAATGTGCGTCACCGTAAATGCGACTATTCACTGTATACGCGGATAAAAATAAATCGCAACTGCGGAAATGCGTCTTTTACGAAGTTCTATGATGAAGATGGTGGTTCATAAAAAAAATTACTAAAGCATCGGCCGTTTGTAAGTCTTCAGAGTTTAGTAACTTTTTGTCCAGAATGCCATTTCTGGCTGATTCTCAATTCGCGCGCATTTTTTTTCATTCCTTAACCTCACTTTTTTTCTCGACTTTCCGTACGTCTTCGTACAGTCAAGAACCAACGGGAAGTTCAAAACTATCGCGCAGAGAATAAAAAAATCGTATCTATCGTAGAGAGAGAGTGAGAAAGAAGACGAAGTGTTGTGGAAAATCCTTCGTGCACTTGCGGACGTTGTACATCGACGAAGGTACTTTCACGGGTGTTTACATTGAGCCCCGTTCGACGAGGTATAACATAAGCAAGAGAAAGACTGAAAATCGGGTGTGTCTACGCGATTGAAAATTTAAGGGACGCAAAGCCCTGTTCCATAGTCGAGCTTTTTCACCGGAAAGAGATAAAGCTCGCCAGGCCAATCCATTCTTGGCGCGAGCGCACGAAGAGCTTATTTATTATTGTCGCCAACTACGTCGTCGTCTCTCGAGGGTCTTTTCTCTTCGCCGATTCGTTCGCCCATAGGATGTACATAGAAAATTCAGAGAGATTGAGAAAGCGAAGAGGGTGGGAAAGATAGACCGAAAAAGTTTTCTTCTCTTCGAAGGAAGTTCCTGATCGAGCTTTCGCAGTCCAAAGATAACGAGGGGGCCATACATATTAATGAAGAATCGATCGATCCTCTACCGCTAGCTGCTTGCCTTGTGTTTCTACAGTAGATTCTACTTCATTTTTCTTGCCTCCATTCCACCCTCTCTCCCCCTTTTCCAGCCTTGAGCCTTCATCAGTGTTACGAATAGTTTTTGCCTGTGAAAAGTTCGGCCACGTGGGCAAACCCGCCACTCTCTCGCGTCTCGTTACTCGGTTAGAGCTGTCTGCGAGGTTGGACCTCGTGAACCTTATGAAAACAGCATGAACTCGGCGAAGAAAAAAAATTCGAAGAAGCTTCCGTCCGTGCGGTTCAAGTTTCCACCAAGAATTCAAGAATTTCCACGAAGTTTTCTTAACATTCCCGTAGATTTCCGTTATCATAAGATTTCCACGAAAATCTATTCATTGCTCGAACTATTGCATGAAATTTTGATACAAACAATAAATCCATTGATTAGCCGTTGTTTCAGCATAACGGCAATAAAATTTTAAGCAATGATTGATACCGGTATTATCCAGTATATCGTATTTGCAGGATACGGATTAACTGACGACAATACTGCGAGCATTCATCAACGAACAAATAACTTCGTAATTGCAATCAAATTTTCTCTCATTATTCATTAATCAACTCAACGTGTGATTAATATCCTCGTGTTAAATGATTCGTCACGTTGGAGAATTGCGATATAATGCTTTCTAATGGATTCTCTATCAATCAAATAAAATTGTACAAATTCACAAAAATTTTTTTGCCATTTTTGTCGCGATAAACGAATTTAAATTTGATCAAAGCGCGCGAAGTTTTTCTTCGAAATTCGGGTATTGCGATACAGTTTTGAATGGCAAAGTATTATCCGGCAATTAATAAATACTTCGCGTAATTGGAGTTTCATACGATTTTTTTCACGATGAAACGAATGATTAATTGATATTCGAGTGCGAAACATCGTTTCGTCGTACCTACGACCGTAGTTGCGTTATAATAGGCTTTCGCGATGAAAGAAAATTTTTATTTTTATTTTCTCGTGATCAAAGAAATAATTAATTGTAATCCTCGTGTGACGGAGTTCTCTGACGGAGCGTTTAGTAGCCTGGTGAGTATTTTCGGCTCTCTAACGTTGAATTTCCAAGGGACTGTGGCGCGATGCTCTTGCACCATCATCGGTGGCTGCAGCGGCGAAGATCTCATACATATTAATGAGGAATCGATCGATTTTCTCACTGAAGAGCTCTACTACTGCACGATATATACGATAGTACAACGTTCACGAACCGACCGCTTCTTACGCTGTTTAGAGACATCGCACGCGGTATCGACGGTTCATAAGCTCTCTCCGCTCCCTCTCTACGTGCGGGTCGTGTTCGGGCCGCCCAACACCCGCTGGTTATTATGCCATTAACGTAATGAAGTTAGACGAGAGTGGGAGTGCGAGAGACTAAAACAAGAGGAAAGGAGTAAAACTGTAGGAGTAAACTCTTCGGTGAAACAGCTCGAGCGAACGGGAAAAGATCGAGTAGAAAAGGAGTTCGTAAATAACGATAAAGTCCTTTACCCAAGTTTATCTACAGTGAAACTTCTCGCTTATAAATAGTCGGTTACTACTACGAGTGTTTATTTTTCCAAGTGAGTTTAATATAATTTTTTTTTTTACGATCGCCACATGAACCATTTGACTTTTGCCTTTTTTTTCAAATTTATAACAGTGACATCGATGTTTATAATGCATTTTTTTCGACCATAAATTGTTTCTTTCAAACAATAATAAAAATGACGAAACAAATTTCCGTCGGTAAAATAGATGTCTTCAACTATCGATTCGATTTTCTGCCAAAACCATGACATTTACATATATTAACAACAAGAATGTAAATGAAAAGATAGAATAAAATCACTACGGCGAAAAATCTCTCTAACGAATATTGTTCGCGATGAGATTAACTGCGATTTACCTTTAATTTTTTTTTTTTTTTCTCGAAACCGTACGACTCAGCAGAAGTTGCTCAATTCTTTACCGAAGACCTCGTACCGTTCGTTGCTGCGAAATATTTTTTTTTTTCACCGGAAAATAAAACAAAATAGATCGCGAAAGCTCGGTGATTGGGTTCGAACCGAGAGGCACACACAGCCCGCACCAGATTGGTCTTTGAAGAACTCGAAGCTTCAAGGCGAAACGAATGAAAAAAAGGAGAAAGCGGTCGTTTCAGCATGAGAGAAAAAAATAAAAAAAAAGATTCAACGAGTACGAAAATTTTTCCCTTTTTCGCAGTTGCTGTGGGGTTGTGTGTTCCAGTGATGACGTAGCTGGTTCTTTCAGACCCAGAAGGGTTCTTTGGTACCGTTCCTCGAACCGTAACGACTTATTGCTTCAAAAGAGTTCTCCACACCAATTTCTCCGTTCTTTTTCTCCGTCTATCCGTCTCCGTCACACTGTCTTTTACTCCACGCTTCGCTATGTTCCTTCCGTCTAAGCTTTTTTTTTCTCCCTCGTCGAATTTTCTCTCTTTCTCCTATATCCCTTTCGAAACGACAGGAATTCACGAATTTTCCGCGTTCCCGGATACGGAAACTCTTTTTCCCCCGTTCTCCACTGAGAAGAACCCACAATTTCTATCTATACTTTCTCTATCCACGATCTTCTTGAGTCTCGGTGTGTGCACGACGTAATACCGTTTTCGGTGGATAGGGGCAATTAGGGAATCTCCACTGTGCCGGTGTCTCATTAGTCGTGGCTTTACGATCTTCGCCTCTCCGACGAACTAACCAGCATTTTCTACCGAATGTGTCCAACGTCTATGTGTCTACATCCGTATGTGTATACATGTGTCTATGTGTGCGGAATTGAGGCTGGACGCGCGTGCTAAAAGTCACATTATCCTCAACCTTAATTCGCGTGCTCGCTCGCCCGACGGAATTTCATCAGTGAACGTTTTTTTTCCTCTCCTCGACCGGAAACCGATTGGACCGCAGCTTTTCCCTCGGGGAACCCCCGGACGGAATAACAAAATTACGCCGTTGCACCTTCGAGATCCTCTTAACGAGCCTGAATACCACTATTTTCTTATACTTGCGCGTTCAAGCACGAGGGCGATTGGAAAATGTTTTCAAACCCATTAAAATGGACCCAAAACCCGTCTATTTTAAAGGTTTACCCGAAGACCCGATGAGAAAATAGAACAATTTTCGAATAAAGACGAAGGATATTTTGATAATGAAGATCTAAGTGCGATTTTGAAGTGATCCATTGATCGTCCGAAGCGTGTTGAACATTCAGAGTTGAGATCCAGTTGTTATCTAGTTCTAGGTCACCCGCCAGTGACATTAAAACGTTGGATGAACCAAAGCAAAAGATAAAGAGACGACGAACGGGGCCTTTGGAAAGTCATGGAAAACCGGGCGCAACGTCTGCGAAGAAAACTAATCAAGCCTGATGAAAGCTCGAACATGAAAGGCTACCCGGAGACTCTCTTCTCGCTTTTGCCGCTCCTATTCCTACCTTCCCCACCCCCCTTACCCCTTACTCCGCGCGTTTACTCTGTTCAAGCCACTTTCTTCGGCTGCGCGTTATCGCTGATTGCGACTTCTCTCTGCAGATGGAAAAAAGATGACGTTCGTCCGATAGACGAAGTTTGCTTCGAGCGACGAGCTCACCAAGCAAACTTTCGGTACGCGGCGACCCTCCCTCCCCCCACCCCGGCAACATGCACGCGGCGAGAGAAAACGTTGCAAAAGTATTTCGTCCCATTCAATATCAACCACTTCACCTTTTGACCCCACGAACCAACGCTTGCATCCCGCCGAAAGAGCACTCTATTTCACTACTGTTTCGTTCTCGTCGCGATGGAGAGTGATTCGTATCTGAAGATTGAACTCGAAAGATTGTATTTTGGCGAACGCGATCGGTAGTTTTCAATCCGAATGATAAATCCACGAAGATGCGTGATTTTTTTGTTTTATAAAAAGTATATATATTCGTTGAAATATCGTTATATTCGCCTTTTGATAATCTATTTTGTATATGCATGCAAAATAGATATCCCGGGGTAATCAATTTTTGCGTTTTTTTTTTAATTATTTTTTAATAATAAAAAAAAATTTGTTATAAAAAAAAAAAAGTTGTATACATCGAATAATGGTCGATGTAGAAGTATTATACGACGTTAAACGAATATCTCTCATTGATATAGCGTTGAAATTCGTCTTTTGATAATTTATTGAGGTGTGGTAAATCCCTATTTGATTTAAATGCAACGAAGCAGAGCGCACACTTCGAGAAGTAAACATACCAACTTAACCGCAAAACTCACCTGCGTGTGATTCCAGACTTTGGGTTTGGGACTGGAGCTCGGATTCGTCGTTGTCGACGAGTTTCCGGATGCGGAAACTGATGTGGCCGGTGACGCGGTGCTCTTAGGGGACGGTTTCGCGGTCTTAGAGGTCTGAGTCACCGTGGCAGCAGCCGGACTGGCGTGTTGCTGTTGCTGAGTTTGCTGCATTATTTGCTGAATCAACTCGATCTGTTGTTTGGTCAGACCATCGTTGCTTGCGCCCGGTGACGTTGCGCTCTGTAACCGAGCAAATCGTTCGTTCCTCTTAATAGATATCGTATTTATTTCGCAAAAGACGCGTAGTATTGCTGACGCTAGCGATACCGAATGAAAGGTCGCGAAGTTGCGATGTTGAAAAATATTGCCGGACGAGAACATTTCAGCGAAGAGATATAGAATAACAAACGACGTTCAACCGATAAACTCCGTATAGCGATAAATTGAAACCGTACCTTTTCATTTATATCGGAAATCTATCCTTTCAGGAAACTTTACTGTTAAAAGCGCGAAATAAATTATTTCCGCAGGATCTTAAAGATAAGATTTATCAATCGTCTATAAATTTCATACTCGACTTTTTCCTAAGCAACGGTATTTAAAAAAATGAATTTCCTTTGGAAAAAAATCTGAAAAAATCCTATCGTAACTATCGATATGTTCATCGATATATATGCCAAAAATTCTGATAACGTTATTATACCAAAAAATACGCGGACTTTGTTAAGCATTTATTGTATCGAATTTTGTACTAAATATGTTTATCTTTTCACGGAAAAACGAAAAAAAAAAAAAAAAAGATTTTTCCGACGTAATTTCATGCGCCGTATAATGAAAAGAAAACTGGAACCGATAGAATGTCTTTAACATAGTAACGTGACTCTTGCCGAGGCACGGAGAAACGCGAAGCTTTTCTTTCACTCCCGACGAGCTTGAGAGAGAAACGGATATCCGTTTTCACTGTTCTACCTGACACGATACAACGCCCGCGGCTTAATCGCTTCCACGCTCGTGTTTCCTCCGCCACTTTATCCTCGAGCTCAACCCAAGTTTCTACCCTGCTACCTAGATCTGGCAACAACAGTAGAGCAGAGAGTAGCACGACGGATCTCGCGATCTCTCGCTACAAATAACCGATGTTCCCGTCCCGCCTTGTCTCGTCCTGATGTTCTCTTAACTCGCAGACGCCGTTCTTATATAACCTTCGTACAAGAGAACGACGATTATCGACACCGCGTTTATCCCGCACAGCAACCGTATTTCTCGTTTCTCTTGCTTCGAGCGTCATTCGCACGTCTTTTTTTCTTTTTCGTTCTTGTCTCGAGACTTTCCAAAGGGGAAGTTTTCTTTCCGGAATTGCGGCAGAGGCAAGCTTCCCCCGGTAAAAGCGTCTCTCGTTAAACGTCCGATGTGAAAATTGGTTCATGTATTTTTCCGACATTCGTTGTATTTGTACAATATAAACTTTCGATCCGTTCGAAACTGTTCCCGCTTGACCCGCAACCGTCGAAAGCCTTGTGACATAACATCGAAACGGAAATTACCTATCCTATACGATTTTCTCGCGATATATTTAACGAAATAGCCAACGTTACGTCATGTCGTGTCAACGGAGACAGACACATAACGCGAAACTGTTCCCAGACGTCTGCGAACGGCCAAGTTCCGCGTTGCAGTTAAAAATCCGAACATTAAATCTGTATCCCCCCGGCGTTTGCAGTAAATTCCGAGCGCTGAACGCTCGCGCAACGCGATCACGATACTCGAACAAATCGCCGGAGAGCTACAAAAATATGTTGAGAATAAAGCATTTCACAGGCATCAGAGAGTTACGCACGTAGTGTAGTGCTACTGGTGGGCGTAACAACGCGTTTGACGAGAGCTTTTATCTCGTTGGACGATGGAACAAAAAAAAAAGGAAAATAGAGGTAAAAAATATGTTATATCGATCGAATGGTTGATTGTGCGAAACTCGGGTGGCATTTTTTTGCACCTCTTCATTTAGCTGACATCTACGGGCGGCGAAGTGAGAGGCAAACATTGTACACTCGTCCGTCGTGCGCAATATTCGAGTGAACCGTCGGAGTTAATTTTCAATCGAATAAATATTACGTGATGATATTGCCATTTTTTTACGCGTTTGTAACATATTCATACGGGTGACGTAGTCGTGCGGAAGAATTTTTTTTTTGGAAAGTAAAATTAATGAAATTTACAGTTCATTTTAATTAATTCTGGTTACGAAGTTTTCGGGCGATTTCATCGGTATCAGCGATGTAATGATAATTCACCGTTCAATGTAAACACAGAAGTTGTAAAATTACATATATATATCTTTTTTTTTTTCATATTTGCCATATGTCCGGTAAATTGATTCCAGTTATTTGCGAATATTGAATCAATATATTTCCTCATTTATTCGTATTAGCGAAATCAATTATTAATGCACTTTGATTGCTTCGAAATTGGTTCGGGAAAAATTGTATCGCATCGATGGGACTAATATGCCAAAAACGATATGCAGGCTGCGCTTAACGGCCTGTATGGCCATTCAGCGTTAATGCCATCGATATGTATCCGCGCGATAAACTAAAATTTCTTCCTCGCCGGATATGCCGTCAAATCGAAATGCGTCAACGATCGCACACGTGTTTTCAGCGCATAACTAAAGTTCACGGTACAAAAATCGTGAATTTCGATACCAATTTCTCCGTACGTCTGTCTCCGCGAGAGACAGACACTTTTGTCGTCTACCGGAAAGATCGTAAAGTTGAAGAAATTATTCGAATTATTTCCCAACTTGGTGGAGAGAATTTTTTTTTTTCATTGATTGGTTATTTCAAAGTTTAATCGGTATTTCAGCGTTGATGCGAGAGGGTACGACAAAAATTGGAAATCGGAGCGCGTGATTGTAGCACACCTCGTTAACGCTGAGTGCCGCGCGGCCTATATATCTCTGATTCGGCAATATGTGCACACGAAAAATGCCTCCGGTAGTCACACAGTCGTCACGCTCATATACACGCGCAAGCATCGAAAATATCCTTTTGGCTATAGCTGCAAATAATTAGATCGTAAAATGTAGGCGTTCAGCGAGCATAGAGTATAATCAGCTTTAACGTTTTCCCGGCAGCGGTAGTAGTCGACGCCGATTACACAGTAACGATTATACTCCATATTATAGGTCTCGGTGCATGTACATAGTTAATATATACGTTGGTTGGATGGAAAGTTGGATCGTGTCGCTCGCAGTACTTGTCGAGTATCCTGGTGGGGTGGGGCGGGGGTGGGGGGGAGTTCGAGGCTTGGCGACGAATTCAACTGGCGATTAAAATTGGATTTGTTAATTATCGGACGAGAGAGAAAGGGAAATAGTGAGATATAGCTGATGATGTTGAGCGCTCGCCCGCGGCACGACGGATCCGCACAATTTTGTACGCGCATGGACCGATCTGCAGCAACGTCATACACATAGTCGACGAACGCAACTACCTCGGTACCCCCAACCCTCTCATACCTTATTAAACCTTCATTTCGTAATTCCCCGGACTCGGGTTTGTCATTCTGCGACCGGTCTCTCTGTATACCAACCCCCTCTATCTGGCGCTACTGGTAACGAGTTCCGATTCGATTCAACGATCGATTCTATACTCTACGTTGGATGAGCTGCACCACCGTTGTGCGGTCTTCCCGCAATATTTTTCAATTTCACGATTTTCACATTGGTTATTTCGCGCACGGGTCACTGAGTACATGGGATCGATAGAGTTAACGATCGACACAACTTCGTGCGAAAATAGACAAATGGTCCTCATTACTATGATATTTATGCGGAATTTATAATTTTGAGGGCTTAAAAAAACAAAGTGACATTGTCGTCTCATTTAACGGTTCGCGGGATAAAAAATAAATAAATAAATAGATTAATTAATCATTTTAAATTGGAAAAGAATTATTGAAGAAATTAAAGTTACAATGATCTCCGATTTATTTTTCAAGTCCATGATGCCTTAAATATTTTTTTTATATATAAGTGGTCATCTGTCACTGTATGTCAGTAACCGGCAACTACATTACACGCGGAAAGCATAGTAAAAAAAATAAACTTGGCCAGTGATGACGTTTACTTTTTTTTTTACGGAACAAAGAAAAGTTCAATTTTGTCGCTGGATGGTCGTCGTGGTTGCAGTAGACGTCGCAAGCACTACGCGTGGCTGTAAATCAACGGTAGCAGCAACAAGCGCACGGGAAGACGCGGCCCTTAAATCCATTTCGTGGTAGTTTCTCGCTAACCCAGGATCCCACAACACAGTATAGAACGTAAGAAGAACAGTATTCCCGGAGGCAGGCTACCACGTTGCCTCAAGAGAGTTTGCCGCTATGGTTCATATACTTTTTCTTATTTTCATACACACGCAAGCATCCGTTCATTTCCCCTCTGTCGCGCCTTACGCGCTTTTTTTTATTATTATTTATGCGCCACTTTACGATCCGCGAAAGTTGTTACGCAACAAAAACGCCTGCGCACTCGCAACAGAAAATTTCCTTCGTTATCTTCGCCTATATGCAAAGCGGACATCACGATTCTTAATAAAAAAAAAGTACCACACCAAAAAATCACGAAAAAAGGGTTAAAAAATGCGAAAGCAGCCGAATCCATATATATATATATATCTATAAAAAAAAAGTGTTTAAATATTCCTCAATATTAAACGTGTGAAACTTCGAGGGTCGGAAAGGGAGCGGCTATCACTGCCGAACATCTTTTTTCCGACACCCTCGAGAGCCTCTGGAATTAAATTAATTAAGTTAGATCATAGCTGGCGGATGTAAAAGCTTCAATATCGTCCGGGTGTTGAAAACTTTTTTTTTTCCGTTCTGTAGTCTCGGCGGTTTCGTACCCTATAAAAAAAGTCCGATGATACGATTCAAGAAACCGCGCAGGGCACAGCGACGACGAGTTTATTGGAGGCTTTCTCGCTCTGTCGTACTTTTAATTCGTTTAGGCGCGACGCGTTTGTCGGAGGGACGACCGAAAGACGCACAGAGACCGTCAGCTACCAAGAGGGGTAACGATAACTCTATGCGGTCTTATTACAACGCAGGCGAACGAGCCAAGAAGCCAGGTGTTGAGATCTCTCGCATATTCCTTCTACTACTTTTCCATTCCTCAGCCGCTGCTCGCATATTTTTCCGCAGTACTCGCGCGCGCGCGTCAATTTTCATTTGAAAGTTTTCCCACGGACAACTCTACACTCCGCTTCTTTCACCTTCTACGCGTTTCTTCTTCGCTCTTCCAACATTGCGATTTTCTCTCGTATTCTCGGGCGTACCGTCGGAATTTCTACACAGCCGAGCATCTGTCACAGCCTTCGCGTTTCGCTCCTTTTCTTCGCTGCGAACGATAAGGAGCTCTCTATTTCGTGGGAGCCGACGCACTTTGCAATAACTTTTCTCTACGGTCTCCCTTCTCGTGTTTTCTTTTCCTTTTCTCAACGCTCCAGCGTCTTTTCTTCTTTCCTTCGCGCACATTTTACATCACCATATGCGGAAAAATAAAGAATTAAAGATAAGAAAATACGCTGCGAGAAGAGAATGGCATGAACGGGGAAACGTCGAGATGGAAAGCTTCCGAGTTCTTCGACGAGACGCGAGAGATAAGTTGACGCTGATGCACTCGTGTATATGTCAGTAAACGAAAAACCAAATGATCCAAATTTAATTTAAACTTTCTACTTTCTTGCGTTGTTTAAAAGAAAAGTTTAAAAAAACACGACATTTTATCGAATTGTGAAAATTCGTACAAAAACAATAGTTTTTGAGAAGATTTTACTGTGCACCGATTGTTGCTTCGGTCTTCAGTTTAATTGTTTGACTTGTCAGCTCGAGGATACGGGAAAATGGACACAGACGAGAAGCACGACACCTCTTCAATGAAAGGGATGCAGTTTGGCGTTCGGCTGAAACCGGCTAAATTGCCCAAATTAGGCTATGAGGCGTATCTCTAGGGTTCTCCGTCTCTTGCTTTCCTCTCGTAGCCGTTGCATTAGGTAAAGCAGTATAGTAGGAATCTCGTAGCGCCCGAGTGTATTGCCGTGCGTCTCGTTCTCTACGATACCAACTCGCGCTGTTTAGTTGCCTTGACTCTCTCTCTCCCGTTCTAATTGCAATATCGAGCAGACGAGAGAGCTTCGCGCAGAGGGAGCGAAGCAAAAACGCTTCTCGTAACGACATTTAACGAGGCGAGCTGCCGAGACGGTCTCTAGACGCTTTCGCGTCGTCGGCACCTCTTTATTCAATATCATTAGACGGACAAAAGGAGAGACACGCCAACTGTATATTGCATAACATGCCATAATTAGCCGATAAAGTCACGAAATTAACAAATAAATTGTGATTAGTATGATTATTATTATTATATACGAAAAATTGGTAAAAAAATAATTTTTCAAAAATGAAAAAATTTCCGATTGAAAAAACGGGGCAAAGAATAAATACAAAATAAATAATCATAAATAAATACAACAAAAAAAACATTAATTACGCCGCGATCTCGACGACTGTCTCATTCGTTAACATTAATCTTATCCCGGCGCAAAATCTATTGACCTCACAGAAATTTTTCAAAAATAGCGTTAATTTTTTTTTTAATAACATGTTGGAACAGCGTCTATGTAGGACAAAACACGAGCGTACAGATATAATTTACCGCACCTCAGCAATATCCATTCTGGTGGCAATTACGAGACCGCAAAGATTACGCGAGTAATTACCGTCATGATTGCCGCTATCTCGTGAAACAGTGCGACGCACATCACGGGCGATGCCTATATGCGCTCGAATCGTGTGTGTCAACCCGCTTTACCTAATGCGAACGTTACGACGCCAATGCGTAATGCAGAATGCGGAATGCATTAGACGCTTGTCTCATGTCGGAAGAATCATTGTCCCGAGAGTCGAGGCTTTTCAATTCTGCGCGGTAAGGTCGTTCTTGCCATTGCGTCGAATTAATGTATAGCTCTAGCGAACCATTCGAAGTTACGAAGATGAAAGGGTGCTTTGCACGAGTTTACGAACGAAGCGACTGTGTACACATGTACGCCGGTGCGATATGCCACAGTATCAGGGGGTTGATTCTGATGCTGCAAGAACTGCAAGCAAAAACTTTGCTTTTCGTTTGCACTCGAGTTGTTTTCGCAATCGACCGTCCGTCTCGTCGCAACGGTACACTAACGCATTTTGTTTTTCTTATTTTCTCACGTACTCACGTACTCACGTACTCTCTACGAAGCGGACAGAGTCCAAGGGCGTTGTATCGGGAAAATCAGTGAAGGGACGAAGGATCGAGCGGACGAATAGTTTGTACCGTTTTTCCACGTTTTACTCGACCGACCTAACGTAACTGCATCACGAAACATCGTCCACGTCGACGAAACTCGCGCAGCAGTTCGAATAGCCCGAGCATGAGATTGAAGAATCGAAACCTCTATCGCGGGAATAAAAGTTGCCGTTGCTTCGCGTGGTCAAACTCTTTTCTATCTGATATCACGTTGTTTTTTCACGATACAGAAACAATAAACTCACGCGGCTATGTCACAGAGTTTTTCACATACAAACTGTTATGTTTTCATTATTGATCGACGAATAAGGTCACTAATCGTATTTTAAGATGAATGAAAAATAATGATAACGATGACTAACATCATTATTATGATGATTATGGTAATTTGTATATTGATTATCATATTATTATAATTATTGTTATTATTATATTTATAATAATATTTATCATGATTGTTATTTTTATTTCGAAGTTAAAAGTGCATGAAATTGTCATAATTTGAATAGTACCATTTTTATCGTATTTCATAAATACGTCTGTAAATTTTCTAAAGCTTTTCGAATCAAATGCCCATGAAAAATCTTTGTAAAGACAAAAATGAATGAAAATGTAAAAAAAAAGGCTGAATAAAAATTCGTAAAAAATTGCATCGCGCATGAACAAAACCGCTAGAAATTATGAGACATTCGGAACGAGCTTTGAATTTAGTCCTCAAACTTCGAAATGCAATAAATCTCTCGTTCGTTATAAACTTCGTGCGCAACGAGATAGCAATAAACGAGGAAAAACTCCCTCGCAGCGTAGAAGACTCGAGATTGGAGATCGGAGAGTAGTCTGTCGCGTTTAAAACGCGAAATGGAAGCTCTCACACGCGACTAGAGTGAGATCTTTATGGACCATCGAGTTGCGACTGGATTCGACATGGGACGATACCGATTCGTCGCACTGGTCCCCACACACACAAATACATCACCGCTTGTTCCCGAACGAGTTTCGACGCTGTCCTCTCGGGTATTTGGTCATCCGTGCGCTGTGTGACGTCTAGAAATTTATAGAGACGAACAAGCGCGCATCCAGCGCCTTTTACAACCGTCGAATTTGCATTTTCCATATCATCGTCCACTCGACCCGATAACTCGCATTTTCCATAAGTATTTTTCAAATTTTTTTCTTCCCCCTTTCCACGTGAATCTCTAAATCCGAAGCATACTTTCATTATTCTCGATATTTCTGTGAAATATGTAAATCCATTTTTATCCATCTCTTCCTCACGCTTCGCTCGTACGTCTGACGCGTTACCGCTGCTACTACTACTGCTGCAAGCGCAACAATTTTTTGACGTTTTTTTTTTCCTCTCGCGGAAAATGCGAAAGAGCTCGGAAGAGGCGCGGGAGAGTAGTATATGCGATGTACTTTATGCGAGTGCACACTCGATCGGGAACGAGCGGGCAGACCATTCTTCATGCGCGTCGCCCATTGCATATACACTATCCGTTGAGTATAGTACAGCAGGGAGAGAGTATACCGAATCGTTTTCATACGTCTGCTCTATCGCATGAACGAACTCCCGCACCGAATCCAGTCCGATACCTCCCCCAGCTGGGATGGCAAAGGGGTGGTGGTGTAGCGCGTATACCGAGTGTAGAACGAGAAGCGCCATCCCCCGTACGTACCTATGCGACTCGTCCCTATACGTAGTCAGAGCTGAGTGTACGCCAGCGGAGAGAACACTCGCAGATTTCGATCTCTAATTAGCTGTATATCAAATGAACGCGCTCGGCCGAATCCGTTCGGTCTATGCGAAATCGAGCAAGCGACGAACATTGCCACTCAGCCTGCAGGTGTACGCGATAATGTGTTCTAACTTGGTTTAGCTGTACGCATACCTACTGCCGGTTATCTACAGAAGAGCCGATTATCCTCACGTTAGAATAGTTTCCCTATCGGCTTATCGATCTTTGGTAGATAATTCGAGTCATCTGAAGGCGAATTTAAGTATCGCAACTATTTTTTCAAATTGGTATTAAAAATGGAATTATTTCAAGTCACGTAAAAATGAACAAATTTTTTTTTTAATTAACCACTTCTAAAAATCGACGAAAGCCGCGAGCTGAAAGGCTCCGATCGATGGTTTATTAAGAATGAACGAACAACAAATTGAAGTATTTTCTCGAGATTCTGAAACTGCATTTTAATAACTAACGCCGGTAATAATGGAGATCTGCATTACCCGCAGGGATGTTTCAGCCCTTATCTCGTCGTCTGTATTTCTAGCTTCACTTCCATCGAAGAGGAACGCAACCCTCGAAATTCTCTCTCTCTCTCACTCATTTCCATCTCCATAGATCATCGATGATACGTATCGGCGTGTTTATGGCGCCGAATTTGATTTGTGACCGTCCAGTGCCGAGCTCAGCATTCAAGAACGTATCCATACAACATACCAATATTGTGTATCCCTAGGACTATCATTGCCGCTACTGGGGATGTCCAGGAAGCAGAGCACGTCAACGAATCAATCCTCTTCTATTTCATTCCTCGAAATAGGATTTCATTCCACGAATAGAATTTTTTTTTCCTTTTTCTTTGTTTTTTTTTTTTGTCACGCCACATTCTTTACGATTAATGATTCTCCTATTTCAAACGTTGCAGTTCAACCGGATTTTTCCATTTAATCGAATTCCTACGAGCACTTTGTATCAGACTATCGGTCAATCGCCCAAAAATACGTGAAAGACCGTCAATGTGGAAACTCGAGTTTTCAAAGGGGAAAAAAAACATACAACGAAACCCACCGATAAAGAATTATCGTTTGCCTTTCAACCCTCCTTTCCACACCGAGGGGTGACTATAATACAAAAAGCCATCGTACAGTATAGGAAGGAGAAAAAAAAAAAAAACCCCGATCGAAATCGCGAAGCATTTTCGATTTCGAATAAAACCGAGCCTCAGGATAGAAAAATCCCTGCGGGGGTTGACAATGACCGACGTGGGGTGTGCGAAAGCCTTTCTCTCGCACATGGCTACAACCCCCTCTGTCGTCGCTCCGCACCCCTTTCCACTGCGGTCGCTCTTCGTCGCCGGATCAAATAGAAACTCTCTATCGCTCGCTGTACACATATCTACCCATAAAAATATTCATACGCGTATATACATATGCCGGGTTAGGAGATACAGACAAGCGAGCGGTAGGGGTCGTAATTCGGTACCGTGCGAATTTATGAATTCATCGCCTACAGATCGTAACGAAAATTACGAAGTTCCGAGTGCAGTACCGGATCCTGGAACTGTTGGCGCTTTCTCTATCTCCTCTATCTATTATCCCTCTTGTATCTACCACACTGCGCTTTAGATCCACAACATCTACTATATTACTCTGCAGGCGTGGTGTACATAGTCATTTATGTATTGTACACGAGTTACCTTTGCCCTCTCCCCATCGCGCTCTCCCAGCGAGTATTGTTGTGGAATAGTCGGCCAGTTGTACCCAACCGTAGTACGGAGTATGAAAATTTGCCTTTGTGTGTGTGCGCCCCGCCGGGTTACATCGATTCCATTCTCTATTCGCCGACTAACTGGCTGGGATATACCAATTTGACTGGAATTTAGTTTATACCGAACGAGAAGTACGCGCTGGGGCTTCGACGGCATATCCAACGACTGTGGTGCTTCGCGTATGCGATCGTATATACGTATGTATTTTGTACGCGTTGAACCAAACGGTAGCGCGCGTATCCTTCCTCTGTGGATACGGTACGATCTATAGATACGTTTGTTCGACGAATCATACATCGAGCTTCAGCGAAACAACATGTAATCCGGCGTTCCATTAACGAGCTCAGTCCAACGATCCAACTCTCAATCACGCCTTCATTATATCAGGAATCGAAGCAATGAAAACAAAAAATCGTACAAAATTTCGTACGCGAAAAAAAAAATAGTTCGTTGATTGTACCGTTGTATGAATTTGGAGACAATACGCTTTTGTCGAAGCAAAATGCTACGATATCTCATACTGAAAGAAATTATTAGTTGGAAGACCTAATAATTATTCGAGGCCACTGCTTTTATACAAAACTTATTTGCAACAAGTAACCGTTTGCTCTTTGAACAAATTGTTCATTTTCTCAACTCACAAGTTTCACTTCCGGACGTAAATACGCGAATAAAAAGGGAATTTGTGAATACAGCAATTAGTGATATCCGTATCCGCGATCCGCGAATAATGCGCTCACACTGAGTAAACGAAATAAAGGATAAGTAGTGAGGTTATTCATAATTTTTTTTTCGTGATTATTAGTAAAGAAAAATCATCTCGTACGGCTAAAAAAATTGGTCGTTCGTGTGATAAAATTATTTCAAATAATTGCGAATAATAGTCAAATAATTTTATTGCAAAGAAATGTTTTTTTTTTTTTTATATTGGATACAGTGAAGAATGGGTATTAAATTTCAAGCAACAAGGACACTATTTTCCGATTCAGAAGAGCCCTCAAAAATTACGATCTCAAATTCTATATCCTATTCTATTACAGTCCAGTAAAATCCCTTCTGTAAGAAGATATAGATGAGATACTTAGCGAACAAAAAAAATCGAAGCGCTGTAGTATAAGAGGAGACGTGTATGTACTCGGGTACACGAGATAGACTACAGCGAGGATGGGAAAGCAGAGAGATAGAGGAAGCGGACGAAGTCCCTCTGCATCGATTCCCAGGACGGCGAACCCGAGCATTTTCGCTATACCTCTCGCTATCTCGTCCTATCGTTATACGTCAGAGAGTACAAGCAGCTTAGCTGTACTCTCCAGGGGCTCGAGGACGTCTTTCGTAGACGTCGGATTGGAAGCGCGAGCGATTCAACGAACCGTCCACGAAGAGAAGGAAGGAAGGAAGGAAGCGAACGACGAAGTGGAGCCACAGGGAAAGCTCTCGGACGAGAGAGCGAGAGAAAGAGAGACAGCTTACTCACTGCGATATATATCCGGAGCAAAACGTTCGAGGGTTTCCTCGGCACGTCGGCCCTCCGGCTCCATCGAAGGAAACGAAACGCCCGAACGTTTGAACCGTCGCTAATCGGATACACTCTCGCGAAGGCGGATCAAACTGCTCGCTCCGCGCTGGCAACACGCCGCTCTCTCTGCTTTCGCGAAATATATACTTACGAAACGTCCGCCTGTCCGTCTATCTCGCGGATGCACTCTACCAAAGCTTCTTCTAAAACGTAACTGCAATTTTCGAGTATCTAACGATTCATCGATTTTGCTCGCTTTCAATGAAAATACTCTTGTACAAGATCAGCTTTCCGTTATTTCACGAGAAACTCCTCTCAGTTTACTCGTTTGTATCGTTTGCGACTATGACGACGATATACACGGGGCAAAGCCTTTCCGAATGAGGCAACCCTTTGAATGTATTCGTGATAAATTGTTGGATTATAATTAGGATTACAGACAATTAAAACGATGGAATGGCAAAGGAAGGAAGCAGCTTTGTGGAGATTATGTGTAGCCCTGTATGAGGCATTTCGGCAAAGGACGTTGATAGACATTTAGCGAGTATTTCAATGTCAAAACAATCGACGAATTACTTTCGAATTATTTTCGATCTTTTTATTTTATATTTGTCAACCCGAAAAAAAAATGAATATCAAAAACTGGCAGAGCTTTTTTAACTCGTAAATAGTTGAACGTGAGAAAAAATATCGTAAATTCTAATAAAAATGGAGGTCTATGAAAAATGAAAAATAAAAAAAATTGGCGTCACGGTAGCGTGGTCCACTTGCCACTAAACGCCTTATACAGTAATTGATACGTGTTGAAAATGTGGTTTGCAACCTCTGCATCTCTCTTGCCTTCGGAGCTTGAAAGCTGAGCCATGAAATTGCGGTTGCCCGGTAACGCTAAT
This sequence comes from Cryptus viduatorius, assembly GCA_964006125.1. Lineage (NCBI taxonomy): Eukaryota > Metazoa > Arthropoda > Insecta > Hymenoptera > Ichneumonidae > Cryptus > Cryptus viduatorius. The sequence goes on along the minus strand of OZ023222.1, from coordinate 9,469,410 downwards.
TGCATTGAGAGTTTGTAATGAACGGAGATCGAGTGGGAGTGAAGCAGCGTAAATGAGTGAAAGCACAGTCATAGAGAGTTTTCCGCAAGAACCATAGCACTGACGTAGCTGTAGTAATATTCAGAAACGTGTTTTACGTAAAAAAAAAAAAAAAAAAAAAACAAGAAAGCTAACGCGGTATTGAATCGATAGTTGTTCGCCATCCTTCGTTTTCCCCACTCGTTTTTTTATCTTTTTTTTTTCTTTCTGTACTACTCGCCTCTTTTCTCGACGTTCGTTCGCTCTCATTAAACGGGATTAATCACGGTACTTGGTCCTCGAGATACCGGAGGTCTCGTTCGCGGAGCTTCAAAGAAAATTCTCGCTTATAGATCCAGAGCTCTGCGACTTGCGTAAATTTGTAATAAACTTCTACGCCCATCTCCGCTTAGGTGCTTTACCAAGAAAACTTCTTCACCGATGCTGCGCGCTTCGAACCGAATAAAGAACTTTTACGAAAGCGTCATAGACTTCGTTGAATCAACGAGAATACGCGGCAGGGAAGGGACAGAAAATGACGTTAGAAAATACGAACTATTTTAATGAATCCTATTACTACTCGAGAGCGTAGGGCTTACTAATTAGATCTGATCAACGTCTTCGTCTTTCTTCTTTTCTTTTTTTTGTAGCTTCGTTGAAAATAATTTTGCGAATTAATACAATGATTGTTGAACTCTTGAGAAACCCTTGAGAATTTCTTTACGTTGTCTCGTTGATTATCAGATCGTACGAAGTGCGAGAGTGAGGGACGATGGTGGGGAGTGTGGGTACGATTTTCAAGCCCGATAGAGAAATATAGTGCGCGGACTAACGTATAATCCTCTCGAGCAGCCGGCGAAAGTCGTAAAGTCACTGAAACCGGACAGTAAATCCTTCTAATCACTCGCCACGATCGGAAAACGACGACTCTGCTGCAGTATAACAGCAGCAGTAGCAGCTTTCTCGTAAGATGTTAATTCGCAAAGTTGTGACGGAGATTTAAATTAAAATCTCTCTCGAGGGTAGCCTCGGTGCACCTCATCCTGTTGCTGCTTCTTTGCTCTATATTTTTTTTATATTTTTTATAAATCGGTAGAATAACGAACAACAATTGTAGACAATACCTCCGGATAGCAGGAATTCAATTCACAATGAAAAAAATCGTTCGCCGATCGTTACGCCTTCAGCTATACAATTTTTTTAAAGCTTCGTCTATTTCTCGTTCGGTGCTTTGTAATAGGAAATTCAGCACAGAGAACGGCCAGTTTCAGGGATATCCTTTCGCGTTCCTCGTTACTTAGGATTCTACGCGATGGGGATTCCCTTATCTGGCTCTTCGATCAGAACGTAGGATTTATTTAATTGCTCTTTGCGGTACGAGAAACGTTACTATTCTTCTTCTTCTCCCCTCTTTCTCCACCTCGCCGATCGGCGTCGATTTCGAATTACGTCGAATAGTGCAAAGGACTAACGGGAATCCTCCGCTGCAAATCGAGAATGAGGAGACTACGAAGCGCGAAGCAAAGTTATTCCGATAAAAGGGTCCATAGAATATCGGTGGATAATATCTACCGGCACTATGGTTATACATATAGTCACGCGGTGTGAAAGACGATAACCGATCGTCGCGATCTCTGTGCTCGAATACCGTGGCTCGGTCAATTTCGTGAATCGTTGCGGTTACGACCTTTCTCACTCGGATTAATGATGTGGCAAAAGGTTTTCTCGCCGGTCGTTCACGAACGAACCAACGAACACAGCTTCGAGCACAGGGGCGCGGATAACGAGAGGGCTTTTCCGGCACGAAGAGGCTTCGAAAAAAGCTCGGGTTGCAGGTGCGAGAGAACCGGCGTTCATCCGCCGGAGCCACCGGCGAGGGATATATCCTCGAATTGCCAGTCGGAAAGAGATCGATAGCTTCGGCACGCGGGCGACGATTATCTTTCACCATCCTTGTGCAACTCTACCCAATGTTCAACGATCCGTGAACGATTCTCACTCTAAACCACCCCTCGACTTTTTCTTTTTTCTTTTCTACTGACTCTCGCGAACGTTGGCGACCAAGAAATCGTGAAAACTGAAGCTCGATTAATTTTTGCAACTATCGCGGAGCTCGAATGATCAAATGACAATTCTTCGAGATTCGATCTGATTTCGGGCTGAAATTATAATTTTTTTGTAGTTTTATAGCTTTTTTTTTAAATTATTCTGTATGATCTTAAAAATATCGTATTTTCTGTAGTGTTACTAAAAAAGTATATCTACGTATCTATCACCGTAAATTACGATTTGAAGTAACAACTAATTAGGTTATAAATCATTTTAATGGAGTATCGAAGAAAACAGATTTTTAAAAATTATTATTAAATATTGACGAGGATCCTCTCGGTTTTTGGGATTCGAAGATATTTAAAAAAATGTAATTTTTCACTATTTTCATGACTTGCAATGTATTATATGACCTCAATTTCATTACAACTAATACAAGAGTACAAGAAAAACTTTTTCTTTTTTTTTTTCTTTTACTTTTATCGCGCAAGGGCTGACTTTATATCCTCACCGAGAGTGGAGTACGATCGGTGAGTTCCCGTTGTACTATTGAGTAGTCTCTGTGCTTTCCCGTCCGTGACGCGGAACGTAAAAGCTTTGCCTGGAATCGCACATATGGGGCGCGATAAAAGGACCAATGGAGAAATAGAGAGAAAAAAAAAGAACAGCGAGAGGTTGTTGGAGTTTTCTCCGTATTCTCTTTCTCTCCTTCGAGAGAAAGACCAAACGCAGGTGGTTTCGCAATACGAACAATTCTCGCAGCACGAGACCTCCCAGCCTCCGGCTTCGCGCAACGATGAAAATTAGTTCTCGTCCGTGAAGCACGCGAAATTATTGCAAGCTTCGATCTCGGTCGCTTTCGTTCTTTCTTCATTTCTCGCCATTTCTGACCGGATATATATGTATATATGCTTGCACCGTCGATGGTTTTGAACACCCCCTTTAGTCGACGGTAGCCAAAAGGCAGCCGTCGGATCGGCCGGTAGAGTGAAGCCGAACGTTTTCGCGAAAAGTGAACGGAAGTCAGCCAGAGCTCTCTCTGCCTCTCTCTCTCTCGATAAAAGGAGAGAAACTCGGCAAAAGTGAAGAAGGACAAAGAGAGTTTCAGGAAAACGGAGCGAGGGCAGTTAAACCCCGGCACTACGAATCTACGATATTGAGTTAGAACTGAGACAGGGAAAACGGAGAACCGAGAGAACCGAGCCGTGCCGGGGTTTGGGCAATGTGAAAATGGGGGAGGAAAGGAAGGGGCTAATAAAATTTGATGACCAAGGAACTTCGCTAATGAGAATGAGACGGGCGGCCAAAGAGAAAGGAAGGAAATAACTGAAAGAGAGAGAGAGAGAGAGAGGGAGAGAGAGAAAGAGAGAAAGACGCGAAAGCGCTGAGAGCTGTGCCGTTATGAAAACTTCTCAGACGCGGCCGCGTGTGCACGCGCGGGCTATGATTTATGATATTTCATTGGAGCCAAAGCTACGGGAGCGGAAATCACCCCCCTACCATCGAATTTCTCTCATCTCCTCTCCGAACCTCGCTTTTCTTTCTGCCCTCCCCAGTACTGGTAATTATCAACTGCCGGCTGACTGGAAGAGATGCCAGAAACTCCTTGAGGCGAATATATATTCCGTTGCAAAGATTCCCTCTGCAGGAAGATCAATCCTCCTTTCCTACAGGTTTGGGATACTTGATGGAAGAAATTTCTACCTTCTCACGAAGATTATCGTTCAATCATTTTCGTCGCGGTGAGGATATGATAAAAGTTTGCAGTAAACTGGAGTTTACGTCGATTAAATTTTTTTTTTTCGCGTATAGATGACTTACCTTGTGTTGTTGAGGCTGGGCGGGTTCTGTGGACAAAAGTTGCTTGAGGGCTGTGTGTCCGTGGCCGTTCTGAGTTGTCGGCGCGCCGGGTGTACTTGGCGTGCTGGGATTACTGCTCGGTGTGTTTGGCGTATGCGGCCCCGTCGTTGGACTGCTCGGACTAACGCTCTCGTTTACTTTGCTACCGGCGTGATGATTTTCCGTGTGACGTCGCAAACTTCTCGCGTCGCAGTACGACTTGCCGCAACCCTCGGCTTTGCACTCGAATGGCTTTTTGTTTCTGTGCGTTAGCATGTGACCGTTCCTGTCGGCATAAGAATAGGAAAGCTGTAAAGTATGAGGGAGAAAATTAACTTTCTCGAGGCTCCCATTTCGTTTTAATACCATTTTTTTACTTTTGGAACTGTAAATCTCGGATGTTACTATGAAACGAAGGGAAAGAAGTATACGGGATAAGATATGTCATTTTAATAAGGGCAATAAAAAAGTTTTACGATCTCTGATTAGATTTTAGTAAAATAAAGATAACTTAGTTTACAGCTGAATTGATGATTATTTTCCCGCCAAATCCTGAATTTTATTATTGTATGAGTTCCCATCTTAAATTTTCTTACACGAAGAATGCGCCCCAAGGCGTTTTCAGAGAAGAAAATAAAAATATCAGATCAGCGATGTGATGGATACAAATCAATGGAAATACCGGATCCTAATCCGATATCAGTTTTGGACAAAAATTACGCAAAATCTCCGCGATCATCAAAAAAAGTGAGCATTTTTAACATGTAAGCAGCGAATCGGCAGACAGATGAAACGTCAATAGTGAAATAGTCGGATGAAAAAAAGAATACGGCATTAATACAGTTAACGGAACAAATATTGCGATAAAAACGAAGCAAATATTGATTTCGTAAAAAAAAAATGTTTATTCATCTATCATCTCGAAAGTATCTAAAAACCCTCGAACAGCCCTTTGCCTCTGTCCGTGTCTCTTCGTCGCACGAGTCTCTTGAGTTTTCCCATCCGCGTTGCTCGTCATATTCCATACGACTCAGCAGGGTGATGGTGCTCTTAACGAGTCTCCGTACTATATACATAGCCCGAGTCTCGTTGAAACTCGAGTGGCGAACGCGCGGGCCCACCGTTGACGAGGAATAAACAGAAAGCAGCAGCAGGAGAGAAATATGAAAGGACTCTCGTCTCGTCTGTCCCTCTGTGTTCGGTGAATTCGAACGTTCTCGCACGCGTATACAGAGAGTAAAGCAGTGAAGAAGAGAACGAGAGAGGAAGTGTGCCACCAGTAAAAAAAAAAAAAGAAAAGAAAAAAAAATGGAGGAGTGAATGCGCTCGAAAGAGTAGAGAGGCCTTTTGGCCCCACCTTCAGCATCGTGCAACAAGTAGTCAGGCCAATTTCACGGCATAGCTGTATATATACATCGTCTGGTGAAAGAGCGTATCCACAGAGGTGCAGAGGAGAAAGACACTGAGGGTGATGGTGATAGAGAGGAAGAATGAGCGGGAGAGAGGGGTATGAATGGAAGAGAGTGAGGGATGAAGTGCGAGAGGCAAGAGAAACCATAGATAGGAACACGCCTTGGATCGTAGCTGCGGAAGAAGCTACGTTAACTTCGTTCATAATTGCATTAATCCGGGAATCGCTATTACGGCGACTGAACGAGCCCCCCTCGTAAATGGCTGTCGAGGTCTTCGGCCGTTCTCGGATCTATGTATATATACTGCAACTATAGACTGTACTGTATATCCTGAAGGCATGCTGGATTAAACGAGACTTTAGGGATGAAATTGTGGAACGGGGTCGGCTCTGTTGTCGAGAATTGTCCTCTGAACTCAGGGAGAGATAATATACATATATATATATACATGCCTCGTCGTCTAATCGAGAATCGATTATCCTATAGCCGAATGTCGCGAAACCAATAAAATCGTTAAACCGAAAATGGTCATGTGGGATAACTTTTAGAGTGCTAAAGTCAAATATCTAAAAATACGATCGTGATTTTTTTTTTGTGACGGTAAAAAAGGCCCTTTAAAAGCGTCGCAAGTATTCGACATTCTCAGACCAACTCGATTTTCGAAGCTAATAAAAAATTATCAATCCGTTATATTCATTTCAAAGTAAAAAAACGCTTTTTCGGATTCAATTAAAGGATCAAAGCAGAATAACGAGAATTCCAAGATAAGGTCGCGGAACTTTGAAATTCTCCACCTTATAGTCGTCTCCCACCTCCATTCTTTTTATCTTTCAAAACGAAACAATCGACAGGCTTCATCTTGAAGATATTCCGAATTTACTTTAAAAAAGCGAGTGCGCTTTATGCAATCGTTATCGACGATGATTAAAAAACGACAAGTAAGTCGCTGCGGGCGATCGTCCAAGTTAAAAATAAAAAGTTGGGAGTTCATTCCCAGTAAGGCTACAGGATCAAAGAAGACTAAACGAGGTCTTCGAACAAGGAGAACATATATTTGAGTCATTCGATATAAAACCTCTCTTTGACCCTCGGTTTCTCGAATTTCCGTCGTCTAATAATTGGCTTCATAAGTTAGCCAAGAGAATCGGGAACTAACCGGGTTGGCAATATCCCTCTATTCTTCGGCGTACCACTTGATCCCAGCATCACTGGTCGCGGATTGCAGGACTCCGACATAGAGAAGAGGAGAGAAGAGAACGAAGAGCTCAGAAGGCCGCCGCCCTCACTACGGCTCGAGGATATCGCTTCCACTAAATTTCAACAACTCGCCCACTGCTCTTCCATACCCCAAGAGCCTCGAATCCACGGGTGGAAGGAGTTTCACCCCCCTTCCCCCTCCCCCTGGTTGTAGCTGAAGGGATGAGAGGAGAAGCAGAGAACGAACGCGAGATCTCGAAGAGTTTTATAGCCTACCGATACGAACGTTCACTCGGATCCCCTTAAACTCCCCCTTTCCCCCTGTGCGACCGCTCCCATGCTGGCCGTAAAGTTCGCCAAAAGCCTTGCACGCCCCCTACTCTTTACAAACGTAAATGGCTTTAATTTGTAAAAGCTAATTTGGACCAACTTTTTAACATAGGTACGTCTATATAGGAGGATTTAGCTCGAAATCCCGTATAAACGAGTTGCACTCTGTATATATGTGTATGGATTGTCGACCAAATACCTCGAGGGGGAGTGGGCAATGGCGAGGGGAAAGGGAATTATGTTGGCAATGGATATTCGGTACAAGAATTGCGAGCGAACCTACTTGGTCGATGCTAGACGAGAATAAGGAAGGGTCGTTCGTGGGGGATGAAAGAAGACGAAGGAGAAATGAAAGAGAGAATAAAAAGTGTTTCCAATGCATCGAAGCGAACGCAAACCCGCGGGGTTTCCATCCCTCTCTCCGGACCTTCGCTAATTATCGACTACTCGAATCGTTTCGAACGCGACACAACTTTTCTGAGGCAACATAGAAAGTCGCTCGTTTCTCCACCCCCCCGGCGAGGACGGGAGGATAAATAAGTTGAATGTTGTGCTAATGCCTCTCCGGTATATAACTACCGTAAGTATCGTATACTCGTATATATAACTCGTACAGTTAGAGAGTTTTCCATCTGTATGTTCGACGAGATAGGATAAAGGAGTCGTTGGAGAAATAAGAGTAAACTGATGATGAAAAAAAAATAGTAAAACGGGATTGGGGCGCATTTATATCTATATATGTATAAAAGTACACAATGGAGATGGTAGAGAAAACGTATCGACAAAGGCAATGGAGAGACTTGAAAGTCGAATGAACAAAGTCTCTCTGGTACGGCAGTATCTTCTATCCTCGACAACGAACAATGAAGGTATCGAAGCGAAAGTTGGGAGTTTCGACGAAGAAACTCGGAAACGAGATCTCAACTGAATACCTATCCGTTCCATCTTTATTCTACTATTATTCTATTAGACTATTATACGCAGTTTTCTATTACTTTACTGCACTCTAAAGAGCAATTTTATCGTCGAATGTACAATTTTTTGACGCTATGAACTTTACTCGAAATACACGACTACAATGACCATATGCATGTTTCCAATCAATTTTATTTCATATTATAGATGAAAAACCTCAAAGGCGCCTTTTTTATTAACTTTTTTATTTGATATTTGACCTTCCCGAAGATTATAGACGGACAAGAGAACAATTAAAAAAGGAGGATTGATGTCTCAAACGGGAGGAGAAACGGAGTTGAATGGAATATAAAAAGAAAGAAATACTTCTCCGGGTTAAAATAAAGCACAAGGATGGAGAATGTGGAGATGCGGCTATAGGTGAATCCTTGGGAAGACGACTCGAACAGGAGGGATTTAGAGATCCGTCTTTGAAGAAAAATACAACCTGCTCTGTTCGTTCGCTCGGGGATTGGCCGAGCGAACCACCAACCTATAGCATTGAACCTCTTTATGTGTTTTTTTTTTTTTTCTCGTACTTTCATTCTCTCTGTCTTTTCCGCACGATGTATACAGTTCTGTCATACAGGAGCTATCGATTTCTTTCTTCCGTTCTTTATTTTTCCAGCTTCGTTCGCTTTGTTCAGGATTCGCGTAAAAGAATTGAATTCTACGTGTCTCCCTGCGCTATCCCGGATTTGGCGCCTGTTGGTTTCTCTGCTCATTGCATTTCGCGCGCAAGATTTATCCTTCTCGGGATATTTCGATTGATCTTCTTTTTCTCTCGGGAATGATCGACAGATTGTTTTGAACTATAGATATCTTTTGATTTTTTATTTTTTAACTATACGAGTGATAATTCTAACGACTATTCAAACACACGAAGTGTATTATAAGACGATGATGCGATAATGAGAAATGGTCCCGTAATGTTGGAGGCGCTTGCGGAAGACTGGATTCGGCGGATAATTGCTTAAAGAGAGGATATAATTACGAGTACAATGGGTTACATTGATCCGCGCGATGAGGGGGGTTGCGAAAAGACGGAATTAACTGACTATAGACGGGGTGTACGTATGGGATTTCGTAATCACACCAGAGACTCTGCCGCTCGAGAATCTCTTGTAGTAGTAATATATGTGTATATATATATATGTAAACTCACAAGTGGTCCTGCCGCTTGAACGCCTTGCCGCACATCGTGCAGACGTACTTCCGCTCGTCGCTGTGCGTCAGCTTGTGCTTCGTCAGGGCTGACGCGTTGTTGAATATCTTTCCGCACACCTGCGAACATAATACAAATCATCTAATTAATTTAATTCGTATTAAAATAAGATGTCGTTCGAAATTTTCCAAAGATCGATAATATTATGTTTAAAAAAAAAAAAAAAAAAATTATGCGATTGCAGAGTAATTCGCTATTCAATTTTTTGTATGAAATGCGTTAACATTTTTTTTTTTCGATTTTCTATATATTTATTCAACTTTCTTCTTTGTTTTCATAAAAATGGATGAATTTGAGATTAGATTTTTTGAGAGAAAATTTTTTGCTCTCAGAAAAAAAAGTGCTATAACAACCATTTCGTAGAAAACGACATAGAATTCTCCGTAGTTAGCCGTCGCGGTCGTATAAACCGCGGAGAGAGAAAGGAGAGAAGGAGCAACTAGCAAACTACGGCTGGTAGAAACAACGGTAGTTATTTCGTTTTTATTCAACGCGCTAACGGCGTCGGTCGCGTTACGAGCGTTTTATCGGCCTATTAAGCTTTCATTTGTACCCGGCGGACGTTTGCGCTACGGCTACTTTAACGCAACGCGCACACACACATGTGCAACACGTGATGTACGTAAGTAGAGAAGTATCCTCGTGGATTAGCTACTCGGGCGCGAATTCCTTGCTTCATGTAGAACTCGGCGTGTTACCGCCGTGGTCACCACAGGTACTAATGATTATTAATCACAGTCAGACCGCCTCCTAACGTCGAGATTTTTATGAATCGACCGACGTGGAGATTAACTCAACCAGTGCCGTTAGCAAACGGAGTCATAAAAGAGGAAGGGACTGAGTACATTATCAACTCGTCAATGGTACGTGAGAAATGTTTTCCCGATAGTATAATAAAAATAAAAGTCGATATTTATTATTAAATTTCACTTATAATTATATTATAATAAAATATAATAAATAATACGTTGTAGTTTTTCACGTAATACATTTTTTTTTATTACGTCTATTATTTTTCTAATTACGATTTTTTCTAAACGATCAAATTAACTCGTTTGAAAGCTTTCTCGACCGAGGATTTGCGCAAAGAGGAGATTGCTAAGTGCAAAGTGCACTCGTATGTACAAGTAAAATATTCTTAACTTCGGTGAACTTCGCGAATGACTGAAAATTGAAGATTGCGAGAATTTTTTTAAGGGGGAATGGGGAAAAACGTAATTTGACATAAACGATCGAAAAAAGTTGATCGTTGCGAAGCGAGAAAGTTCGCGCTATTCTTAATTCTTTCCATCACTTATACATATATATATATATACGTTCATTTCCGTCGCTCATCTCGCTCTCTCATGGACAGGAATGAACGTTTTGCCAGAATCGAAATTAATTTCCAATACACCTGCGGCTGTGGTCGCAACGCCTTCGTCGTTGACGAAGCGCTAAGGGTTTTCAACCGGTCCAACGGGCGTGTGGATGAGAGAGTGGGGAAGGCGGTTGAAAACTCCCGCGATTCCCAAGCTCCATTATCGGAAAAGTCTCTTCACTTTTCCGCGGGTTTTGCTCACGGCCATTTCCATTCTCGGCGTCGTCCTCACGTCGACGCGACTCCAGCCCTCTCCCAAGATCTCGCAAATCGATTTTGCCTCGAAATACTTCGAGTCAAGACGGCCTTGCGGAGGTCACGCGAGCCGAAAGAACGGAGAGGCACAAAAAAAGTCTCTTTCTAGCGTGAAATCGTTCTTCGATCGGTTAAACTTACACAAGATAAATCTCTGTATCTCTCCTCGACTTTCAATCGTATCTCGATAGCACCCGACGAAAAAAAAAAAAATAATTCTCGAGAAGAATTGTCCGCGAAAGATTTGTGGGGTTAACGGAAGCTGCCCAGGAAATTGAATTTCCGAGCGTAACTGATTTTTCAAAATTTTAGCAATTCCTTACGGTTGACTAATAAAGATTGTGATAATTGGATTCGTTTGATTTTCTCAAATTGACTCTTGTTTTTACTCTAAGTAAAGAAAAAATTCTCTTTGAGAAGTTGCAAGAGCTGCTTTAGAATTTAGATCGTTTGAAACGCAACGGTAAAATATGCGCGACTCGAACGTTTCTTCATTACGTTCAGCGACAAAGATGCATCTGTCGAGTTTCGCGCGAAAGCGTAAAGACATACCGGGATCGTGACTTCAAAGACAAAGGGGTGAAGCCGACGAGAAGAACGAGACGTGGGTGTCTGCCGTTAGCTCTCCGTCCGATAAAGCGTAGGAAATGATGAAGAGGGCCGTAACGGATGTTACATTGAAATCTTCCATGAAGCAAAGGAGATAGATGGTACATAGAACTCAGTCACGGATTTCCCGCTGCCGCTATTGCTTCTGTTCACGTAGTGTTGAGAAATTTCCTATTGCAATGATAAAGGAAACGACTAGCAAAAAGAGAAAGCAAGCGAATAGGAAAGACAGCGAGTGAAGCCGATGTTGCTGCTTCAATAGGGAAGCATAGAATTGTGCATCTCTGTGTCTGCAACTCTGCCCCAAGTCCTTTCATCCTCGCACGAGAAAAGCTATCGCGAGATTGAGTGTACCGGTGAGATGGTCCCCTTAACCTGACGGAGCGGTCCTGCGTTTTACCGTCACTTTCCATTTCCATCTTCGCCTCCTCGCGATATCTCATTGAGAGAACGAAATGAAGATAGAGAAAGGGGTTTTCATTCGTAGAGATATATATTCGTATCTGCGAATACAGCATCACGAGCGATACATCGAGATATACGAGATGCTGGAAGAGAGTCTCCATCCTCTTCAATGCAATGCAGTACACGCGAAGGGTTACATAAAGTGAAGTTGGAACGGTGTTTCTCTCGTATATACATACGACATACTACAAGCCGGTAGATATATCTTCACGGGTTCGCCTTCTAAGCAGAAAATCTAATTTGCGTAGCTTAACTCCTAAGGATCTTACTCGGATGCACACACTGACGAGATTCACGCTCTAAGACTACGTCGAGAATGTCGACACACAGTGGATTTCAATTTACCAGAGGTTATGTGGAGTTCTCTCTCTGTATGTATGAAAGTCCTCCCGTTGCGAAGTGCAAGAGATGGTGCCAGTTGAGAAATAGGGATAGAGAGATAGACAATTATGGGATGCAAAGGAAGGCTAGGTGCGTGAGCAATGAAATGTCGTCGTCAAGGACGGAAGCGGAAGCTTCGATTGATCCTACTCAGCTTTGGCAATCGTCATAGGCAAACGCACGTCTTCGTATTCCTAAGCTAAAGAAGGATGAAGTGGGTGCCTGTGGGTGCGTGGGTGCCCGTAGCTGCTTATGTAGGAATTTCGATAGTGAGCGTGTAATGCACTTTAGTCACAGCGGTAGTCTAGGAAACCAATCAAACATCATTACGCTGGGCTTTCCTGATTAACATCTATCAGATTCCTCGAGTATCCATTCATTACAAACTTCCGATAGATTTGTGCCTTTGTCTAGCAACAATTCCGTGGGTAGGCAGTTGTCGTTCCCGTAAGACGGAATTATCCGTTGGTGCCGTTGGTATCTGGCGAAGTATCTGAGTCTTTTGCTGAAACCTTAGTTATTGCGTGCGGGAATGACGGTGTTCTAACCTTTGATGGCTTGAAGTTCTTATTCTCTGATGAATGATCAGAAGCCTTTGTCGAAGGTTCATGCAATAACCAGAGTGGAATTCGATTGGCTATAGACATCAGAGATCAGATGTGCCGAAGAGGATCAGAGAAATGTGTGATTTTAATCTATTGCTTAATCCAGTTGACTTTTTGCTCAGAGCCCTTATTAGAACAGTTAACTGGGCCTTCAAAAGATTCCTTTATCCCATGCCACCAGGCGAGGTTGCGCATCAACGAAGCTGAAGTTTATCGTTTCACGTTGAACTTTATCTCCGTAGGTTGTCTTCGTAAGGAAGATTGCAAGTCAAAGTTATCGAAGTAGAGGGATGAGACCACCCCATCACGGTTAATTAGTGTCGTCGAAGGTTCACGAGCGTCATCGGAAACAACGGAAGCGTCAACGAACGCTGTCTCGGCAAAGCCACGAGAATGTTGCAACCGGGTACAGGCAACGAAGCGTGAAGCAGCCATCCGTCTCGCTATATCAGCGACGGATGCGATCTAACGTCCGCTATCTCGTCCTCTTAGCTTTTCTCTGAACCTTCGCCGATGTTTACCGGATCTTGGAGACGCAAGTCCATCCTCTAAGAGTCAGGAGACACACTTACGCGCATCGGACGACCCTTCACGCTTGGAACACACCATCGTTGTCGGTCAATTAATTAACTCAACGAGCCGTTTTCCGCGACGCAAGCGCTCAAGGTAACACTGCCGAGAGATTGGGGAATTGATGCCTGGTTGCGTTTGCTGCTGGAACACGAAGCTTCCTCGGTCGACGAAGATATTGCCCCTTTATCTTACATACTCTCGCCGTTTTCGATGTTCATTTAACTAACATACAGCATTAGCCGCTGTTGCGAAGCTTCGAGAAATTCCGGTTTGTTAACAATTCGTCCTTTTGGTGTAAAATAGATACCCCGTATTCCTGAATACTAGCTACTCAGGTTCTTATCTCTCTTCCGTTGAAGTTGTGTTTGAATGCAAAAAATTCGTTAGACTCAAAAATTGAGTAACGTGAATAACGTCAGAGGGACTAAAGAATCGTTACGAAAGCTTTAACTATCCGACAGAGTGAGCTCATCCCGCAACATTAGGGGTGTCGTGTGTTCACTCGGGTTGGCTGAAGAGTCGTCGGCTGAATATTCAACAGCCTTTCCGGATACGACACACGTGTGTCCCATAGGCATGCCCCACCGATCGCAGAGGCCACAGCAATGCTGCCGGCGGTCGTCGGTTCGCCTCTGCGTGATATACACATGCATGCGAGTGAAGGAGGGCGGTTTACTAGGTATTGCAGTGAGGTTGAGAGACGGGAAAGCGTGGACGAGGGTAACGTCGTTGACAACGACGAGAGACTATACCACTGCTACCGGAAAGCACGATGTTACTTAAAGTGGGCGCCGCTTCGCTGTTATCCGAGAATCGTGAAACGGGTCACGAGCTTCACGATTGGGCTTATCATCAAACGTATATGTATACAACGACACTGATTAAAGTCTCATGTTCTGACTCTGCTACATTCGACGTCAACTTTTCATTTTGGACTAACGATCAAAATGTATGCCGAAGTGGTTTTTCATGATATTGATTGCCAAATCTGTGATTTATAATGCATAATAATTTCTCTAAAAATAAGTACGTGTCGTTAGGATGATGGGCGTTCGATGTAACGTTTCTTATTTTAGTATTCTTCAATATTTAACTCCATATTTTAACTGAATTAGGGAGATATTTCTCAACATCTTTAACCATTGAACCGGAAGAGTGAACCAATGCAACGTGTGTTATGGTCGTTTTTCAGTAACTTTTCCAAGTTTCCTTTATTACAGCTATTCAGCGTTTTATGACGCTGGAAAAATTGAACATTACAGAACACTTTCAAAGAATAGAAAAATGTAGTTGCGAACAGCGTAGGTGACTTTTATCAAAATATTAACGAACAAAGAAACAAAACATAAATGAATTCTATAGAGACAAAGGTCATTCGTAGACTGAAATATTCAAGAGAACAGTGTGGTTTCATGCTGCGTATATTTGCCAATTTTTTTGAAAAAGAGGAAAATGGTACTGTATGCAATAAAAAAAAATCCCTTTCAAAAAGCACGGATATATATATATGTGTATATAAACATATATATATACAGTTTCGCTGCTTCTCGCTGGTGGTCCACACGAATACGAAGGAAACTACCGCGGTGGTATAAATTCTATTTTATCGGAGGATCGTTAATTGCAACTGGGTACTGGTGCACCGTGTACACAGCGCACAGCACACACGGGACATACACAGTTGAAAATGTGTAAGAGAGAGCATATAGTATGCGAGAGAAAGCGAGAGAGAGTCGATAAAAGCGGCGCTCGTCTCGGTTGGGAAAATGTGCGCTGTGCAAGCTCTATGGGTCCGGCAATGGCCAGTGTGTTTCCGGCCTCCTGCACGCTGTACGCCCTCTATACCGTGTTCTCCCATATCTGTATATTCGCACATTCAAGTTCGCTCTCTATCTGCATAGTATTGTACACGTTGTACCGAGTAAAGTACAGTTTTATGTGTGCGTTCGCTCTTGGCTATCTCTTTCTCATCCTATACGCTAAAATTCGAGCTTACAGTTCGCTATCTATGTGTTTAGGGTAAACGGGACACTAGGCGTGTTAACGAACGGTCAAGCGGCTAGCCATTGGCATATTTTTATCTCTCTTCTACCGATTCTTTTTCTCGGCCAATCACTGGTGGAAGTCAACGAATACTACAATGTTGATCCTGTGGATGTACCGTACACGTTTGTGCGTTGCCGTTCGTATGCACCGTGTATGCACTACCAAAAGTGGGTCATTCTCGTTAACGTTCGTTGGTTTCCGCTTTCGTGCGACCGTGAGAACAAGAGGGGTTGGCAGTGGTAGCGAAATATATATCCCGAGCACATAGATGTATATAGTTGGGAAAGAACGAGAGAACGCGGATGCTGTAGGGGGCTGCGAGGGAGAGGGAGAGAGAGACGAGAGAGGAAAAGCGCGCTGGAAGAGCCTGAATTTGTGGGCTCATTCGCAATTTTTGGGGCACGCTTTGCGGTCACTACGCGACCCCTGGTACTAGCGGCACGTTCGTCGGTTACGCAACCCCGGAACTATCGCGGTTTCTATCTTTCTGTGGTTCTTTCGCACTATGGCACTTCACAGGACCACTTCCGCTCACCGGATCTTCTCTTGGGACCCTGGTATTTCGTGAAATTGTTTTAATTCCCTCGCGACCTTTTGCGTTCTTAAAAAAAAAATTTTTTTGCAATTTTTTTTTTCTTACTTTTTCCGGTTGAATGGAATTCTTCGGGTGAAGAATAATTGTCTTTGCGTCTAGTGCACCGCGCGTCGAGAGATATATGACTGCGGCGATACTTTTTATGCAATTAAAATAATTATGACCCCTTTTTTTTGTAATCTTATTTTATTTACTATTTTATTTAGTATTTTATTTACCTGACACTGCTGCGGGCCTTGACGATTCGGCGAGGATGCTTTGGGTCGCGGTTTCTTGACGCCGAGCTTTCCCGGATCGCCGGCACCCGTTCTCGACTCTTCGCTGCTACCTGAAATCACAAAAGTCGAAGATTCTGCGTTATGAAAGAGAAAAACGATTTTCTCGAGTCGATGTGTATGTGCGATATATTATTCGGACAATGACCTCGTGGAGACCAGTTATGAGCGCAGGGTAGACGATTTTTTGCAACACTTCGGAAGGGATTCGGGATTCGGCGCTTCTCGTAGCGTCGTCCGAGCCGCAAGGAGACTTCGACTTAAGGAAGATTGATCGTCGTGGGTCAATGGTTTTTTTTACTTATACATTTAAGCGAACTACTGATACCACGGGTTTCAAAGTTTCCCCGCTAATGACTGATGATGGATTATTGACAATGGTATCGATCCGCGTTGTCAGGAAATGTACGAAAAATCGATTCTGCTATATTGCGGAAAATATCTATCAAACAGGGTTTTGTTGATTGCATAAATTTCACAAATGGCACCGTTTTTACGTCACATTTGTATTTCGTTTCGACTTCAGCGTATCGTAAATATGGTTAAGGATATTCGCGTCGGCGGTTAACCCTTTCACCCTCGAGACACTCGCCTCGTTTCTCTTCGTCTTAGTTAAATCGGCTACCAGTGTCTCGTACAACACCTGCGGCCGGATCTTGCATCTTGATTTCACGTTCTGTTCGTCTCATCAGTGTTCTCCTTCATTACCGACGGTACGGATCAGTCTCACGGGGAAGCTAATTGATAATTGTACCCACGAGTTGTGCTCAAGATGCCGATAAACCCATTTGGCTTCTCGTTTCAACAGATATACGTTGATTTTCTATTGCGTTACCTTCTTTACAATGTATAGAAAGAGAGAACGGGTTTCGTTGGAACACACGCCGTAAAAAAAAATCGAAAATACGACACGACGATAATGTTATTCTAAGAATTGGCATACTATAGTATGCATCCTAATTCCATAAAGTGCCAAACCTTCTACGCAAAAACTTCGATTTTTTTATCGCGTATGTTCCGATTAGCGCCGGTCTCGTCCACGGCGAAGTTTCAAAAATGTTTTTTCATTTTTAAAAATACGTTATTTATTTTAATTTCGTTCAAACTGCGAATAACAAGTTTGTTGACCGAATAAATAAACGATAAGTTAAACAGAAATTATGTGACATATTTTTTGCAGTATTGGAAAAGCTTTCATGTAAAAAAAAAAATCTGCAAACTGGAGCGCGCCTGTCGAGTATTGCGCTACTCCAACAAATGAAACGTTCTCTCGTTTGAAAATCGTTGTAATAACAATAATTAGCGTTATGCACTCCACGCAACTTTCACAGAATGTTTGAAGCTACTGATGCATTCGTTCGTATTTTTCACAAAATTTTTATAAAACTGTATACGTTAATGTGCATCCAAGTTGGCTTGTTACTAAATACTCTGACTGGTTGTAAAATTTCGAAAATGTGAACGATGGAAGGGATGTTGTAGCAGAGAGGAACTTCGTGTTGAAAATTCGTGCGGACGAGTTTCACGCAACGTAATTTTTTTTTTGCCCTTCCCCGTGAAGCTCGAAAAGGTAAAAGCTGCGCGCCTGTGCGATGCTATACAATCGGAATGAATGGAAGTTCCGGAAACAACGCGCCACAGTTAAAACTCTCGTGAACCATTTTGGTACACGAAAATACATGAAACGGCGCGGTACCCTGGTACGTCCACGCTGTGTAATTCCCCTCTGTAAAGAGCCCCGAGAATGTTCATCGAGCGAGCGAGAGAGAGAGAGAGAAAGAGAGCCCGAGAAATTCGCGCGGGGTAAAATGTTTTGCAGTGGCCGACCGAAAAATCACATTACAACGAGAAAAAACTTGGATTTCGTATGGAGATTGGTAGAACGTTGAACGAAAAGAGAATTAAACGCACGAACGGAAACAGATCGAGCGAGAGAAATATAGACCGCATCTACACACAGAGTAGGAACATTTTGTTTAACGCGAGAGGAAATGCTCTCTCGCACCCTATAAAGCTGAGGGAGACATGGATGATAATATATATTTGTTGCGGCGAATAGGTAATTTCGAGCGGCGGTAATTACCTGCCTCGCTGATAACGCCTTCGTCCACTGTGTGCGTGTCTCTCTATCCGCTATCCTTCCCGTTTTACATCCCTTCCCATCAACCTATTCACCCGTGCTCATTAGTCCAGGAATCTAATTATGCGGTATTATCGTTAAATCCGTACACTCCAACGGACAATTTCACTCGACGCGAGAGAGAGCCTCCATACCAATCCACGCCTTTCATCCACTCTGCCACGTGTTCGAATTGCTAGAACAACGATTATTCGATTCATTCTGCACGGCGATAATCCCTACGGACTTTTGTATACTGCACCACTTGCGTCATGTTCGTCGCAATTCCATAGTTTTTATCTCATTAGACATTCATTGAAGAGTAATATTTATTTTTCAAAGCAGATTTCAAATTGTACAATTTATTATGAACGTGAAAAAAAAAAATATATATAATGTATTCTTTGAATCCTTTTATAGTTTTTATTGAAATGTCCAGTAGACTTGACGGTCACAGAGGCTTACGTAAATTTAGTCTGATTTTAATATGCATCTATCTCTGAGTTTCGCGAAATGACGTTAATGCCGCTTAAAAAAAAATACATTTGATTTCTACAGATTTGATATTTGCAACAAATTTATCGGTATTTCTTCCATGTCGTGTACATTTTTATGCCCTGTGTAACCGGACAAGGTTACCCAATTATTATTATTATTATTTAGGACGAGATGCGGAGGTTTTCTCTCGCGGAAGTTACGACGAATGGTTCGAGAGACGCAGAGAAAAAATTCTCGCGAGTAACATGCGTATGCATCGTCGTCGTGAATTCACGTGGCGGCACGTGCGTCACGCATGCCCAGCAAGAACGACGAGAAACGACAAAACTGGAGTGAGGCAAACTGAGAGCGAGATAACACGGTATAGCAGTAGTAACACGAGAAAGTTTAAAGTGGGTCATCCCGATGCACTTACGCTCTCGCGCGTTTGCATCCCGCCTCGCTTTCGTCGAGCCGGAGCTCCGAGCGTAGGAAGGAAAATTCAAGCGCGCAAATTAATGCAAACACGAGAGGAAGCAGCAATGCCGGTAGCACACGACGCTGAGCGCAGCGTCGTGGTCCTTTTGCGTGTAACTGTATCACAGCAGAGAAACGGGAAACAACCCACACGGCACTGCAAAAACCTCTAAGGCTCGCCTTCGCACGTGTTCGGACGACCTTATGATAACGCATTCATGAAAACAAACCTTTTACATTTTTCTTGTACCATGCAGAATTATTTCATGGGTTAAAATTTTTACCGAAAGCTATTTGGAACCGGAGGTATAAGAGGAGGAGAAATGACCCGTTCAGCGTCGCCGGTGGTGATTCTTCTTGCACTCGCCTTTTTGTACCCCGTTTGGGTCAATTAGAACGTTTAAATATTTCTATTGGTTCTTACTGAACAGCCAATAGGAACACCGAAACACCGCGGTTCTTGAGAATCAATGTAATTCAAAATTTCACGAAGTCGCGAAGCGCGGAAAAATTCAAATGAGAAAAATATAAAAAAATCGTAAATCATAGAATAATTTGGGAAATAATCAAAATAATTAAATAATATTAATTGAACGGGAGATGTATATACTTCTCGATTCAGTGTATACACATAAATTATAAAACGAATATAATTAAATATTATTATTATTATTATTATTTCTCAATCTACGAGCTATTTCCTGTTTTCTTATTTCTTTTTTGTTTGAACAAATAGGTATTTACACATTATTAAATACATAAACTACGAACTTCGTATTTACAGATTACCTTACAGTTTATCGACGGGCAGAATAGCCTAATATAAAATAAAATGTGTATTTAAGGTTTATATTTTGAATAAAAATTCATTTATTTATTCATTACTTTAATTATTAAATTATTTGACTATCGTCAAACATTCCCCTGCCGTCGAGATTCGCATTATTAATGTTTACTTTTTTTTCGACTTAAAAAAAAAAATAGAAAAAAATAGTCAAATTATCTAAGGGTACTTTCGACCACGACCCAGTAACGTGTACGAAAATTATTCTGAATTCTCTCGTGTACATAGAGTATATGTACATGAAGTTGATGTTGTTATACAGAATGCACATAGAGTGGCTACAGAGTCTATACGAACGTGTATTAGGTACTTATTCCACGAGCGAATAGGATGAGACCGTGGCGTGTGTACACCGACGCAGTAGGTCGTGTGTGTGAGAGAGTAATCCAAATATATTCGTGTACGGATGCAGGCATAAAGCTCGGAAAATGCCGGCATAAATTTTACGGGCACCCGAGCGAGTCCGGGGAAAATTGGCCCCGGACTCTGTGCTATACTCGCTTGCGGGATGGGTGAGGACGGACGAGTAAACTAGTCGACGCGGCGACCGCGACTCCAGGCGAGAGAAGAGCGACGAAACGACGTACGGGGGCGATGTTGCATCGCTCGTACTTGCAATAGCAGCATAGAATGAAGGGGTCGAAGGGGATGAACATAGGAACGGAGGGACGTTTTACGAAGATGGCCACGCAGCCTTTCTCGTACCTCTCGAAGACATTGTGTGTGTTGTACCACGTCGAGCGTCCGGCGGTCGTTAAATCGTCGAGGCTACTGGCGCTCGGGACCCTATCTACTGCTGCTGTTACTACTTCTTCTTCTTCTCCTTCTTACTTCGTCTTCGTGGATAGACGAAACGAAGACGACCGAAAGTGCAACCAACTATTTCAACTTTACTCGTCTACGCAATCACTGAGTTATTTTGTCGTATCGTCGAGTTAGGAGACCACGACTTCGTATATCTATACTATACTGTATACACAGATTGATTGGAGTAGAAAGAAAAAAATGGCAACCCTCTTAAATTTGATTTAAAAGTTCTTTAGACCTGTTTTGCTTGTAAAAAAATTGATTTAGTGAGAGTGTTAATTTTTTTGAAAATAAATGTGAAGAAAAGCTATAGATATAAATAGTCCGCGGGCTGAATATTGTTAAGGCAATTTTTTTTACAATAAAATATTTAATAGCGCTTTTTAACATTTTTTTATTAAAAAAAATATTTCGATTCGCAGTGAGTTCGCAGTGATGAAATTTTTGTACAAATATTACGATAATTGTTTAAAGTGTTAGAAATTGTCGTCATTGAAGCATAAATGTTATGCTACAATGCATAACACACAACGATAATTTCATATTGTAGTACGTAATTGAGTATAGCCAGGAATGTTTCATGGATTTATGATTAATTAACGTCCGGCTATCATTAAATTATCGAGGGTACACGCGAATGCCGTTGGAAAGCTTCACGTAAATTGTACACTCGAGATATTCCACCTTTGCAAATAAACGAAATTATAGAAATTATTTTGAGTACTCATCAAGCTTAATCATAGCTGCACACGTGTACTAATTTTCTATCCACACAAAATCGTTGATTTTCGTTGAAATCAAACAATGCGCGAGTAATAAAAATAACAATATAGAATTCGTATATTTAAATGAGGAAAGAATAATTTCGTTAAATATTCATCCCGTTATAATGATAATTGATAGTAGCGCGGAATGCTTCGAGGGATGTTTCGTGAATTTATGATTAATTACCGATCCTCTGGACGTCTCGAATTAAATTCCACTGGCGGCTTCTGCCCCATTGCTGCTGGCGCTACGTGGTAGAAGGGGACTAAACTAATTCTCGAGGAAATAAATCTGTGCCAGTCTCCGTCGGTCTTTCGTTTCCCCTCTGACCCGCTTTGCTAGCTTTCCATTTCCATTCCTACTCATCCCTTTCCTCAATTCGGCGCGGCAAAGCAAGCCGTCTTCTCCAGCGCGGCCCCTCGTGAAAAATCGTTGCAACCGTCTCTCGCGGCCACCAAGCAATCTCGTAATTTCCGTTACAACGCTCGCGAGTCACTACAGACCAAGCAACTTTCATAAACGTCAGTGACGTCGTGGAAAGCCAAGTTATTTCCAGCTCTCCGGATAACTCCGGACACCAGAAACCTCCGCTGAATGACTTTTTTCATACGTTCAAACCGCGAACACGTAATCATCGATCTTTAAATTCGTTTAAGCGCTTCTAAGTGACTCGTTCATTTAAAATAAACGTAAATCACCATAATCTCATACCAGTGGATACATTTTTCGTTGATTGAAAAAATGTATTAATTGAGTAAAGTTTTAAAAAATTTATGAAATCGAAAATGGATGCGAAAAAACTCGTCTTGTCAAATAAACGCTTTTGCAAAGAGTCTCGTTGTCTATAAAATTAAATTATCCAATATAAATTTTTTTTTATTTTCATTGTTAAACGACATCGGTAAAGCAGTGTCCTTCAAATTTTAATATTTTTCAAATGTTTCGCGGCGCAGATCGAGTTGACGCATCTACTGGGATTAAATTAACAAAATTAAATTTGGAAACGATCGTTCGATAGTAATCGCGACTGGAATGTGACTACCGTCATATCTCATATTTAACTTGTTCGTAAAAGTCGCCACCTCGTTATGGTCTCGTCACGATATCGTCGAATTTTTCGAAAAATCTATACGCCAACCCACGACCACGAGATTTGATAGGAAAATCCGTGGGATGGACATCGGATAGTCAATATCAGCGTTTTGCGCACACATATGTGCCTATATACCTATATAGGTCGATCTAAAAATATATATATATATATCTATATCAATGGCCGTCGACGCTTCGAATAATTGTCCAAGCGCCGGCATTTCTCCCCCGTTGAATCCTGTAACTGGTGCAGTTTTCCCGTTACCATCGACGAACGATCAGCCGGTGTACTGCGGACGTTTTCAATGTAGGTATAGCATGACGTTTACCACGAAATGGTTACGAGCGGCGTACGTTTTCGCCTCCCTCTATCTCTCTTTTCTACGTATATATTCCGCGTCCCTATTTTGTCATGATCTTTTTTAACGAGCGCGTCGACGATCGGCCGATATTGGGATTCCCAGACACGCTTGTCCTGACCACCCCATTACCGAAACGGTTGCATTGAAACCGTCGGAAGCTTCAACGTCATTCCTCCCCTATAATTCCAATGTTTCGTGTCACGCGTCACGATAACGTATATTCTCTACAAATGCCTCTCTCTGCATTATTTTCATAAATGCACGCCACTCGTACATCTATCAATCAGTCGATCGCAGTATACCTCTGTCGAATGGGATGTCGAATCGGAAGGAAATTGTAAAGAATAGCCTTTTCGCGATCATTACAAAAAATCAGCAATCAAAAACCGTGGAAAATAAATTTTTTTGAAATTTTCAACAAAAAATGTATTTCACGCGAATTGCATTTTTAAACGTGAAATGTGAATTATGAATAAATCGAAATACGTCGAATGCGAAAAAAAAAAATTAAAAAGTCACTGCGTTACGTTGCCAGACAATTATCGAAGAATAGAAATCTGTACGGAAGAACGCCGCGGCAGATCGAATCTGTCGTTCAACTCGAAGTTAATCGATCCTGGAAATTGCTCAGTTATCCTCGTGGCAAAACTTTTCGTTACTTTGGATTCGTGAAATAGATTGCAAGAAAAAAAAAGATAGTTAAGGAGGGGAATGCGGGAAGTAGAATGGAAAGAGGGAATACTGGCTCGAGGGAGTGATATCGCGAACCGATAATAGGTCCAGCATAGTACGAGTAGTAGTACTGCCTCTCGGCGTGCGGTGGGAAGGAAAAACCCTCGCGCCGTTAGAGAATCGCTTAAACTATCCCTGGTAGATTTATCGCTGGGCTTAGAGGCAAAAGGAGAAAAGAGAGTGAGGAAAAACGGTGCAGTAGTTCGAACACGCAACGAACGAACAAAAAGGTAGAGAGATCTGCAGTGTGTGTGTGTGTGTGTCAGAGAAGGGACGAGGAACGGAAAAATAATCGTAAAAGAGAGAGAGTAGAGAAACTCGTGGGTGGCCATCGGGATTCCTCGCGGGGGTCGCCCGTTGTCTATGGATATACATATATATATACATATACACATTTATATATGTATATACGCATTGAACATGGGGTACATAAGCGTCGAGGATACTACGTGTGGGAGATATACCAGTGGCGAAGGTAAAGCGCACCGGAGGCACCAAGGACAGGGGAATATAACGGGGTGCCTACCAATTTATAATATTTATCGCCGTTAGCCGCCGATAATGGAATTTCAGGCGGTCGGGACAGCGTTGTACACATGTGTGTATGCGTGTGTGTATGGGCTGTTACCAGCAGTGGCAGGAATCCCCCACCAGAACAGTACAGAATACATTGGTACACAGGGGTGAGAAGGGCTGCCCCTAAATCCAAGCCGTGTGACGTATGGCTACGGCGGAAGCGGACCAACAGCAGTACCACCCGGTTTTACCGATACCTGTACTATATAGCCATATCTGTATTTTCGAAGTAGAGAAAAATTTAAGCACACCGAAGGCCCGATGTACAATGGAAACCGAGAGTTCGTAGCCTTTGCAAAAAAAAAAAGTTTCTTACGGCGGAAAAAATAAATTGAAGATAAATTGCCATTTTTTTAAGCAATTAAAAATTACTCCATTGTATAACGTTTTCGCAAATTTCCCGATTTTTCGCGAGCTTCACAATTTTTCTCTTTTTTGAAGACTTGAATGTTAAACGAAGGAAGACGAACGAGACATCATCGTTGTTCTTTTGTTTGTTTTTTTTTTTTTTGGTAATTAAAAATCACTTGTTCTATTAAGTAACGCTCACGGTGTGACTTTAATCGTAGAGTAATTACTGCAATCGTTTGCAATATGAAAAAGCTTTGTTTCGTTTTTTTTTTTCTTTCGGCGCTGAGACCTGCTGCTTGCAATCTTTTAGTCTGCGAAACTGTGAGGGAACGAAACGAAGGCGAAACGAAGGCGAAACGAAAGTCTACGAGTCTAACGAGCATTCGATAACTCTAAGCGGCAATATATTTCTCTGATCTTTGTGGATGGTGTGCTGCCAATAGGATAGCTGAAGATGGTTCCTGTTCCACCTCATTCGAAGTTCTCGCCAATGGCGCTCTTGTGAATCGATCTTTTCGGTGAGACGGTAACCGCGCTGTATCTACTCAGATTCTCGGGTGCAAAAGCGAAACTTGATATGTCTACGGGATGACTATGGAAGTAGTGGTGCTTGATAGTGAAATTGAGATGGATGCTGCTGGACCAGCAACCGGATAAGAAGAGAGCATCGGGCACCTGAGGTCGCGGTCGTCCCTTCAGGGCAACGAAACTAATTACACCTCAGGAAAAAATGCTGATTCATCCTCGTTACACATTTATTTCGATTATTTACAAGTTGCGATAACAAAGCACCAAAATTAATTAGACACAAATTCATTTCCTCTATAAATTTGGCATCTGCGAAAAGCTGCTTCATTACAATTAATTTACGATATTTTACTCGATACTTTCTATATTAACAATTTCGCAACTTTGGTAATTCATTTAGAAAAGAAATCTTCAAAACTACTATCTCGTCTTAATAAAATTGTGCGCCAACAACTTCATTCTATATAAAACTATTAACAAATCACAATCTCGAAGAGAAAATTTCGTGATTCACTTCGAAAAATAGGAAAATTTAAAAGTTAAGCCACGAAAACTATGAGATCGGTAGCCAGAGAATATGTATTATATTCTCTCCCGGCTGGTAGTAAGATAAGGTTTTGAAAGGGGTAGAGAAGAAACTGTATGAAGGGTGCTCACCGAGTGATGGCAAAGGGCAACGAAGCCAACGGGCGAAGAGAAAACGTGAAAGCCCCGAGTGAGTGAGAGAAGCCAGAGCGAATTTCCCGATAACCCAAGTTATTAAGTCATAAAGCGAAGAGTTAGTGTAGGGTTAGGTAAGCGTCGGGGGTGTGTGTGGTGTGGTA
The DNA here is from genome assembly GCA_964006125.1 of Cryptus viduatorius. NCBI lineage: Eukaryota > Metazoa > Arthropoda > Insecta > Hymenoptera > Ichneumonidae > Cryptus > Cryptus viduatorius. The sequence goes on along the minus strand of OZ023222.1, from coordinate 9,443,268 downwards.
CGGAGGCGAGGATCCTACTCTCCTCCATTATCGCGAATTTACATGCCAGAGTCGAGAAACGAGACGAGAGGGGTCGACGTTACCCCGCCCAACCACCTCGAGTTCCCCTTGAGAGGCGAACTGCTATGCTATATTCTCTTCTCTGGTTCTCTGCTGCTTTGGCATCAGCTCAGCTCTGCTCCGCTGCCGCCTCTGCTTCTCTCGCAGAGTCGCTGATGGCCTCCTAGGTGGCCTGTAGACACTGAACTCGCGAGGGCGGCTTCATCGTACTCGTCGAAGGTTTCCTCTGGTTTCACTCTTCTCTCGCCTTCCTCTACATACCCCCTCCCGAGCACCCTAAACCGTCTCGTATACTCGGGGGAGACCGTCGTCCCAGCAATAAAGCCTTCCAGCCATAACGCATAATGGTTTAATTAAGAAGTTGTCGTCGTCGCACGACGCTCACGAGGAGCTCTCACGACGAACGTAGCGCCAAAAGCTCTCGGGCGGTGCCAACGACGAAAATTCGACATCGACGGTGACACGGAAGAAATCAACTAAAGGGCGTCATTCGAGACAAAAGTGAGGAGGCAATGTAAAACGCGAGAAAACCTTTGCATGCGTTATATTCACTTAAAAGTACCTCGAGCTTCGTCGAGAGCAGACTTTCATTTCCGAAAATCAATTTTCCTCGAGACTACCTTGTGGAAACCCTTGAGAAAAATCCGACGTGTATTACGTAGTAAAGATCAGAGAGGGAAAAAAATCCGAGTAAGTGGAAAAACCCTTCCAGATATGTGGAGGAGAAGAATCAAAAAAGATAGAAAAAAAAAAAGCGACGAGAGAACCGATAGATTCGAGATTCTCGTCGCGATGGCCTATAAATTCGGAGTTCAAGATTGCACGATAAAAAGTTTTCTCGTCGAGAATGGACTCCTCCGATCGTACTGCTTTCTCTGCTATTGGCACAAAGATTCATTGGTGTTCTATGGATCTTCGAGATCATAGTCAACGTGAGAAAGACATCAAAATCGGGAAGACATTTTCTTGAACGCAATAGTCGATATGGATTACTGTGATCTCATTGTTGGAAGCAAAAAATCAGTTTCTGAGTCTTGTGATAAATTCGCTTTTTCCACATTCGTTACGAATTTTCGATCATTATTAATAGATTCCGATAAAAAATTTTCAGGCAAACGAGTTACGTAAGTAAAATTTTAAAAAATGTCAGTAACTTGTTTCGTTCATTAGATATTCCCACATTTTCCATATATTTCAGAGGCTTCGTTGTTGCCATGAAACTGTTAATTTTATTGTTCCCTTCAAAGCTTTAAAGCACAATAAATCTCTCATCGTCGATTTAAAAAAAATTATATCTGCAACGTGAAGCATAAAAAATTTGGTAGACGATTAGTAATACCTATTTTTATCTCTCTCGATTTCCACGCAACTGCTTTTCTCAACGTAACCACCCATTATTTTCATACACCAAAGACTCGTACCCTTCCACGATTTCTTTACACAAAAATGTTCGCTGAATGAACACGGAACTTGACGCTTTTCGGGATTACGCCAGCGAGAGGAGAAGCCAAGCGTACGTGAGTTGCCTGGCTGGTTAGTCTGGATGTTGAATGGTGACGACGACGACGATGAAGAGAGAAATTAGGTGGTGCGGGGGATAGTACGCGAATTACACGCCGAGTGAATTCGAACGCGAGATTCGTTAATGCGTCAGATAATTCGATTTGGGTTCTTCGGTTGGTCGGAGTGGTGGTGGTCCCTGGAGCGCATTGCTGACGGCAATCGGGTGGCGACCGCCTCACCCCTCCGGGACAGCCCTGGTCGAGGTCCCACCCCCTCATCAGACCGCTACCGCGACGAAATGCGAATTGGATTTAATTGATCTCCGTCTAATTGTGCGAGACGTGTTATGCGGAGCAGTAGTATGGACGGAAAAGGACAGTTAGATGTATAGGTAACGAATAGCTCGCGCCCGTTGAGGACTGAGAAAGTGTGAGCGAAGCGGAGTATATTGCATGTAAACCCGCGAGTGAGACAGCTTTTGAATGAGAGATGCCACGAGATTTCCGCGAACGTATTAATTTATGCCAGGAAATTATGCAGAGCCAAGCTATAGCGAGTTCGCGGATGAACGTTTCCATGCCTCTCAACACGAAGTAATTGCATTCGGTCGCGGCAGCGTACAACGCGCAAGGGATGGCACCGTTTCCTTCCTTCCGGTTCCCCTTCCACGTCTCTAATCGGAAACTTCATCCTCTGTGTATCTTGCTACGTTCACGATACCGTCTCTATCCATTGCTTATCTTGCGGGCAGTGCGACACCTTAAGCCGGGAGAACCACACACACGGGTCTGTACCGGAAGCATTATCCATTCAGAGCTCGTAATTCTTACGCTACTCTCTGGGAAGACTTGTTGCTTACATCCTATTGTATCAATTTTGCGACAAAAACGAGGTAAAAAATATTTTCAAAATCGGATGCCAAAGCGTTGAGGTCTCAGAATGTCACATTTACCTTTTTTAGCAATTCGTGATCATTTCGTTTGGACTGTTTAAAGATTGAGGACGATGAAACTCTTGATTGCTTATAAAACGAGGATCTCGAATATGAATATATAATTACACATCGTTCCTATTCATATACCGGCTATTATTACGTTTTACTTCAGCGTATATCACAAATGAAACTCGGAAACCGCGGGACATTTAACGGCTCAATCGATATCGATAAAAAGATGGACTTCTTGGATGCCTCACGTGGCAGTCATTACACTTGACCATTAAATTCTTTATAACCTCTTGGTCGATAAAAAAAGCTGCAATTACTGAAGAAGCACGTGGGACGGGAACGAAGAAAGGAGAAAAAAGAGAGGATATGGAGCGTTCTTCAGTGTCCTATCATGCCGGTCGCACGACCCGGAGAGTAAGGGAAAGGATTCATGCTCCGCGATCGTAGTAAATTTACGATGACCGGACTCTAACTCTCGAAAGAATGTGAAAACGTACGTGAATACAAGTGGGGATAGGAAGACAGTTGGGACAGTATATATAACGTCGCATGTGGGGGTGATGCTTGACAAGTTAACCTTTTTTTTCACCCTGTAGCCGAGTGCAGCTGCAATGGGGTAGCAGGTGCGGACGGCATTGGCTTCCGGACTTTATACTCGGCATCTTCTCAGCAGTTTCCCAGAACGCTGGGAGGTCTGCACTTGCGCCGATTTGTTCGTTCGCGTATAGCTAGGTAAACTGTTGGCCAGAGGGATGACGAAGCAAGGGGATGGTCAGGAATTCTCGAAGGTTCACTGGGGAAAGCCGGGAATCCTCGTGGGCTCTTATCGCGAATGCGCCGGTGAGATACGAGCTGTTGGACGTCAAAGCCAGAGGAATAAGGGATCGATACCCAATGGACCTTTGCTTCTTTCTCGTTCAGCATCAGGCTATTCCCAAGAAATATAAGCTTGTAGCCTATATTCGCAAACACATGCTCCTCTCATCTTTGACGGAGTCTCAAAAGCTTCGGAAAACACCGGCAACTTTGGTCATTGCAAAAATTGTAGATTACGCGTAGCAAGTTAAAGAGATGCATCTTAGTTTTTCAGGATTGGGACTAAGATAGTGGACTGTCTCTGTCGGAAAGAGTTTGATAACGCTCGATACTTCGGTATCCTCGCGATACCCAAAGTGAAATATATACAAATCGGTAATTCTAAGTCAGGTCCCGGCTCCCGGGTACATTGGATCGAAGGTCGGGAGTTTGATATCGTCGGGTCCAGAATTTGATGCGAAATCCTACATAACCCTCGGGGGATCGTAGAACAAAAATATTGGAATATTTTATTGAAAGACCTTGAATAGAGAGTGGCAGACGCAAATATGGCATATACTTTTATAGCTCCCGATGACTTTTCGCTCAAAACGCTTTCCTGGAAACTGGCAAATGATTCAATTTTCATGAACGGATTTGCCAGCCTTTTTCAAAGATAACCGATGTGCGAAATCAAATTCCTAAAACATTTGTCTCGTGTGCCACATGTTCTTTTTTTTTTTTTAGAAAAAACATTTGATGAAATTTGGGATATTTAAAATCACATTTTGATGATTTTATCCTGAAACGATCTACTTAAAGAAAATAAAATCTAATCAGGACAATAGAAAATTCACCGACAGAATTTTTCGAGTCGACTATATTTGCGGCTTCTCGACGCTTGAAAACAGCGCTGAGCTGCGTAAACCTTCTCCTCGCTTCGTTCATCTTTTCCGACAGAATTTTGCATGCAATCCCTATTTTCTAGTCATATATGCTAATCCGATTTCTAAGTTCTCGATCACGGAAGAAGCACGAAAACCAGGGGTCAGAGATTGAAGCTGAAAATATATTTGCGAGGTGTCTCTCGGGTACGCGATATCTTTGGGGTAACCAGTAGGTTTGTAGAGCGCGTGTATGTAGACGACATGGGGCAAGTTGTGTGTGGAGTCGTCTAGTTTGGAATTGGAAAAAGAGACCATATAGTGGAGGGGAAGGGGGTGTAGAGAAGATAGAAAAAAAGAAAAACGAAACGACGAGGGAGAGACCGGAGAGTCCCCGGGGTTACTCGGGTTTAGCCTGCTTTCCAGTTATACGGTAATCCCAACTTATCCAATCTTCTGTTAACAATCCAAGGGAAAACCGTGAGGTGAGACGGTCCCATTGCGCGCCAGTAGACTCTTCTAATATCGATCGTATAAAGAGAGAAGAATTTCTTGAGACGGTAAGCAGCGGTGGTACTTTTAGTTTTTTTTTCTTAACCAACGCGTTTCTTCGATTTCTCCGGGTTCTATTTTCCGCTTGTGGATGCTTTTCCTTCGCGCTCACTCTCTTACTCTCCCTTTCGTTCTTTCTCTCTGTACTTCCTGCAAGGCTCTTCCACCCTTCGCCTTCTCGATCTCACTCTAACTCGTTGGATTTTATAGATGGATTACAGAAGTTTACGCTCGGCGAAGCTCGCGAGATAGGGTTTTTACGGTCGCGGGAACCCTGTGGAAGAGCGAGGGCGGTTCACCTCCTCCGAGCGTGGAATCGATTCGTTTGCTTGGCGTCTTGCTTCGGCTCCAGGGCCATGACTGGGAGCAGGCAAAGTCGTTTCTACCGATGTACCGGTGTATTACACTGACTGCGTTGCGTTACGAACGCCTTTCTAGTTTGCCTTGGCTCCTGTCTATGTGCATCTCTACACGTAAATTCCGAGGGAACAGTTCTCTTGGGACTGACTTTCTGGATATGGGGAAAAGCAAACGGCGCCCTCGACTACGCCAATCAATCATTTTCTTCGCTACAGTGTATATGGGTGCAACGAGGGGGATACGATGCTAAAGTTTGTAGAACTGGGGATTAACAAGTTCACTGGACTCTGCGACCGAAATAGAACGTTCAACTTTTTGAATTATGGAAGTAAATACACGACGCGCATCCGAGAAATACTCCTCTCCCTTCTCGTCTATATTATCATCAATTATTGTCGGAGAAAAAAAGTGAAAAGACAAATTAGTTTACTCGTTGAAGAGAAGAACCGATAATTGAATTATGGCACATAAAAAGACAATATCGGTAGCTTTTCGTACCGATTCAGCAATGTTTTAGTGAATTGTTTACGATGTACGGAAATTTTTCAATGAAACAGTGGAACTTCACTACTGCGCATCAAAACCCATAGAGCACAAAAAAAAAAAAGATAATAACGAGTTGACGCTGAAACATTTGCGTATCGATTACGAAGATCGTTGCTGTGAAAAATATCTATTACGCTCAGGCTGTCGACGAAAGTGTATCCACTATATCGCGTGAATCCCTTTAAACTCCGTACCGTTGAAAAGTCCCTGGAGGTAGGAAGAGGTGACGAAAACAAGACAAAAATATAGATATATATATAAAAAAGAAAAGATAAGGAAGGAAGAGCGAAAGAGATCACAGAAGCGAGTAGCACTTGCCGCGAAAGGCCGTTAGCATAGGAATAGTTATTCACCAAGTGAAGTGGACCATCGTCGGGTCAGCCGTTCGCAGAAAGTGCCACAGCTTCTTCGCTGTTGTCGTTTGCCACTGCTGCTCGTGGGATTTCGAGTGTCGTCTCCTCGGGGGCAAAGGAAAGAATTCCGAGTAAACTGCTCGAATAAACTTCTTGCCAACCGCAACGGCAAGAGCTGTATATGGAAAAGTTGGCTAAATTCAATGGCTAAACCATTCGTATACTCGACGAAGTGTGTCCGGCGGAGGGTACTGCACGCTACTGTTATGTGTAAAATATTTCTTCTACTGTGCATTACGTCGCATGTGACTGTAGGATGCTTACCGCGTAAAATCTCGTCAGACATGGAAAGGGAAAACGAGCAAATAGCACATCGTCGCTATACGGTGTCTCGTAAACACGGAAGATAAAACAATAAAATTATGGAGCGGAGCCAAGCGAAACCGCGCTTTTGCTCGGCTGTACGATGTACTGCCCCGTGGCGCTTCTCGGCAATATTGTTCTCGTCCTCTCGCCACGGCTTCGCGTTATACTTTATTTTCCTGTAATTTTCGGGACCAACGCCAAGGCCTGAAGCTGTAACCAGTCGTCGACGTTGTCGTCGTTCGGATAATTCTACTGTATCGGCTGTATGGGTGTCTATTCGCAACGCTACAGGAAAAAACTCTAACTAAACAATTTTTTATAAATTTTGAGCACAATTAAGGTTTTTGAGAGTAGAATACTCGAGGCACGCAGTGATCGTTCAATTATTAACGTAATTATGAAACGCATTATGTTTGCGCGAAAATTATCATTTTAGACGATAAAAGAAAAAAAAATACGAAGAAAAATCGGTGAAAAACGATTATGAGGTTTTTTTTTTTCAGGTTTGTACGTCGTAAACACGAATCTTTCACTTTCATAGTTCTATTCCACAACCCTCAACGTTGACATTCAATATCCGGAAAAATGATCTTTCTCGACTTTACCATTAAGATAAAAAAAAGAGCCGCCGAATGTACATTCTGTCAAGAAATAAATGGTAATGTCATGCACCAGACCACCGATCACTGCCTTAATCGATTCTGTCGCCGGAGCAATACAGCGTGCTGATACAGTTCTATCCAATTTTTTTCGGATCGAACAAGAGAGATAAAAGAGTGTATGCAATGTGCATATGCCTCGGTAACCATGTATCGCTGATCAAAGCTACCGATTTTGAAGCCACCGAAGGAAATGTGCGCAGAGCATCAGTTGGAGAGTCTCAAAGCTTCTTTTCGGCAGAAAACTCCACTGCAAGCATTCGAGCTGCAGATTTCCATTGGTCGGAGACAAAATTAGGCAGAGCGTAGTGCAGTTCCTTGCAACAGCGACGGGAACATACAGAGGCACGTTGATTTTTTTTTTCGTCTAGCAAAGCTTCTCTCGCAGCGGCAAAACGAAGGTCAGCGTACTTCGGACAGGTCACCGAAGGTGCCCACGGCTCGCAGAAGGCCGGGCAGTTCACCCAACGAATTTCTATTTCTGTATGCATCCATATACGCGAAAGGGAATTAGGAGAACAGTGGAGCATTTCCGGGGCGTCCGAAAAAGCTGTATCACGCGAGAGATTAGCGAAAAGACCTTTCTACCCTTTCTTCATATACGTTAAGCTCGCCAGAGTTACAAAATAAAAAAATATTTTTTACCGGATGAATGTGATCCGTTCAGTGTCAACTTTGGACGGAAAGTTTTACTTTTTCATTTTAACAGAATTTCTCGTTTATTTTTCTTCACTCAGCCGGTTAATCGTCCGACGCGAGAACTGAACAGGTTGCATTTTATCCTATTCGTGTGTCTCCCCACAGTGCAACTCACACGCCCGACACTCTCTCTCCCTCTCTGTTCGCTTTCTTGCAAATCTTTGTGACGTTTTCATTAACCCCGAAGGCACAGCGGGGTCACGAGACGAGATAGAGAAAAGAGAGGCAAACACAGAGAAGTATAAAAAAGAATGAAAAAAAAAAAGATGAAAAGGAAGCGCGAAGAGCGACACACTAGCACCGGCAGAGATAACGAATGCCGCGCGAAAAATACTCTGCAGCGCCGAGGTATAATTAAATGCATCTCACGGAAATTCATATTTATACTTGAATCCATTACCGCTAGCCGCAGGGTGTTAGGCAACGGGTAGAGAATATTTGAATTTTTTGTATCGGTGATGAACTTCCTTTTTTTTTTTTATATTTTACCTTTTTTTTTTACCAAACTGTACAAAAGAAAGTCATTAAACGTACACCGAAGTGTCGTCGACGAGACTAACTACTTTCATTAACATCATCATCATAGTAATTCTAATAAAAATCCGTCACGATGTTTCTCGAGGGAGAATTTTTATTTTTTTTCTCTCACCGATTGCAAAAACCACTCCGGCGTACTGTGATCTCGGTATTAAATATGTAGTTCCATTATCGGGGCCTTCGTGTGGTTAACAGGATACGAGGAGCGAGAATATTAATGAAATTATAACTGGCGATGTGAGGGAGGGTTCGGAACGAGAGTAGAAACTCCGACGGGATAAGTTTATTATTGAAAAATATTATTAAATATGATGCGCTCGTCGTCGAGGAGAGGACGAGAAAATAGTACATAATGTACTCAGGAGTATATATAGATGTACGGTATATATATATATATGTATGCTGAAGCCCTGTGGATCCTATCGTACAAGAGTCGACGTTTCTTGAGCGGTTCGCGAGGGAAGGAAGCAAATTGCGGTTTCCACGAGGGGTGGGAATAATGCGGACGTCCGCTTCTCCTCTCACCCTTCGTTCATATCCTCTGTGTGATCTCTGGCCCGTTCCCTTCGTCGTTTTCTTTCTCGAATGCCAGCCAACCAGCCAGCCACTCTCACACCATCGCCAAATGCTTCTCTCGTCTCGTATCGTTACGTTCGCGTTACGAATTGCGGAAATATTGGCAAAACGAGCGAGAGGCACCGAACGTACACTCACCGGGAAGAAACGAGAGTAAGTTTCGACGAGAGAATAAAATGTGAGAGCGCTGCAGCGGGAGAAGGCGTGTATTAAGGAAAAGCCAAGGGACGCGAGAAGGAAGGAAGGAAGGAATTCGGAATAAATGGAAGTGAGGAGTGTAGCAGATGGTTAACCCGATGCTGCGGTAAGATGAGCCAAGAAAATTGAGTCCACTACCGCTTATTCGATGCATCACGAACCACGGCCTCGCGCTCTTCGGTGAATTAGTTTTTGGGGAGAGGGATAAAAAAAATGGATAGGCGAACCAGGCGAGGGAGTCAGTCCTAGAAAAGTGATTACCGAATTCCTTGCTGTATATAAGGAGAGATAAAGAGAAATTTATGAAGACCATCTGGCACGGAGCTTCACCGACAGATCTCGTGTTTTTTCTTTCCCGATATTAATCTTCCCCGATGCGTGAAGACTTTTTTTTATCACTGCTATACACACACACAGCGAAACGATACACCAATTAGTCGAAATGTATCCACGATTTTTTATCCGCTTTTCTTTTTGTTCCATCCCCATTTTATACGTTGATAAAACAAAACAAAACAAAAAAGTAGCGAAACGAAACACGGATTAATATTTTTCCTCGTCGTTTGCAGTCGTATTCGAGGAGCGAGCGCTATTCATTTAGTCGAATTCGAATGCTCGTCAGAGGTTTTATTTGGAATCACAATCAACAGACACCCGTTCATGCGGCGTATTGATTCGTTTGCATTTTTATTTATTATTTTCTTTTGTTCGAAACTCTAGACGACTCTCAATTTTTTAATCCTTTCTTTATCCTCCGGTTTTTTGTATCTATTCCGTTCCACATCGGATACGGGGAATACTAGTTTGCATCGGTAATTGGTAACCTTATAACGATTGCGGTAAAAAAAAAACCGTGAAATCGAGAAAACCATTTGTCTGTAGCTAACAGATATTGTTTCGCGATAAAAGTGTGTTAGCTATTGATAAATATTGTTTTATTTTTTTTTTGGTAAAGGAAAGTGAATAGCAACGATGATTCTTTGTAGATACAGTAAATATACGATCTATGATGCATATACATATATATATAGATGCGCAAATTCGAGTAGCGATGAAGGCGATATTGAATAGAAGATATCGATCACATTGCGTAAAATGTCGTAAAAACTCTCCGACGTTCTCTTACATATTGACATTTATCTCGCTACACCGTGCCGACGGTATCGAATTTTCAGCTTGAATTCCTTTGGTACTCTTATTACAATCGATGCACTTTGTCGTAACGACGAACAACGTCGATCGATTTTCACGTCGCACCAAACTACGATAGTACGAGATCCGGTGTATATTCAAAATGCCGAACGTTCATAAGGGAGCTTTCACGCTTTTCCGCACAAACTCACAACAACAAACCGTTTTCACTAACACAGAGGCCTCCCGCTGCCTCCCGGTCGGCCAAACATTTATGTGAACCCTGTCGTTCGACGATGAAGCATTGGCATGTGTAGGAGGTTCATGAGATTTGCACCAGCCTGTTGACTCGTCTATTTGGAACCGTGGACGCGTGCCACGAGACCTACACCCGGATGAAACGCTATAACCACTCAGCATGCGGATATCTATACATACGGCTTTAATACGAAACACCGAGAACGACTCTCAAAACTGTTCACTCAAGTATATACATACAGTTACAGACTCTCTAAGGCATGACTAGGAGCCAAATACGACGCGATAATGCCTTTTTTTTTGGAAGAACAAACAAATTAAGACTTTCCCAACAGTAAGTGTAATCGAAAATGTATGCAAAAACGGAGCAAACTGAAGCAGGAAATACGTCTTGCATCTATAAAGTTAACCACTATCGCGTCCTCTTATCGCGATCGATAGAGACCGTGTCGTTAATCTCTCGGAACTGACCAGTGGTTTATTTGCCGAATAGGATCGTATAGTCCAGAGAGTAAGGATTGAAAATGAAACCATTATGAATCGTTACTTGGCATACGCAATAGAGTTAAGCCGCAGTCCCATGTGTCCTCGTGTAGTTAGTTCGGTGTCCTGCCAATGTTCCTACCTGAATCGTACTCATTCCTGTCTACCTGTTTCTCGTCCCCTTGTGTACTCATACAGCACCAGGTGACACTGCTCGGCTTTTACTACTCTCCCGCCATTAAATCACGGGACAGTATAATGACTGCCACTAAATCTCGACAACCTCCGACACCTAATCACAACGTATGACGTTGAGTTACGCGTATAGTTGGCTGGATAGCAACGTTCGCGGCATCAGTTGCACGACCGGGGAAGGTCTGGGGGGATTCCCTGCTTTTACGAGCTCTCCGGTCGCCCGTTGTAAACGAAAGGATACGCGGACTATTGCGCGCATCCTTTCTACCGTGACCGGGTATTATAACGCCCGAAGGATTAACGTTGATTGAGGTTCCTGTCATAATTGCCCGACGGAAAAATCTCTGACAACATCGAATACCTCTATTATACGCCTTGTATTTATACATCCGAGATTCCGGTCGTACCGAGTTCGCGGTTACGTTCCGCAAGAGCTCTATTGTTGTTCTACACAATACCTTCTACTACATCGAGAATACTGGAATTAATACACCGTATACCGATCCAATTCATTATTAGCATACTTCGTTAACTAATACCGTGCTTAGCGCTCCTCAAACTCAATATACTATCAAATAAATTAGAAAAGCAGACTGTCGTCCTTCACAAAATATAGAAATACTTGTAATTCAATGCCGGAGTATAACTTTATACACGCAGCACATAACTTTGGCATGCGGCATAGTTATTTAACCAATGTTAAAAATATTGCTCGTGAAACTCGCCATTTTATCGCACTAATACGAGAAACAAACCATTCATTCATTGCCGTGGAAAAATGTTAATCATTATAAGAACGGTACATCAATTAACTTTGTTCAACAACGACCGCTTCTAACTTATCATACTTGAAAGGTAATCGAATGTGACGAGAAGATCTCTTGTCAGTATTCAATGCTGGGAAACATTCGCAATGTACGCGGGGCGCGTCACGTTGGAGGCACCGGTGTGAGTCAGTGGTTGCAGTCGTCGCTAGTCAGACAGGCTGGTGCGCATCGCGTGACGTCGATGTTGTTTCCCGCTCGACAGAGGAGATCCAGCAAGCAAGAAGAATTAATGCACGGATGAACACCTCTTCGCACCGTTAGCTTGAAACATCATCCGCGAATGCATCGAGCATACAGCTCGCAGCTAGCGACGTATGCGCAGGCTGCACTTAATTTCGATAGAGACTGTTCACGTAGCGGAAGAGATGTAGTGGCAATTCTCTCATAATCTCGACATATCCTCTCGAGCCCAGCGTCTGTGACCCCACTTTAGCTACGATTATTAAAATGCGCACCTTTTCTCTTCAGCCTCAATTTTTCTTTTTTTTTTCTTTGCCACCTACAGTCACAACGTTCCACCAAGCTTTCACCCTCTTCTTTTTCTGAAGCTATCTTGCTTTTTCCCAGGTAGCCCATTCCTTTAGCTATTTACCCTTCGCAGCATCTCAGACCCGGCAACATGTATAGGTATCCCTATAGGCTACAAGCGGCTAACCTGGAGTGCCTCGTACATTGTGAAGGACACTTTCAATTTAACTTTGAGAACCGCCCACCCCCGTTGTATCCGGCGCCACCTTTAACCCCTCAGCGACCTTTTCTCAGGCATCAAGATCCGATCAAAGGAGGGAACGATCCTTTGCCAGGGCGAAAGGCGTGTTGATGGAAGTCACCATGCCTACGCACAATCACGTTCAATCAGGGATCAGCTCTATAGAGACTTTCAGAAGTCATACAGGAAAATAAACAGACTTTTGTGTACGTCTCCCTGGATTATATATAGCTAAGGCCCCTTTTCTCATTGTACTCTCGTCAACCTCTGACTTTATAATTCATTTCCATTCATCCGTTTATATTCCTTTTTCCACTGCAGTGGACAAGAACATATCGCAAGGCGTCCGAAGAACGTCAGGAAAACACAGTTATACGAAGGAAATCTTTCGACAACCGTGAATCTCTCGAGAGCCATAAGGGAGCAAACGGGATACCAAATAGTTCGTCATCCATTGGATGGCCCTTCAAGCGGGTAAGCGTCAACTCAGAATCTTTTGTTTTGGCATTCAACGACAGAAAAATTCGAAATAGCGGGATCGTCTCAAGAAAAACAGCAAAGCCAGGAAAATATTCGAAAGGAACAGAAAAAGCCCTCAGGAGGATATGCGGGAAGTCGGAATCGTGTCAGTTCTGTAGCAGGGAGAACGTACACATATCGACGCGACTCTGAAGCTTTCGGATGTCGGGCTGTCTGGCTAGATGGTCAACACTGTGGTAGTCAATGTACCAGACACTTGTACCTGCGTATACAATCCTTGCGACCCTATGTTCTGCACATCTATACGGAGATGTGGCACACAAATGCGTTTGCGTACGTGAACGTGATCGGTAGAGAGAAGGTCTGCCACGGTGAAATCGTATTACTAGTGCATTGTGGAAGCTGAATAGCCGGCATTAGAGGCAACGAGGTTGTACCACCGTTCTATTCCTCCCTGCGCGTTGCCTTCGTCCCTCAACGAGATGCGCCGTACTACTCTTCTCTTCCCTACCATACCAACTCATTCTAGTTGGTTCTACCTCCGTCGTCCTCTCGATTCTTCGGCTTATTCTCTTTTGTTTTCACATCGTACTCTTGCGCAACACTCGTGCAGAAGAGCAGCGATGTACTTTTGTCGAGAAGCTTATATAGGAACTTTATAGATTTAAAAATGCATTAAAATTCAGCGCAGTGTACAATATACGACCCGATTCCGAATCCAAGAATTACGAATAACGTATTACGGGTTGTCATAGACTTTTCAGCGAACAAGTGAATCATTAAAATGGATATTCATTGGTAAGTATTAGAAAGGAGGGTCACGAAATGGGAATGAATGCGCCGTACACATCAAATTCTGCTGACTTAGCGTTCGATACAGTTCTATATGTCATGAAATCTGAGACGTCACGCATATATTTCGATCGATATGACAATGTTTGGTCAACACAGTGAAACAAGAAAACAAGAAACAAAGCAGACTTTAGGTGCATCTTGAAAAAAAAATTGTCGTCAATCCTGTTCTCTCACTATATCCACGCATGTCTCACCATTCAGCGCACGGCTACCCCGAGATATTCTCGTAAAAAGGTTAAAGCCGTCGAGGGTGTCGGGGCGTTCGACGCCTCGACGTTGGTACAGTTAGGATATAAAAAAAATGACGCTGGTGTACCGGAGTATAAAGGCTGGAAAGCTCGCACGGAGATAAAGGATGGAACGCGTGGAGTAAGCACCAGCTTCAGCACCTTCGTCGTCGCTAGGTATGCGGTGCTGCTATGCGCCAACAACAGCGGGAGGAATTGTTCCAGAAATTAAACCGCATACGCCCCCTGTGTTGTACCTGGCGCTCCCGGTACTACAGTCCCGGATCATGAGACTGCTATAGCGTTGTTGTTGTTGCTTTTCCTCATAACGAAATAACGCTCGAGGCTCTGCCAACGTTATTTTTATACCCAGTGCACCGTACACGGAATTCTACGGACACAAGGGTAGAAACAATGCTGGAAGCATGAATTCGGATTCTTCGCAGCGTGGGCATACCTATCCAAGCTTTTTGTCTCATTTCTCAATACCCTTTAACATTTTTTTGTTGTAATAGGCGCTTCAAAAAGCCTCAATTTATATTGCCTCTTCTTCTGTCCACTGGTCTTTGAGTTCGTATGGTTGGAGTTCGCCAATGTGACCGAAATCCTACCAATATCCAGCGGTCAGAGCCTTGAGGGCTTCGTCAGTGATTGAGAGTGCTTTGGTACCAGATCTCTTTTAGAACTCTGCGAGTGAGCTTTGTTGAACTCACGGACAAGGATTCTTTCAGCGAATAACTGAACGTCAAAGCTCTCTCTCCGCAATCGACGAGCTTCCAGCTTCAGAAGTGGGTGGGTCACTTCGCGTAGAACTAAAAAGATACTACGCGTGTATACTCAGAGCAATGCTGGGAAGCTCTGGCATCAACGTGTGTGCTGTGTAGCAACGAGGGAAACTCTCGCGAGCACAGTGCAGCTGAATGTTTTCTCGCATCGCTGTAACTAATAATCCACGGCGTCTAGTTGGGCAACGAGTGAGTGAGCTATGGCTGGGTCGCGAGAATTCCTTTCAACCGTTTGTTCATCAAGTGCAAATGTCGCTATACCGGCTATGGGTTGCACCCAAACCATTATCTCTTCCATCCTTTTGATTTCACGGATATATCTACATCTGTGTTTTTCATTTGTCAATTGTACGAGAACGTTGTAATACATGCCGATTTGTCAATGCTACAAGAACAATGCAGGCGGATGCAGGTTTTTGATGTCAATCGATCTTTGAACTGTTTTTGCCGATTCCATTTTTGGCATATTTACTGTTGACTGCCGATACATCTCATCAAACGATTATATCGTCGCAAAACTTATTTCACCGCTTTTGTATCATTCCATCCGACGAGACTATTAAGGCGCTGTGGAATGAACTTCGTAATAAAGCGTGGAAGCTATGGATTTATTGGATTCTTTAGAAAGTCGAAGAATCTTCGAACTAATAAAGTTGTAATGACAATAAAGCATTCTTTGATCGCTTTTCGTGTCTATATTGACTCTCCATAAGATTCTATGGTACAACAATAATAGTTTAGCTGCGTTGATGGAAAATGAAAATTCTAGGAAGATCCGCGTATGCATGCGAAACTTCTCAAATTGAGGCTCTGGCGCGAATAATTAGAAATATGATCAAAGTTATATCATGCTTCATTGAAATAGAGGGTCTAACAAGTTTCAAGTAAAACCTCGTAGATGTAGACCACAGCAACAAGTCCTGTTTCCTCGAAAGCGTTAACTTTGATGCGGCTAATTTTAGTTTCTGTTCGGTATTTATAATGTCATTGAAGTATTGGTATGCTTCTTAGAATAGTAGGTAGAAGTCTATGTATTCACCTGGGTTAACCAGGTTTCTAGGAATCCCACGAGATGTTTATTGCAGTAGTAGTAGCAAGTAGTCTATACTTCTGAACTCTCGCTATCTCGTGTATATATCTCTAGAGGCCCACCAACAGGAGAAGGCGAACTTGTTCCTCCATGGTATTATAACGAACTTACGGGGTAACGTTAGGGTTAGTGTGCAGTTTCGGTATATCGTACAGCGAAGTATATTGAGACAAAGTTTCTAGCTTTGGTGAGGCCGGCTGGCGCTTGTCTCGTCTGGACAGCCAGGGCGCCGTGCCGGTGCAAGAGTTCGGCTGGTTGGCGTGCCGCGCCGATTCACCGCAGCGCGGAGGCTTCAATAGATTGGATCGAGCTCCGCGGATACCGGAAGCGAATGGTATAGAGAACGGAGAGATTCGAGCAGAGGAAGAGGATGTCGAGAATCGACGAACAATTTGATGAAGCTTCGCCGCGAGAAGTTGGCGCGACTTTGTATAGTTTTGGTCAATATCCGCGAGAAAGCTTGGCTTGGAAATCGTTTCGTCACGAATTCGACAAGGAATGTTTGTCTGAGAGTCTGGCGTCTATTTCCGGCATCCCAATTAATCCAAAGCCGTTAAATGCACCGTGTCAAATAGTTCCATCAAGAGAATATTACGGGTTACGTGGAAACAATATTTTACCACCAAATTCCGAGTTATTTAAAAAAAATCCATTTTGTTGTATAATCTTTGCTCGTTGATTGGTTAGAGTATGAAAAGAAAGCGAAAACTCACCCGTGTCATTGTCACCGGGAACTCCCAGGCTGTCGCTATTGTCGTTGATAAAGGCCTCCGCCGTGGACGTGAAGGTCTGTGGCGATAGCGTGAGGTCCGGCCCACTCTCGCTATCGAAAAGCTCCAAATTGCTGTTTCCTGGAACACGCAAAAAAAAAAAAAAAAGTAGATAAGAAGCGTTCGATATTTCCCGCTGTCAATCAACCAGTCAAGCAATTGTTTATTGTCGCGAATACAAAGTTCATTTCTGATGAAACGACGCTTTCTGTCGTGTGCCGAACCTCTGTTGTATAGATATAGATGTGGACGGGTCGAAGCTGTCTCGAATACGTTCGTCGACCCTGCATTATATTATTATATCGTCGTTGTCGTCGTTGAAACGCGTCCGACCCTCGTTAGTGGATTTCAATGGAAATCGTGTCTGCCCGAGACCGTCACGTTCTACTAGCAATCTGAGCTTGTCGGACTAGCCATAGTGAGATCGTGCGTGCGTGCTCGCCGACACCGGCGATTTCTCGTCTGCCCGTTGATAAGGGTGTTCGACCTCGATCCTCGAAGGAATTAACGTATTGCGATTCTGGATCGCTAATATAACACTGGTACGATACGTCATCGTATTTTCTCTCTACCCAACTTATGTTTGACTTTACAAATACATTTTTCGACAAACATTCATTCGTACGCAATCGTGTTGTCGAAAAAAGCTTTAGAAGACACGAAGAATTGCTCGGCAGGAAGAATAAGTGGAACGAATACGTGAATTAGGAAAACCCGACGGTGCGCAAGAAAGTCAATAGGAACTCATCGGATGCAGTTACCGCACGCCTACAACAATGGTCTTCGATAGCCGGGCGACGGAACAAGGTACATCATTCCGCTGCCTCACCCCAGTCTTCTATATATCAACGAAGTTTATTCAGCCCCCTCTGCGAACGAACCCGACGGTGTCCGTTATATTAATTTTCCCGATGTATATGGATGAGTCTTGACTAGGCTGCGTTGTCCTATGGCAACCAGGAGTCGTGTTCGCCGAGTCTGTGGGCACGAGGGAGTGGCGAAGCGGGCGTTGAAGGCTCTCCATTGGCGCCATACCGCTATAGCTATAGAACAAGTTGCTTTTTTTGCATTCAACCGGATTCCGCTAAAGTGATAGCCTATTCCACCAACACAGGAACTAGACTCTCGGCATGTACTCGTTTTCCATATTGTATGTTCGATCGAATAACAAACGAGGAAATTTTGAACGCTCTTTCTGTGTTACGTTAAAAACTAGG
This sequence comes from Cryptus viduatorius, assembly GCA_964006125.1. Classification (NCBI taxonomy): domain Eukaryota; kingdom Metazoa; phylum Arthropoda; class Insecta; order Hymenoptera; family Ichneumonidae; genus Cryptus; species Cryptus viduatorius. The sequence goes on along the minus strand of OZ023222.1, from coordinate 9,425,207 downwards.
AATTCGTATAAAAGTTTCTGTATTTTTGGCTCGCCGCGCTGAACAAAGTTGTTACAGACCTTTCGTGACGGTAGACACTTGCATTCGTTAAGTTTCACTCCGGTCCCGGCTTCGACAAAATTGCCGTCCTTCCGGCAAAACTCAAACGACACAAGGTGGTATCATTACTCCTCTCCACATACTTCGTTTTTCATTTCGTTGGGCTGAATATATTCCTAGTGGTGTCCTCCTGTTGCACACACAGCCAGTGGCATCTGCATTTTAGAGGACGTTTAGGCTCCTCGCGTTTATATTTGAACATTGCTCCTAGATGGTTGGAAATTTCCCGGGACGAACGTAGAGAGCGTCCATTCACGAACCACAAGAAGAGAGCCCGCGCACAAGGACGACCATGGAAAATGAGAGAGGGTATGTAGAAGCGCGCTGACGATATGCAAATTATTCGCGGAGTGAGAGAAGCGAGGCGAGTGTAGAATAAGGCTTGTGGCTTGCGTCGCCCTGGCTAGTCGAGCAGGCCGCAGCGTCTCATCCTCGTGTCTTTTCCCGTATCGCAGTTTGCTCCGAGTGGTATTATGAAACTTAAGCCGTAGAGCACAAGTGTCGCATTACGAGTCCGACCTCATCCTGCTCTGCTCTCACCCCACCCGAACAACGACGACGACTAGTTAGTGAACGCGCTCCTGTGTAAGCATAAGCCTGGACGCCACTTCTGCGTTTCCATCTGCTTCCGACTATGCAAGCCACCATCTCGTCTTTATCTCGACTTTCCGCGAACGTCCTCGTAGTTACATCTCGGAAACTTATACCTCGAAGTATCTAGTTGTTGTCTCGGTAGCCTACGACCTCTGTTTTCCGTTGTCTTCTTAGCGATCCGTTGAGCTCATAGGCATTTAGTTCCCTTTATTTTTTTCGCCAGCGAAACGAATAACTAAGCCGGAAATTAGTCGGTGTCACTCTAACCTTCCATGAATTGCTGGCTATTAACTCCGGAGAAGCACGATGATATGCATGAAGTAGTTTATTCTTCGTTTATATCGCAACCGCAAAAGATCTACTAGGACTCCGTGCAATTTTCCATAAAAGCAACGGGCGATGTTTCCCAAACTTACCGCAAGCGCAAACACCGCAGACAAAATTGTGCCAAGCAGTAGGATGCCTCAGTCGGTTAGGGTGGGTGGAGTCGTTCCGTGTATTCCATATAATCTGTTTAGATCCCGTTTCTGCGTGCGCTCGGTGGAAGGAACGAGAGTACAGGCTCTTCACTGAAGCATACTTCGCTTCAACGTTAAAAGGTTTTATGAGGTCTATATGCTGACCTGCTAGCGGAGGCCAATTAGGAGAGACGCGGGTACGCGGGCGTTGAGAGGACGGCAGGAGATATAGAGGAAGAAGAGGCGAGGCAACGGACCCTCTGTGAGATGAGTGGGTTGCTGCGTTTATACTCAGACTATATTGCCAAGTATATATAAGCCCCCCTCCCCCCCCCCCCCATTCTATACCCACTCGACTCTATAGAGTACACCTGCTGGGTTGAATATAGTACCTCACGACCACTACGATACGAAAACCACCGGCAGAGATCCAATTGTGCACAGCGTTGCACAGAGAGATGCTTGGGTTGTACCCAGCAAAGAGTGAACCGTGTTTCACAGATATATACATATCAACTGTATAATGAGACCAGCGAAAATTTCGTCCTGGATGATGAACCTCTGCACTGTTTATCGTAGAGGCAGAAGCACAAACGGCAGTGCGTTACGAAGCGTGCATTCCTTTCACTGTCCGTATTCTATCGTCATCGACGAATCAATGAACGGAGAAAATCAGCTACCGGTCAATCGGTGTGTGTCTACCGACCATGAAGGAGCAAAGGCTTGCGTGAACGAACGAACGACCGACAGAAACGTTCAACTGAACACACGCATCCACCAAACCATCCCTATAGCCAGGTAAACTCTGTACAATGAAGCAATGAGAAACTGGAGTGGCCGGTTGTTCGCCGGTAGAGGGTTCAACGGACGAATGGAAACGAGGTTGGAAATGCAGATCGGCGTAAAGCGCTTCGGGGGTCCGATCACTCAGTGACGATCAGGAAACGAAGGGTATGGTTGTTGAACTTGTGGCAATTGATAGAAAGCAAATTTAGTTGTCGTTGCCTTTGTGGGGGAAACAAATCATCGATCGAATTGGGAGAGCGAAACGAATGGAGAGTTTTGTGATGCGCAAACTAATCTAATGGGAACGTAATAGCTGGTTCTGTTTCATGGCATGTATCGTCAAGGTTATGTGGCGAGGTTTTTCCACTTTTGCAGCTAACTTTACAGCGTTTTAGAAGCAATGACGCTAGAATACACGCGGTGATGCTGCACCATCTACATATTTATATCGCCAAGTCCACTAAGAATTTCCAGATGAGATCGCCGAGTCATGTGGCAGGGCTTGGATGGCGATCGAAAGCTATCAGGTTAAGAACACGAGAGCGTTATGCCGCTGCCAGTAACGTTGGAGATGAAGTCCGTGATGCTTAGAAATGACCGCATGCATGCCAAAGCGATGAGCGAACGGGAACGTCATAAACGTTTGGTCGTTTAACGATAGAACGGATAAAAGGGTATAGCGTCGGAAGAACGAGAATCCACACAACCCCCTTCGGGAACACCCTGTAGAAGAGGGTGCTACCGACTAACCGATCGAATTGGAGACGAGGGAGAGAAAACGAGACGAAATGGTATGCGTGTGTGTGCGTGTGTGTATATAGAGTAAAAGCGGAATTCGAGAATATTTGAATTCCCGACGTTTCGGGATCCGTTCCTTTCAACGAATGGAAAAGCTAACTCGCGTGAGAAAGAGGTTGGGAAGAATGAAGCGAGATGGAAAGACGGAGGAAACCCCTCGGATAATAGTCATGAGGGCTTTGGGGATGAACGAGAACGAGGACCGAATAGATCGTAATGGAGAAGGATGAGAATCCATCGGCAGTTTGCACTACGATCGAGAGAACTCTCCGAGAAGGGAGAAAGATTATTCGGAATGAAAGTCCCGTCGAAAAGTCCTAAAATCGACTCTATCCAAACTCGAATGTTCTGTAGAAAGGATGAAAAAAAAAGTGGGTCATTGTTACGTTCCCGTTTTTCAAACGAATGACAAAGCGGGCGAAATAATGGGAGCGTTATAAAAATGCAAAATATTTTTGGTTTCGATGAAATTCGATGCGACACCAACCAATAAAGTTCTTGTTGGACGTATTTACGATGAAGGATTCGCCGGTGGAAAGCGAGTCACACGGCAAACGAATAACAGGAGTGAACTAATTAAATCGCACAGCCGAAGGGAAGAAATGGTGGGGATGCAATAGAGGGACCGCGGCATCCCTTTGAAGCGTGCGTGTACATCGCGCTCGCATTCTGTTGCAAATTAAAGTCCAAATTTGGTACAGACTTCGTTGTATATGAGTCGGTCTCATGTTGTGGTGGAATGTCGGTGGGCATGGTACCAACGTCATTCGACTGCGACAAAATAATTTTGGTTATGAGTTTTGGCTATATTCGCCTGTAGGAGTTAACTCGATGCCGTTGTGTGTGTATGTCATAGAGAAATACTCATTGCGGAGACATAGAAAGGTGGGATGAGGTAGAGAGTGCGCAATTTGGACTCTGATCGATTTGGCGTGTCGTCGCCGGCGCAGGCTATTCGGCGTAATCCGATTTTGAGGAAACACTGTAGAGGCGAGAGCACACACAGCCTCTCTCTAGTTCCTGGTTCCTATCCTCTATTTTCGACGATTGCCAGAAACTCGGATGGAAACACCCCCTTCCCAGCGTTGAGCTGCTCCACTGCCTGGGATCTCTCTATACGTCGACGCGGATTTTCCTCGTAACGCTTGAGGGTTCTCGATGAAATATTTTGAATCATTTGTGTCTACACTACAAGAGCCATTCTCGCGAGTTTTTTTTTTTCCTTTCTTCCCCTCGGATATCGATATCTCGATAGCGCAATCGAAAAAATTCAACGTCGACAAATTGGTTTTGACAGAGGGAGGCTCTCCGTACGTACATGTGTAGTCGGTGATAAATATGACGAAAAACCTCGAAAATGGGGGCCATATCTGAATTTTTTTTTTTTTTCGTTCGCACCGGTCGCAATAGCTCAGTCGAATAATGGAATATTTGAGAACAAGAAATCCAAGGTAATCACATTTGGTTACCAAGTATAGAAATATATATATGCTATTATTGTCGAACAACGAAACTGGAAAGAAAAATTTGGTAGATCGCTTTCTCTGGCGCGCGAGAGTACAAGAAATCGTTTACTCGAGAAACATCATTCGTATATATATATATTCAACCAATGTGTCTGCGTTAACGCGTGGTGAGATTTTTCGCGTCAGATCGAACCCCTGTGATCCGGAAACATTCGTTTTTTGGATCGTAAATAAATTACGCACCTATCCGCACCGGGGCGTATCCGAACGTTCGGTCTCTCCACACTCGACCGTCGAGTCCTGTTGGAAATTCGACAGGAAGTCGGAGGCGTGTACAGCCTGCGTGAGAGTAAAGAGAGACGAGAGAGAGAACGAAACAAAAAAACACAAAACTGTAGGGAGGTTTGACGGGTGGGCATCAGCACTAGAACGAGAAAGAGCGATGCGAGCGCTAGGAGCTCTATCCGCACATGCAGCTCTCTACGCCGGGGCGCTTGATCGAACAGCCATAAATTTTCATCTGCTGCTTTTCCGGAGCACAACCTGGTATATACACACGCGCAGAGTCGCGTTTGGGATTCGCGGAAAAAAAAAGAACTCCGAGAGGCGTGATAACGCGCTACCCATTTTTTTTCATCCACCCCTCGCCCCCACTTGACTTTCCAGTTCAGCGAGACTTCAAGCTCTGCTACTCATTTTTCCTACTTCACAGGCTATGTCCATTGGTCAATGGTCAATTTTTTTTACTGCCAATTTTTACTTTATTTCATAATGACTCGACAATGATAAATTTGCATCGAAGTTTAAAAAATTTTATTGCATTTTTTTGATTTTCCCAAAAACATGTCGCGCTTTCGTGAACATTTATCGCCGGATCGTACAATGGCATTTTTCGATGTAAAACAGTGGTGTAAATATTCATTAACGAATGTGGACGGTATTGAAACAACTACATTGCAGTGAATAAAAAAAAACAAAGCTTTTTTGTATGTAAAGCTTCATACAGACACTTTTTTTGGAAGGCTACATAAAAATTTTACAAGAATGGCTATAGCTTGAAAAATTGTCAGTTATCTCTCGTTTTTCTCGACTCACTATTTTATTCTTGCGCGAACGTTTCACTCATTCGACTCGGGCTCGGCTCGTCGTTCTCCATCCGAACCGTGGGTGCACGCCGAATCAGCTCTCTTTTGCTTACCTAGCGGCAGCGCGAGCTCTTCTACACCGTCAGAGTCGGCTTTTAATCAACCCTCGTTCCGCGGTAATTGCTTAATACCACGGCGAGCTTTGTTCGGCGAGCATCGTCGACGGTGGCTAATTCGAATTTAAAAGCCGGAGAAGAGCGAGCCCCGGCTCCCCCCTTGCCACTCCTACTCGATAAAGTAACGGGTGTATACCTAACCAAAAAGATAGAAAGGTCTGCGAGCTTTCCCTCTATATTCTTCTCCTCGTCCAACTCCATCCTCTTCACCGCGACTCGCTCTTCCTGTCATTGACTACCGGTGGCGTTGCCGACTCTCGTTCCCGTCGGTCTGAAACGGTTTTCGCTACTGCGAAACACTTTCGACGTTCACGCCGTCCACCGGGCTCTCGTCTCTCTTTTTTTTCTTTAATTCTCTTTTTTAACCATTTCTGCCTCTTTTCCCTACTTCTCGTTTAGCGTACCTTCTACATCGACAGCTAGACGTCACAGTTGCAGCAACTAGTAACTGCTGCTGTTTCTGTTCGTACCGCAAATAAAAAACTGTAGCGCTTTAAAGAAAAAACGAGCGATGTTTTACGCTTTACAATATTTCAGCGTCTGTCTTACTGCGACTCTTTCGTTACTAAATTTATATTTTAATGTTGCTACTTCTTTTTTTTCCTACGCTTCTGGAACAATACTACTCTGTGTGCCATTATTGCTGTCTCAGCGCACGCTCGCGGACTTATCTTCAACGCTGCCAGTTCTGATCACTATTGCCGTAACAGCGAACCGGCTATACTTTTCCCATTCTACCGTTAGTGGTACTACTACTACTACTACTCTTGGGGACCGACGAACGAGCCTCGTACGACGAGGACGACCAACCAACACCAGGATCCCCTCGGCGAAAGCATCGTTCCACAAACCGTTGTATTACGTGTAATCGCGGCAGCCGGCAATTCCCGCGACGATAAAGTCACGAGACAACCGCTTGTTCGCCAGGGCGCTTCTCGTCGTCCTCGTCCTCCCCCGTGCACCAGCCCGCTTATCCCCGAAACGATCTCACATTCGTGTCGTCGATTGCACTGGCTGATCTAGCAATGTCTCTACTACTAGTTTCGCTACTTCTACTTCAACCTTCCAGTGGCCTATGTGTCTTTCGCCACTTTATTGTTCCGGGTGTTTTGGTATACATAGCCAATGTTTGCTACACCGCTGATTCTCTACTATTTTCCTCTTCCTAAACGTGTCATTTTACGCGAAGCGTAATGAGAAAGTGGAAAAATTCTGAGGAAGTTTCATGAGATAACCTTCAATTGTAATTTTATCTGCTTTTGCAGCATATAAAAATATCAATTTTTTTTTTATGAATTACGAATTTATGACTGATTTAACTGCTGGCTTACGATTTCCTATGAAAAATGCCGGAACCGAAAATTCGAAAATATAATTACATTCGGGTTGTAATTACATTACTTGCGTAGCTATACCCACCCTCCGGCAATATGTACCGCAACCAACTGCGTAGTTTCTCTTTGCAGCTCATCGAATCCCATCAGATCACCCAAAGGCTGGAATTACGCTATGTGCAATCCTCGCTTAATGCATCAATTACAAAACCAGTGCTCAAGCCTCAATCAAAGAGAGACGAGTTCGTGATGATTGAGTCAATACTGCTCCAGTTAACAAATAGTTCGGGAACCAGAAACTGTAACCGTAACTTCGTTGTACCTACATGTTGAACCGAATACCAAAATTGTCCAAGAACATGGTTTCTCTTCGTTCTCTCCCCGACATGTCCTTTCAACCGATTTCTCTTCGCTTCATCATGCCGCTGTCAATATTGACTCGACGATGGACCGACTAATATCCACAATAGATTACTCGTTCGCGTTTCTACAAGAAGTGCGCGAGAGGGAATGAGAGGCCGAATACCATTGTGATGCCAGAAGCGTGGAGTCCATCAAGATCAGAGTCCATTTGTGGATTACACACAGCTATCGATAAGTCGATTGTGGGATTTCGGATGGGCTCTCCAACGAGCAGTAGACCATTGCGTCGTCCTGTCTCTCTTCGCCATCGAAACACCATTTCATCTCCATCGAACTTTACAACAGGACACGGTAGACAGACAAATGAAATGGTGGTAGAATTTCCGGTAGTCTGTATGTTGGACAGAGTAAATTTCTCGCACACGAGGGCAGTTGATTTCAACGACGACAACGACGACGATGAGGAGGAGGAAGGCCGTTCGTTATTATGCGGATATGTGCCGAGAGTTGGGGAGAAAGGTATAGAGCAAGCGTTTCAGAGACTCAGTAATCAGACGAGGGAACACAGTCCCCTCCACATGGCTGCTCTTGCTGTGGTCCGTAACGAACGTTCTCCAGACTTCTATATGTTATGTATGCAGTCTCCTCGATACTCTATACTCTCGTCCTACATATGAGATACATGTATATATACTATACTAGGAGTGCTATAGTTCGATACAGCACTCTGGAATACTGTGTGCGCCTGATTAATCAGTCACTCGCTTCGGTGCATTGCTATCCATGAATTTCCAGCAATGCCGCCCTCAGCAGCGCCGACTGTCTATGTCTGTAAATCCAAATACGCAAATAGACGACGACGGGCACATAGAGAATCAATCACGTACTATTTCAACCGAAAAGTAATAGACTAAATGGTCTTGTTGTTGGGTATTCAAGTGTCACCAATAAATATCGACGATCATTCAAATCATAGACCCCAGAAGAGTGTTCGTTCATATTAAATTCGTGGATAACCGAATCAAAGTCGAGTCCGTCAGAAACTAAAATGTCTGAACTAATACTCAATAAGTCATCTGAATGTTTTTATGCACTGTCTACTTACGAATTTTCGAAAAATCTAATAATTTTTGGCATATCGAACAGAAGGCAATTAATTTTCTATTCAATAAATATTTGATCATCGTACGTTCAATTCTATATTTATAGCGGATTCAGATACCGCAATATGATTGTACGGTCTGCCTGAACGAATTAATAGTGGAAGGCCATCGATCGACGACAGAAATCGGCATAGAATCGTTTGTCACTGCATAACGAGGCGTCAATAATCTATTAAATTTGGCGCACTGCTTCATGAATTTCATTGAATTCAATCAATTCTCAATTTATCGAACTCCAGATGTGGAAGGAGGGAGGAACAAGAATGCTTCGATATATGTCGATAGAATGGGAGGGAAATACCTGACTGTCTCGTTGGACACCAACTGTGTTTCCATACCCACTCCCTACATTGGTTCTACAACCGATCGATTTTCCTTTGACATCCAAGCGAACTACGTAGAGACTACGAAATCGAGCTCCACGAGCACACCGAGATTACCCGCGTCAGAGTAAACGGCCGTGACGCGATCGTCTCTCGCGTATCAGCAACAGGACCGATAGACACCCAGCAACAGAAGCACACACTCCTTGTAGATCGTGCAACAGTACCTGACGCATCAGGCGGCTTCGAAGCGCGGTACAGTAGGCACGGCTATAAGTTCGACGTACGAATACAACTCGCGACATCGCAGCAGATCCACAAAATGCCAATATGCATGTTCATTCCATGTTTCAAAGTAAATTTACCGTCACATCAAGAGCGACTTCAATTTTTCGTATATCCTTAAAGTAAAAATCATTACATCGGTGTAATTTGATGAGAGGCGTACTTTTGAGAGGTTCTACTGTAAATCCAATCTTCCTAGCGTCCCTACAACGTCATTCCATCTCTCGGTTCCTCACTGCATAGGGGCTTCTGGTCGCGATGCGCTACAACTCTCCGAGCGCTATCCGTCTGTCCGTTTGTGTGCCAATATCGCGATAAGCTTGTAGCAAATATGTGCGCGGTTCCCATCTCACCTGTTTTCTCATGTATTCGCATAAGTGGGACAATAGTTGGCTACCGAGGCCTTGGTAGTTGTATCTCTGTACAGTCATTGGCACACGGAGAGAAGGATCTCATATGTCGTCTGCATAAAAATCACTATAGTGTCTAGTAACGGCGGGCTACAGCGCCACCTATGGCCGAAAGTACGAAACTTATAAGAATCTTTCTATGACTATAACTATGACTATGAGGGATATTGGTCAGAACTTATAGTAAAAATTGTTATAAGCTGCGCACTTTCTACCATAGGTGGCGCTGTAGCGTCGCATTACTAGGCAACGGCGTTACTAGTGATTTTTATCCACACGACATAGCAATGTTTATCGGGTTCTTCTCTCCGCACATATACAACGTTATCAAGGAGTTACAGGCTTTATGAAACGATGTTTAAGAACCTCTCGAAGAGCAATCATAGGATACATTTGTTTTGCAAAAAGAAGCATAGGTTGAACTTTGTATCATTGTTATCCAACCAGTTTTGGATTTGAAAATTCAAACGAAATTATATTATGATATGATATGGTATTCCAGGTACAGAATACCTGTCCGAAGTGAAAAACCGCATGTTACATTTGTAGAAACGTTGCGAAAGAATTCGAAGACAAAACCTCGAAGGGAGTAAATCCCGGGAGAAATGTCGGGGGGATTTGTTCATATCAATCTTCATACACGAATGCCAGAAGACGGCACACGGAAGATGTGCGTGTATCAATCTTCGGGGCATAGGATGCAAATTTATTACAATTTTGTTGAATCACTCGAAATAAAAAATCTTCTAATAATGGATCAGAAGTATACTTTACGATAGAATGGCAATTAATTATTAAATTAAGTTTTGCAGAAAAATTAGATCGAAATGCGACAAGATAAAGAAGAAGAAAAAACGATGTAATCCTCGAAAAAAAAAAAAGAAAAGTCTAATATAAGCTTCAAATGTCTTTTATATTGTTTGTAATAAATTTCCAGACTCGTCGATGATCTTTGAAGTAAACGTCGGGTATCGAGACGTTCAAGTTTCGACTCGAGTGTTCTTCACCCAGTAACTACTGTGTCTGGTGTCGTTGTCTAGATATTTCTGTTTAGTATAAACGTGAACGGGAGAAGCTGCGAAACTAGAGAATGTTGGTGCTTCCGGCTGTGTTGCTGATGTCGAAACGAGGGCGAGCTCTCTATCCCTGAGGGGAAAACGAGACGCTCAGTAAATACCGCAACGTCGTCGTTCGCAAGCTCGCAAGGGAGTTGGTAGATGGACCCTCCGACGTCGTTACCCCGATGATGCTACAGCAACACACAGACCAAACCATGTCCCCGCGCTCTCTCGTCCCGCTGTCTCTACTCTCTTCACCTTGCCGTACCACCCGTCGTTCTCGTTAGAATTGTTCGCGCGTGCGATATACCGAAATCCACCGGACGAGAGAGTTTGCTTAGCGAAAGCGTGCATTTACCACGGTGTGGGTTTGGTCACTGGGAAATAAGGACCGGTGGGGATATATAATACGACGAGAATTCGTCTGCGTCATCCAACCTCTTCGTTGTCACTGTGTGTCCGTGCGCACGCCTCCTCCCCCCCAAGTTAAACCAGAAACTTTCCACGTCACGTTATAATAACACGAGGCGTGCCAAGCATTACCAATTTATCCACTGCCGCGTATAAGCGTCGTTATACAGCGCTGCTGTACGAAAAAAAACATATACAAGAATTCCCGGAAGTATACTCTCTTCACTTCGCAAGCAACTTAACTTTTTCACGAATATTTCATGACAACGGCACAAGGATGAAGCTAAAGAGAACAAGAAGAGATGGGAACAGCGATATGGAAAACTTTATCGCACGCTGCACGATGGTTTTTTTTTTTCTCAAACTTGTTTCAACACCTCAGAAACGTGATTATCGCTTACGCTCATGTGTATGCTCTCTACGAACATTATGTGTTGCGTACAGTTTATATGTATGTAGTTATAATATAGGTAACAGCAGTAAAATTTACCGCGGAAAAAAGTTGAATCCTTTATGACATAAAAAAGGGGTAACGGGTGAGTTGCCATAGCGACAGAGTTATAGCATAAATGACGGGAAAAAAATGTAAATATATTAAAAAAAAAGGTGTATGAATGACGAGCGAGAAAACGCAACCAGCCAGCTAGAGGATTGATGCATTGATGGTGGATTCTTTTGAAATGAGAGGCTGTAACGTCGATTTAGCTGCTGTTGTTCGGGACGGGAAACACGATAGAACGATGGCGCACGAACGAAGGTCGGGCGGAATGGAGGGGGTGCAGGGGAGTGCAAATCCTCGGGAAGGGTCGAGGCTTACGACGGCTCGTTATTTCTGGATTAAACTTATCGGTTGCGAGGCACTTTGCCCCGACAACGCTACGTGGCACACCGCTATTTCTACGGATATATATTCCCGTAGTGGCTGTTTCGCGCAAAAGCTCAACTCTACCGCAACCAACCATCGCTTTTGCTGCCCTCCCATTGAAAATCATAAATAATAATAATAGTAATAACAATGTGCAATAGAAATTATTTCCATCGATGAAATATTAATGGAGCTTATGGTCGATGGATTTTTGGTTTTCGGATTGATAACGTGATAAACACAAGATAATGACGAACGTTGAATGGTTATTTGCGAAAAGGTATTAACAATCAAATGTTTTGAATGATAGTCAGCGAAGGGCTTAATAGACATTGTTTGCTTTTCTATTCGAGATCCGTTGCTCGGTTTATCGTTGTAATAGACAGTGAAAATTGAGGTAAACTCTGAATCCCCAAGCGTATTTTCCATTTATTGAAATAACTAAAATGCTCGCGAAATTTCGATGAATTCTTTACCCTTTAACTTTTTATTACAACGAAAACTAGTGCTCCGCGCGTAGGTATGTGACTTCTTCATTGCCTAAAGGTATCCCAAGATACTTCTTCAAAAACCATGAATAAATATCGATTATCGATAAAAGTCTTGAATTTTATCCAATTCGAGCGGCAGTTGTGCAAGCAGCCGGGAAAGAATCGTATTCCACTCTTCTGCATCTACGCTGCCAAGAGGTTTCTAGGGGCGATTCCGCGACTCGCCAATTCCCAACGCCCCGATAGTAAAACCTAAGGCAGCAGGTGTGTACACTGTGTACGATATATATCCAAGAGAATGAGAGGGAGAAGCCGTGAGCGCCAACTCGCAATCGGCTTACTCGAAGGAACCGAAACTTTCGAACAAAGCACGTCTGGGGAATGGAAAGTCGTCGGCGTTGGTGGTGGGCTCCGGCAACTAACCGACTTACGGGTTTGTTGCTTTAATTGTAATTTAATGTTATTTATCGTCCCACGCGGAAGCTCGAAACTTCCATTCGCATTAAGCTATTTATAGACTGTTCACCGCTTCTTCTTCTCACACCATTTCCATTTCCTTGCTTCTTCAGATAGTTTTGTATACCCAACCACCGCTTTTCATCGTACCACCGACAAAAATTACGAAATCTCTCCATATGTATATACCTATATATACATTTTTCCATACAAAAACCAACCCGTCGAATTGAGAAACACGAACAAAACATCATTGCGCTGTTTTGTCTGCGAACGGTTAAATGGAATACCAAAAAAAAGCTCATAAAGCTTTCAAGTCCTGAGAGACCGGAGTTTCTCTGCCATTTGTCAAAAATTTCGTGGTAGAAAAAAAATCAAACTTCCACGATAATCGAGGAATCGAGTAAGAAAAAGAGAAAGAAGAAGAAAGATTGCGAAAGTTCCTTCCTTAATAAATTTTCTTCCGGGTTCGTCGATGACGCACAATGCTGTTTCATACCCTTGCACAGCAGTGTATGCGCCGATGTTTTGCCGTGCCGCGTTGCGGATCTCGCCCGGCAACCTTTTGTTACATTCGACGGGTGGGAAAAGAATATAATCGGGGATGAAGCACGACCGGTTACGTTCAAAGCTCGTACAGGGAATAGAGAGGTAGGGGTTCGTCCGGTGGAGCGCGTTATAGTTTGTTCGGTTTGTATGGGACAAGAGGTGAAAAAGATAGGGGGTTGGATGGGTGGTGGTATAAAAAGAGAGTAGAAAAGCTCGTTGTGTCGTGTCAAACGAACGTAAGCGGTGGGGCTACGATAGAGTAAGAGAGAAAGGAAAGAAGAAGAGTATTACGATAGGATACTTGTGTGTGTTTGAGGTAAAAGCTCGAGCACAGCTGAACCGGGCCAAGAGGAGCGATGCATCGCGCTATGAAAATTTATTCTCTGTGGGTCGCGAAAGGGCTGGTCACCGGTTATGGACCACCGGCACCAACAACGTGCCGGGCGAATAAAACGACGGCGGTAGTGAGGATAGAGACGAAAGAAGCAAAGGGAAGGAAAGGGCATGGGGAGGGAGGGGGGGGGGGGGGGGGGGTGAGTGTGGTGTAGCTGGCATGAAGTCAAACGGCGTTCATAATTTACGTAGTTTCGTCTGTGGCTGTGCACCACCAACGCTTTTCCAAAACCCAGCATCCACGCTTCCACCGCCCTGACCACCTCTTTCGCCATAATCCATCTTTCTCGTTTTCTCTCCAGATCCTTCAGCGTCTCTCTTGCCTCATCCCCGTAGAGAGTATCACAATAATTCTCCTACGGCGCAGTTCGCGGTAGATGCACGATTCACTTCTACGCTCCGTTATACGCTCCCACATGACTACGGGGGGTTGTCTCTATATCTCTATCTGTGGTAGTCTCTCGCGTCGACGAAGCTCTCGCGATTCCCAGCCTCCCAACTCGCTTCTCTATACATGGACACGCATTATGAAACTATTCGTGTGTTATCTATATATCCATAAGCCACGGGGATAGGTGTGCAAATTTATTTGTCGCTGTATGTGTGGTGGGGTTACGTGTATGAGGGAGTTATCGCGCTGCATGCACACATACACGGGTACACACACTCACACTCACACACACACATTCACGTACAAAGAGGAAACCCTCTCGCCCATCCGATATTATGAATTCAACCCCCGTTCGCCGCCGCCACCGCCGGCGGCGGAGCTTCGTGCCAACGGCAGACCGACGACTGTTCGGAAAACAGTGCGATTTATGGCGAACGGGGCAACGATGCATTTCGTTAATTATTTCCTGAGCTACGTGCAACTCTCTCGGTCTCTCTTTTGCACGCTTGAAGCTCCGTTCTGGCCGTACCGCTAACTGCATCCCTACTACATTGGTTATGTATTCTATAACTGTATATAGTTTATCTGGATCTCTCGTTTCTGTGTTCTACTGCCGGGTGAATTCTCTTCCGACACCTTCGGTTGGTGTGTTGGTTTCTCATACTAACTCGTTCCCACGACCCATTTTCATACGTAACCGCATTTCTCTCGTTGTTTCCCGTTGCGCGATCTCGCAGGAATCTTCCCATGCAAGCTTTGAATTCATGTATATGATATACATATATAGAATAACGCTTCACCTCTCGCACGTATCTACCGTCGCGTCTCACGAGAACTGTGGACCCTTGCAGAAAATCCAACAAACTTTCATTTTAAGCGGGCGACGTTTTCTTGCCGACACTCTTGTGTCCCTCATCCCTCCTCAGAGCCTCAACCGGTATGCAAAAAGCTCGAGCGACTCGAGAGAGAAAGAGAGAAAAGTTAAATTATAATACTCGAGAAGTGTGTACACGCGTTTTCTTCATCCAGCATAAACCGGAACGTTATTACGAAGAACGAAATTAATTACAGTGTCTCTCACGGAAAACAGCATTCCACATTGCGAAGTCTATTGTTATGAAGAAGTTTATCCTATGCTCGCTTCTCTAATACGTGCAGAGATGGAGAATTGTTGTTATTACTTCGGCGCTTGGCTTTGTTTTTATTCTACGTGAATACACTCGAAGGGTACACCGTTATGTCAGTGTAGAAAAGTTGCGGAGAATTTTTGTTTTGGAAGCGACGGGAAAAAACAAAAGGGGCTTACTGTAAATGCGGATCATCTGCGCCGCGGGATATTTAGACGGAAAAATTTGATTCTTCGGAAAATCACGACGTATATTAGTAAAAAAAAAAACAAGAAATAGTAAATCTTTTACTTTTTTTTGTAATAATTCAATTTTGTAGCTACTTTCAGTGGTAATAAACGTTACACAATTATTCATTTGCCGTGAACAAAATATTTATTTTATTGTCGTAACAAATACGATAAATTTTTTTTTTTCATGGATGAATGTTGAGTTTTACTAGAAAACCAAATGTGTCTTGCGCAATGCGCTTTACACCAATTTTCCTTAGCAACTGGAAAGGAAAGTCTCGGGTACTCGAGCAGGTCAAGGCAGAATTAGCCGTGAAACGATCGCGTTAACTTAAAACTGAAACGGCTTTAACGAAGGGGTTGCGAGTCCGTAGGGTAGCTAGGGGAGCCGTAAGACCGTTGAAAGCGAAAATCTCGTCCCTCGATTTTCTCATTCCGTGCTATGAGCACACCTTTTGCACTTTTACCCACACCTTCCCGGCCTTCTTCAACAGTCTCGATTCACGTGCGCCGTTGCCGCGGCCCGAGTGTACCACGTACACCATAATCAGCCGGGACCCTTGTGTGTTTTCTACGCACCATCACAACGCGAAGCTTCTATACGATCCTCCGGTTTTAACCCTCCCTCTCTCTATTGCAGACTCTACGTACAGCAGAACAACTCCCACCCCCTCCCACCCCTCCCCCAGCAAAATCCTGCAACCTTCCTCGCGCGATCGCAACGTCTGTGCTTTTCTTAGCTGTCGCGGAAACTCGTGCACGTAGCGCGCGAGCAGAAGCTTGGCTCCCTACGTGTCCCTTAACCGAGTCTTAAATACGTGACACCGGGATAATAGGGAAGATTTCGCGGCCGAGATCCAACCGTAAACTGAGGCTGCAAAGGTACGAACGAGCGCGTACAAACTCCCTGCGCGAAAACCTCCGAAGCCACGGTACGTGTCGTCAACGATTTCTATACCCTCGCTGAGTTACAGTTGAAGGCTCGTTCTATTTTCATCCTCGGGGAACGTATCGAATTTTTTTTTCAGATGAAAACTACGTCGAAAAGTAATCGCTAAAAATAAAAACCTGTCGCACTTTTTTTTTTATCACCCGTTCGAACTCTCACGATTTTTTTTTTTTTTTTTTTCGAAGTTTCGAAAAATACGTCTCGACGTAATGTAAAAAAAATATAGAAAAATTTGTACAATGTCGGGATGTTGGTTTGGAATGAAATGTTTCCAATAAGAGTGCGAGAAAAGTGCAGCAATCGTCGGATGGACTTTTAACATCCACTTGTCTCGGAAATATCTCTCTCTATTTTTCTCCTTTTTTTTTACTCTCTCTCTCTCACTCTTTTCTCCCGTTGGCAAGCAATGGACGATTGTTTTCCTGTCCAGAAGCCAGTACTCGGGAGCGACAGCCACGCAGTCAGCCAACATTGAGGAAAATAAGAGAAAGAACCAAAGTTTTGCATGGTCGGAGTCGACAGTTTAAGTTTTTTTTTGTCTCTTCCCGTACTACTTACTCGTCTTCTTCTTCTTTCCTCCATTCCCATACATACCATACCTACGCCTCTACGTCGTTCGCTCTTCCGCTACCACACTATACCCAAACCCGCGTCCGCTTCTCGCAGTCCCAAGTTATAACGAGAATTGCTCTCGGCGCAAACTTTCCACGAAACTTTCGCATATTCCTTTCGGCGTCCGTGGAAAAGCCGGAATGGAAGCTTGTACGTGTAAGTTACGTGTTCCCGAGGCCTTTTTCTTTCCCCTTTCAACTCTACTTCTTCTTCCTACTTCGCCGTCTTCCGCTTTCCCTCTCTCATCTTATTCCCTTTCTCTTCCGGTTCTCTTTTCCTATTTTTCGTTGTTTTTTTTTTTCTTTCTTTATTTATCCCCCTACTTTCATTCTTTCCGTTCATCTAACCAGCGTATACAACGTTAGCCCTGTGTACGCAGCGTGTAAAAAGTCTTGCGCTCTCCTCATCCGACTATTGCAACTACCGAGTTGTACAATATTTTTTCAGCCACGGAACGCGGTCACGAAGCACAACGAGCGTCGAGATCTCAACGTTACTTTTATTCCCGTTGCTTTGGCTCTGCCAGTACCCCACTACTACTCTGAACTACCCGTATACGAGAGCGGGTATAAAATGCCAGAATATTTCAGACTTATTGCCGAGACTCCGGCAACTGCTGTACAGTTCGTACAGTATACCGAGCTATGTGGGGGAGACGAGGGAGGGGGTGGGTGAGGGGGGGGGGGGGGGGGGGGGGAGACTAGCTCTGCTCCACCCTCACGGCTACTTTTATCGCGTCGCGTGGCTTTCGTTTATTTCCGGTTTACGGTATTGCCGCGCGAGCATTACTTTAAACGCGACGAGGGGAAGAGGGAGGGTGGGGGAGGGGGAGAGAAAAGAGCGAAACGAGCTTCGACGGACTCCACTGCAAAACGGGGGCTTTTCTACCGACTGCAAATGCTTCCCTTCGTACTTTTGACCACCGCTCTTTGTATGTGCGCCGAATGAAACATTGAATATGGAACATAGCAGTGAGGACCGTTGAGAGGCTTCGCTGACTCGCACAATGTATATAACCGACGATATGAGTTTTCATGGAAAATTTAACAAAACCCCTCCAGCCCCATGGAGCTTGAACATCGTTGCGGCCTCGCGAAATTATCGGTGAAGAATGGAAGGGAATCCCGCTATGGGTACACCGTCCACCAACCAACGGTCTCTATTTCTCTCTGGTTTGTGTCCGCCCCGTTCGGCACATAACGGCCGTAGCTAATTTGCATCACGTTATATACTCGTTTCGCCGGGCTAAAGCCTCGAGCAGCATACACAACGCGTCCCTCACGTTTTTTTTTTTGCGTATGCTAATGACCATCGTCGGGCTTTTCTCTCTGTCGATCCTCCACGACGCTCTAACGATTAATCGGAAATTTCGGACTATAACCCCGGCGTCAAAGGGCTTTCGCGGCATTATTTTTATTCGAAGACTTTTGTTTTTTGTATTATGGAGAAAAAAATTTGTTGCGAAGTACAAACTACTTGATTGTTGACGGATAGAATGCGCGGGTAAATACCAATTGGTTTATATGGACCTACGCGCGTTATCGCAAACGATAGAACGAAAATAAGAGTCGAAAGTTGAAACTGTTTTATCATTTATTGACGATACTCGGCGAAAGGGAGCAACGAGCGTAGCGTTAGGAAATTCTTCGATTCTTCGAGAAAGAATTGCGTCATTCGATTTCGCGTCTCGGGTCTTGGATTTTCGAAAGTTTTAGCCCTCTTTCCACTCATAGCTCTGATACACACTGTGTCTCAGAGTAAAAGCTTCTTGCGGAAAAGTTAAAACGACTGCGCGCAGCAGAATTGGCGAGAGTTGCAGATAGAGGAAGTTCCCTTGTTGGAATAGTGGGTTATCGAATTCGCGACATCCGGTTGTACATATTGTTTTGTTCTCCCGTTTTCGTTACGTCCTTCCGATCGGCAGTGAGGTCAGAAAAAATATTTCGAAAATAAAACGACAAAAATTAAACGTGTTCGAGCCGAACATCGTGAATACCTTGTTAAAATATTTTCGCTTCCAAATTCCGACGAATATTGATTTTTACGCAGTTCCAAAAAAATTTGTAAGCCGTATCAACATTTTTTTAATCACACATGGAAATTAAATACGTGTCAAAAAAGTATTGGTAATACATTAAATTCAGAATTTTTTATATAATTAATGTGTTAATAAGATGAATCGTTGTATATTTGGCGACATTTGCAAAAATATATCGTTAATATATCATTTTTCGACAAAAATGTGGTACATATACTATAAATGTATTTGCGATAAACATTTTTCCATGTGGAACTCCCCATCCCACTTTTGTGTAATAACGAGAAATTCAATTTACTCCCAGCAACTGGTCGAAAAAAAAAAAAAAAAAAAACTGGCGAAAGTGTATTTAATCGACAACTTCATCGAATATTTTTTTTCCCCATCGATAAAACTAAAAATGAATCGCTTAACGAAGCAAAGCGATATACGACGCGTCGTCGTGACGATGTACCGACAGAGGGAGGGGGATCGACCGACGTTCGGATACACGCCGCTGGTGCAGTTCCTCCTCATTTTCATTCGACCTTAACGAGGTCGCCAGTCGGAAATAAGCGTTTCCAATTAAATTTAATTACTGCGCGCTTGGCAGGGGGAAAGGGGTTCACCGAATCGTCGTTGGCTGTGGTTGTGGTATAAAAGGGTGGAGAGCCGTGAGCGGGTACAGTGGAGGCTACTGTTTCCTCTGTGGCTGCTGGTTTTTCGCTTTCACTGCCTTCTTGACTCGGTTTTATTTTTTTTCATTTAATTCATCTAGCGCTAGAGGCAAACGACAAGGCAAGAGGGGAAAGAGCGGTTACGGGCGACGGTAGTGAATCTTTCGACGTGAATTTAGCTCGCGTCTCTTTTGGCGTAGCTACTCGAGCGGAGGCAAAGGTGAAGCATAAGATGGGAAGAAGAGTCGTTGTACTTCTCTCTTCTCTACTCACAGACCTCCTTGTCGTCCTCAACTTTCCCCTTGTTCAACGTCGACGTTGTCGTCATCGCGTCGAGGTAAACTCCCTCGAGGAAAACGAGTCGAGGTGGCGTTTGAAGTAGCTAAAACGTTTTCCCACCGACCGAGCGCACCGTCACAAACGAGCGTCTCTTAATCAATCGCCGCGACACCTTTGTTACGTCAGAGGATAAGTATCATCGTTGCGCTTCTTTCAACCGAGTCTAACCATCAACGGAGGGTTATATCAAAGTGGGGATGGCAAAAAATAGAAAAAATGGCAAAGAAAAAAACGAAAAGCAAAAAGAAACGTAAGAATTCATTAAACGTCATAAAATCTTATCAACTTCCGATCATCGTATTGTTTCGAACGTGGAATTTCATTCGGTACCTCGAAGCTAAAACCAAAGTTGAATCTAAAGCTCAATATTTCGATGTCAATATACGAAGTTTGAAGAAGAAAGTTGCCAATGAAAAATGTCGGTATAATAACGATCGCGAGACGGGAATATAATGAGTTGGGAAAGTACTCCAAAGCGGGTATAGTTCGCAGTCGTCCATCTCGTTGGGGAAATTTTAACCAAAGAGAGAATGTCCGGAGGACAATTTTAAAGATGTTCGGATGGTATAGAAACGCTCGACTTCGTCTTGTTTCGTTTTCTCCTCAGGCGATAACAAAGTGGAGTCCTCTTAATCAATCGCCAGCAGCACAGTCCGCGTATTACCACCACTACTGATACCTTTCTCTGTCTCAACGGTACTCTGATACTATATAATGTATACGTATTTCGAACTTTCGTCATCGAGCCAGTCGTTGGCGGGGTGGACGAGGGAATCGTGCAAGAGCTAGTAATTTGCTGTTGAAGGCCTCGCGGCGTTCGTGACGAGAGTTTCGTACGGCTCTGAATCCTTTCACGTTCTTGATCAACTTTCGCGACCGGAGATTCTCTCCCCCAAGCAGGTAGACCCTCTTCTGCTACTCGACAAATTCACTGTCGTCACGAGTAAGAGAAACAACGAAATATGTAGAAGACTGCACTCCATTGCAGTGGAAAATTCATCGTCGCAATACGCGTTGACGAGACGTGACCTTGTTACGTCTTCGGCATAGCCGGCGTTATAATGTAAAGCGCACTGTCTAAAGCCTTCTGCCTACGAATACAATATCGTATGCAACATGTGACGTTGATGGCTGAAGCCTCATCACTTGAACGTTACATCATTACGAAACCACGAAGCATACCTCTCCTCTCTGCCCCCGCAGCTACACAGAGCATGGCGCATGTACTCGTCAACGTGTCTCGTTACATCGTTACAGGGTCCGCACTCCGGTTCTCATCTTTCCCAACGCGTAGGGAGAGCGCCCCATCAACTTCTATTTAAGGGCTGAATTATAATTGAGGGACGGAAAGGTTCTTTTTATTCGGTTGCCGGAACGGTCTTGTTGCAGATGCAGATATAAATTGAAGTCGACCTGTATTTCTGCAGACCTGTCTGTAAGGTCTTTTGTTTGGATTTTCCTTAGAATTTATTCACTTTGATGCTCATTCAATGCTGCTGATGAGTTTTCACAGCGCTGTCCGAAGTTTTCACAGCCATAGCTTGGATTTTTCTGGGGCACGAGTGCTGATGTTGTCATATCGTCGCTAGAAATTCTTATCGGAGCCGCAAATAGGATATACGCAAAGAAGAAAGCCCTTTACTTGGTGTCATGACTGAGGTAGAACAAGATGGAGATAGAGCGAATGAGAAAGAGCCGAGAAACTTATGAAAATCCTGGATTTATCGCGGCTACGACGTCATGCCAGGCACCAGGCAGAGACAGCCCCCAGCTAGACAAGCAGCTTTCCTCTCTACGACTTGACAAATCGTCCGGAAGGATATGTATATCCCTCCTCGCAGGTTCTGAAAACCGGGGTGGGCGAATCGGCCAAGCGAGCATGCAGATTCAACGTTCGAGACGCGACGTGCGCGAAACTGCTTCACACATTCGTAAATTCACGTGAGTGTACGTGTGCGCGGCTTGGGCTTATCCCAAAAGTCCCTTTTGTCTAGCGAGCAAAACACGCGAAAGAGAGATGCCCCTACCCGACACCGAGAATTTGCAGCTCACGCTTCGTCTGGTACAACTTTGCCAGCTGGATTTTTTTTTTTTTTTTTTTTTCATTCAACGCTGGAGAAATTTTCATGTACACTATAGTGGGAATGCAATGGGACAGAAGGTTGAGCACACATCGCGACTTCGTATCCGGCAAATAACACAGATCGCAAATATTTATATTCGAGTGAAAAGCGGATCTATAACTTTGATGTAGTGAAGATTTTTGTACGTAGAAATCGTATATACACTGTGGGGTTCGAGAATAGTGATTAAACGGGATTTTCCGTTTGAAAATATTTGCTTCGTTTATCTGAATAAAAAAATAGAATGGAAAGAGAGAAAAAAAGGCTTTATCAACATTGACCTAATAGCGCGTAAAATCCGGGACGGATTAACGCTCGCGAGAGTGGATGGAGGCTGGGTGAAGCCTTCCAGAGGCAACACCCACGGGGCGCAAGTGAATCTCGTCTAATCTGCTGATCCTTCGAGCCGACGACGCAACCTCACCACCCAAACCAGTCAGAGAGCAGGCCTTCCTCCCTTCGCTTACCAAACGCGCTTCGAAAGAACGCTTAATTAATAGCCATCCTTAAAAATACGAGGGATCATCCCCATTATCATAAATTCCGGGTACCGGCAAGAGCTACGGCCAATTTCTAACTCTCACTCTCTCTCTCTCGACTTCTCTGTGTGTGTTGGCGCCCACTCGAATAATCTGACTATTTATGGACGTCGAAACTTTCCTGTATCACTATATATCTCTATCTCTTTTCCCGGATATAACGCATCTTTGTAATTTACTAGAGTTTGCGCCATACTGAATTTTTCACGATGTCCAGCGAGTCCGTTTAGAAATAAGATCGTAAAAAATGATTCGATTTTTTTGTAATCGATTTTCGATAAAAAAAATGTCAGCCTTTTTTTTACGAATAATTTGTAATATTTTGGAATTTTTTTTTTTATTATTATTATTATTTTTTGGAATGAAGGTTTAAACTTACCAGAGCCAGCAGTCCCTAGCCTGAGGACAGCATCGCCTTGCAGTGATATCGAGAGAGTTGCGGTGTCCTCGAGGCGCGCGAGAACCTCCTCGGGTATGTCCTCGGGTTCGCGGAGGCGGAGAGTGACTTCACCCCCGCCTCCGCCACCCTGGCCGCTGCCGGTACCAGGACTCGTCGATGCCGAGTACATGAACACGGAACCGTATCCATGCAACGACTGTAGTGGCAGCCTCACGCCGCCCATCTCCCCGACCGGACCCTGAAAAATAATAATAAAGATCGCAGCTATCAGGACTCGGTTCTGCTCTTTCCTGGCATATACTGTTTATATGTTTTTAGCTCCGCATATTATATATCTCTACCCTATGTACGGGTTTTATTTTCTCTTGTACTATCCCGTTGCACTGTTCGCAATGCAGAAAGGAAGCAACGAGAGCGCGCGTGTACTTGCGCTCCACTGAGCCCTTTGTCCATCGACTCTAAACGGATTACGAAAACCGAGAGCACCGAGTGAATTACGAGCCGAAGCGTCACTCTCCACGGTTTCGATTCGAAACTTTGAATAAAAATGCTGAAAGGAAAGGACGACGAGAAAATAAATAAACAAAAGCGAGGAGAGTCTACAAAAGAAAATATCTGTGAATTCAACATCGGCGAAGTGGAAATGTACGATGACGCAACACGCTTCGATAGCTTTTTTCGAGCTTTTTGTTTTATCCTTTTCTTGCAGCATTTCGGCAAATCGTACACATAAAATATTAATAAGACCATTCGTCTAATAGCGAGAGCCTACAACATTTTTTTTACTTTGAAATTTTATTCCGCTATCTCACTTTGTTTTTTTCAAAAAATTTGAGAGCGCAGTACCGAGCGGAAAAAAGTTCGGTCCATATACACACTGTAATAACTGCACGAATTTTATTCGCGATTTATAAACGTATTTTTTATCTCATGTTTTTGGTTATAAAACGTGATTCGCACTCGTTGTACAGCGCATTTATGTTTCCGCAAAACCCCGCTAAGGGATATACGCGGAATAACGTGTTTGTGTGTGTTTTTTTAATAATGTTTTTACGTAAGCCGATATTAATTCTATCACGCGCCATTCATCCATTCGTAGAAAATGTCGTTAATATTTTATTTCCGCGACTCTATCCGGAGAAAAAAATAATTACGGTTTTTCGGCGAAAAATAATATTTCGATTTCAATTTTTTTTTGCACAACGTCGCAACCCGATGATTTTATTTACCAAACCGCTCGCTTTTACCAAAAAAAAATAATAATCCAAGTGATTTGGATTCGACGAATTAAAAAAAACAAAGGAGTAATAGTCCTATATCGACTGATGCACTCGCGAATGGAATCCATTCACGATTCACCCCAACGGCGAACACTGAATAGTTTTTTGTTCCGCACAGAATTTCATTAATTTTCCGACGTTAATAGAAAATTCGGTAAAACGAGCGTTGAACGATCTACATAATACACGACGACGTATACTACGCGCCCGAGTTAATGCGACAGTACAATGCTTAGATATCGAGGGGATGGAGGAGCGTAGAGTTTACTCGGTGAATTTGTTAGTGCTTCGGCTATCGAATCTCGTCGATCGAACCAACCATGCAGCGTTACTAACCCATTATTTACGTAAATTGATTCGGGTAAAGCCGACTCTATTTTCGATGTTACGTATTTACAGGTATTGGATCGTCAATATCGTACTAAAAAGAGAGAATAATTCTCTGTGTGCGAAACTGAAAGCGGTAGTCGCGGTAGGCGAATGAGGCTGAAATCGTGATACAAGAGTGTACGAGAGAGGAATGGGTGGGGTGGGGTTGGGGAGGGGGTGTATCCGGAGCTCGCCGTACGATGAGAGTAATTTATTTTAATGGTCATTTTCGTAATGGCCCTTTGAACATGGCGCATGAACCGGTACTCTCAATAGAGCCGATCGCAAAATACTCTACTCACCCTCCCGCTTATATATAAATTTCTGTAAACGCAAAGCCCATAGGCGGCTGGCATATATTTATCTATATATAATAGCAATCTGTCGAAACTGTGTGCCCGGCACAGCTGCAGGTTTTGTCGGAATATTCAACGTGGTAAATAACGCGCAGTAGAATCGTCGATGCAAATTATTCTTTTATCCATTGCCACGAATAGTTTAAATATACAAAAAAACAAGAAAAAAAAACAGAGACGCATGTTAGCCGACGTACATATCTGTTAGTCCTCACAAAAGTATGCGTGAACGTCATCCATTGGAATTTTTATTCTCAATATCAATTATACAATATATATGATCAAAGGATCTCGTAATAACTTCCGAAGACCCTCTGTACTGCGCAATTATTTTTTTCCGCAAACGCATTTCACTCTGCGGCCAGTAATTTTTTTTTACTTCGGTTAAAATATACGAAAAAACAATTATTTCCGATCAGTAAAAAAAATCAGACCATATCAAGCTTATTTTTTCACGTTGGAAAATTTCAAGGGATGATGAAGACGAAACACTTGACAATTCTATGAATCGTTGTACGAAGCAGGTATTACGTCGTTAAATTTGCTTGAACGACGTGTCCGGAAGGCCTCTGGACCGTTACCGTTTCCCTCGTGAAAAATCCAAAGTGTGCATTTTCCGTTGGAACGAGACTCGGGGGACAGACACCAGAGGGATAAACTCGAGTTCTCGTGTGTTCGTAAGCACCCACCCCCGTCCTGCCCCCTGTCGGTGGTAGCAGAACACCGACGAGGTTACGGTCGTGATTTCGTGCACACAACGAAGCGACGAGTGCTCTTTTGTACAGAGAAAGTTGCTTTTTTCCCTCAGGTGAATAACCAGAGGGTGGGTTGTAATGCCTGGTATAACGCCAACAAAACGACATACATATATATATGTATGTATATATCGATTCTGGCACGTGCCCCGTTTGTGGACACTACCAACGCGAAGATTGCCGCTACGTATAAGTATCTATATACGAAACTACCATAAACACAGAAAAAAGTGGAGGTAAAGGGGCGTAAAGTGGGGGTAAATATACGAAGGTATATACAAGGAAAGGAAGTGCCGAGAGTGTCCACTTCTAGTGGTACAGGGTCTTGTCGCGTCGCTTGAGGAACTCGGGGATGGGAAAAACTTTTGCGTCGGCACTCGATACCAAAAAAGTCGTGACGAAAAGAAACGCACGCTTAACGAGTACAGGACCATCGGCATCCTTTTTCAAGGGGTTGACGCTGTTGACGCGACTGACTAAAGGGTCCATTATTTTTTGTGAACTTTGATCCATGGTACATTTTTAGACTAATTGATGAAAAAGCATATCATCCTAATGAAAAACTTAATACCGCGATGGCCATTTTTCCCGCAATCGGAGATATGTGGCAAAACTGTACAATGATTGGAGTTCAAAGATCAGCGATATAGAATTGTAAAATTTGCTTTATTTTCAAGTTAATCTCCTTCTCGCAAGAGACTTTTCTTCGGAGGCCCCGTTACGCTTTACGATCGGATTGTTGACGAAAATATCTTTCAGCGATAAAAAGCTCGCAGTACCTTGAAGTCTGAGTTTATCCTCCGCGACAATACCCACTGTGGTTATATAGTTACATTGCCGGCTAGAATCGTCTCCATGCCAGGATGACTCTGGCGCCGAAAATCTATACCCCGTCGAAGAAGTTATCTCGACGCGAGAACGACGTGGGGTTCGGTGCCGTGACACAAACAACCGAACCACGCCGGAAGTACAGTTTACAACTTGGCGAAACGCGCGCGCATTAGACGCGTCTGGTTTCGGTGCACAAACTCGACTATTGCTACCGAAGAGCACAGCAAAATGAGTACAATAAAAGTTCGATTAAAAAAAGTGACTATACTACCGAAGAAACCAATAAATTATTTCAGTAGATAAGGAAGAGAACCATTTAGAACCGGTAGGGGCGCTGAGACGAAATAAATCGTTTGAAAATTCAGCGCAGATTGTGCAATTGTTAATTTTTTTTTTATTTGTACCAATTTATTATTTCTCTTGCATGGCATCGTCGATATATAGATTAAAAAATAAATTGTCGATTTTTTTTATTAATAAAAAAAAGTCTTTTATTTATCGGAGAACTGCTTCAACAGCTATGAATCTTAACGCGATAAATTGCTCCGTGCTATAGAACGCACCGTGTGCCCAAAGGAACAAAGTCATGGCGAATATCAAGTAAGCCGACGAACGGGTTGTTTCTACTCTATCAAAAGTCTCTCGGTGACACGGAATGTATATTTCTTGCCTCTCCGGAGGAGCAGCAGCATCAAGAGACGCCGCTCACAAAGAAGCGAAGTAGCAAATGTCTAAGAAAACTGCATTAATCCATCCGTGTGTATAAACACCCGGCAGCGAAGGAGCGAAGATGCAAATTCGCACAGTCTACTGTTTCTTCGTGCGCTCTGCTCTACCACTGCTTGCACAGGCAGTAACTATGTGTGCATTGCCTCTAAACGCGGTTCACGCGTTATTTTATACATCCACCATCCACTCAACGTTGTGAGAGAGTGCGTGCTGCTTTGGCAAAACCAAGTGCACCGTTTCTCCTTGAAAATTTATGGTTCGCTTGTGGCATCGGTGTTATGACTCGTCCGTTTTCGCCCGAGAACGGCGGGGGGTACACACACAACCAGTTGATGATACTTGCGCCGAGCAATTTCGTTACTTCGGAACATTCGCTTTAATGACTCTCGGCCTGCGCGATGCTGTGCGGCGCGACGCAATGCCCTAACGCACACCGCTTCGCTATAGTTACTGTAACAATGTAATGCAACGAGAGCCGCAGACACGGCAGCCGCGATACTCCAAGACGACTCTCGTTACAACAC
This sequence comes from Cryptus viduatorius, assembly GCA_964006125.1. Classification (NCBI taxonomy): domain Eukaryota; kingdom Metazoa; phylum Arthropoda; class Insecta; order Hymenoptera; family Ichneumonidae; genus Cryptus; species Cryptus viduatorius. The sequence continues at coordinate 9,397,396 of OZ023222.1, read as the reverse complement.
TGTACAAACTTTTCCGAGGGGTTGCGGACTTTCGGAATTTAGGTGGGCTGCGAATTTTTCAGCCGGGAGAGTTAATTAAAAGCTTTTTTCAGCTTCTCGTCAGACAAAAAAGCGCGTTAGAATCGTACAAACTTTTCCATCTATTTTGTTAACATTTAAATTAATGACGTTAGTGTTACCGAATAGGGTTCGTGTTTTTTTTTATTTACGACTAACCTTCAAAAAAAATATTAATAACTGTTCTTTTAGATGTATCGTTGTGAAAAATTACAACTTCCGCATGATAAAGTGATTTACATTGCAACAAATTCAAACAGTTCTTTTAAGTTCCGATGGTACTAATTACGATTTTTTTTCGAAATGATACTAAGCAACTGATTTGCAAATCCTTACTGATCGGAACAAACAATTCGAAAAAACACGAATCGAAACAGTTTTCAGGGTTAAATACCAATTATCTCGATTTTACGGAGACACAAAGCAAATTATTCAGTTCCGATAATTAGTCAAGTTTAATTAATAGTCTTTTGAAGTGTCAACATATGCAAACTCTAATATTTCATGTTGTACACGCAATACACACTTTACCGGAGTCGAACAAAGTACAGACACGAATAAATATTCCTTGTTATACTGGTGCGATAATATTCAAACGAACTCGACTGTGTCGAGAGTGTTATTCCGCGTTTACAAAAAAAAAAAAAATCCTGAAGGCGAGAGTGGTATACACTCGGAAAGGACACGGTCGGGTCGGCCCCGGCAATAAAACATTTTTTTTGTCTTCGTTTTTTTTTTTTTTTTATCCGAACGAGAATAAAATACAAACGAGGTATAGAGACATCGGAGAGACAGAGCTGGGAGATCGGCGCGGGTTGAGGGTAAACGCACGGTCGCTCTGGCAGCAGAACGAACGAAGCGGAATGTCCGGTGATGAATTATTGTTGAAAAACAGCGCCGAGAGGGATCGGAAAAGAGGGTTGACGTGGAGGGGGTGGTGAATGGAGGGGCCAAAGAGTCCGCGCCTCCGGCCGGCCGCACAAATCGTACCGAATGCATTGTTTACCGGTTGTCGTTGTATGCCGCGACAGCAGCATCCCCCAATGTCACACAGTGGCAGCGATAGCTCTCCCGGCAGGTGTACACCGCGCGGACTGAGATTCTTTTTTTTTTTTTTTCATTGTTCTCTCCGAAACATGAATAGTGTATCGTGTATATTTTTTGTTTCGTCGACGAGCTCTTGTTACGTTTTTGTTTTTTTATTTATTTTTTTTTCTTTTTATTATACGACCGAGAGGCGTTCGGTCGCTCGGGTGATTTGCATTAGACGATTATAGTATAACTCTGGGAAGGTAACGAGTGGTCGAATTCACGTCGAGTCGAAATTTATTGTTTTTTTTTTTTTTTTGTTTCGTACGTTGTTTTATTTTTTTCGTTTCTATATATAAATACGCGTCTATTAAAACGTATTATATATTTTACGGAATAGATCGAAAGAGCACTCGGTGAATAGTGACTGAATAAGTGGTATAGATTTCGTATAATATTAATGCCTGAGGGATACCCGCGCGGTTTCCGCCGTGCATCCTCATGAAAAACTCTTTTGCCCGGAGCGCTTTTCTTTCATTGCTGACGTAATTACGGTGGAGTGGTCCCGAGGGTAAGATAGACGAGAAAGAAGAAGAAAAAAAAGAGGGGGCGGGAGGTTTGACCGCCGCGTGTACGACCTCTTCTATCTTCGCTCCGTTTCCTTCGATATCCCCGTCTCGTTTCCCCGACGACGGGTCGACGACGGTATCGATAAGCTTCCAACTTTTGCGGCCATCTCTACGATAAACTCTCGAGACGTAAACAGCCAATGTTTCTTCGCTTTCCTGTCGAGAACATTATTTTTATCTTTTTCTCTTACGGAATTAAAGGATCACGCATTGTCAGCTTAGTTCCGAAGTTAAATACAAAAATTAAAAGAGCGTAAAGTGTTTTTCAGTCGTAAGAAAAATATTTTCGAGGCATTTGAAAGACTCAAATTTTCCAAAAAATATATGAATCTTTGCCAGATGATTTTTCACGAAATTGTGTTAAATTTCCGATAAACACTTTTCATCGCAATCGTAAAATTGCGAGTCTTTTACTTCTCTTCTACTACGACTCTCTAAAAAAAAATCTTCTCCTTGAGAACAGAAAAAATTAATTACGACTGATCGGAAGACTAAAATACAGTAAGAATATTCCGTTACACGATGCTAATAATGTGCGGAGTGGGTGGTAAATTCGTGAGTTTTAGGGTTACGATTGCACTTCTGCGGCTTTACGTCCTCTTTCGTGTTTCCTATGTACGCGAAGTAGGAGGACGCGCATTCTCTCATCGCGGCTGAGTTCACGGTGAGCGCAGAAGCGCGTCGTTAGAGAGGCTTCTCTCCAACGTCGTCGAAATATATACCGTGTGCCCAGCAGTATAAGAGCGGCAATTTGTTCTTCCCGGACAGCAGTTTCCGGCCTCGAGAGGAGCCGCAGAACCATCGCCAGAGTCTCTGGATCCAACGTAATGCCCGGATCCTTCCGAATTTACGATTCTTCCTGCCTCAAGCACACAGACACACAGACACACACGCATACATAGACAGACCTCAGAAAAATCTCGAGTCCAAGCAGTTTTCGCTCTGTGGTTTACCGCGAGGATTTCTCGTCGAAGCCCAAAAGGCTTTCGAGGCAACTGCAACGCGCGCAGTTGCTGCTCTTGACGGTTAACAAATTATTGAATACTTTATACACTTCGCTCGGGGTATCGTTTCTCTTCGGGAGCTACCGACATTGCATGCTTGTAGGTTTCTTAAGTAAATAGAAACTCGAATAAATAATGTTAAGTAAGAGTGCACGAGGTCGGCGTGCTCGCGGATGCGCTACGAAAATCTCGCTACCCCGGTTTACACGGCCATTTCCGAGGGCCAGAGCCTGCGCTCGCCTTGCGTCTCTCCCCCCCCCCCCCCCTCCCCCCGTCCGTCTGGGTGGCTTGTGAAAGCATTCGCGAAATCCTCTTAAATTTATAGCCCCCACAGGATCTTCCACACTCTTTCTCGCCCGCGGCTTCACTCGTTTTCACTCTCGTTCGCTCTCACGATTATTTTTCTTACGGAAAATCTCGAATTGAAGCGTATTTTGTCTCGGTTAAACAAACTCGCGAGGATCTCCATTAATCCGACGATTGTGGACTTTATTTGTCGGAGAACGAAAAGCACTTGGATGTTCATGTTTTTTTTATCTTTCAACCCCTCTCCTAAAAGCGAGCCGGAGATTTTTAATACACATCCGTCAAGCAACCATTCCAAGAAAATTTCTTGATGCATTTCGAATAATGATAACTCGTAAAAAAACATGAAAAATGTTGAAAAATGCCGGAATGTTTCTTCGATTGAACGGAATTTTTTATTGCGGTTTTTATTCTTTTTTTTTTATTCATCGATTTAAAACTTTCAACAGATCGAATTCGTAAGTTCGTCATGTTTCATTCAGAACTTCGATCTAAAGTTCGTGTTTATGAATGAAAAAAAAAATGACTCTAAGTGACGCGAAAGTCTCGAAGAAAATTCGGTATAAAAAAAATTCCCAAAGGGTTGTAAAAAAATGACCGCCGTTATAGCATTGGGGATATGTGTTTTCCTTCATCAGGGGGCGCTAAAACAACGCCTACGACGACTGCAGCGACGGCAGAAACGATAGGGTGAGAGGACAGAGGGATGCGCATTTAACGACCAGTGCGCCGACACCGTATAGCCGCGTGTCGCTGTTGGTGAACACACCACACGCACGCAGGACGTTACAGTACAACATATATCCAGTCTGGAAGTAAACGAGTTTCTCCTTTGTAAACCGACGCTGTGACGAGGGATAATTGAATAATAAATGCTCGCACGCGAGAGCTCTTCGTGCCGCGAAAGCAGATATATATCTATACACATACATACATATATATATATACAGGACGATGGAAGGAAGTGCAAACGCGAGTGAGCGAGAATCACTTTGATGCTTCCTGGCGCCGATTAAGTTTCTCTCTCGAGTTAAGGATATTTCTCCTACCCAACGATGCATATTTACAGTCAGACTGTAAGAAGCCTCCGTTGCTAATCTCGATGACATAAAAAAATTATGGTACGCCGTCGTCGGCTTGCATCCGCGAACTTTTCACCCCCTCGTCCATTCCCTCTTTTTCTCGACTTTTATCGCATTTTTTCCGTACGCCGACGAAGAGCTACAGCGTTTGCATCGACACGAGAATGCAAAGAGCAACTCTGAGCGCAGAGCACGTGTATTCTGACTCTGCCATTTAACGTGTTTACGTTCACGAGTAAATATATATGCGAATAGTGCAGCTGAAGAAGGAAAAGTCTCCGTTTCAACATCAACATCCACTCTCGGCCACCAGTAAGCAGCCCCCCGAGCAGCCTTTTTTCACATTTTTCAGATAGAGGTAGTCAGAGCAACAGCACGAGGTCGTCGAGATGGTAGCCGTAGCACTTTTTTTTTTTTTTTTTTTTTTTTTAAGGGAATAACGAAGTGCTCTACGCGAGGAAACGTCTCGGCTACGACGAGGATTCTCTCTCTTGGAAGCGAAGGAAGCGAGATAGAGTTTGTACACTATAGGTACAGTGGCTCTGCTCACAGGTATGTATGTACCATGTATAGGTACGCCCCGCCGCTAGATTCTGTAGAACTTTGTGCTTGCGGGGTGCGAGCCGAGTTTTATGAACGATGGGGCTCATAAGGGATGTAACACGTGCCTGTGTCGTACTCGTAATATACGGTGTGGAACGAGACGACGAGGAAGCTCTTCTCCAACCTCCCACCCCGTTCGTTCTCTCGTTCTTCGTCATCCCACTATATAGCAATCTTGGTTTCCAAGGTTTCCGAGGGGTACGCATGAATTCTCCGTGCTCAATTTCCCTTTGCTCACACGTGCGCGACGACAACGCCCCACTCATATTCTATGGTTGACGGGTTTAAGAGTGAAGAATAAAAAAAAAAAAAAATGAACGAAGAACGGCAAAAATTTAATGCGCGTTTGTGTTCGCGGAGAAATAAAAGGGTATCTATGGTTTATCAATCATAGTTAAAGCTGTAAATTCGATCGTATACATATGGGGCACAGCTTCTTTATTATGGTTAATGTTGGCGATACGAATTTTTTATTCGATTACGTGACAGTGAGGGACGGAAGATTGATTAGTTTTTCAAGGCTCTCACAATGTCGCTAGTAGTACGTATTATATTTTGCAGGGAAATTTATCGGATTCGGAAGCGTACGGAGATTCAACCATTTATTTAATCGATCAATTTGGTAGGCACTATTTTTTTCGTTAGTTTTTGGCAAAAAATTTTTTTTTTCTTGGCTGATACATCGCCAAATAAATTTCTTTTTACCCCATCTAAGGCTTGCTGTGAAATACATGAAATACGTCCAATACTACATTATTTATCTATCTATCCACATGAAGAGGGTGTCTGCGCCCCTGCCGTCGGTTACTCTGCAAGGCGTGCTGCGCTCGATGCTCAACCCAAAAAATACTCGGGCAGAAAATTGCCTCCTCGGAAACGATCCATCAAAAAAATGACTACTGCTTTCTTGTAAGATACAACTTACATGAAAATCGAACAAACTCGAGTCTATAGCATCAAAGTAACAGTGTTAGTAAATTCGCCTCTGCGTCTGATTTTCCCATCGTGAATTAAATTCTATCGATATTCCGTCGACTTTTAAATACGATTCACAACGATTTCAAAAATGGGAAATGAGTGAAGTAGCAAAAAAAATGGATTATAAAAATTCATTAGCCAATTAGATATTTTAATCTACCGATCTATAAGGGCGATTAATCAAACGAAATGTGGAATCGGTGTAAAAGCAAGCCGCGAGTTACCGCTAACTATATGTTTTGGTTCGCTTTTGTCAGCTGCGAAATTCACCATCCATCCCACGGGAGTTTCGAAATGTTCGAACTTCGCACTATCGAGCGACAGGATTCTCTTCCTCCTTTCCCTAACTAAGTTCTCTATCCTACAGTTTAATCCTCGAGCGGATACGCATCCCCTCATCGCTCAACATACCCTTTGTGAATATCGCGTTCCCGATCACTCACTACCGTTCATCCTCTCCTGTTAATTTGCCTATTCGTTTGCATTATCCAACCTTCTCATTCCCTTATTTACACGACGACCAACACGAATATCTGACGGCCGGTCGCCAAAATCGAGATTTGTTTTTATTTAAACAATTGTTTGCCTTTAATTATATGTGCGCAGAACGGTTTGTAATGTGTCGCTGAAATCGAATGGTTTAACTACGTTGGCTCTTTGTTGTTTCCTATCGTGTGTAAATACTTCGGTCGACTGTAGATCCGATAGCAAAAGCAGCAACAGCCGAGAGGTGCAAAGTGAAGCCGAACGCTATCGAACAAACTGCGTGAGCTACCAAACGCAATATTCGTTAATAACGGTCGAACGGCAAACAGGTCATATAATATCGCTTCCATAAATTATAACCCAGGGTGCACAAGTTCCCGTGCACACCGTTCGCTGCTGCTGCTGGGCTTGTGGCCGACCACATCGTACCTCTCACCCCCATGCGATAGAGCGCACGAACGAACGTTTGCCACCGCCATCGCACCCTCGAAACTTTAGCCAAACTCTCACAATAACCTGTAATAAGCCCCCCTTGATGTTTTCCACCCGAAATTATGTTTGCCGCGCGAAGCGAGAGCGCGACGCTCAATGGATGCTGACGGCGCCTGAATTTGAAACGATATAAAAAAGAAACTCGTATTGAAATCGGTAAAAATCGGTGAAATCGATTATGTCCCTAAATATCAACAAACTTTCAGTTGTAAATAAGTTTTCGAAAATATTTTTTATTTTTGGTGGAACAATAATATTAGCTGTGGCAACAATAATGCTAATTGCAATTTTCTTGAAAAAGAAAAAAAATTGTATACGTGAGCAGCTTTGCTTCGCGATTAATTAAAGTGATTTCACATTCGATCGATTATCCAAATGAGAAAATTGAAATATGAAAAAAAAAAAAAATTTCATTGATGATCGACTGGACAGAGCGATGTTAAATTATTGTTTCTTTATATAAAAACAAAGCGCGAAGTTAACCCTTTTAGTCGTTTGGCCGCCCCTTGCATTCGGAATGTTTAGTTTTCGCTCTACTGACGTCGAACTTCGACGATTAATTTTAATTTAAACACATTCGATTGAATATGCACTAAAAATTTTATTACGGAAATTCCACAATTTTTCCCACGAATCCTTCTCTCCACCGTTATATTTCTTAACGAATTTTCCCTCTACAGACGGATATATGATAGCGGAAACAAAGGGTTATCCAATTTACCGATAGCGTGTTATATCGACAACAGAGCTTCGATTCCACGGAGTGAGGGTTCTTTCAGGTCGGCGATTCTCTACCCGAATATTGCATCGAAGCCACTCGTTCGAGGGAAACATACGGAGATTGTATACCGCGAAAGCTTCGATAATTTAGCGCATCGAATTTCAACCTATAGTCGTCCATATGTGTCATATGTATCAACAACGTCAGCGGATATGCAACAAGCTGTTGACAAATAAACGCGAATGAAAGTCCGTATCGACGATTTACGTCGATTTTTTTCTATTATAACCTAAAAGAAAATGTTTACGAAGCATGAAAAATAAACGATCCTTCACGCGGAAGTTTTCCTGAATATGCGGCACTTCTATATTTTCTGTTCTTGAATGAAAAAAAAAAGAAGAAAAATGTAGGTGAGATAATATTCCGAGGCAATTATGTAGCGTGGCACGCAAGTATCGCAAGAATATTTTATTGAGAACTCCACGGCATCCAGAGAAGCAACTCTGGAGTAACTGTGTATCTCGAACACACGGCGCGGGCGTCCTGGGAAATCGATAATTCTCGTACGACCCTCCTCCCCGCTCCCCGCCCCCTAACGCAGGAGCAGGAAGCGCGAGTGAACTCGCGCGCGCGAGAGACGGATAATTCGAACGAATAAACATCCTCGTTAAACGTGTTTAGATTAACGAGATGAAATGAGAGGAATAAATTAAATGAAATATTACTTTTACGGAGCCTCTTATCTTATTTACCCGCAGGACATCATTTTGTTTAATTGAATGTTTTAGAAATAAAATGACGCAAAGGCCTCTTCTGGTTTCAACGGCACTTTCGTATAATGTCATGTGACTTTCGTCATTTGAATCTCAAACAGAAATTGTTATAAGAAGCCCGCAGTTTGATCATTTGAGAAAATAGCTGCGACCAATTTTGGCTCCGAATTTTTTTTTCCATTTGCCTCACACTCTGATAATTGATTGTTCGAATGATCTATAGAAGATGTATTGCTTCGTCCGCCCACATTGTGCAATTCAATAGATTCATCAATCTCCTTCCCGTCTAATAAAGATAAAAGCTCCGAGAGCACAATGAGCTTCGCCTGTTGAGCTTCCACGCTAACGCCACCGAAGATAGACCAATAATATCGTTGCATATCAAGCGCGAGGGTGTAGTAACAGACATAAGCATGAGATGCTCGAAGAGAATGCAAGGTAAAGCTTTTCAACTGAGCTCCTTTCCTGTACCTGGAAGTACAAAGAACGAGTAAACCCTGTGTGCGTTTTTATGTCTTGTTTTTCATTGCTCTCTATTTTCCATCTCGAGAAACCTTCTCGAGCTTCAAGCTTGTAACTCGAGAGTGTGGGCGGAGAGAACGGTTTTGCTCGCGCAGGGCCTCCGCAACCCTTCGTCCACCAACCGGCATCTCACGGATAATTAATTTACTTCCGCAATTTCACCATCGCGCAAGAAATCCCACGCCAGTCGTGAATTTATACCTCACTAGGACCAACGCCCAAGAGAAAGTTCAACCTCTTCACTAGAACCCCTCACAGCGTGTTTTTTCGTACCACTGATTTCCGTTTTCTCTCGTTCAGATTCCCCGACTCTCGAACGAGCGTAACCTCAGCTACTTACCATGTCCAGTGAATTCAACTCTTTCTCTGCTCTACCGTGAGACAGAAAATGAACTCGGAATGTCGGTGATTTTTATGCTTCGCTGCTGTTAACTGCGCAATTATTACGCTCTATTTATTCGGCACATTTTTTTTCGACGATATTCTACCAGAATCAGCTAATTTATTGTAGAAACTGTTATTACCGACGATATAACAAAATTTTATACAAGGGACGCATTTTTTTTTTTTTTTTTCAATTTTTCATTCGCCCTTCTATCATTACGAAGCCGAGTGGAAACAAAAATACATAATCAACTTCTAGTTTCCACGTTGGATAATATAAAAGTCGACGATTGAATACCGGCTTAAATTAACACGAGAGAACGTCGGGTTTGACCGTTGAGAATTGGTTATACATATATGGCAGCAGCTCTCTTTCACTCACTGGCCAACATCAAACTCTGTATTCATGTATACCATACACGCGCACAAGTACGGAGGACGGCAGTATCCTATATCGTTCCTCGGGCGCTCGTCAAGCAGCGATAGGGTTGAATTTCATTCGTACGAGGGAGCCGAAGGGTTTTTGGGGCCGAACGTTGAGTTTTGCCGATGCGGCGCGTAACAAGAGTCTACCAGAAGAGGCAAAAGTGGAAAAGCGAGCGAGAACGAAGCTTGAAACGTGAAAGGGGTAGATCGGCTCGAGTGGCAAATATTAGTACGAAAACTGGCGCTACCACCGACGGGAAGGAGAGCTCGACGAGTTGTGCGACGAAAGCTGCTTAAGCGCCCCTTCCTCTTTCTCCACAAACCTTCCTCTCTTTCAACCCTTCTAACACATCTACCGGGTATATACTATTGCCACATCAACGACTACTAATACCACCGACCAGTCACTACTACAACCGTACCGTCGATGCAAGCTCTTCGGTTCTCCTCGAGAACCGCTCACGCCACACAGCCTCCCAGTTTCGCGTTCCCATTCCCATTCGCTCCCCGCGCGCACACATACACACATACACCCTTGTGCCGTGGCAAACCATCCAGACCCTCCACCATAATTCCACTCCGACGAAGTTACCGTACCTGCGCTTTCCACCAGCACTAGGTAGTTTAAGCTCCAAACGGATCTGTAGGAGTGAGCGCGCTCTGGCCAACCTATACTCCCTATACCCAACGTTGGCCTGTATAGCGGGTGCTCACGGTTGTACCTTAACCAGAAACCCGCGGCGAACTACCTAGAGGATGCGTGGTGAACGCCAAGCGCGAAAGAGAGACACAGTTTGAAGGTCCGAGAGAAAGGAGAAGATGCGAGGGGGATTGGGAGAGAATGAGAATTCGGACTTCTACGTAAGGATGACGGGGTTGGGGTTGTAAGCCTTGAGATATGTGTGAGTGTGTGCTTGAGCGTTGATGTGGTAACGGAGAACTCGGTAGTAGTTTTGAAGGCACCGACTGTGAGGTCTGCGAAACATTCACCTATGAGAAATACAATCTATTCGCTACCCAACTTTCCATGTGTTTGGAAAGCTGTAGACACACGGATGGGAAAGAATGATTCGTGGTAATGCAAACTAATTACCTGCCCGACAGGAAGTTAAAAGTGTGACCAAGCGACCACATCGGCCGACGGCTGCTGCAACGGCTCCAGAGTCGTTTTACAGAGACGGTGAACTCGAAACTCTGTTTCAGAGTTGGTCCTTACTGGCAACACGACGATTTTAGTGGAATTAACGCTTACCACTGCGGTCGATAGTCATTAGGATTTTCCGGCGAAGGGGGGAATGAGCGTTACACTTTGGAAAGCAAGCGTCGAAATCCTACCAAAGGCGCTTACGTTAGTATTTCAATTTTAAAAACCGAACGACAATAATTCAGAGGTTTCCATTTCTGACGATAGACGCGATAATGTTTGGGAAGATTTCTTTTTCCGGGATCCTTATTCACGATGTGTTAGTAGTGGTCAATCGTTTGTTTTAAGAATTTTTTTTACCCGAATACAGCAGAGGATTAGATGTTAGCTTTGGAATCTAAGAAAGTCTGAAGGAAATCTAAAAAACGGCAATGTAACTCAGGAATAAATAAGGGTACCTAAATTTTTGTTGTATTTGACTAACATAACCATCTTGCAGGAGAGTTCTTTTAATTTTTGCATTTGGCGACATTTTTGCATACGTTGAAGCTTCTTGGCTTCATATAATACGGTTTTCGTATCTACTTATTTAACATTTTGCGTAAATAACTCGAATTTAGAAAGACTTTAAAGGAAGAGGCCTGAGAGTTTCTCAATTTTTTTCACGCTTTCTCCATACCTTGATGTAAAATCGTCCAACGGAGAGTGAGTCTCCTTCGTAGTAATGCGACGATTCTCTGGGGGCGACAGGTTTCTCTGATGTCTTCAGGAATGGTTTCGCCGATAGGATAACGACGGATCGCGCGAAAACCTCGACAAACTCGTGCAGATAACGTCACGGAAACCGAAGGGATGGGATGGGCCATGAGGTATCGATTTAGGGAAGTCTTTGACTGACTCTCTCTCTCTCGCCATGCAACCTACGCAAAACCTACCCCTGGCATTGCTTGCCACGTTCGATATTACCTCCTTTCCAAAAATAAAAAAAAAATGAAAACGAATTTACATTCCCTAAATTCTGCAAAAATTTGCGTTGCGTAACACATCCAAAGGTAAGAAAATTGCTGCTACTTGAAGTCTGAATTTATCGCCATCTCTGGGGTATTCTCTCCGCCTATTTTTAAGACGTCTCTTATGGCACTTCGCATACACCAACTATCGTACCATCACCAACGGACATCCCGCCGGAGTATAACGTTAAAGCGAGATAGAAGCGGTACAACAGTGCGAAAAATGAAAATGGGTATACGCGAGAAGTACGAAATAGCGAGAGAGAAAGGGAGAGAAGTGAGTTTGCTGGTGCACACAGTTCCGAGAACGAGAAAACGAGAACGACGACTACGACGGGGAAACATAACTTTTTCATTTCCTTCTCACTTCCGGCTTACGTCGTGCGAGCTCTGGTGGTGATGCTCGAGGGGGTGCGGCAAAGGTTTGCGCGCATTGCCAAGTGTACATCAGCAGGAACGGGTGCCCGCGTTGCCGTGGCCGCTTTATCCCGACAACCATCCCCCTCGACTATAGTACGAAAGAGAACGACGCCTGGCGTTGCCACCCCCGGAGGCGGACCGCACTACCGCGTCACGTAACGCTCCGTGCGGAATATCTTTTGTACGTGAGGCTCTTGAATAAACATGCGGCCTGCTGCTAGTGCTCCTGTTGGTGCGGTCGCTGGTATAAAGCATAGGCTTGTGTGTGTTTGTGTATTGCTGCTACTGCAGGTGGTGATGCTGAGAGAGAAAGGAGGATAGTACAAAGAAGAGGAAAAAAAAGGACGAAGGACCTGTGGCGAGAAATAGAAGTGGCTCCCAGCCACGGCCACGAAGAAGAGAAAAAGAATAAGAAAACGCAAAGACGAGAAAAAAAAAAAAAAACACTTGCGCTCGAGCGAACCAGGCTCTGTTACGTGTAAATGATGAAAAATGTCGCCACCACTAGAGGGCCTTTCCCTTCTTCTCGACTACCTCACGATATCGCGTACCAACCCTCCTCGACGACTCCTAGGACGACGGTGAACAAAAGAAAACGACGAAGAAACTCCTCCCGTGCGATAAGACGCACACGAATATTTTTAACTTAATTATACCACTCTCGTGCATGTATAGGAGATACAAAAAAAGGAAAGATAGGGAAAGAAGAATAAGAGCGAGGAGATGAACACTCGAGAGTTTCGAGAAGGATGCTCGAGGAGCTTGAGAGAAACGCTCGTCTCTCGCAGTCGCCGGAAATAAAGAGACTCCTTCTCTCTCCCCCTTCCATCATAGCTCCTCTCTTCTCTCGGGGCCTCGTTTTTGTTCCAACAGCGCAACATCACGATTTGAGTTACGAGGACGAGATGCTGTTGCTTCACTCGAGTGCTAACGGACGCTCTAAATTTTTGTACGTCTTGTACGAAAATAATAAAAATGATAACGAAAGACATTTCAACGTTGTGAACGAGCAGTGTAAAACGAGAGACGAGAAAGAATGAAAGATATATATAAAAAAAATCAACAAGGATGACGAAGCTCAGTACGACGTAAGATAAGAATGCGTGACACACTTTTGAACTTTTTTTCATTTTTTTTTTCTAAAAAATAAAAGTAAAATGTAATTTTAAATGCAGCGAGTGAAAACGGGAACGTATTATGCGGAATATTATGTAATAATGGCTTCTCGTAACTTTGACTGTTGCGGGGTTTCCGCCTCGCGAAAATACCTCAGTGTGACTACAATATTTTTATTGTCGGAAAGTATGAAACAACAAAATGATAACTCAAATTTTCGAGAAGTAGTTAGCAGTGTCATAAATATTTATCGCGTTACTTTATCACAATTCTCAAAGTGTGAAAGAAAAGCTTTGGAAAAGTGGTAGAAAAAAATTTGAAAAATTCTCGGAAAGAAGTATTAGTTATACGATTGTAGACATACAAATTTTATAATTCTTTTGTTAAAAGGTTTTCGTTCGACTGCTTTGAAGCAATAAACACACTTCTGTTCACTTAGAATTATTGATTATTTATTTTACAAATAAAGATTATCGAATCTCAAAAATAATTGTTAATTGAAACATTTTAGCGTACAGAATGAAAAGACATACGTTTAATAACTCTTCCGTTACAATAAAAACAATGACATTAGTTCTGTGCCATGTGGTTCGCATTTAATGGGCTATTTGATGAATCGTTTTTCTTCTCATGCCACACCGCCAGAGTTCGTGCTCCGGAGGGGTCGTGCGATAGTAACAGGAGCGTAGTAGATATATAATACGACGTATTCCGTAGCGTGTATATAGCTATAGTAATGGTAAAGAGAACTCCGCTACAGGAATCCCACAGCAGGCGTGGAACTCGGAGCGAGAGGACTTCGAGTTCCTGGGGGATGCTGCATTAGTCACACTCGGGCATCAGTCACCCCCGCAGGACGTATTCGCGTGGGAATATTTAACTGGCGCGGGGGTGTGAGGGAAGGTACGTTGGAGAGAGAGATGAGGGAGGAAAAGCGAGTATACGAGAGAGTAGGACCGTTAGAACCCTGTAAATTATTGTCTACCGTTGGTCACCGGTAGCGGAGAGACAAACCGGAAGCGGTGGAACACGCGAATGGTGCGGAGAACATCGGAGGGAGAGACGCGGAAGAGGACAGAAACGAAGAGACCCGCGGGGCACACGCGGCAGATAAGGGCTTTACCGGTTCACGAAATTCGCCCGAGGGGACAAGAGTGAGAGAACTGCGCGACCGACGCTGAACGGAACTAGGCGAGGAGGAGAGAGACCAAGGCGCATGAGTGTATGTGTGTGTGGATGTTAGATGAACGAGAGGAAGAGAGATCCTGGAGGAAGTCGCGCGAATTTGGAATGCTGTTGCGTGTCAACGGCCCCGAGGTACTCCTGGCACGTGCTAAACTCAACAACGAGGTCCAAAATACAAACACCACGACTATATGTGCCCTGAATTTTGAAATTGTCAATGCGTTAATCCCGAAACACTGCATTTCGTTATGAAAGGTATCATGAAATGCGCGAAAAACGGGCAATAAGTGTTTATAGAGTTTAATTAGCTTTGGACTTCGTGCTTTGATTATCATTGCCATATTTTTTAAAAATTGATTTTTTGTGATTTTAATTTTGAGGAAATTGTTCACACTTTTTATATTCCGCGATGAAGGTTTGCGACACCATAAGATTGATAAACTGAAAGATCGCGAGTAGGTAAAAGAGAACACAGACGACGAAATCATTGCGGAAAAATCGCGAGATGTTGTGAGATTTTGCAACGAGACATTTCAATGAAAATAACATTTATTGAGAAAACTGTCGACAGTAAAAAAAGCGTTAGAAAACATCTTAATTGACCGTGATTGACGGCTCAGTTGTTTATGAGATATTCTGTATCTACATGCACTCGTTGAGGTTCTCTCACTCGCCGTTTATGTCGAAATTAACGACGTCGTTTGGTTTCGACCGAAACGATCGCGAAATTAAATGTCACGTTGGCAAAAAAAAATCTCTGCTCCACGCATCGTTCGGACTTTTCGCGAAAAGAAATATTGCCGCTGGCGCAGAGCAATGGTCTCTTTGAGGCGAGAGAAGGGGCCGTATGCAATTCTGCGCTCGATGAATATAGATGGAACCTCTGCTGTAGGAGCAGAAGTATAAAAAGTCATTGAGTGGTTACGGGAGGCGGCAAAACTCGGAAGAGTTATAAGAAAAACAAATATAAAAAAAGCTTTAAACCCCGAAGGCAAAAGAGTCCGA
Source organism: Cryptus viduatorius (assembly GCA_964006125.1). Taxonomy (NCBI): domain Eukaryota; kingdom Metazoa; phylum Arthropoda; class Insecta; order Hymenoptera; family Ichneumonidae; genus Cryptus; species Cryptus viduatorius. Next base: position 9,382,024 of record OZ023222.1, on the reverse strand, counting down.
AGTCTATGAAAATTCCGGACGCGTAACGAACGATAAAACGGAATTCGGTATTTTTGTGACACAGAAAGCGCTGAAGAAGGGATTCCTTTCGTCACGCAACCTGCCAGAGGCGCTTGGAACAGAAGGGTGAGAAAAGGGGGGGGGGGGGGGAGAGGGGAAATAAAGCAAAAAAGAAGAAAAAAACCGGCTAACGGCACTACCACGATACTGTTGCAACTGCTTCGAGAATGAGTGCAAAGAGCAGAGGCGGCCTGTGCGATGCATCAGCAGCAGGCGCGACAAGGATGAGACTCATCGTCGTCGTCGCAGTCGGGGAAAAAGCGTCGCCAAGACGAACGAATAAATGCTGGCCGTTTGCCAAAGGCTCGACAGCGGTTGCCTCTGGCACTAAAAGTTAATTTGCGTAATGGCGTGTTTAAAATTCGTACATCGAAGAGCGAAGAAGACGCGAGAGAGAGACAGAGAGGAGGTGAAGGACGATGTATCCGGATGTATGAGGGGAAAAAAAAGAACTATGATGCGCAAAGTCCCAACTTGGGACGCTTTTGCTCTCTCCAAAATTCGATAAACGAAATTTTCACAAGTAAAATTTACTTTGGTCCAATTCAGCTTAACGCGATTGCGAAGTTATATGCTGATCTGTCCCAACGCCGAAAAAGTAAAATGGAATACGGAATCAAAAGACGACTTGAACTACAATCGGGGGGAAAACCATGGAAGAGGCACGAAAAAAAAGTTTCGTCGCCTTCAATGCGAACTATAGACATAGAAGAGCCCACGAGTGCTGCCTCTGCAGAACCAGCAACGGCGAGTTGTTAGGCAAGAGGGAGTTTTACAGAACCAGACAAACGACAATGGGCGCTCTAAAAAAGAAAAGCTAAAAAAGAATATTGAAGTGCAAGAAAAACGAAGCTCGGTTCACGGGGAGTTCTATGCATTCGCGGTCGCGGTTTTTCGGTTATAGCTGAGGCGCGAGCATCGTTCTCGCGTTTTATAACACCACCGTTCCGCGATGTTCCGGAGGAGCTTTGTTTTCTTACACTGCGTGAATACGAAACGAGTATAGTCGAGAATACAGAGGAGAATAAGGAGGAGGGGGTAAAAAAACGATGGCAAGAAAGATCGTAGAGTGGTTGAAGCGCCAATGTTGAAAAACCGAAAGACGAAGCGAGATTCGCGGCGTTGTCCATATACGTCTCTTCTTGCGAGAAGAAACAAAACACGAGGGTTGCCGGAGGCTGGTGCTCTCTGACACTCGCCCGGCGGAAATTCGTCGAGGCGGAAATGCCGAAGAGTGGCAGAGTGTCGGAGGATAGGTCCTCCTTCTCTAGCGTGTCTCTCGGAAAGACGGCGGAGCTTCTGTATCGCGAAGAAAGGGGATGCGTCGATGGAGAATGAGAAAACAACGCGATGGGGGGGAGGGGGGAGGGGGGAGCGTCTCGTCGATTAGAAACACGGTAGAAACACGCGTCTCACGTCTGGATCGATTTCTCATATAGACAGATATAAGAGAAAAAGACCGAACGGTGGAGAGAGGAAGAACAGAGCCGGAGGCTTTCCGGAAGACGTTCGACAAACAACGGCAAGTTCGCGCGTCTCTTGCGTCGCTTTTGCTGTTATACTGCGAGCATATGGGTATACGCTTTGCTACTTGTCACCCTGGCGCCGTGTTGCGGACGCAAGAATGGCGGGGTTCAGCTTGCTTGTCGGTAGATTTGTCAGAAACTTGGCTAGTTGGTGATGCAAAAACGCCGTCTGCGCTGCTTGCGATATTGATATCTCGGGTCATATCAGAGTCGTGTGAAAAACATGATTTCTTACTTGAAATAACAGACGTTTGGGAAATAGGCTCTTGTCGATCATGACGTCTGTCTTGTTGTTTCAATTACCATCCTACAGCCGCGATCCGCTTCTATCGACCCTCGAGCAATTTGATATCGAATTAATGCCCTTAAATCATCGTTAATCCCATTCTGAATCTGTCGTCGATTTGTCGGTTTGTGAACGAGAGAAAAAAAACAGCCTGGAAAATGGTTCTCGCTATCGAAATCGTCGAAGCTCGAGCAAACAGCGACGGATCAGCGAAAAGAAGCGCACGATCGTGAAACGTCGAAAGAAGCCAAGAAATTGAGGTTGGATGCTTGGAACCGAATAAAAACGTGAGTGCCGTTGCGAGGATGCACCGTGAGAGGAGAGATGACAAAGGCTATAAATCAGCACACACGGATGAGCGCATCTCGAATCGTGGAAAAAGCTGTGAGGAGGCCGCCCGCGTCCTTGGTGAATTCTACAATCGGTGTGGATGTGTTGTCGTACCAGTTGGGAGGGTTGTAGAACGAGAAATCGGAGGTATAAGGTGATGTGCTCCGCGGTGGTTCGGGAATCACTATAAATGGTAATGGAGAGAACGGTCTCCTTTTCTCGCTCTTCTTTCTTCGCGTTTCGCGTTCTTCTTCTCTGCGCCAAGACAAAGAGGAAGAAAAACAAACGAACGAGAATAGATAGAGATGGGGAGTGAGGATGAGAAAGGGGCACGAGGAAGAAGGTTGAAAAATGAAATATGAGATGGAAAGAGACCGCGGAAAATGTAATATTTTCTGTCGGGGGCATAAATAAGGGCATCTCCCGGTACGTATTTTTCTCGCGAAGCCGTTAGGTGTCATCCCGGTCGACGTTTTCGCAATGTCAATTCACAAATCCCGAACGAAAATACAGACGAAGTGGGATGGTTCTCGATGGCTGAAGCTCGAAGGAAAAGGAAGTTGGGAGAGACGCGCATGAGGACGTCAAAGGTTCCACAAGACGCAGGTATATTTCTTCGCACCCCTTCGAGCGTCTGGCCGACTTTCTCTTCGAGTTGTTCTTCCATCCCGCCCGCCCCGAGCCCCTTTTCTCCTCGTTCTCGCCCACAGCCGTCAACTCTGTCTCTCTCTCTCTTTCTCTTTCAACCCCGTCTACGTCATCGCGCTTCAACTTTTTTTTCTTCCTTCATTCTCGCCCTCGTCGGCGTTCTCGTCATCGGCGACAAAACCACCTCGGGATATTTCACAAGAATGTGTCCGTGTATGCATCATATATATATATACTATACATATATATATATTTTTTTTATCATATACAGTTCAGAATGGGGAAGACGCACGAGAGTCCTTCACCGCACAGACACGCGAGACGGAAAGACGTTTCGAATTGCGAAGGGAAATATTTCCAATTCTACTGCGAATTCGACGATTCATCGATGCCGCGGAGACGTGTGTAAGCGAAAAAAGGTCGCCAGGCGGAAAGTCTTCTTTGGGATTTTTCTACAACGTGACACGCGTGGCATCGCGATTGTGAACATGCGTTCCGGCGCTATCACGATCTATAGCGATTCCTCTATCTTCTCTTCCGTTCGATTTTCCTTCGGGCGAAACTTCGAACGCAGCCGAGATTTTACTATTGTCCGCGTTAGTGCTTCGTCAGACGACGATGTCAGTAGAAATGATCGGAGAGATCAGACACAATTGTGAATCGAAACCCAACTCCGAGTGACACACTGAATTTTATGGCTGTACAATACGTTAGTGGAAAGGAATTTCGTTCGAATGTGATTATGAAAAATTTGGCTGATTTCATTTGAAAGGAAATCAAAAAAGGTTTCGAATTGAATTCAGGAGACGAATACAAAATGAAAGATCGCTCGCCGGAAAAAAAAAATGACTGCGCACTATAATTATCAGCGGTTTCGCGTTGTCATAGCGGCGACAGTGGAAATGGATGTACAGATCAGACTCGCGAAGACTGAGTGCTGACTGACACGCTGGAAATTTCATAGCTGTCTCTCCTCCGCTATAAAAGAAATCCTCATGAATGCGACGTTGAAAAATTTATACAGATCTCTTACAAGGAAGTAAAGAAAGAATTACGCGAGAAATATTAGGATACGAGTAGAGAGAAAGAAAGGGACACTTCATATTTCTACAGTTACAGAGAGCGCTATACTGCTGATACCACCATAAGAAAAGTACGGCTCGGTGACTCACACGTATATACATATAAACACTCTCGACGGTGAACGCAAAAAAGTTACGTTGAGGTGGCAAGATATCCGCGAGTCCGAATGGTGGATCGGCTTTGCATAATGCAAGAGATAGACGAGAAAAGACTCGTATGCGCGCGCACGTCGTAGTGCCTCTGGGCGAACGAAGAATGAAGTGGAGAGGAACGAAACGGAAGAAAACCGCAAAGAAAACGAGAATACCATGAGACCGTTGGAGACAGAGGGACGAACGTAACTTTTTTTCTCTTGTCCACCTCAGCCCGAAGCTTCAGCTGGCGTTCTCGCGAGTTTTTCTCCATTCCCGCGAACTCGCGGCTCCCCGAGAGCGTTTCACCGAGATAACGAACTACCCGGTGACTCGAATATTCTTCTCGTTTTTTTTTCGTCTCGCTTTTTCTTTCCTGCAATCTCTCTCGTAGTGCTTCTCGCTACCACCGCCAGCGTCTCGTACCTTCTCGAAGCCCAAGGGTCAATCTTTCCGTGAATAATGTAAGAAAACTAATATTCTTTGGCTCTCGTTAAAGCGAATCTGTGTGATAAAATTATGAAAGAAAAAATGAAAAAAAAGAAAGAACAATCTTGCAGTCTCATCGACGAGACAAAGCGGTCACGTATCTTGTTTTCGCGCATCAAGTTTTGTTTCACTTTTCACGACCTTATCTCGCGCCTGAGTATTGAGGTAATCGGGAGGGCGTGGAGTAGAGGTAAAAAATGAAGTACTTCATCCCAACCTCTCGTTGTTATTCCAGAATCGTCGGTGGCTTTATCTTCTCGCACGATTTGACAAAAAGCACGAAGAGATAGACGAGAGACGAGACTGATGGCACTAGGTCGGTGCGTTTTCCCGAGACAAAAGTTCCTTACGTGTCTGGGCGGGGCTTGTGCTTTGACTAAAAGCTCCGTTGAGATATCCACTTTTTTTTTGTTTTTGTACCTTTTATTAAACTTCCTCAATGCATCAACTTTCGCAATTTTGCTCTATCATTCGTATTTGAAATTGCACTTTTACAGATATTTATCGTATATTTATTATACATATATATATTTTTTATTTACGCTCGTTTCAATTTCCCGACATCGTAGTATCTCGCTGGAGGGCAGTCGAGGGGGTAAAACGTTGTGAAATCGGTGTAGAGGTGAACGAGGAAAGGTTTGACTCGCGAAGCGTAACGGCGACTCGCCGCTGCGCTGAGAAATCAACGAACTGTAAGAATCTCTCCAGCCTCTCTCCCTCCCCCATCACATTTTGTTACTCGTCGAGCTCTACCGACCTCTCTTTTTCGCTCTCTCTCTCTTCCTCTCCAATGAGTTCCGGCTCTTTTCTGCCTTTCGCAACCGGGAACTGTTCCATAAACTCGTAGAAATCCCGTGCGCCGCACATTTTCCAACCGGCAGCGTCGCAAATCCCCTCGTCCAGCGTGGTAGTAGTCACCACCAGCAGAAAACGTACCCACCAAGACCTTCGAGAACTATCGGCTTTGTCAAAGAAAAAAATGGTGCCGCTGCATATTTTCCCTTTCGACTTTTTTTTTTGTTGGAAAAACTTCCCTTTACCGGCGTTTCATACGTTGTCGATTAAATTTTAACCCTCCGATCGTTAGATTGAAACTAAATAAGGTACTGCCAAATAGTTGCGTAAACGGCACCTCCATTTCTAGCTGTTTTTTTGTCATTTTCCGAAGTGGAAGAACAAAGGTCGTTGATTTGATCGAAAGCCTCTCAGAGAAGTTGGTTGGGTATATACCGGAACACACGATTGTCGGACATCGCCGATTCCGCATAAAGTAATGGGGTAAAACGGAGCAGCGTCGCCAAGAGACCTGATAAGCCATCCGTTCAAACTCGCCAACTTGCGACGGGCCGATGGTGTGGCAAGGAGGAGTGTGGGGAGGCAATGGAAAACCAGAGAACGAACCGAACAGAAGTGGCGTTGGTAGGGATCGGAGGTCATTTGGCTCCGTTCAGGAAAGACCAAGAGATCTCAGCGCAGCAGCGAACTATAGAAATATAATCCACAGTGGTTTGTAGGATGAGAGACAAGTTGGTGGTTGCATATCACACCAAGAGAGCTCGTAGCGTTCTCAGAGCGTCGCTGTCGAGCAAAACTCTGCGGAAACTCAGAGGTTAGTCGTCTGGTGCCGCAGGAACGGGATCGAGGTAGCAAGGGGCGCGCATACGCGCCTCAAATAAATTCCTTCTACGTGTTCTGAATTCGCGAGAGTGAATCAAGAGAGAGGCACACGGAGTCAACGGGAATGGAAGAGGAACCGTGAGGAACCGAGAGAGTCCTTGGCTTGTGGCCCGATGATTTAACTAGTTCGGAGGATGAGAGGAGGAAGAGATCGGGCCGGACGGATGAGGGAGAAATCTCTCGCTAGTGGACTCTACGGGAGACTTCTATCACGTCGAACTTGCACGTTCGACTGGCGAGAGACTAGTGGCATACAAAACTCTCGGATACTTCGTCCGTGAGAGAATTCTCTCCGCTTCGAGTTTGCGGTCGTACGTACGAATTTCAGATGGGGGTAGAGAGCATAGAAGTTTTATCTTTCCGTTGCCGGTATGTAGTGAAGTTCGATCAAGCGGAGAAATCTCTGGAGCATCTTGGAATAGCATATAGCAACCATCAGCGTCTCAATCTTGACTTCGCTAACCATTTCGATGACGCTGCCGTCGCTATCAAACTTTACGTTTGAAAATATAGCGCGCAGAATCATAGAGGGTTTGGAAAGTTTCCAATGGATGAGAGAATTCTTGGAAAAACTATTCTTTTTTTTAAATCAATCGGATCTGTGTTGGGCACACAAAGAGTTAACCAGTTCCTACTTGTCCGAGTCTGAGTTCGAAATCTAAAGTACCGGAAAGAGCCTTTCCGCAGAACCAGAGAAGGTGCCGCCACCCTCGTTCTGGCAACTGTAGATTTGCCTGTTTTTTTTTTTTTTTTCGTTTCCAGGCTGAGAACGTCGGGTGGTACCACTGAGAGTGGGAAGGAGCACCGGCCATTCGTCAAATATCACCCGGGTAGGATTTCTTTGGGAAGCCGATCCATCTTTTCTCCAATGGTACGCCCAGCGACCCGAGAAAGATCGATCCTTCCGGTGTAGAAACTCGACGACAACGACGACGTCGTTGTGCGCTTACCAGCCATCGTCGTTGAGTGGAAAGCCGAAAGAGGAAAGGAATAATATAGACGCAGCATGCGCTTTCGTTTCGTCTTAGCCTTTGCTATCCACCGAAGCTATAGATGTTACCCCCGCTGCACTCGCACACTTTAACAGCGCAACCCACTCGGTTCTCGAAACGTTTTCTCACTGAATTTCAACGACGATATCTCTCTTTTTCGTGGCGCGCACGGTCTGCCCGCTTGTCCCCCTTTTTGTACTTTTCTCATCGCGCCTCTCCGACTGACTCTCGTTCCTTTGCAAATTTATTCGTAGCACGTGGCAGATAGATATAAATTCGCAGCGACGACAGCTACGATGTTGAATTTTTTCGTCAGTGGATTCTGCTCGTCTATGCAGCCAATATGCGACTTCACTTTGGTTTACGCTTGACACGAGTGACGATGTCATCTGTGACAGAGTCAATTCTTTCGAATCTTTTTTGTCCTTCGGTGGGAAAAAAAAACGAAACTCTCTGACAGAAATTGGTAGCCGTGATACTTTATATCTTTTTTATATTTGCATAGCTTTTCAAAAAGATAATAAAGAACGGCGCAAGCTTTGCGCGGTCCTTGCGCGATAATGCATCCGTGTCGTTTGAACATTTCTATATAGCACTTTCTCGAGACTCCGCGATGAAACGTACGGCCATTGTGCCCCTTCGGCAGACGCCAAAGTAAATAGAACGTATTTCTTCTGGATGTGACAGAAAATTCAATAATCGTAAATGTGAAATATATGTATATATATTCGTATATGTATGTGCTGCGAAGTACAGAATTTGTCTCGCGTTCTCGCGAAGAAATTCAGATTAAATCTGATTTAATCCCTTCAATCGGAATAAATTGACTTTTCGATCAAAGAATATTAATAAAATATTGCATTAAAAAAAAAATTGCATTAAACTGTAAGATTAGAAACAATGAAAAAAAACGCTCTTATTATTTAATATCACAGTATAAGTATTTCATATGAACTTTATAATGATTCCTCGAGCTGTTTAAACTTTTATTGTATTTCACTTAACGGCTTTGTATAATTCAACGCGACTTCCTTCGCGTTCATCGACACTGAAAAAAATGGTGGAAAAAGTTATAGGTATTTGGACACTCGTATTTTTTTTTTTTCGAAAATTATTAATTTTACATAAAAAAAATTGAGAGTTGCAAAACTAATAGAGTTCGAAAAACACAAGTACTTTAAAAAAAAATGAGTTGTACCAACCAACTAATATTTCTTCCAACTTCTCGATAGTTTTCTCCCAATTCATCATATTTTTCAGTGTACGATTAACAATTATCAAATAAATAAACATAAGTGTCCGCCTCTGGGTGTAACGAAAACACGGTAAACAGTGGTTTTTTCTTCAAATTTTTTTTTGTTTAATACAAAACGCATATCTTGTAGCTCGTTGATGTTACTTGTGCAGCAAACAGTGGTAGAGTATTAGCACGAGGATCGAGCGAAATGAGTAGAATACGAAGCTTTCGGTCTTTCGTCATCGGGTTATTATAAAGAGCGGCCATTAGTAAACGTCGGCACGCGTTAACGCGAGACTACCTCAGTCTCGGACAAGTTACGCGAATGCGTAAGCTCTCTCTCTCTCGCTTTGTCTGTCTGCGTTTTCCATTCGAGCTTTCGGCGCTTGTGTCCGCCACAGTCTACAGTGTCTCAAAGTTTTCCTTTCCCTCGTACATGCAAAATCTCTAACTCCTTCCCCTATTTCGTCGGTGCTTCGTTCCTAGGTGTGTGTCATCGCACGAAGAAGACGAGTGAGCTAACAAGCGTTATAAGATGAAGGCAGACGACGAACCGAGAGAGCGTCGAGGGAACGCTCCGCGAGAGCGAGTAGACTAAGAGAAGCTTAGAAAGAACATACAACCAATGCCCGAGAGCACGAGTCACGCCGAAAGGATGACTCAATTCTTGGCACGCTGCACCGACTTGTTGCGATTACGACACGACGACGCTGCCCGACGTCGCTGCGTCGGCATAACGAAGGAGAACGGCTTTTGCTGCTTCTGCTTCTCCGGCTACCTTCTGATGCTACTTGGTGCCGCAGAATCAGACATCCGGAACTCGGAATCGCTCGAACGTGGAACACCCAAAGCTCGTTTCGCTCTATTTAATTCCGTTTGTTTCAACGTACCGTTCCGTTATTCTAGATGCTTCTTATTCTATTGCTACAACCCGTGTGTTCTACCGGCAAACCAATTTGTAAAAACGTCAACTAAAAATAGAGAATGTATCCGTGGCTCGCGGAGCAAGCAGTGTTTTCGAGCTCTTTGCGCGTAGATCGGCATTTCTCTTTTGGACAGAAGGCAATCAATTTGAAGAGCTGAATTTTTCGCGAGGATGAAGGTGAGACATTTTTTGAGTTTATTTAAAAATGCGAAAGTCGAAATTCTGTAACTACCGCTAACGGTATGAAGCACGATATAGGACGAGACAAACAACAACACCGCAACGGCAGCTGGAGGACTTGATAATTTTCGTACAAACATGGGAAGCTTGGATGATTAATTATCTCGTCGGTGCTGAAAATCCAAGTTCGAAACTGCTGTCGTGGTTGCAGAGGCTTGCAACTTGTTTCTCGTGAGAAACCGTCTGGTCAGCAGTCGATATATACCCGCGTAGCAAATAACGTTACATTTAATGCTGTATCAACGTCTTTTCATAATCGAACACGCTTCGTGGCTTTTCAAGCTCTTTTCACCCCATTAAAATTATAGCCCCAATCACGACGAACGAAGCTAGATGCGGATCATTAATCGAGAATTACAGCTTATAGACGGGGGCTACGATACCCGGTGAAACAAAATTTCCTTAACCAAAAATGATTTAATGCTTCAAGATTATTTGAACATTTCGGATATCGCGTGATACTTGTTATTTTGCTTGTCAACAATTGTAGTGCTATAGAATTTGAAATGTAGTAAACATTGGTTTCGCATGCCAAAGAAAGTTATATGCTATTCGTTGTTTTCGGAAGTAAAACAAAACAATAAAAAAAAACTGATGTAATACATGAAAAAAAAAATTCACAAAAATTTAAAAACTCGCGACTGAAAAAAAAAGTGAAATGACAAATGATTTTTGAATATTGTCTTTGAATGAAATAGCAACATGCAAAACAGTAATGTTCTAGAAAATCGCACCAAATCAACTTTTATTGTAAAGCATTTTTATTATAAACCGCACATTTTCATTGTCGAAAGCTAATAATTATTAATAAATGGGACTAAGACGGTTTCGCAGTCCGGTCGGAATTTTGTGGAACACCGCGTATATAGAAATATCCATTTGCCCTTTTCCTCTATCGTGATAACTGAAAGGGGTAGTTTACTCCCAAGCGGATCAGCATGTCTGTACGTAGCCCCAGATCACGCCTCTCTCTTGCGAACGTAGCAAGCGAGAGAAGTCAAGCGACGTTAGTTATCGATCAAGTTTTGCTGTTGATACGAGACCGAAGAAGGGGGGAGGGGGGGTTTCAGCTTCGATACCGGAGTGAGCGCGGCCAAGGGATGAAAAATATCGGCCAGGCAGCACGTGTCGGTGGCGTACTATAGTTAATGGCTTCCATTATGAGATCCTCTGGCACCCCCCGAGGGACCAAGGAGTGCGGGGTATATGTACCGAGCGGGTGAAGCTTCGCGTTCCTGCGGCCGATAGATAACCAATTTGTCTATCGAACTTTGACACCGCTTCGTCTTCTCTTTTCTCTCACTTTCTCTCTTGGCGCATCCCTTCTTCTCAACTTCGCACCTCTATCTATCTGCCCCTCTTATCTTCATCTTTTGACACACGTATTCTTATCACAGACTCAACGTTTAGATACCATGTTTTACTTCAGCCCTATTTCATCTTACTTTGTTAAACACCAACAAATATATTTGTTTTTTTAATCTCTTCAGATTGAATTATTGTTAGTCGTATGTTGAGACATAAATCGATTAATCGTTCGTCTATTTCGACCCCCATGCAGAGGTGTGTTTCTAGGACAGTGCTCAGGGTATCGGGCGATAAGATTGGAGAAAGAGTAGAGAATGCTAACCTGGTCTCGTGAGGCAGGTCTGGACTACGATCGACTCTTGGGATTTTCGCTCATTCCTTCCTCCCTTCTCATTCCCTGCTGTACTCTAGTCAGCCCAGTGTTTCGGTGAAAAACGGCTTTCTTGTTTCACCCGAGCCCTCCGGGTGTCGTTAAGGCCTCTCTCTGGCGCGTTAGGAGCTTTGCGGCACTGAGGGAGGGAGGGGGGGGGGAGGGAGGAATCTGCTGCTTCTGATGCCGGTGCTTCTACTCTTTCGAGAATATCCTGCTTGCCAGGATAACGGAAACTCGAGACCCGCGTGCACGTGGATATAATGCTAGCCAGCAACGAGCTTACCGCCAGCTGCAACGGTGCAACCGATCTGGGAGTAAAGCCTTTGCAAAATCCACGTGCCCTGGATACAATGTTCAAAGTATCTATATATGGCTTTTGTGCACAAGATAAACCGGAAATACGAATCCTCGAGCGAAATTTAATCACAGAGAAATATTTCTTTAATCGACTGAATTCCGTGCCGAAATATTTACGCATAATTCCAACACGCAGACGGAAATAATTGTCATTCAATTGGGTCGAACAATTTTATCATTTTCAGGTGTTCAATTTCGAGTTGTGGAAGGAATTTCGTTAATTTCTCGATGATTTTTTTACCCCATTCCGAATGAAAGTGGTTCGTGCACTCGGTGAACTGGACCAATCGAATTTTCATATAACTTTTTTTTGCGTAAATGAAGGACAAAAAAAAATGGCGGATTCGAGAGAAATGGAAAGATTTTCTGTTTTTCAACGATATACGATCGCGATCCATTCCGAAATGCTATTTAATTCGTTTATCGATAAACGTGCAGTATATATTCTCGTTAGTTACATACAATTCTCAGAAAAAACTATATCTATCCAAAAAAAAAACCGAAATATTTGCAAATCGTTAACTCCAACACAATTGCATCCTCCACCGAGTTACTCTCGCGTATTCACTCACAGCGCTGGGACTTTAATGCAATTTTGAAGCAAAACAAAAAACACTATACGAGAGGGGAGAGATTTTTCGGTTAGATAATTTTTTCCACTTGCGTACCGACAGTTACAGAATTTTTATTGGCAAGCTGCTCGAAATATCGACGGAAAGCAGAAGCGAATAAAGCGTATACAGCACATCAGATGCGACCGCGCGCGCGCGCGCTCTCTCGTTGTCGCGAACGTTTGCAGAGTTCCCATGATGCGAGAGACAGCTGCCGAGTGGGCGGAATTACCACGTCGATCGTGAATCGAGAAAAAAAAAAGCGCGCCGGTGGAACGGCCTCGGAGAGGGTTTACCGGTTATATCACGATAGAAAGAGAGATGAGTGCCGGAATAAATTCGGTGGCACGCGGAATTCCAATATAATGAAATCTAATTCATCCGACTGTACTCGGCAGCACACATACATAAATACACAAACACACACGCGGCTGTCTCGTTTCCGCGAGACCTAGCTGGCAGGTAGCTCAAGCGTTAATATCGATCTCTCCGTGGCAAATGCGTACGGATATCGATGCCTGCTGCTGCTGCTGCGTTCGGCGATGCGAATGCAATTTCGGAAATTCTTCGATGCGACCGGCGTCCCCGCACGCTCGCTCCATTAGTCCTCCGCGCGTATTTGCTCCAAGTATCCCTCCCTGTGGTTCATATCATCGACCAGCCTGATATTTCCAAGCAATCAACGAGAAACGCACGAAAAAGGAAAACAAAAAAAAATCCATGACTCTCGAGTTCCAATAGCAGAAAAGCGGCAACATTTTTAATTAAATTTTAATTGCCAATCACGTAGACAATTCAATTAATGTAATAATTTTATAATTTGCAGCAATTCCAAAACGTACAAAAAAAAAAGAAAAAATCATTGACATTTTTAACGATCGCATTAAAATTCGTTTAGTTCAATGAAGTAAATTGCTGCAACAATTTATGCGAAATAAAAGGCGAAATAAATCGCATCAGAAAATTCCGACCAGTTTACATCGCGAATCTTTATGCATTCCCAACATAGTTGTGGATTGACTTCAGGACGGAACTTCAAGTTTGCGACTGACTTTGCATTGAAATATATGTTTTGCCTGGGAAATGGACTTATCAAAATAAATTTGCATAGTTCGGGGGATGTACTTCTTTCCAAGGATGTTTACGAAGTAAAAAAACGAGCTATCGTAGTCGTTTTGAGATAGTGCGTTGCCTCTTGCTTCAGTATTCGTCTATCCGGTGTATATACGGTTAGCCCAGAAAGAACGCGTTATCCGTAAAAAAAAGAAGGAAATTTGAATTTAAATTTGGGCGAACGGTCGCAAAATGCGAGAGAGTGAAGTACGAACAGTATGGCGAAGCGGCAGGAGCTGCTGTTGTCCCCTCCCCCTCTGGTAGGTTCTACAGGGTAGATTTGTGTGTCACTGGCTATACGAGGAGCCGGGTTGCTCGTACACTATACGCGACCGAGCTAGAGAGCAGGGTCGACCGCGGAAAATCATAAAGTATGCAAAATCCGAATGCAAATGGGGAAAGCACTATGCATGAAAATGGGTAAAACGTACGAAATATTGGATATGAAATATGCGAAGCACCCAAAACGAACGGGCAGTCAACCCCCACGAGATTTTCGTACTATATATATTTCCGTACTATATATACACATAACGGGTTCTCTACTATACTCGACGGCCCCTCTATGTATGCTGTACGTCCAAACGCTCCCTCCAGCAACTCGCTGCGTGCGCGAAATACAAAAAATTGATTCATAAATTTTCATTAGTAACATGTGAACTGTAATGAGAGGCTGACGAGACTACTGCATACAAAGTAGGGACTCTCGTGAAAAAGCGCACAAAATCGGTTCACTTGCAAATATTCAACTTTTTAGGGGATTTTTTAGGGTTGTCTTCATTCTGAAATTAATATTTTTGCGTTTTTTAAATTTTTCATGTTAGAATCGCGCGTATACATCTATTGCCGTATGTTTGGTGTAACCGGATGTGAATAAAATTAATTAAAAAAAAAAAACCAATTTTCAGTCGTAAAATTTTATGCAGGAAACGATGGTAATTGCGTGTTACCGTGAGATTGAACAATCGATTCCGGCGAGCTGTATATGTGGGCCATCGCATTTCGTCGTATATCCAGAATTCCCGGGAAATGTTAACAATTAATATTATCCACCGGATCTCCCCAGTCGTGTTCGCGCTCGATTGTTCGACGTTTCCCCTGTCTCGTCTGCGCATTTGCGGGCAATTTTCTATACGCCCTCTCGTGTGTGCCATTAATAACTAATACTCATTTGCCGCTACTATTTTTAAAGTTTCATTATCGTAAAAAAAAAAAAAAAAAAATCTCACGCCTACTTCATCGTTTTCAAAATAGGTAACTTCCGGTCGAAGTATATATTCTGTTTAAATCCTATTCGTAACAAATTATCCTCAGGGGTCATAATTACCGTTTCACTCTGTGTATAAAAACCAAATTCCTCACGAAGCTCGCGCACTCTTTTGATCGTCGAAAATTCCTCTCCACTTCGCGCTATTCTTAGAATTCATTGATCAAAGCATGGCGTTTCACGTGGCCTCGTGGCATCGCTCCGCATTATATCTGTTCCATATACTCGTTCTGTACGCCGTTGGAGTGTTATAGTTGTAAAGTGTCACAAAACGTAAAAAAAAAAAAAAATGAAAACAAAAAAAATGGATCCCCACTACGAACAGGTAGCGGAGCGTTAAATTTATCGGTGTTTATGTTTGCGATGAACAAAATTTTGCGCTAACGTTTCGGGATTACACGCGGCTTGGATCTCGTAATTCAAGCGATAATCGTGAAATCGTGGTCGGTACTGACTCCGGGGGAGGAGGGTGCGAGGGGGGGGGGGGGGGGCATCCGATAGGTCGTCGAATGTGCGGCTACAGGAATATATACTGTATCGTACGAGTCACGTAGAACACGCGCCCATATTACGCATACTCACACTAGCAGCAGAACACGCCTGTCGACTAGTGGATTTTCAACGATTTTTCGTACCCCTTCCCTCATTCCCTCCTGCGCGTTTACCACTCACCACCCGATCGCGACTTTACGTTTGGGCAACATTCCCGGAAAACTCGTTCTACCATGAAAAAACACATATCGTATAATGTTATTTGAAAACGCGTGTCCGGTCGCGTCATACGAGCCACTGGTGTTCTGCGAGTGAAGCCTCCCCCGCCGCCACCCACCCCTTCTCGGGATACACGAGCTAACAGTAAAACATATTCGCACAGGAGCGTTTCCTCGCCAGGAAAGCAATTTCAACCGTTAGCAACATAAATATGTATGCAATGCACGTACATTGTTATAGTACAATGTGTTTATACATATTTATAATAAAGCTTACTGTACTGGTCACGCGAGACGAGACCGACCGGTGCGTACTGTCTGCTAGGAACATATCCGCGAAAACTGCACAAAAAACAACAGACTTTTCTCTCTTTCACAACACGTTCTACCATCGCGCAGTTGAAAACAACAACAAAAAAATTGTTCGAAATTCGTAGCTACCCGCGAAAGTAAATAATCGATATTTTTTGGTATTTCGAGATCTCAAATAGCAAATGTAAATGTTATCAATAAGTGATGTTCCAGAATACAACTAATTCTGTTTGATAATCGATTTTTCAGGACGTATTTCCGGGATTAATAAGACCCGAAAAATGACTGAATTTCTGACCAATAACGTAGCTGAAAAAAAATCTGACGTAAACGTATGCGCAACCAAAGATCGCAGACTCGCAGTGTGGTTTCCACCTATGTCGAGACTCTGATTCGGGAAATATTCGAGGGAAACGAGGATACTTGGGTTTTGCTCGCGAAATCGTTGAGTCATTCCGTAAGCCACCCTCCAGGCTTTCGGCCAATGGATACCAGAAACGTTGGAGCTCCGAGTTTCAGTAGAAATTCACCGTCGTATCAAAGTATGGATAGGCGAGCAGCACCAGTCCAAGCACCGTGGTGGCTGCTGTACTCTATGCTGTGCACTACATATATAGATACCAAGAGCTCGGAACGACGCTGGGGTTAATCGAGTAGAAACAAATTCAAAAACCACCCTCCTCCCTTCCCCTTCGTCCGCCGGTGCTCGGAGACGAGCCTTGCAGTCTCGCGAGGCGGCGCTCTTGCTTATAGCAGTAGCGAAGCACCGGGTGGTTCAGGAAAACGAGGATCGCCATGGTGGCTTGCGCTCGCGTCTCTGTTGGAAGAAGCTTCTCGAAAACGTGGTCTGGAATATGTATTTTGCCGGTATACCGTACACTATGTGGATAATATGCACAACTACTTCGTGGCTGCTGCGAGCGTTTACTGAAGATGTATATACATCCACTTCAGCGTCTACTTTACCCTCTTCTTCGATGCAGACGGCTATGAACTAAACCAAACACTATAGCAATAAACTCAACTATGATAATCTTAGGTGAGATCGGCAGATATACATATTAGTTAATCCTTCGAAAACCGACGTAAAGATTTTTTTTTTAACGTCAGAGTTTGAAACTCCAATGGTCCCGAATCCGACGAAAAACGTGTCGAAACTTTGTATCCAATATATAATAGATACGAATTTATATTTGTTAAAGTTATTTTTTTCATAAAATTTTGATTGCGTTGTTGGTCTCGTGAAAAAATTGAATTTCGCAAAGTAGAATTTTCGGTTAAGCCGCACAGGCCAAAGGGTTGATTTTCACGGTCGATTACTCGGTGATACACTCACGAACACCCTTAATTACGAGCCTCTCCCCTGTTCGTTTCTTTCAGCACACTCGGTTTCTGTGTCCGTTAGTATTATCCCTAAGAAAGGAAAGTGAAAAACGAATAAAAGAAAAAGCATCGATTGGTTTTCACCGGAGGCCTTTGTTACTCTGTGCCGCTCGTTCGTCGTCGAAGCTACTAGAGTAGGTGCGATATAGTTTCGTGGGGTCGTGCCCGGGTCGTTACGCGAACGAAAGGCAAAGAGGTGAAAAAGTTTATTTTATTTTTTTCTTCTCCGGATCGAGAGCTTTATTCCTCGAGGCTAGAGAGACAAATGGAGGCCGATAGTAGGAACAGTTGTGTGCCACGAGATCGTCGCAGTCTTCGTCGTCGACGAGACGAGTACGCTTCACCAACGAGATTCTGAGCAACTCGCCTCGGTGAATTCTCCAGTCAGTATCGGTTTAATATAAAACGATTTTACGAGAGACCGAATGAAAAAGCCATTAGTCCCTGTCGATGGGAGAGTTGTCGCGGGCGCAAGAATAGCGAGAATTGGAGAGGAAGAAAGAGCGAGTGACGAGATGGAGAAGGAACATTCTATCACGATCAGACGAATCCACCGGCATCGAGAGACGCACGTTGACGAAGAAGAGAATGGGGATAAGATCCTAGAGAGCCCGTCAGCTCTGGTTGAAGAGTACCAATCTCATACCGGAAACCCCGCGGAGAGCTTCGAGCTTCTCCACTTGCTCAACGAGTTTCGTGATTCTCCACCTGGATCAACGTAAACTCTATCTACCCTCTTCGCCACTCCGTTCGCCCTTAACTCATTGAATTAACCGAGTTACAAGCGACGAGGAGAATACTGCTAGTGTGTGATTAATCGAGATTTCAGAGAGTTTCCAAGGTATTACGACGAATGAAGTCGGCTTTAACGTTCATATTAGATGTGCCTTCGGGAATTGGATACCTTGTGAGAATCCGAGTTACAAGATTCGACTTTAAAATCGTTTTATGCATCACGAAATTTCACCGTCATTAACTAACGCAGTGAATACGCCATACGAATTTCGTAACGATGCATCGAACCACTGTAAGGATACAGGCGCTGTACGTTAATAACTTAAATGGACAAAAAACATTTTTTTAAAGGGGAATTCGTCGATTGCAGGTAAAAAAATGTGCAGTTGCAGGTAAAATCCCATGAGATTGCTTTGGATTTTTTTCGTAATTATAAAAACGAAGAAAACGCACTTTTTAGACGAAATGCGCCGAAATTTTTCCGTAAGCAGTTAAAAGAACATTGAGATTCGGGACGCCCATTTCGTAAATTAGTAATGATTTGGTCATTGAGTCCGAAAGTGTTTATTTTCCACGCAAAAGCCCCGCAAAGTCCATTGCGACCAACCACTAAGTTTCAATGCGCAAACTCGAGAAACTTCGAATTCTCTCTGCAACTTGGAGCTGTAACTACTCGCTTCTTGCAGCAACTAATAAATTGAATAACGGAGTAAGATCGGTTGCCGAAAGAGCCTCTAATGTGTAATTAATCGACAGACGGAAAGGGCTTTCTTTAGTCAGCAGTGTAAATATGAACCCGTCGAGTAGTATTAGTAAACGTACTCGTCGATTCACTCCGTACTTTCGACGAACGAAATACGGAGTTGAAATAAAAAGAAATTTTTATAGTAGTAGGTGCCTGCGATCATCAGCCAAGTTCGTCACGTAGTATCGACGGCTCGTACTCCGATAGAATCGAGATACGTGTACGGCGAGGAACTCTACTTCGCCATTTTATATAGTACAGACGAGAGTTGCCTCGATAGTGAAGAAGAAGCGTGATCGCAATCCAGGTCGCTCGAGGAGTCTGCTAGACTTCCTTCATACCGAAACGAGAATCCATCGAAAAGACTATATTCTCTATTAGATATATTTAACTATTCCGAGAGCTTAAAGACGACACTCCATTAGAAAAAGAAAGCTACAGAAGAAAAAAAATGTCTTGTTAAATTAAACGAACCCTCTGTGGGCAGCCGACCTGAGTGCAGTTGCAATCGAAATGAAATTAGGCTAATGAGATGCTCACTGGTGAAAAAAAAGGTCGTTGACTCTTCTGCGGTTCCTTCTTACAAGCCGAAAACGGTCAGCCAAGCATTGAATCGGACTACCGAAGGATATATGGAATGTGGAACGAATCTGTGTGGCGAGATATACATCTGCAGCCCGAAAGTAAAGTTCCGAAAATCAAGATGAAGAGACCAAAAGATAAAAGACGGAAGTTGTTTTGGCGGAGCTTATTTTCCAGACCGACGAATGTGCGGACTTGGTTTTTCGGGATGTAGAATCATCTTTTTCTATACCTTTTCGTTTTTTGTTTTTTTTTTTCTTTTTTTTCTTTACATCTAAGTTTCTCTAGCCTCTCGACAGTCTCACGAATTCCGACCTTTTTGAACCTTCCACGGATCATATAGCACTACCGCACCGGTATCGCGAGTAGTATCCTACGACTTCGGTCGGACATTTATTAGACAAATATTCGGGGATCTTATCGTTCCCGGGGTTCTCGACTCTTCATCTTCCGCGCCCATTTCGTCGATCTCGCGTTCTCCTCCGCTGTACCGAAGAATCTTCCAACCTCTCTCCCCCAGGGCATAAACGTGACCCATGAACTCCTCGATTCCTTCTGGACCGTTTGGAGAGTAGAAGCAAGGGGCTGCTATCGTGAAATCGATTGGGCACTCGACTGCCGATACCTACTACTATCTCCAATAGCTATCGATACGGGGAAAGGTACTTTGATCGTAGTTCTCTAATACAATCTCTTCTGAATGCCCATTTCGATGTACTTCCGCATCTTCCACATTCTTTTCCCAAGAGTCGTTAATCCTTCACGCACGAAGGACTCTCCGCCGAGAGCAAATCGTCTTCATTTAACTATAACGACAATACGAATATTGATAGCCCCTTTTTTTGTCCATATTTAAATTTCTGCGATCGTCCAAAAATGATGCATCAAAATGAAGTGTTGAGATTGAAAAGGACAACAAGAATAGACCTACTGAAGGTTGGGTCAACGGTCCCAAATGTCTTTGTTATGCCAACTTTTATCACCGAAGCACGACGAAGCATTTTAACAATCTACGTTAAGGGATGAAAAATGATTTAAGAATAATGTGTTTGTCATCGCAAAGAAAAAAATATGCAAACGATCCGTAAAGTCGCCCGACGTTGTTGTTCGGTCTGCGACCTCGTTCGACGAAAACGAGATCGAGAGCAGATGTACGAAGAGTAGGTATAGTAAATATACGCGAATGAATGATTATTTTATTTCGAACGAACGGCGAGAGCCAGAGTTTGCCAAGGCAAATAGAAGGAAACAAGCGATTCGTTGAAGTCGTCGGTCGATGGAGTAACGAACAGGTGGATGAGACACGGTTCGCTCGAAGGCTGGGGAATGCGGAGAAGTAAATGAAAGTCACCAAGAAAGGATATGGGATAAAAGAAGAAAGAGACTGGTTACAACCCTCGTGCAATCTTCCTTCATAGTTTTCCGTTCTTTTTTTTTCTCTCCGGGATAGCCTGTTCCGGAAGGATCGAAGGGGAATTGCTCGTGAAGAAGGGATGAAGACTACTATCCACACCCCAGTGTCTTCTCCGACGAGCGAGGAGAGCCGACGGGGAGCCCTGCGGGACTATATACCCCGGATATAAGGGAGAAACAATGGACCGGGAAGATCTCGTCGATGGGGAGGTTTGAGAAGACACTTGGTTGATGCCGCGGAAAACGGTATACGAGAGAGAGAGGACAGATGGGCCAAAGTAGCCGGGAAATCATCCCCTAGACTGACCTTTACGCGTCAACGATTCACCCTTATACCCTTCACTTTAGTTCTTACGCTCGCTATACTACCGAATCTTCTTCATTTCTATCTGAATTTATTGAGGCCTCCCGACCTCGCGTGTACGAGAATTAGAAATGAGACTGAGTGAAATTTTCTTAGGTTAATATATTTCCGGCACTCCGCGTACAAATGAGACGAAAAAGCCTCATAGACTTTTATGATGGTGAGCCTTTGCATGGGGCCTTTTAATGGGTGGACAAAATTACAAACCAGAAAGATTGGATTAATCGCTCGATCCTCGATCGTGGTGTCCTTCATCTTTGTCGACCTCTGATTTTTTTCGCAAAATCGAAGTTTGCTTTTACTTGAGCTCCCAACTTTTAAAAATCTTGTCGATCAACTAATATTTCCGGTAATGCTTGAAAATCGTCGAAGATCTCTTGTCTATGCTATCCGGTGGATTTAAACTATTTTAGTCAAAAGGTTTAGGCGACACACAAGGCTGCTCTTAGCCTTGGTACGTCAATCCTTGTGATGCTTGATGAGTCGCGCAGCGGCTTTTCACGCTGCACGAAACTACGGGTGTATCTATAAGAGAAAAGTGACAAGAACGAGAGGGATGCGAAGGGAGAGAGGGATTTAACAGAACGCGAGTCGTGTTGGCCCACGCGTTTTCGTGTATTTCCGTTACCGTGATGACGAAGACGAAGACGACGACCGTGACGAAGATGTGTTAGATACACACGCGCGTGCGCACGCATACACGAGAATTAGAGTCGTTCGAGGGACCCCGAGAAGCGTCTCCATTTTCACACAGTAGTGACGACAGACCAGAAAATAGTGTGTCGTCGCCCACGCTTTGGAACATCATCTATGCTGATGCTCCGAGTCTCTCATTCTCTCTCTCTCTCTCCCTCTCTCTATCTGTGGTTCTCTCGAGTTCGTTCGGCCGCGTTATGCCGATGCCACGAGCGTTAGCGGACGCAACGGAATGTCGTTAACGCGCTCTTCTTCTTCTCTACTGTCCTACGGGGCTTCCCGGCCCGGAATTCCGTATGCGAAAGGTCATCGCTCATCTTTCGATCGAGAAATTCCGTTTGAAGTATTGGCAGCGATGGCGGAAGTTTTCTAGGTGAATGTGCCGCGGTCGAATTTTGAAAGTTAAGCGGACCCGGTGAATCGTTAAGAATTTCCGGGGGGTGGGGGTTCTGTTACAACGTCGCGACTTTTTTTGAAACACGATTTTCAGTTTTGCAGCAATTCAGTCGAATCAAAAGAAAACATTGGGAAATTCTTTTGTAAAGATTTTATCCTTGGGTTCATTTCATCTTCGATATTCGACAGCTTTTACTAAAATTAATTTAGTTTTTATGCTTTTTTTTAACTCAATTTCGTCACTCGTCTGTTAATCGAAACGTTTTCTTTAAAGAAAACGGAAATTTTTTTTTTATTTCATTCGGATCTACCGTGTTAATGGATAAATAAAAACTTGACAATGTTTTTTTTTTTTACTTTCTCGTTCTAATTGTAGTGATGTTCAAGAAGAATAGAAGAAAAGAGAATTGTAGATGAATTGAAGTGTGAGCGATATTTTGTAAAAATAAGTTTTTCCTTCGACTCAGCAGAGATTCCGGAAAAAAGGGGAGGGAATGCAAAAATTATTAAGACATCTGACGCGCGTAACGAGAGGAATGAGAAGGGGTAAAAGAGGATGAAGAGCCCGAAAAAAAAGAAGAAAAAATAAAAATAAAAGAAAAGAAAAAGGAGAGTGAGTCTCGCTGAGGAGACGAGCCACGTCTCTCTCGGGCCATTATCGCCGCGGCCCTTTGAATAATTTAACAATTAAGATGGAACTTTTCGGTAAGGAGTGAACGCTTTGCGCCGAGTGCGAGAAGATGACGAAGAAGAAGAAGAAGAATAAGTGCCGCTGGGATGGTGGTTCGTTGCAGACAGAGAGGGAGAGGAAAAAAAGATGAAGAAGAGGCATAAGAGAGAAGTGAAAACGCGAGAAAGAAGTGTAGCACGCGGAGATAGGAGGGAGAGAGGGAGGCTACGAGTACTTTTAAATGCGGAAACTCGAGAGTCGGGAGAGACGCGTCGAAAAAGTTTCTGCTAAACGCCAGTCGTATTTCTCGTACGACCAGCATGCATTAATCTTGACGCTATCGTATCGAAAGAAATACATTTACAAAAAAAAAAAAAAGTAAAACTAAAACATGAATGCATAAATGTATATTTATACAAACTCGACGGTAAGATATTCTAATTCATACCGGAGAAACGCGTCTTCAAGATTCACTGTTCCTATCCGACTGCTTGCGACGCTATTTCTTTTGCCGTGCCTTTCGTCGAAGTCTTGTTATTAATGGGGTCACAGATTTTTTTTTAAATCATTTTCTTCATTTATGGTATTGAGACCTCGAGGATAAAGAAGCCGAGCCTTCAACTCAGATAATTCATGAGTCCATCATATCCGCGCTTTTTTTCCGCCTTCGCCATTTACGACCGCTGGCATTCTCATCGCCAGGGTTGCAATCCCCGTTGTCGACGCCTATCTCGCTTGAGCTCGTAAAACACCGCGAGGCTGACGTTTACTAGGAGGAAAAAAAAATGACGACACAAGAATAAAGAAGCCATTGTACCTGACTTTCTGAAATATTTATAAAGTTAACGGCGCGCGGCTTCGTAGACGACGTCGAATTGTATTTAACCCTTCCGAGCAGAGGCTTAAATCTCTCAACTATCTCGTTAAACGCATCGTTCGGACTGCAAGTTCCACAATAATACAAATATCGTAAAATTCAGGTAACATTCCGAGACGGCCAATACGAATTTTTTATTTTTTTTTTAACACTAAATACGACGGTTTTTTCACGATCAATCAAAGGGTAAAACATCGCGGGGCTTTCGATGGTAATTAACAACAAAAATTCCCTTCGACTTGCTTCCTAACAGAACGACGCACATTTTCGTGTAGAAAACTGAGTGTATCCGACGTTTTTAACGCATCGTAACTTTCATCGTTCCATTCACCGTCTGCTGATATTGATAATAGAACGGAAAGCTCGTCCAAGTGAAGTCCAATAATGCGCTTCCGGATCTCGTACGTTCGGGTCATGCATCGTTGCTCAACTTCGAAGTTACGATAGGATACCGATAGACGATATAGGCGACGGTAGTAGTTACTGGGCGAGAAAGCTCACTCGAGAGTATAACAAAGCTTTGGGACGAGCTTTCGGATACGCGTGTCTACCCGACGACGAGATTCTCTCGAACGAGACGTGCCGCGCGCGAGGCAAGGGGTCGGGGCGCGTTGACTAGGTACCCAGAGGGTTGCGTAACGCGTATATACGCGGAACAGAGACAGAGAGAGCGACTAGCTACACTGACCCACATACACCGGCTTTATTTAAACCGCGGAGAGTTTCTCCTCTTCGGCGCTTTTAGTCTCGACTTTCGTCTCCTCTTCCATGTGCACTCGGCGGATGAACGTACCGTTCGGAGAACGACACAACGAGGTATGCACTCGACGACTGATGTCGGTATCACCGTCCGCATTTCATGTTTCATTTATATTAACGGTCATTCAACGGTCAATGAGAAGATTCTCCGTATTTAATAGAAATTCTTAAATCGTATAATAAAAATTTGATTTTTAAACCATTTGTATCCAATTTATGATAAATGCTTCCGTATTCATTATAGAATTGAAAAAAAATCGTTTTCGCGCACAGACTCGACAATTAAATAAACTAAATAAATGGCAGCTATTCTATTTACCATTGGAGGGTTATAAGAAAAGTTAGGGTTGTCTATGGGCCTTTTTTCCATATTTTCTATATACATTGGAAGTTCAATATTCATTCTCTATTAGAAATTCGTATCCCCGAAAGTGAAAAAGACGTGAAAAACATATATCTAAGAGGGCAGAAGCGTAGAATAAAAGATAACGATGTATTATCGCTAGAAGCAAAAATAAAGCAGCGACGGTACAATGTTTCATGACAATTTGGAGAAATCAGTAACTAGAAACTCGAGATGTAGTTACGTTGTACTTCGTGGTATACAATTGCAATATCAGCGAACGCTGCAGTCTCGTTTTTCATAACGAAAAACCAATCCAATTGACTGAGAAATGTACTCCGGAGTAATGTCGCTTAGTCAGCGGTCGATAATACTTTTTAATTTCGTCCCCATAATTCGAATTTGTCTCACAACTCACTTTGTAGCGAAATTGAAGAGAACGAAAAATGCAAAATGCATAAAATTTGGGCTGTTTTTAGAGCGTTGTATCGAAGTGACTTTGTTGGCTCGATGTACAAGTTGATTGGAATGCAAAACGGAGCGAAATAGGAAGATCGATTTTCTGTAATTAAATTAACGAAGCGCCAAAGCTCGAGTTGCAGCAAGTTGTAGTAACGTCAGAGTTTCATTGAACATCTCAGAGCGCAGAGTAACAGGTCGAACCGAAGGTAGAAAGCAGCTAGAAATTCAATCCCTGGAGATATTACTTCGTTTCCCGATAGCCAAGGACCGCGGATGTTGCATCTACCTCGTCGTTGTCGTCGTCGTCGACGCCGTTGGCACAGTGGAAGAGTGTAACGGGCTACAACGTCGTCAAAAGCCCAAGGGGAGCTCTTCAGAGCAACTACCCCCTTTCCTGGTTCCGAGCTCTCATCTACTCTAACTCCTTCTTTCTCTCTCTGTCTCTTCTACGCCGAACATCAGGGAAACGTCGACGACAACGATCCGTACAAGAGATATCTCTGACACACTTGTAACCCAGAATTTCTATGGCCTGTACGAGTACCTATGCACTACGGTGCACGTTAGGTGTCAAGATTTCTCGAGTAAAACTTTAGTATCCCGAAGGTGAAATGGTATTCGTGTTGAGACGAATACCTCAGGGAAATGGAGATACAAACGGTTTAAAACGACTGCGTATCAGATTGACGAATCAAAATCTCTCATTTGATTACTCGAATATTAGTATTGCATCTTTCTTTTAATTTTTTTTTTACTAAACAAGTTGGAGATGATGAAAAAGAGTTTTTATAAAAAAATGTTCTTCGAATCATCGTTTGATTTCCAGTATTTCATCGTTAATGAAGTCTTTAAGGATTTATTAATGACTGAAAATACTAGATACGAACTTTTTAATACAGTGAAAAATACATTTGACTGAAATACGAAGTCGTGAGACGCGATAAATTAATGTGATCAACGATTATGTCTTGGAAACAACGTTCAACTTTCAATTTTTTTATTTACAGTTTATTTTGCAAAAAAAGAAAAAAGTAATGAAAATGGATATAAAATACGTATAATTTATGCAGAAAATAATCCGTACAGCACCTGGAAATACAGCGGCTTCGATTGTGTGAAGAGTATCGATTCGTTGGGTTTTTAGTCCCGGATATATAGGAATTACCCCCCGTATAGCGCAATACATCTCCCTTTTTCTCTCTCTCTCTCTATCTGCCTCGCGTATAGACATAGTATATTCAAAAGCGTTTTTACGAGAGCCGATTATCCTGCATATTTGATGACGGCCTCGATACCCTCGCGGCGTGGCGCATTATCGTCATCCCCCTCCCCCCCGCCCCTCGCCACCGCTCGCTTCCCCTCGTCCCTTCAGTGCCTCGACGTTATTCCCACACTCCGTACTCTTCCCCGAAGCAACATTCGCAGCAACTTCAACCACGTTGAATTCTCCTCCTACCCTCTCATCACTCGTACTATACGTAATACAAAAGCTCGTAAGTGTATAGGCGTATTTCCCTGATAAATATTTCAACGATAAGCTTAACGCGTCGAGTCTATACTTCTGCCGGACATCGAACAAGCCCTCTGGCTCCGCAATGATGCTCCCGCCCTTTGTCCACTCATGTGGGCTTCGAAATGGACTCGCGGCACTCCAAACTATCCGCGATTATCCCCCATAGGGTTAAGGGCTTCAAAATACAGGATGTGTCCGTCTAATGGTAGCAAGAATAAAAAAAAGAATAGGACGCGACAAATTTTTTCCTCGAGAGCACAGCATTGTTTCCTGAACCAAAAATCATTGAAATAACTGCCCACGTTATTGAATACGTTAGGCGAGAATTTTCATAACACGAATAACAAAAGTTTACAATCTGAGAAATTTCTCCCGATCGGTATTTTGGCTTTATTGATCGTAAAAAATGATCAATAAAGCGATTTGAAATCGCAAAAGTTGTTCATCATTATAGTTATTTATATATTTATATATTATTTTTCAAAATTTGCATTTGCAAGAATTTTTTCATAGATCGCTTTAACTGTTTCTATATCTGCCGAATTGGAAAAATGGTCGTAACTGCTGATTACGTAAAACCTTCTCCTTTTTCCTCTCCCTAATAAAAAGAGCAAAGTACCGAAAAAAAAAAAAAAAAAACATAGAACAAGATCACCAAAGCTGATGTGCGTGACTCTGTTTATATCTTAGGGGTTCGCCCTACAGCGTGAAATCGTATTTCGTACGTGACCCTTAATCCCGCGTGTGCGTGATGGTCGCGCGTCGGTAGGGCGAAGCGTCTCGTCCGCCCGCCAGAAAATTCTCTTTTCGATCTTTCCCAACCCCGCCTGAAGCTTCCTTTTTCCGCTTCGTAAACACCGTAACTCGCCAACGAAAACATGGAGGGTGTGGTCCATGAGGCCACTAAATTTTCGGGAACGATTCGCGGAATACTGATTAACGTTTAATAGAATTAGAGATCTCGAGAGGCCTCGGATATAGACGAGATAGAGAGTACATCCCTTTGGAAAATCGACGGGGCAGAAGCAAAGGAAACAAAAAGACGAAAAAAAAAACAAACGAAATAAAAATATGGCGATAAATCGAATCAACTCGACTCAACTCCACAATTGCATTTCGGTCGAACTTCCTCGTTCTCGACTGGCAATACCCCTGTAGAATCACCGCCGGGTTTCCGAATGTCCATAAATTTTGTATTCAGCACGAGTTGGAAATTAGAGAAGAGCAAAGGAGGGGGGAGGGGTGGGAGAACGGTCTAAAATAATATTCGTCCGGGTTGACCTCCCTGCGGAGGGTACCATCGCGAACCGAGGTCGGTATGGCTGGTATACGCCTTCAGATATAGTATTATAGTAGGTACACGAATGTTCGGTCGGGTCAAACGTGAAATTGCACTCGAGCCACTTGTAATTCTCGATGCACTCGGACGATCGTGGCAGAGAATCGTCCAGCTTCTCTCTTCGCCGTACTCGAGGGGATAACCAGCAGTAGAAAGCTTCGGAGGATAGCGAAGGTATACCTATCGGTATGAACCGTTCGTACTTGTAGTAGTTGTCATAGTAGTGGTAGTAATAGAGAGATTGAGAGAGAAATTGTAGTAATAGAGCACGAGAATCACCGTAGTCTACTATGGTGCTTTCATCGGACTCTACTCCGACTCCGGAGAGAACTCGGCACTCGCCGGTTCTCGCTTCCATAATTCCTTCCACTTACCGAGTTAATGGCCGTCATGCTGCCGAGTCGACGAGGATCTGTGTCCACTAGCCCGCTGTCACTCTGTAACAAAGAAAAAAAAAACGAAAATTAATATCGTTTGAGATTAAAGAAAAAAACGATGGATTTATATAAAAAAAAAAAAAAAAATTGAGGGATGGCCTGTGGACGGTATTTAAAATATTCCGTTACTCCCACAGGATAAATTAGGGAAATCGTCAGCTGCTGCACATGCAGCTCGTTAAATACGCGCTCTCCTTCGTCGAGACGGCACGAAGGCCTTCGAATTTCAACGATCCACGATCCAGTTGTCTCGGTGAAAAGATATCCTTACCAGAGATCTTTTTAGATTAATCGTCGCGATAAAAATTGTTGAAGAGACTTTACTCCCCGGAAATACGATAAATACGTGTCTATATAGATGTTGTACACTTTTTTTTCGAATTTTTGTAAGCAGTATATATTTTTTTCACTATTGACTACTGTCAATGTTGATTATCTCTTTCTTCTCGGCTAATGAAAATCGGTCATTCTATCGCGAGTTCTCTTTACAAGGGACTTCCATTTTTCATTTAT
This sequence comes from Cryptus viduatorius, assembly GCA_964006125.1. Lineage (NCBI taxonomy): Eukaryota > Metazoa > Arthropoda > Insecta > Hymenoptera > Ichneumonidae > Cryptus > Cryptus viduatorius. Next base: position 9,353,122 of record OZ023222.1, on the reverse strand, counting down.
TTCCAGCGAATGATAAACCAGCTATTCAATCAATAGTCCCTTCAGCCAAAGAATTTCAACAACAGAAAGAGAGCTCCAGAGAGCTATTCAGAAAATTTTATTATTCGAGACTCGCGCCGAGCTGTTAATTAAAATTCCACGAGCAAAATGTTTTTTTTTACGGGATTATACGTTACCGAGAGACTTTGGCAAATTTAATAATTAATTATTCGCATGGATTATAGTCGAAGCAAAGCCGATTGGAGGAGGTAAATTATCTGCCCGCCTCTGGAGTTTCTCGGGATTTTCGTGGAAATATCGTGGTGACATAACAATGGGGAAACTATTCTGCGAAACATCAATTTTATTCCCTCGTCGATAATGTAGGCCACTGAGTAAATAAGCTGAAACTTTTTTTTTTTTCTTTTTTTTTTAGCAACTATTCTACAATGAATAGTCCGTTTTTAAGGTTCCAATTCAAATGAGAACCTATTGAATTTGTGACTTAAACAATCTATAACTTTTCTTAATATCGAAACTTTTCGATAAGCTTCTCCAACTTTTAATTTTTCAAATTTTCGATATAAATTTTGGCTAAATATTTGCTTCGACTACATCTTCAGTATAGTCTTAAATATTGAGATTGTTCGAACGTGGCGACTAGAAACGTACCGATACGTCGAAGCTTTCGTTCTTCGTACAAAAACTGCAGAAGCCATTCGCGAAGCGAAAGAAGCATATATACACGAGCAGTAAGAGGAGAAAGAGAAGAAGAAGACGAAGCAGAAGAAGAAGGAAGCACGTAGCTGGTGGCAAAAGAAACGACGTGCAAATGTCGTTTCGAACTTTGATCGTAAAACAGCAGCTCTTCGGTACGTGCGAGAGAGTCCTCCAAGGGGGTTTGTGGACGCAGAGTATATCTATGGTAAAAAAGCTTGGCGAGTAAGAGAACGAATGAAGGAGGACTAAGAAGAGAAAGAAAGAATGAAAGAACCCGCGAGAACGATATAGAGAATCGTTCGAGAGGCTCTGGAACCGACGACGAGAGTATGAAGAAGGAAAACGCGTCCATCTTGAACGTCTGCCAAATCGGTTATGCGCGAATAAATTTCCGTGTCAAACTCTCGGGAATTCGGAAAGGTCTCGGCGGAGCTGCCTTAGCCATGGCGATTTTATGGATTGCGCGCGATGAAAGTGACCAAATTTCTCATCGATATTGATTCAAACTCATCCAGTTTCACTGTGTCGAAGGAAACTCCACACGTATATAGCATTTCCTGAATATCAAGGAAAACCGGAAATTCCTTCTCTAATTTTGTCGCACCCTTAGTTCCGCCCGCTTTTCTTAATATTCAACTCACCACTCGGCTTCTCAATCGTACAATCTCACCCTCTACCCAAACTTCAATTAACTTAGGGATTGTATATACAATTTTAAGACCTTAAAGCCGTAAATCAAATTATTTCAATATGCGAAGAAAGAGATCTCATTTCTTTCTACTATAGTCACACAATCAATATCCACGATTAATTTACATTGATCTCCTCCGTTTCTATGAATATATCAATCAATTATTCGAAAAAAAACTATTTACATTAATGATACCGCTTATTAATGATGACGTTACTGCAGGATGAGTTAATAACGATTATCTTCACGCGATTCCGAATGAACGACAGCGATGCATAATAATTGTATTATTGTACATTTGATTGTATTATTACATAAGTAAGCCATTTAAATCAGTTCTACCGGCAATCCGCCGCGACACCGTCTTTGATTAATGTGCGATACGTATAAAATGAACTGAAGTTGGAAACGAAATCTTTCGTTAGTTCGGAGTCAAACGCTTGAGTAATGCGTTACGCGTATAGGTTCTGTACAGAGAAACTATAGACGATATATATACGTCGGGCACTATGCTCGTTTGAAAATAGCGATATTAGAGGTGCTCCGGGGCACGCGACGACGACGAACGTCGTCGGCGATGAACCCCCTTTGTCATGCAAATATCCGAGGGAAAACTTTGACGCTTCTACTCGTAGCCGACGGCAGCGGGCTGCTGCCGCTGTGGAGCTTTCGCGCAACTGCCTCGTTACTTCGTAATCGAGGAAATCCAGGAAACTACCAGTCGATATATATAACGGGTATACGTGTCCTCCGTTTTTACGTCCGTACCACGAGAGAACTTTTGCTCGAATATGAAAGAAAAAAGAATGTTTGCATTCTTGTAGAAAAAGTTACATTTCATTCCATGTTTCCCTCAATTTTTTTTTTGTGGAAGTTTTGAAAAAAATTATATACGACGATATAATTCCATGTATTTATTCGGACTGATGATAAACTCGGCTAACAATATCGTCTTAAGATCAAGCGGAACATCAATGATAGACGAGAAGGTAGAAAAACATAAATGAAAGGGCATTGATAAAAGACGTTTGAAAAAAAAAGGTTGCGACACAAGAATAGTTTCTAAATCGAGTCAAGGCCTCATCGACGGGGAAATTGGTTCTACAAAATGAAGAAAAAAATTCTCTGCTGGCCTGGACATGTCTACCACAGAAGAGAAAGCAAAAAAAAAGTTCGTCATCGTTCGGAATTTTATCGAGAGGCAGAAATTACATTTTTTTTATCTCATTTGTTCCCTCGGCCAACTCGGTCGATTCTCTCTCTTACGAGACTCTCTTTCCCTGTCTGTCGCTCACGAAAACGCAATAAGCCACGTGCAACGGTGCGCGCGTGATTCCTTACCTTCGGTGTGCGCGTTAGGTGCCGTCTCACTTGGCTTCTTTTTTTTCTCTCCTTCCGGTCCAGCGAAATGCTCGTTGGCCCGTATATCGAAATTCTCTTCTGCCCGAACCGCACCCCACCGTCAATGCGCGATGACGGCGGCACACACGACCCCGATATCCACGTTAAACTTTGATTTTCACGAGGGCCGAGAGTAGTAGTGCCATACAGAGCGAAAAGGGGAAGGAATTGAGAAAGGGAATCAACGGAAACTCGTTCCAACTACGGGCAATCGATACTCCATCGATGCCGGCATGAGCTTACTTTGCTACCATATTAGTCTTTCGGCTTACACGGCTCAGACTCACAGCTTTGTAACGAAACAATAACGCTTTCATATCCACGCCAACGATGCAGTATAAACATTGTTGCAGTGCAAAAGCTTCGGGGATAGAGTTTCCGTGACCATATAGAGTTTATAAAACATTTTTTTTTACTTTAACACCGTTAATGTAATTTTAACGTAATAACAGCTCTGTAGTTGCCGTCTTTTCTTTTTAATTCCGCACGTATGAGAACATTTTTTTCAGCAACATACGGCGCGGTTGCACCTTGTTTATGGAAGTTTATTATTATTATTATTATTGTTTATAATCGAGAATATGTGAACCGCATTTTTTTTTACCATAAAAAAAAAACACTAAAATTACACTCCACTTTTTTTCCCCTTTTTAAACAAAAATAATCGAACTTTATTTCAATTTTTAAATTATATTTACTGAATATAGTATTTTCAAATTATTGTTAAACTAAAAAAATTATGAAATTGCACCTTAAAGGTTGAACTTTCTTTTTATTCCCATAACCCCATACTGTACCCCGTACTGTGTTATATTCTTTCTTGAATTGTTTTTTTATTGTGCTAAATTTTTATCCCGTTGCATATCTCCGCGTTACGAATTCAGAGGAGTTTATAAAATCGCCATATCGATGCTACATTACGCGTTGCATCTAATAAATTGTTAAGAAAAAGCATGCAAGTAGCATCACGAGCCAACTTCGATAGTTTTATCGAGAAAGTCGAATTAACCTCGACGCCGTTAGGTATACGTGACGCTACCACGATATTCGGTAGTTTCGCAGGCGCGTCCGTACGTCTGACTCTTCACGACCACTACTACTTGTTCCCGCAACTAAAGTCGTCTATCCGCCTACACGCCTTGCTGCATCAATGTACTACGTAACGAGGTAAAGGACAAGCGCACTGCAGCAGTACACATAGTGCACCGGTCTCTTCGACACGTGAACGTTGCACGTCGAGGATTTAGTCACCGAGAGTGAAACGACTCGTCTGTGCGGAATACGAACGAACGTCGTAGTAGCCGTGAGCGCAACTCTGCAGTCTAAACGCCGAAGACCGAAGCGCGGAGGAAAGTACGGAAGATAAAGGTACACGATAGAAGTTAGGAACGGAGAGCGGGAGTGAAGAGCAAACACGATATCCGAATGAAACGGTACGATTTTGCCACGAGCTAACGTCGTAAAGCGAATTATGACTTCCGCGTAATTTACGAACCTTCGGGAGATATACGAAAGAGCACCAAGCGCGCTGTCTCTCGCTCTCTCGGCGTAACTCCAGCGACACCAACTTTTCGGTGGCTTTCGTATGTGTCTCTTGGCTCCTCTGATTCGTCGTTCCTCGATTTCGCTGTTTTCATCCACGTAAACGCGTGTGTACGTGCGATCCATGAATATACTATAACTACTCTCTATCTATACCAGCGATATCTCCTCGATGATGTCACGTTTGCGTGATTTGTATCAATCGTGACTGCACGCCGCGGATAAAGGGCGACCGAATCCCTCTATAGCTATATGCGCCCACGTTGCGAAGGTTTATTGCTGAGGTCGGGGAGGAAGAGAGGGATGAGAGCCACGGGATTTTAGCTGAGCTAATAGTTTCGCCAGAGGTTTAACGGCAAAAGGAGAAAAGAGAAAACATCGGAAAGGAGAGCAAGTTGGCGAATAACGTACGAGATAGAGAGTCACGTTATTCCAGGAACGCGTTGTAGTATGTTACGCTCGAGGCTCGATGCTACTACTAGACATCGTAAAATTGTGAATCTAAAGAGGGATCAGTCGGTGAGCTTTCGTATTCCCCTCACTCCGCTTTGCCACGTTTGTTTGATTCAATCTTCAACGTATATAGATATGTGTGTGTATTTCGTTCTCATTGAAATTCGATACCCTCGAGAAACTTATTGAAAAGTCAAAATAGAAACGCGAGTTATAGTAAACAGCAATCATACGCTGCAGCTGCAGTGTTCCAAATATATTTTTCACGCGTGAGTCATCCTCTCGATTTACCATTATGAGAATTCGTATAAAATAACAAAGAAAAGTCCGATTTGTCGAAACAATTTCAAAAAATTAAATCCACTAGAGTCGTATTTTTTTTTTTTTTTAATAAAATACACGAAGAAAAACTCATTTATTTTCAACCTTAAAAGTTATTATGTCTGTTTCCGTTAGCCGTGAAAATTGTTTCAAAATCTCATTCACCGGTGTCTTCATCGATCTTACAATACGATCGCGAACATAGCATCAACATTTTTGTGACCATATAAATTATCTATTACGTCAAACGTAATTTCTACTTCTTCTTCACATCTCCTTCTCTCGTCGTCAAGTCCGTGATAAATTTTGGTACTCCCCCCGATTCGACTTGGTTATTCCACACGTATATATAATTGCGCGTTCCTTTGCGAGGGTAATAAATCATGAGTGCAAGAGCTCGAAGAGCACACATATAGAGAGTACCTAACTCTCCGTCGGTGGTTCTTTCCGAGAGAGTTAAGTTTCACCGTACCAGCGTCATCCTCTTCGGTGATTCATCTAGCATATGTCTAATTCGGATATGGTATTGCTCAGTGCTATGCTACCCTCGTTTCCCCTCTCGCGAGAGCAAAAGAGGCAAACCGGGGAGCTCTCTGTGTGCTCTAATCACGAATCCTCACCCAGCGCTACTTCGCGACTAGACGTATAAATTAGACATTAGTTATGTACGTCTTGCTCGATCCGTCTTCAAGCTCACTTTGCCTACCTAACATCGCTAGAGAGTGAAAAGTCTGTGCGCTGCGCGCGGTATATTCCGTCCCTCTCTTAAACTTAGTCGTCGTCTGATATATACTTTTTGCTCGAGGCTCCTTCTCGTCCACCGACACACGGCAATAAATAGAATGTATATAATGTGACGCTTGGTGGATGTTATAGAGAGAGAGACGCGACTGAGGGTTTTGCCAAGCGTGGCAGAGCATCAAGAATCCCGAAGCTCTTCGGTGCATTGTACGTACGTGTGGGAGTTCCCGACAAGCTTTTTCACCCTATCTATGTATAATACGGCAAACTTTGATTTACAATCTCAACGTTTTTCAATCGGTCTAACGCACACACAAGGGAGTACGACGTACACAAATAGATATCGAGGATAGACGGAGAAACATCGAGTCTGGTGGCTTCATAGTATAATAGTGCACGAAGAATCTTGTACACACGTGCATTGGCTCAGACCAGCGGACACTCGGTGATCCGAAAACAGAAAGGATAGTTCCGGTTCATTAAGCGCTGGCAGAGACTATGCCGTCGCTGACGAGAACGATCTTTGTCCGCTGCGTACTTTTTTTTTATCCTCGTAAATGAATTGTCTTTAACTCTCTATGCAAAATATATATATTTTTTATTTAAGGGTTTCGAAGTGAAAAAATCATATTGCGTTAACATTTTAAAGGGTTGCGGCGATAAGAATTTTAATTAATTTTTTTTTAGTTGTACTTCATTTTTTATTTCTTTACTTTATTACATCACATTTTTTGGTCTTTTTTTTTTTTTGTACTTTTTATTTAATTTTTGATAGTCAGTGCTGCTGCACGGAGATACGGGTCGACTTCGCATTGTTGAAATAATATATTCTCATGACAATTGTGAAACTGGGTGAGTTCACTCTCTGCATAGTAGATGCAGAACAGTTATTCGTTTCTGAACGCAGCTTCGTCTCACGCTTGAAATATTTGGCGTTAATTAGGCAACGGGGCAAGAGAAGGCAAGTCGTTGGACGCCGTGTTTCGGCTCTTATACGTCGCGGACTAACTGCGACGAAATTCATTACTTGTCGCCCCACGACGACAATGCGAACCGAGTCTGTCTAAGTTTGCCGTATTCGTGAATGTTATTAACGTTCACCGGGTATGAGGGAAACAGAGGTACGTCCCGGAGACTTGAGCAAACCGCACAGAGACATAGAAGAGAATCCCTGGCTGCTCGTCCGAGCTTCCCGCGGCGACAGAGGCATAGCAACCCTTGACAGACCTATGCCAGACGCACTGCTAGGGTAAACGAAAGGACGAGAGGGAGAGAGAGAGAGAGAAAACCGGAAATGTGTGAACCGACGTCTTCCAACCCTGAAACTCTCACTTCGCGAGAGACTCTCTACTTTGATCACAGTCAACGCCACGGGGCTCAGCCGGAACTTTGCTTTACCCGTAGCACTTCAGCGCACACGTCGTACTTGGCGTATATAGTGTACTACAGAGAAATTTCGCTTTTACATTCCGCAATAAAAAAAAAAATTACTCCGTAGAAATACAGTCGCCAATTCGGTTCTTTTTTTACCGTTGAGTAATAAAGTTAACATTTTATTCGACGATGAATATAGAGGGCGTGAAAATCCAAGAAATCGCTTTACACAGTTTTTGGAATTTTTTAATGTTGAATCATTACTCATTAAGGAGATATCATGTTTTTAGTTGGCAGTGTTTTGGACAGTGAAATTGGTTTACAGAGTTTTACCAAATTCGGAGGAAAATGTTAAAGATTAAAAATGCGTGTTTTAAACGCCAATTGCCTAAGGGAAACCTTAGACGCAGACATACCAAAAAAAGCTTATTTTCATTAACATATCCTTACAAGAATTTTTTTTTTATTTAATTCTAAATGATTTTTTCCTTCCTGGAAAAGTCTTTGAACAACTAAAATTGATGCGATCTAAATTTCTAAATATAAGGAAGACAGTCTATAGTCTTCCAGGAACGCGACATTTCTACCCTAAAATTGCGGAGAAGAAACTCAGCAAGACACCAGCAGCCATGTTTCAGTATTAAGAAGGCTTTGGCCTCCCATGATTTAAATAAGCTCGTGCTGCGCGAAACCTTCGTAGCATACTACAGTCTACAATAGCCTGGATTCTACCCTTCGCGATACTGTATAAGAGGTCAACCTCTGAAAAGTCGTAGGTACTCGAATTTATGAGAAAACGTCGGGTACAGCTTAGCTTCTCTTTTGCCCGCGCATCTTTCGGCCCTTCGTCTTGCTCGGCCTCGATTCATTCCTTCACCCCGAGCCTTCCCTCTCCTCCTATACGTGTCATATCCCCCCTCGAGTTCCCTCGTAACTCTGCCGAATAGCGGCAAGATGCACGAGCCCACGTTACTCTTACTTTTTCTTCCGGGTGAGACACTTACACGAAGACATCCCATAATCTGCGAACATTTTTTTTACCCATGTTTCTCTTTTTTTTTTCGTCCCAGTGGGGAAAAACGAATAAAGACGAGAAAAAAAATGTGCGTTTCCACGACGTGAAAAGTCCATTTGGGTGGAGAATTTTTTTTATCTGACATTGGAAGGTCTGTCTACTACGGCTATGACTACTAGAGCGTTCGCTGTTGCTATCGAACTCTACCCAGTGAATGGCCGACTCGATTGAACGGTCAGAAAGATATCAAAGTGTGCCAATCACTCGCCATTGGACTCGGACGGCCAATAACTATACGAAATAATGTATATGCGCCATCTGCTCGAGGTTGAGCAACCCCAGTGGGATCGTGACGCAACGCCCACGTGTTTGAGAAACGCGGAACGTACAAACGAACGACGATTGATTGATTACCCATTGTCGCGACGTGCGCCAGCTAGGAATTCTACGCGTAACACACACACACATATATTTCTCGTATGATATTATTCACAGCGTTGATAATCATAGTCCACTCTAACATGTGACACGGGTGTTGCGTTAAAAATAAGTGGTAACGGATATTATAGACAGACGAGTACCTGATACGTTACTACGTGCGCGATATCGACGATAGTGAAAAATTCCGAAAAAAAAAAGAACCGAAACTAAATTAGTTATGAATATTTTATTACTTAAATTTCGCCATTTTGATTTCGTTACGGGAAAAGTGTTCTTTAAAAACGACCAAAATATGTGAAGGAAAAATTGAATAGTCCAAAATTTGTTGAAACAGATACCAATTTTTCTTCCAATAGTAAAAAAGAAATTTAAAAACATCGGTCGATTTTCGAGAAATTCGATACTACATTGTCAAATATTAGCTTAAGCATAGAGGTCACGAAACGAGTATATAGCGAGGGTTCGCTTGAATACTCTAAAGTTTCGATCGCGAAAAACAATTTAAACTTAACTCCGAGATGAAGAACGTTGAGTCGAGTATATGTCGCGCGTCGCGAAGCATCGACTTCCGAAGAAAATTATAAAAGAAAAACAAAACCGGATGAGAAAAACATCGAGAAAAATTCACGCGAAGAAATGCCAGCGTTCGCATGAATTCTCGAAAGTTTCGTCTACGAGGGATATAAGTCAAACTGCATTTACAGTTGGGCGAAAACGTTGAGACGCAAGAGTGAGAGCAATTAAGACGGCTTGTGTACCTCGTCACCGTCACAGACTTTTGCTCGGTTTTAATTTTAAGTTATACTACGTGACGCTTCCGCGGGGCGTCGTCGTCGTTAGAGTGCAACCCAACGCAGTGGAAGAAAACGACGAAGAATAAGAAGAGTGTAAGAAAAAACAAAAAAGAAGAAAAAAAATATATGGATGCAAGGAATTTCGTTGAGGAGTTTCCTAACGCTGGAGCGAAGAGTGAGCTACGATGAGGAAGAGATGTGAAAGAGGTCACCAAGTTCTTCACAGAGATAAGAGGAGGCGCTGTCGGATTAAGCTGGAAAAGGTTCCGCGGCTCCGATCTCAAGTCATTTTTCTTCTTCGCGAAAAAGTTTGCGGCATTTATTCGACGGTTATTAATGAAGACACAGTCGCATTAAGCGTGGCTTACCATCAAATTGAAATGTGGGTCATTCGATATACATTTTTTTTCCATCATTTTGCCAACACAATTCACCAAGTTTCCGGGATCATTGACTCTTCGCTATCGAAATTTCGTCATTATACTCAAGTCGAAATTAAATAAAAAAAATTTGTTGAGAATTCATATATATTTAGTATATAGTGCGATGTAAAGAATTCGCTTAAGCCGGCGTAACCCGAAGAAAATTGATGAACGCGAAGCCGTGGCGTCGCGGACCGATCTCATCGAAGAGAACCTCAACAGTTAACAATAATCGGTGGCCTTGCGCCAGAATTCTCAGACTTTGACGAGCCGAGAAAACGAATGACACGAATTCTCGTAAACCAACGTGGTGGTGAGTTTAACGAAACATAGACACACACATAGGCATAGATACGCAGACGTGGAGCTTATATAGCGAAAGCCTACCGTTGAGTATTATCGCAGAATGCGACATTTAATATTCCATTTTTCCGCTTGGAACATTGTCGGTCGAGCGATCCCCGTGCCAAGATCGACGAATCCGGTTATTCGGCGGATCATTTACATTTAACTTTCAGCTGATATATTATTTCCAACGTATATATACAATTTTGAATGAAATCCTCATTCGAACGAAGACAATTCAATCAACAAAATAGAAATTGGTAGATTTGTTATTTCTTCGGGAAAATTCGGGATACGAGAAGACGCATCAACCTTGAAGATGCAACGTAACACGAGAGCTCACGTGTGTTTTACGCAGCGCGTAATATTTGTTTTCGGAGATGAGTCAGTGTTGAAGCATATGGCGATGCGAGGGGTAGAAGAAAACACGTCTGCTAATTTTACGAGTTTGAATGACGCGTCGATGAAATATTCAGCTACAATGAGCGATTTTAGAATGGAATGTATAGGGATGATATATCGTTTATATTTAATTCGCAAACAAATTTTTCGTTCCACGCGAATTTGATTTACCAGTCAACGAGAGGCACGCCGCGGAATGTACAATGAAAAAAAAAAAAAAAAAACGCAAAGAGTGCACGTGACTCGTCAATTTGACAAAAAATTGCTGAAATAAATATTCGCCAAAATTAACACTATTAATCGACTTAGTGCCGCTATATTTCAAAAAGTCGATATGTTTATATATAATACAAAAATACACCGTCTTAAAATAGAAACAATCAACTTTCGATTTTCCTTTAACGTTTTCCGGTCAGTCTAAACATCTTTAAACTACTAATAGGTGGACGCGAGAATGTGGGAGAAAATTATGTAGACTATCATCATCATTTAATGTTTCGCGATGTTTTACAATCATGAAGAACCCAAGAGCCGCGGATATAAAATCTAAATGCTTCGAGATAAACGACGTTATAGCAATAACAATACGACAAGAACGCGGGAGCACCTGTTCGTCTTAAATTTTGTGATATTTCGCCCACGCTTTTTATTATTCGGTTCGTATAACCGCGGTCAGAGAGGAGATCTCGCGGATGGAAACAGTCCTTGACTCGAGTCGAATAAATTTATGTATTTCACTGTGCAACGAGAATCTTCGTTTGTCAAGGCTATTTGGCGCCGCGAAAATGCATCACTGACCAAAATAGCGTTAAATTTATTTACTAATCCCGCTGCGAAAGAGATTGAACAAACGATAATATATCCGAGGGTCCAGTGCACTCTTCGAGTGCGCGACATCGACGATAACCGACTGTCCGAGTGCAACTCAAGCGAACTATCACTTCATAAAGTGTTCAACAACGAGGAACGATAATTGAACAACCAAAAAGCGAGAAACACATTTGGCCGTTTGACTTTGGCACGTGATTACCGTCAGCATCATCGTCCAACGAGAACTTTGTGTAACTTTTGGAGACACTGGCAAACCCATTTACCAAAGCGAATTGTGTTCATCGCCGCGTACACTCTCAACGTTATGTTTTGTTTACAGAAAGGGTTGGTCGCTATCTACTGTCCCCATTTTGAAATTCGTTTTGTAACGAATCGGAATAAAAAACAAAAAAATGAGCGGACATTTCCCCAAAAAAATAGCGTCAACATGACAGTAGATCAATTTTTTTTTAAGAAAAATAAAAAAAGTTACGACGACTGGATGCAATTGTAGATCGATAAGATAGTGGTTTTTGCGAGATTTTTCACCGCAAATTCTAGAAACTATTTATCATTTTTTTTTCTCCGACAACATTTGATTACAGGAGATCGTTGCGTACTCAACACTCTCAGCGTTGCCGCATTATAAAATGATTTTTTTTACATTCACTAACATTTATTCCCAGCAATTAGAAATTACTGATGTTGTCGATTAAAACGTAACAAAAAACACCAAATATTACCATAGGTTTTAGAAATTAATGTGTTTCTTAACCAAGTGCTTCAAAAGTCCAGTATCACGTTTACCTACGCAGCCAAAAATAGTTTTTTCGTCAGGTTTTCCACGTCTGTACCTCGAAACTTTCGAAAATTCCTCCTAAAGAAACCTATAGATCGAACGAAGTCTCGAAGAAACCTCGAGGAAGAAGAACACTCTCAATCTTGTTCCAGGATTGAAAAAGACAAAAAAAAATACACACACGCAGACCCACACAGTCGAAAAAAATAAAATAAAAGATAAAAGGATTAGAGTCGAGATAGAAAGAGAGCGAAGAATCGTGGTGACTCCCGGAGGTATTTATACAGAGGCTGGAGTGTCGCCAAAAAGCTCGAACCGACCCTATCTATCGTCGGAACAACTCGCGAGTTTCGTTTCCACTCTTTCCCTTCTCCCTCTCTCCTTTTACTTCTAACTCTCTATCTATCTTCTTTCTCTATTCTCCGTTGTTCCCTCCGCGCCATTCGGCTTCTTCACCGGGGGCCAAGAGAGTGCTTGACACCGTCTCTCTACCTACACCTAGGGTGACGCGTTATATGCCTATCCCATTGGCACTCGACTGCACCTCTTCTCCTCGTCGTCCTCATCGTTCTCTCTCTGATTCTCATCTCTTTCTTTCCCCGCTTTCTCCACCACGAGACTCTTTCGATCTCTCACTTCAGCTTCCAGCCGATGGTTTATTTGTCAAACACTCGAAGCCATCGAAGCACAAGCGTGGAAGGCTACCCCTCTCGCCCCGAAGACGAAATTGAAGAGCTGCTTGTGTGGGGTTGTGGTAATGGCCAGGGTCACGGCGTTATGCCTCGTGCATAGGCCATCACTTCACCCTCTCGTCACTAATACTCCTCTGTATACTCTCAGCATAGAACTACACCCGTAGGAGTTTGTGATCGCGATAACAAGAGGTTAAACTCAAAATGGTTACAGCGATTGGCCGCCGATGATAATCCGTTATCGACGTTCCTATATTTCTGTTAGAATAGTACGAAATATATAGTTCGCCTTATATTTTAACGCCCAGCGACTTCTGAAGATTCGATAACACCGGAAGAGAAAATGAAAAAAAAATTCCGAAATTAACAAATTTAAAGTAGAATCTCGAAGTATTGTTTTTTCTTCGATGGCAGAGGAAAAAAACCACAAATCGTTGCTACAATCAAACGCAATAAACGCGACTTACGCTCGACGTAAAGTATCCTGTCGTCAAAGGGTTGAACGAACGTTCTATCCCCGAAGCAGTATAACGTTGATGGCAATGCAGTCCTTCGTATTCTACTTTGTTGCGAATGTACGTAGCTGGAGTACAACCGAGAAGAAGCCAAAGGCTTAATAATTCGTCGACGAAAACGACGACTCGTTTCACGACGAAGAGTTTAGAGACGATGCGGACGATATCGAATCACGCTGTTTGCCAAGAATTCGCCTTCCGGCGAGACGACAAGTACGAAGACGACGACGAAGACGAGAATCGAATGAGCTTAGGAGAGATAGGCAAATGCGCGTGAAAACAATGAATTACGGCCAATTTTCTCGCGTTGTCTAAAGATAATATATGTTCGATGAGAAGAAACAGTGGAGGCTTTTGAGGAGCAGGTAAGGATGAATTTCACAGTGTTAATGCAGCGGACCAGGACAAGAAATGACGCTCATTAAAGTGGTTACGAAGGAATCATCGGTTAGGTAGACGAGCCGCGACGTTGGGCGCGTGCAACGGTCACCGGCAGCAACAGCCGCAACGAATAGCAAAGGCACACAAGAGGATTCGAAATAATAATTAATAGTCCACGAGAGATAGACAAAGAGAGGGAACGAAGAGACGAAACTAGAAGACGCGTTCCTCAAGAAACGACGAGGAAATACTCCTGACCCCATTCCGTCGACCTGATTTACCGCGAGAAGGAATCGAGACTCTCACTTCGGGTTTATGTGATGTGAGAATGCGCGCGTGTGATCTACTTATTATTATTGAATTTAAATATGTTTAGACACACTAATAGGGGTGAATGGAAGATTGTGGATTTTAGACGATGTGGCAACATATGACTTACGAAATCGATGAAGTTGAACGCGCTAATGAGACACTCTGATTTGGTATCGGAGATGTTCAACTGCTATTTTTACACCACTTCATCGTTTCCCAAGCAACCAATTAATGTCTATCGTGGTGAGAAAAGATTGAGCAATATAAAAACAATGAAAACATTTTTTCGGAAAAAAAAAAAAAAAAAAAAAACTTTGAGTAATAGTCGAAATGACGAACAGATTCGATGCAGATCGACGAATGCAGATTCACGAATTTGCATTTCAGGTCAACATTTTTGTTATAAATAACTGCGAAATAAAAAAAAAGGAAAAAACAATGTAATAGTGAAGAGAACAATGTTCGAGTATAAATGCCTTTTTTACGAAATGTTAATCTCTTCTGACAGGAAATCACGCGACTGCTATCGCTCGCTAACTTACAATTGCAACGTTATTGTTTTCGCAAAATTTTTTATTTTTCCTTTTTATTCTTTGTATTATTTTTTTTGTTTCTGTTTTCTACGGGCGAATCTATTCTTGCGAAAACTAAATCCTAGCAGATCTCGTTTCACCGCGCAAAACAAGCGAATACAGATCCGGCTGTTGTATACGCGGGCTCTCGAGACAGATCCGCAAGCCGCGGCATATAAAAGTACGGTATATTAAAACTGCATCTTCCGTAGTCTACAACGAGAAAGCGATGAGAACGCCCGATGTAAAACGCGAGCAGCAGCAATAGCAGCAGCAGCCGGTGGCCTTCGCGTAGCTACGGCTCCGGAAATGAATCTCTCGGCGTGGAGAGCCCGATACCGGAAGAAATTTCGAGCTTGCAGCCTTCGGGACTGTAGCGAAGAGAAAGAACCCCTGCCCCGTGACTGCCTTCCTGTCTACCGCCTTCCATCTCCCTTTCCCTCGTTTCCTTCGATTTTCTCGAGCCGAACCCGACCGGCGTGTCAATCTTTTTCCTTTTTTCTTCGTTTATTTATTTTTTATATGGTATATATATATTTTTTTTATACTTTTATTGCAATCCATCTGAAGCTCTTTCGTAGTGGCAAACGACGACGTCATTTCCCTGCAAAAGATTGCGCCATCGGATCAAAGAGCGTAATGAAATATTTATGGCGCTCCAGTCACCCGATGGCTTCGATCGGCACGTAAAGTATAGAGGGTATTTTATTTTATCCGATGAAATTTTATAACGAGAAAAATCGGAAAAGAGAGCTGATACGATATTTCACGATTCTGCCTGTCCGTCTGTCTGTCATCGAAAATTTCTCGAGAAACCTCGAACTGTTCAGAGGGAGAGATCGGGGCGATGAGGGGGTGAAGCGCTGGTTCTTCCACGTAACCAGAAGAAGCGCGAAAAGCTCGCGGAAAACTTCGAGCTGATCCGCGCAGTTTTCAGCAAAGAGTAGAGAAAGATGAAAAAAAGAGAAGGTAAATCCGGAGCGTGACTTTTTCTCTTCCTTTTCTCGCGCCGGTTCGTCTCGTATCCTCATCTCTAAGATCGCTTTTTTTTCGTCTTTTTTTTTTTAGTTCTTTCTTTTCTCTTCTCTCTCCCCGGTCACGTAATTTCCTCGAACGGCTTCGCGATCGCAGCGAGAGAAGAGGGGAAAAGCACTGAGAGCGAGAACGACGACGACGTTGGATCCATGTTGCTCCGGCAACTGGTCCAAGGTGAAAGAATAGCCGGAAGAAACGTGCGCGCCTTCTCGCGAGCCTCGAGGGGATGAGTTTTTCTTACCCTCCGCCATCGGTAGACGTTTTCGATCGAGCGTCGGCATGGCAACCCGCGGTAAGACGCTTTTCGAATGGAATCTCGAGTGCTTACTACGAATGTACGTGTACCAAGTCTCGATGGGCCGTCGATACAGATGCATTGTACAAGATTTATCATCTATTCTTTTTTCGTATGTCGAAATTGTGGAGTGGGAAACGTTTTATTGCTCGAAAAATAAAAACTAAATTTCGAATAATACGGTTCAACATTCGAAATATTAATTTTGTGCCGTTTTTTTTCTGTAAAATTTTAGTTAATTATTTCTTTTTCGCGCGATGTCCGCATCTGATTTTTAACGGTTACATTGAAAATACCATGCGTTACCTTCGACACGATTCTTGTGTTAGAAATGTTTTCACTTTACTTATTTTTATTTGTTTGTCTATTTGAAGAAAATGAAAAAACATCGCGGATATTTTTGATCCCCTTGTTAAATTCGTCTTTGTCAAGTAAGAAACGCAGTGGGAGTCGAGCGGAAATTTAGCTTTGCTCAACGAATAATAACGAACGCGTCAACGCGTTCTCGAAGGCCGGCGAGACCAACGATCGATCCTTCGATCTTTAGACTCACCCCGCGTCTCGGGCGCGCGTCCGAGTGCCTATTTATACCGTATAGAACACCTTTGCGTCTAGTCTCGCGTTCGCGCGAGAATGGATCGCGATTGACACGCGCGATCCCAAATAAAAAAAGATCACTTCTCGTATCAACGCGCGTACATGTATTCTCCGTCCCCGAAGCTTGCAAGAACGATGCAAGGAAACAAAAAAACCGAAAAAAATAAAATAAAATCGACGACGTAAACATATAACTTAGCTGAACATATCTCGAGAATAAATATCTGTTCCACAAAGAATTTTCATCGTTCCAAATTTAAAGAAAAAAAAAGCTTCGAATCCACGAACGATGTTTTACTTTATCATATTTTTTCTTCGTTTTTTTTTTGTGTTTTTCCCCTCGACGCGCGACAAGGATTTTCCATATAAATTACCGAAGCACGAGTGCTGGAAAGTTAGCGAAATATCGAATTACCTTGTCAGCTTGACGACGTCTCCCGATCACTCCGAGTCCCGTTTCTCCGCACCTCCGGTATTATAATACCGAAAAAAACTGTCGAGACACATTTTTACCGCTCGCGCGTGCACACTTGTTTTTTTTTTCTTTTTCTTTTCCCGCCAGGAAAGCTTTCGAAGATCACGCGGCGGCACGAACGTTTTATATCCCCCGTGCTGCCGCTCGAGCAATGCTCGAATGATAAATAATACGAAAAATAATTAACAAACAAAAAAGTTTCACTTCATTCGCAGCCTCGTAGCAGAGATAGGCGAGTTTTCATCGTCTTCCTGTCATCTCTTCTCACCCGGCGTGATCATTCCCGTCCCCCACTAGAGCACCAGCTACACAGCTGATTTATCATCGACACTAACGAAATTTATTTTTATTCTTTTCTTCTATTCAACCATCGATGAACAAACACTCGAACAAATATCCAAACGGCACCAATTATCGTATTATTCAAGCAAAATAGATCGCGGAACAACATTCGACCGCCATCTTCTTTTTAGATACTTCGATATATAATTTGATTGTATTCACACAAATTTAACAGACAGGAAAAAGAACTTTGAGAACGAAACTGCTGATATACATTGTAATTGATATGAAATAACCAGAGTTAAACGATTTGTGTAACTACTACACGAGAAAACGAAACGCGACGCGAGAATTAGAGAACTTGTTCGGGGCCTGTCGTCGTCGTCGAGTCGACGGCGAGCCGCGTGTGATGCGAGATAGTTGTTTGTCGGTGGCAGAGCGACGGCAGACCAGTAGCGACGGCAGCGGCGGCGCTCGAAAACGGGGGACGCCCACCACCTGTGGTACACGCCGTCGTTGGCTCTGCCGCGTGTACTCGTCTCTCGCTCGTTTTCTCTCTGATCTCTTTTAGTGGTAGTTCGGCGACGTGAACGCCGCGACGAGAAACTGCGGGGCTATCTCGTGTCTAGTATGCGGACTCTCTACTATATGCCGTTGGGGGCTCTTACTCGCTCTTCACGCTGCTCTGATTCGGCCCGAAAATCAACGGAGAGACACACAGAAAAGCTTACCAGCTCTCTGTCTGTGTTGCTGCGAACGCCGAGGACAGGCGGTGAGGAAAATCTATTTTTGTTTAACGTCGACAATGGCGTCGACGAAAACGTCGATAGGAGAAACGACGAAACTCATTTGGAATGTTTTCGTCTCGGGTTTTGCCATTAGGGAAATTAATATTTGGATAATATTGGGTTATTCGCATGCGCGTCGTTTCGTTATGAATAAATTATTTTGAGGATATCAGGCATTAGTGCAAACATTCGATTTAATGGGATTAATGTATTAACGAAGAAATTATTAAGTGAACGATGACTATAAAATTGATCTACACGTCGACAACGACCAATTTATTTTTAACGATTAATTTTAAGTAAATGTCATCTATTTTTTTTTTTGTGAGATATCGAGACTCCTCCGGAAAACAGAGACGGAACACGGTGTGGTTTGATTAAACGAGAAAAATTAGCGTAATTTGTCGAGAACTTTGTTGATTGGATCCTTTTTTTTCCCTTCACTGGAAATTAATTCCCTCTCTCGGTCGCTCCGCTCTCGTTCGTGGCGTCGCGCGATGATCGCTAGCGACACGTGCAACGCTTGTTCGCGATGTTAACGCTGTAAATCACATTCAAATCTCACAAACCGCATTCATCGGTCGTAGCGTTCTACTATTCCCGAAATGACTCTTTACACCGTTTCGGAATAGCGTCTCGATAAATAAAGTCCACAATAAAGCTTCACGCGCTCGACTTTGTCGACGAATTAATCATGCAGGCGCCGTGCAAGCGTGACTTCTATAATTATGTGGACATTAGAAAAGCTCGAGTGAATACAAAGTAATACAAAAGTTATTACATAGCTGGATGCGCGTTAAAAAAATGAAAGAAAAAAAAAATAACAAAAGCGTCGGCGTAATGGGGAACGTATTCGTCGAAACATTACTACGCGAGCTCTGCCAGCAGCATAATATCAGACTTAACAATGTTGTTTATTTTCAAAAGCTTCGCACAATTGTACGCGCACATGCCGCACCCTCAGAGTGGCATTGAGAAAACGTTGGCCCAGAAAACTTTAATGAATGTATATTTTTCTCTTTCGTTCGCCCGTTCTCGATTTCTTTTTTTTTTCTGTCGTTGATTCCCTTCTTCTGCTTCGTCATAGGCTACCGTGCAGTCGAAACTCAGCAGAGTTCGAGGCGCGCACACGCGTCGTTCAGCATCAGCCGCGCGCACTGTGAACCCCGCTGACTTCTTGCTTAACGTACTTTCTTCCGCGTGCTTTTATATTTAGATTTCTAAAGACTCCGCACGCGCGCGCGCACCCGCGACTCGATAGGCCGAGTCGTTTCCGTTTCACTTTTCTTTCTTTCTCCCTCTGCCTCTCCATTCCTCCGCTTCGAAACTGTTCCCATTTTCACGAACCTCTCTCTAATGGCCTTAGCTGTTTGAAAACTTCAGCGTCTTACAAGCCCCCGGAAATATACGAGAGTCGCATTATATTATTGTCTTTACCGTGCCTTACACTCTCTAAAAAAGACTCGAAGTTAATAGATCTCATTGGAACGAGTCTTTCGAGTTTACGACTTTTTGATTTATGAGGCTAATGGCGAAAGGCTTCTTCCGTTTTTCAAAGATACTTTAAATGCTCTCTCGTCTCGTTTTTTGTTTTATCAAAAATAGACCTGTTGAAAAAAAAGTCGGTTGCGAGTAAAACATTTTCAGTGAAATCAATTGCAGCGTAAAAAAAATGCACTCATTATTTTAAGTCGATAAATAGTTTTTTTTTCAATGCTTCGCAATATGCAAGATTTTTCGTCAGCAACGCATTGTTACTTTTGATTTATTGCAGAATCGCATAAAATTTTTCGAAACAAACTGCAATAAAACATAATTACGGCTATAGACATATATTTTTTTTTTTAGGTTAAATCGAATAAAAATTGCGCTTTGACCGCAGTTTTTTGCTTCGTGCAAACTTCAATACACAGAAACGCAAAGAAGAGGTGAGAAAAACGATTAAAAGGCTGTCGTGCCACTGCGACTGTTGAGGTGTCACGTGCGAGACCAGCATTAACCGTAGTATCCCAGTTCCGTGGTTGGAATTGCGTGACTGCAGTCGCGAAGCAGCAATGGTATACACAGGGACGGCGTGTAGCGACGGCGGAGAAGTAATAGAAGAAGAAGAAGAAGAAGGGGTTAGTAGACGCGAGATAGCCGCGGGTGAAATTGCTCTTTTTAACCCTGAAACGGAAGGGTTGCCGAGGCGGTAGGGGTGGACGATGAGGATGGCGCGAGGGAATGTTTCCCTCACTTATCCTGTTCTCTATAGGTTTCTCCCTCTCTACTCGCGGTACGACCGAATCCGTGTCTCATCCAGTTAGCTTGATAGCCGGCACGACTATACACCCGCACCTAGAGCTTTACTTGCTCAGCGCGCTCGTCTGTCCGCCCCCTCACCCCGTCGTAACTGCAACGGTGCTTCACGTGCACGTTGAAAAGTTTTCTCAACCATTCGTGGTCGCGCCAGGGCAAACACCTGTTTGCCGTGCATGCTGACAACCGCGAAAGAGAGGGTTGAAAGCTCCGAAGCGTTTCGTCTATCTGACCCCCGAGAATTTTTTTACGCGATGCTACTAACGAAAAATTGAGAATAACTACGAAAAGTAAGTAAATCAATAATTTGACTTATTAGAATAGTTTTTTTTTGTTTCTTATCGATGTAACTCTATTTTTTATTCCTAAGGTAACTGGATAAAGGTTCTCCAAGGACCACCCTCGTCAAAGAGGACATCGCGCAGTCTGAATATCGACGAAATACACTACAAATCTAAAACGTTTTATTAGCCGACAAATATTGATGATAAGCATTTTCATTGTTGTCTTCGATAAAAATAGGGTAACGGGGGTTGTGAGGTATCCGGCATACGGCTTACACGTGTCAAAGGTGTGCCAAAACATCGCGATATATATCTCTCCGCGTAAGTCGTAAACGAATGACTTTGTGACACGTGTGTTACAAGTTTTTACCATCTTTTGTCATGGCCACTGTATTAGACGAGGGATGAACGGGAGCCTATGTTGCCGTAACATTGTCAGTGAGAAGCAGATAGAGGTATGACGGGACCTGCGGAAGGGACAATATTCCTAAGGAGAATCGATTCGTCTAAGGGCGTAGGCTATACGTTAACGGCGGAGGTTGGGAATAGCCTCCAGGGAGAGATCCCGTCACGAGACTCTCGGCCTCGAGGCGAAACCCCTGCACAACGCGATCCCCAAGCCACCCTTGGCTACGAGAACGGTCGTCTCGCGCGCCAACTCAGCCAAATTAATGCCTGTCCCGAGCAGTAACTTATCCGCCACCCGGTATATTATGGCTCGCGATCACCGTCCTTCTGACGTATGGCCGACTATTTTCCGTGGCTCGACTCGCCATTTCTCAGGGAACGCGGGTGAGCGTTTCAGCATCCAGGGAAATAACAGTCACGAGCTTTTGCTTCCAGATATACCGGCTGCTAAATCCACGTCCGAAATCGATGTTCGCTCTATAACCACAACGAGAGAGCGCGCGCGATCTCTTCCGCGTTCTCTCGTGCGAAAGATCCGCGCATTTTTTTTTTTCTCTTTGACGGAAAACGAATGGAGAAAGACAACCGAAGAGAAAGAATGAAAGGGAGCTACTGAACGGAATCCACGGACGTGAAACGGAGGGCATAGAGAGAGGTATAGAACGGGCATTAAGAAACGAAAGGAAGAATAACATTCCGCTATCCGAGACGTCGCTTTCGTATTTTTTTTTCCCGGAGGTAGAAAGAAAGATCGGAGATGAACGTTAAACGTCGTTCGTTAGAATCGTGACTCGCGAAATTAAATTTCGTTTGATAGCTCCCACCGATAATTTCAGGGTAAAGTAGAAAAAGAAGAAACTTAAGGTTGACATAAAACAGACAAAAACAAAAATCGAAAATGCTTCGGAGGTTTTTTGATCGTTTTAATGAAGGACAAGGATGAAGACGATTATATGGTAAAGGAGGCGGTGAAATTAGATTTGTACGATGATCAGGCGCCAGTAGAAAAAGCGTTGAATGTACGAAGGTGGCAAATTTTTCCGCGGAATCTATTTTTTTTTGCTTGTATTTATTTATTTTTGTCTTGTTTTTCCTGCACTCCTGTGTACCGGATGACGTTTTAAGGTGGTTGTGATAGGTCTGGTGCATCTGTAACGTCTGCATTCTTTGGCTCGTTGCCCGTTCTCTCGTTGCCTCGCGATCTCCCGCGAAAGACTCTTCGCTCGTGCCTGATGTGCCGATGCTCTTTCGTAGTAAACTACGAACTCTACAACAGCGTCGTGCGGGCACACGGAGTAGAGAGGGAGGCTTAGAGGCTCTTCTTCTGCAACATATTGAGTCTCGTGCGGTTCGTAGTAGCCGGCAAACGTTTGATTCACTTTACGGCACGAGTCTCTCGCGTATTTGCGAAGCAACGCGGGATGCAAAGCATCGCAGATGAGCCGCGTGCGAAAGGCACGTACGGCAACCACACAATTTCGAATTTCTTTTATTAGAACTAAATGGAATAAACAAACGCGTAATCCGACCTAACATGACCTCGACGTTCGAATTAAGCGCGCGCTCCCGAGGCTCGTTAAGCCCTCTTCGACGATTTTAACGCTCCAAATCGCATCGAAGAACTCGAATCGTTGAGTCTCCAACGTCGAAACGCCCGGCGCCTATATTGCAAACCCTTACGCTTTGCCACGCTAACGACCCTCGAATTATTCTAAATGCGCGTTTCCTGCTTCGCAACTCTCTCCGCATACTCCGGCGTCGTTCGCGATTCTGAGAAATGTTAGAAGAACTTTTATTTTTTCTACACACGCTACACCAATCTAATATATTGACGTATACGTATTTACATTTCGCTAAAGTTTCTTTACGTAGAAAAATTTTTGCATTCACGAGTATCGACACGCGCGCCACCGAGCTGACTCTACAAACTCGTTGATTTGCGAAGGGTCAGTAAATACGTAAAGAGAGACATATTTTATTTTTATTTTCTCCATTCGATGCGTAGAAAAAGTTTATACGAACGCGAAACTCGATGGAACGAATAAAAAAAATCTGCCGAGTCATGATTATCGAGCAAAAAGAAATTTGATTTAAAGATTCAATTTAAACGTGCGGAAGTGGAATTTTTTTCTCAGCATATTTAGCTTGCGATATAAATTGGGATCAAACGTGATTTCTACTAACTGGTATTCCGTCATTTCTGGATCCCTTTTGATCATATTATTCAGCACAAATATAATGCCAGCGATGAGAGGGTCGAAACTTCACCAATGACGCGGAATTTCCTGGAATTTCTGACCGCGAAGCTCTGATTCGACGTTTCACGTATGAAGGCATTATCGTTACCTCCATTGGCCTCTGTCGGATTTTACCTCAACCCCGCTAGATAATTAATTACACACGCTGCTTTTGGTTACGGGTATTTCGTCTCTCTAACTCGCAATATCGCCGTATTATATTCATATTCAACACGGCAAATGATAGAAATTCCGCAAATGCGAATTCAGATCCTCTAGTATGGGATGCGCTATCGTATAAAACGTTTTTTTTTTTTTTTTCTAATAACTCCGTATTTGCGAGCTTTGTATAGTGTATTAGACAATACGGAATTCCCGTCCGATTGTTCGAAAGCGTTGGTACAACGGGGGAATTTGTGATGATTACATTTTCGGAATTTATATTACCAGAGTCCGTATTGCGTTTTATCGAATTATATTAACCCGGATATGGTAGCGCGATTTTAGTTTATGCAAAAAAAAAAGAAAATCGATGCCTCGACTCTTCGGCTGATAGATATAAATTGCACACAGTATCACAGACTGATAAAAATCCATTGACGAGGGATGATGGGGGAAATAAATGGCTACATAACGCTAGCTAATGGCCAAGTTTGGGCCATTGTGCGAAGTTTCGTCGGGTACCTTCAGTGAACCCTCACTTTAGTTACTGCAGGCGAGGGATAGTTTAAACAACGGCGGGTAGAGCTCTAGAGGGGTCGTTGGACGGTGTTGAGGATAATGTGGAAAAAAATCGATGTGTTAAAGAAAAATTGACTATTTTCACTATTTAGAAGATATTTTCAACTCACCCCCGAGACATTGTTTAGTTTATTCGATCTTAGAGGGCGCGAGTGAAAATTTTGTCGAAGCAATAAACTTACGTGGGAGCCGATGATTACATGGGAGGATTTTACCGTTGTTGAGTTGTCGTCATCTGTTTCGAAGACACTGCTTGAGGGGAATGCGGTTCATATTGAGTTCTAAACACTTTGAGGACAGCGGTTGCCAACATTCATACAAGTTGTATGAGATATAAACGTATGGATCGCAAAGCTGTGCGGAAATGTGTACGCGGCACGTGTTGGAAGTAGTAAGTCGCTTTGAACTGCAAAAGCGACTGGCGGGATGAACTTCAGATATCCTCGAAGTACGAAGTTTACTCGTTCTTGGAGATTCCAAATGCTCCCGGAGATTAGTCAAAGGCAAACTCCATCGCTATCTTCTATCTTCAGTGCTGATGCAGACCCAACTTCGGTACCGCAAATTCGAAGGTCGCGGACTGTACAATTAATCGTCTAAATCGCCTCAGGTGCGAGGAAATTCAATCTCTATGTTTGCCAATTTAAGCGAATTTCAACATCGCTAAATCTCATAATATTCAACCCTCAAAAAAACTATCATTGAAAATATACTTTTTCGAATGAATTTCAAAAATACATTTTTTCATAAATTGATTTTCTCTATATACAGTTTGAAATCACGGTAAATAGTTCATAAATCTTCGATACCGATAATTTGCCAAACAGTAACTACATAATCGCACGAATAAAAAAAAATCGAGAAATTTAACTTTCTTTCATTTTAACTTCGTTGAATTTTTTTTTCTGTTTTTCGACGCCTTTTATGCTGTAAAAAACTATGGCATTCATTGCTGAAGTTCCTAAAAAAATCGTCGTAGACTTTGGGCTCTTGAGTTTCTCCGAGTGGATGTGCACGTCTGACGGATGATATTCCGTCGGGTTCGTGAACGAGAAAGGGGTGAATGCGACGCTGGGCCTCTATATATAGGTATATAGCAAGTACCAGTGAGAGGAGTTTACACTATAGAGATGGCGAGCGTAGAGAGAGGAGTCAGAGGGGTGGAAGCGAGCGCGACCGGAAGCGGAAGCTCCTGCAGGCGCCACCGGAAGTGACCTCGTAATTCTCCGTTCCCCTTTCGTCCATCCGACCATCAACCCCCTCTGAATTATAGGGACCGGCCTGTAAACCTTTTGTCCTCGCTTTTCCTGTCGGTATAGTTCGAGGCTCTCTATCTCTTCTCCCTCACTTCTCCACAACGGTGTTCCCTCTTCACCTTTCATGTCTCTTTCTCTTTCTGCCTCCGGCGCGAAGGGCGGTACCACCACCAGAGACCAGACATTTTCGGCTTTCTCTTTTGCTTTGTACCCACTCGCCTGTGTGTCCTATATGTATCTCTGGGTGGCTGACTTTACTTGTTCGCTCGAATACTTCTTCGGCTCTGTGTGTACGCGAGAACACGTAAGCCTGTGGCCACCTCTGCGACGGAGGTTACGATTTGCTTCATTGTTTCGGGAGGCCTCGAGCTTTCGTGAAAACCGACTACTGCCGGGTGCTTTCGCAGTCGCATAACACGCGCTAAGTTACTGCTGTGTATGTTTTCCATGAATTACGAGAAGTCGTAATTAAAAGCTGAGAGTTCATTCGGTGTAACAGTTTTATCAAAAATTCTTTAAAAATACGCAAGTTTGCGTATATGTAAGGACATAGAATAATTTTTGGTCTATGTGAATTTTCGGAGCAAAAAAAACATTCAAAACAACAAACAAAAAGAAAAAAAAATGTCTGAAATGCAATTTTAAAATACAATTGTTTATTATGTTAACAGGTCGTTAACGCAGTAACGTTATGCAGCGAGAATATTATGGCTCTGTGAACATTAATTAGCAAAATGGTTACATTTGTTATGTCATATATTTGACCGTAAAACATTAATAAGTGAGTTTCCACGACACATTACAAAAAGTCATCATTAAAACAGAAGAGTCCGCTTGACGCAATGATTAAAAAAAAAAAATTCTCCATTTTTAAATTGTATTTAGTATACTGAAGTATTAAAAAAAAAACGAAATTCCGAGCACAGCTAACAGTGCATTTATGGAATTTACCAAGGACCCCACGAACACAGCTTTTTTTTTTTTTTTTCAAGTGCACAGAAATGTCGCGACGCGGAATATTAATTATCGGTACGGCTGTATTCTCACGAGTTCCGTAGCATGCGAGGCGGTTTAATATTAATAAGGGTGACCCAACCCTCCTTATACGATGAAAGCGTTGCAATTGCGATCTCGCGCGACTCGAAAACACTGCTTCGTGCTCCTTGCAAAGGTACAGAAATAAAAAAAAAAACACCCCTCCGCCCGCGCTAAATTGCGATGTAAATTAAAACCGCGTAATTGCTTGACTCTGACGAGGTGTTAAAGTGGTGGGTTCCCGAGAGGGGGAGAAAAAAATAAATAAATACCGGTAACAAATGACCGAAACTCTTTTGCGCGGGCGGAGGAGAAAGGACCGTTGCGGAACTTGGCTGTACATCGCTGGCAGAGTGTAGAGACGAGCAACAGTAGCTTTGCGGTCGACGAACCGCCATTCCTCGAGGAACGGCGAAAGCTCACGAATAATTATTTATTCGCTACTTTACTCCTTTCTCAGTTCCGTCAAGCAGGTGGACCATCAACGGACAAAACAAAATGTGCAAAAGAGATTGCCAACGACTTTTCTCTCTTCTCGAGCTCTTTGTTTTGCGCTATTGTTAGTTGTGTGCAATAACAAAAACAATTAATAGTGAAGTGGAAAAATAAACAAAAAAAAATCGAATGTTTATCCGAAAGGAGACTAAAATCGCCATCTGTTTCGAGATTTTACACGTGAAGCGTACACTGATTCCGTTTAATTATATTTAATTAGACTCGGTAGCAGCTGTTGCGCGCGCCGATTGCCATTAGCAGAATCTTCCCCTTTATTAATTCCGAATAAATAATGTTTGCGGTTCCTCATAGTTCTTTGTCATTTTTTCTTGCGCCTCTCGACATAAATCGCTTTGTTTCGATCCTAAATTCAATCTAACAGTCGAACAACGATTTTAATTAAAAAAATATCTTCATCAACATAATCTTTATGAGACCAGTGTAAAAGTGAACGTCAAAAGTGAAAATTACATTAAAATATTCCTTTTTTTTTATCATCGCAAAGTATATCAATTTTTTTTTTAATTTAAAAAATATATAGAACAAAGGATACCACGCGATTACTACAAACAAAAAACTCTTTAATTTAACTTCGAACTGGTTAACCACTTCGAATTAGAAATACTGAAATAATGGTTGAAAAACGTTTTCCCCGTAACTATCGTTAGACAATAGGAAAAAAAAGAAAATGGAACGACGAATTGGGTAGTAGGAGTAGAGTAGTGTAGACTAAATGTTTCCTCTATCTCGAGAGACAAGCACTGAGTATACACTGATTGCATTTAATTACAAGCGGTCGGAACTCACCCCCTGTCGCCCCCAGGTTTCTCTTCACTACCAGTAGATAGTCGATTGTTACATTGTACACCGTTACGTCGTAAGAGGCCGGAGCCCAACCCAAGCATATCCCACTGTTCGCAGCAGGAGAGCTTGAGGCAAACACGCTTTAGGTATATCTGGCGAATGCGTTACATGCATACGATCAAACTCTCCAACATTCAACGGAAACTAGACGTTCGGACAGCAATCGACTTGCAAACGGAAGCTCTGATACTACTCCGAGCGGAGCAGCACCAACAACCTCGGGATTTCACGAACTTGCGAAGTA
The DNA here is from genome assembly GCA_964006125.1 of Cryptus viduatorius. Lineage (NCBI taxonomy): Eukaryota > Metazoa > Arthropoda > Insecta > Hymenoptera > Ichneumonidae > Cryptus > Cryptus viduatorius. The sequence goes on along the minus strand of OZ023222.1, from coordinate 9,325,066 downwards.
GTTCAATGTAACGACTTTCCACAAAATCTCCTGAAACCTACAGGCCGGATTTTCACTCAAATAAAGTTCGAAGTTCACTTCGAGATAACTAAAAACCATTAACAAATAAATTGATTAATTTCCAACAGAATCTTGAAGTTTCCTAAATCTTGTTTAAGCCTTCGAACTGTTCGAAAAGTAAACCAACGGGGCAACGAAATTCTGTAAAAATTCAAAGAGGTGCCTTAAATTATCGATTTATCGAAAGGGTTGAAAGAAAATTATTTATAACCATTTGTATGGTTGTTTTATAGCCAAAAAAGCCGCCATGCTAAAACATCTAAGTGAATGGTTCAAATGTTAAAAATACATGAAAGAGGCAGCGGTCTTTTTTCCCTTCCACTTTTCACAAATGCGATATCTTCCTGTGGTTTAGACCCGAGGCTAAGCCAAATTTTCAGCGGTAAGCCACCGTACTGCGAATCATCGGAATTCACTCAAACCTCTATTACATATGTATAGATGTCGAAGCCCTCCCTCTTCCTCCAAGAGTCTCGTAGCTTCGAACGCAAACGTCAGCTGATATCGGAGGATAGGAATCGTGAAGGGTGTCATTCGTTCTGCGTCATTAAACAAAACAGCCCTTGGCAATGGGTGGAGAGAGGTGTATTCTGGGGTCGTTGATAGAAGAGGAAAATGAAAGGGAACGAGGAGAAGGGTGGCGACACGGTGACGTCTGAGTCAACTTTCCTTCCATCCCTCTCGAAGTACCTTCGGCCATAACTGGCACTCCCTTCTCGCTTCGACTCAGCAGCGAGTATACCGGATTCCGTAATTAATTCCTCGGGCCCATAATTGGATGGAAATGAAGATTAAAAAGTCTGGGGGCCGATCCGCCGATAATGCGGGAACAAAGGGAACTCGAGCGAAGAGGGTTGGTTGGAGATGGAAGGAATGCCACCGGGGGTGGATGGAAATTCTGCGCTTGGCTGGATGAACAGGAAGAGAAGACAGCAAGGGGTTTGGCGACGGTGATGCCGTGGTGCTTCGCGTTAGCTCGAGGAGGAAAGCTTCCAACTGCTGGCGGAAGAAAAGCCCGCGGAAAACGCGTCGGGGATACCGGTAGTTGTACTTGTAGTTGTAGTAGTAGTAGTAGTAGTAGTAGTAGTAGTAGTCGACGGTTTCTCGGGTATAGCCGTACCTAGTTCCTAAGGTAAATTGGCAATTTAACAAATTTGCAAAGTTCCAAGGCGAGCTCCGGTTCTCGCGCGGCAAAGTTTGTCCGAGCGAAGCTATAAGAGTGAGAGTCACCCCTGTCTCGTCTATGTGTGTCTTCTGACAGAGAAAGATACACGAAATAGCGAGAAGACGAAACCATTCCACTTCCATAGTTAAGATTTTTATCTTTTTTTTTTTCTTTTTTTTGAGTGCGGAAGTAATTTCCGTTTTTGAATTCAGCATGCTATTTAAAAATCGGTAATAATTCGTCTATATTAATTGCAAAAAAGTGAGTCAAAAAAAAAAAAAAAACAAATAATTATAGTTAAGACCACTCATTTTTTTTCTTAAAAAGTAGTTACCCCAACTAACTAAATTAATTGTCTCAACTCATCATTCTTTTCAATGTTAAATGCTAAAAGCCGATAAACTGTTCCAATTTTAGAACAACGGATGAATATGCTACGATAATCTATAGTATAGTATTTTAACCAAAGAAATTAATCGATTAATTGGTTTGCGGTTACGAGAGTTTCTCGAGCGTCAGTCATTGAACCGATGCGTCATACGCCCGCGAGTCATTCTATCGCGCGATAGTTTCAATCGGGTCAATCGTCGTTAATTTCGGTAGTGGTCGATCGGCGGTTATACGGAACGCCTGGCCGGTTCTCGCGGCACCTGACCGTTCCGTTTGATTCTCTCTCATTCCCTCACACGTTCATCTCGTTCAACGCGGCGTGCATCACGTGCTGCCTTATAATTTGCGCGCGGGAAACAAAGGCTTTGTCTAATCCACCACGGTCGATTCAACTGCTCTTCCTACCTTCCTCCGTCCCCATCGGATCATTCTCTAATTAGTCAAACGCTGACCCTCTCGACTCGTATGTGCTTTCGCATACGAAATCGTTGTGTACGAATGTGACGAGACGAAGTGGGGCCCATATAAACGCACATATATGTACATATAGAATGCATCCTCTCTTCGAGGTGTGTTCGAGGTCCATTCGCGATTCGCCATCATCTATCCATGCCATCAGCACGAAAGTGGAAACCCGTACGGATGCTCCTGTACACCACCAAGTGGGGTGTGAATCACTCGAGCGTATTTTCGACGATAGGCCCAATCCAATCGACACCCGACCGCGACAAAGCATCGCATACGAATTTGATGCAACTCATCCAATGAAATATATATACCCCATGTCGACTATTCAAAATAAGAATTCCATCGAACTTCAAACCGAAATTCCTATTATGGCGTCGAATGTTACGATCAGCAGAAAATGATATGCATTTATAGACGCGATGAGCTATAACGGGGCATTGTGTTTCGGTAAATGCGATAGCCTTAAGAGCTCTTTTGGAACATCGATTTTCGTGGCTCTATTTTCGGTGCTACGGGAATTTGATGCAGTCACTGCTATACCACGGACCTAGTCGCCGTCTTCCTCGCGTCAGGCGTCTCTCGATGCAACGTCGACGAGGAAAATCGCTGACGGTGAGCTACGACGACGTCGACGACCTCGAAATAGAATCTCATTGATGCGCGTCCGGTTCACTCTCAGGCTTCTCTGTATGTGACGCTTTACATCGAACATCGCCCAAACCGAGGAACATTCGCTCGCTTCCAGCAGCGTCAATGAAGTAACAGCTGACGCTCGTCGAGCGATGAGACCGACAAATTCTCGGAAGAGTGAAAGAAATTGCGAAAAATGGATAAGTCTGTCGTTCGCAGTAATTAGAAAAAATTCTTCGAGATCATTTTTTTCACTTGGGAATAAGGTAGACGAGGGTTCGCACGCGTAGTCGGAGATGTAACAGTGACGATGGGAAATGGCTTGTTCGAGTTTTCTCTTGATAATCTGAACGAGTACGCAGCTCGATCGTTATCCCTCTTGAGAAAACTGCGCGAAAAGTCAGGTTGCAAGAAGAAAAAACCTGGGAGAGAAAATTCTTAATTGAAATTTTCCAGAGGCCCCCGATGGACCAGTCGCGCGGCTTTACGGAAAAGTTTCACAATTCCCCGGTCGATGATTAAAATTAAAAGTCGACTCGTGTCAGAACCGCACATAATCGTCGTGAACGCGTAACGATGTGAGAAAAAGCAAAGAGAGCTTAAAAAAATGCATCCGCCATTTGATTCAGAAAGTCGCAATCGATTGAAGTCATTTTTTCAGTTTCGTCTGAAGTGAAATCGGTAAAATTCGAAAAAAATAAAAAAATAAAAAATATGTGACAAAATCTTGACGAAAAAATAAGTTGAAGGGATCCAAAAGTTTAATTTTGATAATTTTTTATCTTATCCAATTGCCTAAAGGGCCAATAACTGTGTAATTAACCCGGAGAAATTCTTCTCCTTCTCATCGAGCGCTTAAATTCTTTACTTTTCTTTCTTCTCCTCGTTGAAAAACTCGTTCCTCCATCCATTACGTGTTCTTCCAACTCGACGACAAAGTTTTTTCGAAATACCGAGAGAGATGGGGATGAGAAGCGAGCGTTATAGCATCGCGCCGTTGCTCACTCGCTTGGCGAACAGCAAATGGAGCGAGGGGATAGCTTGGCTCGGTGGATGTACGACGTGATTAATGCGAATGCAGAGAAGCCGGAAGGGCGTGTTACAACGACGCTACTACCCTCGTCCCCGCGAGACCGAGTTCACGGACACCGAACTAAGCAATAAATACACAACAATGTAATACACACAAACGCAGATTTGCATTTACTCGCTTTCCCTACTGTCCGTGGATTACCGTACGCAGAGCTCGCAACGGTGAAGCTGACCGTGTTACTTTCCGGTACAGCGAACAAACTATGAAATTTATAACCCGAAAGAAAATAATGCACCCATTTCTATGAAACTAAAGTTGTCGTTTTTCTTCCGACAAAAAATACTTTAAAAAAATACCTAAACAACAAAAAAAAATCGTTTATTGTGCGACAGCTGTTTTCCAGTGTACGTCTAATATGCACTAAGCGTCACGGATATTACGTGTTGTACGTATGTAAATTATTCTCGTGGACCGCATGAAATTCGCGAAGACCTACTGCCGGATTCCGCGACGAGTCTTTTGATATTTCCGCATGGCACAGTAGCTTACACCTTCATATATATATATAAATATATGTTTTTACATGGGCTCTCGATCGTCTATGTATTTATGTGCACTCGCCTTCGAGACATCAGAGTGCAAATGTATTCGCGGACTAGTGCGCGACGTTTGAAATTCCTTGGAAGAGATTTTCCCGCTCGTCTTGGCTTTCCTTCTACGACATTTCGTCCTGTTCCGCAGGAATATTTACATGAGACAAGAAACCGTGTGCGCCAATGGCTTACCGGATGCGAAGTGTGCATGTTGCTCCACTCCGAGATTCTACGGAAAATCCAGTGGGAATTGGGGGGCGGCGAGGGGGAGGGGTGAGGGGAAGAACAAAAAAAAGGCGGAAAGGATAGCGAATAAGGGACATCCATCTCTCGCGCAAAAGATCATATCTCTTTTCCACTTTTTACCTTCTTTCCGTACAGCCAAACCCACCCGCTGTCCACCCCTTCGTAGCGGAGTTCCGGTTGCGCAATTCATCATTTCACGATTAATTTATTCCTTTCTCGTGTCTTTCTTGCCTCTCGATTCTTTCAACTTTTATTCGTCGGAAAATAACTTCCCATGCGTTCATACGAAGTATACAATTTCAACAATCTCAAGAGGGTTAAGTAAACACAAAATAAAAATCGATGTCCATCAGAACTGTTAGTTTGTTCAAAAAAGTTCATGTGTAACGTCGCAGAATTTTCATTCAACTAAAGTTAACTACAAGATATCCCGACGTTTGTTGCCGGTTTGGGGTATTTGAATGCGAGGAAAACATCTTTCAGGATTCATTAATCAATTGAATAAAAACTCGACATGCTTACGATGCGATTTGCGATGCAATTTTTTGAAACCGAAATAGAACAAAACACAGAGGGCGTGCATGGAGCGAATAGAAATAAGATATCGGCTACGGTGTACAGTTGACAAACGAGACGTTGAGTACGAAACGACGTCATCAATCACGTTGAACGAGAGCGCAGGATCGATCGCCGACAACGTCGTCGTTTCTCGTTGCGTCGGTGGTTTCGACTTTGGGGACCCTGCTGTTACAACTGGGATAGCAATTTAAAGCTCATCGTGGGTACGAACTTTGTGAGGCGCGTTGGACTTTCTGCACGACTGTTTGTCCAGTCTTAGGGTGTGCTGTGGATACATAGCCGAAAACCTTCTCGCAACTGGTAGGACCAGTTTACATAGGTGACGGTCAATATAATAGTTGCGGGAGGCAAACGACCTGCTGCGGTCAACCTTGTAGCGTTGGTCTTAGCTTAAAGGAGCGCGAATGGTGATCGCGGTGGAATAAGAGCTTCACTACAGGAAATCTCTGTTCACACTGAGTGTACCTAATAAACCGACAACTGTGTCCAAATTATACCAAAAATATAATTTCTCGCAAAAAATTACGAAAACATGAAAAAATTTGACGATTACTAAAGAGTCGTAACAGCGACTAAACACTAAGATATATTTTCCTTCGTATTTTTTTTTATTATTTTTACGAACAAATGTAATGTATTTTTCTTTCGAAAAAAAAAAAAAAAAATAGTTCAGTTACCAAGTCTGAATGTCGAAGTGCAAATCGAAATCGAATGAAAAAGATATCTATTCCAGAAGCACCCTTTAAAAAAATCACGGAAATTCTGCAATGCATTTTTCGCTGTTACCTTGTCTGATTAATGAAAAAAAAAGGAGAATTCTCATATATCTGAAAATTTAGGTCACGCCACCGCAAAACGAGAAAACTAGAGTATTTATAGCATCGACGGATTGAGTGTATATTTTTGCACTAGTTGATATTTGACGTCGTTTCTGTGGCAAAGAGTCTCCGGAATGTTTTTTTTGTTTTTTTTTTTTTCTCGTATTTCTGCACGGTTGCACGATTCTGCCTTTACTCCCATCAATTTGCGTGCTTTTTTCCCTTGGTAGTAGAATCGGTGCGTACATAACGAACGTTGAATTTTGAAGCTTGAGAGGACGATAGAGAGAGCATACACGGTGGCCGAAAGCGCACAGAGAGAGCTTCGAAATCGATACATCGAGAGGCCTCGCACTGGCAGTATGGAGGACGCCACTTGAACGGGGGATCCAATGGGGACCCTGTGTCCACTTGTCGAACTCGAACGTTATACTGTAGCAATATAGAAAACTGTCTCGCGTGTTCGCCCATCGACATCGTCCAATTAACGTAATTCCGGTACCGATACGTCTATCGATCTGTTAAACGCGTTCAACTTCTCTGTCTCGTGTTTTTCAAGCCCTACCAATACATCCTTTCTGCTACTGTGACGCTCGTTGCAGCATCAACCCTCTCTCGTTCGCAGAACGCCATCGCGGCACTTCACTCCGTGTCCTATGCAGATGACATCGTGCCATTGCTCATTTGTCAGTCCAATCATCGTATGATTGGAAAAGCTTCGACAACCGACGTCGTTGTATTTGTACTTTCGCTTCGGCATTATCTAATTTTCCCATTAATTCGAGAAAAAAAAATTTCAATTTACAAATTTATCTTACAAATTTTCCCGAGCGTCGATTCGACACGATAGTAAAATACGAACAAATGAAAATATTCACCATTAATTCGATAAAAATTTATCGATAAAAATGAATAAAAATATTTTATTTGCAATATCGTCGTTACATGATGAAACGTATATACTGGAAAAATTACATCGTCGACTGACTAAAAAATGCATAAAAAATTAATAATAATAATTCTTGTTCATTTCTATTCCATTAAGCCGAATGAAGATCTCTTATTATTTATCTGCACAGCAACGAGAAAAGTAATTAGCAATGGAGTTATCCAAAGTAACAGCCCGAAGATGCCGGGAGCCAGGTGGCTCTCATCTCGGACAAAAAGTGAAGAATGAGCACTTTGGAACTGTCTTCTCGTCTCGGGTCCAATTAAGCAATAATTTCTTTCACCTCGAGACTTTTTCTTATTTCTCTTACTAATGTAACTGCTTCGAAGCTAAAAAAAATATACTTCTCCATTATTTCATTCGCGAAGTAATTAATAAGCTACGATGCCTATATTGCTACAGTGAAAATTTCAAATTCAGGATTCAACAATATACAGTTTTCGCGGATGAATCGAAGATGAGCTACGGCCTCGGTCGAGGGTGAAATAAGTGGATGAATATAATAGATGCCGAAGATATCGGAAAAACTCGTTTTTCATTCTACCCGCGTGTCGAACGCGTTCTCTTCTATATCCAAAAAGGAAAAAAAAAAAAAAAAACCGAAAAATGCGAACCGATAAGAGGGTGACCAGCCCGCGGTTTGAAAAGGGTCGCGCACAGAATTTTCCCGAGATCTCACGCACAAAAGTAGAGAAAGGAAAGAGCTTCGTGGACGGTCGCGGTGGTCTTCGACGGGAGAAATGTATATACATATATAGATATAAATCTCCGGTGTACCATCGAAACGGGCGGCATAAAAATTCGATGAGTGGGCGAAAGTAATGGCCGAAGTCAGGCTGTCTGGCTATGGGGCCCGGTGCCGGTTCCAGACGTCCTCCGGGAGTCTCGATGATTTTTCAATGCGGTAGCAGCTGCGAACGACCGTGCCGAGGAAAAAAAGTAAAAGAGCTCGAAGAACGGCAGCGTTAGAGCGCACACTGTGCGCGCGGCGTGAGTACACACGAGGAGTGTGTATAGTATAGAGAGAAGAGATGTTGCGAAGGACTAAAGGCACCTTTGGCAAAGTGGAACAAGGAAAGAAAAATCGAGACTGAGTTGAAACGAGGTAGAGAAGAGCTTTCTCCGATTTCCAATTCTCTTTGCATCGTGTGTGCTTCACAAGGCTTGGGTATACCATAGTCTCGTATCCACTGTGCTATCCGACGCTGATGCCCTTTCTTCGTCAGTAGGGAGGAAAAAGCTCTGTACTGTAGCGAGCACTGGTGTGTATGGCCTCGATAGCAGACATCGCAATGGCCTCGTGTAAGCTTAAAGTAACCATATATTCCCATCTACCTAGGTACAGAGGCTGCGGGTGTCTACTTTCATAGAGTCATCTAACTGCCACAGGTACTTTGTAGAACGAAGTTGGGATGGAAGTTGGGAGAGAATAAGCCGTCATCCAGGCGCGCTGTTACACACGTACGATCTAAAAATTCAGTTGCATTCTCGTCATATCTGTAACGCGGATTTCTCATGGTTGCTTAAATAAGTCGCTACGCTTCTCGTACGTACTTCAACTTTACGATACTTTTTTCCTCCCAACTTCTATGCACCTTGGACCATTTTTTCCCTCACTTTTCAGGGGTCAAAAATAACAACCCTAATAATGGATGCGACGAATCTCTATATCTGCCAAAATCGTGCCGATCTTTCGGTAAGGAATGAAATGAATTAATTTTCCCCTTTCACATGTTTATTTCCGGTTATCTCGGCTAACTTGGGTTGTTATAGCCCTACCGTATAGTCCGGGAATCGCCTAAACAAACGTGGAAGCTTCGGTATTCTAGTTTAAACCCGTGAAAGCTTCCAGAAAGCGAGACGATCGTCGGGGCTGCGGATATGCGGAAGAAGGCCAGAGAGAGAATATACATTAGGAAGTCGAAACCGCGGAAGCGAAACGGGCCGTAATTACGGCGCGCGCTAGTGTGTTGCAAGCTTAAACTAAAACACACACGCATGCACATCGACTCTCCGATATTGTACATACGCGAACAAAAAGCCAAGCTACGCTCTCGACCTAACGTAAACTGCGCACATTGAGATTCTCATACACAAAATTTCCGTCAACAACCGCGTCAGTCAAGAATGTATTAAATTATATATGATTTTGCTGCTTTTAATCCAATTTGACGAAAAATTTGTTTAAGCGAAAATTAAAAGGGTTGCGAGAGAAGGGTATATGTGGCGATTGAAACTTTGTCGCGTACCGAATAGTTGACGAGACACAGAGGATGTGTGGACCCTACCGCACGATTTTTAATGAAGAGCCAACATAAAAGAATGTTTGAGGCTACCTTCGGCTCAAAGGCTGATGGCTTGACGCTATTAGAGAAAGCTTTACCCCTCCTCACTCTGTCACTCCTCTCTATCGGAGTATCTACAGGGTTGTGATGAGGAAGAGGAGAAAGCCTCTCGTCTATAGTTCGCACGAGTAGCAGCTCTATAATATACGGCGTGAGCTGCAGTTCGCCGAAGCGTTGTAGTTATACACCCCCCGTATAGCCGTAGAAGCCGCTACGAGAGAGTCTCCCGTCGGCTCCAGCTTTAATCCCTGCTGCCTGATTATAATCTCGTCAGCGAGTTATGCCGTTCTACGCTACGCCTCTGGCCTGCTCTCGCTTCTCCCACTTCGATCTCATACCACTCTCTCATTCCCACCACCCCCGAAGCTTCGTTCGTACTACTACTATGCTTGGCCGCTAGCCGTTTCTCTGAACCCCACCCCCCTCCCCCTTTCACAACCCTTCCGGGGAAATATACACGAGAGTAGACTCGAGCATCTCTGAGCCCTGAGAGAAAGCGAAATGGAGAACTGTTAGGCACGTAAGCGTAGCGTGCACATCCTGTGCCGGCTAATTAACGCAACGGAAGTGAGACGAGGACCAGAGAGAAACAAGAGAGAGAGAGAGGGAGAGAGAGACATAGAAGAAGAAAATGACTGCGAAAAAAATATTGTACCGAAAATACATAATGGAATTTATTATTATAAAGTCTTGCGTACCGTTAAGATTAAACTTTTTGTTTTGATGGAAAAACTCGTGTATGGAGGTCGACGAAAAAAATTAAGTCTTTCAATGCAATTAGTAAAACGTTATTAAACTATGAGCGAGTTTTAGCGATATTCGGTTTTGTCAGAAAACGGAGGTTTTTTTTCTTTAAATAAACAGTTCACTTCCTAAATACGAAGGGAAAATTACTTACCAAAATCACGTTGCTTCAAGCAAAGAGGCTTTCGCGTTAAATATCAAACCGGAATACACGTCATAGATTGCCAATCAACGAAAAAAATCAATCGGAAACTGTACGTTAACTGTAGCGCCAAAATTACGAACATCAAACATTTTTTGTCCAACTTATTTGCCAAAACATTGCTAATTTCGGTATTTTATTATTTATTAAAATAATTTTTTCTAAGCGTTTGAATGAAAAAGTACATTAAAAAGCATTTAAACAGTGTGAAAAAAGGTTAATGTCGCAATTTTTATCATAAAAATGAGATCCAGTAAAAGTTCGTATCCTATGTTTCGATGTATTTGTTCGCGCTGAACACAAATCCTACATTAATTTCGACCCCCACTTGAGTAGAACATTGACAATTACGTAAAACAACTGTATTTTCGCCAATTTATTTGAAAAGCCTAGAATTCCATCCCATTAAATTGCGTAAAATAAAAATGTATTATTTTTTTTTATTTAACGATGATGGACGGAAATTGAAGAGATCCGTTGGGGGATAAATCCCTAGCGATTCGATCGATAACGAACATCGTTTCTCGTAATAATTAAATATTATTAGTCACTCCCAAGCGAAATGGAAGAACAGCGGGCAAGCAGCACGTACTTCGCTGTCATGTTTGAAGGGTAAAATTGACGGGAGATTGACGATAGCGATTGCACTCTTCGACGAAATGTATATATATCTATAATATGTACTACTCAATCCTCGGAGAATTTTAGAAGGGAGGCTGCGGTCCTGTGGCAACGACGAGCCGAGCAGTCTCTCGCTGTCATGCGAAAAAAAAAATGAAATGTTTCAAAAATTCATTATGTATCAGTAAGCGTCGAGGGGTGAAGATGAGTCTTGAAACGGGACAGCCTGACGGGGTTGGATGATCCGACGGGGGATTGTCGAGGCTATAGAGGGACGGGGGGTTTAAAGAGACGCGTGGCTCGAGTTATTCCAACGCGCTTTAATTTAGCCGGTTTAATATGTTGAGCGTTCCTCTGCACGTCGCGCTAAGCGACAACGTCGAATATCTTTTGAAGCGTGCAAAGGCGGCACCTCGAAGGGTAGATACATCTACTTATATCTATAGCGGCGCTCGAGACGAGATTATGAAGAAAGAAAAGTGTACATTGAGAAGCAGAGAGAGATAGAGATGCGGGAAGGGGCGATGAGATGGTAAAATGGAAAGTATAAAGTAGTCCAACTCGGTCTCGTTCGCCCCTCCCCCCCTGCCCCCTTTTGATGATTTCGTCGGTGTCTCGATAATAAAAAAAAAAAGTTTCGATATACTATAATTGTTCGAATGCTGCTGATATTCGAGACTCTCGTGGGAATCGAATGGGAAGCAATGGCGAATAAAAAAAGAAAGATGGATGTCGAACGAGAGGGTGGAAAAAAATGTACAAAGGGTGAATGGGCGGGTAGCAAAGGGGAATGATGAGGCCGGGGACGCGCAAGTGCGAAAGGAACAAGGGCTGCGGGAGTCTACGTCGAAACCGAGATATGGAAGGAAAGTAGAAGGGGATCGTCCATTCCAACTAACGAGACCTAAATCTCCGGCAAGGAAGGGTCAAGAGTGGAAAAAAAGAGAAAAGAAAACGTTATCTTTCGGAACCTTTGCTGATTTTTGTCTCTGCGGTGTCCGGGGAGTAGAGAATCGGCCGGAAGTTACGGAACCTTTGTATTATTGTGTTACAGGGTTTGTGCGTTCTGCGATTTGAATTGAAGCTGCAGTTACGGCAATCGTCAAAGTTTTGCATTTAAAAAAAATCCTTCGCCATAAAGTAATAAGCTATATTCGTCGATTTATTCATAACATCTCGTATAAAAGTATTTTTTAATATTATTCCTTCAGTACTGCGAGTAAATCAACAAGATTAATTAAAACGTTGGAGAAATTTTACCGCCGAACCGCATTACCCCCATAATTATATTGCAAAGATTATGGAGCCAAACGATACGGGAAAAACATTCGATATTCATTCGCTTCAACGAATCCTGTGTTTACGCTCGACGCGAATTTTTTTACAATTTCAAGCAAAACACTCGCGTGTATCTCGTGACAACGATTTGCTTGTTACCTCAACGCTCAGTTGTCCGTGTTTGATTTCAGAAGCATCGTCAAGCCTCGCGCAAGCCGGACTAATTTTTCATCCATTCAATTCGCTCTTAAGAGAAAAAAAAGCAACAACCAGTCCGCTGACAGGCAAAGAGCTTTGATCATCTCTCGTAATCATGCCGCGTGCCCCATCAAAAGGACGAATGGTTGACGAGGACAGACTAGTCAATCTCATCAAACGTACGCCGGTATTGTACGATTCGACACACGAGAACGCAAGCGACACGGCTCTGAAGAAAACAATATGGAAGAGTATTGCCGAGGATCTCGATGTCCCAGGTATGACAAAAATTAAAAAAATATACATCCCGAATAAAAATCCATCGGAACGAATGAAGCTCGATGCGAACGTGGATGAAAAATTATTATTTTTTTTTTTTTTCAACATTTCATTTTTTCCTTTATCTCTAAGCTAACGGATTTCGATATCTGACAAATGAACGCTCTTTTTTTGTCACTCACGAATGCGAGCCTTCGGGGGGATTTTCAGGCGAAAACTAGTTCGCTAATTATTTTCAATTCGCGAAAAAAAAATTCCTCGTCTCTCGTTTCTCCGTCGAGTTCGAGGTTTTTTTTATATTTTTGTGAAACTTTATCTCATCGGCGCGTATATTTATACCGAGAAATATAGTGAATACGCATAGCGAGGCGCTTCGGGATTCGTACGCTCCGATGTCGCTCCGGAAACATAAAACTTTCTTTATGCGAGAAAGCAGAGAGAGAAGCGCGGATTCCCATTCGCGACCTCGTACTACTCGCGTATTGGTCGTCATTCAATTTGGTTTTACCTGACACGAGAGAGCTTGCAACGTAGCAATGGGGGAAGCATAGAAAACTCAACCAGGTAGAGAGAGGAGAGCTCGCGTTACACACACGCTTCGAGGCTTTACAGCTCTTCTACTCGTTTCTCGTATTCCTCGCTCTTATTCAATATTTATATATATACATATATGTGTATAGATATATATACATAAATTTATATACCTATGGATACAACGACACAGAGCTTACACGTAAGCTCGTCGGTGCACATCGCACAGCTCGTTATATGAAATCCGTTATATATTTATATTACCTCAAAGCCAATCTCAATAAAAGATTATGCTGCAAAAAAAATTAAATAGAAAATTGAATCATGAAGCTTCGGATATAAATAACGAGATTTTTCTGATTTTATATTCCCGAAAAAAAAAAAATAATAATAATTTTTAAAAAATTGTTGCGATTCATCTTGTTATTTCGAAACTCATTAAACATAATTTCGTAAAAAAACGTAACGTAACGTTTTGTAAGAGAACGGCATTACGATCGCATGAAAAAATATAATTACGGAGAGTTTTTTCAAAAAAATCAAACGAAAATTTTTTTGATGAATTTTTGCAGTCGATATTTGCAAAAAAGTGTGGAATAAATTGAAAGATAGTCACGTAAAGGAAAATAAATCAAAGGAGCCTAAGAACGATCGCCGCAAGTCACTTCGCTCGTGTTCGAGTGAGAAAAATCTCGGATTTATCGATGTCTCGTCGTGAGTTATTGATTTTTTTTGTAACTGAAAGAAACAATTTCGAAACACATTTTTGTGCAATGATTTGGATGAACTGTGATTACTGGTATACAATTTTAGCGTCGACAATTCCAACGACAACAGCCGCGCTTCGAGCAATTGCGGATCACCGAGGGGTGATGAAAAACGACGACTACGATCGTCGTCCCGATCGCTCTCGCAGCTCGGGGCGATCTCCGAAACGGATCTTACGTCAGTGGCATCGAGCAGCGCCGATACTATTGCGCCGGGGGAAAAATCTGCTTCGAAATCGGGAACACAGTCCGCTGGAAGAACTCCGAGAAAAATATTGAACTTCGCCTCGGAGTTGCAGGCCAACGATAACAATGAACGGTGAGCGTAACATCGCGACAAATGTATATCGAAATAAATAAAAATTTCGTAAAATCATCGATGTGAAAAATGGTATATTTACGAGAAAAAAAAATTGTTTAAATAAAAATTATGCGTTATTCGTGATGATTACAGATATGCAATGATTCCACAACCAGCCGAGAGAAATCTACGCGCGCGTCTCTCGGAGCCTTCGCATCTCGCATCTAAGGAGGTTCTTCAATCCGCGGTAAACTCTGCTACACCGCGACGCCAATCCGGCTCCGGACCCAACGGACGCAATAACCGAATGAGAAAATCGCCTAACCCCAGTGACTCGACTCGCGCTTTCTTCGAAAGTATGGCACTGACCGTCTCTACTTTTCCGCAGCATCTTCAAGCAGCAATGAAAGTGCACATTTGCAATCTCGTCTCCGAGACGGAATACGATCTTTCCTCCCCAAAAATTCGCTAACCTTGTTCCTCGGTTGCCTCACTACAGGTCTTCGGCGTTAGAAACGTTCTGCATTTATGTTTACATCGTTAGAAAAAGGTTTTTCGTCGAAGCGAGATAATTCCGTTGTTTATCTACTTTGAGGGAAAAAAAAATCTGCGATCGATTTCTATGACGGAAAATCCATCGAGATCCTCGTTACAGCGAAGCAGAGGGTGTTTTTTTTTATTTTTTCAAGAAAAAACGCGCGGAACGATACATTGTTAAAAAAAATCGATATTGTTTCCGATTTCCTGTTACACGTATACTTTCTCTCGATAGCATTGCTTATGATTAATTTCTATCTTAAAAAAAAAATATTCTCTCACTGCGCAGGCCAGAAATTTCATACGAGAATGATGAAAAAAATGAGAGGGTGTGTGTTGTTTTTTAGAAAAAGCTTTTGAGATTTTTCTCGTGTAATGGATACACATGCAGATCTTTCCCTTTTGTGCCCTACAGTCTCGTTAATATTCGAGTACGTTGTGACGAGACTTGCGGTAGATGGTTCTTTAAAAAAATGCATCAACGGGTTTTACCTTTGCGATTACTCGGTTACACAGACTTTTTTTCTTTTTGCGTCCAACATTGCCGCTGCTATTTTTCCACTTCCTTCGCCTCGGTAAAGTTTAGTCGGTTCCATTACAATAACGCATGAACGGCTTTACCTTCGCGTTTTACTTCTCTGAACTTTATTTTACAGATTTTGCGGAAGGTATATGAACATTTTTTTTCTCCGTTCTTCACCGTATTTGAATCGTTCTCTTTATTCCCGTTTTCTTCAAAACGGTACGGAAATTTTTTCCATTTTCTGTACAACGCTACGGCGCACGAATGAAATGCTCAATTTTCTTCCGCTCGTTGAAATAAATTAATTCTTTCACAAACTCTACGATAACTCGAGGTATTTTTATGTTATTCGCGACTTAAGAAATAAGAAATTAAAAAAAAATAAGATCGAGGGATTGAAAAGAATCTTCCGCGCTTGGATGCGCGAACGGCGCAAGAACTGCGAAAGGAAACGGCACGTTTTCTTTACCCTCGTTGAGGAGGAACACAGGTCGGAGAGAACCGCCGATAGAAACAGACGCAGAGTTTGAACCTCTATAACGAAAGGTTCAAAGGTCCTGCGAGCCGTGAGCTAAATTATAAGCACGAATCGTTGCCCAAGGCGATTTATCTTGCCTTTGATCCAAGCGCATGGCTGGACTGCTGAAAACCTTACAGTTCGGTACGTGGCATCGTTATCGTATTCTCGCGCCGACTTTGAAACACGTGAACTACTACCCTCGCAAACGACCGCATTCGGACTGCATCGCAACACCCCTTTTCGGATATTCCAGCAATCGTTTTCTATCTATAGAATTTCATTCGTACACCTGCTTCGGTATCCGGGGAAACCAGCCAACTAAGAAATGTGTTCTTTATTTTTTATTTTTTTTTTACATTCGTCTGCTACTCGGCTGTATCTCCACCGAGAGAACGGCTATCGGATATCTCTGAGTATTCGTGAGATATAGCGAACTTCCGGTGTCGCATCTCAAAAGACTCTCTCGCCCTTCGGCAAAGCGCCAAAACTCAAATTCGTCATTCGAATTCATTCGATTTCGTTTCGCATAAACGAAATTATTTTTTCGATGTTCTCGACTTATTTTTCGTTTCAATAAAAAAAAAAACAATCAAAATCAAAAAAAGTCGACTTACAAAGCACCAGAGAGCTTTTTTTTAAATAATAAATAAATTCCGCCCGAGTCGTGTGTGAATGTCACCGGCCATTTGTTTGCGAGAAACGTAAATTCATTAAACGACAAACGGCGAGAATATAATGACTTTTTTTTACAGCTTTTTTACTTTTAATCTAAATTTTTATATCACGAATCGTGAATAAAAATGATTGTTACGCTCAGATATGCGGTCTGAAATTTGAATCGAAAAAAATAATAAAAAAAAAATTCCAAAAATGCCAAATTTTATTTTTTCCATATATCCGAACGTCTACCAAATTCTTTTTCAATTTACTTTATTCACAATATCTAAGAAAAAAATGAATTAAACGATACATAAAAAAGTGAAAATATTGGTTTCTCCATTCGTCCGATTCCAATCAGCGTGTCTGAGTGAATTCAGCCGAAATAGTTGAGTACATAGATCCCGTACGGAATATGCAACGATCCCGTGCCGAATAAATAACTGCTCTAACGAAGTACACACCGTGTGGTACGTGTAGGGTTTGGCGAGACGGGTAGAGTTGCACAGAGGGACAAACGTGCTGCGTTGAAGGCCCGAAGCAGCCAGAGAGATGAAAGTTGGACGGGGGTAAGGGTTGTGAGAGAAGAAGCGAAGGATGAAGATGTTGTACGTGAAGTGCACGTACGTTGGTGTGTACACTCGGTATATACCGCGTTAGATGGATGTGTGTCAGTGAGAGTGTACTCTCGAGTACGGCGAGGAAGGAACGTTAATAATTCCGCGTTTCTGCGCTTCTTCGGGATTCGTACCGAGGGAAGCGTACCGGTGAAGACGGCGAAGAAGATATAGAGAACGTTCACGAGGGAGGCGGCTCGCAGTTCCTTGAAAATACCAAGAGACTATGTTAGTTTCTTCGAGCTTTCCTCCTACCCATACTGCTCTGCGCCTCCGTCTCGTCTCTTATAGCTTTCTCTCTCGTCTCCCGTTCTTGTTAATTTTTTTTCCAACCCTATACCATTCGCGAGACACTGTACTAACGCTCACTCATCCTTCCCCTAGGGCCACCCCCGCCCTTCCCCTCCACCCTCCCCTCCTCCCCAACCCGCTCGGTATTTGCGTTCTCGAAGGCTTTTCGATCGACCGCCCCCGCGCAGTTTGCACCGAGCACCAGCGGGCCAGCATCAGTACTACGCTTCGTTTTCCTCTTCGCGGAAAAACCGGGCCGCAGGAAAAGAGAACGCGAGACTGTACGATAACCCAACGTTACTTTGGAAAACATTCCGTCCGGAAAGGTACACAGTGGAATGTTTTTCCAGTTGCTAACTTGGCGTTCACTCTCGATAGAATATGCCCGTTATTCGATGCAATTTTCACATTCTGCGATGCAGCAGAAATATATTTTTGTGTGGACTACATAACCCGTTCCAACGAATTACGCGCGGCGGGATGGGAGATAAAATTTTAACATCGCGACTTGTTATTTTGTTATTTTTTCCATATAAAAAACACAAATAAATAAAAAATGTTTTTCTTGTCATTGGTTTCAATCAGAATTCAGATTAAAATTCAGAAAAATTTGAATTAGAGTTTATTTTTTTATCGAAATAGTGATTTAACTATCAAAACATTATATTTTATGGAACACCTACGAGATTATCGACAGATACGAATTCGAGAATTATAATTTATACGAAAAACTACAATTTCAAATTTTCCATTTTTTTTTAATATATAGTTCATACAATTTTTTTTGTCATTAAATCAAATAATTATCGTATAATTTTTTTTTTAATATCGACATGAATTTAATGGACAGTACCGTCGGATTGCAAAAAATTCGTTGACATGAAAAGAAGAGGAGATATTGAGGCAAAGAGCTTGGGAATTATAAAGAGATTTGTAGCGCGTACGTTGTGTATGGTATATAATGGCGCGAGAGGGGTGGGGGTAAAGGGAAACGCGAGATTATAGCTCTGTGCGAGAAGGCTGTAATAGCAATTTGTAACGACGAGCTGCGCGTTACAGTATCGAGTATACGCGGAGCAATTACCGAGCACGCGCGGTAATGCTCGCTCGCTAGCGCGAGAGGGTTTCCTTTACGAGGTAAACTCGACGGTTGTGGATGCACGTAAACCGGTATCGTGCTGCGAAGGGAGAAACGAGACTATATCCTCCCCATCCCTCTTTCTCTTTCTCACACTTTCTATCTTTCTTGGACTCTCTTGCGTATAAACGAACGAAGAAAAACGGGTGAATCACTTCATCCTCATCTCGCCACGGTGTATATATATCCACGCTTTCTTAACGAGAGATAAACTACTCGAGATTGCGAATAGAGGGAATACAGATTTTTTTCCTTTTTCTTCCTTCTTCATTATAATCGAGAAACAGCGGGAGTCGCAGCTTTCGCTTCAATCCTTTAACGACGAAGATTTAGACCGCACTTCGAAATTTACGATAATTCGGCGAAGTTACTTCCGGATTTTTACGAAAATTTGAATAAAATAACAAACGATTGGATATTTCACGATTTCCGGTCTACAACTGTAATGACCTTTGACCTTATATTGAAAAAACATGATACTGCATGTTGCATTTGAGAAGTTACGTGTGTACAGAATGAAATGCGAAAAACGCGGACTTTTTTGTATTCACGTTTTTAGATTTCCGCGTTGCCAGGTAGTCGAGTTCCAAACAAAACGATAAAATATTAACGAAGTTGTACGGCAATGCTTTGCAATGGATGAAATTCGATAAAATTACTTCCGGCAGCAATGAAAAAACTATCAATGGGTTGAGTAAAAAAGATATATCCGGTTTTTGTGCTCCAGATTACGAGAACCTTTGACCTTCCATTCAAAAACTGGCTTCACATACCGCGTTCAAAAAAAAAAAGAAAAAACTGAATGTCGACGAAAAAAAAAATATTAATTGGAAACCATTCATCAATATCGAGATGCCGATGGATGAGAGTTCGAAACAGAACGATAAAATAACTATGTAGATGTATAACATGCATTGAAATTGACGAAAATTGGTAAACTTCCTACCGGAAGTAAAAATTGAATGCCGGTGGAAAAACCAGATATTTCAAAAGTTTTACTTACAATTACGAGGGTCTTTCAACTTTATTTCAAACGCTCCCAATAAAGGTATTTTATTTTTCTGTCATTTCGAAACATTTGCAAAAAAGATTAATCATTTTTTTATTACCGGTGAATAGATAACTTTTATCCTTCATCGATCGAAAAAAATTCCGAGAATGAAAAATCTAAATTGTACCATCAAAACATCGAAAATTTTCACAATCAATTTTAAATATAGATAAAAATGAAATCGTACCTTGAGATGTAGAAAGAAGAGGATCTCTTCATTTTCCCGTGGGGCACTAATGTTTCGGGCTTTTCGTAGCACACAGTGGCACTTTCAACCTGATCGAGAAACAAAAAAAAATAAAATAAAAAAAAAAATAAACAACTTTTCGACGAAAACTTAATTCACCGAAAAACCGAAGATTATTCCACGATCGCGCGTTCCGCAACGATCTCAGTCGTTGCGAGTCATAATAACCGCGTTAATCCTCGTAATCGTCGAGGCTCTTCGCCTTTACCTTCTCGAAAATAACGTTTGATATGTCAACTTCACTTGAACCCATTCGCTGTATTCAATTTTCTTTGTTTATTTCTCCTCTAACAAACTTTTTATTTCTCCCCTTTCGCGTCCGCGTTTCGGATAAACACGTAATATATGATTACATAGAGATTTCTAGCTAAAATCGTCCTCGCAACAACATCGATGAATTATTACGACAACGAAGACCGCGCACCCTTATTTATATTCCGTCACGTTTATATTCACACGGGTGTCCCACCGCCATCTCCTCTTTCGTCTTCCCACTATAAACGATTATCGTTAAATTTTTTTTTAAACATTATGCACTATTTATATGATCATTCACTACAATTAACTTCCTATTAATCGGTTATCCGTTATCGTTCTATTATTTCTATTATTGTTGTTATTATTATTATTATTATTATTATCAATAATGTTATTATTGAGGAGCGGAAAGTCCCGCTCGATTAGCACGCACTTGAACACGACGATCTCGCGACGACGGTCTGACATGCCAGAAAAAAAATGACCGGATGTCAATTTTTTTTCTCACTCCAAAACAAATATCACTCTTGCATCGACCGTCTTTTACTTCGAGCAGAGATCAAATTTGCTCATGATTTGGCGAGGGGTGGGGGGCGGAAGAGATATTTGTCTCGATACGACTGTTTTGGGCCAATCGTACTATCGAGTCGAAGGTTATTGCGAGGATCAAAAACCGTTGTGTTCGTTTCGCGTCTCGTCGATGCGACCGTTTGTCCGTCGGTGCGCGTAACCCCTCCCCCCTGATATTCGCAGGAGGAGAGATGAAACGAGACGTGGATATAGACACAAGTCGAGGAGACAGATATTTTCCTCGTTAGGCCAGCAGACCGTGAAGCACCGATCGGTAACGTCCTCGACGACTCGCGAGCCAATTCTTAGCGATCCGTAGCCCCGGAGCATCAGGAACGGGGGCATAAGCCTCCCGGCACTCGTACGACGAGTGTTGATGCTCGAAATAGAGAATGCTCGAGGCAAGCATCCTTTCTCAGGGCCGTCGCTAAAGCAACCCCTCGTTTTTTTTTTCGTGTGTACCAATGTTTTTTTTTTTTTCGTTCAGTTGTATTTGCGTATTTAATACGATAATAGTGATTATTTTCTTCACCTTTTCGCGACGCGGTAGAACTGAAAACTCCGACAGACACCAAACACTACACTACGAAACAAAACGAAAAAAATTAAGAGTAATGAAATATATGTTCGGGATATTGTATCACGTCATTTTGTCGTTTTATTTTTTATTTCATTGCGATTCGAAACCCGCACGCACTCAATTCGAAGCTCGAACGACCCGGCACTTGAGCTGATTTTTTTTTTTTTAGTTTTTTTTTTTTTATTACTCAACTTTGTGTCACGATTGTGTTTAATTGTTTTTTTTTTCCTTTTGATATTTATGTTTTCGTTTTTCTTTTCGTTTGTTGTGTTACTGTATTTGATTGCGTATTGTTTTTTTTTTTTTTTTTAATGTATAAACGCAAGGTCACGCGATCGACGCTGTCGATGCGCACGGTGCGTCAAGGCCGTGGCATGTTCCGACGTTACGCCGTTTGTGTCTGTCGTGTGTTTCTCGTTGGGGGATATCGTGTGCTTGCGGGTGCACACGCGAGATAGAGAGACCGAGAGAGATCGTGGAAAGCGCCGCCGCCGGATAGGAGCAGCGCGCACGCGTTCAACGTTTCGCCGTGGCGTCCGTCGACGACTGGAAGAGGAAACGATGGTGGTGGAGGGCTACTGGCGTTGCTCTTGCCTCTTGTGTGATGCGCGCTCGTTTGGCGGTGAAGCCGGCAGAGCTCGCGCGCGGAGGCGAGGCGGTACGGCGGAGAAGCCGGCGGTTCTCGCGCGCGGAGGTGAGGTGAGGTGCAGCGGTGAAGCGAGGAGAATAATAACGCAAAACGCCCGAGCGTAACGACATCGCGCAACGACAACCTGTTAATCAGCGGCCAACGTCAACGGTGGGTATTACACGAAAAATATCTGCGCGCACGGGGACAACTGACAAATTCACATGAACGAACTTTCAGCAACGAAAAAAAAAAAAAAATAAAACGAAAAAAAAAGGTTTCGTTTTCAAATCGGAATACAGCGAGGGATGAAATATTTTTTTAGCTATATTTTTTCATCCACGGGTTATTTTTAGCCATTTATAGACAGATGAAAACGTCAACTAGTGAGGACAATATATTAAATAATGCATCAATTAAAAATATATTAAAAATTGTCGTTTTTAATTTACATGCATAATATACAAAAATACAGTTTGTTATCAAAATATTTTTATTCAGTAAAAAAAATTTGCATTAAATTTTCGGTCGCAGATGTACCTTTTTATTCGCAGATAGTGGCAACAGAGAATTTTAGACAGCGATAAGGGTGTCTCGAATAATGCCTTTTTTCTGCCGCTTCGAATAATTGAAAACATCCCCCTGCGTTACTAAAAACCTTTTTTAATTTTTCCGCGCTGTGCGTACCATGGAAAATTTTTTTTTGCATCACATTCGAAGGATTTCGAGGGGATAGGTAAAAGGAGTTTACTTTTTAAAAGAGAGATTTTGATTCATCAATGGCGCAGTTTAAGTTTGCCTCCCGTGATCGTCGACAACGCCGCGTTCGTGTACCGGGTTGACCAGGTGGTTTTAGTCGCGGGGTGGAAAGGGAGGGGAGGGGGAGGTTGACGAGGGGAGGGTTCGTTGGATGGTTGCGATGCTGCCGCGAGGCTGTACGGTGGTGATGGTGACGGTATGGCGGCGGTCGTGGTGGTTGGTTGATTGGTCGGTCGGTGCAGGTGGCTGCTGCTCGTGAATGTGCCACAGTGAGGGCTTACTACAGAATGAGAGGAAAGCTCCGCTTAAGGGGAGGAGAGGAGAGACAGAGAGAGAGAGAGAGAGAGGAGGAGAGAGAAAGTTGGTCCACACACAGCGTGGCAGCATCGCTGGTTGCGATGAGCGAGAGAGAGTTGCGCGCGTTATCGACCCATCCGCGATGCTATATTCGACTACGGGATACGAAAGAGCGGATGAGATAGAGAAATGTAAAGCTTCTCGAGTACGAGAAAGATAGAAATGGATACGTTTCTCTCGGAGGGAAACTCGTACGTGTTTCTCGTACGCGCGCCTACGCAATTCACGATGCCAGTACTATAAGGAACAGTCTCTATGGAGTATAGACGATAGTTTACTCACGATATCAAGTAGTTTTTCGCAAGATACTTTCAGCCACCGATGCAGCTTCACCGATGCAGCATCGATATTCATTCTCAATCGTCTCGTATAAATATAACCGCATGAGATAAGAAAAACATTGAGTTTCATTCCTTTCATTTTCCTTTCTATCACGCGTATGAAAACCAATAGCAGAATAAAAGGATAATTGGCAAAGTGACACGATACATGAATTTCACATTCGATCGAAAAAATTTACCCCGTGGAAAAAGAATGGAGCAAATGAATGGCAGCGGATTGTGTCGGTCCTATTTACGTTTAACAATTATTATTATTATTATTATTTTTAAATTTGGCTCACGAGCACTTTTACGTTTTTCGAACAAAGCTTCGATCCATCGAAAGCTCTGCAACTATTGTTGCAGATTCGTTAGCGCGATCTCTCGTCTTTGTTAAAAATTAATTGGATAACCGAATATAATCGCGGCATGTTTTAGAAACCTCGTTGTTATATTGAAAGCATAATTTTCGGACTGTCTGTCGAGTTAATGGTTAATTGTAAGGCGATAACGACGTACACAGGCCGGAAACACGAGCGCTAACATTCGCTGTAAATTCACACAGTAATTGGCTTTACGAGGCCGGTTTCGACTCGGTTATTGACATGATTTTCTTTCACTCCGTCAGATATATATTACAAGGCATAGCACTAAAAAGCGGCCAATAAATAGTGGATTATGATAGACTCCATCGTTAAGCGCATATTTCGGAGCGCAGCATGTCGCGAGCGTTGTGCACTATAAGTGCACCTGCGAGAGATTCATTGACTTCGTCATCGTCGTCGGTTTCTCCATCCACAACTAGAAAAGCTCCGCACGCGAGAATTATGAACTAAGCGAAAATTAAATTTGTCTGACCGAATTAGAGTAGCAGGCGATAGGTGCAGAAGGGGCGCACGCCGATCTGCAGCACACTTTTAATTATGTTAAATTTATCGCGTGTGGTATCGCGTTTTGTGTTTATTTTCTTTTTTCGCAAAACTCGACCTCGTTTCCCGATGTACCCTCAAGTCACCGCTCTTTGCATCCCTTGGCTCGATGGACGCGAAAGGTTGAGAATTGAAAATTGTTTGAAAATAATTGAATCTCTGTACGGACGCCTCGATCTTTTTTTTTTTTCGTCGAGTTTATTACGAAAGTTTTCCGGCGCTTGTCAGGCAAATGTTTTCGTTACCGAACTGCCGGGTAAGCTAAAAAATCCTACACTGCATGAAATTATATTTTCAATATCTGATTTTTAGGATAAAGAAGCATTCGATGTCGCGAATTGGAGTAAATTACATACCAATTTGTTTGATAAATGTATATTTACTATTAGTTACTTGCGTTTAGTTACTTGGTATGTAAGAATGAAAATGAAAGAGAAAGAACATAAATCTCGCAATAACAATAAATTGGGGAGAATAGACGAGTTGTTATTGCTGTACGTTCGTAGTGATCGTGAGATCTTGAAGACATTAATGATGCTTTCGGACGTTGAAGATAACGTAGACAAGTTGTTGTGGGGTGAAAAAAAGGAACGATGATACGTTCTCGTCTCTAAAGACACGCGTCTTTGAGACTTTGCGTAGGTATACGGATGGAGGAGAAATTTCTCGAATAGCGCTTGCGCTTTTCCGACCCCCGTAATGTCATCCCTTCTCTGCTATCGACTGTAGCAACGCGCACACCCTCCGTCGGTTTTAAAGCTCCAGAGCGCAGGTCCACGTCCAGCAGCATGGAGGGAAACGTGTTCGCGTTTGAGAGGAGAACACGCGCACGCTTAGAACAGGGAAACATCGAAAGCGCGCTTTGGCGTTCGGCTACTGATTCGAGGCGGCGAACGAGACACCGAGGGGTGTTGCTCCGCCAAAGCGCCGAGGTATGTTCAAAGCGATGAGAATACATGCCGTATAATTAATCCTTTACGGAAAGGAGCTTTTTCTATACGATATAATAACACGAATAACATTTTTTTCCAGCTAAATCAATTGCAAAATTATTTGTGAGTTTTTGCAGCACCCGTAAAGTAGTAATAACAGTAGTCGTTTATTTCCAAATACGGCTCCAGTTGTACTGATGGTCCTTAAAAATTTTTTTTTTTTTTGATTCGTCGTAAAGTTACATAAATATTATCAATTTACTGAGGTAACAAAGTTGCAGTCTACTGAGCGTCAAAGCGCGATCTCTTCGGTGTTCGAAAATAATTTAAAAAAATAGATCGATACATTGCGGGTAAAGTTTTAAAAAATCAATCAGCACCACGTTCAATTTTTTTTTACTGCCATTTGAACGAATAATTAACTGAGAAGTCCACAACTACATAATACGGATATCGTAAAATACATTACAACAGTCTAAACTTTCGCGGTGAGATTACAATTAACAGCCGATGCCGACAAATTACAAAATTATGAAATTACGCATCGTTCATTATAATTAAAGCTCAACCCCCTTTCCCTCGCAACTGCATTTCCTTTTCCTCGATATTCGCTGTACGTGGGAAAGCAACGCTCGACGAATAATATTCCATTTCCTCTATTTCCTGACAGCGACGTCAACTTCAGCGTGAATTCCTGAATCGGTGTGGCTATATAATACAGGTTCGCCGGGAAGGGAAAGAGGAGATGGGCAACTGAGAAGCGCGGCGAGAGACACAGAGAGCGCGCGGAAGGTTGAAGTTTGTTCGAAATGTGGATGCGACGAGGCGTTTCACGGAATTACGAAGGCGAGATGGAACAGCGGGAAAATCCGTACGCTCGAAGCTTTGGAAAATACAAAGGCAATGCAGAGACAAGAGATACACACAGAGTGGATGATGTGGAGGTGGGCGCGAGCGAGCGAGCGAGATGACAAAGTATTACTGTTCGAGGATAGCACAGAGGGGACCGGTCATGGCCGTCGTGTGGAAATAGTAAAGCGAAAGCCGACGCGATATTGACACAAGCCACGGTTTAATTTCTCCATCGGCAAACATTGTTTTCATCTCTTTCTATACTCGTTGTTCCGATGCTACTGCTGTTGCCTTTCGTTCTGCTCGTAACTTCGTTCGCCCCCTTTCAACTATTCCCCTTTCTCACTTTACAACCATTCATCCCCTACTCACATGTCCCTCGATCGCTCGCGTAACCCACGCAACGCATTCTGTATCATCGATGCAGAACGGTACAGTAGAGTCCCTTTTTAATTGACTTTCCGAACCAAACATTTGTAACTTTCAAATTTTTCAAAGAAGAAAACGTTTTTGATGGAATTTTTTTTTCATTTGTAACGATAATATCAGTGATTAAAATCCATTTTTTCGATGCCATTGAAAAAATTTGACTCCGAAGTGTTTATGGGTATTCTGATTTTTTTTTATCGTAATTTTTTTCGTAATAAATTCGCAATCAGTGGAGACAGTCGATGTGTAAAAATTTGAAGAAAAAATATTTTTTAATATAATTTTAAAAAATGTTTACCAGGGGATGATGAGATGTGATAAACGTTTTTGTTGAAATTACGTAGCGCGGACCCTCATCTCGAGTGTGAAAACAGTACTCAATACATTTTCTCGGGTGGTCCGAATAACCTTCTTAAATGTACGAGACGGTGGAATTTTCGCGAGATAGAATGCGACGAAACGGGTGGTATGAGGAGAGAAGACGAAGTGCCGAGACTGCAACGATAGCGAGAGAGAACTTGCACTTCCGGGATATCGGTTACCAAGAGGTCTGTTTTCAGACAACGCGTTCGACGCCGCTGCCAGGAGAATATGCCCACGCCTTGTTTTCGCGTCCCATCCACCAGAGATCTGTACCAACAACACAACTACGAATTTTCATGCACGGAGCGCCGCGGCCCGTTTATAAAACACACCAGACGCTTCTTGCGTCAATCTGCGGGCGCTCCGGTCGCGCAGCAAATCATATTTCATCCTTCTGAAACAATGTATTTGACTCGGTACGTTTATCGGAACGCCGACGAACTATGAACGAAACTTGAAAGGAGCGATTCGCCGTAGCAATACTCTACATATATCGCGGCAAAGGATTGAGGTCGAAACTCGTCACTGAGACAAACAGTTTACTTGCAATAAAATTTCGACTGTAAAAGATTCAACTATTCTTTGATCCCCTCGATTTTTTTCAAGCGTTGAAGAATTTTTCACGCGAAACATCGAAAACTACGAAATTTTTCGAGACGTAAAAGATTCCCTAAAATTATCGGTTTCTCAGTTTTTTTTTGCTTCGAAATCGAAGTTATTGGCCCTTTAGCCCTTTATAGGAAATAAATTCTCGTGAAAAATAACGAAAAATATTTCGAAGCTTTTCTGAATTTAAATCTGCTGAATTTTAACCACGAAAACATTTTTAGCGTTTATGCAATGAAAAAAAAATGGTGGTTTACAGCTTCAATGATTAATGGCATAGTTAAGTGTCTTTCTTCTTGGTTAACTGTTCTTATTTGACGCCAGAAAGACAAAAGAGTTGTCACTCGCGTTTGAGGCCAGAACAACGGACGAATGTCTCTCTTGTCGTCGTCGTCGTCGTCGTCGTCGTCGTCGTCGTCGTCGTCGTCGTCGTTGATTCTGTCGACGAGCCAGCGACGAAATCAGCAAACTCCCGTGTGTGTAAATACCCCGAGAAGAAAAGCGTGAAACGCGAAGATGCCTAGTAAGTTAGGTACAGTGTCGGTACAACTCAGTCGGACACGAAAGCGACGTACGCGCCGCTGTTGCTATTACAGCCTATGTGTGTCCGCTCTATTTTCGAGTGTTGCGTAACGACGGCACGACGAGAACCTCATAAGCGAGGTTCGTCTGTGCCAATTGAATAAAGAGAACAAAAAGGGTTCGTGGAAAACGAGAGAAGCTTTGGAAAGCACGTGGAGAGGCGTCGAAAGCTGCTTATCGCTACCGACGTTATAACATCCGACCAGAGTTTGTATCTTTGATGATAAACCGGGCTGATGGTCTACAGAGCTCCGAAACAAAGTGTAACATTCATGGATATAGGTACTTAAATATAAACTGTTCCGTAAATCGTACAATATGTATACACCGACATCAGAACTTTGGATTTGGTGGCTTTATTCATTAAGCTTCTCGACTCTCGTCGCGTCAAATTTTTAAACTTTTTCTCCGTTTTAACCGCAACATGTATTTCACATAGTAGAGGACATATCTACTAAACTCGATAATTTTATATATTTTGTATCCGATTTTTATAACACAATGAGTTCAGGTTGCATCTTTATTACGAACTGAAAAAAAAAATTCTTAATCGCGAACTTATTTAAAATAAAAACCCTTGAATTTCAAGTACCACGAAAAAACATTTCAATAGACGATTGCGTCTATTTCTATGACGAATCATTTTTTTTGTACCGTTGAAAGACGTTTTTTATCTCTGTCGGTAACAAAAAAAATGCCGACACTTCGTGGAATTTATATTTTTTCGTTAATTCCCGCGAGTACGCAACGTTGCGAATACCCCCATTCTCGTCTGATTGAAGCATCGAATACAATTCAGCAGGTAATTCCGAGGAAGGTATATGGTCCGATGAGCTTTGTCGAAATTATCGATTCTCATAATAGGTATCTATCTACTTTCATAATGCGTTTCGTGGCCGAAAGGCAGACGCGCCGGGTAGGTAGATTATACGATTTCGCGCGATTGCTGATTGGAAACTCTCGTGAGCACACGTGCATCACGAACAGATAGGGAGCGCGAGAATCGAGAATCGAGAAGTATTAGTACGCGTTACGTAGTATTAGTAGTAGACAGCAAAAGCAGTGCACGAGTGAATCCCCGAAGTGGCCCCGCCGTTTCGAGATTCACTGGGGCGCGCACGCGACTACTACGGGTGGCTGGGGGTTCCCCCAACCCTTCTTCCCTCCCCTCGTCCTAAACTCGGGCGCGCACACACGCCGGATGCGCTCACTTCGGTGGAATTATATATGCAGGATATAATAAGCTGGCGGTCCTCGAGATATCGGCGAGTTATGGGCGTCCTAATGGCCCGCGCGGTGTTTGATTTACGGTCGCCGGGCGGCTCTCTGAATTCACGCTGCTCTGAGAGTGTGAGAGAGAACTCGAGATCCAGAGGTCGAGAGTCGAGATCGTAGATGCGAGAGGGAGAGGGATGGATAGAGGACAGAGTGCGCACGCGAGTCAAACTACCACTACGTCGACCGAGAGAACTACTGCTCGTGTGGAGTATATATATCTATGTATATATATATATACGTGCATTTGGTGGTAGTCTGAGCTTCTCTCTTGACGATAGGTGTGTGCTTACGGGAGGTGCGCTCCACCGTGATGCTGCAACGTACCGTGCATAGCGATAAGTGCAATGTGCGCGGTTCGAGTTCCATCTCTCTCTCTCTCTCTCGGCTCGCGCCTCTCGGCGTTACTGCACTACTGCCCTCGCTAACTCAAACGTCTCGTATATCGCTCCAGCTACATATGTATCTACTTATACGCGGAAGACAAATATCGCACTTTATGGTAACCACTGTATTACATTGAAGTGAAGAGCATACGAAGGTCTCACGGTTTGTTGTCGTTTACCAATATGAATGCTGCAAATAAAGTTATTTCGATTCTATTCATAGTCATTTGTTGCGAAGCTAAAAAAAATGGGAAAATAAACAATTTTTTTTTTGAACCCAAAAAAAAAGGCATTTTGCCGATTTTGGTATTAATTGTGGCGATAGAACAATAAACTTCGCGGGTGAAATTAAATTTTATAAATGGTAAGAGTGACATCGCGGCATTTCATCGTAACACAAGAAATTGAGAAGTGTATTTGCATCTTATATCTTTTTCGACCGAAGAAGCTGTGGCATCTATAAATAACGCGTCATTTCTGAAGCAGGTAACTTTTTTTCCCTGGGGAAACGGTCACAGTACCTTTCCCCATATTTTTATTCATATAGTCGGGAAATAAAATAATTTTCAAATTGAACGTTGCAATTTTTATACATATTTTTTTACTCGTCGAGTGTGACGGACGGCTTTGACTGGTGCTGGTGGTTGTAAATCCTTGCAATTCCCCGAAGGCTCTTGTAAGAAGGCTATCCTTAAAAACGTATTATGCCCGGTGGATTCGAAAGAACGATTTTGTTTCTCGATGCTATCACCCAACGAGGCCACACGTCACACGCGGCCATTTATAATCCGGACGGACTCCTCGCTTCCAGTTTTCACCCCCTCACCCTCAACTCCCCAATGATATTCCGAGTTATGTGTCTTCCTATACATATAGTATACATAGATATTCATATACATATATACATATGTATATATAGTATGCGCATGATACATGATACGAGGAAATATATTCGCGCTTTATGTATTTTGGAAACGCGGTGCGCCGGAGACATTACCGTCCCGTTGGGACACGGCAAGGAAATTTCTTGAACGCGAGAGAGAGGCAAACCCGAGGCGCCAGAATGGTGTTCGTCTAACTCGAGCGTCAGCGTCGCGCTCGCCAGGGAGAGGGACAGAGAGAAAGCACTAAACCTACAGGGAAGAGGAAAACCCCTGGCAACACCAGATGGACTTTGAATGAGAATGACGGGAATATTATATATACGTATGTTGCTTTAACGTCGTGGCAGCATTGCCTCCGGGCGATTTGCGCGGCACGTCTCCTACACTCAGCTCCGGTTCAGCTCTCCGGATATCCGCAACAATTTTCATACTCTCGTTATGGTTTAGTTGAATCTTCTCGGCTAACGTAAGTTCTTGCGACGCAAGTAAGAAAAATTGTGTTTTTTGAACAGATATTCTTTCGAGTTGTTAAAAATGAAATCGGGGAGATAGGGGTTAGTCGGAGCACAGGGTAAATTGGAAGAGAGGCTGCAAGAAATTACAGATTTAATGGACTCCACTTGCGTAGAGTGCCATAATAAATGGACGGAATCTTCGATTTACTTTCGCAGCGTCTTCTAATATTCGGGAAATTTAAAGTTAACCCTCTAATGAAGAGTGAAAGAATGTCGGATGTTGAAATGCGTACGAAAAAAATGTTTCTATACAACACAGTTTCGGTTTTGGAGTAAAAAAAAAAAGCGTAATGGCGTATTTAAAACGGAAATTGCATAAATCAATTTCTACGAGCAGTGAAACTTGCCGAAGAAATGTGATATAGATCGCGATAGTTTATCGTCAAGTAGGATAAAATAGTGTGCATTGCGATGCAAAAGTTTAGGAATACACACGCGCTAACAGAGTCTTCTTAATAGCGACCAACGTATCGAGTAGCGCGTAAGCCTACGATTATTTGTAGCGAAGCGAGTATAGGATAACCAACGAAACTCTGGCGCTGAAAACGATGTTTAAAGTTTGAACGATAAATATTCACGGATCGACGATCATCACAATGCCGCTCTCGAGCGATTCTCAACCTCTATCGTGCTTCCTATTTCCTTCTCTCTTAAAAGTCGCACACTCCAAATATTTCTCGTCTTTCGATAGCGGCGATATTCTCGCCTCGGCGACACTCCGAAGAGCCATAGTATATTATCGAGGTCTGTGCGCTTAGCTCTCGCTTGAACGAGCGAAGTAATAATTTTTTCCTCGCGGTCCTTTCGAGAAAGTCTCGGGGATGGTGCCGAGGAGAGCTTCGAGAGAGATCTGAAGTTGGCACGAAAGCAGGATGGTCTATCGCCTAACACCAAAGAGGCCTCTCGCACAAGTGAGATAGAGTTTTCTCAACAGCAACCAAGCGAATTCGTTGGAAAATAAGCAACGGCGAGGATGGTATACGTATATATAACCAAGTGGAATGAGAGAGAGAGTCTGCCCTCGTCTTGCCTCCGAGTCGCCGCCGCCCGTCGAGTCATATTGCTCCAAGCGGAAGGAAGTATCTCTTCCTTCTTCGCCCTTTCTATCCCCATCCAACAAGGATTTTACCTCATACCGAGTCGCCTTTGCGCCTCTTCAGAATTTAATATAATGCCTAATATCATAGGAAATCCGTACAATGCAAACAATTCGAACCCCGGCGCGCTGCTGTTGCCAGTGATGCTTCGTCTTGTGAGCTCACAAACCCCTCGAGGTGATATGGAGCCGAGAAAAAACGAAGGCCCCGAGTTAAAAAGTAAATGATGTTTTGCTTGTACATCAGAGAGTGAGTTCACCATTTATTCACAGCTGTAAACACTTTTCTCACTTTTCGTTTATAGCACGGAGGAGACCGGGGCTAATCGTAACACGTGCAGCGAAAATATCGAAGTTTCTATTCCGTAAGTATGGCACTTTATGGAATTAGAATGCATACCACGATAAGTAATTCCTTAGAGTGCCATATTCATTGTATGAAATCTCATTTTTTTCTCAGCGTATACAGCGTATATCCCGTATCCCGCGTTTCAAGTAGCCCCGGTCTCTACTATCCTATAATCCAAAAGTGAGAAAAGTGTTTGTTAAAGTGCATAATGCCGGTTTCCTCGATGTATATAAAAAAAAATCCTGAAACGGAGTAAGCGCTTTGGCCTTTTTCAGTGCCATTTTTATGAAATGGTTCGTCGCATTTTTTTATCGGCCATCTTTTTTATGTTAATATTAAAAAAAAAAATTCGAGTTGATCCAATACGTATAATTGGTAAAAAAAATCTATCAACCCTAACCTCAGATACCCTTTCAATTATTTCGATGGATTATGAATTATGGTCGTGAAAATTAAT
Source organism: Cryptus viduatorius (assembly GCA_964006125.1). Classification (NCBI taxonomy): domain Eukaryota; kingdom Metazoa; phylum Arthropoda; class Insecta; order Hymenoptera; family Ichneumonidae; genus Cryptus; species Cryptus viduatorius. Next base: position 9,292,161 of record OZ023222.1, on the reverse strand, counting down.
CAGTTAAATTATTTTGTTGATAATGATAATTGGAGATTAATTTACTGAAAGAAATGCCATGAATGCTTCTATAAATATCAAATTATTCTTGCTAATGGCGAAACGTGTTTTTATAGGCAATTACGGATGGTCCACTTAATGACTACACTCGGTGCTCCCGTTCCGACCCAGTAAGGCTCGAATAGATTTATCGAACGAGACTAGGCGTGTACGAGGTAAACGTGCGACGACGAGTCAGACGTCGCGAACGTATACGCTGTTGTACCGCGCGCGACCTCACTTTACTCGTACCAGAAGAGTCACAAGCAAAGAGCGCGTTCGCCGAATAGCTCTCGCACGCAGCCATCACACAGAGAGATTCTATGCGAGAGTAGCGAGAATAGATTTCTCGACGGCATTATCTTCTGCAACTGGGTTAATTCTTCTTCTACCCCGCGCGAATCCCTCCCCCCCCCCCCCCCCCCCCTCAACCTTCTTGTTCTTTGCACAGCGAGAGAGAAGACGGGGAAAAGCGTCTTCTACTGCTACCGCCGCTGCTACTTCTTCTTCTTCTTCTTCATCGCGGTCTTATTGCTCCGACGGACGCAATTCACTCTACAGTATCGTTATATATTTTCCGATTTTAATTGCACTCCCATTGTGAGAAACTTCGCCTTGGACGAGAACGAAGAGTCCCCGGGCTCATAGCCCCCTCCCCCCCTTTCGCCGCGGCCGACGTCCTCTCATACCACCCTTCAATCCTTCTGTGTCTACTCTCTTCGTCGTCATTTCAATCTTTTCCTATATTCCAAAGGAGCTACGTTAATAACGAGATGTACCGGGTGCCCCGTAAAATCATGAATATTTTTCTCATTTATAGTGTATTCTAACTGTTTCTGACGTTTGTGCAACAATTAACTAGAAAAAAAAAAAAAAAAAGAAAAAAAAATATAAAACTCTATTCTTCGATAGTTTTTACCGAGAACAAAGGCATCGTGTAATTTCCCTAAACGCGCTCCATTGTTTATTACAACCATCGGAAATGAGTATTTCCATTAATGCAAAAAAAAGCTCTTACATTGCCTGCATCCTCGCCGGCAATCGTCCATCTTCCGACAATTCTCCAATAATACCTTCCCCATCGTTGAACGCGCGCAAACAATAAGAAGATGTATCATACGAGAAGACTTCCGACCGCAAAGAATAAGAATCGTGTTCATTCTCCGGCAACCAAGAAAAGCGCAGAATAGCCTTCTCACTGACGACATTTTCCACAGTAAGCACAGTTTCGCTCGTCCGGACATCGCGATGCTCCCACCCTCCCCTTCGACCGCGTATAAACGTTCCCCGAATATAATTGCCCGTTCCGAGTTTTACGAGAACGGAAGCGTTCTTCGGGTCCGGTTAGACGAATGTCCTCGCTAGTGCTCGGCAAGCTTGCAGGAGAAGCGACCACGAGGAAAGCTCAGCTTTCCCCGGTACGCGATCTCGATCTCTTTTTTTTCTTCTGGTCTCTCTTTCTCAGAGAACCGTTCTGAGATTTTTCGCAGAGTGTCGTTGTGGCTCGTCCTTTGTCCAGTGGTTCCTACACACCCATCACACACATCTTCCTGTCCTTTTAATACTTCTTTCCCTTCTATATACTTCTTAATACTCCTTTTAATACTCGCGGATGTGTGCACATATACTATACGCTTCTTCGCATACAATGGCCGCGGTCAGCTCCGATTCAAGAAGGATTTTCCAACATCCCACGAACGAGTACGCGTTCACGATTTCCCGTGACCTTCTCTCTCAGCGTCTCTCATATCTGTTCGCTTTACTTCCTTTTCGTTTCCGTAGAAATAACATCGCGGTGCGCTACACGCGAATTCTCTTTTAAATTCTACCCGAGATTTCCGTCGCCATGCGAACCGCCCCACAGTTAGATCTTCGCGAATGCACCTGTGCACCGGAAACGCGCGCACATGGGAGTAAAATCGTATATGCAATTATTTCGAGGATGTTGGATCGCACAACGGATTCTCTGATGTACGCGAGCGAAAAGCGTAAACGATAATGTTTTATCCATTAGAAACACGACGCAAAGTCGTTTTTGTGTGAATTTGCTTTATGAAATGTAAGGTAAATCGTAGAAAATATTATGGCGGAAAAACAAATAGGAATGAACGGTTTTTAAATGTTGTGTATGGGATGCAGAGACTTAAAATGCGCGATAGAGGAATTATACGGAGAGCAAAATAATTAATATGAGGTTTGCTTTTTTTTTAATTCTGAAAAAACTAATTCTACGAACCGTTGCGCATTCACCGTTGCCCACGTGGTTTTAACTTCGTAAGCTGTAATATATATGCAGTTTTCTGTATGTGTGAGTGTACGTGTGTGTCGGTGTGCAAAGTGCTCTTTACTACCTATAATATTTAACATCCCTCGTGGGCTACCAGATTATGGATTGTAAATGTTTGCATTAGATGCGCCAGCAGGGATGCTGCCGGGCTACGGACGACCCGGGATGCACATATCCGGTTGTTTATTCAGTTTCATAAAACCTATTCCTATCTTCCTTTCTCTCTCGCCTGCGGACTTGCGAACGGATGAGAGCTCTCTCACTCTTTCTCTCTCTCGCTCTCTTCGTCTTTCGAAGTTGCGATAAATCTGTTATTGCCGAGTGGATGAGAGTACGAACGAGAAAAATACTATTGGGACATTGGAAGCTGTAACTATAGTAGGTAAAATATCGCTGAGAGCTATGAAAACAAAGAATTTTCGAGCGTTTGATTAGGAAGACTGACCACAACTAACTTTTCAACTAGTAAGCGCCGCAAAAAAATGCGATAAAATTCAATTTATATCTCAACGATTTATGCAAAAATAGTCATAGCCGTTATTATTATTATTATTATTAATTTACCGGACAAACGAAGATGTGATTTATATTTACGCGGTAATCGTTAAGGGATGAAAAAATCGATAATTTTGTATGGATCTTCTAAAAACGCGAATGGGCCGTTCAAAATTCCCGACGATGCGATGGACCATTCAAATATTTTTTGAATTGTCAAAAATGTTTGCAAAACTGAGATAAAAATAGTGGCAATTAAAAAATTTCTTCAAATATATCATATTTCTTGTGACCGATTTGCAAAGGAAGTCTCTTCTATTCGTTCACAGAACTGATGGTCGTTATTGAAAATAGAGAATAAGCTAACAGAATATATAGCCATCGTGTGTTCCGCGAGTTCATGAAATCAGTAGCAAAGGTAAGTTATCGGCTGGCCACAAAGGCCGGTATATAATATATCTATTGGTCGTGAGTCTCGCATCGTCAGTTTTCGAAAGTCCTCCCACGTTCGACGCCTTTCGCGGCAACTCCTCTATCCGTAGAATATACTTCGAATTTGGTTTAGCCGTTGGGAATATATCCGTACGATATCTCTATCGCCGAAGTAGCTATAGCTATTGTCCACTGAACGGATATCGCAGAATCAGGTCAATCCTCGAACCCCTCGCGTTGCCCGACTTCCGGTGTACCTGTGAAATCCTCCGAGTCCTGTCGTCCGTGAACTCGACGAAAGTGGTGTATAGATGAGCCGAAAGCTCGCAGGGTAGTTTAGTCACAGACGTCTCCTCGCCACTGACCCACCAACTTTTGCGAACGTAATAACTCGATCGCTTCTGGTTCGGTGGCACAGAGAGGAACATATAAAGTCGCGCGCTAGCCGGCTCGGTGGATGTGATACAGCGTTGTGTACGCTCCTGGATCCAACGAACGAACGTGTACATAATGCGGTATCCTTCCATTATACGGTTCGCGTACATGAGCCCGTATATCGAAGAGAACTCGCGGCAGAGCCGAGATACGTGACCGAAATACATCGATGACTCCATTGACTCTGTTCTCTTCTACCGGTCGTACTCTAGTTGTATATATCTCGTTCGCCTGGATCCCGTGCAACGCGGTAGAGCTTTCTCTCATTCACCCCCTCCCCGTCTTTCTCTCGCACTCTCAACATATCTCCTCTACCCGTCGAAGCTGCACGATAAGGGTTCGGTCCATTCAATTACCCTTCCAGCCATTGCCATCCGCAGCCCGTACACCGAAGCTACACGGTTGTATTCATTCGCGAAATTATTTTCACCGAGGATCACACGTGACAATGGAAAGAAAGGCAAATGGAAAAGAATAAAAAAAATAAAAAAAATCGCGATATAGAGGATTGTGTAGATTCTATAAAGGATACGATGATATCGTTGAGAATTTTCCTCGTTTCACAATGCGAAGGTAATAAAAAAAGGGTACCAATTTTTTTCATTCGAGACGATCAAAGAAGTCATAAGCGAACTTTTATAACAGATGCTTCACTTTTGATAGGAAAGGTCCTAATTGTTATCATCGCACATGGGAATAATATATATGCAAGAAATATAATGGAAATACTTTGAATTCGGCGTTTTTTTAAATTAATTTACTATAATCATACATTTTTTTGTACATTTAGTATGATATATTTGCATATATTTGCAGAAATTCGAAAAAATTAATGTACTTTTTTTTCGATCGAATTATATTGCATATATCGCAAATATATTTTCAATATATTTTTTCTGCCGTGTGAGTCAACTATCCGAATATTTCATATAAACTTCAAAAAATGGTATCGATCTATTTAAAAGACGAAGGAATTCAACGTGATGATAGTGAAGGTGTAAATGTGCTTCGCAGAGTTCATTTGCTATTCAATGTTTTGCCTGACTAAAGTTGTATTGTCATAAAAAAAAATTTACATCGTTGGCCACAGTGGACCAACCAACTGTCATATAGTTATATCTTGAAGAACACGTATAGTGAACGTGTGAGAAGAAAAGGAAAAGAAGAGCCGGCAACATCGATGCATGAATGATACATGAACCTCAGAGCGCGTTACCTTCGGACCCTCTCGTAACAGCATCGACGCGGTAAATCGTCCTTCTCGTCGTCCTTCTCGTCTTGAATTCACGTGTGCCGTCCGCCGATAGCCAACACAGCGCACCAGCGGCAGCACCGTGAAGTTTACATAATACAGATACGAAACGACTATCGACATGGTTGGTTCTTGCAACGTCGTCGAGGCGATGTGGTTCTCTTATACCGCTTCTCAGACTCCATCTTCCTCATCCCTTCTTTTCCCCCCCTTTTCTTTATGCATATACTATCCCACATTGGCGAGAAAAATGAAAACCTCAGCATCCTCGGGATGGATACAGCCCTCACCCGCGAGTTCGTACTTTCGCCCGCTATATGGCACAAACGTGAACGCTTCTGGTATTAGATTTTCTCACAACCGGGGAACCAACGAGACCGCGTCACGATGCGAAAACTCTCGTCGAAGAAAAGATCTCGATTTTCCGCAAATTTGAACCCGACGAAGCTCTTTCCTACGCTAGACGCGCGTGTCACGCTTGTCGCCGGCAGAGAATTCAAAGTAACACTCGAGCTTTTCGGAGTACCGGAAAGCTTTACCCATGGATAGCAAAATTCAGGATTTTTTTAAAACCATAATACCACATATGTTTACCATCGTCTCTCCATTCAGTCAAATATTTTTTCGATCTATTGTGGTGAAATTGATTCGGCAGAATTTGCGCAATACGTCCGTACAGATGTCATGCAATTTGGTAAATTTTATAATAATTATAGTCGAATGTTGAAAATTTATCAGGCGAATCGATTTTTAAATTATGTAACTTTTTTTTTAATTTATATTTTTTTATTTTATAGTTGAATACTTATGTCCTCTGGGAAACATCAAGTTCTCTGTATATCTATAACAAAAAATCCTCGAGACCTCTGGTCAATTTCCTTTTTTTTTTTTCTTAACTCAGTCCTGCAACGTTGCGAGATCGAGTCCGTCGAGTAGCCCCGATCTTTCCTACTTTGCATACCGATATACGATCGTACGCCCAGAATATTTCTACTACTAGTATATCGCTGCGCTCGGATTATATCGTAAACTTCAAAAGTGCGTAGCGTCATACACACATCATGGACATCGCGTGTTACACGGGAAAAGCGTATTCAGATATATACAAAAGTTTCATGCGCTGTAGGCGAACTACGCGTATGTGCAACCATCGAATCATAGAAGCGATGCATACACCGCGTGAAACACCATCGCCGGCACCAGCAGCTCGTGAAAACTCTTTTACTACCCTGTACGGATAGAAAAGCATCCTCGCACCCTCTAGACTACCCAACCAGCCACTGTGCCCCACTATATGTACACTTTTCACCGCACCGACCGTGCGTCATGAAACGCTGAATTATTTTCTCAACGCTTCATGCTTCCACCTATAGTGCATATAGAAAGAGGAAAAATAGCAAGTGTGGGAAAAGAGAGAAGACAAAATTTACGAGAGGAAGTTTTACGCGGCGTGACACTTCGCGGGCTCGTGGCAAACCTCCCCACCCTACCCGTACCTTCAGATGGATATCGTAGATCACGGAGACCGCGGCGTTACATTATTTCCTCTTCCTCGATTTTTATCTTTATCTTCATACTTTTTTTCCCCTCCGTCTTTCATGCGCCATACTCGATATAATAAAGTTGGGTACGTATTTCTTTTAAAGTTCAATAAAATGCTTCTTGAGAAGTAATAGATGCAATAAAAAAAAAATTCGAGAATAAATCGCTCCGTCAATCAATGATTTCGATTTTCTGACAATGTAATTTGATTTTTCTTTTATGTTTGATATTTCAGCAAATTTCTTTGAAAAACGAAAAAATGGTCGGTAAACCAATTTTATTATTATTACGTATTTTATAATTGAGGTTAATGACGAACATAGAATGCAATTCGGATCGATTTTTATCGAACATATTCTGTTAATAATAAAATGATCATTTTTTTATGTCTCTAAAAACTCATTTAATGATCTCAAAGTTGAAATATATGCAAACTACAGTAAAGTTGCCGCTATTTAGGATGATGCATTGATGACTGATGACATAAACATTTCATGATTGCACCTCTCGAAAGATTCGACATTTTTTTCTTTATTAGCCATCCACTGGCAACTTCTCGCCCCGAACCATCAACTCGCACCTTACCCAGTCCCGTGCTGTGGAGTCTAATATATTCTCATTCTGCTTTATTTTCTTTTTTCATTTCGCGTCTCAGTTTCATCGAACGAGAGTTATAACAATAATATTTTATACCTTTCATCGGCATTTTCGCTCGGCAAACTGTCGAAGCCAACGGAGAGCATCCGGATGTTCGCGAATAGAAGTAGAGATACTGCCGATGACGCCTTCATCTATACCCACTCGTTCGTCCCTCGATCGTCGTGCAGTAAGGTTGTCCCTTCCCTTGGCTCAGCGTTCGGGTTATTAAAAAGTTTGTTTACTTTACGACAGCCCGTTATTAAACTCGAATCGAAACGGCTTATGTAAATTGCTCATTATATGGCCACGTCCTGTTTCAGAGATTTTATTACGGGTTTCCACGAGAGCTATATAACGGGTCGGAATGAAGCGAGAGGCGAAGATACTAACTGGTGAGCAGACAGACGAGATAGTCACGACGAAGGAGGGAGAAGAACGTTTTAATTGGAATGTAAATCGCGTCCCTCGCGCTTTTCCGCCCTGAAAACGCCCACACCATAGCGTATCTCTTGTCGCTCTTGCCTTTTATCGCGGGACAACTCTCTCTCCCTTTTTTCCTTACTCCCGCAGTCGCCTTAATTCGTTTCTTTTTTTCCCTCTTCTTCCTTTCATTTTTTTTTTCACCCCGACTCTCGCGTCCCACTGTCTCGATTCTCAATAGCGGAGAAACGAGGTCTCGCCGAGAAAAAAAAAAAAAAAAAAAAACAGAGTCAGTAGAGCTTCACCAGGAAATAAATCGAAACTTCTTAGAGCACAGCGACTCTTTCGTTCTCTCGTGTTCACGGCTAATTAAGAGTTTCGATCAAATACTTATATCTCATTACGTTGAAAACGTAAAATCGATGCTGCAATAATCATTGAAAGGTCAAAATGTATTTGCAGACAATCAACAAGCTTCTGTTTATATTGCAAGATCTCATCTTTTACATGAATTGCAAATTACTCAGTGGCGCGGTTTATGCTTGCGTCTGAAGAGAGACGGACAAAATCTCCCGAGAGCTTCATGATATGTATATATAGTGTATATATAGTACATATGTATATATCTATGTAGTAGATAGAAGGTATAGACGTCGTGAGACCTTTACTGCTGCTACTTGCATCCTTGCTTTTGTTTGCTTGCCTTCTGGCAAACCTCTCGAACCGCGTAAACAGGCACGCGGTGGAGCTATCCACTGTGCTCAGGGGACACAATCAAAAGTTGCCATGGCTACCTGCCGGGAACGCGAACCCAGATATATATAGAACTCTGTACTTGACGAAGTGTAGAAAATGTACAAACTCCGACTGTCGCGAGCCGGAGACTCGACGTTGCGATGATGAGATGCCGTGTAGTTTTTACTCGAACGAGACAACGCCAAAGCCCATTTCTACTTCATTATTGAAATTGATATGTCGCGGTAAAATTGCAAATGTGGTCAGATAGTCTATTCCTTTGAAGTTCAGAGAACTCTTTTCTCGGTTCATTGTCCCTTTTTCCTTACGAAACAAAAAACATAAAATGAATTACACGACTGAAGCAAACGTTTCTGAATTACTTCGCGATGCACCGAGAAACGTCTGCGTTTTCCTACGGTCGTCTGAGTTCGCCAAGGAATGTGTTGCTCTGAATACGACGCAATTTCCGCAAAACCTACCCTCTCGCGGTTCCGTAGCAGAGAGGCGCTCACACGAACCCGGTGCATAGAGAGTGGATAACACGATGTCTACAAATTACAGTGCTCTTACTTTGTAGAAATATTTTGAAATTAGAAGAGGCGAAAAATTTTTCATTCCGGGTTTGGAAAAACGTAGTGGCAACGTTAGCGTGATTGCCAAGGGATGAGGGTTGAGTTAGAAACGAGAGGCGAGTCGAGCGAAATCTGATTGCCGTTGGAGAGGCTTTCTCGCTCCCCCTTCCCTTCGCCACCCCCCTTCACCCGCCCCCTTCGCTAGACGACTACGCGACGCCTATCTATGTCACACATAAGCGAACACTCTCTCGCGCAGTGTTACTTGTTCCTCGGTGGTGTGGAGAGCCAACGAGTTTTCCCGGGGAGATTAAAAAGTTGTCGGCACTTCGAGCACACTGACTCCCGCTCTGGTTGCTCGGACGCACAGGTGTATATATATATACGATACGAAACTTTGCCATCGCGACGACTTTCTGTAGCTGTTTCTCTTTCCCTCTTTCGGCGCCCCACCCCCTCTTTCCTCATTCCGGATTCTTGCTCGAGATTCGCGAAGAAAAATCAGACGCGATCTCGGAGCAAGTCGAACGACTCGATTGAGTAGAAGAACGTGAAAAAAAAATCATCGATGAGAAAAGTAATGAGAAAAATCGTCAGAGTGCTCGACCACCGTGTTCCGTTAGATATGAAATGTGAAACGGTAGTATAGCAAAACTCGGCAAAGTTTATGGCGTAGAAAAGAAAAAGAAGAAGGTAAAGGTAAAGATGCGATAAGACGTTACGGTGTATGCGCGCGAGCTTGCACTCTCGACGAAGAGATTTACTGCCTACTCGTGAACGGACGTAGCTACTTGAAGGGGTTACAGCGTTACGCCAACGCCGTCCCATAATCTCTCGACGTGCTGGTTGCTCCATTCTCGAAGCATAACGTGAACTTGTTGTATACAGTGTCGTAACATCGTACGATGAAACCGACTGAATTACTCGAATTTTCGGTACATTCGATACGATTAAAAATTCTTATCTGTATCCTCGAATTTTTTAAAAATCCGACTTTCTCATTTTAATAACAATAAAAATAACAATAACTTTGGTATATTTACTTTACTTAATTTTTCGATTTTTAATTAATTTCTCATATAATTTTCGTACTTTTGCGGTGTGTTTTCCTGCATTTGCGTTGAATCTCCCATCAAGTTAGCAGTAAACGTAATAACTATATTACGATATTATCTCGTAATTTACACGATCCACTCGTCTCAAGATTAAATCGTATTGTATCCAAAGTAAGGCGAAGTAAAGGCAGCGTTAACTATTGTATAGGTCGAGTAGCTACATCGTGCTTTTCTCATAAGTAACCATCGTGCTGCGCGTTCCCGGTCGGTATGAATACCGCTAAAACTCCTCCGCTTTCACATCATTATCTCTCTCCTCCGTTTCTCCTTATTTCCCCGATTTCCCGAACGGTAAGTAACCGAGAGAAGAAATTAATTAAGATTCGACAAAAAAGACGAACGATGTACAAGCGGAGAAGCCAAGTTCGCGGCGGGGTCATGCTAACTGCTGGGTAGTTTAACTTTGGTCTGTCTAGTTGTGGGAGGACGCACGGCGGTTCTCCAAGTCAAACAGAAGAGAGGACACTCTCGTGGACGAGAGGAAAGACCAGCGAGGAATGGCCGGAGGCTTTTGGAGTACAGAAACGCAAAGATGGTAGTCGTGAGAAAAGTGAAACGGCCGAGGAAAAGAGGGAAAGAGAGAGAGAGACAAGGAGAGAAAAGGAAAGAGCGGATATCTCCAGAATATATATTATACACATAGAGAGGTTCGAATCAGTACAGTTGTATTAGGAAGAGGAGTGCGCGGGTACAGCAGCGGATAGAGAGGAGAGACGCAGTGTAGAGGAGAGGAAGAACGGCAGACGAAGGTAAAAAATGTATTTGCCGTCCCAGTTTGCTCCGGTTGGCATCGCACGGCAAAAGCTCTTCAGTAAATCCGGCTTAAAGTAACTGTGTAAACGTTGACCTATATTACAATCACGGCGCTCGACGCCGCTGCTTTCCGGTACGGCTCGGCGGAGACCTATAACGCTATTCGCCGCGGTTGCTGGAATATACATTGGTGTACCTGCGGGGTATACGAGGATACCACGTAGGCGTAACCTTTACGTGTAACACGAGGCTATCCCCAAGAACTATAGTAGCAGAAGAGTGAAACATACGGTTAAGAAGGTGGAAGGATATGCCAACGAGACTACATAGTCTTTGCTGATCGCATACGGAACAGCGAAGCTCGCGGGTTCTTCTTCTGCAACGAGCAGTTACTTACTCTCAAGTGCGAGCACGTAGAGTAGTACTGAGCTTTCGGCTGCGTTTGAACGTTTCCAAGTTTTTACAATTATTTCGACCTCCGAGGCCAACGCACTGATTGTCTGTAGAAATTCGAATATTCAATTCGCTTTCGAGGATTCAAGTAAAAACAAATCGATGACAGTGAAATTACAGATGGGAGGTTGGAATATTTTTTATACGCAGTTACGGAAGGTTGGAGGAGGACTCTTACTTCCACTTGAAAGTAGAAGCGGTCAGTAATATACTGACGACGTTACACAACATGTGAAATTTTCTGTTTACGCCGCACGTTGAAAAAATGAACGAATTAGTGACAAAACTAATAATTTTTTTTTTTTTTAGTAGGTGTTTGCAGTAACTATTAATGCCGGCGATTTTTTTCCAGTGGGAACGGACCTTTTTCATATTTTTCGTAGCTAAAAGATCCATTTATTACAGATCTGTTTCATTCTAATTAATTAATGAATTAATTCCTCGATCATTAGATGTTGCGAATAATCGCTGCAATTGCGATGTTAGTTAATGACTGACGCTGCTTTGAAGGATTCTAATCACAGAAACCCTACTATTTGGTGAACGCACACTGAACCAATCAAGATATTATTAATCCTCAGTCCCTCTCGCCTCGCTTAACATGTAATATTGCACGATTAGGATATTCCTAATAACATTGAATGCAAATCTATGTAATGCTGTACATCCATCGATGCGCGAGTCAATCCACGCATCGTCCTTAATTAATACCGAAATGGATCATGTAACGCGATGCATATCTAAATCATCGCTGGCATCCGTGTCCACATTAGCTACATCGATATATATCTCATACGCGTATACGTCTCTCGAAATTCGGTTCCGCGCAGACCGCGAACTCCGCAGTGTCATGGAATTCCGCGTCGCGCTTCCATGGATGGGATTCGACCGGGTAAATTCACTTTCCCGGAATCATCGCCCACGGGCGTATCTCTCTATATTCTCAACTACCAATCCTTTCCTCTATCATGTTCGCGTTCGCTTCCGATCGACGAACGCATCTCTGTATCTATACGCGAGCGCTCCGTTTACATCGAAGCCTCGGTGCTCGTACCGCTCTCTGACACATCGTATACAATATGTATACAACGGGCGCACGATACGTCCCAAAGTAATTCCGCGATGGATTCACGATTGAAACTGACGGGAGAGGAAAGCAGCGAAACAACGGGAAAGGGGAGAAGGAAGCCGGCGGATTCATCACACTAATGAGGAATGCGAGTACACCCTCGAAGGCTTCGTAAACGAAGGGTTGTACAAACTTTCGATACCCACGCACAAAGCAAGTCGTCTATGTTTGTATATGAATTTTTTTTTTTTTTATTTGAAAATTAATTTCATTTCGCGAATACGTGCATTCCATGCAGTCGTTTTTTATAAGGGGGAAAAGCGGAAAAAATATTAATAAACGAAATATTGGTTACGATAAATCATTGGGTGCGCTAAATTTAGTGCCGTTATTAACGAGAATTAAATAGATTTCATGATAAATGCAAATTATTTATTTGTCAGGTATCGAATGAGCAATGAAAACAACCCAAGTGGGGTTTGACAATTGGCTCAGCTCAGGCCCAAGCTTGGTTGCCAGCGCTCCGACGCTGGCGCAATGCTGGCCAAGGATGTTGGGTCAACGTCGGCATATGCAGGGGATGCTAACATCGGCCCAAGTCTGACTAGTAAGCAGAAGCCGATACCGGGCAGTACTGATTGCACGCACCGACGTCGCGTCGTGGTGTCATGTCGCGTCGCAGTACTTGTTTTGAAAAACAAAATAAAAGTTCAATTTCTTAAAAACTTAAAAATTTGCTTCCAATCTATTTATTATTATTACGCAGAAAGCCAAAAGATTGAAGCAGCGCGTACCATCTTCGGCGTATCGTCGTCATCATCGAGACTAATCACGGCGCGAATAAACCGACAACAAGATAATTTTCGAACTTTCAATAGCCAAAATAAATAACCGATAACTCGAAAATGACTAACCAATTTTTTAAGAGGGCGACGACGACCTCTATGATACTTCGGAAATAGAAATGCCCAACCCGACTATAGTCAAATATCTTTAGAACATTTAAGACCCCGAGAATCGTTTTGGATTAGTATTTAGGAAAATCGAGCAAACCTCTGCACCCTTCACGTGGAATGATTCAATGTCTAATGTAGTCTGAATGCGATTAATTTTTTATTTTTGTTTTCATGTATGTAATGGGCATCCGCCACTTTCACCTTTCATATAATCCGCGAATTAAGTAATACAGACTGTCCGCTAATAGCCTAATTACTTTATTATTGCTCAATTTCAGTGGAATATACATTTTACCTCAGGTTAATCGGTTTAACTTCGAAAATCATACGAGTCTCGAACGCAATGGTTTTTTGCCTTTTAACTAACGATAGTAACTCGATTTGTATCGATTTCCGTATACAGTGATCGACGAAAGGGACCTCATTATTTTTTTTTTCGTTCGCAAAGTTTGATTACGTACACGAGTTTTCCCATCAAGCCGCTTCTATGCAGACTATTAGGCCTGTAAATGTCTTCAACAGAGGCTTATGCTACCCTCACTTCACTTTATGTTCCTCGAAAAACCGTGAAGCCCTGAGTCTCTACCGGATCTTCGTATAGGTTGGTAGTGAAGTGATGTACACTGTATGTTAATAAGCTTAGTTTTTTTTGCAGCATGCATGCTTTACCTTAATAATGAGTTCACTTTCGTTTCAAAAGCTTTCGTGAGTTTTCAGTAAATAGATTGTTACTGTTTCCAAGTAGCGATAGCAACTCAATTATTCTTGATTTTAACGTAGAAAGATTGACAAACGATAGATTCTTGTTTTTCATGGCGCTTTTTAGTATAAAATTGGAAGCAGCCCTGCGCGTTGCTGTGCCCGACTTTGCATCATCTGGAGCTGCGGCCCTTTTATGCCTCGACAGAACCAAGTCCGTCCACTGTGGAAGCGTTTGACAGACGATCTTGTCGTGACACACCAACTTTTTATAAGTTGACTAGCAGGTTACGGGCGCGCTGCGCGCGCCCTAAACCTCCTGTCAAATCTCGTCGACCAATCGCGGCACGAATAAACCGACAACAATGAGCTTCGATATGAGTAACAACAATAAATGCGATCTATTCGATATATATCGCAAGGACCTTTTTAAGAGAGCGACTAGCAGGTTACGGGCGCGCTGCGCGCGCCCTAAACCTCCTGTCAAATCTCGTCGACCAATCGCGGCACGAATAAACCGACAACAATGAGCTTCGATATGAGTAACAACAATAAATGCGATCTATTCGATATATATCGCAAGGACCTTTTTAAGAGAGCGACTAGCCAAAACAGGGGCGCGCTGCGCGCGCCCTTGGTCTCTTGTCAAATCTCGACCAATCACGGCACGAATAAACCGACAACAATACATATATCGAACTTTCGATAAGCAAAACTCGAAAGTCGATTAGTATCGTGACACACCAACTTTTTAGAATAGCGATAAGTTGATTGAACATCACGTTCACATTGAATTTTTAAACAAATGAGACATTACTTTCGAATTATTAAACCGAATAAACATAAATTAGGAATTGTCAACATCGGCATTGTAACCTTGGGCCAGGCTCGGCGATCGCCACTAAACCAGCGTTGGCTAGAACACATCGGCCAGCCTTGGCCCGAGGTTACATTTCGACGCCGGCGCCCCGGTGTTGTGCCGATATTGGCCCGACTATCAGCATCGGCAGAACCCCACCTGGGAATTATCGTGTTTTCGTAATTATTTATTTTCTTTTCGTCGTTTGTAGTTTTTTTTCATGGTAAAAAAACTTCCCAGCAGTCGTTAATTATAATTTGAAGATAACGCTAATATCAATCAAGTTGCCTGACTGATCGAGGGAGCAAAAAAATTCTGACTCCGAAACCCGAACATTCTATGACTGGTTACTGCCGCGTTTTTCCTTTACCTCCTCTTTTTTCTTTCTCTCACCGGTACCATTCGTTTTTGCGCAACTCTTTTTCTCATCAATTTCAAAGGGCCGCGCCATTGAGCCACTATTCGAGCGATTAAATGAATTTTAAGAGTATAGCCAGAGCGTTGCGGTTCGGCGTGTTCTCCGCGCAGAGAAAACATTCCGGTAACCCGTGTGTCTTTAGTTACAGTACTACTTTTGTTTTTTGTGTCTTCGCTATTTCTTTCTCTCCGCGCCCTGGTCGCTTCGCGTATTTCTCCTTTTCACTTGCTCTATTTTTGCACCGGCTCTTGGTATACACTCGCGCGCGCCCGCGCGCTTTCGGCACTGGAACACCAGCGCATTCAGTTCAAGCGGCGGAGCGCGCATCCCCGCCGGCTTTCGGTTGTCTACTTTTTTTTACACCCGTAAATCCTTTAAGTGTCTCCACGATTCGCCTGGCCACAACCACCGACGCGCCAAGTCCCGAGGACTCTTCCGCGAAACTTGCCACGTCGACGATCTAAAGCGATGCACTATTTTTCTTTCTGCACGGGCGCGCGGGCGTGCGCGGCTGTGTCGGTATATACGCGAAAGGCTATCCGTATCTCGAACTCGGATAAAGAAACTCGACGAAAGGAACGAGAAACGGAGAATCCGAGCACCTCTCACGGTAGATTAGAACTATAGTATAGTTTCGAAACGGTCGTGTCCGCGATCGATCTTGTTGGGACGAAAAACTGGTGAATCCACGAGGTTTCCGCAACTATAACTTTTTACTCTCAGTAAATGATTCGTTCTACATTGTGCGAGCATTTGATAATTTATTACCGTTCAAGCTTTCGCGCACGGTACTCGGCTAATTAATAAATCGTCGCTTTGCCTCGAGAAACGCGGAGAGAGAACACAAGAGTGTGCGCGCGCGACGGATTGTTACGACATTAGTGACTTTGGCATCAGAGAGACCTATCGACTATCACAGACGTACAGACGTATGCCGGAGTGTGCCGAGGATTCGGCGGTAGCGGAAAATGGTTGCCAACAGTTGCCGCGCAAGAGGCACGGTATTTGGGTATTTAAATGTCCCCGCGCGTGAACCCTCGTCTGTTCCCGAGAGCGCAAAGTGTTACTTTGGCAGAAGCGGAATGATAAAAGCCACGATAAACCATCAGACATTGTGGCAGAGCTTAAGTATCGCTTGAAACGCGAGGGAAACTCGCGACGAAAGCTCGCAGCGTCAGCACCCCCCTCTCCACCCCCGTCCCAAAAGCATCAGTTGTATAGAGGAGGTGGTATTGTTGTCGTAGGCTCAAGCACAAAGCTCACTGTCGCTCTTCGCTCTTGTTGTATAGCTTTTCCCTCGTGACTATTTTCTACCGTTGCATCAACTCGCACCCTCCCTCCTCCCGGACCTCTCTTTTTTTTGGTATTTCAACTGTTTCGTTGAAGTTACGGGGATGCGCTATACATATATATATACCGAACAATTGGAACAATATACGCTTAGGGAGAACAAAAGAAGAAGAGAAACTCCACAAGCCCCTTGCCCTCTCCTTACCGCCGCCTCCGCACCGTTAGTCACGGGTCCAACATTTTATGTCAAAAATAACTACTCTGAGAAGAATTATTTGTTTATCTTCATCCCTATAGCTTCGATCTATAGACGAAATGCGAGTTAATGTGGAAAAAAAAATGATATTGTCATTAAAAGATTTTTTTGACAATAACTTAAAGAAACAAAGATTAATTTTATTTTCTATTTATGTACTCTAAAACTGCGCGATTTCAGAGATTTAGTCGCTGTGCAACAAATTCGAAAATATCAATTTAAAACGACAATAAAATGATAATCTTGTTATATTTAGTAGCGGTTTCAACTTTAGGACTGATATTTAAAAAAATTGTCGGTAAAAAACAGATCCAAAACGTTTCAACAAGAACTTTAGGTTCATGAGTAACTTCCGTGTTTCCTCGACATTATCCTCACCGCTCCGTGTCCGTGTGGATGGAAGAAACGAAGTGGTCTCTCAGAGTCCGAGAGTCCGAGCCAACTAGCCAGACAGGCAAACAACGTGCTTGCAACGTACACGTTCTCTAGGTATGTACGTCTCACGTATATACATGTCTATATATATACAATATATATATATATATACATCTATATACACTATACAAAGATAGAAGAGCGTATACAGAAGAGGGCCTGCCTGCGGTGTATTAGTGGAGAAACGCGCCAGAGAGCTCTGGTAAAGCGCGAGTGAGAAGGATAGAAAAGCTTACGTACATTACTGGGTACCTGGGAGAAAACCACTTGAGTATTCCGTGTGTACCGCGTGGTGGTATTTAGGACCTCGCTAATGCATCCCGCGTATTTCCGTGAATTGTTGGCGAGTTTACTCCCAGACCCTTCTTCTCCCTTCTGCTACCCTTTCCCTTACCGCGTTTCCATGCTCTCGCATAGACCTCAACTTTCGCCCTCGCGTTTTCCTCCTCCGCTTCTGTAGCTGCTCTCGGCAACCATGGTCCACGGTACTACGGTGAACTTCTCGTGCGCGATCAGACCTCGAGAGTCTTATCGGAGTCCGAAAGCTCAAGGCTTTCGGAACGTTGGGTTGATGATCCCGGCCGACCGTTTCGAGTGGACGCCCGATTTCCGGACAACGATCGTCGAATTCTCAACCCCTCTCAATTTCACTTCCGCTCCTCAATTCTCGTAGATCTTCGCGATCGTGCGAAAGTACGGACCCCCGGCACGCGGTAACTCTTGGGGTCCGTTTTCCGAGGCTAGTAAATTGATGCCAGGCGTCGATAACCCCGTTGCGATTAACATTATCGGATTTTAGGGGCTGTCGAAACTTCGCAATATAGATAGGTAGAGTTTGCGGCATGAAACTGGCAGACTTGGGACAATGAATACGGGAAAATATCGTGGCTTAAATTGCTGCGTAGCGGGCAATTTCATTGTGTCGATGCGGTAGTTTTAGTATCCGTAGGAACTATAGCGAGCAGAGACAGAGACGCGTTCGAAACAGATAGAAAGCAAACGGGAGGCAAACGGCGATGTGGCGGTGTGAGGAAGAGGCGCGAAAGGCTGTTTGTTCCGAAGCGAGAAGGTAGGCAACAAAACCAATAACTATTAATCGAAAGCCAGCCGCACATTCGGCAATGTCTACGCGAGATTCTCCACCGACGGTTTCGAACGCCGCATCTATATAGGATACACGCGGAGCGGGGAGAGAGAAATTAATGTCTGTTATTCTGTTGAGCCACGAATCGAACTCTTCGTGTTAGTTCAACCAGAATGTTCTTCTCGTTCTATCTAGGCTCGCGGCAAGCGGGGTTAACCCGAGTTTGGGCTGCCAATTCCAAACACTAACGAGCACCCGTCTTTCACTTCGCAACCCCCTTCGATCTTGCAGATACCGAGAACGAAGAAGCGGGTCTTCTTGTAATACCTATATGTATGTTTTGTTCTGTCGAACGGATTTTATTCATGAAAACTTCAATATTTGCGTCGCGGCTCTTGTAGCGCAAGATATAGAATATTTCGAATTTGTAACAAGCAGAATTGGTACAAAAAATGGATTTAACTTTTTTGAGTCAAGAAAATGGCGATATTACTGAGCGAAAAAAAATTAAAAAAAATTTGAAACAATCGTATTAATTTTTTGAAGATATCATTTACATTTAGTTATGACTCGTTAAGTCATTTAAAGATACTAATTAACCAATTTTAGAGGGTAGTGAAAAAAGTATGACTAGTTTTTCTAAATACTTTGATTTTTTGGAAGAGGTAATCTGATCGAATTTAATTTATTTTTTGGGAAATGTGCTGATGAAAATACGAAACAAATCGCCTTCATAGAGATTAATGACCTGCGGAAAGTTTAATTACGAAGTGTAATGTATTTTAATCTAAGTCCCGTTAAGGGATTAAACTCCTTTTGTAGCGTCGTCGTATCAGGCATCGTAAGACGAAGACGATCCGTTCACCCAACGTAACCACTTCGTCTCAAGGGTATACAATACATAGATACAGGTCTAGATGTTAGTAGCAAACAACGAGGTAACACTATCCGCGGCTTGCCACTCAACCGTCCTTTAAGGACTGTGGTAACGGGTACGAGGGTGGATCGTTCTCGCGGCTACCGGACTCTTGTCCGGTATAGAACGACCGACGAAGTGGACAAGAACTACCGGCGACCCGAGACGTACAGCTGAACACACGTTGGCCCTCTATATATAGGGCGACGAACGATCTCTCGGTCCGTTGAAGAGCTCACCGAATATAACCGGAAACTGGTGAACTCGGTGCCTCTTCGGCTCTCGAGCGAGCAACGGGATATGTGTCCAACAACATGGTATGCTTTGGCCATTCGCTACTTGTACTCTCCGTGTATTTCATGGATGACGAAGAGTGACAACGAGCGGACGATGCCAGCTTCCCCTGTTTCTCGCACCGAAGCTAAAGCCGTAACGAAAGTAAAGTTACACGAACCGTGGAATAGGGGCAACGAAGTCGAGAAAGCGTTGACGCGACACCCCACTAGGTTTCCGACAACTCCGAACGAAGAAAAAAAAAACAAGCAGTATCAGGTGTGGTCAAGGTTTAGATATCGTACTTCCTCTTTCCTCGGCGCTTCGTCGTGACCAAAAGCCCGAAGGATCAGGGTCATGTACAATTTGGTAATAGAGAAAGGCAACGACGATCAACGACGTCGACAACGATAAACGCGACGGTCCAGTCGCCTACCTCCGTTGCTTATAGTTCGAAACTGGACGCAGAGAAGGGCGAGATGGGTGGGCGGAGGTGGGGGGTGCTCGGCGGGATCAAGAGTGGACGAAATTTACTCACCGTTGCTGCCATGTAGGATCGTCAACGAGGATGGAGTCGACGCTGACGTTGGACGGCCGTTGATGCGCACGTTGTTGGTGCCGGTGCACAACGAGCTCCGGGGTTTCGGTCTCCACTATGTTAGCCATCGCCGAATGATGTGCGAGCTGCTTTCGGGCATCCTGGAAACACGTCGTCAGCCCGAACGATCATTGCGGTGTCAGGCGATTGAACACCAAGCGGGAGGTGGTGCGAGAGAAAGGACGACGACCGGTTGTCTGAGCGATCGTAAGCTTGAAACTTCACCCCTTACGGAAACTCAACGATCGACAAGATTTATACGACATAACGCGAATAGAAAGACGAATTTATTTTCTAGTAAAAAAACAAAAACAATATCCCCGGAAGTGTAGGCCAAAGGATAATCCGATAATTAATTTTTAATTTTTTTTTTTTTTCAAAAGCTCTTCACTTTCGCGTAACGAGTTTTAATTCTGACTTAAACGCTCCCACGTAACAAGCCGTCAAGGGTACTGAAGATTATATAATTTTATTTTTTTAATTTTGCTGCGACGGAACCGCGACGAGAGTCCGGGTAAATATTCGGAGTGCTTGGAACTTCAGCGGCAGGCGCGCGAAATCAATTTTCGTCGATTGGGGCGTACCAGCATCAGCATCAGCAGGATCGACAGGATGCTAACGAGAGGGAGAAAACGCTCACTGGCTGCGTCCCACACGGGGGCTAAAAGGTAATCGCGAGTTAATTGAAAATAAATTCACCATCGTAATTACGGGATTTTAATTTGGACGCTGAAGCAAAAACGGATGGAGGGAAAAGAGAGTCGAATCGGAGGATCACGGATGAAGTCTTCCTTGGCCAATGGCCGATAACTATCGTCGTTTATTCTATACTGCGCGCCTTTGCCTCACGTTTGCAAAAGAGCTTTGAGCGCCGAGACGACCGAGAGATTTCGCGGAGACAGCCGGGAACCGCGTAATTAAAAGAGTTACGTGTTCATTCGTCGGTGAAGAGGGGACGGGGGCTTAACTCGGGCAGCAGCAACTAGCGGACGCTTGCGAAGTAAAGTATTCTCCGCAATACACCGAACCATCCACATCGTATACCCCTCCCTTCGAACTCATCCCCTGGTCCAGTTGGATTTTTCCCGTTGAAACGCTGACGGTACGATAAAACGTTACGACTGCGCGTTTCTGTTATTTCCTCTGCGACTACGGATCATGGGCAACAGCCGACGCCCGAACCGTACAACCCGGTTTATGGTACTTCCGGTTTCGGAAGAGAGCGTCCTGCTGCCATGTCTGCTGTTCGCTTCGACAAAGCGGCCTGCGAATCCAGTTATTACCCATTGCGCGAAAGGAGAATCCAACGATATAGAAACGCACACATTCCACTCTCTGTCTGTTGTTTCGGTACATCAGTCGATGCACGATTTATATTGTCCCATCTGACTTTGCATACCAATGAGCCTGGAGTACAGTTCACAGATATTCGGTGAGTGGGGAATAAAAGACGCAAGATTGGAAAAATACGTGGTGATTGAAGCAATCAAACGGGTCGAATTGGGTCGAATGGCGCAAAAATGGCATTGTATCGGTTTATTGGAATATAGTATTTGGATCGTTTGATCTCACTGAAAGTTTGCGAATTGCTTGATCTTGTTAGAATGTTGTTACTATATTGGTTGATCTTATTTGCACCTTGCATACAAATAAGAATCAAAAGTTTACCGTTCAATGGTCCGATGATTCAGCAGAAAGGTACCGAGTTTCGTGATTAATCCAATCAAACTCCACGAATTCGTTTCGCGGTGAGAGAATTTGGTCGAACGGTGAGAAAGACATTGTTTGATCCTATCGAAGGGCAGAGGGGTGAGGGGGGGGGGGGGGGGGGGGAGGTTACGAGGATAGAGAAAACGGTGGAAAGCAAAGGAAGTGCCCAGGAAGGAGGCAAACCACCCGTCCGGTACACGCAGCGACCGGATTAACCGAAGTTCCCATGGTTTCCCCCAAAACTTGATACCTTAACCCAGCCAATCAAACTTTGAGTTCCGGTAATCCCGCCGCCAAATATCCCGTTTGCACGTTATATGTCGTATGTAAGGAGAACAGGGGTGAGAGAGAAGTGAGTGCGACGGTGTAAGACGTCGAAGGTTTTAGGTAGCAGAGACAGGCGACGCGGTCCATTTCCACGAGTTTCCATGAGACTAATCCTTGATGCTTGGCATCCTGGTTCTCTAGAAGGAAGAACAGCTACCGGTGGCCTTGCAGATCGTGAGGGGAGCAACGCGTCAAATCGCTTCACCACTTTCATCCCTCTACTTCGTCGTTCAGCCAGGAAAATATTTGCCCTTCAGACGAGGCTGAGTCAAAGTTCCCGAGGTCGTCGGTTATACGAACCTCAATGCTCAGACCCCTTCTAATTCTTCGTTTACTCGGTCTAAACTTCATTTATCGATTTCAGGTTCGTTATCCATCCAAAGGACAGAAAGTTCATCCTGTACTTCAAGGATTAGAAGGCACCCGTTACAAATTTAACGGAAATTTAATTATACTTGTCCTACTTAAGGAGTTTCGGGTACCGGTTTAAATTCAAGATAGTACGACAGGCTTTACTGTGGCTATAGGCCTATGGGACGATGATTCAATCTTGAAAACTTCGACATGTATCGGTATTTAAAAAATTACATTTTTCCAATTTTTTCGGAAAAACAATAATAGATCGTAAAGATCGAAAAAAAAGAGTTTTTGACAGAAAGTATTTTCAAAGCGTCGGTAATAGAATTAATGGTTAATCGATGAAGGGTTGAGGCTTTATACAAGAGCGTTCAAGCAAGTGAAGAGACGAGTTCAGTGAACGATTTGGTGGCTGCTTAATAAAGCCGTATCTACTGCCCACGTTACCACCATCACTATTTCTGAGACCCAATTGGCAATTCGCCAGTTTCCAAGGTCGAGGTGTGTACCATCGGTCTCTCGCACAATGCAAACTCTCCGGAGAGTGGAAAAGCGAAAGAGGATGAGATGATCGAGTCGAGCGTTCGCGAAGTGTAGGTTAGGTCCGAGGGACAGTCAGCCAAACGGATAGGCATAGCTGTAGAGAGAAATTCGCGTTCCGCCTCAGGCGTCCACAAG
The DNA here is from genome assembly GCA_964006125.1 of Cryptus viduatorius. Classification (NCBI taxonomy): domain Eukaryota; kingdom Metazoa; phylum Arthropoda; class Insecta; order Hymenoptera; family Ichneumonidae; genus Cryptus; species Cryptus viduatorius. The sequence continues at coordinate 9,269,064 of OZ023222.1, read as the reverse complement.
GACGTCTAGGTATCGCCCACCCCCAGCTTCACGTGTACTATCACGGCGTCTCCTCCACTACCCTTCCACTGCCTCTTTCTTCGTGGTTTCCACTCTACATCTTTCTCTCTCCGCCTCCCGTTCTCACCGGGGCGAACATCCGCATTCGGCAACATGCATATGCAAATTTATTCGTGGCCCGCATTAGTATGTGTCCTCCCGTACCGACAACGTAGAAAGCACACAGTTATATATAGATGTATATATATAGCATTGCGAGGTATAGAATATGTAGAGTAGCATACATTTATACATACGCACTCTGTATATACAGTTCCGTTCATAAGTTATCTAACAATTATGGAAACGAATGATCTTTCACCGATTTTTTTGCAACATAGAACTGATCAGCGATTGTTTCATTGTAGAAATAAAAAAAAATGACTCGCCAAAATGCTGTCCACCGGATATACTGAAAATGACCACATTTTCGGAACGCCATTTTAAAAAGACGAAACTACAAAATCACGCTTTGAATCGTACATCGCATCCACAACTACAGATCCAATTCCATCGATGCGTTTGAAAAACAGGGTATAGCGGTTACTAATCGATCCATACTAACGAGTTATGAACGCGTCTCTATCTACTTGCTATGAATTGTAACTCCTAATCGATCTCCTCAATTTCTCGCGTTCGCCACCATCAATCCATCTCGATTCACGATCTTATGAACGTTACTGTATACACAAACACGTATGTAGCCGGACTATACGACGAGATGAGTAGGCAGGAAGAGAACGGGCGGACGGACGTACGAGCTCATCCCCTCGGTCTGTACCTTTGGCGAGAGAGCGAACTGGCGCGAGGGTTGGTGGCGTCCACCACCGTCGCTCTTGTCGCTGCCGAGAGGAGTACGCAGGGTCATAAATTAAATGATGTAAATGCTCTGTCCACCCGCCGTCCGAACGGAGACACAACCCCCTTCCTCTACCCCCGATCTCTCATGCACTCTGGGTCTCTCGCCGAGCGGACCAACCTCTCGCCGCCCTCACAGCTTCTATGTCTCTCTGTCTGCGCAAACCAGCAACGTATATACACAACAAAGCAGCAACCCCTATAGCCATCATCCCTGCCTTGCATTCCCGGCACATTCTCTTATCCTGCACACCGGCTCGTTCGCTTGCCAAAGCCCACTCTCTCTTTCTCTCTCTCGCGTATATAGCACTAGGCTTCGCGTTTGCTCGCCTGAGACTAATTATAACTATCAGTAAGGCGCACACACGACGACCACCCCGCCCAGTACCAATTTTCACGATAAAAACATAACCGAGAATAATTAGCCCACACACGAGTGCACACGAGCATTTCAAATCTACTATGCGTGTTTGTGCCTTTTCGCGTACATCCAATTTTACTTCTATGTTAATAACGATAATGACATTACGACTGATTATGCGAAAGTAGATATTCACAGAGAGAACCCTGTGCGGCTTTTACTGTGAGGAAAACTCTGAAGGATAATCTTTTCGTTGAGATAGAGAAGGAGAGGAGAAGCGAGAGGGGCTGTGATTTCATATTGCAATTCCTCGTTTGTAGTTCTGTTAGGGAAATTGCAAGCGTGAACACATTCTGGGAAATGCGAATATTAGAATGAGTATGCGAAGGAGAGGGTTGAATACGAAATGTGTTTGTGGAATATCTCTCCTTTTCGCTTTATAACTGGCTGACCACCGGGGCGAAGAGTGGTTTGCATTTTTCTTTTTTTTTGCTTTATGTTTGACTCACTTCTTTTACTTTTCTTTCATCGAATCCGCTTTCATCGCTCTCGATAGGCGGGAGAGCTGCGAAAACTCATTACGCGCTCCAATCACGAAGTGCGCTCGGGCAATCGACTTACCGGTATATAAGGTTCGGTTCAACAGCAGCAGCTCGACGAGCGTTAGTCCATTTGCGATGGGAACACGATATAATGAGATCCCTCGAACGTTCTCGTAACCTATAGGTACCGAGAACACCTCACCCACCCTCTACCCATTTTCCTCTATCGGCAGTGTGTCCACAGACCTATCCATTTCGATTGATCAAGGGTCAGTCCGGCTCGCAGACCTTCGGGAATCACAACACGCCCCCACCGTTCACTGGATCGATGACCAGTCGTACGGATAGTCACATTTCATTGAACACTGATTTATCATCGTCCTCTATCGCAATCTCATAACCAATTCGATGAATTGCATCGAACGCGAATCGTAATTAGAACAGAATGTTCCTTCTGCCAAAAGCAATTTTGGTAGAGAAATGTGATAGCCAAATCGTATTTCAAAACCCGACTTAGAAAAATTGCGCGTAATTGGTTAGGTGAAAAAGTTCTGCGTTGTTTTTCAATCGTCTGTTGAAACACTCAGTTGCGACATAACTGGCATGGATTTTCGTAAAGTTTTATAAAGGTTTTTAAACCATCGTAACTGTTTTATATGCATATAACAGGAATTCTCCGGACAAAACAGAATGTTGAATTATTATTCCGAATACGCAAATTATTAAAAAAAAAAGTAGAATTTGGGAGAAATTGACAATTGATTTCATTTCTCGAAACAATTTTTGTATCATTTACAATTTGTCTATTTGGAAATTTTTTGTCACCGCGTTGGAGTTTCCGGTGACCGGTTGTCCGGATCGAATGAAATTTTCTGAACGAACAAATAGCCCGAGAACAAGTTTTCATCCCGGTATGTATTCTGTTGTACACAGCGACGAAATTCCTTGCCTTTCCGTATCTCAAGAATTCACGAGGGTTGCCGTGCGGGACGGTAGCAGTACAGCAATAGAAAATGAAGGTATATATGTACATATCCGAGAAGATCCCCGCGAACAGGAACGAGAGTCTCGAAAGAGAACATGGAAATTCCGAACACGACGTGGCCACGTAGTCATGTACCTCGGACATCTTCGTCCCTCTCCAACCCGAACTCTCTTTATCTATTCGCTTCGCTTCCTTTATCGGTGCTTTTTACTCGATATTCGCGGTCTACTCGGTCAGATCGGAAAGGACAGTGGGCTCAGACAAGATCTACCGAACGAGAAGCTTTTGGCCCCTCGGGTAATTTTCTACCGCTCGTGAAAACTCAATGAAAATGCATGGGCCATAAATTACATTCGAGTAATCCAGGAGTTCGGAGTTTTCGAGAACGAAACTGTATCGAAACCTTGGTAACCCCGTGTTCCATGTTCACGTGAAAGATAAAATCATTCAGACCTCAATTTTGAACGGAAAAAAAGTGATTTTCCAAAGTACATTTCCCGCCACAAAAAGAAAGATTGAAGAATGTATCCCAACCAACCGTATAGCACAGCTTGGAATCATTCGACGATTAAAAGAAATAGGATCGAACAGAATCACCGGATAGCAGTGCCGGTATAGTTTATCAAGAGGGAGAAATAAACTTGAAAGAGATAGGAGGAGAAGAAGAGTGCATACCGTGAGTGCACTGGGTGTGGCGGGGGTTGGAGGAAAGATGAGAGAAATTGATGGTGGAACGAGCTTTGGATGCGCGTTGTATCGTCATAGCAGTATCAGCAATAGCAGTAGCAGCAGAGGGATGCAGCTCCAATATTGATATGCCAGATTGGCTGCTGCCGGAGGCAGAGCCGGAACCGAGTATGGCAGTACCGAACGACGGGAATATATACATATACATCTCTATCTCTACTTTCGTAGACTGGGATAACACTCTATGTATATAGCGAACTCGCAAAGCATCTGGATATATCGAAAGTAATTGAGCGCGATATTACCGGGAAGCGAGTACATACCTAGAGATCGGGCCTCGAAAATCCTTGATTTTTGTTCTACTATGCATATTCCAAAGAGACGAACTGGATCTTTCATCCGAACTTATTTCAAAATATATTTTCTTCAACGCACAAGCACACGAGAGCGGAAAAAGATTTTTACGAAATGTTTTTTTTATTCTTCGCAAACTTTCGAACGTACGTTTCTTTATTTTCTGCCGGTATATCCGAGAATTGTTTTGTGGTCGTGTAAAAAAAAAATTTTTTTTTTATTAACAAACGCAATGGTGGATGAAAAACAGATGATAAGTGTATTTTTACAGCATACAATGAACACTTTTTTAATTATATTTATTAAAAATGTTTACGTGTAATTTTCCTTTTACAATTTTCCGTAACTTTAACCTTCGGCTGTTATAGATGTTTGTAAAAAAATAAAAAATAATTGCATTATTTTAAAAATTTGTCATTTTCATGGTTTGTGTGATACTGAACCACCGATCGACGGGTATAAACGATTTGCCGAAGAAGGTCGGAGGGGACGTCGGGGAAGAAGCCGAAGGAGAATCGATTGGCGATATCGAGTGATGTACGGTCACAAGGGAAATTCGCGCTGCGGGGTTTACGTCGGATAGCGGGGGAAGGGAAGGGAGAAGGGTTTTCGCCCACGTAAGCGAAACGATCGAGGGCGCGCATCCTTTCGGACGAACAGACAGATTGACGGACAGCCCGACGGTCCATGACACGCGGTGCACGGTTACGTGGCGCGCAGGAGGTTTCTCATACCATGCAATCCTCCGACCCTTGCAGCGCTCTCTCGGTTTCATGCTTACCCTGCGAATCTCTCTCGTTGAATGTTGTTTCTCCGTGAGAGGGCACGTTTCTCTTTTCTCCTTCATCCTCCTGGATCAGTTGCATACGAAGCCAAAAGCGAACGAGAAATCGATTCATATACGCCGATCCTATATTTACATTGCTCTGCCATTCGAATATCCGGTATACAAGAATTGTATCGCGTATCCACGTACTTCGAACGTAGCAACGAATTATTATGTTATCTCCTGTTTTATGATCTGTCGTTTACGAAAATAAATTTAACAAGAGTTGAAAAATGTCTTATAAATATTATGTTTTTTCAATGTAATTCGTAAATTATCGATAGTAATTTCCTATTCAAAATGTATTTCCTACACCGATCTGTAAAAGGTTCGTCCACCTTTCGTTCACTTCTTTCATTCCCTTACATTTCCAGACGCCCTCGAATTCTGTTAACAATTTATAATAATAATGCGCGACATGAAATTCCCTCGGGAAGTGCAGAGAGGCAGAAGGGGGGGGTAAGGGTGGTGGGTTTCAGTATAGGAGACTCGACAAGGTCCCCTGGTGAAAATCCTGTACTGTGCTCGTGTAACAGCAACGGTGTCGGTAGAATTCTCCTGGCGGAATGAAGAACAAAAAAAAACTCAGTTATGAACTACGAATGAAAGGAGAGGATTGGCGTGGGCTCGTGGAGGGTTGGGGCGGGAGAGTTGCTGGGGGCTATAGCGTCTCCGCGAATGGGCTGGATAAAGCAACCCGTCGGGTGAACGGGGGGCGTTGCGAGTTTCCTCGGTTGCAATTAAATATGCAAACTGCTTCTCGGTTACCGGAGTAACATCTGGGCGAGAGAACCTTTTGGTTGCGTGAGCCCCCGGCAAATCCAACAACTGCGTTATATATCCGTTCTATTCGTCGTTGTTTCTCGCGACGTCGTCGTAGTATTGCACATCGTTTCACCGAAGACAACGAAGAGAACAGCGATGATGACGCAGCGGTTGCATCGTTAATAACAAACATCTACTTCAAACTTATACCAAATAAGGTCGAACACAGACACACACACAGGCGCAATCAGTGTTCTATAGCAGGCAGACGAAGGTGGAACGAACCCAGCAGGTAGTACAGTTGATCCGTTCAACTGTAGGCGAACCAGATGTGAGAGAATTCAGAGAATATACCACAGGTGTAGCCACATCGGTGCCACATAAATGCACGATGTTCTGCTGCTACAGTTTCATGCTAGTGGTATGGAGTATATATTCCCGACTGTAACACAGTGACCCTGCACACAGGTCACGCCAATGTTTCCGTGGGTCCAGCAACTCGCCAGAGGCTTACAACTCCAACTATAACGGGGGTCGGTAACACTCAAACTGACCTCCGTTCACTACAGATTCTGTTTTAGAGTTCCTTGACAGAAATTGTATATGGTAAGCCAGTCGGCTTTGCAGTTTCACCCCACAGTATGCGGACGCGTGCAGCAAGTATTCCTATGGTCCGATGGCTCGAAGCCTCCTAGTAGGGACCAAGGAACGATGGATCCACATGAAGGGATGTTAATCCTATTGAATGCGCTTTGAGATGGCAATCACTCGAGTTTGTATGCCATGAGGATTCTGGTACAGTGATCATGTGTAATGGCAGTCCATTCTAAGCGATGGGTTGCGACCCATCGGCTAGAATGCGACATGGAACATTGCGGCCAACGGACATCGATGCGATTTGAATCCCTTAGAGTTGGACAGCACCTATGCGACGCCACAGTACTTCATAATATCTGCCGCAAGTCCACTGTACGCTTAGGTTTCGTTTCTTCGTTATAGAAATATCTTTTACGATTTCAACATTACGAATTTCATGGTTAAAATTACGAATGGAAATATTATGTTGGGTCTGCAGTGGATGATGAAGGGCCGCTGGACGGTTAATTCATTTCTCGGGCGGAGCGGAGCATTGCTACCCTTAGTCATGGTATATGCTGTGAGCGTAGTGTGCGAAAGCAACCTACAGAACCAACCGCGCTCGCCTTTTCTATTAGTTTCTCAAACGAGAGGAAGGGGTGAAAAATACAACGGACTCACACAGCTTTCCTTTTGACAGCGTTGTGTGGCTTCGTTAACGCAACGGTGCTATACCCTTCCGGCGCTTTCTCCAGTGAGAAATGAAGAAAAAGCTAACGACGTGAATTATTCGCACGAAGCACTGGAGATCAGTCAGAATTGTTCAAAGCGAAGGAAATAAATTGAAAAAATCGTCGGAAGTCACACGTCACGATTTTTACAACAAGAGTCTCCTACACATTCACATTGTATAATCAATTTTTCGGAACTTAACTCAAAAAAAGGTACATATTTTTGAATCAATATTTTTATGATGGTTGAACTCGACGCAGTGTAGTGTCGTGAAATTTTGGGAATAGATCGCGCAGCATATTCAATCGAAGGACATCGAAATAATAACAGAAAATCGGAAAATCTAAAAGTCAATAGTAAAGCTCGTCCACACGCAGTCGTACCGAGCGATATTTTGCCAAAATAAAGCCGAACGACGAGCATCCATTTAATTCCGTACAAAATAAACACAAAAATGAATTGAGTAACGTTGAAGATACAGCATTGCCAGTAGTGACCAGTTGTAGCAAAAGCCGCAGGGGATCCAAATGGTTTGATCGTCGAGGTGTGGGGGCAGAAGCTGCAGTCCACACGCACACATACATACATACATACAGATCCCTCTGTCAGCTGGCCTCTCACATCTACCACAGCCCTCCCCCTTACCAGCCTATATATTCCACGCTACCAACCAACACAACAACCCCTCCGTCGAAGCGACATCACTGTCAACGTAACGGCATTTACGAGGGCCATTAGAAGTCCCGGGCGATGCTTACGAATGGCGCAAATCGCCCGCGGAATCGTCACTTTGTTACATTGCCACCTTTGCCACCCCTGCAATGTTACTAGACGCTCACAGCCTTAGTTCTCAGTTTCTCACCCCGTCGCCAGTTTAACGTTATTTCCTATTCTGTTATTCGATCCTATACATCCGATAAAGTATTCATTTGATTTTCTTTTCTCATCGTTACTCCCTGGATAATTGAAACGAATGTTTCGCAGCGTGTTGAAAAACGATTATCGTCTTCGGACTTTTTGTTAGTAATCAGGAAACCGAAGAAGAAAGATATGTTCTACTCGTGCGATGGAATGATGTTGGTCGTGGGAATTGGAATAGGCGTGCAGAGGGAGGGTTGGTCATTGTTGGATCGATTCTCTTTCGAGTTTCTCTATTCTCACTCTTCGTTCACCATGCATGGAGTAAGCTAGCTGGAGTCTACTCGGTTATCCGGATGGTCTGTTGCGAATGTACCTGACCACGCGAGCTCTGGTGTGTTCACGCGCGTTCACGAGCCTAGCCAACGTATTCTCGCCATTGGTTGGTCCAGCGGGAAGTTCGGGATGCTGAGACGATTAAACACTGAATGGGAGGATCCTCCAATGATTGGCTACATGCACACACGAAACCGACCGAACAGTTCACTGTAGAATCCCCTATCTATCCTCGATGCTTCTCTTCTCTTCTCTTTTCTATTCTATTCTACTGTATGTACTCGAGGGCCGCAACGTGTCCACCTCGACCTACTATTCCGCTAGCGACCCATGTGTGCGAACCAACTCGTTGACGTCTCCACCTTTCTACTACCAATTTTAACATCTCTGTGCATGCAGACGTTCGCCCTATCTGTTCTCGACCATTGGTTTCAACGTCAAATAATTTTCGTCCCATTGGAGTACAGGTCAATCCGACAATCCACAGTTCTCGAGATTCAAACGTGCTGATCATCAACCCTTACTCTTGGGACATCGCGACGATGTCGAGAATGCATGTACCTAGCAATCGATTGCTGGCTGCTATTTCTAACGTACAGATTCATTTGGAATTTTAGTTGTTAAGGTCATTTGACATACCGACTGAGTCATAATAATTGCATTTTCCGATCATTATACTCTCGCATAGTAATGACTTCGAATGCATAACAGTATTCCTTCGGAATTCATCGCCAAATGTCGGATCTAATTTTACCCGCAATATCGAAAAACATTCTCCGAGAAATTGTGCTTCTGGATTTTCTGCCAACGGAGCAATGTCCCCACTTGAATGGAACTCTCTAGCTGCGAGTTAAAATATAACTGAGTGCGGTTGCGGGACTCATTTTCGCGTAAGCAGTATGTTAATTAGTGCCAAAAGCTGCTAATTAATGTGCAGAGCAATCGGAGAAATGACTGTCGTTGACGCGGCATCGTCAAGACTAGAAGTCACGGAGAGGAGAGACATTTAAAAAGAGAAAAAAAAAAATGAAAGAAACCCAAATGTCCGGCAGCGAATGGCCACCTGTCGCCTTAATTTTAGATCGCCGGCCTCTCGGCACGCGGCTCTGACTCATGCCTTCCCCTGCGTCTTCTCGTTCCTCCTCACGGGCCTGAGGTATTTGAATTCGGTAAATCACACACTCACCTGTCCTCGAGTCACTATATCCGTCGCGAAACGTACTCGTGTATAAACCCACCGGGGTTCTCGAAATTCTCGTTAACGTCTAGACCAATCGACTCGATCTACTCTCTATGCGGTTCGGTGAGTGTGTATATTATTGCACATCGGAGGCGAAAAGCCACGCAATCAGCTCGAAAAAAAAAAAAAAAAAATAGAAGATATAGTATAGCAGGGTTCCCGGGCGACTATACAAGCTGTTAACCCATAAAACCCAATGATCGGAGAATAATTGACGAGCTGGTTACATCGTTAATTGGATCGTTCGAGAATTAACAGCTTGCGACGAGACAAACTGAATTGTAAAGCTTGTATATATGTATATATTTTACTCGCGCGAGTAGCTTCCGCAGTCTTTGCTATCTATAGAGTAGAGCCTCCATACGTTGACCCCTTAGAATGTAAAGGGTCAGGTCGGGTCAAAACCATCAAATTTCAATCATTAATATCATTAATTGCATTAAGTGTCAAAAAAACGTGTCGCCGATGACTCAAAATCGGGATATTTGAAGATTCAAATCTTAAAGGCGTTGAATCAAGAAAACCAGTTAACAAATTCGGGTCTTCAAAGTTTCTTTTTGTCGGCAATGATATACTGTATTTTCTGAGAATGAACATTTCTTTATCCATCCCTCGATCCGGTATGTTAGAGTTTTTTTTATACCAAACACAACCAGCGAAGTCAATATACGCGATGATCCACAAGCTAACGCTCCAACTACAGTCCAACATCGCTAACCAAAAGAAACCCTACAGTGATGTACGACAGTCGCCGTCTGGCCGTTCTACGTGCTTCAAACATTCGTCCAAAGCAGCCGTGAAGATCAGACGTTGCGGAGAGTCTTAGTGAAGCGTCGTACGTAGTATTACACTGACGGAAATGTGAACGGCTGAGAGAAGGGGGAATGGAAACGAGAACGTTTTGTATGTGTGTTAGTTCGTGCAGCAGCCACCACGGGAGCCGCATATTTCGTCGAGATGATATACGGCGCCGGGTCCGGTCTGCGCCGACTATTTGCTGGCAAGTTCGTCCTCGCGTGTTACATCGGAAAGCGCCGTGGCGTTTTTCTTCATCCTCCTCTCGGATGTTTCCTCGTCTTACAGTAGATACAGTAGATCTTCCACAGCGTCTACATGCTTCTCGCAGGTTGAAGTTGTAGAAACGCCCGGCAAATGGCATGGTCCAGCTTACTTTTGGCGAAATTGTTTTGTTTCACTCTCTCAGCTTTTACTTGGATGTCATCCCTCTTCTCTCCCGCCCCTCCTCCCCTCCCTCTCCTCTTGGAGAGGGATGACATCATGGAGTCCATTTCATCCCTCTCAACGATAAGACAATTTCGTTATCACACCGAGATGCTCAGGGTCTTGCAGACGCGCGAGTTTGGAATATTCTCGTGATCTGTGAGATGTTTGCGTTATATCGTGGAGCGAAGCAGCCAACTCCTACGACTAGTACTACTACTAACACGAATGCTAGTACCTATTACCGCGTCTGGCAGAAGCAGGATTGCTGGATGAGGATGAACGGTCCTACTGCCCCGACTATGCGCCAATTAACCGTCTGTCTGCTTCATGGGATGTCCTGCATCCCAGAGAGCGTGTTATACGCAATGAGACAAGACGGTATTCTCAAAACAAAGCTACTAACTGTAACACAGTGTTTCGTGGACGCAGACGATTTTTCAAGATAAAAGCAACGGAGCGTCTTGAAAGGGTGTAATAAAAACATATTTAATTTTTCGATGTTTTTGGGGTTCGGAGATAAAGTATGTCAACGAGATACTGACGACGGTACTACATGGGGTTAACAGGACGGGGGTTAATGAAAGATACAATACTGCCGGGTCGATAGTTTTTTGATACAGCGGAATTGATCAACTGCTGTCTCGACTGCACTTTTCGTGACGAGAAAACTTTTATCGAAGGACATTTTTTATAAAGGTCCTCGGGCGAAGCCTGCCCCTGCTGTTACCGCTTCTCTGTTCTCTGGATAGACGGTGAGAGAGAAAAGAAGAAAAAAAAAAGAACACGAACTGATGAAAGCGCACGAGAGGAAAGAGTACAAGCGAGAGAGGGTTGGAAAAGCAAGGGCTGTGCGCGTGCCGTGCACGTGTTCGCGATGATATTGACGCGAGATTTATGAAGTCTCGGCGGGGTCACGTTTCGTGCAGCACTCCCTCGCTTTCTCTTTTTCACACATGCACAACGTTTTCCTCTTCGCTTTTCGCAGCCCCGCTGACTATCCCCGTACAAGGTCTCGCGCAGATATTTCTCTCATTTTTCACGTCGCGATGAACCTACGGCGAAGCTCATCACCGTGGATCGTTCCCTCGTACTACCGTTCGGAGATACTCGCATGCAGGTTTTGCAATGGTATCGATACCTCGGCTCACACAACTTTCGCCCGTTAACGATCACGAGCGAACGAACGAGATGTTCTTTTTTTTTTTATAGTTAGACACGACGACGAGAGTTGCAAAATTCTACGAAATATTTAACAAGCCTTACGAGTACACCGGCTATCGCATGTACAACGATGCGGCGCTATTCTTTTTCTTGCATCTGTATACATACGTGTATGCAGGTGTGCGGTATATATTCGTAATATTGATCCGAACATACACGGCATTCTCGCTCCGTTGAATGCATAAAATAGATTCTACGCAAATTGAAATCCGAGATGAGATAGATCCGTTATGCTTGGATACGCCCCCGCGCATTGTTTCTTGCCTTTAATAAAAGCTTCCATCGTACATCGAACGCCCTTTACTGATTTTGCGAAGCTTCCTCGCTGCACCCTGAAAATCTTGGCGCGTATAAAATGTTGAGATAAATTTGATTTATTTATAGAAGATTTCAGTTTTTTCTACCTGATTTTTTTTTTCAAAGGCTTCCATACTACCTTCGTCTTTATTTTTAAATGTCTTTATCGTGCATCAGGAATTTGGATTTATATAAATTTGCGTGTAACGGGTAAAAATAGAAAGTCATCATCGGCTCCAGTTAATATTTCTTTTATCGCAACATCGCAGCTTCTTTACATCCTATCGGAAGCAATTTTTGCTTTCAGTTTCTGTCGATAAAAATCTACTAGATTACGATAAGATTACAGATACTTCGGGTAAACAAAACTTTCGTTAACTTCGAGTGCTTCGATGTTATTTTTAACGCTACAAATTGGTCTGAAATTCACGAAGGACTTTGCGCTACGAAATGCGAAACCAATCGAGTGTAATTAATATGATTACCAACTGTTCGATATTACAAATTACAATATTCGCGAGAGATGCCAGAAATGCGGAAGTGAAACCCTCCTCTACAACTCGCATCTGCGGATGATCCCTCTACTATGCGAATATACGATGAGTCACGCTATCCGTGATGCTTTCGTATCTAATATGCAAACGTGTTAAAGCACGACGAGCTTCGTCGCTACTACAAAACCATTCACCAGGAAAGTTAGCGGAGCTCGGTGCTTTGTCGTGAGTTGCGTAGATTGCAAATTACTCCGACGCGTGTATATACATATATTTATATATAGATATACCACAGAGGCAATGCCTGCTGGAATCTCGTCGACTCTCGTGCGTCTCATCGTCGTCGCGTTTCCTCGACGCGGCACGCCATGTCGTACATATAGTTTCAATCACGTTTACAGTATAAGATAACACTCGAGAAAAGGGAAGGAAACGATAGATATTGCGGATGACAACGACGACGAAATGCCGGCGAGATATCGCCGATCGATTTTGTGACTATAGTCAAGAAAATCGATTACGTCGACGAATCATCCCCAAAATTTGATTCCCGTCAGCCGCAAATTTTCGGCCTCCCGTCTGATCTCTACTTTCGACTTTCCCTACTCTACTGACAGGCTGTCAGGCGTATCATCCACGCGTAGTACGAAGCATACATTCCGTCTGAAAACTGTGACGTGAAAGTGACGTGTAGCCATCGGTAACGCATTCTGTATTTGTGATTGCAGTGTGATTTAGATTTTCGTATATACGACGATGTTATAGTTCCAAGCTGAACTGTACCCCCGTCCCTTCTCGCACCCCCCTAGACTCGCGGCTATAGATATAGATTACTTTACCACGAGGTGCAGTAATCTCACTAGCGTCTCGCTAAATTTATTCATAGCGCTCCGGCTAACTCTGTTACGAAATTTTGCATCGCGCGACCACCGCGGCAACGACACGGCTGCAAAGGACGAAACATCTCTCGCTACCTCGCAACTCGCCACGCAAACTTTTTCAATTTCTTTTTTTTTTTTGTTTCCCGACGTCGTTCTTATTATTTTACGCAATTTTTGTGCAACAGCCCCTCCAGCTATGTGTAATACGCGCGCAGACTATATGGAAAATTTGACTGACCGTAGTTGCGGGAGACGCGCAGTTTTAGACCAACTGCATTTGAGGACGGAGACCACGCTGCACACCTGCAAAAATAGTTTTAAAAAAAATCGCAGGTCAGACGAATTTGGAATTTTTTAATATTTTCAAAAAGTAATGCGGCGATTTTAGGAACCAAAAAATTATTTACGTCGGAACCGAATTTCGGGTTTTTTAAATATTTATGTTATTTACGAACACAAATATTTTCAAAATTTTGTATATAACTATAATCGCATAAAAATAATTTTTCCATAAAAATATATTCGGTGAATTTATATTTTTTCTATTTAATTTTTTTTGTCAGCCAATAAACCGATTTTATGGTAAATAATCTCGTGAATCCCGAAAAGCAATTATAAACTATTTAATACAACTTAAACGAGTTCGAAAAGCTTTACAGGCTAAAACACGAAAATTGTTGAGTCGGTGGAAAACATAAATTATGTGAAAATTATACCCAAAGCTTGACTATCTCTTTAACGCTCGAAGTTTCGCCTCGATAAATTCATCGACCTTGAGGCAGAGCCAGAGAGCTTTTCGCGTTAGACACGAAGCGAAAAGATTGTGGAAACGTTGAGGGAGGGCGGCATATTCAGGCCGGACGAGAGGGAATAGAACGACACGATAGTGTGCTCTGCACTATACCTCTGGCGCGGCAACACACATATCCCCGGCGTTGAACAGTGCATCGCTAGAGTTTCTCGTTTCCTGTGCAACGTTCACGTCGTCGTCGTCGTCGTCGTCGTCGTCGTACTCGCCGTCGTCGTTCGTGTTTTCGTCGTCCTCATCGCGAGCGGCAGCTCTCGACGCTGTACCGCACCGGCAGCATCAGCAAGAGCTAAACGCGAGAGTGGAAAAGAGAAGCTTTGGAAAAGCAAGAGAGATGCTGGTGCAGCACAAAGTGCGTTCCCAATCTCGCTACAAAGCGCTCGAAGCAATTGAAGCGACGGTGCACCGCTTCAACCGTTCCGTGACTGCAATTCGCTCGTATTCCCTCTCACTCCCGCACTCTCGCGCTCGTTCTCTTCTCACCCCTCTTTTCCAACCCCCTCCGGCTTTATGCACCACGGCAAACTAGATGTCGTACGCCAGAGAACCACACGAGAATTTCGCGAGACACGAAAATCTTGTACGAACCAAAACTAGAAACTAGATGACGATGAAACTCTCTAATTCGTTTATTGCAGAAATTTCCATCGATTATAATAAATTGTTGATTTTTTTTTTAACTCCCTCTTCGATCAGCTCAAGGCATATATTTAGGGGTAGAGCTTCTCGAAATGTTTAAAAGTCAATTAATATAAATATAAGCATAAATTTCAACGATTACAAAAGCTTCAAAGTGATTAAAATGCAAACCTCAAAATTCCTAAAAGTCTCTCTACTTGTATGTCACATGTACTTTGTACATAAAAAAAAAAAAAATCAAACGCTACTTTTACATGCATATGCAAACTCCGGAGTGTAAATTCCCACCGTGACTTTCCTTTAAATCAAAAGCTTGAATCATGAATATTTTTCATAGATTTTTGCGTCGCCCGGGTTAAGAAGGAGGCACGACGGAATTACAGTGCAGGGGGCGGTAAGGGGGATGAGATTGAATTTAAGGGAAGGATTAAAGTGGACTGGGGGTTAGCCATTTACGTACAAGAGTATGTAAATACAGGTCGCGCACTCGGTAACTCGTGAATCGTCGCGTATTCGGCGGACATGTGCACGTGGAAAGGGAGGGGGGGGGGGGGGGGGGGAGGGTGCGGGTTAGGTACAAGGATGCAAGATACAGATAGACGATAGAGGAAAAGCGACATGGAGAAAGTGCGAGGGGATTCGGGAGAGTTGCGGGTATGTTGGACGGGAAGGGGACGTTACGTAGGAACACGGTGGCCCGTGTCGGGCCGTATACTCCCTGCAACAGACATGTATTATTCAGGCTGACACTCGTGCAACGCCGGGGAGGATCCATCCGGCAGACGCTGTGAAAATAAAAAGTACCGACGCGCGGCCTGGAGTGGAACGCGCAAAGCGAGAGTTCCGGGAGTGATAGAGACGAAGGTAAAATCGTATAGTACGGGGTTAGCATTGGTGCGAAAGCGAGTGAACGAGCGAGAGAGGTTTGAAGCAGGAGGAGGAAAGGCCCCACTGGAACCACTAACCGCGAGGGTGCGAGCACCCTCGATGGAAATAAGCGCTTACCGAGGTTTCGGGTTCCACACTCGGAGAGAACTCTCTATCTCTCTTTCGCTCTGATGTTCTCCGCCTAACTGTACTCCCGTCTGACCCCTCCTGAGTGTTTTCACTGGTACGTCTGCCCCACCAAGCTGAGAATCAGCTCTGTCAAGCTGGCTGAGCAGAGTCTCAGGAATGAGTTTTGAACATATTAAAATTAAGTGCTTTATATGTGCTAATTATGTGTCGGCATGCCTCTGATTTTTTATTTCGGTTAATTTCAGTAAAGTTTCGTTAATTTTTTGGATTTTCGTGGATAAAGTGAAGTTTCTTAATTGAAGTTGAATCTATGTTACAAAAATGGCTGACAACTCGGACGGTTTTTGATCTGAAGACAGTACCTACGATCTACGACTGGATATTCGAAGTAAGTCGCCCGTTGCCGGAGAAGAAATTACGAGGGAGTGCAGATCCCCGAGAAAAACGTCCCCGAGTGTATACCGCGTGTGTTTTTCCGTAAAAGAAACGCGTCCCAAGCTTCACCATCGCCGTCTCTTTTCTACTTGGATACTCGGCGGCGTACATCCGCGCGTATAGCTTCGCGCTTCTTTTTCTTCACCCCTAACGGCTTTTTCCCTTCCGTCCCTTAAGCGTCTAGAGAAATATTATTTCTCTGAGTCGTAAGTGACAGGCGGATGGACGTTTCGAGATATTCCTCGTTGCCGGGTAGGTGAGTCTTCGCGATAATGGGAGAATGCCGGATGTGCGCTTAGTAATTCGCGGCTCTCGCGAAGATGAAGAGAACAGAAGAAACGAGTCTGCTTCTTGCATCAGGTTATCCTACTGTTCAACTTTATATCACCTTTTTGTTCACCCGTGAATACTTCAACTGAATACTTCAGTATGGTCTTCGCAATTTTTTTTGTTGTCAGAATGATTCCGAAAAAAAAATAGTTCATGCAAAATATAAATGAAAATCGAACGACAATCCGTGATAATTTAGTGAAGAGACTTGCAACACAACTTGAAAAAAGAATAAAGCGCGAATAGTCGTCGATTCTGGTCTGTTGGCTCGGGTCGAGCCCACCAGGCTATCCTCGAATGTTCTTAAGGGTAGAAAACTTTTGACGATAAATCCCTGGCTCTCTCCGGTTTCTCGCGGTCCTTCGTTTTACGACGTGACCCGATGGTACGTCTTTCGGATAGAAAAGAACAGCGGAGTTAGCTATGTTGCAGCAGCGATGGAGGATGTCTGGACCGAGTTCAGGCTCTTCAAGATTCTGTCTCATGGCAGATCGCACACACACGGTTACTGCGAAGTTTTCGGTTGCTTTATAGGGCAATATCCGACACGCGAGACCGTCGATCGAGTTGTTGCGTAATTATTTGAAGTATTTATACTCATATTATCGTAAAATACATAGCCATTTTTTCCGAAAGCTCTTTTTTCAACAGCCGACTGCCCGCCAGGTTAAAAAAAACGGGAGATATGCGTTTCACGAGAATTTAAATTAGTTGAATATTCGTCGAGAAAAGAGCATTTTACGGAATAGTCCTTTAGATATGTCGAAGATTGGGCGCCATTTTCCGCGATATATTTTTCCGACTCCCGGTAGCTTGCAAGGCGTTTGATCTCTGTGCGGTATAACTTCAAATTAGCGGAAGGCTAGTGCTGAGGTAAAATTTGTGTTTTTCAAAAAAAAGTAAAAAAAAAAATTTTTTTTAAATTAAAAAACTCCCGACTGAAAAAAAGAGGGAAATAATAATTAATTGTTCACATGTAACAGTCGGGAGCTTTTCATACTCAATGACGAAGAATTCGCACGACTATGACATGTGAATAATTAATAGTTGTTTAATTCTTTTTCTCAATTGGGGGTTTTTAGAATTTTTATAAACATTTTTTTCATTTATATATTACCAAATTTCGGTGATAATTCCGTTTTTTCAGTTTGAAAGAAGCAATATTTAAAGTTTATGTGTCATGACATCGTTTTCCAACACGAACCTCGAGTCTGTGGTCTCATTATCGTATTTTTCATCCCCCCACCCTTGTGTCTCGTTCTTCTACTTGTTTCTTTGAAGCTCGCTAAGTTTGGAGAACGAGTCAGAGAAAATAAAAAAAAGCGAGAGCTGTAGACCGTGATGAGTGAGAGAAACGTATAGCTTTTCCAGGAACTAATTTCCCACGAGGTAAATGCTGAGGTGCAGAGAAGGTGGATGAGCGTAGGGCGTAGGGTGCGTTAAACGAAACGCGGTTTAAAGAGCGCTGGTAGTGTGCCACTGATTAAGCCCCCGCACGATAAACGAGAACCGAATGTCTCTGGCGTTAACGGTGAAGTGCTTCTCCTGCTACACTTTGCTGTAACTTTTTTCGTTTTATTTTACCGAGAGAAAGTCCTCACTTCGGGAGGTCTGCATCACGCGACTGCGTTCATTTCTTTAATTTTACCGGAGCAACGCAGCAGATGAAATTTACGTAGTTACTGACACTTCCAAAATCTCACTTTCCAACGCAAAAAATATAAAAACATCAAAGCCCTTCAATTAAATGAATACTCATACTTATCGCCCTTTAATAAAGAACGTTGAAAAAACTGCATAAAAATTAATCTCAACATGTACGTTAATGTAAATAATATCAAAAACCTTTGAAAGAATTGATCGAATGCGTTTTTTTCAGTGTTTTATTTACTTGAAGTACAACTCAAAATAAATCGAGAAGTCTGTGCACCTATTTGGTTTTCGTTTCGCACAATTCGTATTTTCTGAAACTTCGAAAACTCGTCGAGACGTCGAGGGAAAGACGCGAGCGTTGTTCGGAGATATCGTGTCTACCGGCGGCGGTTTAGGTCCGCGCGCTTAAACCACCGGCAGGAAAGTTAGATCGCTCGTGTAGAGAAGCGTACAAGTAAATAACAAGCGGCAAGAGACATAGCCAGTCGGTTGGGACGGCGGTGTACAGAGGAGGGAGCGAAGGGGGTTGGCGAGAGGACGAGGGGGTTGTAATTAAAACCGGTCGGTATTTACTCGGGGGTAATGAAGGGGCAAACACACAGTTTGTCTCCGTTAGTTGTATCCACCGACCGACTCTGGGATATACCCACCTACTTTATCCACTACCACCATCACCCCGGAAGCAGAACATCCCAACGCCACCGGAACTCCGGGTCTTCCAGCGTAGCAGAATCGAGACCAGCACGTAACATCCCCCTCGCAGACGTACTACCTGGTTTCAACTAACTAGCCGGGCTTAAACGAGGAATCGAGGAGTTCTCTCGTAGACACGACGCCCGAAAAGGTACGTGGAAAAGTTCTAACAGTATTTTTCTCCACTACTTCACATCGTGCACGCGATGCACGTGACTTATGTACTTCAACCGTTGCTGTCGTTCAATTGAAACTAACGGGATTTTTTTTTTTTTTTTCGTGTAAAGTTTTTTCCCAGAACGCTGTAAACGAAGTTATTAACTTTTTGCTTCCTATAGCAAAGTTATCAGAATCTCGTAAAAATTTTAAACTACTTCGCAACTTCAGAAACAACATATCATTTTTTAAATTTTTTTTTGAAAATTCGATTTCACGTATTATTCTTTCATTTTGTATATGTCGTCAAAAGAATATTCGGAAACATGTCTCCAGAATGTATCGTCTGTGAGATAATTATAAATTATACAAAAAAATTCGTTGAAGATAAAGATTTTTTTGAAGATCATTGGAATACGTTGCCGGAAATGAAGCATTTTTTGCTGAAAAAATTTTCTTTTGGCGCTGTGAAAATGTTAATGGTATTGGTATTGAATGATATTTGAGTGAATGACGTTGTTGAAATCCGTACAATGAAATGTCGGATCTGTGAAAAGCTACCATTCGGTTTAGTTTCTTTTTCTCTCACTCGTCATAAACGTTGTACCCGTTAACGCCCTCTGCGGAAAATCGCCATTCGAAAACGTGCGTAGGCATATTTCAACGATTCACGCGAACGAAACTACTGGCTCTCCCGCCGGTGAGCGTAATCGTTCTCGCATTGATTTCCGTTTAGACTTTCTCGTTCGGTCGTTCGTACGTTTCTAGCCTTTTCGAAACTCTCCGATAGTGGCTGTACAGTGTACCACGCTATACGCGAAATTCACCGTCATTTTGAGGGCGTATGTGGGAGCTTAATGCTCACTCTCGCCTATAGAATTTTCATTTTTGCGCTCGTTCACGAGACTCGATAACGAGGCTCCATTACACATCGTATAGAATTTCCAGTTACGCCATTCGGGAAAAAAAAAAAAAAAAAAAACGAAAATAATATTTGCGGTTTTCGTTGAACGTATAACGAACGTGAGGCACGAGTTTAACAATGAAATAACGCATTGCATACGGTGGGGAATGGGGACTATTCACGAAAGGAATTGGAAATCCAATATTCCGGTTTCGTAGCAACTGGTTATTTATTATTTTTCAAGGAAAAACGACTATATTTTCGCGTATCTAAAATTTAAAATGGCAATAT
The DNA here is from genome assembly GCA_964006125.1 of Cryptus viduatorius. NCBI lineage: Eukaryota > Metazoa > Arthropoda > Insecta > Hymenoptera > Ichneumonidae > Cryptus > Cryptus viduatorius. Next base: position 9,248,862 of record OZ023222.1, on the reverse strand, counting down.
AGAATATTCGTTTAATAATGAATATCTTCCAAATTTCTGAGTATGGAAACTCCGATGAATTGCAGTAAAGATTAGGTACGGTGAAACGAGACTTACATGAAATCGTTAAAAAACGAAGTCTTCAATTCTTTTACACCTTCTATCGCAAGACTTCTCTGCGCTCGATGCTTAAAGCTCAATCATCGAACGTTCTTTTGTTTTATCCGTACTTCGTACATCCACCAGCGTCGGCTGTTACCGCCGAGAAGAAGAGAAGATCACAATCGAGGGTTATTAATCCCGTTCCAACGGTGATTTTCTCCTATCGCTAGTTGGATATAAACTCTCCTCTCGGTCCAGCGACGCTCGACAGCGCGGAGCGTCGTTGAGATCCGCGTTACTTTAATCTCATACATACACCATCTCGACGAATGAGGAAGGAAATAAAGTACTGTAACACGAGACGATAAAGAAGAATCCATAAGTTCTCGTATCGCTCTGCGATACCGACGTGTCGTTGTTACGTCGTCCGCGTCACATATCTCGTCATATCTCTCTGTTGTCTACTTTCAAGAACATCTATCTACCATCCGCTGTGAAGTCTTTCTTCCGCTATATAGCAAAAGCTCGAGCAAACAAGCCCGAGATTCCAAGCGTAGACATCGCGATATTATTGCCGCGAATGCACTGGCAAAGTTGGAGCAAAATTTTCCACGCGCCGGTACGACAATAGTACAACCGTAATCCAATAAATTTGATACCGTAGCGAGTCGAGACCGTACATTCGTGGAGTTTACGAAGTTTGGATGAGAGCGAGAAGGAGCTCGACGAAAAGTCGTCCGCGGGCGGACGGATAGTACGACGAAGACGGAGTCGCGGTTGTCCCCGCGCTCGTCGTCGTTTCAAGTCAGAGGGGATGAGGAACAATTGGACCTCCGCCATCGTCTTGAGCGACAGCGCAGATGTGGCAAAAATATTCACAATTACGTGTCCCGTCGCTCGACGCAGCGTGAATAATAGATATACCCGAGAGTGATAGAGAAATATTGTAGTCACTGGCGGTAACGGAGAAAGAAAAAAGATAACCCGAGAAGCGCAGCATTTTCCTCTATAGCTCTTCATAGTTTATCTGGTATTCGCGAGCGCCTAGCGCCCTCTGAGCGCTGAATTCGGCGCGGAGATTCGGCGAAGCACCGGCGGTACGTTCCGCGAAATTCAACCGGCCGAGAAAATTGGCACAAGGTTTCTTTGGCGCTACTGTTTGCTAAATAGAAATCGACCAAATTCACCATTTCGCCCTCGTCGACGTTAATTTTTCTATTTTAACACCTCGTCTCGAGGAGATTTAAAACGAAATGCGGAAACACCGGACAATAAGCCAACCCTCTCGAGTCTCTGCTTGGGAGATTATGTTATTTTTCGTTTGTTCTGCGTTGAGTATTTTGTACCCGCGTATCCGCTTCTTAAACAGAGGTGAGCTTTTTACCTCGGCGCATCTTTTAACTCGAGGCTTTGCGATTCGCACACTCCTAAACTCGAATTCGTCTCCTTCTCTTATCGTTGTCATTTCGTTTCGAGTATCAAAAGTCGATCGATTTCATCGAATTCGAGAAATCAGCGATAACTTTGGATCCAATTGATCGTCATGCGGTTCAGTATCATCGCGAGTACAAAATTAAGTATGATCGCGAATATGAGCTTAGGTTTGAGTGTAAATTTGTTCTCGGGATCGAATTGACGACAATAAATTTGATCCTCGGGAGAGCAATAGATTTCAGGATCGAATGTGTTGCAGGTTTAGTGCTTTCAACGATGAGTATCGATTACTCGTCGCCAATGTGTCCAATGCAGATCCTCTGTGTTCCCACAGGATGCAGCATTCGCTGGACGCTTTACCTCTGGATATAACACAGCGAGATATACATATGTGGCTTGCAGAGGCAACGTTCGACCGGTGGTCGATCCAATTAGTCCGCCAACAATGTCTTTTGTCGATAATCGTTGGCGGACCTCTCTCGCGGGCGCGACACGCAATAGAGACCTGGTGGAGTTGGTTGCCGAGAAACGGAGGGAGAGAGAGTGAACGAGGGTAACACCGTTGGCGTGACAATGCGTTATATTCAACTATTCACCGCACCACGACTCACACACATTATCGGATAGCTGTGGTTCTACTCCATCCAACGCTGTTCCGACGGAGCTTTTCAATTGTTGGAGGAGGGACGACGGGAAGGACAAATAACGAACGGAACGACAATGTCCATTATACGCTGCGATAAACATTTCAGGTATAACAGGGGAACTTGTCGCTCATGGAAATTTGATTTATTTTGCCGAAAAGTCGAGTGGACAAAGATCGTTTCACATGTGGAAATTTACTTTGCGCGATGGATTTCCTATTACAATATCGAATAAAAAACCAAAATAAATTGGAAAAATTTGTAATTTTTTATTTGTCGGTTCAATGGTTCGTCATTATCGATATTCGACGAAACTTCGATTAATCGATACATTCATTCGTTCGATTCTCTGTCAATAAAACGCAAATTTACACAATGTTACTTTCTATTTTGTATTATAAATATTTTGTCCGAAAGTTTTTACCTGAAGTCGATAGGAATATTTGATTGAGTACCGCGGATTGGTTGCAAATTGAAATTATAGCATCGGGAGGTGCGATCTGTTAAATACACAATGCTGCAAAGATAAGAACGCCCGGAGATCGACCACCACTCTCTAGCGAGGGTGGGCTCCGTTTTACTTAGCGTGGTAACTCTTTTACCTTTGGTGCGAACACTCAAAAAAAAAAAAGAAGAAAAAAGCCTCAACCTCACAGTCACGAATTCAACGTTATAGCGTTCTTTCCCTTTCTATCCTCGTTTCCTCTCTCGCTTAGCTCGTCGTTCTATACATCACGATCTCGTGAACGGCAGGCGCGAACACAGAGCCGGAACGGCCGAAATTGGACTCGGGCCAACCGACGAAGCAGCCTTCTTCTCGCGCAACCCTCTACCCCAATCGTGAGAGTAAGCAAGAGCGAACGAGCCAACAACCTACACCACCTACTCTCTTTTTTATTTTTATTTTTTCCTCTCATTTTTTTTCTCTCGTCCCGCTTCCTTTCATTCTTTCCCTCTCTCACTTTCTCCTCTCGCATCCGTCTTCTCTCACTCTTTCTCCTTCGCTTTCTTCGCTCGTACTTTCTCTTCCGCTGCTTTTTCTTCTCTTCGCGAAACGACGACGACCTCCGCGTCTTTCCTTCGCCCTCCTTCGATTCTCATACCATCGCGTCTTCCACACAGCAGGACCATCGCTGTCGATAAATTATTGTTTATCCTGCCTCGCGCGAGCCTTCGCCGACCCACCTTTCGTTATTATTTCTTATTAATAATATTTCGTCGGTCCGATCAACGAAGCTCAGGTTAGCTGATTCCAGACCTGTCGGAAAATGACGTATGGGCCAAAGGCCTTGTGTGTGTGTGTGATGTGTGTTTTGGGATGGAGAAAAAGGAAGTCGACGAGACTCGGCGGGAGAAGAATAAAGGGCGATGAACGAGAGAAGCTGCAGTGAATTCACTACTGGACGAAATAGCGTATAACCTTTTCGATGTATACGACTTTCTCATACATTTCCTCGAAGTACCCTTCCCGTTCAACCCTACGCTAGGAAAAGCTTCGCGAAAACAGACGTAAAATTCTGCAAGGGATTCGCGCTCATGCATCCCGTTTGCGAGGAACATGAAACTCACCCTTCTCAAGTCAACTTTTCCGAATGGCTGCTGTTGCCGTTTCGTGCGTTTCACTGTGTACAGTGGCCGTTTAAAGCAACACCTGTTACCCCTTCTCTCACTTCGATGTTTCATACATTGTACAGCTTTAGTCGGAGAGTACCAGCGTCGGGACGCTGCGCAAGTATCGCAGCATCAAGATGCGATCATCTTTGACATTCGCCAGTGTTTACGCAGCCATCTTTACACGCCTATTCCGAAGTTACATAACCATTCGCGAATGCAACTGCTTTCGCTTGGTCGGCCTCGTAAACAGCTAATTTTGATGCGGCAACAACTTTGCTATTTCTTGCAGAAATTCGCATTAATTATTTAATGCATTTAATGAGAAGTGTGCATTAATTATTCAACTATTTTTACTACCGGTGCTTAAACCAAAAAACACTATTTTTTTTTATCGCGATGACCCAAAAAAAAGGATACGCCGTTAAATTGGCAATTTTCAGGTTAACGCAAATTTTACCGGGAGTGGTATTTTTTTTTACATAATTAACATTTTTCTTCTCCAGAAATTCATTTTTATAGTTTCATTTATTTCCACATATATTAAGCGATTTTAATTACTATCAATTTCGGACTTGAAATGGCATAATTATCCGCATGTAAATTGCGGCATTTGTATGAGAGTTTTTCACTACTAATACTTTGAACTGATACTTCACCGCATTATTTGTTTTAGTGCACAAAGTTTCCAATTTCTTAACTCCAGGTACATCCCCACAAAAGAAGTACATCCGAAAACCGGGCGGGACGGTAAAAAAAATCAACTATTCGCTCGTATACGTAAAAAAAAAAGAAAGGCTTAAAAAGTGAAGAGCGGAAGAAGTGAAGGAGTCTATATGCGAGTGAGGGTCGAGACTCTCTCTTGCCACGCATCGTTGGCTGGCAAAGGTGCGCAACTCATACCAAAAGATCCTTTGACTCTCGACAAGGTTTCTCTTCGCCTTTCTCTTCCTTCCACTTTCCGTTCCGTTCTTAGGAATTTATTTCGACTCTCTCTCGTTCAGTTCGCTTCACATACAACCAAACTCTCTCTCATCGTCTCGCGTTTTATATATATAATTTATATATATATAGATATTTTTTTTATCTTTCGTGTAGCCCGCAAGCCTTCCGGAGCTGGATCTCTTCATCTTCTCGGTCCACGTTTCGACCTCGTTATTTTCCCTTCGTTAGTACAGACCCACTCTTTTTTCTCCTCTTTTCTTTCCTGCTCCTCCGACTCAGTGCTTTTCTGGTTTTCGTATCTTTTTTTTTTTTTTTTCATCCTTCCTTTCGTTTTTTTTATCATTTATTCTTTCTTTATTTGGTCAGAAAGGATAGAAAGCGGGAGAGAGAGGGCGGAAGGAAGGAAGTTTTAAACGTACGTGCCGCCAGAGGCGAAAGGAGAAAGGCACAGGTACAACGTTAGATTGTGGAACTAGTGGTACAACCCCAGTTGTACCAGTAGTCCGTAGTACTGGGGCAAAGGGGTTGCGAGCGGGCGGAGAGGAGGGCTAAACTCGCGCGAGCGTTATCCGGTGGGCGCTTGGGAGGTCGGATATCGATTTGCTACTACGTTGCTGGCGACCTCACGACTTCAACGTGGCACTCGCATTCACTCTCGACGAATCGAGCGTTCCTTCCGAGCACTGAAACTGTGAAAACGCATAGGGAAACTACGTGCGAGTTGGCTGACTACGCGTTGACCATTTCTACTGAAGATTGTCCGATATGCAAATTTCAACTGACTCAGTTTTCTTCTTCGAAGTGTAGTCGACTTTCGACAGCGCTTTTTACTTTCGTGAGAGTAAAATAGCTGCCGACCGAAAATTCCGATTATAAGGGATGCAACAAATTATTTTGATTTCTACGATCAAAAATCGTAGATTCGTCAATTTTTCTCGACGAAGCATCTTTTTCGAATAATGTTTCCAGCCATAGAATCGTTCAATTTTTATACCCCAATTTTAGAAAATTAGCTGAGCAATCGTCGCGTTGTCTGACTACTCACCGATCGTTTCTACTTGAAACATATTGCATTTAGTTATTTCTTTACGAAATAATTAGGACTGATCGAACATATTTTCGTAATTGCTACGACAGTTAACATTTCGATACTTTATGCTTATAAGAATTCAAATTCTATATGATGGCACAGGCTATCGGGAACTAAATAGACAAGTCTCCAAGCAGAAGTCGTACTTTATCCGCGATAGTCAAATCTGCTGGAACCTTTTTCTCGGACCTCCCAACTCTTCGCTTATCGACCCTTTTTTAACCTCTACTGCAGCATAAAAAAGCATATCGTGTCCGTCTACCGGACGCTCGTAGTTAACACGATTTCATAAACATCAAATAAGATTATGATAATCCAAAGCTCATAGTTGGATTACCAAAGCGCAGACAAATGACCGATACCGGGTGTATATACACGTCGAAGAAACTTCACGATACGAATAAGTCTCTGTTCGATCGTGTTGAATACGCGTAGAGTGCCGAGACCGGTTGAGATTGGCTCGACGAATTGCAGCTGTAGCTGCCGTAGAGAAAGCACGAGAGAGAGAGAAAGAGCGAGAGCGTTATTGATAACGGTCAGGATTTCGCTTGGTGGGTAATCCACCGTGGGTAGTAAGGGCGTTAGCGATAAAGGGATCACGGCTTTCAGGCGAGAGACGGGCACAGCGTCTCTGCCCGCTTTCCCTCACAACCTCTTCATCTCACTCTCCCTCTCTCGCTCTCCATAGTCTCCGAGCTCAGCACTAGCCGGCCCGGAGCACAGCGCAAATCCTCAAGTTCGATCGCAAGTTCTCTTGCCGATCCCCACAAGGTTTCTGCTCTCCTCGTGCTTACTGAGATCCTTCATTCCTTCTATTCTATACCACTGCTGATGCTATACTCGAACGTCGTCCTGGTAGTCTGTCGATAGCGAGGAATAACGTCAATGTCTGGGAAACTCAAAACTACAGTGGTACACTGATAGTAGTAAATTGAATTCCGGATAGTAATAAAGCTAAACTATAACTACGGAGTTTGCAATTCCTGGATACACAACTAGAAACGACGAGAACGTAATACCGTTGCCTGCCATCCCGAAAGGTCAATTTCGAAATATAATCTTCGTATTCATTTTAATAAAACATTTTGAATATTTCGATATTTTTTTAAAGATCGTAAAATGCATTTGTAATTGATAAAAATAAATGAGATTTCGAATTGAATGAATGAGAGAAATTTTAGTAAGCGTGAGAAAAAAAAATTGAAGAAAAATGACGACAACTATTTCTAGGTATCACGTTATTTCATTCGTCTCTTAAAGGGGCACGTAAAAATTCCACGAGAGATACAGACGGTATCAGATGAAATTCCAGATCGTTTTCGATAAAAGAATTTCAGAAATTTCTATAGCTCGGAATGCGTCAAAACGTTATTCTTAATAAACCAATTTGAATTCCTCTAACGCGGTACAATTCCTGTTTACCCCCTTGTCTGACTCGCGTCTTCTCCGACGCGCACAAAAGTTGTATAAACGAAGGATCTGTGCCGAGGTAGTTGTAACGTAACTACAGTGAAAGGGGGAGAAAAAAAGGAAGAAAACTCACAAACACGTTGCGAAATTATGGGGGTGGGTAGGGAGCTACCGGCAGAACGCATGCTTTCGGGGCCGAATATAAAGACGCCCGTTATCTCCGGCGTATAATCTAAAGCCCGTCGTAAAACCGACTCGGTTAGAGGGGTGTGCACGGCTAAAGGCACGGAGGAGTATACTCTCTTGCGAGAACTGCTGTGGGATGGCACGCGGGGGAGGCGAAAACGTTACGCGAAGATGACTGAGGCGAATACGTGTTTGGTGTGTGGCTATAGTAGTAACCCGCGGCTGTGATCCTTGCGCAGAGAGAATGCCTCGTACGTGTACAGGAAGATTCAAAAGTTCCGCGAATTTCTATGCAAAATGAAAAAAAGAACCGTTCCGTTTCAAAAAAACGCCGTGAACTATTTTCGAGATTGTAAGTGTTTTCTGAGTCGAAGCTCTAGCGACCAAAAATAGTAATTATAACAATAATAATAATATAAATGATTCCAATTTACGAAAAAAGAAGACAGTGCTAATTATTTTGATAACAAACTTAAATAATTAGAAATACGAAAAAAAAAAATCGACCGTATTTCATGATCACCAAAAAATTGTATTCAGATTTAAAATTGGAATTTATTCGTAATTTATGAATTATCCTGTACAACATACTACTGTTGGGCGAAACGCCGTGTGTTACGATATTGTAAACGAAACTCCGTTTCAGCGCTTCGTATTTTAGTGTATAACTATCCTCCCGGCTATGTATTGGTCTCACATAAATATTCTCTTATGCACACGAGAATGTATGCGTTCGTGTACGTAAAAACTCAAGAGACTGCAAAGAGTTTGCATGAATAAGATGACGCGTGCGTAGTTGCCGCGACATGTGCGCCACTAGCAAGATAGCAGTACGGGTTTTCTCGAAGCTCTCCAAAAATACTCCGCGCTACTGATTATTCGACTCACGTAGAAAACGTCAACTTAACTATCGGTTAAATATGAACGAAATTCCGCCATATGGCTGCTGCGGCACGAAAACGAATCTCTTTCGATATCTCCCCCTTTTTCTCTCCGGATCAATTCCACGCATCCCTCGAATCCGATTAGAATTTTGTTATTCGCCTCATCCGCGCGGCCGCAACTACTTCCGACGAATGTCGATATTATCATCCACTCCATTTTATATACATTATTTTCGCTGATTTCGACAAAACTCAAAGAATCAATCTTTCCTAAAAATAGTAGATAAAAGAACGAAAAAAAAAAAAAAAAAATTCAAGCGTCGCCCCCGATGGTGATTGCTCGAGAAGCGAGTTCGCGAGAACGATGCGGGTAAAAATCGTCGATGCTCTCTCGTAGTTGCTGCGGGCATCACAAACGCTGAACTCGCTTCACTCCAGCTGGCGGCGTTCGAGTAATTGAAGAAAAAAGGATAAAATCGAAAGAACGAATTGGAACAAAGATCAAAACTGTTTTTTTCTCTTGCCACTAATTACTCGCGCCCTTTGATGTTAAATTCATTGATACTCGTTAAAATTATAAAGAAATTCTTTTATTTCCGTTCGGAAACGCGAAGTAAAATTGATCGGCATTGTGGTTTGTTTATCGAAAATTCATGCGATATTTTATCATATAATATCGTATGATATTATTTCATATAATATTTTAAACGTGACTTTTCTGCATAAGGTTGTCGATGCCGCGTTGCGTGAAAATCGTGACGAGCGGTAACGGATTGAACACTGCGAGTAACTCCGACGCGTCAGTATAGAAGTGCGAATATAACCGGAGAGAACCTCATGCAGTGTTTATTGGCACAATCAGTACGCGGCACGTTACAACTTCCGGAACTCATTGGAACCTTAGAGACCAAATGAAAGGCGAAGGGACGTTATTATACCACCCACGAGGTTTATCGTTCAGTATCCGTCTGCTACAATTGTTTCTCATAAACACGTTGATTTTACGATACGATTACTTCTTCGACTATTGTGATACCCTTCAAAATCATCGCGTCCATTTCTGTACTTCTAGTTTTCGCAGTTCGTATAAACTGGCATTTCCGTTATGAAACTCTCGCTGCGCGCAACTGTATTCAATTACAACAGCCAATAGCAAAACGCCAATAAAATGACAAACAGAATTCGCCATTATTTCAATAAATCTCGTGACCCGCAATGTTTGTCTTCCGACTCCAATTCCCGTTACAGCGCATGTACTTTATTTTCATAAAAATTTCGTATTCTTGTAAATTTTTTTTCGTCAACCGCATGTACTTTCAATATTTTGTTTTGTTTCCGTAAAGATACCGAATGACTTTCGTATACCTAACGTCCAGTTCCGAGAGTCTCTTGTTTATCGATTACGTTCAACCATCTTCTGCAACGGAGAGGCCATAAATACTATTACTGTATTACAGTAAACCAAACATAAATGCGTAGGTGCTGGTAGAAATTAACGCGACCCCTCTCGTAGCTTTAATGTGTGCGAAGGAAGGAATGGGAGAATGCGTGCAGCGAGAACTGGAATGAGTTCTTGTGTACACGCGTCGAAGGGATAGGGGTTGCGTCTAGGGGAATGCGTTCTACTCACGCTTCGAGCTGTATATTTATGCGTCCCAGTGTTCGTGTATCCTGCAGGTTGCATCGCCGGTGGATGAAGGATGCAAGTTTGCGTATATGCGTGCGTACGTCAGGGGGAGGGAAGGGAGGGAGGAGGGGAGAGAGAGCACAGGGGTCTTGAAACGATGAGGGTTGAAACGAGAGGGACAGTGGCCTAGAGGGTGGAGATGACCGTTTGGACAATGGAAGGGCTAACAATACCCCGAGCACGAAGCGAAACGCGGCGAGACAATGACGTGCTCGCCAGCAGCGGTAACGGGCGCTACGGGGAATCCCCCACCCGCGCGCAGCGCCCTAAATCAACGTTCAGCATAATAAAACGACGGCCCTGCAGCGCCTCTCTCTCTCTCTCTCCCTCTCTCTCTTTCTCCCTCAAACCCTACTACTCGTATGCATACTACCACGAGCTCAAGAACTCTAATGAATTGTGATTTTCCTATGGACCCTGAATGCCCGTGTCCGACAACGCGTCATGTCAAAGTCAGATCGATTCGATTCGGCTCTCATGTGAACAGCTACGCATCGACCGTGCTAACCATCATCGATGATATATATATATATATTTCTATCTCGTCGAGTACCGGAGGGATGCGCATTTGGTGGCCATTTGATAATAGAATTTTGGTATCCCACTGACAGCCTCGATCATTTCTTTCTTTCTTTATGAAACAATAACTATTTTTTTCTATCGCTTCAATGATCGGTGGAAAATTATAATTCCTCTCAATTTCAAAATTCAGTTATTTTTCAAAAAGAAATTATTGGTTTTTTGTGTTCGTAGGCCAAGTGTTCCGTGAAGCGCGTGTTTTAAAAAATTATATAGTTAACACAAATTTATCGATCATATGATGAGAGAATTTAAAAAAAAATAGTATATATGCAAAATTCTCAAAGTTAGAACAGTCCCTTCAATTGATCGTTTTTAATTCGTCTTAATTAGGGGCGGATTTCGATGGACTTCCGGTTAATTATTTATCCCAATAACGAATTATGTTCATTAACTCGATTTTACCAATATTACGACGTGTTCTCTATGCGAATTACAAATAATCAGAAGATCCGACTAAGCAGACCTCCGCGATTCCAGTAGAACGGATAAGCAATGGTGTCAGACGCGCATAAGTAGTGGCCTGCCAAGCGCGGCAGGCATCGGACAGGCGAACAGACAGGGCTGAGCAGCGGCAGAAGCACAGCGGTAACGACGGACAGACGAGAGGAACGTACGAGCCGGCAGTAGCTTCTCTCGCATACGTGGGGTGTATGCTCTCTGTGGCGAAAGCTTTGGGAATAGGGTGTGCTTTTCGCAGTTACTGCTACCGCTTAGAAACGAGTGGGATATGGACGAACAAGAGGAACGAGCGAAAGGGGCACTGGCAGTGGAACAGAGAGAGGTGTGGCAGTAGTAAAGTCAGCTGCAGAGTCAGACGGAAACGGCCAGGAGGAGTTTCGCAGCTTCTATCGTCGGCCGAGTGTGCTACTACTGCTGCTGCTGCCGCTTGGCTGTGCTTTCCGGAAGAGAGAAGATAACGATAGAGATATAGAGAGAATGAGATAGATAGAAAGCAACGGTTGGGCCGCCGGTGCTCTAAGCTCAGCTTACAACGAGAGACGCTGCGACCGGCAGAGCGTGCAAAACACTGGAGGAACTCTCCGGCTGCTTCCAAACCAAGTTTTCGTCTCGTCTCTGGACTTTACTTTTTCTCTTCGTCCGGTACGCGCTGATTCGTCCTCCACGACCGCGACCAAACCCTCAGCGACGAAGTCTGGCCTTTCTCAACCCCTTACCACTTCGAACATTCTCGAATAAGACCCCCGAGAACTTCACTGGCCAAAGATATATTCTCGTGTAGTCCGCGGTACGCAGTTAGACACGAAGACACTTTTTTTTTTACTCGTAAGTTTCTTGCCGGTTGTGCGCAACTAAACCCGATGCTGTGAGATGAATTATAATTTTCGGAAAAAAAATTTTATTCTATATATCATTTTGATATTTTGGAACATTTTTCAAACCATCGTTGATTTACTTGACTTTCTTTTTTTCGGAATTTAAGATCTATATTATTGTCGTTTTATCTATTCGAATGGTATTTTCGAGTTTCGCGAAATTCTCTGTTCATCTTCGTTTTACGTTTTCTTGTACGTGAGCACCACGTCGGGCGTTATACGCTATTGTAACTTTACGAGAGGGGTGAGCGAATCATATCGAACTCAGAGGGAAACTTGTCTCGAGGAGGCGCGAGAGAAAATAGCCGGGCTGGAAGCGCGCGGATGGGTGTAGAGGTTGAGCTGCTTCTCTCAACTCAAAGTTCTATGCGGTTTCGTACTACGTGCCGAGTGTATAGTACACCTACACTGCTATCGAATAATATGTGTTACCTTCCTGTCTACATATATATACATATATCTATCTCTCTCTCAGTACTAGTTGAACTACTATTACCGCTACTATCAGCAGCACTCCCGTACAACTGGTACTCGAACAAGTTAAACGATGTAAGGCATAATTGCCCACTCATCGTGCTTCGCATATAGACGGATGTATTCGTCTCTCTCCCTCTCCCCTCGCCCCCCCCTCCCCCCTCTCTCCCTCCCCTCCCCATCGGGCATACCTCTCTCGCTTCTCACTCTCGCATAGTTTCAAACTATTATAGCCGCAGCTCTAGTGATCGCGAACTATGACCTTCGTTTCCGGAATTGCTGTAGTTCTCGAGAAATTATACTGATCCACGAGAAATATCGTGAATTAAAGTATGGGAAAGAGTTAAAACCGAAAGATGTTGGAAGATATTTCGGTAAAATGCGCAAATTAAATTCCAAAAGAAGTGACAAAATCGCAATTTTCAATAGATGGATGACGCAGATTTGCGTAACAAAATCAAGACGAAAGAGTTGATGGAATATACGATGCATTAAAATAAATGTTAAATTGTTAGAAGATGAAATTTTCTATTATATTTTTTTTACCTTTGTGTTAATTTGGGAAATATTATTTTTTTATTTTTTTTTCAATCGTCCTGAATATTGAATTTGCGGTATTTTTTATATATCTCCCAACATTATCAATAAATAACCTCTGCAAATTAAGGATTCTGTGAAAACTCTTTTGAAATTTACCAGATACCGAGCAACCGGTTGATCGTAACTATTGACGAACAGAAAAAAAAAGAGAAATTGAACCTTAAAAGGTGAGTGTATCCTTACACCAACGGCAGACGGCTCGTTAAAATATTTAAAAGCGAGAGAAAAAAAGAAAGTACGCCTATCAAAAATTCGCATACTTTGCTGATTCACCTCGGGTGCTGAGTGAGGCACAACTCTTCGTATTAGCGTTACATTTCTTGAAAAAGCTTTTTTTCCCCCTCTCCCTCTTGTTTTTTTTTTTTTTTTTTTTTCATCCCCAAGGAAAATTCGAGTAGTAGAAGCGAACCTCGAAGAAACGAAGACGGAGTGAAACGATGCACACGAAGCAGAATGGTCCGGATTGCGAGGGGGGCAAAAGCCTCTCACTCCCTCGTAAGAGAGGGTAGTGGTAATACGAATAAAGACGGACGTAGCTTGTTAGTAGATAAATGAAAGTTGTCAAGACGGTCCAATTAATGTCAACTCTTCGAGCCGAGCTTACCTTGGCTCGCTCGCTCGTTCGTGTACTATACCCGTACCAAGTCTCTTCCACCCTTCCCCCCGCCTCCCGCCTCACCCCGACCAAACCGCTGCTGCTCTACTCTCACCCACTCGGTCCTGTTTCTCACTCGCTCTTCCGGTACTTTCGCATTATAAGCTTTCCTTACGCTTCGGTTTCTTCCTCCTTACTCCAGCCTCCTTCTCGCTGGCGCTACGCGCGAGTTTCCTTAAACTCGATACCCGAGACAAACTCATCCCCTCTGCGACGCCCCCTCAGCCTCAGCATCAGCGGCAAATTTCATTTTATAAACTATGCATAATATCGAGTCCTGATGGATCTCGACAAAGCCCTTGGCGATACCTCCCGAACCCCCCCCCCCCCCCCCTTCCCCTCCTCGAAGAGTCTCGCGATAATAGAACTCATTATTCACTTTTCTATGCATTATAGACTACATTAAAGTAAATTATACTATATATACAATATAATCGAATTTCACCATTATCGACAATTTATCAACACACGTGCGACCCATTCGTAAGATATTATATTTACGAGAATATCCTCCGGTTTCGGTTTCATGCCGGAATCTCGTTTTTCTTATGCAAATTTCTTGAGTCGTACAGAGAGATAAGTAATCCAGTGGAGAACTACCCTTCAATTTCGATTTGATAGGCGAGAGGAGGATAGTTGGGGGTTCAATCGCGGTAGGAATTTAAAAAGGGACAGAGAGCGAGAATCCGGAGGGGTAAAAATGATTTTTCCGTAGTCGCGGGTCTAGTCGACGATCGTAGACTTTATAAATCTATCGTTCGTATATCCGGAGGCGAACGCGGTCGTGCGCGGAGGGGGGAAAGGCTCGTTCACCCCGGCAAACAAGATCCACTCTCGCGAAATCGTCTTTGAACGAAGCGAACGCAAGGAACAGAAACTCCTTGCCACGGCCTTGCTGAGTCAGGCAGGCCAGCATAAACGAGATGGGCGGTACCTGGCAGCCGAATATACTACCATCTACCCTTAAATATATACCGGAGAACGACGACAACGACGACGACGACGACGACGATGAGAACGAGCGAGTGCCGCTCTCCCTCTCTGTCTTTCTACTATCCCCTACGGCGCTTTTGCCGCGCTGGGTACGATGGGAACGTACGTCTTCTATGTACACACGTCACGCACACTCACTCTGCAGTTATAGTGTAATAGCTATACATCTCCTATACCTCGTATACTACATTCGACTGCATTGGGCAGGAAATACAGGAGGAGTAAACCGTAATATAGGTGAAAAATAAGTTCTCTACGCTACATCAACTTTTCGAAAATAATTATAATATTTGAATATATATGTATATATATATATATATATATCATATTTTTATTATTATAAATATTAGACGGAAGATGAGAAAAAAATAAACTAACAGACCCGTTTTTTGGGGTCTGTGAATGTGAGAAAAATTTAATAATGTTTTAGTCGACCATGAAGGGGATGATGGAAGACGTGAAATTAAAAAAAAACATCGTGTATGAGTTCACGAATTCTTTTTTGTTTTTGCATATTTATTAATACATTTTTCTTTTTAAATTTCAAACCACTATTAGCTGAGGATCTGGAACAGCGTCTTGGCGCACAAATACGAGAAAGCAAGAAGTCTACTGCACGCATCTCTCCACATACATGGAAGAAAAGCCATGCAGCATCAGTGTAGTACGTAGTATAAAGGGTCGGATGGAGTATCCTGCTCGGGATAGAAATCCGTGGGACCATCAGAGAGGAAAAGAGTGCATGGAGGGAGAGCGGAGAGCTCGTCGACTCAACTTAAACACCCCCTTGCTTCGTACCAACCCCCTCTATATATCTCTGCGTAAAGCGCGCGTATCTCAGAAATCTCAGCACAGTCTGTTCCTCTCTCGGCATTTATCTCGGGAATTAGGTTGGGACGCGGCAACGATGCTGTTCTCTTTTTTTTTTCTTCTTTTTTCTCGTTTTTTCTCTTTCATTTTTCTCTCCCTTTTTCAGCATCATGGATATAGAACGCCAGCCATTTCCCTCGAGTCTTGGACTTGCATCTACCATAGCGTTGTTGAGACGGTGAATTTACACTCTCTCATCTCTTTTCCAGATGCTCTTCTACTCTCGTTCCTCTTACCTAAAGTCCACAAACGCTTATTTGCAGAAATAAAAAATAAAAAAAAATTGCTCTTTGCTGCTGTCCCTCGTCACATGCACCACAACTTGTGAATGTTTTATCCGACTATTCATAGAAAAATTCGTATTGCGTTGATTAAAAAAAATTGGTTTCTCGTAAATAGCTTTTTGGTTTTGATTTTTCCCAGTCAAAGGCACCAAAAAGTAATTAATGTTTTCTCCGACTAATTTACCGTAAATCGTGACTCAAGTTGATAAATAAAAAAAAAAAATGTAAACAACTTTCGACCCTTTTCTATGGACATACGATAATTAATCATCCTAATCTAAACATTTTGTGCGTAAATAAGCTAATCGATACTCTCGTCTCTGCTCTTGTTTATTGCACTAAACTTTTTAAGGATCCAGACGAGAACGGGCGTATTCATAATACTTTGAAGTTCAGAGTGGCGCTTCAGGCGGCTTGGTTAAGGGATGTTTGAGATAGAAGAGACATAAAAAACGGCGGCGCGAGCGAAGAAGCGTGGCGAACGAGGAGAAGGATAAGAAGAAGAAGAACGAAAAAAAAGAGAGAGACTTAATGCTCAGCAGTGTATGCCGAAGTGATCCACCTCTCATCCTCGTTAGTGTACCTAAGCGCCGAGATTTAGTAAGCAGGTGTACAAAAGCAGTGTGAGGATCCGTCCTATGCTCGTGAGAGCCAACACCATCGGAGCAGAATTCGCTCGCATATACACCAATGCCAACCCTTGCGCCACCGACGGAACGTGTGTTTAAGCCAAGGTGAGACAAAGTGCGTCCGAGATCCCGTAAAACTCCCACAGGGGTACGTTCTCTCGTTGCCGGAGGGATGCAGAGAGAAACGGAGCAGAGGCTAGAGGGCCAAAGTTTAATCCCGCGACGTGTGCGAGCGCGTAAAAAGTTTAAACTCGGAACGTTGGAGTAGATGATATCGCTCGCGCCATCCCCGAAAACTCTGTGGCGCGTAAAGACGACGGAATATAAAGGGGGCAAAGAGGTGAAGAAGAAGTAAGAGCGGCGGGGTGGGGAGAGCAAGAAGGAAGAATGAAGGGAGGAGAAAACTCCGATGCGTTAAATTGAGGAGGTGAAATTTTGCATGAGATAAAGCTCTTTCGTGTTCTATATCGCTGTGTCTCTCGTACTCTCTCGAGAAATTAAAGGGCTCGTGGGCACGATCTCTCTACGAGAGGAAAGTATTATCTTATCTCTAGCGTTAAAGTGTATACCACTTTTTTGTTTTGTTTTTTTTTTCCAAGATTTTGGTTTTTTTTTTTTTTTATTAAGCATTTTATTTTATGTTTTAGCTCGTTACTTTTTTCTTCGAACTCTTAATCTCGTCGTAAGTAAAACATTGTTTTATCTGTGAGTTTAGTGTACATGTACTGCGAGATTATTTTCATTTTTTTTTTTTTTCATAATAGATTTCATAAGAGATTTTCATAATACTTCAGGTAGTGCATTTTTTTTTCGTTATTTTTCTTTAAACCGTAATAAAATGCGCTTGAATTAAAAATGCGCGGTTGATGAATTTTTAATCGCAATTTCGTTATGCTTTCATTTTTTTGATTTTTTTTTTAATCATATTGTGTTTTTGTTTTGATCAAGAAACGTGCAGGAATTTGGAAGCGAAAATACAGTTGTCGGAAAAGGTAACAGAGAAAGGGTGTGTGTGCTGCGCTCCCGGTGCGAGGGTGCCACCCGGCTAGTTTATGTTCCGGCATTAACATAATAGAAATCCAGAGCGTGAGATAGAGGAAGGGAAACGGGCGTTGGGAGAAATACAAATCGCCTCGGCCGGCTCCTCCATTAACGCGTTCATAGGGATGTCTTCAGTAGTGCCGGAGTGTGCACGAGCGAATAACTGAAACAAATTTTGCCCCCCCGTCCCAACCCCACCTGGTATAGTCTCGCGATGTCGTATATTTCACCTCGCTGCTCCTCCTATCCGTTTCCTCTTTGCGTTCAACCCCTCGACTGTGAATCTCTAGCTGCGCACTACGAAAAGCTTTACAGCCCGAATAACAGAAGAGTATTTTTCACGATGGCGTGTGCTCCGGCGAGCGAGGGAAATCGTGCGAACACGAGATTCCAGTTAAGCAATTCAAAATATGATGTATATTTTTTCGTTGGAAGAACTTTATCGGTCTTCGGGAACTCGACATCGTATTAAGTGAAGTACGAAATAATAGAAAAAAAACCATAAATTTTCAACAACGGAACGCCTAAATACATCGATAAACGTTTTAACCCCTCAACGGTATTGCCTTGTTTTTCGAGATTTCGTTGTAGAAAACAATTTAAAAAAATTATTATCTTGATTATTAGAAAAAAAAAATTAATTCGAAATAAAAATTCTATGAAAATTATTGCTATGAAAAAAATCGAAATCTCGTTAACATTGCAATTAACGGTAACACCATGTTTATTGCGGAAGCCTCTCCGTCCATCTCAATATACAACGAAACACGAAAAAATCTGAACGATCATATTTTTGTCTACAGTTTCATGTTGCAACTGAACATCCCTTAAGTATCCTCAGCATAATGAAGCTATCGAAAACTGTAGCAATCAAAATGAAAGATACAGCCGATAGACAGCGAGTGTAGAGCGCATCGAGAGTAAATGAGATTCCCGCAAGGTACGGTTGTGCTTCGTGTTTCAATCTTTTCTCTCGTAAAGCACCGCATAGGATAGAAAATCAGTGGTAGCGGCAACATCATAGCAAACCGATGGCTTCTGTTTTCGAAAGCTTTACTGGGGTACACTCCAAATCCGATATACAACGGAGAGTGAAGCCGTGCTACAACAGTTATCTCGATCGCAGGCAAGCAGTAGCAAGGCTCCGAGGGGTATAGGCGAGAAAGTTGGAAAAACTTTGGAGGGGCTCGAGAGAGAGAGTTTTAACGTTCTCTGCCCTCTCGTCCGAGGCGAGGCCAAGCATAGTAGTTCGTACCTCTTCTGACTCGGCGGTGAAAATCTTGTCTTTCTCCCTCGTGCTTTCTCTCCTCACCTAGTCCAACCCCTTAAACCATTTCATCCTCTCCTAACTCTGCTTCTTCTTCTTTTCTTCTTCTTCTTCTTCTCGACCTCCAAGACGTGAAGCAGGTAGTACCTACTTCACCCGATACGCTGAGAGAGAAGGCAACCCTCCCGCCCCCTCCCTCTCCCTCGATAAATTCCCGTTGAAATCTCGAATCCGCGTCCGCGCTAGCGCCCGTCGAGAGAACGCACACCATCAGGAGGGATCGTCGACTAGCGCCAGCAGTGAGAGAGGCGCTACGCTCTCTCCGGAGATTGCGAGGACGATAAACGGCTCTCCAACCTTTATTTCTCGGCTACTCGCCTAGAGGCTCTTTCTCCATGCTTTCGAGTTTTTTCTTTCGCCTATACCTTTTCCACTTCCTCATTCTGTTTTTCTTTCTTCCCTACTCTTGCTTTGTGTTGTTTTTCTTTTTTTTTTTCTTCTTTCTTATCATCTCCGTACATTTTTCTCTTTGGAGAAAGTTTTTCGCGACGTACCCGTCGTTAAAGTGTACTTCGGTCGCGAGCCAGCGATGTATACGAAGACACTTTGGTGATTGAGGAGCGGAGAGAAAATATAAATAAAGAATACGACGGATGTAAATAAAAAAACAACGTTTCCACGCTAAGTGGAAAACATTTTTAAATAGTTGACAATGTCAAGACATCAAAATTTTATTCAAGATTTTTCTTTCACGTACGTAAAAAAAATATTTGGCGAAATCTGTAGGTTCTTTAATTAATCATCCCTTTAATTTTTTTCCGCAGCGAATTCTAAATTGTTTGCGTAGACTAATCGCGAAATAAATAAAAAATTTTTTTTTTTTTTTTTCGATCCATTGCGACCCCAATTTTTGTTGAACCCTCACGAAGTGTCTCTCAAGTGTAAGCAACCTACCAAAAAATTGCGATTTCCCGTAGCCTGGAATTGGTAACGAAAATAACACTTTACGAACATTTATCAAGTTGCTTTTTACTGCGTGCAGATAGATATAGACACGTCGGAATAATAAAAAAAAATGAAAAAGAAGCTGAAAGACAGATGCATGAAAAGGTAAATGCTACTGGCGGAATGCATGGTATAGAATCGATAAGGAATCATGGCTGCTATGAGGGGGGTACGTTTGCCTCTGTACTGAGGCTGTGTGCGACAGGAACAGCGACGCAAACGTGAATAAAGGAATATAGTATACAGGAGCGAGAGAAGGCGACGAAGCGCAGGGGATTCCGGTGGTTGCGGGAACGGTGCAACCTCTTTCTCTCCCCCCCCCCCCCCCCCCCCCCCTCCCCGCACGGATATATCTGCATTTGCATGCAATTTTCGAACTGTTCCGCGTGAACGGATAAGAGGAATGGATTTACGATTCGATTAAACGTGCGCGCCGCCCGAGCCTCCTACCCACCCTTCTCGATATTCCCGCGACTTCTGGGGAGATATCTGATTTTCCTGCCGCTGTAGAGTCCTACAGTGCACACTCGCGGCCGACGCCGCACCAACGTGGTTTTGCGATTTTCCGGGCTCTAGTTCGCGGGAATTTCCCTCCCGTTTCCTCTAGTTCTAGCTTCCCGTACTCTCGTTATACCCGAAGCCATGCAACCATTTCAAAAAACAACCGTGAACGGTAGTACGATTTTATTAACTTCTTATTCACTTTTTTTAAGAGAATTTTTTTTAGTAGGCCAATTAAGTCAAAAGTTGAATTTTTACTACTCGTAGATGAATTCTTTTGGAAAGACACGAAATAAAATTGGAATTACTGGAGGGTTTGGAATTTTTTTTTTAATGGGCCAATAAAAATGGTCGATAGTGCCAAAGAAAGATTCAATCAATCATGTAGTTATCACGATAAAAATTAGAGAGTAAAACTAAAAAGTGCCTCAAGCAAATTTGCCTTTTTTTATCAACTGTCCATTTTTGAAAAAAAAATGCAATACATCCTGATTTCTGTATCCTGTGTACTATTACATTACAAGAAACAAATCCAGTGCTCGCAATCCCCAATCGAGCAGATCGAAAAAATGGAAAGAAGAACTCAAATTCAGCATTTTTTCGGATTCAAGAAAAAGATCCGATCGACGAAACAACTCGATGCCGAAGGGCATACCTAGTCTCGAGTGTGTCTAGTCGAAAGGGAACACTGACCCGTGCGAGCGATCGAGTTTCTGTTTCTGCTGGTACACCTCGAAAATTGGATGGTTTGTTCGGGTCCGCGACGCTTACAAGTCCCGGACGTGTGCTGATTACAAACGAGAGAACGAAAAAGGTGTGTCCCAACGTTTTCTTCGCTTTTCTCGCGCGTGCGAGAAAGATAAATACGACGAAAAAAAAAAAAGAATAAAAAAAAACCGACAAAATTGAGATAGAATGCGAGCTCTTGCGGAGTTTGAGAAAACGACTGTATCCACGATCCTTCTGTATCCTCACTCTCTCGATATATACTCAACGAGAAATGTTTCCGTGTCGCTGCTGCTGGCAGAACAGAAACGAAGCAATACTATATATATACGCTCGTTGGCGATGTGAAGAGAAGGGTTGATCGGTTGTGTCGCTTGTCGAAGCGGAATGACGGAGCGACGACGTGAACGAGGACACCGAACGAGCGAGAAATATCGGTAGAAAACTTTTATTCCGTCGATATGTCCGTTGACGCGTGTGAGCGAGGTTTTTCATACTCCGCGGAGAATGGTTAAAACTTTTCTCATGTATCGAAATTCTCCCCCACCCACTCTCATGTCTCACTTATTCTTTCTGATCTTTCGCGACTATCAATCCTTGTAGCAAATCGTCTTCGAACTATCCAAACTATTTTTATCGTTTCTTTTTCTATATTGCTTTCGTAGTTTTTTATACGCTGGGTATAAACATCGCGAATCGATTATTCACAACGAATAAATAAACTCGCAACAGCAGATTTTGACGCCACTCCGAGCTATCATTGGCCATTCGTATTAATAGAAGGAGCGCTCGTCAACGCGAATTTCCTCGAGGTTCTCGCGCTGGTATCTGCGACAACTGTCCAATAAACCTGGAAGTCCCTCAACACCACCAGTATTCCGCATCGGTGTCGTGTGTACGCAGGCTTCGTTTAATATTCCGTCGGTACGAAGTATCGAGGGGCCATTGCCGCGTGAGAGGGACGCGACGAAAGGGTTCGAGAGGGTTGAGGGTTGCGGGAGTAACGCGAGAGTGCATCGTTGATGATAAATCGTACGATCACGGAAACGACGTCGACGGGATTCTCGTCGTTTGCGAACGTGTATATAACGCACAACGAGAGCTATGTACGAACCCGCGTGCGATCGGTGAGGCAAGGGTTCGGTGACGATAATTCCGGATAACGGCGATGTACGCCTCGATAGGGGATAAGCACACAGGCAGCCTTGTCGGCCGTAAACTCGGGATGGAATTGTTCTCCGTGACTACGAACGGCGGCGCGTTACCCGAAGTAACCCATACACACATATATGCTCTATATATCTGATCTGTGAATCTGTGAGAATCTCGATAGAGGGTATGAGGATAGTGTGTATATGTGTTCGATGCTTACGAGACGGGGTTGCAACGTGTTTCAGAATATCTGTGTCAGTCTGTGCTTCGATATTTCGAAGTGGAGTATATATATATATGTATACAATACTAAAGTAGATATATAAACGAGGATTCAGCGCACCTGTACGTCTGAGCAATCCGTCCTCTAGCTATCCTGCTGTTATATATATATATAGATGTATAGATATATAGTAGATATATATATATAGGTTTTCCTTGTGTATGGATACATATATATATGCTAGTAAACTAGACTATGGATGTGCCAGGAAACCGGTGTGTCAAGTAATTGGAAACTCGAATCGGACGAGCAAACAATTAATTATCCACGCCTATTGGTAGGAGAATCGGTCAAGGTGTTTACTCGGATCATCCGCAACTCTCTTCTCTCTCTCTCCTCCTCCTCTCTCTCTCTCTCTCTCTCTCTCTCACTCTTCTCCTCCTGTGATAATACAATATGTGGAAACGCGCTGGATAACGTTGATCACGTTTCCCGGAATCCAAGACAGACCTCTCTATGGCATCAGTATTAGGTAGCATGAGACTATGCACACCGATCTGTCCCGGCATACGGAATAATTACATTACAATTAATAATGCCCGGGATAATTCGAATGATCTTGGCGGGCAAAACGGCAACGTGCGATAATAGATTGATATTTATTGGTAGAATTTTCGGAAATTCATGATGAAAAATTTGTTATCCGCGATGTATGACGAGGGAAAACTAAAACCCGCGCCGAGCCTTTCTTGCGATGCGCATTTATAAAAAATAACTAATAAGATAAATATTTCAAGATTAATTGATTTTGGAGATCGCGAATATGTTAAATTTGTTAGTTTTCGATATATTCGATATATTCGAGATGCTGATAACAGTTGAACGAAAAAGGACATTCGATGAGCTTCTAAGACCCGAATTGGGAACTTGGAGTTCAAAGTAGTTCGCCCGCTGTGTTTTGGCCAGTGGCGGAAACCTCGACAAGACTCTGCCAATGATAAAATTAAACCGTCGAGGGGAGAGCAAGAAGGAGAGAGAGCGCGAGAGAGAATTACCGGTGCGCGAAGAAATCGCTGTACCTCTCGCTGACACATAATTTATGGACCGGGAATAACTTTGTCGGTGAGTTACGACCGAAGGAAAATGCATATAGGCGCTGACAGTTAACCCGCTGGTTTGGCCGCGTTACGCAATTGTTGCGAAGACTCTTTGTTCTTCAACGACAGGCCACAAGAGCTTTGCAATCCGGCTGTGTCTTCAATGTTGTTGTATTAATAGTAACCATTGGTAGTTTCGGGGATTGGTGCCGTGACTAAACTGTTCTTAAGTCTTATAAACGACCGCAAGACTTTTCTTATCCGAGCAATGAAGCAAAAAAATATAAAAACAAGACGATAAGACTAAACGCATAAGATTCATAGGGATAAAAAAAGGGTAACTGTCTTCATAGTGGATCGTGAAATCGTTCGCAAGTGGTGTTGGCGAGGCCAGCAAAGGTGTCTGCTCGACAAAGGTAAGATCCGAGAGGAAAGTGAATCCTTCCTAAGACGTCGTTTCTTCACTCTTGGGCCACGCGAAGAGAAAGAAGGAGAGAGGCCGTTCGTGCCGTCGCAGAGCGTAAGAGGGTGGTGAGTTTTCTTACCCTCAACTCAGAGCCCAAGCACCGTTAGCTTCTCGCGAGCGCGCCATGACCCTCATTCCCATCAACAGCACACTCGTCTGGTGCTGGTGCTGCTGGTCTAGCAGCACCCTACCGAAGGATTATGGAACTTTCTTTACCAGCCAAGTAAAGGCTTAGGTCTTAAGGAAAGTCCGCGGACGAGAACTTCGCACCGTGTCTTGAGAAAACCATGCTTTCTATAAGGGGAGAGAGGCCAGGAGAGTTTGTCTCTCTTCTTTTTTCTTCGCGAGCTTCTAGAGAGCGTTTCCGTTTTCTGCGAAGCGTTTCTCTGGCTTTGACGGGGAATCATCAAAGTCTCAACTCGCTGGGAATAGTATTGATTCCATTTACAAGAAAAGCTTCGCGACCTTGTCGACTATAAAACTGTTTTTACAATGGATTCAAATTTACAGAAGGTTCAAATTCAGAGAGAATCTACATTTACGAGGAAAGAGAATGCTGAAATGACGGTATCTTACTATGATACACTCTATTCATTAACAGTCAAAGAAGGGATTGTCTGAGTACCAATTTTACTTGCTAACTGAGTCGAGTCCGGTTACCGTCGACAAATTTGAGTCTTGCATACTTTTCTCGTCATCACATCTTTGAAGCGTATTTATGATATCTAAAGCATTTATTGAACTTGCATAAGCAGCTCATCAGATGCTTCGCAAATTCCAGCGAACTTTTGTGTATATTGTTGTTTTCGAAAGTTCGACCGGTGTTGACGACGTTCCTAAAAAATCTCCTCAGCTTCAAGTGAGATCGATAAACAAAAGCAGTTCACATATACAGCTAAAAAAACGCTTCCGGAATTCACGCGAAGCCAATGAAAAAAACGAAAGAATCGTAGTGGAGTTCGGTTTCAGAAGAGTATGCGATAAAGTGTATCGGGATATATCTCGCGGAAAGAAATTCGGGCTAATCGCTTAACCCGGGAAGGCAAAGTAAACGACTGGAAAGCTCGGGAAAGCTTGGCCGGTAAATCCGTGCCGGTGCTGGATAGCTACGAACCGAGCAACAGCAGCGGCAGCAGTCCATGTTCACCGTTCTCTTTCCCTCCGCCCTCCTGCGCCTTCCTCTCGGCACTCAGCGTTACAACTACGAGAGTAACGGCCGTCCGGCTCGGGTACTGCGAGAGTTTCGCGGGAGTAAATGGAAAAAGGGGTAAACGCGAGGTAGAGAGAAACGAGTGGTGAGCGAGAGGCGGTAGGAACGAGTAAAAGAGTGAGATAGAGTAATATGTATATATATACATCTATATATATAAGGTAAAAGAGTGAGGAGGGAAGTCTTACTTTTTAGGTCAATCGTTGCCTGCCAAACGAGGCATCGGGGGTGCTTGGCGCGTATAAAAAGGGCTCTCCATCTTTCTCCCCTCTGCGTGTATGTATATACCTTAGCGTTCGTTCCCTCTCCTCCCGCAACTGGAAAAGCAACGCGGCAACACCCTGACGACATCAACATGGGATCGAAGTGAGTCCCATACCTCCCCCGAACTTCCCTTCCACAATCTAAATCGCTCACGCTTTCCTCGTCATACCATCACATCCTATAGTTCGCTTTATCCTACGGGGATTAATTTCCCCGAGGTTTACGCGCGCCGTGATACGATATACAAGCTCGTGGGATATATAACCCTGAAACTAACGCTTCGTTTCTTTCCTCATGCCTGCCTGCCTTCCTTCCTTCCTTCCTTCCTTCCTCCGTTTCTACCTTCCGTTCGTCGTTCACTTCCGAAAGAAAGCTTATATGAGAGCTTTTTCTTTTCTATGCACGTACAATGAAGTCTTTAGCAATTGCGCGTGACATCGAACGAGTATCAGTATAAACATTTTCCATGGTGTAAATACTGGAGAGAATGGAACATTTGGAGAATATTTAACCGTTTGTATTTGTTTTAACGAGTCATATGCCAACTTGGATCAATTTTTAGAAGGTTTAACTATAAACTTTGACTTGAAACTGATGTTGTCTGAGTAACTCTACACCACAGCGATAAAATGGCTGATGCCGAATCAAATGTAAGATGTTTTACTATATACACTGATCGATGTGCCGTGTAGTAAACCAATCGATCGAAGGGATATCAAGACTAATTGGATTCCGATGAATGTTATTGCTAACGCGCCACAGTCACGTAAGATAATCCAGAGACTAACCATACCGACTACGCCTTCATCCCTTCGGAACCGAAAGAGAATTTTCGGAGGGATAAATACCCACGAAAGGGCAAAAGATTCGTATACGTCTCTTTCTTTCTTCATCCCCTTTCTCAATCGCATTCCCCACTTACTGTGGTATATGTACTGCCAATACGGAATCTTCCGTTCTTTTAACACGCGCAGTTTCTTCCACAGTTTTTCTCTTCGCTGTCTTATCCGCGAGAACTACGTATAAGCGAACTCGCGAGGCTCGTCAAGATCGGATTACCTCGAGGTTTCCTATGTACATATATAGTACATAATACAGGGGAAGAGTGGAAGGGCTCGACGAGTTACGTTCTCGGGACTTCGACGTCAAGGATTATTAGGTAGCGAAAACGACGCGGACGAATAGCATACTGGCGGGAGAGACCACGCGGCTGATAGCTTGATTCCGAAACGATCCGACGCTGAAAACGATTAGTCTCGTTCGATACGGAAAGTCGGATGGAATTAGTGACGCTCAGGGCTCTCGATCTTTTCCCCTCTCCCAAGTGATGCAGAACCTTTCGCTTCGGAACTCGCACCCTTCTGTTGTGCTGTACATAGATGCTACGCGTCTACAGCAACCATAGCAATTGAACAATATACGATACTCTCGAAAACATGAATCTTGTAACGAAAAAAAAAAAAAAAATTGAATCCCGCTGCATATTGAAAAATAAACTGAATCTGCCAAAAACCGGGATTTCGGAAAATATAAAACTTCAATTTTTCGGCAAGTGATAAAAAGATCGAACTGCGATATTTTTAAAGCATTTTCATCGATTAATGGCTTCATGAAAGTGAAAATTAAGTTTTTTCATTGAAAAATGAAACGATCGTATAAATTTTTCGGATTCTTAATTCTTTCAATTTCTTTACATGCCAAAGTCCGCAAAAATCGAAAAATAAAAAATTTCGAACAACGATCTTAACGATCATGTTGATTGTTCATGTTCCATCTTTAATTGTACGCGAAATTATAGTCGTTTTCCCTCGACACATTTTGCTGGTGCCAAATTGACCGCAAGGAACGAAGAAGCGAAAAAAAAAAGAAAGCAAAATAGTAGACGCGATATACAACAGAAGCGAAATGGGGATTGACAAACGGTTCGGATTCCTCTCCCACTGGACCCCGTCGAGTCCGAGTGTCGATATTGAGTTATTTGTTCGAGGTGCAGAACATCCCTCTCCCCCTCACACTTTCGTCCCTCTTTTTATCCTTTCCTCTCGTTCTCATCCTCGCTTTTACCTATTTTCCACGCTCTGAATTCCCGTACAGTATACTCTAACCACCCGCCTGCTCGGAGTTTGGTACGTCCCTGCTCACTGGACCAAATGAATATTAGTGGGGCCCTCGAGACCGAATTAATAACAATCGTCCAGTCCTCGTCGTTCGCGGTCTCCTCTAGTTTTACTCTCTCGTGCCGCTTTCGCGTCTCTTTACTATCCTCTTCTCTCGCAGCTTCGTCCAACCTGTCCTTCTCCACACGCATATGCGAACACACGAATACAAGGGGTATGTTTCGTCGTTCTCGGGTGAACCGTTCGCGATTTCGAGCGCATGGCAGTTACGACGGAATTTACCCTATCCGCATACGATTATTAAATATCTGCATTGGTCTCTCGCGAGCGTAGAATCAACACGAGAGAGCCGAACCATTTTCCGGCATAAAATTTTCCCCTCAACGGTGCCGCGTCTGCCTCGGAAATTCTGGTTGACGTTTACAACGCGGTCGCTTCATTCCACGTACCTGGCGCACGCCTGCGAGGCGGAAAACTCCTGTATGCGTTACGTTTGTTGTTTAAATATTAACGGATACTCATATTTTATGCAACTTATGGCTGCGCATGCGTCGTTTCGTATGGCATTATACATTGTATACGATGTATCCATTATCTCTCTTCTCGGTGATTCCGTGTCATACCAAATGTGATTCGCAGCACATGCGTCATCCTTTCCAATCTCCGCGGAACGAAGGGACGTAATCCGCGAGTTCACTATAGTAACACCGTATAATCTATAACGGATTGAACTTTGACGTATTGAATAGTTGGATAGTATATAGTTACATATTTACGGATTACAGGATACGTTGACGGGACATGGTATTACGTAACTGTATGTACGCACGTCTTAGCTTATGGAAACGGGTTGCTGGATAGTCGGTAATAATATACTGCGAAGGCATAGAGCTGCGTGTGTCTGCGATATACCCGAACAAAGTGATCTACGCGAAGCAGCCGCGAGAGGATAGAGCATCGATGCTACAGGTAATACGATAGTAGATCGCAGGCGGCCTACGCAGGTCGGATGTATTACGAAGAGAGAACGGCAAGCGAAGCTTCGCGGGACAAGGGGATTTATACCGAAGTGAAAAAAAAGGATGTTATCCGTAGAACGCGATACCTGCGGAATAATCCTCAAAGGAAAATGCACGAGCAATATACTTTCTGCTTTCTGTCGTTTTCGACGTCGCTTTCTTTTCACCTTCGGCGTTAGTATCATATACGATGAGTTTCTCGAGTTCTCGCATTTATGCGGGCGGCAGGGAGGGATATTGAGAGTCGACTTTGTCTACCGAGTGACTCGAAACTCGGGGCTTGTAGTTTGAGGGGTTAAAAAATTGAAGAAGAGAGATCCGCGATGCATATTTGGAATTGAAAGTACGAACACAATTTTCCAGAGATACAATCGCTTTTTTATTGTTCTAAACCATTTTTTGTTATTGAGTTCTTCGACGTTAAATGATTATTTCTTACTACTTCAGTGGTGAAATCCATAAAATAGTACGTAAGAAACACTTTGAAAATGTATCCATAGCGATCTATATTAACTTCTAAAAAAAATTCTAAATATTCAAATACATCGAAAGCCAAAAAATTATTTTTCAAACAGAAATTTAATTTTTCAAAATTAAAATCGGGGCGAATTTTTCGAAGAATTTTTGAATATGAAAGAACGATCTTATTATTTCTGAATAATGTCACATCGTAGCACTTCGTCGAGTTAAAGGGAAAGATAAATGAGAATGGTATGAACTTTGATGTAGGGAATAGTTTCGACTCCGAATCACCCCGTACATGTGAAAATGTACGAGAAGGGATTGCGCTGTCGTGTGCTCGAGAGAGCACGGATCCCGTCGGAGCAAAAGCGAGTATCTCGTTGCAGGTATCGCCCGAGCGAGCCGAGCTGAGTGAAAAGAGAATTGGAAGAGAGCGAGGAAGTTGCAGAACGAAGAATGAGCGACGAGGAGGTGAGAGCTTTGCCTCAGTATGCCTGGTAAGCGAGAACCGAGAGAACTATACAGTCGCTTACTATATACTACAGAATATATATATATACATATACACCCCGCTACATGTACAGGAGTGATTTACGGGCGAGAGTGACGAGTACCGAGCCCAACTCTTTTACCCATTGCTTCTCTAACGCGCCCGTTCGCAACATCACCCGTGCAGATCGAACCGTTAAACTAAATGGATGACCGAGCGAATGGGCGCAAAAACAACTTTGCCAAGTCACGAATCCGGCAATATACCCTCACTTATCCGACTAATGTTTCATTACAACGGGGTTAGGCAATTTTCGTTTGAAAAATTATTGATGTAAATTTATAAGTTCAATTACCTTCGTGCATTGTTTCCAGGTCAACGCGTTCACGCAAAAGACGAAAATGAGGTCAAACTTTTCTTAGGCACTAAAAATGTTGGTTTAGTAGATATATCCATGGATTTTCCTGATGGAATTGCTTTTAAAGTGCGACAATCGTAATGTGAGAAATTTTCGAACGAAACGAGAATATATTTTTTTATCGTCTCCTAATCATTGGAATTCTTCGATCGTTCAATTTCATCGATAAAAAATTTTTTTGAAGACTGATTTTTTTTTTTTTTCAATTACGCGGAAATAGTTTTCCTGGTGAAATCGCGGATCTCCTGCTGGCAAGTCGTAAAACCGCCATTAGACAGGACTCCGAAGAATCATATGATCGCGCGGCACGGTCCGCCAGTGCTCCCGGTTGCACCCACGTGTATATGCGTTTACGAGTGTATACCCACTGGCCTCGGGGAAGGGGGGTAATTTACGCAATAAGCTAAAAGCGTGCACGCGACTTGAATACGAAAAGGAAAAAAAACGATTCGCTTAAAGTGGTTCGAGGCGAGGGCCGCACAGAACGCGCGCATCAAGGAGGAACAGATAGGGAACAGATGCAACAAGGCGTTGCTCCTCGACTCGTAAAACTTTAACGCGTTTCCTTTTCACCCGGAGTATGACATGCATTACTCGGGTTGCTCGCCTTTTTAAGCGTCGCGTGTTCAAAGATTTTTAATCGACTTGTCACGCTTTTCGATCCTAAATGAGTACTAAATTTCTACACTCATTATAAAATAAAAAAAATGTTCCTAAAACTTAAAAATCCGATAATTCTAACCGCGCATATGTTTGCTGTTGATGTTGCGAAGAATATCTGAGGTAAGACTAAGTTCTATCTTATACGTGACCCGATGTGTTGACGTTCGGTCATTTTCCTCCCACGTGACCTGGTCGTTTACTTTACACCCTTAACGCAGTATCAGCGCGAAGTCCGCGCGAAGAGTCTGATTCTATTCATCCCCTTCATTCCCCATCTTGCATCGTTACAGCAGTTTGTTGTTCTTGTTCTTGTTTTTACTGCCGTTCGATTATTAAACTTTGCAACGGGTGCCTACGCGAGCCTATATAGTAGCTCGGGATATAGCCGCTCTCCCCCGGCTGTGTGTAAAGACGTACGTGTAACATCGTAAAACTAGCGGAGTGAACGAGCGTACGGAATATCGGTAGGATCGGAGACGATGCTCCGTTGTCGCTGCTGTTGCTGGATGGGTGTGTGAGAGTATTGGGTAGAATGGCGAAGGGAAATTCTCGTCTCGAACGAGTCCATGTAAACTCGTATTCTCGCTTCTGTCCTTTCTGCTCCTTTCCAACTCGATATGGCTATAGGCGCGCGCGTGGACGATTTTATGGAGACCGAAGCCCCCGCGCCGAGCCCCGCGCTGTACTCTCGCCGATGTCTCGCTATATCTAATACTACGATATATATGGTTGGCTGTTATATGTTGATATTACGAGGGAAGAACATGGACGAGCGAACATCGAGAACGAGAAATATGTCGATTATCGCGCGGGGGGTCGGTTGGGAGGCCACACACGATTCGCATAAAATAAAACGATTCTGAATACGATTTATAGAAATATAAAATGTGTTGGAATGTTTTTTTTTTTTCTGAGTGACATTAACACGTGCGTATCGCTGAGGCGTATCACACCCCTCGTGTTATATGCCATATCTTTTTTTTTCTCACGTCTGTATCCAAAAATGAAAAACGAGGTGAAGTTTGGATTTCGATATTGAAATTGAACTGTTCGCGATATTAGTGCAATCGATTAATTTTTTTTACGCTTTTTTTTTTCTACGATTTTATTATAATAGATTAGATATTGCATTAGACGAAATTGCGATTGATACCGAAAAAAAATTTATTGAAGTGATCAGCGATTTACCTCAACCAGAATTGTGATTTGTACCAATTTCCGTTCAACTTTTTTTACGATTTCTTTTTTGCTCCATAGTCGATGAAGTGTATCATAAATAACATCACGCGTGGCTTTGTCTTTCGGATAAGCGGAAGTACTGTCTATTCATCTTCATTATAATTTCTCTCGATATCCAATCAATTAGTCCCACGAAACAATCGTACTATGCGATGAGTGATACTCGATTGATGCTGAAAAAGCTTTGTCCGTTTTGATCGTTGAGTCGATTCGCGACGATTAATCGCTTCTATACTCAACAGCGACATATGCTGCCGGCATAGTTCAATAAACTGTGTATTTTACTGTACATATACATATATCAACGATATACTACCAGTTCAAGGTATATATTGTAGAAATCGAAAGAGCGATTTGTTCAATTCATTAACGGCGCCGAGCGCGGTTTTGTCCAATTACATTAAATGTCTCATAATACCCTTGTGGCGATGAATCAACGGGTTTGGAAATTCTATTTTTGGCCCGATGCCAAAATTCAGCTTCTAACCGGATCCTTTGATAACTGCTTATAGAACTTATAGGTGCAAATATGCAACTAATAAAAAATACGATGTATAATCAAAAGCTTTTTTTTTCGGCAATACATTATCGAATTTTATCGACGCCATTTTGCATTTGAAAATATGATAACTAATCTACAATGGAGTGACCATCTTTTGCCCGAAAAAATGAACAATTTATCGAATGAAATATTGACGCGACAGCCCTCGATAGCGGTAAATTTCGATTCGTTAATTATAGCCGCGTTATTAACGCGTAGGTGGAGTGCAAATCGTTGCATAAACATAAGCTTCTCCGCGTATTGAATAAAGGGTATCTATACTATACACCACCGCATATCCTCTCTCGCATATGTGTATTGTGTATAACGATGTTTCGTACATCGGAGCGAAATGTATTAGCCAAAAGCGTGTTTAGCTCCGGCGATAACCGGAACCCTGCGAGTACACGAACCACCACCAGCAGTAGTAGCAGCGTTACACGAACTCGAATAGTTAGCTGAATTAGTGTACCGTAGCGCCGATTACAGAAATTGCTTCGAAACTCTCCGGGCAGCCGGTCTCTCGCAAACGTCACACATATGAAATGTCCACTAACTCACTCACTCTCTCTCTCTCTCTCTCTCTCTCTCGTGCATCAAGGAAATAAGTATATTATATTCTACAAAATATATAATTACTTTTGACATAGTAAATTTATGGTGAAATTATCTCCGTGTCATTAACAAATTGCGTCGAAAATTTTGTGTAATAAACTCTCGAACGAGCGGTTCAAACTTTCCGGCAGATTTCCGTTTAGAGTTTTTGCGCTCTAAATTTTCGTATACTCGATGGAGTTGCAGTAATTACATTCACACCCAATTGAAAAGTTGACCGCGCGACAAGCGTACTTTATAGCGTCTAATAGTTTCGAGTCTACTTTCGTCCACATCGGGAAAAGATAGAAGGAGAGTCGGATTGCATAGAGTTCGTGTAACCCGGTTTTTCATCAAAGCGTACTTAACATCCCACACAAACATAGGTACGCATACATTTCGAGAATACAATGTATCCGAGGAGCGAGGAATCGAACGCACACACAAGAAACTTCACATATATACGGAACCCGAGTTCTACTCTCAATTATCGGACCTGTCCGCGAGTTTCCGACGCGTGCCGTTAATTAAGGTAAAAAGCAAACTCAGACGAAAAAAACAGAGAGAAGATTAAAAAAAAACGGGTATTTCGGTGCAACGAATATACGAGGTGAAACGCGGAGTTTACAGAGGTAAAATATTTGTCACTCGACGTAATTGCAAAGCTCGTTGAATATACCCGGTACCCTGAATCGTTCCCACTTTAGTCTGTCATCTCGCGCGCGTTTACGATACATCGTGGCGTTTCGCTGATATCATTCAATAAATGTTTTTATCGAATTTCTTAGTGTTTTCGTCCCTTTAACATACACTTCGTTACTACTATATCGGAAATGTATTATTGTATCTCTGAAACGATTCGATGAAATATTGTGAAATTTGTGTTAATATCTTCAAAAGATCGATATGCTTAAGAATTTTATTGTTTTTTTTTTCTACATTATTAAACTAAAATGTTTCTCCGTAATTTCTCTTATAGAGTCGATGAATTTATCAAACTAATGCGACTTGGAATTCTAATTACGCAAAAATTAATTCGTTATTAAAGGCCTACGATAACGTTTCTTATAAGCAATTAAGCGGAAATTCCAATAATTTTTATTATTATCGTAATTCTGCATTGATATTATTTTTCAATTATTTTGGGCAACAAAATGACTTATCAATTACGAGAATTAAAATTCGCTTTTTTTATGCCAATTACAATACCAAAGATAACCCACCGATCGCAGAAATTCAATAAATAAATTAAATCTCGCAGCGTATATGACTTGCGCACGATTTTGGTTTATCCGATAAGATCTCTCGACGGAAATCGAGGTTGACGCGGCTTTTCAAAATAAAATAATTGAGCAATGATTTATTGCTCCGCGGATAAATTTGTTTTGTCACCCGTCGGTCGATCGTAATAGCCTGTGTGCATTCGAAAGAGATGAACGAGAGAGAGAGAACTCCCGTACGATTGTTCCGCCCCTATCTTGAATTATATCGTTCGCGATATCGACGCTTTTGGGTAACTCGCGTGAAAATTCGTAGATTTCGCGCTCGCGTCAGCGCGGCACACGAGAGAGCGCGCGTGCGAGGAAGCGAATACATAAATCCACCGCGACCGCAGAATGCTAACTACTATCTATATCTGCATCGTACGTGAACACGGAAGAGTGAGGCGGTGAGTGGACAACCTCAGTAAAGGGGGAAAGGAGGAGGAGGGAAGTTTCAAGTCCCAAACGTACCGAGATGTATACTCTGACCGACGAGGCTTGGCGATCTCCACGAATACGCGATTGCACGCAGCCTGTGCGTCTCTCTGCAACAGCAGCAGTAGCAACGGCATCGGCACTCGTGCGTACACCGGTATTTGCGCGGACGAGAGGAAGCGAGCCAGTGAGCGCTTAAATTCAAACGCAAACGTCCTCCTATTCCCGAATTCGGGTCAGTTATCGTTTCCTCTAGATTTCGGTCGAACGACCGCGCGAATATAATTGCGAGTATGAATCGCCGAACACCGGCAGAATAGGGCGCGGCAGCGCGGTGAAACGATGCAGGGAACACGGGAGAGCATTCCGTAGAATAATATCCCTGTCCCTTGAACCTTCAACCCTTTGCGCAAAGGGTATTTTCGTTTACCTTCATTTACAACAATGATGCGAATGTTTACCATCAGCGTTTGCTATGCCAACGAAATAAAATTAAAATACTTCGAGCGTCTCGACGTTTTTTGGATTTTTTTTTTTTGGCACTTTTCGTTTTGAAACAATAGCAATAAATCAGAAGTTCTCATTTAATAATTCAACACAGTTTTCATTGAGGGAAAAAAAAAGTATACGACACGCGAACGTAATTATTACTCGAGTTTGCGCAGTTAATGTCAGAAGTTTTTACACATTGTACAGTCGTAGCAATAATTCTCGTAGTATAGTTTTATTTAGAGAGATATGCGTGTGAAGTCGCGAATTCGTTGAGTGTAGCGACGGTTTCTCCGCTCACGTACTCTCCTCCCACTGCTCTCCGTCGTCTCGCGATTGACTGCAGGAGCTTTGGAAAAATATTTGGATAGCCGGTATGGCGGATGATGGAGGTGGTGCAACGAGAACATTTTCGATCCCCGAGAGAGAGAGAGAGAAAGAGGGAGAAGTCCCCGGAGTCACGCCTCGCGTTTACATTCGACGCGCCACCACGTGTGTGCCCACCGTGAGCGTGTTACGATTTCTACGTGCAGTCGAATGGGGAAACACGCGTCGAATTTGCATATGCGAACTCGTCGTCGCGCCGTACTGTGTTTGTTACATCCTCCACCAACCCCCCGGACGTTCAACCACAGAATAATGCGCATAGGATAGTTTTAGCACGAGAAACTTCATCAGTTCAATTACAGTGTTCGTGTCTCATGTTTAATAACTTTTTTTCAAAACTGAGAAATTATTATTATTCTAAGTAATTATATCAACAAGCTTTCTTAATTAATACAAATATCGAGATAATATACATTTATCATATAAATGTATAATCCGTTTATTTTTTATTTACATTCCACCAATGGGGGCGAATTATTAATCGAAATAGTTCGATTTTTGTTATTTTACTTAATTTAGATCGCTAATATATTTTTTGCATTTTTTTAGAGGAAATTAATAAATATTAAGTATTCACGAATTAAATGTTTTTTTATTTGGTAACAGCTAATGTTTCGGACTGTAATCGATTTCGATTTAAAAAAAAATCGTTCATTGGATAGATATATATTGTTTTTGGAACTATGTGTAGACGAGACGACGAGATTGGAGACGAAGAAAAAGATAGATAGTTCGTGACGAGTCACGGGCTGCAGTTTGACACAGTTTTCGTAAAAATAGCGTAGTCCATTTCTATTTCTATCTCTTGAAAATCGTGCAAGCATAATACGTAGTCCGTTATGTACGTACACGGTACACAGGAGTTACACAGGCCGAGTGTAACACGCGATCCAACATGTTCCCATGACTCTGCCTCTCTCGTTGGTTATAGTTCACGCGACAAGCGTAGATTCCACCTGGATATACATATAGAACACGACGACGACGACTGCGGAGTACACGACGAATAAGCGAACATTTCTCCATCACCTCTCTCGCCGCGGAGCTACAGTTCGTGTACTACCTGCTGGATACGATGCACACTGCCGCTCCGCTGCGCTACAAATGCACGTGTTACTCTACTCGGCTTCGTCACTCTCTACCCTACTGAACATATATACTATTCTCTACTCTCGCCGATTTATACACTTCGATAATTCCCGTACCCGGCTCGCGTCCTCCGCGCACTTACGAGATTAACTATCGGACCCCAAGCCAATTCATTTCGGCGCTTGATTCCCATAGACCGCGCGCGCTCTCGGTCCACGCGATAGACGTACCGTTTATTTGACGAACCCCTCGTACCGGAATGAGAGGCCACTCTACTTTCGTTTTGTACAATATCCGATAATTCGTACGAAAAGGGAAAAGAAAAAGTGGAGCGTTGACAAAAAAACGTCAACGTTGTCGACAAAAAATCTTTGAATATATCGAAAATGGACGCTTGACATTTTTTTTTCATCAACAAAATAAGTGGTTTTTAACAATTACTAATATTTCATTTATTTTTTGGTTGAAAATTAAACCGGATGTGTTTTTACTCTGAAAAAAATGGATTTTAGAATGTGTTTTTTAATTTTCAATTTTTATTTAAACGACAATGAAAAATACGACTCCAAACGGTTTTAAAATGATTTTAAAACCCCATGAAATGGGTTAATGGGGGAATGGGGGGGCCCTATCGTATGTAATTTTATCCGCAGAACACGATAAACATCTCGATGTTCTCGATATTCCATTAGCAAGTGTATAGCTTTAAAAAAAACCGAAAATAGTTACATCTCTCAAAACGGTTCGGAGGAAAAATCCTGTCATTTGTTGTTTTGGAACTGTTTCCGATGTATTTTCCCCACCAATCACGAATCTATTCATTTTAATCAAAACTTACATTTAACTACTGAATTCGTAATGCAAAAAAAAATGATTATTGTCAGTGATAATCACTTCTGGAATGATTGTGCTATTAACGGATCACCTATCGATTATTAGGACGTAAAAATCGCGAATCTGGAATTCTCTGTAACATTTTTCATCAATTACAGTTATCTCCGCCATTTTATCTTTTATTAACAATGTTGAGTTATATTTTCAGATAAAATTTTCGTTTTTTTTTGTTTTGTTGTTGTAAAAAGCGACATTGTAGTTTAATTTTATACATTTGAATTGAATCGAGTAGTAGAGAATGTATCTTAGGTGGTTGGACGTTTATAGTATGCGGCGAGCGACACAAACCGCGAAGTCGAATTAATAAATTGACATTGCAGCTGGTAGTTTGGCAGCGGTAGGCCCCATTAGACGAGGCATTTGGCACCGTCCCTTGTGGCTAACCTCCTGACGTCATACTAATTATCAAAACAGCGGGTATAACGACGATATATACGTTCGTGACGGGGAGAAGGGGGGGGGGAAGGGATAGTCTTAGTGGTATTGGCGGTTGTCGCGTCGCTGCCCCGGCCCCCAGACGAGACGGCACATTTCACAGATTTTCTCAACGCGCGTGTTCCTCCTCCTCTCCTTACGCTTCTCCTATCCTAAACTCGCGATCGGAGAAAATACGCACACCGTTCACTTGCCAAAAATTTTCGTGGATTAACGCTCCAAGTAACAGTGTGTATAAGCAACGATTGCATGCACACCACGTGGTCTACATTATATTCCGTACAATATACGATGCGTTCTATAGCGTTTCGGAGAATATCCGAGAGATAATGAACGCCGCCAGCTGGCCTGAGGCCCTTTAAAAATTTTAAATGCCCCGTTAGCTCGCGAGCCTCGGGAATGCTACGAGAAGAATCTTTAAATCAACGTTCCGTGCATTCAATTCACCCCTTTTAATCTTCGCATAAAAATCGCATATGACACAGTTCACGGTATGCTTTACTATGAATGAATTTTTTCATAAAAAATTATAACGAATGGATATATTTATTTAATAACGAATGAATGTTTAAAAAATTCCTACGACATGTACCGAAAACGTAAAAATGAAAAACAATTTTATTTTCGTTTTGTATTAATTTATCACAAGAAGACGATTCGAAATACGAGATCGTGAATGTTAATGGATAATAACTAATTAATTGTATCGTCTAACTACAAATTATGAAATAATGGGTCAACGAGTGCGACGTTTATCGAGACACCAGAAAAAAAAATTGCTCGAGTGGTTTGCACTCGATAATGCATTGATTTCGATATACATACCGGCATAACTCAGCTGAGTTTCATGTTTATTCAGTTACGTGAAATATTTTTATTTCTTATATTATCGAAGTCTCACGATAAAAATGTGTTACACTCTCGATTACCATTCATGCTTTCGATTGAATTTCTTTCGCGTTCAAATGCAGCAAAAACAAACAATTGGATAGACTACACGTGGATTTTATCGTGCGACGAACGCATAGATACCGTGTTTAGATTTTTTTGAGGTTAAGGATTTATTAAATTTGGAGATAATAAACGAAATGTTGATTTTCAAAAACACGACTCGAAGTTATCATTTCGCTTTGTGTTCATAACTCTCGCACTCTTCAACTGACATTTGTTTACCAGTGGGACGTCGCGGTCTGCCATTTCGCAAGGGGGGAATATTATTCGCGCGCAATTGTCAACGCGCAATAACTAAACCGGTGCCTTTGTAGTGTATTAATTAATTGCCTTCACTCACCGTTGTTGACTGTTCGATGATATCCCACTGAAATCGTCACAAAAACAAACGTATTATCCCGCACGAAACGAACCACCGCGCACAGCATCCACATTCCACCATAGGGAACTGTGACCGCGCGACTGCCTTCATCGAATGCTACTGCGCCCGGCGAAAGTAGTCCCGCGCGCCACTTGCACACTCGCGAAAAAAACCCTCGAGAATTATCGCGAAAATCTTGGCAATCGCGGGAATATTTATCAAAAATATTAATCGTGCATTATTCGTAAAATACCGTAACAAATTTTCATTTATTCCGTTGTAATTGTCATTGAAAGAATGAAAAGGGAAAGTTTCAGCTCGTAGAAAAATGTCGATTTTTGTTCAGCAGTCATCGAGAGTCTCGAAATATTTTGATTGTTGAAAAATTTAATTGGAAGTCAGAAATATATGTATAATACAATATCATAATCTATTTCGTTCAATAAACTGTTCCAATTTGTGTATTTTTTTTAAGTCTTAGATGCCGCGTAAAATTAATTCCATGAAATCGTATTTTATTTTTTTATGGATTTCGCGATTCAAAAAAACATTTTATTCTCGTTTATCTCGATGCTGACGTCAAGTTCGTTGAATTTTCTGTGAATGATTTGGCTTCCCAACATATCTCCCGATGTTTATTAAATCGGGCGCAACGTTTAAATTCAACAGTGAAAATCGACGGAAATTCTTTTCTCATTTTTCAACTATGTTTATGGTTATTTTTGTTGCTCTTGCATTACTATTATAATTATGGTTCCAAAAATCTTTAATATCACTTTCAAGATTATTATATTACAACCTCGTTTCAACAACTCTTATAGGATATTGATACGCGAGTCCTATACATTGTGTTCTTTGTTCTAGCCGTGTGATACCCGATCACTTTGTCGAATATTCATGCACTTACTTTTACTTCGAAGAATATTATTTGTATAAAATGTCCATAAGACTTTCATGAGTGATAACGAGAGACATCCTTCGGTAGACATCACGATCGCGCACTTATTGAATTTTAGATACATATTGAATGTTTTCCGATAAAAATTAAATAAATTCGATCCGCGAGACCGAAAGCAGGGTGTAACCGCCATGAACCCAACTGCCGTTTGAATGAAACCACGTGACTAACGAGAATACTCTCATGGATAAATGTACGCAGTTTCAATTTCCGTAATAAACCTAATCTCATGAAAATCCGTGAAACGATTAATGAAAATAATATCACGATTTTAGAAATTGCAAATAAATTTATTAACGGATATTCTCTGATCGATGTTACGGCTGGAGTGACTCGCGTAGTACGCTGTAGCTCTCACGCAGCATCGGACGTGTCGTCATTCGTATTTCAATATGGCGGACACCAGGAAACGTAAACAGAGTGGCGATTACGAGGGCTCGTATGTGGGTGAGTTTTTTTTTTCTTTCGTTAACTGTAAACTCGCCGTTGAACAAATCCTTCGTCGTGTGTAACCGTGAAAGTGTTAAATCCCAAGTGAAACAGCTACGAATCGTGGATAAAACCTGCGAACACAATAAAATTTTCTCCGGTCTCTAGTGCGCGTGTCAGAATTCTACCAGCTGTAATCGCCTTCGGCGAACGTTCTCTCGATGTTTTTTTGACGTTTTGCTGTACAAATTATCGTTTATTTCTCGCGTATAAATCGCGATTTCTGGTACTCTAAGTCTGGTATCTTATCATCGTTAGACTCGCTCGTCGCGATTGAAAATCTCGCGTAACCATTGGCAATTCGTTGATCATTCAATAATTCAATACGCAACGTACGAAGTGCTGCGACACACACTCGTAGAGCTGGAAAAATGGAAGGGTGGACAGTACGTTCAGGTGGCAATTGCGCTACGAGGATCGATTCGCATGGTCAGTACGATCTTTTAACTTGAAAAAAAAATCTCGTCTGTTCATCGCGGTATCAAAAAAATTGTATAGCTGTAAAACGGGAAACCTCGTCGGTTCGTTGTGCGTGAAAGGAACAAAAAAAGTGTCGACTAACGTTTCGCCGAAATTGAGGTTATAGCAAGCAATTCCTCGAGCCTCTCGTCGCGTTTTAAGCGTGCAGATACTCATCGAGCATCTTTCATTACCAATCGATATGAATATCCATTAGTAACGAGGTCATTAGTCATTATTTTTCGATGATCGAATCTCGAGAGATTTTCTGTCAAAGGTGAATGACGTTGTCGACGCATGGACCGTAGGTGTCGCCCCCTCGCGTCCACGTATTAAATGTCCCCCGGTAAGCCCCTCGAGCGTCTCACGATGAGAGACCAAGAGGCAACTTTGAGTTGTTTCACCGAGCATTCTTCGTCGTACATACGATTTCATTCAAGATTAGTCAGCACAAGTAACCTTGCGACACCATGCAGAAAGAACGATAGTTTCACGTTTTTGTTTGTTATACACGAACGTCGTATCGCTCATGCATTCCAATTATTAACAAAGTTTATTGCACTCGCGATTATAACTCAATCTCGCGAAAATTACATACTATCTGACTAATGTTTCAAAGATTGATAAAAGAAAAAAAAAGAAAACAGAAAAGAACTCGAAAAGTACATCGAGTTTATTTTAGCATCCAATTGACAAACGTTGAACTCTGAGCTATGCTAATGCTATGCCATGCTATGCTTCTCGATAAATTTTCATTTTTTAGTACAGAGCTTCGTGACGTGTTTTTTTTTGTTTCTTCGCTTTCGCGAAACGCTCGATCTTTGGACGAGAACCCGGAAACATACGGGGGTATAATGATATTCTTCAATGGCAAGGTCATTGGGAACCGAAGGCTCTCGTTGTTTGTAAAAAAAAACATGAGATATAGCGATGCGTTGAACCTTCATTATTAGAATTATTCGCCTACAGAATGAGAACGCAATAATAACAATTCAGAGCTGACGTAATTTTTTTTTTTTTTTTCGTAACACCCGGTACATGTCGGTGACTGTAACACGGACTCGCGATGAGAATCATGAAAGTTGCGAAACTTCACGGTCACGTAGTTTCTTCGCGCGAAACTAAAGTGGATTACGATCGAATTATGCAGACATTTTTTTATACATTATTAACATTTAATTCTTTGTCGAATTTTGTATTTCGTACGCAATTAAGGATTCCCTCGTTGGGAATCGTTGTTTTACCAATTCGATAAAATGTTCGTGCGGAACCATTACATAGATTGTATCTCATCCGGCGTTTCTGTTTCTTGTCGCGTTGGTTAAAATGAAGATGAAAGAACGCGGAGGGTCGAAGTTCACGTTCCGCAAGAGTCACTGCGATTTATTCAGTACGGTAATTAGTACGCCGTTGGACTAAGTAGGGTTCTCAGAAGGTTCTCGCCAAAACGAAGGGACTACAGTAACGTACTCTACGGAAGAGAAGAAAACGCAATACGTAAGCGAGATGGTACCCGGAAAGCTCGGAGATTTAATTCCACCTCTGCCTTCGGGAAATCTAATCTAATTTTTAGAATTAAAAAAATATCAAAGGAAACGCGAATCTCCGCTGCGCTGATTTAAACGAAACGTTGCCCCGCGGCAACAACTTCGATGTATGTATGAATGTGATACGCGTCTCCTCCATCTCCCTCGAGTACTGCTCGCCAAACCGTTAATTGCAACTTTCTTGTTAATACCCTTCGGGCTGTGTAATCAGAAATATCTATTTTTCTCAAATTTCCGGAAAATGTTATTCATCGAATTTTTCTTCGTAAATATTTTTATCGAGGAGAGATGAAATCTCGAATAACAAAAAAAGTTTTTCATCGAAATTTGTAACAAAAAAATTCTCAAATCATTAAATCGAAAACCTTCCATATCTTATTTATCGTGCGTTACATTAATGGTTTTATTTAATGAAATACAATTCAGAAATTTATGTAAAATCTGAAAAAAAAAACCTTTTAAAATAATTTTTTTAATCCGTTAATAGAAATGGTTACATATTGGAAAGGAAGTTTTTTAAAAATGAATTTCTCTCTCGTGGCCTTCGTGGTATCGACGTACCCGTGCAGTATCTGTGCCATAACGCTCACGTCGATTCTAATATGCACCAACGATTCAGTCCCGGATTTCTCTCACTAATTAAACTTGCATTATTCAGTCAAATGAATCCGAAGCCAATCAATTGTGAGCCTTTAATTACGCACCGGATAGTGGGATAAAATTAACGTTACACGAATGATATTCGTCCGGTGGATTAAATGCAGTAGCAGCATATACGTCACAGGGAAGAGTCTCGTTGGTGAAAAAATATTATTTTTTTTTTACCGAAAAATCCGTTTGCGTTTAATTCGACCGTTGGCAAAGCACATCCGAAATCATATTACTCGCTGAAATATTTGGGTTGCATTATCGTTGCCTCATTGCGTTCGCGAGTTGAAACGAATTTGAAACGCGGAAAAATAAAAACAGAAGCGGAAATTATCGAATGCGAATTGGTAATTTTTACAATTATTTTTATAATTACTCTGGTACTCGATGTATCGAAAAAAAAAAATGCTGAAGGGCCTCTATGTTAAAAAAATTACTGAATACCAAGCGTACAGACGAAATTACATAGCTTTTGGCAAAATTCCATTTGATTAGCGTTAATGTAATAAAATAATTGTACGATCGAAAGAGCCTTCCAGCTATTCGCTAATGGGAATTTTTTTCAATATCAACGCGGCTTGTAGGTTGAAAAAAACAAAAAAAAATGTCGGTACGAGGCGACCGGACGAAAAATTATTTACAACGTAAAACAATACAGTGTCCATTGTATTTTTTTAACCGCGCGGAGGTCAACGAGCCTGCAGCGATTTTTATTACGATAGAAAAAAATCATATATCTGTCGAATACTTTTTTTCAACTGAATGATCGGTCCAGCCAACCATTTGATCGATTGCTGCGATGAAGTGGAAACTTACGGTGTACACGGTAGCGATAAATGTCTACATTACAGCATTTACATAACTCATTTAAACATATTTTCAACGTTCGAAACATTTTATTTTATTAATATTGATAACATATCAACTAATATATTCAATTAATACATTCGATATTAACATTTTTTCGTAACGTCAAATTAAAATTTTTCATTTTCAAGAATTGCGTAAACGCGTTGTAAAAATTAATAAGTTGATGAAATTATTTGCAAATATATTGCAAAGTTTCCTCTCTATATCGCTACAACAAATTTATTACATATTATTCGGTTGGCAGTAAAAATGATTGCATTGCTTCAAATTTGTCGTAAATCCAAAAATATTCGAGAAGTGTAAAAAAAAATGGCGCACGATGTGCTCCGTTGAAACGGTGGTAACCGCGATCTGTTCAGACAAAATTGCTTCTGTCGCGTATAAAGTTTAGCGAATCAACGTCGGCCCGACTGTTGCGCACCGGTAAACGGTAAAAAAGGACAAATAAACCGTACGGGAGTTATCCCCGGTGGAAAGATTAACGATCTTTTGGAACGATGTTCGTCCGAAGTAGAGACACAATAATCCTAACTCTGTGAAAAGCCTGTCTGGTTGAAGAGCATATCGGCGCGCTATGCGCTTTTACCTACATACGAAAGCACGTCGGGTTGTTTTTGTTGTTTCTGCACAGCGTTTCTGCAATAAACCCCATCCGTCATAAAATACTTTAACCACAACGGTATGTGGCTGTAATACTACCGGTCGTCAACGACGACCGGTGAAACTTTCTTAAATAAATATCTTCCAAAAGTACC
The DNA here is from genome assembly GCA_964006125.1 of Cryptus viduatorius. NCBI lineage: Eukaryota > Metazoa > Arthropoda > Insecta > Hymenoptera > Ichneumonidae > Cryptus > Cryptus viduatorius. Next base: position 9,203,945 of record OZ023222.1, on the reverse strand, counting down.
TCGTATAACGCGTTCTCTACCACTTTACTTCGCCGGTTAAATGTCTCAAATTATCATTTCCCTCGCGTGTCCGCCGTTGCAACGGACGCTTCGATTTCCCGCAACTTTGTTGTTGATACACTCGAAACTCCAAGCTTTCGCCATGCGCATCTGCAAATTGAAATACGCAGGACTGATTCTCTGATTCTCTTAAGTTGAAACTTCGCCGTATGGAATTATAATTAATGTCCATCGTTTTTATCCTCTCAAATCTTTGATTAAAAAAGATAAAACTGTACCCGTTAATCTTCATTTGGATAACTACTCGCGATTAATTAACATTTTTAGAAGAACATTCTTCAACTATTAAAGATCGATGAATGAATTTCAGATGTGGAAATATAAAAATGCGAGATTGTTGAGTTATGAAGCTATTTATATACCTTGTAAAATCATCGTGAATTAGATTCATAGTGGAGTCACTGTTCCCATCGACAACTCTGCCAAATTTTACCGAAATCTGACATAAATTAATGATATTAGGATGTTTTGAACCGCCAAATGCACGTTATATTTACTTAAAAAAAAAGAAAAAAAAATACTCACGATTTGGTTAAGCGTTTTATGCCGATGACACTTATACGTATGTGCATCAAATTTATCAAACACCGAATTATCAGAATTACTGCGATGTTTTGAAAGCTCCTATCAACAAGAATAACATAAATAGGAATTTCACAACGAAAGAAATGTGAATGTTGTTTTCTTACATTCATTCGTCTCAAGTTCAAGTCTATCGCCTCGAGGGTCTCTCGATTCTTCGACGTTAGCCTCAGTTGCACTGTTCTCGGTGCACTTCGCGTCCGTAGAACGAGACGAGATTTAGGTACCGGTAACTATGCGGACGCACCGATTGTGGGTCGTTGCCAATTTCCACTCTCGGAGTTCTCGTTCGCGGATATATACCTACCGTTCGAAGTTAAAGTCACAGCGTCCTCGTCGACGTCGGCGTCGACGTGGCAGCCACGCTCGACGTCGTCGAGCACGAGGAGCCAAAGCCAAGCCGCATCTTCGGCTCTTTCCGAAGCCGTGGACTCGCCGCTCTTCTTCCCGACTTAGTATACTTTGGTTTGAGCCGAAGTCTCGACGCGCGGTCGCCTCGCACGACACCCCGGGCGTTCGTGCCTCGTTCGTGAAATTCTCTTTTTGATATCGAAGTTCGCAATCTTTTCTTTCGCGAATGTGAGATACTCGCAATTCTAATAACCAGAATGTCCGAAAGACGAAGGCCGCCGCGGCGAAAGCCCTTTGACGATGATGCGACAAGGGAAAGCGTTATCGTCGAACGACTGCGAGAACGAAAAAACAACAGGCAACCTCTTCCCGATGGATTTGGAATGGTCGCGCGTGGTGTGTTTCTATGAGATATTAAAGATGCTGCGTAGCTTGAGAACACTAGTCGTTGCGTCTCGAAGAAACGCAAAAAAATATATCCAGAAAATTATGTTTTTCCATGGAAAATTGCCAAAGTTCAAATGAGATATGTCCCGAGATAGAAAAAAAGAAATAGCAGATATTTCGGGTATATTAGATTAGTCAGAAAAAAAAATGTCTGGTATTCATTTTTAGAGTTACTTCGACACGGCGATCAGTTTAAACAGCCTTGACTGGCATTTGTGTAGGCGAAGTGGTAAAAAAAAAGAATCGTTTATCAGTAGAAAAAAATTCGTATTTTTATAAGCGGAACCCAGAAATGCTAATATTAGAATTAAATATGTTAGGTGAAAAGTTCTTGGAATTCGGTCTAAAAAAATATGCTAAATTATTAATGCAAAATATAATTCATTTTTGGATTTTTTTTTAGGAAAAACTATTTTCGATTTTAATTTAATCGATGCAGACACCGTCTTAATTCCCGTATCGTCACGTTGATCCATCGGAGATCGTTTCGATAGCGATTCAGATATCGTTGCCAAAACTCAGTTACCGCAGAATTAACTTTTTCTCTAATGCCATCTCTGGTTCCATCGTCTACCGAAATAAAAATGTTCTCAATATCAACGATTTGGTTTGCAGTAAATGTGACGTAAAACATTTTCATTGCAGCCGCGAAGCCTCCAATGACGTCGCTGGACGAGAACGTAAACCGGATTCTGCAGGCGCGGGAGGCTCGGGAAAATCGAGAGAATCGAGAGAATCGGACCTTCGGAAATGTTGGTAAGTTTCCTCCAAATAAATGTCTGTATCTTTGTAATTTTCTGATTGTCCGTTTGACTGCCTGATCTGTGGTTCCATAATGCGATGTATCTGTAAAACCCGCAGCGTCTCATCCCGTTGTGTCTCACGTGAAATTTCCGTCTCATTGGGAAACTGAAATTATTTCATTGGTTCGTCTTAATTTCTTTAAACGTAATAAGCATATGACATTTTTTTTAAAATAAAATCCCTTTTTTTCTGTGGGTAATTAATAACCGGTAAAACAGTGGATGCAATTTAAAAAAAATCGCATAGAAATAAACGTTTCTATCTTCGTTAAAAATTCCCCCAATAAGCCATTTGCCTCATCCATATTTCGATATTCTCCCGACTGCCCCACGCTGTCCTCTACCACCGGTCCTCGTCTATGCGATACGTTTTCCTCTTCCTTCCGCCTTCTTGTATCGATAATAAAACCCCTTTCGATCGTCAATCCTTCGATTTTCTTTTTTTTTTCTTCACAATTCTCATATATTGCCTATTTTCCTCGGGATGTATGCAAATTATTTGGCAATATTCCACGTGCTTTCTTGCGTCACAGGCGTTTCGGACAATTTTGCCGTGAAGTTTGCGAGTTTTGCCGATCCGTCGAGATTTGACGTGATACACGAACGGGACGGTTGGCAATTTGGCTCTCCAGAGATTTTGGAGGAAGTTTCAGGGAGAAAGATTTATTCGACCGGAAATGTTCGAAAATATCTTTTGCCCGGTTGATATATTTGCAAGGAAATGATTTCACGCGGTTCGGGAAGGAGAAGGAGGGATGATACACAGACACACATACGTATAGGGAAGATTCGAAGTGCACAAGAAGCGTCAGTCACCGGTATAATTGGCCGTTCGTTGGTCCGCGCGCGAAATACGTAATCGCTAAAAGCGCCTTCCACCCAGTAGTCTATAGACAGAGGCCGGACGTTCATTTAAACGTGAGATTTAGATTGGATACGCCAGAGGACACGGGATCCGAACGGTTCACGGCAACGTTGTTGCTGCTGCCCCTCTTGAACGCCGTTTTATTACCTGCTCACTGCTCGCCATTAATTGGCTCACCTCCTTCCTACATGCTTCGAGCAACTGACTCGCAAACGCATTTTTCGTACGGCTGTTAGACTACGAATTTTTTTCTTCGTTTTTCAATTAATTTCTTCATTTCTTTTTTACTGTATTGCACCACTGGCTACAGCCACTGTTTCTTTCGTTATTCAAAGACGCAATGGAGGGCATCGACACGAGACAGACCCCTCGCTCCTCTTTCGTCGAAGATGACGAAAGATCGAAGAAGTCATAGCTTTACGGATTTTTAAAGGCTTCGCGCGCTTTCTCGTCGATAAACGTAGAAAGATAAAAAAAAAACTGCGCTTTAGTTGACATTTACGAAAACATGAAGCGATGAAACTTTCACTCCAATCCTCGAAATTCTATAGAAATTATTAATTAAATCGATTAATTGAAAAAAAAAAGAAAAAATATCGATGAAAAAGTATTTCCATACCTATGCGAAGCTCGAGGTTCGATTGCAATAAAGTCGATGATAAATACATTTCCACTTCATGAAAGAGACGTTAGATAATATTTGTCGAAATATACATCAGCGGCTTGTTTATTCGACAAGAATATTATCGCAGCAAAAACAACAGTACTTCAGGCGATATTATTCAATTTTCTTCGTATTACGCATCGAATGAATGAAGAGCTGCTTTGATCATCGCCTCGTCATCCTACGCATATACCGAAGAATCGTTCATGGACGACGCGACTTAGCGATGTCACCAGTCAAGGTCCACGCCGGCGAGCATAACGCCGATCCTCGTTTTCTCTGTCCTCTCTCTCTCTCTCTCTCTCTCTCTCTCTCTCTCTCTCTCTCTCTCTCTCTCTCTCTCTCTCTCTCTCTCTCTCTCTCTCTCTCTCTCTTCCTCATTCGCGACTATCGAGCTATTCTAAGAAATACGTAGGTTTTCGTTGTAAGATGTTGCGTTGTCGAGGTTAAATGTTCGATGCATTTTCGGCGCGTGCAATTTTTGGCTGTTTTTGCTTTATCCAATTATGATGCAGTTTTACTTTAAGAGGCTGTGAATGGGATTAAAAAAACATTTCTGATGCTAACAGCCATTATATCGGAGTTATAATTTTTGTAAGAAAAGAAAAAAATAACTCTTTAATGATAAGGCAATTATTGAAAACTGAAGAAAACACTTTAGTATCGAGATAATTGTTGTCCTCATATCTTCGGAACGTTAACGAAACTCGTATATAATGTATGATTTTTTTTTCAATTTAGAGAGTCTTGGACAGCGCGAGAGAATAGAAACATTTTCGATGGACGAGCCACCGTCCGAAGACACCAAGATACCCGGTCGACCTGTGCAGATAGTTCTCGCGCACCCCGACCACAGTTTCGAACTCGACGAGGATGCTTTAGCGGAGATTTTACAGCAGGACGAGATTAAGGACCGTAGCGTCGTTGTCGTTTCCGTTGCCGGCGCTTTCAGGAAAGGAAAGAGCTTTCTTCTCGACTTTTTTCTCAGATACATGAACAGCAAGGTAGGTGTTAAATCTGAAAGGAAAAAACGACTGTTAAGTTAAATGCCTTAGTCACGGATACATTCCGGAAATCTTATTCATGATATAAAAAAATATTATAAAATATTTTCATGTTTTCAAAGGAAAAGGAGTGCATTAAAAAAATACAGAAATAATGAGTTGTATTCATATAACTAGAAGATATTAGTACTGATAACACAATTGGTAGCAATTAGTTTAGCGGTAATTGCAGTAATTAGTTTTCGAAATTTTCATAGGATATAAAACGCCGGGACGGGAGATTCTGAAAGTTATCAATGTTATCTTCGTTATCTCGAGTATCCGATTGATTTTTCTGTAATTGCTACTGCCGAAAAAATTTCCTTGACGGTAACTATCTTATCAGAATCTCAAAAAATGTATGTAGGGGAATAACTGCTATCAAAGTTCAGGACTCGCAAGTGATTATCTTTCGTTAATAGATATTTCGAATTACCCATATATCTGTTACTTTAAAAGAAGTCTGTGGTTGCGAAACTGATATATAACACGGATTTTGATTACATTAATTATTTTAATGAAGTAATGCATTTTTTATAATGAATAACATAATCTTATTATGTCAGTACAACGAAAAACGCGATGACGACGACTGGTTGGGTCGCGATCACGAGCCTCTCAGCGGATTTTCCTGGCGCGGTGGTTCCGAACGCGACACGACCGGTATCCTGATGTGGTCCAAAGTTTTTCCGGGAACGTTGCCGAGCGGCGAGAAAGTTGCTATCATACTGATGGACACGCAGGGCGCCTTCGACAGTCAATCAACGGTTCGCGATTGCGCGACCGTGTTTGCCCTCAGTACGATGCTTTCGTCGGTGCAAATTTACAATCTCTCGGCAAATATTCAGGAGGACGATCTTCAGCACTTGCAGCTATTCACCGAATACGGGCGTCTCGCGCTCGAGAAATCGGGCAGCACGCCGTTTCAGAGACTACAATTTTTAGTCCGCGACTGGAGTTATCCGTATGAAGCGCCATACGGTGCCGAAGGTGGCCGGGAGATTCTTCAGCGAAGACTCGAAATCTCCGATCGTCAACATCCCGAATTGCAAAGTTTGCGAAAACACATCAAATCCTGTTTTTCCGACATATCGTGCTTTCTAATGCCACATCCTGGTCTGACTATCGCCACGAATCCAAAATTCGACGGTAGATTAGCAGAGATACAAGAGGATTTCAAGAAACAACTCAAAATTCTCATACCAACGTTACTGGCACCGGAGAATCTTGTGACGAAAAAGATCAATGGACAAGTCGTAAAGGCGAGAGATTTGCTCGAGTATTTCAAGAGTTACATAAGAATATACAAAGGTGACGAGCTGCCGGAACCGAAGAGTATGCTGGTCGTGAGTTTCCATCGATATTAGAGTTCCAAAGTTACCTTTCGATTTTCAAAAAATCAATCGTTATATTTTGCTTCATTCGTCAGGCTACCGCGGAGGCAAACAACTTGTCAGCGGTCGCGGAGGCTAAAGAACTCTATCAACAAATGATGGAATGCGTATGCGGAGGCACGAAACCTTTCTTGGCAACCGCACACTTGGAATCCGAGCATCAAAGATGCGTTGACAAAGCGCTTCATCAATTTTCGAACAAACGAAAGATGGGAGGTGACGAATTTAGCCAGACGTATATGGAGAAGTTGATAAAGGTTCGCATACGTTATAGTCTCTGTTGAGAATAAGAAAAACATTCTTAATGACTTTTGGCACTAATTAATGGTGAAAAAATTCGAATATAATGTTTTATTTTTACGCTTTGTTTGTCACAGGACATGGATGAGACTTTCTTGCAATTCAAGGCGCACAACGAGAGTAAAAATATATTCAAAGCTGCGCGAACACCCGCTGTGTTTTTCGCTATAGCCGTTACGATGTACATTTGCTCGGGAGTCTTCGGTCTAATAGGAATATACACAGTCGCGAACATATGCAATCTCGTTATGGGAATTGCTCTGCTTACACTCGTACTTTGGGCGTACATCAGGTCAGTATTTAACCATTGGGTTATTAGGTAATTAAATAGCATTGCCGTGAAAAACGTGGATAACTGTGAATACTTTTTTTGCGACACAGATATAGCGGCGAGTTTAGCGAGATCGGCACACAAATAGACGATCTCGCAAGTATGATCTGGGAAAACGTAAGTAAAATATTAAGTACCATAAAAAAAGTCACTTGCTTGCTTTGAACAAACCGTATCGTCGTGTTTGACCCATAATTTTTCCAAACTTAGAAATTAAAACAAAATCAGACCTCACAATGTCTTTAATAAATCGTTAAATTAATTTCAAGCTTTTCACTAATATAGTTATCGAACCCTAACAATACAGGTACAAAAGCTCATTGACATAGCTATTATATATCTCTGGATATTCAGTTCCCAAATGAAAAAAAAAAAAGATTTAAAATTTCGTCAATTGAAATCTACAAATTTCGTTATTAAGTATACTATAGTTTTGATGCTTCGGCCAGAATTTCCTTATAAATACTCTTAAATATAGATAAAAAAACATTGGCACGAACCCTGAGAGCTCCGTGTAAAAAGAAAAAGAAAAAAATCGAAAAGCTATAATCGCATTAGTCAGCCACATAGTACGGAAGTCCTAACTAATATCTAGTATTTTTCTATTTCAACAGGCCTGGCTATGCGCTCATCTAATACATAAAATAAGATACCTGATCCTCTCTTTTATGCTCACACTCGCCGCTATTCCTACCTATACCGTCGTTTACACACATTTTCGCAAACACGGTTACATCTGATCCCACGCTTCTCTACCGTTGTACCTACTTATGATTTATCTTACTTTCAGACTGAGTTTTAACGAATGAATTCTGCAACGCTTATTTAAAAAAAACAGAATATCTACATATACTTTAAATTCTTAGATCCTAAATTATTTTTAAGATTCGCTCAATACTATCTATCTGAATCTCGAACGATTATTCTTTGCGTCGCAATATCGTTCTCTTTTCTTTTTTTCGTTTTGTTATTTTTTTCCCCGCCATAATCCAAGTGCTCGTGGGATCCAGACGCACTAAGGTACGATTTATCGAGCATGTTATACCGTTCAGATCCAATTTATAGCTAAGCTACAGCTAATTTATCCGTAAAAAAATGATACGAATAAGAAAACAACGAAAGTACTATATTTGTATGTATATAGTTTAAAAAAACATTTGCAACCAATTTTTCGAGTCTTGCAAAGCTTATCACTGCCATCCTCGATGTTCGAAGATCGCTCTTACGAGATTATGTAATAAATATTACCGTTTTTCTTTGTTTAGTTCATGAAACCGCTATATCAACAATTTGTGGAAAAATCCGTCTCCGTCGCTGTCGCACAGGCTGCCCAAGTAGCGACAAACACGACGTTAAACGCAACCGGAATGACCGCCAATGGCAAGCTAAAACATACGTAATTCCTCTGTCCCTTGCGTTGTCATGTCGCAACATCGCATCTCCCTATTTTTTTTTCTGAATTTATATACGTTGATAACAGAATCCCGTGGAAAACTAACAAAAAAAAACAAACGAAACATGAAAATTTCAATTGTCGCATGATACATTTTTTTTTCGATAAATCGTCTTTAAAGTTCAACACGAGAGTGGCACGTAACGTCGACTGTCTCTCCGGTCGCAAAACGGAGGTAATGTTTTCACCGTCGCGACTTGCGAGACACTCAACGTTCGCAGTTGTAACGAAGAAGCTTGTGAATGTATGTACAGTATTTCCTGATTATGAATCAGTGTTAGATTGTTGAAAAAAAAAGATGAAAAAAAAAAAAAACATTACGATTGTACTGTCTAATGATCAATAATATTTACCATTGTTATAGAAATAAAGTCTTGTAGTAACTAGTGATATTGTCATTGAAGCACCGAATGCTTGGGCGGTCGACATTTTTTTTTCGAGATCCAAGAGTTTTTTATATTAAAAACGTGGAAAAAAATTCGAAGGCGGATATGAGAGATTTTTTTTCGTTCGAGTAAAGCTTTCATTTGCGAAAAAGAAAACATAAAAGTAAACGATTTTTTGGGGCAACTCGTGTATTCTGTACTCAGCGAGTACTTAGCATACAGGATGCGATCGTAGCAACGAGAGTCTCATGCCATATTAACACTGTTAGATTATTTAATTCTTGCCAGCATTTGCCCGTATATTTCAATATTTTATTCCTGGTTGATGCTATATTGGATGTTTAGAAACTGTTTTTTTTTCTTATTTATTAATTATTCGAATTTGATTTCTTTAAATTTTTTTCATTTCACAATCACGACGATGTTTCGACGTTGTTTGTGGCTGTAGAAATTTAAGGTATTTGTTAGAAAAGCCTTTTACAGGGAAGCATTGGAACGAAGGTGCCATTCGGGGGTATATTCCTACGCTTAGCTCGACGAGATATGCGAACGATTTATATTACATTTTAAACAATTCAATGTAACCGCCGAGAATATGAAATGTTTTTGCTTGTAACACATATATTTCAAAGCGATTTTTAACTTTTTTTTTCTTTATTTTTCTTTAGTTTCGTTGAATTCTTGCATTTTTTTGTCCAAAGCTTTCCGTCTTCGATAAACTCTCGATGTGATTTCAAGATACAAGAATTGTGATTTGTTGATGGCTGATGCGAAATTTTTAATGATGTACGCGACAATTTCTTGCGACAAAAGACTCGCGAATCGCGAGAAAATTTGGAAAAGATCGCTTTATACATTTTTTCACTATCCAAAAGCGTTGCATGCGTGATTCTCGAGTAAAGAGGAGAGGTGTGCGGATCGATCTACAAGGATTCTCGAATGACTCTGAAACGCTAGTTAAAAATTTTTGCTAATCGTATATATAAAGCTAAAAATAAACGATCTGTGGAACTTGTTCGTAATAGAGTTTAAAGTCGCGGTGTGTACATTTTAGAACATTATTTAGCAATAATATATCGTTTCAAATGAACATTTTTAATTAACACCCGAAAGCAGCTCACGTTTTTAATTTCTACATTATATTATATATATATATATTCAAAACGGCGAAATAACTGTATGAAAAAAAAAAATGAAACAACACAACCAAATTGCTATAATTGTGGTGTATGAACAAAAAAAAACATTGGGTAGGAATAAAGACATATTTTTGTATTTATAACACCAATTTATTTTACTTTATTAATGCCGTATGTTCAATTGAAAAAATTACAAAGCTAACGATTGCGTTAATCTTGTAAAAGAGTTGGGTGCTACGAATTTCAAGTATGAAACATTTCTATAAAAAAAATCGTAAAAAAAAAAAGAAATACACTTCGGTCCGTATTCATTCCGTCCTTTATCTCTGATGGTTACGAATATCGTCCAATCTATACAAATTGTTATTTTACTCGAGAGAAAAAAACTATCTTACATAAAGTAAAAATATATTTTCATTCCTATACTAACAATCTCTATGATTCGTGCGCCCAACTCCGTCTTAAAAAAAAAAATCTGCCTAAACGCATCGAAGGGAAGATCTGATTTTCAAGTCTTGAACATTCTTTTCACCATTTCGTTGCAGTGGATATTCGCTCGTCGCAAGCAAGATCTGTAATGTCGTAATTTCAATATGGCCTGTTTATTGCTCGGCTCGATGCTGAGTAATGCCGTGAAATCTTGAACGGCCCTCTCGTAATCCTTCAGTTCACCGTAGGCGTAGCCTCGCCGGAACAGCGTTAGTACATCCTTATCGTTTCTCGACAATACTTTGCTGCACAATTCGATTACGTGATAATAATTATGATGCTTTCCCTGACAAGCTGCCATATTATTATACAACTTTAGTCGCAACGTTTGTATATTGTCGTAAAGCGTTTTGTCCAATTCAAGATCGTCTATGGGTTCGAGAGTAATGAGAATTTTACAAGCTTTGCTGAATCTATAGAACGCGTCTTTGAAACGCGGCGCACTAAATTCCGAGTCTTTGAACAGTTTAACGCCCATATTTTTGTACTTCATTGCAATATTGAATTTTTCTTCTGGTGTCCATTCCCATATCGGTTTGAATCTTTCGTGTTTCAGCAAAGTAGCTTCGAAGGATACTTCTTTCGTTTCAACATTCCCTGCGGGATCCGGCAGAAAGACTGTTATTCGTGATTTTTCACAGTCCTTCATCAGTTGTATCGCTCTTTCGATTCGTTTGTCGACTTCGCAGTCAGCTTCACCTATTATTAAGGTTACCTCGCCGCTTCCGCTCAATATTGTGCTGTGCTGTTCTCTTAGGAGATCGGAAAGGTCGCTGTCATCCGACTTTGCGCCGATATCGGCGCGTTGTATGTTTTCTATCTTCACAACGCATGTTGAACCTTCGATGGGTTTTTGACTGATTCTTGAGACACCGGGTTTTAGGATTTCCTTCGTAATGCAACCCTCCGCAATCTCATCGACAACACGACGATGGTAATCCATGACGGTGCCAGGATAACCTTCGATACCTGTGAAAATATTTAACGTTTTTTTCATTATTTTGATCGCCAATTGGACGCAAATTCAAAAAATGTGCAAAGGCTCACCTCCAAGGAGTCCGCTGTTTTTTTTGCGTCGTTGAGGACAGTCCAGTCACTCTAAAAAAATATGACGTTCAAAGAGAAATAAGAATCGCAAAAAAAAAAAAGATTTTTGATTATAGTTCCTTATCGACAATGAAGGATTTTTAATATTCAAATGGAGGCAATGGATTAAAATTAATCAGCAAAATACAATTTACGAATAAGTATTTTATGAAGAAGAATATTCTAGACTTTTCTGTTCATGTAATTTTATAGAAATTATGATGATAAACTGATTGAATTTTCAGAGTTTTTAACACAATTCATTTATTTTTTTTTTTCGATATTCGACGACTATAAATTTTAGTTTCGTAAGAAATTCATTTTTATTGTAATTTTTCGACAGGTAAACAAAATTATTTCAATCTTTCTCAACCATCTTTATGACAAAATAAATTTACTATCCCGACTAGAAAAACACCGAGCGGGAGGTTAGGAAAAAGAATTACGAATCTGTCATTACTTAATGAATAAGAGAATAAACAAATCAAAGCGTGAATAATTATTCGATATTTTTTTTTTTTATTGTCATTTACTTTGTACACTAACCTCCAAACGGTCACCGAGTCATCAAAAGTTATTCCCACTTTGCTTCATCGATTATAGACACATTTATGACTTGTAATCCGTATTATGGAATGTTAAAGAAGCACTTATCAGTCTACTGTTCGCAGTGTAAACTGGGTAAGTAGCTAAACTCTTCCACTACTGAATGAACTCATTGCACCTCTGTATGGATACGGTAGCGTGCGTATGTATTGGTCGATGGAATCAGCAGATTTAGAAACAGTGGTGCTCGAATGGCCTTCGCTGGCTACTTCCGATAAGGATACGAATTCTAATTTTTTTTTCACAATTGTCAAATATATTTTCCTGAATTGTACAACAATATTGACCATCATCTAAATTGGCGCAATATGTAAAAAAATATCTTTTTTAACGTCTATCGTGATTTTCTTAATGAACAAAAATAATAATACCGGTATTTGATATGATTCCTTGAATGGTTTTATTTTCATTTAATCAACGATTTTTTTTTTCGTATATACATCACTTGCCTCATAATTTTGTATGCCTAGAATTCAAAACAAACTAAACACACATATCTACGCTCGTTACATTGTTTTTAAACGAGCGATTCCATCGACGCGATCGTACAATGTCTGAACAAAAATATTGACACTTATTAAACGTTGAGACATTTTCGGGTGTCATTGCGTTTTTCCCTATCTCTCCTAGCAAAGGAACACATTGTAAACTATCGTATCCGGCCCCCTTTTCAAATTATCATCAATCTAAATCCATTAATCGCATTTCCTCCCCTCAAATATATTTCATCTCTCTGAGGCGATAGAAGCGGTCGGGACGCGACAGCGTTAACATATCGACGCTTCTCCGTGAACGTCACGAGAAATTAACGATAAACACGATTTAACAGTTTTCTTTTTCATTCATATCGGTGCGTTTGTCGTGCGAGAGAAATGGATCAAGTTACGGAATTCAAGAAAGTCTTCGACGAGTTTCGTCCGATGCTGGATTCCTGGTGGCCTTATGTGTTCGGATTGATCGTCGGAATAATCGGTGCCATCAGGTATACACGACGCTCGAGATTATTTTATTTTCTTTGCATGTACACGCATGAAATTTTAAATCGACATGAAATTCTTCGGCGGATCTGAAGCTGCAAGATTTTTAGATCTTATATGGCCGGACCGATGTGTCCTAACGATGATCGGATAGATGGAAAAATCGTTGTTATTACGGGTGCAACGAGTGGTATAGGGAGAGAAACCGCTCTGGAATTAGCGCGGCGAGGCGGACACATTATCCTAGCAGTCAGAGACGTTATTTCCGGTACGAAAGTAGCCGACGAGATAAACGCACTTCCGGGTGGAAAAGCTGAAGTAAAAATCTTGGACCTCGCATCGTTGAAGAGCGTTCGAGAATTCGCGGACAAATTAGGTATGTACTTTCGATTATTATAATTTTATTAATCGCATCAAATAAACAAATTATTCAAATGTTGATCTCCTATCATGAAAAAAATCACTGTTCGAAGTAAATAAATGTTTGGCTACAATTTTTTTAATTGAAAAAAATGTTAAAATTTCGACAACGATAAGGTTTTTCTAAAACTAAATTTTTCTTGCACTTACATCGCTTTTTGGCAAATTTAGATAATAAAAGCCAAATATTTAAATAAATTTGTCTAACAATATTTATTTGATATTTTTTTTCCTCTGTAGAAGTAAACGAGATTGATATTCTCGTGAACAACGCGGGAATAGCTTTTCACCCTTTCAAAATGACTGAGGAATGCTTCGAGTTGCATTTCGTTACGAATTATGTTGGTAAAAAAAAGCAACACATCTATTCGCATCTATCAGAAATTGTCGTCTTCGATGAGGAGGAATGCCGGATGAAATGTTTTTTTCTTCGTATTGTAGGACCTTTTTTATTGACGCAACTTCTCCTACCGAAATTGGAAGCCGCCGAACAGGGAAGAATAATTAATGTCACGGCTCAGGCGCATTCCGCAAGTACGATGCACTTGGATGACTTAAACTTGGAAAGGAAATACAGTGCCCGAGATGCGTTCGGACAGAGTAAATTGGCTCTGGTGTACATGACGATGTCTCTGAGCAAATTACTCAAAGGTGAAAAATGCATAATTAATTCGTTTGAGTACTCTACTCGCGATCTCTATGTTTAGCAGTTTTCCAATTCCGCAAAAACAATACAAATTCCATTGAAATTTGTTTAATAACAAAACCTATCCGTTCTGAGAATTACAAAACTGCTTAATATAGAGAATTTGAAAAAAAAAATTAATTATTCGTGTTGCAAGACACAAATGTAACTGATTATTACGCCGTATAACTCTTAAACTGGACGATGAAACAATTTCTTTTATATGTTTCACTTGTAGATACCAGAGTTACCTGTAACGCTGTAAATCCGGGTTTAGTTCGAGGAACTCGACACATGAGAAATTCTCCCATCGAACACGGATTTTTGATTAAATTCGCGATGTATCCATGGATGTGGTTACTGATGAAAAATCCAATTCAGGGAGCGCAGACTACGATTTTCGCAGCGGTGACGAAGTCATTGAACAAAACGACTGGAATGTATCTGAGGTAATAGAATTTGTGTACTTAAGAAAATAAAAGCATTATTACCGAATTAATTCGATACACTTGAATCAAAAAATAAAATAATTGTTCGTTTCAGTGATTGTGAGATAAAACAACCGACGCCTCCCGAGTCGATGGCAACGGAGGTTTATGAAAAATCGATGTCACTCGTTCGACCGTACATGCAAGTTACTCAAGCGGAAGATCGTCCAATTCAAAAGGGACGCGAAACGATCGACGAAGAATCTTAAACTTTATCTTCTTTTTCCTTTTTATCGATCGTTCGTGTTCTTTACTTCTTGAATTCTCGATCGACGCAGACGAATAACAAATAAATTTCGGTTGTTTTTTAAATACAATTTTATTTCATTGTTTCGAAAACATTTTCAACATGCTACATACCATGAAATGTTTCGGTTCAGCTGGCATTTAATTTAGTCCATTTTTCGCTCGTTACCCACAACCACTTTGCTGTCTTATCGTTTTTCGCTTCTTCTGATATTTCGGCCTTTTCACAGTTGCTAAATCAACAAAAAAAAAAGAGATCGTATCACTAGCTAACGTATTCTATCAATACGCAGAGTGTTACGGAAATATTAGTCGGGGATAAATGATTAGAAATTAGTTACGAAAAGTCTGAATTGAAGTTATTTACAATAATGTCCAATCTTTTCATTGTACCTATAACATACTTGATAACTGCGCTTTATGATTCGTTTTTATGCTTCTTGGATATAATTTTTCTATGGGTTGAATATTTTACTAATTTACAGCGACATTCTGTTAACTTACCTGAAATATAAACCGGTTTCATTCTTCAATGTCGGTTCCAAAGCCGCATAGAGTACAGTTTGAGCGCCTTGTTTCGGTGATTTGATAAACATCCAGAGAAAGGGTTTTACAAATATACCGCTTAAGGTACTATTAAAAAAGGACATGTGTCGTGTGATCTCGGTATCGACGATACCGGGATGAACGGCGTTAACGGTAACTCCCGTTCCTGCATAAAGAAACATATCATTTTAACAAATTTTACGATCGACCAAATATCAGCCATTTTCAGTATAATTTACAACTATATCACCTGCTAATCTTTTTGACAATTCTCTCGTAAAAAGTACGTTAGCCAATTTACTTTGGGCGTAAGCATCGGCGGGATCGTAATTTTCCGTACTATTGAGATCGGCGATTTTTATTTTACCCCGCAAATGCGCGGTACTCGATACGTTAACAATCCGCGATGGAGCTGAAGCTTTAAGACTGTCCAGCAGTAAATTAGTGAGCAAAAAATGCCCCATATGATTAACTCCCAGTTGAGTTTCTATACCATCTTCGGTAACACTCTTTGGACATCGCATCACTCCAGCATTGTTTATGAGAATATCCAATCGCGAATGTTCTGAAATAAAAATGATATATTTTTCATAAATTCTTGAGACTCACGAATTCATGGAAATGTTCATTATTTTATATTGTTTTCTTAGCTCTAACCTTTCTTAAAAGTTTCAGCAAATTTTCTAATACTCGCCTGCGACGCCAAATCGCATTCCCTGCAGTAAACGTATTTATTTTTTGTGGACAGTACTATCTCTTTGCGCGTCTGTGAAATTCAAATTTATAACATTTGAAACTTTTGAAAATTGTTATCTCAACATTGAGATCAAAATTAATAAGCAAGTGGCATTTTGAAAATAATTTTATGATAGTAAAAAAAAATTTAAGGTAATTGTCAATTTTTTTTTTTTCGTTAAAAAAAAAAACCTTTTTTTTCCAAGCCGTTTCCGTACCGTTTCGCATTTGAACAAATCGCGGCAAGCCATAACAACTTTTGCTTCTCGAAGGGCCATCGCCAGAGCGACTTCCTTGCCGATTCCCGTATTCGCACCGGTTATGATGACAACTTTGTCGGTTAATTTTTCTTTGCCATCGTAAGAGCGACCACCAGTTCGATCCCTTAAGAAAAAAAAGGACGTCTCGTCAAATTATAGTTATTTTATTATTGTTCTAACAGAGAAGAGCAGAAGATTTTCGTAGTGTATAAAATGTGAGGTTAGATGCGTAGTCCAGAGTGTTGTTTTTTATATAGTTTTGGCGAGTTGAATATTACTTTATCAACAAGGCGGCTCCGATCATCGAGGCAGTGGCACTCGCTATTAACAGCGGTTTCGAAACTGTTAAACGCATTTTGTACAAAATTTGTTTAAAGATCCAATTAAAGGCCGTATTCACGCATTGTTTACGTCTGCTAACCGTGCCGAACGAGATGAATGAACTGTTCAAGACGGCCCGTGAGAGTTGAGAACCACGCGATGCTCGAGGCCACGTGAACTTTCACTCTCGTGTCATTGTAATTGTGCGTACGCAACAGATGATCCGTCGGGCAAAGTGCCTCGATCTCGCGTATTGTTATTATTTTTGTCGGTTCATTATTTAAGTGTCATTCTCCGAGCGTACCGGGTGTATCGCGTTATTTTGCCGGGTGTGGATAACAAGAATATCGCATTTCAAAACCTCTGCGTGTTAACTATCTTTTACGAAACAGTTACCATTCAATATATTTCCAAACACTGTGTTTGTCTCTCGCTAATTTTCATCGTGATTGGATCCACGGACTTTGAAACGCGATGATTTCACAAAAAGTTTTTCGCATCGCGCAAACGACAAGAATCTTTCAGAGAATTTTGGCGCAGCAGATTTTGAGTGCAGCACGTACGGTAAGGGACTTAGGAACACAATTTTCATAGATTTTATTGGAGTCAAAATTATTAACAATTAGTGACTTTTTATTGTTTCCAAGGCATAGTCAAATTTCATTTATTCCGGCGATGTTTTTGTATTATTTACACTGTGTTTGAGAAGTTATAGACTTTTGTCTGAAAATAATGATAACAACAATAATCCATGTACCATTTTTTTTCAATAAATCCTCATTAATACTTACTAATTAATTTTTATATGTATACCAATTGCATTTTATCGACGGTACACGATTTTCATTAGGTCCGGATAAGTCGATCTTTGCAGAGAAAACTTCCCATCGGAGCGTCTTTCACTTCCTTCGCATTACTTGGATTAAAGAAACAATCCAAAGATACTTCCATCACCGCCAGAGAAGTTTTAATCGCCAAAGCTGATGCATTGTTTGAACAGGGAGAATATAAACAGATCTACGATATACTGCAAAATTATAGAGTAACTATAAACATTACCATTCTATTTTATAACTCATATTTGTATCTCATATTCAGTCAGAACTTTAATACCAGAGATGAGATTCATAAACTATAAAAGAAAAACAGAAATAGTTGATGCAAAACAATAAAAAAAATTGAGTTAATGTCCATATGATTATTATTAATGATTTGCAACTTCATATCGTTAATTTTTGTCGCGTGTCTTTCGTATAACTTTCTACTATAAGAATCCCTTCAATTAAAACAAAACACTGATTACAGTTTTTGTAAAATTAATTACAGGACAATAACGATGTGGAAATATTGTGGCGACTATGCAGAGCTCTGTACAACATGTCGAAAAGCGCCAATGATGTTGAAGCTAAGAAAATGATCTATGAGGGCTATGACTTGGCTATGAAAGCTTTGGCAATCAAGGAGGACAATTATGCGGTTCACAAATGGATCGCCGTTCTCTTGGATAGTAAAAGTAGTTATGAGGGCAAAAAAGCACGAATTCGTGAGCTGCACAACGTGAAAGAGCACATGCTGGTAATTCTTGAATGTTGAACAATTTATTACGTAGAAAAAAAGCGAATTCGTAAATTTTTTATTTTTTTTTCAGAGGTCAGCCGCCCTGAATCCCAAGGACGCTACGATTTTTTATATGATCGGCAATTGGTGTTACCAGGTCTCCGATCTCGCGTGGTATCAGAGAAAAATCGCCGCAGCGATATTCGGCGAGCCGCCGAACTCGTCGTTCGAAGAAGCTTTAGAATTCTTTGAAATTGCCGAGGAGATCGAGCCCAATTTTTATAGCCATAATCTTCTTATGCTCGGCAAATCTTATTTGAAATTGAACAGAAAGGAAGACGCATTAAAATACTTGAAAAAGGCTTCGGAATACCCAGCGAGAAACGACGACGATCTTAAGGCGAAGCAGGAGGCTACCAAACTACTCGGTAGTATGTAAATGTTGAAAACGTTACGGGTAATGGTTAGCCTACGTTACTGTAGTTATAGATATAAAACATATTATTATTGTCGGATACAAACATATTTCGCGTTGGACACAGTAGAGTTTCGTTCTTCGACAAAAGGTCTTTGCGAAAAAAAAAAAAAAGAAAAAAACCGTAGCAGGCGAACTTCAGGCTTATCATCGATTATTAGGTGAAGGAAGTTGACTAATTTACTATTGTTATAAATTTATCTATATACATGTATTTTTCTACCTTTATATACACTCACATAACTATACATTGTACGATTTTTTAATCCTTAAAACGATAGACTGACTATAAACAATATGTGATTGAATACGAGAGGAAGGATTCAATTAATTTTTCTCGGGAATATAAAATTTACAATGAAGATTACCGTTAACAAGATGACTCGTCAACGATCGACTTCGCACTCGTTGTCAGAGTCGAGATGCGAACCGTGTCTTTTAGTGTTTCTACGACTCCGTCTGCGATATCGTCGCGGTTGCACCTCAGGGTACATGGGATACTGCAGTCTAAGAGGTTCTTGATGCACGTAGTTTTCCGGCGCAAAATGATTCAAATTTCTCAAGTCACCGGGAACAGCTACGGCTGGTGGAACGTCGAGTATTCTTCCTCCTTGATAATTTTGTATCGCTCGGATGTGATGACTGTTGACCAACACCGGCTGAACGCACAGTTCGTGGCCGCAGGGACAAGGATATTGTATCATATACATCGGTCCGTTCCTCATGTAAACCGGAGGTTGCACTCTCACCGGATCCAATGGATGTTGTCGGGGACGAGCAACAGGCATTTCGTCACGATTAACGTAAAGGCTTTCTGCAAAAAAAAAAACAGTTTCTCTTCATTAATAATAAAAGACAAATGTTACATATTGATAAAATCAGTGCGGCAACAGTAACAATTATTGTACAAATTTTCACTCAATTTTTCCAAAACGACATATTAAAGAAACTGAATATGGAATTTTTTTTTGAATACGAAGAAATTTACGAAACTTCGTTCTAAAATCTGTTATGCTAAATTTCCTGATACTTACAAACAAAAATCGAAGTTTCTTGCTTTCGTAGTCTATTTGATGTCTCAGTTCTTCACCTCAGAAGATATGTCACAGGAGTGATACTTCTCGTGTACGAAAGGTGTCCTTTTATAGCTGTTGATACAGTTGACCTGTGATTTTCGATGCGTGGAGGAGGGATAGGTAATTTCGTCCGATAACTCGTCAGCCGATTTGTCGAATATTTTTCCGTTCAACTCGGGTCAATCCCACTGCCTACCTGACATTTTATACACAAAACTGTTCTCCGATCGTTCAACTAATACCTCGTTGGTTCGTATACAATATTTGTAGCGCAACGGAAAGTGAAAAAAAATGTTATCAAAGATATCATTTTATAAGGATACTATTTATTGGTTTGCGAAGAAGAAAAAAAATACACTTCTCTTAACACATACATATGCGTATAATTTACCTTATTAATTTTTTTTTAATAAATAATAATTTACTCGGTAAGCCTACAGAACAGGACACTGGGAATGAACTTAAATGTAACTTTCTCTCGCTCTTGTAAATATTAATATCTATAAGTCTTATAAACTATTAAGTATATATAGTATCTATAATTTCAAATCATTCGTCGAAACTCGTATCGCTATTATTGTACACCTTAGTGTCGCCCTATTGTCATGTTAATTCTACGTCACGGTTCAAGTGCGCCACGTCATTTCTTTCTAAAGTACATAGCCATACGACGTGCATCGAGTTACAATAATTGAATGATTGTTCCAGCGATTCTTGTCTGCTGAGAATAATAATTACAGAAATGTTTTCACAAACCTTTGTCGCGCAAACATTATCAATCTTTGTCCGATAGAAAAATATCAATTGAGTTGTTGTCATTAAATTTTTATTATTGTTATTAAGACTATAACGGTTGACATTTTTTTTTGTAGTATTTCCCGTTATTTTTTTAATCGATGCTTTTACGTTTTGAACAATTCGTTGATTCGTAACGGTTCACAAAAGATTGTAAAAACATTTATTTTTTTCCTTAAGTCTCTCTTAACGGGACTTTACGGCAGAGACCTCCTTCAACCCCTTTCTGTCGGAGGCCTTTTTTTTTCACATCGGATTGCCGGACGCGTTGAGCCTTTCCACTTCGATGCTTCAGGTACTTTCGCGACAGAAAAGGGCGAATTATGAATATTGTCGGTAAGGATTCCGGTAACGATCACATTAATCGGAAAGGGTTGCATTATTTGCACGTGTATTCCTCGGTGCGCTCGGTACACGTGTCGCAGTGGACCCTGCAGCACCAGTGAAACTTGCATCGGCATTGCCAGGTCCGCGTGAATTGATGAGTGTTGTAGCCTCGTCCACAGCACATAAGGTCACAGCCGTCCGTACCTGAATTTACCAAAGAAACTTAAAAACAAAACATTCATTGATATTTTTCTCGTGTTTTTGACGATTATTCAGAGATAAACAATTTTTGGCAGCTTTTCCCGACTCACCTTTGCTCGTCCGATTGCACGATCGACCTTGAGTGCCGAGACTCCCCTGTGCGAGATCGGGTTCGCAATAATTCGGCGATGCTTCGAGGAACACGAGTTCACTTCTCTTCGGAATTCTCTTCTGACTCATTCCCGGCCCACCGCTCACCTTCGTCCTCTTCAGTACTAAATGCGGCCTCCGCGGTTTACCCGATTTCTTCAGGGGTCTACGATCGCTTCGTGAATTCGTGAAGTCCAACGTCGCACCCTGAGACTTTGCGTCGTTGCCGAGAATCGGCACGATCTCCATTGAGGACGAATGCGTCAGGAAATCCGAGGCCTATTTTTTTCAACACACAATCATTGATGAGTTATCGATTCATCATTTTTAAAATTAATTTTAATCGAAATTCTGTAAACTTCAATCCATGAAATTCACCAAAAAAGAAGATGCGGCTATTAATTCTGTATTTCTTTCCACACAAAATCTGTTCACAAAATTTTATATTTTTTAATTCATCGATTTTCTTTTGATCTTTTTTTTTTACAAGGAAATATATTTTTATATTGAATCACATTGTGAATCTCAACGAAATAAATTGCCGGAAAATTGATTGTAAGTAATTAGATTAGGTAATAGCGATTAAAATTTTTATCGTGTAACTTTTGCGTAATTCGATTGCGCCTCGAATATATTTTTTTGTTTTTTTTTTACGCGAGTAAAATTACACAGGTAGAAGGCCTGTAAAAGTAGTCTGACGAATGCGTTTTGCGCTATATACCTGAATCGTGGGTGGTGGCGGTGGCGTTATAGCCATAACCGGTCGCGCACGATAATATTTCTTCATGAGTGCATCGCCGATCTGTCGAAAGCTCGGCAAAGTTCTCCAGCATGTTCTCACAGTGCAGGAACCGGAAACGCCGTGGCACTTGCATTCGGTTTGCAACAGGGCCTTTACTATCTGAAAAACAACCGAAAAAAAAAAAATAAAACAAAAGAACATTTAAAAAAAATGTATTGCGATGAGAGAACGTTGAAACTCGAGTATTAGTTCACCTGCACCCAAAACTTCTCTATATAAATAATATTATACGTATATACACCAGTTGGGATAAAAAAAAAAGGAAAAAAAAATATTCACGAGAGACTCGATCGTGTATGCGTCTTATGTAAATCTTCGCCGAACGACGGGAGTAACTCTCGAGTTCTCGTAAATCGTGACTCGGCGCCGCAAATGCGAAAGGAAAAAAAAGAAAAAGAAAAAAATGTAAGAAGAAACGAGCATTGCAGGAGT
The DNA here is from genome assembly GCA_964006125.1 of Cryptus viduatorius. Taxonomy (NCBI): domain Eukaryota; kingdom Metazoa; phylum Arthropoda; class Insecta; order Hymenoptera; family Ichneumonidae; genus Cryptus; species Cryptus viduatorius. Next base: position 9,181,453 of record OZ023222.1, on the reverse strand, counting down.
GTAGGACAGAGAGGTGGACCGAGAAAGAAATTCAGGTTGCACCGGGCGCGGTGAGTCTCTCGTTGGCGAACTTCCCGGGTCCGGTCGCACAAAGGTAAAATACCGACAATGAGACCGTGTCAATGTCCCTGTCGAATTCGTTGCTCTCGATTCTCGTATATTCATAATAAGGACAGTCGTAAAATTTGTCAGAGTTGAAAAAAAAAAGAAAAAAAAAATGTTCTCTCTCAGCGAAAGAAATATATTTATTGTCTACACGAGAAACGGGGGTTTACAAGCCTTACGATGGTTTTCAATATACATATATTTGTTTGCGAGGTCTTTGCGCTCTCTTTCGCACTCTGATTTAACGGGCGTTGGGACTTTCTATTCACGAGGGGCTCATGGGAATCCAATTAGTCCGACAGCCACTCCTCGCTTGTGCGGGGATAGCGCTAATTAATCCCATCCAATTGATGCACCAATTTAACGTCATTGTACGACTTTTCTCGAAGAAATATCGTTATAAATGCATTACTCATACTGAGCGGTCATTATTTTTGTTACAGGTATAGGTACCCAGTAAAATTTCTTGGTCTTTTTCGACGGAAGGACAATAGTCAGCGTCCACGCTCTTCCGCGGATAGAACTCTCGCTGTCGAAACATTGTGCGCGAAGGGTGATTGGTTTGGCTTTATTGGCCAATAAATCAGTTATCGATATATAGCGCGCGTCTCTCCAAAGAATTGTTCATGAGTGAGAGATAATATCCCACAAGTTTGTCCGAAGCCCATTATCCGGCATATAGACATCTCGTTATTGATTCTCTTGCCTCGTTAAGTGAAATTACTCAACAACATCCGGAAATCAACAATTAACTCATTTTTCGGTGTCCATCAACATTATTCTGTTGATTTTGGATCCAAATTTTAATTAACCGTTTAAATTATTATTTGAAACAATCGATTTTTTGTTTCCGTCATTATTATGTCGATTTTTCCGTACACTGTTCATCGATCTCTATGAAAATTAATTCTTCGAAATACAATTTAATCTCTCGACTATTGATTCAAAGATTTTTCCAATTTCTTCATTTCGATTACTAAATATCCAAAGATCTTAATAATTCGATAATATCTAAAAGTAAAATGATCGGAAAATATTGATCTTGAAATCTCTATTGATCCGATACTCCAAAATAAATTGCGCGTATAATAAAAAAAAAGTTATTATGCCACAATTAATTGTATTAGCAAATCGCGTGATTATCGATTAATTCTTAGTTTCATATATCAACTATAGGACAACCCACGAATTTTCGTTATCGCGTATTGAAACGTGCGCCGGATAATATGTGTATAATAGTTACAGTGCGCATAGTGCGGAGGCCGGAATAGCCGTAGCATTTCGCATTTAATCGTGGAACCTATACTTTACGTGTACAGAGAGCTCGACGAGAGAGGCACACGCTCTCTCGCACCCGTATTTACAAGCAGTACAAGTTGTAACCGATCTCGATAGAGAGATAGATATCCACCCGTGGGCTCGGCCTGTCCGCGACGGTACCTATCCCGTTACCTGTTATTACCCCGACGTCAAGAGGGAGGGGGAGGGAGGGGGGGGGGGGGGAGGAGGGGATCGATTTACAGCATAATTCGAGGAAATCGGCACGAGCGTAACGAATCATTATTAATGCCCATAGACATGCGGTACCAAAAGCGTTACACGGCAAATATATATATATGTATCGATACCGACTGCAGGTAGTACAACGTATCCATAGATACACAGTTTCTACCCACGTGTGGCGGCGGCTTATTATATACAAAATAAATAACAAATAATCGGGTTTACCGATTGCGACGAATATTCAGGTACAGGTTGATTAATTTGTTTGGACTTTGTGCGACCGGTCGGATTAATTGAGTTAGTCGATCGCTGACAGCAGCTATTCAATTAGGCATATCGGCGGAATTATAAGCGGCTTTACTTTGACCGTTTCATGTTAATGTATATAGATGATAGCTGTGTAGATATGCGTTTACGTAGGTATGATTTCTCACCTTTCTTCCAGCTTTGTTGTTGTGAAGATTCATGAGACTTCGCGCGTCACCCTCGACCTCCCGCGCGTCCAGAAACCTACGCGCGAATCTGAACATTGAGAATTCATAATTAATTAAGGATACTCTGAGACTTGGATGTTGCTTCTCGTTACAAGCAACAAATTCATTTTAATGGTCGCTTACCTCATTCCGTAAGTTACGTCCGCGCTGCAACCACCCCATTCCCACCCGTTCGGTGGCAATTCTTTTCTCGTCCTGCAAAAGCATTGATAATTGATATTATTGTCGAAGAGATGTTGAAAAAATACGGTAAAACGAAAAGTGATACATTTACCGAAGTTTTTTTTTTTTTTTTAAGATCGCTTTAGACTGATTATTAATTTTCAGAATTTTTTAAATACGATAAATATTAATATAAAAAAAGACTTACCGAACCGCGGGTTCGCAGCCACAGGCGGTGATGTTTCCCCGACTGCAAGCTGCCGTAACAGCGTACGTTACACCAGCCGAGCTTATCGCGTACGTGAAAGCTGCTTCCCTGCTACCTGCGAACAAGAAAAAGAGAAAGTTCTTTCAGTAACTATTGCGTATTATGTATTCCACGCGCGTCTCGCAAACTACCGATTGTTATTACACACTATATTACTTGAGATTCGCCGATCTCATTGCAGCGCCGGGAACGAAGAACGAAGTGTCGAGACCGCACGTGATCGACGTGAACGTACTTCAAGGGATATATTTTTAAGATCATTTGTCATTTTCTTTTTTTTTTTATCGATTGGCATTCGCGTAGATTCTTTAAGAAACTATTTTATCGCAATTTCTAATTACGTTTGATGAGACGGAAAATGCAGATGCAAAATATTCCAATGCCGATATGTATACGAAATTGGTGTTTCGTGTGAAAGAAAGAAAATTTGTATTGTCAGACTCTCGGGACGTATAAAAGTGACACTGATTATTGCTATTGTTGTCACATCAGAGGCGTTGTTGTATGGCATTTGGCATTTGATAATTTGTATTTCTCATTTGGCCGATACGCATACATGGATTTATGTTTTAGTGTGTGCATACAGAGTTTTTCTTACACGGAAAACTTTCGCATAAACTCGAGAATAAGCCCCCGAGGACTTTGCGGTGCCCACACTCAGTTGCACCGGACGGTGCCGCGGCGCAAGTTGAGAGCGCGGGCGCGGGCCGTTTCTGTCATATTAATTTACAGCCGCGCTCTCCGCGGCCCCGACTAAGCGTGAGCACAATTAATTACCCGCGGAGAGCTTTCAGCTCGTTTGCCGTGTGAGATGAGTTACCGTTGCGCCTTCCACTGTTGATTTTTCTTGTTTCTTTCTTTCATTCATTCTTTTTTTTTTCTTTCTTTTGTTTCTTCCTCCCTTTTTGCCTTCCGTCTCACTCCCACGCGCGAGAAGTCTGCGTGCATATTGACGAGATGCGTCTTATTAGCTGTACCGGCCATTTTGACGTTAGAACTTTAAAGCTATTATTACGAATTGTATTGGAGAAGTTGTATCGCGACTTCTCGAAAATATATCTAAAAAAAGGCAATATTTTGTTGAAGACTCCGAGTTATTCGTAAAATTTACACATTTTTTTTTTTTCATTGCTTAATGATTTCTATAAAAGACTGTCGACCTTTGATCCCAAAAGAAAAGACAAAACTCTAAAGCGTTACAATAAATTATCTACTCAACGCGCAGAAAATAACTAATATATACCTACCAGACTAATGCAAAACCAGTTTTTGTGACTTACTGAGCGGATCCAGTGATTTTATATCAGTAATTTAGTAACGAAGTCTTTAACTCAATATAGTTGTACGATAAATCGGGGGACGATGCATTGCGTGACATCGAGAGCTGAAGGATCGAAGAATGTTTTCACGCCCGACGAGATATGCGAAAGGATTGAAACGATCGGATGAATTTCTAATCGCGAAGGGGAAGGAATTTAAAAAAAATACACGATGACGGTGCGCATCGCGTGTGCCGCGCCCCTTCAAAGTGTCTATCTCTTTCGCGTCATATATTCTTCACGTTACATAGTAATAGGCACCCCGACGATAAGCATTTGCTTATTTTGAAATTCCGTACTTTTTTTTTCTCGATCGAAAGAAGAAACTACTCAGAGTCGTCCGCCCAATGTCGACTGTCCCATACGTATCGATATACAACATCAGATCGAAGGTTCGTACGCGATACTCCACGCCCGCCGAGTGCATATAATCGCATGCAATACAGTTGCAGTGCAAAATCTGTCGAATTCGCACGGTAAAATTGACTCAGTTGCTGCAATCTTTGTCGCGAACATTGTATCATATCGTTCAGTTTCATCGTGCGACTTTGGTTTACACTAACCACTAGCATACTAGCGCATGATATCCGCGGCAGAAAAGAGATCGATATCGCTGTACGATCGGTTGCCTGATTTATAAGCCACCCGACGATAGCTATCTTGCGCTCGTCCCCCGTGTGTCGCAATGCAAGCCAATTTATGTAGCACGCGACATTCTGCCGTATGTCCGCGCTTGCAGATTCTGCATCGTTCGAACGGATTGGAGAAACGGACTCGTCCTTTTCTTTTAGCACTCCCTATGCCTGCATATAGCATTAGTGTGTGAGGATGTTTCGTATAATCATACTGCAAAAGGAGATTCCATTATCCAGCAAACTGGGTCCAGACACTCGTTTCTGTAGTTTGCTGCATAATAACGAAGTTTAAAGAGGCTAAAGTCTATTTCCGGATAGAATGAAACGATCACTGTGAAAAAAATGTTCGACTGAAAATCGATCGATCGATTGGTACCAATCGATTTTTTTCAAACCAAATAGTGTCAAATCGATTTTTTTAAAAGCAAATCAACTGAATAATAAATTTCATAATGCTATCGACAACTATTAATCGCTTATAATCAATAAAAATTAATTCGAACCCCCGTTTAATCATCACCCGAAAAAGGCTACCTGATCGGCATGTGAACTATCTACCGACTCTTCACGATAACCCTTTATTCTGCGGCTTCGTCTCGACTGATCTCCACTATACCTCATCGTCCCTCCTCTTTCGGTGGATGGAGAACCCGTAGTTTTTGCGGTAGCATTCCCAGGAACCCAATTTAGAGAAGCCATCATCTCACAAATTCTTTTACCGTATACGATATAGTGATAAAAAAAAATAAAAAATTCCCATCAGCTAACGTTCTTCTGTACCGATGCAGTTTTTGGTATGATCGATGATTATTTCATCATCAACGGTTAATACTTCATTGTAACGGACAGTCGGCTTGTCGTCCTTTTACGGTTTTGCTTTACGAAGGGAGTCATGTGAAAGCGAGTGACTCGACTTCGAGTATGACGAGTTGGTTCTCCCGAGAGAAAAGAGAAGCTTCAACTTCCTGTGTGCGTGCGCGTTCATCTTTTATGCCTTTCCGTATTCTCTCGTGAGAGAGTTGCACGGACAACGGCATGTACCGCGCGAGACTCACCAAAGTCGGATGAATTTATGCCGAGTGTTTATGTCAATGGTCGGCAAGGCTCACATCTATTTAGTGTCGGAAGACACTGCCGACTGTGCCTGCAACCGAGGAAATTTATCGTTTCGTCGCGAGAGCCTCCTTCTTCTTCGTATACGTAAGTATATGTTAGAACATATAGTATCGAGTGTATATATGCCATCTTATATACCACAGAGGGGCGCTTTATGGCCCGAACCGATCCTCGCGAGAGCTTTCCATAAATTCATTTCAGCTGTAAATTGCCGCGGAGCGTGCCAAATGAGAACCGCTTCCATATTAGGATCGCGAGCCCATTGCCTTCGGGGCGAACGCGAATGCGAGACACAGTTTGCACTACGCCTCACGACGATGTACGACAACGAGATCGTGATCTATATTTTCATATCGTATTCAATATCTATCGTCGAAAATATGAGAAAAAGGGTTGCATTAAAAATCAATGTATTCACGAGTCCGCGAGTAGATTGGTTTGGATTGAATCGTAGAGAAGATTAACGATGATGAAAGAAAAAGAGAATTGCCTCGGGTTAAATAATCGATGAATAAATGACGAAAGACTCGATATTCTCTATAAATTCCGTCAAAGACTGCAGAAATGATTATTTTGCATGAAAAAAAAATTCAGTTAGAACAAATATGGGACTGAAGTATCGTAAATAATTTATCAGTCTCTGATTGCTTCGACGCTTCACGCATAGGGTCCTTTTTATCAAATGAATGTTTATATTCAATATTCTTTAGTGTCTTCGGAGAAAATGGCCATTGCAACACGTCTATGATTTTTTTTCCAAAATTATTTTTTCACATTGTTATTAACGATCGAATCGTTCGAAGGTTGCCGACAAGTGAATGGTTAAAATTGATTAAATTGGGTTAAACGGCAAAGATATGAAAAAAAAAAAAAATTGTAAAAAATGTTTATTCATTGCAGTCACCTTAATAAAAGCGCTCATGGAAATTAAATGGCACAATTTCTCATTGCAACAAGAAGAAAAAAAAAAAATGAAAAAATAAAAATAAATAATCACGAACTAAAGGACTTGCCGCACTTCTGCGTATCCATTTTTCATGGGTCCATGATATGAATTGTAAATCTTGTTCTCGGTGAAGTACTCGCGATGGCGAAAGTGAGGAGGGTGTGTAGGTAAGAAAAGGTAAAAGAGCCTCACGGCGCTCACGGTAAATCAACACTAACCCACACGTGCATATTTTCTTCTCATATATTTTTTTTTATCCTTCCTCATTCACCGATCAGAGGTTCTCAATATCTGTAACGAAGCGACAACGATCGACCGCCACGTCGCTCGTAACTATCGCCTTGTCAATGTCCGTTTTCGCCTCGTCTCTTCGGCAGGTGGTTCGCGCAGTTAAAATAAAATTGCCACGTCGTTGATCAAGTCGTTCCGCTAATTGGCTGATCCCGAAGGATTTTCATGCTCCGTCAGCTCAATGACATTAATTTTGCGTGATCGCGCATTTTGTTGCAACTCCTTTTTTTCTGCACGCGGACACAAATGAAGAAAAAAAAAAAGAAAATCGAAGAGATAAAACCAACGCTCTCGAGTGAATGGTGTTGCGCAACCAGAAATACGATCCTTCTCTACAACTCTCGTCGTCGTCGTCGGTCACAACGAGTTATACTTTCTCGCGGCGATGATAAAACACTCAACAGGAAAGGTGACGTGACGAGGAACTTCATCTCGCATATGTGATAAAATTCCAACGGCAGGAGCAGCGGCCGCAAAAGCCGGAAGAGCGGTCAAAGACATACCGTCTTGTTCTTCTTCTTCTTTGTTTTCCGTCCTTCCAACGCTTATATCCGTTTACATCCCGTTCGCGTGAATCTCAAATGACTCGGCTTACAGTCTTAATTTTATTCCGTCACGACGAAAAAAAGAAAAAAAAATATCACGATGTGTAAGACAATACTGAGTTTCTATAGATATACATCTCTGAGGGAGAGATTGTTTCTTGATCGGCAACATTATTGCCGAGGAAATAGCGTGCTTCGGCGAGTCGGTATCGCATTTAGGATGGAGACGAGAGGCGATCAGCCGCATTTACGACTCTACAGACTCGAAGAACAGCGCGGAAGGGGGCGGGCGGACAAAAAGTTAAGTGCATTAGGCGATCGTGGGTAGTTCGACGAGGGAATGAATATATATTTCGCTGCTGTGCAGAGATTACACCATTTTATGATTACAAAAATATATATATCCTACCAAGAAATTCCGTTCATCTTCTCTCCTCCGAACGAGCCACGGTTTCCGCTCGTTTTTTTTTATTACTCATATTTGATTGCGATATACGAGCGGATTTCTCTATCATAAACGCATTTATCATAAATTCGCGTAGCTGGAAACTATTAAACGACAACAGGTGGACGATAATCGCTTCGCAGAGGCCACACAGGAGGATTTTTTTTATCCCAATACCAGGGACACGAGGACGATGCGTATCAGCTGAAGGATAGTTGCGTTTGATCCGTCGCAATCGTGTGGTTGAATTTTCATTTTACACATATTTTTTTTTAACGATTCAACGTCGGTAAAAGAAAATCTTAGCAATCACAAGTATACTTGTGGAAAATCATAAGCATTAGAATATTTTTTAGCAATAATATTCAATTTTTTTAGCCGTATTCATTTTTTTTGTAACCAATTAATCACTTTAACGAAACAGCGATTGCCATAGCGAATGTGCTGTCTTGTCATCTTTTTAAGATTCTTCGCAATAAAAATGACTCGTAATGCCCCCATCAATCTTAGGATCTCGAGTTCGACATTGCACTTGCATAGGCATTACGTAATCAGTTCGAAAGATGCGCATTAGCTGCGATTCTTCGGCTTCGGTAATTCGATATGTTTACCTAAGATTTCCGCTCACGTGCGGTCGATCGTGTTCCATAAGTGGACACTGCCGTGAAATATTGATTTAATTAACCAGTTCTCGTGACTTAAGAGAAATCCGATGGGAACAAGAGGACTTGAGGAAAAATCAAAAGAAATATTAAGAGAAGTAACTAATACGCCGAACGAAAGAAGAACGATTAGTACATTACATACATATATATGCTACCGAGTTTCGTTCTCTCGCGATAAATTCGATGCTACTCTAAGGTGTGAGTAACGAGTAGCAATAACCGCGGCAATAATTAAGTGTTCCCAGTGTGGGACCATTTGTCCGATGGCCATTAACCGCGCGAGCACAGCTCAGCTTCGACGGTGCACTATATAGATATATATCGCTACATGTGCAACGAACAGCAGCTGGCAAGAGCGTAGGAAGAAAGGGATTCCTCTCGTTTATGTCGCGGTATAATTATCCTCAAGCTTCGTCTTTTTTTATCCAACAAATAAATAAATAAATCAATCAATGAGCTTATAGCATAATCATTCGAATTAATTGGAACGATTTTATTTGATTCGATAAGAATTCCGATAACATCGCGGCAACGATGTTCAAGCTACTGCTTCGTAAAATTTTTCGATTCTCGATCTTCCTGCGGATTCTTCCCGCAGCAAAGATGACTTTTTCTTTCGTTTTTTTGTTTGTTCTTTTTTCGTCTTCTCGCGGTCCCACCTTCGAGGGGGGATTCTTGTAACATCGAATTCCTTCGAGCGGTGGGCGCGCAACATTTGCAAACAAATGAAAGAGTTGAGCGAGCAGTATATACTATGCGCCTCGTACACGTACGAGACGACCCGACGAGGGGACAATGAAATTCGGAGTTATCGGGAGAAACAAGCGTGTCGGACGTGTGTAACGACACAGCATGAAACAGCGTTACGACGCGTGGTGTGCGTTCACACTTTTTTTACCTCTCCTTTCCCCACTCGCAACATCTTGTACTCAACGATGTACGACAAGATCTTTATTTCGTCGTCTGCAGGTTTTCGAGAGAGGAAAAATGTATCCTTTAACCCCGGCGGTGGGGAAAGAACATTGGGAGAGACATAGGGGGTACGCGTGTTGAACGTGTGTGAGGTCCCGGAGACGAGGAGGTCAGAGGTGCATTCGTAAAGTACAGGCTGTCGGTTTCTGCGCTCCGGGGTAAACGCCACAGTGATTGGCCGCTTAAGGCAACCAATTTTCTTTTCGTTGCAATAACTATAATTCTTACGAATATTTGAACTGGCAAATGCGAAAATAACACAGTTCTTTAACAAAAAGTACAAACGTCGGCAGAAAATAAAAAAAAATTACTTATTCATGACTTTCACGACCGATCATGAATATGACAGCGCAATGGCTCCTAATCCCAGAAGTTTTCCGACGCATAAAAGACCTCCCATTAAGTAAAATAAAAATAAAACCATTTCCGGAAAAGAAACGTTAATTACGGCATTTTGTTTGCTCGTTGACCCAATTTTTTCAGCATTGAACTTTATGGTGGCCAATGACTGTGCTAATGACAGTGGCCTCGTAGGCATTGATCAAAGGAAAAAGATCGATGATGCGTCAAGTTTGCTACATTCATCGATCGCCTTTCGTTCGTGACATAGCGTCTTCGCGTGATAAATAATCATTTTCATACTATATATTGCTTCGTGGTATTTAATAATCTTTTATATCTTAAAGATTTTATGTGTATCCTCATTTTTTTACGACTGATTTATTGTTGATTTTGCTGGCGCATGAGGTACGGCTCTTGTACGCAACTCGGTATATAATATACAACAGTAGTCTAAAGCTCTTGTATATAGCTGAGCAGGAGGCGGGTTACGTACGATGAGGACGAGTGTGCGGAAAGTACCTTCGGCCTGCGCATGGTGTCTTCTCTGCGGCTGCCGTTTATATATAGGCGAACAGAGTTGCATTGCTCGTAAGAATCTTGGCTCATCAACGATGCCTGGGGGCCGCCTCTCGAACCTTAACGAGAGAGCCCCGAGAGCCCGAGGATGCTAAGAAGTCGCAGGAGAAAGACCGAGAGGGCAATGTAGTAATTAATAACCCTTAGGCAACTCTAAATCAAATTAAATGACAGTTCGGTAGCCAAGTCGGCGCTCCGAGCGCAACTAAGTTTTTGGGTTCGAACTAAAATACGGGCCAACGATATATATAAATTTTCATTTTCGTACAAATTGGGTCACGATATATATATCTTTTTTTCACTCACGAAAAAAAAAAAGAATCAAAACACGTTTTTCAGTCGAACTGAGACTCCGCCCTTTTCACTTAATTGCATACTTGATTGCGAGTTATTAACGTCAGTACCGTTGTTATTTCTACAAATAATGCATTAAAAAATTATAAATAAAATTTACACGTGACATTGAATTTTTTTTTTTCAGTGTTGAAAAAATTATAAATTTTTGCTTTGATACTATTTTTCTCGGTTATTCGATTGACGTCGATGAACCAACTTTTGTTGATTTTTGGTCGATCTTTTGGATGTCTACCGATATGTTCTGTAATCGGATGAATCGGTGTATAAGAGATGATTTTCGCTCATTCCCTGCCGTCGACTCGCCACCCATACGAAAAAGATGCGAAGTATCGTCAATTTTTTTAACTATTTTACACCTAACATTTGCGAGCGACAAAAACGCAGGGATGCTGTCTTCAAGATATATAATTAACATTTAATGATAGAACTTTAAATATAAGGTATTATAAAGTGCGGCATTTAATGTGCGCAGCTTAGCTCCGGAGAGCTCACGGAGCTAATTATAGCGATCCGGATCTACTTAACCAGTTCGCGACTCATTGTCTCTCGTTCACCGGGGGACAACGTGAGGGAAGAGATATAAATCTCGGAGCAAGAAGACACCGAGACAGAGATGAGAGAAAGAAATAAAGAAATCGGCACGACTGCACTCGTGTACACGATCCGGAATTTCACCTTTTTCTCTATCTCTCTCTGCGATACTTTCTGCTTCTCGAATCAGATAGTCGAACAATTAACCAATTACTATAATTAAGACACACTCGGTCCACTTAGCATTTGTACGAACGTTGGCTGAGACTCGTTGAATTTGCATTCGAATCCACTTCTCCGCCTCGTTTTCCTTCTCATGATATTTTTATTTATTTTTATTCGCTTCGGTACGGTTGTTCTTAACGATGCCTCTCGCAGTGGATGGCGAAATCGATTTCTTCGAATTCGCTTGTTCGCATCGTCTCGTTCTCTTCTGTGGTACTCGATCGAGATCGCGATTAACGTCTCGAGCATCGTCTTCATTAAGCAATTAATTGTCCTCCCACGCGAATCAACGAATGATTTGAATGCCTATTTTTTTTATTTTCGTAAACGACGAACACGAAAGAGAGTCGTCGGTAGAAACGATTGAATGATAATTCGCAAGGTGTTGGTGACTAGTTTTATTGGCTAGTTATTCGTCACCTTGACGACAGGTGCGATGCGAAAGCTTCGAGTTGCTGGGTCGCCGCGGACCACCGAGCATAAGCCACGATAACTTCTCAAGCGTTTTACACGTGTTACGAGGAGCCGAGAGAAAGAGACGGAGAGTCCAAAGCCTACGCAAGATCGGCAGGGGGTTGTCTCGCTCTCGCGGCTTATATGACTGCTATCAAGATCTACGACCTTACCTCGTTTACAACGTTCGTTATACCCTCCGTAAATGCATGCGTTTACTATGGCGAGCGTTAACACAGCTTCGTGATTTAACGACGAAACTCAAGATCATTCGTTCCATTGCGCATGTATTAGCTTTTCTCGCATCGTACACTGATATCCTCTTGACGGTGGATTACACGTGTAAACTTATAAGCGTAGTTGCCATAGACTCATTATGAAAAGACGCAATAAATATGGCTGACCTCATCTCGTTCACTTCGCCGTCCCTTACCTAAATGGCGAATCACCTATGACATCGTTACTTCGTCACGGCCACTTACGAATCATTTTTCATATTCATGCATGTAATCGCTTTACACAAGAGGATGGAGCACAATTGATGATTATTTTCGTTTATGTAAGTTATAGTCGAAGATGTATTCGTGTATCTTTTTTACTAGTGATTCAACTCGAGAGGCGACTTATATCGAATGTTTCGCTGGATCTTAACTCGGAATCACGGAGCTGCAGCTGACTCACGGAGCCTTTAGGCTTATTAGAGAGATTCTTGAGATCGAAGATTTCATTACACCGCGCAAGATCACGACGAGATTCTTTCTCCATTCGTACGAATGCGCAAGCTTTCATATCTTAACGGTTCGCATGTTTTCAACTGACTTCTATGGTTACCCATTGCTATAATTAAACATCTATGGTTTATGGATTTTTTTTTTTTTTTCGTGATACCGTTGCCGATGAAACTGCTTCCAGGGCTACTGAAGCTATCAAAGGATTTGATTTTAATCCGCTATAAGATCCACAGCAAGCAGCAATTTGTTTACCGAATTACATTGCGATGGCTTAACCTTTGACATCACATAATTTCGTGACTTTACAACAATTTTTATTTTTTTCTTCAGTAAATTTCCTCATTCGCATCGAATGCAACGGTCAAACCTGTTCGCGAGAGCATTCAAAAAACAGTTGACGATTGTCGTTTATCTGCATAAGTTACCACCCAACTATACTAGTAAAATCGGGAGACGAATACTTAATAATCCTTAATTTTTTTTTTTTACGAAAATCCATATGGCGAATCTACGAAATAGCCTCGTCGAAATGGATAATTTTTGTCTCAAAGATTCGTCGAGAATCTTTATGGATAATGTAAATTTTCAGGTTTCAACTCTTCTTTCCCCTTTCTGCATCTTGTCGCATGCGATCGCGAGCCACAGAAATGGACTTCTTCATTCTCCCACTACTTTTCCATATCTTTTTTTTTCGTCGTTGATATTTTCCCCGGAATATATTTCTCGATCATCAATGTCTACGTCTTAATAAGGATATCGCGCTGGCAGCTTCCATCGCTGAAATTCATCGTTCCTCATCTCACCAATTTCTTCTCTCTTTCTCTCTCGTCTCGTCTCACCTTCGTCGCATCATTATCGATGAGCTCTGGTGATTCTTGTTAGCGATTTTCGCCAACAAGTTAACATACGTTCGCGGCGCAGGATGAGAGATACCCGGCGTATGTGCATTTCGTATCGTTGTACAGCCGCAGGGACAAAACCGATATACCCGGTGATATATTAATTTATTAACTAGTTGCGTTTGATACTTTATGCGCGAAATGTGTGAGCATAGAGAGCGAGAGAGAAGTTAAGAGGAAGAAGGAGAAGAAGAATAAGAAGAGACGAAGACTCAGGAGGAGAGATCTCTTACGTGAAAGCCTCTGGGGATCGACTACCGTCGCATGGTCCCCTCGGCGCTATAACTCAATCCCGTGATGCTGGAGGATCTTCGTTCAGCGCGAAAGAGCGAGAGATATCGCCTTTGGCTCGGTTTCTTATTTTTCCACTTTGTTGTTGCTTTTTTTTTTTTTTTTTTCATCTTCTTGTTCATCCGCGACAGGCGCGAGCTATCGGCCTCTTGTCGATGACCGGCTTTTCTCTCTTCATCTTACGCGTACACAACGTTTTTTTTTTTCAAATCTCTCTTTCTGTCTTTACCAACTATATACTTCGATATTATAACCGAGCGTCTTGTATCCGATAACGAGACGAGAGTCTTCTCTCTTTTTCTCTCTCTTCACGGACAACTTGTAAATGGAAATCGTCCTCGTAGTCGTGGAAGCAGTAGTGCTCTCTCACCGGTGTGTTTTTCGATCCCATGGGACAGTCGTGCGTCGCTTGGACTGCGTTGCGTTGAAACGAGTCGAGCTCCGCGGAGGGCACACGTATATATCTCTACCTTCGATACTAACCGGAACCGAGAAGAATGAAGAGTAAAAAAGTAAAATAAACGATTAAGTGAATATGTATGTGTCGATGGGAAGTTGGGAACGTCGAAGCGGCAATGGCTACGCAGGCAATTTTCCGTCGGGACTATAAATCCACTTCAATGATCGCGATGAAACTACAGGAGAACTCGAACGGGAGGATTGCTATTTCAACAGGTACTATCTAACACCAAGCGCCGAGAGCTTAGAGTTCTTCTTCGCCACTTTGTGCAACAGATTGGATAGATCGAGTGCCCATATATAGATATAGGTAGCATGGGATGCTGGAGTTATCCGGAGATACCGGCGGTAGTAGCATCGATCGATTGTAGAAGATATAATTCGTTATTTTCACAGTTGAATGGTGTATTTCTATGGTGTCGGTAATCGGGAGAGGATGAGGTGGAGAAAAGACGTTCGAGGCGCCGAGGATTCTCAGGATCACGCCTGCCTACTGTCCGTTCTTTTCGCTCGAACCCGAGAGCGGGGAACAAATTAGCGCTGAGATAAAGTCGACAGAGACAGATCGGTTCGAGGGACAAGCAGCACCTTCACGATACAATTATCTCGAGCCTTCGTGGTGTGCGCGGTGTGTAGAGACGATAGAGTAGAGCCTCTCGTAAGTTTTGGATCACTTCTTACAATTTTATTACCATTGCGCTGAAGTGTTGCGTGCATTCTTAAGAAACGATTTTTTTCTTCAGCTATTAGAAAGTAATAACCTAACCGAGGATTGAGTAAAGGTTAAAATTTTAATGGTTACATTAATTTCTTTTTTTAATAGACGGAAATACCATATTTATAAGGTATTAACAAGGTATTAGGTAGGTAAAGGTATCTTTGAGGTATTAACATATATCGAGAGAGAAAGCATTCAAATGTTAACCTTTCAACGACTAGTGGAAAGATCGATTTCATTGTTTATAATTCTCAAGTCTCAGACGAAAGGAAGTTTTTATCGCGAAGCGGGAACATTCGAAGGGTGCAAAAGGCTACACAATGGAAATAAACATTATTATTATGATTTGTATGATGGAAATTATTTATATAAGTAATTATAGATCACATAAGATCTTTTGTGAAAAAAAGCTGAAAGATTTAAACGATATTGAAATTAAGCAAAAAAAATTATCTCGCACCACGCTAGTCATCAACTTACGAGACGCTAAACTGTAATAGTTTGAAGGTATACGCGCTCGTCATCTTTACCCACACATCGCCGCGAAATTCGCGCGAAATCATATTAGTAAGCACGACGTAGAATACCGAATCGCGTATTATAGTGTGTAATGCATTGGCACCGACCGGGACGAAGCATTGAATATTCATAGGGTGCAGGCAAGGAGGCCCCCTCGTCGCGAGAGGCGCAACGTTTCGTTTCGCGATAAAGACGCGCGCGAGCGTGAGGTGAGAGAGGGCCACGCGTATGTGCGTACGCCGTTCTCGTGGTCCGGAGCGGCAAGAGCCGCTTCACTTATCGCCACGACAAATGTCCCGCCGTGATGTACCAGAGAATCTCTCGGCTCTTTTCATTTACTCTTTTTTACACAGCCATTCGCATGGACCAGCGGTCAAAAAATGTCCCTTTACGATCGGCGTATTCCCCACGGCTGCCGTGCAATAAAGCGAAATTCATTGCGTTCGAGTCGATAGCGTAGCGTGAGATCTCGATAATTCGATTACTCGCGACGGTTTATTACATTATCAGTGGTCATGACGCGAGGTGGAAGGGATTACTGCATAACGATTTATACTATACGTGTTACTGTTGATCAGCACGCACAGCCGTTATAAATTCCGTCCTTAATTACTCGCATGCGCACGGATCAAATCTGTCGCGACGACAAAAATTCATTGATAGCTGCGGGGGCCACGAGACTCCGGAGACCTACCTGATTAATGATCCCGAACGATTTTCATACGCGGCTATTTATTTATCTAATAAGATCGAAATGTCAGCTGCAAGTTGGGATAGAGATCTCGTTGGCATGGAACAAGCAATGCAATTAAGCTACAAGCACGGATTTGCAAGGTATTAAAAGGATTATTGGACAGGAACTATGGTAAATCAGTTCACCTCATCGCATGTTCGCAGATTTCAAAGAAATCTATTTTTTTCGTCAATGCTTTTCGTCAAAGTAAAACATAAACGCTGAATTTATCAATTCGTATCTCAACTACATCGCTAAATTGCTGTATCTTTTAAACGGTTGACAATGTGGTTTGAGAATTTAATAATCCGAGAAGTCGGCGGACCGTTTCGCATAAGTTGTAAGTTGATGTATCCGCATCACGAGTGTGGGCCAATCCAGTTATTTCAGAGGGATAAGGAGACGTCGCGTCGAAATTGGAAAAGGAAATAATAAATAGAAAAATACAGTGCGTTCAGACGAAAGGATCTGAAGTGAGGGAGGCCTCGAAAACTGTTTTTTTTATTGCCACGACGAATTGATAAGCCAAGAAAAACATTAGCGCCGACTGCAAAGTCGATGACGTTATCAGTTTGGAGGCTGCACCGCGGGTCCTGAGCTCTCTTATTCTGGCAGCGGGACACGAGATCCGTGTCGCGCTTATCTACGGCACGTCCCGTAGGTTCAAATTATTTCTTAATTTATTCGAAGCCTTTCGTTCGAAATACGAAAAGTTGGAAAATAAAATGGTTGAGTCACACGGATAAAAAAAAAATGTATAAAATTCGGGATGTTTTTTTTTTTCAAAAATACGATTTCTAATGATAAATACGAAGTCATCAATTATTAAAATTGTAAAATCATCAATTCGTAAGTAAAGAAGAAAATTTTTGATTTAATTATAAAAAATTTTCATCGAAGCTCTTTGTCAATAGTTTTTTTTTTTTAATAATTAATAATCGAAAATAAATAAACATCGAATGAAAACATGGCGGAAAAGTAATTACTATCATTTCATGATAGCCTCATTTTATTTTATTGATATTTAAAAAAATGAAGAAGCCGAAGTTAAAGTCACATGACTGGCTGGACACTGTTGCGCCGAGAGCCCCATCAACTTTCTATATAAGTTTCTATCGTAAGATAACCGTTAATTAAGTACACGATCGAGAAACGATTGAATTAATAAGGAATAATGTTAATCGCCATCGCAGCGTGCTGCCGTATATACTTAATATACAGATTGATTCAGATTCGATGGTTGTCAAGTGAAAATGCTTGTATCTCATTCATACTCGAACGGTGCTAAAAATGCTGTTAATCGATCGGTATATTTCCTACACCTATACCCACGTAATGTGTCTCTTAATTACCCTAATTCATTTGGACGATTAGAGAGGATCGCCGCCCACGCGGCTTTCAAAAATCTCCTCCAGGCATTCCGCACACGCCCCGATCCTGTGAAATTATTCTAATTTATTCATCGTCGTTGTTTCGTGAATCATCGTGCGAGAACTCTCGTGTATCCGAGACCTGACCGAAATTCTCGCAATCTCCTTTAACAAGGTGTGTTTCAGCGCGATAACTGAGGACCCGATTTGGTAGCCACAAACAGAGACGGATACAAGTTGATGCAGAGCAGACATTAAAACTTCTGGCGGGAAAGATTCTTTTATTTGATTATATTTAAATATTGAATCATAACGATCGGACGATCTTATGATGTATAATTCGGTAAATTGATTGACTCTTCAAAAGTCACCATTACTGCGATCTGTTGAAGAGTCGATCTATTTATTGAATTGAAATCAGTAGATTACTTCATGTAGAATGTAATAATCTCTCAATTGGATAAAACATATTTAAAATCAATAATCCGAAGATTAATTGAACGTTAAAATAGCGAATGACGAAGTAATAAAAGTAACATTCGAGCTGTAAATTTCGATGTTATTTTATAACGCATTACACAAACATTTAAAAGTTTTAGTCGATGGCATCGGTTTTGCGAACGAAGAACGGAGGATCTACCGTTTCGCTTCCACAGGCGGAAATAATGACGTCCAAGTCGGGCATATTATTTCTTCCGACTGCAGTAACCCCGATTTGCCACACAACATCCTGTCATAAAAATAATTTAGTGATAAGGGTTGGGAAAAAATTTCAACATGTTTCCAACAAATTTCAACGTATATTGGGACATAATGTAACCAACCATTCCTTTGATGACTTTTCCAAAAACGACGTATCTATTGTCGAGTTGCTCCAATCGCGTGAGGGTGATAAAAAATAAAGATGTATTTTCGTGGCGTCGTTTAGTGGCCGAGGATACCCATCCAGCACCGTGATGTTTAATATTGAAATTTTCGTCGTCAAATACTCTATTATCGAAGCTGCTTTGACCTGTTATCAAATTGATTTTTATTTAAAATAAACGTAAATTTCAACGAATTGCGAATAATTGTATATTTTAAAGAAGGTTACAAAAATGTACCCCCTTCTCCGCTCCCTGCGAGATAGTCTCCGCCCGCTATACCTATGTTAGGATCGACCCAATGAAACTTGCTGCCTTTGTATCCCTTGCCTTTTGGTCTGTTCGCTAAATTTATAAAGTTTTTGACAGTCATAGGTACCATCCTACCGAATAGGCCGATTTCAATTCTACCCACATAATTTCCACCTATTGTTACGTCGAACCAAACCTAGTTGCATCCGAGAACATACCAAAATGAGAGAATACGAATGATTCACAGATTTCGAGTATCGATCGTACAGTCCAAACTCCGTATTCTTAACTCCTCTTAACTTAAGTGACGAAGTAACTTACTTTATCCGTGACTCGGTGGCCACTGATGGCTTTATTATTACCAATGCAAGATACTGCGGCGATGAGAGCAAATAGAAGCATAAGCTTCATACTGGTTGCCTGCTGCAGGAAACGAAACTCGTGAAATGGTACTGTAGGCAGTCGTCGAGAAAAACGTTTTTAATTGGAGACAAAACCACTGGTAAGCTACACGCAGACTTTTCTTTGCTATGAGATTTTGTGACGAGTGAAAATGAAGACCAGTCTTATGCGGTTCACTGCAATCGGCGGCTATGTGCCAACTGCCGTGAGCGCAATAATCAGCGAGAATGGATTTCTATGCACAATTTTTGCTTCTGCGTTTCCTGCAATGGGGCATCATGTAATATTCCTACTGTTAAAGACGGATAAGCGTGTTCGCCAATTAGAAAATTATCGCGATATCATTGTAATGCTCGCGAAACAAGAGTACAGCTTCATGTAAACGTGACTGCCGACAATAGCTACATATTGGATTCTATGCTGAAGTTTACTGTTGCGAATACACGTGCCATTGGGTTGACCTCGATAACAACTCGAACTGCTGCTGTGAAACCGCAATTAACAAAATACAAAGTTACGGATGACCGCGTAAATAATAAATGGTATTCTCTAAAATTTCACGAGAATTCTATCGAATAATCATAAGTAACATCTGCACCAGTTAAGGTGAATTTTAACACTTTTTATTAATTCGATGCATTTTTGGATGTAAGAACAATGCGATATTGAAGGAATACACAATATTCGAGTGGCCAATAAAAATTGTGTAAAGTAAGTAACACATTTCGAGAAATCGGAATCGGTTTTAATCGGTGGCATCCGTTTTGCTAACGAAGAACGGCGGATCTGCTCTTTCGGCTCCACAGTCGGAAATAATGATGTCCGTGACTGGTGCACCAGTTGCAAGCAGTGGAACCCTCGATAATTTCCATACGATATCCTGCCACAAAATATTCCGTGCATAAGAATGAACAAACGATCTAACATCGTAAATAGATATGGAATATTAATGGAACCAACCATTCCTTTGATGACTTTGCCGAAAACGACGAATTTACCGTCTAATTGCTTCAACTGTGCGAAAGTGATCATAAATAAAGAGGTATTCGTGTCGAGGCCTCTATTGACGGAGGTAACCCATCCTGCACCGTAATGCTTAATCTTGAAATTCTCGTCGTCAAATTGGGGATTATCATACGAGCTTCGGCCTGTTATCACATTGATTTCAATTACGAATCATTTCGAGATGATAAGTTGCAAATAATTGTGTGATATTGGTGAGAAATTAAAAAGTACCCTCCAGTCCGGTCCCTGCAATATAGTCTCCTCCTGTTATTCCCAAACCCGGACGCATCCAATACAACTTGCTGCCTCTATATCCCTGGCCCTTTGGGCTTTTTGCTAAATTCACAAAGTTCTCGACAGTCATAGGTACGACTCTACCGAATAGGCCAATTTCGATTGTTCCGAGATACTCCCCGTGTATTGTTATGTCTAACCATACCTAGGTACGTCCGGGCGTAAAGAAACACGAAAGCACACAAACGATCAGAGGACTTTCATTAACGATCGCGATCTCAATTAAATTCAAATAGTGCAACGAGAAACTTCAATAAAAGGGCAGAAGTGCCGAAATAACTTACTATATCTGTGACTCTGTGAAATCCGGAGGTTTCATTGTCGCCAGCGCAAGATACTGCGGTAAAGAGAGCGAATAGAAGAATAATCCTCATACTTCGAATCCGTTGGAGTCACGAGAAAAATTTGATTGATGGCTGAGCCAATCGAATACTTATCAGTATTCTATGTCGAGAGATTTGCGATCCAACGATACTACAATAGTTAAAATTTGGACGAATGTTATACTTCCGTGCACTTCGATCGGCGGCTGTTACTAAAGTGCCATTCGCGACGATAAATTTATTGTCAGGGGCGCGTAAGCGTATTCGCCTGACCGATCAATATTGCGTTATCATGTCAATGATTACATCGAGTGAATGTTGCAATCGACAACAGTTTATATTGAATTATATTATGAACTTCCGCGACGCAATGCAGGCGCCACTTCCCCCTCTTTTGCACTGCTATGCGCGGCAATAGCATCGTTATAATAGGTCACCCGATTAAAAAAAACACTACGTGACATATTTTGATTCGGATGGTGAGTATTATGACAAATGGATCCGACAATCGAAACTCAACACCTTAATGACAGAAAAAAAATTAATCCTATCATCGTATTTTGACGATAACAAAATTTCAAAATTTTCAACGACAGACGCATGCGCGCGCTTTGACGTATACGATGGTTCGATTTATGAAAATTCGTTCTTCTCGACAAAAAGAAGATTTTCAGAATCTGATAAGTATGATTTTTCATACGGCGCACTAAAATCGACAAACTTGCGGCAATAATTCGTATTTTTGTTGATTAGCATTAATATTCGTTTGTCGCTGCAGATTGACACTCACTGCGAAATGGTGATAAAACCAACGTTATCGTAATGTCATCTGGTGTAAATTTACCGAATTCATACGTGATCCGGTACGACGTCGAATATAACGAAGCGTGTTAATCGAGTGTTTAATTCGCTCTGTCAGTCCGATGAATCCAACATGAGAGAAAATAATAATATTGGCTACGCATATAATGCGAGCGATTTAAGTGCAGCGCATATTATAGTATCGGTCGAAGAAATACCGCGCTGCATCATATGCGTACGCATGCGAACACGCGAGAACCGTTCGCGGTATTGGCGCGTATACCTATATAGAAACCGTAGAGTATAGTATATCGGCGCACTTAGCTCCGACATGTCGAGCGGCCCCGTTAATTTCACTAATTAAGTTAGCGAGACCGACTGCCCCCTTCGCTTATAAGCGTTATTTATACTTTTTCTTTATTTCTCCAGTTCCTTCTCCCTCCTTTAACGTACCGTATATTAATTTACTCTCGTCGTCTTTTTTTTTTTTTTTTTTCCCGCTCGACAGCGATACTTCCTTCGATACACGGAGTATATAGGTCCGCACAAATAGCTCGGCCTTTTCGCTACTGCGAATATGCATTAGTACACGATATTCCCGCAAGATTTCTCCTCTATCTTCGGAATAATTTGATCCTTGCGAAGCCATTGATGCTGACGCATCATTGCTGACCGCAATGAGACACTTTAACCTTTTCGTTTTGCGATTTCCATGTCGTGTTTAACCTCACGAGAGAGAGAGAGAGAGTCAGAAAGGAGAGCAAAAAGAGAAGGCTGCCGATCGAATGTTTTTATAATAATGAAGAGAATGAAATTATGCGTTGCCGTGTGCCGCCGTTGCGTGCGATAAATCACTTTGCTTTTATAGGCGAGACTCGCGGGGTTGTGAGTTTACATTTCGATTTTTACGCGAGGTTTCGCCTCTCGCTTAATCCTCGTCTTGATCATGAGAAATCGCCGGTGACTAACCGGGCTGACCAAAAGCCCCCATACCCCACTCATTTTTACTTGTTTTTTCCGCCTTCGCCGATGCCGTTGCTGCCGGGTTCGCCATCAGTTCCTCCTCTTTCGATCCGTACGCACGAACAACGAGCCACAAGGGATTTAAACACACACTGATGGGGGCATCCTTAATGCTCGACATGACAAATACGTGTATTTAACGATATTTATTCGATCGGATCACGTCAGCTTCTGCTCACAGTATCCGGATTATCTTGTCCTCGAAAGAGCTATGTCCGCGCTACCGTGGCTATCGCGAAACTTTAGTTAGATCGTTTCTTCCTTCCGTTTTTTTTTTTTTTTCAATGCATTTATAAAATAATCGTAAGGTCATAACTAACGAAAAATTGATTTAAATGAGAGACTGAGATCGGCGTTATTTTCTAGAAAGATAGAATTTACCCGTTCGATCTAATCGATAAATTGCTTTTTATTAGTCGAAATCTATCATTTCACTGTTCGCATTAATTATAACATTTTTAAAAACATCAATAATGCCGAAAAAAATTCTATTGGTTACTTCCGCTTTCGCCACTTTCGCACGATATTAAGTTCCTACCGGCACGCGGGATATCCCGTCGAGAAGTTGAGGTCGAAAAAGAGATAAAAATAAAAAAGAAAACAATGTCGAAGAGAAAGAGTAGCGGGAAGAAGAAGCCCGTGGGCGTCAAAGTATCTATGTTTCTACGTGTCCTCTTTCGCGGCGCGAGCGGCGAGTTCCACGGAGGCCTCCCGAATGGCCTCTCTTTCGCCGAGGGAACGAGCGTAGAAGCTGGCGCGCGGCTCGTAAGAACGAAGAGGATTCTCACGTGTCGAGCATAAGTTACGCCGCGTATTATGCGACGCTCCTTTGCTCCCGAGGAAGCGCGTACAAAACGGTAACACGAGAACCGGACCTATCGCGCGATTCACGCGTCGTGTAGGTACCTAACAACCTTATGCTATAATATAAATTTGCTCTCTTCCTCTCGGTCTATAAAATTATGGAAAAGAAACCTAAGAAGTAATTCCAATTCACCATAAAAAAAATATGAAAATTTCGAAAAGTATACAAATCCACAAAATCATGAAAATTGATATTAATTTATTTTCTCGATCATTTGAATGTATGATTACATGTTGTCTTTGAAACCCATCAAGATATTGACTTCATTATTTTATTTTTAAAATTACGAAAATTTTCTCTAAAAGACACAAAACGTTGCGAATTCGGGGCTATCAAGCGCTCTACACTTGTCTACATGTAAAGAGATGAAATAAAGAAAAAAAAATGAATCGACATCCTAAAAACACCGACGAAACATCGCATAAAATAAATGTAACCTACAGCAAGAATTTATTCCACGAAAGAAAACGGTGGCCAGCGGTGTCGTCTTGCTGACCAAGTAAGTGTAGGGACCGCGTGTGTTGTCCGCGAGTTAAATTTTATCGTCGAACGAGATCATCCGAAGACAGCGAACAAATTGGCTCTTCAAAGCATGTTTTCCAGTCAGGTTTCGTGTCTCTTTTCTCGCGAATGTGACGGTAAAAAGTATGTCAGTTTGTCGATCGTTTCTCGAACTTATTTCCATTGGTAACGAGCTTCTCGGAGCTCGTTGAAGCGCATGCTCTCGATTCACAGATTGTTGAAGTAAAAGAGATATATATCGCGCTTCGGAGTTTACGGTGGCGAGATACTTTATATTTTCATGCAAACCGTGGGGTACAGAAGTACTTCGTCGTGGTACTAACGACGGTACAACCATCTTTAATCCATTAGCGCCGAGAGACCGACGAAGCTTTTTCCCATGGTGTGGACAGGGGCGTGTACGCCGTGTGTACGTACGGCTGCTGTTGCAGCGTATACGGCTACTTTAAGGTATAATGCGCAGCGGCGGCGAGTGCGTTTCAACACCGCAAAAGGTGATGCTGGAATTTAAACGAAGGGGGTTCGACGCGGCCGCTTATATCTCGAGCTCCGGGTGTGTATATGCGGTTCGCCAGTAGCTTCTCCGGTTCCGACTCTTTTTCACTCTCAAGATATTGCAAAAATCTACGACCGAAGACAATTCGATCGAAGACAAGGGATACGATTGACGATGAGTGGACCGACGAAAAGATCTATCGATTGATCGATTCCATTAATTTTTTGTCAGTCATTGTTTCGAAATTCGATATTTTTTCCCCGTTGTTTCTCTTTTCACAATTAAAAAAATCATTTTTTCGCCGATTTTTTTAGAATCTTCAAAATTAAGCGCTGATAAAAAGATCGTAAAGAAAGTTTAGAGTTTCTGAATTGCGCTATTTAACCGAACGGGCAACGATATCATTGTGAACTCGCGACTTCCAAAAAAAAAAAACAGCAACAAGAACAGGCTGCGCGTTAATCGACAATGGCTCGAGGAACCCAATCGCTCGTAAGACTTCGTCACAAAATGAAAATTGAAGAAACGAACCGCGGCTTCACGACTGAATTATTTTTACGAGCGTTCAGACGCACAGGTATCGTTTTTTCGGTTTCCCTTTGGAATAGAATATATATATATATGCAGTGCTACTCTAATAAACCGATGAGCGACTCATCGAAACGCCAAAGGTTCCGACAGAGCCGCGAGAGAAAAAGGTTTCACGAAATTTTTATTAGCTCGGCGATTATATACTCGAAGTTTTTCAAGGGTCGTACGGGCCTTCCGGCGTTTTTTTTCTCCACTTTCGTCTCTTCGAAACGTTTCAACTCGTTTCGTCAGCAAACGACTTCGTCATTGTTGCACCCCGCGTTGAATATCGGTACTTAATTATACGATATCGGGTTGTAAAGCGAAAGACTCCAAGAGAACGTGGAGTTATATCGAAGAGGGGGAAAATAACACGCTGTATACATTACTTTTGAGAAGGCATCCGGAATTTTTGTAAATCGATACTTAAATTAACTGTGCCTCCGTAAAGCCGTTATACACAGCGAGAGGTGGAGCCGAGAGGCGAAGAAAGACGAAACGAATGTGTACATAAAAGAGAACTGGTGCTGCTGGTCTCGGGGTCTTACGATGCTCACTGTGCACCCGCGTGACGAAGGATTTCGGTCGTACGCCACAGGGCGCTGCACCCCACATCGTTCCCCATGTTATTTATCTTCGACCAGAGAACCATTGGTTTATAATATACTTCTCGACACGGAATTGTCGGCTCATATAAAAGAGCTAAAGCTTTATACGTGAATCGCTATGTTGATTCGTTGAAAAAAAAATTATTTTCCTTTAATCTTAAATGATTTTTTTTTGTGTTCAACGAGTTCGTTGAACTTGAAAACTACGCGCGTTGCTGCTTTTGTTGATTAAAATTAATTATTGAATAAAAATCGACTCACCTACGACGACCACGTGGCCGAACACTTGATCGTTCGCCACGTGAGAGCAATTCCATCGATGATGTCTGAACTGATGTCTGCACTCGCGTAATCCAAGCTCAGCGCCCTCACCTACCGCGGGCATCGCGTGCGGTGCTTTTCTGCACTGCTCCCGTTGGCTCTTCGCGAGGCCGGGGATGCGACTGCAGACTGCCGCTCCTACCACCACTGCACCGACCATCCTATAACGATAAAAAATAATCCAAATTTTATTATTTATCCCAAATGTACTAAAATTTTTTTCCAAAAAATGAAAATTATTTGAAAAATTGGGATCTGCAGTTATGAATTTATTCAATCAAATCGGATTTTTCGTAATCGAAACACATTCAGGAAATTTTATTTTTTGATACGTTGACATGCGCGTCATTTCACGTATCGCGATACCGGATTAAAAATGCTTTTTTATCGTCCGTTCCCAAAATAAAAGCCCGAAAATGAGTATCGTTAAGGGGTAAAATATGCAGTAGCGAAGTTTATAATTCTACAGAAGAAGAGAAGACTCAATCGATATTTATCGGATATCGACGAAATCTCATAAACGAATTGGGGTACAGAATAGCCCGGGGATAGAGTATCGCGGTGGCCCACGAGAGGAAAAAGCGTATCGTTCTCGCCGGAGGGTGAGAAACGCGAAAGCCCGGTGCCGCGCGAGAATGAGAAAGCAAGAGGAAGCCAAGAAATCGAGAGAGCAAGAGATACCGTACGTCGAGAAGGGGGAAAAAAGATACGAGAAGAGAGAAGAGTCGGATTTCTGAGAAGCATGAAATTGCAACGATTACGCCGCGACCTGGGGCGAGTTATTTGCATTGGAATGCATCTCTCGCGCGCGCGCGAGCGAACGCCTTCGTCCCGAAACTCGCCACGTGAGATAATCTACTGGGTGTCCTGACGAACGTGAGAACCACGAAAAATAATTCACGTTACCAACGTTTAAACCGCGAGTGGGAGAAAACAAAAAAAGAAATTGTACACTCTCTCTCCCTCTCTTTCCCCGGTCTCTCCTGAATATTATCTCTTGATCCGCGAGCGTGTAACTTCTTTTTCATTCCTTCATCTACCACTCCACGAGTCTCCTCTCTCCCTGTCGCTTGTTTTCACGATGTTTTGTTTTATTTCAACACCGAAGAACGCCAGGGCCGCCGAAGGCTACGTGGGATCAAGATATTATTTTCAGGGGAATCCTCGCGCGCATGCAAGATTTCCTGCGTTGCACCCCTCGCGCTACGGACATCCATGACAAGCATCTTCCGCGCGGTCAAAACGAACGGCTTATTACAGCTTTCGCGACATACGGCTCTAGTGAAAGTTGCAATATCCGTTTAAACTTCAAATTGCTCGTCTAAGAACTCTAATGTAAAATTCGAATACGAAGTTTTTGCGATGTGATCACGAAAAAAAAAAATTTACTACGAAGATTCACGGCGCAATTTAAAGGTTCAATTAGATGGTTTTACGTTGTTTACTATAAGCGCTATTATACTTTTTGTCGATTATTACTATCTATTATTTCTCCTAAAGATCGAATTTCTTAACTATTACGTAGCGATCAACATTCTACTCGACTAGAAGCTCTGGTAAACGTCACGTCTCAAGCATCATGCTTAATACTCGCATCTACTGGAGCAATTGGAAAGAGAGTGTTGCCGCGGCTTCTGTTGCACACGATCTCTCGAGAGCTACAACATCGTCGGGAATAGAGGCGTGAAACCCTCTCGGCCTTCTCACGAAGGTGTGCAAACTACGTTTAATTATAGGTTGGACACGAGAGTCACTCGTTATTTCGATTAGACACAGTTAACTAAACCATTACGTCGCCCGAAGCTCATCGGTGACTCTTTCGACTCATACCCCGCGTATATATATACATACATTAACTATAACACTGTCCAACGAACAGTGACGGCGGCGACTCTCTATCCAAGAGAGACACGGTAATTATTCATTTACTTTTCTCGCACATGGCGTAATTATCAACGCTAATAACCCCATCGGTTCAACGCCGCCGGGGCATAAGATTCCGCCGGAATATTTTCCTTTTTTTTTTTTTTTTCGTCAACATTTGTTTTACCCTTTTCTTATTATTCGCTTCACCATTCCCGAGAGCGAAATGATCCAAACTGACTATGACGCGATAGATCGCGCGGCGAGCTGTGAGTCAGTATTTTGCTACAAATTTTATCGCTTCCAATTTAGATGATCGACTTCGATAAAATACCAAATGATAATTATACAGTTGAGTGAAGGGATCGGAATGCACCCGGCAAAGGCAATCTCTCTCTTTTTCTCTCTCTCTCTCTCTCTCTCTATCTCTCGCTGTGCTGTATACGCCTGACTCCCGATGCAGGGAGGATTGTAACCAAGTTAGAACAAGGGATTTATGCATGTGATCGGAAGCGGCCCGCACCTTGGCATTAGCTTATAATGTATAACATTATACAGCATCCACGTACGAGGGGGGCGCGGACTAATGGCGAGTCATTTGCAGCCGAGGCTACAACGCCGCGGAGTGTACGGAATATAACTCTATATAGTACCGTATTGCACTGCTATTGAAACTCTAAGTGTTCGGACCAAACGTACGGACTCCCTGAGTTTTGCTTTCCAACAGATTTAATATAATCATCCGGAGACGTGGTCCTTTTTTGTTTCGTTTCCATTATTCTTGAACTGAAGTACAGAGTAATGCAGGCGATATCTGCGTTCAATACATTGTAAGCCTTTGACTCGCAGTGTAATTTCCTACGTACCGCGAGATAGAAATATCCGAATGAAACTAATTTTTTTAATTTTGCTACGTAAATAAGATTCTGTTGCTTCAGATAGCAAATAGTATGGTATCTGTGGAAAGTTCGATTATTGAATTGTATGTTATTGTGCAGTTTTCAATTTTGAATAATTTCAATCGATTTATATTGATTTAAATGATTCATGAGATAAAACATCGAGAAATAAATTAATAGGGACACAGAGCGAGAATTTGACGATAAAAAAATCAAACGGCAAGGATTTTTCATTCTTGATTTTTGCATTGCGAAGAAAATGAATGTTAAGAATAAGTAATCAGTAGAAATTCTTATAGAAAAAAAAGTGAGGCGAAATAGTATATTATGCTACAAGTGCGTATAATACGATTTCACACACGAGTGCTAATCGAACGCTACGAGTGCGTAAAATCGTATTTAACGCACGCGTCGCATACGATATTTTTTTATCTAGTATGCGTAAAATTCATGCGTGAAAATTGATTTTGCGCATCAAAAACAGTGCGTAAAATCGAATCTGACGCATACGACGGCAAAAAAATATTTCTACATAATTTCCGACTACTACATCAAACCCTGCAGTGTTGCATTAGACAAAATAATCGAATGGACACGGTAGAATATCGAAATCACCCCTGTTGCATGATGGAGCATGAAAAATGTTCAAATCGAAGAAAATTATCAGTTTGGATCGCGCGTCGATTTACATAATACCTTCGTGATAAGCTACTGTTAAGAGACGACTATAATATTCTCGCAGTTTAGCATTTCTCTCTCACTCGCCTTCTGCACTATTATTCGCTTCTAGGCGCGTATTATTTCTCGTTTGTAATAAGAAAAGTGTCGGGGCGCCAGTGGCCTGCGACTCCTCGACGCCCCTTCGTGCGCCGTTGTTCACCTCTGTTTCGCTTTTACATCGTCTTGTATATTATATACCTGAAACACCTTTTCTTCCCTCATTCGATTCTCCTTAATATCCTTCACCACCGGCGTTGGCGGCGGCACTTCAAGGTATAAAACCCACCGGAATTCATCATCCTTCGACAATAACGTATTTTTTACCTGCGTCACACATATTTCACCACGATATTCCTTGCTAATAACTCTCCCCGATATTTTATATTCATCGCGATTTAACGATCGTATCATCCGTTTGGGAGCCTCAAAAGAAACGATCGCGCGACCGGATGTTTCCTCGAATATTTCGTCGGCGAGAGACCCGCCAATGAACTGTTAGACACTTCGCAGTAAACTAATTCATCGACTTAGACCGCTGGGTTGGGTTCGAATGCTAACGCGGTGAATTTACCTGCGGTTGACCACCGATCAATGAGTCCGCGGACAAAGGACCCCCGTTGTTGGTTATTATTACGAAAAGCGAGAAGGCAATGACGGTAGAAAAACCCGGAGATCAAAGGTTTTGGTACCAAATTATATAGTGATCGGCCGCTTAAACTGCTGAAATTAATATAGTATTCGCACGCACTTGCCTATTCTTTGATACGATACAATGAGTTGAAGAGAGAAAAATCGGTATTCATTCAGGTTAAGTATACGTTCCGTGTTTATTCATACTTCAGTCTCGTTTGATCGAGTGCGAGATTTCCTATATACCTCTTGCCAATCGCTGGTTGGGGTGACCAGACACTATATCTTTCCCTCTAATATCCGCGAGGCGTGTTGAAAAACAATTAATAAGACATCAAGAATAGAATGCAGACACTTGATCGCCTACGGATCCGGAAATTCTTCGCTGACTCATAGTCAAGCGAAAAAAGCGACGCAGATATGCAATATTGAAGTTATGGATCACGTGTCTTATCGATCTTCGATCTCACGATCAGAACCGGCGATACCCAACACGACTTGACATGGATCCCTTCGGATCTTCAATGGAGACTTGGGGAGCGCACGTCGCCGATCGAAGAAGAATTAAAAAAAGGGACAAAGTATTACCATTTATTTCTGACCCTCAACTTCTAGTTATTTTTTTCCCCACGACACGGGTGCGCGACACAAATCCTCCGGATAATCCTGACGTCGGTGTCACGGGACCGCGAGATCGAGATGACGCGAGTCTTTCTGTTAGGTAGCTTTAGACGACGCGTCGATAATATCTTCCTGCTGTTTCGTGATGTTTGATACAGAGATTGGCAGTTCAGACAGACAAGAAAAAACAGTGATTGTCATAGTTGTTTTCCGCTCGATCTTATGGGAATTACTATAACAACTGCCAATCATTGGTAGACGGCCAATTAATGTATTTTTTTCTGCCTATAGTTGTAGTATCTCTGAATGTTATCCTAGACACCGCAGGACTCGCAGGACGGAAATAACTCCCCGACGGAGGTAACTGTAAATCAATGATAATCCTAACCGGTCTCGTTTCATATGAATATACGAGTTCGAGACCCCCACTGCTCCCGGTTGAGTTAAAAAAAAAAAAAAAACCTGATCGACCAACGAAATGGATAAAAAGATCACATTTATAGGTTTGGTTCGTTCCTTTGCTACACCTACGGGAACTTTTGCTTTTTATTCAACAAGATTTTTTTTTTTATTTAACCAAATTTAGTTGAAATTAACAACTGTCGTTTTTTTCGGAGGTTCGATAAACTGCTCGAGCGTATTTTATGAAACAATCGAAAAAACGCTGCGAACGGGATCTACCGATCATTAAATATAAAATGATCGGACTTATTATCGATCCAACCGAAAAGATGCTCGCGTGCGTGCGTGTTTAAACTTTGCCACTGGCGTGTCGATGCTGAATCTGTGGCTTCGGCATTCGACAGAAACGTGGCGAACACGCGCATATCCCAAAGTCGTTAATGGACGGAGTTCTCTTCGAGAGATCGCGAGGGCGCGAAAGATTCTCACTGCATCGAACGCCCAGAAGTCGATGCTTCGCGAGAGGACATTCATCACGGGGCCAATCTCTCCGCGGGCACTCGAGAGGCTGAACGCGCGTGTGTCTGACGGTCAGCGTGCGGGATAACCAGTAGCCAGATTAACGTAGCGGGTCAGTTGGACCCTTATAATTACAGAGTTCTCGCCACGTACTTATCGCGTCGGTGAAACTCGTCCTGAATCGAACGAACTTTATCCTGCGGCGCTCGAGATTTTCTATATCTTATTTTTTCAATCTGTACAAACGAGTTAAAGAGATCACCTTTTTTTTTTTAATATCTACGCTCTGATTTTTATTTCGGAAAAAGAAATTCTACGACGAGTAAATTTGCCCTTTGGCACGGATCGGTAGCTGTTCTTAACCTGTTTTCAAAATAATTGGAACACTTCCGGCGTTCATTTAATTTTTGCAAATGAAACGAATTATTAGAATGACAGTCAAAAAAGATCGACGATTAAAGGGTAATACTGAATTACGTGAGACGAAAAATACCAAATGGTTGCGTGTTCTTAAAATGAAGAGCCGCAATTATCGAAAACGATTGAATCAAACGAAACTTAAATGCCCATCTGTTTTTAACTTAATAAGGTGTAATGTAAAAATTAACGAATGCTAATATGAGGTCGGAGCACACGTTGCGTGTCTTTACCAAGGATAAGGGATACGAGAATGCAAAAATGTTGCAGGTTTTGACTAAAAAGCCTTCCAGTAAATTGCACGTTTGCCATTTCCGAACGTTCGAAAGAAGAAAAAGAAGATGCAGAAGTAAAAGGCGCGTCGTCGCCACGCGAGAGAGTTTCATCATCATCGCATCGCTAAACGATCCGTTCAACCGCCACCAGAGTCATGAATCATCCCCTTATCTAGCAAGAAGATGCACGACTACCGATCCCGGCCTCTTGATATTGCAAAGAGAGCTTCTCAGCAGCAGGCAAGCAGTTCACTGACGTGCGAAACATGAGAGAACTTCTTTCAACTGTGTGTGCGCGCGTATGTGTTTTTTCCACAGATGGAGTTATAATCTAAGTAATGCAAGAGATATAATGCAAGAATGAACACTCGGCAAGAGAATTCAGTTAATCATATTGTAAAATAACAAAGTTCTACAATAAATCACCGACTTTTCTCGTCGTTATAAAAAAAATTGGGTTAGTTGTTTCGGCTGTTTTTTTTTTTTTTTTTTACGGTGAAACCGATGGAAGTCTAAAGTAAACCTCTTTTTTGCGCATTTCTCTAAACCCTATTGTCACTGCTGGGAAGTCCGCAAAGATCTCTGTTTATCGAACACGAAATCTTTTTGGCGACATTTTTTTTTTGTACTTTTCACGGTACATCGGATCTCTCGCGGAGACAGAACCGTCTCGTTTGAGTAGCGATTGGCGAGATGACCACCTTGCAACAGGTAATGCATCTCTCGCACAGCGAAGGTCTTAAAGCTTCGAGAAGAGAGAGTAAAAGAAGCTTCTCTTTTGACGGCGTGTGGCGAATGGGTTTAGCTCGCGCGCCCGGTCCGCGCGTGACTAATCGAAAAATGCGCGACGGTCGACCGTGTACACAAACGAACGCCTTGGGATAGGTCGAGCAACTGGAACTTTGAAAAAAGAACGCACTCGATTCTCTCCGCGATGTATTAAGATTCAACGAGTTATAAATCTGTCGTTCGTACCATCGTCAACAAACAAGTTTGAAATCGATTCGTTATCGAGACACCTGCGAATCGATAATTATTATAACAAATCGATTCGATGGCGTAAGAAATTAAATGCAATCATGTCGAGAGATCCCTCATGTGCCGAGTTTACTTTTTTTCGAGTAGTTCTCTATTTCGGATATTTAAATCTCTATATCTACACGAGAATATAATTCGCGTCTCCTTGCGATAATCCGTATACTCGTTCACACGATTGTCTCGTCCGGATGACGGTGGTTCCAATCGAAACGATAGAACAGGGCGCGGGCGATTCTACGTGGATACGTGACGCGATACGTGTGCCCGAGAATGGGACCAACCCTGACGCCGATAGGACTCTCGAACGAGAATCCTCTTCGTCGAAATTCGTTGAGAGAAGATATGTCTCACGCTCGGAGTCGAAGCCCCTGTATCAGCGTTATGCCCGATAAGTCGGTCGGACGAGTCGAAAGAATATAAAAAAATAAAAAGAAAAAAAACGAAGGAAGAAATAAAAATCACGAATAAAGAGACATAGAAAAGAAACGAAAAAAAAGGATGGAAGAGTCGTCTGCGAGAGGTCCCCATGCGAAAGAGGCTGATCTCACTTCACCAATATTGCCGAACTCTCCACCTCCACTTTGCATTGCATATGCCCCGATATGCGTAGATAAGGATTAAAGGAGTTTCTCTCTCGTGCTAAGTGGTTCGAAACTTACGTGGGTCGAACGCGTTTGAGGTTCTCGGACGAGGAGGAGAGGAGAACAGAGAAAAGTTCTTCTCCGTAGAATATATACACGTTGTCAGGCGTTGGTGCTTGGATTTTTCTTAGGAACTCCCGTAAGCAAGGAACAGATCTCACACGAGCAAAGAAGAAGCCGGAGGTGTAAGTTTGACCCAATGCGCGGACCTCACGAGAGCGCCGCGGCTGGTCGCCGAGACCGACGCTTATTACACACCCTATCGCTTCGTCATTCGTCTAATGCCCGTATTTATGGTACGTTTATTGAATATTATATTTCCTGTATCGCCGCTGCGGCACCATCGCACGAGGAGGCCGCTGCAGCTTCGGCAGAACTATGTCTTGCAGTCGAGAGCTGCCAGGTTTGCGATAATGTATCCGTAGGTAGGTACTTATGAACATCTCGGAAGAGATTACTCGCTCTCGGAAAGTTCTGCTACGGGACGTTAATAGTCAACATTGACTTACTGGGAATAATTATTGAAGGAATATAATCAAATATCTCAATTCAAGGGGTTCGAGACATCGGAGAAAATGTTAAATACTGTTGATATATCGTATTTATTCGAAGTTTCTGTGATTTTTTCTGGTATGTAGATACTTTCACTCATATTAATTTTTAAATATTTTTCAGTCCGAAAAAATAAAATTTTAACTCATTTATTCAATTATCATCTGCAAATTTTGTCACGAAACCAAAAAAAAAAAATTCAGAACTGGGTCGACCCCGTTGGATGACAATACTCTCGACATTGGCTTCTCGGTTATTAAATCTTCGATTTCACTGCTCTGTCGACCTCGCGTGCGGGCAAACGCTTCGACGTTCGTTTGATTCCAGTATTTACGATACTTTTATTGCGTATCGTATTTCCTGTACTATTGCCGGCGGGAGTACAATGCCACAGCATTGCCTCTCGATTCTCCGTTCCGAGTTCCGAGGAAGTATTATCGTACACAGCGACAATCTCTCGTACTACAACAACGTAAATACATATCCAGTATCGCTTACGGAGATAACTTTAAAGTACGTTGAAGTACTCATTGAATTTCCTCTACAAACTATACGACGTCGAACGATACTCCGTATTTGTACAACACGAGATAGTCGTTGATACCGTCACTTGGAAAATTATGTTCTAATTAAGAAAGATATTCTTTATTTCTTCATCTATCGTCATTTTTTTTTTTAATAGCAAAGCTACCACTTCCTGTTTAGACAGTAAGCTTTGCGGTAGGTAAATGGCGAATTAACGAGCACTTCGAACTCGATCGGACACGTGAAAATATTTTATCGTATAATTTTCAAGTATTTCACTCGATCCCAGAGGGAGAGACAGCTTCGCGTACTCTGCGCACCGGCGTAATCAGCAGTGAGAAATCCTGAGGTATTATAATTATAAGCCAGCGAGCCTCTATCGTCGAGCTAATTGGAATTAGTGCCGCACGTTGCCCATATATTTATGCAGCTGTGCGGTTCAATGAGAATCTCGTATTTCCATGATGACTACACGGTTGGTTATACGAGAGTAATCGATAATCGTGAAAACCTTAGGGCAACGGAAGTCCACAACGATCCCGCTAATTCCAGTATTTCTAGAAATTCCTTCGGCAGCAACACGAGTCGTCCGGTGATTGCTGTTGTTAATCGAATTAGTGGAGAATGAGTCAAGAGAGGAGTGAAAGTTTCGAGAAGCGAATTCCAGATGAAATCATACAACTGCGATAGGAATTCGACAAACTATTTTTTTTTTTTTTTTTTTTAAGCTGACTATGTTCTCCGACCTGTCGAAGGTCGTCCACGCTGAGGAGAGAAAATTGTTGCGTACCCCAACAAATCGTCGGTATTACGAGACGATATATACATATAGAGAAGCCTCTTCTTTGCTGAGAGAGGGTCTCGTGCGGAGTTATAACTCGCCCGCAAGAACGGACGCGGACACTTCGCGCCCGGTTAACTGATCCTAGAAGGATGGAACGACCGACGTTTATACTTAGCCGAGACTAATTAAAAGGATCTCTGAGAGCCGAGGTGCGGGCAACCGGGCGAACGCGCGTGGGGAACCCACAACGGTGAGATAAGATCGCTATTGACGCCAAGAGAGAAATGTGTCGCTCGTCCCTCTCTCGTCGTATATATTCCTATAGAGCTGTGTATGCGCTTCGACTATACTTATGCACCTTCCGAGTGCCTACCCCTAACCACCCTCCCCTCCTCCTTCTCCCTCTACCCTTGTATTTTGTCAGACAAACTCGTCTCCGGACAGGCTTCGTCGAGACAGGCGAGAGATTTGACGCTTCCACGAAGTGAGGAACGAAAACGCTTTCGTTTTTAATTTTGTGAATAAAAAGTGTGGAAATATATCTGATAAACAGTGTATCACAAGAGGTAAAAAAGTCGGTGATATACGCAATATATTTTCGCAAAAAAATTATATATCGTAAATATATTTTGAAATACGTATCCGCTAAAATATGTCACTAAATGTATAACAATTCATGTGATTAATATATTAATTTGACGAAAATGCCAAATTGAAATTAAAAAAAAAAAAATTCTTCCATATATTTGATTTCCATGTGAAATGCGCGCGAGAAATCGACAAAAGATAATCATTTGTGCCGAAAAACGAATCCGAAACATCCAAATTAAAAACAAAAACATTTTTTTTTGTGAAAAAAAAAAAATGATAAAATTATCTTGAAAAAATTGTTGTTGTGATTGAGTTTTGAAAAAGCCTCGTACTCCATTATGAGAAACGAGTCAACTGCTTTTTTCGAAATCCAATAAATTCCGGCGCTGCGTTTGTAGAACCAGAGAACAGACTAGAAAAATCTTTTGTCAATAGACTTTTCCCGCCTACAATTCGTCGGCTCGTACGTAAGTACAAAAAGCATCGAGCGATGTGTCCCTGACACTGGCGGTAGGCACGACAGTGGCCGTTGCTCGTTTATTTGAAAGTATAATTTTACGATACACCCCGGGTAGTCGAGGCTGATGGTGCCTTTTACACATAATTTGTCTGAGGACATAATTTTCGTTGTTCTCGACTATGTTCCTCGTACTACCCTTTCTTAACCCGGGTACGCCTTCTCACAGTCTTTCGTCTATAGAGTTAAATATGACAGCCTCACTTTTTCGTTTCTTAGCTGTTTCTTTCACAACGCCGATGCCTAATGTTTTATCGAAATCGATAAACCACACATAACCAACTTTTTTTTTTTGGTAAAAAAAAAAATATATATATATATATAGAAATAAATATATTAAGTCTCATCGCAGCATGAATTTCGGAGAAAAATCTCGAAAAATCTCGAATCTCTTCTAATCCCATTAGCATACAGAAACAAAAATTGAACATCGTCCATAAACTCTCAATGACGTCATGATCATCCGAGATTCTGGATCAAGTGGGCAAAATACTGTGAATTTTTTGAGATCGAGAATCACAACTGTTCACCTAAGCGATATCGTTCGAATGCACAAATGCTGAAATCCCGTAGTGAGAGAAGGCGCCGCCGGAAATCCATAAATTAGAATCAACCGCGACGCTCGAGTGGCCTAATCGCGAAAAATACGAGCAACTTGGCAAAGTCCCGGGAAGCTCGCGCGCAACAGACATTGGTGGAAATATAATCCCCGGCGTGGATTAGAGAACTAAAGAAGAGTCGAAGAGAATCCTCTGGGAACGCTTCGAACTGTTAATAAATTCGCTTGCCAAAACATATCGGATTCTGCGTCTCTTGACTCGGTCTTTGCCTTAAAGCGAGTGTGAATGTAATAAAAGACCACGGGTGCGTTCTATTGTGTTTTCAGGAGGCTAATATTCGACGGTAGCGTTATATGATGCTTGGATAAAAATATTGGTAAAAAAACAAAACAAAAAAAAAGAGCGTTTATTTATCGCTGAACGTTGTTGAAAAAAAAAAAAAGTTCTTCGGCTCATTCTTACTTCGGCACGATCAGCCTCTTTCTTCGAGTTCTCTCGCGACTGCATCCCGAGAGGGAGTATCCCTCTCGGAGGATCTCGAGGAGGAATAATCGATATTGACGTCTGGAGAGATCGAGCGAACGCGCATACACACACGCGCGGTCGTCTCTCTTTCGAGAGATATACACACTGCGAGAGAAGCGGGGCGAGGCTTTTGCCCCGAGCACGTCGTACGATCATTAAATTAAACCTAATGCAGGTAAATCAAGGGAGAGCGCGAGAGCAGAATAAGGCTTCGAGCTCGAGCTCCACGGACGAACGCGGGCGAGTCTTGTATAGCATTCGAAAGGACTGTGCGTGCATATCGATTAGAGACGTGTGCGCGCATCGTGGCGAGAGAGCCACGAGAGAGAAAAAAGCGTTTCTGTTGGGAACGTTGGACCGCGAGGAGCACAGAGAGGATGTCCCGGGGCCACCAGCATCAACGTACGCTCTCTCCCTCTCTCGGTGGACCCACCGATAACATAAAATTACGAGACTTTTAAAACGGCGCTGAAAACGGTTCAGTCTTCGCGGATCGAGAGCGGCTTCATGTAGGCAGACGCGATTCATGCTGAAAGACGCGCGTGTGCAACGTGTAAGCAGCGCATCGGGATGCTGCCAGAGTGTTTCAGGCTTGAAGAAGGGAAGGAACGGAAAAGATTGAGAGCAGTAACATGCTGTATAGAGAGAAGACTGTGTATACTTTGCTGGTGGGCGTTTCGAGTGAAACTATAAGCCGACATAGAGAGCGAGATAAAAGAATAATGAAAGAACCGGAATACCGATTGAATTTATGTACTGACAATACGGCTTTGTCTCGCAAAATTATCATACATGATACTTGTATATACGTGATGCATAATACTAGCGATACACAATCGATCGTATTATCATAACAGATCGTGGCACGTAGTTAATGGAGGAAGTAAAACGCTAAGTGCAACTCTTTAAGATCTTACGTATGATAAATTTTGGTCAAGAGAGTCGAATCATTCGGAAAACAGTATAAATAGGATGTATAAAGGGACAAATGAAGCTTAACGTTTCGTCGAAATGTTATCGTATATAATCTTTATTTTTTTTTATGTATGTAACTTATAAAGGATTGAATTAAAGGGCTAAAAAAAATTGGAAAAATTAATCAAATTTCATGCAAAATGTATAGTTTTAAGATGGAAATATATCTCAACATAAAAAAAAAATGATACCCAGAGGCAGTATTACCATCCAATTAACCCAACAACAGCCTCATTGGAAAGATTTTCATCTCGCTAAAGAATTTAATCACGTCAACGCTCGATCAGTCACTGAGTTCAAGATATTTCTCAATCGATCAGCGTTCCCGCAGTGCCGCTCTTTCAAACAATCAGATCTTGAAGAGTCTACTAACTGCTCGGTGACGACTACGACGAGAGGCCTCTCGAGCTCCGCGAGCGCATTGACAGGATAATTACACGCACGTAGGCAGTATAAACTGTGCGGGTCTCTCGTACAACGCGCTGCTTGTTCGAGATCGAGAAATCAGCCGCACGGTCCATTCGTAGTACATGTCTATCCATTTGTCTCGTGTCTCTCGTTCTCTTTTAAGCTATACGAACACATTTAAGTCGGTAGCTATGAATCGAACGCGGTATGCGTCTCTCGGTGCTACAGTAGCGCCCCGACCACCCACAATGATTTAAGATCGATCCTTCTCCTTCGCTCCTTTTACTCGATATAATTCTCTCTCTTCTCCTCCTCGGATTTCTATATAATTCGATGGCAAGAAGTGGACAAACCTACACAGGAGAATCGTTTAAAAAGCTCCGAGAATACCTTGAGAAACGCAATGCGTCTGTTCAGTTAGAATTTGCATAATGCGAGAGTTGTGCGAGTCGCGGCTTGACCCGCTTTGAAGAGTGATCTCGAAGCGGGACGTGAAAACACGAAGACTAAAGATAGAAAGAGATATCAACGATGGAGGAGGAGGAGGTGAATGAAAGGAGAATTCCCTTAGGTGTAACGATAATGCGACCGGTGGTCGCCAATTGCACCTGAACGCGTGTGATTCTTTTATAGGATTATAAAATACTATGTATATGCAGAAATAGCTGGAATAACATTTGTTTGCAAAGTAGAATACTCTCGATTCTCTATCTTTACCCCGTTTTACGGACGCATACGAAAATATCTCCCTGTAAGAGCAAAGAAGGGATACCTATCGAAAGTAAGCAATAGCGTAACGTCGAAATAATTGAAATATTAAAGGGGACCTCGCGTGGGACGAGAACGATACTTTCAGCCGACGTTCGAGCTGAGATTGTTCGCGAAGAACCTGTTGGAACGCATATAGTGCATTGAGCATTACGACTTTGAAGTTGATAGGCTTCTGCTCTTTGTGTTATATGAGAATTTTATGCTACGGCTGCGACATCTACTATCGGAATGTCTTTTCGAGAAAAAAAAGTATTTAGATCAATAAACCGCTATCTACTTTAAGGCCCGAAGAAGGGCACTTTTAAAAAATAAAAATTTAACAACCTTTTTCGGCACGAAGGTAAAAAAACATTATTGGAAATTTGTGCGCTCGTATTTTTTATCCCGATTTTTTTAAGAACAAATTGAAAACATTGAAGAATTGATAAGTACGATGATAGGATTACGAGTTATTTCTCGATAGATACGAATAGGTTTTCCCTCGATCCCGTCGTCGGGCTAATCGCTCACATCCGAGAATGGACCGGTGTCGTCTTCTCGCAGACTTATGGCACACAAATATACCTATATACCAAGTTTGGTCCGCAAGGCACACGCAGGATGGAGACCATAAATCGAACAGCCGGACGTTCGAATGGCAACGAGAGGAATCTGATACTATACTCTCGTACGCTTCTATAATACTTGATTCCTGCGCTCGATCCTGTAGTCAAACCCTTCCTTGCTGTTAAAACCTTTCGAACATACAATACCGTTCGAATGCGCACGAAAGTTACACATGTAAGAGCACGTGGCTCAGTTCCCTCGCTGCAAAGTCCTTACATAGCTGTGCGATGCGCTCGACGAAAAAATAAAATCATATAAAGTTTCGAGATATGTACTAAGTAAACTGGTGTGTCGTATGCATGTGCAGAACTCCTGGCTATTTATGCGCGTTATAGCCGAATGAAACACGAAAAGATACTCGAGCATAAATTCGTGGCTGCAAGAAGCCCGCGGTGTGGTCCACGCTGAAAGATGAACAAAAGTGCATTATGCGCGTACTGCACTTATACACATACTTTCTTCGATGTATTAGTGAATACGTGTAGTCTGCTTGGCTCCGGAGAAGCTTCAACAACGCGAACCCAATATCACATCCTTCCTACATCCTTTACCCTCTATAAATACATATAAATATTCTCATAAATCGTGTCATAGTGGGTGCGTTACACGCGTGTTCGAGAACAAGAGAGAAAAGAATCTCTCGATATTACAGGGTTGTAAGTCATCATCGGAAATCTCGTCTGGTTAGCCGTGAGAGAGAATATACACTATCGAAAGAAAGATATCGCGCCAGCTTGCGGCGCACAGGGAATTGATCATCGCTGCTATCTTTGCTGATGGCTCTCGTTCATTTTCAACGGCGCGCAATCCGCGGAGCTCTAACGCCACACAATAGAGACTCATTTGATTTAACGAAAATAAAAATAAATTAAAGGCAATCAAACAAAAAATTATTATTTTATTTGAAGATTTAGCAAGCGATAAACAGAGGAGCAAACGAAAATATGAAAAGTACGCGGATTGCAACGATCTATGAAATTTCAGACACATTTGATCTCTTCTTCGATCTTCTCTTCGTTCTTTCTGAGGAAATTAAAAAAAAAAGTTTCGCTCTCTCCTTTATCGTTTTCTCACTCGCAAGGTGATATGACTCATGCGAATATGGGATACTCTCCAACATTTTTTTTTTATTTTTTTTTCCGGCATCTCTCTTCCTCCCATTCGCGCTATCTTCCATGTGCTTTCGTGATAGCGATCAGCTTGTTAAAGTCTTGTTGCGAGAGAACAACCGAGATATTACTGCTTCTTCTTCATCTTCTTCTTCATTCCAACTCAAGAGCCCGAAATGTAATATACTCTCGTCTCGCGTGTGGTTCTGGGTGAGCTTCGTAATTGTACGAGAGAACGAGAACTCGAAGATGTAGGGGCTGAAAAATCTCGAGCGGTCGAAAAAGAAGCGGAAAGAAGAGCTCTCT
Organism: Cryptus viduatorius; assembly: GCA_964006125.1. Lineage (NCBI taxonomy): Eukaryota > Metazoa > Arthropoda > Insecta > Hymenoptera > Ichneumonidae > Cryptus > Cryptus viduatorius. Next base: position 9,139,184 of record OZ023222.1, on the reverse strand, counting down.
AACAGAAGAGGAAACTCAAGGGGGTCACAACCGCGGTGAGCCCTACATAAAACAGTGAGAGAGGTCACGGGTCTGACGTTTCGGACGTGTGATCGGAAGATACCGACGATGGTTCCTAGGTATTCTCTTTACTCTCTTTCTCGTTCCCTTGTTCCGTCCGAAGTGTATAGTATCCGCGTGCAACACAACTCGCTATGCAAGAAGTAAAAGAGACTCATGAGAACGAAAGCCTCCCGCGAGCCCTCGAGAGGATTTAGCTCTCGAGTCTCTTTTGCGAAGGAGGAGATGAGAACTCCGAGACTCTCTTTCTCTCGTCATGGATACAGCTGTGCTCACTGTGCGAAGCCGCTCGCAACTGAAACACGGCTACGGAAACTGAAAACGTGACTCTCAGGATGAGTCTCGACGATGCAACGAGAAGTCGGAGAATGGCAAACTGTAAATGGAACTTTACTGTACGAAGTCACTCACGTTGCGCCGGAGCAGTTGAGGAAGATGATGAATCTGAAGAAATGATAAAAGAAGACGAAGACATTTCTACGAACTTCGTTTTCCTTCGGACATTAGATATAATAGATGCGCGTGAAAGCGTCGCTTTAGAAAGATTCTCTATTGTATTCTTGGAGAAACTTCGTTTTCATCGAGGATTTGCCACTTTCTCGTTTTTCGCGAAGAACATATCGCGGATAAACCATTTGAATCCTATTGTACAGAAATTTCGCGATCGAAGTTCAGAAAGATCGAACGGAACGATATATACTTCGCGTACGCAGAAATCTGTATTCAAAGTAATTTATTTTCACATTCAAGAGGCTGAGACATGATAAGATTGTGCTACAGGTTGTGCATAAACGTTGCCTTTTGCAAATGTCCAGCGGTATTAAATCCTAGAAGCTGCGAGTAAGATCGTCGCAAGGGAGTTGCGAGATAACTAGGAAACGGTGGTAGAACAGAGGAGCGGAGCTTAGAAGTCTCGCCTCTCTCGATATTCACGGAAGAAAGTACGAAAAAACAAAAACTGCGTCTAGGAAACTTTACGAAGTATTGTTAGACCATAGATGTGTGGTTCAACGTTTTGCAAGACACCTACTTGGTACATCCTGTGATAAATTCGTCGACTGTTCGACGGAAACTTCGGGGGCGAACAGTGAATTATATGATTTTTTCTCCACGTTGGGTTCTTTAACAAGCAGAAGCTTTTAGTAAGAAACGAGAGACGAGAGGGAGGCGAATGTTGAAAATATATCCTGCTGGCTTTTAGGTATATGTATCTCAACGTATCTTCGGGATCTGATCTCTCAGCAGGTATACAGGAGGAAGAAAGATCGACCGAAGTGGCGCGCCAAGAAGTGCAGCGTATATTTTTGTTGAGGAAGAAGAAGACGATGAGAGATGAAAGGAGAGAATACCGAAGAAGCCGACACCGTTGTCCGCTAGAGGAGGTGGCGAAAATTTCAACCCTCCTGGCGCCTAAAGATATATTGGACGGCGCCTATCCATTCACCTTTTTCTTCTCATACCTCTCTCGTACCTCTTGCGCATTTCGCTTCCTCAACTCGAAGAATGGGAGTAAAATAAAAATAAAACCGACTAAAGTCGATTTCATTCATTTTTTTTATTGCGGTATGAGAATTTTTATGATAATCATCGAATTTTTATGATAAGTTTGATCCTTTCAAAGGGGTAAATTTGGAGTAATCGGCACTTAAAGGTTTTAGGGTCTAATAAAAACTATTTTTCGATTGCGATGGAAATTTTCACTAGAATACAGGTGTTTTTTTTATTAGTCATATTGATGACATTTGACAAGAATAAAATCATTTTGATGTATCGATGTACCACTTTTTTTCAAATTGTATAAGCGGATATTTTTTGTTGATTTTTCTTTTTTCGTTACGTTCACCGTGGAGAACAAATTACTCGGTGAAACACTCCTTATCTCTTATTACCCCCTCACCGTTACGAAGTCTGAGCAGTTCAACACATCGTATCTCAGTCTCACCGCGCCAGAGCTCGATAATCGCCGGTCTGTCAATGTAAATCATGATGAATTAAAGTTAATTAGATTTGGACCGTTTTGCGAATAACTGCCCGAAGTATCCACGTACTACGTTGAGTGAAGACAGGAGGATGCATACAAGTGTGTCCCTCGCCCATGGCGTAATAAACGGTAATAATTATAATAAAAGGCGATGATTACAGTGATTATACGATGAGGGTTGAGCCGCAAGAAGTTTTTTTCTCAACTGTATCACATATAGTGCGATCGTGGCGATCCGCAACCCATTGGCTAATGGGGGATGAGGCGCTCGAGCTCCGTTTACGGAGTCGTGCAGTTTGAATACATTAAGTGTAACTTTTGTCACCTTCTTTCCGCGAGGCGGCTATGTACCGTTTTCAAGAGGCTCGAGGATCATGAAGGAAGACGATCCGTCCCCGTGGTCAGCCTCTTTCCTCCTCTCCCTTGGAAACACCCGCTCCGTAACAGGTGCGAAAGAAAACTTTGTTCTCTTTAAAAATCTCTTTTTTTTTTGCACTTTGCCACTATCAATGACTCTCAATTATCCTATAATATACATACTGTGTGCGAGCAATGACTAGCATACGGAGAGCGTACATTTTTCATCCTAACAAAAGCTTCCAACATCATGCAAATAACCGTTCGTAACGTGTGCGCGTTCTTAGGATGGACGAAGAGTTGCGAAATTAATGGAATTAAATTTATCGAGGGAAGTCGAGAGGCGTACATGTGTGTAACTTATAAATAACGACAATTTTTTTTATTTTTCATTTTTCACGCTATATATAAGACTCAAGAGCGCTCATGGACAGTTACCACGTCATGGACAGTTTGCTGAGCGATCAGTTATCATTATATACCTCAACGACAAACAACTCCCGGAGAAGCAGAACTCTTTCTCTCCTGATACTCTTCCGTTGGTATCTATCGCATCGTATAATAAAGCTTCGATCTTCGGAGATCCGGCGACGACTCTGTTATTACTTCGTGATTTCGTTCCCATATACATTTCCATTCACCAATAATCCCGACAAATTCTTCGAGGTTTTTTTTTTTTTTTACGGGAATGCAAACGCCCGGCAAGAATCTCATAACTAATGTCTTTAATAACTGTACCTCACAAGAGCGGAGATTCTGCTTCGTAGATCGGATCTTTATCGCGAAGCTCGAAGAATCATTGCGAGTCATTTTCGAGTTTTAACTCTCTGAATCTCATGAAACGTTTCACTTCACCGATACTTGTAGTTAGGGGAATATATACGTATATAGAGTAGAATAATTGACAGAAATTCCTGTTCAACGAGCGTAAAGTAATATGCGCGTGTCGCGGAGCAGTTGAGGATGCTGCGGGTGAGCTTGTGCGGTTGCTGGTTCATCCTTTACAGCGCCAGGAACACGGGCTCTTCGTGGATTGAACCGGCCGAGTGATCTCCGCTAATGTCGTTTAATAAAGACGGATATCGTTTCGTGCTCGACTCGGATATCGTTGACGCACACAATATAGATACATATTGGGGACGATGATTTCTAGATATGAGATCGTAAATCTTGCAGCTCGGAGCTTCTTGTTGAGTTTTCTACCCTTTGATTTTGCCGACGAGATTTTCATTGCGAATTTGTATCAAAGTGCATCGACGAGGAGTTTTTACTTTGCAAAGAAGAATTTTTCAAATTTCGATCGTAGATCCATACGAATCCGCCATTGGGGCCAATAAAACGGATCCGCGAATCGGTGAATTGAACATTTTTTCAAGTACACTGCCATATAGCGATTTCTTCGCTACATATGACTTATTTTTTTTGGGACTCCGCTCATTCTCTCCCTTTATCTCGCGAGTCGCTTTCGAACGCGAATAAATAGCGTATAGAACCTGTTTTATGGGTGTCCGAAGCTCTCGCGTGCGTACGATAAGAGCGTCGAATCGCGACCGCGGGTACCTGCGGCGAGCGCAGCGCGAATACAGATGTCTCTTGATCAAGAAATTCTTCGGATACTTTTTAACTCGGATTAACAAAAGGGGTCCTTCTAGGGTGTATTTTTTTTCTTTGATCGTTTCTTCGCAACGACAATACTGTCTCTAATGTTTTTTTTTTTTTTTTCGTGTGTTCAGGGAAATTTCATCCTAAAGCCCCGCTACGAATATTTGTTTCTACCCATTACTGGTATCGAAAGATAAATCTGAATTTCATCGACTGCGAAATAACAGATTTTCGGCGGCGGGCGCGTTGCCAAATTATTTTCAAGTTATTCGATCTAAATTTTTGAATCTTCTGTGATACGAACCTTATTGCCTTCGCTATGAACACGACGTTGGACGATGCTTAAGATCTTTTGTATTTGTAATCAATCGAAATCTCGGGAAGTCCCTAGAATACCTACGAAACTCTTTCGAAGCCGATGTTCCCAGGCATCGGAGGCTCTTTTCATGCGAAAGAGTATGGAATTGAACGGGATATCTACGTCGCGAAGAGCAACGCAGAGAGCGAAACTCTTCACGGGATCCACGCGCTCCAAACGGCACTTGGAAATATTTTAATGGCGCTTTGTGTCTCCTCCGGTGTTTCGTGAGCTCCAGAAGGGCTCCTTTATTTAACGTCGCCCTTCTCATCCTGTCCCGTTTCGCCCCTTCCTTTGTTTCTCTTCCGTTTATTCCAACGTTCTGTTTCTCTCGTCGGTTCTACCAGTACCAACGGAACCACCATCACCAAACGGCTCGTTATACTTCTTTTAAACCGTCTCCTCTCTGACCACTGGTTATTTTAATTGGATCTTCGCCGAATCCCTTTTTTCGTCCAAGCCGCGGAATTGTGTTGTGTACCCTTCCATACCTACCCTAAGAGATATATACGTATATACAACTAACTATAGATACCCCCGTTAGCAAATATATATTCTCGTCGGTTAGACTCGTATGTGTCCTCAAGATACCCATTGCTTTTTGCCCTTCTGGACGATGAAAACACGCTTCTCTCGCAACATCTTCCCTCTGCGCTACTGAATCCTCTTCGCTGTGCGTCCCTGACGCTCACGGACTTGAGTCCTTGAGCCGCCTGGTTCACCTCCTCGCGCAACTCTCATTCCTATACGTATTTGGAATTCAATGGTATTCCGCTCATTGAATCAAACCCATTGCTCGCGCGGTCTCATAGCATTGAAACTGTTAGTACACTCCGGGGTTGGGATACCAGAAAAGAAATAAAAAATCTATCAATTATTCCGCTCGTCGTTGAGTCGGAGACCGCTGGTAGGATTGAATAATAAATTTGTATCCGTCCAATGGATAATTGTCCATTATTCAAAGGTTGTTGGGGTTTCAGGTCTATTAGCGAAGATGAAAGTGCAATGAGACGACGAGTGGCTTAGTGCTGTTGTATTCAAAGGGATTGTTGGTAATTGTTCTTTTTTTCTTTTCTTGACAAAATTTTTATTAATTCTTTGGGTTCGTTTCACCGCGAACTTCCGGTCTACTGAGGTACGAATACACTTGTCGATTCTCTCAGTTGGAAGGGATTTTCAGCTTCGCTGATTCTTCGAACAACGCAAGAATGAAAAAATAAAAAAGAGGGAGAGATTAGACCCTTTTTACGAGGGGGTTTGCGAAAATTATTCTTCGCGTGGCCTGCGGGGTCTTGCATTACAAGAATGGGGCATCCCCCTTCGCACTGCCGCTGCTGCTGCTGCTGCTGGCAACGCACGGGGACGCGCTGTATTGCTTGGGGGCCTACTGCTGGTGTTTCTTCTCGTTCTTAACCGCCGCTAATAAATGCTAACGCGCCACCTTTAAAGAGATGAAGACACGAACAACACGCGCGCTGCAACCGAAGCCGAAGAGCTCTCTCCGGCTGCGGAGAGTCTCTGCTCGATGCCGCGTTACTTCTTCGCACCACGGGATACCTGCCGCGCTTCATTCGTCGGGATCTTAATTCAACGGCCGACAAACATACACGTTGGTAGTTTCTCGGTGTGTGTATCATACCCGACCAACATTGTCCTGAGGGCAATTCGTTTGATAGCTGTGACGATGAAGAGATTTGATGCGGACAAGCGATCAGGAGTCTCGAGCTCATCTAAGAAGGAATATCTTATTTTTGTTGAAAAAGAAAAAAAAACTAACTTTCCTCGAGAAAATAAACATCTAAGGTATACGAAATGTCTACAACGTAATTTGTGATTTTTTAATAAAATAATCGATTCGCTATTATATTTAAATTCTTTGATAATTCACTTCAGAAACGTACGAGGTGTTGCGATTTTTTTTATGCTGTGATTATGGAGTAAAAAAAATGGTCATACATCTTAGAGAAAATGTTACTTAATTATACTTAACGACAAGGGGGTACTTTCTTATACTGTTAATAGCAATTTAAAAAAAAATCTCAAATCAATGTTATTTGTCGTTTTTTTGTCACAAGGGTGAGCGATCTAACGTAACATAACATTTTTTCGATCTTTTTTTAGATGATTCAATATTTTTTTCGTACAACGTTCGTACAAAAGTTCCGATGCATCCGTTCGTTGGGCGACAGAATACAAAAGCAGCGGTGTTAAATAAGTAGGTGTATTTTTCGGGCTATAACTTCGGTATGCATTAACGCAAACGTTGTAGCGTGAGGAGCGTGACGATTCAATTGTCAAGAGCTGTATGGTCTTGTAATAGAGCTGTAGTACAAGAAATGAATGCCACGCCGGTTAAGCATCGCAGTGTGAAAGAGCGAAGTCTTTAAATCATCGAAAGTACCTTTTACGAAAGCGGGATTGTCCGAGATTCTCATTCGAACATAGGCTAAAACCTGTCACTCGGGCGACGCGGTACCGTTTTTTCTTTTTTTTTTTCGTCTTCTTTTGGTTCAGACAACGCGACCCAACGCGAAGGATGGACCGAAGTTCTTTGGAACGCGTTCGCCTTTGTAATCGTCGTCGTCACGCGGACACGGGGCTATTTTTGACCATTGAAAATGCTCACCGACTATGCAGCATACATGCATCAACGCCCAGTGCCCGAAAATTAGTGCATTCCTCGACGAAAATGGTTCGTTTATTAATTCTCAAAAGGGCGGAGCCAACAGCTCAACAATTGTTACGCGTTGCCGTGACTCTTAGACTTCTGTCAATCATTTTTCGAATGTAGAGAAAATGGTGAAAAAAAAAACTAAATTTAACTTCACGTAAGAAAAGGACAGAAAACTTCAAGGAAAAAAATTATTGATGTTAAACACCAACAGTGTCGCGTAGATAGGATATCATTAAAACCCCAAATGTGATAAATCCTCAGAAATGTCTCGTTGGTCCGACTGCATAAGGTGACAACACAGCGGGATGGATGCATTTATGTCGGGTTGACCAATAGCCAGTTATCAATCAGTGTCATTTCTCTTTGACGATTTCTCGACTTTCATACGAAGCGCAGGTCCTTCTCAGGTGAGAGAACATCAAGAATCCCTACCGTGGAGACTTCGAAACCGCAGGGTCGTCGAGCCACGCGCTGTTCCCTTGTCAGTTCAAACTATATGGGGTCTCCGAACGGCAATTAAACTCGGATAAGCTACGCGCACACTTGATCTCGTCTGGGAATGCTGTTCCGCTCGACTTTTGGAATTTGGACTAACGACGTTTGAAAGAATGAACCCTTCGCATCAGATGCACTGCTCCTTATCGTTCCCAAAGTTAGTCCTAAATTTCTGAATAAAATTTGAACAATTACCGGTACACAAGAGACGCAAAAGCCTTTGCAAAAACAAAAAAAAATCAATCAAAAAATAAAAAAAAAAAATAGTTATTAAAAATTAAAATCGGTAATTTCTAAAACGCGTTTTGAAAGTTTCTTTTTCGATCGCTAGGCGAAGGCATTTATTTCTACATCCTTAAATATCTTGCCGTTGTGACATGTAGTTTGCGTTTTTTATTTTGTTCGTAATTTTGTACTATATTTCCTCAAAACGCCTTTTACATAAGGATATGAAGCGGAACGCAAATTTCAGGCTTATTACTTTTAACTAACAAGCAATCAGTTAACGTAAGTGGGTTTTAAATTGTGTTTTCACTGCAATACTAAGCGCGGCCGAGTACATTGTAGGTTGCTTTACGGTTGAATATGCACGGGAAACACGCGCACACAACGATAACCAAAGATTGCAACGCTAAGACGTTATTGCCGGTACGGTAAGTATACATTGATGTTGGTATCGATGCGACGGCCCGGTCCAGCCGATCATCGCTCTCGGCCCCGGGCCGTGAAATCAGATCCAGTATCCCTCTCTCGTTTGACTCTCGTCGAGTCACGCTTTGGTATATGTAACAAGACTTAAGGTGTATGCGCCATGTATCGCGCAGTAGATTTCGAGTCTCAAATCCTCATGCGAGAGTCACACGTACACGCAATAAGGTACAACATACACATGGCGCGTCACACGCCCCGTTCGAGAGGCTCCGACAAGGCTCGCGACCGCGCGTTGATTGCCGATAAAAGAAACCATCGGTCCAATGAATTTCTTTCGCGAGCAAAGACCGTAGTCTGATTCGCCAGTCGCGCGATCGATCGCGTGGGAAGTTTCGTCGCGTCTCCGCGCACACCAAAAAATATCGTTCACTCACCATGGCTAAGAGAGATCGCGACGAAGATTTTGATCCGAATAGCCTAATTGAATGAAAATAATAATACTAATATTCACCAATGAGCTCGACAAGCCGAACGAATTATGCTAATTTCGTGTCACATGTTTGATGTGATTATGATTTATAAATAACTTTCACACTCCGCAGACGCTATTCTCTCGTGAAATATATGCGCGATAGAGCTTATATATATTATATATTACACGTAGTTAGCGGAGATCTACGTCTGTTGAATGATAGCTTTCAGCGAGAAAGACAGGCCGACTAGCAGCTCGAGTTCGCGAGAACGTAAGATATACTGGCAGTTGATTGGCGTATCAAATTTACTTCACGATCTCGATACACCGCGGATACTGTAGAGGGCGATTCAGAATAAATGTCGAAACTACTTTTTAACTTTTATTGGGAGTGTTTTAGCGTTGAAAAAAGCCGCCTTATCAACTAATACGGCGCCACCCTCGTTGAAAGACACTTTTAGTTGGTGCAACACGAATTTTTATCGCTACGAAAATAATTTTTTCAACTGATGCTAACAATCATTGAAGAAACTCATCTTTCAGTTGTACTAAATAAAAATACGTTCGATCGGAATGCCGCCGTAGTTCATCGAAAAAAAAAATTCTCATTGAAATAAAAATCACTTGGAATTTTTTTTTTTAATTTATAGTATTTAATTTTTGGAGTGTGTGATTTTGAAACTTTTCTCTAAAAAGACGTGAAACCTCAACATACGTGTTACTTATATATCGATGTATCGATTTCACTGGAAATAAACTCAAAGATATGTGTTTCTAACGAGTAGTAAAGCGATGAATACCTACATAAGTATAAAAATATTGCGAAGAGGAGGCCATTACCAATAATTGATTATTGTAAATTGAAAGAGAAAAAAAGTTCCTAAAGAAAATTAGATATTTGGTGCGAAACATTCTGTAGACGTGCGCTAACAAAATACACGACTTTCTCCATTGCTAAATGTCTCGTTAGTCATTACTTTGACATTTTTCTCCATAAATCCCATCGGATCGGGTGAAGGAAATCGGAATTATTGGAAAGACTTCATTATTTCAGTGTCCAATTTTTACTTTCAGCGTTAAAGAAGGCGTCGATGATTTTTCCTATGGGAGCGATCGCAAAAAAACATTAATCTGCTTAAAAAAAAAAATGCGGAACACAGTGGTATATTTTTTGCTACAAATGAATAATCCTAAGAATATGAGTGTTTCGAATATCCCCGGTCTCGTTGAATAAATGAAATAACGATTCGAGATATATACATCGTCGATGTCAAGGCTGTTGTAAATTCTGACATTATCGAGAGGCTCATGCGATAAAGACTCGATCGTCGAAGAGAGACGACCAATTTGCAGTCAATTGGCCCCCGAGACGTTCGACGATGCTGTATTTAATGACGATGATCTCGTTAAATTCTACGATAACGACTCGGCGTGCGCTACACACTTGCAGTTTAAATGGCTTCTGTTACTGTATGGACCGCGATGCAGCTTGCCGAAGGAATCTCGCACATTGGTTCTTCGGATTGCAATTTAAGAATTACACGCCAAGTCGAATGGAAAACGAACTCCGCAGACATTTAGACGAGACAATACAGAAGTTGGAGTGCAACGATCGTGTGGGAAGAAATTTCGTGCAGCTAAAGGATAATATAGTGGTCGTAAGTTCGGCGATCTATTGGCCGGCAGTTCATTCGGCTTGTCCGCAAATCCTAACGAAGTGTGACGTGGCACGAACACGAGAGTCGGATATGTGCATCGGGAGTTGTAACTTTTATTTTGTTTCGCGAGAGAAAGAGCTTCTCGTCTTCGCGACGACGAGCGATGAATCTTTCGGACTCGACAATTTCGATCACCAGGAAAGTCTCGCGTGCTCGCGAGAGTATCCTGCAAAATCCTGAGAAATTTTGCACAAGGCCTCGCGCCATTCGTTTATATCGTGTGTCGAGGCGAAGGAGACGATCCGTAAAAGACGCTCTTCCGGGACGAGTAATCATTGAAATGGACCACCCGATCGACGGTCGGGACCCACACGCGTTACCGAAGATTCCAATCTCACGAAATCAGCGAGAGTCCATATTAATAATTAGAAGAAGATTGAGTAGTTGAGTAGTAGATTTCTTTTTTCGGAAATTCAAGAATTTTGAGATAAACGGGGGATCGAAAAGGTAAGCGCGGCACGATCGCTGACAATTTATAGTATAGTGAAAGGTATATGAAATATTACGGTTTATATTTTTTATAAACATGAAAAAAATGATATTAAGTCCGTGGAGACCTAATCATTGCCCCCTGAAGGGTTAAAAGATGAAAAATGTTTCGAAGCAGTAAACTATTGGGACCAATTTTGATCTCTCTTCCTAACAGAGTCGTCACCTCTTCCTAACTATTACTAAATCATCGAATTCATGGTTTTTAATGAGCCACACATTACGAGGTATCGACCGTTGGAAAGGTAAAAGTCACAAATCTATAAAGTAGCCAATCACTGTGCCATTTACTATTCGAGGTATAAATATTGATTCGCATTCAATCATTGCGCAACAACTCGATGATTTAATTTGAGAAAAAAAATCGATATCTTTCGGTTTCGACGAGACGCACAGCCGAGGAAAAAGTGAGATTCCTCCTTCTTTTTTCTTATCGTCACGATCGATCTCCAATTTCTACGACGAAATCTCTCGATGGGTACCCGAGGCGTGCCATGATTTTCGTCGAGCAAAGGGAGTTCGAACGATGCGAGAAGGATATAGGTGTATAAGATAGAAAGAGGGAAAGAAATGTCGAGCGAGGTGGTCCGAGGATCGAACGCTGCCGGACTGCTCGGGGTCTCTCTCTCGTTCGCGAACGGCCCTAATTGCGGGCCCACGGGTCTCTTTCTCCGTGAACGTTTGTGCCCGGGACGATCCTCGCGTGTTCGTTTTCCAAGGACAGCTTTTGTGAATACCCTCCCTCTTCGCGACCGGGCGCGCGCGGCTATATAGGCTCTGCTGGAACCGGCAAAAATTCAAGCGCGAGATATTTTGCGCGCACGTCAGGCAAAACTATTCGCCGGTGGCACAAAGAATAAATCGCGCGATCGGTAGCCGCACGACACGGGATGAAGGAAGGTGAAACGAGATCCAGAGTGAGAGAAGGCTATTCTTTCGCGAAGATCTTTTAGCGTGATATTGATGCAGCCGTGTATAGCGGGGCTGATGAAGATGGCGGGTTACCGCCCCCCTCCCCCTCCCCCCTTTGCTATATAAAACGTCTGGTAAGAAAAGAGACGTGCAAACGGTACTCCTGGCGCGCGCGCGGTCAACCTGTCGCAAACTCGACGTGGTCACACACCGCGAGTGGGCCGAGCTTCTCATTGGTCAACCGGTGCAATTGGACCGCCAGTCTGTATATATATATATATATCTGCTATGTATTGCCTCGAGGTTTGCAACTTTTATACCACAAGAGATTCGTTCCATCGAGAGTATGAAAATTTTCAGAGATTTCGATTTATCCGAACGTTTAAGTCACAATCTGTACTAAAATCACTCGAGTTGAAATGGCCCTCCGGCTGCTTTAATAAATTCTTATAAAACGTCTTGCGTCTTGTTTTTTATTCGTAATATAAGAAACTTCAGTTATTCCAGAAATTTCTCTCAAAAAAATAGGATGATTTAGAATTATTCAGAGTCGCATATTAAATCTTAAAAACCGCATTGACGCAGAGAGTAAAGCAATGCTGAACGCCCGTTTTGAGGAAATGACAAAAGCATTCTTTACGTTGCTTCCCGCAAAATATAAGAATTTATGTAACGATCGCAGATGATTTTATCTCAGTGGTGTATAATTGACAATGGGCATGTAATTAATTTGTTTACTCTATAAATCTATCGTTTCAACGCAAAGCATTATTTCTATTGTTTTTACCAACGAGAATAAAAAATTATGATTTTTAACATTATTTATCGGTAAATTACCGACGAGAGCATCTCAGTATGGAAATATAATTAACTCGGTTCGCGAGATAATTTTTTTGTACATCGAAGAACACGGAATCAAAAACATTGTTTTTTTAAATTTCGTTGCACTTTTCAGGAGTCGAAATTGGATGTATAAATGAAGAAATTTGTGGAATGGTAAATTCTGAACTTTAAATAAAAATGTCTACTTCTCAGTTAAATTTTTCTATTATACTTATATATACAAAAAAATGTGGTTTACGAATGAATTATTATTTAGAAGAGGCAACACTTCACAATGTGTTTCCCTACCTGGATTGACGTGGGCCTTGGATGTGCCCCAGAATAAGGAGGGCTATCGCGGTCACCGCGATATCACCGCGACGCATCTCTTACATCACAATCACCTTATTTAATGATTTCATGAATCCGTATCATAAACCTCAACGTTTTCTCAATCTCTCCTTCCGCAGCCCGCACTCTCACAGATCCACAAAAATCACTTCCCCCTTAAAAAAAAAAATAACAATCCGAAATAAAACTCCACGTGGTAACGAATTCGGCGTTCGACAAATCGGAGTCACAACTTTCCGATAATATAGGCACTAAAGCGCTGAACAAACGTTTGCAATTTTCGGAGTTATAGGTGCACACAATACTTTTGTTTGAACGATTCGCGCGTGTTGAACTCGCTCTCCCGTGGATTGTTTGCCGTCGCTTATTGACCGGCGGCTTCACCGGATGAAGAAGCAACAACAGAAGAGGTAGGAAGGAGAAGAAGGAGAAGAAGAAAGAGCGATTGGGTCTCTCTCCTCAAATAGCTTCGGGGCGAGCAGCGAGTTTTCCTTTACATCAAAGGCAAAAAACCCGCAGGCACCGCTCGTATACTCTCGATAGATCCCGTGTTGCTTCAAGTATTCGCCGTCGATACGTGCTCCCGATCAATCTCCCGCGAGACTGAGCAAACCGCGTAAATTCACCGGGAAAACAGGTGGTATCACTCCGCGGGTTGACCAAGCGGCTCGAAAGTTTCTGCAGCAGCTCGTGCCGCTGCTTGCCGGCGGTCCAGTATAATTCTCTACGGCTCGAGCCAATCTAACGATTAGCGAGAGCACGAGACGTTTTATCAGTGAAGAAAAACAAAATCGTTTTATCCTCCTAATGGCCAAATGCCAATGAAGTCACCGTGTCTCGCCGATCGTTTGTACGATCGAGAACCGGGCAAAGACCAAACGATTTTTCACTACCGTGAAGCAGTCATTAGCGAATAGACACTAATTGAAAAGATAAACGTTGCCTGCCTACGTTATCGAAAACTTGTACTTTATATCGTTCTCCGGGGTCTCCGCTCGGCCGCGAACTAATTCACTCCAACATTCGCTTCGGCGATCCCGATTGCCTTTGTTGTATCTCTTCGCACATTCGAGTTTGTTGCATCGAAACTTTTTTTTTCTTTTTTCCACTTCTCTTTGTTGTAAGATAACAACTTCACCGTTAAAACATTCACGGACAATACTGTCACGCCTAATTGTCCGCTTGATGACGCATGTCTCTCTCGAAAGAGAAAAAAAAAAGTAAATAAAAATGAATAAAAATTCAACGTTGTAAAGAATCGAATGAAAAAAATGGAATCACGTCGCGTTCCGGTCACCCCATTGTTCGCCGCGTATATCCGTTTTCATTGTCTCGACACTTCCGGATAATAAATTAAAAAAAAAAAAAACTCGTCGGACGCGTAATGAGATTGATGCCGAGCCGGATGAGAGCTGAAACGACGAACCGTTATCAGTTTCCTCACAGCGATAATTTTTCACAAAATAATTGCTCGCAGCGCTTCTAGATGATCGTGTCATCTCCGATGATCCATAATCCTTTCATCCCTTCGTCACTTTCAGGACACTCGCGATAAAGAAAAAACGAGAAAAAATTCAAACGTTTACACGATAAACCAAAACAGTTACTTCCGAATTTCAACTCAACGATCGAATATTAAATTTTTTTTTTTTTTAGTTCCGATCGAATATCGCTGCAGTGTTTTTGTCGGACGTATGCGTCTGTAATCGGAGCGAAGGGTAACTGGACGAGGTGAGTGAGTCTCCTCGTCGGTTTGCGCGTATGTTACGAGGCGATCGCCTGCTGGTTGGCATTCGCCACCACCACGAAGAGTTCCAACAAGACAGAAGCAAATCCACCACTACTACTGCCTGCCACTTCCAGCGGCAAACCGAGGGCTCCGATTATTTCGACGCGAATTTTTCGTTGTTTTCATGACGTCGACGAGCTGCGATCCGATCGTTTGGTAATCAGAGTTTTGAACATCCGTTCAAGTTCCTCGAGCGATTCGATAACGAGGGCATCGAGAGTGCAACTGTGAGATAACAACGCGACCGAGAGAACGGTCCAGCGAGGAGATTTCAACGAGCGGCAGGAGAAACGTCAAGCGTTAACGAAGAGCAGTGGCAAACACACGCAGCACATGGGGATTTGAACGAGCGGCAAGAGAGGTATAAGGTATAAGGCAAACCGCGCGTTCGAACGAGAGGAGGGTCCGCGATGGACTGGCCTCGCCGAACCTGCAACGGCTCCTACCTTGCTTTGGGATCGGGTCCCAGCAGCAGCAACAGCCACAGACTCTCTTCGTGTAGTTATATACTACGATCTTACTACTACTACTACTACATCGCACTACGAGAGACCAGATCTCCTTTTTCTACCTCTACTATACACCTTCTCTTCATCTTCGTCGATTCTTTTTGATTCTTCGTCGCTCCGAGGGTATTTCTGGTAATTTTCATCCCCTTCAAACGAAACTGCACGAGTAATTCTCCGGTTTTGGACTTAAAAGTGTTACGTATGTATCCTAAGTATATGCAACTCGTCAATATTAATTTGTCTCGATAAAAATGTTGAAAAAAAAATTGAAAAAAAATTCGAAGTTAAATCTGGAAGGACGTGATCCAATTTTTGTAAATAATAACATCATCGCATGGTAATTTCAAACACGTGGCCTTTAAACCGTTATGTATCGTGCCACATGTGTGCAAATCTTTGATTTTAAAAAAATCACATTTTATATCGATAGAGATTTCGAAAACACAAAAAAAATGAAATGGAAATCAAGTATAGTTAAGCCACGGAAAATGTAATTCAAGTTGTGTCATTTTTTATGAACTTTTCGAAGAGATATGTACTTGAAAGCATTGACTTCCGCCGTTCCAGCGATTAAGATTATTGTCACCGGAACTGAATTGGTTGGAATTGGTCAACGCAATTATGATGCTTCGTTGCCGATTATTTTCCCTCCGTTCACAGCTAAAAATTTCTTAGCAGGAAGCAATTTCCAAAAGCTCCCGGCAATGTAAGAAAAACGGTAAAATTCTATTATCCAAGAAAACTCATCTCCACTCTTCGGTAACGCGATACAAGAATCGAATTTCCATTGACTTCTCGTTTTTAACGTCGAAGTTGATCATCGCGTGAGTAATGGGACGGGATGGAACAGAAGGGTCAGGTATACAGATATACAATATTAATCTATATATAGTTGGTAGCACTCTGGTCTCTTCTCTGCGATGCCGCGCATCCGATATCCTTTTCTTTCTTTCATTCTTTCTTTCTTTCTCCACTCGCATTCTTTAGCTCCTCGTGGCAGCAATAATCGCGACGTGCGAGGCGTAAGCCACGAGAGAGCGTAGTACGGAGTGGAGCATTAAAAGACCAACACGAGGAGAGAGTCCCGGTGAGAAGAGAGCCGTGTGGGGGCCCTCTTGGTAGCGCAGCATCTCGCGCTTAAAGCGTCTTATATACTCGAGGGCGTGTTGCCTTGTGGGTATCAAGGAGGGCGCGCGCGCCCGCGCGAGAGGGAGAGAGAGAACCATCGAGGGGTGTAGAACCGGCGGCAGCAATCACACGGCACGAAGCAGCAAGCCAACCTCATCGAATAAGCCGGCTGCCGATGCTGCCGTTGCGAGAGAGGAGCTGTGCGTAATGACCGAGCCTCACCGATGACTGATACGCGCGTGCGAATTCGATTGCTATCGGGAATAGAACGCGCGAACTGACTCGCGTGATTCATTCTCCAGATGGAAAACGAAATGGACGGAGACGGTACTCTCCCGGCTGCTTCGCTGAAATGCTCGCCTCTTCGATATGCGATTAACGATAAGCCCTCACTATATTTCTTTATTCTTCTTTCTTCGATTCTATCCGACGCGACCTCCGAGCTATTCGCAACAGATCGATTGGAGGCGCCGCAAGATAGTTGATGCAACAGTTTGGACATCGAAAAACGTTTGTGTAATCAACATAATTAACGACGGTGTTATCAGGAGAAGAAAAAAATGTCAGCAGCATGTTTCGCTAAGTGTCCCAATTTCAGAAGATTTTTTTTATCTCAAAGAAAGGGATCTTCGCGTTACGATCCTGTGAATCATTTTCTAAATATAACCATTTTATCGTGAGAATTTAAGGTAATTTCCGTTTTTGGAGGAAATAAAAATAAAATATAAAATGCGCGGTAATATTCCGGTCCAGTCGAATTCTTGTCATTCTTAAGTCTGACCGATGCCGCGGAAAGTCATCGCGGTGCGATGAGAGTTTAAGGTCAATCGTTTGCTCGTGACCAAGGCGAGTGACGTCTTTTGTGGGTATGTCTCTCTCCGCGAGATCGCGACCGGATTATATTCCCACAGTAGCACGTTGCAAAGCCTATAATGTAATATCGCTTTCGCATGCGTAGACCTCGTATAAAATCGAGCGAGTAAACGAATTTTATTCGTTGCCGGCCACAGACTTGTTTCGGTAAATTCGCTTCGAGACTCCTAATTTCCATCGGGTTTTTCGTGGAAACGAAATGTTGCTGCGGCTTTTGTTGTTCGCGGGAGGGGGGGGGGGGGGGGGGGCGCGAGGGAAAGGGCAGCGGAGGTGCGTTATGCGACCCCCGGGAGTTGCGAAGCGTGACCGGCGCCGCGAGGGTGCACGCCCTACCTCACTGTACGGGGGTAACAGTCGCTGATACACCGTACGAATACATATTCCATTAATTTTACGAAATTATATGGCATTAGAACGAGTCTGTGGAATGAAAAACGAGCGATAGGGGTTGAATGTGAATGAAAAAGCCAGAAGGAATACCGCGCGACCGAGCCATATGCTCTAATTTTACGGTGGCAATGCGTCAGTAGTGTATGCCGACGAGAACGTCGGTAACCCGATACTCTCGAAGTCCTCGAGAACGAGACACGATCATCGTAACCGCTTCGCGATGGCCGATCGCTCAAGATCGAATTTCTCTCGTGCTCTTGATTCACGAGTATATATTTATTATCGTAAAATAACCGGTTCGATACGTTGTCGAAATTGTAATTATTTATTCCCTTATAAACAATGAAAAAGAAATGTATCGAATTCGTACGAAAACGTAACATGGTTAATTCCATATTCCGAAGCGATCGCAAGCATTTTAATCAGTTTAAAGGTTATAATATGATTTTTGTGTCTCGCGAATCTAATCGAATCCCAAATAAAAAACGGTACACAAAACGGCTTGAGGTTTTTTTTTTTTTTTTTGTACGATCTGTAATTAGTCGTGTTCTTTGAAATTTCATCGAAATCGAACAATAGATAATCGACGCATTTGATCAATTTTACGCTGTCAACCGTCGAGACGATTGCACTCTCCGAGTGCATTCCCCGTTACCCAGCGAAATCATTAAACGCGCACATACGCGCGTATGCGTACATCCACAAGCGCAAGTACCGTCCGAAACACTACTCTCGTCGCGTTTCGCTTTTAATCGGTATTACGGTGAACAAATAACAGGAATCGTGTCTGGTTGAGCGCGCGGATTCATCGCTTGTCCACCATCCGCAAGACACGTTTATTCCCAAACGTACAAATACACGCAAACATCAATTAGCACCGAACTACAACTGCAAAAAAACTATATCCTCGATAGATGCATTGCTGCTTGTCACGATTATGAATCTAAACAATCAAAATTAACTCTTAGATAACCCGTAGCGGTTAAAACATTAATGTGAAAAATCATCGTGGTATGCATCTCTTGATGTTCACAAAGCTGAGCGAACGCAACGCGGTGCAAGTTGAACAATTGCACAGCGCACGCGGCGCTGAAAACCGGATGACGTTGCGCAACGAGACTCGCGTGCGTCTCTCGTTCGCGATGGTAAAAATCGAGTACCGCGGAAAAGAGCCGCCTCGGTGGCTTCGACATTGTGAATTCATCGTAAATTCTCTTCGACCTCGAAACATCCGTGTAACGACTCGTTCAATCTTTCCTTACTATCATATCTATGTTATTCTTCGCTTTTTTTTGTTACGTTATAATCCGCGATCTGTGACGCTGGTGGATGATAAAAGCGTGTTTACAGCCCCCAATGCAATGGATTTCGGGACTTTATTCCTATGTACTATGTATGATGC
Organism: Cryptus viduatorius; assembly: GCA_964006125.1. Lineage (NCBI taxonomy): Eukaryota > Metazoa > Arthropoda > Insecta > Hymenoptera > Ichneumonidae > Cryptus > Cryptus viduatorius. The sequence goes on along the minus strand of OZ023222.1, from coordinate 9,120,151 downwards.
TTAATATATAGTCCATAGTACATTATTTACTTTTTCGTTTATATTTTATGTTTATACATATTTTATTTATATAGACATATGTCTGATATATATTACATCTCTATATGATACACCTATATATGCGACCGATATTCGTTCGAAGACACAGTGTTTACGGAGAGAAACGACGCGAGTAATAAATTTTATAGCTTCCACAAGGCCTCCAAGAAGCTCCTTTCCGAGTAAATTTTCTCGCGGCAACAATCACGGAGTCTGGAGGCTCCAGCGAGGGCGTGACGCGTACGCAGCATGTATAAATTACAACCTCCGTAGAGCCTCCAATGTGGCAGAAAGTGAACATTTCAATTCTGTGCGGAGGTCCGTAGGGTTTATAGAATCTCCGAAACCTCCTTTCGCTCCCTTCTCGACACGCCGTGAAACCTCCAGACTCTGCTTATAGCCTATTTTTTACCTTGCAGACCTTCCAGACGCGCTATTTAGATGACGGAGAATATAACTGTAGGAATAAGTATTAAAAATTGGAAAAAAATACTAAAAGAAGAAACAATTTTCTTTCGTTACTTATAATTGGCGCATATTTATTCAGATTAGCTTACGCTTTTAATTGGAGATTTTCGACTTTATTCTATTTATTGGTATTTATTAATTAATCGCTGAAAAAACACAAAGATTTATTGCCTTTAGTGGGGTTCGCAGACGTGACTGCTGCGTTGCGCCATAGCTTACTCGGCTATTGACATCTTGTAAAATAAATTTTCTCATAGAAATTGTAAATTTTTCAAAATTTTGTCTAATTACTTCAAATTGCATTTATTTAAAGGAAAAAAATTAATGAAAAAGCAATTTTAAACAATCAAACAGATTTATGAAAAGTCATACGTATCTCCAACAATTAAAAAATCATTTTCATAACAAAAAAGTTAGGTTGCCAAGTGACGTATTGAATAATTTATCTTTTCATCAAATGATTGATAACACTTTTGTATTAGTATGATGCAACATCAATCTATTCAGCATCTTCCATATGTCGGATTTTTTTTCCGATAAAATATAAGACATCTTTGCATCTTTGACGTTTTTTGGGAATGTGACATAGGAACTATTCAAACTAAAAACTGATGGTGAATTGCATGCAATGAATACAAATTTCCACACTTTTGCCAGTATTTTTTTACCCTAATTCCGTCACACTGTTGCAAATCTTACATTCTCTCATCCGCGGGATATAACATTTTTTTATTCTGTGGGATATTAAAATAATTTATTGTAAGTGGCAATGAATTGATCGGAGGGTCTAGGAGGCTTTGTTGCGAAACTGACTATCAAAGTGAACTTTGAGAGACTTAATTAGGGTGAAGAGGAGTTTGGGAGGTCAGCGAAGAGTCAACTGGGGCGAAAAAAAGTTTATCCGAACAAACGAAGGGTCCAGTAGATCAAAAAGAATTGTGAGAGGAGGAACAGAGAGTATAGAAGGCCGAAAAAATTTTAGGAAGATGACCGGAGGTTATGTTACAGCGCAAGGAGAGTCTGCAGCGCTAGTAAGTTTCGAAAAGAGGCTGTAATAGGTTCTGCGGAGGTCGCGACTTGTGTTCCACAACGAAAACAGACTCTGTGAGTATTCTGAGGAGGCTGTAGATTTCGTCTCGGGGACCGCGAGGGACGAGCAGAGAGAGAGACCAAGAGAGACCCGCTTTAATGGGACGTTATTAGCTTTATGATTGCGTTATTTATACGCCGGTCAATTACCGAGCTTTATGGACCCGGGGAACGCGCTAGAGAGCGCGTTCGATGTAATAATAATGTCTCAGGTTCGCGTCCGTGTGAGCGAGAGAACCCGAGAGATTTCAGATCTCCGTGGTAGACGAAAGGTCGAATTGTATGTCGGTGAAAATATCATGCACCGGGGAACACATCGTTTTTTTTTATTCCCCGTTTTCTTGGAGGGGCAATATCCTGTTTTTCATGGAACGAGATCATGGGAGAGGCTCGTCTCGTCCTGAAGCGTGACACACGATCCCGAAGAAACTAACAACAAGATTCTTTTTCATTCGTAGAGATTCAGCAGCGAAGACTGACGCAAGTTTTTTGTGGGGGTGCGCGTGTACCCTCGAGGTATCTCGATTCTACTGACTAAGCCCCATGCCTACCCCAATTTTTTATATCTTAACTGTCGATTGGACAATACTGGCGTATTAGGCTGTACGATGCAACTGCGACTGTGCAATGGATGTTTTGTATTCTACGCATTGTTGGATACAAACATCTGCTCTTGTAATACAAACCGCTAATAAAAACATCGAGAACGATAGTTGGGAATTTAAGGATGGAGACGAGGAACATGAAAGGAGTGCGGGATGGATGAGGATAATAGAGGGAGAATTGAAAATTGAGTCAATGGTAGAACTTTTTTTTTACTATGTTGATGTATTAGAGTGTAGAGGAATTTGATCTTTCGTCCAAGAATTTTTCGAGACGCGTGTTCTATAAAGCTACGGAAGTGATAACAAGTCCTCGATGTAGGAAAAGCGAATCGAAAAATGAATATTTTCGAATTCATTTTCACGTTTTTTCAACTTGCCGCGCGGGAATTTTCTAAACAACGCGCTATTCTCGAAAAAAAATCTCTTTATAACATCAGTAAAACGACTCTTCAAAGTTAATCTACAATTTTGTCAGAATTTTTTCGCGATATTTTACAGTTAACCGAACAATTTCAAGGTAATGGGCAGTCAGAAATCCCGAACGTGAGGGGTTAATTGATAAATATGGTATTACTTAAAAAAAAAAGTATAGAATCGTCTTGGAATTTTCTTTATTATGCACTAAGTGTAGCGAGTCTCGAGTTCTTGTTCCCGTGGAAAGTTTCAGGTACGCAAAGGTAACAGTACGATGATCTCAGAAGCGTCGTGTGTTATTCGAGAACACGGATTATATTTGTTTTCTCGGCTGATCCCCACTCTGATCCGCCTATCCGCGCGTTCTTACTTCGCGGTTATATTTCGAATCGTGAGCGTTTTATAATTCGTAAACAATTGGCAAGATTTTTTTTCGCCCAAATATCGCGCACAGGCCTTTTCGACAGACGACGTAATTATCGGGCGCTCGAGTTTGACGATTATTAATCAGAATTTTACAGCTCTGGGTGCGTTCACCAAAGAACAACTCTATGCTGTCGCCTGATAAGCAAACGCGTAGCGTACTTATAGCCTTTCCTACGTCTCAGCTATCACTCTATCTTTCATTCGTTGACACAATGCTACGGAACAAATAAACCTGTTGGAATGTTTGCCGAGGATTCATCGTACTTCCGGCGCAGCGGCTGAAAATTTGAAACCCCAGTAAACGCGCGTAATATAGAAATTCTCGTTTCAAAAAAACCAAAGCTGTAAATTCCAGCTTCGGGGGAATGATCGAGGAGTAAAAATCAGGAGAAAAATAACTCGCTAAGTTTTTTTTCTTTTTTTTTTTCGAAAGTACTGCACTGGAGTGTACGAGTTTATTGCTGTTGCACAGCGGCGTGAGTTCACAGGAAGAAAGTTCACCGCGCGAGAACACTGAGGTCGGATCTGTGAGTTAATTCTCTGTACGTCCACCGAAAAGGACGGGCCCACACCTCGGGCCTCCGGGAACCGACAATCGATACTTTACGATCGTGGAGGCGAGGCCCGCGAGACTTACGGATATCTCTTCCGGTTTGATTTGACCAACACGTGTTCCCGGTGAATCGGATTGCCCTTATATCGACGCCTAAAAAGCCGAAGTACGCATCCGACAACGTTTTACGTCCTATAGGCCGCAGGATAACCCCTTATTTTTTTTTCGCAGTCAATATCCGTTTTTAATCGACTCGTAAAATAAAAACGGACGGACAATGGCGCGCGGAGAAAATTTGTTCAGTTCATAACGACGCGCACAATCCTATAATTGTATCCGACAATATTCGGATGCCATGTATTCGATGCTCACAATAACGAAGAGAGCAACTTAGTCATCTTTTTTTTTTTAATGGGAGAAAACAGAATCGTGAGTTGAAAATGGGCGTTACCGTGGCTCGATCTTATAACGACGTACCGTCGAGTGATATTACTTCCTATTAAATACTCGAAGGACGTCCCACGCGACGAAGCGACTCGCATAGTATATATTCGCATGTTCTCTGCCCCTCGGCCAATGAGTGACTACTCCGAGTCTCGACGGAACAGATGGAGAATAAAGAAAGATAGAGTTAAATAAACGAGACGGCCATAGGAAAAGAGAGTAATAGTTGTATATATGCGGTGTATATATGGTGAGCGTGTAAGGGTCCCGAGACTGGAAACAGGATATGTAGGCGCCGACTCTGCGCTTCGCGTTTCCGTGTAGGAAACCCATAAAGCGTGTATGCCGGTTCGAAATTTTTCCTCAACATCCGCGGCTAACGTCTACCGTTCTTACCGTTAAACGAGATCGTCGTCGCTTCTTTCCTTCTTATTGAGTAGATATTAGAGGGACGGCAGACTGCCACACTACCAGACATCTTTTTCAATTCATTTCATAACTATACGGGAAAGATTTTTAAGTATTAAACAGTTTTTGTCTCGTATTATCCAGCTGGTTGTTTCATCGTAATTTTTTTTTTTTTTTTTCAAATTTTCTCAGCTTCTATAATTCGTAAAAAAAAAATTTCTAAGCTACGATAACATCGTTAATGAACGTGGGATAAATACAAAAAATTGCAGAGGACTTAACCGATGTTGGGAACGTGGGACAAAATCCCGATGCTTCGGGAGTACACCTAATCGAAAATTGAATGTCTCGTAGTATGGTATTAGGTGTATCGAGGGTAGGATACTCCGAAGACTCTAAACCGCGGCCTTGCAGCAAGACAAAACCAATTTCCACGGGGCAGAAAAACCGATTTTGTTTTTGTTACATCTCCCGTGTATACCGTTGTATAGATATTTTCTCTCTCTTTCTATCTCACTCTTTCTCGTCGCTTGTGCATCAGAAGCACGTCGGGTTTCTCGAACGCCCCGAGAGAGGCCCCGATGAAGGGGCTGGTTGCAGCAAAACGATTTTAAAGAAGCGAACGAAACGAGAAGGCAAAGAGAGAGAGAGAAAGAGCGATGGGAACGAGAAAGTCCTAAGATGGCTCTCGGGAACTCTTAAAGTGCCGCGGTCTTTCGATAATTAGAGGGCGGCCATTGTTACACCCGGCAAGAAGAGAGAAAGAGGCGCAGTTCAGCGAAAGAGAAACGAGAAGCTATGAGACCCCGAACGTTCGAGAGACGTTGCGGCTAAAGTGAAATGGAAAGAAAAAAATATGTCTGAAACTCTCTTCCCCCTCCCCTCGCTCCCCCTTTTGCTCGTCTCATTGCTGAGCTCAGAAATACTACGTGATTTTAAGTGTACGGGGAGAAAATTAAAACCGTGAGTGCCAACGCGGATAGTGGAGAGGGAGAATCGAAATACGTGAGACCCTCAGCTCATTGCACAGATATACACGTGATTTTTGTTCTCTCCTTGGAATGTGTATCACGCAAACTATTTGATACACGATGCAAAAATATACTTGAAATTCAAACTCATCGTATGCGGATCATCTCTTGTAGTTTTACCGTTTACAACTTTTTACGAGAACTCATACCGGAAACGCAATTTTTTATTGGCTATAAATTCCTTGCACGATTTTTCGACGTAATTTGCGATTGTTTTTCGTTAATCAATGTATTAAAAATAAATTATATATAGTTGAACAGTTTTTGATTTTTTTTTTTCAACAGAACGATCGATCGAAATTATGTGTTTATCTTTCTTTGCTTATTGAAATGGTGGATTTCTTAATGCCGAGTAAAGTTTTCGCGAGTTGTAATTCTGGTTATTATAAATTTCGTTTGTGATACTAAGACGTTCTTCAAATTTGACTGAATTCGGACAGAGTGCTGAAATGAAGCTGTTGTCGCCGAGGATAATTATTTTCGTCGTTCACGGGGGCCCCGATCGGGCCTCAGGGCCATCGTCGGCCTCGTTAACGAGATCTCCACCGCGGGTATTTCATAAATCACAAAAAATAATAAATAAACCAACAAAAAAAAAGCATATATATGTATATCTAGAGACGCGCAAAAGAGATGGGAATACGAACGCGATGCGTAATATAAAAGGTATAAAACGAAGATAACCGAACGAAGACGCGTATAAGCGAGAGAACTCTACTCGCGCGCGCGCACACACACTGTGGTCCCGGTTTTTTATAATGAGCCCGCGGAGAGCAGACCGTAATTGAGCGAAGCATAAATTTACGAATAAAGTGGGCGTGGCGTATATTTTTGATTAGGATTAGTTGGAAGAGAGATGCGCGGGGCCCCCGGCGTCTTTGCTATCCTATAACTACTATATATCTCTATATATACCTGTATATTACACATAATTTAGTAATATCTAATAATCGCTTCGGTAAGAAATGCCCGATTGAAAAAATATCCTTTTCCCCCGACGAGAATCGATCTCTTCGCCGCGAAGAATATCTCTATAATCTCTATGCGATTGCTGATAATTCATTCGCGAAGACGAATGCTATCGCGTGCTACGAACGAATTAGGATCAACGAAAAAATGAAAAAAAAAAAAAATGCATATATATATATATCCCTCGAATTACGAGATGTTTTATGATTTTTCTGCATGCAGCACAGCGGCGAGTGTGGGATGCATCAGAGAGTTGCCCCGTGACAGGCACTCGAAGAGCCGCGGAGAGAGGCGAACCCGAGAGAGGCACCGTCCATCCCGCGAGATCGTTGAGTGAAACGTTTTCTCGAGCGTATCTCTCGCTTCCTCTCTCGCTGTGGGCAGCACCGCGGGCTACTTCGTTCCCAATGATTTATCGTGTATTTACCTCTCTCGCAATGTATTTCATAGCCTCGGCGAAAAAAGATTTAGAACCCCGCTATTTACGACTCCCTATCATCTATACATTCACGAAATTGATTCGACGATGTATCGAATTTATCATGGATTTAATTTAATTTAATATAATCATCGTAAGCACTAACTCACCGGAAGAAGAGACGTCGAATTCCCGTCATCATCGACGTTTTAAATTATCACATTCTACGCGATGTTTTTTTTTTTTTTCTTACGTCTTTTCTTACCACTTTGATCCAATTATTCAATTAGAATTTTATTCCCTCGTCACAATAGCACACTGCGAAAAAATGTTGGCGAAATCGTATGAATTATTAATGCGCAGTGTCGATGTATTAAATTTAATCGGGAAACATGCGCCAAAATTGAGTCGCTGATCGCACAAAAATTTGCATTTAACATACCGAACGTTAATCTCATATGTTTGTATTAAATTTGGTCAACCGGTTTATATTACATTGAAACAAATTGTTTACTGTGTTTTCGCCGAGAAAATTCTTGCAAAATGCTTGGAAATTTGAAGTTTATCGATTGATGCGAGAGAAACCGTAAAGAAACTTCGAAGAGTTTTGAAATTCGCGTGACTGCGGCGAAGAGAAGCTCATAGCGTACTAAACCTAAAATATTAATATCAGACGGGGTATGATAATTGGTGCAGGTATGAGCCACTGTACTCCGTTCTCCGTGATAACAGGTTTCCCTCAGTTTTGTTGCACATACGTGGGACATACACGCGCACGAAGGAAGCGCAGGCGCGCGCCCTTCTTCCCGTATAGTGAACCGCTATTGAAGCGCAAGAGAGATCGTCATCATCTCCGTGTGTGTGATCATCTCGCTCTCTCTCTGGTTTCGAGGTCGTAAAGATAATACCCACATCCCACATCGGGCCGCCGCGAAACGCGAGAGAATTATCCGGATTTCGTTTCAATGAAGATCCCGCTTCGCGATTTCGAACTCCGCTCTTCTCTATACGCTGAAACGATAGCGGAGTCACTGGAGATGACGGTCCCCGATTCCTCGTGCGAGAGAACGCGAGAAATCGCCAGACAATTCGCCCACAAGTTTTATTCCAAAACTGTCCTTTCTTTACAAAGAATTTTTTTTTTCTTTACTTCCTAAATCGTTTTTTGTTAATCCGACGATTGGAATTGAACGTCGGGTCGATTGCAATTTAATTCTCAAAAATAGCTGTGAGAAAGCGTTTAAAATTGTTGTATAATCTTCGTAGTTGAAAATTATTGTTTTTTTGTTGGATTGAGTGTCCGCCAATTTTACGATCCTGCAAACTTGAGGTACACAATCGATGTGAATCGTTGATAAAAATGATAATTTTAATCGACAAAGGAAGAGTACATTGTATGGAAACGGACGGATAATTGTAAAGGTAACAAAGTACGCGCGAATCTACAATGCATTAATGTACAAATGGATAGGTACCGTACCGTCGAGATGGGAATAACAACGCGTGAAACTTGCCTCCCGGATAAATCAAGCAATTAACTCGACGGCTTGTAATTAGCGAGCCATTAAGAAGGATTATTTATCGGCCCACTTGTCACGTTCGTCGGTGCCGCTCGCGGCTTCTCTCGCGAATTTGTTCTCTGTACTTCGCTTCGTTCACCGCCGATCCGCGGCACTATAGCGGCCAGTAGTATAAGACGATTGAAGCCCACGAATACGCGATCGCCCCGTTCAGAACGGAAAATGATATCGTCCTGAGGCGATCGCTGCAATATTCTTATACAACATCATAGCTGGCAATATGTTTCCTATTTCTTCCCGTATAAACCTCAATGAAATACAGCAAGAAGTCTTCTGTTTTCGATGATATTAAAGGAATGTCCACACGATTTTTATAAAATGACATGGAACACCAAAATAAATTTCCGAAAGAAATTCAATTTAAAGCTATTAATCAGAAATTCATTTCAACGCTTTCACTGCCCGATAGACGAGATTTTTTTTCCCCAATTTGTATGGAATAACATTTTTTAGCAATAATTCTTAATGTAGAATACTATTTTTTGTTCTATTTAGAAGAAATCTATAAATTGAAAGCTAATTCGTCGCGTATCGAACGATTTTCAATTCGAAAATTAAAAAAAAAAATTAACGAATATCCATTTTTTGTCAAATTTTGTAGGGAGGCAATTAGAATTATCTATACAAAATTATATCGGACATAACACGACAAGTCTCGTTTTTGTGCTATTTAATGACTTCTGATTTCGTGAAACCTGAATAGATATAATCGAGCGTTGTGCACGATCCATAAAACGACGCATTTTAATCGTTCGGTTCGCAAGAGTGTTGCTCGATATGCTGCATGCAGGACCATTGGAAATATATTGCCGAGCGGCGCTTTGAGTGAAGGAGAGAGATGGAAGAGTAAGACGCGAGCGTAGGCGCGCAGGTCCAGCGCTCGGCTCATATACGAGACTCGAGTATACAACGTTTTAAAGAGATCCCCGGATGACTTATTAGGTACCGACGTGTAGGCTTATTTCTACCTCTATTAATACGCCAATATCGTCAAATGTTTCTAAAGTTCGCGGCGGAATCCAAACACCCAACAACTGTAACATTATATTTTATGTTCCGAATTTTCGATCAGCCGCTGCGCCGGTCAATTATCGCGAATTCTTCGACTTTTTCTCGTTCTTTTTTTCTCTCGCGTAACACCGGCATGAATATTAATAACTACCCTCGTAAAAAAAACACGCGGAAATTATTGGCCTTTGAAAAAAAAATAAAAAGAACAGAAGAAAAAAAAAAGGTTGAGCTTAACACACGAATATTTCTCGTCAATTTGCAAAAAATTTGCGTGCTTCTCGCGCCCGGCACTGTAATTACGCGCTACCGTGATAATTTCTATTTTCAGTACACCGCGATGATCATGAAGATAATCACGATAACGTAAAGTGTGTTGAATTTTTTATTCACGCGAGAGCTCTGAGAGATTCCTTGTCACCGTTGCGACGAATCACCGTCAATTAATCCAGTAACGATTAATTTTTCCGTGTTGTTTAACCCGATAAATTTAATGTTAATCACCGTCGATTACAAGCAGCAAGTTGATCGATCGTTTCGATCATCGTCGATATTCAAATTAGAAACTGATCAATATCCGAGAACCTTTCGTGAACGATGAAAAAATAAAAATTTCATCGATTTCTTTACCGTTGGGTACATTATGTCTAATCTGCCGATCGCATCTGATTGAAAAGTATTATGACTAAAAAGTATACACATATATGGCGGTAATAAAAAAAAACTAATCGTGACTGGAGTTAATGCAATCGATGAACGAGATAATGCACTAAGTATTTACGTAGAAATATTACTCTCGGCGCTCAGTTTCCTCGCGAGACGAGAAATATCTTTCAAACGGCTATAAAACGTTATTCGCAAAGCATATCATGCTCCGCCGAGCATAGATCATAAAGAGGTCCCGGCGAATGAGAGGGGAGTTCGCGCGGGTTTCGTACACCGACCCGGCTGATTGACGCGATCGATCAGTAACGTGAGTTACGCACAGGAAACGTATTATTATACTTCGTAAAACACACAAGTATACGTCAGGTGGGTCATAACATCGAATGAACGATTATACACGCGTTATTCGACGCAACTATTTCGAACACGCGACTGTCTGGCCAACGAACGGCGCGAGTCCATCAATGTTATTGGAATGCGAAATATTTGAACATTGTTTTCAAACAATCGCGTCACATTTTTTGTTCTGTCGTAATTTCGACTCAACGTTTATATTGAACGTTGGATTGCTTCATAAATTGTTGTATAACCGAAAAAAAAAGTGGTCCGTCTTACTATTTAAGAAAAAAATGTTAAGAATTTGTGAAGTCTATCATAATTTTAATTGCATGCTAATCGACTAAATTTAATTACCGTTTTATACCATTCGAAAAAATGGCTGCAGTCATAGCATAATTTCTTAAAAATGTGGAATGTCGTAATACCATTTTTTCTCACAGACTATAGGAAGCGACGAAATATTTTTTTTTTACTAAATCATTTATACGTATTGAGAATTAAACAACAAAAAATTGTCCATAATGTTGATAATGTTTTTGGAATACTCTGAATGACAGTAATAAAAATTTAATTTTTTGATCAATTATTGTTTTTCGAAGAAAAAAATCCAAAATTCCACTCGGTTTTCGATCCAACAGGTAGACTTACCCCTTTAATTCGACACCCATCCTGTCTTGTAAATTTTTTTAAATGAAATTCATAATGAATTACCGATAAAAAGAGCCGTTACCGTTTTTTTTATCTTTCGTAATTGTACCCATAGAGTGATAAACAATGTATATTTATTGATAAATATAAATATAAAGGCCGTCATGGATATCTGTGTAGAGAAATATTGTCGGTAGCTGCTATATTTATTATTGATTGTGTATCATAAATGCGGCAGTATGTATCGACCGATTATGAGCTCTCGGTAGTCTCGGTGGTATCGTAAATCATTCTCGGTTTGTAATTGCAGTTAAAATGTCTCATTATGCAATCGAACATCGCATTCCCTCATAATGGCACTGCCGTGCGGTATCATAAAGCCGCTATATGTGTGTATATATATATATATGCATATAAATATGTTTTGCAATAAACCTTATAGTTTCGCATTGATATCGATAGGCGTACGATTATTATTTCTGTTTATATCGATATTATATCCGAGACTAACAGCTCGGTTATCGATTGACCTGACGATATTTGTCCAATGTAAACCAACACACGTTTCGCCGCAAATCACCGGTGCGCGATTGTGATATGTACTTCTAACTGTATTGCACAATCGAAGACAGATATACGTTCGTGGGAGACGCAGGATAGTAAAAAATGTTTGCTGGGTGTGAGAAGACATTTTGCATAATGAACATAAACTTACGGTTTTCTTGGAAATATCATCATTTATTTCTGGGGTAACGGGAGAATCCCGATAGCCTTTCCATCGTCGCTTTCATGCAACTTCAATCCCATCTCGTGTAATACAACACTGTCCACAACGCCGACTTTATTGCAATTGCGTATAATCTCCTGATTCTCCGGACAATTTTCGCACAAGTTTCTCAACGCGAATATCGTCCATTGCATTATGACTGTTTATAGTATATTCAGGATTTTCTTTTTCCAAAATGACAAAGACGTTATTAATATTTGACAAAAGTATATATAAAATATTTATCAGCCTCAATTAAGCATCTAAAAGGATACGAGGATTTCTTGCATCGATATTGCAACAGTCCAAGAGAAGCGGAATAGCGTCCGTTTCGCGTAGCTATGAAAAAAAAAAACATATGATTTTACGATGAAACGACGTTGAATCGTAGGTAATATTGTCGCAGCATCCTGTACAGCAAAGTACTTGATGTTCTCTTTGCTCGATTCCGCAAATTGCTCATTTTTCAATCGCTCGCGGGAATGTGTGAAGGATAAAACAGTTACGCAGTATTTTAAGTGAGAGGATTCTAGAAGCGATCGGAAACGGCGCTAGCGTACGGTGTACCATTCGCTGCAACCGGTACACCAGAAATCTCCTTTTCCATGGTCGCTATATTTTTCCTGACTTTTGAAATTTAAATCACAAGTTTTTGGTATATCGATTTTTTTTTTTATACTCACTAACTCTTGATTGCCTTTATGCTTGTGAGCCAAATTTCCAATCGCTCTTATCAAACCGGCTTTAAAACCAAAAGCCGGATGATCGTGAATATCTTTTTCGTCAGTCGAACCCGCTGCTTGTTGTGCGCTCGGCGCTACAGCGCTCAATTTCTGCACCGGAGTGAAATAATTTTCCGACGCTTTACCAGCCGTATGTAAAGATTTTAGTAAAACTGAAAAAAAGAAAAAAAAATCCGAGCATTACAGGGTTTTTGAAAAATAGAAAATTTTCACGATGACTGGATACTCACAAACGCAATTTATAAAAAGACTCTTGTCGTTTTGAAGGATATGACAATCGACCATATCTTCCGAAGATATAACGCAAATTATATCGAGCAGAAGAGTTATCTCCGTCGGTTCCACACCGTCCAAATACGAGTCAACGGTCTTGAGAATCAAATCGCTTCTTTTCTTGAATCTCTCAGATATAAATTGTATTGTTTCCGCTGGAAAAGTCGCGATTTTCTCGCTTCCTTCTTCGGAATAAACGGAGTCGCGAAAACCCATGAGGAGAATTTCCAGCAAGTAAATCTTCTCTTCAGTCAGTGGTAAAGAGTCGTAAGTATTCTGCAACCAGTTCGCTCTTTTTGCCAAAAGTATGAGAGTATCTCGCGCTGATTGAATTCCTTTTTTATCCGCGTATATCAGAGGACGTGCGAGATCTTTCATGTTCTCCATAGAAAAATAGTTTTCAGGCAATCGTTTCAGCGCATTGTGAACGTAAGCGCAGGCGCCGCGTTCTATCGGCACTTCGCTACACGAGCAGAGAACTCTGCAAAGATTTTTACCATAAAACTTTTGTCCAACAACAAGCAACAAGAAAAATTAAATTTTTTCATTACAACTTTCAACAATTTATCGCAATTTATCAATTTATCACTGAAATTTTTTATTCTATCAAACATCGTTTTTTATCTTGTAACTTGCAGCTCTATAACTATAACTACAATCAAAAATATAAATTGCATCAACAGTAAAAAAAAATTTTTCCAATTTCTAAATAAGATGAAAATTATTGCTTGCATTTTTTTACCAAAAATCTTAACTCACATAATGGTAGATTTGAATTCATCGCTGTTTAGGCAATGAGGCAAATCACCAGGGGAGCAACTGAACGTCGCTAAATTGCAAAGAAACCGAACGCACAATCCAAGCGTCTCAAAGTCATCGTTGGAAAATCCTTTATCGATATTGTATCGTGTGCGAACATAGTTTTGGAGGAGTTCCGATGCCCACGTTGCAATTCCATTATAGGGAAACGTCTCAGGATCATCATTACTTTCAGAATTTTCACTCAACGAGTGATACGTCAAGTAACAGGTTGGCAGCTGCACATCTTCTCCGAGTGCTTCTACATGCTTATAGCCATCGATGCATGAATTGACTAAGCATTTCAGAAAATGGTTTGTCACTTTTCTGGGAAGAGGCGTGCGTGAATCACATAGTCTCTCCGCTACTGTAGCCAATATTCTTTTCTCTATCAACTTTCTGTAAAACGTTAGCGCTTCGTTAGAACGTGGAAAAGTATGCATTGTTTTTCTAGATGATCGCACAATCTTGTTTGCCTATATATAGTATGTGACATTTATCGCATTTCGCGTGTTCGATCTATAAATGTCTTCGCGTGTCTTTATTCTTCAATTATGTTTGTTCAACCATAAATATAAGCATTACCCTTGTTCGTCTCGAGGAAAATGTTTTGGTTTCAAAACATCGAGAACGTCATCCCAATTGCTTTCCGCGATGGCGGCGCGTAGCTTGTCATAGTAACTCATTTGCAAAGTAACGTCAAACGGTGAAAGTATTGAAATTACGGTGACGGATAATCGATATGTTTGACGAAGTGTTGTTTACGTAGTCCACTCGTATTTCCCTAGTTTGTTAACACTTATTGATGGTATAAACTGATTTATTCTGAATCAATTTTCGCCGGATCCTTCAAAACGTGTGTATACAAAAAGTTCCGACATGTTGGATAACTGCCGCGCAACTGTTTTCGCGCAACCGGTGCAAATAATACTAAGCGTCGTTTCCTTGACAACTAACCTCGACCAATCGCTTTCAATTAACGTTTAAAATTCTTCGTCGAAATGAGAATTCGCCTTGTAACGTGTTCAAATGCGCCGCCGCATCGCCTCGCGTTCTATAGTCGGTTAATACTTACTCCGCGATACGTGACTAGCGATTGTGACAAGTCGGCTTCTATCAATTACAAAGTTATTCACGATTGTAATTGAAATAAACTGCAAAGGTGAGATGCTTCGTTTTGTTAAAATTCGTAGCTTTCGTATTTTCTTCGAACGAACAATGTTCCCCCATTTGTACAATATTCGTAAACTCTTCTCAATGTTTTGCACTGTCATTGTTGGTTAGACGAGGAATTTAGGGAACGAACATTCAATGTTTGTGAAGGAATTCTACTGCCGAAAAATCTTTTTTTCCGAATATTTTCCATTCCATAGCATGTATAAAGAAAATCCTGCAAATTTTAGCGAAATTTTTGCTATTTCGAACAGCAATTCATTGTAACGCCACTATAACCTAAAAAATAGGTATTTTCGGTAAATCATTGTTAAAAAAACATGCGGGTCACTCATGACTATAAATCTTATTTTTTGACAATGCTTTGCACACCTTTATTGGCTAAAGTTTTATAAACATTTATTTTCATACCGTTGCATTCTTGCCATTGGTAGAAGATATCTCTCACTAATGTATTGAAGTCGTAGCCCATAGGGTTTGATGGATTTTCAATCGCCAGGGCTCTGACGCATCATCATTACCATAATCATCATCAATTCTTATCGTTAACACCATTGACAATTCTCAAAAATGACTATTGTTTGCGCTGTTTTTAACGCCTTGTCTGCTCTTAACGCTAATTCGTAACACTGTAACAGAAATTTGGAATAAATTATATTTTTTTTTGCTCGCTCACCGCTGGAGTGATATATATATGAAATAAAATCGTCAAATATCTTAAACAAAGTTTGTCAAATATAAATATCTCAAAAAATAAATAAATAAATGATAATAATGAAAATAAAATATGAAATATATTACGATTAAATTTATTATTTTGAACATACTAATAAATTGTTCTTAAAAAGCTATAAAAATAATTCTATTTTTATAAATACCTAAAAAATAGCCATTGTCTTATAGAGCCTTAAGCAGCTAAGAATCTTATTGATTCTTGTTGTTCATAATGATTTTAGAATTTTTACTATTTATTCGAATTTTTTAGAATATTTTTTCAGATATTTTTGGACTTTTTATCTTCCTGTTTTTAAATGTTTTTTGTACATTTTAGATGTTCCTGACACGTTCAGAGTACGACAGAGGCGTAAACACCTTTTCGCCAGAAGGACGTCTCTTCCAAGTTGAATATGCCATCGAAGCCATAAAACTCGGTTCCACGGTAATCGGCATTTCCACTTCCGAAGGAGTGCTCCTGGCGTCGGAAAAGCGTATCACATCATCGTTGATGGAGCCAACAACGGTCGAGAAGATCTTTGAAGTCGACAAGCATATCGGCTGCGCGTCCTCGGGTTTGATGGCCGATTCAAGAACGATGGTCGACAGAGCGAGAGCCGAATGTCAAAATCACTGGTTCATCTATAACGAAAAGATGACTGTAGAATCGGCGGCTCAAGCGGTGTCGAATTTGGCTATACAATTCGGCGACAGTGACGACGACGGAAGCGCTATGTCCAGACCTTTCGGCGTTGCGATTTTATTCGCCGGAATCGACGAGAAAGGACCACAACTCTTTCACATGGACCCTTCCGGTACGTTCGTTCAATTCGATGCTAAAGCCATCGGCTCTGGCAGCGAAGGAGCTCAGCAATCTCTGCAGGAAGTCTACCATAAGGTTCGATAAATTCATTTTTAGTCCGAATCACGGAGAAATGTACCGATTCCAATGACGTCGTATTACAAAAGCTCATTAATTCGCCATGATTATTTGCATCGGCGCGAATCGTTATTTTTGCAATTTATTTACGCCTTTTTTTCTTGTATGTTACGTTTTTACTGCGAATCATGGATAAACGTACGGGTTCTGTCGACTACGTATTTCTAATAATCATTAATTTGCCACCGTTATCTGAACTACTGGTATACTTTTTTTACGTCTTCACTTCGAATCACTGACAGTCGTCTGAATAATTTCGACTCGAATAATTCGCTATCGATATTCCGGCTATTGCTGGCTATTCGCCATTTTATCATTTTTTACATTTTTTCGTTACGTACGATTTATTTCGTTATTTTACGTTAAACGTGAACTCAAAAAATTATTCGAAGATTCTAAGATCATCTATATCCATAAATAATCAAACGACACTGACAAAGACTAACGTTAGTTCGTCTAATAACACGAAGAGCCGGAGGTATGTGTGCAATCACCGAATTAACTTTATTCAGTTGAAATGTATCGTTTTCATTTTTTTTATTAAATCAGTGGTAATATTGTTGATAATTAACTCATTGTTCTCGTAATTTCAGTCAATGACTTTGAAAGAGGCTACCAAATCGGCGCTTACAATTCTGAAGCAAGTAATGGAAGAAAAATTGAACGACACAAACATCGAGGTAATGACGATGACTCCCGGTGCGATGTTTCACATGTTCACTAAAGAAGAGTTGCAGGAGGTGATTAAAGACATTGCATAAATATTTTACGAACGTTTTTCGAGATCGATGAAACATCAACGCGTCGTTATTCTTAATTAATAAATCTGCGGAACGAATGGAAAGTGCGTCGTAAAATTATTGCATTATTATGTACAATGTATTTGCCGTCGTTGGTCAAGCGAACACGTTTTTTTCAATGAACAATACCAGTTTTCAATTATTCTTCATTATTCTTCAACCAAACTTTTGCGATAAAAAAAACACCGCATCCCGTTCGATTCCTGTAGATTAAAAAATATCCATTTCCTATCCAAAAATGAATTTGAATTACAGATAAAAATCCTCGTGGATTCGGACGTTATTTCTTTTTTTCACTGGTCCTTAATATTTCTTCGCTAATCCTTTGTTTTCGGAATAATTCAATTTAGGTGATAGAACTTCTGCCTTCGTGGAGAGAAGAGCCTTCACGTCAGAGTTCGGACAGTTCGGCACCGGTGCCGAAGCCATCGGCGTCTGTGGGAAGCGACTAGCGAACTTCGAACTTCTTACAATGTTTGTTTTTATCAAAAGCTCTTATATTTTTCCATGTTACCGGCATTTCATTACAGCAATAAATCATATATTTCTTATATAGTCGCCGAAGTCATTTCAAATATCGCGTTTTGCACGCAAAGATTATCACATCAATCAATGCATTTATAGGCATTACCTTTCGATATTCGTTGATATTATTTCAAAAAATCGTTTTTTCCCGTATGACATTGAAAAAAAAATGAACGCAACGTAACAAAACTAATAAAAATATCACAGCTATTATTTTTCTGAATATATTGTTCGTTAATTCATAGAAAATCATTATAACGAATAACATTTTATTTTATCGCAAATCAAAATCAAAACTGAGTAGTTAAACGGCAAAGTAATTAAATTCTATATTTCTCACGTACGCTACGAATTCGTTTTGACGAGAAATGAAAAACTGTCGACGGTGTATCCCACTCTCGCGGACATTTCCAATAGTCCTTGTAGTCCGAAAAAAAAGGAAAAAGCAAACGTAGAAATAATAATAAAAAAACAAAAGAATGTAACGGGGGAACGTCAACGAGTATTCATCGCGCGTGGAGTTATAAACGGGGCGGAGGTGACGGCCGGTTCGCTTTCGATTACGGGGATGGCGTTTGAATGCGCGTATCCGAAATCAATAATTAATTTCGCCCGGTGCGGTTTCGAAGCGAGAGCCCGAGCCGCGAGCCGTTGAACGGTAAAGCGAGTCAGAAATGGGTTCGGGGTTTGGATGCTCTATGGCCTCAGCGCGCTGCGATGTCCCGATAACGCTTCCCTTTTTATCCCGTCCTCACCCGGCCCGCCAGATTATTGGATATTATTCCATTTCAAGCGTTCAATCCCGGTACGATTCGCTCGCCCGGATTCCCGGAGGGTTTCACTCTGACACTCGCTGATTGTGGGAGACGCTTAAAATACACTATATAACTTTATACGCGACAATGGGAGCGATGAAAATATATATATGTATTATATTTACGAATAGAGTTCAAGATTTAAATTTCCGGGTTCGATGAACTGTATGAACAAATTTCTGACTTCGGAAAAAAAAAACAAACCGAAAAAAGATTTCCTGGTATCTCGAATTAGTATCGATTACATGCCGTTGATTTGATTTGGACACAATTTTCTGATTTTTCATGGATTTTATTTATTTTTTCTCCCGATGGGGACGACAATTTCCGATGAGAATCTGTCTTTTTTTTTTAATCAAATACAAAAAACGTCATCTCGAATCTTATGCGATCGTTGGATGATATTACTGTACTGATAATGTGAAATTAAAAAAAATAAGATTCAGATATATTAACGTTGGGAAGTGTCCAATTTTTATCAATAGCATTTTGTAATTTTTATTGGGGATTTTTTATACTTCGTCTGAAAAGTATTATTCTTCAACAATCGCATAAGATTATTGATGCCGATTTTATTTCATCTTTAAAAAAAAACTGAAACACTTTATCTAAAATCTCCGAACTCTCCCCTTAAGAATTCTTTGAGGAATAAATAGTCGGGTTATAAAATAAAAGAAATTAATTATTACGCGTTATTATCTCAAGGGCGCTTCGGCAAATAGAAACCAATGTTGAAAGAAAAATTGCGTATTGAATCAGTTAAGATTAATATATCGTAATTGTTCTTGAAGAAAGGGACGTAAAGTGAAAATCGTTTGTTAGCTCGAGTGAAAAGACAGTGGGAAGCGGTATAGTGTAGAATCGCGATTACGAGGAGTGCCTCACGCCGACGATACGGGGGGCTCTAAGGAAGCTTCGGCAGTATATACGTACGATACATACGTATATATTAGATATATAGAGAGAGAGAGTAACAGAGACGAAGGATCGAGTAGAGCGGAGAAGAGGACTCTGTAATTAACAGCGATGAGAGAGCGAACTCTGGGGATATAGTCCCGTTTGAGTCCCTGAGAATCCCCGGGGAGCCGACCCCGTCGTATCAGACGCCGACACTCACTCCAGGCGAACACCGGCAGCGTTCAAGTTTCGCTACGATAATTGCCTTGCGCTTCACAGTCGCGCACCGATATCCGTTTGAGTCTTCGCCACAGCGATGGACGAAAACGTTACGCGAATCCGAACAATTAAAGTCTCTAAAATCTTTTCCGAACCCCAAGAAAATTAAAAATCTAAAAAAAAATGCTTCAATATAATAATAATAATAAAATTTAATAATTTATTGTTTACGAATCGCTGTAAACAATGAATTCTCCTGCAACAACGTTTTTAATGCTTGTGACGATCTCTCGTCCCCGAAAACTCGGAAGTTTGTGTCCCGTTACAACGGAGCAAAGAGTTAATATGTTTCATGATCATAAAGCGATTTGGCTTAAAAGTGAGCCATCACCGTCATTTTCGGTAAAAACATTTTTTTTTCCATGCTCTCTCGATAATTTTTTTTCGCAACCGTGTGATTGATGAAGTAACGCCGAAATTATTGCTGTGGGCTATAGATCGGGAGGCAGCGCTTTGATGACTTTTTAACATGGGAGTACATTTTTAACAGCTGTTCTCCTCAGTAGTATCATGCATTATTAATCCGACGAGTCGTCGTGCGCGCTAATCGTTATTAAATTGCGGAATTAGCACACATGCACGCCCGATGCGTCTCTAATCGATGGAGCAAAGGTTCGTTTGCAGAGTTGGTGAATTTCGAGAAAAATCGAAAAAATCGTTTATTTATTTTTTTTTTTTTTTACCGTGTATCGTATAACACGCGGTAAGCATAGACGTGCAATAGGATCTATCGAAAGAAAAATTAAGCGAGAAATAACACTTGTGTTGGTTGCTTGCTGGGCACTCACTTCCTAGTTATTAGAGGGCCCCGTCGGTCTCGGCGAGTCGGCAACGGGCGCTCGGCTGTTAGAAAACCGGAAATACGCCGTCGGTTATATCCACGTAGGAAGAGAGGTTGATACTTACGTTACGAGCTATAATTCACGCATCGCAGATTCGTCGCGATTTTTTTCACTTTCACAAAAGTAAGTGAACCGCCCGTGTATACAACGCCTCTACTGGTACACGCGCGATGTAGACCGCGCGTACGTTGTATACGTGCTCGTCGCGAAATCGTTCGAGATGACCGACGTATAAGAAAAAAATTGGTACCAGACACCGCGCAAACGGTCTGTGGTCTCGGGTACGTGCCGTGTCGGGTGCTCAGTCACGCGCGTACGAACTGCGAAGTTTCTCCGCGGTACTCGAAGTCACATATTAATAGACAAATATTTCATTATTATTATTACAAGTTGGTAGCGGTCAGAAAAACAGAAAAAGCCAGAAGAGTCTCAATTGAAAGACATTCAAAGTCATCGTTCGCAGTAGGAGAAATCGGGGCAATATGGACAATGCTCGTATGTTGCGCCTTTTATATTGTACCTATTTAACTTTGAGTCGCGTGCTTCGAGGGATTAGGCTGACGAGCAGATTTTTTTTCATTGCGACTCATTTTATTAGCGAACAAACTTATACTTTTTTTTCACAACCATTAAGTCAATTAATTTAAATTATTCTTCGAAAATTATTTGGGTCATAAATATTAGGACTTTTAATGAATTTTAATTTTCACGACACTAATGCTTTTCCCGAATGAATAATTGAATTTACGAGAAAAAAAAATTTGATTATTGTTTTACGATAATATCGAGAAAAAAAAAAATGTTAGTAAAAAAGTCCTAAATAATATCTGCGACTTTAATAATTTGAGTAAATGGGTTTCACAATGTGTCAAAGCTTCATCTGCCATATCGCGGAATATGCATTATGCACGAAGAGCGGTCAGGTACGCTTGAGGTTTCATCGTATTGTACCGTTTGCAAACAACGACTAGAATTCCCCTTTCACTCGCCGCGTGCTCTTCTCGCTTGCAAAAAATAGCTACACGCTCGATTTATCCTGAGATCTCGAGTTTCAGTTACTCGAAAAGCCTTACAAGTGCCAAAATTTCACATGTGCGGTCGTTACGAATTACAGAGGCGTATCTCGCCTCGTTTCACGCGTTAAATCGCGAGGGATACGCCTTTATGTTTCCTGTACCTCGATATATACATAGGGCTGTTGGCTCGGCAAAATGATTCTTAAAACAATCACAATGAGAGCAATTAACGCGATTACGGTCGTGAGCCACACGCCTTAGAGATCTCGGGAGATTAGCTCTACACGCCCGGTGAATATGAAAAGTGGAAGTGGCCGACCACACTAACGCTCGCGCGCCGTGCATAGAAACTTCGGTGAAAGCAAAATGTTTTAATGATCCTTCACGATGTGTATATATCTCGCGTGCATTAGTAACGGCAACAGAAGCTGCGCTGCGATATGTGTACGACACATGGAGATTCATGGGATGACGGTTCGTTTTTTTTTTTTTTTTCGATAGAATACAGCGAAGAAAACGATTAAGATTCTTTACCGGACGAAAGTGAATATCCCGGAAATCCAGTTTCACTTCGAAGGATATATAATATCTAATTTCGCTTTTACAGCGCGACGAACTCCGCTCAATGCTGTTTTCTTTTTTTATCGTTTGATGTAAACGTCGAAGCAATAGATTTAATCAAATTTATATTGTAAGAGGAGGTGAATCGCGTTACCGAGTGCCTCTCTCTCGCTCCGCCGTAAGCGCGGAGGACACTGTCGCTCTTGAACCCGGTAGGGTTTCAGCTTCTCTCAAGAGTGGTTATAACACGAGTAACGTAAGAAATAATTGGTTTAAAGGGTAGACATTTATTAGAGAGTCTTTGATACAAAAATATATAACGTCGAGTTTCGCATGAAAAAAACAACGTTTCCAGGGATTTCGACGTTAAAAATCCCTAAAAAAGTAAAAATATGTGTTTTTTTTTTTTGTTTTTTCATTATTTTACATTAGTACTTAACAGAGGGTTTTCGTTCGCGAGCATACTTTTTCGGCAGTCTCGTAATCCCGACAGGTACGTAACGATCTCATTGCAATATCGTAGATTCTCGGAAGTACGATTTATCACATGTATGTGTATTTTTTTTTTCTCAATGGTCCAAATAGACGCATAGAAAGAGAAGATTAGAAGTAGCGAGCTAAAGAAATCAGTAATAAAAAATATTCATTCCCAATAAAAATTTGTCCTAAACATTTCTCGACAAATAGTCATTGAAGATAAGCATTTCTTATCTGAGATCAGAGAAACAGAGTCTAAGAAACTTCGACAAGATAAAAGAGATTTTTTTGTACGGAAGTAACGGAAGAAAAGAAAAACAGTTAATGCGTACTATGTAAAAAAAAAAGAGTTATTAAATGAAAATTTAACCGCGATCAACCGTGATGACTGTATTCGCCGCCTCCATCACCACCTCCGTGTCCGCCGTACGATGGTTCGAATCCGCCGGATTCGCCGCCGTAACTACTGCCGCCGTAGCTGCTGCCGCCGTAATCACCTCCGCCGTATCCACCGCCGCCGCCGCCGCCACCACCTTCGTGTCCGTGTTCCTCGTGATGTACGTGAACGGGGACCGGTACCGGTACTTTAACGGGATAAGGTACTTCCTTTTCCACTGGATACGGTACTTCCTTCTCTACGATGTAGGGCTTGTCGACGGGTACCTTTACGGGCACCGGGTATGGTTTCTCGACCGGCACGGGTACATGTTTGTGTACTGGATAAGGCGCAGGAACCGGCACTTTAACGTGCACGGGATAGGGTTTCTCGACATGAACGGGATAAGGTCTGTCGACTGGTACTTTGACCTCGTAGGGCACAGGCTTGTCGACCGGTACTGGATAAGGCTTTTCTACTGTCACCGGGTAGGGTTTCGGCACATGTACGGTGTAGGGTCGGTCAACGGGTACTTTGACTTCGTAAGGCACTGGTTTTTCGACTGGATACGGTTGCGGTACGGGGATCTTAACCTTTACTGGATAGGGCACGTGCTTCTCGACGGTGTAGGGTTGGGGCACTGGTACTTTTACCGGTACCGGTACGTGTTTCTCAACGGTGTAGGGTTGAGGCACGTAGACTTTGACTTCGTAGGGCTTGTCGACCGGTACTTTGACCTCATACGGGACTTTCTTCTCTACCGTGTACGGCTGTGGCACGTGGACCGGTACCTTGACGAAAACCTTCACTGGATAGGGCACACGCTTCTCGACGGTGTAGGGTTGCGGTACGCCTACTTTGACCTCGTAGGGCACATGCTTCTCGACAAGATAGGGCACGTGTTTCGTGACCTCGTAGGGAACCGGAACTTTCTTCTCGACCGTTACCGTTTTTACGTGTTCCTCATGGCCGTAGGACGTTCCGCCGCCGTATGAACCACCGCCGCCCCCGTAAGATCCACCACCACCTCCGTACGATCCGCCGCCACCTCCGAAATGTCCACCGCCACCTCCGTAAGATCCACCGCTGCTACCGAAATCACCGTAACTGTGATGGAGTCCTCGTTTTTCGGTTTTCTTCTCAACGGCCTCCGATTTCGAATCTTCGGCTACCGGCTCCGCGGCTTTCGAGTCCGAGGACTCCGACGAGGCGGCCCATGCACACTGGGACAACGCCAATAGCGCCACTAGGGCTATGTGGAGCTGAAATAATTAACATTATTTGAATTTGATTTACATTTTACAAAATCTCTGGTGAATGTTCTAATTTCCGTCCGAAAAACTCGTATCACATAAACTTTCGATATTCTCTAATTAAATTTTTTCAAATATCGAATTTCTCCTCTGTTTAATTTATCCCAAACGCTTGAGAAATAAATAATGAAAAAATGTTTCAAAAAATGTTCGATTTAAAGGCCTTAATTCTTCGAAAAAGTCGTACGAAATTTGGCAGTGATTCAGCGAGCTATTAAAACGGCAGAGACACTTCAACGAGGCGTTGAAAACGAAGAAAAAAATCATAGTAAATAGAAAAAAATACATCTTTGCGTTTCACGATGTTGAAATAATGTTCAGTTGTCATTCTCAGTTGTCGAATCAAATGATTTTCGTCGAGATGCACTAATGTCACGATCAACGAACAAGATGCATTACAATGAATCGGAGATGCATGAGTGAAATCGTATCGCCAGAGATTCGCGTCGTTTCGTGATTTCACTTTCTACTTCCGGTAGAATTCTCCTTCCGTCGCGAAATTACTTTGAACACACAAGTTTAATCGTCGATCACGATCGCGATGGTTTTTTTTTGTTTGATTTTTTTGTTTGTTTTACGTTCGTTCTTTCCTCCAAGTAATAATCTGCACAGTCCGGTACGTAGACGGCAGTCGACTTACCTTCGTTTTCATCCTGCGGCTTACGTGTGTTTTAGCGTGGCGCTTAACCACTGACTGAACCGCTTGGTTTTCTACGCCCAGCCTTATATACTCGTCGGCATAATAGCACTGGCACTTTCCCTGCACCTCATCGCTTATATATTATACGCGTTTCGTGTGTATATACGCGAAAAAAAAACACCATCATCCGAGCCATACCCGGGCGGGGATGTTTAAGGAGATGGTAAAAAGAAGGCGTGTGGGAAAAGATATACCGCGGCATGTGGTATCAACTCCCATAAGTCTTAATAACTATAAATCGTAACAATGTATATACGGACTCTATACTTGCCGACGCAGTTTGTAAAACTAGAGTGTTCTGTCACTGATGTTCGTAACCATAGGGTGGGGGAAGAATCGAGACTTAGACTCGTATTCCGCGTGAACGAGAGATGATGTAAAGAACCGCTACTTTCCAATTTTTCGAGCTACTGTACTGTGTGGCGTAATGTAGAACTCATCCGGACGAACGATCTATCTATAAAAACGCCGACTTCTACTGGACTGTTCGATTAAATATTCACATAAAAAAATGAACACAGAAGTGGACTAATGGAGAAATTATCTCGTTCGTTCGATTCAAATTTCGGAATGCCGAAATGTAGAATAAATTTCGTTCTGCCCAATGATCGCTTACCAACTGAGACTGGAGTCCAATTTGGAAATCTAAAATGTGAAAAAAAAAAGAAAAAGCAAAAACACGTTCGTCATTTCGATAACGCGACATCGGTTCCAAGATCAAGAAAGATCGGGGATGGAGAAAACGAAAGAAGAACTTTCGATACCGGCGTATTTTGTAATTGGATATTTTACGGCGAAAGTAAAGAATGTATGACAAAAAAAAGATTGTACACCGCGTACCGAACGACGAAGGAACCAGTTGGAGTTTCAATGAACGAGAAAAGAGGAATGATAAAAATGATCTGAGAAAGAGATAAATCGGGTTGTTGAGATGATAGGGAGAGACACATCGACGGTAACTGTTACAGTTCGAGAGAGGCGCGCGCACGTTCGCCGTATGAGCACACAAGACGGACGCAAAGAGTCCATGAAAAAAGGAGAGGGCCGAAAGCCAACGGTGAGGTACGATACCGTGGAGCGTTAATTATTATTGCCGAGGCGAGAGATTTAATTCCGGGCTGCTTCGCATGTCTGCACCGTGAAAATCGGGACTGTCGTAATCACACTGTCGGACGTCGGATGTCCGACGGATACTATATACTAACTACATTTATGCTACATGCTCTTGTGTATATCTATATGTCGAATCAGGAGTATATAACGCGATGTTATTATAAGCCTCGCGTAAACGGCTACCGAGTGAGAGCGTAGCAATGCACTCGAAGTAGTAATGGTTCGAGTGGCTCGTGTAGCAAACATCGTTAGAGGCACTAACTAGTTATACACATGCTGTTACAAACGTGGCAAACATTTTCTTTCAACCGTTGAATATACAATATTTCAACAATGTTTCGTTTTAATGTTTTGAAACATTTTAATTATACGAAACACGATTGAAAATATTAAAAATACGTTTTTTGGACACTTTGCTTTCACCCGAAAAGCTATTTTTGAGAAATTCTGATGACGACAAAACCAAGTTTTTTTTTTTTCGGAATTCTTGATGGTCGGCTCGATTTTATAAAATCGTAAAATATGATATGTATTCGTTTTTAGAACGAAAAATTACGAAGTCGGTTTTGAGAAATCTATCAATTTCATGCAAAAGACGTCAATTGCCCCCTTTGTTATGATTATTTCGCGTTTTGCATCTCTCCATAACGGTACGTAGAACCGTTCTACAACGGAGATTGTAGAACAGGATAAATATCCGGATCACTACGAAGCTCTATCGTTTACCATATTAACATTTCTTATATGAATACCAAAAAATTCATTTTTTTATTAAATTGATCATTATACGAAATTTTCTTCCTCGGCGCTTCGAATGTTTATCCGACGGAATTTTTTCCACGAACCACGAATAACGCGAAAAAAAATCGGATTTTTCAATTACGAAACCTTTAGGGGCGATTGATAGAATGTCCGAGAAATGCTATATCTTCGCATAGTCCGCGAAATTCCGTCAGAATGATTAGGTCCCACAGGAAAAAATCATTATTGCATATATTTCATAATTTCCCACTATCCGTATCAGGAGTTTTCTCGACGTTTTTTTTGCAGCCAAAAATATACAATTTTTTTTTCATTAAACTGAATATCTTTCAATGTCGGGGATTCTCCCTTCGATAAGCGCGCCTTCACCTTTAATTATTCTTGAGCCATACGCCGAATGCGATCTCATCTCCTGTAGATCGATGCCTGCTTCGTGTTATTACCGGCTCCCACGAGTCTGCGATTATAAAGTCAAGTATGTAAGTACAATAATTGCTGAGCAACAGAAATCCGAGTGGGCACTCAATTGTGCGGTTTTGTTCTCTTTCTCTCTTTCTCTTTCGGGCGGTCAGGAGTGAGCGCGCGTGGCTATACGCGTGGAATACCTAATGCCGCGTGTTTAATACCGTTGCATGTACGACTACCATTTTCTAACTGAATCGTGATAAAGCATAGTACTTTTGAGTGATTAATCGCCGGGGACCCCCATGTTGAGTATCCCGTCATATCTTCACGGACGCCCACGTAATACAGAGTCCATTTCAAGAACAGAAGGAGCATTTTGCCTTTGAGACAAAAATATTTTCCACGACTCGGTGGCGGTCACGATTATTATTCTTTTTTTTTTCTTTATATAATAAAAAGATTGATAACGCTGTTTAGGTGGCTGCGGCGTAACGCGAAAGCGTTACAAGGGAGTGAAAGGGTAAATGGCGTCTCGGATACCGTACTCTAGCGGTCGTTCTTTTTCGATTTCTTCTCAAACGTTGCAGAATCATGATTCCCGCGGCTGCGCAAACTCTTGCATGCATCAGCCGGTAAATTATTCACGAACGGGCTCCGCTCATTCGTACGATTTGCATTGTTAATTGACTTCGACATATGTTCGAAACCTATACTTAAAGCGATTAGTCAATAGGTACGGCAGTTAGATATAAGAAACGAAGAGGCAATGCGGGTCACTCAACACAAAATTCGTTTATTCAGATCAATCATAACATTTTTTAATAAGTCGCAATATGCGAAAAATTGGTTATAGCTGCCGAAAAAAAAAATTTCAAAATCTTGAAAAAATTTTTTGAACTCTTATTATTATTATTGTTAATGATTTTATTATTATCCTATAGTTAAAAGAATTTTACGTAAGATAAAAAAAAATGATTTAAACACTCGACTATAAATGAGTAATAAAGCGTTTTTGAAAAATTATGGCGAATTATAGAGATTATCGTCGTAATTGATTCTTTCACTTTTGACCCTTTGAATGCGGGAAACAGTTCGTAAAACAAACAAAATGATTCTCTTCACTATTATTACGCTTTAAGTGCCGTATAATTGGTTCACAAAGCGTTATCATTCTTTTTATTAAAGAAAGAAGTGTCTCGTAATGCTTCTTTTTTGCATTTTTTGTAAGACGTAAAAAGTCCATTTTTTTCGCATAAAGTTGACTCGGATTTGTTGCTGACCCGAATAGCCCTATTTTTCTCTAGAAACACGAAACGTGTCGAATTAGCTATAGTTGAGGTGGAGAATCGCTCTCGGGGATGCTGTACACCGGGCGTATCGCGTTCCCTAGCCAAACCCGTTGGTTTAAACTGCCGCACACATACTATACATGTATATACTGTAAACTTCATCACAGAGAGAGAAGCCTCCGGCAACAGTAACTTTCGTGGTCCTTAATTGAAAACGAACGAATTAAGCGCGATCACTCGCTTCGCGTTCACTCGCCTTCGCGTAGCATCGTGCGCTCACGACGCTCGGGCATCGTAATTGGAAACTTTTACATTGCGTGCACACGGGGAGTTCGCCTCAGTTCGACGTTAAGATTACCCAACCGTGAATCCGAAAAGAATTTTCTACCGTCTGGCTATCGTCTTTTTTTTTCTCTTATTCACATTGATATTAAACGCACTGTACCCATTGAAATATCGCCAGTCGTAAAGACGCGAGGTATGCACCTTGGCTCCAGATTGCTACAGTTTACTTACTCGCGGTAGTTTAGATGCAAATCAGAAATTTATCGTTTTTACGTGATCTTTGGCACCGGCAATTCGCTAGAGTTTCCCGTCGTAAGGAACTCTGTTTAAATATCAATATGGAGTATCAACAAAATTTTATATCGAGAAACAAAAAAAATGAGGCGGTGAATAAAAAAAAAAAATTGCGGAAACGATTCGATGGTCGATCGGTATATGTACCCGTGAAAGTAAATTTCTTCAAATCGCGTTATATACCACGGTACCCCGAGTCTTACACGATAATTCGATAATTGCAATTTCTTTTTTGGATAAAAGTGAAGGGTACACTATATGAGCGTCAACTTTCCCCGAAAGTGCAGACTGGCATCAGTGGCGAAGCTCTTATACACTTAGTAATATGTATGCAGGATGGGTGAGTCCACAAACGCGCGGCATCGTAACGAGCGGACTCACTTTTTGGCTCCGCATTAATGCTCCGGCGTCACGAACTTTGCGCATTTGAGAGTAATCCTTGCCGAGTGATAATATATACGGATGAATATTATTGGTCTTTTTATCTCGGTGCAGCGGAAGGGTTGATAATTGAGACGTTCGAGAATGCGGCGACGTGTGCCATGTACACTGAATTATACGTGTCACACATTACAACGTTATTTCGGAGGATAGGGGTCCAAGAAATGAAAAAGGCTCATCGCATCCCGTAAAAAAAAAGAGTTTCAGCGAAGAAGATGCTTTCTGCGGGTAGCAAAAATATTCAAATATCGCTTTCTGCTGTCGTCGTTTTCCTGTTAATATTTTATGACATTTATATTGTCAAATATTATAATCTTCATTTTCCCATAATAATAATAATAATAATGAAAAATTTCGCTAAACAGATTAAGTATCTGCATTTTTGCATTTTTAATAAGAATGAACATAAAACATTATTTATCGATAAAAATCCAAAAATCGTATTCGCAATTAAATTTTAGCATTCTCCTACTACGCGCTCAAAATAAAATCACCTGCTCCGTCATCTTTTTTTTTTTAATAACGTAGCCGAAAGGTTGAACAACTATGATTACAAGGATGTTGGGTAATTTCCTACGAGATTATCCGAGTCATTATCCTGCGGTGGATATAGTCACCGTTTGGTCGGGCAACAAGGGGGCTTTTCCGGAGTAGCACGCGCGCGTGGGTCGGCAAAGGACACAGGAAAAGTTGACGGCACCTGCGTGAATGACCCGAAAAGAGGAAGGTTCCGGTGCATTGTCCTTTAGGAGTAAGGAATTCCTATGCACCTGCGACTCTCTCCCGCGAATACTTTCGCTTTGTCGCCGTTCGCAGGTTTCTTCGCGACTAATACCGGTGAGTTGTAACGTGGAGAGAGAGAAAGAGAGAGAGGGGAGGGGTAACTGGGGATACGGATGGAGAGCTGGGAGGAGAAGAACAGCGACGGAACAAGGACTGCACGATGCGTTGGCCCCGATTGTCCCTCCAACCGCGGGCCCTTCGGGGCACGCGCGCCTTCGTGACGTGAAACGTGCCCAGCCGAGACCGGGGCCTCTCTCTACTCTCTACAGAAACCCACTTCAATTATGTCCCGAATTTTGAGCTAATCGGAATTTCAAATCTCTCGTTCGCGTCTAAGCACCAACGTACGACGTATACGGTACGATCTCTTCTTCTCTTTTCCTTTTTATGAAGCGGAGGGTCATCAACTTTTTCGATGCCTTTGCGTCCTCCTCGTCGTAGTCATCTCGTGCAACCGATGCATCTGCACGTGGAATAAATCAATCGCTTTTATGAAGTTTATCGAACGGATGTTTGCCATCGGGTAATCGAAAAATTTGCCCACAGCTTGTATGTAAATTTTCACTTTATTCGCGTTGCGGCTTTATTCTTATATATATATATCACTTTTCGGTATAAAAAAAATATAAGTCTTAAAGTTACAATGGCTATGGCGCAAAAATGGCCATTAGGAATACAGTTTCTGCTGCTGTAAGCAACAACATCGTGAATTCACCTGCAGAGTGAACTGTTCTGCGGACAATCTGCAACTCTTCCGGATCGGATCAATTGTTATTCTCGAATTTTCATTTTCCGATTCCCGTAAATACCGTTGGATGATCCGATACTTATTTTTTTTTTAATCAAAGAGCACGTTTCAGAGTTTTGATTAGAGGATATTTCTCGCCACATTTTCCCCTGAAATCATCGGTTTCAATGGACCATACCATAGCTCCACCGAGACCAACTTGTTTGATGTAATCAGCTTTTTCCTTGATAGACCTGCCGAACGAATGCAAACCTTTATTATTACGTATTACTCATTTGCATCATAACGGAAATAGCACATTAGTTTCTCTCGCCGCGCGTCGATGAGGTAATCAACACGATACATATTCTAATTTGCTTTCATTGCTTTCATTTGCTTTCATTGCATTATCATTTATTCATTTATCGTGTCTATTCTTTTCCGCAAGGAGATTCATCACTCGATGACTAACAAAGTTCCAGCAATTACTAATTGTGATAACACATTATACTCACTGAACATTGTCGTAGCCGACCCACTGGTTTCCGCGATAAGCGTAAGGCGCCCGTCTCTCATTGTCGTAGACGACGGTCCATTGTTCCTTTTGTTGCATTTCGTAAATCTCATTGTACCCAAGCATTCCAGCCTCGCGGGTATAGGGTCCAGCCGTTCCCGGTCCTTGTGCACTGTTTCCTATACGATTTTGGGTCGGATTCGCCAAAGTAAATGATCTTCCGTAGGTTGCGGTACCAAGGATCAATTTTTCGGCCGGCGCGCCTTTGGACAGCCAATACTTCACCGCAGCATCCTTAAGAAGAAATGTCCAAACATACATCAGAACATTCTACAATTCCCGTCATGCTGTTCACAATCGTTCGTCCGAACTTTCCTTTCTTATGATCTGTAACGAGTCTATACTAACAACTGTAAGATTCTTGTCTTTTCCGGTATCGCTCGATGCCGCGAAGAGAGGAGCATTAAGTCCGAGATGATTGTCCCAGGAGCCGTGAAAGTCGTAAGCCATGAGATTGATGAAGTGAAGATACTTCGAAACCTCAGCAATATTGTAGGATTGCGACGCTGAGGATTCCGCCGCCGCGACAGCAGCGCTCAGTATCAAACCCGCTTTGTCGAATGCTTGTCTCATTTCTCTCAGAAGGGCCACGAAGTTCGCAACGTCCGAAGACGAACCGCCTCGTTGGGCGGGATATTCCCAATCAATGTCGAATCCGTCGAATCCGTACTTTTTCACGAAAGCTACAGCATTCTTAGCAAAACGTGCACGAGAATCCGGGTTACTCGCCATGACGGAATATTTTTGCGATCCTTCGTTCCATCCGCCAATTGCGACGAGTGTCTTTAAGTTTGGATTCTGAGACTTTAGGGCGTTGAAACGTTTAAAACCGGCTTTACCACCGTTGTCCGGGAGATCCGCCCAAGGATCGAGCACTTTGATGTCGTCACCGTTTAGACCAACGAAAGTGTAGATTAGGTGAGTGCACATGTGCGGATCAATCCCGTCGATATCGAATTTTCCTGCGTCCGGTCGGTAAACCGACCAGCTGCCGAAGTAACCGACGATTTTTTCTGTAATGAAAACAGTGATTTTAAATCGATCCACCGAAAAGTAGGGTTCATCTCACTGCATCTGCATCCCACAAACAAAGATCAGTCTTCGTCTTATGAAGAACATTCTCTCATTTTACACGAATCGGTTGGTTGAAAGTGTAGGTGATTTTGCAAACTTACTACCCATCTTCAGATAACTGTACGAACGTCTTCAGACAACAACAACAACAATAAGAAAAAGATGTTTCTCCTAATAACAAAGAAGGCTTCTCGATCACTGTCTCGAACACAATGAGCAATTGTATTAAAAATAGTAAGACACTTCGCAAGGAAATCGCGTCTCGTGCGTCACGATTGTTTTTACGCTCGAACGCGCTTTGACTTGCTGCGGTTCGCTCGCCGGTCGAACACTGAATGTCGATCCGACACGCAAAAGTGGCGTTGTCTACTATATATATCTATATATATAATGATAAGTTCTCTCGCCTCTGCTTATCTCGTAGATTGGTAGGCATTGTGGAGACTTTCACAAATATATCTTTGTTCGCTGCAGTGCGATTAATTTTATTTAATCAAAGACATTCAATTTGAAGGTCAGAGATCAGAACTTTTAAACTGTTACTATTAATCTTCGTAAAATAGAATGGATGCGTCAACGGAACGTCAACCAACATAGAGAGCGCATCATATCAACTTAGCAACAAGATAACGTTCGGAAATCAGGTGAACTGAGTCGAAATTATCTAAACGCATGTTGCACACGCATATGCCACTGCGTCCGCTGCTTTCAGCGGCGAGTCACCCATTCCGGAATATCCGATGACGCAACGTTTCAACTCGAGAATATAGGTGACATCAATCGATGTTTATTAATCGATAACCTATTTTCGGATAAGACGAATGATATCTGCAAAAAAAAAAACAATCGTTGATTCAGTTACAAACTGATTAAGAGTCGCTGATATTATTTTTACTAATTTGATAATTCTTGTACTTCGGAATGTTTGAAGGTCAATAATATAAGAATGACGTTGCAGTGGTCAATGATAGTGTGAAAAATTTGAATGCGCTTAGTCGTATTTATAAATTAGAGTATTAAAATTTTTCCGCGATCTGTTTGACGTATAATTTTTAGATCATTGCGAAAAGAAATTCTTTCTCAACCGATCATTCGGAAGACGTGATAATTACGAAAATGAAGTGAAGTTCGGAAAAAAAAAGAAAAGATCGAACTCCGGTAGGTCGGGAGAGGCCCTCTTAAGTCTTCTCGTACATCCAACGTATTTACCACGACCGACCGAGAGCAAGCTTCACATTTGTTAAAGATAATAATTATCGAGTTGGGTACTCATGTAATTTGAGCGGCGCGGATTACGCGTATACTCGAACGTGAGAGAGGTACGTGGTACGCACGTGAGTAGGTAGTATGTACAACGTGTCGCGATTATGTTGAACCGGGCGAAGCTGAATGCTTTCAACCGATCGAGCATCCGAGATCCGATAGGCAATTACCGGGTACACGACGTCCGGCTTGTCGGACCTCTCCGACCTTCTCTTCAACGTTATCCATACTACGTGCGACAAGACGTCTATCAATCTATACAGTACGAGGGCTTTTGTCACAAATTCTCTTCCACATTCCCAACGCATGTACTTTTCAACTTAAAAAAATCTCACGATCCTGTCATCTAATTATGTCGTCTGTAATAATAATTACGAGGCTTTCGTTGTCGAGGAAATATCGAGTGATCGTTTAATTGGCGCACGGAAGTTGATTTATCTTCGGAGAGATATCGTCTTGAAAAAAAAAAAAAGTTCGATTGTTTTTCTTTCTTTTTCAAACATACAAGGTGGTCCTAAACGGAAGCGAAAAAACGATAATTTATTTTTATTACGCATATTTCATAGCAGCGCGGAGAAATGAAAAAAAAAAGTAGAGAGATCACGTGTCAGCATTTTGGAGAATAATTATCGTCGGCAGTTGTCGATATCTATACGAACTATTATAATAGCCCGGTGTGTTAAGTTCGGATTAATAATAGCTCGGATGAACGCACGCGAGGATAGTTCGAAAAAGGCTGTGCGCAGGGCACAGCCACAATACGAATACACACCGGGCATTATGAGATACCGATCGAAGATCGAGCTATAACTCGTTCGAGAATGGGCTTCACTTTCGGTGCTCTCGAGATCTATACAGTCATATATACGTAGAATCTTATAGGGGATCTTAGAGGATAGTATACATCTTGTGTGTACTCTCCAGTCTATAATTTTCGATTTAATAGTATCAACCGATCGCTCGCATAAAAAATCTAACGACTATTAAAAGTGAAGAGATCCAAAGTTGAAGGGTTTTCTTTTTTTGCTAGAAGCCTTTTCGATATTGATCTTTGACCATTGTATTTTTTTTTCGCGTATCGGCTTGACATCTGTTTCCCGAAGACCGGTGGCAAGGAAAATCTTGCGGAACGATCCCTGTCTGCCGATAATTTTATTTATGGTTTCGAGGCGGCGAGACGATTGTTCTACTCATTATTATTAAAAAAAAAAAGCATACAGGTGCATCTTTTTGTATTCTTTCCGAGTTCTTTTTTTCTTTGCAAACTCTCGCCTTGCCGTGCTATCGAGTATAGCGCGCAATTAGCCACGCATCGCGCGATTTAATACCAGCCTCTCGTTATGGAAATTATATTTTTACAGGGGACGGAATTTATTCCGAAGTGTCTGAGAACTATAATTTCAGTAGAAACATGCAGATTGTAAGGAGTCGTTGACAGATTTATTTTTTCTCAGACAAAAAGAAAGAATCACGTCATTATAGCAATCAATTTCCATCCATATGTAACCAGTTTTACAATTTTTGAAAAATCATGTCTACCGCGTCGATTTCTATTAAAAAGTAAAAACAAAAAATAAATTACACGATTTTAGCAATCAATTTGCCAACATATAAACAATATTGTAGCTAAACAATTCAATGTTCAAAACGTGAATCGTAAGGTAATTTATCAAATTTGGCAGTACAAAAACTAATTTTTTTCAAATTTGAGAAAAAAAAAGAATCGTTTTCGGCGCTGCGCTACGCGGTCGATCCGATGCCTCGCGTCTCAATTCGTCGGTTAAGTTTCCGTTTAGTTTTTTTTCTCCGAATTCCTCAATCATTGCCAGTTTGCCATCGAAAATCAAGGGTTACCGAATAGCTCGAGACTCCCTTCATTTATACCTTCGAAAGGCGGCATATAGCGTAATTTATCGTTGTCACGAAATATCCTCGAGTCGCTGCACACAGCTAAAAAGTGACGCGCGAAGTGTGGCTTATAAATCGACGCACATACGATCCAAGTTTACGATCTTTGAGTATTTTCTATGTCACGATTGACGTACAAACGTGTATAAGCGATGAAAGTACGGCGCGTCAGCCGGCGCTGGAAAGTCATTGCGTGGCAGTATAACATACAGCGTATTCCCGTATTAATTTTATGTGCATATAAACATAGTAGAAGTATAGGCGAGTGAATAGCTACGGTATACGCACATGTTGTCCCTCTCTCCTCGATTAATTAGCGTATACCGAGTGCGATGCACTCGCTGATTAGACCATTAATCCTCTATATCTCTCCTTCCTACAGTAGTGATAAAAAATAATAACAAGTAGACTGTATCAGGTCCGATTTAGTGACGTAAGAGGATCGCAGAATTTCCACTAAATCACTGTCTGCTATACGGATACTATTGTAATAATAGGGAAATCACTTATCATTACGGATCATCTACTTCCTCACTTTTTACAGCTGTTCTTCAGTCATCAATTCTCACTGATTAGAAATTGTTGCCATTGCATTAGAACACTGAGTTCGTAAATGTTCGCCACAGAGTCCTGTATTATGTAAATAATAACTTTATTTTGTAAACAGCTCGATTAACGACTTTGTTTAACACCATGAAAGGGTTACGTGATCTGTTAAGATAATTTTTTTTCAATTTTTTTCGAAATCTGTTCATTAAGGGAATTTTTCTGTTTTATAAAGTCGAACACTTGGAATCGATGACATGATATTTATGACTATTTTCATCAAACTAAACTTATGCAAAAAAACGACAGTGTACTTAAACCCCCTGCTGAATTTCTGGTTAAACGCTGTGATTTTTGTGATTTTATCGTGGCTAACGGCTTCTTAATTACTACATAAAGCCTCAGGGGACTTAAAAAAAAAAGCATAGGTACTTTGTCTCTTAGTATGCCTCGGCGCAGTTAAAATTTCCCTAACAAACTGTCAGCATTACCGAATCAAGCTAAATGCCACCTCGTACCGCCTAAATTGATAAAAAGCAGTACGTTTAGCATTCAAAATTGCGGCTGGCAGCCAACAGTCACCGGAAGGCAATGTCTGGAGCGTCTTGCAAGGACAGACATAATCTCGCGTGTGCGCCTTGTAATCGAAAATCGCTTAATATAATTTTATAACAGAAAAAAGAGGGTTGAAAGGCTGCAAGGGTAAGTGTACGAAAAAAAGGGGTGGGGTTTATAGAGTGTGGCTTCGAGGCGATAAATGTGTCGCGTGGCTTCGCGAAGGAGCCCATGTATCGCCGGAGTGCGTTCGTTCATCGCACGAAGGAACGATTCTCGCTGAAGACGTTCAATTTCTCTGTCGCATCTGCCTAAATGGTTCGAACCTATGATCAGCCGTGGGGGTTGAGATAAACTTCGCGACGTTGCGATATTCGCGTGGACGACGACGTCGACGACGAGTTGCGGCAGACGCGCGCATTTATGTCCCTCCGCGGGTTTAGTATATCATCCACGCGCGCACACGTGCCTTATACTTTACAGCTATACATCGCTCGATTGCACTATCCCGCGGCTGCGCCTAATGTGGGACCTAAACGTCATCTTGCGTTGCGCCTTTATAAGGCCTTATAGACACACCCTCGTTCGGGGATGTATGCGAGCTATGCGATCAACCAGTATTCGACTATCGAGACACACTTTGTCTCGTCGCGTCCCGTCGCTCTTAGGATCTTCGGCGGACTATTTATATGGCAAATTAGTTTCATAGCCATGCAAGAAACTACAGGGTTATTATATATATCGGACCAGAAGAGCATTCAGCGGACGGCGCGATGCGCAGCAGCAGACGCGTGTGGGAACCGCGACGAGATGCATTATGCACGCGGCGTGCCATCGATGCACCGGAAAAGAGCCTAAAGGGCTTCAAACGTCGAACCTCTTATAGGGCAATGCTAATGGGCATTCGTGATTTCGCGTGCTTAGATTCTCAAGGGCAGGTGAAATTTCATCTCGCGAACAACTGTCCCCTTCGAGGCAAAATCTAATTTGTATACATCGTTTTTCGTTTTGAATAAGAGAAGAACTCTTCGTTTCGGATAGCGAAGATGCCTATGGGATATTTAACATGGTGCGTAATATCGAAAGGCTTGGATATATTTTTTTTTCTCCGAAGTCTCAAACGAGTAGATAGTTTCTGATAGAAAGTCTCGAGCCACTGCAAGATGGGGCACTTGAAAGTTTACGTCTTTGCGAAAAATAGACTTTCGTTACTTGCAAGTCTTTCGTTACTTTTATAATGCATCTTTTTAATTAGTCTATAATTAAATAATTAACCAATCTAATCTCTCGTGATTTGTTCAAATTCTTCAATTGGAGCAAAAAAAATCAAATTTTTTCATATTATCATGTTGTTTGTGTTAAGGCGCACTGAATTTCTTAAATATAATTGATCGAAAGATCGTTTGTAAAAGAAATTGGGAATGTTGGACCATATATCGAAACACGCGACTCTGCGTGTTTTGCGTTCGGCCCTCAATAATTTTTGGAAACGGAGGATATATTTTAGTTAATTTTGTCGTCTTTACCCAACTAATTTTGCCTCCTACGCGCGACATATCATTGTCTACCGTGTTTTCAGAGGATCGTATACCACCTTCAACAAATTTTTGCTTTTCGTCTATTTTATTTTAGCGTTTTGGATGATTGTCTCTAGCGTACCTTAAAGTGGATCATTTTCTCGCATATATTTAAAAGATCCTTGAGTCGAACCTTTCGTGCCGAATGTTACAAGGTCTACGGCATTATTTCTCGTCTTCTTCCTATTCTTTAAAATAGTGTCTCGAGGTATGAAGAGTATCCCGAGTCACGAATCAGTTCCGGTATGTGTTTCGAGACAAGTTTCTATGTGGAGGAGTTCTTGAGACCGATTTGGCACGAAATATTATCGTGCGGCATGCCAAACGCGGGTGAGACGCGTGTCGATAGATTTTCCCGTAATGATTGTTCGTGAGAGGAACTATTGCTTTTCGGCCAAATATCTCGTTGGAATATCCCAAAACTCGTGTCCAAATCTCAGTCAGGAAGAAATTTTTGGCGCAAAAAAAAAGCGATTATCCGTGACGCGCGCCGATGAAAAAAAGAATATCTACCGAGATGCTTCCGTTGCTTTGACCGTCCGTTACTTTTTTCTTTTCTCTCTAAAACTCACCCGCACCGCTTTCATCCCACTATTATTTTTAACTGCTGACCGGGGCAGCAATGCCTATTGGGATAAATCCTAGTCTCGGAAGCTCTAGACCCGCTCACGAAATTCTAGATAGACGAGACGGTCACGAGCCAGAAAACCGCGGTCATCTCTCTTTTGCTTCTCTGCAACAGCTCCCGAACACGAGAGACACGCGATAAGTATTGTATCCAAAACGATTTTATAATTGCAGAGAATGTGGGAGTCTACGAGCCTTGAAATTTCATTACGTGATTGCGGACGCTAGAGAGCTCCGAATAAATTGCGGGTCAAACGCCAACACACGTAGGACACCCAATTCAATACGAAGAAATCGGATTAACGGCACAGTTATTGGCCATATTAAATAAAATTTTCAAAAAATAGCCGTTTTATCAATTTTATAATCGAAGGATCGTCATTGAATACAATATTTTCGAGTGAAAAAATTTTTAAAAATATATATTCAAAATAAATCGTATAGATAACGAGAGACCAAATTTTCCGTAAAAATTTTCCGGCAATTAATTATTTAAATAATAGTGCATTTAAATAATATTTTTTATTGGAAAGCTATTTGAATTGAAATTTTGTTCATCCCCTTAATGAAATGTCGAGAACTGCAGCCAAAAAATTCCCCGATGATTGATTTACGAAATTCAAGCGATAGGACCAATCTCCGGCTTGACAATAACTATAGCGACTAGTCTTCTGCCAAATAGCCAATAACTGTACGACTTAAGATGTGCGATCTCCGAAAGCGGAGGTCGAACGCTTTGGTTTAGAGCGTGTAATTTCACGTTGTCCCAACTCGGGGGCACTCGTGTCATTTACACGACGATCGCACGCGCTTAGCGTCTTCGTTCTTTCTCGAAATAATAAAAAAAAAAACGAATACATCTCCGCAGGGCTCGGAATAATTTCGCGCTCGCGCGAGGCGAGAGAGATCCCGCCGCGTATATCTCTCGCCCTAAATGTTTCGGGCACGAAGTGAAATTTTCGAAGTGCTTTTTCGTTTGTGTGTTGTCTTGGACTGTTGAAACCGCGGCAAATATTCGGGAGCGAAGAAACGGGGCAGCGGTAGAAAAGGTGATGCCGAGGATTGGCCCTCGGGTAATGATACACATTCGTGATGTTTCAGAGTCGACCGACGCGAGCCAACGAACGATTGCGGTGGCCCTCGCTCGACAATTTTGTATGCGTGAAATCAACGCGAGTTGCTTTCGAAGAAACGAACAGAGTCCGACAAATTATTTTAAAAATGTTGAAAACAAAAAGAAAACAAGACAAAAAATCGAGTCGCACTTTTGTGTAATAATATTTCACACTCCCTGGCATATTACTACAGCACCGTTGGGTGCAAGTACCGACCGCACGCACCCTTCTGGCAACGGGGGAAGAAACCGACCGGATACATGAAACAAAACGTATTGTAGATAGGAATGAGATACCCGCGAAATTACTTGAATTTCTCGTGCATTGAGTGCGAAATTACTTGAATTTTCGCGCAATGAGTACGTAATTACTATTATTTCGGGTACAACCAATTTAACTCGGAATGCTTGCATCCCTACGCGGAGTAATTGTAACTTTATTTGCGAGCAAATAATCGATACAACTCGTGCCGACGCTTTGAGTTTTTCGCACCTGTGTGGCAATTCGGAGCGACCAAAAAACTTACCTTTGTGACTTGCGGTTCGATTAATTTTTTCTGGCCTAATCGTTTTTTTCTTTTTTCGGCTTTTCTAAGAAACACGCGGCAAGTTTAGACAAAGTGCTAAAACAAATAAAAACTGAAATCTAATCGTATACAGTGCAACACCTCTTTTCTTAACTTCGCTTAACTCAACCGCCCGCTTATTTTAACTCGTTACCATGGCAACGATTTCGCTTAACTGTATTTCCCCTGAGTCTGCTTGCCCCACTATGAGCACTGCGCACGCGCAGACTTATGCCGCGGCTTTGTATCGAACGCGTGTACCTCTCGTTACCCTTACATGCAGCAATTAAACGGGGGTGGGGGCTGTCGGGGAATTACAGAATAGCGAATGCGTCCGCTCACATCGAGGTAAAAAAAATCGGTAAGGGGGTTGAGAGGGGGCAAGAAGGGTATGTACGACAAAAAAATTAGAATTGACATAAAAAAAATGTATCGTGTTAAAGTGTTTCGATTTATGCACGTGCAGAATTAAGGAATATAGTTCGCGCTCTCACATCTATAGTTTAGTATTTTCTCTCTGCACTTTAAAGATATTTCCACAAATTCATCCGCGAGATCTCTGATTACCGTTGGTTGAGGCGCTTATCCCCGCGAGAGAGCTCATCACTTTTCGCCTAACGACTTTCAGCAGCCAACGCCCAGCGGTCTAAGTCGACCAGCATATAGACTACCATAGCGGTGGTATATCGCCCCGAGTGCATAGCTGTGAAGAATTCTCTCTCGCGCGTTAGTCGAAAATGACTCTATCGAAATTCTCCTCGCGGCTGGTGTAAACGAGAAATAAAAAAATAAAAATAGAAATAAAAAATTAAATTGAGAAAAAAAAATGTAAAAAAAAAGAAGCAAAAATCATGTGCGAGAAGCAGGGTGCGAAGAAGTGTTTTACGGTGTGCGCTTAGCTAAACCCGCATCAAGCAGCAGCCACGGAATATATAATCTCGTATAACACGTGTTGTTGGCTTTTCTATAATTTTCGTGCGCAGATAGGTGGGGGAGCATTGCTACGAAACTCAGAGCACACAAACACGTTGCACTTTTGTATAGCATTTTGCAGACATCATCTCTCGCGAATTATTTAAGCATAGAATCGCGTGAAATAACCGTCTGTCTTGAAACAAACAAAAAACGAACTCTCGAAGGGTAGTTTATCCTTTTCTCGCGCCGAAGGATCAACGTCCAGCCGCGTTTTAGGCAATTTGTACAATATATCCTTTTTATTCTATTTATTATTTCTTAATATTCACGAAACGTGGCGCTTGGGTGGCTGAGCGATTTCGCGTGATCGAATCCTTAAACTATTTAAAAATCCAATTCTATTTTTTTATTCCTCTACCTCCCGACACCACGTAATGATACACAATTACCTCTCGCAATCAATATCCTCTATCTAACGGATAAAAGTCCTCTCCTAATATTGAGTCTCTTGCGGATTGGATCGCGAAAAAGCGGCTCGTGCGGTCCTTTAAGTTCCTGTGTATCGTCGTTGCCGAAATTGTCATCCCCGATTATTTTCAAGATTTCTCGATTTCGTAATAAGGGGTCTTTTTCGATCGATCGGATGATACAGAGAAGGAGGAGTAGAGATATACCAGAGGGCCTTTCGAGGGCCACGCGCCCGTCTGACGCCGCACCTGTGAAAATTACGGGCCTATTATGTAAATTTACTGGCTAATCGAGACTCCGACAATTAGTATACGAGAATTGATTGAAAAAACTCTGACTATAGGAAACCCATATCCACCGGATAACATTTTCTATTTTTGTGTTTTTTTTTAATTGACCAATAGCTAGTATAACTATAGTGCGTGAATCTATCGTATTAGATGGTGAATATCAGTTGTGGTAACTTCACGGGGACCACCAGCCTTGCGAACCAATCGATTTTGAAAAATTACAGGTGTTTCGTGAGCCGATCGGTAGGTTCGATATGATTTATCGTTAGTACTGTTAATTCGAGAGGGCAAATAGCCTGTAATACACAAGAGTGAAGTATGACATTAGCACGCCCTCGTATCCAATTAAAAATGATAAGTTTCGAAATAGTCTCCAGTTTCTCACATTCTCTCGATGTTTAGTTTAAAGAGAACTCTTGTAAACACAATTTCATTTTTTCATATTTTTTTCGATGTTTTTATCGAAAGGGTAGAACACGCGCGAGAAAAAATGCGATGAACGTTCAGTGACGCGATAGTAGAATAGGAAGCATAGTGTAACGCTGACATAGACTAGACACGCTCGAGTGCTTGTTGCGTCTATCCTAAACGGGCATCGAGTGTGTTTTGTTATCCCTCGGGTTGGGGACACGCGCCTGAAGTATCTTCCCTTCACGCGAGCGACCCCTCGGGATCCCTAGGGGGGTTCGCGTACTCGAGGTCGCGTTGGGCTTGACGCTTCGAAGTCATTTATTACATCGACAATCGACACGCTGACACTCTGCTTATCGAACGAGTTCATCTCGTTTCCACGATTCTTATTAGACAATAATACTTCCATGGTTCGTCGTAACGTCGTATGTTCTCGATCTGTATTAGAGAATATCGCAAATTAAGAAAAAAAAAAATTACGTGATTTCGCGATGTTTAACTATTTTTTGTATTTTTTTTTACACACTTTTGTTTAATTTGTATGTTTTTATAATTAATCGACAATCTATACATTTCTGAATAGATCGCGAGAGAATTAGTGAACCACAGATCTGAGGTCTCCAATTAGCAGGATCTGCTTAGAATTAATACTGATGGTGTTAGAACTTGTCTCGCATTTCAGCTGGTTATACTCTCCAAGTATCCCGATGTAACTTCGCTGAAGCGCCATTGCGTCATAACTACTTCGTTTAGGTGTGTCGACTGTAATCCTGAGGTGTATCGTATGTCGCGTGGCACGTGATCCCCCGCTTTGCGGAGGATTACCAAAGGATCGACCCGGGTCCGCTCTGTTACCAACAGATAACGGTGTGTAAGTTGTCGTGCCCCGTTCACACCCCTTTTAGAAGTAGCAAAACACCCGCAGCAATGGCAACACATTTTGTCAACCCCTGTCCTGACCCCCTGACTCCGGTGAACCACCGCAAATAATTGAATAAGCCCATCGACAGATTTTAGATAAAACTTCGAAGCGGAGAGTCCCTCACTGTAATTGGATGATTTTCATGGGGAATGATTTCGGGTTCAACAAAAAAAAAACGCTCGATAGATACCATCGGGTGAGAGCGAAAACTTGGTGCGAAAAGTGAATAGGCTATCGCCGCTATTCCCGATGGGAATTTGAAGCTATTCATGCTTTCGGGTGGTCAGTTTTTTGCGCTGCTGGGGTAGATATTAGGGTAGAGGTGTCGGTAAATGAATGGTCATCAGTTGGGAAAATCTACAATTCATAAAAATGAAAAAAAAGGTACGGTACGAAAAAAAATTCGAAAAAAAAAATGTTCCGCAGTGTCATCAACACATCGAGCACTTAATACATTTTCCCTTAGCGCTTTTAATGAAGTATAAAAACGTGATTACGGGGTTTGTAGGGGGTAAATTCGTTCCGAGTCTTAGCCAGATCTGGGATGGTGCTTGTCATACTTCGACATTTCTACACGAGAGCTATATAACTACTTCTTTCTCTGCTTCAATCGTCAGAATGTCGGGAACGAAAGGTTGCTGCGTCTCCTCTCGTGAACGAGTTTCGACAATTTTAATTCCTCAATCGTCCGCAACCAGTCGCCTTCCC
The DNA here is from genome assembly GCA_964006125.1 of Cryptus viduatorius. Taxonomy (NCBI): domain Eukaryota; kingdom Metazoa; phylum Arthropoda; class Insecta; order Hymenoptera; family Ichneumonidae; genus Cryptus; species Cryptus viduatorius. The sequence goes on along the minus strand of OZ023222.1, from coordinate 9,075,421 downwards.
ATTCTATCTCTCCGCGAGTTTACCTCTTCGACGGGGACAAATAATTGGGCGAAACTGGCTTCTGGCGAATAATTACTCCGAGATGATTGAAGGCATAAGGAGAAGACCACCTTTACGGTAGGGTGGCATGTCGGTATCTAAGAAAAGGTCTCGTACCAAATCCACGAATTGATGCGACAGTACGAAAAAACTGTTCGACATTGCACTTCCCATTCCTCGACAGAGAGAAATAGCTTTCTTACTTATTAATATAATTTTTAACTCATAATCTTCGAAAAAAAATCAAGAAAATTTATTAATTTCGGATTTTAGCATTAATTTTTTTTTTTAATTTGATCGATAGTCAAATGAATTCTTTTCTTCCTCTAGGTACCGTCGTTGTTGTTTTCAGGAGGATTTATCGTTGAGCGAGTTACTGTTTGATGGTACTAGCCGAGGGAGTCAAAAGAGTCAGTTGATGCCCGAAACTTCTTGCGGGCCGCTCTTTGACAAGTGGGTAAGTTTTTGCTCGATGTTGGGGATGGGTTCTCGAGGGTCTCGCTTCAGCTTACCACAGGGACCAACAGTATTCTCTCCGAGTCCGCGGCCAGTGTATTTAATTGATATTGCCGTCCCGGGGATTTTTAATCCGTAATAAATTTCGATCATGCGCTCAAGATTTATGAAGTTAGTCGTTGGTGTGTTCCCCTACTGGGTAGTCAAGAGAGAGCAACAGTGGGAGACGAGAAAAGATCGCTAAAGAGTCGAAACGACGATGGGGAGGAGAGAGCCCCCGAAGCCTCATCGTTGTCCATCTTTTTAGCTCCGTCCAACGAAATTCGCAATTGGACTTAAGAGCTTTATGGTCGCTCTGTCAGTGCTCGCGAATTTACGAGATCGAAAAGTCCCGGCCGCGAGTATCTTTCTGTACGGCGTGCGCCAAACTCGGAAACTCACCGGGTTCTCTCACTCGTCGCTCGTCTCATCTCCGTGTATCCCTGAGCGTCACTCTCCTACCGATCCTCTCTCATCGCTTGGGCTATAAGCCCATTGAATTGGCGGTTTATTTTAATCTACCTGTCGAAATGAATCTACGGTGTCGGGGCAGTAGGGAGAGATGAGAGGGGGTGAGTATATTTTTACATTCACCTCGACGCGAATTTTTATATTCACATCCGATTCGAGAAGTGATGCGCATCGGCATACCCGTCACGTAAGCGCGTCTATCACGCATCCTGATAGCAGCATCCGTACACTCATTCATTTCTGTCTCACTCCGTGCCAAAGACAAAGTGGTTAATGCGATATGTGATCGGGGAGGCGAGAGCAAGAGCGTTGTGAATTCCGAACGAAGCGCCGATCCATCGATCGCATTCGTATTCGTTTAACCATAAATTTGTACGGGAAAAAGCTTCTACTTCGGCGTCTAACTAATTCCCTAATCTCCGGGAGTTTCGAGATACGAAAGGAACGAATAAATAACCAGTGCTTTGTATTCAATCTCAAGTGCCGGACAGATTATTTTCAACCCTTTGTATCACTTCCCATATATGGGCCCATCTTGACGAAAATAAAATAAACGGAAAAACATTAGGAACGAACTCGGGAGAAAATTTTTAAAATTAGTCAGACAAACATATCAACATACGACACGTGACACCCAAATTATGATCTGATTTATTGATTATAATACCTAAAAAAAAACAATTTAATAAATCAGCCTGCAAAACATTTTTGAAAATTTTCGCAGTCATCAGAATTCACCGATCGTGATATTCAGACGATGTATTGTTTTGTGGATTCAATTAAAAAATATGCTCGCACGAGATAACAGAAAAATTAAAAAATTTAATGAGAAAGAAAATTTTTACTTTTTATAGTTTTCGTTCGTTGGCCTCTTCTCGCGGCTCTTTCTCGCATTTTTCACATCAAATTTGTTTTATTTCTTTTTATCACTGTTCGCTGGTTATAAGTCTCGATGCCTCTCGGCAGATGGGTCCCAAAGGCCAATCACGTCGATCCGACGACTGTACGAAAGACGGCGGAATGGAAGTCGCTCGTGACTTTTGAAAACGATCGGCGGGACTAACGAGTGTGTATACCACATGAAGGAGAGAGGCTCTCTCTCGAGCGTCGTTGCTCTCTTCGCTCTCGGATATCTCGTTGGGCTGCTGTGTGTGCAACGTTCGAGGTTTCGCGAGAGGCCCAGGGGCATCAGACACCGGCAAATTGGCCCCGACATATTTCAGAACCCTGCCACCCGCCGCTTCACCCATTTTCTCGCTCTCACTCGCGTTCATGTGGTCCCCTATCCCATTCCGCAGTAGTAGCCGTTTCGACGTAAAACCAGTCGTTCGGAATCCGACACGCGGATTCGAATTCTTACGAAACGCCTGCGGAACGCTTTCGGTAGTCCATCGAGGAACCTCCGCGTTACATATATATATATATCCTCTCATCTTTCTCTATCGCTTCTTCGGGCCGCTATCACCCTGGGCATCCTCGCGAGACAACCGATGAAACCGGCAATTTTGTCGAAAAACTTTCGGGGGATGATCCTCTCTCGTGAGTTTCTTTCCGTCCTCATTTATGCCCTTTTGCTCTGGTTATAGATGTACTAAAAAAATTGTCGAAAAAACGGGGACACCGAGTCGTGGCTCTGACGAAAGGTACCCGCGGCGAAGTATCCCAGGAAAAAAAAGCCTCGAATTATAGGGGAAAAAAAGGAAACCGAAAACGAACGATTATTGCAGCACCGATGGATCATCTCGAACGTCCTCTGTTCTGCGGAAAAAGACGGTCACAGAAAAAAAAACTAAAAAACGAGTAGACAGAAAGATACACGTATGAATAAGAGTTTCGAAGAGTCTCGTTGATAGACGATCGAGAGTTTCGAAGGGTCCATCACAGGGTCCGTGGAGACCCCCGCGGTGAGCTCAGCATGGTTTACGCCGATCCGTCGAGTGTGACATTGGCGCATCTGCTCTCTCATCCTCTCTCGATCCTCGACCGCGACTCTTGCTTACTACAATTTAGTATTATGCTGTAATACACCCCATTCGAAACATACCAAACCGCAAGCAATACATCCAGATGTACCGAAACTTTCATTTGCCGCACGAGCCATAAAGTTTATCACTGTATGCAGGAGAGACGAAACGCAGAATCGGTGTGAGAGATGAACGAAAAAAGGTTCTTGTAGTTGTGTGGCGAAATAACCCTTTGAAATAACCCAACAATGTCGACCCCATCCCTCTTTACTGTACTCTTCTCAGCCTAACACAGTCATTTAGCCGTCTCGAGTGACTAAAATGCAATTACAAGCAATTAAGTAACTTCTTTATTGGGAAGGAAAAGGTTGAAAGGCAGAAGGAGTAGTTTTTCGACACTCGTACTCTCATCGAAAACCTCGGCGAAGGAACGCTGACAACCACGAAATTCGCGACTGCGAGCACCTGTTTCTCCTGATGAACACATTGACGAGCCTTTCGACGCTTTTGTTCGAACATTTTTAGCCCATTATTGTTGAGTAAAATTAGAGTAAATACGTTGCGAAATTGCGGTGGAAATACGTGTGATATATCCCGTCTGGAATATTCCAATTAAAGTCTCTGGTTATCATACTTTCAATTAGCATAACTCATGCGAGGGATGTTCAGAAGTGAACCCCAACCATACCATAACGACGTGCTGCTGCTGGGCAAAACGGCAAAAAGCTTCTTAGTCAAAGAGTATATAGTGCGCGCATGAAGTATAATGCCGCGGGGTCTATTCCTTTCTTTCTTTCTCGGACTTCTCACTGTGTCTTACTGTGGGCTTCGAGTTTATACTCCGCCGAGAGTTCTCCGAGGAGAACTCCACATAGGAAGAAGGATGACGAGGTAAGAAGTAAATGAGTCGGGAGGGAATAGCAATAACGTAAGACGACGTTAAATCACCCACTCCCATGATCCTCTGCACTCTTCTCTCTATTACAATGCCTTCTTTCGCAAAGATACATTTATTTTCTGGCAGTTTAAGATTCACGAAGAATTACGATTCTCGATTACTTCGAAAATTGCAACTTTTAGCAAACTGCAACTGACGTCGAAACAATCGGAGTCGAGTCGCGCGGAGTTTTGTTTTTTCTTGCCGCGGCTTCGGAACATTCCGAAGTATATTTTGAGGGTTTATTTTAGAAGCTTCATTCGTTTTTCTGCGACCATATGCACTGTTCGTCGTCAACGATAAGTTCTTTATTAGAAAATCGGTTTTATGATATTATTTGGTAAGCTATTTTTCAAAAAATAACTATAGGATCGCATGCAACGGAAACTCATCCTTTTTTTAAAAAACGATAAATCGTCGCTTTCATATGTTAATTTAAAAAAAAAAAATTTCATTAGCCTTTCACGTATAGCTATGTCGACCATGAAAGTTCTACAGCTTTCTAGTTTATTTCAAATACTTGAAAAACATTGGAAAAACGGTTATTACAAAAGTTATTGTCGTTGTACCAGAGCTGCGATGTAATTTTCACATAAAATTATCTCTTCGCGTCGTATTACTTTTTTGAATAAATAAGCTTACGATAACTTCGTCATGATACAAAAAATGATGAATCGCGCGAATACGGCGATGAATGTAACGAGTACGTATGCTTGAACGAAGCGGAAACGATAAACGAGCAAAGAACAGAAACAACAGTAGTTTCGAATCTCGTGGTTGGGAGTGCACGCGAGAAGATCCACGATGAAGAGGAAACGTCGGTGTAGCAGCACGCGCTTTGCAATGGCGAAAGGTGTCGAGGGTTGCGCGACCCGCGGGTCTATGCATCGGTAATGCAATAATCGAGTAAGTGCATCTCGCACACGCGGGTATAAGCGTAGGCTCGAGGGTGTTCAGAGTTGAGTCCCCAAGTCCGTACGAGAGTGAGTCGTCTCGTCTCGGTTTCTCGCGTCTGCGATGGACCGTTCGCCGCTTCTCGACTATAAAACCAACTCGAGCCGACGTAATTACCGAGCTGCTCCTGCCACGCTGCTGCTGTGGCCGCTGCCGCTGCCTGCTGCATGCGGTATCCCGAGAGAGCAAAGAGTGGGCCGCTCGATTGGCTGCCAACTATAACCGCGACCGGAGTGTAAATCGAGTGGCCATTACGGAACGAAGAAGTCTCTGCAGCAAACACACTCACTCGGTACACCCTTTTCTCCAGTACTCCCCATCCTGTGTTCAACCTTCGCCGACTTCTTTTCTTACCGAACATACAGCGCAAAAATGTAATGAGATATATCCGCATCAGCGGTGTAAACGGACGAACGAAGAAACGAACGCACGATAACGCTTTAACGCCGTTTGAATGGAGGGAAACTTCGTTCATACTCTCTTCCTGCTTTCTGCCGATTATGCGCGACGTGCGAAATGCGAATCTTCGGCATAACTGTACCAAACGTAATCATCCTTCAATCAATTTTACTCAAAATTCAAGAAAACAATTTGAATTTCGACGACGAATCTTTTCGAAGTTTTTCTTTATAATTCCATATTTATGCTGATTATTTTTTATTCGCATGGATATAGTCTATTTTTATTCCGAAAAGCGATTAAACATTTTTTCGAAAACAAACGATATTTGTTGCTTAGAGATCGAGAACTTAGAGACGAATTTTACGTAAAAATTGTGAAATCATACAATTTTATGATTTTTCGACCGATCATTCTTAACGAGAGGGGCCGTTGATCTTTCGCCGAAGCGAATTCAGCTTAAAGTTTCTCGCAAGTCGAATTGTCATCGAGGTTTTTCGCAGTACCCAACTCTCGGGCCTCTCGAGATTTCTCTCGGTGGGATGCACGCACGTACCGTGAAGTGGTAATAACGGTTAACTGGAAATACACGCGCGTTATTGATCGTTTACGAGGAAGTAACAAAAATCAGAGTCTCATTTCTCTCGTTCCCTCTCGAAACTCTTTCGGTGAAGTTTCATGCCGAGAGCATCGCTTCGCTTTGCCGTTAACCTGCGCCGAAGTAATAATAAGAGATTCGTCTAGACGTTTAGACGTTATATAGTACCATATACACCTGTGGCGTATATGTATTATATACGCGAGAGGTTTAGAGAAAAGAGGGAAGAACGCTTATAATAAAACGGAATTTTTCTTAACGATGGGCGTGTCGAGATACGAGAGCGGAATCAAGAGTTCTTCATCGCTTCGCGTTCGTCTAAGCGCGCGGGTCTCCCGGTGTACGTGAAACGAGAACGAAGATTTTTCGGTATAGAAATTCATTAAGAAATATCCCATGATTAAAGTGCGTGCTCTACCTAAATTGTATATGGAGAAGCATCAAACGAAAATAAAAACGAGAAGCAAAGCATGCGATCAAAAAGAAGTTGGTGAAAAAAAAAAAAAGATAGGTAAAAAAACCGCGTAGTGAATCAGAGATCAGCGGCTTAGAAGATGGATACAGAATGCGAACGATGTACAACGCCAAGATTTCGTATGAAGAGGGCGTTTAGCATCTGCCTTTCATAATAATAAAGCCGAAATAATACGCGAAGTGAAATGAAACGAGAACGATGCATGTGGCGCTATGCAAAAGATAATCCCGAGAGACTGAGTTATAATTTATCGTTTTATTGCCGCCCAGGCAGAGGTATACAATGCGCGACATAATTAACACTTCGCCGTAATGATAGCGCGGTGCGACTGCGCATCTCTCAACCAGGTGGTTTATCCCGGTAGATACAACGGGGGCATTGGGTATGTCTGTGTTAGCGCCGCTATGGGAATTGTTTCTCGATCACGCTATGACCTAAGGTTCAACTGCTTTGGTCTTTGGGGCAAAAACAGGCACCTGCGAGTTAGAGACGTTCGTTTTTTTTTTTTCTTTTTTTTTTCGCCACACGTGAGTTCATTAGTCGGTGAGATCATTAATCAGGTGGAGGAAAAGCAATCGAAATTGGATTAGGAATGATTCGTAACACTTGTCATTAATTCCGAAGCTTTGTAAGGTTTGTTCTCTTCGAATCTTCAACCATTTTTTTCACTTCAGCTTAAGATATTGAAAGAGACTTTGTATGTAGAGCATTGACACTGTCGAAGGCTCCATATGCCTATCATCCGTATATCATTCGTGGTATCTGTGACTCCCATTACCCCCATTAACGGTGCGTTGCCCATGGCCCATCGGAAGTTCGAGAAACTTGCAAGTTTGCACAGACGACGAGGAGGCACTTGTCGGTGGGTCGGCTCTTGCGTTTTACCGTCAATTTTCACACCCTGCAGATAAATTGCAGTGGGGCGAACGATTTCGCGCGATAAACGGCTCGCCGTTTCATCGGTCTCGTCGATAATTTTCTCGTGGTTTCTTCGCGCGCTCTTCTCGTATATACCACGAAGTTGAGAGCCCACAGGCCTCCCGAGGCGTGCAACGCAGTCGCGCTCGCGTTGCCGATTACTTCTATTTTTTTCTCTCCGCTTCCGCTCCTTCACCTCACATCTCTCTCCGTCTTTCGGTGAGAAGTAAAAATTGCTGGTCTCAGATGGGATAACGCGTTTTTTTTACGATTCTTGTTCCCGGTGCCCGGAACGTTCGATTGGGCCGTCGACTTTACGTTTGGCATCGAGTACCAATAATCCACGGACCAGCGGTCTACAACAACCGTCGAGAATTTCTGGCAGAGTTCAAATATTTGTATAACGAAGATATAAACGCTTTCGGTGAGAGCAACGCGCGGGCACTTCAAATTTTTCGGGTAACTTTCAACCTAATACACGGTCCCATTGAGCCCCCAGAGAAGAGAGTTCGCGGGCTCTTTCACCACCCCATTATCGACACCTGCCATAATAATAAACCAATTTCGCAATTATCGAAACTCCGAGGGATAATTGCGCGGCAATGTTCCAACTCGTTCGCAGTCGCTGAGTGAGAAATTCGACACTTTTCGATGCTTAGCCGCGCGCGGATCTAACGATCTTCGGAATACCGTTCACCGCGAATCGATCCAAAGTCAATAAATCGACCATATGGGATAATAATATAATAACAATGGAAAAAAAGCTGACAGTGTGAAAAAAATAATTTGTATCGATTAAATCGGCATTTACCTTCGTCCAAACGATTTTTTAGTTACTTCCAACAGTTACCTCGCAGTGAACAAATGTTTGTTATCCGATGCCAACAATGAGTGAAGAAAGAAATTCAATCGTTTAAATGAAAAAAATCAATTGAATGGAAGGAGGATGCCGATTTGATTGACCCCAATTTATTTTTCTCACTGTATCGGTAAAAATAATTTCAACTAAAAACTTTAGGTTGCGATTGAAAAATAAAAAAATTGGGGAATTTGTAAAATAGAAATCATCATTATAAGAACCGTAAATCGCAGTTTTCTTTACGTCTTATTAAAAAAAAATTGCTTACACAAGTAATCCGTAATTAAAAAAGTGCTCAATAAGCTAAACCAACATATATTAAAAACCGTCACAAATACATCCCTTTCCCATCGCTTTTTCTCCGATCCATCCGCGTCCCACCCTTCCGCCGCAGTTCTCGCTGTTTCGCAAAACCATCAAGGGTTGCAAACTGCAAAAGCTACCCTCGAATTGCCTGGAAACCATTTACGTACATACTTCGGGGAAGGGATGGGGGGGGGGGGCGTTTGTACATACCTTATATACAAGGCAGAGCTCGGCGGTTCTTGGTCACATAACTTGACGAGATAGTTTCGGGGTGGTGAGGGGCGCCCAGTCGAAGGAAGAGTCGGAGCAGCAGGAGGCTCTCTCCAGTCTCTCGCACCCTCGACAAACCGCTAACGACCGCGGGATTACGCATGTCCTAGCAGCTGCGCGCATCCTTCCTGGGCGGGTTATCGTAGTTCGTCCAATGAACGCGAGGGCTGTTTGTATCATCTACCTCTCTATCCGCCAATGGTAGGATTCCTCGGTGGCTCTGCGAGGGTGTCATCGAGCCACTCGCAGTGGCACGATACTATCATCGGGGGTGTTATATACCCTCGGACTGGTCATCGATCCTCTTCTCGCTGCTCGCGAAAGGGCATCGCGCAACTCTCGACCGCGCTAAATCGACGCGGGTCTCGTCTTTCAAGCTTACCAAGTCGAACTTTTATTTTTGTATTTTTTCTTCGACAACCCTTCCACTTCTTCATTTAAAAGATCGCAAAATAAACAAATATAAAAGAAAAAACTTGATAGTGGAGCGTCGCGGTTCTGCTAAAGAGGCAAAAGAGTAGCGGAACCAGCGCGGGCCAGCGACTGGACAATAAATTTGATCCGAGGATAATAAAAGCCGTCTACCGATTTTCTAAATTGCGACGGCGCGAAATTAATATTTCATCCTCTCGCATGGCGGACTCGCGCGCGCACCTCCGATGTGTTAGGTAAAAAACTCTTCTAAGCCCTTGAGTTACCCACTGTACTATAGTATATGCCCGGTATAGTATGCATGCGAGAGAAAAAAAACGAAAAGAAAACACGCAACAGGATCTTTTATAATATCGCTTTCGAGTATAGCTTCTTCGCGGTGATCGCAGCACGGAGCGCGATCGCAGCTGCTAGATGTTTAGGCGAAATTGCTGTCTCGATAAAATTGCGCGATGCGGCTCAAGGTTTTTATTTAGGTCCTTTTTTTCGTGATTCCGATCGTCGCGAGAGGAGACTCCAAGTGTTTCGACAGTTTGCCATCGGGAGTTGCGCGTGGATAATTCGTCGTTGCTCATCGTTGCTCATCGTCCCTTTGGTCGCGAACGTGATACAGATTATTTCGCTTAAGAGAATAAAAAAAGATCGGCAAATTAACCCATTCGCCGATTATAATCTCGAGGCGCCTTTAGAAACAATACGCTGGAAAGAAGAGCGTTGATGCGAGACTCGTGTATTTGATGGTTCGAACGTTTGCTCAAGCTACCGCGCGGCCAAATCGTTCTTTGATCCTCTGCGGTTCGAGGGATACCTTGCCGAGGTATCCGAACGCAATCCGAACACCTTGCATCTTTGCGCATCAGAATCGTTATTACTGTAAGCGTCTCGTAAACGCCGGTAATATATCCTCCACTTTATGTAAAGTGATGATGAATGGACAGCAAAAAATTGCAATCTTTTCGTGCGATGTATAAAAAAAATGTTTTTTTTTTAAATTTCTTCTTATTCATTGCACAATATAGAACTGTATATTGAGTTTGAAAAAAGGTTCGCTGAAATACGAAATTGCCGAATTTTTAAAATTTTTTTCCCCTTATTTCACAAAACCATCACGTCGTAAATACAACCCGTTATTCACTTTTTTTAATAACTGATTGTGGTATAAAGGATTAGCTAATTTAAGGCCCTTAAGGCCTTTTTTATGAGGTCCATTCACTATTTAAATAATTATTTACCGACAATGTTGAGACGTTGAATGCAACAACTTATTTATAATTTCTATACTTTCCGTGCTTCAGACAAATTTGTCGAGAGGTTGCTATTAAGAGCACTTGCCCTTACTTATTACTCGTTTCGTGTGGAACGAGCGTATGCTATCCTAACCAGCTGTACAAAATCTGAAGCAGAAGCGGTACCGGCGGGAGTACAAGATGACAGGCTTTTGCTTCCTTTCGGAGACAACGGCTCCAGGCCGGGGTTTCGCGAAGGCTTTCACCTGTCCTCGTTCCTGTCGACGAGAAGCCTCCGTACATCGTAGCTGACAAACCACACGCGCCCGAGAAGTGTCCCGCTTCGTTTTGTCGGTTTACGTACCCGCAGTTCCGTGCGCGTTCTCGTACTCGAGACCGTAAATTAATCCAACCCAACTAATACGAAACAGCCGCGATACTTTCCGTAACTTTTACCAACTGCGTGCCCTTTCTCGTTAGGGGTTGCAACCGTCAACCCCATTATCGTTCTCACTGTACCGGCCGACTCTACACTCTTCAGGATCTGATAACGAAGCGGTGCTTCTGCTGCTGCTGTCGTTGCCGCGCTTCACCGCTTCTGCGACAGAACTCGCACGATTGTGGGAAAGCAAATTAAATAATTTTTTTTTCGTACAGAAACACCGTTAAGCGGTTTGGAAACAAAAAACGCAGTGTTGCGTTGTGCCAAAAAGATATCAGATGTTTCTTAAACGTCACAAGGTGTTCGGATACTTATAAGAAACACGAGTTATCAATAATATCGACGAATTGTTTTAGATTCTTAATCAACATTTTTATGATAACTATTGATCGTCGAAGAAAAATAAAAAAATGTGAAATTTTAATTTTACTATTGCATAACATTTTTTCCAAAATATTTTGAAGGTTACATGAGAAAATTCTGCTCACAATAAACATATCATATTTTTTTGATTATTGAGATTTTTCGATTTTTTCCTAATTTTCAACAGACTGCGATCTTTTTTCTTTAAGTAATTATTTTTTTGTCATGTATTTTCTCTATATTTCCCAAACATAACGGCTTTAAAGAAATAACGTCACGACATTTGGCGGACCGCAAAATATTCTTAAAAACAGTTCGACTCGATATTGAATAAAAAGCGTAACAAGAACGCCAGATGATTCGTGGTTTCTTCAGTCAACAGTCGCAAAAAAAAGCACCTAAGCTGAATCAACCGTATTGTCAATTGCCACCTATCACGTTATTTTTCGCGCCGCAGAGGCGCGAATCATCGATGTATGCTGAGCTGCCGCTGAATGCCGCAACATTTGGCAGACCGCAAAACTCGTTCGACTTTCGTTATCCCCGTAGTCTCGGTTACGGAGCATTCGATGATCCGTGAATTGGTGCAACCTGTCTTTTCGTTATACAGCTACGCAAAAGTACGGAGTGACTCTGCTCTTTCGCTGCACACAACACCGTAGTTGGTTACCGCACAATTACTCCACGGGGGGTTGTTAGGGTACATGGTGTTCTCTCCGGGTGACCCGGGGAGAACGAGATGGAGAGACGTCCTCGAACACCCCTAACGCTGTGTTTATTTGTCATTGGATAGCCAATCCATTAAAAGGCGCCAGCGTATGTGGGTGAACGCGCAACCGAGGGGTTGAATAACACCGTGTTGAAACGAGGGTGCAAACGAAGATCCTGGCGTAACCCCAATGAAATATTAACTCAATCTCAACGCTCCTGTTCCTCTTACTTCCGAAGCCTCGAATAATCTTCATTCGTCTTAATAACGAATTCGCGTCAGGGGTTTATCGAAGTGTCGTCATTAACTACCCCAATGAAAAAAATAAATAAAAGACTACTACACATTTTCCATATGAATGATGTCGAAGAACATCCAAATCCCTTTTGATTGGATCAAATAGTGACACTGTTGCCGGGTCCTGATACGATCGAATGTTTTACATTCTAAATAATCCTCTCTGCGTATCGTGCAGACGAAGAAATAAATAATCGATGTCGCGTGAGCTCCGGTGCCTCAAGTTGAGATATGACACGAGGAGAGAATTTACAAGTATGCGCGCAGGTGTCTGTGTGTTATTACAGTGTGCTACAGTAGTAACAAAAGTTCTGGGATGTGTATCGAAGAGATGAGAGGCGGCACGCTTCGAAGACCGACGACGAGTAGGAATAAGAAGAAGAAACACAAGAAGAAGAAGAAGAAGAAGCGGGGAGAGCCAGTATTAGAGCTAACCGACGGCGACCCGTGCCTTCACATAATATAATACACAGGTATAGAGAAGAGAAGCGGTTATCGCGATGCTCTTCTTCACTGACCGAGCGATGCAATCTCTCACTGGTTTTGAGGCACCAACAGCAAGCGCGCGCGCGACTTTAGCCCCCGTTCTAAATCGTCCCTCTGAGGCATCTGGAACGCCGATCGTGTATTATGTCCACAGTTCGGAACGACCAGAGGAACAGAGTGAGAGAACGAAAAATATAGTGAGAATAAGCGCCGGTAGCCGCGTTACCCTGTCGCGAAGAAGCCGACTGTGCCGGACACCCAAGAAACCGCCCCCGATCGACCCCATCGATATCCCTGACTGCTGTCCCCAAACTACCGGTCGTATAACAAAGAACCAGGACACTCGCTGACGAAGAGATCAAACTGTAGCGACAGCGTCTCCAATTCGTCGAGGTAGAAGTCGAAGAATGTACGAAATGTCTCTCTTGACCCCCTTATTCTTATAACTTCTTTACGTTCGAAAACAGAAGAACATCGAGTTCTTCTTATCGTAATATGGATTTACACGATGTCCCAAGGTAGTTTCTTCTTGTCATTCGTCTCGTAGCTAACAGAATTCGGAGAGTTGTAAAAATACAAGATCCCGACGTTCACAAACGAGTTTTCATGTCAACTGTTGTTGAATCTTTGGAGAACAATAACTTATATTTTGGATCGTTTTAGCAAAATCTCAAAATTTGACTGATAAGCTAAGTAATTGACATGTTTGCGTAATCTTTGAAAAAAAAAAAATATTACCTTTAAAATGATTTTCAATATTGTAACTTCCAAAAATTTATGGAACACTCATCGATACTTTTCAAACCCTCTCGTAGCTCTCTCATAACCTTATTATTGTTAAGCTGTAAAATCAATGGTCCAATAATTTCACCTTGTGAATTATGACAAAAAAACAATAACTACGACGAATCTAAAAAATTAAATATTTTAAACAGTCGCTCACTATTTTTTTGCAAAACTTATAATTGCAAAAATCGAATTATTCTTTTTTTCGTATTGTTTTTTACAAAAAATCGGTGGCAATATTTCTCACGTTAACTTTGTCAAATTTCGAGAATTTTTTAATATCGGAATATCCTCTCATCTTTGCTGACACTGATATGCGATCATATAGCAAATTTCCATTGTTCGGATTTTTCGTAATTATCAGTGGCAATTGATTGTACGCTAAAAATGAACGACACATTAATGCATTAGGAGCCATAGAAATAGTGCATATCCCAAAAAAAGCTTGTGAACTCATAACCACTCGGCACTTGCCTCGCATCTTCCGCGCCGCCGTTCGGTTCGGAGGGTAGGCGTGCTTGTCGAAGAGGCGGGCCACCCCTGCTTTTCCCATCGTCCTTTCAACCTCCCACCCTTGTCCCGTTTGGGTGGATCTGGTGGTGGAGAACGAACTAACTGACTCCGTTTGAGAGCGTGATATCCCGTGGAGCGAGCGAGAAGGCGAGAAGCGTGAGTTAATTCTGCACCCTACTCCACCGTGCACGGTGGGCAAACTCGTCGCCACGCGGGGGCCACGGGCCGTGGCTTTTGGAGCACGCGACGGACATGCCAACCGTTCACCGGGACACACAGACACGAGAAGCGAGAACGTCAACAGTTCAGCATCGCGAACGTCATCTCTTCTCTTGTGCACAACGCTCTTCAACCGTCATATATCCTTCTCGCGATCTCGTCGCGACACACATACGTGCGATAAAGAAAAAAATAAACGAATAAATACCGCGATAAGGGTGGGGAAAACGCGTGAACCGCTAAATCGAAAGCGGAAAGTCCGTAACCCCCGGTGCAAAGTCGTCGAGCCACTCAGACACGGCGTGTTTCTCGACTGGACGACATCGATTCATCATCATCATCATCGTCCTCCGCGTCATTATAATCTTCGTCGACGGAAGAAAAGCGCACCCCGTTTCGTTTGGTACGCTTCATCGTTCTCTTCTACTTCTTCGTCATCTTCGGTTTTGATTCTTCTCGGCTGTACCAATCTTGTCGTCGCGCAGCATCTTCGCGCTCGGCGAACGATTATCATCGTCTTCGCTCCTCGCTCTCAAACCAAGTTTAATCGGTTATCCTTCAATTCTGTCTTTCTCCGTTCCATCGCTGAAACTCTCCCTTGCGGAGAGTCGGACACGCGAGATCCTCGTCGTCCTTTAGCCGTTCTTCTCACTTTGGTGCTCGCTTCGCCACACGCTCACTTGCTCCCACACCGTCTTGCCATCGGGTTCTCTCGTGCTCACCGGCGTTTCTCCTTTACTCCGGTGTGTTCGCCACTCCGTGTGTTCACTTCGGTTATACCTGAACTCACGGGCCGGCTACCGCCAGCCACTGGATTTCAAGCCAGAGGCCTCGTGGGTCTCTCTTGGGTTATCCACTCACGCGGAGAGAGACCAGCCACTCTTCGGCTTCTCGACGGATTCGCTCCGCAACGTTCGCCGGATACGGTGCTCCTCTTCAACTCCTCTCATCTCTCTCGGGATCAACGAGAAGAGCACACGAGTCGATCTATCGGTGACGGTGCTCGAGGGGTGCAGTCGTTCGAAAGATAGACGTCAGATGCTTCAGTGATTTTGTTTGAAGCTTCTGTTTATTTTTCATGTTTCGTTGAGGTTGTCGAAGATAAGGGAGAATTTTTTTTTCTTCTTTTGAGAAGAATTCAATCGAATAAATTGGACCATACATCGAAGTGACAAGTGACCGAAGGATCGATCGATGACTATCGCGAAATACGAATTATGTCATCAGGTCTGCACAGTGTATTGTTGTTAGTTGAAAATTTGAACTCTTCGAGTGGTCAAAGTGTTAATATTTACGGACATATGTATTCATCCGCGAGTTGACGGAAGCGGTGCGGTTTTAGCGGAAAAAGAAGAAAAAAAAATAAGATAAGACATATATTTCGCGGACCGTTAGTTATTCGAGAAATTTGAAATTCGTGGAGGAAGATATTTGGCTGGTCAGTCGCTGCCTCGTCAGTCGGACCGACTGAATAATCGACTACGAGTCAAAGGGTCAAGAAACCGTCAGGCTAATAAAGCGCTCGTAAAACGAAATCAACAGGTACGTCTGAACAAGTTAATGCTAATAATAAAATAAAGAAGGTATAGATGTGTAAACATTTAATTTGCGGTGATGAAAATTCCCGAGGACACGCTTGCCGATTTTTTGGTAATCAGCCATTGATAAAGATAAATTGTGTTAAGTGATACTTTTTTAAGGTAACAATTAATCAATAAATAACAACCTATCTATGTAACTTTTTGCGTCTGATTTGTTGCATAAAACATCGGTAAATTATAAAATTGCATCTATTTATTTCATACAATTTAGTTGGGGATATTTTTCGTAAAGATGCTTCGTTAATACGAATATTTCAGGTGTTTTTCTATATCGATAATATTTTATTGAAACTCCGATTTGAAAAAGATCGATGTCCTGCAATGATATTTTTCGCGGAAAAAAAAATTCTTTCGATACAAAAATGTACTTAATATTTTTGTGGTAAATCGAGTCACACCTTATCGATCTTTCACGCCGATACTTCCCGTCCCTTCTCGAAGGGAAGTCTCACGATGATTTTTTTCTTATACGCCCAGTAGCAGTAGTCGGATGCGATCGTCACGAGATATCGTACGATGTCGCCATGTACGGTTTGACGGAATAATTATACCGGAGATTAATTACCCGTTAATGACCACCTCGCGTATTATAGACGAAGCCGGTACGAATCATTCGCAATTCCATTGCAAACCCTGAGCGTGTGAGAGAAGTTCAACGTTAAAAAAAAAAAAAAAAAAAAAATCTCGCGCGCGAAATTCTTCATATGATGCGAATCGAAGGTTGCACGAATATACGTGTTTACGCGTTACGTTCATCCGTGTGCCATTTGTACACAAGTTTGATTTTTCTGTGTATATATTAATACCGTATACTATATATAAAATAAATATTAAAGTTGGCGTTTTTTTTTTTATAAAACACAAAGTTCCGCGCGGGCGAGGAGACCCGGCACGCCATCGCTTCATTTAAAATGCAAATGCCCGCGCGCTGAGCTCTCTCGGTGTATAGAGAAGGTGGTGATGGTGGTTGCGGTTGGCGTGAACCTCGAAGCGAAATACCCGGCCCGAATTATTCTAATTACCCCACCTGAATGCTTAACCGCTCGTACGACAGCAGCGAGACAAAAAGCTCAAGTGGACTCTCTCGCGCGAGAAAAACATTACACCGATCCAAAAAGAGTCCGTTCGCCAGCCACTTCGTCGCTGTCGTAACGAATTTGTTCGACACGAGTACGAATTTTGCATAATATATGATCTTCCGTATCGTTACAACCGTATCCCTCGAAGAGGCAAAAAAAAAAAAAATAAGCCATCACTGACGAAAATCATATATTCGCATATGAACCGAATTCAATTAAAAACTGAGAAAAACAAACTTATACGCTCTCGTATCGACGCTTCGTTTGTAAATTCGAAAAGAAGAAAAAAAACCTGTAATTTTAATAACCGTTAAAGATTATGAAGTTGTCAAGAGTCCCGTAGCCCCTGAGAGGATAACGAGAAGCGTGAAAAATGAAGTGGACCGTCTCATCTTCTTTTATTTTTATATATATATCGTTTTTTTTTAATGAGTGAAGCGATCAGAGCGAAACTTCCGCGGTTTGCAAAAGAGTCCAAAGAAGGCGGACTGAAAAAATAAAATTAAACCGGCGAAGGCAAAAGGCAAAGCGGGTGCCTCAGATTATCGGCGTAATGTGTTCGCGATCCGCGCGAGATGTCGTGCGAGCGTAGACTTAATATATTCAGATTTTTATGGCTGGTGGCGTATCGGAGATACGGCCACCCCCTTTCGCGCTCTATACGTCCTCTCCCGCTCTCTTTCTGTCTCTTTCTCTCTCTCTCTCTTTCCCTCGCTCTCCTCTCTACGTGTATACGAACTGTTGTACATGTACCGTGTGGCCTCAACGTACCACTTAAAGCGCCGCGCGGCCCCTCTCTCGCCCTCACCGCGGCTAATGAATAAACAAAAAACTAGATTTCGCTTCGGGTTCACACACGTAAAAGCGTGACCTTAACGCCGATTTATCGCTGCGGTTTCTCAAACTACCCTCCCCTGTGAACGGTACGCGTTGGACGAGAATATACATTTCGCGAAGCACCTACCACTGTAACGAAGCACTTCTCTAAAGAAAGAGGCAAAAAAAAAAAAACAACACCGTCCTACATAGTTGAAATGTATAATTACCCTTAAGCTCGAACTTTTCAAGGAGCTCAGTCATTATGCAAAACAAAAGATTTTCCTGCATAAGAGAAGTTACGGTACAGAAAAAAGCTCAGTTAGCGTGTTATGAATTCGATTTTGGAGAATTTTACATTTTCACTGCGTCAAGATAAATTTACATCGAAATAAATCGAAAAATGTGTTTTCATGAAAATTATCACATTCGCCGTTTTAGATCGATTTTATGGTAATTGATAACCTTAAATTAGATAATTGAAACAATTGAGGCTTTTAATTCTTTTCTTTCATCGAACAGTATCGTTGGCTCGTTGAAATAACCTTTGACATTACCGCCCACGTAACCTCAATGTGTAATATTACTCATTCGCGTTCAGGCATCGAAGTCACCGAAGTAAATCCACCGCCCCGAACAATTTACCTTCGATCCAATTCTCACGCGAGTTCTCAACATCGAAAATTCGTTTGATAACGATAACAAGTATATTACCGATACGATGTAAAAAATAAAAATGAGAAATTCGAAGCTATATGCTCACTGTCGGCTCTTTCAATCACAATTTAATTATCGAGTAGTATGGGAAAGAATCCGCAGCAGTTTCGAGGTACACAACAAGCAGCGTCTGCACCTCGTACGCGGTATACAGCCCTTTCCGGCGAGAAAGATACAGAAATCGCATGTGTACCACAGCGCTGTCTCGCCGAGTTTGTGTTTCAGCGCGGGGAGCGATGTAATTCGCCAACTGCGTGGAACACGAGGGGACACGTGTTCGCGAGAGTAACACCGGCAAAACACGTGGAACGCGAGAAATGCGCTGTCCACGGGCGCTCTCTCGCCACGGCCGCCCCGTTTGATTTATAATAATCGCTCAATCCTCATTACTGGGATATTTCATTGTGAGCCGCGCTCGCTATCTCGTTGCCGGTTGGCCCGCGATCCGCGACGTTCGAATCCAACTATAGGCACTCTTAACTCTTTATATATATGTGTCTGTAAGTGTGCGTTTGTGTCTGTAATACAGAATCTACCATCGGGATATTTTGCTGTCTGTCTTTCCTGATATCTCTTGGAAAAACTATTTCTCTCGCAAAAACTTCAAGACGCGTCCGCAGTAGGAAGCGCGAACTCCTCCAGTCGCGAAAAGACTCACTACGTGAACGATGAAACTTCGCTCGGGTTACTGTATCTCCTTGTTTCCCGCATTCGCGCGATCGTTAACGAGACTTGTGACTCTTCAAGTTGTAGTCTGACACCTTCGTGGCACGAAGAAACATTTCGCAGCCTCGCAAGGCATTCGGCATTTTACGAAAGACTAAACCGTGTAGAAAGAAGTAAAAAAAAAAAAAAGAACATTTCCTCCATTTCGTAATTCGTTGCGAGAAATCGTAAAGTAAATCATTGAAATTTATTTGATGATTAATTAAGCTCAATAGTGAAGCTAAAAATTACCTTATCTTCGTCTTAATGTCCTGTTACGTCGTGTGATATATTCTCGTCGATATTTCTTCGACTCGGTCGGCGAGGACTTCTTAGCGGTCGAAAACTAGACGATAAGTAGTTGTAATAATCTACCCTATACGCGGCCGCACCGCGTGTTCAGAGAGGATGAAAAATTGCTACGAAACTGGGAGGGAATAAAGCTCGTATAATGCCGCGGCGAGACCGTTGAATAATAATTCGGGGGCGCGTAGATCGCGTAACGTGTAATAATTAAATCAGATCGAGCGCTTCGTGCGAGAGCTCTAAGGGTGCGCGCGCGAGCGCGACGGAACGTTCCGAGGATATTTCACTTTTTTTTCTTTTTTTTTTCCTATGCGGAAGAGAGAAAGAGAAAGATACGAGAGAACTTTGAGGAAGTCAGGGCCGTGGCGAGTTACTTGTAATGGTACGCAGTGCGCGCTTGTAACTGTGTTGTATATCGTGTTGCCACGGAATCGCGGATAAGTATAATGCGGCATGTACGTAGGAGGAACGGGTCGGGCCAAGGTGGAAGAAGATGGAAAGAGGAGAGAGAAAAAAAAAAAAAGAACGAAGAGGCGGAGGCCGACGCCAAACGGGTGCCGAGGGCGCGCGCGAACGCGCGCGTGGAGGGTTGCTTCGGCTCGCTCCTGTAATCGTGCATTAATTTGCATCGCAAAGTACACGCCACCCGCTGGCCCCGGTCGCGGTCTGTACGGGCCGCGCGCGTGCACGCATTCCACGTAGTTTTCCGCCACTCGAAAGACCGCGACGCTCCACCGACCAACACAAACCCACCCACGAACCCGCGACTAAAACATCGTGACGGGATTTTTCTTCTGTACTCTATTTTGTCGCGAAACTTCCTCGAGCCTAACCGCGATTCGCGATAGGACCGAGTCGCGGAGAGTAGACACGTAGAGGGCCCCGATATTTATATACATATGGTGGAGTTCTGAAGGCTTTGAACACTACGTACAGCGATCTTAATTTTTTTTATTGAAAAAAATTTTTTTTTTGGTAAAAATGCAAATACAGTTACGAAAGACCAACCAACATTTTCTTAATGCTAAAATCGCCATTTTTTATTTCCAATGATAACGCGGTCGGTGTCAATTATGCCGAATTGTAATAGTTTCAGTTAAGAGCGGTTCAATAAAATCGGCAATCTTTTTATTAGCCTGTTTGGCGATAACGCATTGGCAGTTTTTTTTTTCGATTTTATCGAAGATATTAATCCGTTGAAAAAAAAAGCTGCGTGTATGTAAATTTATAATTCAAGGGTTAAGGGTGACTCAGATATAATTTTGGGGGTTTCGGTACTGACGCAATTAACATAACTGTGAATTGACTAGCGAAGGCCTTACAGCAAAAAAAGAAATTTCGTATTATCGATGGACAAACTGCGGCCATCGTAGCGTTGATTCGACGAGATTGTAGTCAAACAGGAATTTTAATCGTAGCGATAAATAAGCGATTAAGCGATGGATCAAATTTTTCAACCTTCTCGAATACGTAGCATCTCGTTATGGCTGTTTTTTTCTCGAGGGGGAGGGGAGGGGGTTTTATTTTTATTACTTACCTAGAGGTTGTATATCGACATGCGAGCGTGAAATGGAACGATCGATTGTGCAAATAATAAATATGCAAGAGCGTACGCTTTCGGTATACATACTTCTCTTGCCATTCGACCAATATGAACGACGAAAAAAGTATATGGAAATATGAGGAGAGAAGGGTTCGCTCTATCGGAGCGCGAAAAAGCGGAGGCCAATTTCGGTCCGCGCCGTGACGTGCACGCGACTCTCATATATATTTCTAGCTGATTTTCATAATAGGTGTAGGCCTTTTGATTTAGGTCGATAAACCAAAGGCTGCTCAAGGGTTAAGCGATTACGCTTCGCCTCGTTTAAGAATTCACCCATGAAAGGAATTTACCTCGACGATGTAATATTAACCTTACCTATAATCGTATAACACGTTTATCAAAATCAGATCGGAGTATATACTGCTCTGGCTATCAAATACTTTCGTCAGTTCGACTTATTCGACGCGAATTTTCTTCATCAACCAATTTGACCTTTAAAAAAAAATTGTTACGTTAATTAATGTACGAAATGAATAAAAAAAAAATGTATTTACCATATTATATATAAATGATTTTCGAGTATTTAATCTTTATACAAAAATTGCAATAAGCAGTCATTTAAAAAATCGAATCTCTTACGAATCATTACGAAACCGCGTTACATTATTTTTCTATGCGGAAGAAACTATTTATGCTATACACCGCATACATACACGATAAAACAAACGGGCATTTGAAGTTTTTACGGGCGTCTCCGACTACACACTCGACAGACCGACAGTGAGAAAGCATTGAGGAAGGAATGAGAGTCACGGTCTCGGAGGGGGTCCCCCATGACTTTACTCTCGTCTCTGTCGTAATAATGCCTCGCCGCGCTTTCGCGCTTATCGGTTCGGTTGCATATTTAAGGGTTGCCATGTCAAGCGTCAAGCGCGCCCTTTGAATACATTTAAATTCATTACACGAGAAGCCTCAACGCCGCTCGCTCTCGCCTCTGTACAACGCTACATGCATGCGCCGTGTGTCGGGAGGGGAACGCGGTGTATACTTATTACAGTAGTACCCTGTGCTCCGCTTCTGGTTACGAGGTAATCGGCGGTGCCGACCTCGCGCAAAAACCTCCCCGAGTCCACTACGGCGACTCTCTGACGTGTATCATGTGTACTTGTACTCAAGGAACCATCTCGATTGCTTTTTGTTGCAGGGATTTACGGAAGTTCGACCCCAAAGATGCCGCATACAGGTAAGCCGATTTTTTTTGTTTTCCAGCAGACAAATTAGCAATTAAAAATCTTTCACGCAAAATCACCCCGATTTTTTGTCAAATTTTCATAACCATCAATAATATTAATTTACAAAAACGTCGAAAAATGCTTAAAAAATGACGAAATTAATTTTCCGTGTACTAAAATGTTAAATACGAAATTGTTTTGCTTCTTTTTGGATTACAAAACCATATCGCCAACCCGCATACAATGACTTTTAAACGCGATGCGATCTACTGCGCAAGTGCAGCGCTAAATCGTGCAACGAATGCAAATAGTTTTATCCATTATCGAAAGCGGAAAAAAAGTCACGAGGTGTAGAACCGCAAGCGGCGAGATCACAGACTACCGCCGACGGATACGACAGTGAACCGATTTCGTGATCGCTGTGATCGGTAAAAATTAAATTCACATATGTATATATGTAACGCGCGTTTTTGACTCTTCATCAACTACCCAGGCGTCCTTTGGGTCAAATCTCTCTCGCATATGCGAATTCATGACACTCGCGAAACGAGAGAGGCATCACTGCAGCCGACGCAATTAGAGAAGAAATTCTTTACGTTCGATATACTTTGGGGAGAGGGAAGGGACTCGATCTCTGCGTTATTATATTAAACGATTTTAATTACAAGCCTTCCATCCCGCTCTTGACTTCGTACGTTTTCAATCCCTCCTCAATTTACACCGGCAATTGATTCACCTCCTTTCTTCCACCTGGCGACGCGAACCTTTTTTGACTTCCCGCTAAAAATCGCTTCGAATTTAACTTCATCTCCGTATAAAAAAAAGAATCTTTTTGAATCACAGCTCAACGTAATTAAAAATATGATTCATCAATCAAAAAATCAAAAAATCGTTTTATCAATTTTTCGTAAATTTATTAATGGAGGTCTCGTTTGATCGATTCGCTCTAAAGATCGTAATGTCTCCATATCAGATGAGAGATAAATAAATTTCTTAAAAAAACATAAAAGTATACGGAATTTGGATCGTAAAAGAAGAAAAAATCAACTGTTGATTATCAAAAATGTACATAAAAGATACGAATTCAGAATCTCATGAAGGGCGTCTGTTGCATAAGGTCGGCGGGCAGGTGGGTGGTGTACACGCACCACGCTGAGCTCCTAAATGGACAAGTGCGATAGCAATCAGTGTTAGTCTGCCTCTGCCGAGCGACATTAGAGTTCGCTAATTCTAAAGCTAAGCATCATTATCCACGGCAATGTATACATGTTTTGCTATAGCCAAAGTACCCTTTTGTACAGTGAAACCTGCGCGCGGTTTGCCAGGTTCGATGATCGTGCTTCATAACGCACACGGCGTTTATAGTTTAATGTCCTCACGAATGCGACGCGGGCGGGCGTTGTAGCTGCAGCGACGCATTCAGGTCGCGAAGCGACTATACATGTGTGTTTCTCACCTGTAACTAATATACGCGGGTACATCAGAATGACATCAGTATACGAGTCCCTCAGACATCAAGCGAACCCGGAAGCGCCCAAAAATTTATCTTTTCGCACCAATCTGACAAGAATATTACAGAGAATTTTATAACTCACGAATAAAGTCGCACGTGCTGTGGAGAGAGAGAGAGAATTATAAAATTTTAGGTCTCGAGCGCTCACTCGTGCATCTGGAATTGCGAAAAGCAATTCACGATCACAACTGTTCAGGCCGCTTCCGCAGCTCGCGAGAATCCCATTATCCCGCTACATCCAGAGGCAGATTTTTATCCAGATGCGGTATAGTATGAGCACCGAATAAGGGGAAAGGAAGGTGACTTTTGGAAGAAGGGCTGGAAGAGCCCTACTACCTGCTCCCGCTTCCGTTTTTGCCGTAATAATAATTTAGTCCCGCTGGTACGGTGAACTCTTTCAACCGCCTATATACGCACATGTACAACAACCCGAGTGTATATCGGTGCGGATTCTTATATTGCCGCGAATTCATCCCAAGCACGCGTTTTCGCAGATAGGTGCGTAATTTCGCACAGCCGGATTCCCCAGGGGCGGTGAAGAACGACAACGACGAAGCGCGATGTTGACGAGGGTTGTGCGCCATATACGAAGTTTTGGGAGTTATTAGGACGACGGGGAAAGGGCGCGGTCTTCACGCGGCTAACGGGCGATAGGAGTGCAGGGACTGCAAGGAGGACTTCTTTTTTGGGGTCTTTTTTTTTTTTTTAACAGCATGAAGAAAAGAATTGAAACTAAAAGATCGTTACGTGAGAAATACCAGCGGGCACATCAGCTTTTTCGAGATTGGAACGTGGCACGTGCTACCAAACATGCGTGTTTCTGCGAATTGTAATTTGCATGCGAATGGGAAATTCGTTTAAAAAAAATTAATGTCTGAACTACTTTTTGGGACAAATGCTTCGACATGTCTACTTAACATGAAATCTTCGGCTCAAATGATGAAAGCTTCATGTACACTCCAATTTGTCAGTGCAAATTTGAATGCGGATAAGTTTCAACACTTTCGTTGCACAGAAGCAAAAATATTTTTTGTTTTTTTTCGCTTTCGCTTCACGACTCATTATCGCTTGTCCCTTGACACGAAATCTTTCGCCATAAGGATCGAATTTACATATTCTCTGGCATTACGGATAAATATTGATTATTCAATCGAAATAACAAATAAATATCGATCTTTATTTTTTTAACACATATAGTTTGTAGGGATTTCTTTTTAATCAATTTATCTGAATAATCTAATTGATGAGTAAATTATTTATGAATAACTTTAATTTGATTATATGACGATTAATATATGAAAAAAAATTGTCCAACGCTGTGAAACAAAGGGAACATATAGTTTTTGGGATTAATCTGTAAGGAATACAAGGGGGATATGGTATGAAAGATCCGTGAAAACGTTTCTTCTCCCGTTCGTCTTTCATCTCGTCGTTGTCTCGTCAGTCGATCATTATATTTCGGACAGGCGAAGGTTCCCTGCGAGCCGCGAGACGAGTAATTGAGTTAATGACGTAATTAGCCGGTGCTGCGGATAATAATTAGCGATCGGCGATGTATAGCAGTACAAGTCTCTCTCTGCCTCCTTTCTGTTTTCTCGATCGCCTTCCTCTTCTTCGTTCTTCTCCTCGCTTCTTTCTTCATCTCTTCTTCTTTCCCTGATTTGTATCTTCGTCGCTCCTTTTCACGAACGTGAAGGCGCGTGGCTCTCGATTTATAGGAGCCGCCGCCGATTTTATATCTCTCTTTTTTGTTATTTATTTTCTTCATTTAATTTATTTTTCTTAAACGTTCCTCTCTCTTTCCCGACGCGCACGCGGTTCTGGCAGTGGTCGCGGCTGTCGTCGCCACGCCGCAACAACCGATTCGCAGGATTGAGTCGTGGCATCGCTCGTTTGATCGTTATACTTCCCCGCGTGGTGCTATACTATATATAGTGCTACTCGTGGTCTGCGTCTTCGAAGATCATGGACAGGCACCGCCCCTGATTGCTCTCGTTTCACGGCGTCATTTATCGTGTCCTCGCGCGGTAATCGCGCGACTCTTCCCGCCGTGTCTTCGAACCGCGACGGGGTATATATAGGGGTATATAACATCGCCGCGAAAATATTCGGCCTCGTTCCACGAACGATGAACGGTAGAAAAACTCGTTAAAGAAAGCCCGCGCCGATAATTGTCTTCGAGCTCTCGAAACTCGCAAATAAATTTCAGTCTCGGCAAGAGATCTCACGGAGTCAGGTGTGTACACCCGGTCTTGACGTTTTCTTTTTTTTTTTCCTTTTAAACTTCGCGTTAACGAAGCCCCTTTTCCGGCATTCTGATTGGTTGTGTTTCGATTCGATATTTATCGATTCTTTAAATAATCGTTTCAAATCACCTGCTTAGTAGTTCGATAATCCCATTTTATTATTAAAAAAAAAATAGTCAAGCAGTCAAAAGTTCTGCCTGTCGAATACTTAATTAAAAAAATATATATTTAGCTATAAATATAACGGATAATTGACGATGTACGCTTTTTCCTGGATACAAGAATACGATCTACAAGATCGATTGCGAGATTCGCTATTGCGACACTTCGTTACAGTGAAAGCACTACGATAATCAAGGGATTGAAATTTGCCTCTCATCATCTCCGAATACAAAGTTAATTAACCCCGAATATTCCAACGGTAATGTGTACAGTCGACAGATGGCGGGATCTATGATAATTATGCTATTAACAAAACGCTTGGCTCGGCTACCGGTGCCGAACGTTTTCAGCGGTAGAATCGTATGTACCGAAGTCGGATTCTTATAAAAATTTGTAAAGCTAGAATGAGATTTTACTCATTCGGGAACGTGTGATTGTCGAAAGTTAACTTATAAATCCATCGCGAATTAATGCCATTGAGATGATGAGCTAAACTCGATGTTTCGATAATCATTATAACATAACGACGGACATAGATTTTCAACACTTAGCAATATACTCGATCGCTCGTAGCTCGTTACACGAAAAAGAGAAAAAAAAATTAAACACGACTTCGTCCGTTCTCGGAACGATATCCGCCACGAAACATCAATAAATTAATAAAGAATCTCGATAAGATGTCATCGCAGTGGATCGTAAAAGAAAGAATTTTTTCGGATAGACACCGTGGCGCTAAATAGCTGAATTCAAGTGTTACGCCTTTACCTCGAGCTATTATAGTATTATTAGTAGAAAAGAGAGGCGAAGAAGAAAAAAAAATTAAAGATCATTCATCGTTCTCCCAGGCAGTAGTCTACACCTTAGAGTTTTACGATGCATTTAGATACGAGATTACCATAAATTGGTCGGTGAGCACGGAGATCGAATCTTTCTTCTTCTTTCACGCGGTTCCCAGTCGAGACCGAGAGATGATACAAACGTTCACAGACGGGGTATACGCTTGGGGCGTCTCTTAATGGTTTCAGACTATGATTTACAACTCGAGCTCAGCCACTTCTCAACGGTTCCGCGCATTGACGAGTTTCAACAATTCTGCTTCGCGATCAGCATCACTTCGATACTAAAAATAATTTTTTGCGCTCCAAGTGTCGCAAAATTTCGATGACTTTCACAACGAAAAACAAAATCTCGCGAAACTGTACGTTAAAATGTAAAAAACACGTTTTATTTATTGATTTGACCCGAGATAGCAATTTTATAACCTCGATGTAGAAAAAAAAATGATCACCTTTTACGGAGTTATATCGCAGAATGAAAAGAGCTTCAAGTCATAACGATTATTTTTATACCCTCAATACCACGTTAAGACAAAAAAATCGATTGAATCGACAAAATCGGCGCTTTTACGGCGAAACAAATACTTCATTCGCTGACAGAAACACTTAGTTGATCGTGCTGAGTGGTAGTTAAATTAACTACTTCTTTCCTTACTATGGCAATTATTTCTTTTAAGCAACCGATTATTTGTTTCGCCACCCGCAAGCGCCGATTTAGTCGATTTTTAAACTTTTTTTTTTTTCGGTAAACGCGAACACATAAGCAACATTTTTGAAAATCACGCATGCCACGACTTTGTAGCAAAGAGTTAAAAAATTGCAGGTTTTAGAAGCCAATTTAGAAAAACAAAATAAATATTAAAAAAATGATACTCCTCCGAATGTTTTTAGGCTCCGAGGGTTAAAGTTCAAAGACTTCACTCCCGTTCTACTATCGATCACGCACGCGAAAGATAATTCCTAATCCGTGAGCCGCAACGATGGGAATTCGATGCTAATTGTCTACAGTTATATTGCTCGAGTTTGACATCGATGGCCCGGTCTATAATAGGCTGCGGCAGGTGAAGAGAATCGAACGATGTGTTTTCTGTCTCACGGTTGCAGTTGCATCCTTATTTCTACCCTTCCTCCCCATACATGCGCTTCCGAAAAGTTTCGCTCGTAAAGATCGAATAACAGAGTGACTAATACACCTATACACCACCTATACGCCTTGTTTAGGTGCCTCTGTAGTTCGCAGGAAGCAATTTTCGTCTAGGGTCTCGCGAACGCGTCATTTCTTCCTCTCGTTCTACACATCTATGCCGGTTTATATTTTGTTTTTCGCTCTTGCCGTTGCTCCCGTTCCGAAAAATATAATTACATATCATCTCTTCCACGAGAGACACGCGAGGAACCGAGCGGGAGATCTCATTTCTGCTTGGTATAGTGTTTATATAGAGAAAGGTGCGCGCAACAAGAGAAAGAGGACTCAGGACCTGAGCCACCGAAACTTGTGTCATTAGAGTCGAAACCGCTGCGTAGAAACACCTGCCCATCCCTTAGTTACGTATACATCGTTGACCCAACGTTTTGGCAAATCAGTTATTTTTTTACATACCCTTCGTTTTTTATTTTTTATATCTCGATTTTGTTTTTTTTTTTTTTTTTTTCGTCATTTTTCCCACCCGACTCGTCCTTTTCGCGCTTCCTGGAAGGATACGAGAGTACTTAAGGAAACCGATTGCACTAAGAAAAAAAAAAGAAAAAACAGAACCCGTAGAATTATAGTCTACGTGTACAGAGTCTTACATTGCCAAAAATAATGTAGCAATTTTATGTTGAAATGATTTCAGGACAAGCCGGTGTCAATCAACTGGGTGGTGTCTTCGTAAACGGAAGACCCTTACCAGATTGCGTGCGACAGCGTATCGTCCAACTCGCCCTTGTCGGCGTTAGGCCATGCGATATTTCACGACAATTGCTTGTCTCTCACGGTTGCGTATCGAAGATACTTACAAGATTCTACGAGACCGGTAGCATCAGACCCGGCAGCATTGGCGGCAGCAAGACAAAGGTAATGACCCTGCAATCATTCTACATACACGAAGATAATTTTGTATTAAACAATCGGCTGAATATACTCTGTCTCGAGGCTTTGTAAGGTAATTTCTTCAAACGATTTCGTGTATTCAAAGTTCCACGATGGTTTTTCACGCATTTAAAAAAAAAATGTATCATTAGGTCTGAAATTACGAAGATCTGAATAAGAATCCATAATTGAGTAAATAAATAATAAAAAAATTATCTTCGTGTTAAAAAATTCAAATTTCAACCATAAAGGCGTAAAATCGGCATTCGGAAGTTCGAAAAAAAAAATTCTCGAAAAAGTTAAATAAGCATCTATGATAACGTATTCTCGTATCGTGCGCACCAGTAGACTCAGCAAACTTATATCTCCCTCGAAGTTGAGTGAAGATGAGCCTTTTTCAGAGTCGTTGATCCATATATTCCGCCCTCTCGCGTATACATACGGACACTGCGATGAAAAAGACTGAGAGAACCCCGAGAGGAGGCCCAGGGCATTCCTGATGTGATTTTAAGTAAGGCCCTCGTGTTGACCGTGCGCGCAATTATCCAAACACCTTGCTCCC
Organism: Cryptus viduatorius; assembly: GCA_964006125.1. Lineage (NCBI taxonomy): Eukaryota > Metazoa > Arthropoda > Insecta > Hymenoptera > Ichneumonidae > Cryptus > Cryptus viduatorius. The sequence continues at coordinate 9,045,874 of OZ023222.1, read as the reverse complement.
AGGCATTTGCATAATTTCATGGCTCTCAGCAACGGCTTCTTGCTTCGCCAGTTAGTTGAGAGTCTCTCGTCGACACCACCGTGTGAGTCTCTTCCATTCGAATCGGCTGTATACCAAAATACAGCCCCAAGTATGTAGAGAGAAGAAGAGAGATAAAGCGAGTAAACTCGCAGCTTCTTTTCCGAAGCAGCGAGAAGAACCTCGGGAGGCCTCATCTCTCTCGCGTTGAATTAATATTAAATTGCGCATGAAAGATAGCGGGTTGTAGCGATCACGTAGGGGTAAAGCAAAGTAGCCGACGAGCTCAATTTTGAGGCGCGTGTACCGATATGTTATACCAGCGGCGGCACGCGGAGAGTTCGATCGTTCTTCAATACGTGTTCAGCCTTTGGGCTTTTTCACTTTTTTCTTTATTTTTCTTATTCGTCGAAAAAAATAATAATAATAATGATAAAATAAAGCAACAACATTATCTGATCGGATGCAAGGATTTTTTTTCCGCAGACATGAACTCGCGGATCCTTGTAATATATATATAAAATATTCTCGATGTATTTTTTTTTTCTTCGTCAATCAATCCTTCGAATATTCCGCGTGAAACGCGAACTTAGCATTTTTTATCGTTTGGCTTGCCACGAATTTCTAATAATGTTGTAAGACAAGATCTGTGAGACCAGAAGATGAAAGAGTCTCAGAGAACGTGGTTGATGATGGGAAGAACGGGAGAATGAACTTGAGGCGTTTTAGCGTCGTGTTTCTTACGCATAGCGAATTTTTGCTAACTTATTGTGTTGACGACCGGCGACTAGCGCCAAATGAACGCATACTGTAACGCTAATGACAATATAATTATAAGACTGCATCCTCCCGAGTTTCTTGCATTGCATATATGCATAGATGCAGCGCTGGGGATGAGTTACCGTTTCTTACATTTTCGTTGACTCTAATGAATTCGTTTCAATGTCGTGACGAGAATGACGAGACTGTGGTGCGTTGAACCCGACACTTCTAGACGCATACATTCGTTACGGTAAATCGGAGATTCACCTCTCGTACTTTGTAATCCTATTGTTGTTTATTTATCTCATAACTTCGTCAATAACAGTTTTGAAGGTAATAATCGTAAGAAAACGTGACGTTTTCGTCTCCGGTGTGAAAAAATTTCGGAACGAAATGAAAAAATTTAAGACTGATACTTTTTCGATAATTCGAAGGGATTACCACGGATCCGATGATACTTCTCCACTGATAGGGAACGGCCACAGCTTTCAATTAAATGAAAAGTTGATTTTTCGCTACCCGATGAGAGATTAAAACTCACCGCACGGTCTCGTGACGCGCGATATCTTTCTTTTCACGTAATTACATAATTAAAAAATTACGGGTCGATAATGAAGCGAAGTGGTGAGGATTAAGCGATCTCGATAGCAGACAGAACTCAACCCGTCGACGGAGTGGGATTCTTGATCAGATATACATATATAGAGAGCGTACGGCATGATGGGGTAGAGACAAAGCTGTCGTTGATCTCGCCGCCCTCGAATTTTTTTTTTTTTTTTCGTCTAAAAGGCAACGCGTGAGAAAGCTTACCCTCCGCGTAGCAGAGAAATTCATGCTGACTAAGGGAAGATGAGCACCGGTTGTCAGAGACACGACAACACGTTCGGCCTAATCTTAGTTCTACTGTTCTGTGTTCTCTATTATTACGTGAGAAAGTTCTTCGTGCTGATGGTCAGCATTGAGAATAGCTGGTATCGATGACGCGTGATCTACGTTTCACGGGTCAATATGGGTGATGAGAGTACGACTGAGGCAATTGTGGGTTAAATATTATTACAGTTTTTTTCATACTTACGTTGAATCTTATTATTATTTCATTATTATTAAACCCGAAAACCATTAAAAAGCAGTTTTTTATTTGAAAGTGAATCGTATTTTTTCACGGTATTTTTTTAACGATTGGATAAAATATTTAAAAACTTCGATGGCAAATGGGAAGCATTCATAAATTTCCTCGAGAATTTTTTCACCATTATTTACATTTTTTTTCTAAACTATCGCATTATTTATAACTTTCAAGAAATTGTTAAAGTCGCGCCGCGTGTAATTACAATTTTTTTTGTTTTATTTATTAAAAGGGCAATTAATCATAAATGAAAATTGAATACGTTGAACAGAGTAAAAAAAATTTGTTGTCGCGATGCGCGATGCACGATAGACCATATAATATGTGTCGCTTCGTTCGGACAGTAGATACGGTGCGCAGACGAAGAGCCACATGGATGGCGAACTCGAACCTCGTAAAGGGAAAATTTACGACAACGCTTAACGGAATTACTGTTAATTATAGCCGTTGCACGTAACCCTCAACGCTCTCTCAGGGCTGTTACATTCGTGTTGGCGATATCACGATGCTCCTGTGGATCTTTCAATCGCCGCTCACGAGTGCAAACTCATCGGGCTCATCCTTTGCTATACAATTCGGTAATTGATTCGAACATTAATCGCCGAATTATCGTAAATCTACACGTGTTCTCGTATACGGTACGTAACGTTCTCCATGCACGAGAGGTTTCTTTGCGTTTCTCCCGCGTGTACTTTTATTCGATTCTCGCCGACAACAAACTATAACGAACTCGGTGTACTGTACAGGTTGTTACGGGTCGAGAAATCTTTGAATTCATTTAAATTAACACGAAAAAGAAAGGAAAAACTTGTAACAAAAAATATATTACAGATTTTTTTTTTTTTTTTCAAGGAATAACAAAATAATACGCAATTAAGTGAATTACGAAGTAATTAAAAATACTTTACAATTTGAATAAATAATTTTAGAAGAAGTATCGTTTCATACTTTTTCCGATAAAGTCGATAACGAGTTGATAATATAATTTTATATGTGAGCTCATCGACCTTCAAAGAGTTTTTATGACCCTTAAAGACGAAGAAATTAGTTGGATTATGAATCACACTGTACGAAAACATACCCAGGTATGCAAGTCTGTAGGGTAAATTTGCGTGGATTCAGCGATACGTGGCACAGTGGTATATGTGCACATGTGTGGTGTAATGAGTCGACAGCACGACAGAGAAAATTGTCTCATGAAAAATGCAACGTTCGAACGCCACTGTAATAAAGTGGAACGTTTCGTAGTAGAAGTCTCATTTCTATATTCATTTCGTTCTTTTTTTTTCTGTTCATTGATCGACGCCAAAGGAACAAAAAGAGCGAGAAGTCAATTACATATCGTTCGCGATTGCGCATGTAAATTGGTACGAACAATATATCGACCGCAGCAAAGTTTCCGAAAGATACCACACATTAGGTTTCCAGTGTACCCAATAGTTTTCTAGTCGTGAAGTTTCCTACACTTCGGTAAAAGTCACTGTAACCGGTATTAGCAGAGCAGAAACTAAAATTTTATGTCCGAACAGAAGCGTCGGGTGCTCTATCGATCGTCGTGATCAATAGCGATCGATTTTGATGGAGACCGACCGGGTCGGCGAAACCCGCGGACTCGTTCGTCACACACGTACAAGTTTCCGGTTATCTGGCAATTAAGATCTATAGTTCGAGCCCCGCGACGAGCACCCACGCCCATCGTCCACTAGCGACATCCGTTAAAATGTCTCCGTGTAAACACACTTATCGCTTTTCTCACTATAACGCTTGACCCTACTTTCCGCGATGTATGATTCAGAACGCGCTATTTGCGCAAACATAGGTGTAAAGCAAATACGACAGGCAACGTTAACGGTACGGATCTGGAAGCGTACCAAGTAGTACTGCAGGGTGATTAATACCCCGTGCGACAACCAGGAATTGCAAAATTGATTTTACTCGGTAGAAATAATTGCGCCGGTTCGCCAGGAAGTCTCACATTCGTCCTAAAAACGCATCAAAATCGGGTCTTTCCAAACGCGCTACGAAGTTCTGCTTTTATGAACAAACGTTTCTCCGAATAAAGTTTCATGTATTTCTTCCAGTAATCTTCGTAAATTTCGTGATTTCTTGATTCAATTTTATCAACTGCCGAATTGATGTTAACCCCAATTCCTGTGTAAATTGCGCCGCGTTTTCAGGAAGTACTCGCAACTCCCGCAATCTCTTCTCACGACTTACCCTGCGAAGGGTGCATTCCCACAGGGAATTTGCCGAAACACAACCGTTTTTCGCTTTTAATTCGCCACAAAGTAAAACAAAAAAAAATATATTTCGTCGTTAGCAAAAAATACCATCGGTTACTAGAAGACACAACGCACTCACACAGACGGCATGAACGAGGTATGGCGAGAATTTATAGGGGTGGAAAAGCGATGCGAACGGCGTGGCCGTTATCACCGATGACCACGCCAGGGTTACACACGACCCTTGGGCGATCGTCCAACTATAGATAATTACCGAGTTGGTGAACCTGTGCGAACGGTTCGGGTTATCTAACGTTTAGTGCCAGATGTCCGTTCGTCCTGTCGAGCCAATTTCCTCCTCGCCGTTTTGATGTGTAAGAGGCCCTCGTGTTCCTATTCCCTTCCGACTCTGCATCCCCTTAACACAACGTCCGCGTCCACTTGGCTGCTCGCTCGCTCTGTCACCATACATATCCGGCCTTGTTGCCGAACGCACCTTGTCCACGTATATATCTATATATATACATATATATATAAGGTAGCGAAGCGTCACAACGAACGGCATTAGGACACCCAAACTGCAGGGCCAAAGCAACGTGGGGTAATTGTCGCCCGGGAGTACGACGACGACGGCGACGACGACGGAAGTGTCAGATTAGAATCTGAGATGCTCTTGGGCTGAAATTCGGACTGAGCAGCACACGCGATGTCTCACCCTCTCGAACTATATATCGGCTTCAAAGCGTTAACGTTATATACCCAAACGTTACAACCGAAGGGCATGTTTTGGTCGTATAGCATTGATGGTAATGAACATCCAACGGAGCCTCTCAACCCCTCAACGATGGGGCTAAACGACACTGAAGTGGTCAGCAGTGGTACTCTATAGAACCTTAATGTTTGTATCTTTTTTTATTCTATGTAGGAGATTAGTTTCTATAATTGTTATTCAGGTTTAATTGCCATTTCTTTTCGGCTTCGTTAAGACGATGTGAAAGCCGATACCGTGTCGAGCGACAATTGGCACTCGCTATTCGGTATCTTCATTGATGATGAAAAATTACTAAGTTTGTTTAAATTGTATCATTATGTGGTTGTTGTCTGTCAATCTCTCTGGTGTTTTCTTGGATTCGCGTGGTAAAGTTGCGATAATCAGCTCTCGCACTCGCTTTCTTTCCTACTTTTACTTCATTTCCGAGACTCGTACATTCGCAAATTATATAGGTAGCCGTTTTTCTTATACTATAATTTATATATATTTGAGTGTTAATTGGGTTACAAGAAGACGAAAAAAAAAAAAAAATACTACCATGTAGCATGAAAATATAATTGTAAAATTGTTATTGTGTAACAAGGTAAATAGAAATCGCGAGAATATTATTTTTTAAAGTAATCCCGTAACGCTCGTTTAGTCCGAAACAAGTAGAACTTTATATATTTTTTTTAATAGTTAGGGACACAGTGTATAAGGGTTTTCGTGGGCCCTTAATTTATGAAAAATGATTTTGAAATCGAGAAAATCGTTTCGATGTTTGTTATTTGACATCCGTTATGAGTCATCGACCGGCCCGTTCTACATTGCAGCATTGATCGTCCGTAATTTCTCAAACACGATATGCTCGGCGCCGAAAGAAAAAATGCTTCAAAAATTAAAAAAGACTTGACAACGTCTTGTCAACTCTCGTTCCGGCTGACAGCTGGACGGTTCCGTGATTTTGAGAAAAATCGGAAAGTACAAAGAGTTTAACTCCCTTCGCGGGTGGTTGCGAACGGGAATAACTTACGCGTTGTATGTTGGCGTGCATGCCGGCCTTACGTAGTTGTTTGTGTATATATATATACACACGAAGCCGCGAAAGAGATCACCGATCTTGAAAATCTGTCGGTGCGTATAACATTTCCATCGCGTTAGCATAAAATTATCCCTCTATCGGCGTTGCTCGCCGCTACGTTGCATTACCATTAATTAGCAATTCAAATTTTACTTTGCTTTTGAGTGCAGCAGTGATTGAGAACCTCTGCGCCGTCGCGGTATGGGCCCGGGCCAGAGGACTCTTGTCATGTCTCGTGTATGACGCGCACGAGGGACTCGCCTCAAGCAGATGACGAGGTCTGAGATATAAGCGCGAGAAACTCGATGGGCCCACGAACACACTGCGAATGTTGTATGGAAAGGCTCGCGCGCGAGCACCCTTAACTATTAACCCGAACCCCTTTGCTCGTTCATTCGCTATCTGATTGACCGAATCGCTTCACCTGTGGACGGCATGTGTATTTTGTCGTCCTTGTCCCATCGTCGTCGTCGTTGTAACTACTTGCTGCTGCTTCTGGCGTTAATTTCACTGTTGTATCTATACCGGATGAGGAAGAAATGAAAAAAAAAAAGGTACAAAAAAATACACGAATGGAAAGGAAATTAGAAAGGAACGCCTACCCGGACCCTTGTAACGATTAAGATTAAGAACTTACTTCCTTACGAAAGGGAAGTTTTTTTTTTTTTTCGAAAATCACCGAACTTTAGCAGCTACTACAGTATTAATTATCGAAACCTTTAATTCATATTTTACCTCAGATAAAACAATTTTTTTTATCTCCATCTACGTTACATCGATCGAACTAAGTTGGAACATGTGATATATATGGAAGACACATAATTAAAAAAACGAACACGCCTTCGTAATTACGAACCATAAACACGGTGTAATATACTCAATATGTTGACAAGAAGCCGAAAACGATGCTGCAGTTTTGTTGAAAAAAATGACAATTTTATCAACGACTGATAACAATGAATCGGAGACTCCGACGAACAGTGTTTCGACAATCAGAGAAATACATGCTGCAACGTCCGAGATAGCGTACACGCTATCGAGGTACATGATGCCTTGTAATACGTTGCAATATATACGCGATATATTGTCTCTAAAGTGGCTTGACATTGAGCCACACGCCGCCTTCAACCGCTTTAAGCGGTGCTTGCGTAATCTGTAGTGGTAGCTTTGTCTTTGACGATAATTCCAGACTACAGCATCGTAACATCGTAGCCATAGCTGCCTTCATTTGCATCGTTGCGAATCTCATGCCAACGCAAACTCTCGGACCTTCGCCGAACGGTAGGAAAACGGTTTTAGGACGGTCATTTTTACGATCAGCATCGAATCTTTCGGGATCGTAAGTTTCCGGATCTTCCCAATACTTTGGATCTTTCTGCAAGGCTTCGACTGGTAGAACCAAATCGGTACCGGCTTCGATTAGGCACTCGATACCGTCGTTCCCAACGACCTTGTAACTCTCGCTGCAGCGTTTTATTAGAGCACCAAAGGCCGGTTGCACTCGCATAGATTCGTTGAGCGCCTGATCCATATAGGTCATCGCACTGAGCGAATCGTAAGAGATATCACCACCGTGTTTTTCTAAAACGTTGATCACTTCGCGACGAAGTTTATCTTGTACGACGGGATTGACGGCTATGTGATAAGCGAAGAAAACAAGAGTAATGGCCGATGTTTCGTAGCCGTCTATAAAGAAAGACGTAGCACTGGCCGTTATACCATCCACGTCGATTTCACCATCTTTCTTCGGATGAATACTCAACATCAGTTGAAGAAAATCATCCCGCGTAGAAACACTGTTCGTTCGTTCAGCTATTATTTGCTTCGTTACCCGCCTGAAGAAACGATCGAGTCGTTTTGGAAGGAAACTGATGCGAAGTATTTTATTCAGTGTCGGAGCGAGAAAAATCACGATGAATAAGAAGTTACTTAGGAATGTTGTGTCAAAAACTCCGCGAACTGTCTCCCGGAAAGAATCCGGATTTTTGTCCTTTTTGAAAAATTCACCTTCGATACCAAAACCGACGTTTGCCACAACTTCTCCGGTGAAACGTGTGAACAACTCCTTTGCTTCGACCTCGTAGACACCCTTCGATTCCTTCATATTGTCTTTAAGATATTCTTCAAATTTAACTGTTACTTGCTGAACAATAGTGCAAATATGTTTCAATTTCTTGCTGGACATCAGAGCATTCGAAAGATAACTTCTTCGTTGCTTCCATTCTTCGCCGCTGACGAAGAAAGGGTTTCGCGCGAGAAGTGGATCGAGTTTAGGATCTACCGATAGCACGTTCTCGTGAAAATTTGGAAAAGCGCTAATGAGAACTGTCTTTATAATTTCGGGATCTCGGATCAAGAGATTTGGCTTTCGATTTTGATAGAACCCAACGATGCTACGATTTTTATGAGTATTGTAAATATCTTCACTGAATGTACCGATATCCTTTTTGAAAAGAAAAATCGATAGCGTATTTCCGAAAAATGGAATTGCACCCTCCACGCACGGTACTCCTCGCTTCGGCCAGTAGTCGTAGATTTTTATAAAATATTTGTGAAATAAATAACTCACTAGTAACACAGTCGCTCCCACGAGAATGCTACTAATCTCCATGCTGATAATAGTTTGTTTTTTTGATGTCGCGCGTGTTATACGAAACAAACTTCAACTGCGCAGCGGACAAATTATGTTTGGAGTGTTGTAACGTCGACTGTATTATCGAGACTGCTAAGATATAGACGCTGGAGAAACGAATTCGATCATCAACAACGACGGTAACGACTCAGCGGACGAATCGAAAAGTTTTGCAAAGGCGACATCGACGCGGTTGAAAAAATTACAATCTCGTAATTTCTCGTGAATTTCACTCAATAGCGCATCTGTGATCTGTATGATTAGATTTTGAAAACTTTAATAAATGGCTATCTATTATTTTTCGAGTTAATCCTCTAAAAAAAAAGTCAATTGCCATGGATTACATTTTATTGTGAAATTGTGAAGGATTTTGCTGTATACTGCAATAAATGGCAATCTATTGTTTCACTTTTAAAAATGGCAAAGACCCTGTATTAAGTTTCAAAAAGTTGCAAAGCCTATGTAACTTATTAAAAAAATTGCAGTCTCCGTAGTGTATTTAAAAAAATTAAGATGGCGCGTAACGATAAAAAATAATTAGACATCCTTTGTAGTTGTAACCGGAAACTCGAAAAAAAAATGTCACGCTTCATGTGGCAGACAAGTAAATGACAAAATTACGCAGTATCAGTTTCATAGTGTGCGATATTCAACCATATCATAGTGGCTTCAATTTGGTCCACATACCCACTTCTACAGACTTCAAGCCGCGTGTTTAAATTGCCGAGACAACGTTGGCTCGGAAATCATTACCATACTGTGCGCTGATTATATGTCGCAGGGATCGTTGCTTTAAAATACATAACAGTCGTTAGAAATTATATAAAATAAAATAAAAATTCTGAAAATGGCGGTAGTTTATTCAAAATTAATTTTAAAAGTGATGCAATATGCTTACAAAAAATTATCTTATCAGCGACGAATAACGATAAATTACAAAAGTTTGTCGATAACAACAAGAGAAGTCAATGTGCCCTGCAGTCGGTTATTAGAGGCACCAATAAAAAAATCACTCAATTCGTCGATTCGACTCGTGAAAATAATCACAAGAAGAGAAACTAAATGTTAGTTCCTTCAACTTACAATTTACTGTGTCCGATCTGTGCCTACAGTGGTTCGAAGTTTAGCCACATTCCTCCGTTTACCGCCTTCAGAGGAGTATATGTAGATTCCAGTGGTAATTTCGTCTTTGGTGATAATTTGATTCGGCAGCATTGCAACATCGTAGCCGTAGCTGCCTTCATCTGCATCGTAGCGAATCTCATACCGGGGCACATTCTCGGACCATCGCCAAATGGTAGAAACGCATTTTTGGGGCGATCATTTTTACGCTCCGCGTTGAATCTTTCGGGATCGTAAATTTCAGGATTTTCCCAATGCTTTGGATCCATATGCATGGATTCAACAGGTAGAATCAAGTCGATGCCGGGTTCGACGTCGCACTCGATACCGTCATTTCCAACGAGCGTGTAGCGTTCGCTGCATCGTTTCATGAGATTCCCGAAGGCTGAATTCATTCTCATAGACTCATAGAGCGCTTGATCCATATAGGTCATCGCGCTGATTGACTCGTAAGAGATTTCTCCGCCGTGGTTCTTGAGCACATCGTTCACTTCGCGACGGAGTTTGTCTTGCACGTCCGGGTTACAGGCTATTTGATAAGCGAAGAAGACGAGAGTGACAGCCGATGTCTCATACCCATCGACAAAGAAAGACGCCGCTTTCGACGTTATACCGTTCAGATCGACTTCGCCGTCTTTATTCGTATGAACTTCCAGCATCATTTGAAGAAAATCATTTCCCACAGTACCATCGGTCTTTCGGGCGGTAACTACTTGTTTTGTTATGCGTCTGAATAAACGATCGACACGTTTTGGGAGAAAACTGCAGCGGAGAATTTTATTCAGCGATGGAGCTAAGAAAATTATGGCGAAGACGATTTTATTGATGAATGTAGCGTCGAAAGCTCCGTGAACAGTGTCTTTAAATGAATTCGGATTACTGTCGTCGTTGAAAAATTCACCCTCGACACCGAAAGCTGCGCCGGCCACAACTTCGCCAGTGAAACGCGTGAACAGGTCCTTCGCTTCAACCTCGTAGACTCCCTTTGATTTCGTCATATTGTCTTGAAGATATTTTGCAAATTTGCCACAAACATTCGTTACACAGACACAAAGAGTCTTCAATTTTTTGCTCGACATCAGAGCGTTGGATAGATAACTTCGGCGTTTCTTCCATTCCTCACCCTGAGCAAAGAAAGGGTTTTCTGCGAGAAGTGGATCCAATTCGGGATTTACGGTCAAGAAATTTTCTTGAAAATTTGAAAAACTACTTTGCAGCACTGTCTTCATGATTTCGGGATCCCTGATCAATAGAGTGGGACTGCGATCTTGATAAAATCCAACCATACTACGATCCCGATACTTCTTGTACAGATCATCGCTGAAATGGGATATATCGGTGCGAAACAGATAAATCGGCAGGGAATGTCCGAAAAACGGTAATGCGCCTTCCACACACGGTATTCCTCGTTTTGGCCAATACTCGTAGATTTTTATGAAATATTTGTGAAAAAGATAGCTGACCAGAGTTACCAACACCCCGACGAGAATGGTGCTAAATTCCATTTTTAGCGTTTTGTATCGGTGGAGCACGTTATATAAAGCGATCGTACAACAAGTACCGAGCAAAAAGTATCCGCAGTGCTGTAGCGTCGACAGTATTATCAGGACTGACGAGATGAGCGCTCTGGTTCACCGAGTGCGATCTACTTAACGACGACCACGACATCGCAAGCAATTCGACAAGTTTTATCAACGAGGACAATTGGCTGAATAACCGACGAACGCGCCAACTATAACAAATTCTATTTAGTAGCACGTAAAAAATCCGAATCATTTTATAATAAACGATGATAAATGAAAGTTTATTTCGATTAGAGTGATGGACGGTTCGGAATACATATACATCGTAATCAATATTTACGAAACAATTTCTTGTCAATACGCAATAACAACCCACCAGACTACGAATAGCACGAAAAAATGTCGATGCCGCTTGGTGCTTCAATAATCAAACGAGTGAAGTGATAAAATTACACAGTAAACGTTATATAACGAGCGATATCTAAAGTGGCCTTAGGTTCACCCCTCTTCTTCTTCTACTGCCGCCATCCGGGATTCGGGGATTTAAATTGTAGTGGCGATTTCGTTTTCAACGGTATTTTTATACGATATGATGGTAACATCGCTCGTCATCGCTGCCTTGACTCGCATCATTGCGAATCTGATGCCGAGGCAAATCCTTCGCCAAACTTAAGAAAAATAGTTTTTGACCGCAAGTCTCCACACTGTGCTCTGAATCAGTTCGCATCGTAAATCTCAGGATAATTCCAATGCTGGAAGTTTTTCTGCAAGTTGAAAACAAATACAACATCATCGGTCGCAGGCTCGACGAGACACTCGATATACCATCGTTTACAACGATTTTTCACTGCTAGTTGCATCGTTTTATGAAAAAACGCACTGCCGGATGTAATCACATTAATTCACTGAGCGCCTGATACACGTAGATCGTTGCACCAAGTGAATCGTTCGAGATTTCGTTTCGAAAGACCACCGTATTTCACGAACACGTCATTCATATCGCGACGAAGGTTGTCTCGCATATCTGGATTGACGGCCACTTCTTCCTTTCTTCCATTTGTCCTCATCAACGAAGAAAGGACTTTCCGCTTGGAATCGATGCAATTCGGGATCCGCAGATATCAAGTTTCCGGGGAAAATGGGGAAACCACGTTTAAGCACTGTCTTCAAGAGTTCGGGATCTCTGATCAACAAATTTGTATACATTTCATTGGAGACGGGAGAAAAATTTGTTGGAAATGGAAAAATCGAGACGGGCGTTTCGGAAAAATAGAAGAGCATCTTCGACACTCGGTACTCTTTAATTTAGTCAATAATCGTAGATCAAGATCTACGATTGATGGAGTATTTGTTGAAGAGAAAGCACATTGCCGTTGAGAGCAGAGTGTCAGTCGAAATATGCAGAGTATCGTATCCCCGACCGTATTATCGAGACTGACACGTTAAAGCGTCCCGTGCGCCGGAGGGACGAGTACGTGATGTCGGGAACATTTTGGCATAATTGAATGAGTTTTGCCAGTCAGGAAAGCTGATTGGCTGAATCAAGAACGTCCTTGCCAATTACGGCCAATTTCACTCGGTACAACGACACATTACAACACGTGTAACGACATAACATGGCATATGATAACAATAAAGATAAATATATTTGTTAATATATTAAATCAATATTGACATAAAATCATAAATATGAATATTTGGAGCGATCTATGAAATTTAAACGCCTCATTTTCTACAAACGATCCATAAAAATCTAAATTGTCTTTAGGGCGCTGGGATACGTTTAAAAAAATATATAGCAAAAACGAATTTGTTATATTGATAATTTTCTCCGACAATAAATGAAAAACCCTTACAAAAAAATTAATTATCAGCCGCTGATAACATTCAATCTTAGAGTTCTATGATGAAAAAGACCACCTGCACTCGTTATCCGTTACAATCAGTCTTTCCACCTGTGAACGATGCGTCTATTAAAATAATAGGTACTTGTCGGTTCAACGGTCAAACGAGTAGATAACGCAGCATCAGTAAAACAAAACGTAAAATGTTTACAGCACTTTAAATTTGACTTACATCCTCCATCCACTGTCGTCAGATCTGCATGTTTGAATTCCAGTGGTACCTTCGTTTCGTGAAAACTAATTGACTAAACAAGATACGTCTATGCGAATTTCGAGTCCTTCGATGGATCGTAAATACAAAGTAATCGCCAGGATAGGTAAAAAAACACATAGCAAAAAAATGTTTATATTAACGTTCGTTTACAACAATGGAAGAAAAAAGTTTTTACGAGATTTTATTATCTACGGATGATAACAATCAATGATAGAATTTTCTGTATAACATGTCCACCTGCATTCGTTATCCATTACGATCAATGTGAACACCTGTGGATGATGACAGTATTAACATTGTAGCTTAATGTAAATTCTACAATCAGAGAAGTAGATAACGCAGCATCAATAAGATATAACGGATTATGTCTACAGCGGCTTCAGTTTAATCCACACTCCTCCATTCACAGTCGTTAGCGCTGCATGTTTAAATTCCAGTGGTGTCTTCGTCTTAGGCGATAATTCGATACTGTAGCGTTGCAATATCGTGGCCATAGCTGACTTGATTTGCATCATTGCGAATCTCATGCCAACGCAAATTCTCGGTCCTTCGCCGAACGGTAGAAAAGCCGTTCTTGGACGATCGTTTTTACTCTCGGGATTGAATCTTTCGGGATCGTAGGTCAGTGGATTTTCCCAATACTCTGGATCTTCGTGCAAAGCTTGAACCGATATGAGGATATCGGTACCGGGTTCCACGAGACACTCAATACCATCGCTACCAACGAGTTTGCACTCTTGACTGCAACGTTTCACGAGAAAACCCACAGCCGGGTATAATCTCATTGACTCGTTCAATGCCTGTTCCATGTACGTCATTGCGTTCAGTGATTCGTAGCAAATTTCTCCACCGTGTTTATCCAGCGCCTCGTTCACTTCCCGACGAATTTTGTTCTGCACTTCCGGATTAACGGCCAATTGATACGTGAAGAAAATAAGTGTGATAGCCGACGTCTCGTAACCGGCGACGAAGAACGCTGTCGCGATTGATGTGACTGCGGATTCGTCAATCGCACCCTCTTTGTCCATATGAGCGTCCAATATCAATTGAAGAAAATCGTCGCGCTCAATTCCATCTTTTCTTCGCGCAGCGATAACTTCGCTCATTATACGCCTGAAGAAGCGATCCAGACGTTTGGGAAGGAAACTGAAGCCCAGAATTTTATTCAAGGCCGGTGTGAAAAATATTACGGTATACATCATGATATTCAGGAATGTGTTGTCGAAAGACCCGTGGATTGCTTCTTTGAAGGAATTTGGACCACTGCCGTTTACGAAGAAATCACCTTCGACACCGTAAGCCACTCCCGCCACAACCTCCCCGGTGTAACGTGAGAATAAGTCCTTCGTGTCGATCTCGTAGATGCCATTCGATTTCTTAACATTGTCCTCGAGATATTTCGCAAATTTTATACAAATATTCGTAAGAGCGCCGCAATGATCTTTCAATTTTTTGCTCGACATCAAAGCGTTCGAAAGGACATTTCGACGATTTCTCCATTTTTCGCCATAGCTGAAGAAAGGAGTTTCCGCGAGCAGAGTATCGAAATCCGGATTTATCGCTAGGAAATTTATGTGAAAATTCGAAAAACCACTTATCAGCACTGTCTTGACGAGTTCGGGATCTCTGATCAATAATTTCGGTATGTGATTTTGATAAAAACCAACCATACTGTGATTCCGATGAGCGTTGTAAATGTCTTTACAGTAACGCGAGAATTCTTTGCGAAACAGAAAAACTGAGAGGGTATTACCAAAAAATGGTAATGCACCTTCCAACGTCGGTACTCCTCGCTTTTCCCAATAGTCGTTGGTCTTCAAGAAATATTTTTTTAAGACAAATCCGACTAAAATCACTGCCACTCCTGCGAGAACGATGCTGGTCTCCATCCTGTATCTAATTCTGCGATGCTGTATCGTCAGCTAAATTCCCGAGACTGACCCGAGACGAGCCGTCGTAGCACCAAGATGATTAAAGATAAGTTTGACGAACCGAGAAAAACTGATTGACTGATGATCCCGCCACGACTATGGCAAATTCTTCGCTGTATAAGTTATATCTGCCTCTCGATCACCGACGTAATTCACAGCCACCTGCAAGATTGCAATCGCTCTTCTTCGCGAAAAATCGAAAAACAACGTATAGCATTGTTCCATCACGACACGAGCGTATCATCCACCCTTATAACCTACTCGTCGATAATAGCGATAAAAATATCTTACTAGTGTAATAAAAAAAACTGTTCATCGGAAAAAAAATGAAAGATCATAAACATACCACAGTCGATATTCTAATTATACAGTATTTTCATCGATAGCTATCGTGACTGGAATATTAAAAAAATGCAACAAAAAAGTTTCCTCCTCCGTTACATTTTTTTTAATGGTGTAGTACCTCGAACAACGGTCTATAAGCGCGCGAGTTACGATCTTTGTTTTAGGGATGTCGATTTCTGCAGGTGATTAGATCCCACCTTTGCACCACAAAGGGAAACGATCTCCATCTCTATATTCCGTATAGTTTTCTTTAGTACTTGTGATAAAACATATAGTTATTGCCACACTCGCATTTCTTTCTATCTACAGCGATATAGTGCGGAAATTGCCGATTACCGGTCGGCAGCCAATGACTGTATCGTTTACGTGGTAATATACTCGCATATTCTTCATATCGCTCGGCACGATCGTGAACATGTGGGCCATGGTGAACCGTTCACGTGGCAACAGTGATGATCGAACGTGACCGTGATATCGATCAACACCCTTGACCATCGGGAACGAAACGAGACTCGCCCTTTCCCCTGTTTGCTTGGCCTATATATTCACACCATTGTTCCACATACTTAGGCGCACGAACGTTTATACGAAAAAGAATAGAGACGGGACAAATTCATCACAAACGCGACTTAATTGAAAATACTTTTCTCATGTTTTCGCAAGAGAATTGCGATCGAAATTAAAAAAAAAATGATGTTCGTGAAATTAATCAAAATTCTCCATATCGATTTTTTTTTTTTTTCTTGAAGAATTATGAGACTTTTGGAATTTTTTATTGAGTAAACGGTACACAGTCACATTTTAATACCGATTTTGAAGATTTGTACCGATTCCATCAACTATATAAAATTATTTATTTTTTTCGTATATCTGTGTTTATACTGTGATGTATTATTACTTGACAGAGAATTTCACCATTGCAGCAAGTCGCAACGCCGACGGTGGTGAAAAAAATTCTTCGGATGAAGCAAGAACAGCCGACAATGTTCGCCTGGGAGATTCGCGAACAATTGGCCCGACAGGGTGCCTGTGATCCTCAAAGTCTGCCATCGGTTTCGTCGGTCAATCGAATTCTTCGAGGTAATGGATTGCATACCGATCATCCGTCGATGGATCCTGGTACTACGAGCTCTTACCAATCTCACGTGCCCACGAATTCCGAAGCAAGAGGTAAAAAAATTGGTTTATTAAAAAAAAAAGATAATTTTTTTTTACCGTAAAAAATTCTATAGATAATTTTCACGCTTGGGGAGGGAAAAAAATTGAATGAAAAGAATGTTTTGACAAGTGCGTCGGTTATTACGTGTGCACGCTGCCGAGTCCCCCGAACCCGGGCTAATAGACCCTAAACACCTGTTCCTCGTGTCGAATCGTTCACCAGCGGCGCGTCGGTAGTTTCTTCTTCATTCACTCTTCTTCCATTGCGTCTCCCGCGGGGTGGGTTACTCGAACACACGAACACATCGATGCATCGCCAAATGTGTTGTGCGAGCTGTGTGTGCGACTGTATGCATGAAAAATCGGGGCATCCCCGGAGCTCAGATTGAAACATCAGTCTATCCGGAGCCTCGAACACGCAACTCTCACGATCCGCATTACAATATTTAAACGAACTTTTTTTTCTCTCGCGTGACACCAAAAATACGCTATTATCAAATATCATTCTCCTTCGAAATTTATGCCGAAATAAAAAAAAAAAATTCCGTGACGCTTTGCACCATTGCGCTAAATTGTTACAAATGCATTTGCGTCGAATCGTTACAATATTCGACAATTTAACTCGTAATTGAGGCCCTTGGCGATTGCATCCGGGGTATTTTTTTCGAGCGAAACATTATCTTCTCGCGTGAATAACATAGCTTTTTTGTTTATTTTATTTTTTATATGAAAGTTCGGTCGTCAGAATCGCGTGATCTTCACAGTAGCGCAGACATCAAGTCGGAACTCTACGTATGCTTCGCCGCTTAGAATTATTCGCTTTCGGATGCAAACGAAAATCCACGAATTCGGCCACTTATACTATACGCGATATGTACAACAAGTAAACTTTTGGCCTCCAGGTTTCGCTCTCTGTGAATTTTTCTTTTTTTTGTTTCTTCTTTGTTCTTCTCACAATATCGAGACACGAAGGTCCAAACTCCGGTTCGGTTCTATAAGCGTGCAGACCACACAGGGATTTATATTCTGAAAATCACTTAGTCCAAATGAAAGTAATATTCGCAGAGGATTCCCGAGGATCTGCGAGTCAATAAACTCGACAATTACCCATTGCACCCGGTGAAGACTGCTGCTATCGCTAGCCGATTTTTTTTTCAATTCTTTCCGAGAAAAATGAATCACTTCGTCACAGATTGCTTCGGGGAGAAATAAAGCAAAGATTCTCCTCACGGTCGTTATTTACGTTCGATATACGCGTGTAAAACAACAAATTATTGGGTGTAACAGAAACTTAATTTCTATCGCCATTTTATTTTATTAATTAATATTTCTGTTTTTTTTTTATTAATTACAATACCAACGAGTTGCATTTCTATTTTGAATAACCTATTAAAATTTTTTTAATGTTTTTTTTTTAATTGTAAAACTCTTCAGCGTTATATGAAACGATTCATTTCGATACCACTTATCGATATTCTATTCGATATTTAACAAAATTTTGATAAGTGATTTCACGATTACCACTGTAACCTTATTTTTTAATTTTATTTTATTTATAATATTAATAATTTTCAGAAGCTTTGATGAGGACGGACTATCAACTGTTTTACCCCGGCGCGTTGGGACCCCTACACATTTCGACGGGCTCCGGCGGTTCAGGGGCACCCACGTGGAATCCAAGCGGCTTTTACTCGTCCCTCTATCAGGCGACCACCTTACACTTGCACCACGGAATGCAGGCTTTCACGTGAGTGTATAATAAACGTCTTTTACGAGTTTTGAGATACCCTCAGTCATTAATTACACCTAACGAAGTTTATTGCTCAATTGCCGGTGTGGTCCGGTCAAAAGATCGTGTAAAATCAACGAAAAAACGCATTGTAAAATAACGTTCTCCGAGATTTCATTAATCCTCCGCTGCATTGAAAATTTCATTTCATCGAAAGCTTGTCGAGTATAGTTGAGACATTGTCAATGATTTTTAAATATAAAAAAATATATAATTTTTCCGGGATGATTTATGTATTAAAAAAAAAAAAAAACTATTCCAATAGCGCTGTCCGCATATTATAATTTTTTAAACAGATATAAAAGAATATTTTCAGTACCGCGAATTTTTATTTCAAACAATACAGCGAGAAAGATAATTATTATGTTTATAAACTATTCTAACGATAATTATAGATGATATAAGTTGAATTATTAATAATTTCTTATTTTTTTCGTTTTAGATCTTTGGATACCGAGCGTCTTTCAGAACAGCAAAATGGTTCGGGACAAGTGGAATTGAAGTCGAGTTCGAGTTCGATGGCCGGAAGCGACGATTCTCTTGACAAGAGCGATCTCGACGAGAACAACGAGTCCCAAGACAATTACAAGTCGTTTCAGAGCTCACCGATTATTCTCGAACTCGGACAGAAGATCGGTAGCGATCGAAGCGCATTCGTCAGACACGGGACTCCGAATCCCGGTGGGAATTTCGAGAATTCACGCAGCAGTCCGAGTTCGACAGTCGTCGACGACTCGACGAGTCAGAGTTCCAACAATCGAAGAATCACTGAAAACACCAACGAACTCCGCTCGATCGATCAAGCGACTATCGAGAATCGGCAGCCGCAGCCACAGAGGAAGAGAAATCCTTACTCGATAGAAGAATTGCTGAAAAAGGATGAAAGCAAAGCTCCGATAAGCAGGCCGCGGCTCCTGAACACGGGGATCGTTCAACCGTGCGGCATCGTTGTCGGCAAAGAATTATTATAAGAATAACGGACGGCGCGACATTAAAAACAAACAAAAAAAAAATAAAAATCAGTGCTTGTCAAACATATAGAACAGATGTAAATTGAAGAAACCAAGTAGATATTAAAGATTACACGTTAAGGTAGTTCGTCGTTAAATTATTGCCGTATTAATATCTTATCAATATCACAATTTGACCCTTCAACGCTCACCGAAATTTCCATTTTTTACCATTTATTTTTTCTCGCGATAGAAGAATTCTTCGAAACACACATTCAACTTCCGGCCTCTGTAATGAATTAATTATTTTTATTACAAGGTCCCAAGTGCATAGATGCGAATGTACGCATAAAAAAAAATTCTCCGAAGGTTTGAAAAGTTTTAAGCGTTAAAGGGTTAATTAGGAAGAGATAAATACCAGACACGAATATTGTACCGGTGTAAAAGGCAGTATTACACGATTGTAAATGAAATTTTGCGAAATATTTTCTTTCCCGTGTAACTTCGCGAACACGTTTCTCGGCTGAGAGCGGAGAGAATTCTCCATCGGTTATGGTATATGTACGCGAAGGTTGACGAGCGGTGAGCGCATAATTATCGTTCGCGCGTCCCTTTGATAATTTAATGCAAACAGAAACGGATTGGGGGATGAGAAACAAAATGAAAAAGTCTTGATAACTCGAATGGTTATAAAAAGATGCGTTGAACGGAACGCCGCGCGGCCGTTAAGCCATAAACGCTCCTTGTACTGTACATTCGCGAGTGTCAACGCCGGCGTTGGACCATTACAGGACATCGCCGGAGCTCGTATAGCGCGTACACGTGGAAACACGACGAATGAGCTCCGCGGGACTCGCGTGGAGAAAACAATAAAACGAATAAAAAATACGAATGAAATAAAGGAAGAAATAAAAAATGATCGGAGCGAAGCGAGAAGAGTGAGTTTCACATGCGCGTACCGCGCGTTTACAACGTTGTAAATGTTTTTATCTCTCGTTCCCCTCCCGATACTCGCCGGCCAATTAATGCACTATAAATCGTGAATGAAATCATTCGTATTTCTCGAATAACGTCTTCGTCGTTGCAGGAACGGATTTTAATTAGAAAATTGTTAGAAAGTTGTGTGTAGCGATCGAAGTTAAATGGTAAACGAAAAATGAATTAAAATAAACAAATGAAAAAAAAAAGAAAAAAATCGTGACAGATCGTTGATCGAGACGCGAGGATTCGATTTTTAGTGCTAATCCTTCGACGTTTAAAATTTTAATGAAAAACGCAAGAAACTTTTAGATTAATTAGAGGAAAAAAAAACGTATTAATTATTAAGTGTAAAATTTCTAAAGAATCGCGAAGAGTCGTCGGCTACTCTTATAGATCATAATTTATCCGTTAATAATATTTATTCTAAATGTTAAGGATGTCGATTAGAATTAATATAGTCCCTGTATCATAGTATCGTTGACTGACACGATGAACATTTGAAATTTTGTTCAACGTGCGAGTAATCTTATCTACCGTATTATAAATAGTTATTGTAACGAAAAAAAAAATCCTGTATCATATCGCTAAATACACTAGTCAACATTACGAAAGACTTCGTTTTTCCCGCAATTCCATCCCTTTTTTAGAAAACCCTATCCGGCCAAAGATTCTTTTTGAATTTTTTCCCCATTTTTCTTCTCTCTTTTTATTATTCGAGATTATTCATCGTTCAACCCCTCGCGTACGGAAGACACAAATATACCTCCGAATTTTTTGACTCGCCGTCGTTACCTTCAATGACCCTCTTTAACTATAAAAAATCGAAAAAAAAGTATAAAATAACATTGAACTGTTTTTTTTCGATGATTCAAAGAAATTTGTTTTACGCTCTTCCGTATTGTAATTACGAGCAAACAAGACTAGCGTTCTCCTTGGCCAACAAAAAGTCTCCCGTATGCGAAGGGTTAAATAAAAAAATATGTTTCATATAAATTCAAAAGGAGAAAAATTCATGTAGAATGTAAATAAACCTATTCTTTCCTTAGCTGATGTCGATTATCTCGGTTCTTCGCTGTACAGCGAAGTTAGTGTGTCTTTCGCTCCCAATACGGAAAGTCACGATGATCCCAGCATTGTCGTGAGAAGGTGTACGTTTCACACGACAGTCGAGTGCGCCTCGAGTCTCTGGTGTTGATCCTCTGCCGCTTACACGTCTCGGAAGAGTTCGTTCCACTTTGAATACCAGCCAATTTGCCTCGTACATCGAAGAATACACAAGTACAACAGAAACGCCACAAAAGGCGTGCCTTGCGCCATGAAAAAAAAAAAAATCGCGAACAATGATTCGCTCAAAGATAGAGAGTGAACCGAGCGCACGGAATATTTTACTACTGAGAACAACAATTTCGTGAAAGCATTCGCGAAAGCGACAAGCGAGCCACGGGACATAGCGTTGCAGCAGCCCTTCCGCGATTAATCTGCATTGAACAATAGGCCACCCACGGCAAAGTTACTTAGTAAACTTGCGTAAAAGCGAATACATTTGTTCCGCGAAAAAAAGCGAAACTTAATTTACGCAACGAAATCTTTCTTAATCCAATTTGCTAATTGCACCGGTTACTTGCTGTACTTTTCGCATACAAAAATACGCAAACATACGAAAAGTAAAGAATATTAAAAAAAAAAAAACAAAAAAATCGCTACGTTTTGAAAAAATGTGGATATACTTTCAGACTCTGTACAATTGTTCAACACTTTATTGCCGATATTATATCGCGATAATACAGGAATTTATTATGCACTTCATGACGATTATGTACTTCACGTACAATCGGTAAGATCCCCGGCACTCTGGGTATCCGGCCAGCGTATAAAATTATGTTTAATCCTTATATAACATTATTAAAATATTCGTATTTATAGATCAAATGAAAAAAAAAAATCACTTACAATATCTCATATATTCGAACATTCAACACTTCAAGACTATTTCTTCGATTTCGAATAAAAAGAATAATTCGTTCGAAGATCTCTTATACGCACGATGAGAGACAAAAGATATAAAAAAATATAAGCAAAACTCGAAGGTGGCAAAAATTATCAATTTTTTACAGTTTTTTTCCCGCGTTGCGTCACAAACTCGCGAATTACAGCTCAATAATAAGAAATCGAAAAAAAAAATCGATCTCATTCTTTCCACTGAGTTGAGGCATTACTCGAATAAAAAAAAGTTAAATTTACAAAAAAAAAAGTGAAAAGAGAAAAAAAAAGAAGTCAGTCGTTCAAGTTGAACGTCACCCCCGACGTATGGCAATAGTTGACGATTATCGGACGATTCGCCGAAGTACGATAAAATTCGAATTTATTCGCCGTTCATTCAGAGTTGAAAATTGCGTTGCGAGTGGTTGAGAGTGTTGGTGGATAAGGTGTGAACCGGATGAGACGGTGCCGGCGAGTAGAGACTGTGATGAGAATGAGACTTTGCTCTCGAGAGTTCGCTGTAGCGGTCCTGTTCGGGCGGTGCTACCAGTAATACCGGTCTCAGGGACAGAGACTTCCGGGAACCGGCGACACTCTGCGCCTCGTTCACATAACCGGGATTAACTTCGCCTGAAATAAGAATTAAAACAATTATTAAAGAATTTATCTCACGAAAAAAAAATGTAGATAACAAAATCGCTAATCGAATCGGCACCTTTGTACAACGATCCATTGTTAAAGGGCTCAGGCTGAAGCCTCACGTGTTTGGACGCAAGAATAAATGCAAGAGCCGCGAGAGTAACCGCATCCAATGCAGCAATCGCAGCAAGTGGTATCGCCCATCGTATGGCGCAAGCACCGGGATAATATCTCGAAGCGGAAGCTCCGCAAACGGCGCGAATCATCGGAGAATCCCAGCCTAACGGATAAACGCTGACGCCGACCGCCATGCATATAGCTGTAAAAAAAAACATCAAAAAAATTACGAATGTGCAAAGATTGAATATCGAGTTTACGCGGCACAACGAATTTTTTTGAAACCTTAATTTTTAAACCTTTAAAGCCTAACAATGTTTTTGGTATTTCCGTAAAGTACTGAATCATTTAAGCAGCAAATCAAATGTGATGAAACATTTTTTTTTCGAATTACTTATTTTAGCTTCGATAAGAAGATAATTGCAAAGAAGATCGTCGATAACTTAATCGACAATTAATTCGTAAAGCGTCTATGACACGATCGGCGTTATAATAATTATCGTTAATTCGTTAGAGAAGGACACGGATGAAGGAAGCGTGTAAAAATGCGCTTGACATTTGGTACATCGATAAAACGACTCGCGAGAGTTGGCGAGGCGAGGTCGACAGTGAAAGGAACCCGAGTTGGTTGGCGGTGGCTAAGCATCGCTTTTCTAACTGTAGCTCTCGTGGTTATATCGCGAGAACTCGCAGGTGGTTACAGCTACAATACTTAAATATATATGTACACATATATAAAGGGTAATATAGCGTATATACATTGAAAACACGAGCATTGCTCGCACGAGCGAATAACGGACCTTTTCAAATATTCAACAGTTACGGATGAAAAGATAGATTAGACCTCCCGCACTCGACTCCGTAGTTTCATTGTCTTCATTTTTTTTTCTTATCTTCTTTTTTATATGAAACAAAACTATAAAGAATTACCATCTAAATCATTCAATAGCCTACACGTAACACTAGAAACGAAAGTATATCGTGTAGAAAGTGTTTACTTCGTGAGAATGAAGATCGTTCGCGAGGAAGAGAGAGAGGGAGAGATCATTGTGCAGTGTCGATCGGTCTCCTTTGAACGAAAGGGATAGGGAGCAACGTGCCCGCAGTGGCTGAAACATCGCGGTAAAACTATCTTCGAGGCAAAGCATCGCGCGTTTTAATTTCTGATATCCGCATATCGCGTTAACCATAGACTTTCACCGAGTGAGCAAAACCATCGCTTCACCGTGTATACTTAAGTACGCAACAACACGAAGAATCCCGAAGAAGAACGAAGATTATGGAGTAAATTATGACAAAAAGCTTCGAGAGACCGTAACGTTTTCTCGTTAATTTAATAGACTCTCGGAACGTTACAAGGCGAAGGTGTAACAGACGATGAGACCGTTTGTGCGAATCGAGACTTGACAGTAGGCTGATGACATAAGCGTCGGAGAACGGTACCGGCTTTGTATATCTATAGTTAACAAACTGTAACGGTCTATTCTACATTTCAACGAGGATGATATCTCTCGCAAATGAACACCTGGTCCGTCCGCTCGCTGATATATCGAGAGAAGAGGATCAACAGTCGAGTGTTTTTTTTTTTTTTTTTTTCGATAATATCGCCACTGTTAGTCGTTACACTTTATTGCGAAACTTTTTACGCGCAGGGAAAATGTTTGGCGAGAGGGAATTTTCTTGTCGCAATGGGAGGAGGAATGACCAGAAACACGATCGTGCGTGAAGCCCTCGTCACGCGTCGGGAATTAGACGACCTAAAAAGGACGTAACGGTAGGCAAAACAATACATTACACACGGCGATATACGCGACGGTAAAAGGAGAAAATTTAAATAATGCGGTATACGAACGGTAGGGTTATTGACCGCATACCAGTAGTAAGAATATTTACGAATGATATAAGAAGTCAGTGGATTTGTTCGACGAGTAATCGGAAACAATTGCTCAATTGCTTTTAGATTGCGTTACGATTTCGTGAAAAGTGGGTGACATTGACTGGAACATTCCTTCGACAGTGCATTGTACTCTAAACAGTTATTTTTTTTCCACGAAGCATGAATTTTCTAGCGTAAGAATTCAAGCGACGATTATTAAAATATTTTATGATACAATAATGAGGTAATCACACTTAACGCTAAGTTCTTCCATTCGTTTTTTTTTTTTTTGCTATAATTACTGATCTATATAAAGAGTGCAAAAAAACTACGAAACATTGAATTTTTCATGGTTGAGACGAGGAATCATGCGTTACCGTACGCATCGTTCTAAATATCTTGTCGTCTTTTTTTCTTTTTTATTTATTTTTTTTTCTGTGTCATGCGTGGGGAGATCGTAACGCAATGATAAAGTTGTGACAACGAGAGCGCGTTAAACGAAATGATTGCATCACTTCCTGAACTCGTCGAGTCGCTCGGTCGGGCGAACGACGTCGGTACAATCTGTGCAATTTGCAATTATGTTTGCTGATTATAAAGCTCTACTAACAGCACCTGTAAGCTACAGCTACCGCTACGGCTGTATATACCGAAAGGAATTGCTGTAATGCGCTGTGACGCGAGAAGAGAACTGCGCGGCACAGCTTGAGCTCTCAAGCACTTTCTAAATTCTGACTTCCAACACTCGGAGCCAAACGAGAGCGAACGCTCTTACTGGTTTCTTGATTTTATGTTTGAAATATTTCATCTTACCAGATATCACTTGCATCCAACCGCACAGGTAGAAAACCGTTGTACTTTGGCAGAAGAAGAATAGGAGCATCGCGCAAATTGATAGTAACGATATTATAACGGCAATTCCAACGAGTATGGTACTCGCCCTGAAGGGAACGCTTACGATTGTCGAGAGATCGTCCAACCTTCCGATGCACTCCTCACCCAATTCACCTGTTGAACCAAATCGATTAGCTTTATTTTATTTTATTTTTATCTCTTTATAGGGCAACGAAAAAACATTCAAAAAATTTTTTAAAAATAGTTAAGTAACTATTATGGCACGAAAGACATTTACAATAAAGTAATTTTTTATTGAATTAAATATAATTTAAATATTAGAATTTTTTTCTATGAAACGTGATAACTACTGTGGAAACTGGAAGAATTCATTCATTTATATTTAATTGACTATTTCGTGATCCAATATTGATATATATAGTGTATCTGAAGTTTCAGATGAACAAGTTGAAAATTTTTTATTTTTTACAATTTCTCGGATGTGTTTTTCGTCAATTATATGAGATTTTAACAATCTGTAACGTTGAGAAAATATTGTCCACTAGACAATACAATTCAGACATTGAATAATGGAAAACTGATACAAACATTTCCAAACATAAATATTTGAAAGTTATGATAAATTATATTTTTTTTGTAACAATAAAAATTGAATAAGACGCGATGAATAAATATTTTGCATGAAATTTTAGTTGAGAGAAAAACGAAAATAAATTTGCTTGCCATTTCCGCCGTAGCTGCATCTCGACCAAAGGCCGAATCTTCCAGGATTCTCGTGTTCCAGATCGCCGAGCCACTCGGGTGTGACAAAAGCCACAACTCCGATAATCGCGTAGCATATCGTAAATATGCCCCACAGAACGCCGATAGCTTTGGAATTTCTGATGTAATTTGTCGCATACATGTGCGACGATTCGACGTACTCGATTTTCGAACCCATATTTTATTTCTCTTCTCTTTACTTGCGCTTCTTCTATATTTATTTATCTGGCGAATAAATCAAACCACTGCATTACGATGTGAGAGAGCAATAAAAATAGAAAGAATTATCCGCGTAAATTAAATTCTTTATGAAATTCAAAAGTTTCGTCGGTATTTTCGACGGTACGTTGAAATTAATATTTTTAATAAAGATCGATGTATATCGATAGGTAAGAACGATAAAAAGTTAAACGACTGTAATGTCGATCAATTTTTATATATAATTGAGACTTTTTACAGCCAATTAAGTACGGATGCTTAAACAAACGATTTTGTTATCGCGATGCGATTGTCGTTTACGAGTAGTTGACCAGACACAATTGTGAGAACCATCGGGCATTCAACTCACCGCTTGTTACATCAACTCCTACATAAACTCGACAATTTGACATTTTCGCTTTAACAACGCTGTTCCTCGGTAAATTTATGATGGAGCTGTTCATTAATCACTGACAGGCTTCAGCGGGGTATTATATGTTATTGAATTGCACGTAAAAACGAAAAAAATATTTTTATTAATCGTAAATAACTCTTACCTGTAACAATCGGCACTTCCTATGAATTTTTCTGAGTCACCATTTCCCAATTCCAAAGTATGAATCAATGCTCGATGCCGATGGACGAATCTTCGATAGTTTTACTTCAGGTTTCAATAATCGATAATTTCAAGAAAATCCGATGGTTCCCCATGCCTGTCGCACCTCTCAATGCGTTTCACTACTGTCGATTCACGTTTTCTTGAAGAATTTTCACCGTTTTCCTCCACTAGTTACTTAAGAATCACCAGAGGGAACCGAATAAATTTGGTTTTATTTTATTTTGTTTTTCACTTTCTCAACGTTCAAACGAATATATTAACATCGTTGTAATTCTCACGGATCGATGCACAATATGCGAAGAACTTAATGTCATTCGATGTTTTCTTTGCTGTTTTTTTCTTCGATAAAAGGATATCACGTTGTGAATGAAACGAAGCGAAGAACGAATTGTTCCGCGGATGCTCGATGGATCGACTGTATCGAGCAATGCGCGCGACGTGCATAAACTTGTCGAGCGATCCTGTGTTCGAGAAAGACGTTATTTTTCTTCCACGTTTTAGTTGTCGACACGAGGTAAAAATATGTTTCTCAAAGGAGGACACAGTCAGAACGGGAGACGTTTGCAAGATGGCTGCTCAGGTGAGCTCGAGGTTGCCAGGTGAGAGAGGCCCACTGAATGGGGCCTTGCGGACCCCCGAGCTACGCTCGCACAGGGAAAGGCGAGTAAGTAGGAGTAGGGGAGCTCTTTTGTGTGTCTGTTGCAAGTATACCCAACGAAACTCCGCGACTTAAATCTGTATGCATCTCGCAAGACAGTCGCGCTAGACAAATGTACCGGTTTTCTTTAACTTGTCACATTAATAATGATTTTCCATACACTCCTCTTCGGGAACGCGAAAAATGGAGCCGTTTAAAAAAAAACCTTCCTGTACACGGAAGGTTGTTAAAAATATCTGAAATCTTGATATGCAAAAATAGGAAACATTGCTGAACGCAACGGGATGGAATAACTATAACTGAAGGAAAGGAAATCACTGTATAAGGAAAAAGATTTATTCGAGCGCGTGTAATAATATCGATCGAGCAGCGCATCGACTTTGTCTAACAATTCATGCATACTAAATTTAATACACCAATTTATGCATAGAGAATTGTTATGGTTCATGGAACATTCCGTAATAACGTTGTTTTTTACAGTGTAATTGCGACAAAAAATAATGCTGCATATATTACAGGAGGGCTTTCATTATTATTGAATTATTCTTAAATAATAATAGTTATTATATATGGAATATATTTCGATTTGTTGTTAGATTGCTAGAAAGAAAAGCAGTTATTAGCACTAGTACTTCTATCCAATGCAATTTACTGTACATCAGCCGCGGTCAATCACTAAGGAGTGATTAATAGCGTTTTCCACCGACTGCATTAATGCGCACTTAGTACATCTCTGTTCTTCGTGGTTTGCCGCGAAAATTAAGGACAGAGAGATACGATGAGTGCACACTGGTGCAGCCAATAGAAAATACTGTAATTATTGTTGTTGTTGATGTAGAGTTCATACGAGAGATGGTAGAGACGAACACTTCTTACGCTTCGGTAAAAGTTTGCAAATTTAGAAATTTGCGAAAAAAATGCGTGACACGAATGCCTGCACACCGCGTGACCTTCTTATACAGTTAAAGAATTGTCTGGTCGATCTTGCACCCTCGTTTTCGTATTCAGAGTAAAAGTTTGTCAAACTTTCACTCGGGTGATCAAGGTTTTCGAGATTACAGAGGTCAAATCACCCGTGCGCATGCATGATTAATTTGGAATTTCTTTTCTTTTTGCCGGAAACTACAGCGAAAACAGTGATTATTACAGTGAAAAAGCAAAGGAGTGAAGTGATGAGCGACAATGCCGCGATAATGATAAACAATAACAATATTTAACGATGTACCTTGTTTTGATGATGCACTACGTGTTTATGGATGTATGTTTATTCATTTGTGTCTCACTGAAAAAAATGTGCTTTTTACATTAATAACCATCGAGGATAAGCAGCGAACGAAACCCACGCACCAACTACGAAATGTGTGAAAAAAAAATATGAATGAAAATTAACTTAAAGATAAAAGCCATTGGAGAGTATCAGACAGGGACCGCTGGCGCCTTAGCAATCAATCGCTCTAACAACACAAGTTTCAGTACCCTGTCGGCTACTGCCGGCAACGATGGCAAATCGTACGGTAAAGGATGCGAAATCGATTCGCGGAACAAATCCTCAGTATTTAGTCGAAAAAATCATAAGATCTCGTATTTACGATTCCAAATACTGGAAGGAAGAATGTTTTGCCCTAACGGCGGAACTACTCGTCGACAAAGCCATGGAATTGAGGTGCGTATACTCGCGTTAATTTTCTAACCTCAAAATTCTGTATACTTTGTTTACTCGTGTATCGATTGTTTTGTTTTTGTTTTTTTTATCTCTTGAAGATACACCGGCGGTGTTTTCGGTGGCAACGTAAAACCTACGCCGTTTCTTTGTCTCATTCTAAAAATGCTCCAAATTCAACCCGAAAAAGACATCATTGTCGAATTTATAAAAAACGAAGAATTCAAGTACGTCAGAGCGTTGGGAGCATTGTATATGCGACTCACCGGAACTTCGTTGGATGTCTACAAATACTTAGAGCCTTTGTTCAACGACAATAGAAAACTCAGGCATCAGAATAAACAAGGACAATTTGAATTGATTCACATGGATGAATTTATCGATAATCTGCTCAGAGAAGAAAGATCGTGTGACGTTATCTTGCCAAGGATACAAAAACGACACGTTCTTGAGGAAAATAACGAATTAGGTATGTAGCTTTCTATCATGACTTTTTTTTTTAATTCATCAATTTTATGTAACGTATCGGCAAATTTCATTACATTTTGTGTATCTGCATATTTTCTTTACATTATGTTAACAAATTTCCAAACTTTCAACTTCCCAACTTTTTTAAATTCAAACAAACTTCATTCTATGATCTCCACAAAATTTTTTCAATTTTTTTTCCAATTTTAATTTGATTTCTTGTAACTATTTTTCAGAGGCAAAGATATCGGCACTGGAAGACGACATGGACGAGGGTATGGAGAGTTCCGAGGACGAGGATTTGCCACCGCCGAAAGAAGAAACTCGTAAGAGACCCGACGACTACGAAAGAGACCGCGAGCGTCACAGAGATCGCGACAAGCGACACCCGCGTTCGGACAAGAAATCCGACCGTGAAAAAGCTCGATCCCGCAGCCGAGAACGCGATCGCAGAGATCGGAAGCGCAGCAAATCGCCAAAGGGACATTCATCGTCGCACAAGGATAAGGAACGGGAAAAAGATCGTTATCGACGTGACGATCGAGATCGCGACAGAGAGCGCGAGCGCGAAAGAGATCGCGAACGAGACAGAAGAAGAGATCGCGATCGTGCGAGACATTAGGCACTTTTTTTTTAACATTAACAATTCGACGAGGTAACAGATAAAAATGAAAAATAAAAAAAAAGAAAAATGAACAACGGAAATAACTTTTTGCGTTGTCTGTTGCTGTTTTATTCGTAAAGACGCTACGTCGTAGCTTACCTGTATTTAAAAATTACATTGATATCGGCGTTTTTTGCGTACAGCCCAAAAACTATATTGATCTTCCATCGATTTCTAATCGACTCCATCAATTCAGCCAACAACATTCACATTCATCATAAACACATTTCTATGTACAGATTAACATCGAACGAAAAAAAAATCGTTTCTCGTGAATGCGAAATATCGATGTACGAGCAACAATAAAAATTCTTATACGCGACGATAATTAACGTCCGACATGTATTATATGCCCGTTTGTAAATGCTGTTCAAATCACAATCATCATGTATATACATATATATTCGCGCGAGTTTCTTCTATTTTTTTTCTTTTTTCATGTTTAGACTCTAAATAATTCAGTTTTATTATAAATAGTGAGCAAAATATAATGTACACGCGTACGATTGGGGGGAAAAAAGGAACTCTTACGTGTTCTCTCTTTCGCTTCGTCGCTGAAGTGATACTTCTTCTTTCTGTATATCGCTTTACTTTTTTAAATCCTCGTCTAAAAATAATGTCTCACGAGAACACTATGATACAGCAGGGATTATCGAGCTATTTTTTTGTTTCTTTTCTTTTTTGCTTTCGAAATTGCTAGAAAGTTGGCGAATTCAGGATGAACAGTCTGTCCTCTTCTTTTTTAATCCACTTTAAAAGAGTTCCCACCGCGTCTATGGCCGCTGGTTTTGTTACCAGAGGTTCGAACGTTACGTATAACTCGAATCCCGAAGTTACCTGAGAAGAAAAAAACGGAAAATTTCATAACTTTTCGTTGATAAAAATTTGTTTTTTTTTTTTTTTTTTCATTTCGAGTTAAGCTAATTCTTACCCATGCCAACATCGTTTCTCGGTCCAACTGTTGAAATATCAATTTTAACGGTCGACTCGGCGCATGCAATCTGTGATGCAAACACTGATAGAGTCCAAGCAATCTAAAAATAACGAAAAATTGGTTCATAAATTATGATACGAAAAAATAGATGAGTTTATCACTGCTGGGGAAAATTTTACCTTTCGATCTCTTTGTCCTTAGTGTAGGGCGCCTGAAATCCCGGAC
This sequence comes from Cryptus viduatorius, assembly GCA_964006125.1. Lineage (NCBI taxonomy): Eukaryota > Metazoa > Arthropoda > Insecta > Hymenoptera > Ichneumonidae > Cryptus > Cryptus viduatorius. The sequence goes on along the minus strand of OZ023222.1, from coordinate 9,013,710 downwards.
TCCAGAATTGTGCTGTACTTCGGCATTTGTACAAAACGTGTCGCATCTGAGGTAAACCGATCTCCGCTGTCGTCACGGATACTTTGTTCATCGATTCGTTTATCGCTTCGAGACAATTCGTGCGTCGTAATTTTTCCACGATTTTCTGAGAATAAAAAAATTTTCGAAATATTTTTTTATTCGATTGAATGAAATTTAAAAATTTTTCTAAAATCGAATTTAAATTCGTCTCTCCTGAATAACCGAACGAAGGAACCGTATTGCTCACTTGTTTAGCTTCTGAAAGTGTGGAGAACACGTCCCTGTCGACGGTAAGTAGCAACAGACAAGCCTGACAATCCTCGGCGAGATAGGAAACGTGTCCGTGCATAAAGCCATTGGCATCGAACTTTGGTAGACAAATCGGTGTCCAGCCTTCGGCCGCTTTGAATGATTCTGAACTGTCCACCAGATTTTGTATTAAGTGAAGATCAGCCGGATGTATGAAGAATTTTTTCATTCTCACTAAAGTTACCAGCTGGTTATTAGCTAAAAGTATCGCGAACACTAAATTCTGAAAAAAAAAGAAAATCAAAAAAATGCATTTAAAGAAACATTAAGGTATTAGAATAATTTCCGTATTGTGATTGTCGAATATAAAATAATTAGTTCATTACCTTTATTTTGCCGCATGTTTGAACAATTGTTTGGGTGATCGAATCCCTCATCGAGGGTACGAGCGGCAGACATTTAACAGCACCCAAGAAAAACGCTGGTTCTCTGTCCATAAAATTCAATAAATGATCTATCAGTCGTTCGCTACCGCTCAACAGTCTTCTGAGATCAAAGTTTCTTCTCTGATCGTAAACGCGCGTCAGTTGAGACTGCGTCAGTACGAAGAGTATTTGATTATATACATAGCTGCAACAAACATCGAGATAAGCCCTCTCATTAAATCTCGTCGATTTGCCGACGCGACCCAATTAATAATACCGATAATATATGTCTCGAAAAAAACATACGTTAATTGCAAAACAAGCTGCGGCACGCTTTCCAAAGTTTTGGAAACTGCTACTAGAATCAATGGGCCTTTAAGGACAAAAACGAAATTTGTGTCTCCTGCGTGTACAGATCTTATCATGTCGTTTCCCGCCTGTACAAAGGACACAAGAGCCTGCATGACTCCCATTACGGTGACAAGTTTATCTTCTGGACTGTGCCGTGAATAAACGGGTTTTCCCGCTTGCGACAATACAAATACATGTTTTCTCTGAGCTAACCACGTTTTACAGCGAAGTGGATCAGCATCCGAGTTATTCAGGGACAGCTGGTGGGCTGCGTCATCCTGAAAAAAATGAAGTTTTTACATGTCAAACATATTGATAATGAAATCAGAAATAATTGCGACACTGTTAAGAGGGATTAAGTTCAATAGTTTGGAGCAAATTTTTTTATTTCAGAGCAGATAAATAAACCAAATTGTTCTGCCTACGATATGTTTCAAACATCTGCGATATTTATCAGCGGCTTCTTTAAGATTTTTGGAGCAAACTGCGTTTATTCTGTATAATGTTTGATAAAAAAAAAAAGGAATTCCCAGTACAGTACAGAGACAAATATATGTAAAATTCAAATTGGTTTATCCTCAAATATTATTATAGATTATTTGAATCAAAATGTTTTCTTTATGTATTCAGCGTTAAAGATATAAGCGACATACAATGCTCTCGAAAAAAAAATTTCAAAATCACGAGAAAAAAAACATATTTTTCGAAAGTTCTAAAAAAAATGTTATTCGAACTTTGTAAAGAGAGGAAATAATTAGAAAATGGGAAACAAAAGATTGCAGAAACGCAGTTACGAGGCACGAGAGGTTATGCAACGTACCAGTTCGCCATCGTCGAGGGAATTAGTTTCTTTGTGTTGGACGGGACTCGTAGGTGCTGCTGTAACCTCGTGAACGTCTTCCTGTATCTCGGATATCGTACTAGCTGTACTTTCCTTCATTTGTCTGTCATCAATGCTGCTGCTCATCTCCTGTTCATACTCTTCGAAGCTGTCAGTTGTGACGAGCATCGTTTCGGCTGATGCGCCGGGTTCGATGCCCGGCTCGACGATCCCTTCATCGACGACAACCGGATCATTCGAAGCCATTCTTTTGCTATAACTATTATACCACGTCTCGTCACGATTAATTTGTAAAACTTCGCGACTGACATTTAATCGCTAGCCATGACAGCTTTGCCGCCATTGTTGACTGACGGAACTTTCATACGAAGGGGGTGGACACTGAGAGACTTCCGTGCGTATCTTCGCTACGCGTTGAAAACACTACACGAGATTGGTCTCAGGCGGAAACTGTTGCTAAACGGAAATCTAAAGGTCTCAGGTCGGTACAAATCAAATGTGAAACTATAAATCATTCAAATTTGATTAATATTCGTTTAGTCTATTTCTTCATTATTTAAATACACACAGTATAGAACTTCATCGCGCCCACCGTACATCCCTATACTCGTGATTTTTTTTGTCTCCTCACCCTGCAGGATACATCCAAATTCCTGCAAAGAACAAGAAAACTTCACTTATTTTCTTAGACGAAACGGATACAATTCAATGGCTAACGGAGCTGAAAGTACGAATTTCTCTGAAACGTCGAATCCCAGAATTCCACTGTCGAAGACAACTCATGGAAAGACCAAGGATATCTTCAAAACGTGCAATCCACGGGGTCATGCATCGAAAGATTTTCTCGCAAATAATATCGAGGATGGCAATGGAATCAATCTCACTGCCTTGTTTCCCGTTGATAATAACTCCGCTTTTAAGGACATCGGACCGAAATACGATCCGGAACGGTTGATATCCAAACGTATTATTCGCTCCGATGCCGTGAGTAAAACGAGACTCGTGAATCGCGATGCAAAAATGCAGGAATCCATCACTCAACGGCCCGTCGAAGACGACGCAACTTTTTTCGAAAATTTAAAAAAACGGATAAACGAGGATCTCGGAAAGTATGGAACATCGAATTTTGAACATTTTTTTTCTTCCTTCGACTCTAAGAACCGTTAATCAATTTATTCATTTGCAGGAACATCATTTCAAAGATCCCGAAACCTCGGACCGAACGTTCGCCGAAGGTCCGAAAGCGCAAGAGTCTGTTCGACAGTGATAGTCTGAAATTGATAAAAAAATTTCGCGACGGAATTAAAGAACATTCCGCGAGAATATTGGAAGAGGAAAAGATAGAGCATCTAAGCGTCAGTCAGAATCAAGAAAATGTCGACGTGCACCAGATGCCGCAGGATACCGTCGATGATACCATTATTCTGGATCACAAAATGTCGAGAAATCTTTTGTTGGATAACTTCGAAATCGACGGAAACTCGCTCTGCACCACGCCGCCCTCACCGCTCAACACGACGCCCTTGAGTCCGTGCAATACGATGAAATATTTCTAAACGTTGTTACAACTTTTTTTAACACTCATTTATCAATGCAGCCATTCTTTCTTTAATTATTATTAATTCTTTCATAACATTACTACGAGATAAAATATCGATGTGTTTCAAATAAATTTTGAATCACGCGAATTAACTAATAATAATTATTACTCAAAAATTTGTTACTGAAATACAATTACTATAGAGAAGTGATAATAAAAACATAAAAAAATAATTGCTCATATAATGTTAGTATTTTTATTGAGTCCAGAAATTTAGCTATTTTTCTCTTTTACGATAAGTTTCGAGTTTTTAATGGGAAATTCGTTTCAAACTTTCGAGGTCTATATCGCGATTATTCTTATCAAGGTACTTAAGAAATTCATAAAACCCGCGTGAAACGACTGAATATCGAATCGGTCGGCGCCGCCAGATGCCGTAAAAACTCTTGAGTCCCAGCTGATCATCGTCGCCTTCGGTCGGCGTTACCGAATGATGACGACACTCTCGTTTCTCACCCTACCCACAGGCACGTTCGTGCATCGCTTTGGGCAATGATGTGTGTTGCCTTCCACGGCAAAGTAAACACAAGACACTGTCACAAAATCATGACGTTTCAAAAGTGGAAATAGAAAAATTACACAGTTAATTGCGAGTTAATTAAAAAATTCTCGCGCAATCATGGACAGCAAAAGTTGCAATAATTTTATCAGTTACGTCGGTTTCGAGGAACACGAGATGCAGGTAAAAGTCGTCAAAATTTCCGCTGTTGAACATATATATATATATTATTTTTTGGAGTAAAATAAAATTTTTCGATCTTTCGTCGATATTTTTTCAGCCGTTGGGTGCGAGTAGAAGAAACTCGATCATCGAAAACAGCATAAAGCTTCTGCATGGCGAGGTGCTCATCGCTGAGGCGCAGAGTGTTCTCATGTTTTCGCCAGTCGGAGATCTGAAACAGGGCACCTCTGGTATTCTTTCCGTGACGAATTTCAAACTCACTTTCATCACAACGGACGATTCCAATGGAGAGGTAAGAAAATTACTCCCAACGAAATTTGAAGCGCCGACTCCAAATATTAATTATATTGGTACTTTGATTTTTTCTACAGGACAACATTCATCAGCAAAATCATCTATATGGATACACAGATACCTGTCTCTCAAATATAGATGAGATTTACTTAATAATGGGTGATAAGAAAAGAAGATTACATCCCGGAAGTACCGTACCATCAAAAGTTAAAGGATTATTCATAATTTGTAAGGTAAATATTTCCAAATTCAAAATACAAGAACACAAAAAATAAAGTCTACTCAGTGACAAAAAATTAATATGTGGTACGAAAAAGATGGAGAATCTGTTGAATGCAAAAAAAAATATCACATAAAAAGTTTATTAATTTATAAATTGGATAATTATTAATTTCATTGATAACTCAGATAATTAATTCTTAGTCTATTCTGTACCCCTTTTATCGATAAAAACGATTATTCAATTTATACGATTTTATTTTTTAGAACTTGAGAACGTGGTCTTTCTCTTTCAAATTTTCACCTCCCTTGCACGGAAAAAATTTGTTAACGACTTTGCTGCATTACGCATTCCCGAGTCGGCATCATCGTTTATTTGCCTACGACTACAAGTGAGTATCATATTCGTCACGATCATATTTAACTGGAGCGTAAAGTTTCGCTCGTCTTAACGGTGTCTTGATATTTCAGAGAAGCATACTACAGTAGCATCGATAAGGGGGTACGTCTCTTTCGCGATATATCTGACTGGCAAAACGAACTCGAGCGCACATGCGGTCGCGACGCGAAGATTCGAAAAAGTTGGCGTCTCTCATCGGCAAACGTGCAGTTTCAACTCTCATCGAGGTGATGTCACAACTGAAATATTGTTAATTCGGAGATAATAACGTTTCATTCGCAGTTTGCCGCAGTATATAATCGTCCCAGCATCGGTGACGGACAGCCAATTGGCCGGTGCGGCGTCACACTTTCAAGGCAGTAGGCCCCCCGTGTGGTCGTGGTCCAACGAACGCGGTGCGGCTCTCGTAAAAATGTCCGAATTATCGTCAACGATAACCGAACGAACTCAGGAAAATATTATGCTTGAAAATATTCGCAAGAGTCATCCGCAGAGATTGCCGATGACCGTCGTCGATTTGAACAAAGAAATTACCGTTAAAACCGTTGCGGCGGGATTCGCGAAGTTCGTTACATTGTGCACACCCGGTGAGTACTTGCTGCGAAAATATGGCTTTTCGAAAAATAAATCGTTAAAATTATAACGATAAAATGGAAAGCCCGCTGGACGCAACATTCCGTCGATTACAATTTTTTTTTAATCGTAATTTTTTTTTTCTCATTTCAGAGAATATTAGACAATTTTGGATACAAGATAACAATTTTTATTCGTTACTCGAAAGCACCAAATGGCTTAAATTTGTATCTTACTGTTTGCAAAAATCGGTTGAAGCGAGTGATCACCTTAATAAAGGACAGTCCGTTATTTTGCAGGGTAAGCAGTAAAAAAAAAAGAGAAAATTAAGCGAAATATGTTATTTTTCATTGTTGTATATTTTAAGGTTCTATGAAATTATTAATAACTTTGCAGAGGGTGCCGGCAGAGATATGTGTTGTATTATCTCGAGTTTAGTTCAATTACTGTTGGATCCGTACTTTCGTACCATAACGGGATTCCAAACGTTACTGCAAAAAGAATGGGTCGCTGCGGGACATCCGTTTTGCGATCGTCTCGGTCACATATTGCAACCGGAATCCGAAAAAGTAAGCGTAATTTGATATTTTTATGCTCAGCTTGTCTCAGAACATGTCGATGAAAATTTTTTTTTCTTTTGCAGTCTCCATTATTTCTTCTGTATCTCGATTGCGTGTGGCAGTTGTGCCAACAATTTCCGGCGCATTTCGAGTTCACGGAAACGTATTTAACGACGCTGTGGGACACGGCGCACGTTTCGATCTTCGACACGTTTATCTTTAACTGTGAACGCGATCGAGCACTGGCAGCAATGGTAATTCTTGAAATTACATTGCCAAGTTATTCGGATAAATACCGATGAAAATTGCATTCCGAATTTTGAATAATCTCAACTGGCGATTGGTTTGTTTTAGGATACTACCAATCCTCTGGTCCTTCGTAGCGTTTGGGATTGGCGAGAACAATTCAATGACCAGGATATACTTTTGTTCTACAATCCTCTCTTCGATCGTGCAACGTTAACCGACAAAGCACGTCCGATAAAACCAGTGTACAATATTCCATGTCTCGAACTTTGGTCCCAATGTTACTTCCGTTGGATACCGCCGTTGGAGATTCGCAACGGTGGCAAAAATCACATCGAATTGTACTCAAGATTGTTGCAAAACTCCATAGGACAATTGAGAGCAAACGTGAACGGTAGTTGTGGTTCACCGGTCGACAAGATAAACACTTATTTGCTACAAATGAACATCGACAGTTTTTATCCGTTCGGTAATAAGAAAACCGGGAATACGATAAGCACACCGATAATGAATAGTTCAATACTCATGACTGAGAGCCTTATGGACGCCCAATCATTGCTCACCGCGCCGGACTGATGAATCGCGAAATCGCTATCAACCGGATCGCAAGGATGTTTTTTTTTTCTCACTTTAATTCCTTGCGGAACATCCGAGAAAAGGCACCAGAAAAGAAAAACAAACGAAAAGAAGGGTCACTGGTGCCAGTGATATAATTTCTTAGATTGAATTGAACAACGCTGCAGCTATTTATCCGCTAAGAAACTTTTTGTACATTGATCGTAATCGAGCGAATTTTCATTTTTTTATATACATATATAAAAAAAAAAGTAGCATCGTATAGTTAATACGGAAAGTATAGGAAACAATTCCGTTCATCGAGTGATTTGCCTTATTTATCGCGGTAGTTAATAGTAATCAATTATATATATTTATCCGCATTCGAAGAGCTTATCTTTAGAAATTAATTAAGAAACAAAAAAAATCATCGTTATAAAATAATAATGTTGTGTAAAATATTTTTTTAATGATTGAATCAATAGAGTTTCGACTGTAAATCAGCACCTTTTCCCCATTCACTTTACGTTACAACTTTGCGAAACACTCAAAGGTGTGTATAAAAAAATATCGTATTGTCCATTGTTGACAGCCGCGTTTGTTTTTCTTCGGAGCATCACGAGCACATGAAGAACATATCTTCTTATTTATAAGACTAGAAACATACAAATCTATCCAATGGAAAACTTTTAGTTTCTCAACGTGACTTATCGGTATATATAGAACTAAACTATCGGGAACTCAGTACAAAAAAAATTGATAGCGAGTCGTTAATTACAAGAATATCGTAAATTGTGCATCGATATGCGTTGTTTTGTTCGCAACGTGAAGAAAATCGACTGAAAAAAATTAACTGTTCTTCTCGTTGACCTTAACGATTACGCTTTTAACTTCGGTGTACGCTTCCAGTCCGTATTCGCCGAGTTCTCTACCGTGTCCCGACATCTTGTAACCACCGAACGGCACTTGATTCGCCAAGACATTGTATGTATTAACCCTGAGAAAAAAAAGAAAAGAAAAACATCCAATTAGGTCGCGTCCGCACATTCATATCACAACTCATGGCGTATCAGTCGATAATTGTAGATAACTATTCAAATTATCTTAAAAAAAAAAAAATTAGCTAACCAAACGGTTCCAGCGCGAAGTCCCTGAACAAGATGATTGGCCTTATCGATATCTTTAGTGAAAACCGCAGCCGCGAGGCCGTAATCAGTGCTGTTTGCTCTTTTGATGACTTCGTCGATTTCGCTGAACTTGAGAATTTGCTGAACCGGACCGAATATCTGTGAGACGGGGAATGACATTTGAAAAATACTGTTTAGTCATATGAATTAAGCAATGTTAATCATGGGGGTACAAAGATAACAAATTTCAAAATCACCTCTTCTCGGGCGATTGTCATATCGTCCTTAACGTCAGCGAATACCGTTGGCGCGACATAGAAACCCTTAGCGCCGACTCTACTACCACCGCTGACTAACTTAGCTCCTTCCTTCTTGCCGCTGTCCACCATTGAGAGGATCTTATTCATCTGTGCCTCGTCGACTTGGGGACCGTGTTCGACCGTCGGGTCGAACGGATCGCCGACAGTTCGCGATTTCGCACGGACCGCGCTTTTTTCTACGAATTCGTCGTAAATGTCGTCCTCGACGAATGTTCGGGATCCCGCGCAGCAACATTGACCCTAATGAATGGAAAAAAATCAATGAAAATTAATTATGTATCAATAATTAATTCACCTATTTATCAGTTGATTAGACTCCGAAATTAATTTTTTTCTTACACAATGAATCAGTAAAAAAAATGATAATTTAAGGAACTTATTATGGAGACTTTGGCAGGTATTGTTTTCTAGTATATTACCATGTTGAAGAAAAGACCAAAGTGCGCTGTTTCGACAGCGTGATCGATGTCGGCATCTTTGAAAATAATATTTGGCGATTTTCCTCCGAGTTCAAGAGTCGTACGCTTCAAATTGCTCGTAGCCGCGCCTTGTTTAACGAGTTGTCCGACTTCGGTCGATCCGGTGAAGGCGACTTTGTCAACGTCCATGTGATTCACGAGTGCCGCACCAGCGGCTCCGAATCCCGGTACGACGTTGACGACTCCTTTTGGAAAACCGGCTTCCTTCGTCAATTGAGCGATGTAGAGAGCGGTTAAAGGGGTCTGTTCCGCGGGTTTTAGAACAACGCAATTTCCGGTTGCGAGTGCCGGTGCTATTTTCCATGCCATCATGAGAATTGGAAAATTCCAGGGAATTATTTGTCCGCAAACACCGACGGGTTCGTGTCTCGTGTAGGCGAAGAATCGACCATCCATCGGGATTACTTTGCCGTGATTTTTGTCCGCCCAACCGGCATAATATCTCAGAGTCCCCGCCGATGCGGCAACGTCGAAACCATAGGCTACCGAATAAGGTTTTCCATTGTCGAGAGTCTCCAAAGACTGATAACAAAAAATTTGTTATATGAAAAAATGTGTTACTACAAAACTTTGTGTTATTTTGAAAGATTTTTTTTTCGGGACGATTATTAAATTAATAAATAATATTTTATATACCCGGTTTTTTTTACATTAACTTGCGTACCTATATGCTTGAGATTTATTGCAATATCTCTTCCATGCAAACTATTAATTTACAAAAATAATTGTTAATTTATCGTCAACATTTTTATCATTATAACGATAATTTGTTATTATCGCGCAAAGGGCATTTCTAAGATATTGTGCACAGTTCAAGTTTTATACTAATTGAGTTACAGTCATCAATTTAAAATTGAAATTCACTTAAATACCCTCCCAGAGATTTTAGTACATAATTTTGCCGATTTTGATAATGGAGTAGAGACACATTAACATTGTCAGCTGCATACTTATGCATTTGTAGATTACAATGTTCTGTCAGTGAAAGAACTGTTATTTGGAAAATATAAGTCAAATAACTCTGCAAAGTAACGTCTTCACATTGTCAATCACAGGCGAGATAATCAATCTTTGTTCGTTGGAATAGCTTTCGTGTATTTAACTTAGAATATCATTAAAATTTATGAGGCGATTGGAAAAAAAGTTGCATATCTCGGAATTTTTAGATAACGCAGTTTAGACAGTAAAATTGTATTATCGTAAGCAGAATATACACGACTTTCGTAATTATCATCATAATCACAGTAATTCCCAAAAATGCTGACTCACCGCTAGGTAAGTGCGATCCCTTTCCATGAGATCAGCCAATCGATTGAGAAGCACTCCCCGCTGTGACGCATCCATAGTTCTCCATGGCGATCCCAATTGAAAAGCCTTTCTTGCTGCCTGTACAGCGACATTGATGTCCTCAGCATCTCCCTCTTGAACTTCTGTAATTACTTCCCCTGTCGATGGATTTACAGTGTCGAAGGTTCGGCCCGATTTTGATTTATGCCACTCGTTGTTAATAAATATCTTTGGGTAAAAAAAAAAGAAAATATTATTGAATTAACTCGATTTTAGGAAGGATAATCAACAATCGAAACTTTATTGTTGCCGATAAGATTTATATTGCGCGATGTTCAAATCGATAGTATCTAGTTGTTTATTAAGCTGCGTCAATTATTTTTTTTACGATGATTGTAAGTATACTTACGCCGCTGTAAAGAACCGACGGATTAGTCTCCGGTGCTGGCAGGGGCGCCGAAGAAAACGCTCTCGTGGCCCTCAACGTTTTTACAAGACGAAGCATGTTTTTTTTTTAATTTGTTCTCTATTTTCAAGAACTTTGCACTTCTTACAATCGTAAATCCTCGACGTAATTGATCGTTACGTAGAGATTTTATTCGCAGGAACGATCTATCGCCTACGACGTTCGTATTGCGAATAGACCGGGGATTTTGTAACGAATTTTTCGTATGTATTATTATTATTACATATATATGTGTATATGGCGCCGAGAGCGATACAGTGATCACGAGTCCTTCATAATATCGCTGTGTGACCGATAGCGTTTGCGCTTTTGATAGGTTTTTAGAGCCTCTGGTTGGCGAAACGGCCAACGTTGTTTGCCAAACAGACACGTGGTACATCGCGATGCTGGCCTATCGTAATCGTTGCGAAACTTTAGATCGCCGGCGGAAGCAATCGCTCAAATTTATCATCCGATACGATTTATACCTGTGAAAAATTGATTGAAAAGGTCGAAAAAAAGAAGAAAAATAAATGACTTCCTTGCATTCGCCATCACTCCTTATTTTTTATTAAGTAAATGTCGGTGTACAAAGCCAAAAGCCGGTTGAATAATCTATATGGCGAAAGTTGCCAAACGAAAGAATTCAAACCGCCGATTGGACGAATGTATATTCATAATTTTCAATATACCAGTTTGATCGATAATTGTCAACGAAAATTTACAATTAGTTCATTGTACCATCGTGACTTTTTTTTGTCCCAAGAATACGCGTGTCACACGCATTGCTATGGCACTTTGACGTACTAAGATATTTTACGATTCACGATAAAAAAAAGACAGCAAAAACTTATGAAATAAAAACTGTACAATAAATGTTTATATATATGACACGGGGGTAACGTTTACCATGAATAGTTCTTTTTTTCTGAAGCGATAATAGACAATATAAAAAATTCTAATCATATCCAATGATAAATATTATATCGACGATCTAACAGCAGATATTTGATAGAAATTCCAAATGAAATCGAGTCATTTCATTCTGGAACGATAATGTGTGGTAATTTTATTCATACATAAACATGAATTCATATTCATGTCTGCGGTTTTTTTTTACGAATTTTTAAGGAAGCAAATACGTAATCTAATGTATGCAGATATCCTTGCAACGTTCTTGCCGTTTGAACCTTCGATATAATAACGATAATATCACGTATTGTATAATGTACATTTCGTAATATCAATGTTATTATCGTTATCGATTAGAAAATATATATTTCGTCTATCCGTTAATCAATATAATTTCGTTCAGGCGTATTTTCTCTCAATGTTCGAGCGTCCGAGTTTCTTCATTCGCGTGCGATTCATGTGGGACATCATCGCGTACATGCCGGGTATTGAGAGCAAAAGGAGATAGAGTCTCATAAAAGTCGGCATGTGAAATGCGAAATTCCACGAGTTTGGTAGAGCTACGGAAAATTTTTCGGTCTCTTCGAAGTACGGTATGTTTCGTAAAATGATTATTCCCTCGCAGAGAAAACCGAGAGGATAGAGGGGCATCCAAATGGTGTATCTCAACCACGTGAGAAACCCGATCTCGACGTTCAACAATTGCGTTATGTAGTAAGGATATCGAAATACTTCGACTAAACTCCATACAAGAAAGACGTAGAATATCACAGGTTTCGTTTGCATTCGCGGCTCCGCTTCTACCATGCAGAAGAGAACAAATCCTCGACCGGCAACTTGGAGAAACGCGACTAGAGGATTACCCTTCGTGTAACCAAACATCGGATGCATAACTTCCATAAATTGAAGCAACTGGAGAAACTTCATCGCGTTTCCGACGCTTGCGTAAGTCTCGGCCATTGAGTCTGAAAAAAAAAAATTCGTAAGATAAAAAATCATCGATTTCGGAGTTGTAAACTCGCCAAAAAAAATTTTGTTTTGCTGACCTGGACCCTCGCGTGAATATCTGATACTCATTATTGTGAGTACATAGAGAAATCCGACAAATTGGCACAAGTTGTAAAGAACCAGATAAACCTTCTTGAAATCTTCTGGACGCATGGGATATGAGTAAAAAAAAATTTATTCAATTTTTAATACATCTTAAAAAAGGGAAAATCTTTGTTTTTTCTGTACATTACCTTTCCTGTAGCCCATCTCTTCCTTGTAAAGTTTGTCATACATATCAGGATAGTCCTGTCTTACATCGCGTTTCTCATCGTCGTCATCCATATCCTCACTTTTCCACTTGTCGAAATCAATCTTGAGCCACGGCGGCTTTGATGGAGCCGCCGTCAAACGAGTCCACCAACCGCTCGTCTGTTTCCTCAGGAGAAAATCTACTTGTCTATCCACTATTTTGTAACTGCTTTCCTACGGTCATTTGGACATACGGAATTAAGATCTTGTAGAAATACATATTGATAAAATCACAAATTTGCAACAAACTAAAAAAACTTACCTTGACGTTAACTGATGTAAAGAAATTGAGCAAAAAACCATACTGATTGGGACCTCTCGCACCTTGTCCATGGGCAATAAATTTAAGTTGTCCCGGTTCCAAATTAACCTCAGGATCCTGCAGAAGCAATTTTTCTGTATTGAACATTTTAAAATTAAATTATTTAAAAAAAAAAACGTCTTTTTTTTACCTTGACATCGGTTAAATCCACCTTGAGCGTGACGTCGTGCTCGGTTTGCGCCCAATAAACAAACGGAGTCAACATATCCGGCATTATTCCTGAGTAACTCTATATGTAAATTAACTTTCTTTTTTTCACACGCGATAAAATGATCTCAAAAAACGTCGAAGTTAATCGGCAAAATTTATATAAAATTCTCGTAGCCAAACATATCAGATTAATATCGGTCTAAACTAATTGAGGCAAAAATTTCACCGGCTTATATACCGATATCGCATATCTGCAATGATGTAACGAACAACACAGTTCAATTATATCTTATGTATTCGCGATTTTATTATTTCACGATCGCGCAAATAATCACAGAAAATACGACGTTCGTACGCGAGAGAAACAAGACTCCCGACTGAGAGTGACTGAGAGGGAGTTGATAGTAAAGGCCATAGAGGCGGTTTTTCCCCCCTCAATCCATCTCACACCCCTCGACGCAGTTCGTCGATTTTTCCCACACCCTCCCAAAAGTAATTGCGATTCGCTGTCGCTTCAACGTATTATAATATCATACATTATTTACTCAATTGATCAGATACAATCGATTGTTCACATGTGCATTGTTATTATTTATAATTTATTATAAATCAATAAAATTGTTTTCGATTGACATTTGATCTTTTTGGAAATATATCGCGATCAATTGTTTCCGAGATTTTCTACGTGAGCGCCGGAGTTATCACGTGTCGGTGAATAAACAGTACGAAAAATTCGGCATTGGTGCATCAAAGTGAATTAAATGTTAACGAGCTCCTTGTGCGATGAGTGCAGAGGAGATTTTTCAATTGGACACATGGAAAGGAGATTGGGGGTTGTCATCGGTTGATACACACTGTCTACAAGTTTTGGTGAGTTGCGAAACGAGGTTAGATTTTTGGCAAGAAAATTAATTGCAATGTAATAAAAAAAAAAAAATTTTATCGTCTTATTTTTCCAGGCGTACGCGAAATTTTGTGGTATACCATTGAAAATAAATCCATCATGCGATCCATTCAGAACTCCAAATGGACGACTACCGGTACTGCGGTACGGAGCCCAACGTCTCGACTCCATACAGGACATGATAGAGCTTTTCCGTCAGAAAAATTATAGTCTTGAATACAATTTGAGTCCCAAACAATGTGCCGAAGTAATGGCCTACGATCACATGCTAAAGGACAAATTACATCCTGCGCTCCAATTCATATGGTGCTTTGATGAGTATTTTAATTTTTTAGTAACATTAACATTATTGTTTTTGCAAAAATTGCGTTAATCAGATAAAATTTCCAGGTGGATAGATCACGGAAATTTTACGGAATTAATGAGACCATGGTATGCCAAAGCTGTGCCGTTTCCTCTGAACTTCTGGTATCCCGGAAAGTATGAGAACGCGGCACAAATTTTGATGGAATCAATGTTTCCCAAGGAGGACAACAAGAACGCTATAGAAAATAAGGTTTGTCTCCTCTACCAAAGACTCAATGACAAAATTATTACAAGTATCTCCTCAGATGCAATTTTATTGGCCCTAATGCAAAAACACGTTAAACCATTGGTACAGAAACTATAATACGACTTTATGCAAAAAACGAAATAATGTTGCAATAAAATTGGTGATCGTTAATGCAATGAGTTTCAGATTTAATTGCCATAACGAAACGTATTACCGTTGCTAATTACATAGAAAAAAAAAATGTATGAAAAAATGTCTCAGTTTTTCTTTCGTAATATTTTATTACCAAATATTAAAATCGTTTATTGGATTTTTTGTTTCGACATCCGCGTTTAATACTTTGGATTTTTTTTTTATGATCCAACAAAAACTTTATTGACGATCGATAAAAATTCTCAGGTATACTCGGAGGCACAAAAATGTCTGACGCTATTGTCGACGAGATTGGGAGAATCGGAATATTTCTTCGGCAACCGTCCGACTGCGTTGGATGCGCTCGTGTACTCCTATTTAGCTCCGTTGCTCAAAGCTCCACTGCCAAATCCAGCTCTGCAGAATCATTTGAAAGCGTGTACGAATCTCGTTAAATTCGTTTCGCGTATATCGCAGAGGTTCTTCGAACACGATTATCAGGCTTACGAGAAGATCAAAGCGGCGGAAGAAGAGAAAAAATTGAAGGAAGACAAAGATCGAGAATTTCCGAACAAACGCAGAAATCAATTTCTCGCTGGAGTCTTTGCCGTTCTCGCGATGGCCCTGTATGCCGTGTCGACTGGAATTATAAAGGTATAAAAAAAAGGTTAAAAAATTCACGAAAAGATAAACGAAAAAATAAAAACCGTTGTGGTATATTGAAAAGTTCCACCTTATCGCGGAGACGAGAAATAAAATTCGCACTGTACAAAGTCTGTTAAAAAAGAAACATTGCAATGATTCGACTGTAATTCGTCGTGATCGTTAATTTACCGGGATGCATTAAAATGTATAAAAACGATGGAAGAACTCTTCAACAGCACGGTTTTTCAACCGCCATATAATGTACAAAGGAAAAAACAAAGAGTTGAAGCAATAGTCTTGTTTATAGGTTCTAGCGTATTTAATAAAGCACAGAAAGTTTATTAGAATCCCTCAGAGGAAGAGAAGAGGTGAGTATGAATGAGACTATCGATAGGTAACGAAAAATTCCCTTTAAACAAAAAATATGGTTAATATCGTAAAAAAAAAACTACATTCCCAAAAATCCTGCGTCCCCTTCCTTCAAAATATTTTGGTGATTCATTTTAGATTCCCGATCGATCTAAACCTTCCCGGCGCGTTAACAAGTACCCCGATTTTTTCGACCCGAACCAACCTTTGTGGCTCTACGATCATTTGTATGCCGATAAGAAAAATTTAAATCACGGAGAGTAGTCCTCGATCCCAAAAGTTAGAAACACCGAATGAGCAAAATAGATTTTTATTTTTCATTATTTTTGTGACTTGACTATTGGTGAGAAAAACAAAAATCGGTAACATTTGTTAAAGGTATCAATAGCGGACGATGAAATGTTGGACGATCAAGAGGATTATATGATGATCGAACCGGATGTGGATGAATAGCAGGAGATTTTATGCAAAAATAAAAAAAATACAAATCGTAATAGTTAATAAAAAAAACGCTTCATTTACGACAGTTTTTCATTTCAATCTGTGATACCGCGGTATTTATTCGTACGGAACGTGCCTCGTTGCCGATTTAATTTTGTCATCGTACAACGTCGTCAAATAAATACCTATATATATAATATATATATTATAATACATCAGTAGAAATATCACACGAGGTATCTTCCAATAAATATTTTGGTTACGAGCGAATAAGAGTTGCCGAGTTCATTTCTTCAATTGTTGTGCCGATGCTTGTACCGCGAAACTATACCGTTCGTTCCCAACAGTATCTCTTCCGCGAAACTTTCGAAATTATGGATAGTCGTGCCGCCGAGAATAATTTTCGTGCCGGGATTCAGCTTATTCAAGTTGTAAACCGCAAGACTCTCCTCGTAAGTCGTGCCACCGACCATGAAGACGATTACGTCTTGCGGCCTGTCGACAACGAAAAAATCACGAAATTAATATAATCAATACAACATCATTCTGACGACCAAAAGAGGGAAAAAACGATCAGAACTGACCTTTTAGTCATAATCATGTTGCCGAGATATGGGAATGTTTGGGTATTTAATTTTCCTTTCAACAAATCTTCGATTGTCTCGCTGAGTAACGGCGTATGCTGCGTGTATATGTTGTCAACTCCGCTGAGGCCTTTGAACAATTTTTTTGTGATTTTCGCAACGGCTTCGCGATCGAACAAATTCATTTGTCTGCTATTTGCTCCGCTGTACTCCAATACACCGTATACGAGCTAAAAAAATAAAAAATATTTAATTATTATTGCATTTTTGTGAAAAAGTAGTTTCGGGGAAAGATTTAACGGATATGAGACCTTTGTATATCTTTCCGGAACTTCACGTTTCTTCAGCATCTCCAATAAACCGGTAATGTCGTTGTTGGAGTGTTTTTCGTAATGCAGAGCGTACAGCATTACGAGACGCGTCGCATCGATGTCCCGAACTTTCGGATCGTTGATAAGCTTCTTAATCTTTTGTAACTGATTGGAATGTTCGTTCTGACAACTGAGCTCTTGTTCGGTTTCGGATACTTCGAGCAAATTATGTTTGCCGACGAGTGTCGAAAGCTCACCGACAACGGTAACGTGTTTCGATACGGTTCCGGACATTTTCTTAAAACGAGGATAAGTCTCAACGAAATTTTTCATGTCCGCTATACTCTCGACTTTTTGATGCTTCTTCGCTTTCCGTTGAAAATCTTCCATAAGATCTTTGATCGTTTGGCCGATCTCGCCGAAGTTTAGGTACAAATTCTGTGCGAACAAAATTATAAACGTGAGTAATACGTAAACGTATCGCAATACGATATAAGTTAACCGAAGAAATTATTTTTTTTTTTTCACAAAGGCTCACCGTAGCGTAGAATTCGTCGTGTTCGGCGCTCATCACGACTTCTCTGAGTTCTTTCGAAATTCCTTTGACGTTAGAAAGATCTACTCGATTATTATTTATTGTCAAAAGTTCGTGAACCATAGCTTGATAGGTCCACTGATTCAACAACGGCGTTACCGGATCGTCTCTCCTGTCGAGGATAATTAAAATGGGATCCGAGTCTTGTCGAAATTTGAACGAATTCGATTCCTTCGTCAGTACTTCGCGTATATTTTCCGCCAATCTCTTCGCCATTTTCGAACTGTTTTGGTAGCGTATGTACGGACATTTCTTGAGAGACAATAGAACTGATATTATTCCTTGACAAGTCCTTTGCAAGTGCGCGGGATTCCAGGATAGTCCTGTCGATAAAAGAAAAACATCGATATTGTGAATGGCTGTGATACGAGTTTCCAAGAAACAATCGAAAGAATCAAATTTTATTATAGAAAATAAAACATAAATAAAAAATTAATTTTCTCATTATATAGAAGTCAATTGAATTTCTTCTGATAAGTAAAAACGCATTTACATAGCAATGAAATAACAATTCCCTTTCAGAAACTTCAAACCAAAATTAGCAAGAATCTAAATCCAAAGTGTTGTTTGTTAATTGCGCTTCAGCATTAATATTTAAATTAAATTATCTCTGAACATAAATATAATTTTTTTTTACTTTATCTCACGCTATTTATTTACAAGAAATCACTCAGAAATATCACTGTTAGTAAAGATAATGAAACTGTTTACCCTGTGCGCATCCTGTGATGCCGAGAGAAAACAAATGCGGATTAATCGCCAAATAATCCGCGTAATACTCGTGAACTTCTCTGACGACTTCCTGTTCATCGCTGTCAGCGAGAAGTTTGATATCGGCTTTTGCTATAATGTTACTAAAATCTGAAAAATAAATAAAAACAATTGCGTTATCATTTTTTTTTCCATATAACTTGACGATCGTAAATATCGTAATGGAAGTTTACTGACATATATAATACACTCCATATTTTGGTGATCTGAGTTCGTTGCAGAGTAGCGCAACATTTTCCTTTGTTGGCCTTATAAAGACGATGCATTTAAGATGTTTCAAACCTTCTCCTCTCACAGCGGCGTCGATTTTTTCAAAGAGATACACTTCTTTCATCAAAATTTCGGATTGACTGTAAACTATGCTGATTATGCTGGTCTGTTGCAACATTAAAAAAAATAAAGCACTTCGTTTATTCACGATAATTGAATAACAAATGACAAAGCGTCGTTGGGGGTTTTATCGGGGATAATGACGTACGAGCGATTTGACAGATGGGGATAACCTAAAAAAACAACAGTAATATCGCACCGTTTGTTTGTCCATCAAAAGTACTTTCATTCCCGGACCGCTCTCCTCGGTCATTCGGGTAATGTAAAACTTGAGTGCCGCAACGACATTCATTTTTCGTTAAAAAAAAATGCCTTTACTTTCGCGAATTTATTTATTTCATCTTTATGGTTTTTCGTCGATTATCGCTCTCTCGCTGACGTAGACGACTGTGGGAGTCGCGATAAACTGCGTGTAAACATGTGAGAACCCAACGGGCGCATGTGCGCCCCGGCGATAGGCGATAGATAGAAAGGAGAAAGGGAAGTTCTCCGATTTATACGGTGCGGGAAAAAGATTGTGTATTAAAAATAAAAAAAGCGAAAACAAAAGTTTGCGATTTCTGTTAGAAATTTTTTTTTATTTATTTTATTTAATAACAAAATTGTTTTAAACTATCTGCTCAGTCTAAGAAACAGGGCGTGTCTGCACTCGCGTGGTCCCGGCGGCATGTATTTGTCGTAAAAATCTTGAATGAATTCCTCGATCTTGAAGCCGAACTTTTGATACAATATCAACGCCGGATTCGTCGCTGATACGTGAAGAGTTACATCCTTTCCCATACATGTTTGTATCAAGTGATATAGCATGAATGTGCCGATTCCGGATTTTCGCCATTCGGGACGAGTCACGAAGAACGATATGTAAGCCTCGTTGCAGCCCACGTCAGGCACGAGAATCGCGAAACCCACCAACAATTTTTTGTAGAGAACGACACAACTGAAGTCCGGATACTGAAGGCATTCGGTCACTGAAAAGATAAACGATCCGTTAGGCAAAAATATATAAGCAAAAAAGTTTGATTTTTTTTTTAACAAAGCAATTATGGAAAGAAAAGCTATGAATTGAATTATTTACGTTAGTAAAAACGATGATTTTTAATAGAAAATCAGATATTTTCTTTTATTGTGCTCTTCAATAATAGAAAAGAAAAAAAAATGATTTTACGATCATAAGCCTCACTTACGATCTATTCCCGGCCAGAAAAATTGACTGCATAAACTATTCATAGCGGGAATGTGGTGCGGACGAACGTAGCAGTAATCAATCGTTCCCTGTACGGGAGGTTCCCAGTTAGAATTATTTCTGTTCGCTTTCGCGCATAATTCGCCCATTACTCTGAGCCATAGAGGTTTAGAAGTCGCGTCTCTCCTTATGAAAGGTTTTAGAAGCCGGTTGGTATAAGGACTGTGGACCGCCGCTGGCTCGTGGTATCCTTGCAACCGTTGTTCGAAAAATCCATTCAAGTTCTCGCAGTAAAACCTGTCCAGGACGCGATTGTTGTACTTGTGAACTTTTCTATCCATTTCGTGATTAACGCTGAAGCGATCGATGTCGAAAAGGGGCAAACTATATTCTCGTTTCAATTTTCGAACTGCAAGCTTCCGATAAATACGGCGAATCGCCGGAGTAAGCGAATTCAAATCGGATTTGTTTACGCTTTGTAACAGATAAGACTCTTCGTGTTGACTCATTCGCGGCCTTTTTTCAGCTATAATACGAAAAAAAAGGGAAAATAGAATTTTTTAATCATGTTTATGAAAAAAAAAAAAATATGCTCTATCGAGTTTCGATTAATTCTGGAATTACAAACCGGTTACGGGTTTTCTTTTCCAAGGCCAGTCTCTCCGTGTTTTTATCGTAAAAAGAGACGACGGTGTTTCTTTGATCGATTCCGAACTATCGCTGCTGTCTTCGTCCTCGGATTGCTCCTGATCGTCGCGTTCCGGCGCTTTTTCAATTTTGTCATCGACGTAATTTGTCTGATTGAACATGCCGTTCATCCACTCGGGTACGAGATTGTTTAGCATGTGAGAAAACGGCGCGCTTCCGCCGCTGTCCGGCTGGTCGTTTTCATTTTGAACGTTTCTGATCATCTCCGCTATCGAGAGGGAATCCTGCCGATCGTTCAGCTCCAGTCTATCTTCCATGTCCAACATATCCAAGTCCGCTGAAAACGAATTTATCATCGTGAAGATTAACTAGTTATTGAGATACATTTTTTTTTCTGGTTCCGTGTTCTACGAGAGAAACTAAATTGCGTGAAAATTTGCGCTGGTTATACCGGGTATATCATCGTCAGCCATAAGAAAGTCCGAAAGTATTTCGGTCGGTTGAACATAAGCCCGCGAGTACATGGAAGGGGCCGATGTTCTTGTTCCATCGGTAGCGCAATTGCTATCTTCGCCTACCGACATACTGGACTCCGAGGGCGTCGGACTGCTGTACTGTTTGACGCAAATTTTCGGCTGACCAACAGCTTGCTTCTTGCGCTCCAAAACTAACTTCAGATCTGTAAAAATAAGATCATTTATAAAGATTCAAAGACGAATTTGCTACTGCGATCCCGTATCAAGTTGAAAAAATTGGTTACTCTTCTCTATCAATATTTCAGGTGGATGATTGTCCGCTAATCGCCACCAGCCTGATTCGCCGAGCTCTACGGTTCCCGATTTGAAAAATGTACCGCTGAAATGCGACAACGTTCCGGATATCGTTCCAATCCAATTTTTCTTTCGTTTTCTGAAAAACACAAAATACATTCAATACTTTTATACGTTTCAATTATTCAACATTCAATACGAAATTGCATTATTCTCAAAAAGCAATTGTAATTCACAAATAATTGCAGGAAAATTTCAATGGATGTTAAATCATTTTGGAATGTGGACATTTTTTTATCAGTGTTTAACATTACATCATTGTTGCTCTGTTGTTAAATAACAAAATTAATCTGTTAATTAATCAAATGGAGTTTGTATAATTTATATTTCTCACTTACAATGGAAATCTTTTTTTTTTTCAAATTATTGGTACTTTTCACTCTCATCAAATTACAAACGCCATATTTTGTTACCAGTATTGTTTTGTATTGTTTCTAGTAAATACAATGGAATAATAATACAAAACCAACTATATGTAAAAATATAAAACTAAGGTGTTAGCGTTGGTTGTTAATTTTTTAAAAGACAGTCGTTGATAACTTTGTATTTCATTGATGACTTATCATTGACGGAGCTTTTTTTATTGCGGCATTGATTAGGCGCTGTACTAAGCTTCGTAATATATTTTTAACAATCTCAAAGGTACTTACACTCCTCTTTGAAATAAATTATCCCAGTTGCGATCCACAAAAGTACTTATATCCGATTTCCAGTGAAAATATCCTCTTTTACTTATGCCGCTGGATTTTTCTCTCAAATTATACAGCGTCAATGCAAGAACGCCAAACCAGGATAACTTGTCTCTTGCCAATACTTCGCCCATCGGACTGCACTCTTCGCACGTTAGATTGAAGAATATATCACCGGTCAAGGGGCTCGGAACACCACCGCGTTTTAAACACGCAACATGTATTTTTTTTGAACATATTCCCGTACAACGTATCCCGGGCCTCTCGTAGGGCTCGCAAGGTTCCGAACAATATTTACAACTTTCCAAATCGTCGGAATCCATCTCGGATTCGCTCTTGACAAACATTTGTTCTGTTCCCACTTTTGTCGATGTCATTGTTAATTATTTTGTTTTATTACGCGATGTATTTTTGTTTTTATTTTTCGAGTAAACGCGTACTAACGAACGGAGAGGTTAGTTGATGGTCATCGTGTATCCAATAGAACGCGTATTACAGAATTACGAATCATAAAATAATTTTTAGTTTTTATAGGAATGGGCGATTGAGACATGAATTGTTTAATTCTTTTATGAGTTGTTTGTTGTTTGTCGATTAGATCAGCCGGTCTCGACCGGTTTTGACACGTACTGATCATCACGTGGATCAGCTGCTCGGTTGCCAGTGATACTGATAGAGTGGCGTAGTATATACAACTACTATAAACACGTGCGACGGCGAATGAGAATTACAACCGTTTCGACGAATGAGTTAATTTTTCGACTCCACTTGGCAGGCAGAATGCCGAAGTGTTATTCAACTGAAATTGGGTCGAAATTATAAACAACGGGATAAGCAACTGATACAATTCATGAACATCCCTTGAAACGTCTATATTAAACGTACCGAAACGTGAATTTCAGTAATGCATCGTGCAACAAAGCACAAAAGATCGTAACTGCGTAAGCGATCTATATAGCGTCGTCTGGGATACTGTTGTCAAGTAAATACACAATGCGTTTAATGACAAATAATTTCTAACTTCACAATGAAATTCTGACGTTTTCTTAACTGTGTTTTGAATATAGTATAGTACTACGTTCATATCGGCGACAATGTCCGCGGCGGTACTTCAATCTCGAGTTTTATACGGGTTAAAGACCGACGTCGCTGGGAATGCACATTACATTAGCGATTCGGATGTATTGTACCCCGTTGGCAGTGCACTGGCCATTCATAATTTTTCTCAACGTCGGCAAAGACTACTTCGCTTACCTGACAAACATCAGATTAACATTATTGCAGTTACACCTAACAAGTGAGTTTCAGAGGATTGTTCGTAAAGAATTATGCAATTTATATCAGGATAAATTAATAAATGACTTAAATACTTATATTAATTATTCTATTAATTTTCATTCATCGATAATCGGCGATAATCGACGCAATCCATTTTGTTGAATAATGCTGATGCCTTTCCAATACTGTTTTTTTTTTGTTTATTGTCATACCTGCAACCGTGAAAATACCGCGATAGCAAAAAACAATTAAACTTACCGACAAATATTATTGTGAAGAAATATGCAATCAATAGATGTTTTTTAAAAAGTTTGCGTTCTCAATTATTTTCATGATATATGTAAATTATTGTTAATACAATTCTCGAAAAAAAAAAATAAAAAATTTTTTTACAATCCGCGTATTTATCGCTGAATTTTTCCCCAAGGAAATATGTCGCTGTGTGCGAAATCGGCGAGAAGCCGACGATCAACATCTACGATCTTCAGACTCTCAAGCGAAAGAAATCGCTCAGTATCCCGTACGACGCTCCAGGAGTCACAAAATTTACTTGTATCGCGTTCAGTTTCGACAGTCGTTCGTTGGCCGCGGTGACGGGCGAACCGGATCAGACGATGTTGTTCTACGCGTGGGAAAAGGGCAAAGTCGAGTCTTCCATCAAAGTCGGCAATTCGCAAAATCCTCAATCCACCGTTAAATATATAGCGTGTAATCCTGGCGATACAGGATGCCTCGCACTTGCGGGACCTTACGTATTCAAATTTCTCACAGTTTCCGAAACAATTTGGCGTCCCTACGGCTTTGCGAAAGCCGATAACATTCTCGTCTGTTCGCTCGCGTGGCTAAACACCGATCGTCTACTCGCCGGTACCCGCGACGGTCGTATACTCTATCTGGAAAACGGCGATCTAAAGAACATTTACAAAATGTCCGAAACAAATTTTATGAATTTAAAAATTCGCGAGGAATACGTCATGCAGACGACAGCCTCGCAGACGAGTATCTTGGATTGTAGTGACGACGGAATTTGGGAACACGACGTACGGAGTCTCGTGTCGTTTCCGCGCGGTTTCGCTTTTGGTTTTGGCCTCCGCACCGTCGTGGTATACGAACGCGAGGGACAACACAAATACACAAAAAGAAACGTCTTCGCGGTACCGACGCAAGTATCGAAAAATTCCAGCGACGATCTTTACCAGATAAATTCCATCAACCCGAACTCGAGTTCCGATAGTTTACTCGTTACGACTGGATGGTCGCAGTTGTTCTACGCTAAGCTGTGGGGTCCGGATATGCTAATCGACAAGGAGCCCCAGAGTCTCGGCGTCATGGGTCAACAGTTGCATCACGGATCGATCGGCGGTCTCTCCATTTGCGCCTGGAAATCCGTATTCATGACATGCGGCGAGTCCGATCGCAGCGTGAGAATATGGGACTACGAGACGGAGAATTTAATTATGATGAAGCAATATCAGGAAGATATATGTTGCGTGGCGCTTCATCCGATCGGTCTCTTCTGTCTCGTCGGTTTCAGCGATAAACTCCGATTCATGAGTATTCTTATGGACGATCTATTGACGATGCAGGAAATTCCTGTAAGAAATTGTCGTACAGTTGCTTTCAGTTACGGTGGGCATCTCTTCGCTGCCGTTAACGGAAACGTAATACAAATTTACACGACAATCGGCTTCTCGAATCGTTATCTTCTCAAAGGGCATACAGGAAAAATAAAGGGCGTTGTTTGGTCGCAAACGGACATGAAACTCGTCAGCATAGGAAGCGATGGAGCAATTTACGAATGGGACATGAGCGACGGTAAGAGAAGTTCCGAAGTTATTATAAAAGGCGTAACGTTGAACAGCGTTGCGCTAATGGCCGACGGGGTAACGGCTTATTGCATCGGAAGCGATAATAAGATAAGAGAAATTCGGCATAACGCCGTAACGAGGGCCTACAGCCTACGCGACATGGAGATGGAATTTTTAACAATGGGAAAAGACGATTTTACGATTTTCGTAACTTGTCCCGGTGGTGTAATCGTAAGTTTGAAATGTCCGCTTCAGATGCCTCTTGAATCAACTGAATTTCATTTGCACTCCGCCGATGTTACGAATATGTGTCTGTCGTTCGATGAACGACTTTTGATATCGACGGCGAAAGACGGCACGCTGTGCTTCTGGCGAATAATGAAGTCTGAAGGTGTGCCGATGAGTCGCGACGGTGAATTTACGTACACCAACGAGGTGCTCATAGGCAAAGGCGATCTTGAGGACAAAGTTCAAACGATCAAAGAGCAGAGCGTGAGAATGCGGGAATTGGAGACCGAACATGCGTACAAAATGCGACAGACGGAGGTTCAGCACAATGACAAGATACGCGATTTGCACGCTGGTTACTGCGAAGCTATCGAGGAATTGAGAGACAAAATTGAAAAATTGCAAGAAGATCGTACCAACGAGTTGAACAACATAAACGTCGAGATAGTGAAGATGAAAGCGTCACACGAGGAGGCAATGCAAAAGATGGAAATAAATTACGATGCAAAATTGATAACGGAGTACGACAAGTATCGGGCTTTCGAGGAGCGTAACAATGCGATGAGAGAAGACTACGAGAGGCGATTGGAGGAATTGGCGAAAAAGGATGCCGAGGAGCTCGAGAATGTCGTGAAGAAATACGAGGCACTTATACACTCGAAGAATTTACAATTGGAAGAGACTCACGAGGAGATGGCGCATCAGGTTCGCGTGCACGAAAAATTAAAGGAGCAAATCGAAGACGACGCCGATCGCGAAATCGTCGAGATTCGCACGAGTTATGAGGCCAAAATACACGACGAGAGGCAGACAAATTTAAAGCTCAAAGGCGAAGCCGGCGTTTTGCGAAACAAATATTTTGCGACGCGCAAAGACACGGAAGATCTCAAGCGTCAGGTCGTGCAATTACAGAGCGAACAGTTACAGTTTCAAAAAACAATACAGGAACTTGAGAGAGACGTGTTGGATCTTAAAAAGGAAATTAATGAAAGAGACGTAACGATACAGGACAAGGAAAAACGCGTTTACGATTTAAAACGCAATAATCAGGAATTGGAGAAATTTAAATTTGTTCTGAATTACAAAATTCGCGAGTTAAAGAGTCAAATCGAGCCGCGCGATCAAGAGATCAAAGAGCTCAAGGAGAAAATTCGCGATATGGAAACCGAACTCGTGAATTTGCATAAAACTAACGTTAGTCTCGAATTACAGTTGAATGAATTGCGGGAAAAATTGGGCGGTTCAAGACGCGAGAATCAAACGGAAGCGGCGCGTAATCGAAGATGCCAACAGTTGTTGCGAAAAATCCGAGTTGATTTAGCGGACGCTGCTGGATTAATTCAGGAGCCAAATGCGCTTAAAGCCGCGGTGATCGGTCTCTATAATTGTTACAGTGCGAATGATGAATTTTTGCGTAGCAGAAAATCCGATCTGGAAGCTCAGTGCGAATTTGCCACGCAGAGAGATCATTTAGAGCGAACCGTGGATTCTCTACGAAAACAAGTATTTCACGAGAGCGGCGGAAGCGACAAAGAAGTCGAGAAAATGATGGAAGAAAACGTTGTATTGATAGTGGAGATAAACGCCTTCAGAGAAGAGCTGAAAAAAGCTCGACGGCGGATATCGGAGGTGGAGAATTTGTTGGGGCTTTCGAGAGAGAAAATGGGGCCCAACGAGGCGAGAAAAAAATTATCCGAAGCTTGTCACGGTAAAGATGAAGTTAAAAGGGAATACGAATTGAAGATGCGAGATTGCGAGAGAATGATAGCGACATTGAAGGACGACATAAAAAGATTACTCGACGAGGTGACAAACTAGCGGTAATGAACTCGACGCATCGAAGGTGAATCATTGACACCGCGAGACAAAAAAGGTCAACATTCTGAAAATGCCAATTCATTGAATTCTTATCGACGCTCGAAATTATGAGAATACATGCGCATCGATAATTTAGTTAAACTATAAACCCCGAGCGTTGGGAGTAGAATTTTTTTTTTTCAATCGATGTGTACAAACATCTACGATAATATATTTTGTACTGAAAACATTTATTCAAGAGTTTGAAGAATCGATAACAGTAGTAATGTACGTCATACCTGTTACCATTGAAGAAACATGTGTATTATATTTCTGATTAAAATCGTAGAATGACGATCTAAAGTACGAATGGTATAATGGCTTTACGATTTTTCGGATAATTCGAAAATTCTTTTTTGTAAAGTTTGTGCTTTCCTAGCGCCCAAATGGTCATCTGATAAGCTCCGGCGAAGGCGAAGAGACCCGCTGTAACAGAGGAGTAAATAACGACATAGTGATTTGATGTCACGCGAGAATAATCGAGAAACTCGTCGCAAATATTGTGTAACGGAGTACTTTACCTGGAAGACACTTTGTCATCATCGTGAAACCGATCCAACTTCCTACTTCGTAAGTATAATTTGGACAGGAAACAAAGTTGAATAATGCAGTCAGAGGATTTCCAGTTGGTACGGGAATCTTTCTCACGGTTGTACCCGGTGGCCTCAAGTTTCTCAAAGCAAGATGAATGCTCAGATTTCCCAATTCGCAAATTACAAATATTGCCAAACCGGCTAAGGAGAGTCCTTGGCAAGGAGCCGTGTACTGCGGATGATTTACGTGATACGCAACGTACATAGCAAACAACCAGTAGTATGAGCAATTTTTGAATAAATTTCTCAACGGCATTGTCGCGTGACTAAAACGGTGAACGAAGAGTGTTTCTAGAAGTCGCTTTGCGTAATGAACTGTCCAACACGCTGCTGCCCAGCTGCAAAAACGTAAATTGCTCTTTGGTAATGTCAAAGCATTTCAATTTATTTTTATAAGTCACAACCACATAAATAGATGATGTGCAGATTATTTATCAAGAAAAATTGAAAAATCGTAATTTCGCTATTATTGAATATTTACAAATTAAGCTGTTGCCCAGCTGCAAAGAAAATGCATCCTTTGGCAATGTGGAGCTTTTTGGCATTTTTTTACTATCATTATAATTGCAATAATATGGAATATGCAGATTATTTATTTTCTCAAATTAGAAAATCACTATTGAAAAATTGTCGAATATTTGTTAATCGATGATTTCAAATATTGAATGAAAATGTTGAGTAATGGATCTATTCTACTGTAATACTATTTGGCAAGAAGAAATTTACATATTGCTACTATTAAATAAATCAATATATTAACTGTTAAGAAGATATATCCCACATTGTTTTACATGTAAAGCAGAGTCAGGGTCAGTACTTTCGATGAATTGCAAATTTATTTTGATTTATATTGCACTGGTAATTAAACTAAATTATATTTAATAATCTCGTCAAAAATTTGTTATCATTATTTTCAATGGCAGAGAAATATTGTACTTTGTAAATTTCTCCACAAATAGCGTACCAGTCTAATAGTATAAAAATAAATAAAAAAATTGTTTTTTAACGATTATTTTTTTTAATATCTTAAAAATTGATTTTTTATATTTCTGTGAGCAATTTGATAAACTTACTGTACGACAGGTGCCATTGTGTCTCCTACAGTGCCGTAGAAGATCCATGGCCTCTGATAAACCCAAAGATAGACTAGAAGAGGTCCGGCGTATTCAATGAGAAAAACAGTTTTCCAGCCAATTTGCGGCCCCAGATCCTTGTAGTACAACTTTGATCCGGCTCTCAGTCCCAAATTTCCAATGGTTTCAGAATCCGCCAAAGTTTTGCCTTTGACTTCCAATCGCAAATTTTGTCGCTGTACATAAGGCGCTTTTTTCGCTTTGTACAATTGCTGCTTTACGTCACCGATTGTACTGGAAGAATTGACCTATGTAAGGAAAAAGAAAAAAAAAATCGATTATCTTTTTTCGAACGTCAGTGCGCATCGATTATGTCGGAAAAAAAGGTTTCTTCTCACATCTCTCAGTGACGATTAGACGAATTTATCGAATGAAATATATACTCACATTGACAGTCGCAATGGGTTTGGAATTTTTTCCCACAACTTCGATCTGCAATTAGGTAAGAAATGTTATGACACAACAATACACGATTTAATAGCGTTTTCATTAGATTAGCTATCGCAAAGTTCTTTTTTTGAGCAACAATACCTCCATTGTTGTTAATGAGGGAGAAAAAAACGCGACTTTGCCGTACAACAATTCCGAACCGTCTGAAGTCCAGTCGCCAGTCGACACTGGAATGAAAAGCGACACATACGAGCGGTCGACGGGTGCGCCACTGTCGCTTGATGTCTTCATTGCGTGGCCGGCCGGAAGATCGTGACGAACATATTTTTTTTTTGTTTATTAATCATAATTCCAATGACATTGTATGACATTGTACTTCGGTAATTGTAGCGTTATTCTTGTCATTTATAGATTCATTCAATGATATTGAAAAATATTATTATTTTTATTGCAAAATTCAGCAGCTTCTGTATTAACCGTTGATTTCCTTGTTTTCGTTTTTTGATTTTTCATATACTCTCGTTATAAAATATTATCTATAATATAAGATGCAAAATTGCAATGCAAGATTGAAAGCGTTTTTTTAACGATGTTTTGCTATCGAAGCAAGCATGTGAAAATTTCAACGTGTAATGAATGCGTTGAGTAAGTAAGCGAAAAATGACCTTTGATCCTAACTGCGCTTCGAGGCGTTGCGAGAATAAATTTGAGTACATGTTGTTACGAAAAAATTACCAAGGCGAACCGGTTTTTTTGTTTCAACGTATTTTCAAGCAGTCAAGTTTTTGTAGATATATTGAATATTGGAAAAATTCGTAAAGAATCTCTAAGATTCGAAGTCTCGTGCGATGAGGAATGCCGCGTACAAAAAAAATGTACTATTGCATACATGACAGTGGGTCATCGTACTCGTTCACTAATTTTCTCTCGTCAGCTAGTCTACAAAAATCGCCCACTCACTGCAATTCGTGAATATATTGAATATCCACAATGAAATTTACAAGTGTAATCGAATTTTCGTCGATTCGGCGTTAATTTATCGTCGATCCAACGTGTATTCATAGCTTTCAATTATTCGACAAATTCGACTATTGCCGTAAAAATGTGGATCTTTCACATGAAAATATGTTAATTTACAACAGTATCGAAATGTTTTGGCGATATATTTATCCGTTTGTTTATTCCGCGAATTACAAACAAAACCGTAAAAAAAAAAGTTATCTATGCGCATGCGCAATGAAAACTTCAGTAATGGCGACGGCGGTCTGACAGCCGAGACGTGTGTGTAAACAATTCTCTCGACGTGCAGTGTTTTTTTTTACAATTAGGCTGATAAAATCGCTTTATTAACGATGGGTGTCACTGTGTAAGTATCACAGATCATCAGCGACTCGTATTAATGATAAAAACGCACCCGACATTGCGTACTTTCATTGTTTTCGGATTCCACGTTTTCACCTGTTGGGGTTATCCGGGTTGTTTGGACACGCTTAACCCCCTTTTTTTTATCTATCATAATTCACGCCGGCTTTGTCAATGCAGCTTGCAGCAGTTTTCCATGACGGAGAATCGAACTGGACCTCAGACGATCGAGTTTTTGACGAAGAGAGTTCTGGCCCTTGGCGCTGTGCAGACCGGACAGTTTCTTGTCGATTGCGAAACGTACATGTCTGTTCCTCAACTCGGTGAGTCTTTCTGTTTTTCATTTTTGCTTTACTCTCAAGAATAACGCTACACAAAGGTTAAGAAATTTTTGCAAATTTCTATCTCTATCGTACGGTGATTGAAAATAAATATAAAAATGGAGTTTATTTTTTTTGGGAATTGTGCGATATTAGGAAACCATATACTATATTGTGAATACGTTATAAAAAATTCTCACGGTAGCCTTAAAAAAAATGAGTTGTAGTTTTCTGACGAGTCCTCCACATTTTTGGAGTGACGGTGAGCGCTTCTAAAAAATAAACAACTTTAACATGCAAAGATAAAAAAGAATTTACGTTTTTTTTAAAAGATTGAGTTAATAACGACGTAACAATATGGCTTCTCGATGCATCAGTTATGTATGAGATTATTGGAGAAAAAAATAAGTCAGGGAAATTCTTTATTATTTTTTTGTTGTTGAATATGTCTCGTTTTATTTGACAATAATATATGTATATATAATCTATACAAACACGCAACATTTTTGGTTCCGCCGCGATTATTCAGCGTTCGTACAAGGACAATAGTTTCTTTTTTTTATTTTCTCGTTTATCTTTACTCTTTAATCTCTAATTAGATTACAATTACAAGATCCTTCCATTCGTCGTATTCCGCGACTCTTAAGTACACACACATTTAATACAAATGCACATATCTCTATTGCACTGGCAAAAAAGTACACGTATCTCTCAACCCCTCTTCACGCATCATTCACAGTAAAATCTTTCACACCTAGACCGGCGGCACTACTTACTTTGTGCTACGTATACTCGTTTGCACACGTTTTTTCGTTTTTCCATGAAATTTCGTAACTTTTATAATTTTTCATCATTTTTTTTTTTTTTTTTTTCATCCAATTACTAGCGTTTAGTGTCACACCGACAAATAGAAAAATCCGTTGCAACGTGCGCAAGCAAGCAAATGAGCATTTTTTATACTTTAATTTTAATAAGGAAACTGATGTGTTTTTTTTTGGTGTTATTGTTGAACCTCAAAGCTGAGAACCCATTATCTTTTTTCCGTAAATATATCATTTATACGAATGATATAGATACGATAAAGCTGAAAACTCGACAATTTCGCGGTCGTTCGCGTTTGTTTTTTTTTTTTTTCGTAGTTTTTTTTAGTTCTCTAGTTTGCGATGTTTTTTTTTTTTTTAATAACGAGGATTATGATCTAAGAAAAGGTACAAACACGCTACCGTCTATGCATCATTACAAAAATATTAAAACTAGCAAGCACAGCTAGGTATATATCGATCTTTGTAGAATCTCGTCCAAAGTATTATTCTCCCTCCTTTCTCGTTGAATGATGTTTTTTTATAAGTTTATCGAAAAAAAAAAAAAAAAAATGTTCATCTTCGTTTATCATTGTGGTGTCCAGCACACTGTTTACCCTTCGATTTTTTGTTGTTTATTTGTCATAGTATAATATTTATTGTCACGAATTTATATATCGTCGTAAAGAAGAACCGGGAAAATAGCTTATTTTTTTAAACAACTTTTTCCCGGAGTGTTTTATTGTCCGAAACGGATTAGTCGGAAGATTAAGGATAACGCAGAACGTAGTCGAACGAAGGAATTTGATTAGAGCGATTATAAACGATTCTCATCGTTTGTCGTACAATTATTATCTTTTTCTTTCGTTAAATACAATAATACAATCGTGTTATTTCTATAATTTTGTTTTTAAATCACTATTCACATATCTACACGCGCGAAGACGAGTTTGCGAGTTTTTTTTTTTTTTTATTAATTTTTATTATCTTGCACACTTCTTGCGTCTTTATTCCCTACGAATATATAAACCTTCAATTCACGGAAGTGCACAGTGCAGATTTTTTGTTTGTTCGTTTGTTTTTTTTTTTCATTCAAACGATTGGCTATTTAAGATAAATGGCGAATTATATAGTACTCGAAGCATTTCGCGCGTTTACTATTCTCTCCTTGTGTAAATGCGTGTGTTTGTGTGTGTGTCGGTGTTTTTGCGTGTAAAAGTTTGTGTATCGGGGCAAGAATAGATTTTTTTAAAGCCCTTGAGCATCGAGATTGATACGCATTCGGCTAAATTAGATGTCTACGCTTTGAAATATATATATATTTATGTATATATATGTTACACGCTCTCGTTCTATCTTAAGTACACAATTGTTCTTCGATCTATGAAAAGTTTTACAAGTTTTGTAATTTTTTTTTTTTTCATCGTACAATTTAATATCGGATATGGCAGGGATATGACTTACGGATCTCGCTGATATATTGTGTTCGATCTCATAGCCGTTGCTTCTTATTCGCGACAATTCAATCTCTCAATCACAGATTCGTAATTTAGGTATAAGAAATCCTCGACCGTTAACTCGATATCGTATTATCGCGAACAACGAAATTCGCGTATTCTCGTTCGCGAATTGTTATTTTTTTCTCCTCCGTTACTCTCTTTCTCTTGCATCGTTCTTTCTCTCGCTACAAACTATACAAAAATACAAAAAATAATTTCAATTTCGAATAACCTCGAGATGAGGCGGCTAAACGATTTGCACATTCGATGAAATAGATAATTTTTCGTTAACGGCAGTGAACGTAATTCACGATTGTTTGAGCAATTTTTTTTAACGAATTCGTAGAGTTGTTGATTTTTTTGTTATTTTTTTTTAGAAAAAAAAAAAAAAAATTGACAAACGAACGATTGATTTTGAAAAATTTCACTGCCATCAACGCTTACATAATTCGATCCGGATTACGCTTATCAAACTCATTCAAAGTTCAGCCATTTTTTATTTATTTTTTTCTTAAAAATCTTGATATATATATGTATACCTAACGCTAAAGCTCTTACTCGCAAGTTTGGCAATGATTAGTATTGTCGATAGTTTTACTCCGATATAATCGCTAAGTTGAGATTGATACATTACAATCGGTAGACAATGTACATTTAAATATCTAATATTTTATACGAAATATAATATTTATTTTATTTATATATATCTACACTCGATATTGTCATATTGTTGTTTTTTTATTAATCTCTTTTTTTTAAGTCATTAGCCCGCAATTAATGTGTGGTATTAAAACGAGACCTCCAACGGAACTGCACTCTCTCGATTGGCCTGATATTAGATTTTTCTTTTTTTGCTATCCGTTTAACTTCTCGCACGCGGTCGCGTCGTTGCATGGCAAAGGTTCGCGTTATAGCGAACCTTTTCACGAGTGTTTCTCGATAACGTTAAGGAGGCTTTTATCGCAGAGTCTACACCAACGAGTACCTCAATTTTAAAACCGGTTGTTATCAACTTTCGAGGGTTATACAACGCTAATAACATTTTTGCACTAAAGAAGAGTTCGTATTATAGCGATTTATTGGTATCGATGTATTTGCAAAAACATCGTAATTGATATCAATGTCTCGAAGATTTTTTCGAAATTTTTCTTTTAATCGGAGCCGTGAGAAACTTTGGATGAATTATAAAAATTGGGCAAAAATATTGGATATTGGTTGACCTATTTTTTCGAAATTTTATCGCGATTAATGGTATGCAAAAGAAAAATTGCTCTTCGCAAGTTGGCAAAAACAATTTGCAATTTTTTAGTACTCGCATGACGAATAGCCTCCTTAAACTACTCCCGAATGCACGAAACGCGAAAAAACTACGTGAGATCTTAGAGTAAAAATATTTCGCGTGTACGATTGCCGCGATCTACAAAGTGGCCTATAAGTGTACCTTTCAAACGCAAAAAAAAAAATAAGAAAAAAAAAAGTTTCAATTCGAAAGGTCCCTGTAGAGTGATTCGACGAGAAGTTTAACCGTTCGACGAGTGGCCCACGTTAAGGATTCGGCTCAACGTCCACTTGTATATATTTTTTTTATTCATATAATAATATGCAATGTATATATATATATGTTATATTATGTATATAATGTACTTTTAATCCTTTACAATTTAAGTGTGTTTAATATTGTCGTGTTTATTATATATATAAGTTATTCACGTTTTTCTTTTCTTTTTTTTTTAAATCGTTTCTTTTAACTGTTTTTTTTTTGTTTTGTTGAGGAAGGCACGATGTATGGAAGTTCTGCCTTTCGCAATGTCGTAGCGAAATCTTCGAATAATTTTTTTTCTCGCAATAGATTACAGCGCGATTTTTTAATTAATATATATAGGATAGAGGGGGGAAAAAAATTGCGCCGCACCCGAGGCATATTCGCTTTCGCGAAGGCAAAAGTTCGTTAACTTCCGTCTCCGCTACTCTTCTCGTTCGTTTCTTCTCATTATCAGTATTATCATTATTATCATCATTATTTTTATACGATAAAAACCAAAGTGTGGACGCAACGCGACTGTGAGCGTAAAATCGAACGACCAGCGTTCGTTCACCGTTAAATCAATAAATTATTAATTCAATATTTTTCACGAGGTAGCATCACAAGTAGCAGGTCTTGTAGTATATCAACGCTACCGTATCCTTACCGTAGATTCTATACTCTCTCTCGTAGTGTACTCTACCGGGTACATACAATTTTTCGCGCTTACCACTGTCCGCGACGCTCGAAAGATTCTTGTAGAGAGTCAAATAATTCTCATCGGAATCGTCGTCAAAATTTTCGTACTTTCTTCGATATTTCTCGACGAGAGAGTCGCGGGAACGAAAAGAGCTCAGTGGAACATGAAAATTGGTGTCTCTCTCGAGTATTCTCTCGAT
Organism: Cryptus viduatorius; assembly: GCA_964006125.1. Classification (NCBI taxonomy): domain Eukaryota; kingdom Metazoa; phylum Arthropoda; class Insecta; order Hymenoptera; family Ichneumonidae; genus Cryptus; species Cryptus viduatorius. Next base: position 8,977,679 of record OZ023222.1, on the reverse strand, counting down.
ATCCAAATCCGTGAGGTCTTGCATACTCTTTGGATAGAGACTCAGCGATCTTGGATCGCGGGTTGGATTCAACGAGTAGCCGTTCCAATTTTTCGTTCTCCCGTTGCGTCTCGGTAAACTTGAATAGAGCCTCTGATCGTTGAAATTATCGGAGTTTCCCGACATATCCAATTCGCAAGTACGTTTTTTTCTCGTTCTCTTGGTCGAGGAGTTGCGGTGTCCGTACTCGACGCGATCGAGCCTCATTACCGCGTGCGACTCCATTCGCATGTCTTGATTTCTTCTGTACTCGCGAACATCAATGTTACGATGATATTCCTCGATAACATGCGTTCCGGTTGCGAGTTCCTCGTTGCTCATCGTATTATCGCTGATATAACGATCTCGGGAATGATTCAACGCGCCCGGATAGGTATGGAAGCTTGTCTCGTCGTTTGGTCCACGATAGTTCGAGCGATCGGATCTATCGAGTCGGTTTTCTTGTCTGAAATCTCGTGCGAAGATATCGCCGTTTCGCAGAACGCCAGGGCGCTGATCGTTCGAATTTTCGGCGTTTCTTCGATGGGGCAACAGACGATGGGTTTGAATGAAATTCCTAACGTTGCGACCTATTCTGCCCGTTTTCTCGGCGAATATACCGCAATATTCGGCTATTCTCTGATGACGAGATCTACGAGGTTGATAATTACGTGTCGTGAAACCGTTCGGTGGTTGACTCGTCACAGGAAGATCCCCGATGTAAAAATCGCGAGGATTTCTTCCGGTAAGATGAGGGTCAACCGGTTGGGGTTTACACGACCTTCCAAGATTACTCAGCCCTCCGGTGAGGGAGGCCTTGTACTACCGAGCATTTGCGTAATCTGGATTCATCTCGTCCAACTGTTTGCCTTTGGTCTCTGGAACGCAGCATACCACGAAACACAAACCGCACACAGCCATTGCTGCGTAAAACCAAAATGCCCCGTGAAGTCCCAGGACCTGAAAGAGTTATCGAGAGATCGAATTAATTTTGATTTTTCTCGGTCGTTATCTCAAAAAAAAAAAAAAATCATTAGAATTTATCGCGATCTTTAAAAAATGAAGGAACATCATATATGTTCATTTCTTTATGTTTCTTTTACCATTCCGCGGATGAAGTATATATATTGAAGATTCGAGGTCGCGGTTTTGGACGAATGTGTCCTTAAGGCTATCAACTCTCACCTGCTGAAAGTCCATGAAGAGTTTGATGCCCAAAAAGGCGCAGAAGTAGCTAAAACTCGTGCTGATGCTCGAGCCTAAACCGCGATACTCGAGTGGGAAGAGCTCGCCAATCAATAGCCACGAAATTGGCGATATGCCCAGTGCGAGGGCTGTGGTGAACACGAGAACGCACAGTAGGGGTATCCAGTCGTGTTGTCCCATCACAGTGGTGGTTTGGCTCTGCGACATCGAGTTGTAATAGGCGTAGCTACCGAAGCCAGCCAAGGCCAGGGACATGAAGACCGTGCTTGCTATCAGAAGTGGCAACCTGCCGACAATGTCGATGAGGAAGCCTGCCGAGTGATAATTAAAGTAAAATTTTCATTGTGAAACAATTCTAACGCCAAACAGTCAAATTTCAACAGCATTAAACGGTATCAGAAGTCTTTAAGATAAACGATGGAAAAAATCAATTGAAGACGAAGAAAAGATCATTTTTCCTTCGTATCTGGTCGAATCTTGTAGCGACAAGAGTAGTAAGGATTTTAATTACCTGATAGCAAAGACGCGAGAAGCTGTACGAATCCAATGGCTATCGTAGCCCCGTGGGGATTCATACCGCCGAGTGTCTGCCGGAATATTATGACAGCATAGTAATTGAAGGCGTTTGCGCCGGAGAATCTTTGAAAGAACATCAGTCCGCATATAATGGCTACTGGTTTGTAGAGTCTCGGTGTGATGACGCTGTTTCTGAACGTTAGTTCGTACTGCTTAGCTCTCGAGGCGAGGATGTTGGTCTTGATGACCTGAGAAAGCAGGTAGAAACGCATCGTCGTTAATGACTATGTGGTCGATCCACTTTTTTTTTCGTCTCTCCGGGCGTCTCTCATCCTATATGGAATTCGCAACGGAGTCTCGGAAAGATCAGAAAAACAAAAAAGACAATCTTACCTGAAGCTCTTGTCTGATGTCAGCTTGAGGCCCCCGCAGCCATTTCAAACTTCCCTCGGCCTCTTCGTCCCGACCGTTCAGCACAAGATAAGACGGCGTTTCCGGTATGAAAAGTGTTCCAACGAAGAGCATCGACGGTGCGATCGCAACAAGCAAAGCGCTCTGTCTCCAGTTAAGATACGAACCAGCAATGTAAGATAACAAAACACCGACTTGACTGACGACTTTCAACATCGCTGATAGACAACCACGAATTCCGGGCATCGAGATTTCCGAGATGTAAACTTGAGCCACTATTGTGATCAGAGAACAACAGAGGCCACCGATGAAACTCGTCGTGTAAACGAGTTCCACGCACGGCGCGACACCGGTTAGAATCCATGCTGCTGCCAGTGGCAAGGACGTTATTCTCAGTGCCAGACGCCTCCCTCGACGCATTATGTAGTCGCCGGTCATCGCGCCGAACCATGCACCCAGCATCGATAGAGATGCTACCCAAGAAGCTTCTTGTTCGTTCACCGAGAAAGCCGACCTTAAATAACATGTTATGTTACCTTATGATCGTCATAGAACGTTAATTACATGTGACGATAAATCAAATGTGATGTTATGAATTTTCGTAATTCGCCGGTCTTCTCATTTTCTCGTCATATACATTATAATTGTTACGATTTTACTTAATAACTTTATTTAATTTCGTCAGTATGTTCAATTTGCATCTTTTGATTTCTTATTGATCCATTAAAAAAGATATTCGATGACATCAAATTTTTCCGAGATCATCCCAAAGGTTTTGAAAGATCACCCGATTGATCAGGCCGCATCCTCATTTAGAAATGTAATTGATTAAATTCCATCTAATCGACTTCGATCAATCGTCGTTCGGTGGTCATTGGTATAAAGTTCGCATTTCCAGCCCTTCGCTTCATTTGATCTTCGAGAACTTTGTACGAGTCCTTGCGACGTTGCATAGATCGGAAAATATTGATGACTTCAATTCCCCAATCCATTGACTCGATGGCATTATCATATTTTTTCTTTCCTCCTCGCAGCTTCAAATTTAAAAATTGATGCTGCTATTCAAACTCACCAAGTGTCGTTCGTCGTGTGATAAAGTCCGGGCGGTTGGTTGGCCAAAATTGAGTCCAAAGCCGGCGACGTATATCCTTTTGCAAGTCCCGAAGACAGTGTTCCCATGGAAAGTGCGAGAGTCGCCAAAACCTGCGCAAAGCCAATGAAAAAAAAACATTTTCAAAATGTGTTCGCTATTCAATAATACTGAAATCCTATGATACACTCATAGAAAATATTTGCTTAATTCATTTAAATGTACTTTAGCATCAACCTTAAGCTTTCCAAGTAAACTTATTTGATGAAAACAATTGTCTTTAATCGCATCAACTCTTTCAAAACAATTTAACAATAATCCTTTTATTCGCGGTTTCTGCGCAAAACTTGCGAGCAATTATCATGCAATCAACTCGCCAATTCTCATTAACCGCCGGTTGAGCGTTTATCGCTCGTTGCTTACGCTCTCTTTCCCGCACTTCGCCACTGTTGCGCTCGGCATTGCAGATGTGCAACACACATAGAGAGTAAGAAGCGGATTAATTTCCTGGGTAGGACGCGGAAACGCGTTACTATATCCTAGGCGCTTCGCTTTTCCTCAATCTTCCCCCCTCAACTTTCTCTCTCTCTCTCCCTCCTCCCTATAGGGGTTCGAAGTATTCTACGATACTCGTTGAAACCTCACGCCACCCTCGTCTAGCTTCGGGCGGTATAGAGTGCCTTCTCCCTCTTTCTCGTTTCTCTCAGCATGGAGCGCCCGCGGTTGATGCTGCTGGGAGGTGCGAGAATTCGTATCGCGTGTCGGTGTGTGCGGTGAACAAATTGCAGGCCGCAAATTGAAAGCCGCCACCGAGAGCGAGCTTGAGGGAGAGGTGGGGTTTTATCCTCGCGAGGAATACTAAACATTTCGCGTGTTGTGCCGCTGCTGCTGTTGCTGCTACAACTGCGAATAGGTAGACCCGGTGCGGCCTGTTCTCGCTCGGTTTCTCGCTCTCTAATACCCCTCAAGGGAGGCAACTCTCCATAGCTTCTCTCCGCGTAGGCATATACCCTTCAGTCAACGTTACCAAGTGGCACATCACCCAATGTACGTGTGCCGTATTTGGTATACAAGAGAGATAGAGGTTGTTGTTGTCGGGGTATTGGGGAGATAGTACTATGTACTCGAGGTACGAAAGCCACCAGCGACAATGGATATCCCACCTGTGCGTGTATTGTTCTCTGGTCCATGTATATGTACGCTATAGTCGAGTAGCGGTCGTGTATAGGCTGTAAGAGCTGCGAACTATGTATGAGTGAAAACAGGCGGGATATATATATATGTATGTATGCTTCATCTCTGTGTAGGCATATATATATATGTGTATGTAGCTATGTATATCGCGTGGCGCCTATGCGCCAATCTCCGTTCACTGCGGAATACATTTCACGGCTCGTGTTACCACCGGATATATCTCTATACCAGCCACCGTGTGCGGATCACCGTACGCGGCCCGCGTCCGATGAATTTCGTATTCAACGTCTTGTCCCGACGTGGGTCAATGATACGAGACGATTTTTAACGTCTCCGAGACGAGATAAATGGGCGATGCAAATTTTAAGGATTTCGCGACGAGTTCGGGGCAACGAGGGTCGAGGATTACCGAAAGATCGTAGTTACGGTGCGAAACAAGAGGTTTCTGTAATATCTTTCGGCAGATCGTTAAAGCGTTGAAGTATTATTAATTATTATTATACTTATGTAGAAATGTAGTCATTTTCTTTTTTTTTACGCGGTATCCACTTTTGTAATCTAAAACAATGGCATACGACAATAATTTTCAATCGATGAAAAAAAAAATTCTTCTATCGATTTATCGAAATTTTGTGTACTGAAAAATGTGGTATTTGTTGTTTCTGTCTGTCGTTGAATCGTCTTGGATTATCTCGATAGATTTCTGTCATACAGATATACGGAGGATATATCCTCATTTTTTCGCGATTCGCCGAGTACCCGGGGAAAACGAAGACTCGCGAACCGATCCATAAAGTGATGTCGCGTGCACCTGTTGTAAATCCTGTCGATATTTCACGCTGAGCTACCGCGTCCTATCCAGGATCGCGCGCGGCACACACACACATGTACACAGCAGAGACGACGTGTTCTCTATAATACATATAATATAGATGCAGCGAGGCTGCACATGGCTCCACCTACGTCACGCGTAGATGCACCGAGTAATAGAATATCGGTTCTATATCCATGTATTTTTTTTATTTATTTTTTTTCTCTCGAGACACGAGAGTGCGCGATCGCTATGTCTCTTCATCCGGGATGACTGGAGCTGTGCGCAGTGTGTACCAATAAATTTCACACTCGACGATAACAGTCTCCGCGCTACTACGGATGTTTATTAAATTCTGAACGTCTCTGTCTCGATGCATGTCTACGATTAGTTGGTCTTCGTTCTTCGAGCGTAACACCGGCAGAGAAAATAATCGTCGCCGGATAAGACGAAGACGGCGACTCGAAAGTTCGAACGCGTATAAAGGGTTGCGCTGCAGCGTGCATAATACAGCCACAACGAAGGGGACGACGAGAGTATACGAAGAAAAAAGATAATCGAGTGTCACGATAGATTTATTCGACGAACAATATTGATGTCAACGAACTATTGTTTACACAACTTCGATGACGCGATATCTAATCGTCAGTTTGATTGATAGAACTTCGCAACGTATAGCGTTATTAATCATCGGTTTTTCAACGATCGATATTTTTTCTCACGGTGATCACGGGCCTCCGATGCAGTGATGAAAAAAAAAGAAAAAAAAAAAACTGTAACGTTTGGATTATTTTTTTTCGATGGTAAAATCTCCGAAAACACGAAAACAAAAAGTCACTATTTTGGAAAAATTAACAAAAATGTCGGTAAAGTGAATTAACCTCAAAAATGGTTATATGAAAAGTACTTTCCACTTGTCACGTAAAATTGGTCGAAATCGTTTGTTTTTTTTTTTTGCCTAAAAAATCGATTTGTTATGAAAATAGCTTCAAGCGACGATCAACTGAGTGTTGGTAAAAGTTTTGAACTCATTTTAAATGACGGTCGTCGTACATCAGTGGGTAGTAATACGGTTTTATAGAGTTTGCATAGTCAGTATGCGACGACTATAATGTATATAAACGATGATGGTCCGCAGAGTTTGGTAGAGGTACCGAGAACTCTCGGCGCCAACTTCCGTAATGACAAATTCCGCGTTCCGTTGCAACGCCGTTCGGGGATGTGCAGAGCACCGTTGTATACAACGGCAGAGCTGCAGTAGTGCTCGGTAGCGCGATCATTTCGCAGATCCCCGCCCCCGGATCCCTTCTCGCCGCTCTACCGGAGGCATTGTATTACATCCTTCTGCATTTGTCCCCCTTGTACCTCCCACGAGTCGGGGGAAACGCAGGACTCTAATAACCTTCGCCTACCGCATATCACATAACTCTCGGGCTATGTGCATCCGCTGAAATTCTCAGGGATCGCATAGAAACGGAACTTGGAGAAGTGGAGCTTCGCTTCGTGGGTTCCCTCTCTGTTACGCTTGTTCTCTACCGGACCCGCTTAGGGGCTTCCGCAATCGCGTCGAATATTCCCTCCTCGAGGTTTCGCTACGCGATAAACTTTCCTTCGTTCGCGGAAACACATCAAATGAGAATTCTCGAATAGCGTACTAGGAGAGTCGTATAATACGAGAATACGATATTAATCGTATATAAGGAGATCGGGCGCTCCGTCAAAATGTAAACTATACAAATATTTCTATCAAACAATTGTCAAATGTTAATTTTAAAAATTCAAAGAAGGAATTCGAAGGTTTAACCTCCTTCGAGACATTAACTCGTTTAGTTCCGCGTAAAAAAAAAAAAAAAGAAAAAAGTCCGTTCTCGTATTTCACGATTTCTCGAATCCTCGTCTCCAACAACATAATAATCGATCGTCGTATTCATGAACTCTGAACGATTGTTAACTCTGACAAAAAGTTACCTAATATCATAGGACATCGCGATAAAAAGTTTGGAATAGGTTTGAATTCGTTTTCGTAGTGTGCTGCGTACGTATAGTCAATCCAGTGAAACTCTAGAATATTATCACCAAAGTGGAGAACGGCCTTTGGGTACTTTGCGTTAGGTACGTACTTCCGTGCAATAATCCCCCGAGGTCTCGCGTTCGCGAAATCTCCTATCACCGGTTTTAAGACGCGAACCTCTCAATTAAACCGACGTATACTATTATGGTATGCGCGAGGATAGTCCGATAGAGAAACCGTAGTCGTCGTTTGCATTTCTATATGGCCCAACGCCAGGGTACCTTTACTTTCGCAACCCGTTCTCTCCTCCTCCGCTTTCGTGTGCCTCCTCTATGCTTGCACGGCAAACTTTGGATATGATGGAGTTCGATGGAATTTCCCAGTGCCGATTCGACACACATCGTTCAGCGGGTTTATGTATGCACAGTCGTACCGAGAGACGTCTCGTTCTGAAACTGGGCGATTTCGCGAGCCTACAGTCTTCTCCCTTCACTGACTACCAAAGTCGATCGTACGATTACGATGCTTCGGCACCCTTAGCGAGAATTACAACGAAAGGGGAGGTTCGATATTAATGCCAGTAGTAGTCGGCAAGACATTACGACACCGCTCTGTAATTTATTTCGGCACCGAAGCCGACAATCAACTTTTCTTCGTTTCGGTCATCAGAGAAAATTGTTTCCCAAAATGATATTTGCTCCTCCCAGAAGGGAACGCATTGTCTTCGATGGTCATTATTAGAGGTTTGCCTACCTGCGATAGGTGTTGCGGCCTCGTCGCCGTCGAGGTCATGTGTACCACGGATGCTCTCGGCATTTTGAAACCGTTGTCACCCTCTTCCGGTACAGTTGTCACCTGGAAACACGGTAATTGCAAAGACAACAGATTAGCGAAGGAATGTTATCTCATTAGTTTTAGATGTCTTCTTAATTTTTTAAGTACATAAAAATATGTTCCGCTTGCCTTCTGAAAATTACGGGTCTGTAATTGGAAAGGCGGATACGCGTAACATTTTTTTCACTCGTAGTTTCTTTATAGTATTAAAAAAAAAGAATTTTCTCAATAAATAAGTTTTCGATTTCTAATAATTTTTGATGATTTTAATAATTCTCGCTGCTCATCTTGTTCGATTATCTTCGATTTCTCGTAATACCATAAAATCACCAATAACATAAATCTTCCATAAACTTTGGCCTTTCATCTCACCTCCGTAACATTCGATAATTTCGAGTACCAACACTTGTTTTCCGGATCATCAATTAACTACCTCGATTCTTCAAGAACCCGAGATCGCGCGTTCTGCATTCGCAAAGATGCACTCCCTCTAAATTTTTTCGACCCTCAAGCCTCTCGAGAGATTTAATAAAAAGATGCTGGGCAATCGCGGCGAGGGAGAGTTGTAAAGCAGAGGAGAGAGAGAGAGAGAGAGAAAACTCTTCTGCTTTGAACTCTTCTCTCGCGCCGCATCGACATTTTAATAGTCCAAGGCGAGCGTTGTTCATCCACGCGTTATACGAAACGTGATGGTACAGTTAATTGGAGATTCGCGAGATAGGAAAAAGGTGTGATGTGCGATCCTCTCTCGTTTTTTGCGCATGTATACGCGTTATGTATACGTATATATAATATTCATCGTCGGTTTAAAACTCTGCCATCTGACGCGGATGCGCATAGACGAGGATCCTTCGTTTCTCCACTCTCGGCGGTTCTAGGCTCCGCACGCCATTTAGCCAGTATAGAAACCCCGCTAAACGACGCGACAGCTCTCTCCACCTCAATGTCTGCCATAATAACGCGTGTCCCATGACTCCGCGGTACTGCACTTTGCTCATTCCTCTCTGTACGCATACACAACTTCTATAACCATATACGTTACTCCCCGCGACGATCTCTCCCAATGCGTTCTATCACGTACGATGCATTATCGGGAGACCTGCGCAACCTCCAGCACTCCCTAATAGTTCGTCTCTTCACCTTCTGCTTCGCTACGATGCAATCAACCCGAGTATCGCGAGACTTGCAAAGAAAATAACAACAAAAAAAGAAAAATGCGCATAACGAAAGAATCCTTGAAAAAAATCGTGAAAAACGTCTCTCACTTCCCCACTATTATTATTATTTTTTCTCTTTGAGTAGCGAAGGCTTAAAATTTTGTTTCTTTTCTGAACAACGGTAGACGATGGACCGAAGGTATTATTTATCACGTGGGAGAGTGTCAACGAGATTAATCATTTATGAAAACTACAACGACAAAGATAGAGAAAGAAGATAAAAATAGAGGGTAGAAAAGAGAACGTAATCTCTGGTAGGCAGCCACCGTCGGAGGGGGAGAAGGGTAGGGAAATTAATTAAAAGATATATAGGAAAGTGGTGGATGGAGTCTGCCAGAACGTTATCCCCAGCAGGCTCCGCGGGAGGCTCGAACGCTTCATCCCGATAGCGTTATAACTGTGTTCTATTATACATAGATGTATATACATATACATACACATTCAAATCCCAAATCTAATCCCGTTTATCCTCGGTAACCGTGGATATTTTAGCGACGTGGCAGCCGGTCGTTCAACGAGGCCGACGGTGCAAAAGCTTTGCGGGTTTTAGTCCCACTGTGCGCAATCGAGGATTCCTCTCGCGAATGTGTCTCCACTGTAAATTCGTTCACTCCTTGCGTTACCAACACCATCGCACATTCCGCAATCTCGTCGTTAGTTTCAATCCAACCGCTAAACTCTTATTCCCCTCCGCTCTTTTGCAAGTAGAGTAAAGTAAAAAGAAAAGATATAAAGCTCCACAGCTCGTTCAATTTCTCTGACTCGAAGGGGGGTTTTGAATCTTCCGTTCCGTTGGGGGCCAACGATTTTGTGTCTCCTATCTTTCTGCTTATATACGTTACTGCATTCGCGATCTTTTATCTATCCATCTTTATATATATACACATACCTTCGTTCGCTTACGAGGATGAATCCTCGAGGCCGAGTACGAAGGATCGAGTATACGAACGATTGTGGGGCCCTTTTCTCTCTCTCTTTGTGATAAATTCACCGAGAACACATTATGAATCGATGCCGTGGAAGATTTGACGGGGGTGCATTACGGGGTAATCCTTCGGGACTGCAATGAAGAAGGAGAGACGAGTCTCACGGTTTGGCGAGACGGGAGAGAGCGAAGACTCTCTTCCACTTCTCTTACTCGCTCTCCGGTGGACCGAGAGTGCAACGTGCCGGAAAGAAGAAGGAACGAGAAACTTCTTCGGGGAGTCTTTTTTTTTCTTCTTATTCTTATTTCAACGAGCGGGTAATGACCGAGACTCGAATCTCGGCACGATCCTGCATAACGGCGCGGACTATTAACGAAAATTCGCCTATTTCTGACCGGAGAAAGTTTAATAAGTGTGTTGGGCACTAATCCCCCGTTGGCTTGTGTCGTTAATAGGAAGATCTTTTAAACTGCTCCATGTACCCTTATGAAATTTGTATGACATCTTTAAAAAGGTTATACTTTGGGTCCGAAATTGCTATGAATTTCTTCTATTTTTTTTTTATTTCCAATTTTTTTATCGGCAAATTGATACGATTTAATACGGACATTAATCAATCATTCGTCTTTGAGACTAATGTTTCGATCTATTTTATTGGTAATACATCGCAAAATAATTTATCAAATCGGCAATTTTAACATACCCTCTATTGGTCAAGCATGACGGACATTTGCAACGAAAAAGCATTCGCGCCTATTTTTTTCGACCATTTTTCTTGTTCCACCATCTACCACTCCCCGTCTGCGAGTCCCGTCTTCTCGCTTAATTCGGTATTATAGTCTCCCCTCGCTATGTTTTCCTTGACTTTCGACCGGCTGCAAAGGGACCGCGAGCGAAAGTTCCCGACCTCGCGTAGTTTCCATCTCTCCATCCCTCCGGACTCATTTCAATTTTCCCGAGATTGACTTTTACCCTCTTTCTCAGTCACGGCATCGCGCGCTATACTTATATATATCGTATCAACGTATATATCTATAGAGCTGTGTGTACTGTGATGATCTGAGCGGACGCTTTGTACCCAAGAGTCACACGAGAGCGACCGTCGAGAGTGTCACTCTCGATGTGTTGAGCCTCCGGGATGCTGGACGACAGAGCTGCCGCTGCCGCTGCCGCCACAGTGAACCGATCAATGCCGACCGGCTAATTAATGCAGTCTCTCTCGCCCTACGGGCTCGTGTACCTACTTCATCAGCTTTCTATATCTTTGCATCCCCCTCTATCCGAAGCTTCACGAGCGATTGAATTCATTCCCCGAGTGTTTAAGTAGCCGGAGCTTCGCTCTACGATTCCCCTTCCGCTTTCGCTATATCGTCTTTAATTTCGCGATACGTAGAGTTAAAAAACAGGACACGTATCTTGTAGAGATATTCCGGCAATTTCCGTTAAACGAAGTTACTGATCAATCATTAACGAAGGATGTAATCATACAATCAAACTTCGATCTCTAAAAATGTTCGTATTTCGCGAAATTGTTTTAAATGCATAGCGTACGAATAATTCGCTTTCGGTGGGTTATTTTCTAAAAGAAATCAATGACTTATTTCGTGTTTTTAAGGGATAATTTACTTATGTTCGATTTTGGAAGCAATAAGAGGCATTTTCTTATTTCTAGAAATTTCATCCCTCTTAAGACTCTTTACTCGCGTAATTTCTTTCCCGCCGGGGGTTGCGCAATGAGAGAAGAACCAGAGTATCGTTTACTTCGTTTCTAGACGTTGCAACTGCATTTCTAGGGTTATACAGAACCGTGAAGGGACCATTACGTCTTCGTATAGGTTTCCCAATTGGTGAACGACATCGAGATATATCGAATTGACGGAATGGGGGTGCAGAACGAACGATCCATCCCGACGATCATTGAAGACTAATACGTACGAACGAGAATGAAAGACAGAATTGTGAACGCAAACACATACTCTCGTGGCAGAGCTCTCTCGAGTGGTACGAAAATAAATCGAACCCAGTCTCGCGACTCAATTCGCTACGCTCCTCTCGCACGTTGGATTAACTTTGACTTTGTCACGTCGATGGAGTATTTTTAGATATGGAGGCGATAGAGAAGTCCCCGAGAGCAATGGTCTTGACTCTCTTTCTCTGACTCCCAAAATTTTTTTTATCTTTACCGGATGTCATCGTTTTTCCCGACAATATCGCGCATTCAAGATTCTTCTTTGATCCGGAAATAAATATGCTACAGTTGTACAGTAGTAAATCATATAAGGGAAAGGCAAATTTTTTCTGACGGAAAACCGTCCTTTTCGTTAAAAATCGAAATCACTTTACACATTTGACGATTTAATTTTTCTTTTTTTTTTTTCATTTATTTTGCAATTTTTTTCGGGGATTTTTATAATTTTCTATCAAAAATCGTATTTTCGATTCGGTACGATGGATTGTTCGTCCCGTTCTCCTGAACGCGTGAAAAAATTCTCAGATTCGAATATAACAACGTGTGAAAGAATTTTTTTTTAAGTATTATTTTTCTAATTTGCTATTTTAAAAAAATGGCGCTTTTCCTAAAATCGATGATGGCTGGACATGAGAATTTTTTTTACGATCGGAACAATCGCATAGTATTAATGAAACCATTTTTTTCGTTTTTTTTTACCAATTACAAAAAAACATGTTTTTTTTACCCGAAATAATGGATCGCCGTTTTTGGATAGTTTATCCATGTCAAATCAGACCTCCGTATTCACTATTTTTATACTCCATTTCGTTTAATTCATGATGAATGTAAAAAAGAAAAATTTCAAGCCGCTGTTTTTATTACGTTGCGTCAACCATAAAAGAAAATCATACACGCCAATGTAAACGTGTAGAAAATCGTTTCCGTATTACACAGTCTGTTCTCGCCGCCTCCAAAGTTCGCTTCGACCTCGTCCGCCGCTTTTCCTTCCTATTCGCGTGAGCAAATATTTGACACACACCGCCTCTCGTCCGAGAGAGCGAGGATGTTTCACCGCCTCTTTTGTAAGCTCCGCAGCGTAAAAGAGGGATAGAGATAGATATAAATCCCCGAGGCAAACAGCGAATCCGTTTTCCCTTTCCTCTTTCCTCTCGCGGATTTTTCTCCATCCGCTTTTCCTCCGTTGCAATTGCTCGGCCGACTCCGCGATGCGACACGAGCCTCGAAAGGGGTTTTCCGTGATTTTTCGTACACGTGTATGTGTGCAATGTAGAATATCGTTCGGGAAACGCTCGAGTTTGCACGAGTAGGTAAGACACCCCTGTATCTGTGTACACTGCCGCTCAATGGATACCGTAGGGTTACCGTACGGGAATAGTGTGTACGGTGGACGTGGGTGGAATAATATAGGCACCGAGGTACAGGAGAACACGGACGGGGACGCGAGAGATCAAAACCGATAGGTAAAGCCTCGCGGTGGCCCGCATAAGCTTCGGCATAAGTACACACGTGTACGGGGTTCGCGCACAATCACACGGACAAAACTTGAATAGGAAATGGCAGAGGCAAGGCCTGCCCTTCCGGTTCATCATCACTCGACGCTACATTTACTCTCGCGCGAAATTAGCTATCTAGTCGAGCGGAATATAAGGTCAAAGAACTTGAAGCAAAGGGTTGGATTAACTTTGGATTATCGGGAAAAAAATTGAAGAAAAAAAAATCTTTCGAATTCTTGAGTTGATTTCGAGAGTTCTTGGGTGAAGGGGACTGAGGTTGAGTACCAAAACTAATGAATGGAGGTTTGTATCGTTAATTGTTTTTGTACGAATAAAATAATGAAAGGGAAACTAAGAGGCGAGTTGCGTTAATAAACGTTTTTACGATGCATTGGACATTTATGGATGAAAGTTGAATCCGGACATTCGGGGGTGTGGAGGAAAGGAAAACTTTTAGTCATACAAAATTCATGGCTACGAATCGTCGTATATACATTCAGGATAGATAACTATGCCTCGTTGCTGATGGAGGCATACAATTGAACTTTCTGAATGGTAATGTATGGGCGGAAAGAAAAAAAAGAGATCAATTGAGAAATCAATAGAGTTGGAACGCTTTTCTGGCTGCGCTCTGCAGCGAGTGCACACTAGATGCGGATTAGAGAAGAAAAAAAATAGAAGAAATTGAGTTTTATCCTGCGATGGCGACTTTTTGCGGAGAGCCAACGTTCTCGCGTTTTCTGAATTACAACAACGCGGCCGTTGTCAACAATAATGTCCTATCAATAAAACTATACTTCGATGTTTTTTTTTTTTTTTTCGTATTCCACAATTCGAAAAGTTGCAAAAGGTGCAAAAAAAATTATTTTGATATTAACAATAATTTTTAATATTATCATTAAAATCCGACGATCCTAATTTAGGGATTTCGTAACGGCGTCTCATTGCCGATCCAGTTAATGGTAACACGATGGCTGCTCCCTCCGGCCTCTAACAGGTGAATTAATTATTCGAGGTGCAATTTTTTTTTACCTACATGAATATTTCCTTTCGTCTATTAAAGTTGAGAGCTAAAAATAAAAACACCGAAAGCTCGAAAACAAGCGAAATATCGATAAAAAAGTTTATTCTTATCTCCGCCTTATCGTTTTCAATATGAAATTCATACATCTCGCGGGTGCGATGCTATCTTTGTCACGGTCAAAGTCAAACTTTCCCGATGCCCTCGTGCCCGCGTTTCTCATATTCAGAGATCGCTCCGCGATCTACATGCGAACGCTGATGAACGAAAGAATAGAGGGAGCGAAATCTCAAATGCATCCCTCTCGCGACTGAGCCTACGACACGCTTTCATTGTTCTATAGTATTATACACCGGAGCGAATACATACATATGTATACACACAAATATATATATAGATACATATATATGAGAAAATACAAGAGAACACTGCGAAGTTGAGAAATCACCACGTTATCGATTCGAACTCTGACATTGGCCTCCCAACGGCACTTGAGAGTGCGCGGCATCGGTTCTCATATATACTCTTCTCGGGCTATTCATTTCAATTCTCCGGGTTCCCCATTTGACGGAAAGTCCCGCCGCACAGGACGAATATATCACAGAGAATTTCAGAAATACGATAGACTCATACATATTCGAGATCGTTTATCGCCACGGGGCAAAGAGGCGAATTGAGAATCACTGAAGCCCTACATACGTATATAGTTTATTCAAGCTATGTACGCTATATATATATGCATTCTATGTAGTATTCAAAGGTGCAACCCTTTCATTAGCGTGTAGGCCACGCGCTCCATTATGCCTAACAAAACATCTGATTCCATTGTCGCACTCGCTCGCCCGCCGCCGACGAACAATAGGCTACGACCGAGAGAATCCGCGAGCGCACAGCGCACACGATGAGGTTTCTCTCTTCGTCACGTGCTCTATATACATATGTATATGTATTTTTTTTTCGCAATCATTATTCCCGATGTGCGCGCGAAATTGGCAAATTGCACGGATATATTCGTGGCGGAGCTGTTGTGCTTTGCTACTCGATAAAATTGCATACGTTGCTGATGCATACGAGATATTGATGCGCCGGTTGCGTTATGAATGTTTGATCGACTGGAACTGTTCGGTTAATTATTTATCTAGTTTTACGATCGTTAATAGGGAAACGGATTTTTCGTGTACGGAAGATATTTAAAAATTCAATTGATGAGCGAAAACCAGCATTCAGCTTCCGCAACCTTTAGAGAAAAATTGGTCCATGCAATTTCTACAGAACCCTTTTTGCATCCATGAATTCAATTATTGACTAATCTTGTACCAAATTCCATGGTACCGTAACATCGAACTTGAAAAGGATATAACAAAAACTTGTACGTCTATTGGTTAGGCGAAATGATTTTTGCTACAAATAGCGTTCCATTCATTCGGGCAGTCGAGGGTCAGATGTGCTTATTACAAGTATGCAAAAATCATATTTCGCCAGCGTCCATTGTCCGCAATTTTGGTAAATCTCACAAAAATAAAATAGAGTTGGACCACTTGGGGAAATTGTCTACTGTTTCTCGCCCGGTTTGCCACGTGTTTAAAGAATTTCGGTATTTTTTTTTTTTTTTTTTTTATGCATAGAAAATAATTTTAGGGTCGCACGTGTTTAGGGAGAAATCTGGTGGCTTTTTTATTCTAATCTTTTTAATCTCCAAAATATTGTATAAGTTGGCAAATATTGTCATTCGGGTCTATTGTAACCGGACATAGACAATAATGGAAATCTCGAGAACCACGTGGTCAACAGTCCCGCGCTGAATCTCTCGTATGCTCCGTGGACATTGTTCTATGTATATAGCAGTGACTGTGCGCACGAGAACAGTTTAGATATATAGCGTCAAGCAAGCCGTCCAGACTGGTGCAGTACTCGTGCCGCGCGTGAGTTTTATCACAATAGGGATGAGCCGGGCGTCGAGTGATACTTCCGACAAGGCTAGCCACTACTGAAATAGATTAAGATCCTCGTCATCATCGTCGTCGTTGTCGTTCGCGCCGTCTAACGCACGGAAAGACACGTTTATTGCATCGAGTACGTGACACACTGATTATTCCATATTATATACCATCCACTTCGTGCATTGAACTCAAACTGCTTCGGAGGGGTGTAATCGTAAGCGAATTACGATATTGAAAAACCATTATCAATCAAAAGTTGTCGATGTATCGATGTATTTTTATGGTATTTTCAAAAAACTAATATTCTGATTTAGAAATGCTGGGCTTCGAAAATCTGACGATTGGGAATGTTACAAACGATGTTTAAGATATTAATTAGTCAATGAGTCAATAATTACTGTTTTCAAAAGCAATTTTGATCATTTTATTGCATCAAAAAGGTATAATTCAGGGAAAAAAAAATGGGAAAAAAAGAGAAACAGATGCATAAATACAGTTAAAAATTTCCGAAATTTGTATTCCAGAATTCTTTTCATTGAATTTGGAAAGCGGTCATTTTTCAGTTGCATTGTGAGTTTTGACCCTTCGGTGAGTGGACTAAGTTGACCGTAGTGTAGAAATGAATGGAACCTGAGACTTTTTTCTTTGGTGACAAAAAGAAAGCCTATCGGTACAGTCACGTATTTTCGTGTAACAAAACTAATTCGTGTCTTGCATCGCGGTCGGGAGATCACACTGTCCCATCGATCGGCTGATCAATAATGGCACCGACCAATCGACTATTCGTGACCGTGCGTGCAGAGCATCGTAAATGGAATTTCCACCTGTATGTATATCGGCATGTATATCGAGGTCTATGGCATGTGCTATTGATTTTCACGATTGACAAGCGTATAAGCTGTCGAGAGAATAGCGATATACAACAGGGTAAACAAAACGTTGAACTGTGTGTTTGGTGACCGATGGTCCGGGAACCAAACAACTTGTGCTATAGTGGCGTTGCAATTACCACCGATCGATCGATCCAATTTCTCGGTTCAATCATTCACGAAATAACTGATCCCTAACCTTTCCCCCCCCCCCCCCCCCCCCCCCCCCCCGCTTCTTTATAATTGTAATTTTAATGAATTTCACTGGCGTGTTCATCAAGTAAAATGGTTGCATCTAATTTTAAGTGCAGGCGGAAAATTAACATCGTAGTGATTGCGATCATTTAGAGATCAAGTGTAAATTTTGGTACTGATAATGCTGAGTTGGTAAACGTAACTTTAAAACTCGTGAATCAACATTTATTTTACTAGTTATCAATTTTTTGATGTTTATGGCACTGCTATTTTCGGCGATATGGCGCTTCTGATTGGTACTTTGATAATTCACAACGGTTTTCTTTTACTAATTGGATTATTTAATTTCGATATTTTTCATAAATTTACAATCATTAAATTCAATTTTTATAACTTTTTTGCCGTAAAACAAATTTTTTTTCTTTTTTTTGTGTCAATTTTTGAAAAAATTATCTATCAAATTCTTTCGGGATGTTCGGAAGAATCACTCGTTTGAGAGTAATTTGCAAGCGAAATAGTTTCAATGAACGGGGCGGGGGGTGGCGGAATCTGTTTCTTCCAGCCCGCCCTCGCTGTCGAGCGATCGTGACGTTTTCTCGCTCGAAGGCAAAAGAGCGCACAGCTGTTCAGAAGTCAGCTGGCTTTATGGGTCATTAAAAACGTCAGAATATTTTTTTTGTTCCTCCTCATTCCGCAGCCGTGGAACAGCACATTTCGCTCTTTTTTACTTTTTTCATCCTCGGTTCCTTCGTACATTCGCGCTCGTTCGTCGGTAATCGATACGGCGTGACGCGCTCTCGACGCTCTCGTACATCCGCAAAAAACCAACGGGTATTCATCCACCGAGATTTATGCCTCAATTATCCAACATTTTTTCCCCTTTCTTTCGACTACTAATCAAACATAAGTGCCGACGCCGATGTTACTTCTATCTTTAATTTTTTTACGACATTTTTCTATTGCTTTACGATCGACATTTTATTACGTTTGGGATAACAGAGTTATCGATAATATTATCGATGACTCGCAAAGTTCCGATGCAAAGTTGTAGGCGCGATTAACCGGTACGAAAAGTTGAAATGAGAATTTCTAACGGGGATCAAGTCGATCCTCTCGGGCACAATGAGAGAATTCGGAGCAGCGTGTTTAATCAGCGTGTAAAATCGGTCTGAGATCTTCACTCATAGCGCCCTGCTGCTCCGCTCTGAATGAACCTGAGCTCTTCGTAAAAGCTCAGCGAGAGTTCGATGGGGTTGTGCAGTAGTTATATACCGTTCAGTTGAGGTGGGTGAACTTTGTCCGCGACTACGAAACTCTCGTGCGAGAAACGTCACACGGCGCGTGCAGTCACGTGTTCACTTATAGATCGAATTTTTATTTTAATGATCTATTGACCACTTTGAATCCCAAACTACTTCCATTGTATTTTTTACACTATAGCTGCGATTTCTCATATTCATCAAATTTCGTAATCAATTTTTTTTAATCTATAGATCATTCAATTACGAAACAACGTATATTTTTTTTAATAATTTTGAATAACATCTGTGTATCATATCGCGATCTATGGATCATTTCATCAGATCTCAACTCTTATTTTAATTAAAATTTTTTCCACAAAGATTTAAATTTATTCAATTACTTTGTTTTTTAGCGATCTATCACTGTGACCGCAAACCTACCTGTATTTTCCCTGTTGCTTGACGATTTCTTCAATTTTTTATTATTTATTATCACTCGCGTATTCGATCACTGTCAGTTCCTTGTCCTTTCACCACTCCTTTCCATTAATCCTTTCGACATTTGGCGCCAATTCACCCACGCGATTCCGATAAATAATCTTGCGTATTATAATCGTTCTTTACGTATGTAAAAAAAAAAATAAAAAAAATACTATTTAAGTTGTCCGACGTGTCCCTCGATCACAATTACGACGATAAACACACGCGTTTAATATTATATATCGTAGCTGAGAAACCCGAGCTCTCCTCTCTCGCGCATTAAAAGAGCTCGTTATATCAATTGGTATGATTAATCGAAACGATGCGTGGCTCCACTCATCGTTGTCACTGTCGAAGAAATTAATCTCTCTTTTTCTCTGCGCATGTCTCTTCTCTCATCCCGCGGCTTAACCGCTTCGAGAGAGACGGAGAGTTCGAGGACTTTATTGTACAACTCGCTTTCCCTCTTGATCTCTTTATTTCAATCAGTTACGATAAACCGTGCGGTTCAGACTCATTCGACGATTAACTCGCGGGATAAATCGATAAAGAATTTCTAACGAGCATTCGAATAGCTGATGTTTATTGGATTTCTTTTTCTTTCGTTATTTATTCGTCAATAAAATCGAAGAGAAAACGCGCGTGGGGTCTATACGAGATTAAACGGTGTACCGATTATTGTGCGGGTGCTCCTGTTAGTGCGACCTAACAGCCTGGTGACCATCGCAACACTGAACGGCCCGGCCTCACTCTTCGACTCTTGCCTCGGGAGAGCATGGGGCTTCGTAGTGTCCCGCTCTCGACGGCGGCTCATACTATCCTCTGTAGGCTCACCGCACTGTCTGTATACAGTCGGAAGACTATATTCCGCTAGTGTGTTGGTTCGGTGCTTCGGATATAGTATACCCCGAGAGAGCACACAGACCTGTCTGCACGCACGTGGACCCCGCCGGCGAAGCAAGGCGTTTCGAGCCGCGCACACGCGCAAACGATTTTCCTCTACCCGGTCCTGGATGCAGGATTTAACGCACGCGCGTCGATCACAGATTACTCTAAAATACTCGCCGAGTATCTTCACCCATTCTGTCGTATTCTTCCTCTTTGCGGCACTTATGCCTTCGAGACACACGCACCACCCTCAGCAGAGCATATGCCTTTCAATGGAGATCGGGAGGTGGAGCAGATGATCAGAATGCTGGGAATTTCATGAAATACAATAATATACCGAATGGTATTCGGAACCCTTCGAGAAGGGCGCTTGAAGTTAGTTTCTTCAGCTGTTGAAGTCATGATTTTCGGTCAATGGCTGAATATCAGATGCGGTTTTAATTCGTTCTTCGAGAGAAAAAAATTTCAAATTTTTTTTTTAATTGTCACTAATTACAATTTTTTATCTTATGGCGATCGTTTATCTGAAGTAAAAACCATTTGTACTTAAAATCTTTAACAAATAATTTTTACGTTAATTTAATTCCGATATTAATGTCATAGTTATGAGATTAAATACAACTTGATACAAATTACGATGTATATTTCGCGAAAATAAAAATACTCGAAATCGTCAACAGATCATTATACGAAGATTACAAGAGTTTTTCGAACATTAATAAACTTGTATTTATTTTTTATCTTATCGTTGCACTTTCCTATAACAGTATGCGTTACAGAAGATTTACGTTCGATAGTTGGATATAAATGTCGCGGAGATGGGATTAAATACGAGTCTCTGTCCGCGATAACATTGTATATACAAAGTAAGAGAGAAAAAAAAACTGCCATTTTTTTTTTCTATTCAACGTTCGTATATCGTACTGAGATTTTCCATTAGCTTCAGGCGGCTTAATAGTTAATAATATGAAAAATCCTTTAAATACACGTTCGACGAGTATCGCGGTAAGGCGAGTCGGCACAGCGAGTTCGCGTATTATCTTACTTGATTACCGGTATTCGACCTTCGCGTATGTCTATATAGAATACCAGATATAGGTTCGGTGTACTAGAAATGAGTATTGAACTTGACGATCCCTGGAGAGCGCAAAGATTTTACGATTCTTGGGAGCCTTTCGTACGCGACGAAGACGAAGGTACAACGCACTTTGCGCTGCGTAGGCAAGGCGCGGAAAGTGGATAGAGGGGTGGAGGGTAGAGATAAAGAAAAGATTGAGATGGATCGAATATAAATGCAAATCGTATAGTAAGCGAGCATCTTACCGAGACGAGTCATAATATCGAAGGGAATGTGAGCCGCCGCGTCCCTCGATATATATGGGCGCGGCACGGCGTAAAGATCACTTCAAACACCGCACGCGGTCCTGACACTCTTCCCCTGACTTGCCACTTTATTCATTTTTTTTTTGTTTTTTTTTTCGTTCGCGACGTCATGCAATCGCTTCGCGTCTCTCGCACGAATTTGTCCATAACACGCAAGTAATTTATTCGTGATAAGCGTGGATGATCGAGTGACGAGCGAATCGGATCAGTTGAAACGCTCGCGATATGTTTCCAATGAGTGAACAGGAAATATCGCAAGAAAGTAAGAAGTTCAATCGAGCGATGATTCATGTATTCGTTGAAGGAGATAAAGATTAAGTTTGTCACTTGACCTCCGTGTCGTGTGGGTACTTCCAGGGTGAACAATGATACCAAGAGACGCACGACAAGACGGCAGTGCAATTTTATTATTATTTTTTTTTTCGTAGTCTTTCCTCGTCAAATCTGCTTTGATCTTCAGTCCAAGAAAAAAGTTATCATTTTAAGTTCGTATTAAGAGACGATGAAATTTTCGTGGAACAAGTAGATTTATCTGCTTTTCATTTATTTTTTTCCGTCAACTCCCGGAACCGTCGATTATTAATAAATCTCGAAAAGAAGTCACGAAAACAGGAAAGTGCAATGTTCCATCGTCCATAGATTTTCCTAAAAGCTGTCGCCGCTGCTTTGACTATCGTTGCTCGCGGTGGGTGGCTAAACTCGAAACTTCACGGCTTACTCTTGTTTATTCTGCGTGGCTGCAGCGATCCAGCAATATACCAAAGCAAGCAAACGAGCGAAAGCGCCAAAGAGAACCAAAAAACATTCAGCGAAACGACCAGTCCAGCGACAAGATAAACTGCCGCGAGGATTTTGCACGTGTCAGCGAAGGCTGAGACGCGTCTGGGTTTCCAAATCTTTCTTCTTCATATTACCATCCCTCTTTCAGGGTATAGCTGCTGCAGGTATAGTTGCAGTCCCGAGAATACTTCTTTTCGCACGTGTTGAACAGGCCGAGTAGTGAAAAGCATTCTTGTAGCGTTAATATCCGAAAGAAAATGTTATCTCCGTTAATACGGCAATAAAATTGATCTTTCCGATTGTTTATCGAAGCGACGAGCAGTTTGGAGCTGTTGATCAAATTTTGATATCTTTAAACGTGTCTTACGGTGCTTGAGCTGTTCTGCGGTTTAAAGAAAAAAAAGGAGGGGAATCGTTTCTGTTTTTGTCTCTGCCGTTTTTGTCGGTTGGAACGCAGACGGTTGAACCTGAAGTTGCGTGTGTTCGACTTGTGCACATGACGGGCGCGGTCGTGGTGCACAGGTGCATCGCTCCGACGCGACGGGAAGAACCAAACGAAACGTAACGCTCACGACACTGCGTCGAAGCGGAATCCGTGAAAGAGATGCCAGATAAACTCGTTCGGTAACCCACTACCAGACAGACCCAGTAACAGCACCCACATCAATTCTTCCCTCTTCCGATCGCAGTACGATAAAGACACTCCGATGTCGTTGCATATTTTTTTGACGTTATTGAAACGATCGCTAATTCGTTCGGACAAAACTCCATTTTTTTAAACGACTTCATTCTGATTTTTTTCGGCGGTATCCTTGACGCTGAACTATACGGATCTCAAATTTTTTTTTTTATATGAATGTTTTTCTTTTTTTGCTCACTTTGTAAGTTTTTTTTTTGGGTTCGTTCGGAAAATATTAAAATGAAAAAATCAGCAAAAAAATGAGTACTACGAAAATGATAAATACATTTTTCGATAATTCTTTGAGGCGTTCGAAATTTTTATTTTTAAATTTCTACTCTACTTTGTTATTAAAAGAAAAATGGATTCTTGAATTTCCACTTTTCGTTTTGTTCTCGATAACTTTTCTATTAATCTCAGACTTTCCGAGAGATTTAATAATCGGGTATAGTGCGGAAAAGTGATAACTCATCTTTCGGTCAAATCTGAACGAAAATCTTAGTCTTTCAACATCGAGAAAGAGAGGGAGTGCGCGCGTCTTCCCCCAAAAGACAATATTTTCAACGATAACAATCTCGACAAGACTCTTACAGCGCATTCGACTCTCAACCACGACAGGGAAGAGGGTACTCGAGCGTTCGAGGGACACACGCACATACAATCCTCTCGTTCGTTTTCCCCGTCTTCCTCTTCTTCGCGAGCGGTATTTTGTACAGAGAAACGGTTTCTCCCTCGCGTCGCCCGGTCCGCCTGTTTGATTTGATTTTCGTGTGGAAATAACACGTATGGAGGATGAGAGTTAAGCAGCTAAGAGGAGAGAAGAGAAGAGAGGAGAAGTTAACGCAAACGCTTCGCGTCCTCGTTACGGCTCTCTACCCCGGTGATGAAGAGGCAAAGATTCAAAGGGACTTGTGTCCTCATAGTCGCACTCATCTTGTTCCTCTTCCTATTTCTTCGTTCGAGTTTGTCGTTCACGAAATGTATAGAATATTTTATTCGACGAATTCCCGAAAGCTAAAGGCCCACACGGGCCCTCGGACGGCCCGATAAATGTATTTTCGAGAGAAGCTGAAAGGCGACAAGTTAAACTCTCGGTTGACTTTTCGAGTTCTATATAACCCCCGGTGACGTTGACGCATAGTGCGTGTAACCCATAAGCGCGACTATACTTTCGGAGTGTAAGCATTTCGAGTCCAAAAAAGACTATGAAAAAATCGTCAATGACTTGCCAAGCGTGAACCTTATTTCTTACTCTCGAGATATACGCGCGTGACAACTCTTACTACCGGTAAATCGTGCTTGAAGACTGCTACGTATTTTTTTTTTTTTTTTATTACTCGACTCTATCATATCTCTTTCTCGAGACACGCTTCTTAAACCGCGCGCGGATCTTGGGTTCGCGTACGTGCGCCGACGCTAAGCTGGCGAGAAGTCTGCGAAAAATAACAAAACGGAATTAAACTCTCCTCACGGATTTAAAGCGTTGGGACAATTTATGCTATCTGTTATTGCGAGAGTAAGTAAGTTGGCAATCGTTACGGTACACGAAGTTTTAAATCATTCATTTGCCGACTCACGTTGCAATTAAAATCTGTGATAAATTATTCTGCAAGATTGGTATCGAATACAGAGTTTATTCATCAGTCCCAATGGCATTAACCTTCATAATCCAAAATAAACAATTACTTTTATTTTTGTAAATAAAAATTTATTTTTTATTCAGCCATTTCGATTTAGTATAATTTTTTTTTTTTCAACAGAATAGATAATAATATTGATAATAATAATTTAAAAAATCAATTTTTAATTATTATTATTATTTTATTATATTTTTTCAAATTTCCTTTTGTACAAATTAAAGTTGATATCTCCTGCGATATTTCGAGATTCTCATTCGACGCGACGGTTCGAATGAAAGCGACTTCTGGAATTCGATCTGAGATCACGACCGCTTTTCGACCGATGGAAAATTCGGTAGGAGGGATAGAGTGTGAGTTGTCCAAACGAGCAGCGTGCATAGAAAGATGTTGTCCCAATGGCTTATATATCGTAGACGCTCGCGTTGGAGTCCCGTCCTCCGTAGTTTCTTCTCACCGCGTGAAACTCGAACGCCCCGCGGACCGTTCGGCTTCCATAAACCAATATAATGATTTCGTAGAAGGAGATTTCGGGGATTGAAGGGATATACGAAGTGCGGTCCGCGTTAGCTGCGGTTTCTTAAGGTGCCTCGTCTCCTCTCTTTCTCTCCGCATTTCATTTTTTTTTTGTTTCATTCGGTAATATATCGTATATCCTTGGATAAACACACGGGAACAGACATCATTCTCGTTCGAGTTTCGTCGCTCCAGCCTGCTTGGCTCTTCTCTAGTCACGTGAACGAACGAACGAAGTTTCGTTGCTAGACAACGACGAATGCCTCCAATGAATATTAATCGTTTCGGTGGGGTCTACGAACGATCGGAGTCTCTTCGAGTGCCTCGAAAAACGAATCACTCTCACGAGAATTATTATTCACTGACCAAACGCTTTTCAATCGTCCGTCATCACTCGACGCTCGAAAAACTGTACAATCCCACACTGTCCCACTTAACCCTTTGAAACATTGCGATGAATATATGCAACACCTTCTCAAAGTAAAAAATATCTTATCGAACCTAAAGAATAACAATGTAAGATCTCTTATACGAGTTCGGAATGCAGTCTACACTGTTGTTTTACAGGTGTTTTACCGCTCGTATCTTTTTTTTTTAAATTCATTCTTTACATATAAATTTTTTAATTATAATATTAATAATTATAAATGATCGACAAAAATCCTTAAAAAAATTAAATTTCAAGTGAATTTTTACAATTTGTATAACGTTTCCTTTCAAAGATAATACGTCCCGAAATAAAAATATAAATCCTTATCGAATTTGTATTGCATCTTTACTGCGCTTATACGCGTTTTTGAGAATCTTTTTCAAGTATTTTCCAATTGTTTTTCACATTTTTTTATTCTTGGGAAAAAATGGGTGTTGGATATACGCATCGAAGGGTTAACAACTGGTATTGAAGTTCGACCCTATCGCAATTTCTCATTACATGCTCTCCAATATTGCAAAACGATTTACTGGTATTCCGTGTATGAGATATGCGCACTTTAACAATGTCCGATACATCATACCAATCGCGAGAGTCAAAAGCCGGAGGTTAGAACACCCATCGATTTCGTTCATCAACGATCGCTTTCGATATCGCAATTTTACGCTCGTTAAACGTAACATTTACCGGGTAAAATCGTATGGAGAGTATCGACGGGTTAAACGACGCCACGAAAGTCGAAGCCAAAAGAGAATTGAACGGTCGATGAGCGGCCACGCCGTTATTTCGGTGCGGAAGAACGGAAGAGAATGGCTATAGAATGGTGCCGCTCGCGCAAGCGGCAGTTCAAGAAAAAAAGGCACATCGATGCGCAAAGCGATGCTACGATGCATATATATATATATTCATCCCTGTATAATACCAAAACGGACGTGGCGCACGTTTTTTTCCTCTCGTTTCTGTTTTTTACTCGCTTTTCCATACGTCGGTTCGTACTGAACCGGAAGTTCTCGTTGATAGTACGTACTTCCGTTCGATTATTCCTTTTTCCACTATCGTACGAAACACAGTCGGTCTCTCGATGCACCCAAACGACAGCGGCCTCGTGCGCGCCCTCCATCCGCGTTTGTCACGATGACACACTTTTTCAATTTTTTTTTTTTTTTTCTAACCTTTCGTGTTAACAAGCGTTTCCTCGTGGTGAGCATAGAGTAAGAAAAAAGAAAAACACTTTATGACTTTTTCATTTTGTTTATTATTGAAAGAGCAATTTGTACTTTTATTTTTGGTCCTAATTTTTGGTCATCAGTCTTCCAAATGAAGAGACAAAGTGCGCTGTTAAAATTTGAGAGGGGGAGTTCGCGGCTTAGACTCGAGGAATTTACATCGGAGAGAGGTCCACGTGTCGCTTCGCAAAGTTGAAAATATCCAGACCACTGTTTTTTCTCTCTTCTTCACTCTCGAAGCTGCACTCACTCTCGCTGTCTTTCGAGACGCCTGCGGGCGTGGCTCGCTTGCGCATCCCGACAGCTAAAACGTATAACTATTCTTTTCTTTTTCTTGTGTTTTTTTTTGTTTTGTCCTTTTTTTTTCGCTTACCATCCTTGAGTTTCGAAGTATGGGTTGGGCGATGGAATCTCGAGCGTGAAATGACCTATGCAAAAGACACGGCGGCGCGTAGAATGCACGCGTGGATCACGGGTAACGCGTGTTCTGCTGTCTGTGGTATTCGAGTCTCGTGAAAATCTTGTCTCGTGTCGGGGGCATCCCCCGCCCCGGAGACGGGCGATTTCACAACGATTCATTCTCAACTAACACGGGTAAGATGGGCCACTCGCGTGCGTATATTTTTCCTCTATTTTCTCATATTGCAAATGAAAACAGAGAATATATGTCCCGCAGTCTACGAACTCCGAAACATTTCACGAGACTATCGTGTCACCGCTACGGTAACTCGAGAAAGTCTCGGGAAAAGCGCGTCGACGTTGCGAAACAAAAAAAGGAGTGAATAAAGAAGGAAAATGAAGGACGCAGATGAAATATGTAAATTTACGATCGCGCGAAGTAATATATGATATACCAAATAGCTATACACGTTGCAGATGCGCAGCTGGTTATTCCATTTGACTCACCGCACACGTTGCGTTTGCATCGAAGAAAAATACAGAAAAATCGATTTTTTTTCTCATGTATGTTAGAAGTTTTCAGAGTATAAGTGATTGGGCTTTCGAATTTTTATTTATTTACTTTCGTTATTAAAATGAGTTGCTAAATTCGAAGAATAATAATATTATAAATGTTATTTGAGGAAAAATGACTCAGTTTTATCCATTTAAAAATTAATAAACGGCTACTATGGAAGCCTATCAATATCTTAAAAAAAAAATTCATCGATTTTTTTTTTTTTTTCGGAAAGTCTATAAGCTCGCCTCGTTTTGTCATATTATCGGTCGAACAGCATGTTTTCCCGTTCGGGTACAAGTCCTCGGTTGAGTTTGACATCACTGGTAGAACGAAGGACCGTGCGGTTGACTGATCGCGCGGACAATTAACCCCTCTGGGCTTCTCGGACTCGTGTGCAGCGTCCCAATCCCGTGGGGGTTTCCTCGACGAGGACCCGAGACCACGAGGAGAGGCCCCACCGAATGCCGAACTTCGATTTTCGAGTACTCCCGCGTCACCTGCGTCTGACGTCCCCGGAAACTCTGTCGTTCACAAGTGCCCTTTAACTCGCCGAATCACACGAGTGTCACACGCGCGTTCTTCCTCTTTCCGGACGGGAAAACTCGACGACACAGAAGTGTGTTTCACTGCGCATGAATAAGCATCGCTTGTAAATATTCCCACTCGAGAAGTTCTTCATCTCTTCTCCCCGTTTTCTCTTCAGGAACGACACGTTTCGAACGAATCTCTTCATTCAGCCCTTGCGATAGCGACGAGAAGAGAAACTCGCGAAGATCGCCTGAACATATATTTCTCTCTCTTTGTCCAATGGATCTTTTTTTTTTTTTAATCTCTATCCCACTGCTTAAGTCCGGTACGCGCCTCGTGCCGACACTCTCGAAGAGCTGAAGAGTCAACGTTTTCATTAACCTTCGCGTTTTCGGTGCTTCGGGTGCTGCGTGACTTTGACGAGGATCGAATAATTTGCCTTTAACGCGGTTGAACGGACCGGCCCCCTTTTTGGGAAACACTTGGGAGGTCTCGGATCTCAGCATTGCTCCGAAAAAATAAGCCGCAGCATGCATCCCGCGATACAGAGAATCATTTTTGGTAATACACTCAATCGTCGCGTTTGATTAAACTTTTACCGTTCGACGTTCGTAGCAAAGGGCATTTTATTCCATTGCGCAGTCGCGCGAAGCGAGATTAGAGGGAAAAAGTTTTGTATTGATATTGCCGGATAGTTGGAGGAGTCGGGGAAATTGTATTCGCGTGCAGGCCACGGTGTGTATGGTATCGCGAAATGCTTTGATCTGTATATGTATCCATCCTGAAGCGAAGTCGGCGCCCTGCTTTGCCCGTTTGCCATTCCTCTACTATTGCCCCGCTTTCCTATGTCGACCCGCGCGTTGTGTATGCAGGCTAATGGAAAATGTTTGCCAGTCTGGTAATCCGGAGCAATAACGAGAGGATTTTCCATGAACGACCCACCCTCGCGTTATAGGTACTCCTCGGGCTATGTGCGATTTTCCTATAGGCTGTAGGCAATCGCATGTGAATCCCGACGAGCGGTTATTGCCGTGTGAGCGTTACAGAAATTACAGTGCTATTTTCGATGTACGCGAAAATCCGGTATTTTGCTTCCGACGAGGTGAATGCAATTTTGTTGTTCGACGAATCGAGAATTCAATGTTTATTATTTCGAACTCTGAATCGGAGAAAAAAAAAAAGATACATTGTGGTAAATTGTATTGTGTCGTCGTGTTTTGTTAGTAAAAAATTAATCTTGACGAAAACTTTAATGTTTTTCTCTGGTACTGATTTTTTTTGAAAATTTGAATTTTTGAAAATTTGAATTTTTGAAAATTTGTATTTTTGAAAATTTGTATTTTTTTAGTGTTCCAATATTTTACATATAGTTAAATAAATCGCAAAAAATTACTATCGAATAATTGGGACCTTTGTTTTGTGTACAATTGATATTTAACTACAAATCCAACGGTATTTGACGCATTGAAGTTAATTTTCGTTCGGAAGACTTTTTTTTTTTTAAACGCGTCAAGGCAATGAGGTCTTTGGTTTTACGACCATATATTTCAACAAATGCCAAATCTTGCGTGGAACTGCAGCGGGACGTCAGAACGTGCAAAGTGGGAACGGAAAGAAAGAAAAAAAAGAAAAAGAACGAAACAAAAGCATAACATAGCCCTGCTGTGGTACCACACACACTTTGTGTCCCTCCCTCTAGACTTGGCGCCGGTAATAAGCTCGAGGGCCGAAACGACGACGCGCCAGGCCACCCTCGTAGAACACACAGAAGAAATTCCCCCCTCTCCCTTCTTTCGTTATACTTCTATGCTTCTGCTCGGATTTCTTCTCGCCAAGCGAAAGAGTAACGGTATAACCAACACGCCCGTTATTGCGACTAATAAACATTTGCCAGTCGGCAAAATTAAGGGCGCCGCGGGCGAATAAAATTCATTCCCCTCACGTTGCCCCGAAATTCTCGGCGCTCCAGTGAATTCTTTTACACCCCCTCCGCGAAGACCCATAAAAACGGATTCCACACCACTAGGTACATACAAAGTGATTCAGATTCGGGGCAGTTCTTTGCCCTCGAGTATATTTCTTCCTGAAAAATCGCCGGTGGACTCGGAAAATAAATTGCTCCAGTGTAATCGGCGTTGAAATCTGTTATTATTATTATTGCGTTAAAGTGTGATTTTCGGAGTCGAAAGGTTGGAAAAAGATTCCAATACTAATCCGCGTCAAGTTTTTGTCTACAATGATAAAAAAATTGGAATTAAAAATAATGTTGTACGGAATAATGAAAAAAAAAAAATCCGCTATAAATGAATACTATAGATGCGTTTTATATATTGGTTAAGCAGTGGACCATTTTTAAATCCAAAAAAATTGGGAATTAAGGAAAAATAATAAAGTATTGTTTTCCTGAGCTATGAACAAAATTTACATAATAATTCAAAATATATTCATACAATGGCGAGACCATAGATTTATCTTCGGCTTTTTGAGAGCCTTACAGAAAAATAGGCTTGAAGCGTTTTTTGAGATCTCTCAGCGAAGCGCGTCTCTTTTTCACCGGTTTCGACGAATTATGGGAACGCTTATCTCGACGATGTTTCGAGACTGGAGAGTTCGGGCGTAAACTATAGGACCAATGCAATAAATATGGAGGATATCTATTTGGAGTAGCTGTATCCCGTACGAACGATGCTAAATCTTTCACTAATCGCTTTCACTAATTCTCGTGGTTCAGCTTAGCGGGTATATAGTTTACTGCAGGGCAATCTTCGATTCCACTGGTCAGCGTTCTTTTCACGCTCGAGGACTTTGCATTTACCCCTAACGCTCGCTTCAACTCTCTCTGAAGTGCGTCGCGATCGTCGACGGTCTGTTTCCCAGACTGAGTTTCCCCGCTTTCAACCCCTATCAATCAGACGTGATCTTCGTAACGTTTCGTTATCGCAAACTTTGGCCTCGTCGGTCGAGAAAGTGGGGAAAAAAGTTCTATTTATTGACGTTTTCGTTTTTTTTTTTACGAAAAATGTTTGCTTCGATTCCCCATGGATTCGATGAGAATGGAAAAAAACGATTGCTCGGTGTTAGCGTAAGATAAGCCTTTTTCTCAACATTGGCTCTGTCGGTGTTTTTTTTTCGGAAGATATACAGAAATTTCTCTCTGCAAAGCTAGACATCGCTGTGGGCGGTGAAGGTGAGCGCGAGCGCTACATCACGAGGATCTCTTATTCTTCGAAGTTTCGCGGGCGGGCGAACCCGACAAATCTAATAGCGGTTATTTCGCGAGTCGAAGCCTGAGGCCAAATACGGCGAAGATGGTATATACAGGGAGAAAAACGAAAGTGGAGCTCTCGGAATGGAAGCGGGCGATTTGGACAAATTGACCGATCTTAGCTACGCAGCTTAGGGGGCCATTTGTCCGGCTTACTAGGCAATTATCAAATTAACTTTATATTTATTACAGTACCTAATATCCGACCGGTGTCTCTAAAAATTTGTGGCAGCCAAAGTTTAGGCATAACTTATTTCATTTTTTTACTTTTCTACGCGCATCGTTCACTTTAAGTGCACCTAACGTCGTCATCATAATTCAATATTAGCATTTTTATTGTATTATCTGTAAATCATGAAGTCTGATATCGAATTTCTTTTTTGATATCTATATCATGATTTTTTTTTTACCTCAGCGACTTTATTTGGCGCCTTTTGCTTCCGGCGACATAAACTCATATTTGCGAAATCGTCGTGCAAAAATTTCGATCAACTTCAATATTTGAAAAATATTTCCTTAAGGGCTTAAAAAAAAAAAAATACTTTTTATATAAATTTCTCTCACGTACTCGTGTTGAAACTAATCACTTTACTGAAAAGCAGAAAAGCGGTAAAACCCGAGTTTGATTCTACGGAGATTGAATAAGACGTATAGCAACGCTTGATGTGATCCACTGTCGTGGTTTTCCCTGTTTCTCTCCGCTTCCCCTTTTCAACTTGAAACCCATTCGCCTACTAGTTGTTTCTCGCAACGTGGCAAGAGAGTTCGTAAACCATTCGATGAGAACCGCAGCAGCACAGCATCAGAAGCATCAGTCGCGTCAGAGATCAGAGCTCACTGGCAAACGTGGTAGAACACTCGAGGCAAATCCTTTAAAACGTCCTGCCAGTTAGCGCCGGGTAAACCGGAGGCCGCCTAAGCTCCCGCGAAACTCACCTCCGACGAGCTTGAACCCAGTTCACCCACAAACGTACTTGCAGATACATACACACCGACACACACATGCGATAGATCGGCTATGTGCTTTTCACTCAAGAGCATCGTCGCAACCTTCGACCTCGAGGGCTCCGACCCTCTGAAAACTTTCTCGCCCCCGATCTGCTCCCCCCGATTCCGTTTATCTCCTTCCTCTTTTTCCCTTACCAAGAAAAAGCTTCGTTTTTATCTTTTTTTACTTCCGCGCTCAGCAGCAGCAGCAGCAGCATCGAAGAAAGTTGAACCAACCCCCTCCCTCCCCATGCCGCGCACGCCAATAAATTTCCTCGAAACCGTAACGCAGCGTCACTGGGTCTATAGCTGGAGGATCTCTGCACGCTTCTCTTCCAACCAATTTCATCCTCATCGCTCCGACGATCCTTGGATCACCAGCGATCCAAAAACTCGTGGCACTAGAATCCTGTACGTCCGAACCCGTTAGCGAATTGCTCGGCTTTCGTACACTCTATACATTCGAGAGCAAAACGGAAGTAAAACTTTTCCCAGTTCAAACTTCGGCTCAACCCCCTCCCACCCCTTCCGTAACTCTTTCTCGTCGCCTTCGTCGACGATCATCCACCGAGTGGTACGAAATATATATGCAATGCACCTCGAAAATTGCGCCTATTGTCACGTCCCGGAATTTCTTTTTTTCCCCTCTACAATTGCGATCGTTCTCTCCATTAAAACTTTGCAGATTGGATGACGAGATTTCCTCTCGAGCACGCGACAGTCGAATGAGTTTTTAATTCTTCCTGAATGATGATAAATACCACTGCTTGAGTATCAACTGGAGTTAAGTTTTTTTTTTTTCCACTAGCGAGTTCTTTGCTCCGACTATCTCATTTATTTTAAACTACATATTTCCAAGCCACTGTATCTCATTCCAGTAGTCTATATATCTATGTATGTTCGCGTGTGCTCCGGACTCTGCGGTGGAGAGAAGAAAAGAGAAAAAAAAAAACGGAATTGAAATTGCAAAGAGAGCGCCTCGAAATGGCAGTATCAGAGGGCCGATGGTCGGGTATGCGAACGCGAGGGGGTTGTACGGTCGCGAACCGACAACGGCAGTGCGACAAATCCACGACAGCGGAACGAGACCCGCGAATTTTTCCGACCGTAATCCTGCGCTAGTTGCAGAGAGAAAGGGAGAGAAACGAAAAAAAAAACTGCAAGGGAGATGCCAGAGGTTGAAAGAGAAGATGAAGAGAGCGCGAGGGCACACGTTGCACCGAGCGTGACCCACCCCCTGGCGTCCCCGGCGAAGGTTGCGAGGCACACAGTCGGGGAGGGGTTGAAAAGTTGAAAATTTTTGCGCGGAAACGTGATGACGGCTTGTGGATCCTGCAAAAGGTGTAGATATAGATATATAGTATTTAGAGATTGTCGTGGATAGGAGGGTGGCTTGTCGAAAAAGGGAAGAAATCGAGGGTTCGCGAGGGCGCGGAGCAAAAATGGGTTCGAGAGATCGATTCGCGAAAGCGTCCAGAGTAAAGAGCGAGAGAGGAACTTGACTCCTTTGTGAAATAGTTTTTCTGGGTTGAACGAGAGACGGCTGAGAGAAAGAGAGAGAGAAAGATCGGTGGATTGCAGGGAACGCGAAAGGCGTGTCTCCCCAGTCGCGGGAACTGCTACGGCGAGAGAGGTAGATGGCAATGGGAAAGAACCGGATGCAGCCAGAGGAAAGAGAGTTATAATATAAATGGGACTGAAAAAGAAAAATATAGATAGAGACGAAAATGGGAGAAGAAGTCGTGGAGGGAAAGGTAGAATCGGCGTAGCGAAAACCGATAATTAATTCGGTACCTTTTGACCAGTCCGGCAACTATGTTGCCGAAACTTGTTCACAAAAGAGCATGAAGAATCTACAAAATTTTAACTCATTTAAAAAACATCGTTGTTTTTCAACAACGAATATAATCGCGTTATTCCGCTCAATTATTCAACTCTTTAACGGCAGGAAGAAGAAATCCATTTAGATTCTCGGTATCATCGCAACAATTCTCATTACGATCAATGATTAAAAATCGCTAATTCGGAACCTTTGCACTTATTGTTAAATACTTCGTAAACCTATTTTTATTTAATTTAATTTATACATAAATCTCTTTTTTTGTTGCATAGTTAACGAAGTTTTGTCATAGTTTTACAAAAAAAAATTAATTGAACAGTGAAAAAAATTTCGAATTGATATGATTTTCGAGATAAAAAAAAGATTTAGCGGCAATAGGTTTCGGAAAGCATTGTATCCAAGCTGAACATAGTAGGGATTCGAAATGTAGTTCAGGGAGGTGGTTCGCCGGGATTTGGGAAGAAAGCCGTGCTGACCACCAACAGAAGGAGTACATAAGCAGAGATGTTTGTAGTCGTAGCCGCCACCGATGCGGTGGGATATACGTATGCTCTGTGGTATAACGTGATTGGAGCTTTTTATGCTCTGAGGAGAATTCCGATCCCCCCTCGGAAGCTCTCTCGCTCTTACGTAGTAATAAACGACTCTTGAGCTCTCCACACGAGACGCAAGCTTTCCGCGGCTGATCTTATCGATCCACCTGCCGACTTCCTTAATCGTCCGGGCCTCGATCTTGTTCGCTCACTCGCATCAGTCTCGCTCGGTTACATAGCATTATGGTTGAACGCGCGGACTCTCCGGACGCGAGATCTAAATTTATATGTTACGAAGAACATTTCGGTAGTCAAAAGGCAGTCTCAGTTTTAGACGTTAGGCAAGTCGCTTAAGCATTTATCCGCGACAAAAAAAAATATTTTTTTCCCGACTCTTGTTTCGTCAAGTGGTCACCAATTATTCATGTTACCAATTTTATTTTTGCTTTATTGCACACAAAAGAAATCCTCCGAATGTGAATTTTCTGAAAAGAATTTTTTACGATACCCTGCAATAAATTTTTCAAAAAGATCGGCGGATGGTTGAAAAACAATATCAAAAAGTGTATTTGAGAACCTAATCTGTGTAATTAAAAAAAACCGAGCAACTCATTTCCGGTATATTAATAAAAGTTTCGTAAAAAAAAAGTGATATATTTCGATAATTAAGTGAATTTTGCTACGAGGTTCGTTTTGGGTGTTAAAGAGTTTGCAAATTTCGATCAATCCCCGAAGAATGAATTTATTTCGAAAGACGGATTCCGGAAATGAAAATCTATCTGCGTGGCTAATGGTTGTCATTGCTTTGATCTCAGCTGCAGTTTCCCGTCCTAAGTGAATTTCTTGCTCTATCATTGAGGGCGGAATATACATCGCTAGATCTGTGTACACATAATATATATATATATATAAACGCCCTTCGCGGAGTTGACGGCAGATGTCTAGAGTCAGCGAAATAAATGACGAGTATCGCGTCGAAATTCAATCGGCAAGTTATTTGGGTCAGTCCGGGGCGTCGCGTCGATTGGGAGGCTGTGCGCTCTAGGCGTAGAACGCTCTCGTGTGTATGCGCTCAGATAGCGAACGAACATCACAGAGAAACGAAGAGCGACGACAGAATGAAAACGCGAACGCGTCCGCGCCATTCGACACACCGGAACTCAGATAAAATCACTTCATTTCTCTCGGTTATTTAATAGTTACAGCCCTTCGGCCGGCTTCCTTTTTTTCTCTTTTTTTTTTTTTCGTGCCCTTGCGAGAGCCCTGTTCGCCGCAAGATAGCAACTGTGCACGCGAATCGATTTCTCACAGGAGCATCGCGGCGTAACCGTGTTTTCGCTGTCGCCGCATCTCTATCTCCTCCACGTTCGTTCGGCGTGTGTCGCGCGCGCGTTCCTTTCCCTCGACGCTTCTCGTCGTCTAGCCGAGTGCCAGGCAACCAGCCAGCTTCCGACGTATCCCGTAGAACCAAAGCTTCATCGTCTTCGTCTACGAAAATCGAATCTCTTGCCCGGAAGTCTCGCGAAATTGCCTCTTTTCCCAATATTAATTTTCTTCTCTCTTTCCACGATGAGAGAACGCCTCTGTATACTTTCGCTTCGCCGTCGTGCTTCTCTTTATCTGCCTTCGTTCTCTCTACTTTATGTACCTTCCCTGCACGTTGCATCAGTTACGAGGGGTACAAAAAAAAAAACAAATCAAAATGAAGTTGAAAAAAAAAATATGCACGCTACTCGATCTTCTTGGCGAACATTCTCCTCCACCATATATTTTTGTAGTATAGATTGATTTTTAACATAGTGTAATGATTTTTTTTTCTGTTTTGTCAATAAACGCTCTAGAAAAACCTTTCATTACATTTTTCACCTAAATTTTAATCACAATGTATGAAAATAGTATAGATCGCTATCAATTGTTGGCAGTAGATACGTATATACATAT
Organism: Cryptus viduatorius; assembly: GCA_964006125.1. Lineage (NCBI taxonomy): Eukaryota > Metazoa > Arthropoda > Insecta > Hymenoptera > Ichneumonidae > Cryptus > Cryptus viduatorius. Next base: position 8,940,643 of record OZ023222.1, on the reverse strand, counting down.
AGGATATCGGATAATGATAATAGTAATAATAATAATATAACACACAATGATATAAATATTATCATTATTACTATCATTAGATATTATACATAGAAAATAGATATTGACAACCATAATGTTTGTTTGAAATGAAAAAAAAAAAAAAAAAAATCGAAGTATACGGTACTAAGTTTAGTTTCGTATTTTCATCTTTTCCGCGGGTTATGTGCACAAGTGCGTAATGTAAATGAGCGAAGGTATAGAATAATGACGAGAAGAGCACCGGTTCCCTTTAGGAATAAATGAATATTTTACTTAGTAACGATTTTAACGAGATTAAGTGAATCTCTCGTGAGGGAAGTAAGAGGCGCTCGCAAGAGGTGGCTCTCGTTCTTCTTGACGAAGAAAGCGTGGTTGATGCTTCATGCTTCGTATATTCTCCTCCGCGGACGGCTAGTCTTTGGGGGTTCCCCATCCGATCTTCACCGGAGTACTCTTACTCTATGCTACTGCACTTTGCCAAAGTCCCGAGACGCTGTGTGCGACCTACATTTTCGCTAGAAACGGCGGTCAATATTCCCGGCCTCCGCAACCGTCGTCGTCGTCGTTGCCGGTGCTCGCTACCCGGACGTTAAACCGCCTTTCGTAATTAGTAGGGTAAAGCGGGATGCCCGGCAAGCCGCTCCAGGTCTCTCTCTCTCTCTCTCTGTCTCTTCTTCTCTCTCTCCCTATTCCACCCGAAGAGCTTCTCTGTGTACCGTAACGGCGGCTACGGCGGACTCTCGCTTAGCTTGCAAAAATTACAGAATTACGTGATATAGTGGGAACCCTTTCGAAAGTCGTCGCAGAAGTGTACCAAGCCATCTCGTAATTAGTCAAGTAATCTGGATGCGCGTCCGATGGAATTAGAGCATTATAAGGAAAAAAGGCTGAAAGAGAGGAAACTTGAAAAAAAAAATAAAAAATGCATTTTTCTGTATTTTAAAACGCTATTTTTCAACTATGTGTTATAAATATAACTTCATTACTTTTTTTTTGCAACTAATCCATCGACATGTTTGGTATTTTCTTTGCTGAATCAAAAATGTCTGAAAGGCTTGAAATTACAAGATTGCGTAATGAGACTATAATAAATTCTTCTACGTCTACAAATTAATCTCTCGAAAAGAAGTACATTGTTCCCAATAATATATCAAAGTCTCAGCTGCTTCTGGCTCTCAGCCTGAAGACTCTAAAAAATATATATATATCAGTTACATCGTAGATCCCGAGTCTCCTGACCCAGCAATGCTCCAGAAGCGCTTTTGGCACGTTGACCAACCTAAGATTCCCTGTTTCCCGCGCGTCTCTCTCTCTCTCTCTCTCTCTCTCTCTCTCTCTCTCTCGCTGTCTATCTCTCTTCATTCTTACCACTTTTTCATTCTAAAGCCTACTGTGCCTATAACACAGAATCTCGTTGCACTCCTTCGGGAAAAATTTTGACTTCGATCGATTTTTCTTTTCGGCGAATAACCCGAAGTTCTACGTACAACCTTCGAGCCTCGGGATACGCAGTCTCGTCTCCCACTCCCCTTTCGTCGTTTCTATTGCACATCGGCCTCGAAATTGGATTCGAACGAAATTCAAGCTTCGGAAATTCACCGTGTACGAGTCTGTTGCCCCGTTGAGATCTCGAGAGAGACACATACATATATATACACATCCGCGCGTACGAGAATCTCGTTGACTCGAGAGAGGAGCCTCGAGAGTGACGACGAAGCAGAGTTTGTCGTAGAAAGCGCAGTGGAGGCTGCTGCGGCAGCCTCCCACCAACAAAGCCCCGGGATTTTCTTCCTTGTACACGAAATAAGATTTTTTTTGCGACCGACTTTCCCTCCCCCTTTTTCCTGATTGTAAACACAGACACTACACTACAGGTGCAGCGTCTCGGCATTAGTTTTTTGCTTCGCCGGCAGCCAAGCAAACTGCTGCTTGGCCGACGTGTGCTGCTACTGTACTGTATGTGGAGCCGAAATTGACTTCCGGTATAGAAAAATCTCTTCGTGAGTTCTGCCGCACGCGCGCGTATAATTTCTTATCGATGACTCGATGCAACTCAACGTAATCAGCGAAGAGCGTTATAACTTATAACTATATACCATATGGCCAGCGGGATGCTAAATCTGCATCGGTTTCACGTCACGATTAATCTTACGGGGCTTCTGGTTCTCCGCTACAACTGCCGCGACTTAGTATTATGTAGTATACAACCATTTTGTATAGATAGATATATATATATATATATATATCTTGAACTAAACTACACGGGTATTGGTTAGGCAAGTCTGGTTTATCGGGTTCTTCGCATTTATTTTCAACACGCGGCGAACGTAACGTGTTTCTCGTTCTGTAACACTTCGATATAGGGTTGAATAAGAGATTTGAGAATAAAATACGTGTTTTTCGATAGGACATCAACGATTCACTATCTTTTGAAAATTTTTTAACCGGAAATTTATCATTTAGTTTTTCGAGTTTCTAGCAGATCGCGGTGAGTCGTAGTAGATCATTGATAAAAATGTTCAATGAGCGTAAATAAACAGATAAAATGCACCGCGTAAAAGAGAGGAAGAAAGGGGAAGTGATAATAAGTGTTACAATTTATAGCGGCAACGAACACGAAGGGATATCTCTGATTTATCCGTATATCGCAACGTCGAAGAAAAAAGGGATGTTGAGGGAAAAAAATGGAAAGGATAGGGAGAAGAAGTAGATAAGGTTAGGAGGTCGATCTCGGTATGACCCCGAAGGTTGTTCTTCGAGGAGAAGAGAGGCGAATCCGGGAGAGGATCGCGTCGTGCCAGAAACGATTGGCACGCTTACCGATTTATCGTTATCCGATAATCCCTGCCACACCGAAATTATGGAGTCACTTCCGCGGGCCATGGCACGTACAACCTGTGGTTATCGTAACGGTGGACTGGAGAATATGGAAAAAGGTCGCTACATGATAAACGGTTATTGTTTACATCTTATTTTGGATAGTTGCATATTGCATGCGAATTGCATAAGAAAGTTACAAAAAAAAATTATTAATTTGATAATGAAAATTAACACCTATATGGGTAAAACGCTTTTTTTTTAATATTTCATTAACGAGAATCAAGTTTTTCGGAGTCCGATAATTTCCAATTTTTCACTTAAAAATAAATTTTCGAAAAACCACGAAAAACATTTGACAAAACGATTCTTTATAAACGTTAATACTATTTCAATAAATAAAATAAAACACGAGCGTTCGCGTTCGATAAAATGATTTAGGTATCGAATATCCTTAAATTTTTTAATTTTTATTATTATCTTTATTTTGAAAAATTCTTATTACTAAGCAACTGATTTGCCCCTAAAGAGCTAAACGATGAAAATATCGTTAATTGCACGAAAACTTCGTCTCTCCTTTCTTCAAGCTCTCTAAGCGTTTTGTCCCCGAAACGAGGGCAAACTTCTCGTCTTCGTAAACCATAGCGATCAATCTATCTCCGCGATGATGATTCTTGGCACGTTTGCCAATTCACAAATCTCACCGTTTCGATGTTTGATTCCTCAGTTTTTTACCATCAACCTGTCCAATTCTCGTGCACACGATTGTGTCCATATTTCAGAGAGTTTTTCCATGAAGTATCGAATCTCTTCGTATAACTTCGTTGCGTTTTAACTTGAAAGATAAGGGCTTCGATCTATCGGCACGATAAAAAGCCTCGATAAGCGAACTTCGATGTGCTTAGTTTGTAATCCGTCGCGTCTCGATTGTCGAAGGGCTCTACACGTTGGGGATGAAAGCGGAGGAACCGAAGAGTCTACTCAGCGTTTTGAGTCTCAACCCTTCAGCCCTTTCCACTTTATTTGCTCTAAAATTTAGATAGCCTAACGGCACGTTTAACCCCTTCGGGAAAGTTATTCATCAACTCGCCGGCAACAAGGTTCATCCGATTGGCAATTTATACACGACTCGCATGTATATTATGCATAATAGTATTACGTGTACCCTATACAAGAATCACGATTCTGTCAGAGGCTCGAGGTTGAGATTGAGAAAGGTAAGGGGCTGTAGTTCGTGTATAGAAGTCTCGCATCGGGTTCGTCCCCGTAGCACACAAACCCACCCTCAACCAGCTGTCGCGGTAAACTTAACCCTTACAAGTTTGTGGGACAATCCGTTTATGCATATTACAGTTATATAGGTGAAACTGCCTGCCTTCGGGTTCATACGACTTCGTCGTGTCTCATAAAATATAATGCCGTTACGCGAACAAAGTTCAAGATTACGTGTCGACCCAGCGATCTACGAACGCGTCTCTACATAACATAACTTGATCGTTAAGTACATTGTTTCGAGACGAAAAGGGGATTGGCGCGTATCGTACTTTCAGCGGAAGTCGGAGAATCTCGTATATTACGCACTCGAGTTCTCGACTAAAAAATAACCTCGAGATTAACATTTCTAACTCCAACGGATAATCCATTAGTCGAATTATCGATTAGGAGGAATTGCCAATTGGAGCGGAATCATTGCGAGATAAATAATAGGTCGCTGTGAATTAATTTGAGATTATATTTCGTTGCGATAAGCACGAGGGGAAAGTGTGATTAGAGCATTTGCGAGAGCTGATTTATCGAAGAAGTCTTTTGTCGCTGCTTTATGCCGTCGAGTGCGAATGAGACAAACTGGACGGCCGATAAACCAATTTACGTGAGTCCGACAAACCGTAACGTTGGATCGAATTACTGTATGCGTGTTTGTTGTTTTTTTTTTTTTCTTTTTTTGTCTCTTTTGCTCTTATGGAGATTCAAAGCTGAGCTTTGAATTCTCGCTCGACCGCAGTTGACAGGTTAAAGCGTATGAAGTACTGCGGGTGAACCAGCAATACCGGCAACACAATAATCCGCGTACGGCAGTCTATCATTCTTAATGACGTAACTCACAGGTTCTCTCGTTCATTGACGGACTTTTGAGAGTTAGACAAACATACTTCCTGCTCTCGGGGAGGGGAAAAAAAGCGCCACGCGACGCTTATACGTACGAAATCTTTTGGGACCACCCGGGATCATGGGATCCATGAGTCACGAGAGTTAATCTGCTTACCGAGAAAAATTCTTCGAGTATCGAGACGAAGGCTATGGTGGGGAATCAAATGTCGAGTGAAAAGATCCTTTGAAATCTCTTTGGACCTCAGTGGGTGTCTTATACAACCGTTTGTCAACGAGAAATTTGTAACGTCGGTTAAAAAAGATGAATTTACGAGAACTAAAACAAATGGTATCACTGAAAACTTTTTTTTTTTCCAAAAATGCGTTTTGTGAAAACTTCTGATTTTCGATACTTTGAAACAGCGATATCAATAAAATGGAAAAAAAACACGATACAGGGGTGTCGCGAAAATTTTTGCGTCCGATCGAAGGGTCATAGTGTTTCGGATGACATAGTATTTATTTTTGCGCGCTGAACAGGAAACCTATATAAAATTTGACCCGAGGTCAATGGAGAAATTAACCGAGGAAAATAAATGTTGTGTATGATAAAAGTTTCTCCCATAAAAAGCTTTTAGCTTCAGTCTCGTGCAATTTCTTTAAAGAATATTAAAGAAATATCTCCGTGCGCTAAGCGCGTAACTGAAATGAATTTTCTTCTTCATTTTCTTTATCAATTAACGTAAGCGAAGTACATGGTCGATCCGGTCTCACCTCTGCTTAAATACTACTTCGGGGAGCCTCCGGAGGAAATTCCTACGAGACTCAGAAGATAGATACATCGGCGAAGCGACTACCGGAGTCTCGGAGAGCCGAGGAAACACCGAGAAACGAGACGGTGCGAGACTCCGAAGAAGAGAGACCGAGAGCCACGGGTAGGGGTCGGGGGACGGGGGCGGAAGTACACTAACCCAGAGCGAGATAGAATCGCATCGCGGCTGACTCTCGGATCTGTGTGCGTGTCGGTGGGTCGATCGGTATCTGGGTCGCGGGTTTTGGCAGTAGGTAGAGCGCAGACAGTGGCACAGCCTGTACGGATAACGAAGAGAGATGGAAACAGGTTTCCACCCCCTCGACTCGAAACCCGTTACCGACCCCTCACTCTCTGTCTCTCTGTCTCTCGTCTACGAGAGAACTGCTGCTACCACCACTACGAGTTCCAACTACCGCACCGTTACCACTACCGTATCAGGGCGACAGCGAGAGAACTCGGGCCACCGATCTAGGCATACCGCACCACTACCACTCTGTGTCCCTGAAACAGTAGTGCCGTTTCGTACGCTACTGGCAACCCTTCTGGTACTCGTTCCTCGTTTCTGGTACACTGTACCGTGTTCCGGTGCGCGCCTACCGAGCCACTCTCGCAGCATCGAGAGCCCCTGCCCTCTATATAACGTTATGTCGTACTCTCTCTTCGTTCAACCGAACATCCATTTTCACCCTCCGCATATATACATTCAACACTTTTTACGCAAACTAATTTTTTTTTTTTCGTTCGGTATCACGTCGAAAGGACTCGTTCACGCGGAAATTTTGCCCGAATCATCGCAAACCGATTTCCATCGGCCATCACGCATCGATGGTGGATTGCAATAACGGCTATAATTGGAAGTGGAGACCCGCAGGAAAATTCGGATCAGCGATTTCTAATTTCTATCAAAGGGAGGGATTTACACGGGGATTATGTGAACCGATTTCTTCGTTTCGACTTCCTGGTTTTTCTTTTTTTCTCTATCGAGAACCATTCTTGTCGTCTTTCTGCGACTAAAATCGGAAAGGCGTGTTTTGCCCGCATAAGCATACGCGGTTGACCGCTATAATTTTTGCGAGAATGTTTTATGTCATATGGGAGATACCTAAGGTGTCCGCCTTCGTGTTTTACCCCGAAGAATAATGTGGGCTGTTTTGTCTCAAGAACTGCTCGGAGGAGTGAACAGTTTGTCGACAACAACGATTTCTTATTGCGACGAGACACACGGTCTTTGTATTGCGTACAGTCCGCGACTGTGGTACTGAGAACTGCGTCTCAGAGCTTTGGTGCCTATGGTCTGCAATGTTGTCTGGAAAAAATAGCAATTTTATCGATTTATTCTTGTCCCCTTGAAATACAAGTCTCGCGTCCCGCTGCGCGTAAAACGAGAGGTGTACAACACACGGGGCGTCTCGGGGTTTGCGATGGAAACAAAGCTTCGGTGAAACCAACCAGTAAAGGCTTTCACTACCTCCGGTGATTTCGTGCCGTGAACTTTAAGTATTTCGAAGAGATGGTTACGAGAACGGTTACGGGCGGACGATTGTTGAAGATTTTCTTTTTTTTAAGCGAACAAAATATTCACAGAATTTATCATTTTTTATAAAAGAAAAAAAAATTTGATAACATTGGGATAGCAATTAAAGATTCAATAGCAAAGATCTCTATCAACCCTTCAACAATCAGCACGGAAAATCGCTTTTCCTGTTGCAATTTTTTTCATAATTGTGGGCAATTTAAATTAGTAATTTGTATGATTCTTTTACACATTTTATTCGTCAGTAATATAATATTTTTCTTCATTACTTTGTAGGCATCGTTTAATGTTTACATCGAATATAGAAGACAAAGCATTGTTTATGAACAGTTTAGGGAAGAAGAAGGAGAATATCGATCGTATTTTGGGGCTGAAAAAAAAAAAAAATATTGGATTTTTTAATGCGCATGAAAAGTATGTTTTGGATATGAGAATTTTTATTTTTTCGTTTCGAGTTTCTTTTCCAAAGTGCTACTATTCTCGCGTCGAATGTAGACGTCGTACGCACGCCGACAACTCGAGACGAGCAGTAAGTGCATTTAGAAACCGTTCGACGCTCTTTGCCCGTCTCCACGGAGAACAAGTACCGACACATCAGCTGAATGTGCGAACTGATGGAAAAGCTCGACGAATTCTCGTCACTCTGTGACAGCGGGGTATAGCTGTTCCGAGCGCGGAGTGCATTTGCCGCAAGACGTACGAAATCTTTTTCTCCTTTGCTCGTCAGCGAAGGAGAATCAAACACATCCCCCGTTGTAACCACAAAATGCACACACCAAAAATATCTTGGAGAAATTTGCTTTCGCTCAGGAATTTCGCATTTGACTCTATGGACTTTGGTACACGTCCAGATTTTGACTGGTGGTCACTCCCTCGTTCTCTCTATCTCTTCGCTTCAACCGTCACCTATTCTTAGCGTTGACTTCGAGGCTCTCTTTTTGGTCACTCCAGCCGGACAGTCTGTGGAGAATGTCGTTAGTGTCTGACTACGTTTTCATATCATTGGATTCACTTCAACTGCGGCAGCGGTTATCGAATAAAAAAAAACAAAGGAATTCTTTTTTACGAGTAAAAACAAAAAGAACATTTCGGCTCGCAAAACATACTTTTTACGAAGCCAAATAAATTTTTTTTTTATTGAGTTAAAAAAAACTCATCTTAAATCCCATGCCATCGATTGTTCGCAACGTAGTTCTCTGATCGTGTAAAAAAATCTCAGCTCTAAACTCCAAAAAAAAAATTAGTAACGTTTCTATTTTTTTTTATCATATTAAACATTTTTTTAATTTCAAAAAAATTCTAAATTTGTCTACAATCTTTAATATTTGAATTTGGAAATTTGTTCATATGATCAAAACACTGTTGCCGATAATGAATCGTAAGGAATTAATTATCCGATTTTTCGTTACGATAAAAAAACACGTTTTTCTCCCTGAAATTTTTGAAAACTCCACTTAAGGGATGATAAATTCATTCCAACAATCGAGTGAAATTAATTCTTCGAATCGTTTAATAAAGTATAGAATAACACGGGATACGATGTTCAACCATCATATACCCTTCTAACACGTATTAGATATACATACATGTATACATGTATATAGGATTCGAGGTTCAAACGTGAACACGAGATACCGAGGGAGTTGCTGCCGTTGGTGGTATATCCACTCGATAAGACTTAGACCTTGTTAGTGGAAGCGCAAGCGAAGTGGCGAGATTAGCCCGCACCCTCTCTATTCATCTTCTCCTTCGCTGTTTCCAAGTGAGACTATAGTTCGCTGCCTCGTCGTGCTCGGGCCCCGCTTAGCCCATTCCTAATTAGTCGATTTTCTAGACATTATCCATCGAAGCTTTCGCCTCTCCTCATCGTCGATTCCGACCACCCATGGCATCGGCATCAATCGCGAAGCTTCGGCACCAGTAGGCAAACTCTCTAACAGTTTTCTCCTCTCTCCAGCCTCTCTCTCTCTCTCTCTCTCGATCTCCTCTCCCTCATCGACGATTCGCTGAAAACCTATTTCAAGTTTACCGATCCTGTTCAAGTGTGCTGGTACTGCACTCGAGCCAGAAAATCCATTACTCAAAGTATAACTGCTCTTGCTTTCTCCTCCCTTCCTCCTCCTCTTTCCATCGTCGATCTCAAGTGTGTACCAAAAGATTTTTGCTACGAAACGTTTTCAAGCATCGAAAGAACTACTTCTCGGTATTCCGTGCTTTATTTCCATCACCGACATGGAAAAATTGAAGAAAGAAAAAAATAAAAGAGAGACCGACCCCGATTATTAAGCCTTCCAGGCTACGAGAGCGATCGAGTAATTATTCAAAGTGAGAAACCATGGAAAACAAAAAAAAAAGCGAAAAGCATATCTATACTACGAACAGAGTTTAGAGAGCGCGAGACGACAGTAATTTCGGCAAGTCTTTCCTTCCCTCGTTTTCACCGGTGTGCAAAGAAACTTTGCCAAAGTTTTTCGCGAGAAAAAAGAAAAGTTGTTGAAGAAGAAGAAGATGAAGCTGCGGAGCGAGTCGAGTAAAGTTGCGAGGCAACGTTGGCTCGCGGTGACGAGAACTCGGTAGTTTCGGAGGGAAAGTAGAGGGTAAAAGACGAGCGAACGGAGTTCCTTATCGTTAGAGAACCGTCAAGAGGTTCCTTCGACTCCTTTAAATTGGACGATTTTCGTGTGTCTTTCTTCGGTTTTCCTGTGTCGGACTCGGCGACGATAGAGCACATCGCCAAGTGCAGTAGAACACTGAGTAAAGGGAGAAGAAGAGTCAGGATATAGGAATACACACGGCATTCCCAGCTTCGCATTTTGCTGCCCCACCGGCGCGCGAACGGAGGGTCGATATCTAAGCACTTCGAGGAGTTGCTGCACTGCGAACGAACGAGCTCTCTGTAGCCTCTCTGCACCAGCATTGCAGTCTGCTGCACGTTCACGCCGCGCTTATCTATCATGTCCCGGCAGCGCTCGTTTTGAACAATATAACTGGCTGTGCCTTCGAGAGCAGTCACCGTTGCGAGAGGAACTGAAAGCTGTGTCTCGCTTAATGCGCAGTCAAATCGCTCAAGCGTCGTTGCATCTTCGTTACTTCGTTATTCTTCATAATTACAATATAGAATTTTTTTTATTAATCATAATTTCTCGAAAGCAAAACAAATCTTTTCATAGCAAAATTTTTCATATATTCGTCACATTTTCGAAATGAAAATAAGATTTAAGTCTCGAAGTAACGCCGGGAGAAAGAAAATTCAAATGAATTTATCATTCATTTTTCTTTGACACTATAATCGCAATTGCATTTTTAGTTATTGTTATTAGTGTTTTTATTATTATTATTATTATTTTGTGATAATTATCAATATTATTAACAATAATAATTAATAATAAATAAATCAATTAAATTTTCAATATAAATAGATTCAAATGTTCGAATGTATCAAGATGAGTTTGATGACAAAAGGGTTCAAAGAGTTTCGTCGAGTATTTTTTTTTTTACTATTTTTCTTTCAACGGTACGTCTCTTTGCCGGCTGTATAAATGCTAAAAGGGACTCGAGACACTCTCTCCCGGCTTTTGCTGTGCGCGACTTTAAGGAGCCGCGGTGGCTGTCGTCGGGTTGTAATACCGGGGCGACTCTCGTACGTGTGTGCAAAACTTTTGTACACGTATATATTGAAAGGGTTTTTCGGTGTGTACACCACCTATATTCGCGCGGAACTCGAAACGGCCACTATACGAGCACCCGCTCGCGTCCGAGACACTTTGCGGCGACGGTGCATAATTATTACGAGCCAACGCCAGCCCCGTGCTGTACGGCTCTCTCTAGCAGCTTCTCTCTTCCTCTCTCTGCTTTGCTGAAAGAGTTGAAAGGACGCGAAGGTAATCTAACGCATACGCCATCCGCCCCAGAGGCATCCTTTATTCCCGTCGAGAGCCTCGCAGCTCTCGCCTCCCGCCGGTGTGATAAAAGTCCAAAGCGGATATAGAAAGCCTTTGAGTTTCACTGAGGGAAAGAATGAAGGGTCGAGAAAAAAAAAAAGATAAACGAAAAAGGAATTTAATCGCGAGATCCGAATGAAATTTTATCGCTTCACTCGCTCTACCACTTCTTTGTCACCCCTAACCCCCCCTCCCCCACCCTTTTTTTTAATTCCTTTGCCGAATAAAGCGTTTTTAATGTATCTCTTTTATTGTCCGAGAATGAATCTGAAATTATTGGGAAAAATATTTCTAAAGAAATCCGCGATGATTCGCTATATTTTTTTTTTTTGAGATATCTGTGCCATTCAATGTATTTGAAGATATGGTACAATTATATTTAACACCGTTGCTTTTCGGAGCGGAATTTCATTTAATGGAAAATTTAACGGACTATCAATTAAAATCGAAATTTGGTTGTGATAAATGCCTACAATTATGTTGCCATTAATGTAACTAACTTAACATAACTTTCATCTTTGAATTTGAGAAAAATCGTAACGTTAAACATCGGTACTTACGTAATACTTGTGCTGAAGAGACATAGCTTCTTTCCTCCGACAAAATTCGAGATCCTCACCAGGACCCGATGTTCCTCACTTCCGTTAGGACGTCCAGATCGCGCAGCCCCTTCGTCGCCTTCTGTTTCAGGGGTTTCAGCATCAGCTGTTTTTTGTTGTTGTTTTTTCGTTATGTATTTATTTGTCTCAATATTGTCTTACGATTATTATTGTCGTATTATTGTATTCCATTTTTTTTATAGGCATTTTAGGCTTTTTGTTTCATTCGTTTTGTTTGTAAATTCATTTATCTCGAATTTCCTTCTTCGTGCTGTGATTCGTAGCACGAGATGTGTGTGTCGTATGGCTTATGCGAGCCATCGAGAGTCTCATTCTCTCCTTCTCCTTTCTTGCTTTTCTTCTCTCTTGTTTACCGATTCATCCAGCGGAGCATTATAGTCGGCGACGTTTAGCTGAATGAACGAGGAAGAAGGGAAGAACGTTACAATTAATATTGCTCAGGAGCGACAGGACTTTATTGTTAACAGGTAGCCCATCATTTTCATATGTAAGCCTCCCTCGCCGTTGTGTTGCTAGAAGCGTATATTTGCTCGGTGTATAATGCCGCACACGCGACAAGTAGAAGAGCGGAGGCAAAAGACTTCCGGTCGCGAGTGCACGCGGCAGCGTTCATTCGTTCGTTGGTATACCACGAGTTTCCCGTTTCCTGGCAGTCGTAACACGACAGAGAAAGAGAGAGAGAGAGAGAGAGAGAGAGAGAGAGAGAGAGAGAGAGAGAAAGAGAGTGAGAGAGAACGAGAGCCTTTCATATAAATGCTAATGCATCCTCCACCCGTAATTTTGATAAGACACGGGACGCACGGCGCACAGAGGGAGGAGTCGACTCCGTAACATTCGTAACCAGCAAGCCACACAGCAGCCTGCGCCACTAAAACTTGTAAGCTCCATAGTTTGCGGTATGTCAACCCCTAGGAACGGAGTCGCCGCGTTATCGCACGATCGCAATTCTCGTAGACCCACACGATTATCGTACAAACATTACCCACCATCCCCTCGCCCTCCCCCTCCCATCGCACACTGTGACTCTAATCATTTTCTAATTATAAGATCGTCAACGCCTCGTTCCGATAACAATCGGTATACAACAAACAAAGCAGATTAAGTTTACCACATCACGGAACTTTGCAGGAAAAGTAAACTTTTTTGTTACGTAAACGCTATACGATCCCCATAAGAAAAATCACAAAATAGAATGAAATATCATTTTTCGACATTTATTTTTTCTGTAATCGAAGCGTATCCCACATCTGATTGAAATAGATTGTTTTTTTTTTTTTTTACATGTATTTTGCGACCTTTAAGCCAATTTTTTAGCAATCGTTCGACAATACATTTTTCCCTTAATTTTTTTCGGAACGTAACTATCTAATATCGTGTTTTGTCTGTGGCGAATAAATCGCGAATTCAGCCACGAAGCAAGCCGGTTTGCTATCAAGTTTCCGTCAATTAGAATGGCTAGTATAGCGACAAGGAAATCTTCCGGTTGAGCTTTTGGTAGTAGAATGGATGTAGCCCCGTCATCGCGTTAGTCCGGAGGCACCACAATCCTGGTCGATGCTCGCTATCGCTGACCAGTGCCCAGGGACTCCGGATCACGTTAGTCTGTGATGCATCGGCCAGTGTCTGCGGAGTCCAGCCATTGTTCTTGGCCCTCTCGGGTCCGATACCTCGTCGTGGGAGATAGACAGACCCTATATGTACAGACTATACTTGCTATTTACTACCGTATATATGTATATATATATAGATATATATATATATGTCTATCCTGGACGCTGCCAATATCGTTCACGAGAATATATATCGCGAGACCGTTCTGGCAATATCGGGAGAGAGAAAGCGAGAGAGAGAGAGAAAGAGACTTCTTCCTCTCGCTCTCCATCGTCTATGGAGCACAAGTCGCTGCGGCGGACAGCCGGCGATAACTCACGCGCATCCCACGTGGCTATGACCCCTCTTACCCCACTTCTCCTCCCTCTCTTTGTCTCTCTGTGCGAATTTAATTTATCGAAATAGATTCCTCGGCCGAACCCCTACAGACCTTCTTTCAGCTTCCTGTCGAAGGAATCCTTATTTCTCGCGCAAGGACTTCCGTTTGTTTTTCCGCGAATTCAAATCAAGCTGACTGCAGAGTACCGATCGGATTCCTTGTCTACATTTTTACTCTGCAATATAATAATGCAATTCAAATAAAATTTCCATCCGGAAGTACTCTTGTTCTCGACCTGGAATCGCGGTCTACGCTTCGCGAAAGGAACTTTTTTTTTTCTGTCCGAGAATTGTAATCAACGTTACTCGATTCGAGTGCTAATTACATTACTTTGCAGCATTGAATAGCAACAAAAATGTCTTTATTTTGATTTCATTGCTACCTTGTTACTAAAATGGATAAAAAACGAGATATATTAATTTGGAAGTAGAATTAAGAAAAATTTAACAATTATTCTCGAGAATATGCATTAATCCTCGAAGGATTTAACACAACTTTTGTATTATTTTTTTCGGTCATTTAAAAATGCAATGCTTCAAAAAATCAATTGTGCCATCTTTGCTGTAATTTATGAAAAATAAAATAAACAACAACCCCATTTTGAAAAATCCTCTCATTCGTAAATTACGATAAATTTTTTTTTTAAATGCACCGAGAAATTTTGAAAAAAAAAAAAAATTGTTTTTGTCAAAAAAACAAATGATTTTTGCAACAAATATTTATTGTTTTTCTTATAAGCAAACGACAAAGAAAATTCTTTGGAACGAATGTAAACAAATAGGGATGTACGATACGAGAGATTCATTTTATTCTTCCTGGGATTAAAATCAAAGGAGAATTCTCGATAAGTCGCGATTTAAATCTTATCTCGCATTAGTATTGCGTCGGTGCGACATTTACATTTGGAACGTGCCTTGCGAGTAGAATTGCGACAATGCAGCGACCGGAAAGGAGGGTTTGATTTCAATATAATCCTGCGGAGCTTGCAGTATCGCGACATTTGCTACACGAAGTCCCGGGCATTATTAGCGCTCGTATGAACGCTCATATACGCATGAAATATATATGACAAACGCAAAAGCTCAGTTCTCGAGTTCGTCTCTCTTTCTCTTGTTCGCTATCCTTCTCTCCCACTGGTACAGTGCAGAGAACGCACTGCGGTCCGTATGTGAAACGAGACGATCGATTCGATGCGGTAGGTAATAACCCTCCTGCGTGGCCCTCGTTACGATCGCGGCCCCCGCGCGACCACTCTTCTCTGGCCGGGCGAATGTACTGTACCGATGAATTATTCGTTACGCCTTATGTCCCTCCCGTCAAACGACTGCATCAAGCTCGTTACGCTAATCAAAATACTCCGCTCGTATGTCACTTGTTCACTGCGTTATTTACCACTGGTAGTTTGCATGCAGGACTTTCGTCTAAAGATAGAAAGAAGACAACGCGATTTCTCGGACTTTCGATGTCATCCCCTACATCTCTTGTTCCAGTCTATGGTCCCTTCTTTTATGCTTTCGAGGGCTATTGGTCATCGTAATAATCGTAAAAAAAAAAAAAAAGATTTTTGCCTTCATATCGTTATTAATTAATTAAGAAAATTTTATGACGAAAAAAAAAATTATATTTAAATTACGTTATTTCCACTCAACGTAAACAGAATCGCAAAATTTAAACGATCGAAAATAAACTTCGTATGCCTACAACTTTCGCTAAATGCAAAATCATCTCAAAAATAGCTAATAATGGGCTGACAACTGTTGTACAGTGATTTTTTCATCTGAATAACTCGATTAACGAAAATTACCGAAAGTACCGAGAGGCTTATTTAGGAGGCCGAGTCTGCGAAATATTAATGCGTAACCTTCGAAATCGCAAGGAAAAAGATAAATACATCGAACGAGGATACATATAGGGTTGTCAATAGCTGATAGCACCGATGATTATATAAACAACTTTTCCGATTTTCTCATTACGGTAGGATCTCGATCACCCCGAGGGAAATAGCTATGATACCCCACGTGCGAGTGCGGGAGAGTTTTCCCACAGAGTTTGCCGCCTCCCCCCCCCCCCCTCCCCCCTCGCCACCTCGTTTCCTCTCGCCCTTTAATAATCCACGAGAGAGATTGCTTCTAATTATCGAGAGCCGAGTCGTTCGGGTGCGCGCCTCGTTTAATTATTATATCGGTCCCATCGACGACCAACCTCCGTTCGCAATCGCAACTGTAGTTTCGCGACTATGTACATCGACAAGAAATAAATTTCCTGATGTACATATTTTTAGCAGAGATACGACACGAGATTTTCTACGCCCCCTCGTATCTCTTTCGCCCGTCGTATAAAAAGAGAAAAGATCGAAAAAAAAAAAATGCTAAAGCCCCTCCGCGTTACGATGTTACTCCGTACGATTTTACGAGCGAAAAGAAAAAGCCTGCGGAGCGAAACATCTCCACCGCGAATTTTTAAAGACTCCCCCTGTAAGATGCTCATATGAAGCTTCTTTTCTCGTGTAAACCGATTTATCGTTCTCATGCGTGCGACAAGAAAGACGTACTTGCACGTTCATTGTTTCTCGCTAAGGCTATCTTTGCGAAGCGTAAGATCGAATTGACGAGCGACTCGTACGGCAATTTACGATGCTCGGTTACTTTGCATAGGGTAAGCAGTAAACTTTTGCCGGTCAGCTTAACAGTTATTGGCACTTCGCGCAGGGAATCGTATATTGAATAGCAAGAATTACAATACATCGCGGGATTTCCTTCTCCGGTTAGGGGTCGAGACGATCGTGAATGTTAGTTTTTCTAAATTTTAAACAGCGCACATCGCGTTCGCGGGTTTAAATCCTTTAAATTTTAAAGATATCTAATGCTAAAGAAACAAATGCCTTTTTTTTGCGTCGCTATTGAATTAATTTTATTTTAAGGCGCTTCCATCAATAGCTGCCAAATGTTTCGATTCCATTGTGCTGCTTAAAGGTTCAGAGTAAAGTTGAAAGACTGATGAGCTCAAGGTTTTCATTAATCAAAGGAGATCGTCGTATTCAGAGGCTTACATTCCTTCGATCTGATGTCGAAATTTTCGTACGCAGCTTCCACCAAATTTCAATTAATCTTTACTAAAATTTATTTCCACAGATCGAAAAAATGCAAAATCCTCTATTGAAATGTGAAAATATTGGCCTGAAATTTTTGAAATTTTAAATTAATTTGAATAATGTAAAACAATTCCGGTGATAACTGATCGGCAGTTAAAAATCAACCGATTCCCATTCTACTTTTAAGTGGTCAATCACTATACCGTTTAGACCTCGTCGTACGCGTAACTTTGCTGTATGACCGCACACGCGCCCGCGCACATACACGACGCACACATACACGTAAGTATCGGCGGCCTCCTCCGCCGCCTTCTTCTCACGTGAGTCGATTATTATTCATGCCATCAACCGGCAAATCGCAGTTTCTTATTGCTTCGCCATAGCATTGACTCTCGTGTACCACTGGTGCAACGCAAGACTCGTCCAGCGATATAAATAGCATCCGAAGAGTGATAGAAGCGACTTCACCTCGTCTCTCGTATCCCTAAGTAAACATACACTCCTGCAAATCCTCAACTATTTTCTCGCATTATAAAATAGTCACATCTCTAATCCCCTTTAATGTCAACCGAAACAAGACGAATTCCTTGCTACAGACGATTTGAGAAATTTTCCGGGTGTTCATAGACTCAACTCTGTGTCGCAATTCTGCCGTCTCTTTCCTCGCCTCGCCTCGTTTATCGTCTTTTGCTCCCTTTCGTCTGTTTTTTTAACATCCTCTCTATCTCTCCCACGCTGTGATAGTTACCGTTTGAGCTTTTGCCAAAATGCTCTCTGGACTACGGTCCAGCAGCGACGACGAGCCGCAAATTTGTAACTCTCGCCTATTTTACTCCGCGTCTTCGGGTTTTCCTCTTCGTCTTTTCTCGTCCGCACGTATCCACCGTTCGCCTTATATTAGCACACTTTCGGACCACGAGAAATCTCATACGGGACTCTCGCAATCATCGCGAAATGCATGTAATGTTATACATAGCGTCTTCTTCGTGTTTCACGTTCTCCTCTTCCAATCACCTTGCAACTCGGAATATTCCAAGTTCCGAGCCTCAGTTGCATTCTCCCCTTCCAACTTTTCCGATGATATTCAACTCACGCAGGACTCCGGAGAGATTAATTAATTTCAGTCTCATCAATATTCAACGATTCTACTAATTTCATATCTTCATCTCTTCGTTTCACTATCGCTTCTCGTTTAAAAAAAAAAACTCCATCCTAATTGAAACCGCGTGATAACTCGATGGGGGAGAGAGAAAAATAAGAAATAAAAAGAAAAAAACACGATATGATTCGCGGATTGTGGATAGACAGTGAGAGAAAGAGTAGTAGCTGCTGCTTCGCGCGATAGTGGATCGCTGGGTTACTCGTACTCGGTCACGAGGTCTCGGGGTCGATTCACCCCTTCTACACTTCTTACAGTGTATTTATTTTCTGTAGGGCAGAAGGGTGCACGGTAAAATCTCTCTCTTCTCGTCTCGTCGTCGATGGTGTTTTCAAACGGAAATTAATTAATTAAACGGGGTATGAAAAAAACGGAAAAATATTTTTTTTATTTAGTCTATTTGTGTGTCTCTATGTGACTAACGCGACGCTCCGAGAAGATCGGGGACATCGGGGGTCCCGTTCGGTGGCCAGACCCCACGCTGAATCGCGGGCAACTGAACTACCCCCGCTGCCGCTTTTCCTACCGATGCTGCCACTGCTACTTCTGCTGCTGCTGCTGCTGCTGCTGCTTCGTGGCCCGTTCGCTGCTGCTGGCAGTGCGCGACACCCTGCGCAAAACTACCCCCTTGCACCATCCGCGAGCAACCCGTGCCTCTCCACTACTCTATACCCCTCTCAACTACTACTACAACCCCCGAGGACCGCAGCCGCTGCGAGAGAGACTCGAACGCAGCAGCAGAGTCCAAGGGTAGCTGAGGCGGCGCGGGAGCTCTGTGTGCTCTGGATAGGCCTCGACTGCCACTGCTACCGAGTAAATCGCGAGGGTGCAACGAGGATAGATTCGTCGCGAATATTCAGAAGGGGTGGGAGAGATAGAGAAAGATAGCCAGAGCCAAATGAGATATAGACGAGCGGGAAATGGGGGTTGGTAGGCCGGATAGGGATGTACAGCTGCGGACACCCCCATTTACCGTAGGTTAGTAGTCGAAAGAGATTATGCCCAACATACGCGAATTCAACGAACGCTACTGACATTTAAATCCGGATATAAATAAAGTGACGTTTTACGACTTTTACAAATTATTGTTATTATTATTTGAATCATTATGCGAGGGCTAATTTTTAATTTTAGAGAAGGGAGATATGTTCAAAGAGATAAAGGTGATAATAGATCGGAACAAAGAGAAAATAATCTCGAATAGAGAGTATTAATATAACCGACTGTTAATATTTCGATGTTATATACATTTTTGCGATAATCTTTGGCAGTAAATTAATATCGACTGTGACAAAATGTGAAAAACAAAACAAAATGTTCTACTGTGAAAAAATTGATTACTTTAATTTGCATTATTCCTCATTTATTTCAGAATAACAATAATGAAATGATAGCCATTCCCGATTTTTTTTCCGTCATGCTAAAAAGATACTTAAAGAATTGTTCCTAATTAATTCAATAATTTTCTCGCCTTAAAAAATGTTCAACTTTCGCATTGGCAAATCCATCGGATTTTCGGAGGTTAATTGGATTTATGTGATGCGGAAGTTGGGAATCTATTTGGGGTGATATTAGGCTGAGGATCGCTCAACTGATATTCACCCTTAGCGATACATACGAAAGCGGGATACAGTGAGTCTTTGTGTACCGGCAAACATGTGTTGCTGCTTTTCCATAGCGGGCCACAAACTCGCCATGAATGAGACACAAATTGTCGGACAATAAAACCTCCGCCAACCTACCCCTGTGTGCGTAGTATATGCGACTATGGCTTTCGTATACTCATTCCCCATGTTATACGAACGCCGGACGAATAGCAGTAGAAGAGGAGAAAACAGGGCGAATGGAAGGGCTGTTTCACGGCATATTTACTACCCGCGGCGTGCAACCCGAAACGAGGGTTGCGCTTAGGCACACGCACACACAAATAGCCCGACACACGGAACACTCGAAAATTCAACCCCCTCGTACGGTTGGCGAACGATCAAGAAATTATAGTCAAGACTTTACGTGCGCCCTACCAATCATTCCTTATTATTTTCGTAAGCCTAACATTGTATCATGACATAGTATTATCTTATAAAGGATTTATTGGACAACTTATAAAGCCATTCTTCCCCACTGACCGTGAATAAACGTTCAATTTTCCTTACGCATTTCGAAGCAACCCTCCAATAGCAATCCTCGGAAGAGGATTTTTCTTTGTTTTCCATTTTAGAGAAACGAATGATCTCGACAAAGGTGACGACAAAACTAATCATCTTTAATTTTATAATTATTCGAATTTAAATACGAAAAATAAGTGGAGCGGAAAAACGATTTAAGAATCGGCCATTTTTTTTTTGCGGTATTTCAAGTGATGATTTTTCGATGCCTCATCGAATTTGTTAAGTTAGAAAAATGTCTATTGCTCGATGGCGTTCCTTATCTCATAACAATGATGGAGACATTGATAGATAGATATAAAGATTGATCGAAAGATCTCTGCGAGACTTTAACAAACTCCTTCTCCAAGCGGATTGCCACATAGGGCGGGTGAGTAGGGGGGATGGAATCGCGAAGCTCGAAGGGTGGGATAAGGGCTACGAGGAGAGCGCAACGCAGAAGCAGCAGCAGTAGCAGCTGGAACTTTTAATAAAGCGATCACAAATCTAGCCACGGTGAAGCTGAGGCCACAACCCTCCGACTGGTTTCTTTACTTCTCTTTTTATTTTTCATTTTTTCCCGTATCTCATTCTCTTGTTCTCCCATCTTCCTGTTCTATGACCTCTACTCGAACAAATAAGAGAGGATGAGAGTCGAGAGGGTTGATAGTAGGTCTCGTTTATTATTAATGCTTCGCGCCCGGGAAGTTATTCGCTCGGCAATAGTATAGTTTCTCGAACTATCGGCTATTGGAAATAATATAGTGTCAACGGATCGGGGCAGGAAGAGTTTACAGGAGTGTTAGGGTTCGTCAATAATTGCAGTTTGACACCCTTTCCCTTCTTCGAATGGTGGGAGAAACCGAGGATGAGAGAAAAATATATATATATATGATATAAATATATATATCGGAATAGGGGTGGGTGGGGGTGTATTTCTCTGCCAAGCTATACGGTATTGGTGCGCAAACCGTAGAAGAGCAGACACCAGCAACCACCGCCACATTCAACCCTCTCTCGCTTCCCATCTATCCACTCTCGTGGAATTCTGGTGCACCCCTCTTGAGAGCTCCGGAGTTTTCGCACAGCTCCTTCTCTCCCTTATAGATGTACATATATACACGTATACATATATTCTCGGCCCGTTGCTCTTCCTTCTTCTCCATCAGGTTTCTCTTCTGCACCCACTGTAACTGTGCAGAGGCACCGGTAAGGGAAGCCTCCCCACCCCCTCGCTCCATCCCCTATCTACGTAGCTCTTTCGCCCAACAGCTTCGCCTACAGCGGTATCTTTCCGCGATCCAATTCATTCGTATCCAATTAATTTTCAAACTATTAACGACTCCTCGATTCTCTTTCGCTTCAAATATTTTAGCATTGAAGTTTTTTTCCCCCTTTTTATTACTATAACCCGCGCGAAGTTCTGCAAAAATGTTAATAGTTCATAGCACAAGAGAATAAATGTATTGAACTTTAGACGAATGTCTGTTGAGGTTCTGCATAATAGATTTGGTATTTTTTGTGTCTCTTTTTCGATCTTATGAACGGAGCAATAAGATGCATTTGTACATAATTAATTTACGAAGTATGGATTGTAGATCACGTACTATATATTGCGTATTTGCCTTCATCTTCGTGTAGCTTTGTCAAAAATCAATATTTTTACGCTTTTCCGCAGTAAAATCGATGCGGCGGGACGTGAGCAGCGTGTCGAATAGCCCATAAATTAGAGGCTTTGGAAAGCACGTGGTCTTGTAAAGTTAACGAAAACTCGACTATTTCAACGTGAAATTCTTTTACTTTTTATATATTTAATAAGAAAAAAAAATAAAAGATCGGAATATTACAACATGAAAAAGAAATCGACTGAATTTTATGCTCGTTGATATTTGCTTTTCGGTAAATTTTTTCGCTATTTTTTCTTCGATTTAAATACCGAAAAAAATACGAAATGCGATATTAGAAAAGAAAAAAACAATGTGGGCACTGTAATCCGTCGTGTTTCGAGGTCGTCTTGTAAATTCTATAAATAAAACGAGATTCAGACTGAATTCGTGGAAATAAGTCGCGGGTATGCGTCTTTTCGTGTCGCTTGTATGGTGCGAAGAATTCGAAGGCGAAGCAATTTCGAGGTTCCAACGGGCGTTTGTGTGTTACTGAAATAAAGCGTAGTACACGCCCAGCACGTGTTTTCCTAACGCAAAACGTTGGTAAAATACGTTTCGTCTCGTCCCGAGACGGCAAACTTACCTGAGTTCAGTCTCGTAGACGCATAAACCAGTTAATCTTCTGATAGACCCTGGAGAAACGAGAAAAATCAGTGTCTCGCCGGTTTACAGAGCGCACAGGCAGTAAATTCGTGTACGGCATCGACAGGAAAGTCGAGGAGAGGCCTCGGGGGATAAGAGATACCAAATAAAAAAAAAACGAATAATAATAAAACAAAAATAAGATATAACATACTTATATTTCGTGTGGGCGATCGAGAGTGCTTGAGGTGGAAAACTCTCGACCCGAGAGAGAGAGATAGATCGCGCGCGTTTTGCGCTCTCGGCGGCAATCTCGGCAAGCGCAATCGTTCAATGAGGGGGCGACAGAGAGAGAAGGGGGAGGGGGGTACGCAGAGTGAGTAATTAATGGTCGAGCGTGCATCGTGCGCCGAGTGTCTCGATGATAAAACGCGCCGGCAAACTCGCCTCGCACGCACGCACGGATGAACCGTTAATGCCCGATGCATCACACAGCGGACTGCATCGTCCACCCGTTGCATCTATTCGCAACGTTTCCTCTCGCATTTTTTTTTATTTTTTATTACTGCCCTAGTCCCGCGCTATTGGGGACAAAACGGGTCATCCTCTTCTAACTCCTCGTGAACATCGAAAAAGCTATTTTATTTTTATATACGATTTCAAATCGTGTTCACCGATTCGATGATGTATTTGCGTCATTTACCATCTGCGTATCGATAGTTATAAAATAAAAAAAAATAAAAAAATTAGATCGATTATTTAAGCTTGAAACTCCGAAAACATTTTTTTATCCGCTGGACCATTGCAATAAAGTTTCCGAGCTCCTGGAAAACAGTAAACCTTTGGTAAAAAAAAAATAGGTTTGACTCGGAGTTATTCAAACTGCGCTCTTTACTTCAGCAAATTTTTCCGGGGAATCTACAGACTCGGCATTTTTGCGTCGGCTCGTCTGTCGTTATAATAAAATCTATCGCCCACGCGATGTATGGGAAAATTTGTGTATACACACACGGTTTATCTCGGCGATACTGTCGCAGAGAGGTAGAGTGCCCCGGATCCCCGGTAATCCGGGCGTAGGAACGCTCGTGGAGAGAGCTTCGATGACGAGCCACGAATCCCCGAAGCGTGCAAGCATCAGGCTAAAGCTCACGTTCGGTCGTCGCTCTTTCGCTCGAATAATTCAAGAGGCAAAACGGTCCTCGCCGTATCACGCTGCGCCATGTGCTCTTCTCTCGCTACAGTTGAGAGACAGACCGAGAGAGAGAGAGTACACAACACACGTTTTCCTCGCTGCCACTACCGGCCGGAGAGTTTGCTCGCTAACGCGGTCCAGCAAACTCTACTGGACGGAGCCCCGTGAGCGCGCGTGAAGCTCTCCGTTACGCTTCGCGAAGATTTATTACGCTTACGCCCGACGTTTCTCGTTACGTTTCAATTTACTCCGAGTTTCGGTGTGGCCCTCGAGGCCACAAAGTCTGCGTTCTCTCATCTTCGAACCAGTATACGCGGTATATATCTTCGTTGATTTTTATTAGTATTCTTTTTTTTTAAAGCTTTACGAGTGCGTTCTCACCGCACAATGCTAGTTCTCCACCTCGTTATCTCGGACGACTGTTCTTCTTCTTCTCGTTGAGAAATTTCGAATTCTCTGGTCCATACGCGAGTTCTCTGGGTTGTCGTATCGTTGAAAACAACAACTGTGGTTTTCTTTTTTTACTCTCGTCATCATTATTATCTCGAAGGGACGTTGTTGACTCGGTGCGTCTGCATGCCGTCGACACGACACTATATGCAATCCTTGTCTCGGACACTCGATTGTAGGATGTCGCACGTGATACCATACCTCGGATCATCGTCACGTACGATGAATCCTCGATTCAACGTGTAATTGCTTACTTGTTACGTGTATGAGGAAGCAGACGCTGCCCGCCTCGATGCATCCTACCCGGCTGTTACCACGGAAAGCCCAGATGCATTCGTGTAACGTTTATAGCTCTACTGAACTCGAATGGACGAATCTCCGGTTCGCGCCCGGAGATTCAACATTCGGAGTATTCTACGATGCACGATGTGCGGTATGACGGTATACGACGTCGTTTCAGTTACGTATCTGTATTGCGAATTTTGGACGAGATATCGGCCATCAATCAAATTCTTGAATGGACCAAACAAGATTTCAGAACTGTGATTGTTGTAAGTTATAAAAAATGACTTTAATTACGCGATTGAAAATCGTGTAAGATAAAAATTGAAAAAAATCGTAAATTAAAGTATTGACGCTGTAAGGATGGCGAGAAAATTTCATAACTTTACATCGAAGTTTTTTTGATTTAATAGGTTAAGTAGATCTTCAAAGGGTTAACGAGGTACTGAATATGATTTACAGCGCTTTAAATACTTTAATAAAAAAATGGTCCGTATATACACCGGAAATCAGTTTAAAGAATTGATGGTTCGTTGAGAGATCTATTTTTTGAAAAATAATATCAACTAATTAATAATTTTTTCAATTAATTGGGAGATCTCTTAGCTGATTTTTTTGACGCTTTCATCGTGTAGAAAATTGAATAATTATCACGCATTTCAACGCTTTACTTCAAATTAAACGCAACTAAAAAACGCGACAGACTTCAATATTAAAGAATTCAGTTTAAAGTTCGTATATTAGCGCCTCGGACCTTCGAATCGATGATAAATGGTCCTTCGAACGGGTCTAAAATTACCAGACATAAAACTGTCGACGTGCGAATTGGCCAAAAGCTGTAATTAAGAATATTGTCATTTGACGCGATTGGAAAGAAGACGGCGAGTTTGTATCGGTCCGAACCGTAAAGTTTTCAGCGTTGTATATCCGCGAGGCACGAAAGGATTTGCGGATGAGTGCGACGGGGTAACAGAGAAGAGTTACGTGTCTGGCTGCGTGTTCGTGTGTGTATTATAATTTAAGGGATTAATAATTCATACGTTAGCTCGGTCGCTACCCGAGTGGCCGCAGTGATACCCTGCCATTAGGTGTGTGCCGGACCAAACGCTCCCTCTCTATCTATCTCTCGCGACTGCCTCGTACTTCGGGAGGAGAGCTTCGCACCCTATATCGCTGCTGCAATGCGCGCCTCCCGGTGGCTCGGAATATATCCTCTCCCTCTCCTCACTCTCCATCCCTTCTTCCGAGTTATGAATATTCAACGGTGTTCGCACACCGTACGTTTGACCCTTCGCGTATTAACCGCCCCCGGGACTTATGAAATTCATTCGAGCGCACGGATTCTCTCATACCGACCCGAGACACACGGCGCCGATGTCCCGAACGCCGCGAGTTTTTAAACTCAACGTATACGGATTAATCACGATCGATCTTCTCGCCACGTTTTGCAACTCGCCGCTGTCTCGAACGCTCGAGAATCTTTATTATTTATTACTCTCTCGCGCTCGCGATTTATACGATTCAAATTGAGCGTTGGGTCTTCTATATCTTTTGCGTGGAGTTCTCATTTTTTTTTATTTTTTTTATTTGTTGCTTCTTTCAGGCCCTCAGAGAACCGTTCACGTTCTTCACAATTCGGAACAACCGGCTTCGGTCTTTGCGATCTTGGAGTCAGGAACTAAAATTGTACCTCTTATCGCCGATGGACTTTTCGATCTTCTGATGCTAAAAATGACGCAGAATGAAATGAGCATCTATACCAGCAAAAAACAAACGAAAATCGAGTCGAAGGGACCGCGCTTTGAGATCGGAGACTTTTGCGTTAAACTCGGAAGCGTTTCCATGAGCGGCAATCTGAAGGGAATTCTCGTCGAGGTATGTCATTTTTCTTTATTATTCAAAATTTTTTAAAAACATCGAAAAATTTCATCCTAAAATTTATCTATTAGATTTTTTATAGAATTGAATTACGAATTTTTAGAGTCACCTTATTTTCGCAATGCTTTGTCTCGAAGAAAATGAAATCTTTCGGAATCTATCGATCTTTGTGATTTTCGGAAATCCCTCAAAGAATAATCGAAGGCATAAAAAAATTTTTTTTTTTTACTTTTTCAAAGTTTTTTGCGTTAGCGATACAAAATAAATGTTCGTAGAGCATTTTTCAAAATTATTCTATTTTTGTTTCGAAATATAAGCGGAAATTATCAAAATTATTCGAAAGACTCGAACTTTTTAATAGTAATGGAGTACTTAAAAAAATTGACGAACACGGAATGTAGTTCACTGTTTTTCTCTCCTGCGATGAATTTCACTATTATCCCAACGAATCCCTGATATTCCTGTTCCGTTAATGGTTTGCGAAGTACGGAAAGGATCGCCGAGGCATTAGTGTATTTTTTTTTTGTCATATTTTTTTTTGGCCCGTTACACGGGGAATAACGAGCGGTATAGCGGTGCTGGGAGGCGGCGCGATATCGATCCATCGACGTATGTATGCGTCCTGGCATCACGCACCGAGACCTCCGCCATCCTTGTTCTACGCTCAACCCTTCTATAACGGACACCGCGATTCACTCGCACATTCCATGTATGCGTATGTAGACGATTCGTGTTCTATAGTTAAGTATCGTGGCACGGAAGGCCCGCGTATACGCTACGTAAACACTAGTGAGCTACATATCCATATATTTCGCGAACGTCAGTACAATTTGTCGTCTGCCAATGTCGCTTGGCCATCGTTCTCTTCGCTCACCTTCCATTGCTCGTAGAACACGTACGCATCAATGTTGTCCGTCCGGGTACCGGGTGCTTCGACGAGTTACATATTTCATTTTTCATGGAGACATCATAACTGAATTTCGATCAACGCTCGACTCGATTTGCCATTTTCTACAATTTTTACTACAAACTAACAATTAACTCAACGATGTTCTCGTACTGAACCAATTTTTTTTTTTTTTGAACATCGCGTATTTGGGGTCAAAATCGCTTAAATGTGTTTTCAATTAAAAAAGTTTAATTTCCACGTATAAAATCGATAAGTATCGATTTTCGGTATTTTCGTATCATCTTAAGACCAAAAAAGTGAACATTTTTATTTACCTCAATCTTTCAGTCGCGAAAATTCGTAAAGTTTTGATTGCAGATAATATTCCATACTTTTTTTCGCGTCAATAAGATGCGATAAAGGAATTGACTGTATCTCACGGAAGTTAATGGGTTCCAATGGGGTTACATTTTTTTTTTACAGCTTCTCGTAAAATTTGAATGTTGCCGGTTATTCTGATGGCTCGCGGAACAAATTAGCTTTTTTTTCTTATTGATAACGGCGATATAATGATTATTGATTGTATTGAAGTTGGAAATGCAGCTCGGCATGCCGTTGAAACAACGATTTGAGATCGCGACTGTAACCAATCGCCAGTGGTGTATCGTCGAACGTAAGGGGGTGCGGTCAGAGATAGTCTATGCCATATAATGTGCGCGAGTTCTTCCATGCTATGGAATGCCCAGAGCCCCATTTGTATCGTTGACTGCGCCGTTTGTCCCACAGTCGAGAGTTTCCTCTCGCACCCGAGCGCCAGAGACCACCCCGCGTGTAGCGCGATAAACCCGGTTTCTCCATTAATTCCAATGGAGAGTCCATAGAACGGCGCACCGCCTCTCTCGAGTCTATCTCACTTTTCCCCCGGGGGAAAGAACGCGTACTTTTCATTACTACCTTTTCCGATAGATTTTCCGGGATACGAAGAAGCAACGGGTGCGCCAGATCCGACCCACCGCTAAATCGCACTTTATTTCATTCCACCGGTAGATTTTCACACGACTAAATTCACTCCTATCAGCAGTTTTTTTTACTTTCTTTCGTCCACTGTGGAGTATAAGCTAACCTTCGGGCAATCGCCTCGGGACCGCGATAATGGGACGATTCTGAAAATCGTTTTCAGCGTCTCCCTCTCGAGAGCGAAACCCTTCGTTGTTCTCACCGTTGAACTCATTTATTTTATGTTATTCCATTTTATTTCACCGTTTTTTTTTTTTTTTCAAATTCTCAGTTTT
This sequence comes from Cryptus viduatorius, assembly GCA_964006125.1. Taxonomy (NCBI): domain Eukaryota; kingdom Metazoa; phylum Arthropoda; class Insecta; order Hymenoptera; family Ichneumonidae; genus Cryptus; species Cryptus viduatorius. The sequence goes on along the minus strand of OZ023222.1, from coordinate 8,912,192 downwards.
CGCACGAAAATATGGCTCGCGTAATTAAAAGCGAGTTTTCTCTATCGCTCCGAGCTACGAGTGGAGCTGAAAAAAGTTCTTCCGCCGCGTTAAAAAGATGCTACACTCATCCTCACAGCTCTTTTTTTTTTTACTCGCTTATTTTCTTTCTTTCTTTGTTATTCTTATACTTATATACTTTCACTGGGTTCCCTATTCTCGCGGTTGCTTTCACTGCTTTCCGCTTCTCGTTGCATCCTGCGCCGCACTCGCTCCTCGAGCTTTTCAGCTTGGCCTGGAAATTCATTCGAGTATCGCGATCCACCCAACCCACATTTTCTCTCTTCGGACGAAATATTTTTCTCAGTCGAGGAGAGTAAATAGTTCAGCAAAATATCTGGCGACATGCACTCCACGTAAAGACCGTAAGACTCTCTTTGTCGTTCCGAAGTTTTTCAACTTAAAAAATTCGGGGAAATCGGAATAAATACGAAAAAAAAAAAGAAATGAAGCCGAAAACTTGACATTTTTTCTTCTGTTTTTATTAACTGAGGGAAAACTGCTTGAAGTACAAGTTTGTTGGTGTGTTGGTAGAACGGGATGAAAGAAAAAGTCGTGGAAGGGTTGTTGAGCAATTTTGATACAGCGCAAGAAACGCCGTAAGAATTTCTAATAACTTCCGGTGCATAAAGTTGTTCGGTCGATGAGGGTTGGGTCGCGTTGGTTTCCCGCAACGTTTCACCTCGGCGAAGCGATGGGCGCTTGACCGGAGTTTGCGCCCATAAAAATGTTCTCTTTTCCTTCCTGTTTTTTCGTCTTTTTTTTTGTATGTGTTTTTTTTAATGCGATACCATTTCCGCAAGTTCGATGTTGCCGAACGAGAAAACTAGAGTAACCGTCGGCGATGTTTCACCATCGCTGGTGAAACGTTCTTTCATCTTTGGTTCGAAACGAAAGTCTCGGTATGAGGAATCGGAGAATAAAAAAAGTCGAATGAAAGAAAGAAGGATAGACGTTGAAAGATATTGGAGACAGAAACGGATCACAGAATGTTTCTTCTTCTCCTCTCTATGCGACGTGACCGACTCGTTTCTGGATGATTCCGTGTGTTGTTTGAAAGCCACAAGCGTACAAGGAGACAGAAGACACGGGATACAGGGATTCTGGAAAGACAAACACTGGTTCTACGCTCTCGGTCGCTAAGTCTCCGATAGTCTGGGAGTAATGAGAATGTGCAGCCGGCGTTGTAGCATCGACATAGACGTCGACAATCTCTCAGGTTTCGTAGATGTCGAAAAAACTCCGGCGGATAAACAGATAATCAAAATACATACGTGAGACGATTTCATTCGGGAAACAACGGTGTGTAGAAAAAATTTCAAACGATGTATCGTAATTTACACATAACTCGAACATTACGAAAAAGAGGTAAAAAAAAATGTTGAAACATCCATAGAGGAAACGCAGAATATAGTTTCTTCGGGGACAAGAAAAATGAGTACATTACACTCTCATCGTTACAGTTATTCCTAAACTCTGCTATTAGATATTCCAAATTTCTGCTTTGTTCGTCCTTTTTTTTTGGTATCCATTACGTACATTTCGAGTTTCTTTTTTTTTTATTTGCTCGCCTAGTTTTCGTGGGAAACGTGTAAGGAATGCGGAAACAAGTTGAATTTTATGTTGTACCATTCGGTGAACAGTGTCTAAAGAGTTTTCCTGGTTTCTCCGATAGCATTCAGTGTTTTGCAAGACACCCGAGGCGTTCCGCAAGTCTTCGACACCTTCTTCTCTCTTTCCTCCGCCATCCCGTGAACATGTAAATTCGCCGTGTTCTGCCCTCGGGAGTTACACGAACTCTCGTGGGAATGTTTAGCAAAGTTTTGTAGCGTAGAGTTGTAACGGTAGAGTTTTACGAGGCGTGAGGACAAGTAGCCGAGAGGGTTAGCGAAAGATGCAGCAAAGACTCTTTTTTTTTTTTTTTCATGGTATCCCAGGTGGAGTACAGACCATGCGTCGTGCCTGGAAGCGCGTGGGAGCTGATGAGGGAATTTCTTCAGGGTTTCCTCGGGTCAACAGTGTCGAATCAGGCGCCTCAGTATCTTCAGAATCGGATGAACGATTTGTATCAACCGATGGATACGGTACAACAGTATTTAGAACACTTCGGCCAATACAGGAAAGCTACTGGAGTTATCTAAGGTCTTCCGTGTAAAAACCAATTATAATTAGTCACAATTGTACTCGATGATGATTTTAATCCTATTATTGATATTCATAATCTATCGATCTCATTTTTCTTCGATGTCCATCGTAATAATGAAAAAAAAAAAAATACGTTTTACTTCCTTGATTGCGAAAGGTATATATTATTCGAAGATCAATTAACTTAATCAGCACGTCGTCCGCAGTTGTAACCCAATAAAAATGATTTCCGATTTACTGCAATTTTTTTGGTTAAATGCAAAAAAGTCTAAAAATATTCACTCATTGGTCAGTTGTCAACGTTTGGCGAAGTAAACGGCCCGCGTTATCCATTCACGTCATGAAAGACCTAAAAGTTACCATCTGTTGGACTAATTGAAAACTTCGGTTGGCGCTTACCACAGTCTCGCCGACAGCTTAATTGCTTTCCAATTCAGCGACCATCGACCGGTAACCCTCTGCCTTACCGACGTCCAATCCTGCATGGCTCCGTCGGTAAGTTTTTCCGCACTCGGCGATCGGTCTCGTAGAAATCGACACCGAAGTTTCTTCTCCATTGCGCAACCAGTTGAGAAAATAGAATTCGCGGATTAAAGTGTATCCCAACCCCGTTTATCCTTGAAATGGTTCGACGGAGGGTACACATTCGATAGAGTGACTGAAACGAAAAAAAAGCGTGTCGCTATAATATTCCGTGTAGCCTCGTCAGATGGTGATAAGGGGTTACAATTTCTAATGTACAGAAGTGCACCCGGAAAATGGCGATATCTGTTGCAGTATGTCAGGATGTTTTTCCACGTCTAGACTGGTGCCGGTCGACATCGCTGGTAGTTCAGGCTCTTTAGTTTAGGTATTAGTGTCCCGAGTCCGTAGACAGTGCCTCGAAGTAATGGAATAGCGACGCTCGACAACGATGACAACGTCGTAGGACATTGTGCGGGTGTTTAGCAACAGAAAACAAATATTAAAAAAAAAAAAAACGGATCCACATTGCAGACGGGCGAGAGATTTCCGGCGTGGAGGTAAGAGAGCCGTTTGGCTCCTCCGTGCACGATATAAGGTTGAGCAATATTATACCTCGCCCGGTGCATGCCGCTCTGCTCCTTTTGATTACCGTATTTGGTCATACGAACAGTCCTCGCCGGCGAGATATTATTATCCTTCCTTTTTTAGCGCATGCAACTCGGTTTCTTTTACATAATGAATTTATCCTGTTCCCTCGAGTTTCTTTTTCATTATCGAAGATAATGGGTATTTAAGGATCGTTTTTTTTTTAAAGACTTCAATTTACACGGCAAAGAAAATTTTTTTACGTTGAAATCGAGGATTTCTTAATCTACGATAAAAAAAATCGCGGGAACCTGTATAATTTGACGATAAAAAAAATTCTCGATAATTTTTAATTTTTTTCATCGGATTCTATATTTGGAATAAAATTTAGAGATCGGAAATAAAATCAAACGATTATAAGTTTTTTTAATTTTTTGCAGATTAGATGAATGTATAATTTTCTTTGACGTTAATCCCGATGTTTTGTGAATATAATTTTTTCAATTAACAACGTTTCGAAAAAAGCTTTGATGTGTTTAATTAAAATTCGGTCGCGTGGTAAAATTATGCGGTAAGCACTTTTTTAAATACAGAATGTTTTGAAAATGTAGCTACCGCGTATTTTTATTAATGCCGTTTTCACCTCAAAGTCATAAAAAGCGAATTGAATACGAATGCAAAACAGAAAATTTTAATTCATCCATTCGAAATTGCAACAGTCAAAGCTTTCGTTGAAACGGTATTAACGCTTAATCCCAATGCTATGATTGATTTGCCCGTAATCGATATTTCGCCCAATTGAACGGCCAAAATATAGTCGCAGGTATTACACGCTAATGTTCGGTATAATTCGTCGAACGTATATATGTTATCGTCCGATGCAGCACCCGAAACAACCACATTCTCGTTCGCCACATATGCGATGGTTAGCGCTAATTATCGCGAGTTTTGTAACGGCGATAATTACTCACGAGTATACGAACCGACGTCGGTGATCATAATTGATGCTGCATAAGCGGTCGACGGCATCTATTGCTTCGCGCATGTGCGCGAGTCCGATAAACTCTTAAACAACGTTCTCGTATACGCGGTTAAAGTAAACTTTAAAAAAAAAAAAAAAAAAAAAAAAATGAGATTAAAGATAATTTTATATTTTTCCGTGATACCCCTCTGTCGAAATTATACACCTCGTTCCTTCCATAAAAAAAGTAAATCTCGGTACTCTGAGTGTTTGCACCGATGTTTGCGCTTCTCCCAGAGATTTAAATTTCGTGCGGAGAAATTAACGCGTTTCTTTCTCCTTCGCGCAACGCATCTCTGAGTTCTTGTACTAATTTAGACAAGATAGGTGCGTGCATACAGGAGTGGAATGAAAAAAAAAAAAAATACACTCCAAAGTTGTGCTCGGGACTCAGCGTGTGTCCTAGAAACCCGTTTCGTTCGGAGGGAATATATGTATACGCAGTGTGTATACGGCGCGTAGTCAAACGAGTCCGACCACGAGATCTGCACACACTTCTTGCCGGCACTTCTTGAATGCTGCGACGGAGCGTGAGAGAAGAAAGGTACTCTTTCGCTCCGGTAGATACCTATATGCAGATGCGTGATTCTCATCGCACTCTACGCACACAGAGTGTCGAGATTTCCATAGAAATCCACACACCCACGTAGGGTACGATTATAAAGAACTTTACATACCCCGCTACCATTATTATTATAGCACTTCAACCCCTTCGGTCTGATAATTATTTTGTGTATCAAACGAAAATTCGTTCTCTTCACTTTCGCACGAAAGTTTTAAGATATAAGAAATTCGGAAAAAAGTTAAATTTTCCAAAATGAAATTTCGCCGTATTTTTTTTTTTTCGTAATTTTTCACTATAAGCACCGAACCAGTAAATAATTAATATTTTAATTACGTAACGCATTGCAATATGTGAATTAAAATTTTTTAATTAAGATTTAAGGGGTAAAAAAATGGGAATTATGGTTACGAAGTTTGCGTCGCATTGAAGTAAAATTTTACTTCAAAATATGTAACAGGAGTTACACATGAAAAATTAACAGTAATAATTCTTCGGAACTGTTATGTCCGTAATTTTTTTTCCAGCTACGGACATTTATTAACTGCTACGATTTTCATGGTACGCGAACCCGTCCCAGTTAAGCTTCAAATATTAAGCTCAATTTTTACCTCGTGGGGCGAGGATTTTTACCTCTTTCGTTAAGCTTAAACGGCAAGAGAAGCTGAACAAAAGCAGCCTCTCGCGCCAAGAATTATCATATACGTCTCGCATTCGTGTTAGAAAAAGGAAAAAAAATATCCTCCGTTTCCAGGGAGTTCGGTGTTTCCAATAAAATACGAAATTCCCCGTAAATTCCCCTATTAATCCACGAATGTTATTGTTTCCAGTGTTTAAAAATATTAATTTGCAAATACAGTTGCTTTTTCCCGTTGGCGTTTTTTTCTCAACTGTTTACGTTTACCCGAGAAATCTCGTAAACGCGCATTCCGTTCTGCGGTTTCGAAGTAAAAAGCTTCGGCCGGATCTTCGAAGAGCTTCATAAAACTCTATAAATCATAAACTATAGTTTTATGGCCCATAGATATAAATTTATCGGAATTCCACGACGGGCGTGTGCACTACGCAACCCGGTTGGGGATGTATAGTTTAGAGAAAACTCTGGTGCGACGATCAGAAGCGAGTGTGGCGCGGAGGCGCTTGAGAAACATAGCATAAAACGGCTGCGAAGCTTTCGGAGCACATAGACTCGAACCCCATTGGAGGGTTGAACGTACAGAAACCACCCCCATCCCTCCCTCGATGCGAGTTACGATGAGATTGAAAATTTCGTACCGAAGAACGTACGGTTCTTTGGTTATTTGCTATATATACCGACTACAGCGCGACCCCTCTATATATAACACAGTTGTGCGATAGTCACCTAACGATCGATTGAAATGTAAAAGCGGGCGCCAATAGTGTACACCGTGTACGACTGAGAGACATCGGATGGTAGAACTTCGGTGTGTAAACTCATACAGGTACAAGATATCCAACGGAAGATGCGACCGGATGCACTGGCCGTGTCGAGCACGTGACTGAAATACGAATTCCTCTTTCGCGGCTCGTTCGATCGCAGCTACACGCTGAAATTGTACGTGGTCTGGCGTCCTCTCGGTACTGTCTCTCTTACTCGTTGGGCTTTTAGACATTTATCGAGAGGCGAACGAGAGTTATCCGGAAAAAAAAGTAATTCATACGTAAAAAAAAAACTCTTCAACTGTTTCGAAACAATAAAAACAATTTTATTGCAACAATGTTACGAAGATTTTTTTTTGTAATCGATGAAAAATTGCGATGAGGTATCTGCAATTTTTTTTTCATAAAAATTGAAAAACAGTAAATAAATATTGTGACCTATATGTTTTTCACCTCTGTACCTCTGTAGTCGGAAAAAACAATTTTTATTCGCATCTCCAACGCGATCGAAAGTTATTGTAAAATAATAAAAAAAAAACGATTTTATGGGTTTTATTAATCAAAGTCTTATTTTCTCCGTTCGACATTCCAGAGAAGTTAATAATAAAATGTGTCCGATATAAAGTCTATATATTCGCAAGACTATGCAAAAAACGAGTCTGATTCGTAAATTAAAAAAGGAGAATAGTTTCAAGACGCGAATATGATGACGCAGGAGTGTATATGAATATCTATTAATGCAAGCCTTTCGTTAAAGTTAATGACGAATGAATGGCAGTCCCTGTAGTCTCCGACCTTTCAGGATAATCCTCTTCTCATCTTTTTTTTTTTCTTTTTTTTTCGATAAAAAGGCGTATAATACTCTCGTTTTGCTGGCTGCCGGGTTTTAGTCTCGGCTCGCCGGCTCAGCCTCACTTTCGTAGTATACGTACATTGTATAATATAGTATATACCATAGTGCGAGAGCGTTTCTTCGGCGGCAAGCAAAAACCGGGAGCCTTCTTTCCTTCTCTCTTTCTTTTGCGAAGCATTAAACCCGACGGGCGGCGAGGGTCAACTCTCTGGTTCTCTCAGCGCAGCTGGTTCTTTCTGCTTCCCTCTTCTTGGTCCCTCTTGCTGCCTGCTGCCGCTGTAGCCCTTCGTGAAGGCCGCTCTCTCGTTGAATTGCCGCCAGTGACCTACGCCCGAACGTCCGCAGACTTTTGCATATTCGCCGAGTCCGGCGTCGTCCTTTTCCATCGAGCTTAGCTCTCCTCGCCGTTTCGAGGCACCCACCTCTCTATAACCTCTCTCTGCAAGACTGTAAATCAACCTCCGCATCTTCTACTCTCCTCGGTCTCTTCGTGGCACTCGGCGGATGTCGCGGTTATTCTTATTCAACCGGGAGAATTTGTTGGCCCTAATGCCATAAGCATGTGCCGCTTACCCTAAAGTCCGAAGGGACTTCTTGGACTTTCGGAACCTTTCGTATTTTTTTTTTCGCCGCCGAAAAAAAAAAAAATTCGACAAAAAATAATTCTTCGATTTAGTATTTTCGGTCTCCGAAGATTTTAATTTATTTCCTCGAATGTCGCTTGCATTAAAATGCATTCTATCAAACCCTTAGAATTTTTCAGCATCGTACGTCTTCGAAAAATTGAAAAAAAAAAGAAAAAAACCGAATGAAAAAAACGAATCGTATTGATTTTTCAGTTGGTCAAAATATTATTTTATACCGGAAGTCGTGACCGCAATCCCTCGGGATCGTGTTAAGATACATCCATCTTCTACCCTTGTTAGGTCTTCGATCTTACGTACGATCGCTAAAACAGGTTGTTCCGGCTTGTGCAATGTACCGGATAAGCCGACTACGTACTATGTATCCCCAGTAGCATACGCTCGTCGCTTCTCTGCCCCGTTGCATGTTCAGATGGAGGTCTGCGTGACCAACGAGTCTTCTTCGGCGGCACGGCTCCCGTGCGATAATCTCTCTCGGCAAAGGATCCCTACGGATCGACGCAATAAGAATGAAGAAATAAAAATGAAACGACACGGCATCCCCGGCTCCCGAAAAAAGACAAAGAACAAAAAATCTAACAAGAAGTTTGCGCCCGAATCAAAGGGTGTGTGCGCGCGCTGCCTACTCGTATTGCTTGGCCGCTGTTCACTGTCTTTAGTCTCTTTTGTCGGTCTCATCGTTGGCCCTGAGTACACCCGGAGTCGATCCAACGACTCACTGACGGGGGGCACTCTCGCACGAGTCGACCAACTAACCCAGTTGCCATTCCGGATGACTTTTCTTTGCTTTTACCAAACGTCCGCCCTCTCCGTCCGGGCATTTCCGTTTCTTTATTCGACGCCAGAGTTTCGCGAGCGTCTCGATTCAAATACTTGGTTTCTTTTTTCTCTTTCTCTCGAGAAACCCTCGCGCGATACATTGCGCTATGCGCTCGTCCGTGTGATATATACATGTAAATGTGTGTGTCTATGTTTGTCGTTTCGATTATTCGGAGTATACAGCTCGCACGTGTCCTTTGGCTCGATTCACTGCTTCTCTCCCTGTTACGACTACTGTGAATGTTTCTTTATTCGTGTTGGCGTAACTCGACACGACTTCTCGATAAATATTGCGCCCTTTTGGAGACGAAAAAGAAAGACGAGAGGGTTTCTCTTGCAATCAAATCGATCTTGGAAAACGGAGGAAGGACTAAGTCCGACACGAGTTCACGTTGCCACAAGTTTATCCGGATGGAAATCTCGTATCTCGTATTTTTGGTCAAACCGGAAATTGTACCTCACTGAGTATAAAAGTCGACCGGAAGTGTGACGACTTTTGAAGAAGATGAATTATCACCGTGGAAAAAAAATCTCACTTTATCCCATTGTAGTCGGAGGATTTTTCGCCGATAGCAAATTTCGTCGATTTTTCAAAAATTTCTAAAATATCTATTGTGTTTTATTATTATTATTAAACATCTAACAAGTTTTGGAGTTCGCGATTTTCCATATTTTCTATATATGATACATTTTTTTGAATAAAAAAAAAGGAATTAAAAAATAAAGAATAGTCACGTGACTTCGCGAATAAACAAGTAGTTACTGGTTTTCCGCGCTGACAAAGAACTTTTCTACCGCTCAAGCGTTTCTCGCGGATATCCGCGAAATTTATGTATCCATCTATCGACTTGGTCGGTTCGATTGTTATCGTTTTCATAGCAAATTTGCGTTGCGAGAGAGTTACAACATGCAAGCTGCACAGCAGCCTTATAGCTCTCTGTTGGAGTTCGCGGCATCGTAGAGCCCGCGGAACGGCATCCGTGGCCCTGATGCTGCGGAATGTTATTGCAAGCACGAACCAAATTCCGGGCATAATGGAGGACGAGGAACTACGACGACGACGACGACGACGACGATGACGACGGGCGCGCCCACCCAAAGCGCGCCCTCGCCTTTCTCGTTACACTTCGCGACTTCGCGTCTTTCTTCCCTCGTTCTCCTCGTCGCGTACCATTCGCGTGCACACAACCGCCGTTTAATCAAACGATTCGCGACTCCGCCCAACCCGAAACTTTATTTCAAGCTGAATTTCCCGAATTAGAATATGAGTTACCGAGAAACTCGCCGTTAACTCGCGTAAAATACTCGAACGATTTTGCACGAAGGCTCTCGCCTTTTCTCTCGTTCAGTTATCGTCATTGGGGTACGAAGTTTGCTTTGTCCGACGACTGCATGATTTAATCGTCGTCGCGAAAATAGTCCGGATGACTAATTTCGAAGAATAATCGCGGAGTTATTATTCTCCACAGGATTGAACGACGGATGCGTTATGATAAACAAACGTTTTATTAGTCCCCATTCTATAATGAGGCTCTCGATATAAATTATGTCGCAACAAACTATCGCTGCGGTCGCGATGTTATTGCGACTTATTTTTTTTCTCATCGCTTCCTTTCGTATTCAACTCTCTAATAAACGATAGTTTAGCTCTAAGACGCAGCGCCTTGAAGTGATATAACTTTGTAACGGCTGCATATGTGAAACGTCACAAAATTTGCATAACGTCGTAAGAACGTCGTCAGTACTTTCGTCACGATATTTTTTTTCTATTTTTTTTTACACCATCAAAGTAACAAATTTTTTACAAATTTTTGTTTTTTTTTTCGCACATTACAAAGTTAATGACTTCGATGCTTTTTCTTTGACGGTCAAAATTTACAGAATTTAAAAGTTCTTTATTCCTCGAAACATCGTAATTTTTTAACAATTCGCGATTAGTTCATCGAGGGAGTCGAATGAAAAGGACAAAAGAAATTACGTTGTAGCATATCAGACTCGGAGCATCTGCGATGTTGAAAAAAACATTCCTGCGGTAGTGAGTCGTTAATCCGCCGCTCGGTCGAGTGAAAAGTAGTCCAGTGCCGAAAGACTAAATTGAGAGTGACGTTGAGGGAGTCCAGTGTGGCGAAGACATAGGAAGCATAGGGTGGGAAGAAAGTAGCGTGTAATAAGTCGACGGGTGCCTCTTCCACGCATCTCGCATGTTTATACTCTTCGAGAGGAGTGCTCTATGTGAAAAATATTTCTCGCCGGATGCGGCGATACTTTGGTATTCAACGCATAGAGTCACGGCGAGCGCTCGGTCGCTTCGAGAATTCCGCCACGACGACGAGACGCCCAGAGCGGTGCCGTGGAGAAGACCGAAATTACAAACGCGAGACACCGAGACGCGGGTCTCACGACGACGACGACGACGACGACGGCACTGTGCCGTCCGACGATCTCGCGAGGAAAATCTCTTTTCGTTTTAACAGGAAACCTACCGGAAATTTATTAAAATGGCACTTTTGTCGCCGTGGCAAAAGTCACGGAGATGTAAATTCATTTTATACACCATCAAGACGAAGGAATTAAACATATCTACTTAAATTTCATGGTCTCGTTGCCTCTCATTCACTATCGCGTGAATAATAATGACGTCACTGTGCAAGAAGTAAGGCTTTCGCGCGACAAAAAAAAGAAACATAGCAAATTTTATTTCGTTTTAACTATCGAAACGGTTTATTTCGGCACCCAAATGGTATTTAAATTTACATCTAACAGAAGATTTTTTTTATTATTAATTTCTTTGAAGTCCCTATCAATCATTGCGATTAAGTGTTAATTGCGGCTTCGCTGTAACGAAGTCGATCCAATTTACTCCGTATATTCGAAAGATCGTAAAAGTCGTAATTATATCGACACGATTAAAGTTATAGTGGTACTTTTCGAGTTGATCATGTGTCCGAGATTATTATAAGAAACGGCGCCTTGACCGAGTCTCACGCCCTCGCGAAAAACGCTCCCTCTCATCGCCATCGTATAGACGTGGCGCATGAGACGCGTCTCAATTTAGTCGGATCTCTTTGCGTACACAAGAGATGCTGTGATGCCAAAGTGCATCAGAGTGGAGTTGAAAACGAGGCCGAGTTAAAGAACGCAACGAAGAGACGAGAGATCTCTTTCTGCTATCGTAGTCGCCCCGAGAATGAGAAAAACGTTTGACACACGCCGTGTCATATTTGCTACTGTAGCGGCTATACTACGGGCGCTCCAAAGCTCTTGCATCAATGACGCAACTTGCGAATGCGCGCATAACGCTCGCCAAGTAGCCATAGCACCAGAGAGAAATAAAGAGAGACGAAGTATCGTATGCAGCGATGATGTCAGAGCCGAATGCGTACCAACACTCATTAAAACGGGCCGACGGAATTAAATATCGTCGGAAAACGTTCACACGCCACCCATAACAATTTTTGTTACTATGTGCTAATGAGAGGAGTTCGACACGCATCGTCGTCTTCTCGAACTTTAAATCGTTTCTGTATCGAATGTGAAAACATTGATTTACATTGAAACGATTATAATAAAACGGAAATGTCATTCACGGAATTGAAAACAGACAAAGTACGATGATGCAGAGCTCTCGACGCCGCAGATGGGGGATGGTCTCAAGCCGAGCAAAAATCAAAGAGTCGAACTCCGTAAAGACAACTCGAGAGTTGTTTTTCTTAATGAACGGAAGCATCGATGAATGAATAAACAGATAAGATCGATGAATGAAGTGCTAGAAAATTATTCAATCGCGATAATGCTTATTGAATGCAATACGAGTTTTTTAATCGGTGCGATTAAAATGGCAAAAAAATATACAAATTTTATGAATTTTTTTTTTGTGAATATAAAAATGTTGTAATTTAATAAATTTACATAGAAAGTACAGATGTGAAAATGTAGAATTTTTTTTATCAGAGAAATATAGTTATTTACTCATTTCTTAAGTGGCGGCACCCGAGGCTACGTTTTTTTTTTCTTTTTTTTTTTTTTCTTTCATTAATCAACTGGCCGCTCATGCGGGAGGGAACTCTTTACGTTTATACTATTTCGTACGAAAAAAATTGTACGCGTGTGTGCAATTTCATCGTAACTATGCTGCGGCATACTCGTTGGGAATAATATCCCAGACGTTTGCCTTGTTGCTCATTGCCGCCGCATTCGCGATGCAACGCGATGGCTCTCAGCCGAGTATATCTACTCAGCTTCTCGTGGTTCCATCTCGCCTCCGGCTATTCTCTAAACGACGATGAGAAATAACGCCACGAGGGTTATATACCGCATGTACGAGGGAGATACACGCCGCCCATGTTCTTTGCGTTACGCGGCGTTCGTTAACTACTTTTAAGCTCGAACTGCGCGAACCACGAGAACCAGCACCACTGTCCGCTTACCCCGGGCAAATAGGTATGCAGTTATTCTGAGACTGCTTGGGGTGAATGCCCACTACTTCTCTCCTTTCCCACTCGCACTTTCCATCTGTCTTTCTCATTCGCGTTTTCCCCGTGTGTATCATCGCGAGAGTCCACCAACGAGACCGATGCTGCAAGCTCTCGACTATCGAATAACTGACCCTTTCGGGAACCTGACAAGTGCCTAACGTTTCCGATTCAATGCACTGAAAGCAGATATATGAATCTATGAAACGTAAACGCGAATATTCGCCCAATTTTAGATTAACTCCGATAGAAAACCATTCGGAAAATATCAAGTTTATTAATTCATTTTATTCGCGAAAAAAAAAAAAAAAAAAAAACTAGTAAAATTCGATCTGTATATTTATCTCGTATACGCTTTCAAATTTTTTTTCGTGTTTCAAGATATCCTCGTTATTTTATCTTTCCGCGTGTATGGAAAGCGAGAATAAAATTGAATATTTGCCATTCAATTTATTTACATGTCGCAATTGATTTTCTGTAATGCGAAATCGTTGAGATAAGGTTCGCGATACCAGGGGAAAAACTGAATAAAATTACACGAACGTCGGGTCATGTCATGGTTCTGTTTTTTTTTTATTTCAACGTAAATAATGCCCGATGGAATGCCCCGGTTGACTCACGTCGAGCACGAACTCCGCTATCTCCTCGATTCCGTGAAATCGTGTTTTCGTAAGGCTCGCAAATAATCTATGCGCCAAAAGACAAAGTGCCGAAGGGGATAGAACTGCAAGCAGACTCTTTAGTATACAAACAGCGTTTCGGTAATTTTTTTTCGATGAATTCACGCGACCGCGGTCACGTCTGTTTGGACTTCTGCGGTCACAGACTCGGTCATGAAATTTCAACGAATGTCGCTAAGCCCCGCGCGCATGAGTAAACCGGAAGTGTGACGAATTTATACTTTTTGATGCGGTGAAATTCGAACTTTTTTTTTTTTTGGTCATCAGCATAATTTTGCACATTCGCCGAACCATAATTTCGGGTATTGCGATAATTCCGATGATAATCAGTACGCGCATTTTCTAATGAAACTGCGAGCGGATGAGACCCCTGAGAATTCGGCAACGAATTATAATACGACTGTAATGCGCGCATATTACACGCTTTATAGTATTTTCCATCGCGGTACTTTCATCTATAGAATTTTCAATATATTCGATAGAACCGCCGAGAGAAACGGCACCAGTGGTATTAAAATTGATCACCACGATCGTTCGGTATACAACGTTCGTTTGTTTGCGTGTGTGTGTGTGTGGGAAGCGAATTACCCAACGAAACTGTGTGTGTGCTGACGCTCACTTTGCCGCGAGGGCGTGAACCTATACCCGAATAATTTCCGGAGCGATCAATGGGCCTGTGAATTATATCCGTTGTTGTTCGCCGGCGTGAGTTCGTTTAATCGTCGATACGTCGGGTGTTAAAATTTCGACGAATATTTATTATCGATCTTAATTTTCATACGCGATATATTATAATCAATCTATATATATTTACGCACAAATTTATAATTACAATAACTCTATACGCGAACAGTAATATTTAAAAAAAAATGTCTCAGTTTTGCAAACCCGCCGGTTACACGCTCGACCAACGATCCCTGGAACCAGCTATTTATCGAATGCTCGTTTGCGCCGAATCGCTCGAGCTTAAACCATTATCGCGATTCGATGGGGAGAGTTCCGTTGAACCCAGATGCACGGACTCGCACCGATACATTGATAGATGTCGAGCTATTTCTATACTAATGAATCGTTATTTATATAACAATAACGATGTGCGGTGCACAATACTAGTCTTTTTTTTCTCCTTCTTCTCTCGGTCGAGTCTCAATAATGCGATCCCGGTTACACGCTCGAGCGACGAGCATAATTATCGTAGAGAAAAGACTTGTTTGCGTGAAATCGCTGGAGCTTAACCCTTTCACGGACAGTCGAAGGCACCCTTTCCATTAATTTTTTACCCCTTTATAATACAGTTTTAACCCTTTCGCTCATCCCTGACATTTTTACTTTGTACATCGAAGAGAAATTTTTCTACGGGATAAAGATCGAAAAAAAAAAAAACTTATGAATTTTTTTTAGCAACGTCTTGAAGTGTGATTTCCTCAATGGCGCATAAAAAAATGATTTTCTCGATAGAAATTATTCTTTAATATACGATGATAAATGAGTAAAAAAAAACTTACATTTTTGAAAAAAACTTATCGATAAAATTACAAAAAAAATTAATATTATTTTTTTTTATAAAATAAATATTGGTTTATCGGGAACAACTACGCAGTCGATGTATTAAAAAATTATACGCTCCACCGATCTCCGATTTCTTCTCGCTAACAAGACACAGCAAGATTGTCTCGTTTCAGATTCTTCATAAGCATTATCTCCCCTTTTGCGCGGCGATTACTCCCACTTCGGTACAATTTTTCATACTTGTGACCAATAAAGGATAAAATTTATCGTGATTTGATGAGGGGGATTTCATGGGCGCCGATGGGCTCTACTGATACAATGGTGGATGGTTTTTCGAGGCTTTTTTAAATTCTACACCATTTCCGTGCGATAATACCTACGTGCTATGTACTACGAACAAACGAGACTCGTATGCAGCTTTTACATCGATGTATATGTGTGTGTATCATCCATATACATATACGCACGTGATCGCCGCACGGTTTCTATTCGATATTTCGATGCGGTGCCGCTCGGACTCCCCCGCGACTATATAGCGAGAGAAGTGAGGGGCACGCTACGAATTTATGGGTTTGTTAAACCTCCGGTCCGACGGCTGGCCTCGCCGAGTGGGGCATCCACGTTCGTTTCGCTATATGCTATCGAGCCGGGAAACTCGAGCCCGAAGCGTATCGCTCCCGCCGCACTGATTTGTCGCGCGACCGGCAATATAGTACTGAGCCTCGGTGCAGCAGCATCACCTCGTATTCAAACTTCCCCCGCAGGCTCTTCCGCATACATACTCGACGTCAGAGACGTGGAAATCGGTAAACGTCGATTTTCATCGACGCGATGAGATACCCTCGTGAATCCAAGAAATATTCGACGTACGATAGGGCAAAACATATTTGGTGACGAACCAAATTTTAATATAAAAAAATATTGACGATATTCAATCGCTCGAAGGCCTTTCGGATAGCATTGATTTTTTTTTCCAATCGCCGAATCGAGAGCATATCGAGAGTCTTTCGGAAAACATATTTTTCTAGAAGCGATACGAATGAACTGCGGTGACGACAAATCTCAGAGTCGCGACATGTTACCAAGAAGACTCATCGCGTATCCTCTCGCTGAGACGCTGATTAATTAAAGCGGTTCTTGCAATTGAAGGGAATTGAGGATGAGAAACTCTATTTTAATTAGTCGTTAAGCTGTAATAGTGTGTTAAATTTTTACGAATTCCGCATTTAATTTACGGAAGAACAATTTGCGGCGATAAGTACACCAATGAAACTATCATCTCAATCTAAACTCACTTAAGGGGACAAAAAATGCGCGCAACTTTAATTTTTTTTGTTTTGATAACCGAAGTGATTCATGCAAAAGAAAAACAATGACTTTTCATTCATCAATTTTTAATAAAAAAAATGTTTTTTTTTTTTGAAACATCGAAGTCCCAATTTTCGAGACATTTTCACAGTTCGTTTAACTCGAAAGATTTATTTAACCGCTTCTTCTTACAGCAAAAAATAACTTTCTGGTCGGCTAAACAAAGTTGCTAATGTGACCTTGTGACAACCCCTTTAATCCGTACAGTCTGAGTTTTATTTCTACTGAGTTTTGTTATCGCGACTGTCGTCATACTTATTATTCGCGTTATTTTCGCGTCTGAGTAGCCGACGACGATGTACGAGTGGATGGAAACGGTTCACCGAGGCGATTACTCGATGACGAGAGATTTCCTCTCTCGCTGCAGTGAACTACAAGCCGAACTATTTTTAGTAATCTTGCATCGCCGCCGAAGGAACACAGACGTTTAGCTCGTGTTATTGGTAGCGAAATAAATGGCGCCATACGTTTTGCTCGAAGAACTCAATTTTCAGATCTCACGAAAAAATCAGTACGTACTTACGAAACGCTAAGTTTTATGTCATATATACTACTATTTCGCTAGCGAGGTTGTTATTTAGTGAACTGACAGAGCAACGATCGCGTTGCCAGATCTTTGCCACTGTGCGGGTTGTAGATGAAACATCTGGCGCATCAATCGGCCTAAAACCAATCTTTCCTTCTCTCTTTATCGCCGTGCGGAATTTCTTGCGTCATTCGTGTCATCGCGCCTCAAATTACTTTCGCGTGATGTGAGATTACATTAAAAAAAAAAAAACGTTTACGGCTCAAACACTTAGTTATCCCGGAAGTGAGTGATGATCGGTATGCAACCATCGCAAAAAAAAAAACTGCAGAAGTCGACGATTCGAAAGAGGAGAGATCGATGCACGACAGATGTCTTCGCCGGGACTTGAGAAGAAAGTTTTATGATGCCCTTCGGAAATTAAAGCCATTCTGCAGATGAATTGTAAAAAAAAAAAAAAAAGTCCCTTTTTCAAGAATCACACCACGCGAAGGCGCCGGCGAGAGACTCGGAAAAGAAAATAGAATTGACCTGTCGGTAATAAAACATTATTAAAGCATATTGACCTATAAAATAAGTTTTCCCTCATCGACCTATGCTAATTAGTTAGCTTTTTCGTTGAATCTATAATAATATCGTTTGAACAAAAAATGGCTAAAAGGGCCATCGATGTTCGCGGAATTATCCTGCTGGGAAAAGCAACGAGGAGAGGACTACATAGGAAATCTATTCAGGAAACTGTAACAACTCAAAGGATAACGCTTACCAGTGTGTTACGACTGCATTCGAATCTATGATAAACGCGATGTTTTTCATCCTAATCTATATCTTCGTCGTCGAATGAATAAAGCTTTTTAACAAATCCGAAGAATCTATCGTTCTAAAGAAAAATTCATAAAAATAAAATATAATGTTGCGTGTCCTTCGAAGTTACAGAATCGTTTTTTCTGCTTATATTACAGCGACGACAAAGCTAAAAAAACGAGGGGAGAGCTTAACATTTTTTTCGCTGGAAAATTAAAGGCAAAGAAAATGTTTCGGACTCAAGTTCCGATGAACTTTTTTGTCGGGTTTTTTTTTTAATTTCGGCCCAAAAACAAATGGAAATTCTTCAAAACGCCGCGATCCGTCGGAAAATCTCGATTTTCCAGTACAAATGACGCCACAGAGGATATTACGAATTATTTTATGAAAAGCGATCAGCGTACAAATACATAATTCATTTGTACTCTACCGTTCAAGGCTCAGACCACGTTGCAAAAATAATTAATGCCAATTTTGCGTTCGACGTAACTCGCTCACCGATATTAGTCCGATAGCCAATCATTAAACGCATAAAACCGGAACAGTAAATTGCGATGTTTTCTTATATTTCGATAAAAAAAAGCGCCCGATGCGTCAATTTTTTTATTCCGGCGATTCGGAAAGGCTAACGATACAATTAATATAACTATTAAAAAAAAAAACTCGTGTATTTTTACTCACTAGTAGCCGAAAAAAAGGTAATTCTGTGAAATATGCACATCGGGCGTTCTACGCGTTAGAAAAGTGGAACTCAGACGTTCCCGACGTGTCTCTTACTTTAACGATGAAAAGAAAAAGAAAACCAGCGAGAACGGTGAGGAGGAACGTTATCGACAAGTGTCTCTGCGTTGAAAAGAAAGAGCAGAAGGGCGAGCGAACGCTTCACCGACAATCGCCGGCCAGCGCTGATAAGCTCGGCAAGCGCGCGTACTCTTCTTGCTTGACTGGACGGGAAAGAAAAGATGAGTAGTTTTTTTTCCATCCTTCGTCTCTACTGCGCACGATGGTGGCGGAAAGCTCGTCAGCTTTTAAGACACTGTGAGTCTTCAGTTTGAAAGGATTCGAGTAAATTCTGAGAATATGAAAAAATGCAAAAAGTGCAAAAAATATAATATATTCAATGAATTTTCCTCTTCAATTTTACAGATTGAAGTAATCACTCGTTTGTTTCTCTACAAGTCAATTATTATCCCGGATAAATAATCAACAAAATTACGATTCTTTCTATATAAAGTAATGTTTAAAGGTGAACTGGAAAAATTGAATCATATCCATGGAATTTAAAAAAAATCGTCTACGACATCGAATTTCTTCTTGATATATATTTTTGCTAGAATTTCACAATTTGTAAGATCATGTCAGGCGTCTTTCTTGAAGGATACGAACGAACTTCATCCATAAAAGAATAAAAAAAGAATGGAGAAAAGATGAGCGAAATTATGAGATAGATCGTCGTTGGCTAAAGTCTCGTCGGCTAAAGTCCCAGACGAAGCTTTAAGTCATCAGAATTCTGGACGCCTCCGGAGACGCGCCCGATGGCATTGGAAGGTTGGGGTTGAAAAAGGGACGAACAGGCAAGAAGTGGAAAGGGTGCGAGTTGGAGGTAAAGTTAAGGAAGAAGAGAGTCTCACGAGGAAAGGGTTGTCACGGCTGGGTATGGTAATAACTATAGACGAGCTATGGTATTATATACGTCCGCGTAGATATATGCGGGAGGGATCCGAATTCGGGGAAAGCGAAGGCCAAAAGCGTAGTGTAAGGTGAACAGTGAGTGGAGGCCTCCGGAATTGGTATCAGGAAACAATTGGCATAGAAATTGGTACTTGTCCCCTTTCGTCGCCGTGCGCATTTCTGCCTCTCGGCTCGAAGCAACAAACCGGACGACAACTTTGGCATGCAAATCGTTCGTCCAGGCGCGCTCTCGTACAATTTCTCTCGTACCTTACGAGACCCTCGTCTCTGCGCTGCTGCGCGATGTTCGCTTCCTCCCTCGTTGGTGGAATACACGAAAGTTTCGCTAACTCCGAGGGAACGTGCGCGTCTTCGTCGTAGCCACATGAAGGGACACCATGGATCCCAAGCGAAGCCCGAAAGTGAGAGAGAGATGTTCATAAATACATCTGCCTAACTCGAGTAACCCTTTCGTGGATTTTGGGAATAGGAAACTTCGCGGATGGTTATTGAGTTTCGTGGAGAAATGCGATTTGAACGATCGTGAAATCGAATGTACCGCCGGCGCGATGTAGTTACGTGGTTTGCATCGTATATGCGATGGATTTCAGAATTGTTTAGGTAGAAAAATATGGATAAAATATGGAATAATCGAGAATTTAGGTAAATAGCCGAATGTAGTATAAAATAAAAAGATCAGAGATCATTGCATTCATAACTATTTACATCGAAAATGGTACTCTTCTCGACTTGGATGTGGTTTTCCAAGAATGCCAAAAATCCATATCCACTTCAAAAATCACACGATGACCCGCTAAAATTGGGTGATCCACTTAAGTTCCTTTCGTTTGCTATTAAAAAAAATTTGATTGAATCCGATCATCCGATTGTGCGAGTGACACACACCGAGGGAAGCAAAATCGGTAACTTAATTACTGCGATAAGGGTAATGAAGTAGCGTCGCTGATTGTCCGGGGCAGGAAATCAATTAATCCAGTTGGCATGATGAATAGAAAAGGATTGAAAAACATTTTCTCGGGCCTTTGATATAATCCTTATAATGACTGTGACATCAGCAGCGGCTCGGTGTCGAGTGCACTGAATCGTTGAACTCCGCGCGATCTTTCGCGAGTACACTTCTCGTATACTCTCGGAGATCGCCCTTTGTGATTAAACAAAAGTAGGTTAATGTTGTCGGGATGCATGGGTAACGACGCGCGGTGACATCCTGGGGCCCCATTAGGGCCGAACAATGGTAAAGCCGGTACATTGTTCGGTATACACGTTATCTCGTGGACGATTTCGCCTACCTATACGCACTGGTATTTAGGTAATGCATATATAGACATATATGTAGGATACATATATGTACCGATTTGCAACTCGCGCCCGTGAACGCGTTTGGGCCCTCAAGTCCGCGTTCCATACCTATACTAGTCACTCGACTGCCTGATCACAGAGACATATCTGAATAACAATCGAACTAGGCGCAGCACACTGTTTAATTGCAATGTCGCATCGAACAGTCGTCCCGGGTTCGGACGCCCTAAGGAGTGCCTCTTTTCGCCCCGATGACCATCCTAATGCACTTCTCGGACGCTCGACTATCCGAACAGTTACGCCGACTGTCTCAAGTCGTTTTTTCTGTCTCATAAAACGTTGAACTCCGTTGTTTTTACCACAATGGTCGTTGATCCGACATTTTCGTGTTGCATAGATTCTATTTCGTGTTTCTATCATTAACTCGAATCGTCCAATCGTTTCTATGGACTAACAGATGAATGTTCCGTATCGGTGATTTACAGAATTATTTTACGATGACGTGACAACGAACATTTTCCGAAAGATTGTGAAAATTTCGAAAAAAAATTCGTAACATACATTTCGGTAAAATAATAACATTCCGTTGTTAGTATAACTCATCAAAGGTCGATGGGGAGACTTTTTATTTGTTGTGATTCGTTTTTCAAACGCAATTATAGTCTGATTGTATAATGCAAATACATTTAACGTGAAGAGTCTCGACACATCGGTATCACACGTTATTCTGATGACGTTGGTCGCGGGATTGGATTTAAAATTAATTGGAAATTCACGAGGCGTTCGCCGGATGACTTCCGGTGTTATTCCCGGTAAAAAGCGATCGCCATCAGCGCCAATCGCCGGTAGCCGGGAACACCGTCGACACCGGTGGCTGTGGCTGCAGAGGCGAACTCGCGCACCGGTGAACGATAATGGTTCGAGTAAATTTGACCGAGTGAAACGCAATTACGGTTTATATTGTGCAGCAGCATCAGCAGCAATTTTGCAGCAGGAACAGCAGGAACGGCTTTGGAGGCGTGAACCTCAGCTCGCTGTATCCATTGCGCGGGACTATCTTTGCTTTTTCAAAGCTGTATCGGCACAGACGTATGCGGTGTACTGATATCCGGTCGGTAATCAATCTACCATAGTCGTTTATCTCTGTAATACGTGAATGCTTTCGCGAGAACCTTGAAGAATAGTCACGGCGCCAGCCAAGAATCCGGGTACCATGCGAATAAGAGAAGCGAACGAATAAGAGAGAAGATCGAGTTGGCGAACGAAGAAAGGCCCCGAGGACTATGTTGGCGGACGTGACTGTCCGAGAGAAGACGACAGACAAGAGACGCTCCTCGCGATCGCGAGAGTGTCGGCGATCGTATACTCGAACGCATCGGTCATCAACCCGTTTCCTCAGAAAGAGACACGATATCGCGTGCCCACTTCCATTTAACCCGGTTAATCGCTCGGACGCTCGTTAATTCCTACACATCAGTCTTTCGCGGCTCTTCTGATCGTCGTCGTTATTTCTCTAACTCTTTATCTCCCGAACATTTCTTACCATCTTTGCGCTTGCATCGATTCACCCTTAAGGATTGATGTCAACGGTAGATGGATGTTCCTTAACAAAATATCGAGTCACTACTTCAAATGTTAACCCTCTTGAAGACCACACGCATTTCTTTGCTCATGCGCTTCGTTGTTACGCTACAATGCCAAATATAAAGATTTTTTTAACTCCGTTGCAGTAAAAATCACACGTTAGGATATAAGTGATGGGTACGTCGAAGTTCGTGCCAATTTAGCAAACAGGATTAAAAGTACAGACTTCCAGAAGAAGATATTTCGGGCTACAGAAGCTCCATCTGTGGGCTTTTAGGCGCTAAATACGATACAAGTTAACTTTTGAAAGCGGACTTCGCAGTTCCCTTTAAAAATATTTTAGTAAATTTCGTACAATATTTTCTTACCGCAGAAAATAGTTCGAATTTTTCCAGCAATCTTTCGCTTTTCTCTAAATTCCGAAAGCGTAAAATTAATTCCGATCGTATTGTAACAATAAAATTTTTAATTATTCGAGCACTCAACTACTAAGCTGTTCACCGTTCGTAAGCTAAAAAGGAAACTTTTAATCCCGCATCTCGTAAACCTCAATAAATCGATAAATATCTAATTTGAAACATCGACCTCGATATGCTGTAAGTTTTTGATATACCAATTCAACGATCCCGACAGCTCTGCACTCTGTTCGATTCGATAGTAACGGCGAAAGCATCGTGGAGAGCTCTGGACAATCGGATTTCGAAAATACCACCGATCATAGAGCCGAATAGCTCGCGGAACATTTGATGCTGTAGCACAGTTCTGGTGCACTGATACACAAAAGTGCATCGAGCTCTCGGTGAACGCGCGGGGGAGGGGCGGGGGACCGGTGGCACGCGAGTGAAGCGGCTTCCTAGCGGATTCCGGTATAAATAACTTTAAGACCCGCGGAGTCCGTTTGCCACACTGCAGCTTCCATTGCCAGCTTGTATATGTATATATATAAATACATATATATATATATATATACGAAAGTTGCACATATGATTTCACATAGGCCTTTAGCTAACTATACGTATACTGCAGTCCGCAAGTTCGGCTCCGCTTTCCCCAGAGCGCTCGCCCCCCAAAGCTCTCCGAGCTTTGCTTTCCGGTATATATCGCTTTCTTCTCTACAAATACCACTACCCTCATAAAGTACACGTATATATGTATATCACACATTTCGCGGGTGCCGTACACGTACACCGTTTGTATACTGTATCGTTTGTATCTGTACACGACGAATTCGTGTTTACTCTCCGCACGAACGTGTGTGCCTCGACGTCTGTACCAACTATATCCCATATAGCTCGATCTTCTCTCGCGAGTACTGGCCCGAGGCCAGGATTAGTCACACGAGACGCGTGGAACTTTTGCCGCAGGCGCCTCTCTCCCGTATACCCACAGGTCCATACGTCCTGCAGCTTCCAACTCGAAATTCTGACTCTCGCACGCGCCGCAATTCGCATATTCAATCTTCACAAAAAAACAAAAAAAAAGAACTTACGGACACACAGCCCCTCTCGGCATACGCGTATAGACGTATATACATTCGTCACTCTCGCTCTCTCTCTCTCCTCACCGGATGTTTTTATTTCAAAGTTCATTCCGCACCTCTTCATTCTGTACGGCGAGAGAGTGAATATTTTAAAGGATGAGAGTGGCGACCAGCCGACGTGAACTGCGAGGATTTATTTTGCGAGAAGCAGCGGGAAAAGAAAAAAATATATTTTTTTGTCACGGCGAGTGAAATTTTTTCAGTGTGATGATCGATTATCGCATCTCTATTTTTCATAGTCGAATTTACGTTTCTCCTCGTTGTGCAAAGAATATTTTTGAGTTTCGCTGACTCGCGTTCCGTAGGCAACTAATCGATACTAACCGTTAATCAATATTTAAAAAAATCACTAAAAACTGATATTAAAATTTTTTTTTTTTTATTTAAAGGATTTTCGACTCGAATTTTGTCGACTATTCATCGATTTTTGCGGATCCATGTTATTCCTTTTCGAATTTATTAACCGACGCGAAAGAGATAAAACATTCTTGCAGTATCATGAATTCAAATTTCTCCGGAAGCTGATTTTCTCATCGATGCACGTTTCCTTCTTTTCGAACGTCTATACGCGCGGAAAGGATGATCATTTTTTATATACATCGAAAATTCCTTTTCCTTTTTGATACGAGGTATTCGTGTAATTTACGATCGGAAAACGGGGATCGTGATAGTAAATGTGAAAAACATTCGAATTTGTGTGTATTGAGATGACGGCCATTTCCCCGGGGATATTTGACTGAAGCTCGAGTTTCTCTATTCAGTAGAAACTCGTGGCAAAGGTATTGAGACTTGGCGGCCACTGTGCACACTCCGTCTGTAGGTATATACTATGTACAACTCGAGAAGGAGGCGATGCACCCCCGACGATGTGGTGCAGCAACCCCAGTCGTCGTTCGAAGGGTACGAGGGGCGGTGGTTTGCACGAGACACTCGAACGTGTGCCGAGTGCTCGTTCGCCGCGACAGTCAGACGACGTAACGAGATGGTCTGCCTGTTGTAGGTGTGCTTCCACTGTTGCTGTGCTCATCTCTTTCTCTCTTACGCACGCTTTCTTGTTATATTGTATTTTCTTTCCCTCGGGTACAGTGCGGTGTACACGAAGTGTCACGTTGTTAAAGGACAGACAGACCGGGAGCGGCTTATCTTTGAAAACCCGCGAAACTTTGTTATTGAAGATCTCGTAAACCTCAGGGATGCAGTTAACCGAATTGATTGAGGTAATCAGTCGCGATTTTTAATGAATTATAAGAATTGCTTGTTGTTTGTTCGAACATAAAAATAAGGGGATGTTGGACGTTGGATTTTAATCGCCTTTGAAGAACATAAAATGAATCAACAATCCGTTACTGGTTCATCGAACAAATGTCTAAAACACTACAAAAAATTACTAGAGCTACCCGACGACCCCTGATGAACTTTTAAAGTTCCAAACCTCTTCCACTCAACTTGAAATTTCTCAATGTGACGCGCGAGAACATGAAAAATATTTCCTGGGAATATTTTTTTCCCAAAAAAATTGTAAAATTGACGTAATAAGTCGCCGAAACTGTAGTTTAGACTTCGCGATATTAATCGGAGGCTTCGAAAGATAGGGGTACTTTAATGAGATAACGAGATGAGATAACAGTACTGCAATAAATTATATGCAAAAGAGCCGCAACTTTGCAACAAACGTAAATTTCGATAGCCATCATGTGGCTTCCGACGTGTTACAAATGTTTCCCAAACTATTGGAAAAGTTTACAAATTGCGATCAGTCGAGTGAATCGTTTCTACCCTCGAAATTAAC
Source organism: Cryptus viduatorius (assembly GCA_964006125.1). Lineage (NCBI taxonomy): Eukaryota > Metazoa > Arthropoda > Insecta > Hymenoptera > Ichneumonidae > Cryptus > Cryptus viduatorius. Next base: position 8,886,395 of record OZ023222.1, on the reverse strand, counting down.
CGGTTCCGGTTTTGTCATCAATCACAAACCACACACCCTATGTGTTCGAATATCGTTACTCATATTAACCGCGAGAGATATCAACCGCGTTGTGTTTGAAGCATCGGTAAAACGTCCGATGGAGAATAGATACGGAGATTGTTACATTACGAAGTTCGAAACCAGAAACTCGTTCGCGAAACATCCGGAAACGTTTGGGGGATGGAAGGCACAGAATCGAATAGCGGATATGCGCGCCAGCGGAGCTAATCGATCTCGATAACCCAAGTGGTAAATATAGTTTTCGAAACCATCGAATACCCATATCCATCGATTTATCCATATACGCGCGTCAATCTACATATTCGCATACAGTGTCTATAAGCACATAGACAGAGAGAGGATCACGCGCGAGCAAACATACGAGATTGAACAGAGTTTCGAAATAAAATGTGGACAAACTTGTTCCCGTGTCTCTCGTTTCTCTTATTCGTCTTTTTTCCCCGATCTTCACTCTCGTGTATAACATTTTCTATACACCGTACAGAATATCGATGTACATATGTACCTATCAAGCGGAAGCAAAGAAACTACCAGACCTCTCAATGTTATACAATGTGCTCCGTTTCTCTCGTTCCGCTCCGGAATATTCCGAAATTTATGCCGGCGCACTGGTTATCAAACTGGTGCCTCGCGAAGGGAATGAAACGATCGATTCTCTCCAGGTACGAGATAATTCTTCTTAAAAGCTGTAAAAGTACGAAAAGAAGAGAGAGAGCGAAAAAAAAAGGAACACCTAAAGATGAGAAAAGTGGCGAGAGAGAAGGGAATTCCCGTAAATCCGGTGCGGTGTCTCTCGCCTCGATTCCCCTGCGTGCTAACAGTAGACTTTAAAAGTAGAACGTTTCGTACTTTTTCTCTCTCAGTTTATATTCCTTCCTCTCTTTCTTTTCGAGTGCTCTCTCACCCTTTCTCATGCTTTTCCCGAGATTTTCCCTGGATAATCCGTCTTGCGTCGGGTTAAATTTACGAGTCGGACGTTTAACCGGAAAGTACACGCGAAACATACAAGTACGAGATCAGTTTCGGTAGAAGAACGGTGTATCAACACCCACACACACTCGGATTTCTGTGCTTCTTGCAATTGCGCACTCATTCATTCTTCCGCAATTTCCCGTCCGCGTCTTATGGGCGTTTCGGGTTATTATTTTCCTGTTTCTCATGTCCGGTCGACAGCTACGAAAAATCCGATGGAGCAAAATCGTTCTTGTATTATCCCCGAGTTAATCGAAAGGAAAATACGATAGATCGAGAATTACCTAATCGTTCAGTTATTTCATCGTCGAGAGAGTCCTGCCGTCATGCCAGTGCGTGCGTACGTATGTGTGTCATTACAGAGATGAGGGACATTGAATGGGACTATTATCAGACTCAACGAACGAGAGGAGGCATCAAATCTGAGTGCTCGCGTGCGGGACTCGAATTTTCATCGCGAAACTCCGGTGAAAATTTACCCTCTCGCTCGCCGCAACGGTATTTTTTTTCTTTCGTTTCTTTTCTCACTCTCGGAAGGTCGGATCGTGCGGAAAAACATTCTCACACATTACTGTTGCCTGCGGATCGATAAGCGACACGCAGGGACCGATAGACGACGCGCAGCCGGGAGCTTTGCTCGAGCTTTTGCCTGGCGCAAGAGGGGCTGGTGAGAGCTTCCCTTCGATGATGTATATATATATCTCTCTATATATATAAAGTTTCCGCCGCTGTCGCCGCCGCCGCCGTCGCCGCCGCCGCCGCCGCCGCCGCCGCCGCCGCCGCCGCCGCCGTGTCAGGAATCGAGGGGAGGGCAAAAATATTCTAAGTCCCTCTAAGGAGGAAAAGAAAAATATTCTAAGTCCCTCTAAGGAGGAAAAAAATATTCTAAGTCCCTCTAAGGAGGAAAAGAAAAATATTCTAAGTCCCTCTAAGGAGGAAAAAAATATTCTAAGTCCCTCTAAGGAGGAAAAGAAAAATATTCTAAGTCCCTCTAAGGAGGAAAAGAAAAATATTCTAAGTCCCTCTAAGGAGGAAAAGAAAAATATTCTAAGTCCCCCCTTGAAGGACTTAGAATATTTTGACTTTCCCCTCCCACGACCCCCCCCCCTTCAGAAAAATATTCTAAGTCCCTCTAAGGGGGACTTAGAATATTTTAAGAATTTCTAAGTCCCTCTAAGGGGACTTAGAATATTTTCGGTCGAAGGGGGCGGGGGGAATCCCCTTAGAGGGACTTAGAATATTTTTCTGAAGGGGGGGGGGGGGGGGTGGTGGGAGGGGAAAGTCAAAATATTCTAAGTCCTTCAAGGGGGGACTTAGAATATTTTTGGTCGAAGGAGTAATGGCGAATGGGGGGGGGGGAATAATATTCTAAGTCCCTTTAAGGGGGACTGACTAAGTAAAAATACAAAAAAAAGCGGCGGCGACCTCCATTGGTGAAAAGTTGCGGCGGTGATTAAACATTATTATAATGTTGATAAAAAAAAAGCGAGCGCGCGTAGCGCGCGAGCCCGGGGAAACTCTAGTATATATATATATAGTAAAATATCATGGAAGAGTTTATCCACCCACCTTGCGTAGCGAGCAAAGATATAGGCAGAGCGTTGGTCCCCAACGTTACACGGAGAGCTGTAATTCATATAAGAGTTACATAGCCCCGTGATCCGCGCCGTTGACTCCTTACAAATCGAGACCGCCACATAGCCGCAGTGCGAGGCGTTGTCACAAGAGAGTTTATGATCGCGGGATGTGTGTCGTACCCACACGAGTAATCCGAACTATAGAAGGTTTTATGTTGTTCGTTGAGGTATTCAAGGTAATACCTGACTCGATATTCCACTTGAAAAAAAAGCCTTACTAATCCCATCCCGATCTCTCCGGTCTCCCGGGAGTATGCATTCTGGACTTAGCTTCCACGCCCAACTCCGCATGGGACGAAGTTCGAGAAAAATGAATTTTAGATTGATCTCGAAGCTCCGCGGACGACTCTTGTGGGAGTTTGACACTTCGGGATGAGACGAGGTGGGTGTGGAGATCGAGGAACGCGGGCGCGGCTTCGAGGAGATGAAAGAGAACCGACAAGGGACGGTGCTTAAACTACTGCGAGAGCTTATGAGAAGCTTCAGCGCGTTTGGCCGAAACATTTAATTACACTGAGATAAACCGGAATGATACAGAAGTTTAGGCACTCGGAGAAAAAAGTATAATCTTGAAAATCCACTTAGCACTCTGCACTTTGTTGTGAAATCAAAAGTGCATTGAATGAAATTCGCAAAAGTTTTTTTAGAAATTGCATTTTAGGTTAAATTTGAAGCTTTGAAGCACGTTAAATTATTGTAGTGTTCATATATGTAATTATTGATGAAAAAAAAAATTATTTTGTTCAAGACGATGAAGAGATTTTTAAAGAATTTTTTGAGTTTTTTTTACCGCATTTTTTTTTTCGAGGATTTTTTTTTTTTTTTTTCGATTTTGAAAAATCGCCGAATGTGTCCATTAACTAAAATCTGAAAAATCGTCGTTTGGAAGCATCGCGCAATGACTCGAAAAGATAAATCGTGTTATCTGGTACGCTGATCATTACAGAGGTAACCTTTCCTATTTGCCATCGATGCAATTACTTCTCTACGGAACATTAAAAACGCTGTTTGCCACTCTTGAGACTGGAGATATTTGCAGCGATGTTCATACCCCGATAACATCCCTATCGTCAGTTATTACGATCGAATGCACACTCCCGCGATGGAACCGATTGCCGAAACGACTTTTAATTACCCCACACTTTGCGTCAACGTCACCGCGGCCCGTTACGGTCTTATAGGAAATATAATTCCGTGAGAGGCCGATAAGCCATAGGCTTGAACAGCGCTAATTGATAATCCGGCGGAGTAACGACGGAGGATGACACGTACAGATATTAGATATCGTTTCGTAGATCGGGCGTCATTATCGATACCGATCGAAGATTAACCGAGCCCTTCCGACTAACTCCGTCGAACATACAGCTAGTAGACCGTCTTAAGTGAGTTATGAAACGTTAACGAGGTTATGGGGGTCTTGATATCTTTTTAAACGAAAGCACTTACGTGCCAAGAATTACCGCGACTATTCGTTTCATCGTGAAAAATCGTAAATTATTAACAAGCTTCTCAAATACGATCTGTAAATAATGTCGTTCATGTTTATTTATTTATCGAGCTTACGCTGTCCGTACAACGCGGGATAAATAGTTAATCTTATCGAAATGTTTTCTCGTCAATTATTCGTGCCATTAATCAAGATTCTGTTATCCAACCCACGGCCGGTCGTTTTCAATTCTTAATCAGAGAAGTTTTCGTCTGGGGAGTGTGTCGATAATTAGGACTGTGGGTCGGGAATCCGGCGAAGAAAAAGGGTCGGAGAAAACGTGAGGAAGGAAAAACGATGAATCGTTTTCTTGCGGCGCGCGTGTTTTTTTTTTTTTTTTCATTTTTTTGTTCGAAGTGCCAAGACACGTTATTCCCTCGTCGTGAGATACGGCGCGAAGTGACGCGATAGAGAATTGTATCAACAGTTGTAGAGTTAGAGTAACGGCGCTACGGTGGGATTAGACACGAGAGGAGATCCATGGATGCTGCTGCATCGTTCGGAGTTACAGTCGCGTCTTAGCCGAGAGACGAGAGGAACAGCCGGTAACACCTGTGTCCTTTTTTTTTAGCTCTTCCAGCAGAGATCCGTCTTATTTCTTTCCTTGATTCTTAGCTCATTGGCGTAAACCCAAAGGGGTCCGTCCTTAAGGGATGAAATTAACAGTCCATCAACTTTTCACGAACATTCCATCGAGTTAACACTTTTTTAATACAAATTGTTGCAACTCGTCACTTGTTTATTTACTCGTGTGTCTCGTTGTTTAAAAAAAAATGGCTGCAACGTCACGCGATCTTCGCTGCGCACGCACTCGCGTGACTGCGTGACTTAAAACCACTTGAATTGTCCCCGAGGGTCGAAATAATGAAGTTACTGTTAAAAAAAAATTAAGAAAGTGGCAAAGGTATACCTACAATTTTAACGCAATAAGTACGAGAAAAACGATTCGGGGCCTTTGAAGATATTAAAAAGTTACGAAAAAAACATCATTAAAATTCTCGTTGTGTCTCATCATTAATTCTCGATTGTGTTATCACTGACAAAACCAGCATTCCTGTGTGTAGCTGAGCTTTACTATCTCCCGCTTAGCAACCTCGTGAGGACATTTTTAATTTTAAACTTTCCGCACGTCATCCCGAGAGGACCAGTGGGCGCTTTCGACGCTACAAGGTTTTTTTTTATTGTTCGTAACATTTAAATTAAAAGCCGCTTCTATATATCCAGGAATTTTGCATTAACGCCTTACGAAGCTTAGTTATCAACAAATTTTTCTCAATTTCATGACAAACTCCGAAAATTGATGCGCTCATCTCTCTCTACATTGTCCCTATGAATCGTTATTTATTCGCTATTCCCCTATTTTTACGTAAAAAAAAAAATAAATAGCAATCTTTAAATCCGTATTACGAATATCTACAAAGCCGGACAAGCATTTGCTTTAAAATAATTTTCGCATAAAAAAAAAAAGAATGCATAGAATGATAGTTGAGAATATGTGTATCGGGGAGTGCCGAGAAGTGTCGTGAAGATCCACTGAAGCCGGGCGTCGAGGACGTCGAGCGTGCGTGACGGCTCCAGGGGAAAGTATACGTAGAGTCTCGGTAAGGTTTTGTCGGCAACCGAGGTATCGCGGCGTCGGGCGTCTAGTTTCTTGAACCAGAGGAGAGCCTCTCCGTTGCCCGGTGGAGGGTTTTGTGTCAGAGGAAACTCGGCGTGCCGGCGACGTTCTCCTATATCGGGGCCTCGGGATTGGCGGCGTGGGAGATAGAACATGGGTAAGGAGGTGCGCGGAGAGTAAACGAGAGGGGGGAACGAGGGGGAGGGGAGAAAGGCTTCTGGCAGTGTTATACTGTACTATAGCAATAGTACCACTATACAGTATAAGCCGGCATTGGGTTTGGAGGGGAATCGAGAAACGAGGGACGAGCGTGTGCGCGGCGGGGTTACAAAGAGCGAGAGAGGCGAAAACGACGAGGTGGAGGAACGTGCGAGCGGAGAGTATACCGAGCTGGGAAAGCTAGCCGACGCCATACTGCCGTTCGGCACAGTACGCGCCCAGCGCTCACGGATCGTTCACTGCGACGCTCTCGCGCTCGGCTACAACTTTTTTTTGTTATCTCTAACCACGGGCGGGCGTGAAAAAATCAACGAGTTTTAATATTTTTTTTTTATACACCTATACATATATATGTTTCATTTTAAAAAACACTAACAGTCCCCGTAATACAATCGGTTTAATTAATTTTTATCGATAAAACTCGCACTTGTCGTGCACTGTGTGTTCGGTTTTTTTTTTTTTTTTTTCGCGAGGAATTATCATTATTATTATTCGTACGAATATTCACCGGCGTACCGCGTGCAACAATCGCTTGAGATATATAACCCAGTGGTGGATAAGCCGGCGACCGAGCAACAGCAGCGGCAGCGGGATTTTACCGGAGAATTCGCTTCGCAGAACACGGTGAGTGACACGGGAGAAGAGAGCGTCGTCAAGGGAATGCGTTTAGTTGGATTTTCGAGCGCCGACTCTATATGTGTGCGTGTGAGTGTGCGACGAACCCCGGCCTTTACCTCCATGCGCTTTTCGGACACAAAAATGAAAAATAGAAATTTTATCCGCGCCTTTGTTAAAACTCTTATACGAGGAACTCTTATATGAAATTTTTGGGCTGAACGCTGGAATAATTATTTTGAACGAAATTTCGCGGTACTTTTGGGAATTCATCTCAATTTTATCTTTCGGGATGGAATAAGAGATTTTTAAAAATTAAGAATGTCGTGAATTCGTGATTTGCGGACAAATGTGCTCCGAAATGAAAAATGTTTCGTTTTTTTTCGATGTTTTTTCGCAGATTACGAATGTTGGCTGATTTTATAAAACGCTAACGATTGAGAAAAACTATTTTTTATGAAGAGTTTTTTTTATGAATATTGTAATGAGAATTTACTTCGGAGCGAAAAAAAAAATAGGCTTTGTTCTCGGAAGGGTAGATTGCTCGTCGCAGATATCAAATTCGTCAATAATTTTAATACATATATACGCGATAATAGAGAATGATTTTTTTACGCCCCTAAATTTATTTCGGGACTCTGCCATTTGTTTACTTTCCGTCTGCTCGGACACGAAGGAAAAATACAATATGTGCGCTCGACGATATATCGCTGTTAGCAGATATCAAAATTATCTGATATCTCGATATATATACTTCTCTCGATTATATCGAATCGTATCCATCAATTTTACTCCTCCACCTTTACACGGCTTCTTCAAAACTTTATTCTGTTCCTATAATGCAATCGCTCCGAAATGATAATAATTGCAATTTTCTTCGGTGGAACTGATAGATTGCTCTTCCAAGACATTAAGATTGTCTACCATTTAAATTTATATACCGCTCGCGATGAAAAAAAAAAAATATATATGTTATGTCCTTAACTCCGTCTGAGTCTCAGTTTCGTAAATCTGTTCGAAATGAAAAAAAAAACAATGAAAAACCTTATTCAGTTTACCTCTACAAGATATTCTTTTCCATATTTATTGCGAACCTCTCGTCTACTGGAGTGGAAAATGCATTTTCTTCATTTTAGACCAGACTTTCGTCGCTCCCGCACACCTACCTGTAGCAATGAACACTACGCTGTTGATTTTTTTTTTTTCGATTTTTATCTTTCCGCCACTTAATACAATATCCTGAAAGACGAGACAGACAACATTTTTTCGCTCGAAACGCGAAAACACATCGAAACTTTTTTGGAGCAAAATTGTTCGTTTTTCACGGAAGTGGGACAAGTATTACGTGATAGATACTCGAAATAGTTCCGTATCGACTTTTTTAGTATTTTTTTTTGCCCACGCCTCCCGATCGTATGACGAAATATATGCCCCAACGAATCGAGACCGATAATCGATGTATAGAGGAACCAGGAATATCCATCATATCGTTTCCTCCAGCTGCACCCCCATTCGAGAATCTGAATAATTGATACTCGGAGCCTGGCAACCTTTGATTCGAGAGCAACTTGCAGACATCAAGGATTTTTCTTTTATCTTGAAATAACTCTCGTCCTTCATAATATAAAACCAACAGCATCGACGCGTGTCGAGAGCACAAATATCACCGAGAAGAATAAAAATCTACTGTATTGTATCTTTCAACGCCCAAATGATATCTCAGGCGGTATGTACATTTCGTAATTGCGTATTGTGTACCCGTCTCGAAAAGGAGAATTTCGTGGTTCCCGATAAAGGAGCCATTATAGCAATTTCCGTCGGTAGGCTAAAGCATCTTGGAGAGCAACGGGAGAGAGAAACGAGCGGTCTGCTTCCGCGTTTATAATATCCCTCGTGTCTTTGCCACTGAAATAGTAATGCGACCGCGCGAGTGGCTTCGCGAGTCTCTTAAAATATCAACGAAAGTGTACCTTGTATATGCGCATACAGGATTATCGCAAGGATCGAACATTTTAACGTTTTAGCGTTGAAGTTTTCGTTGATAAGCCATTTTATCGAGGAGCTTACATTTTTTTTAATAATCGTTCACATTTTAGCGAATAAATAATCACGAGGGCATTGAATGGGATTGAGTTCATTTGAGGATTTAACGATGCGGACGAATTTTCATAAATTTCGATAAGTGTTCCATTTATGATTGAATTGTGTGCGTTAGGGATATTGTAATACCGGTTAATGAACCAACACGATGTCAGCTATGTGACCGGGTGCTACGGCTGTATGAGATATTCGTACCCCAGCGGTCGGAACACATGCTTTAACAAACGAGACAGCCCTCGAACTCGCGGTCGTATACCTTGCCTACCCTGGTAACCCTTGGTAAATTCAATCCCATCCCCCGCCGCTCGACCGAAACATAAATTTCGCGCACGGCTGCATAATGCATCTCTCTCGCTGCAATGTACCGTCGGATATATTACCATTATTGGTAATGTATACAACGCGTTACAATATTCCACGCGTGATACTGAATTTAGACGAAATCTAAATAATTATAGCAATAATATATTCCGGACACCCCAATCACCATCAACGTTTCGATGTAATATCGAAACGTTGAAAAATTAAAAAAAAAAAATTCTTTATCAATTTTCATAAGACGCAAACATTTTTTTTCGCGATTTCTGCAAAACTTATTTACGAACGTTTCAATAAAATAGAATTTTCGTAATAATACATAAATTTATGAATTTTTTTTTGCAATTAAAATTTTTTTAATTATCAAACGTTATAATATTAATATTACAATTTTGTATTATTATTATTTTTTCCTGAAGACGATGAATTAAGAAGAGACGTGCGAACATCGTCAAGACTTTGTACGGGTTCGAGTTTCGCAATCGTATTGTATAATTTGCATGAATGTTCGCGGCACACGTATTCATGATGTTCATCGTTACTCTCCCAGCAATAAGGAGCCGCGCGAAACATTTTCATTTTGCCTTAAACGGCGCTCTTCCCGAGCTCTATTCGTTTATCCTATAAATCATTCGCGTCGGAGACTTCTTGACTTTCTGAATTTCGCGTATTATACGATTTAAACTTTACTCGAAGTGTAGAACTCGTCGTAGCTACCGGTTATATATTCGTTTTATACGAATGTTATATAGCCGGCGTTACGATGTTCTAACAAATTTTTACCGTAGCTATGCTTTGATGCATGAGGGTCACCGGGGTCTTCTTCTTCTTCTTCTTTACAAAAAGGAATTTGAAGCGGAGACTGCACGATTTTTACACACACATATGTATAGCTTTCGTATGAGTGAAAGAGCACCGGCTGAGTTAGGACAGCTGATACAAAAACAATTTTTCTTTCGGATAGTGTGAAATCGGCGTCTTTGTTTGGTAGTGCTGAGAGCGGAGGCGGCAGCGGCAGCGGCTGCTGCTGGCTCTGCTTTCCGAAAGAGGTTTCGTGCTGCTCTGCCAGCTGTCAAAATTTAGCTGCGGGAACGTAGTAAGGGGTAGAAAGAGAGAGGATCCTTGTTGTATGTGCGGAGAGAGCACAGACGGCACGCTTCACAATACAGCCAAAGTGAGGCGGTTCTTCTTATTCTTCTTCTTCCTGCTCGCTGCTTCTTTGTCAACGTCTCATCTTCTCGCTTCGCCGTCTCCGGTGTCTCTCTGATTCGATAAAGCTTAAGGACCTTCGGCTCGATGTCCGGCTACTTTTGCACAGATGACGTTCAATCGGTTTTTCTGGCCGGATGCATTCAATCTGTTGTATCAGTTATACCGAATCTCTCGAGATTCTGTTCTTTCTTTTTTCGCGATCGATGAAAATTATCCTAACGAAATTTTTGTCGCATCCGAATAACCATCAGTTTCGTTCTGAATTACGATTAAAAAATTTCAAAAACATTATTTGTTTCTAAACAAAATTTTGATTATTTATGATCGAAGAAAATTTTCTGAAAAAATTAATAACTTCGCGCCGAATTCGATCTTTCGACGAACCTTTTTTTTTTACTCCGAAATTGACAATTCCTGATTACTGTAGCGAAATCGGGATGACTTAATCAGGTTGTCGCGGGTATTCGACAAGATTGAGCGTTCTGACTCTCGAGTAAATGTACCGCCCCGCCTCGTTCGTCCCGGATGCCGGGAGCGACGGCCTCGTATACGCCGTCTACGGGGGTAGTCCACGGTTTGGCGGTACAGACGAGGCAAAGGGACCCCCTTGATACACGCTAACGGTATGTATCGAGTCAAATAATGTCGTGGGGGTCCCTCACATAGCCGTATGCCATGTAGTATACATGGCGAGTATACAAAGAGAGTCGTATGCTCCCCGTATAGACCCACATGTATAGGTAAATCCCGTAAATGACCGGAAGCACACGCCATAGCGGCAATGTAGACGCGATACAGCCGAAACTCGCGTTGGATGCCGACGGCACAAACCGGTCGTCTACATTCCCGTCAACTGTGGAAACCATTCCCTTGTCTCCCCCTCCTCCCCCCCCCCCTTTCTCCCTGTCGCTCGCAAGCGCGAGCTCTACATACTCGTTTAACTATTGTATATATGTTATGCACACCTATCACAACGACGAGGATTGGTAGGACAGCGTGTTACACGCGTATTTATATGTTGTCACCCGCGTTTTGGGTTCAACGCTCGACATCCGGGAGCCGAAAACACACAATCCGTTGTCTTGTATATCATCATATGTATGTCTTTTATTTTTCCACTGCTGTTCGAACAACTGCGCGCGGTAGTATTTTTTTTTTTTTACTTCGAAACGGTGTGTTAATATTCGGTTTCGTGTTAAATTTATACACTTTGGTAAAAAATTTATCTTCGTGCGAAATTCTCGAATAGCGAAATGTTTATGCACTGTTGCGTTGTGTATTGAGTTGAAAAATACATTGTGGTTATGTTTATGCATTTTTTTTCCTCCGTTGACAAGAGAGGTATCATATTTTTGTGGAATTTCGAAATGCTTTTGAAATGTTGCGTTCCAAATTCGGTAATGCGCGATATGTTCGAATTGAAAATTCTTTTTTTTTTATTTTGAAAGAAGTCACATGAATTTTAACAACGAGAGAAAAAAGATTGTCGTTGAAGTTATAATGGCGAAACGATTTTCGTTGAAGCGATTCTCAGCATCAATGAACTCACTTCCGGGCGGGTAGCGGATGTTGGGTTTTCGTTCGACACCTATAGAGAAGTTATTGTTGCGGTACAGTAGCTGCGGGGAAGTAGTACATGCGATAAATCACCGAGGTCAGCACACCGGTCGAGCTATTGTACGGAATCGCGTAACTCGCGTAAGAAAGCGAAGCGCGAAGCGAGAGTAACGCAGCAAACGCTCCACGGGGTAGCAATATGTGTCCACGGGGTTCATATACGTCGGCATCGTTCTACACTTATTGCCAATATCATTCTCACTTTGTGATACATTTTTTTATTTTTTTATTTTTTTTTGTGAAAAGAAATACGTTTTTTTCAAGTGTAAATTTTTTTATGCTCTCCGTTATTATAATGGAAGAAATATGGTTAATGGTCTGCGAATAATGATAATGATGATGATGATGATGGAATTGTCCGCGGGGAGGAATAGCACCGTAACTCGTCGATTATTTCTTCGCGTTCGTGTCGGGGGAAGGAACATAATCGATCATTCCCTTAACGCAGAGAGCAGAGAAGTAAGTACCTTCTCCGCCGGTTAATGCACGAGAGATCTCGATTTGTGGTTCACGAAGTGGTGAAGGAATACGAGTGGAAGGACGGAGAAGAGCTCCTCTGATAGATTCGAGGAGAACCGAACAGTTCTTCGAGGAAAGGCGAATTATGCACGAGAGGGAGGAAGGGGAGGACGAACGATCTTGTTGAGGGATGCCGAGAGTGCTAAAGGGAGAATAATATATCCTCTTGCGAGCGCAGATACCGGAATATCTTACAACGGGCACGTGTATCGATCACTTCCTCCTCCGGTCCTCTATACGTTTTTGTGGCGGGCGTTCTGATTTTCAAAGTAACACAATAAAACTGTAATAGCTTTAAACTTATCCTCGTAAGATTTTCTCATTGGAACGTCTTAGATACTTCGAATTTGGTGAATCGTCAAAATTATCTCGAGTTTCGAGATAAAAAAAAATCACGTAAATTTGCCGTCGATAACTCGAATGAACACAGATTACTCGAATTTGAAATCAGTACTATAAAAAAATTCAAATTCTAATGCGTAATATTAAAAAAAATTGCATATTTTTAATAATTAATTTTAAGATGCATTCCTATGAAAAAAAAAACATCTCGACGACACTAGAGCCCTGAGCACTGTTTATAAAACGACGTCTAGAACTCGTCACTTTTTTTTAATCCCTTCACTACAAATGCATAGACACGTGGATTCGCGAGGCGGATTCACGTGGATTAAAAAGCGAGTAGTGTGTCTCTCGTCGTTGGATAAGGAGAAGCGCGCGCGAAGCGGTGAATGGGGGGGCCTCGTTTGTAGCGGTATTCCCTCGTGTTGTACGGTTGCCGAGAGTTATGAATGAGCTTAGAGCCCGAAGCAACGTTCGTACATCTACTTCCATATTGGATTGTGTTGCGCTGACAAAATATACGTGTGCGCGCTTCTAGGCACGTAGACCTCTATTCGACTTCGATATATACATATGTATATATCTATGTCTGTTGACGACTTCACATACTCGCACGCTATATGCTAAACTCGTATATCCTCGTAGTATAGAGAGTAGAAATGTATATAAGCTATCGCTGCACATGTATACGTGGGTGCATTCACGTGGAACTCGCCACGTCACGTTCAAACCAACCGCCTCTGTCTCTCTATGCCCGACTGCTCGACACCTCGCTTGCCTGCCCCCGTGGGCGCTAAACACTCTCTCGCACCATACAATCCAGTTCTATAATTTCTTTCGAAATGCAGGAGGTCGAGGCAGCGAAAGATGGAAAAAGGCCAAACCGAAAGGCAACCGCCGACGGATACATAAAATAATTTTGCGATAAAACGATAATATCAAATACGAGTAAATTCACAGTAAGATATCTGTTTGGAAAAAAAAAAAAAAAATATCAAAAAAATAGCAAGCGAAATAGATATTAGTGTCAAATATAATTTTCGATTTATTAGAAATTCAATTTGTGTCGAAATTCCACAAATATTTTTGCACTAAAATATATTGTTTCATGCATTTTTTAAAGGGAATTTGTATTTCATTTGATTTCTATTTAATGCTTTTTTTTCTTAAAAAAAATTTTATAACAATAATTTCGCGATACATCGAAAATATCAAATACGAGTCATTTCACAGTATGATATCTATTCGGAATACGAAAAAAAAATGCTATCAAAAAAATAGCAAGCGAAATAGATATTAATGTCAAATAAAACGTTCAATTTATTAGATATTCAGTTTGTGTCGAAACATAACATATATTTTTGCACTAAAATCTATTGTTTCGTTCATTTTTTTAAAAGGGAATTTGTATTTCTATTGTCTCCATTACTCCGAATTGATTTTTATCCGAAGCTTTTTTTTTGGAAAACAATATTTATTTCGATTCCGACAGATTAAACTATTCGAAGAAATATGGATACAGTAAGTATGACGTCACTGATTATTACATTCAACAAACGTGTCCTATCGTATACAGTCCGCTGGCATATCGACAATAAAATCATTTTATCGTCCCGTTGTTTTCGAACGAATGGATACCCCAACTATTATATTCTACACAGTCATCGCGGTTTGTTTGCTCAATTTGCATTTTCTCGTTGCTTCGTCAACGAGGAGTCGTAAAACGATCTCGTGCCGCACTGCGTGGGTCTCATCGCTTCTTCGTTCTGTCCGCCTCTCTGCCGCCGTTTCTCCTTCTCTGTCGCCCACTCGTTAAAAAAAATCACGAAATTTCACATATACAATTTCTTTTATCGCAACACGCATTACCGAGATAATTATGCAACTCGGCTCCGGCTTCTGTATTTATAAGTACGAATAATCATCGAGCCGAGTGGCAAAGTACAGTGAAATTGTTTTGTTTTTTGCTGACACTTTTATCTGTTTGTTTTGTACACTCCGGTAAATTTATACCCCTCCGTCTAAGTGCACGAGGTAAAAAAAAAAACCCACTAATTCTAATACATTTAAGCTGTCAAGCGACAGATAAGCGCCGATTCTCTCGAAAAAATCCTCGTTTTCTATGGAAATTAAGCAAACGCCATGAATCATTGAAATTTGAATGTTATATGAATCGCGCCGTTTTTAGTATTTTGCTTCATTCCATAGGTGAGTTTGTTCGCACGAAAAAAAAAAAAAAACCGGACGAATTCTGTGATATTTAAAATTTAAAAATCGCTTTAAGCCTCTTTATTAATAACGATTCGCAGATTTGTTGTTTTTATAAACGAAACAAAGATCGATGAACAGATTAGTAAATTTTTTGCTCTTTTCCATCGTTCGCGATGTCAAAATTTACCTATGAATATTTTCTCACAGATTTAATTTTGCAAATGACGAGAAAGATTAAAGCAGCATCGCGATATTTTATCAGCCGCTACTCATTGACCCACGAGCGGAAATGATTAATCACCATTTTCATCGAATTCCGAACAGTGAAATTCGTTATCGCACATTTGACGATGGATATGCCATACACAAGGGTCAAACGGGTACGTTTCATAGATTGGTCTATTTCCATAGATTCCGATGGATCGTTTCTCACTTCGGTTGCCGGGCAAGTTACGAATTTACAGTTATATATTCCAGCGAGGTCGACGTTATCGATTCGATCTTTTTCTTTCGCTTCGAGAGTCGGGCGAGAGAACGCGTTCGCGGAGATTCGAACAATCTTTGTTTTTTGTGCTCTGTTGGCCTTTCTCCCGTCGAGCAAATGCCGCGGTGTCGAACGGCACTTTCCCCAAAGTTTCGGTCGCGTGAATCATCGCTTCGCGGTCTCTTTTCTTCCTCTCGGCTTCTTCGAACCGCTGGGATTCCTTCGGCCGCATGTATATATGCCGTAATAATATAACAAGCGATGAGAAATTGGAATGAGGTCTCCAAAGGAGGGGTTATTCAATAATCGAATTCCGGTTGCACAAGAGGTGCAACGGAGCGAGTGCGAGCCGCCAGCGCTAACACGGACAGGCGAATTATTTCATTATCGCGATCGCGCGTCGAGAGGGGTATTAATGAACGACGTTAAAACGTTACTGTCCTCTTGCTTGGTGAAACTACGAGGACAACGGACGAGGCATCGATGCTCATAGGGTTCGCCACCTCGTCGCGGGCTATCCGAGGCTATAGATTGTAGTCGAGAGACTGCGGAAAAAGCTTCGCCTCTAAACCGATGCATTAACACGATGAACGGGTCGAGAGCGAGCGGTCGGCTATGGCTCGAGCTCTCCTCCCTGACCTCAGGCATTATTATCAGTTTAGCTCGTGCCCGGCGTCATTACATCGTCGACACGGAGCCAACGGTACGACTATCGCGCGTTACGATACGACGCCACCAGCCGGTGCAGCTATTGGCTAAAGATATGTTATTGGCCACTCTACAAGTTAATGGTTTCGTGCACAACATTATATCGCTGTTACTACCTTGAAGGGTATCGAAACTAACCATGGAGTGCACTCGACCTTGCAACGTTACAAGTTTGAGCTAAAAAATGTAATCGGCTAAAAGGGTCGACATTTTTTTTTTTTCAAGTCCTCGAATACCACTTCTCGATTTATATCGAAGAAAAAATCTATTGCAGGAAACACGAAATAAGTATCACAACTTTAAATAAAATGAAAATGAGTCGAGTAAAAATCGACTTTTTCGTGAAGATTTTTTTAAAAGGTTTCATAAATAATTACGAAATTTTTATGGCCTCTCGAGTGCATCGGTATGTTTGAGTTGCGAAAGTCGTACGGTATTACGAAAGTTTCGTAATATGGCAACAAAAATAAAACAGATAAAAGTATGTCAACGACTAGGAATTTAAATGTTTTTTCTAAGAAAACAATGACTGTGGCGTATCCTCTCGAGTGTGCGGCGTATAGTGTGCAACGCGACTTTGTACTCCATAGGGAGCTCGACGTGTTATTACCGAAGATTGAATTTGTTACAAAAGTAGGTCGAAGCGTGGCAAGGAAGAGTAAGGATATAGGGGTTTGTTCAGCGAAGAACGGGACACAGAAAATACGAAGTTTTTTTTTGCGCTGCGTCATTTTTCCTTAAAGAATTTTATAACCCCCCGCGAAGAACGAGAAGCAGAAGAAGAATACATCGAGTCATATTTCATTTTATACAGCACTATCAACATTATTATGAGAGCTTCGTGATGCACCCCAAGAGTCCACATGTGTCCCCGCTATGCTCCGCCAAACGCGACGGAGTTACCCTCGCATTTTCTTTGTGTTCCCGTAGATTCTCGTAGTTCCTTGTATTTTTTTTTTTTTTTTTTCGTGTCTGTCGTTTACCGCGGCTCTTTAAAAGTATGTGTTCGGTCGACGGCTTCGCGTAACTCGATCCCTACGCTCTATGGACTTCGACGTTCGTCGTCATAACCAGCGTCGCTGTCTAACCTAACATCGCGGTTCTCATTCCCTGTGGCAAGAGGAGAACCCTGACGACTGCGAAACAGTCCTTTTTCGCAGTGTGCGTAATATACCCTCTCATATATATATACACACGCGAGGACGTGAATTCTCGACGACGGAGAGCCCCGCACATCAGGAACGAAAGACATAAACTCGGTAACGACGAAGAGAGCTCAGCTCTCCGGGCCGTTATTCCACAACTCGTACGCCGGACGAGGGAAAAAGAAAAAAAAAAGTACCGCGTCGACAATTTCGTACACGAGAGCCTCGTATAAGTATGACCTCCTTCAACGAGACTTTACTTTTTCGATGGTATAATAACGACGAAGATATAGAACGATGATAAAACGAAGAAGGATTCGTAGCCGAGGTGGCGGACGTAGTTTTCCGATAATTAGCAAAGTTTATATTGGTCAAAAAACTACCCAGGTACGCCCGTTATATGCACCTGCGGCGGTAGTTTCGAAAACATACGAAGTTTTTTTTTTTTTTTTTACGAAAGATTTAATGGAAACCCGCGAAAATGATTCAATCAAACTAATGAAACGATGAGACTGAGAAATAGTTTCTTGTTTTCCGCTTGGATTTCGTAAAGTTTAACGAAAATAAGATTTAATGAAAAGTCATTATTAGAATTAAAAATTGAAGCATTATAAATCTTTCGGTAGATATATTTTTTTTTTCATTATATTCCGTTTCGCGTGAAGGATATTTTCGATATTGAATTTCGAGAAGAAAAAGGTAGAGGTTCGAGTTTTCAATAGAAAAGAAGGATTTTTTGAAAAAAAAAAAAAAAAAAACACGAAACAGCTTCAAATATTTCTCTCCGAGTATTTCTCTGCTGCATTTAGCTTATTCGTACTTTTCCGACAAGAGAAGCCAACGCTACGAAGCTAACGGTGAAGAGATCACGCGGTGTTAGATCCGAGACCGGGAAACTCGATACTTCTCTCTCCCGTTCTCCCCCGTCTCTCCTCTGGACAGCGCAGACCGCCGGGCTCCCGGACTCCGCATACTCGATAGACGATATTCAGTTTCACACAGTTCGCATATGTATATTTTATATTTTCTATACTCTGTCTGTTATCTTTGCCAAAGCTACCGTAGCTTTTGCCGATGAAAAGCTCGCGAGAAAGCGATGCCGAGCGAAAATATCGAAAAGAGCATTTTTACGAATACGCAAATTCCCTGCGAAGTTGAATCACGTCGAGGCTCCGTCAGTCTCCTCTCTATTTTCCGTAAAACAAAGCGTCGCGCTGTGAAATCGACCGTTTAACCGACGTTTTTGTCGCATAGTTTTCAGGGATATTTCACCGTAAATTCGTCAGTTTCATCGAGCGATGTCGTTGAAATATTACTCACGAACGATTCGCGTCACGAGAGACAATATTTTTACGCTGTGTTAGTCAATGTCGATCCAAAAGAAAATTAAGTTTCTATACATACGAAGGTTTCTCTTCTTGTCTCTTGTACCGTATTTCTTATTCTCTCTGTATCTCCCAACCATATATATACGACGACTATCTATAGCCCGATACTGAGAATCGAGCGAATATAAATTCAGTGTTTCTCGGAGCACCCAATACAAAAAGCCGAGAAGAGAATCTACGCGGATAGCGAGAGTTCTTCTTCGTTCACCTTTCCACGCTTCTCTACACAACGCCTATCTTATCTCGGCAATGTGCTCTCCCCGCTCGAGGAGATAAAAGAAATAAGTGCGTGATTATCGAGGCATAACGTAACGCTGCGTTTAACGTTTCGTTCATTCACTCCATTTTTTTTTCGTTATGAATATTTACACAACGCCGTATGCCGGAATTTTAAGGCTCGTTATTGAAATACATAATAGTTATCATTCGCTTTTCGAGTAGAATTTTATTACACCTACCGGATAGTTGCTACCTGCGCAAATAACGAGACGTTACATGAATTCATCCTTCGTATAGACACCACGAAAATGTTATCAACATCTGAAAAAACAAAAAAAAAAAATCGAGTGAAGAAAATGTCGAGTCTTTAATCTTCGCGGATTCCTCTCATTTAGTGAGTTACTCATTGTCGCGTTAAATAAACAGCGAATGATACCCACAATTTTTTTTTAATTAATATGTATATTAATTATAAAAACCTCGAATTTTATGGATTTTTAATATATTTTTTTTTATTTATGACCGAAACAAACAATTAACGATTTTGCGCCAAAAAATTTCCTTCGAGACGCGTGTCTATGAAAAAAAAAATTATGAAAGTTTCACTTTCATAAATAGTTCGGAGCAACTTTTTCCCTTCGAATAAATTCATTCGGGATTTTCGACTATGACTGAAAAATGCTTTGCAGAATTGGTTCGCAACTCATGGAAAGTTTCGCGGAAAGAAAATACTCGGGTAAATTCGATTTTATAGTTTGCCTCGGGACAAAGAGGTCTTAGGGATTTCCCTTGCGATGCATCGAACGCATCTCGTTGCATACACATCGAACTACAACCTCTGCATATATGTATGGATGAACGTGTGAGCGGAGAGTAAGGTAGATATTTTTGTAGCGTGAGCGCACGCGGTTGGGTTATATCCCGTTCTCGCGAAAGAGAGAACGAGCTTCGGTTGGAGGTGAGTCACGAGAAGAATCGAGGAAGAAAGGTATTCGAGAAGTCTGCTGGCGCACAGCTCGGGCGTTCCTTGGCTTAGCGTGGATAAGAATCTACCGGGGTACTGAAAGTCGTCGTCGTCGTCGTCGTCGTTCTTGTACTCCTTTTCTCTTCCTTCTTCTCTCATCGTCGGGGTATACTATATACCAAAAAACTCACAACTCGACGAGCAGCCGCTCGAGAGAAGAGTACGCTATTTTACAACTGGAGTATCTAAGAAATCGTCTCTTCACGGTGTGTATATTCTCTTATACGCTTTTATCTGCTTGAACAAAGAATGACTCAACCTTTTACTCGGAAGATTTCGTATTCTGCGTAGAACACCTCTCACCGTGGTTTATCAGTGCAAAGTATGCTGTACGCACTGCAATATAAGTAAGAGATTCCCTTTGTGATTTCTTTTTTCAATTCAACGCACGAAAGATTTATGTTAAATTTATCGTCAGTTTATCTGCGCGATAAGTGATCAATAGTACCGTCAAATTGTTCGGCAAAACTCGATAAAATGTTTTGTATCAAAGAAATAAACGACGGAAGGATCTTATCGTTAACAAAATATGCCGATCCGTTACGAAATCATCAAAATTAAAAGTGACTCACGAAGTATCGTTTAAAAACGTTTTAACCGACTTGAAAAATATTTCCATACGCGTAATAAACTATACGAATTTATTAGCTGTTTATTTTTCTCCCGACAAACCTTTCAATTATTATTTTCTCTCTAACGTATACATGTCCATTGCTCCGAAATGTTTATAATTAAAAGTGACGCGAGACCTTCTTAAAAAAAAGATCGATCTCTGCTCCAATATAAGTATTCAGCTTTGTGTTTCACAAATACCTCCGCACTGATTGTCGCAGCGATGTATACACACATATAATAAACCCCACCGCAGCCTCTCGTTGGATAGATGCATCTGACTCATTGTCGCAGCAACAGTCAAGATATCCGAATGGGAACGTAACTCGATGCTGCGCTATAGCTTAAGTTTATTATTACACTGTAAGTCACAGCTCTCCGTTGCATCGCCGCAATACCAATACGATGTTCTGTTTGCCGCTGAATCTTTACGCGAGATACTTTACCGGCGATATCTCGAAATTCCGATCCACGAGATAAAGACGTTTTCATCGTTGAATAAGAGAATACGCGTTGCTTGCGATCGTTTAATGCGTAAAATGACGCGCATTACGTCCTTTTGATTCTCGGCAGTCGGTATATAGCTACAGCGCGTATCTCTGATGCATCTCGCGAAATTGTCGCAAACGAGTCGCATCTCGGGAGGGGAAACAGAGTATACATAGATCGCATAAAACAGCCGATTAGCGTTATGTTGCAACGGAGACGTATGGGCAAAGTGCGGCTCTGCGATGTTCCTATCTGCGGTGCATACGATGATAGCAATACGAGACCAATACGCACAACGCATATTACACACGACAGAGGCATATGTATACGATATATTCTCTATTAATAGGTGGACCGTGCTCTCGCTCTATTACTCTTGATTAACTCTATTGCCGGGGCAACGGCATTGCGCGATAACGCGAGAGGGAGCATCGGCATCAGCGCTGAAACACACTCGGACGCCTCCGAACGCGTTCACACGGCTCGCCGAGCGTGTGCGCCCGCGAGAGAGCGCCTACTACTGCCGAAAAGTATTTTAATTGCAGTTGGCCAGGGTGCGCTTTGCCGATTCTACGTTCCACTCGTTTCTCTCCACCAACCAACACACGTCTCTATCTGACGACTCATTTCGCTTTGGTGAGCTTCTTCGCCATGAGATAGAACGGGAGTTCCTCCACTCGAGTTCTGAATCTCTCGCTTACTCCGCCTGGCACCGCGTTACGGTCTATTTAAAAGAACTCCGAGAAACTCAAGGAGCGACAATTATTTTCGTCGTTATAGGAAAGTGCATGATGAGTACCAGTTCGGGTTAAAGTTTTTCGCTTGGAATTAACTCTGACGGCGAATAAATTTTTTTTTTCTTTTACTAAATCGCGTGAAAAAAAAATGTTTTTTCTTACAGTTTTTGTTTTAAAAAAAAATTGATTGAGGCGAAAAGATATTTTGTTCTGTAGAGCCGCACCTATTCCGGCTCGTCGCGATTGCGATTGCTCATGGTCAGTTTTATCCTGACGAACACGAGAGTAACGACGACAAATGCGACGAGATCCTTCGAGCGTAAGCAAGAAGCTCGTTATTCAAATTAGACGAACGAACGAACGTCTCCGATGGGTATTATAAGTTAGCCGAGATTTTCTATGGCCCGACTGACTATAAGTCGTCGCAGTTGCCGGAGTGCCGGAAGCGAAGCGTCATCATTTTACTTCTTCCAACATTCACGATCACTGATAACATTGAATCTATGCGCGCGAACCTTTGTTTTTTCTTTCTTCCAACTTCTACCTACTTGTCCAGCAGAGTTCTGACTGGCAGTTCGCGCTCCACTGGCACGTTGAACTTTACATTACGAGTCTTACATACACCGGAGTCGGATTTGCACATTTCTGCACAGAGTTTCCGAAAGAATTCGGATATCCTGATTTTGAGATTCGAATTGACGATCAATCGAATCGGATCGATCGGGTCGAATCGATTATTGATCCGACCGAACGTATGAAATAACTTTCGACGTTTTTTTTGCACATGAAAAACTTGATCGCCTGCGAAAGCGGATTGGATCGCATTACAGATATCTTACAACGCGTAAAAAATGACACTCTTCAAGATTCTTCGCGATTTTTGTACAATCATTTTTTACCGTAAATAAATTCAATTTACGGCACATATTTCTCGAGTTTCTTTAGTCAGCGATTTGTTGATAGTTATTTTTGAAAATGAAGAAATAAGAATCATTTTTCAAGTTCCAAAAATCATTCTTTTTTTTTTAGTTCTCATTATCGAGTAAATAATTAAATAACGAATATGTCGCAGAAGTTTTTGAATCCGAGTTAATGAACTCCTCACGAACATTTTCGTGTATCTCTTCATGGAACACGCGGCCGCATTTAGAAACCTCCCAAAAATATCTTTCTGGAGAATACGGCGAGTCACCGATGAAGGCAATAAAGGCGCCGTCGTGCCTACGGTTCGTGTTCGGATAGTCCTGGATAATCCTTCGGGATGGAGGGTTTCTCTCTCGCATGTATACCTAAAGCGTCGGAACGAAGGATATTTCTTTCCCTCGAGGATATCGCAGAACATGTGATCCACGACGGTGAAGCGGCAGCATCTCTAAGCTTTTTCTAGAAGAAATTTTTCCAACCCGGATATATCTCTCCGGGGTAAAAGTAAGAGATCGAGGCAAGGAGACCGAAGATTCGTTGCAAGCAAAGCGAGAGGGATGGCGGAGAGAAAGGACAGAGCAAAAAGAAAAACTGAAAGAGACAAAACGATATTGCCTGAGCGCTATTCCTAAAGGCTCCCAGATCTCCACGTCTATATCCAACCTTTCTCTATACTACTACTATTTTATTTTTCACTTCTGACCACCCCTTCCTCTTCCCGTCCTTTTTCTCGTCAGCTGGTCGGCACTCTACTCGACCTAAAACGAGAAGCCCGAAACGAGTGCCTCGTGCCTCGGGACTCGACATCGAATGCTGTATATTTTATAACGACCGAGACTTATGCTTATCGAGAGGCAAAGAAAAAAAAACAAAAAGAAACGAAGGAAAAGGAGAATTAGGCCGACGCAAATTAGAGACCCAGTTATTTTCACTCGCAAAGTGGAAAGAAAAGAGGTAAAAATAAGAGAAGAGAGAGAGAGAGAAATGCGATAATTGTATACGCTGTCGAAGGAGTCAGGGTCGCGTTTATTTCCAACGGCAATTTAATACAGTACCGCTTTGTTGTTGGATAGATTTTTATTTCAAGATCGCGAAGAGCTCCGTAACTTAGTGTAGTATAGTCGAGGAGAGGCGGTCGTAGTATCTTATTCTTTGCAGACGCCGAGACGTAATGACTATTCGTTTGCGGCAGACTCACTTTAATTCACGCTCTCCTCGATACTTAAACTTCACTCTTCCTTCACTCTCGCGAACATCGCCACGACAGTGTGGCAACTTGCGTCATATTCTTCGCGTGACTATCGCGATTACCCCGAAGTCCACAGTTCGCAATCGGATCCCTGCTATTCATGAATAGATAGAACGCTCATTGACTATCGCGAATGGATCGAGAGAGCTTCGAAAATGACGATATATCAGTTTAATAAAATCCGTATTTATGTCTTTACTATGAAAAAACGTATATTACGTGTAATTTATAGTATTATATTCTCTGACTTGCGTGTATCGATATCGATACTTCAGATTGTCAACAGTATTTCTGTCGACGATTGATATGAATAAAAAAAAATTTTACAGCCTATTAGAGACTTTGGAAAACAACGGAAATTGTTAAATTGCATCAGATTCCCATGAAAATAAAATCTATTCGAAAAATATATTGATTTCGGCTTTTTTTATAAAATATATGTATTAATCATATAAATTCTTATATATTTGTCAGCATATATTTACGAGAATATATTCGAAAAAATATTCAATTTTTCAGTTTTTCGATATATTTTGTATATATTTTTTTTCATATGGGACATCTGCTATGATTTTCTAAAGTAAGATATTAGTCTCGATATTAGTTCGAAGGAAATTCACCAGACCTCCGAAAAACCACATGTGCAACTCAGATATTCTTTGAAGAAATTCATCATAATTTTTTTTTTTTTCACTTTCATTAAGATAACACGAAGGGCGAAAACGTGATAATTTTTACTTCAAATGAAATCTTTGCCCTACGCGAGCGGCGTTGCCGTTGGCGTGAAGCAAAAATGACTTTTTGTTTTCTCCGCCGAACATGAGCGGTGAATCCTTTAAAGTCCGGAGAAAGCCCTCCGGGGGCGGTAACGCGTAACACATGCGCGCCAGTGCAGCATCTCGCTCGCTGACGCATGGTCTTCTTACTCTTCTCGATGCTTTCACATGTGTGCGTATGCGTGTGTGTATATGTGCTGCTAGTCGAAGTTACGTTTTTTGCGTCTTCGTCTGCAAGGCGGCGTTGCGAAGCGAGTGAAAAGAGGGACACGCACGGCATGTCTTCTCTGGTTCTCTGGTTCACTCGCCCAGCGTCTCGTCGTCGTCGTCGAGGGGCTGCACGCGAGGGAAATCGCTTTAGTTCGATTCGCAAACAACGCCTGAATCTTCCCGCAATCGCGAATGCTTAAGACCGAAGTTTCTTGGAAGTATAAAATTCGTTCATGCAACTCGGCGCGGTTTATACACCGAGGGACCAGACATATCAGACACTGCGCGCTATACGCACCGAGAACTCGATTGACCAGTAATTATGCCTCGAAGTAATTACGTTAATTGGTCGAATCGACTCGCTATATGCTATTCGTAGCTCCGAGGGCTAATCGCGAAACCTCTTATTTCCAACCACAATATACACTGTTCGCATGAAAAAAAAAGATCGTGTAAATACCAGTTTGCAAGGATTTAAACATCTGAATACCATTATGTATCATCATCCATCGTCGATCCAATAATTGATCAATTATAGTCGCTTTACATTTTCTTTTTCGTCCTCAAGAAAAATCAATTAATATCAATTAATCGATAATAAATTTTCATTTGTCAATTTTCATTGCCATTAATCAAATTATTATCATTATTGTTATTTTTTTAAGATAAATAAACTGATGACATTTTTTTTAACCAATTTTGACGGTATTCCGCATTTGTCGATCAATCATCACCGTAATCGATTTATCGATGTTTTCAGCGGTGCGCGAAAGATTCTTTCGATCGATTCCCGTTTGTTACAAAAAAAAAAAATCTTTTATCTCTTCAATACCGTCTCGAGCTTCCAATGCTTTCGTCCATTATCTCTCTTGAGACTCGCATCCTCTCGTCACCGCGTTAGGAAACCGTTCGAAGTAGAATTCTTTTTCTCACTTTTCGCGTAACCCGCAAAAGAATAAAAATAAAAAAAAAACAAAGGTGGAGAGCAAATATATTTTAACGTTTCTCCGGCGGGACATTGCCACTGCCGAGGGGCTCTTGTACAGAGAGCGTACACAGTAAGCTTCCTCATAACCGGAAACGGTTTGTAGAAAGACCGCAAGGCTTCTCTCGATGACGAAGAGATGCTCCCGCGCATCTGTGAGCACTGTAGTCTCTCCCAGTGGTAAAAATGTTGGGTCTCTCTCCGAGATAGAGAAGAGAAAAGCAAACTCTACCGTTGGGCGTTTCCCTACGGCGTCGAGGGCACGGAACAAACTCAAAATTTAAGCTCTCTTAGAAACTTCGTGTTCAGTTTGTCGTTTTGTCGGGGAGTAGAGGCTATATTGCGAAAAGCACTTCTTCCGCAGGGTAAAAGGGACGAGGAGGCAAAGAGAGCTTCGCGGAAAACAAAGCGTCGCCGTAAAGTCCGTGGGTTAAACGACTAGGAATAAGAGAGATTCCAATTCTGTTAGGAAGAGACGAGGGAGAGAGACAAATATTAAACGTGGAGAGTCGAGAGAATCGAGAAAAGCAAACAAAGATTTAAAGGTAACGTACACCGCTTCCTCTGTTAATTATTTAATTATACTCAGAGAACGCACAACCATTTCTTCTTTTTCGCCATTTGTTTAATGAAGAAATCCTTCCGCTTCCACGCTCTTATTTTTTTATTTTTTTTTTTCGTAAGAATTTCTGCGACCCGACACAATTTTCTGCGACGAGGTAGAATCTCGCGGTAACGCATTTGCCGAGATACGCGAGAATCACAATGCCATCTTTGACGGAAGTTTATAATCAAAGAACGTCGTTTGGCTTTTAGCTCCTCAAACCCCGACTCTTACATGAATATATACGGCTGTACACTGTAGCAAGACGCGTCGTTATCTCGCGTTACCGACGAGAACCTTGACGACCCGTTAACGCGAAGAGGTCGTCGTCGCGTCCGGAGAGTTCGTTGCACGGCTGCGTCAATCCGGGAAACACGAGATTTCCTCGATTTTCCCGGACATCAAGTTATTACGATTACCGAGATTCGTGATGCGGGCGTGACACGAGATGGATTGATTAGAACGGTCGGATATTTCGGATCAAGTTACTCGGAATACATGTCGAGATTAATTGCCAGACATCTCAGCGTGATAGGGTTTCATTAGTCACAGATGAAAATACGCCCGCGCGGTCGCGTACTTTGAGATAAAAATAGATATTTCGGTGAAGGAAACAGTGACGAGTGACTCCGATGTGGAGCACTAAAAAAATATAACATTTTTTTCCGCGTATTGTTCAAAAAAAAAAAAGAAACGAACCGTACCGAAATTTGACGCTTTAAATAAAATTTTATTTAAAAAATAAAAAAATTGGGTAAATGTATAATTTTAATATAAACTATTTTGCGCTTTGTCTCATATTCTCGTATTTTTCTGCAAAGTTCTATTCAGCAATATTCCGTTTTTCATTTAAAAAAAATTTTATGTTACTGCGAAGGTTCACATTTTTTTTTTTTTCATCTCCAAAACAGAACGCCTTTTTGACGGGAGCCGAACTTCGTGAATTCGTCATTGTTGCATTCTAAAAAAAACAACAATTAACCAATTTCGCCTCAGCGAGTACTGAAGATCGATTCGATCGATTTTTTCGTATCGAGTTTCCGGAATATGTGTCGCCGTTAATTATTAGATGACTGTGCGACAGTGTCTGGAGGCGTAATTACTCAGAGACGAAAATAAACTCCATTCGAGATGAAAAAAAAAAAAAAACCCGATTTTCGAACGAAAGAGTTTAAAGTGCTCTCTGTCTCCGCGAATTCCACGATTGTCGCTTTTTCAACGAATCGTGTCAGTGAACAGGGAAGATTTACGTACGATATTAGAATGGCTCGATGAAAGGAAGAACGCACACGAAAGTAATATACGGCGACACCACTGCACGTACTTCTTCGTACGCCAGAGTAATTGCGCAAAATATATAACTTTACTCTAGTTTTCCCGAAGCCAAGTAAATTGGTATAACGACCATTGGGACAATTCCGCTCAGATGCCGTTAATTTAGGGCAATTAACTTCAAGTGACTCGTTACAAGACACAAGGATCACTTTTTTTTTTTTTTTTTTTTTTAAGATTCTACGCTAATCGCAGACCTGTATCTTGTAACCTATAAGATATAACATTTTATCATGTTATTATCGAAATGCGTGGGTAAAGGGAAAAAAATAATGCGTTGATCCTGCGAAAGCGAAAGGAAGCCGTTTGCACGCAGCAAACCACTCGAACAAATTACATAGTTTGTGTGTATACCGTGAGATTTTCATTAATCACATTGGAGAGCGCGCGTAAAGGAGAGAGAGAAGGCGAGAAGGTTTGTTCTGATCCCTCTCGGATGTATGTATTATGCAAATGTAGGTATACACGATAGCCAAAGGAGAGCGTACGTGGGGCGTTAGACGGGTAAGCCGATTAAATTCAACCTCCGACCAATTATGGTGCCTAATTAGTCAGGCGAGCTGGCAGACATTGCGAGTTCATTAAAGGCGCAGTACTCCCCTCTTTATCGTCGTCAGACTTATCCTCTTATTTCTTGCCAATCACTTTCAGGGCGTTCGTTGAACCAGCGAAAGAAAAAAAAAAAAAAGATCCCAAAACCGGAAAGTCCCTCTTCAGTTGAAGATCCTTTACTCGTTCTATTTAACGGGACATCGAGATGAAAATTACAAATTTCGTCACAGTTTTCCATTTTTTACTCCACGGTATATTCCTTTCTACACATTTATTCCTCCATTAAACAGATCTTAAGGGCATTCAGTTAATTATTTTTGTCTGATGGGATAAAAATTGCCGATTTTTTAAAAAGTACCATTTCATTACATTATCGTTATTTAATAAATAATAACTTCATTTTTAAAACCCACAAATATTTCTTCGTGATAAATACAGCTAAATAATTTTCTTACCAAATAAAATGAAATAATAATCGGAAAATATGAAGTAATTTTTTTGTGTATCGATAATATTTTTGCGACCGATTTTATTTATTTTCTCGCAAATTTTCTCCCGGAATGGTTGCTCAAGCCGTTAATAAAAGTAAATGCTTACGCGGAAAACGGAGCTCCGGGCAGCAGAAGGTCTCGTCGGGCTGTCCCGGGGCCTTAATTCATACCCAGTCGCAATGAATCACTGCATTCTGCCGTTGTCGCGTTCTGTGCTCACAAACACGTCACACTAAATGGGCCAACCACGTGAGACGCACAAATCATTTTAGATTGTAATAAGTGGTGTGTTTGCAAGCAGAGAGAAGTAGAGACGAATATAAACTATAGTAAGGGAGGAGGACAATGAGCCTGTGGCTCCACACATCCCACATACACACACGTCAGACATAGCAGTTCCATATAGTCCATCGATGATTCGCCGGCTTCGGCAAGAACATCTGTGCGCTCTCACAACCGGCGTAGCGACCGGAGCTGCAAAAGCGCCATGAAGTTTCGCTCTATAGCAAAACAGATCTCTCTCTCTCTTGCTCTCTCTGTATATATGTATATTTACATATATATATGTCTTTGGTATAGACTGCGGTAAAAGCACCAGCAGCATCGCCAACTGACACGAAATGATCGATGAAAGTCTCGTCTTCTTCGTTCGCCAGTCGACGCACTCTGTTCATTCTGCTAGTCGTCGTCGTCGTCGTCTGGCTGGGCTCGCCGGCTCTATCAGCAATAGGTAATCGATAACACGACCAAAAAGCTTCGAATCGTTCGCATTCGTGATATTCACAAAAGCCGAATAGACTGTGGCGTTACACAAACAGTCTGTAAATTTTATAGCGAACTATTCGGTTACGCGCGAAATATGGTACCAGCCGGTACGAGACGACAGTTGTACGCGCATTGTACGCACTTCCCCCACGTTGCGTACGGCGCAAACAAGTTTTGATGATTCATATTTGCCATGTGCAAAAAAAAAATCTCACCAGAACCCATTTAGCGTCGGATTATTCCGCCGCGTCTCACCGCGACTACACTTTTTTTTTTTTTCTTCATTTGAAGTCCAATGATTTGCTGAACGTTCCTAATTCATTTTCAACGGAAATTTAATAGAACTCAACACAATTTTGTTGAATTTGCAAATCGAAAGGAAAATCGATAAATCGAGTGTGGATTCGATTGTCATAGAAATTGAGAATAAAATGTTGCGTGACTAAAATCCGTGAACCTTATTTATGCTTATCACGAACTCTCGTAACGTTGCGACCTCTCGAGCCATTACCGATCTTCGATATTCGCAACTATAATCGAATGTCGATTAATACCCGAATCGGAAAGTTACGGCAAATCGAAATTGAATTTCCTGTAACGCAACGAAACTTTTATCGGGAACTTCCATGGAATAAATTTTTCGCATCACTTTGCTGTGGTTACTTTGAATTGAGGATAAAGTACGTTGTACGAACGGTAATTGCGGACTTTTTTTTTTTTTGTTCTTTTTTACCGATTCCTTCGTCGCTTCCATGGCGCACGATCATCGGTGTACAGAACTAATCCCCCCCTCTAGTTCCGTGAACGTTGCAGATTCTCGTGTCTATCTCTCTGTACTTTGGCACAGAGCATACGTGCCCAGTGGTTTCTGGCTACGAATTCAAAGGGGTGTATTATTATTTGAACGTTTTAACGAGAACCCCTCACCTTCCGTTTTCGTCTCAAAGGCCATAGAGTTGCACGTCTCTTTGAGGCAGAAAACGAATCGGTGCTCGTCGTTACTCGTTTTCCCCTCATAGTCCTCGTTAATAGACGAGAGGGGTGTTGCACTTTAACCAATCCGAATTCAGTTAAATCAAAGTTCAGGACATATCGACCGCTCGTTGGTTACTCTTACCGCTCTGGTGGTGTATTTATTTTCATGTTAATCACAACGGACACATAACTAATTAATGACACGATTGAAGCACGAAACGATCGATATCCATTTCGCTCCAAACATTACATCGGGTGTAAGGGTAGTCCTAGTTATTGTGATGATTTGGTTTGGATAGCTCTCGCGATAGCGAAGCGGCGAACGGTGAAGTTGGCTAACGAGCACGCGATCGCTTTATTAATGTAATACCGTCGACTAAACTACTGCTACACTGGTTATATACGTGCGGAAAGTTCAAACGGTGAAGCTGACTGGTTGACTACAATCTCCGTCGTAGATTTGGCAGTGGAAACTGTACAAAACGCGGGTCAACTTTACCGTTAGAGCTCTTGGTTAACACTGTCCGTGAGTTACCGGAGTCTCCGCCAAGTTTCACGAGAGTATCTCGAATATAAACTCGTTAGCGGACCAACGGGCGAGAAACAGTCAAAACACCCCAACCAGGTGGAAGGTTGATAGCTTTTCCAGTAAGTTTCGAATTCCAAGGGTCAGAAGGTCCAACACGACGAGAGAATTTCTGGACGTTAAGGAGGAGATCCGAATTTGGTTGGATAGAGTCATTTTCGTTTGCGTGTGAAAATTTGTCGAAAAAAAAAAAAAATGGTACCTTTGTCGGTGAACTTCGGGAGCGGAGATCCGGTCGTTGAGTCCTGCGTGTGGCCTGAAATTCCACGAAATCGTCTGGACAGACAACCACTGCCGCGGCTCGTTTTGTAACGCTTGCAAAAAAAAAGGGAAAACGAGTGCAAGGGAACGATACAAGCCTCGAGCTGAGCGCTAGCGCACAGGGGATACGGGAAATGGTAAAAAAAAAGAGACAAAAAAAATTCGCAATGATGCTACCGGAGCAAAAGTGAGTGCATCGGGAAATCCTTTAGCTTTGAAGCTCGCCGCACGGTTTATCGCTGCCCCGTTTCCTGTCGATCGCGAGGTCGGCACAACGCTGCACCATCGATACACGAGAGGGGACGGCGTTTTTTTTTTTTGAGTCTATCGTGCATCGGTAGCTTCATCTGATATTCTAGAAGGACTTTGGATAGTTTGAACAGCGGGGTCAGATCTATGAATTACATTTGATAGAAACTTCGATTTTATCGTTTCCCGTTCTCATAATTATGAGAACGATTAAATCGAAGTAAAATCGAATTGCTAATTAGCAATTTCATCAAACTGACTTTTGGCTCCTTTTTTATCGAGAAGAATTGACGTTAAAAATTTCTTCTCGGAGAAAAATTTCGTGGTGTGAAATAAAGTAATTGCGGTGTTACCGCTTCGATTTATGATTGATGAACCATAAATCCTCATCAAATATCGCTACTGAATTTCAAATTTTGAACCGAGCGAACTGCTAACAAATTACGGTAAAATTTGTTCCCTATTCTCTTCTCTGTTATTATAATTTTTACCCTGAAGTTTCAGATATTTTCAATATTTATATTGCAAAAAAAAATTTCGGATGTAAATTTTGGTTCATATTACCTCGCAGTGGCTCGTTATTCGTTCGAGTGACTTTCTCGCCCGACAGAACGAAACTTATTCGCGTCTGCGAGAAAAAGCTTCTTATCAAATTTTCTCGTCGTTCTTTTATTCGATTTTATTTTGTTTATTTCGCGTCCTATACATACCAAGGAGAACATCGTCGTTCTCTACTTCTCTGGATACGTGCTTTTTAGATATGCTTTCTCGTATTTCTACAGTCAGTGGTTTCCACGAGCGGTACGAAAAAAAAGGGAAGTAGAGAGAGAGAGAGATTCGACAAAGCGGTCCAGACTCACAACTCTGCTCTTCCCTGAGCTGCAGACGACTGTATACGACGAGCTGTGTTTACCAGTAAAACCTCTCCTAGTCTCCGTCGAATCTCCCTCGAGGAAACCACCAACGCCTAACCCAATTTTCGTTCGCGAACTTCCACGCGACCGTTGCCACGCTCGTGTGGATACAGAGTTCTCAAACTATTTTTTTTTTTTCATTTTTTTTGTATACTTTTTCCCCGTTTTTTTCTCCGTCTCTAATTCTCGACTAAGGCGCATAAGCTGTCTGCCAGAGTGAGTTCGAGGTGGTCGCTTGAAACAGCATCGTAGTCGACGCCGGTGTGGAACCCCGTCATTAATGCAAGGCTCGGGCCCCGTTCTGCCTCGTTTGCTACACGAGCTTTTCTAATTACACTTTTGTCTCGCGTCGAGCTCACCTACATATGGGTACGAGGACTTTTTTTGCGGCAATATCGCGCGATAACGTCGTTTATCAAGCATCGTATAAAACCGGCGAAAGTTCTTTTTTTTTTGTCAATGTCTAAAGGGGGTGATTTTATTTTGGTCATACAGAAGAAGAAGAAGACGCGAAAAAATGAAGAATCGGGTCGAATTTCAATTTTTTTTCTTGTATATTTTACGGCTACATTTATAAACGATTCGAGCTTTTGTATGAAAGACGGAGGCAGGATGTAGCTGATTTGGTGAACGAAAGAAAAAATAACATTTTCGTTCTATTTCGATGCCGGTCCCGACGGTTACCCGTCGGGCTTAACCGCGGCGGCATCTGGCGATCATGCAGGGTCGAGAGGTTGCGACGTTGTGCGAGAGGAAACATTTTCTCTGTACACAAGAACACCGATGATGGATATACATCCGCGAGTTTGTACCGTCTACGAGTCGGTGATTAAAATCAGAAGGGCATATTCGATGTTTCTGCACTTCGGAGATACGAAGTTGTGATTTTCGTCGAGGGATGTATGGACCAAAAAAAAGATGTAGGGGAGAAATAATCAAAGATTTCTCGGCGGGATGATTGACGATCTCTTCACGCCTAATGATCGAAGGGATGATACGCGATGTGTACAAGAAACTTCGATCATCCGGGATTTTTCGTTGCGGTAATTATTATCTGTCGAGGGAGCGAAGAACGCGTTCGGTATCATATCGAATGGAAAAGAAAACATATATATTCCATTCGGATGGGTAAAAGCTCGAGGAGCTCTATTATTAAATCGCAAAACTCATTGACGCTATCAGCCGGCGCCCGACATACGATGCCAATTGCATTCTTTTTCGTCATCTACTTTATTCGGCTCCCCTCATAGAAAAAAATTGATGAAAGAACTACAGTGCGGCGAGGGAATTGAAACGGTAATGTATGGCACAGTCGTTGGCCATCTAATAATCACTCGCGAGATTATTGCGATTGGCAAGCGAAATGTGGTAAATCGGAAATAGAAAAAAGCTTTTTTTTTAGAACATGACCTCCCGCTTGCTTGGCAACCGAAGCGAAAAATCTATATAATAGTGACTCAACGTTTGTCTATTTTTTTTTTTTTCATAGGAATTTTTATTTAAGTATAAAAAATAATTATCGATTTTGCATAGTGCGAAATCTTTTTTTTTTCTATCTCCCGAACTATATTTATCTGTAATGGAATTTTTAGTGAAATACATACGGAACTGCAGCTTGTTTTCCGTACCTTTATTTTTATTTTTTCAGTTTTTTTTTATCCCGAATATTTCCGGCGCAAAAATGCTCACGCATCCGTTTATTTGTTTCCGAGAATCAATCAAAGCGCGAATGAAACCTGAACAATACATTTGGACATTTCAATACTTTTATGAAAGTCACTTGTCACTCATGAACTTTTTCATTCAAACGAGTGGATCGTTGAAAAAAAAAAAAAAAAAACGAAGAAAATTTTTTTTTCTCGCCGAAACGAGCAGATATGGTCCGATACGTTCGATACGTTCGGTTCAATTCATTTAATTTTTTTAATTGAATGAACAGCTGCAGGGATTAGCTGGGTGCAGAAGTTACGCACGAACACAACGAAATGCCAAAGGTCGTTTACCGGGACAAACATATGTCCGAGTTGAATACACGAAAATTTATTGCGTTATTGAAGCGAATATTGAAGCTGCGCAAAGATAACAGACGACTG
This sequence comes from Cryptus viduatorius, assembly GCA_964006125.1. Taxonomy (NCBI): domain Eukaryota; kingdom Metazoa; phylum Arthropoda; class Insecta; order Hymenoptera; family Ichneumonidae; genus Cryptus; species Cryptus viduatorius. The sequence continues at coordinate 8,851,715 of OZ023222.1, read as the reverse complement.
ACCACGTGACCGCCTCGTCGCATTTCATTTTCGGTGGTCGAGCAGCAGCGAGCTTCGTGCTTTTGCAAGGGAAAAGGCCCCCACGGTTGCAAAAAGGCGCGACTCGACGAGGCGCGAAATAGACACGCCGTATACACTGGCTGATGCTCTACCGGCGTATATAATCCGGTTACATCGATGCTGTCCATGAATAAACCATCGTCGATAACTCAACCCTCCCTGTCTAGTAACTAACCCGACTTGTTCGAGCATCGAGCGCCAGCCAACGACCTTCTTCTTTCGCGATCTGAAAAATTGCCCCTATCGAAAAACCGAATCTCTTTCGAGAAACGATTTATTCTCGTCGTTGCGCTCTCGGCATTCTTATGGAAGTATTTTAACTTGGTATACTGGCAATTTGTATCCTCATATCGCGCTTCAGCTTTGCTCGAGGAAGCGGAAAAAAAGCTTATCTGTTTATTACAAAGAAGCTCATTCAAGTTTGTAACAGCTTTCGCGGAAAAATGTAGGCAGGCGAGCGGTATTTATAGGCACATATGATAAGGGTAGCGAATATGCGATCTGTGAATATATGTTTTTTTTTCCCCAATATGCAGCATTTCCTCTCTTATGAAGAAATTATTACAGAATGTCGATCATAAATTTTCATTCAGGGTCGAGAGACCGTTTTTGGCCACTTTTTGGTCCGAGTAGCCATAACGTTCGAAGCAATAAAACAAAATACAATCGAATTAAAAAAAAACTATGAGCAGATCATTCGGGGAATTTGTATGATAACTTTCGAAAAATCAATACGCGGTTTTGAAAAAAAATAATAATTCGAAGAGTATAATAAAAAAAAATGGACCCAAAAGGTACATCTACCGTACATGAATTCGATTTATTTGGAATTTTCTATATTTCATTTTTTTTATAATGAAATCTATGATTTCGCGTGATAGTTCAACTGGATATCTTTGAATTTCAGTTCGATGCATTATTTGATTTTTTTTTATATTTACTATTTCCGGTCTGAATTAAGTGTACATGGAAAAATATTTCCCATAGAGTTGTTTCCGCAATAGAGCGGCTTGCTATAAGAAAGGGTAATAGAAATCGAAGGAATTAGTTTTCATAATGAAAATGCGTACTGCGGATTCTCGCGAGTTGCCGCTCTCGCGGACACAGTGGTCCCTTCTGTTCGAAACAATTGATACTCTGTTCTCGTGGTTGGCGTGGAGGCTGTATATACTCGTCGACTTAGCGCTGAGTTTCTTCGACAGGAAACGTACGATAAAACACTGGAGAACCTATAATGCAATCGGCTCGTTTGGTCGTTTCACGTCCGTTCGTTCGTCCGAGCATCGAACAACCACCGCTCGGCCAACGGCCGAGGATCTCTGTACGTGTATTACTATACGACGTACATGTGTTTACCTACCCATACCAGTTCTAGTAAGTTCTTTAGCTCTGACTAGGCATCTCTGACCGCTCGTCTATCCGGCCAACACACAAAAAGGACAATCCAACGAGAGAAAACCCTCTCTGCTCAACCCCGTCCCCGGTATCAGGGCTCTCTAATAAAACTCGAAAGCTGTTCCCCAGCAAAACTCGTCCGAACGTGCTGTGCTTCGGGAAGAGCTTCTCGTTTCTCACGTACTTTTTTTACTCGTAGCCTTATCTAACACTCATCTAATTATAATTAAGGAGAGAGTAGTCAAGGTATAAATTAACCCTTTGAATCATTGCCGTATATGCCGCACATTCGCAAAGTGAAGATCTATAGATCTCATTTCGAAAAAAAGTTCGCAAAACTTTATTGAAACTTTGACGATTCATTTTCATCTTTATTAATATTTAATTCCAAAAAAAAAAAATCAGAGGAATTGAGTCCGTGACGATATAAAAATTTGATAAATTTTCATCGAAGTTTTTAAACAATACCCGACGTTAACGAGATCGTGAAAATACTTTGCTTCGAGGGTTTAAGATTCTTTTTTTTTGCTCTCGTTTAATTTTTATTGTCAATAAAAATGATGAAAAGCTGCACAAGTGTATCAATTAGTGTACCATGCGCGTAGATTCTCGTATCGCGATCTAGTTTCGCTAATAAAATGCACGCTCCGCTTTGACGCTTAAAGTGTATTTGCACATTTTCATATATTACGGGCGCCCAAGCGTCTGCTGTCCATCTGGCATTCTACAGTTTATACTACGGGTACGAGTGCGTGACTTTAGCCTTCGTTGTAGTATTATAAAGTTGAAACCGCACCTGCGCCCGTTAACCGACACATGCACGAGTCACCGCATCACAATGTCTCCGCCCGCATATAGCGTACCGAGCACTTATCATACTACTACCTACACGTGCTGTCGGTTACGATATTGCGCTTTTCTTAGCAGTCTCAGCTGTTTCTTGCGAGAAATCTGTCGTGTAAATTTCACGCTGGATAACAGCGAACTCACATGATAATCCTCCGAGATATCCTTAATACTTTGAGATTCAATTTATTCCCGTAAAAAAAAAAAAAAAAAAAAAAAACGTACCGCCATCTTGGCGCTAGACAATACCCAATAGAAATCCGCCGTCAAGAATGATATGTATTAATAATATCGATAAAAAATTGAATACATCTCATGAAATTAAATATTTTCACGATATTCTCAAAAATGCGAATACAAATTATTAAAATTTACAAAAATGCATAATATTTACGACGCGCTAAATAGGAAGACTGTCCTTTAAAGGGTTGATACAAAGCCATGTCTCAAGTCCTCATTAGTCATCGCAAAATCCGTTTTTCCACTCACCCACGATCGGCCAGTGAATTCTTCAGGGATCACCGAGCTTACGATTAAATTTAACTTATACGGCGTTGCGAAATGCACCTACGACGTGGTAGTTGAACATCCCACACGGGATGAAATCCGTGAGAAAGGAAGTTCTGCGGTCGGCGTAGGCGAGAGATGGAAAAATTGCAATATTAAGCGGACAAAAAAAAGAGAAAATATTATTATCCTTCAATAACAAGAGAGGGATGGGTGCACTGTACGAGTCTAGCGAAGTTATTAAATCCTACTGACGATCCTGGTATGTGGGTTGGTACTGTTAATTGAGCACAATTTACACACATTGCATTATAATAATAATCTTCGGTTGATCTACCGACACGCTACCGAACGACTTCAAAAAATGTACCGATGCGAAACTCGTTTTTTTCTCCGTACATAAATACATACGGTATGCATTATAACCGAGTTGAAGATAAAAAAAAAAGCAAAAAAAAAAAAAACATACACAGGGGCGTGACTGTCTGGCGTTTGCGGAGGACTAATGGAAGGGTACATCGAACGACGAAGAGTTGAAAAGGATGAGAAGCGCACGCCATCGAGGTCCGTTCAATGAATCCAAATAAAAACGCAATAGAGAATTTATTGGATATCATTGACTACCATTGACGATATTCGAGAACCCCTTTCTTCGTTTCATCGTACTCATCGTTTAAACTCCCTTTCGTTATCGCGATAACCGATCGTTCCCGCATCACTATCGCTATTAAATAAATGAGATAATGGTGATTGTTAATTGAGATAATGGAGTTTGTCGAACGCGAGTGTATGTGCGTATCTATTTTTTTTTTGTTGCGAACAGTGTACCGACTGCAAACACTCGAGAATTAAACTCGAGAATTATTATTATTATTATTATTAATTATATTATTTGATAACGGGGTGCGTTGACTTTTGAGTTCCGTTCCCAAAGAGACTCTGTATTCGTGTTGATTTAATTTAATTTTCACTTCAAATTTTGTTTAAAAAATCGCCTTTTTTAGAAGAATTCATAATTGATACCACGAAACGTAAAAAACAACTCGACAAATATTTAAATAAATAAATACGACTTCGAGAGCGAAAAACATCGGAGGAAAAATAAATATGATGAACTTTAAGCGAATGTCGATTTAGGGAATAAAGTAACTAAATGGAACTTCGATATTATGTGTTACAGGTGCGACAGCATGGTATGATAAAACGTAACTGATATCCCCAAAGATGAAGCCCCTACTCCTGACGGTGACTCTCCTACTGCCGCTCGTCCTCTGTCTCGCACCTCAAGAGGATGATATCGTATTCGACGACGTCGGCGAGGAGACATCGTCGGTAGCCCCCGTGGTACATCGAAAAGAACACGAAACGCCAAGGATACGCACCGAGACGAAGAAGCATCGCGTGGAAAGATTTTGGGGTGTTCCGGACGCCACGGTCACCGTCGGTCACGTTCTCAAACTGAGAATACCGAAACAGGCGTTTGGCGGCAGCGTGGATCACTACGAGGTAAAAGATTCAAAACTCCTTTTTTCCGGCCTACCAGCCGTACTGGACGCGTGCCAAACGATGCCAAACCCCTTTCCATCTTTGCTCTATCCTCACATCGTGCTTCCGATACTTCTCGATAAAAGTTTTCCCTCTGCCCGACTCTTCTGCCTATATATACCTCCATTCCAGGCTATTCGAGTTGAGCGCTCGATGAAATAGGTTTCGGTTGAGATATAATAAAATTGGGGCGAAAGTCGCTCGTCCATATTTCAAATCAATTATATCGAACGACTTTTCGAGTTCCGAAAGCTCCAGAGAACTTAATCAAATTTTCCTCGAAGTAATGGGTTCAAAATTTGAAAAACTTACTTTATCGTATTATCGATGTTCATATTTATGTACAGTCAAAAATAATAACAGTGCATTATGATACGAGTGCGAAAAAACTTTTTTCTGACGAATGTGAGGGTTGCAATCGCACGAATTAAGAAAACGTTTTTCGCATGTGTATCGTACAAAATTTTACTTCGCAAGATGTAAAAATGGGAATTATACGCGCGCAAAGGGTGCCTTTCGCATCGAGTGAAATGAAAGCTTAAAAAAAATCGCCGAAAAAATTGAGCAAAATTCGCGTATAAATGTGTCAACCCAACCGAGCGCCCCGTAAAAATTTGGCAATGTTCCATTCACCCGTTTAAAAGATGTACCGCAATTGAAAAAGATAGTAGCGATATTTTCTCTTCATGAAAGGATTAATCACAGTTTCATACGCGTTTTACGAAATTTGTAACCGAAAAATTGCAACGCATTATTCTGCATTAAGAACTGAATAAATCTTTCCTCTGGCAACGAGTTTCATAGTGGATAATTTTTACCATTAATAGTTTTATTGAGTTTTGAACGCTGAATGCGTTGAGATAATTTGGAACAGAAGTTTCTACGTTCGCCGTTAAGCTGTTACTTCGTAAATTCCATGTAGAAACGTATTTGTTGGAATTCATTAATCTGCTCTGCGGACTTATTTCGTTATTTCATATTATCCTTTCGGCGATAAATGATGTTATTAATTAATAGTTTTTCGATCGTTTCAATAGGTTCGCAGCAGCAACGACAAACCATTGCCTCGATGGATCCACTGGGACGATGCTGCCTCCGCCTTTCTTGGTGTTCCAACGAAGAAAGACGTCGGTCAGCATCACGTAACAGTGAAGGCACACGGAAAGCACGGCGACGTTGCAACAGACTCCTTCACCCTTCACGTCAAACCTGAGAAGTTTGACGAGCTGAAGCACAAGGATGGAAAGGTTTGAGAGCATTTTGCATAAGATTGATGCTCGCTATATTGAGAGAGCTTCACGTTCGCTGACGAGAACATTGTAGAAGGTTTCAGTGGGGGGTTTTCCGGCAACTTAGGGTGCAACGCACGCGATATTGCAACACGCAATCGGTCGTCCTGTTTGCGAAACATTTGATATACTTACACAGAACTCTCTCTCGTCTTCTCGGTTCAAATAGACTTCGCATCTCGTACGTCACGACAAAACGACGTTGTCGCATTTAAATCTCATAAACAAATTTGTCTCGTCGACTCACGAGCTGATTGATGCCAATTGGGTGATCGCTATGTTCGTCGTACTCTCGTCCGACTTTCGCGTTCGAGAAACTGCGAAAACTTCCCAGACTACCATTTGAAAGTTTGTCTTTCTTTTTTTTTCTTTACTTCTTACCGAGTCGGAGAGAAGGGGTAATCAAATAACTTGTCAAAGTTTGACTCGAAGGCAAATTACATGAACGATTCATGAGCGATAATGTGTTGTTGTGTTTTTTTTTCCTGATTTCATCGATGTTTTCAGACCCACTGCAACGAGGGCGAGGAGCAGACGCTTCTCACGATTATAGTCGACTCCAAGTTCGATGACTTGAAACCCGCGACGAAAGTCGAGGCTATTGAAAATCTTGCTGGATTCTTGGGACTCCACACGGTTAGTAAAATATTAAATTGCATGTCACATTCAATAGTACGACGAAATTAAATATTGTGTCGTATAGAAATTGATAATATGTGATCTCATTTACGGTTAATTGATCTTAATAGACAGGAGTCTTGAATAATAACTTCGTAAATTTTTGTTTTAAGATCAATGAGAACTATTAAACAATTGAATGATATCCTTCGAAAGACACCTATAAAATTCATTCTTAAAAAAAAATATACGGAAATCCGAGAAAAAAATCTGTTGTATAAATTGACAAAATACTTCGGAATTATATAATTTTTTTTTTATATTCATTCGCGAAAAATCGGACAATTTTTTTTAAGGATAATTAATAGATTATTATTGAATACATTCGAATTTTACAATTTTTGTAAAAACAGAACTGATTATGTTCGGTTAAATAGTAATGAATTCTCTTTATTTATGTTTGTTGATTTTTTTTTCAGAGCTCATTCTCGATGCATCCGCAAAGTGTGAAAGAAGCAACGGGGTCGCAGGACTCGTCGGTAATATTAACCGGTCCCGGAAACGTAAAACATCGCAAAGAAAAGCATTTGACGTCAATTCAATGGCAGGTAAGTCTCAACGACGAGAGATCCCACTTGACACACTTAGAGAGTCGCGAAGAGCGTTCGCGAAAGTAGTATTACCCGCGTGGAGAGCAGAGATATGAGACAGTGAGGAGGTAAAGCGAGTCGTCTCGTAAAGGATCTCGAGGAAAAACACGCACTTCTTGCGTCATTATAATAGTAACGAGATGACGACGACGAGGAAGACGACGACGTCGACGATGGGTTCTCATCTACTGGTTGACTTCTATTTCAGAGTCTCGAGTCTTTATGAATGAAGAAAAATACTTCGCTACTTTACAATAGCTGAGAATCCCGTTGCACCTACTTTTCATGATGAAGACGTTTTAACATGATGCGGCAGTAAAATGTTGTATCATTTTTTTTTTGCTTTCATAAACGAGTAAAGTTTCCCGCGAGTATCAAGGAGATAACATTTTTAATTTAACGGTTTCTTTATAAAATAGAATGAAACATGAATAAACCATTTATGAGTGTCGGAAAGATATTCTCGCTGCGCACAGTGACCATAAATTTTCTTCCATTTGCCGACTTAATTTCATTAATCTACGGTTGGGAGCAAATCGAAACAAAAATAAAAGTTAAAGGAAAAATTGTGAACCAACGGCGTATAAAAAGTTATTTACAACAGCGTAACTTTTTCAGAAAACATTCGCAAACTTTGATTTTTCTTTTTCAAAGTTCGAAGTAAACTCGATGTTTGAAATTTTTTCTTATTTTTAGGTCGGTTGCGAAGGTCGTCTATGGAGGCATCAGGCGGACCTACTGAAGCAACTTCGTGAACAAGCGCGCGATGGAACGCTCGCCGAAGTGCTTCAACTTCCAGTACTTATGTGGCGAGTGAAAACCGACGCTACTTCACTATTAAGAAATCGACGCGAGATCGGTTCCGGTGATTACGGAAATGGTGACGATAATGACGAGGAGGAGTACGACGAGAATTACGACGATTATGACGAATCGTACGACGACGCGGAGCGCGATGACGGCGAAGACGGTGAATCGATCACTGAGATACCATCGAGGACTTTCGTGCCCAATGTTTCCGCGTCGAAAGACAACGAGGCAGAGACTGAACAGCATCCGCACAGACACCATCACGGAGAGGAAACAATTCCCTGGAAGGTGAGATTCTTTTTCTCTAATATATTTCACACGTTTCATAGAATTTTCTTTTTATTCCTCTTAAAGATATTAAAAAAATTCGATGTTTCTTCATTGGTGATTAGCAATCAAACTATTAAAATAAACAAAGTGAAAGAAAACGTATTTCTTCAATGACTTTTGAACGCTGGCGCTTTAAATGGAATAGACAATTAAAAAAATACTTCGTTCGAGCGTAACGTTTTTTTTTTGTCATTCAGCCAATCGAGGACATCGACGAGCATGATATAGTCCCGATAGTCAATCAAAGGCTTGGAAGCGGATTGAACGTATCGTCCTCAACCCCAGTCGCGCCGCCGGTGAGTATCTCTCGCTTCCGCGTATCATCGATAATTGCTTTCTGACGCGCGTTCTATTGTAATTAGCTTACGTTGCCAAACAAAAAAAAACAGGAACCTTCATTGGTAAATTCGTTGTTGTTGTTCATATGATGAAAAAAAAACTGCTTCAAAGGGATCGTTGCGCTTTGCTATAAAAAAAAAAGATACTCCACAAGATCTGTTCATTGCCTCGTAGAATAGCGAGCGTTAATTGCCGAATTGTGCAAACTGCCGAATCGACGTTCGGAAAACCTGTTCTATAATCCCAAGTAAAAAAAAAAAACAAAAACAAAAAAACAGACGTAACTAACAATGTTTTCCGTGCCGTACATCTCGCATCTACTAACAAAATTTCGCAGACAACAACCTCGCAAGCAACCACGTCTAGTACGACGAGCGCAACTTCAACAACGACAACACCAACACCAACGACATACGAAACACCAATATCGTCGATTATAACTCAGGCGATTAGTACGTCTACGAGTCAAGTACCAATAACGATGAGCGTTGGTACGACTACTGTATCGATGCCATCGACAAGTCCAACATCGACGGCAACGACCTATGGCCCCGTTACCATTCCCTCGACAACGGAAACCACGAAATCGGATACGACCGAGGAACTGGCCGAGAGGACGAATCTAATCGATACAGAAACCGATACCGTCTCGTCAACGAGTTTCCCAACAGAAAATATCACTACACCGCCCGTCCCACCTCCGCCCTTCACATCCACTCCTCAAATCACTAGTACCACCGTTACTACTTTAGGTATGACGATTCCAACGTCCTCGGAAAGAACGGATTCAAAGTCCACGTCCGCTGTCTATGTTAACGTTACAGAGGAAGAGGTAATGGCTTCAAAACGTGCTTTACGCTTATTTCACACTCACGTAGATTTTTTTTCAATCGATTTTTCACACATTTATCTGTTATCGGCGTTATCGTTGCTCGATCGCTGCTGTATATAATAATGCAAGCTTAACGAACAAAAGCTTACGAAATGCAATGAGCAATTTTTTTTTATTAGATTTTACGTTATCGGCGCTTAATTGTTTAGATGTCAATGGGAAGAATTTTTCTTTTGGCTATGCGGAGAGAATTGCTTTGGTGAAAACTTGCTACATATAGATAGACTGAATTTTTATGTTTTTTTTCTTTTAATAAGCCTATTTTTGTGTAACTGTTTTATCCCGAATCTCGGGAACACCGAAGTTTAAGCTTAATGCACCGATGCATCAGACTACGACACTGAAACGTTATTATTTTATGAAATATTGACTCAATAATTTCTTTTAGCTTAAACATCCACCAGTTTCAGATTTTATAAATTATCCTGTTAAATTTTGATTGCTGCATCCGAAACGAATCGAAGAGGAATTCGTTGTAAACTTTGTGTATCTTTTCGGGTCCATCAAGTAATTTTTCTTCGCGTAGTTCTCTCCGTGTAAATTTTTATTGTTTATCTATTTATCGTCTTTCTTGTTATTAACGTTATGTCTTTGCGATGCTGCAGCCAACGGAAATAACGGAATTGCCTACGACGACTCAGAGTCCGAGTACAACAACTGTACCGACAACGGTTGTTATCCCAACAACAACAACGACAACGACGACGGAAATGCCTACAGTCGTTACAACGACGACAACCTCTGCGCCAGAAACTACGCCGATCCTAACGAGCACCACGACTCAGCTGCCGTCAACGACAACGCCGACTACCACAACGACAACCACGACGACCGAAGTTCCCAGAACGATACCACCGACGACAACTACGGAGAAAATCGAGTACGGAGTTCGGAACTTCCCTCCGCGACAAGACAAAAGGCTGAGGAAGATTTCGAAGACCGCCGGGAAACCTTTGAGTTACATCATCCCCGCCGACACGTTCAGCGACGTCGAGGACGGCGACACGAGGAAGTTAAAGTTGGCGCTGTATCTTCAGGGAGTTCCAGTTAAGAGTACTCACTGGTTGCAGCTCAATAGCGAGACTCAAGAGATATATGGACTGTAAGTTTCTTCGATAAGAACCGATCGCTGGACATTATCGTTAGAGAATTCAGCTCAGGAAAGTTCTAGAAATTTGCCTTTGAAGCGAAATTAATACTTGAAACTCCGCGTGCCGTACTTAACCGGACTTCGAGCATCGAAATATTCAAATATTAAGTCATTTAAAAAAAAAATCAAATTGATTCCGAACATCTGGTTGCAAAAAAAGCCCTTTACCGACGTATAAGCGTTAATTTGCTATCATTTGGCAACTCTAATCTGAAATCTCTAACTAATGTAAAGAACCATTGGGATCTGTAAAATGTTTATTTTCATGCCTCGTGAAGCAACATTTTGTGCGATACCCGTGCGATTTTTTTTTCTACTCTTGTATCGTAATGTACGATTATTTACGTATACCATAATGTATCTTTTTTTATCCACAACAGACCTCTGGAGGACCACGTGTCCAAATGGGATCACGACCTCGTTGCCTCGGACAGCGAAGGTCTCAACGTTACCGAGAGACTCGATATCTACGTCCAACAGCACAAATACGTCCGTTCCGTGAATCATGAATTCAGCATTTATCTTAAGATCGATAAACGTACGGCATTCCCTACAAATGTCGACTGGGAACTTAAGGTACGATATACAGAAATATAAAATGAAATGACGGAGTTACGCAACGCTAATTATGTGTGTTAAAGAACATCAAACCAAACAAATATATCCACTGAATAAATTACTGTAAAATTATAGCGAGTTGCATGAAAAAGTCGATTCCACTTGTAGCTAAATTTTCTTCCTAATCTAAGATAACTTTTTTAACAATACGTTTAGTTGGAGGAAAAACTTATGTTAATATGTGAAATTTATTAATTTTTTTTTCACCACAGGTTATCCGCAGTCTCGCAAAACTGTACGGAGACAGTGATCCCAGTCAAATAACTGTACGTTCGATAGAAATGACCGGCACCGACCAGGCAATCTTCACGTGGACGAACGACAGTATTCCACGCAGCAACGAATGTCCTAAAGACGAAATCAACAAATTGTTACACGTATGTAACGATAATAAATTGAAAATAGTATATTGTGTAACAAGTGCGTAAAGGACAACATTTCCCCACGAGTTACGCATACTATGTTTTGTAATAGCGGTGTGTGAAGGGAGTTTTCTTCGGGGAGGTTGAGTGAAGTCAAAGTGCGAGTTTTCGAAAAGATTGTGTAAAGTAAACGGAGTAAAGTTTCACTTTACGCACGATGATCGGATAACGAGCACTTTACGCACGCGAAACCTCCGCGAAAGGACGACTTTTACGCACGCTATTAGAAAAAAAAATGTTAATAATTAACAAAATGATCGTAACTCGACTATTTTTTCTGTTGCTATTATTCAGGTCTTAATCGCTAATAAAGAAGGAGATCCAAGTGTTTTATTGACGAATGCACTCGCCCCGGAGATTCGCGTCAAACGCGTAGTTTATGAAGGACTCGATAAGTGCGAGAAAACGCAGATTTTAGGTGGAGTCGAAACGGGACCAACCCAAGAGCCCAAATTGAACAGAAGGCCAATGCTTAGAAATCCGGTGGATCAGATTAACGCCACCGTTGGACAATTGTTCATCTTCAAAGTTCCACATGTAAGAAACATTCTTAATAAACTTATGATCCGTTATTTTATCGCTCTAAGAATATGTTAACATTAAACTTTCGTTTAAAGGACACGTTCTTCGATCACGAGGACGGAATAGCCGACAATCTGCGAATGACTCTCCTCACGAAAGACAGAACACCGATACCTGCGAACAATTGGCTGCAGTTCGACGTCAAGAATCACGAATTTTACGGAGTACCTTTGCATGGCGACGTTGGACGTGAAGAATATCAATTGATCGTCACGGATAAAGATGGTACGAATGAGAAAAATTGCTAATTTTTAATCAATATAATTCTTCCAATTTGCGATTTCGTTTTATTTTTTTATTTTAATTTAAAATTCATCTTTTTTCTTATTTCCCTTTATTTCCCTCTGTTGTTCTGATTCAACAACATATCTTCTGTCTCGTCGCCGCGTCTTCATCCCACGTTGATTGACTCATTGTTTCTTTTTTCACATTAATTTCTCGGCCCCCGGCAATTGACGATTGGAATGTGTTGCAGGAGCCACCAGTACCGACGGAATGGTAGTAATCGTCGAGTCAGCGCCCGAAATGAGACACAGTGTCGAGTTCTCCATGACGCTTGACTATCCGTACGAGAATTTCGGTGCGTTGCAGAAGAAACAATTCATCGAGAAAGTGCGCGATCTCTTCGAAGACAAAGACACGTCTGCGATATCTCTTGACAGTGTGACGGAGGGCAGTACAATAGTTACGTGGAGAAACACAACATTGCCGACGGATCATTGTCCCAACGATGAGATAGCAAGAATACGCAAAGTCCTCGTTAAACCCGACAGATCGTTGACCGACAGAATCGAGAAAATAATGGGCGAAAAAAGTGTTAAGCAAATAACATTGACGCCGTTGGGAATGTGTTTAGGTCAATTAACGGGCGTACATTCTCCCGACAGTTACTCACCACCGTCAGGCGATTCTACAGCAGTTGGAACTTCCAACGACGATATTCTCATTACTTATGTACTTCCGGCTATAATCGTCGCCGCTATGCTGATTCTCGCTGGTATAATCGCTTGCGTATTCTATCGCAGAAGGCGAAGTGGTAAAATGAGTGTTAGCGAACAGGATGACGAGAGACAGAGCTTCCGCAGCAAAGGAATTCCTGTTATATTTCAGGATGAACTCGACGAAAAACCTGATCCCGGTAAGCAATTTTGAATTTCATAAATTCATCGATTGAAAATAAATGGTCGCCAAAAAAACTACTTTTCGGAAATACTTGTATTGTGCAAAAAAAATATCTCTTGTAAAAAATTGTAAAAAAAAAAAGATCGGACCCTTTATTTTTAGTTATGAGAGTCATACAACGAAAATTAATTTTTCTTTTTTCGTTTTTCCCAAATTTACAGGCAACAAGTCGCCGGTAATTTTGAAAGAGGAGAAACCACCTCTACCACCGCCGGAGTATCAAAAAGCCGAGGATGGCGCGGATGTGCCAATGTTGTCAAACGAAAATTCCGAAGAGCCTTATCAGCCGCCACCGCCGTTCGCGACGAATCGCGACAACAATCGTCAAAATCGGCCAAAACCAACGCCGACGTACAGAAAGCCACCGCCATACGTGCCCCCCTAACAAAACAACACAACGGTGCACTCGCCAACGCGAAAGTATATGCTAGCGATGCTCGGAGACTCACCAACACACGCGCAAAACCAAAATAATTGTCGAAAAAAACCGCATAAGCCGGCGGGTGGCAATCAAGTTCTAAATTCGCGAGGTGCTCGATAATAAGGATTATTTAACAAAGAAAACAAAAACGAAAAAAAAAAAAATAAAGAAACATACGCCGCAGGACGCAACCTCGATATTACATATTGCATAACGGCGAACAAGGACCTTTTTTTATACATATATATGCGAGATTCTGGAAGAGCAACGTGATCACGATTTATTTTTTAATTACTAAAAAAAAAAAATTTCCAAAACCAAAGCAACTGCAGTTGTTAAAAGAATATTCCTTTTTTTGTTTCGATTCACCGGCTGACCCGCTTTGATTAAGAAAAAAAAAAAAAAAAAAAACGAGAAAAAAATAAGAAACGAACATCGACTCTGGGATAATGTGGAATACAGGTTTATTAAAGAAAATAAAAGAAATCACGCGTTGCCTTTCGTAACGGATTCCACTATAGAGTAGATTCCACTAGTCCGACTCGGCGCAAAACGAATGAATTGAAAAAAAAAAGAAAAACAGAACATATTAATAAATGATAAATAATAACTATAATGGATAGGACAGCTCGGATTTGATGAGTTTTCGACGAGTTCTAAAAAAAAAACCCCTTGTACGTCGAGCCAAGTTTTGCAGCGATCAGTGCCATTTCTCTTAAGCAATAAGAGGTTTAATCTACACGTTAAATAAAGCAGCAGCGGAAGACGCAGCACACCGTTTAACCCCGCGACGTTTGTTACCGTTTTTGGGTGAAGAACAAAAAACGAAAGGTCTCCAAGCACCACGAGGATTGATGAATATTATACAATGCTTTTCAATTATTACATTAAATAAAAAAAAAAGTACGAAGTACCTATCACGTAAGACACTGCCAGAGGAAAGAAAAAGAAAAAAATGACGAATTTGAGGAGCGAAGACTTACGCGGCTGTCGATTACGCCCGGAACACATTGTTATGTTAAACCAGCGAAACCAGGAATCATCGATGTATCTTATTTGATACCCCGTGATATCTGGTTTCATCGTTCGATCTTTCATTTTTTTTTTTTTGTCATACTTTTGGGAAAACGGGCGTTTTCGATAACTGCGGTTCACAGTTTGAACTTAACGAAGGAAAAATGTAAAGAAAAGAAAACAAGGCGAAACGATACTTAAAAAGTTTCGTTGCGTAAAAAAATGGAGAATTTTGTAGGAAAAAAAGTTAAATTGCCGTGCAGATTTTTAATCCAATGATATCATTTTTTAAATATTTTTCTTACGTTTTTTAATAACAACATTTGAAAGTTCTTTCAAAGTATGGTGTGTTAAAAATATTACTATGTAAATAGTAAAAAAAAAAATTCAATGCAATATTTTTTCGAATGTACATATCGAAATTTTTTAAAATTCAGTTGCTATTGGTTTGTTTTCGTATCTTTTTTTTTATTTTTTTTTTTCGTACAAAATTCTCTCCGTGTGCTGGTAAAACGAGGTGTGAATCAGTGAAGACGCTGATGGGCGTCAATCGAAAAATGCTTCCATCGGCGCGGTCAGGCCGTGCTGAACGTAACGAAGGAATAAATAACGTTAATATATGATAATACCATATATTAAATATTCGCACGTTCGATATGTTCGGTCTGTGAAGTATTTATAGCAATGCTATTAAAATACTATCAGACCATAAATACATAAAACCACAAACAACACTCACACACAGGCATTTACTTACAATGTTTTTTTTTTTTTTTCGATCTACACGACAACAAAGTCGTCGACTCTAAGTTCTTCGTTGAACGCACAAAATCCCGTACGCGAATTTCATCGATGTTTTTGTACTCTAAACCTCCTTTTTCTATATCGCTGAGCGCGAAAGTGACTAAAAGTCGTAAGATACGATAAACAAACGAAAAACCCAAATAGACACTAATTAAACGCGAATACAAAAGATTTTTTTTTAACGGTCGACCAATGCCGTATCCACGAGCTTATGACACGAGTGTCCCAAGGCGTACGACGATTAACAAGTTTTTTCTTACACGATGAACTATTTAATTTAGAAAAAAAAATGAAGAACTTTACATAGTTACCAAGCCAAAAAATAATTAATGTTAAACAGGAAACAGCGGTCTGATACGATAAATAAAAAAAATGCAAACAACACAGAAATCAGAATAAAAATGAAAACTAAACACCGCACCGGGTCCGGTAGATGAGCGACGAGGAAGAGCCCGCGCCGCTGTCCGCCCTCTTCGCTATCGGGCGAACGCTTTAATCTTGTAAACGATTTTTTAAATACTTTTTAGCCGCTGTGTTATTGAATGATAATAAATGATAATAATATTAATAATTAACGAAAACGCGTCTTGTTCGCGCGAAGAGTTCGGACCGCGGTATGGATTTATACACACGCGCGTAAATAACTCGAAAAAAGTTTTTCTTCGTAAACGATATTTTTTAACGAAAGAAGAAAGGGAGAGAGAGAGAACGTGGGAGAGAACGTTTTCCTGTATGACGTTGCTGTGCGTATGTCTGCTTAATTCGTCGACACCTCGTTGCGTCAAGTAAAAAATTGTGCGAATGTGATAATTATTGTACCGATTGAATGTCGAAGAAAAAGAAAGAAAAAATATCTCGAATGTCTCTCGAGTCTTAAAGTGGATACTATGATTTTAAACGATAATTATAATATACATTGCGAACTTACGTATTATCTTTCGATTCACGTCTATCTATAAACACGTAGAATTTAAGTGTAAAACCCTAATATCAATGATCGAATCCTCATCATCGTTAATCATCATTAAATCATCATCATCATCATCACCATCATCGAGCCTTGTTTATCGCTGAATAAATCTCATTCATACTTTACGAAAATTGACTATTCGGAGTTCGAAGATATTAATTTACAAATTGCCAATTTTTCATAAAAAAAAAAAAAATCGACTCGTTTTCATTTTTTTGCAAATTTAATTGCAGAATGTTGTAAAAAAAATATGACAATCGATGCGATAGCAAAAAAAAATGTTTACGGAAACTGATCTGATCTAATCGCAGCGCATTGTTAATTAATTAACAATGAGATAAACTCATTTCTTACGATCGTTTCGTTTATCGTTTTTTACGATATTTCGGCGCTCCGAACAGTTTTTAAATTTGTAAGGTACAACCCCCCCCCCCCCCCCCCCCAGCATCTGACTTGATTCATATCATTTATCGTCATGTATATGTGGTTTAACCAGACATGCGAAGGGATACGTTTAACGATCTCGAAATTCGTAATCGACAAGTCAATTGACAATTTCGCCTTTTTCACTCGCGGGTTGTAATGTACCGCTGTAACGACACCCTCGCGTGCGGTTACCGCGGCGACAAATATACGGTTAGGCAACCCGTAACGTTCATTGGATGGTATTACCTAAACGCGAGATACACATATTGCCGAAGAGGTTTGCGCGCTACGAACACACAAATATTACGTAAGTTATATCAACAGTGCGATTGGAACATAAAAGAGAGTGACGAAGGATCGATCGCTAGACAATGTACCGAATAATATATATATACATAAAATATATATATATATATTCTATTTCGGCCGGCGAAATGGATCTGTCGCTGAGGCGCACGCGATGGGTGTGAAACGCAAACTGAAGTCGTAACGAAACGATTCTGCGATAAACCGGGCGAAATCTACACAACACACGTCATATCATAATATGCTTCTCCTCATATCATTGCAGTGCCCCCCGCGCGTGTCAGTCAATCTTGACGTGTCGTTCGTTTTGCGTTTCAATTTTTTTCCATTTGTTTGATTGTTTTTTTTTTTTTTGTTCAATTATCAAACGACACACACCTGTTTCGTGTCTGCGCGGTATTAATTATAGAAATGAACGGCATTTTTCGTAGAAGAGGCAAAATGAAAGGATTTATAGAAGAAAAAACGTAAACAGCCCAATCAAGCAGCTGAGGAAATAACCGACTCGATGAGATGGACGCGAGAGCGATAGGAAGTAAAAAATTCGTGTCACAACTTTCCGACCACTTGGATAAGAGTATTTTGTAATTGTTGTAGGAAGAGATTGGGGCGATTGATAGAGATAGATAAAGGAAGCAAATCGAGCTTTGCATCTTTTGAGACTCGCAGGTCAGGCCGCTTTCCCGAATGAGAGAATGAGAAAGAGAACGAAGAGAGGAGAGATTAAGAAAAGTATAATTATTAAGACAAGCGTCTCGGACTCGAGGCGTTTTATATAAATAAACAAACAAAAAAAAGTTCCATGGATAATAAAAAAAAAAACGATATCGTGGCTCGCTGACTGTACAATGCGCCGCGCGTTAATCCGAGAAAATGTATGTTGAGAACGTCGATTTTGCCTGGAATTTTCGAGATTATTTTTGTCTGTCGTATAACACAACGCTTCTAACGAGATAATAATCGACTTCGCCCGTTCGATCTCTCGAACTCGAATATTTGCCCTGTAACTTCTTTCGTTATGTTGATTTCTTTTTTTTTTTTTTTCGTCTTAATTTTTATTTTTTCATCGTCTTTCGTCGAATATCCACGGTGAGTGATTCCTCCTTGAACTACGAGAATTTCTTGTAAAGAAACACGACGAAAAAAAAAAAAAAACAATACAAAGATGTAAATGGTTTGAGGCCGCGGGTGGAGTAGAGAGCGAGTTTTGACGACGACGAACGGGCAAGACGAGAGCGAACATTTTGCAAGCGTAAAAAAAACCAGAAATAACGATCTAAAATCGTCGGTAAATAAATATGGAAACGGAAAACGCAAGAAAAAAAAAATACAACGTGTCGAAACGACGATATATATACACGAATAGGTCTGACAAGTATATATTCAACATGTGTAAAGTTAAGAGTTAATAAAGTCATTTTAGGGTAAAAAATGTGTTTTTTTTAAATTTTTTCGTCAGATCCTCGTACTCTCTACAATCCTCCGCTCTGCGGTAAGTACATCTCATCTTCTCAGCGAACTTACGTGGAACAAATCATTCCACACTAAAAACGTTTTTACGTAACTTTTACGATCCACTCATTCGTAGAAGAATCCAATTTTTCCTGATGGAAGTTTCAAGTCTCGTCTCGGTCGCTCGCATATTTTTTTTTTTTTCGTCATCTATTCGTAACATTTACCTTGTGTATTATCGTTGAAAAATATGATAGTAATTCATTCCATCGTTGCGCAATGTCGGACAAAAAATACGAGATTTTTATTTCACCTATTACGCGCGGGTCGCGAAGCGTAGAAATAAAGAAAAAAAAAAGCTCTCAAGCGTGATTATCAGAAGGGCGATGCGGACGAGGGTTAAGGTAGCGGAGAAAAATGCGGCAATACATTACGCAGAAATGGATTTTTGAAACGCATGAAACAATCGCCACGTTTTATCTCGTATGATCGCAACAGGTAGATAAGGGAACAAGTATCGTGAAAGGAAATTCAATGAAATTCGTTCGTGACGTTACATATATTTATCGAAGTACACAATCGTTTTGAAATGTGTATAGAAGCGCGAACATGAATGACTTATTATTATTTCAGCGATGAGTGTTAGTTCGGCTTATAAGTACGTATGTGCTCCGTGTATGCATTATTATCACGCTGAGCCGTTCCAAAAGCGTATGCGAACTAATACTCTCGACAGTCATTTATTGTTATTATTAAAAACGTATCTCAAGGTTATCTTGGGGTCATGAAATAAGGTAATGGAACGCTATAAGCGACGGCAGGTAGTACTTGCCGATATGAATCATCGGCGTCAATTGTTCAGCGTAACGACAATCGAAGGAAGACGAGTTCGAGCCGTGAAGCGGCACATAAAAAAAAAGCTCTCGTATTTTTTTTTTTCTGTTATATCGTTCAAACGAGACTCGCAAAATGCGTTACCAAGAAAATTAGTGTCGGTAGGAGAGAGATAATTTTATTTAACATTTTTTTTTTTGTTTCAACTGAAAGGAAAACGCGTGTAGTCATCGAGTTCGCGAACGATACGCGTCCTTGTGCGCACGATGATAATTAAACGGCCAGGAAGTACGGTCACGCGTCGTAAGTCGTATTATGGCACGGCGATTGGACACGATACCCATGGCAATGCTGTTTGGATTTTAAACTTTTCTTTTCGTTTTTCCAATGAAACTGAAATACCTTAGTTGCGCAACTTAAACAGCGACGACGACTCTTTGACGTTCCGTAGCTCGTGTCTTGGATAAAAATAGGTATGCACGGCAAAGCGAAAAAGTTGGAGCCGCTTCCGAGAGCGTGAAGAACTCCGACTTCCGCTTCAGCCTACGCGAGACCTCGAAAGCTTGTCGATGCTATTACGAATGTTTATCCACCACAAGTGGGTTTCGATTATTTCATTTCTTTATCGGCATTGAATTTCGATAGAGAGGTTGTAGTAATAACGACGATAAAAAAAACGGAGTTTTTTTTTTTAACATAACGAGGACAATGCATTTTATTTCCGGAAATGGCATATCAATGATTTTTTTTATATCTTTGGTGCCGTAAGTAAAAAAATTACCGAAGCGAATTTCAAAATGATAAAAATTTTTTTTCATTTTAATGGATAATTGATTCTCGAAGTCACGATAGATACTCGTGTAGTGGTTAAACATTTGATTTCCGGAGATGAGAGCGAAGAGCTGCAGATACAACGGAAACATTGCAACTTCCGTTTCGACCCACGCGTAGCTTGAATCTTGTCGATGTTATCGCGAATACTTGCGCGCATATCCAGTGGCATTGAATTACAGGAGAGTAGTTTGCAGATAATGTATTGCATACAATGATGCAAAAGAATTTGAGGTTATAAAAAAAAAACGTTGTAATTAAACGGACTGTTATATGAATTCTTCGACTATAATAGAGAATAAAACAAACTGATACCGAAAGCGGACAATATCAACGAAAAAAAGGGTTTTTCTTCGTAACAACATATTTTTTTCAAAGGTACAAAGGTCGTGCAATCCCAATAATCGAATTTAGATCGGAGCACCTGTGTTATTCATTAAAATTCAAACATTTTCTGGTAAGTGTTATCACAACGGAGATTCGTTTACTCGAATAACAGAATCGAACTTCGTCCAACACGATGTGCCGTTAATTAGGTTATTGCGGATGCGAAATTCGATTGATTTACGATAAAACGTGGAACATTATCGATGTATTAAAAATTTTAATGATCGATCTTATCGCCAAATTGTTCGGCAATAATGGTATTGGGATGAAGAATAAAAAAAAATGTTGCGCATCAGCAGCGCCATTCATTTGAATTTTCACAGCTGCTCTCGTTTATGTTTGACAAATGACAATGTTGTCGTGAGATATCGCGCCGACACAGCAGCGGAATCATCAACTTTTTCCTGTTTAATCCCGATCGCTTGAAACGAGTTTGTGGGTCTCGAGAATTGAATGTCTCATCGGCCTCACGTGCTATCGCGACACTTACAAACGTCACTACTAAGAATGGGGTAATTCCCCTCCGCCCCCTCCCCTTGACGATTATGTTCTTTTTTTTTCTCTGCGTCTGCCTTTCGTACGATGATAAAGGAAAACATTCCGCGTACACCTGCGAATGACAAATTTACCAGTTGCACGTATAAACGACGTAGCAACGACGAGTTTAGGTCGTTTGAACATCACGACCTCGAAGAGGGATCCTCGTGATCGCTCGCATCGCCAGACGAGCAAAATCGGACCGATTAGCGTCAGGACGAAATAATCTAAGAATAGAAAAACCGCACCCGCGAAACGATTACTCACAACTACGCAATTCTCCAGCAGGAAAGTCTGCGATATGGAATTATGCTAATTCCGAAAACAATGAAAGAAAAATATTGATGGAATATTGATGGATGAACTTTCCATTAAATAAAAAAAATTCGTACGAAAATTTTTTATTAATGAAAAATTGTAATTCGGTGTTTTTTTAATTATAAATTTCACTGCTATAAACTTTTGAAATCGACACTCTGCTATGATCAGTCATTCGCGGCGCACCGAAAACAGAGGTTACAGAGGTTATTTATAGTTTACAAATCTATTGTTGCATATGGCGAAATAAGAGTTGACAATTATTGTTACCAAATCTCAATTGCGCTAAATAAGATTACTTAACCGTTAACAAATGACATAAAATTCGTTTGACCCGATTACGTTTTATTTGGCGTAATTTAGATGTGTTAATAATAATTAAATATTTATTTGCGATTTAATTTTACATAAATAATATTCTGGTGTTATTTATTTTTTCTGTAGTCGTATTTTTTTTTATCGTAAACTGATTTTCTATTAGTTGTGATTTTATTACGATTTTGCTGTATTGGTCGCAATAAATAGTTTAAACTTTGGGGAATAATTTTTTTTATGATTATTAGAGTGTTTAAGCAGTGAAAGAGTTAATAGGAGACCGGATGTGTGATACTTTTTTTTCGGCACACAAAGTGTGTGTCCCGTGATGTGCAATGATTGCACTGAGAAGAACGAGTCTCCAATTACTAAGCAATTGGCGATAAGATGGTTATCTCCCTCTCAGTCACGAGCATCAATAACGAAAGTACGCACACACACAAACGAAAGTCACGCGTATTCAATGATAATTTAATAATGAAACGTCGAGAGCGCACCGTTCGGAATCTGAATCTTGGCCTTCTCGCGAGTCGTGTCATGCGAAACTTTGTTATCAATGTTTGTATACGTCTCGAGACCCGATAAAGCGATTATCGCTCAGATGGAAGACGATTGATTTTTTTTATTAATTTTTTTTTTCTATTCCGTGATCTTTAGACTGATATTCAACGCCGCGATATCGTAGGCGACATCTTTGATTAAAAAAATTGATCGATATGAAAAATTGAATAAAAGATTATTCGCCATACATCTTTACGCGGTAATGAAATTTTACGTGTTTTTTAATAAACACAAAAAACAATACAAAAAAGTAAATATAATTTTTATATTAAAAAAAAAAAATTTTATACATAACTTGATGACTTTCCACGAATATTAAATTTAAAAAATTGTTTATACAGCCGAAAATTCTGTGCATAGTATGTAAAATTAGTACACTTTTTTTTTACGCGAAGGAAGTAAAGTATCATTATTTTTCACACAGTAATTAAATTATATGTGGTGCACAAGAGAAAAATAAATAAAACAGTATATATCATTTCCAGACTTCACGCGACCAATAAATTAACGAAAAACTATATTTGGTTATACCGCCAAATGTTCCGTGTTATAACGTATAAAATAAATAACTTCTCTATTTTAACGCAGAGGAGGTAAATCGTTCGTTGCCTCTTAGCATATATAGATATACATGGAGCGTTGACGAGTTCTCATTCGGTATTTCCACGATACCCAGTGCCTCACACACGTGCGCGATGCTAACCATCACGTGCCCACGCACATCGTCAACGATAGTGAGTACGGGTGCACGTGTAAATATTTACCGGCGCATGCGTACGGAGCTCGAGGCATGCGTCACGTGACCACGCGACTTATAAACCGTGACAGGGACCGGCCGGTCTTTACATCCGTTGAAACTGTGCTGGAAAGCGTGCAGCGTTCTCGTTCTCCGATCCCCCCCTACCGTTGTACCGTAAACCAACGGAATAAAAATAAAATCGCAAAGTTTCGCACAAACGACACATTTTTTCGTGATTTTTTGAGAATTCAAGGAGAAAACAAATTTTTTTTTTGTTTTTTCTCGAAGTTTGTATTATAGTGATTATTCGCGTATACTCCGGGTGTACGCTGTATAAACGCTCGGCAGATAAAAGACTGTAGTTTTCTTTTGTTCGCGGTGAGTGTCAGACCAGAACGGTCAGACTAGTAGCTCGTCAGTCTCGCGACGGGCGGGAATTTTTGGAAATTCAAAGCCGCTTACTGCGGTGTGTACGGAAGTGAAGAGCGGTATACACGCGAGTGCCGAATTAGGCGCGTTTTCTTCGGAAAAAAGTTCGTTCAAGTGGACAAAACGAGCGGGAGCGGCCTTTACTCGGATCTCAACTTTTCGGACCTCAATTTCCGATAAAACCCCCCGAGATGGCCGGTATGTGGAACGAGTGGGACTACTCAAGCTCCAACGGTAAGTTAAAAGTCTATCGTAAAAAAAAAAAAAAAAAAAAAAAGTTTCGAAAAAACAAACGACGATTTTCTACTTTGTTTTCAAAACGATTTACAGTTCTCAAAGTCACAATAAACGCCGTGAAATACTCTAATTTAATACGACTTCAGACACGAAAGTTCGTATTCAACGCTCAACAAGTAAAGATTTGTAAACCGTTTAGTTTCGGAGTATTGTAGCGTTTCTCAAAAAACAAAAAAAAAATTCCCTGCTGCTTAAATCTTTTACAGAAATATAGACGTTTATACGAAATTGTCAACAAAGTTTTTCAATCGATTTCAATTCGAATTTCGAAGCACAATAGTGTGTTGATATGCCAAAAAAAAGTCGTTTACTCGTTTGTAAACAGAATTCGTCGGCAGAAGTTGTTCGTGTCACCAAAGCCGAGTGAAAGTTCACCACTTCGATATTTACTGATATATTAGTTCTAAAAATAAGAAAAATGAAATTTAATCCGTAATCCGAGTATAGATTGGAAAGGTAATTAGTCTGCGTGTATCTGATTAATCATTAAACGAGTGAAAGCTCCTTATGTTGCCATCAAAGTTAGAAATTAATAAGAAAAAGAAAATTAATAGGCATAGGAACCAAATATCAGTTTTTTTTAACAACACCACGAGGCAAACATCTGTCAGCAATTTCCTTCGAAAAAAAGATAATCTTAGAAAAATAAATAAAAAAAACTCATCATGTGCGCACATTGTTGTTTAGAGACCGAATTAAAATTAGACACGATTCGTAAACAGACGTTGAAATCCATCCGCAGATCGAGTGAAAGTTTATCGTATCGAACGTTCGAATGCTCGTCCCGCTCGCGGTACCAGAGAAATCGGTAAACAATTATACGAGAGGCATTACATCGCACCAAGAATTCGCATAAAACGTCGCGTACGACGATCACACAGACGCGCATTTGAATAAACACGTGTGGGTGGTGTGACGCTGACGCTGGCGAAATTGCGATACACCGCATGAATTTTCGAACGGATTGACGAACACGCTACCGATCTAAGGTCAGTCATTTGGTTACGTGATTCGCTCGTTTTACCTGACAGCAATATACATATATTGGTTTCATTATCGAATCCTTCCAAAGTCGTGATCCAATAATAATATTGCGCTGCGTCTAGCAACATTATGACGGGAAAAAAAAAACGAGTGTCATTTGTAATTCGAACCTTCAGGCACTTCAAATTTCATTCCGATTGCGCGGTAAACAAAAATATCATCAAAATACAAAAAAAAAAAAATTCCTCGTCATCGTAAAAAATTATTTTAGACGCATCATTAAAAAAAATTGATGCCAAAGATTCGTACGGTCGTCTATAATCATCGACGAGACGATGGTTATTTTTATTTATACCCAATGTCAACGCCTCCGAAAAAGTAGATCGCGTCTACAGATAGAAACAGCGAAATGTCTCGAAAGCTTCGGCCATCATATTTCTACGAAATATTAAGTCTCGAATTGGATTCATCGATTTATTCTCTTTTTTTTTCGCGTCAACGAGCGTTGCCTGGATGTCCGTTATCGGTGTGTTCTTTTTATCTCGCAGCCAATTTTTTCGCCTCTATAAACGTACGTAGCAAACCAACGTGTACAGATTATAATGGGTTCGACACGAGAGACTCGTCCGTCGTTTTAGAGTTAACGACCTCCCGGCGATTTATCTTCGTGTATCACGAAGCCAAACTTTCGCCGCCTGTACTTATATACTCTCGGTACGCTGTATCGAAGTAAAGTTACAAAACGAGCATAAATTATGCTTCGCGAAATTGGCATAAATTATTCTTTCCAAAACTACTATCCTTAGTCTTTTTCCTCTGTTCCCTTTGTTTGTCGAGACAATTGGAAACATATTTCGGCAAAGGTCACCGATGCAATGAGTACCGAGACCATCGCCTCTTTCGTCTTTTCATTCGTGTACCGCTCTTTATTACAATGATACCGAAAACATTTTTTTTTCCTTCTACGCGACGGTTAAAGGCTTCCTGTGTTATTTCTCAGCCCTGTTGCCCGCCCCTTTGGGTCTCTCAACGAGCAATAAATGTCGTGTCGTGTCACCTGCTGTGAGAGAATGTGCGAAATCGTGAAACACGATTTCCTCATTACCCTTACCGCAAACGATTTTCACTCGAAAAGCCTCTCTTGTTTACATTCGCCACTTCTCCCCCATTATCTTCGTCGGTAAGACGATCGATTTTAACGACAACGGAAGTTAAATATCGTAAAGATAGGGAAAAATGACGCGTTTCCGAATAATCATAATTTAACGATTAGTTTCTTATCAATTAATTGATAACGATAAATGTTGCACTATTTTTCGGTCCACGGTTATAATTTTTTTGTTGAATCATTCGAAACTGATTACATTATAGCTATCGGAATTTTTCAT
Organism: Cryptus viduatorius; assembly: GCA_964006125.1. NCBI lineage: Eukaryota > Metazoa > Arthropoda > Insecta > Hymenoptera > Ichneumonidae > Cryptus > Cryptus viduatorius. Next base: position 8,825,467 of record OZ023222.1, on the reverse strand, counting down.
GAAATGAAAAATGAAAAAGATGATTTTTGATTTTTTTTCTAATAATTTTTTTCTGATTTTTTAATAATTTTACTGAAATTGAGTAGCGGGATTTTGTCTCTCTTCCAAAAATGTATCACATTAATAAACAATTTAACGGTCATAAATCTCGCAAACATCGCGGGAGTTAAATGTTGAAAGCTACGAAACTTTGTCATCCAAGAAAGTTGCATTCCGGCAATCGAAAGCAATTTTTTCGCGATACCGACCCGACGTTGGCCTTAATTTCATGGCAATCGCGATGAAAAATCTTGAGTCTCGTTTCTTAACGTCTTTGAGGTCGTTGTCTTGAAATACAGGGCGCGATGTCCGTGCCACTCTGTGCTTTAAGCGTGCAGAAAGCCAGAGCTGCAGCTACGAAGCATTCGAAGCAACGTGTAAGTCATCAGAAAACGCCGTCGGTAAACCGGCGGTTAGAGTTGCTTGGTGTTCGTAGAACGCTTGTAGAGCTCAGGGAGGAAGGTAAAGGCCTGAAAGGCTCGGGGATTGGTATGGAGGAGAGTCAGGGACTGGCAGGCAGTTGCCGGCTCGTCGTAAATGAAAATCAATAGTTTTCCTTGTGCTCTCGGAGTCGGGGGCGATGCACCTGGTCTGTAGCGCGTTCCGAAGAACCCAAGGGTCGCGGACCTAGTTAACAGTCATCCGGGCCACCAAGCTTCCGTGCGTCGAGCGTCTACATACCTCAATATCCATAATACCCCCGCCCCCGACCCCCTCCGCACCCCTTTTTCCTGTACCCCGTCAAAATATGCTATCCATTTATGCGCTCTCCGCTGCAATCTGGAACGATTTGTCAGCTCACTTTGATCCACTTTCGATTCAATCTTAATTCCAGCACTGCTCTAAATTGGACATCCGTTCGTTTGACGAAGCGTCGAGCAACAACCCCACGAAAGCACGTGCTTCGCGCGATTCTCGCGGTGCACGCTACTGCAATCGTCGAAACTTGCGAGAAAATGCATTCGAAAAAAATTAACGAGAAGTCATTAAAATTTAATGGCGATTCGCGCAATTCGCGTCTTTCTCGGATTTTCTTTAAGACTTTTTGTGGGTTACAAGAAAAATTCTTTTTGATGGTATTTTCGACTATGCGCGCTTCTGTCTTAATTTTTTTTTTAATTCAACGATACAACGCGCAAAGTATTAAAAAAAAACTTGATTTTTTTTTAATCAATTTTTTCGAAAATTGAAAAATTCCATTTAAATTGAAGAGTGTACGTTGTCGTGTATATATCCGTTCATTTTTACAAAAAAATAATTTTAAAGTACTTTTTTTGTTAATTCACATAAAGACCAATGTGTTTTCAAGGGTCGATCTCGCGAGCTTTTCATATGTGTTGCTGGCTGTTGGTCGATCGAACGCAGCGTGAGTTGCAAAGATGACGAGAAATGCGGCCAACGTCCTCGCCGAACGTACACGACGACTATTATAACGGTGTGTTGCGATGCGGTGGATTGGCTACCATAGCTCGTGTTACTTCCGATAGGACGTTAGTGTTATATGCGTATCAAAGAAGAATTTAGCAAAATGCCTTTTCGCGTTATCGTACACGATGATCCATTAATCTTGGAGAAGAATTTCCACCATATATACTCCAACGATCGGAGAGATATCGCTTTTAATTATAAACTATAAAGTTCGCATATAGCAGACCCCGCAATTGGGCGCGGCGATGACCGGTAGTTAGGAAAATTAACGCGATCGATCGAAGGTTTGCTGTACGGATCGTATATGCATTGGGGGAGCGAAAGAGGAACTCCGACGACTGATATATCAGACGTGACGTGTTCTTTGGCTCAAATTAGTCGCAGGAAGTCGCGTGACGTTATAATGGCCCGAGCCGCTGCCGGAAACTCATCGAATCGATCGAACGAACAGACTAAATCGTTGCATACTCGTTGACCACTCCGAGATACATTATTCATCGATGAACTTACATTGAAGTTTTGACGACGATAACCGGCATAGCGGAAATCGAATTATAACTCGACGTACTGTACTTTAGTTTCAAGAATGTTGAATCGAAATATCGCGGGTTACCGTTGCTAACTTGCGATTGACATAACGTTTCTTCCGAAGAATCCTTTTGAAAAGTGCGAATTGAGGAAAAAAACGATGGAAGGTTTCTTTTTATCGACACGCGAAAGTAACTGCGAGACAGTAATTCCTTACGAGTGCAAACGCCCATTTAACACCTCGTGCAGCTTTGTAAACATGCCGCTTGCAGGAAAATTCATAAAACATTCATCGTATTCGGACTCAAAGAAATAATGTCTTTGGCATGCTGCAGATAAGATATTTATGGAAGAGCCTTTCGGAGTCTACTATCGTTTTTACTGTATGCTTAACGTCGGACGCACTTCGGGGTCAATGGCTGAGTTCCATTCCTTTTTTTTTATATAGTCATTCAAGCGAAAAAAAATTAAATAAATAGTATTCCATTATGTTATTGAATTTTATCTAAAATTTAATAGAAATATTTTTTTATCGTACTAAAATAAATAAAAATAAAAACACTTCGGCCATAAAAAAATTCAATCCGGAGGTTGAAAATTATTGCAATTTATTTTTAGAAATTTTCAACAGCACGGAATTTTTTTTTTTTTTTGCGAAAAGAATATTTTTGACGCTATTTGGCACCGTTAACTGGAATATTAGCGGAGAAGGGGCTCCAAATATTTTTTAATTTTTCTAGAAAACTTTGCGTCGTAAATGCTTTTTTTTTTCAGTTATTTTTCCATGTATCGCTTAACGCCAAGAGCATCAGCGACCACGTGTTTCATCGATTTTGCTATTTTATGAATTGTCGATGCGGGTACCCCATTCGCGCAATCGTCGTTGGCGTGACGAACGATCGCGAAGCGATAGAGTTTCAATACGTTTCGTTGACATTGAACTCATCGCCTCGATATTCTCCCTGAAGCAGCAGTTACCGCACGTTCTTTAAAAGCTATTCGGTCGGTCAAACGTCGACTCGCGGATGTGCATCGGGCGTTTGCAGCTCGTGCTAAGAAACTGCAACTCGGAGAGCACGCGCGCTCCATCGTATGCTTGCGCACCGATATGTACTGTGTATACGAATCCGTAAAGTGCCATACCGATACCGCGTGTTCGTTAACTACAGCGCGAATATAGCAAACATTCGCCGGAAAAGTTATGCGCATGAGTTACGGAGACCACCGGCATTCCTTCGTGTCTCGTGGAACTCCTGACGCACACACAACGATTCAACACGATTATCTATCCTACCAATATGATGTTACTCTCTGCCAGTTTTACAATTACTTTCTCGCTTCGAGCGCATTGACGCGCGAGACTGCGATCAGTAACTTCATTCGGTATACTATTACTACGAATTGTGGAATTTGATTTTTTTCTCCGCGATGTCGTAACACGAAATCACTTATCGTGAGAAATCAATTATTCGTTGTCGTTCGCATAATCACACGGCGTTTCGATCGGAAAACTATACCGAATACCCCGGCAGCGTCCAGAATCGTCGATCGCTCGACAACACTAGCAATTTAATTTACACTCGTGTGTTACTTGAACTCGTAATTTTCCACTGATTCTATGACTCGCGCGGCTTTGCTTTAACATGATCGATCGACGATCGACGATCTATCCTCGAAAGAATATTGAAATGAAGGATCATACGTATTCGCGAAAAAGGGAAAATGTATAAATCGGTGGGGTAACATGGTCGGTGAAAAAAACGTATGAAAAGTTTTTTTTACATTTTTTTTAAGGAACTAAAAAAAATCCACCAAAAAAAAAATAAATGGGTTACAAATTAGTCGAGAAAAAATTGCAAGTCGCCGAAAAATTAATAAAACCAAAAATAAAATATTTTCATCAAATTCCGTTGCTTAAATTTTCCGGGGATTTGCAAAAATCAGTGTTTAAAATGACCTTTCTATCACTTCATTTCATGCCTCAAGACTTTTTTTTTATACGTTCAATGATTTCCGTAATAAAAAATAGTTCGCTATAATTTTTCAACGACAACTATCCTCAGCGTGGAATATCCTCGTATGTTTATAGTTTCACTGTGATGTTATGCGATTTAATTCATTACATTTACGTTTACGACTATTCTTTATCAGGAAACTGTAAAATACAGATATTTCCTCAAGGAAATAGTGTCGTAACGGTGGTACGCTGTTTCGATGCAAAATTCTAACGTGTAGCTAAATTATGAATATATAATTTTTTTTCTTCTTCAACTTTACGGAAATACTTATTTCTCGTCATTCCCGTTATTTTTTATTTTTTTATTTTTTTTTTCGAGATTTCGTGTCGAAACGTGAGGAACAGTTCTCCGTCGCGATGTAAACGAAACTTCAGATATGCTGATAATGCACGTACACAAGTTGAAGCCACGTGCACATATTTACTACTGCGATTACGCAAACCGCAAACGATACGTATGCCAACGGAAACACGATAGCACCTTTGTTTCACAAGTTGCTGCTGTTTGTCTGAACGTCCAGATGGATGCATGTCGGCGTTTCGATGACACCAATTATAAAAAAAAAAATTTGTTTATCGAATCGCTGTTGTTATTTTTATTCTTTTCGCGACACTTTGCGACGCGAACGAACGAAAGCGGAAGGGAAACGATATCGCATCGCAGATGTTTAATTATGAATCACAGGGGAGAATCGATCCCGCAAGCTGGCGTAGCCGGCGACTATTCCCACACCACGTAAAATGTATATACTTGTAGTGAGATAGAATCGTCGAGATACCCCTCGGGTTTGTTGTTCATGTGAAAGAACTTGCGGAATATGTGTACAAGCGAAGTTCTGCCCTGAGGCGAGGACACCAGAATTCGAGTTATAACCGGTTACAGGCAGTTTTTTTTTAACGAAAGTGGTAGAACGAGTTATTGGATCGGACATAACTTACCCCGAGGGAATTCATCGTCGTTCGAGTGGCACTCGAGGCCTATAGCTATTCTCTTCTGTTCGAATTATGATTTTCTTGCGTAGTTTTGAACGATCACCGTCATTACACTGTTTTGACGAAACTCCGAAGAAACGAAAAAAAAAAAAGAAAAAAACTTAATGACGAACAGATTTGATGAAAAATACATAATTTTTTCTAAATATATCGATTTGCGAATTAAACAGCGTAAATATCGGATCAATTTTAATGCGGTAGCAAATTTGGATTATTGTCTTCGCGATGTTAAAAAAATACGAAAAAAAAAGATATATATAAATATACGTTTCAGTTAAAATAAACAAAACCTTTTTTTCTGCGCAGTTCACAGGCTTCAATGCCAACCTTCCCCTCCTGTATTACATGCACGCTAACATATTTCAACTAATGGATTACATTTCTGGAATTGTATGCACGTGTTTTTTTTTTTTTTTCGGTGACCTCAGGCCGTAGAAGGATACAAAGTAGATATGGCAGGTGATTAGAGTAGTGCGCAGCTCCATGTGTTAATTGATCAATTACATCGATTTCTTCAGAACTTTTTTTTTATCATTCATCGAAAATTAATTCTGTATTTCTTCGTTGTCGCTTCATCAATCAGCTTTTTTGTCGTCGAATCCAATCATAATAAAAGTCGGCAAATTACGATACCTCAAAGCACTATACCTTTATCTCCGAACCGAAAAAAAAAAAAAAAAAGTCGAAATATTACGAAAAGTGTAGAGAATTCTCAATGGAATAGTCACTTTCCGCGTAATTATTTTTGGCCGATTGCAATTTTTCAACAACGCGTCACATTTTTTTTAAATAAAATAAAAATATAACTAAAAATAATAGAAAAAAAAGTTTCCGTCGTGATCTCATCATAATTAATTTTTCCGGCTGACACGATAAACCGGCGCCATGCACGAGCGACTGAATGCAACAGGGGACATGTGCCATCAGCAATGTGTTTTCTACGGCCGGGCAATTAAGCATGCCGCTCCCATTCGTTATTTGGGCAATTAAGTCCCGTCGGTTTATTGCGCAAGTATATATCTCTCCAGCATCGACGTTGCGGATCATCGCCTACACATGTGGCCTCCAGAAGTGGAACTTTTATTGTTTTACCAGCGCGAATAATGTGTCCCAGTATGTGCTCGAGCCGAACGCGCCGAGCGCGAGAAGCGACATAATAACGATTACCGTCAGCCAGACGATACCGGAGAACACTGGCTTATTCGACGTTGATATATCTCGCGATTAAAACCAAAAGGGCGTATCTCGTATTTTTATAAACGGTAAATACGCCCTTTTGATTTCAAAAACGCTATATATATATGTGTATAACACTATATATTGCTGTCTATAATTTCGCACACGATCGTTTCGCAACGGCTGTACCCCCCGTCTCTTCGTCAAAAGAATGATAATGGCAAATTGTTATTTCATCTGAACTACAATCGGTCCGTCACAGACGTTTCACATTTGCCAACCATCTATCCAGCATCGAGTCACATGTCTATACTTGTACACCGTGCTATTAAACGATCGGTAATGGCTTTAAATTGATCTGAGGGTGTCAAAGAGAATCGTTACGACTTGTTACGTGGCAACCTATACTTGATACCGCACCGGGGGCCCATACTTGCGGATCGCTCACCTCCCTTCTCAATTCGTCACAGTAGTAACTCCGGTCAGACGGAACTATTTATTCAATTACCATTAATCGCGCAGTAAGTCGGGAATAGCAGAGAAATTCTTTCCGAAAACGACATTATTTTCTAGAAATCGTTCGATCAAAAAATCCACGATTGCGGAGGTGTTGTTACGCTTTTTGAATATCTCATTTTTTTTTTTTCGATAATTTTCATCGAGCATTTATAATTGTTTCATCGGCAAGATGACGCTTCGATGCTGAATTTAATAATTTATTAACTTTTTTATCCATCAAAAACTTTGAACAAAAAAATTAATCATTCATTAAATTAGAAGATGCAACATTTTTAATTGTATATCAATTTTTTTTTAATTAGAATTATTCTGCGTATATTCTCAAAGCAAATGTAGAATGTATTTTAAACGTGTCTTTTTTTTTCTTTCACTGCGGTAATTTGCCATTAGTTCTATAGCAGTTTTTCATAATTGTTTATAATTTTTTAAAATTTTACCTGACATTTTTTACAATTTTTTTTTTAATCGAAGAATAGACGGCTTTCCGAAGAAAAACACTATTTTCCATATGCGAAGGTTTAACTTTGACAATGTCATTGCTGCGTGAATTCACCGAACCGTGAACGTCGATCACCGCTACCTTCAGAACTCTATATTTCATTTTCTAATTTTGTCCTCGTCTGTGAAACTCGCGTTGCTCATTATAATATGCAACTATATACACTTATGGGATCAACGCACGAGACAGCCGCGCGTTGTACAAAGCAACACTGTGCTCTCGCGATCATGCGCATTCGTATTAGAATTCAGCGACCGCGATTTCCGGCTGGAAACTCTAAAGGCGAAAATAAACGTTACGGAGAGAGTACGCGCCGATTCTATGAGCCTTGCAACGCGAAACGGCCTCGAAAACCGTCGGTCCGGTTGGTCGTCCGTGACACTGTTCTTCTGAATGACCCCGTACCCGCGCGATTCTCGATTAATATCGATTTACTTGAGGAAATGTACGAAAAGAAAAAACAAACACAAACAAAAAGAAATTCTTCGCCTTGAGAAACGCGTCGAGCGAAGAAAAAAACATTGGAGGACGAATCATGTGAAACGCGAAGAGGATATGTACGCCGCGAAATTTTTCACCGCATTACAACAAGAATGGCGCCGATGGCGATAAGACTTTATCGAACTGTATACATTATCGTCTCTCGAATAAATAGTCAAAGACTTATCAATCGCACGAGACCTCGCGCGATTCTCTTCCTAACACGTGATTCGTCGATCGATGAAACAGTTCCTCTACTCCACTTCCCGATGAACTTTACAATTTTTACGATTTTTTTTTCTAGCCGATCAATTGATTTTTGCAATTTGTATGCATTTTTTTTTCTATTCGTTATTGATATTGTCTTTGGAATTTGAATGATTTTTTTATCTCATTTGTTAGTGCAACAAACGCAGAACGCTATACTTGGCATAAACTTTGACCGATCTTTGCACAAACTTCCGCGTAACATTGTTCGATTATATATCGCGATGCTAAAAGTCACAATTGTTATTTCGCAATCAAATGAAATATCATTTTTTCCGTTATTTACGGTCTTTTCTACCGTCTACAATCGGAAGCAAAGTAATTCATCGATTGACAAGAAACGTTGAAGTTTAACCTCGTAAATATCGATTCATGTCACGACATTTTATTTGTTCGACACAATCGTCGAAGTTCCTGACACTTTCGATTGATTGGAAATGTCAATATTGGAACGGCGAATAAAAAATGCAATTAGCTTAACTGTGAAGGATGAATATCGATATTGTTAAATACGTCTTTTACGTAAATTGACAGTCTGAAAGACTGAATTATTTAAACAAATTTAGATCGTCGGACATCTATAAAGCAACTTATAGACATCAAATCGATGCACAATTCTTTAGGTTCGTACTTACGATCCAAGGCTTAGAAGTTTAGTTTGATAACGGAAAATAACATTATTACCGTATTTTTTCGTAAAGAGTTTAAATATTATTATTAACCACCGTTACGTCAGCGAATAAATTTTATTTTTTTTCCTGTTGAAATGAACAAAAACTGCGGGAGAATTTTTATTGTGATAAACGTAATATATTTTCCGTTAATAAAAAAATAAACATTTTTTTTCATATTTTTTTGAATGACAAAAAAAAATTGACGATTTAAAGGTAACCAGTTGTTCGACGAAGAAAAACAATATTATTGAAGACACGAGCCGGAAGTAGCAGAAACGAATGTCCTTTGCCATTGCACGCAATAATACGACCCGTCTAATTTCATAATGCATCGAATCGATTCCTACATTCTCGTTTATTGTACCGCATGCGTACGTCACTCTTATCTTTGCGCTCCAATATCTCGAAGTGTTAACAATATTTGACTTCTCTAGTATCCTCGCAAAAATATTTGAACATGAATTCAATTTGTTATCCGCCTATGAAACGATTATGACTGCTGTCGGAATGGGAGCGCTAAATAAAGAGCAAACAAAAGTGAGCTTCCTGCCGATGAAGAAAAAGGAACGATGATAAAAGGAAGGTGTTTTGGTTCTTCGTTGTAAAATTTTATCGCTCACTTCGTATCCAATCAGTGACTTGCTAATAACTGAAAAGATCATTTTTATCCCGATAATAAATGGAATTGAAGATTAAATATTTTGCGAAGTATCTGCAGATGTAAAATATCTTCGCCACTGGGTCTGTCGTTATTGAAAACAAAAAAAAAAACGATAATAAAAGAAAGCTGTTCCTGTTTTATGCAGTAAAATTTTATCACAAACTTCGTATTTAATTGGCAACTGGCTAATGATAATAAAATTAATTTTTATTGTAATAATAAATAAATGAATCGATTTAAGTTTAAATATTTTTCGAGGAATCAGCAAATGCGAAATATCGTCGCCACTGTTGACCTTCGTTACGAAAAAAAAAAAAAAAAAGATAAATAAGAATTTTCATAATGCCGAGCCGCTTCTCTTATCTGTGACGCGAGAGCCAACGAAAGTCACGAGACTGGTGTACACACGATGACGCTTAATTACGTAAATTTAAAAAACAGTTAAATTAAAAATATTGGACGATTTCGCGAAAGCGCGTGACAATCTCACCTCGCAATAACGGATATGTATGCGGAAAGCCTTGTGTACAGCGCGATCGCCTCATAGATCTCGAAGCTCTCACCCACAGCCACCGCGAGAGAGGAGACGCGTCCTCGTTATCTCGTGGCCTTGCAACAGGTGCACAAACCTCGGAACGTCGCACGCTGTCTCGCGTTTCCTCGTTGCGAATGTAATCGCGTGTATAGTCTCATATTACGCGGAATTCAGAACAATACTAAGTTTACGACCAGAAAAATACATCGCGTACATTCATATAGCCGATGTATCCACTGCTTTTTCATTTTTCTGGGAGCGTTCGATAAAGTTGTCTCTCCACTTCGATTTTTTTAATAATAACTCGAAATTTTTCTACTTATCTTGTCCCATTGGCTTATCGAAGTTTTTTTCATTTGTACCTCGAAAATCGAATGTATAGCGTTAAAAAAATGTCTGCGTTGCTGAAATTCCGTTATTTCCGTAATCGTGTCAGCGGCTCCGATTTCTTAGAGTCCGATACCGTTTTTGCCCAAAATCGTGAGCACAAATCTAGGAAGTCGCGATTGATAAGAGTTATGTAAAGCATTTGATGAAATGCGCAATGTTTCGGATGACTCAGAGAGAACGTGATTCATCATCGGCACGAGACCTTCATTGGTACGTGCAATTTTCGAGATGACGACGCGAAGCACCGTCCGCGGCGGCGGCCGACGTAGCGAGAGCTTTATAAATGTTTGATGAATTTTTTTTTAATTATTGTTTCTTTCTGGTTTTCAGGTCCCAGCACGTGGGTGGAGAGATACCCAATGGCGGCGGGTTCGAGGCAGAGTCCGGTGAACATCGAGACCGATCGTGCAGAATCCGATCACGAGGCTCTAAGTAGCAAACCCCTGCGATGGAAGTATCCGGCTACAGCATCCCGGAAGCTGGTTAATCCGGGATACTGTTGGCGGGTGGACTGCGACGGCGAAGGCACACGTTAGTACAAATACATATATATATATACTATTCCTTCTGTTCTTTCCATTCAACCTCCGCGCAGTCCATTAGTCTCGAGAAACACATTTAATCAACCGCTCGCAAAGCCCCGCCAAAGCTCTTTAAAGATACTTATATACATCTAAAGCTAATTCCACAAAACTCGCCGTGACGAATTGCATTCCCTTTTCCAATGACTTCTTTATCCATATTACTCGGTTCGCCAACGCCACAAAAACTTTGAATTGACTTGTCGTATTCTATAAAAACGCAATCGATCTATTGCTCCGTTATATGGAAAAAAATCCAATTTTTTATATTTACGCTTCGGGATTTTTTTTTTTTCGTTTGTGTTGTATCTTTTTGCAAAGAATGTTACAGTAAACTTTTTTGCGCGGTAATATGGATATTTTTCCATTAAAGTAAATTTAGAGTATTTGCGGAGAATTGTTAACAAAAATGAAGTTAACGGAACAAGTCGTCCATTAATCGAATACGTGATGGAAAAAATATGAAATGCATGAGGCAAAAATGGCGTCATGCAACTTCATAACGATAGTCGCCGGCGATAAATGCGTAAAAACGAGAATTTTCGAAGATAAGCGAAATATGCGAAATTTGGGTACCTATTTTCAACTAACGACGTTGTAAACGAACGTTTCGTCGTGGTTAGCCTGAGCCGAGTTAGCGCGAGGAGTGTAATGAATCGTAAGGTGACTTGTGTCCACGGACGCGTTACGCTCCATGCATGCGCACCAGTACCGGTCCCCCGATGCTGCGACAAAACTCGACCCGCGATCCACAGCAGCAATGACCGACGACGTAATAGCTAATCGAGCGTATCCGGTAATAGAGAACGATAGTAAAGAGAGTTATATCGTTACTCAAAACTCGACGGTTCCTCTCTACCGGTTCTTTTAATTGGGAAATTCGACCGCCAAACTGAGGCTCTTATTTTTCTATTAACTCGAACGTTGACAAATAAGGGACGCGGGATATTAATTAATTATTATTCGTAATAACAGTACTCCATTTGTTAAATTCTTGAATCTAATGAAAGAAGATAACAATGATTGCAAGTTTTCTTCTCAATATTCTCGCATAAAAGTTATTACGGTGGAATTGACCTTTTTTTTTAAGCCTCTGTAACCTTTTCGTAGCATTGCTCTATTTTTTTAACTGTTTATTCGCGTATTCATGGTAACTTTCAGTCCGAAAAAAAACGGCTTTGAATCAAATTGATTTTTTTTTTTTTCAAAACAAAAATAATTAATTAACATTTTTTTCTTTATAATAAATGACTACTTAATTATTATATTACGGTCAAAATTTTTGAATTAAATATTAATATAAAAGAAATGAATTTTTTATTTTTTCAGTGCTGAGCGGTGGTCCGTTGATGGATGACATCTACAAACTCGAGCAGTACCACTGTCACTGGGGATGCAGCGACTCCCGAGGCTCGGAGCACACCGTGGACGGTCAAGCGTTTGCAGGCGAGGTGAGTTTTATATCCGCGAAAAAATTATTATTTGAATAATGGGTTTTGAATTTAATGAAAAATGTTCCGTTCCGCTAAAAATTCTTAAAACGGGAATCGAAAATAAAAAGAATTAATCATTTTTTTTTATCTCTGTCGATAATTTACGATCGAAAGTAATTATTTTCCTGATAGAAAATGTATATTCGCTTCGTGTGCGAATATATTTTTAACCGGAAATTATTCGCGGACGTGAAAAAAAAGTCCAGTTTTTGTCGTCAACTCTCGGCAAAGTTAGGGTTCGAAGGAAAGGGTATCGTATCACCTTAAATAGCAAGTAACAGCGTGAAATTTCCTCGAAAAGTGCCAATTCATCAAGGCGTCGAGTTTCGCGGGTTTCTTCCGTTTCGTTTTTTCTTTTTTTTTTCTATATATCAAAACGATCGTATATCCGTAACTATCATCGTCAATTCACGATACTATTTCGTGAAAAAACCGAGATACCGATCACCTTGCGTGCTTCGTTTCGTGACGCAGATTGGTACTCCAGGCGCGTCTATTACATAGTTTCAGCGAAATATCTCACATAAATCGCAGATTATCCGGGTGATTGTATAGCTCGCGCACTACTGGTCCGATAAGGACCCCGTGGCATTGTACGATTATTTCGAACGGCGTCAACTATGCAAACAATCTTCGCCGTTTCTGAAGTATCGTTATGTAGCCTTTGCGCATATGGGCGTCGGGACGCCTGCATAAATGCATTAACCCGCGTTTTTTAATTATTTTTTCTCGGTAACGCACAGCAGAGTGCATCAGCAACAACGAGTTTGAAGTGAGATTTATCGTGACTCGGTGTACACGTCGACCCGGTTTAGATCTGAGCCCATATTTTATTCAACGAGTCCCGTTCCTCATATAGTAGTTTCTGTTTGCTTTTCTTTCGCGCATTCGATAGTACGCGCGCTGAAACTTCGGTACCACCATTCTCTTTTTTTTTCTCTCATTTCTACGTGGATTCTTCGCATAAATACTATTATTATACGAGAGCGCATGCAACAATCATTAGTTTGCATTGTTGTCGTTTCCTTTCGTTATTTCTTTACTATACACACAAAATCGTTGCATTCGTCGTAACTGCTTAAAAATACCGGAAATCTCAGTACGCGGCACGTGTGCCGGATGTGATTAAGTAGAAAGACGCACGAAATTCACGACGTCAGAGCGCGATAATTTGCCATTCGATGAAACAACAAACCGTCGCGACTGAAATTTTGTTAATGTTTACTGAGACGCGATTCGTGCTCCCGATTTGCGAATGCGCCAAATAAAATATTGAGATTAGCCAATTGATCAAACATCGTGGGAATGCAATCATAAATCATTTTTCTTGACGGTTATTTATCCGAAATTCTAACTTTATTTTTTTTACTATTTTACCTCACGAATTCAAATTCAAATGAAAATTTTTAGATTTTATATTTATGAAACCCTTTATATCAACACACGTCGTAAAAAAAATGCGATATTTGTATTTTTTTTCTAATTCCTATCTATCGACTGAACTGTTACGTTCCTTGTGGCAAAAAAAACGAATCTACAAACCTATCGCTTTATTCGCCGAGATTTTTTTTAAATTTGCGATCCCTTATCGGATCGTTTGCTGGCTTCAGCCGCGTGTAGGCGACGATCGGTGTACCGAGCGCCTATTATTAATCGAGAGTTGCATCGGCTACAATTAAGAAGCCTATTAAACGAGTCAATTGCCAATCGCCATAGCGGGGCGATGACAGGGGTCTCTTCTTCCCCAACTACGCAGATTCGCGTGTGTATCAACCGTGAGGACCCACAACATTCCTATTAATTTACTATACATTAATAAAAGCAACTCTCGCGATTATTTTCCGAAACGAATTCTCAAAAAAAAAAAAAAATCTCAATGTTGTATTATTGCAATTCTATGCGATACGCTGTTACCACTCATGTTACATAGAAGAAAACGACGACGATTCAGCGTCTGTGAACCGAGGGTTCACCTAACGATCAATTATCGATACACCGAGTCGGGGACAGTCACGGGCTCTCTGCGAGCTCTTGACTTCTACTCCATTGTCGTTTACGATTCGCGAACTCGCTGACGCAATAACTGCAGACTTATAAAAAGTGATTGGTACACTATGAATCCAATTTTTTTCTACTCTTCTTTTTTTCGTTAATATCGTCGTCTTCCTCGGAACGTAACAATCATTGTTCGTTAGCGCGTCATTCGACTATCATAAAATTACGCAATTTCGAGATCGTAAACGAATTTTTTCCGTTCGATAATCGCGCGAAATTATCGATACGAATTATTATTGTTTTTACCATATATCGCAATGTTTTTTTTTTTTTTTTCAGCTACACCTCGTGCACTGGAACACCACGAAGTACAAGACATTCGCCGAAGCAGCTAAAGCGCCCGACGGTTTGGCCGTTCTCGGAGTTTTTCTCAAGGTTAGTGCACGATGAACTTCAAAGATTTTCTCTTACTTCAAGTATTTTCGCAGAACGAGCGAAACTCGGGATGTGGTAACGATTATTCAGTTTCGGAGCATTTCAATGTTATAGCGAATGTTCGTGACAAATTGCTCCGAATTTAATGCGTTTACGCGGCCGAAAATTCTCATCGCGATGTATTTCATTTTGGTAAAATCAATAACGCAATCAGGATAATGGGGGACGAAAAAGAAACCTCGTAAGAGCTTTTTTCTATCTAAACTCTATCACGACACACCCCCTACCATTTCCGCACCCTTCACCGACATGTTGATCGTACATAACACGCTCTTGGATGGCTTCGCGAGGGAACGCGCTTACCTCTCGAGACCCCGAAGCTTTTACGTAAGCCGTAAGCTACAAACAGAATCTTTCGAAATCGTAGCAAGTTGCACCGAAGAAAAAGGTTTCGCGTTACGTTTCTGAAGATTGTACGAAGGCGATAATATTATGCTGAGTCTTTTGTATTCTACAAAGCCGATAATAAGTATCGATGCAATATTTATGGACGCGAAGGAAAAAAAAACCTGTAGATTCATATATTTGCGGAATCTCAGTGTCGTTAACGTTACGTAAACATATGAGAATACCGTGTGTTACGGAACGCAACAATGCCGAGAATATCGACTTCTATTATTAACTATCGCGGATATATTTAATCGGCTATCATGATACGTACACAAAACATTATTTTTTTATTAACGGAAAGATCGCGAACAATTGAGGAAACACCTTTTTTTCCGACGGAAAAATTTCTTCATTGACTACGCGACGCTGAACCTGAATAACTGTTCGTGAGGAAATGCATTCGTGCCGGAAACGAAAAAAAAATTGTTTTTTAAATAACCGATGTCTCGCTTGACTTTATGCAAGAATTGTTATCGAACTAATTTTCAGCCGGTAAAAATGTACGGAAATATGTAGTTCACAAAATTTCTTAGGATTTTTCCGTATTTACGAAAAAAAAATTGCACGAGCGCTTCATACAAATTTTTTATTATTTTTCATCAGTCTGTAACGAATTGGAAAATTAGTTTTTTAAACTCCAACCATTAGCCTAATATTATATTTCGTAAAGTGATCTAAAAAAAAAAAAAAAAATATTCGTCGTTTCAATGGCATATCCGATGTTTTTTTCTGTGAACGCGAATTTGTTGCTTACTTTCGCGCTAATTTAATAATTAAAGAAAAAATTTGCTACGAAAGTCGAAAAAAAGTTGTTTTCGACGATTGCCATTTTCGAAATGTTTAAAAAAGTACAAACTCGTCGGTTCATCGAGTAGAAAAAAAAATCACTTGATTAGCATCATTATGCAGCTCTCTCGGAAGTGCTTGCATTTTCCCAATGTTACGTAATAAAAGTAGTGTGAAGCCATTAAAGAGAGGACAGCGGCAAACGACCGGGACGAATTGTGGATTAGATAATAGGACGAGCGGACTTTTGCGAAGGTGAATATCCATTCCATTCGCGGATTCGAGGCAAATGTATTCTATACGGAATTCCATGTGCCGACATATCCGTATACGCGAGAACGACATCCGGCAACGCTTATAAAAAAAATTTTAGTTACATAAGACGCCGTCTTTTCAGAATAATTTATCGTTCACCGTAACAATGTCGCTGCCGATCGTTTCTTTCGGTCGTATTGCGGTTGCGTTTTTTTTTTCTCACACGTTCCTCTTCGACAATTATCATTATTATTTCGCTTATCAATATTTATCTCCCGAGAAAATATGCAAAGGGAAGTGATTTACATCGAGTTATACGAACGCAACATACAAATCGAAATAAATGTTTATCGGTTGTTTTTCGAATCCACTCGCCTTTGGAAATCGATTCCGTTCCGGGAGTCACGAAACGCTAAATAATTGATGATTGAACGGCGTAAGAAACGAGGACAGTCTCGAGCGAACGGGAAGCAAGAAATGAAAATTATTTCGCTCGAATCAAAGGTCGTCACGTATTATCTGAATATTTTATAGTACGATGTACGAGGAAAGAAAAAAAAAGCTAAAGACTGATTGTTTTGACGTGGTGCGATTGCCAACGAAATTGGAACTGAACGTTGCTCGCTGCGCGACCGTTGTCCCCTAAATCATGTCGACTGAGTAACTGACACATGAAAAAACTCGTTAAGAAGCCGCATTATTTTTTTTTTGTCACAGGTGGGAAAAACGCACGAGGAAATGGACAAAATTGCGCGTATGCTTCCCTACGTCTCGCATAAGGATGAAATTGTCGAGGTCATGGAACCCATCGACCCCAGCAAACTTCTACCTGGTAAATGATTTTTTTTTTATGTTTTTTATTGGTGTGACGAGAAACTGTATAATGTATATGTAACTAAAGTATTTCTGTCGCAGTCGTTAATATACAAAAAAAAAATACTCAACTATTTTAAACGCGATAAAAAAAAATCTTTGGAAGGAATTGTACTTCAATTTTTTTTGCCTTCGCATTTTTTCAATTGCCATCAAAAACCGGAAATGAATAACAGGAATTCCATACTGTTTTCAATTCGATAAAAAAATTTACGAACTTAAAAAAAAATTTAATTATTTAATTGAAAAATAAATGAAATATTTTTTTTTTTATAATTTACCTCATAAATTGTTGAATAAAAAATCTTTGCGAAATAATTGCTTAAATCGATTTTCGTTGCGGTAAATCGAACATTAGTACTGAAATCTCGATATAGTTATGCATTATTATAATACGGTATATTTGGTATTAACGTAATTTTATTTTAATTTTTGCAATGCCGCAGAAACGCTAATGCGTTTCTTCGTTAAGGCTGTGGGCTTAATTAACTATTGCTACGGGTTTACACTAATTGTCAAAGCTTCCCGCTTTATCGCATTCCCGAATAATCTCCATGAAGACAAAAAATCCTCCGCTCGTATTAATGAAGTTCCGTTGCCTTTTTCTTGTCTTGATATGTATACCGAAAACTACAGTACGCGGTGGACGAGTCGGAGCTCACAAATGCATTAATCCGTGCATGCGGTGGGCCGACCGAATCATACGACAAGAGAACAAGTGTGGTTACCAAGGTTTGTATGGACGTCCTATCCGAATGTTTCCACACTTTGGAAAACACGAGTGTACAGCACGAGACAATATGCTAATAAGCGTTATTATCAATAATCAACACGCTCTCTCGCACCCTCAGTGTCGTCTACTCGCTTTTGCATATTCCAACGTCGGCTTTTCCTTACGCTTGCACGGATTTTCTCGTTCGTAGAATTTCATTAACACCGCTTGTCCGTTCGTTATAGCGATATTTTGCAGAAATAAATAATACGCAATGCGTGTTTAAAGAGTACGATCTGTCGATCCGCAGGGAAATTACCGACAATACAAATTTCAACGACGCGCGTCAATCGTTTTAATGGAATGACGAGAATTTGTGAAGAAACTTTTTTTTTCGTATGTTCAATGGGAAGTTTGTACCCAAAAGATTCGTAATCGTCACGTCAGACGCTATGTAATCATTTGTAAACCAATTAAACATTTCGCTGAGGCACGTTCATCAGCTGACGCGCACCTCGCGCATGGAGATAATGCCATTTTTGTTATTTTTTTTTTCTTTCAAGAATTTTTTTTTTTTTTGAAAATTGTTACTTTTTATGGGATTCTTATGGTTTTTTCTTCTGTTTTGCGTGATTTTGAATAATCAGACGACAACGGTTACTGGACTTATCTTGGCTCGCTGACAACACCACCGTGCAACGAGAGCGTAACTTGGGTTCTGTTCAAAAAGTTCATCGAGGTCTCGCATCATCAGCTAAACATCTTCCGCAATTTGAGAAAGTTTCCACGGGGCGATGAATGTCCTTGTCACGACAATCACGGAGCGGTAAGTGTTTTTATCACTTTCACACACTCTCCATCGTGAATTTTACCATTATACACGATTTAAAAAAAATTGGTTTTCAAATACAATTCGTCAAAATTTCAGCAAATTTACTTCCAATTGCAATTCAATTTTTTACGAAAAATTTACATTTGTTTTTCAGCAATTTTACTGAAAAGATCGTAATTTTTTTTTCCTAACAGAAGTTCATATTTCTATTAAAAAAAATTGAATTTAAGTAACAGGAAACTTTCTGTTAAGTGCTAAAACGTCGTTTTATCGTGGTAATCTTTCGATCGTAGGAGGAAAAATATCAACAGGTATTCGAGCGCCGGGTTTCTCTTATAAATGTTTAAGGTGATCAACAATTTCCGTCCACCATTGCCACTGGGAAATCGGGTTCTTCGCGAATGCGGTAGTCTGTAAACTGCTCGTTCTTATCGCAACAGCTCGATGATGCTTACGGGGATCGAAGAATGCTTCCAGCTCACCCACGCTGCACCGTTCTTACATCCGGCTATTCCGGGGGGTTTTATTTAAACCCGGAGAGGAGAGAGAGAGAGAGAAGGGAGAAAGAGAAGATAAGGAGAAAGAGGTGGCGGAGTGCGACATCAAATTTCGGTGAATTTTCGCAAATCTGTTCAGAAATTCAGAACTGTTCAGAATTGACGAAAAAAGCCTTATTAAGCTTAACGCCGAGCGATCCTGGCACGGGATCGTGAATTCATTTTTTATCTAATCGATTTTTTTTTCAACTCGTTAAGGCAATAAAAAATATTTTGTTATACGACGTGAGACTCGTTAAAAAAAAAATTTATCTTTCGCTTTCGATGCTCGCTATTCGACGCATCCAATCAGTTTATAATAAACGTTTCGAATTTTCATGTACGAGACATACGAATGTAAAGTGCAATTAAATGGACAATTTAACAAAACGTAAATTTGTCTTTAAATTATGGAAAAAAAAAAGAAAAAATAAATTGTGCCTAATGTTATACACATACGACATGTTCGAAAGTTACTACGCCATGGTGTCTTACGCGCTTACGTAAATTTCGCGAAAAAATCGTCGATAAATAAATATGCATGCGTTAACTATTACATTAAATGTTACATGTGCATCAATCCGATTTTTTATTGACGTCGGATATTTTGACAAATATTTAAAAATTTTAATCCCCAAGAAAAATTAAATCGAATCGTCTTGTATACACACTATCAGCCCTTTGAAGTACTAAGAAAAAATTTAACATAAAAAACCAAATATTATTTCGGCAACATTTTCGAAAAAAAAAAAAAAAAAATGTTCGAAAAAAGAATTATAAACTGGCGCTCCAGTTATTTTCGCGATTGAATACATATAATCCGAGTATTCCAACGATATATGAGTATTTTACTATGTGTTTTGTGTATTTATATATATATACATATATATGAATATATAACTATATTCGTTCATCGGGTCAGCGACGACGAAGAGATGATTGAAAATCGCGAATAATTCGCGATATAAATATTATCATCGAGAATCGCTCCCCCGATAAATACCTACAATCATTATTATTGTTGATGATTCTTAACTACGTCATTGAGGCAATATTCACGCACTTTTCGTTTAATCAGCGATCTATTTAAAACATAATCATCATCCACAACGTACTATACCACACAGGCATTTTCGTCGTCGCAGAGAGAGGTATAAAATAGTAACCCGGGGGCGCTAAAGGCGTATCGACGAGAATCGCAATGAATATCTGAGAAATGCCTCTCATGCGACGCGCTTGTATACATATATTTATCGTTCAGTACTACTTATTCGAGTTCACATATACACCCTTTCAAACGTATAAATATACTTTTATTTATATACATTTAGTATATAGATATATAGTCAATAATAATAATAATAATGTATAACTTTGATTAGAGTGTAAACACTGTATGGAAGCAACGATTTTTTTCCGGCTTATTATAAATATTACGAAGAATTTTCATATTCAGAGCCGTTACAATAATTCTAGAGACTACGTAGCGAAAAAAAAAAAAATTTCAACAAAATGCTTCTCTTATTGATAAACATTTCATGTGCTTCGATGTTAACGAAATCGATAAAAAAAGGAAAGAGAGAAGCGAAAAATGAAAAGCCAGCGTATTATATATTTATGTAGCTGTTTAGAATAGAAGACTGTGGATCAGGCATATTTGATATATGCCCACTGTGATAGTGATGAATAATTAAAAAAAAAAAAAAACGAACGTTTGCAACACGCATATTCACGATGACTTTCAATTATTTTATCCTGCGCGATCCTTTCTTTCGTTATACATGTATATCAGGTGAATGAACACGTGGCTTTTGGCCCGAAGAAAGGTGAGAGGAGAGACGCGAGATGAGAGCAATGCGGGTAACATTATTCGTGAAGATATCAACTTCTACGCATTTTTACCGCACGTAATATACGATTTGGTATCATTTAGTAATACGATAAGAGTGAAACCGATACACTGGGTTATAATTTCACACTTGTATCGATGTGATGTCATTAAGTGTTATCTTATCATTGTATTTTCCACTATCGAAAAAGAGAAACATTCCTAATCGTTTACAATATTTTTAAATTCTAAAACGTTAATGAGCTCCGATTTCATTATTATTTCACGAATTTAAGGTCGTTGAGCGCCTCAATTCCGAGAAAAAAATTAAATTTGTATTGTGCATTCAATTAATTAGTCTTCGCAAAAATAAAAAATCGATGTATAGAAATGAATTTTTTTTTTTTAATGTTCAGAAAAATTTATAAATTTTTTTTTCGTTCGGATTTGTTGCGTTTTCATTTCAAAACGATATCGCATAGTATACAATACTGTGCTGCAGACGTTAAGATGATTGAAGAAATTTTTCCTTCTCGTGAACTATGGAAATTTTTGTCTTAGATGACTCGCATTATCCTTGTTTGTCCCGTATATCGCACAGTCGGTAGTCCAACGACACGGACTTTTATAGCCAGAAGACTGGACCAAGGCTACTCGAAGGAGATCGCAATAAAAAAAAAGAAAAACCCGCGGCTGTTCCTGGAATACGAATAGTCTACGACTATGCTGCATAGAACACGAAGTACGTGTCTAAATTTTTTTATACGATCGCAGACCGAAATTCTAAAGAAAAAAAAACCAACAGAAGACGAATCGTCTTTGGGTTAAAATTTGCAGAATGCCCGATTTCGGGCGTTTAATCGCGAACTTTGTACGCTGAACTCGTGACGCCATCACGTGCCTCCGCTCTCTGTATAGTCGCGTCGAGTGAATCGAACTGTTGTTTATTTCGCGACGTCTTTGACTTCCCTAGAAAACCGGTTAGCCGCTACCGACCATTATATTGTAGCAGTCGGCGTACCTCGTACTTCCAACCCGAGGTTACTACGCCTCCGACAAGTGTTTCGAAACCTTTCACCTGAAGCGGCGTTCACACACGCAACTCGTACATAGCAATGATGCTAAAACTGGTTCGCCATTTCGCACTATGCGCAAATCGTGTATAAGGAAAAAAAATACGATATCCGCGGGTACTATAGGCATTATTACTGATTCTGTTTGATATTCGATCGATTTTTTTTCATTAGTTCTCTATTGGAAACGGTCGCTCATAAATTATGCTTATTCGCGTTTGCTATGGAACACTGAACAATTGACATCCATTGTCAACGATTACGCTCTTGCTGGCCGCTCGTGGACTCGATTAAACGATTAGGGCGTGACGACGCTACGAAAACGGACGACCATTATTGTGGCTCCGAACGAGAGACAAATGATTCGGGACTCTTGAAAAAAAAATTAGTTCGCGTACTCCAAAACGATACTCTTTTTTCTCGACTACGAAATTCGCTCCAAAACGAAAAAAAACCGCTTTATATGCATTTACAAATGAAAATCGACAGAAATTCATATTTTTTTATCACGAAAAAATTTCTTTTTGCTCACGAAGAAATTTTCCGTACAAAATAATAGAATAGATAGTGAAACTAAGTCGCAGTTTTGTAATCGGCGGGTAAAAAAATCGTTTTATCGCTTTGAAAAAACGAAGATTACACCCGACGATCTGAATGAAAGGTCTTTGTTTGCCAACATTGAGTACCTGCGTGAAATACTAATTGATAACAATGAATGATGGCCGATAGGGAATAATCAACGATCGTTGAGAGACGATAATATAGAAAGAATGTCTCATTGAATTTGCGAGTATCGCGACTGATGAGAGTAGATAGAGGTTCGCGCAACACTCCGCGGCTCGTTCGGAGGTCTCGATGGCTCGAGGACATGCGATGATTTTCCAACTACTCTAATAAGAAGGAGCGTCAGTCTATATGGAGAAAAAGAGTGGAGACAGAGACTCAACGTCCATCCAACCAAAAGAGAAAGGTGCGACCGAGGCGTGTAATAAAGTTAACGAACTCTCTTGCGGCTTTGATATCGTATGTCTATAGTCTGTGTTCAAAGAGTCACATGCTTCTGCACACGTGGCACAGCCTTCTCGTCATTTCAATCGATCAACCTTATTTTTTATTTTTTTTTTTTCTCCAAACAACTGAAAATTCATGTAAACATTGTTGCAAACTTAGGAATCGCTGTTTCGATCTTTCGAGCCGATAGCAGATCAACATTTATCGGCTGTCGGTAAAACCGTTTGATCGACCGATGTTATCGTATGAACTTACCTACGGCTAACTAAGCCGATAAAGTCAACGTTTCCCCGAGCAAACGATGTTAATAAAGCAAACGATATGCGGGTAAAAATAAAAATCATGAATTTCCAACAGCAGATTGTAAATTCAATTCGATTAACTTCCTCTGTTGGATATTGGTATTATCGAACACCTTAATCAAATCGCTACAGAACTCATTTACGTCGATTTCATCAAAACAAAAGTGACCATTATAATTTTTGCAGTTTTTTGCAGTTTTTTATAAAAAAAAAAAGGTTCGAGATATCGTTAAAATCAAATATATATCATCTTAAACTGAAATAACTACATTTTTTTTGTATTCTCCTCTAAATCTGATTTATCCTTTAATAAAAAAAAAATTGCATCAAAAAGTTACTGTTTTGTAATACTTTTCATTTTTCATTTAAACACTTCGCGAGCATTTGGTTTATAATAGTGATAAACGAGTTTTATAATCTAACTATAGTGTTAGTATATTCCCGGTCGAGGGTCGAATTTGATTTGAACGATTTATGAGATGTCTATGGGGTCAAATCTTAGGTGGAAAATAACAGTGGGTCACAGGTACCACGTGACATATGTATGTAAGAGAAGAGATCGCGGCGGAGTTTCGTCGGATCGCTAATACACATCGCGCCCACGTGAGATAAATGATTCATTCGAATCGCTATTAGTTATTACGTTCTTCTTAATCATCCTGCAAGGTCTCGGTGGGTTGCGGAAACAAAAATGTGCGTATTATTCGCTAAAAAGAAGATCACTCGACTGGTCAAAAGACGGATAAACAATGACATCACCGCGACGGTATTTCAATTAAATTCACGACACGAATGTACCTTTTTTATTTTCTAAATCCGGATCAAGTACACGCAAGTTACTTATTATTAATTAAGAATCTTACGACGATTAATACAATCGTTCGAATTGCGATATAATGAGTCATATGTCATAAGTCACGAGTCGCGGGATTCATCCAGAGTATTCTACGTGTCCTTTACATCAATAACAATACTTGCATAACCCCCAGAAAACAGTCATATAGATTATTTTGTCGTAAAACACATGAGTAAAATATATTTAACGATTTTTATTTACGATAACAAATTCTGCGCATCGAACAATCCGAACGCGAATGCGATTGTTTTTTACGGAAAATCTGATGGAAGATTGATTACGTTATCTTTTTCTTGCGATCGAAATTTTTTTTTTTAACTTACGATTTTTTTTTATATATTTTGGAATAATTTTCGTAAAATAGTTCGAACATCCGGAGAGGTGACCGACTGAGTCTCATATACTGCATATATAAGATAAGTCATCGGCATCGTCGATTCTCGATGATGTTGTGTGAGAATAAAAATCTATCGTGCATCGTGATCGGTTCGTTCGCATGTTTCTACACAGTCGTCACTATCCGATGAGTCACACATATTCTGTTAGTAATTATTTGCAAAATTGCTTGCGCTGGAAACGCGTAGAGTACAGTAGTTGGCGCATGCGCCGCGCTGAAGCGAAGGCCGGGAGGATACGGGAGGTTCGAGAGAAGAGAAGCCGAGTCGCAGTTCGAGTTTGAATCTCGAGACGTTCGCATCACTTGTAAGGATATCTATTCTTCGACGCATTCAACATGGCTATTTGTAAGTAAAAAAAAACCTTCCGCTTCGTTTACGAATAACAGGGATTAAGTTGAATCATTCAGAATTGCTTCGAGTAATGTAACCGATTATTTTCGTCAATAAATAATTTGAACGATTGCAAAAACACAAATATAAATCTTATCGAAAAAAAAAAAAAATACACACGCACTGCGTAAGCGGCGTCGCGTTGGTATTTCGACCGGCGTAAAAAAATCGTCTTCGAAAATAATTTATAGACCCCCACTGAAAGTAGAATCACAGGGATAAAAAAAACTCGCTATTCTTAAAAAAGAAATATGGATAGAAAAATAACGTCTGGAGATAGTTATTTTTCGAGAGAACGCGTAGGAGAATGCGCTAAGAGAGCAGATGCGTCTAAATATAGTAAGGGGCGGGGTTGCTGGTTTGACAAGCCGGCCGGCATTTCTCGATCGCGTACTAAGGATCGTATCGACGCTGTAGAAATAACTCTCGATCTTCGACAAATAATTGCTAAACCGGCTGCGCAAGTCAACTTGTTAAATCGTTAAAATGCTCGTAAATCAATCTGATCGGACAACAAAGGTCGCGCGTCCGAACATCTCGAACTGTTGGATGTATTCGCACAGTGACAATTAAATACGGAAAACCTGTTTGCGATTGATAATTAAGTTAAGTCTTAAGCTCGACGATTACCAGCGTAGATATCGTTGTATTTGCTACCATCAGCCGCGTAGTTTAGTTCCCCGCGCCATCAGCCACAACAGAAACGCCGGCTTTTCTTTCGCGATGATTCTATTCTAGGATCGCGTCATTCGTCCATTTGTTACCGCCTCTAACGAGGACGGTGTCCCCGTGGAACACGATTTTCCAGATTGTGTTTCGCAACGCGATGCCAAGTCACGACGCATCCTAAGAATGTTACATCTCCTTTACGAGACGCGGATATACGACGTTTGCGCATAGACTGGTCAATATTTCTCTCCGACGAACTCCGCAACATCTTATGTCATAATATATATACATATATACATATGTATCCGCGACGACGTCATCCACCCTGAATGTGGGATCTTAAATTCCATCTCTTAAGGTCATACAAACCGAATTTCATAATTCACTCGATTTTTCTCATTTTAGAAACTCTCCGATAAATTTTATTCCCAAAAATCATTTAAATCCAAAATTGTCTGATTTTCAATAAAATATAAATCATTTTTTCACGATAGTTGTAAAAAAAAACGTTTTTGCGAAATTTCATTTCGGCGCTGAATTTTGTTTTTAGTATAATTTAATAATTTTTTTAACTGGCGATGTTTATGCCGGCGAGATATCCGAGACCCCTCCGGATTCTCGGAGTTGCAGCGGCAGACTTCCGGTTTACGCGTAGCACGGTCGTCGAACAGTTTAGACGGGGGCTCTGTCGTTCCGATAGAACGTGATCCTCCGACACTAAACTGCTGTTACTATGCTGTTAGTAGTTAGGAAATGGCGAAAGTATACTATACACAGTCGGCGTCGCTATGCGAGGTCAATGACGGTACCGCGGTACTCAAGTGTAAAAAAAAAGGAAAACACATCAACGAGAAACAGCAGTAGAGTATTCCACCGAACGATACAGACTTGAGTTGCATACATTATTTCTATCAGCGCATAACCAAGCGAAGTGGAGGCGTTAACAGTACTCAGTTTATGTCACCGGCCCCAAAATAAATATCTTTTTACCGCGAAGAGACTTAGATTCGTTGAATTACTTTTGCACAATGGTCAGTCATGTGCAATAATAGCCGCGTCGATTCGTCCGCGAAATCTCGAGCGCCAAGAGACGCAACGAGACGTGCGCCATTGCCGAAAGAAACTTATTCTATATAGGATTACATGGAAGAGCAGCAATTTAAGTTTGATACAGTAGAGATTGGCTGCGCAAACGGTTGCGCAATTCCGAATTGCCTCAATTACTCTAATTCTCGCATTGTTATGTTAATTGCAAACTTAGCACGCCGTGGATCGTCGTTCACGATGATTAATTCGCGCTATAAATTTGGGTCAATTTCGTCCTACGATTCTCAATGCAATCGAAAATGAGATTCATGCTTTAACCTTTTTAAAAAAATCGCGATTTATGGAAGAATTTTAAAAGATCGTTCGTTTATTTGCGAATATCTCGGATGGATGGAAGCGAAATGGATTGACCTTTTTAAAAAATCGCGATTTACGGGAGAATTTTAAAAGATCGTTCGTTTGTTTGCGAATATCTCGAATGGATGGAAGCGAAATAGATCGGAACGCAGGTAGCCTCGCGGATCGTCGAAATTGCGATGGAACGCGAACTATGCTTATTTTCGAGACCTTCGCGAGAGCGCTGAGATCATAATTTTTGTTATGATATAATTCATCGATGCGTCGAGAGCGACCGTTCCCTTCCCATCTTAATACGCATCGTCAATTATGATAACGACACATCGACCGTTGCAATAAAAAGAAAAAAATATCAAAGTCGATGACGTCGTTTATACGGTAACGTTAGTTTGCTACTGAAATAATTCTGACATCACCTCCGATGCCTTTCGGATCGCGCAAGGTTAACGCGACTGACCCACGCCTCTCTTTCTCGAGTCCGGCGGGGTGTAACGCGCCATCGATTCTTTCAACCACTCCTTTCCCCGGAGTCACGTTAAATTTACGGGATTTGTTATTCGGAGCGGCAGACACAAAACACGTCTGAAGGTGGTGAAAATAATCATAAAAAAAAACATCGCCCGACCTTGTTACCGCACCGATTGTTTGCGCTCGAATCCTACTCTCTAGTCACGCGAAGACCTCAACGACTCTGACGCGAGAACAACAAAGATGAACTAAATGGAAAATTGCAATTGTCAGTTTATCGTTTAATGAAATCTTGCGATTGCAATTTAATGCTACACGACTGTGTAATTGAGAATTCTGAACAACGAGTTATATATATTTTTGAGAATGAGACAAAAATAGTTTCGAAGCGATTTTTTTTAATTCTCCCATTTCAAAAAACATAGAGAAGTTATATCCTTTTCTGTTTGTGAAATTTACGCATTTTTTTTTGTTTTTGTAGAAATATTTTTAAACAAAAATATTTTTTTTAATTTTCAAGTAACTCTTAATGTTGATTGCTATAGTCAATTTATTTGAATTCAAGTAGAGAATAATTAAAAAAATTATAACTCCGATGTCGAAAAATGAAAAAAAAAAATAACTCGTGTTTCATGCGAAATAAAAATCTAAGTGACTTTCGTAGGACACACCGGTAGCGATTTATTATCGGTAAAGCAATGTCTCCCGGCGTTTCAGCAAAAGAACGAAAAAGACGATTGGAATGGTTGCCGCGATTTTCGGTCGATACTTTCGAAGAAAAGATTAAGAAGAGCTCACGTTCCGCGACGACATCGTCGGCACAATAATATTATGATGTCAGCACTGACTTCGTATTGCTTCCGTCTATTCGACTCAACGGACTATTTATAAAACTTGCGTTCGACATTCTCACCGGTTTCGTATTATACACGACTTGTCATCGCAGTCAATGCGCGTACGCGCCATCGACGAACCGTAATGTACAGAGAATTGTATTGACGCGTAATTTTTATTGTGACCTATTAGTTCGACGAGACTAATTGCTCGTGACAATGAAGAAATTTTTTTTTTCTTTTTTCGTGTATAATAAAGAATAATAACGGCACGAGTGTATCGATAAAACAGAGAAACAATGGAATGGAATTTCGCACCGGCGATTCGCGAAACGTGCGAAGCATTCTTCGTGAGTGATGCGGCGATACGCGAGCGCGTGTTGCCAAAGAATTTTTTTATTAAACTCGTACTGTTCTTTGCTATATTAACCTTCCCGGACTACAACTATAAAACGAAGGAAGCTGTAAAACATATCGGTAGGTATCGTAACGATGTATAGATCTTGAAAAAAGAATTTAACTCTTGAGAAGTCTTTGCACCGCGGAGAAGCGTACGAAAGTGCTATTACGAGGCATACAGGAGGGTGTAACGCGATCTTACGGAAAAGTTAAAAAGTGGGGTTCACACTCTGATTTTTTAAAAGTCAATAAAATTTTTAATATTAAATGGAAAAAATTGAAAAAAATTAGTTTTTTATTTGAAAGTAAAACTTTGAAAAAAAAAAAATGTATTGTAAACGTATTGCGTTACTAAGGTACCGCGATCAAGTAGATCACGATCTATGGAAAAATATACAATATTCGTTTTTCAGATATTACTCACGCATTATGTTGACATAAAAGAAAAAAAAAAAGGCAAAAAAATATTGTCAAATTTTTACTTGATTACGATAAAAAAAATGACTATCGAGATTAATTTTTTTTTTAAGTAGTAAACACTTTGTGAAAATCAGTTTTAATTGGCTGTTTATAGTTATTCGAAGTTTTTTTGGTACGAAAACGTCGATTGTTTCTAACGGAAGTTTTAGAAGTTTTGGATATTAATGTTTACCCTGAAGTTTCATATAATCGACGAAAGATAATGAACGTCGCGTCGTTGAAATAATCAATTCGGGACACTTTTTCAACAGACCGACGCATACAGACGCATGTGGGCGACACCGGCTTTTGCTTATCCTCGACCCGAGTCTGTTTATCGTTACGACAACATACGTAACCGGCGTTTTAACGGATGATACAGACTGACGCATCGATAAAAAAAGGCTATTTTTACATTCACGAACATAATATTTATTCATAAACGAATAGCTTTTTTATCCAATAGGTGTTTTTAATTTGCAATCTTAATTTTTCGAAAGTTTACATTAAGATTTTCAATGAGATATTGATTTTTGAGTCAATGTTATGTTGGCGAACGTCAAAACAGTTCTATCAATGCATCAGTCGGTATCTTCGATTATAATCTTTTTTTTTTTTATTCAAATGAGAGAAACGCTTCAAGGCAAAAGCCCGATTTCGCAATCTCTAGAAGAATATATTAGCAACGTTAATAAAAACGCAAAAAAAAAAGCGACGAATTTACATTACGGCCGGTCGTAAAAACGCGCTAAACGTCCTTCGCAAAGCTCTCGAGAGTTGCGAATAGTCGCTAATTCGTTTGTAGGGCAACAACGGATCTTCGTTCGTGACTCGCGTAATCTCGTGTGTTCGTCTATCGATTTTTGCGTCCCGTGGAAATATTCTTGCGATGTTCTACTTTCCCGATTGTCCGGGCGAAACACACCGCAATGCATTAGATTCGACCTCCGCGCTACTCGTCGAAGTCTGGACTTCGCGACGCCGCCAATCCCGTCGCTATGCCCGAGTGCTAAACTTAGAGGATTAAAAAACTCCTCGAAGCAATTCCTCACCCGTTGAACTTTGGATTTTTGCCAAATGTTTACTCCATTCTTTTATCGATATATGTTTTTAAAATTCCATTCTCTTTTTTTTTGCAGCTGTCTCAACTCAGGATAAACTGGAGTACCAGTTCTATCCATGCGCAAGCGGTCAGATTCAATTCCGCATTAAGGCGCCCAACGATGCGCACATCGCGCTAACTACCGGCCCTCACGAAGGTGAACCTATGTATGAGGTAAGGAAATTGATCGCTTTTTTTCGTAAGTTATTACTTCGTAATATACTTTACAAACGCGAACCATAATCATGGAAAATTAAACCTCAGGAACGATAAAGAAACAACGTGTAGTTAAAAAAATTACATTTCAACATTTAATGGAAAATTTTAAGAATTTTTTTTTTGCGATTTCTGTAATTTTTTTTCCCTCTCACTCCCCTATCCTTTTAATAGTTTGAAACTCAACCATATTTTTTACTTTAAAAATTATGAATCTTTGGCATCTCGAGATAATTTTGTTATCTGCAATTGCATCGTTCAGCGAACGAATAAATAAATTAAAGAATAAATTTTGGATAAAACTCAAAGATTTTTGTTGGAGAATATTGAAGAATTTAATACATTTCAGGTTTTCATCGGCGGATGGGGTAACAGCAAGTCGGTCATCCGTAAGAACCGAACGAAACCCGATGTCGCTGAGGCCGATACGCCCGGAATATTGAACGGCGACGAAACTCGTGGTTTTTGGATCCGATGGAATTACGGAAGCTTAACCGTTGGTCGCGAAGGCGAGCAAAGTCCTTTCCTCTCTTATAACGATCCTCAACCCTTCGGCATCGCCTATTTCGGCGTTTGCACCGGTTGGGGTGCATCCGGAGAGTGGACCATCGAATGTAAGTAACTTTACTGTTTCGTCTTTAAATCAAAAATTTACTCAAAGCAATTAGTGCAAATAATTTTATTCCAGTACTCTTTTATAATTGAAAGGTAAAATTTGTCGAAATATTTTTGGAATGCCGCATATATGAATTTATAGAACTTTTTTAAGTAGATGCGACCTGTGGTATTTCCTCGTCTGATATTATTATTATTCCAATAATTTAATTCCAAACCTAAAACAGCTGAAAGATAAATTTGATAGAAAGATTTTCGGAATGTTAATATCGCATAGTTGATTTTTTAGATTTTTTAAGGACATGGAAACCGTAGTTACTCGTCACTGATATTATTATTATTTTTTTTCTTGGGAATAAATAAAATATCTCTGTTCCGGATTCTGGTGCATTTCCGTCTGAACAGCGAGGTGTGTCGGAGGTTACGGTGGTTGTACGTAAATTATATATATACGTGTTTGCGAAGAATTCATCTTCAGACATTTCTACATTTTTGTTTTTTTTTATAACGAATGGCTTTGTTACCTGGGAATGCAAATCGTAATCGCACCGCACCTCGCGCACACATTTACATTGTTTATTATCGTGTAACAGAAAACAAAAAACGATAAAAAATCGAACTTTGAAACGTACGATAGAAAAAAACGAAAAAAAAAAAAATCAGGACATAGACGCGACAATTGTAACATATATATCTGACGCACGCAATCGCCCGAATTGATCTCGTAAATTAAATTACCAAAGCTCGTAAGACCGTTAAGACACCGGATCATCTCAAGTACGACTTTCACCCGGTACCCGGTGCCGCTTTGGTTGTGGAAGTAAAAGCTCCGAGCAACGCCCACATTGCCCTCACGAATGCTAACGGCGAAACGAGTCCAATGTACGAAATATTGCTCGGTGGTTGGGAAAACAAGGCATCCGTCATCAGATACGATCGCAAACAGCCCGACAAGGTTCGCCACCGATTGCTTAAATCTAATCTTTCTACATATCTCTCTACCAACCAAATTTAAATAAAAAAATTATCGGAATAATCAAAGGGGGTCAACTTTTTCACTTTTTTTGGTCACTTTAATTGATCGCTTGGATTCAAATCTTTCGAAAAAAAAAAAATTTAATTCATTCGTCAGTTAAAAATAAAACGAAATTCGCGCGTTTCACGCCCAGGTGCGCGTAAACACACCGAATCTTCTGAACGCAAACGAGTTCAAGAAATTTTCGATATCATGGCTCGACGGTCACATCGTTGTAAGGTCGGGCGACCAGCGCGGTCCGATTGTGTTGGAATGGACCGATCCGAAACCGATTGGTATTAGTCACGTGGGCATAAGGACCGCTTGGGGTGCGACCGGAAATTGGAAACTTCAATTCGAACGTCACCACCATCAGGTGCCCGTCGGCGCGACGAAGTCAAAGACGCTGTACCCCCAACTACCCAAATGTAATTTTCATCGATGATTCCTATTTTTTTTATAGCCTTTAAATTTTTTTTCAAGTAACACGGGTAACTATTGATGTAAAAAAAATGGAAATTGCGCGTTAAGAATTCGTTAAAATTACTGTGGTGAGCTTTGGTGGCGAAACCTCTGTTGTATCGATATGCTGCTTGCGACGTATCTACATTTTTACACATACTGATTTACCGTCACGCTGACTCGATTGTGTCCGCGATCTATCGTAATCATCGTAAGAACGGCGGAGCACATTTTTTAAAATCATAACCGTGACAATCGTACGACTCTCACAAGATTCCGCATCATGCCGGAGACTGGTTCATCGAATCGCTTCGAACTCATGTATCTCTGCACTGTATCGATTGCACGGATCTATCGATCGCATGCCGCATGTGGCAATAGTTGTATCAATTTTCCTATATTATGTAATCGTATTCCACGATCCTTTTTGATTAACTCACGAAAACTTTTGTACTCTGATCTCAGAAAAAAAAAAAGTACTTTGGTTTAATGAATGTAAAGATCGAGAAAAAATTGAAATCAAGTAACTGAAATCGCAAAAAGCATTGCACTGAGTTCAGAATACGAAATTTTCGTAATCGGCGTGATTCTTCTTGAATTTACTACTAACCGTGATTTCCAACACGCGAAAAATGGAAAATGCATCGTTTTTAATACTCCATATGTTTCCAGAAAACTGTGTGTATATAATAATCGTGTTTTCGCCTCGTCATAACTGCATTTATCGTGTAAAATCTTTGAGGATACGGAGTTTTTTTTAACGCAATTTTATTCACGGTATTCACAGTTCCGGACTCTAACGCGGTACCCTCCGCTCCGGCAGAACTTCAGGCCGGCGGCAACGCTTGCTGGTGCGATGCATCCGGTGGCATGATACCTCCCGGTGCCGTTGAAGGCGGAGAAGACGAAGGTCCTCTGTTCATAGGACGCGCCCAGCACGAAGGAGCGCTTATTCCCGGAAAGGTCAAGCCGAGTCATTCGGTATGCTACGTTGCGTGGGGCGGCGCGGAGCACGGAAAGCCCGACTATCAGGTAAGAGAACGAAGAGAATGGCAAAGAACTCGGAAACGTGCAGAACAACGACTAACCAAACAATACAACAAAAAAAAAGAAAGGCGAGGAAACGTCGAAGGTTAACCGGAAATTCACGCGTACCAAATTCTCGTACAACGCGATAATTTTTGGTACTTTTTCAGCGGAGACGGTGATCCCACGTGTAATATTATACTTAATTAAGATCGAAAAAATAATAACACTTGAAAAACATTACTCTGCGGTCATTTTAACTGATATCGCTATTATCGTATTTGCCGCACACTAACAGCTAAGAATCGAAAAAAATTCAAAACTGGAATCGCTAATACCTATTTCGATATTTTTCTATAATACTAAACGAAAATGTAGCGTAATCGACGATTTTTTAATTTCGTCGATTTTTCAATATCTACTTTCGTCTACCAAAGAAAATGTTTTATGAGCGATAAAAGTACGAATTCGGTTTTTTAATCGATGTCTTTTTTCTGACTATTTTTTTGAAAGCATTGGGGAAAGATCGATTTATCGACGCGAATACGAAGATTTCATTTTCGGATTTTTATTTCAGGTTCTGTGCGGTTGCAGACCGAGGTGGGTGCACACGAGCGGCGGAAACATTCCTCCCAACGCGATTCCGGGAGGCGAAACCGAGGACGGCGAACCTCTCTTCGTCGGACGAGTTCATCACGAGGGTACGCTGACCATTGGAAAGGTTCAGCCGTCCCACAACGTGTTGTACATCGCCTTCGGCGGTGCCGAAGTAGCTTTCCCCGACTACGAGATTCTCGTCAGCGAATAAATTTCGATGATTCAGAAAAAAGTTTGCAAAGAAAAAACAACAAAAAAAAAATGAAGAAAAAGCAAAAGCACTATTGGCTCGATTACGATTACGAGTTGCTTTCAATTTGCTCGATGAGTTCGAGAAATGTTGGTTGAATTTTTTTTTGTCGTTTTCTTCCTCGTGAATTACAAATTTCCACCGATCGCGTCTTACAAAGGACGAAGTTACCGGTTAACTAAATCCGAGTCAATTTCATACCAAAAGAAAAAAGTGGTTATTTCTTTTTTTTATCGGAATAATTGAAAAAAAAAAAACGCCAAAGTGAAACCGATTTTTGTCCACCAATGTTTCTCATCGATTCGTCGCAGCGACGTACGAGCGTAGCTACGCGCGCGCTATTCATGCAGCTTATGCACAGAAAGAAAATGCAAAATTGTCCGCGTGACAACAGCCTTACTTGGTAAAAAAATATATACGAAAAACATTATTATTTCGTTCGAAATAAATATAGAGGACCTGCGAGTAGATATATATATATATATTTTTCATTGTAATTGCATAGTTTTTTATCGCACAAACACGTCGCTTTGTTGAAACGACTAAAATAAAACAAATGAACAAAACGATATTTTGGTAAACATCGCTTATTATCGAAAATGTTGTTTAGTCGTACGAAATATATATTTGAAGAACGTGACTCTGGGATTAATTATTTTCCTGTACCAATAGTTGTGTCGCTTTAAATAGTTTATGTTTATGTTATGCGATTAAAAGTTCATTGTTTTGCGATGACACGGAAAATGTTTGGAAAAATGAACCACCGGCGCTCCTACAGACTGCTTGAAGCACCAGAGGTAAGATAAATAACTTACATCTTTCCGGAACCCAAAATTGATGATTTTGCTCTTACGGTTGTGGGTTATAAATTTTGAAGTACCAGCAATTCAAAGGTCAATGTCCAATGCATTCTAAATCCGATGTTCTAAATTCTTTAAGTTTCGTTATAATATTTAATCTCTGTACCCATAGATCGGATGATCGAAAAAAGTTTTTGTCATTTTCTTTGAACATTGCATTTCTTTTTTTTAATTTAATGCTTCAAAATCGATAGTGAAAAGTTGATGGACTGTCGGAATAAAAAAAAATGCTCAATAATAAAATTTAGTATGAAATGCATGAAAGTTATACTTGGATAAAGAAATTCAGATTTACATACATTTTGTTAAGGAATTGCAGTGTATATGTAGTAAAATTTTGATTCTACGTTTAACTGTTTGGATATTCAATGGTTGAGTAAAAAATTGCGTATGCTGAAGTAAATATGAAATCGAAAAAAAAAGTGCAAGTGGACATTTTTTTTTTGTTCATTTGTTGTATTATTTTAGGGCAGCGCAACACGTGATTAGGATGAGAGGAATATCGGAATCATTCGTGTATATTGCTGCTGGAGGACAGGGATTAAATCGAAATCTGCAACAATATAAATTCATATATACATGTAAAGAACGTCAAACTGTCGGCACTGAATCGAAATGTGAGGCTAGTGCTTTGCCACATTGGGTTAAGAGATGTGGAAAAAACGAAAACATCGCTGATTAATTTACCATTCAGAGTATAGAGAAAGTGAGACATATTCATAATTGGGTTAATAACGGATTTTAAGAGGAGGTGCAATCCCTTCCCTCCCGCCCATCCCGGGCTCAGTCGGTATCAAAAACTGTAAACAACTTTTTTGGCGCATATTAGCATTTACAGCTAAACGAAAAGTTTCATCCCCTGCTTTGGGTATGTCCGCAGGGGATGAAACTTTTTTTTTAGCCGTAAATGCTGACATGCGCCAAAAAAGTTGTTTGCAGTTTTTGATACCTACTGTGGTATTTCACCTCTTCTTAAAGGATTCGAGAGATAAGATTCGCGGATTCACGAGGAAACTGTTGAAACACCGGGAGCAACCAGGAGTCGTGGGTGAAAGCGTTTCTCGCGAGTACTACTAAAGGTAACGGACAAAGATCATATAAGGATTAGATGCGCGCGCAGATTTTATCGCTCTAATTTTTTTTACATTCAAATAGAAAACAGACAAATTTGTATCATTTTATTTTTTCAACAATTAGCTTCGATGTTTGTCTAAATAGTACTTAAAAAACTAAGACAATAGCCGTAAAATAAAACTTTGAGGGTACCTCGGATCGGTTTGAAAAAAAAAGATTGATTTATCATTCCGCGTGTACGAAAAATGATAGATTTTCGAATTTGTGATCATAACAGATGTGAATGAAAGAGCACTGTAAGAATCTCGTGTTAAATATACGTAAAAATTGAAGAAACGAAGGAGTATATATCGGACAACGACCGACCGGTTGAAAACTTTTCGCGACTACTGGGGCGGAACTGACGAAGAAGACAAAAAAGTCCAGGGGGGTGCAGGTATGCACGCAGGTATGCGCGCGCATATCTTATCGCTCTTTTTACAAGTATAAAACGCATGTCAACATTGAATCTACATGTACAATGAAAAACAATATAAAAATGTAATCTCTTTACAGTAAAGGGCAAATGGGTATATGAACACAGACAAGTATTTTGTTTTAAACCGCGGTCGATAAACCATACTGTTTTCTCTGCTCAATTAATTCTTTAAAAATCATGTGACAGATGACTTTACCCCAAGCAAGTTCGGAAGCTTGATAGATAGTAATCATCTCGATAACAGTTAGGACCGTATATTCATAATCGCACATACTGTCAGAGAACATATACTATCCTTCAAAGGAATATATGCTTTTTTGTTCAATCGTTCTTTCGTCTACTGTCTATTTCATTATTCACAAACAACACTTGACAAATATCGCCGAATCGACCACGTGATGGTAGTTAAATTTTATGTTCATTGGCTGCACGAAACGTCAAAACACTTGGCCAATGATCTTCGTGGATTTGACCGCGCAAAAATTACGTTCTTCGCTGATGATTATTCTTCGTGTCATCTAAACGGTCGGTGTTGTACCGTCTTTCATATCAGTCTTTTTGCAACGAGTTCGATGTGTTTTTTTCAACAAAATTGATATTAATCGTCGTAATGTCTTTTCATTCGTTGCGGTATCAACACAAGTTAATAATGTGAGGAAAAGTTGTCAAATCGTTGTCAACTACGAAACTAGTTGTCAAAACGACTCGAACCAAATGGAAATAACATTTTGATCGCTACAAACGATCATCAAATTCGCCGAAAACAACAATTGGCGTAAAAAATGTCACGGCTTTTGACGAGAGTCGCGGCGGTACTCGCTCGCGCGGACAGCAAAAAAGTCACCGATCGCAAGGTAAATCGCCGGTTCGCTCATAACCTCCACTCATTGTTTTTTTTTGTTCTCAATCCTATTCACACTTTTCCACAACGTTATCTTCTTTATCGTTTTTAGACATTTCTGCAAGACATGCAGGATATTTACGCGGACGAAGAATTCGTCACCGCAATCAACGAAATATCGGAAAAAAACTTCAACGGTCCTACGTCTTGGAACGAAATAATGGTTACCGTTCATCGAATCATTCTATCGGTATTCAATTATATTTGTACACAAAATAAAAAACAACAAATTTCTGTTGTGAACATTTTCTTGACCAGAAATCAACCATTGTTTTATAGGAAGCTGAGAAACAAGGAAGCAAAACACAGCAAAGCAAAGTGGCGGTGAATTTACAGAACACTTGTTGCGCTATAATGCTGAAAACCGTGAGTCTGGCAACAAGTACTCACACTATGTCTCTCAATTGTGCCGATCTCATCGCCATGATGTTTCAAATACTGGACAACAAAATTTACGAAACTTTTCAAGAGACGTATATCAATATTCTCGTCAATCACATTCTGGCAAACAAGTCGTACAGATCGGAAATAACCGGCGAGCAATGGCTGGAGATTCTGAGGCTCAGCACAAAGATGTATCGGCATTGTTCCGACGTTTCTAAAAGCGTTGCTTTGGAATCTGCCAAATTGGCTGTACAATACGGATGCTTGCAGTCTCATTTACTGCTCGAAGTCAAGAAATTGTTGCCATTCTTGGGTAATACATAATTTCATTTTATCGACTATGCAACCCAATAGAAATCAAAGTTCAAAGTTCAAATTTCGTTTTATCTTCTTGCTATTTTTTGGGATTCTTTTTTTATTTGCAATTATAAGTTTTCTTAGAAATCTCTTGAAGAGAAATTGTCTGAATTTTTCTATGAATTTATGTTTTTCGCATTTGAGAGGTCATTGAATTGGGCAGTCACTTTTATTTAATCAAATCTGAGAGAAAATAATCCGCTTGGAATTAAAGTTGTTTTTTTTTTTTTTTCAATACAATTTGATACAAGAAAATTGGTTGATACAAGTATTTAAAAAAACCGTCGATCGTTTGTGTTCTAAATCTACAGAAATGATTTTTTTTACTCTAAGATTAGCTAAGCTAAGCTAAGCTAAGTAACGAGATTAAAAAAAATTCTGGAATTAACGTTTCAACATCATTGTGCAAAACTTTTAGAAAAAATCTACCAAGAGATTGGATCGGGAAAGGCAATGGTGCTGAAGCCAGTTTACAAACTGACTTACGTCGTTTGTCAGCAAATCGGCACGGAAAGTCGCATAGCATTGTGCGAGTTCAGTGAAAAATGCTTGCCGCACATAGTCGCCTTGGAGGGATGTCCGGAAAAATACGACATGATGTTGCTTCTGGTAAAAATTCATCATCCCGGTGGTGTCAGTACGAACGACGATGCGGCTCACGCCTGCAATTGGGAACTGTGGAAGAACATAATAAAAGGAATACACGCAAACATTATCAGAGACACGAGAGCTGAAAAACTTGCACCGTGTTTTTTGAAACTCGCATGCGAAGGTAATACAGTTCGATATTGATAATATTTTCGTTCTAATCATTGCTGTTTCATTTTTACTCAATTTGCTTGAATTACTCAGTTTACAGGCAAATTATGCAGGATTCGTCGTACGTGACGGACGGATCGTCAAATTGGCCGGAAGCGGATACCCAGCCACAAAAACGTCGACGTCTCTCGATGGCAGTGCAAAAGCCAATCGATATGTTAATCGAGACTAATCTCGATACCACATGGCCATTTATTCAAATACTCACCGTATTGTTGAGGAAATACCCCAACAGTCTTAAATCCGACGACTACACGGAATTTCTAAAGTCTGTGACGGAATTCGTCTTAGCGTCGCTCAACAGGGAAAAGATTCTGGACAGTTTATGCGAGTTATGCACGGTACTCGTTGAAAATGAAAAGGAACACTTTCTCGTCGGGGAACAAACCGAGAGCATCGGAGTTTGCTGGGAAAAAATATGGGATACGGTTCTGAGGTAAAACATTGCAAATATTAAAAATATCTTATGTGAAATACAAGACTAATAAATATAGTAAGTAATCCAATGAATTATTGTCAGAGATCAATATTGTTTATTCCAACATTTTTTATTGAAAATGAAACATTTTGAATGGCTAAGAGCATTTTATCTCAGATAAATTGAAGGAAAGAAATGTTCAATATTGCCGACACACAAAAATGTATATTTCAGAGCGCTAAGTATGAATCAGAATGAAGTTTGGGGCCACAAGCTTCTGCAGTCCATAATCGAGCATCGAGACGTTTTGAATTCAACGGCATTTCTTCGTCTTTATCTGACGAACGCTATAAGATGGTCATCATCGAGTGTCGAGACGTTGTTAAATTTTTGCAACTACATCCCGATGCCTTCCGAGTTATCGAGCGCCGGCGGTACATCCGGAAGACCCGAAACATCTGTAAGAGAATCGCTCGTTCGTTGGGCTCTCGATATTCCGCCTTCGAAATCATTTGTCGAGATACCGGCGGTGTCTCTGGCGAATTTGCTCACCAGTCTCGCGATAAAATCCTCGTTTAAGCAAGAATTTCGCGATATCGAGAACTTTCACGATTCGCCAAATCGACAAAAGATCGCAGCGATGGAAACTCTGGTGCGCAACTTGTTCAACGATCGCGAGGCAAAGGTCCTCCAGGACATCGAGAGATGTCACCTGACGCTTGAATTTCGTACGAATCTCTTGGATGAGTCAGACGAATCGAAAGCTACCAAACCGAATGTTCGAACTCACTACGTTCCTAAAGTGTTGGAGTTTCTCGTACTATCGCTTACCGAATCCCTGAATCAACGCATCACGGTGGAGAACTGCTATATCTTCATAAAGAGAATGGCCATTGTCGCAAAATTGTTATCAAATTGCGTTGAATTCAACGTTCGATCCGATCTTCAATATACGTGGCTAACGAATTCGTTGAAACACAGTTTCAAAGAAATGTCTT
Source organism: Cryptus viduatorius (assembly GCA_964006125.1). Classification (NCBI taxonomy): domain Eukaryota; kingdom Metazoa; phylum Arthropoda; class Insecta; order Hymenoptera; family Ichneumonidae; genus Cryptus; species Cryptus viduatorius. Next base: position 8,784,651 of record OZ023222.1, on the reverse strand, counting down.
CGTTGGTGATAACGATTGACGCCGTCAAATGTCCGTATTTGGTACACATCGTCGAGGCTCTCGAAGTTCTCTATTGCACGCGATATCACTGGAAAGTCGCCCAAATGATCGTTGAATTGTCAACGATGGATTTAATCAAATTTATGTACGATCTCATTCCAGAAGACAACGACGAGGAAGATCCTCCGGACGACGGTCTTTCTCAATGTCTATACGTTCGGCCGCGAAAATTCAGCGTCCCATCATTCTCAAGCAATGATCTTTCGGAGTCTTGTCGCGTGAAAAATTCCGCCCACAAAATTCTTACATATTACTGTTGCGCTTGGATCGGCGAAGATATGTCCATCTCGCAGACGAGAGTCTTTAAGAATGTAATGAAAATCGATATTTACGAAGTAACGAGTACCGCCGATCTTCGAAGAGCATTGACGATTCTCAAGGTTTTCGGATCGTCGGAGAAGCAACTGGTGACGAGCGACGAGTGCCTCGATAGGTCGATTACGTTCCTAAAACAACTCTACGATTTGCGACCGAAAGACGAGACCGCCGTCCGCGGTATTTCGAACGTTTTGCCGCACTTCTTCAAAGCGGCTCTGTATCTTCGTCGCAGCGTCGACGATCTCGTGTCGATCGCGTGCGCGATACACGAACACGTGATCAGCGAGACTCCAATTTTCGGGCCACTCGTTCAAGCGGATTTCGTCAGATGTTTGGCTGAAATTATAAGTCTCGATCCACACGCAACATGGCAACTTCACAGTTTCGCCGAACCATCACCGATCACCAACATTCTACTCGTGTACATCACCAATCCTTTTTATGTCGTAAGATTGGAGGTGATTCGCGCTCTTTACGTCGTATTTTCCTCGAAAGATCTCGATGTCCCTTGGAAATTGAATTACTTCAAAAAAGTCAAAGACGCCGTGGGGAATCTTTTCATTGTCGACGCACTGAACGACGTTACCGAGAAAACCGACGAATTGCTGACGCGAACTATAACGGCGATGCATATATTCGCGGCGATAATTCGGGCCAACGAATTTCTTCAGAGTCGAGCGCTGCTCGCCGCCATAGAAATGTGCGTGCGAACAGACGAAGATGGAGCGAAAACAACGACGCTGAAGAAAGCTCTCCTCTCGATAACGCAAAACGATGCCGAGCAGCGCAGATTGATAGAAACAAATTTACACTATCTTATCTCGCAATGGTTCAAGGTCAATAATCCTCTGCATACATTTCCTTGGATACTCGCGGACTGCGAGTCGCTGGAGGATTTCTCGCGAAAGTACATCGAAACACTGGTGACAATAAAATTGGAAAGACGAGAGTTCGAACATCTGAAGATATTGTGCACCAATCTCGATGTATCTTTCGAAAGGACAATAGAAAACTCGTTTCCATCGATAATGGCATTGCTGCTGTCAATGAGCATCGATGACGAGCCGTTCGAGACTTACGGCAGAGAGATGTACGAGCGTTTGCGCTCGAATTCCGGCGAATTCGAACGCGTGAGAAATTTTAACGATTTGCTGCAAGACAAACTTGCCGACGTGATTGTCGATTTAGTTAAGAGACTTCACGATCAACAACACTTCTTTACGCTCTTCGAGCTTCAGGTGTTTTTACCGAAACTCAATCCACCGAATTTCAACGCTGAGACGATTCGCCGCTGTCTTCAATGTCTCAAGAATGATCTTCCGGTCGATGGAAAATCATTGATCGAGTATCTCGTTACTCGCAGACCGAGCGTTTTGCAGAAAGTATTGTTGACTCTGATCTGCAATGTTTACGAAGTCAATGGCACGGACTACAAGCTTCAAGCTTTTCATCAATACGCCTATTTCTACACCAGCGTTATCGAAGTATTACCGAAGCCTTACTTCGATCATATGTCCCTCTACATCGTCAGGGACGCGAGTCACTCGCTTCTCGCGTTGATAAAGGAAGAAACAAAACCACTGTCCGACATGGCGTGCATTTACTTCACTTTGTTTCTGAGAACTTCACTGCCCTTGAGATCGAGCGAAATAAAAGAAATATTGAGTTTCAGTGTCTCGTCATTAATACCTATTATTCAAGGCGGCAAAGTACCGGGAGCAATGTCGATCCTTCGCTTCTTGATGATCGATCAGAAGAGGGTCCTCGGCGATGCGATAGAAAAACTCGATTCATTCCCAAACGAACAATCTTTCGAGGAGATCAAAAATGTTCACAACAGTTTGAAATATAAGGGAAACAGATTGTACAGTCTCGACGACGAGATCGAACATTTTTTGAACGCTATACACGAGAAAACATTAAGCTGCAGTCTCGAGGGTCTGTCGCACGTGAAGAATCAACTTTCGACGCGAAAAAACGAACTGCGAGATATGTACAGTAAACTCGAACGTTTACGAGGTTTCGCCGAAGATTGCGCTCAGAGCACTTTGCACAGATTGGTCTACAAACTTGTGCAACTAACAAGATCCAGCAATGACGATATATCGTTGGAGGCTGCAAAATGTCTCGGCGAACTCGGTCCCGCCGATCTCACGACAATGATTCTTCATCCGGAGAATGGATACTGCAAAGAAACACTCGCCGAGCAATCCACGCTGTTAACGGTGAAAGATGTGAGTCACTTGGCCGATTACTTAATTGAAAGTAACATGGAGTTGAAGAAAGCATCTTCCGATGCTCTCTACGCAATTTTTTCCACTACTTGGGGACAAGAATTGTTAAAGAAAGATTCGTATTCGGAACAATTCGGTCGTATCAGCGATCACGTCTATCCTTTCATTACAAAAAAAGCCTCGAGGGACAAAGAAGTTCTCGTATACTTAGATCATTGGACGAGATACGTCTATTCGGACAACGATCTATGGACACCGGCGAGCCACGTAACTTACTCGTCGTGGATAGTCAACATATCGTGCAAATTGCTCGATTGTTTGGATAATGTGTGCGCAACGAGCTTGAAGCCGGTTTGTCGTCTGAGTGTCGAGTTTTGCGAGAGTCTGATGCCGCGGCTCGTTAATTATATGTTACGACGAAATCACAATATCGTTCAAGATGTTTACGCCGTTATCAACAAATTTTTCGGATCTCTTTACGAGTCTATAAACGCGACTGAAAAATCGATGATTCTTTCTGACAGTCCCGTTAAACGGGACGTACCTCGCAGCTACGAGTGCGTAAGATGCATGTTGAACGTCGTAAATTTCATAAGGATACAGGCGATCGACTACGCGCCACTGGCAGCCGCCGATTTGGATTATCTGATGATCGCCAAAGCTGCGCAATACTGCTCTGCATACTTCACGTCTGTACTCTATGCCGAATTATGGTGCGAAAGACTTCTTCGCGACTCGGACCTTCTTATGGCCAAAGTACCCGGCAGTTGGATCTCCGCGATCGATTGCATATGCGAATCCGATCCGGAGAACGGCAAATTATTACAAGACATCGTCCGAGAGGCTTATCTGCATATTGGCGATCCGGACGCGATTTACGGATGTGGAATGTCCCATCTTATCGATTCGTCGTTCAGGACACAGCATTACATTCATCTGAGACAATGGGACAAAGTTATGCTCGCTCACGATGTTGATATGAGCTGCGGAAGCACTGCTTCACGCGGTAAGCATACATTTTTTTTTTGTCATTTTTTTTCCCGCTTCATCCTTTCTACTTGCAAGCAAAGATTTAAAGTATTTTTTAAACGGTCTGTGCATTTTTTTACTTTCGGCCGCAAATTCTGAAAGTATATAGAGGAAAAAAATATCAAAACTATCGAAGAAATTTAATTTTATCGTTTTTTTTCTTTTGAATTGAAACGAATTTGTATCATAGGTATGCTGAACGCGCTGCAACAATCGGGACTCCAACATCTTCTCGGCCGTACGATAAGCACTATAAACAGAGATGTAGAAAAAATCGATGACTTTATGTACGAAACTGCATGGCGTCTCGCGGACTGGAGTATCATAGATCACCATCGAGTGGTCGACACTTTAACGGACACATCGACGAATTTGAATAGCGTAAAAAGTGCAGATTATCACGCTTCGCATTATCGCGCTTTGAAGTGTCTCTGCGACAGCGATATCGTCGGTTTAAAGAATGCCGTTGACAGCGGTCGCGCCAGCGTTGTAAAATCACTGCGTAACATGAGTTTAGGTAAATAATGCATTTCACAACACTATTCATCGCTATCCAAGAGATTACAATACGAAACTATTATTTCAGAATGCAGTCAAACGGTCTATCCGATACTTTCGCAATTGCAATTGCTACGAGAGATCGAAGAATTCGCACCGAAAAAACCCAACGAGTATGGCGAATTATTCGACGCGTGGAATTCGGAAGATTTCATTAACACGCACGACTTTCAGTACGTCGAGCCGATCTTGTCGCAGAGACTGGTCATGTATCGTACGAGAACGTCCGGTTTCCCGAACTTAACTATAAACCGCGCGATGATTCACACTCATTTGGAAATCGCCAAAATGGCCGAAAAACAAGGATATTTTCCCATAGCAGCGCGTTCTCTTGGTAAACACATTGTCAAACATCGCTTTTACCTTCGAGACTCATGATTAATGCCATAACTAATTTTTGTTCCTTTTTTTTCCTTTAAGATACACTGGCAAAAATGAATGATTTATCCAACCACGCGCGCGATCAGTTGACTTATCGGGAAGCTGTCCTTTCCTGGAGGCGTAACGATCAAGAACTCGGACGTTATCTTCTGAGAAATTTGATTACAAAATCTCCGGAGGATCTGAGTTTGCGCGCCAAGAGTCTGCGTGTCTATGGCAACTGGATGGCTGAAACAAAGTCAGAAAATCCTCGGGTATGTAGTTAAAATAAATAAACGTTAAATTAAATATCAACAAAATGGATATTGTTTGAAAAAATGCCATTTTTCTGAGCCGCAAATTTTTTTTCGACTTTTCACTTTTTTTTCTTGCAGGCGGTTATACAAAAATACTATAACAAATCGATAGAGACAAGTTTTAGTATAGACGAACGTTCGTCGTATGACAACAAGAATTTGACCGATGCTCAGGCGGATCTCGCGCAATTCGCCGACGCACAGTATCAGCAGATAATCGAATTCATGAAATCATCGCAATACGAGAGTCTCGTCGAATGCGCGAGATTGCAAAATGCGCCGGAGATTAGCAACGTCCCTTCGGGAAGCGGAACCGACGAGAGACGAGCGATGTTAAATAATCAGAAACAGATGATCCACGACGCTGACGAATTGAAGGAAATAAAACGAGAGAAACAAATGTATTTCGTTTTGGCAGCACGGTGAGTTCGATGTTCTTTGTCAGTTTCCTTCGTGGATCGGACAATTCAAATATAAAGAACATATGACACAAGAAAATTTGAAACAAAAAAAATTCACGTCGATACTTTGCGGTGCAGTTTCTTTGATATCGCAGATAACAATGTATCAAAAACATCCGTATCGATGAGAGACACAGCTTCAGGAAGGGAAGGCGCCGTTTTTTCCTTTAAAAACTAATTACACTTTTTTTTCACAGCTATTATTTAAAAACTTTGCAACATGACTATCGTCACGATCTGCTGATATTTCGATTCGTATCATTGTGGCTTGACGACATGCTGAACAAAGAATTGAACGAAGTTCTCAAAAATAGTCTCTCGAGAGTCGCGTCTTACAAATTCGTTACGCTGCTTCCTCAACTCGCACCTCACATGAGCAACTCGCTTAATGATTTTACTTTGAAAATCAACGACCTTATCGAGCGATGTGCCACAGAACATCCGCATCACACGCTGCCGGTTTTGTTTGCGCTGAAAAATACTCACAAAGATCAAGAATTTCAACCGGTGGAAAAGGGATCGCAGAGAAGAAAGGATAAGACACAAGCGGAAGCGCGTGTCGTCGCGGCTAATCATTTGATCTCGAAACTCGCAGATTCGCCGATTCGTCCGATAATACAGGAAATGAATCAATTGTCAAATGCTCTTATCATGTTGGCATATTACACAGTAACCGACTCTAAGACGAACAAAGGTGAGGTTCAGAAACCACAACTCCTCTGCTAAAACTTATTACGTTCTATCGCTATTTGTTCGTTTTTGCATCCAGAATTTGATTTATGATTCGTAAATCTTCTTTTCAGTCGATGTTTCTTACAATATACCGAGAAATCAAGCGATAACGAGAATTCGAAACTATGAACACATAAACGTTCCAACTATAACATTGGACGTGAGACCGAACGGAGATTATACGCGTGTGATCGGCGTAAAAGAATACGCGAAAAGCTTCGAGATTCCGGGCGGAATCTCCGCACCAAAAAAAATAATTTGCGTCGGTACCGATGGAATTCAAAGAAAACAATTGGTCAAAGTAAGAATCCAATTTTGTTCGTTTTTTATTGATGAAACAATGAATAAGAAAACGCTCCAACATTATATTGTATAGTCTTCGCAACATTATTCTGAAGAAAAATATTTTATTTCGCTAATTTGAAACTAACAAAATTTTTCACAGAATTCTACAAATTATACATTTGTGAAATACACAGCACTGAAGTTGCTTATGTTCCCCGTAATGAACTTTTCAGGGTCGCGATGATCCTCGGCAAGACGCTGTTATGCAACAGGTGTGCACAGTGATGAATTCGATGCTGAAAGCGAGCAAAGAAACAAAACGAAGAAAATTGCACATCAGAACGTACAAAGTAAGAAACGTTTTTCTGTCCGTTGTAAATCTGAAAATGTTGAGTTTATTTTTTCAATTGGGATCGCGTTGCCAAATGTTGATTTCTTTATCATTTTACAGATTGTGCCGCTGTCGCAACGATCGGGAGTCCTGGAATGGTGCGAAAATACGTTACCGATATCAAACGTTCTGTGCGGTTCCGAAGGAAAACCCGGTTTGCACGCCAAGTATTACCCGATGGACTGGTCCGTCACAACATGCAGAGGAAAAATGCGTGTAAGTTTCATTAATTTGACTAAACGATTCTGATTTTTCTTGTTTGTGTTGTACCCGAACCGATTAACTAGGGATTTTTTTATCAGGATGTTCATACAGCCTCGATAGACGCCAAACTGAAAGTCTTCCTGTTATGTTGTAAAAATTTGCATCCCGCATTCCACCACTTCTTCATGGAGAAGTATCCATCTGCGGAAACGTGGTTCGAGAGAAGATTGGCCTATACTCGGAGGTATACTACGCTTTTGCATGTTTTTATTTGCCAAATATATGAAAAATTATGAAGACGACGATTGAATAACGTTAATTTTGCTATTATTTCAGCGTCGCTACAACTTCGATGGTCGGATATATGCTGGGATTGGGCGACAGGCACTTCAGCAATATTCTCATCGATCAAACAACTGCCGAAGTTATACACATCGATTTCGGTAAAAATATTTACATTTATTTTACAATTCCGGATCGTTAACAGTAAAAAATACTAAAAATATTTGGATTTCATACTAAACACGATACGCTTTGGGATTCTAATTAAAAGTAAATTAAATCTCGAGAGTTCTTTATCGGCCGGATATCGATACAAAAAATGGGATCAGTTCACATTTATGTCTTGAATATTAAATTTTTCAATAACATTATGCCGTGATTTACGAATTATTATGAAATATAATTTAAGAAAATCAAAGGACAAAAAAATTATCTCATTCAATTTTTTTAAATTCTCAGGTATCGCGTTCGCTCAAGGAAAAGTATTGCCAATACCGGAAACAGTTCCATTCCGATTGACCCGCGATATGGAAGTAGCTATGGGAATCTGCGGTGTTGAGGGGGTAATGAGACGCAGCTGCGAGGAGACCGTAGCGGTGCTCCGCGATAGACGAAAGATTTTGATAACGTTGCTTCAAGTGCTTCTCTACGATCCGCTATTCTCATGGGCCATAACACCGGTAAAATCTGAAGAGAGTTGCATTGGGGGGCATCGATACGGCGGTCGAACTACTGGAGAAACAAGTAAGAAAATGAATTCACCATGAATTTAACTGTGACAATTCCTTTAATATAATGTTCCAAAAGCAATGAATAAAATTGATTTTTTTAAATTAAATTTTTCGATATATATAAAAAAAAAATATATATATATATATAATTATAACACAAATAAATAATAGCATTTTCATGATGACAAAAAAATAAACGCGATAAAAAAATAATAAAAATGATTTTTTAAAAGGTCCAAAGAAGACGAATAAAATTGCTGAACGAGCTTTATTGAGAATCGAACAAAAGCTTCAAGGTACCGAGGACGGTCTGGTATCGAGTATTCCCGGCCAAGTTGAACGACTCATTCAACAAGCACGAGATCCTTTAAACCTCTGCCGTATTTTCCATGGCTGGCAGCCTTATCTGTAAGCGCCATTCATCCTTTCTGTGATAAACAACGCGTCCCGCAGACGTTCATACAAGGCTTTCCCGCCACGTGACGTTATTTGCGAGTCGCCATCCGTTGCGGCTGCGGGGTCGTTTAAACCAGTGAGTTAACAATAACAATAAATTAGATAATACGCTGCGTTTGTCTCGCGTGATCTGTCGCCGAAGACTATACGCTACAGCTACAGTCGATAAACTGATGTGTAGACGCAATTTTATTTTTCCCGCGCCAATTAATTTAAATTTTTTTCATCGTCGAATTTTTTTTTTTTTACTTTCTCATAAATCCTAATCTGTTTCGTGTCTCGGAAAAAAATTTAATCGTTTGACATTCCTTACAATTCAGCGATTCCTGTAAAATCGTTGAAAGTACGTAATCGCGTATTTCAGCGGTAAGTTTCCATTTTTTAACCGATCTTAACAGCAAAATTTTGTTTTCATTGTTCAGTATACCAAACAAATTTGTAACTTCGTCCAATACATGTCAATGTTTTCCGGTAAAATAACATGTCGACTGAATGGAAGATTTGTGGTGTCTAATGAAAAACTTAAACATTCGATTGGTATAACACGCCGAGGCGTGACTTTTGGTACCAATGAGCAGAGCTCGTATGTGGTATGCAAACCGCGTTCCTTCGTGTTGTACTTTGAACTTAAAACGGAAGATCGAAGGACAGGAAGCCGATTTTCGTTGTTGTTATCAACTTTCGTTGTTCCTTTCCTACGGGTGTTTGCAGAGGATTAATATATTACTCTAAAAAAAAAAAAAAAATACGTTGTTGTGTCCCAAGATATTTTTTTCAACGACAGTTTATCTTGTACTTGTATTTCCGTTATTAATGTAGTTGATACTTCAGAATTAAGCCAAATGAAAATCAAAAGCTGTTAAACTTATTAAGGTTTTTTATACTTATGTAAGTAATCAATATAAAGACGTCACATTGTAAAAAACTGCAACTTGTAAGATAAAAAATCTGCATAAGCAGTTATATTAATAGCCATCGACCTTGACAATGTACAATCGTCGCTCGTCGAATAAAGATTATCTCTTATTACAAACTTCTTTGTTGATCCTGTATAATCACCGTCCACGTGATTCCGACGGAGCAATCATTCGATTTGACTATTTAATTTAAGTGTTTCTCGGTAAGGAAATCTTAATAACTATATCCAACGGGGTTTTCTAGTCAATTTAAAAGTTGTCATAATATAATTGATCGCTTCGTCTATTTGTGACGGTACAGTATTCGTGAGAATTCGTGGGAAAACCTGTGACGGACGATGTGTCATGTGATTTTCACATATTTATGCGAGTTACGACCTTTGGATATTTAGCCGTTGATATTTTCATCGATAATATACTGCCAACTGGATAATGAGAAAAAAATATGATGGGCGACAGTCCTTATTTAGTTCTGACTTCGTGAAGCGCATCTACTTTTCCGAGAAGAATCTATCGATGCGTTTACAACGATAGTGACTTATTTCGCACTCTGCGTATATACGATCTTTGCGAATAATTTTGATCAATGAATGAAAAAAAATGCAACTACACCTATGCGGCATTTTTGTGCGTTTTTTTTTTATACATAGTTTGTACGGCCGTGTGAACTAACATGTAATTATTCCTGAGTGTTCAACACTATTCTCGTATCCCCTCTTGTATACCCGAGAATAAAGATCGGCGATCGTATAAAAACGGCTTACAATGCACAATGCGCATCATTGCGAGTCCAGCATCCGATGACAATGGATACTCGCAACTACTATAAAATGTTCGCTCTCATCGGGCTTTGTCTGAGTTTCGCGTTTTTTGTCAGCGCCAAAAAAGGTGAGTAGCTAAATACTCATATTTCGAAGTTAACGATTTCACCGTCAGGTTATCATTTTGGGAAATATCCGATTTGTTTAGTTCCGATAATTATCGGCAGCAACACTTGTGTTCATATTGCTATATACAAAATTTCGACGAATCAATTAGAGTCAATTTCACAGTTCGCCGAAATGCGAGATTTAAAAATATACTTTGGATACGTTGGAAATAGGCATTATAAAGATTCTGCTGTTTCTGCAGAAATCTCTATCAGTTATCTTCTTTTTCTTTGATTATATTTTGTAAAAAAAATTAAGATACAACGACAATACTAAAGAAAGACACAGTCAGAAATTTGTAGATATCGGTGAAAAATTAATTTTTATTTTACGATCAAACAATTACGTTACGATAATTTTATGAATTAAGATTCCGAGTGTCCCGGTCCGACGAAATACTATGAGGATGTCGGATGTACACCGGTTTTCAAGACTCCCGAATCCAAATGCCCGGAGAAATATAATTGCGATATCTTGAAAGATGTTCCCGAAGATAAGTGTTTCATAAATGGACATACGTACGAAATTGGCGAACCGTTGAGTGAAGACGATGCCAATCCCTGTAACATCGGTTGTTTCTGTTCGCAAAGTTATAGAGGGTCAGTGAAACAAAAAAAAATGATAATTAACAGTAAAACGAAACAAATTCGTATCAATAACATCGATTAGTTCAGTGGATTAACCGTTTATCTTCTGTTTCAAATAGCCCGCAGTTTCTCTGCGCATCTGTCTCTTGTTACTATTATGGACGAGTCGGTTGTTATCAGAAACGCAATGCAACTTCCTGTTGCGGCGGTCCCGAAATTTGTCGTGAGTTATCCTACGAACATTTCTAATATTTCGAAGATGCGTAAAGCAAAAAAAATTAACTTATCGTATATGAAAACAGAATTAAAATGATTAATAAACTTTTAACAGCGGACGAGGAAGCGGATCGCGCGACTTGTTCCGTCAATGGTAAAATTTACAGAGACGGTGAACACTTCCGGCCTGAAACGGAACCGGAAAAAGATTGTTACTGCGGTGAAGGCTATACCGGTAAAAATAGTTCCGCTTTACTATTGAAAATGCAATTGCACTTTGCAAAAATGAGAAGAGAAGAAACGATCCGAGTTATGTATTTTTTTCAGGCGAAAACATCGAACCGTTCTGCGTGACTCGAAAGACTTCCACCTGTGAAGTTTGGTTAAACAATCTCAATGAAATCCGAGAAGGTTGCGTTCCCACGTACAACGACGATGAGTCGCAAGAAAGGCACTGCACCTCAGATTTTCGCTGTCGTAAGTCTAGAAAACAATTGATCAATTTTCGGCAATTCCCAACTGAATAACAGTTTTTTTTTTTAATTTTCGATGGGCGAATTGCGTAACGCGTATTTTCCATTATTTTCCAGCGGAGCCGGGAGATTCTGTACGTTCACCTGATTCCGCCGATGATTTGATACCTGAACCGCCTACAGATCCGGGTAATTATGATTTTATATGTTTTACTATAAGAAGCTAATGGACATTTTATCGTCACAGCGATCTACATAAACGATTTCGAAAAATTCCAGATATGCAATGTTCTTTCGGAAACTTGACGTTGAACGTTGGGGATCAACTCGAGCATTCAAACGACTTCCGTTATTCATGCATGGAGTGCGTTTGCGAAGTACCGCCCGTTTTAACGTGTCGTCGTCTTCCATTTCAAAAGTGTAACAGCGGAGGATATCCGCGGCCGTATCCCGTCCCGTATCATCATTTTGGAAGTGGAGGTCCAATTCATATATCTCCGGCACCAATACCACCTGTGCCAGCAGTTATGGCCGTTTCATAAACAGTGACATTAACATCTCATCAAACACTTCGGGATTGCGAACGAATTGATGTTAAAAATAAATACTCTGTATTAATAATAAATACAATAAACAGACGTTGTCATCTTTGCGACGAGTGAAAATTATATATATTGCACTTTCCTTGCGTTGTATTTTAATGAAATTGTCGCCATCAAGCGCATTTATCTTTTCCTGTTTATCTGCTGCTGTATATAATTATATATACTTATAATGCATCAAAGTACATTAAAGAGGATTTCCAAAGAGGACGTTTTCTCTTCCAGTTTTACACTACTGAATATTTTTTTTCCCGTAATTATTATCTATATTTCGAGCGAAGCTACCATAAGATTTTCCGAGCACATTGCCAGAATCAGTGCAAAAATGCGGGCGAATGGCCGCCATCAACGTGGGACAAGTATATCGATGACGCGCTCGGTGACGTTGGTCCCAACGGGGAAGTACTTACTGTGGGAACAGATGTATATACTTGTCACGCAACGACTACGTCGTTATAACAATAAAAAACAGTACAACACAATGCACTGCAGTCGGACTTATAATCCTTGAAATATGTCGATTACTAAATAACATAATAAGAATTTAAGGCCCATTATTAAAAATTATGCCGATAATGATTTTTCGGCTATTTAACGATTGATATATATGTATCGTACATGTAGTGTCGATTGCAAAAAAAATTAAGAAAAAATTTTCACTTTCCTTTCCCATAACTTTTTTTTTCAGATACTTACGAACATTTTTTGTAAAAAAAAAACATTCCTTTACATTTTTTGTAAAAGGAAAAGGATGAGGCTTTCGAACCAATAACCAAGTTAGACGGACGGAACAAATCGTAATACATGCCGCCATTTTTGCAGCATCTGCAGACTCTTCTGTAATAATTGCGTCATGTATTCGCTTCTGTGCCGTCTGTCTACCCGGGAAACAGGGTGTAATATCCCTTCCCGCGGTTTTATATTTCGTATCCCCTCTCTTAAATTCGAGAGATGCGATAAAGGCCGGTATAAGAAGAGGAGCGCCGTATTTCATTGCAACTCCAGCATCGATAACGATGGGTGCTTATAACTTCAAAAATACTCCCGCTTTTGCCGGGCTTTGCCTGTGTTTTGTTCTTCTTATCAGCGCTGAAACAGGTGAGTTAAATATCAATATGAAAATTACACATTTAAAGGCAGACTAACACTTGGGGAATCACTGAATTTGTTATGTTAGCGTTGACGTTGGCTGCAACAATACTTGTATTCGTATTCGACGATGCGGTATAGCGCTTCAACACCAAATACTTCTTTTAAAGTAAATTCTTTTACGAGACTATATTGTGTCGGCTTTCGTCAATAAACCGAACGTTCATCTGAAAATCGATAATTCTTACAACAATTATCGTAAACGAGAAATTCCGAGGAATCAATTGCAGACGAGTAATGAAGTAATATTCTTGATTTTGCAATCGATTTTTCAATATTCACACTTAAATTTTTATATATGAATTTTTGACTGTTTTGAATTGTTCTTTCTATACCAAATTTTAGTTATTAGAGTGTTTTTTTTCATTTCTTACACGCTGACGTTAACATATTTTTAGTGATCAGCCGATCGCGTGTGTTTTACGATCATTTTTAACATTATAGATATTTCGTGTCCGGGTCCGACGAATTACTATAAAGAAATCGGATGTACACTCGTTTTTAAAAGATCCGGGTCCAAGTGCCCGAAAAAATATAATTGCGATTACTTGGATCACTTACCTACGGACAAGTGTTTCATAAATGGTCACACGTACAAAATTGACGAACAATTGAGAAAGGAAGACGCGAATCCCTGTGACATCGGTTGTTACTGTTCTAAACGTACCAAAAGGTCAGTTTATCAAATTCTATACTTCGAATTGACTGAAAAATATGCATCTGGACTCTTTTTTAGCTTAAAGAAACACTTTTTGTTTGCAATAGGGCGAAGTTCGTGTGCGCCGTTGTAGATTGCTTCTATCCGCAAACTCCTGGATGCTATGTAAAGCGTAACGCGTCATCGTGTTGCGGCGGTCCTGAAGTTTGTCGTAAGTATCACAAAAATGAAGACATAATGCAAAGAAGGTATTGAAAACTGATAAAAATGATACTAAGATTACACAAAAATTATTATCAGCTAAGAAGGACGAGGATCGCGCGACTTGTATCGTCGATGGTAAGAAGTACAGAGACGGTGAATTCTTCCAGCCAGCAGGGGAACCGAAAAAACGTTGTTTCTGCGGTGAAGGATATACCGGTAAATATAACATAATTTTTTTTTACTATTTAAAATTTTCAAAAAATCTGCGCAATTAAGAAGAAGAGAAACCAATCAATTGATATATTATATTACATTCAGGTAAAAACGTGGCACCATTCTGCGCGGACGTAAAACCCAACGCATGTGGAACAATGTTGCGCCGCAGCAATGAAGTACGAGATAAATGCGCTCCCATTTACCACTACACGGATTCGCCAGCAACGAATTGTCCAACAGGATTTAGATGTCGTGAGTAGATACAATGATCTGTTAATCTTCTGCCAGCTGCTTATCTCCAAAAATAATAATATACAGACCGCGAAATGTTTTTTTTTTCGCGGACTATATTTTTTTTTATTTTTGAATGTGTGATTAATCAACTGGTACTTCTATTAATTTTTTCCAGAGAACGCTAAGGATGTTGTAATTCCGGCGGTTCGCAATCCGTCCGACAAATCAAAGCGTCGCTGCAAGAAGCATAAACATTCGGGTAATTTTTTTTCATAAATCGCAATAATATGAATTACGATTCGATATATTAATATAATAAGATACCGCGGGATTAGTTGACAGTGAAATTTATATAATTGATTTTGTTCGATTTTAGATATGCAGTGCAAATTCGGAAATCTGACGATGAATGTAGGTGATGAGCTCAATCAGGCGACCAATTACGATTCCGTGTGCGTCAAATGTGTTTGCGAAGTACCACCAACACCAACGTGTCGACGTCTCCCGACTGATGTATGCGACCGTAGCAAACAGCCGAAATTCTAAAATTTCTGAAGTGTATTTCTTACAAAAATTGTTTTATATCTAAAAAAAGCGTTAAAAAAAAAGAAAAAAATTTAAGTTCCTTTGAGGAAAAATAAAACGGCAACCAAACGCTGTCATGTGATATCAAATAAAAATTAGGAACAGAATGACGGGAGTTATAGTAGTATAGCAGGTTAGCAGTTAAACTTCATAATTAACGCTTTTTCAATCGAAATCTGAAGCTTCCGTTTAAATTTTTTTCTCAAATTTTTGCCGCCATGCGCACCCACTATTTTTCGATCATTTACTGTCTGCTTTACTCGAGAAGTTGTGTGTTGAAGAAAATTTTTATTGTAATTAGAAAACATCGAATAATTGTTTCTTCTACAGCATATTAACATTCATCTATAGAATAAGCAGAATAACTTCTCGAATATGTAGTAAAATGGGAATAATCGCTCGGTTGAGGTTAGAAGAAATATATCGATGACGTTCGGTGCCGTTATCCGCAACAGGAAAGTCTCTATTGCGAGAATAAATGTAATATAACTCCTCGCAATTTCGCGACGCGAAGATGAAAAACCTCCACGCATCGTATTGTTACACGCAATAGTTTAGTAAGTATTTTAAAGAAAAAAAATGCATAATGAGATAGTAAAACACCTGAAGGGCGCAGGAAATATAATTTCATAATTTTTATATTAAATATTACGAAATACAAGTTTCTGATATCAAGAAATTGACATATATATCGTTATTCGAGTGTCCGCTGTAAATGAAAAATAAGAAGCAGAGAAAGTAAAAAAAAATCACTTAACTTCGTAATATTTTTTTACATAAACTATTTCTACAAGAAATCATCTGTAATTTGTTTGATTTTGCATAAAGACAACTTGGCAAATACAAGAAAAATATAGATAAGAGAATTGAAGGAAATAATTGCACATTTTTAGAAAATTAAATAGTCGTTGAAATTGAACGACTAAGTCGTTTTCATTGGTCAATATCCCGGACGCGTGTATCTGGTATCCCCTCTTCTATATCCAAGAGTGGCGTCAAAGGCGCTTATAAGAGCGCACGATGTGCGATGTATCTCTCAGCCTGACGCCGGCATCGACGATCATGGATCGTTTTAACTTGAGTAACTCTATCACTCTTACCGGGCTTTGCCTGTGCTTCGCTCTTCTAATCAGTGCCGAAGTTGGTAAGTTGTTAAATAACGAAATCAAAGGTACATTTTTAAAGGCAGATTAATATTTGGCGAAATTGGCTTATCTGCTTTCTTTTGCTGTATCGACGATGGCAACTACACTTGTATCTATATCAAGAGGCGCTAACGCCGCCCCGTATCCTTGAGCAAATAAAAACGATCGCGAGACGTCATAACATAAGCCGGTTTGGGCCGCGTTTGCCTCGATACACTATCGTGGAATAACCAATACGCGGAATCTGACCAAATTAAGTTATATTTAGTAGAGATTCACAGAAATCAATTAGAGAATTTTCAGAGTTCGAAAAATCGCTGGAATGTAAGCTTCGGAAGTAGCGCGCGGACCAATTAAGTAATGTGCACGTCTAATGGGAAATTAATTATTAAATTAATAAAATCCTAATTAAGGGGAAATTAATTATTAAAATAATAAAATCCTAAAGTTAGATCGATCGTTTTCAAGTTATGAAGAAGTTATAAAAGTTATAAAAGGTTTTTTTTTTATCAGGATTTCTTTTATTCTAACTTCGTTGTTCGAAAGAAACTTATGGTACACGATAATAAAAATAAAAGTATAAGAAGTTTATAATGCCGAAGTTTTTTCGAGGGTCAAAAGATCGCGTGCGCGTGTGTAATTATTTAAAAAATTCTAAGCACTCGTATTTGCAACTGTTTTTAATTGTTGATTCTTTTTTACCAAGTCTTAGTTTTTACAATTTTTTTGAAGGGCTAAATGATCCCGTGAGTTTTACGATAATTTTAAACATTATAGATACTTTCTGCCGGGGGCCGCGAATGCACTATGAAGAAATTGGATGTACACCAATTTTTGAGACGCCTGAATCTAAATGCCCGGAAAAGTACAATTGCGATCACTTAAAAAATCTGCCTGTCGACAAGTGTTCGATTAATGGTCACACCTATGAAATCGGCGAATTGTTGAGAGACGAAGACATGAGTCCCTGTCACGTCGGCTGTTTCTGTTCTTACAGTCCGAAAGGGTTAGTAAACCAAATCGAAATTTCGAATTAAGTAGTATAAGTAAATAATATCGAATTAATCGAGAAAATATGCAAGAAATAACCAATTACTTCCAATTGTAAACAGACCGATATTCAGCTGTGATATTGTGGATTGTTTACGTCCCAACGTTGGTATTATTGCTTTTCTACCCGGATGCTATCGAAAGCACAATTCCACAACATCATGTTGTGGTGAATTAGTTTGTCGTAAGTAATGTTACAAATATCTTTAATTTCATAAATAAAGCGAATAAAAAGTGGATATTATCTATCTGATCTATAAAAGACACAAAAATTATGTATAAACCTTAAACAGCTAAAAAGGACTCGGATAGCCCAACTTGTGTCGTTGATGGTAAAACGTACAGAGACGGTGAATTCTTCCGACCGGCAGCGGAACCGAGGAAACGTTGTTTCTGCGGCGAAGGCTACACCGGTATAAGCCTTTTTTTCCTGTTTTAAAATCATAATAACTATTTGCAAAATTGAGTTGATGAGAAATAATTCGATGGAAATCTTCTTTTTAGGTGAAAACGTGGAACCATTTTGCGTGGAAGCAAAGGTCGGCGCGACATGTCGCACAATGTTGCAGGGTATCAGCGAAGTACGACAAAATTGCGCACCCGTTTATCACCACACAGACTCACCATCAACAAGCTGTCCGATATCATATCGTTGTCGTAAGTATAGAAATTATATTTTCTAAATTTTCTGTCAATTGCATTACCGAAAGATTGATAATACGAAACTACATTTTCTTTTTTTTTTTTCACCAATTAATTTCTGATTAATCCGAAAACTTTTATTGTTTCCGAATGCAATACAATGGAATAGAATTGTTCCGATATTATTTTAATTTTTTTATAACTGATTTTTCTCATTAATTTTTTTAGAGAACGCTGGAGACGCGGTAATTCCAGCGGCTTCTAACCCATCCGATCGGACAGATCCTGGTAATTATGAATTAATAACTACTATTACACGATACAGTTAATTCGATGTATAGAACAATTTCTATAAACCAATTTGCACGATTTTAGATAAGCAATGCAAACTTGGAAATCTGACGATGAATGTGGGGGATGAACTCAATCAGAAAACTTATTACGACTCCGTGTGCGTCAAATGTGTTTGCGAAGTCGGACCGATACCAACGTGTCAACGTATTTCGTACAACGAGTGTAAGGTTACCAAGTAATCGAAATTCTAAAATTTCTAAGGCATTCCGGCTGCGAAAACCACATATAACGAGTGCCAATGTAGATATTGGCAATAGACAAGCAACGGAATCAGAATCTCAGGAGTTTCGCAGGAAGCGAAAAAAAACGCTGATAAAAAAAAATGAAAAAAAAAAATCAATCGATCGATTAAAAAATGGATGAGGTTCCTCTGCAAAATCAATGACAGTGTACTTTTACTTTAATACTTAAATAAAAATTACAATATACTTTTCCTTCTCAACATTATTTTTCACCGCCTTAAAATTGTACAATTCGTACTTTTCATTCCTCCGCAATCGCAACGTGAAGAAACGACGAACTTATAAATCGAAACCAATTCGCATCTTTCTTCGGAAATCACCGCATTTACCTGTCAATTCGTAATCTTCTAAAGCCGATAAACTACTTATGGTACTCGTAAATTCAATTATGAAGTTCCATAACTTATTAATACTCAATTATTACGGAATTGATGTAAGTATTGACTCACTGATTTACTTGTATGTTACGAATAAAAGAATAAAGAAATTTATTAAACGGGTCGCGTAAAGTTAAAAAGCGTGCGCTGAGCCTTGTCATTCTTCGATGTCCCACACTATCGAAACGCATGTCCCCTCTTTTTGTATCCGAGAGAGTAGAGATCGACGCTCGTATAAGAGGAGTTGGCATTGCACAACGTGCCTCATCGTGACTCCGACATCGAAGACCATGAGTACTCGCGACTTGTATAATACTCTCGCGCTCAGCGGGCTTTGCCTGTGTTTTGCTGTTCTTATCAGCGCCGAAACCGGTGAGTCGTTCAATATTAATATCGACGTTACATTTTTATCGACGGACAAACATTTGAGGAATCACTCGATTTGTTTAACTTCGAGAATTATCTATAACGACACTTGTATTTATAATTACTGTACACAAGAGATTCTGAGGAATCGATTAAAACTGTTTTCAAAGTTCGAAGCAATGCAGAATTTTAAACGAAAAATTTTGAATATATATCGGAGGTAAATAATTAAACAATGAAGCAATTCAACGCGAAGTTTAAATCAAAGTACGAATCAATACAATCGAAATACTGTTCGCGCGTATGTAAGTGAGAGTGAGTGTGAGTTTTTTGTTTTGTTTTCTACAGAAAGCTGTTGAAGCTATCAATGTTATATCATAACTTTGCTGATATAAAGGGTTAAAGGTATCCGCGAAGATGCAAACAATATGGCAGCACTATCTATAGTTATTTTGATAACGCTGACGATTCTTTAGAGGTCAAGTCATTGTTTGTACTTATTACGATAATTATTTGTATTCCAGATTCTTCCTGTTCGGGTCCAACGAAATACTACGAGGAAATCGGATGTACACCAGTTTTCAAGACTCCCGAATCAAAATGCCCGGAGAAATATAATTGCGACGTCGTCAAGAATTTACCTTCCGACAAATGTTTCATAAATGGTCATACGTATGAAATTGGCGAATCATTGAGAAAAGAAGATGCGAATCCCTGCGACGTCGCTTGTTATTGTTCGCAAGGTAGCGCAGGGTCGGTTCATCAAATTTTACCTATCAAAATAAACACAAAATATGCATCATTATCATTTATGAGATTCAAGACGTAACTCTTTATTTCCTGTTTCAAATAGGCCGGAGTTCGACTGTGCCGCTGTGGATTGTTTCGACGACCCGAGTCCTGGATGTTACATGAAGCAAAACGCAACCGATTGTTGCGGCAGCGTTGAAGTTTGCCGTGAGTCACATTGCCGATATCTTTCATATAACGATTGAGGATATATATAAAAAGAAGCTATCTATCGATGAAAAGATAATATCAATAATAGAAAAATTATAAATTGTTAATAGCTGAAAAAGAAGCCGATCGCCCAACTTGTGTCGTCGATGGTAAAACGTACCGAGACGGGGAATACTTTAAGCCGGCGGCAGAACCGGAAAAAAGTTGTTACTGCGGCGAAGGATACACCGGTAAAAATATTTTTCGTTTACTACGCGAAATACAATGTCTATTTGCAGAATTTAAACCCAAAGAAACAGTCTGATTTGATTCGTTTGTATAGGCGAAAACGTCGAACCGTTCTGCGTGTCTCCAAAGAATCCTTGGTGTGGAACACTGCTATATCATGCCAACGATATTCGTGCGAACTGCGTTCCGACTTATTACTACTCGCAATCGCCGAAAACGAGTTGCAGTCTAGCGTACCGGTGTCGTAAGTGCATTCAATGATTCGTATTTTTTCTGTAAACTACACATCCCGCAGAACAATATCAGGAAAATGTGTTGTTTCGAAAGTAAATGTTTTATCGATGTATTAGCTGTTTTCTTGTTTGAGAAGAAATGATTTGAATCGTATTTTGCGTTAATCTTCTTTAGAGAACGCCAGGGATGTTGTGATTCCTGTGGCGTCCAATTCTACCAACGAATCAAAGTCTGCCAATGAGCCCGCAGATCCCGGTAAACATAATTTAATTCATACTAAGATAATAATGAGATCGCATGATAGCAGGAATGCTATCTATGGATACAATTAGCATAATTGGTTTCATACGAATCGTTTTCAGATATGCAGTGCAAATTCGGAGATTTGAAGATGAATGTGGGCGATGAGCTCAATCAAGCGACCCATTACGATTCGGTGTGCGTCAGATGTGTTTGCGAAGTACCACCGGTGCCTACGTGTCAACGTCTTTCCGACGAAGAGTGCGACGTTACCAAGCATCCAAAATTCGACAATTTGTAAAACACTACTGTATAAAATAATTATATAAGACAATAAGACTCAGTGATACTCTCAAAATGAAAACGTATCAATGATAAATGACGAACTTTTGTAGAAAATATCGATGTTTTGGATTAATAAAACTGTCAATACAACAGTTCCTATTCTACAGTTTGCCAATCACAGGCGGTATGAATGTTCTTAAATTGTCAGATACTCCGCCAATTGAGAGTAAAGAAAAAAAAATTGTAGTCGAAAATAGTAGCAGTATAGTATATTCATTATTCTAATAGTCTAATAAGTTGCATTTATGAAAATAAAGAGAACGTTGCAGTATTGCGTATTAACATTTTTCATTTGATTTTACGATTATTGAGACGCAATATGAAACATTTTAAAAAAGTAACCCAATCGAATTAAACGACTTTTTTTATCGGTGTTTAATAATGTAATCGGATTGTTTTCTTTTTATAAGGATCAATTTATTGATAGTATTTTACGCGGCAATTTTTCCGACTGTCGATAACGGATTCCGGAAGATTTTTTCTTCCTGATAAAAATAAATACGATGTATCTGATCCGTGCAGACTAACCAATCGAACATTTTATGCAGTAGCAGTAGATACTAATGATTTTTAAATAAATTGGTCAACATAACTGATAACATTTAATGAGCGTAGGAAATCCTTGACTGGTGTTCCATCGATATCGTGACACAGATGTTAGCAATTTAAGTAGATGTACCTAATAATCGTAATAATATTCGACGTTTACGAATAAAATGAGAGCTCGAAGTTGAGTATATGCAATTGCATTGTAAATCCGCTGCAAATTTTCCTCTTAAAGTATCGATACCCAATTACTTCCCACTACATCGAAATCTAACGGTATATTATATTATATTTATATTATATCATAATTTTAATTTCGTCTGCCAAATTTTTTTTTAATTTTTATTATTTTTTATTAATACGGGGAAACATCTCTTCAATTCTTTGCAATTGTAGTTATTAGTATTCCGCGATTAAATATTGAAATCAAAATTATTATGTGGAACCGCATAAATTACGGATAAATATGGATTTTCGAAAATATAAACGAAAAAATTAGCATCTCACAGCCGAAACATTTTATCATCTTCAACATGCTAACTGACGTTTGGAAACAGGATGGTATTAATGCCGATAGCAGTTGACCTTGACAATGCATGCTACTTGAATACCAATCAGGAGTTTCCTTATAGATGCCCGTCGATCCCATATTTTTATCGAACGCACGTCTACGAATCTAATTATCATATCGGGATTGTCTCACTGTCTGTTATACGAGAGATATAAATCTGAATATATTCATTATTATTTCTAATTTATCGCCGATAAGAAAATACTTTTTCCTTAAATAATTTATACATTTATAGACTCAAATAAGCGAATACTTAATTGAAAATGGGTATTCGAATGATTCTGCATTTTTAATTAAGTGAGTTACGGCGCTCTGTTACTTAAGAGTTCACTGCAGTAACCTCATAATATTTTACGATTGTGTCAGTACGACGCTAAAACGGATGACCTGATATTACACAGATATGTTTATGATGCCCGGTTTCATTATACTATAATGTGAAGAATCTGCGGAAACAGATATATATCTAACCTCCTTGCAGTACGATATTACGATCGTGAGAAAAGGTGTCTTTGTTTTTTCTGTACAAAAAAAATTAATTAATGTTAAAATACACTGAAATATAACGCCGGCGAACACCGTAGCGGAAAACCATTAATGGACGTCCGGTAGTGCGGATAGTAAAATACAACAGTTACAATGATAGTTCTCAATAATGATACTCCGTAAGGTTAGATTACCCACAACGTAACGTAAGGTTAGATTACCAACAACATAGTTAGATAATTTTTTTTTTCTCAATATTCCAATAACAATAAATGCTTCAGAGCAGATATAGAAAAGTCTTATTTTGCGTTCGATCTTTAAGTGTTCCCGATGACCTCCGGCACAACATCGAATGACGCGTTAGCAAGAAACATACATTTTTACTCACAGCGTACACGTGATATTCGTGATGAGTATTCTAATCGGACGACAAATCCGCTCTGAACGAAGTGTTTCGATTCTTCAATGTCCCTCACTGTAGGATCCTTTATCCCCTCTCTCGCGGGTAGAATGGCGATCGGGGGATCATATAAAAGGAAGGCGCATTGCTCAACGAGACACATCGTGGTCCCGGCTTCGTTGACCATGTCTACTCGCAACGTAAATAATATTCTCCCTATCACCGGGCTATGCCTGTGTTTGGTTCTTCTCGTCAACGCCGAAATTGGTAAGTCGTTAAATACCCATCGAACTTCCACTCTCGCCGGCAACGCAAATATACTCTTCGCAATTACGTTTTCCTATGTCTCCACTCGTCTGTTTCAACATTTGTTTATGTAAATAAAATCCTCGCGAAATTTCATAATAACCATTGAAATGTTGGGTTGACATTGGTAATTATGACCGTCCAGACGATTGTGATAGCGATGTTTTCTTCAAGACAAACTATTTTTTATTTACGTTTCCTTCGAAAAATTTTCAATCGGCTTGTCATTTTTTTAACCGGTGGAACAGCTTTAAAAAATGTTGCAAACATCGCGATTTGTAAAGGATTTATTCAGGATTCTCTGATGAAACTTGTTTCGCAATCGTTTTTACAAATTCTCTTCCATTTTTCTTTGCATTTCTCTCACACGAAAGTGAACGATTATGCGATATAATTTTCGTTTTATAATTTGATTAATCGGAATTCAAGGTTGACGACTACTATGAAGAAATTGAAGGTCCATAAGTTTTTGAAAATTTCCGAATGCAGTATGAAATGAATAATTAAACAATCTATATTTACCCATTTACTAAAAGACGTTAAAAAAAATATATATATACATATTTTGTATATATTTGTATAATTCATATTTCGCATCACGCGTCAGGTGAGAATAATTCGCAAGTATCCATGTTATTATGTTGCCGAAGTTTCCTCGTGCAGACAACTTTTTCGTATGCACACCGTTACGATTTTTTTTTTTTTTTTCAAAGATGCCTCATGTCCGGGTCCACGACAGCATTATGAGGAAATTGGATGTACACCCGTTTTCAAGACTCCCGATGCAAAGTGTCCGGAGAGATACAATTGCGACCATTTGAAGAATTTACCAACTGACAAGTGTTTCCTCAATGGTCACGCGTATTCAGCCGGTGAACACCTGAGAGATGAGGACAAAAAGCCGTGCGACATCGGTTGCGTCTGCACATCAGGATTCGGAGGAGGGTAAGATCACGAAACATTGTACTTATTAATCATTCTGTTACAATCGATCTGTTGCTAAAACGATTTCTTATTTTGTACAAAAAAAGGATGCAATTCAGATGTGCAGCAGTCGATTGCTTTGCACGACCGGAACCTGGTTGCTACTTAAAGCGCAATGCAACTAACTGTTGCAGCGGTCCCCAAGTTTGTCGTGAGTATCTAAGATTTGTTGTAAATACCAAAGAAATTTCAAGATTAAAAACATCGAAGACCGAAATGAACTGATGTTTCTTTTTCAGCGACAAAACCGGAAGATATCCCGACCTGCGTTGTCGATGGAAAAACTTACAAAGATGGTGAATACTTCGAACCTGCCGGATCCCCGGGAACATATTGTTATTGCGCGGAGGGATACACCGGTAAATATTCAATTCCAATTTACTCTTTGATCGAAGAATACCTTCTGCTCACTTCCGTCGCGATTTATGCATAAAAAGAGATATCTCTTTCGAAATATCTCTCTTGACGAATTTGTCTCATCATTCAAATCTTTCTTTAGGCGAAAATGTCGCACCTTTCTGCGTTACTCACCGAAAGGACGTCTGTGGAACAATGCTTCGCCATGCCGACAGCGTTCGCCGTAATTGCGTCCCGACTTTCTATCACGGTCAATCGCCGCAAACAGACTGCAGCATAGCGTGGAGATGCCGTAAGTAAACATAATTATTGATAAATATTTCGAAAGCTGTAGTAATTATTAGATATTTATTAGATATGTGATTAAACGAATTGTTGTTGTTTGTTTTTCTCAGAGAATGTCAGAGATGAAGTAATCGCGCGTAACGCTGGGGAGTCTAAATCTGCAACTAGCGAACCAGCTAATCCCGGTAACTATAATTTTACATATAACTGCAATAATACAGCGGAAGTTTCAATTCTAAATCAATGTGGACAATCAATTTCGTGTTATTTCAGAAATGCAATGCAAATTCGGAAATTTGACGATGAACGTCGGAGATGAACTGAACCAAGCAACGTATTGGGATTCGGTGTGCATGAAGTGTGTTTGTGAAGTTCCACCGGTATTAACTTGTCAACGTCTTTCCGACGATGAGTGTGACATCACCAAGCATCCAGACTTTTCCGAGCCGCTTTAATGCGTATACTTTGCTATACAAACTATACGCGGCGTATGATGTACACGAACATGACAATGTATAATAATAAAATGTTAACAAGACACTGGCGTTGTAAAGACGAATCTTTGATTTGAAAAAAAGTATCGATTTTGAAAAAAATCACACATATTCCGAAAAGTTCGGTTATCGGTGATTTGCAGCCCAATTTTTTATTTTAGTAATTTTTTAATATTTTTGAATTCTCGTTATGCAAATTCAAGCTTTTCAGCATCTTGATATACTTGATTTTTGGCAGATTTTTATCTTATCGACGAGTGTCTGCAATTCTCTCGCAATCCTTTCTTAATTTTGGATAAACGTCAGGATCGACCAAAATATTACTTTAAATTTATCACAGAGACACAAATAAGCGAATAATTGAAAATCGGAAGTCGAATGATTTTCCATTTTCAATCACGTGAGTTACGGCGTTCTGTTACTTAAGAGTTTGCAACAGTAGCCTCACTATATTTTACGACAGTGTCAGTGCGAAGCAAAAACGTATGACCCGATATTACGCAGATATGTTTATGATGCTCACTTTCCTCGTACTATAATATGAAGTATCTACGGAAACTGATGTATATCTCACTTCTTTGCAGTACGGTATTGCACTTGGGAGAAAAATTGGCTTTGTTTCTCTTAGTATAAAAAAAAATGCATTGATGTTAAAATACACGGAAATATAACACTGGTGAAATTCCGTAGCGGAAAGACATCAACGGACTTCCGGTAGTGTATATAGACAAATACAACGATTATAAGGATAGTAGTCAATAATGATACTCCGTAAAGTTGGCAATAAATGCTTAAGAATAGATATAGAAAAGTTTTATTTTGCGTTCGAACTGTAAACGTTCCCGATGATCTTTGACAAAAACATCGCATGCCGCGTTAGCAAAAAATATACATTTTTATTCACAGTGTCTTCAATATCCCTCACTGTAGGATCCTTTATCCCCTCTCCCACGGATAGAATGAAGATCGGGGGATCATATAAGAAGAGAGCGCATTGCTCAACAAAACTCGTGATGCCGACTTCGATGATCATGGATACTCGCAACATGAATAATATTTTTCCTCTTATCGGACTATATCTGCGTTTCGTTCTTCTTGTCAACGCCGATATTGGTAAGTCGTTAAATATCAATCGAATCGGCACTCTCACCGGCAACACTAATATACTTTTCGCAATTTAGTTTTCCTATATATTTTCTCCACTTATCTATTTCCACTTTTGTTGGTGCAAATAAAATGCTGGCGAAATTTCATAACATCTATTCAAATGTCGGGTTAACATGGGTAATTATAGCCGTCAGGGCGATTGTGAAAGCGATTAATTTTTCAAGGCAAACAATTTTTTATTGAAGTTTCCTTCGAAAAATCTTATATCTGTTTGTCATTTTTTCGACCGGCGGAACAGCTTTAAAAAATGTTGCAAACATCGCAATTTCTAAAGAATTTATTCAGGAGCCTCTGATGAAACTTGTTGCGCAATCGTTTTTACAAATTATCTTTCCTGTTTCTTCACATTTCTATGACACGAAACTGTGTGATTATTGATATTACGGTGCTAAAGTTCGGTAAAAGATCCAAATGTCGTGTGTGCAGATCGTTGCGATATCTTCACTTTACGACTTGTTTCATCCGAGTTCAAGGTTGTGAAATATGAAGAAATTGAAGATTCAGATGTTTTTAAAAATTCTTGAGTGGAGTATGAAATAATGAATAATTAAATCATTTATATTTACCCCTTTGCTAAAAAACGCCTTTTTTTATATATATATTTTTATACTTCATGCATTGCATCATGTGTCAGCCGAGAATAATTCACAGCATTCATATTATTATGTTGCCGATATTTTCAATTTTTTTCAAAGATGCCTCATGTCCGGGTCCGCGAAAGCACTATGAGGAAGTTGGATGTACACCTGTTTTCAAGACTCCCGACGCAAAGTGCCCGGAGAGATACAATTGCGATCATTTGAAGAATTTACCGACTGACAAGTGTTTTATAAATGGTCACTCGTATGAATTCGGCGAGGAACTGAGAGACGAGGATAAAAAACCGTGCGACATCGGTTGTACCTGCTCTTCAGGGTACGGAGGAGGGTAAGATCACGAAAAATTATGCTTATCAATCATTTTGTTACAATTGATCTGTTGCAAAAACGCTTTTTTATTTTGTATAAAAATAGGCTGCGATTCAACTGTTTAATAATCGATTGTATGCTACGACCGCAACCCGGTTGCTACTTGAAACACAATGCAACTGACTGTTGCGGTAGTCTACAAGTTTGTCGTGAGTACAAAAGATTTTTTGTACACATCAAATAAATTTCAAGATTAAGAACATCGAAGACTGGAGATAAACCGATATCTCTTTTTCAGCGGAAAAACCCGAAGATCGCCCGACCTGCGTTGTCGATGGAAAAACTTACAAAGATGGTGAATACTTCGAACCGGCGGGAGATCCGGGAAAATATTGTTACTGCGGCGAGGGATACACCGGTAAATATTTCATTCCATTTTACGCTTTTATCAAAAAATGTATTCTACTCATTTCAATTGATACATCAACAGATATCTTTCTCTCTCTTTCTCTAAACGTCTCTCTTGAGGAATTTCTCCGGTCATTAAATTCTTATTTTTAGGTCAGAATGTCGCACCTTTCTGCGTCAACCGTACCAACGTCTGCGATACAATGCTTCGCAATGGCGACGATGTTCGCAATAATTGCGCCCCCATTTACTACTCCAATCAATCGCCTAAAACTGACTGCAGCGTAACGTGGAGATGTCGTAAGTAAATATAATTATTGATAAATAGTTCGTACGCTGTAAAGGTCTTGTATTTTTTTGCATAAGCAATGAAAATGTTGTTGAATTATTGTGTTTTTATTTCCCAGAGAATAGCAAAGACGCAGTCATCGAGCGTAAAGTTTCCGGAGAGTCTAAATTTGCAACTAGCGCACCAGCTAATCCCGGTAATTGTCATTTACTATGTCACTGCAAGAATACAGCCGAAGCTTCAATTCTAAATCAATGTGGATAATCAATGTCGTGTTATTTCAGATATGCAGTGCACATTCGGAAATCTGACGATGAACGTCGGAGATGAACTGAATCATGGAACCAATTGGGATTCGGTGTGTATAAGATGTGTTTGCGAAGTACCACCGGTATTAACTTGTCAGCGTCTTTCCGACGATAAGTGTGACGTCACCAAGGAACAGGATATCTACATACAGCGGGAATTCGACATATTTCTTTGATGCGTATACTTGCGTACGTTTGCTGCGCAAACGATATGCGCGGTATGAGAGATGTACACTAACATGACAATGGATAATGAATTGTTAACAAGTCACTGCGGTTGTAAAAACGAATCTTTGATTTCAAAAGAAGCCATACGAAGACAGACGAAGTATCGAAATGACGCGCGGCACTTACCCGGTCGGTAATGAAACTGGGTTCGCGAAATTCTTCGAAATGTTCGATGTTTTGGATAATCAGCTGTGACCAGTGAACTCCGGCTGTCTAGCAATGACCCACTTCGCCAATCGCAGTTTTTAATCCCGAAACATCAACAACAATGTTGGAGCGTCTCGGGATAATTAAACTGCGGGCATCACCCTCGCCCTCGTGATATCTTTAATGGTACTGATATTCGTGACGGATATTTCGTTCAACAGACGAATATTCCGCTCCGAACAGAGACTTCTCATTCCTCAATGTTTTCCACTGCAAGAACCTTTGTTCCCTCTCTGATGACCGGATGTCCATCAGAAATCGTATAAGAGGAGTTCACGTGTTGCTCGATATTATTCTTTGCGAAAACAGTTTCGAAGACAATGGGTGTTTGCAACTTGACTAATATCGTCGCTTTCATCGGGCTGTGTGTGTGTTTTGCTCTTCTTATCAATGCCAAAAATGGTGAGTCGAGCCATCGATTTAACCTTAGAACTTGCATTGCCGTCGGCATTGCCAATATACTTCGAAGTTTAAAATTTATCTTTGATGCTTTTGTGATTCAAATTCGTCACTTTTTTAAAAACCACAGCTGGATAATGAAAGCAATGAATTCGTTAGTGAAATGTTATCTAAAATCGCTCTTTTTAAAAAAGTATGTCGCTAAAAATTTTACCGACGTCCTGAACGCACGTTTCAAAAAGTCCTTGAAATGTCATGATTTTCAAATAATTTATGCTGTTTTCTTAAATTAAAATGCTACGCGATATGCGTTTTGTTAATTCACTTCCTTCGATCTTTAATATTTTGTCAGTTGGGAATAAATTATCGAATAAATATTCTTATGATGATATTAAACGCCAAATGCTTTCCTTATAGACAGACGCGCGACTATGATAATTAAATTAAAGATTTAAGAAAGTTTCTGCGCAGACGCGTTATAAAGTATTATGATACATTATAAACCTTAACATTTCCTCGTAGACGCACAAGTATAATAATTTTTTAAATTCAAGATAATTCTTGTTCGGGTCCCAAGAGATATTACGAAGAAATGGGATGCAAACCCGTTTTCAAGACCCCCAATGCTCAGTGCCCGGAACGATACGATTGCAGTCACATGGAGAATTTGCCGGTCGACAAATGTTTCTATAATGGTTATTTCTACGAAATCGGAGAACAACCGAGAGAAGAGGACACATTTCCGTGTAAAATTGGGTGCACCTGTTCGATGAAAATAGGACGGTACGTTCTCGGCACTGAATTTATCGAAGCGAAACAAGTCGATCGCGTTTATCTAATAACCAATTAAAAAGAATCCCGAAGCCAAAAAAACATTCAAAACAGTTTTTTAGTGATTCATTTTGATTTAAACACTTGAAAGTTCAACGATTGACACTCTTTTTTTTTAGTCATGTGTTGAAAAGAGCGGAATTTTTTTGCCCTTTGATCCTTTGCGGTGGTCAGTGGCTTATGGACCCAAAACCGGGTTGCTATGAAAAACGAGATGCAATAAGTTGTTGCAGCGGTCCCATTGTATGTCGTGAGTACCGGAAATTCTTTTTTTTTTGCATCAAATCAAAGATCGAAATTCAGAGACGAGCGGAATCTAATTGTGCAGCCGAAAGGGATGAGGATCGTCCGATTTGTATTGTCGATGGAAAGAAATATAGGGACGGTGAGTACTTCCAGCCGGCAGCAGAACCGGGTAAAGATTGCTACTGCGGCGAGGGATACAATGGTAAATATGTTAAAATTTTACTGCTTTAAATACAATCTGCGCGCTTAGTGATCGATGATAATAATTTGGCATCAAAAAAGATCTTCTGAAATTAGTCACGATATACATTTCTTGATATATATATTTATTAAAATGTTCTTTTTTATTTATTTTGAGGCGAAAACATCGAACCCTTCTGCCGTTCTCGTCCGACAGTGTGCGGAATAATGCTTCGACGTCCTGCCATTCTTAGTGAAAATTGCATTCCCATTTACGCTTACGGAAAATCACCACAAACTGACTGTTTCCAGATGATGAGATGTCGTGAGTAAATACAATAATTGATCAAAATAATGACTCGATAGTGTGCAGTGTTTCTATTGTCTCAATAAACAATAAATCGATTCTTTTTTTTACTTTTTTCTCAGAGAATGTGAAGGACGCGGTAATTAAGCGTAATGATTTCCATGAGTCAATGTCTGCAACAAACGTTTCGGCGGACCCCGGTAATTATGATTTTATCTGTTACCACAATACGATCGCAAAAATTCGATCTATTGACCAATTTTCATGATATTTTTTTTAAATCAGAAATGGAATGCAAATTTGGAAATCTGAAGATGCGAGTGGGAGATGAACTCAATCGATCAACGTCGTACTCATCAGTTTGCGTCAAATGCGTTTGCGAAGTACCACCGGTACCAACGTGCAAACGGCTTTCTGCGGAAGAGTGCGATGAAAGGCGCGAAATCAAATCTCTTACTTTGTTTCGTGAAATTTGAATTCTGGTTGTTTTACTGTATAGTCTAAAAAAATGAATCCAGCGAATCCATTGGTACGCCAAACCGATTCCCATATCAATCGACTAAACTACAATGTTTCGCGACTTTACGATTTATAGTTCAATTTTTTATTTGACTTTTGTATTGCATAAAAAAAAGAAAAAAGAAACGAACAACGACTCGATTTATTGTATGCAAAAAGGAGGGAAACCTTTTCACACGCGTTTCCTTATCCGCGTTAAGTATTACCGAATGTGTTTGAGAGGATTAAATTAACAGTTAATTACCGCGGGAAGGCCAACGACTTTACTTCGTTTTACTGTGTTTGTTCTTCCCCTCTTCAAAACGTATGACAACCCGCATAAAAGTCGCTCTATACCGCGAAGTGCGACTAATCGTGGTACCGGCCTCCATGCGATAACAATGGCTGTCCGTAAAGCGAGCAGTTTCCTCGCTGTTATCGTCTTCTGTCTCCACTCTGTTCGCCTCGCCGCCGGACAAACAGGTGAAACCCAACAGTTCTTTTATAAAACATATTAATTTGTTACGAGGAATTTATTGGTAAAAACAGTAAATGAATCTATCAATCTATCGATAACTTGAGAATTTTACGATTTCGATAAATCGAACTAAACTATTCCACTTCAAGATTCTCCCTGCCCCGGTCCAACGGCGTACTACAACGCTCTCGGATGCAAACCCGTTAAGGAAAATTCAGATTCTAGATGCCCGGAGAGATACGATTGCAGTTTCTTGAAAAATGTACCCACCGACAAATGTCTTGTAAACAACAACTTATACGAAATCGGCGAGCGTCTGAGAGAAGAGGATGCAAATCCGTGCGACATTGGCTGTACCTGCGTGAGAAGTTCCTCCGGGTCTGTATCTCGATGTCTATTGAGAAAAGTGGAATAAATACTTATTAACAGCAATTACTTTGAATTACGCTATTGTTTTTTTCGTAATGCAGAAGCGCGGTTTTCAACTGTGCAATCGTCGATTGTTTCTTTGGTTCTGCAAAACCCGGTTGCTATCGTCAGAGATCTCCCCTAAATTGTTGCCCCAGTGAAGAAATTTGTCGTGAGTACTATAACTATAATACAGATCACTGCATTTGTTTCTTTTTCGTGATTATGAAACCACTGGAATTTTTTTGATCCCAATTTATTAAACGGATATTTTTATCAACGTTAGTTATCTAATAACACGTTATTTTATCTAATAACAGCCGAAAATCCGGAAGAACGTGCAACTTGTATAGTTAATGGTAAACAGTACAAAGATGGCGAATACTTCGAAGTACCAGACGATCCCGACTTATCATGTGTTTGTCAGCCGGGATACACCGGTAAAAATTATTGTTCTTTGCCGTTATAGTAGTATATTATGCCACAAATGCGTGAATTATCATTTCACACACGAATCCTATTCGATCCCTACGAGGGCGTAAAATCGTATTTAACGCACTTGTCGCATACGATATTTTATTATTTAGTATGCGTAAAATTCTTGCGTGAAAATTCATTTTACGCATCAAAAACAGTGCGTAAAATCGAATTTTACGCATACTACGCATACTAATCGATATCTGTTCAGATATTCGAACATTCTAATTTTTTTTTTTCAATTTGTAGGGAAGAATATCGAACCTTTCTGCGCCAAACCTAAGCATTCATATTGCTCACCAATGTTTCACAACGCCGACAAAGTTCGTGCGAATTGTGCTCCCGTTTACTACAGTAGTCAATCGCCTCAGACCGCCTGTAGTGTATTCGATAGATGTCGTAAGTAAACATTTTCGTTGAAACGGCGCGTTCGTCGACAATGTCATTTGTCGTAATTACATTCTCGTGTACTTTGGCGGCTGATGATTGCTAATGCGATACATAATGTTTACTTTGTGTCGGAAATGCAACGCATTGTTGTCTGAAAGCTTCAGGCAAAGAATACGTAATACTATGTCATACTGTTTATCGCGATTGAATAATTTATCGTTCTTCAAACATTACGACTGCGACGTCGTCAAGGTCGTCATTGTTGACGTTGAAAAACTTCTCCACTTTACAGTGTCATTTTACGTCTGTATTATTAAACGATTGATAAGTAACGTAAAAACATGAAAAGCATTTTGCTTCTGTTTTTTGAAAGTTACAACAACATCTCAAGTCAGATAAATACTAAAATCTAAAAAACGAATATAATTTACAGAAATGCTACACTTTTTTAATTACTACTTCCGACGTATCGCCAATTGTATTTAAGATATGGAAATCATGACGCTATTAGATTTCTCGGCACTCAGATAAACGAATTGTTCTGCTCCGACGCCGAATCCCAAATTTAATTTCGGAGTAGCGGAATAATCGCCAATGCTTTCTCATAATCGCGGAAGTAATCCATTTGTTTTTTTATCTTTTAGAGAACGACAAGGACGTTGTAATTAATACGACTGATGACCCTTCAGAACCCACAGATTCCGGTAAGTTAATTCGCATATTGTTTTACCAAAGTAAAATTAGCATAACGTATTTTATACGAAACATTTTCAGATATGCTGTGTCATTTCGGGAATCTAACGATGCACTTGGGCGATGAACTTAATCAGACAACGGGTTACAGTTCTGTTTGCGTAAAATGTATTTGCGAAGTACCACCGACACCAACGTGTCAACGTCTTCCCGACAACGAGTGTGACGTCACAAAACACCCGCCATTCCCATTAATAGATGTTGTATAAACCTTTACGATATTTGAATTATGTACGCAGAGATAGAACCGAATAATCGAGTATTTGCTAGAAACTCATGCCGTGAAAACGAATTCACTGATGAAAAAAAAAAAATGAACGCCGAATTAAAGTTACGCGATTATAATTCAACTGGTAATATTTCGTTAATGTCTCCGAGACGATTGATGTTTAGGGAAAATACTCTGTTGTCGGGACTGAGTCCATTCTTATACTCCCCTCCCCCCCGCCCCGCTCCACAGCGCTTTGCTTTAAAAAATCTTAGCGATCGATGACTGTGATAAATGACACGAAAATTTAAAAAGACGTTAAAAAAAATCGAATATTATTTTTCATTCGAAGATTTTATTGTATTACTCGTTACTTTATCCTATCGTTAAAAATATATAATACACAGTTTTAATAATTACTGATGATGACTGATGAGGATATCCCACAACAGAAACGAGTCGAAATATCGATGTTGCTTCTGCTGCAACATAATGGCAAAGTTACAATACTTTTTCAAACTGAATCTGATATTAATTTAGTGAAAAATCGATATTTTGAGTGCTTCAATATTGTGCTACGGAACTTTTTACACTTAAATTTTCAAAATTTGCGGCATTTCGCTCGTGATTTATAAATCGCAATCATTGAAAATATTCGTTGGTGTCGATGATTGTAATATCTTCTAGATCGGCGTCAGCTTAGGACTTTTTTTTTTTTTCAATAAAAAGACAAGACTAACCTTCGGTTTATCTCCGTAACGATTAAATAATGAAGCAATGACGATCGTAGAACCATCAGATCAACTGAAGAAGTAAACAGACTTCAGTACTCCCGACAAGTCAAATGTACCCTTCTTCGGTACTTCGGAGAGGATTTGCTCGAGTTTCCATCTGTTCAATTGTTGCTGATCGTCGATGGGAATCGGCCTAAATAATAAAATAAATTTTAAACAGTTTGTAATAAAATTCGATGTACCTATGCAGCAAAAACTACCGGGAAATATAAATTAATTCGATCACCCGATACTTACAAATCGTCGTTGCAGTATTTTTCCAGCAAAAAACGCGACAAATCCTCGAGAATCGGCTCCGAGTGCAGTGCAACAAACTGCTCTCTGCAAATCTGCAATTGCAATATTGTCGTTAGAAAAACAAAATCCTTCGCAGACTCCAACCTAATTTTGTATGGGAAGATAAGGTGGATGAAAAATATCAACGGCAACTTACTTCATTCATTTTCTCTACTGTACACGCGTGAGTCCAGTAACAATCGTGAACCGACATGAAAGTCAGACCGGCATTTTCGCTGTGTAAACTGGTGAGCATCATGTGACTAGAGTCCAAAGAGTGAACAAAATTCGGTGGAAATGCATTTTTCTGCTTCATCATATTCGGATTGCTGTTAAAAGGAAAAATAAAAGTGAGAAACTGATTTGTAATTACTATTATTCTGCTTGTAATTAATATATACTTTGTAATTAACTATTATTCGACGGCAGTACCCATAGTAAATTCATTTTTATTATGAATTAATAACTCACTCGCCGACATCGGTGAAATCTTTTATCTTTCCGGATTTGTGTGGTTTCATGTACGGTTGCACGATAGGAAGTCCAAGAGGTGTGACCCATTCGACGTTTTTACCACAAGTCGTCGAAATTATTCTCGCACACTCGGTGAACCAATCCTGAATTTCTCGCGCGCTCTCAAACATCGTTCGTAAACTCTGGAAAGTTTGCTGTACCAAATACATGCTCGCTGCCCAAACGTGTTCTTCGGGAAAATCGTCCAAATCTGCAATGATAAAAAAAATGAGCATAAGAAAGTCGCGTAAGAGGCTCTTTGTAATTTTTTCAAAGTCTTGATAAGATCAACGTACCTTTCAATTGTCTGGCGATTTGTAATCGTGCCCCGAATTTCGTGACGCCGTAAACTGTAGTCATTACAGTCTGTTTTATCACCTTTCTCGCCACGAAACCTTTCAGGATCTGTGCAATTTGCAAACCCGCTTCAGCGTCTTTTTCACGCCGTTCGTCGACCTGAGAGGGCAAATCATTCAAATCGTTTTTCATCTCCGTATAATAATGTTATTTTTTTCTATCAATTTTGAAATTTTTTTTAAATAGTCGTACCATCGCGGCGACCGAACTGTAAACGTCTTGCGGTGTGTCGAACGGATGTAGATTAACATTTTCCGCGCCAATCTGATCGCGACCGAGGGCTGCGTAATGCTGAAGACCGTTACAACTGCCGTCCTGATGGATCGGGAAGTGACAAATGTATTTCTCCGGATCGGGGGCTTCGAGAGCTTTTGCGATTTCCATACAAGCAGCCAAAGTTTGCCAAGGTTCGTCCGACGTCGCCCACCACATTTCACCCTTTAATCGCAAAAAAGTAAAATGAAAAATCAATAAAACAACATTCTCATTTTATTTTTTTTGTGTTACTACACAGTAACTATACCGTGAGAGGATTTTGCGCGCTGTCCAGAATTTTGTCCATATTTTCGTTGGCGTACTTGATGCGTTCACTGATGGGGTCCCGTTTCTTAAATCCCGTCAAGTTTATGGTATGAATCTTCAGCCAGTCGAGTCCATTGGGTCCCAAAGGTTTTCCCTGAGCAAAGACGAGCAGAGAACGCGCGAGATCCGATCCCAGATGACTTAAATGTGGCGGTATCGGATAGACTCGACCTCTGAAGTCCATGTTATGCGGCAACCAGAAAATTTTATCCCGAAACTATACGAAAAAAAGAGAGTCATTTTTTTACATCGCACCTTTTACAGAGATTACAAAATTGCAGTACTTGTAAATTTGAATGCTACTTACATGATTGGCGAGTGAAAGTCTGTAGAGCAAATCGCACCAAAGAGAATACATCTCGCCTTTTCGTCGTCTCAATTCTACTCGAGCTTTCGCGACGCGTATTCGATCGGCATCGTCAGAATCCGGCTGAAGCAACGGGGCCGGCGCTAGGACACTGGGAGGTTGTGGAACATTTAACTTCGTGGATCCACCATCTTGAAAAACCTGCGGAAACAAATAATGAAAAATTTAATTGTAGAACACACAGACCGCAAAAATGGACGATTGACTGAGGAAGCGTTGGGAAAATTTACCTTAGTTATCACATCGAGAATAGGTTGGTTCACCGACCACGGGATCGAGGCAAGTTGATTCAACGAGTCCAAGGCCGGCCACATTTGCGCCGGAGGTGCCTTTTCCATTCTAATCCATTGATGATTCTAAAGCGAATATGCAATAATTAACTCGTATAAGAGACTCGTATAAAGTATTATCTTTTCTTTCCTACTACTTTCCTACTAAAAAAAAAAATAATTCTTTACAACATTAACAATTTTCAAACGTCATAATACCCTAAATAATAGTTAAAAAGAATATCTATGACCTATGTGTTTGATAGAAAATCGTTAACGATAAAATTGCTTCCATTTACTTACCGAATCTATCGGCACTCTGATGATGTCGGATTTAGCTACGATGTAACCACCGCTACGAATGGAACTCCAAGGTTTTGGTGGACAAACCGATGGTACAAGAGACGTTGGAAACGTAAGTGTTTCCGGCTGAGACTCGCGATAGAGTCGCGCAAGTATAGGGTGCGGTTTTATCTGCGTATCGAGAAGCATATTACCGCTTATTATTTACCGATTCATCGGAAAGAAGTAATTGATAATCTTTTAATAAATAAAAATATATATATTCGTAAACTTACTTCTTCCTTCAAACGTTTGCCCTTCGGTCTGAATAGCGTGTAAAAGGCCGGCAGGTAGTGTTTCTCAGCGTTACGTCTTACGCAATTAATATCGATTTTGATATCCTGCAGGATAATATCGTACAGAAACCTTCCAACTTGCAGACGCACGTTGTAAGGCCATTCCAAATTGTCCACATCGAGTGATATGCCGGTTTTTTCAGCTTCGGTAGCGTAGCTTTGCCAAGCTATCCGAGCGTTCGTAGCACCTTTGGGATTCAGGTACCAGTCGCAATATTTCATATAAACTTCTTGAGTCTTTTCCATAACGCCGGTACGCTGCTTCTCCTGAATCTGAAGCGATTAACATTGACTTTAATATTTCCTTATATTAAAAAAATATCTAAATGAGAAGGAGGAAGGGGGGGGGGGGGGGGGCTGAAATATTCTAAGTTCCCTTAACAGGGGACTTTCTAAGTATAAATATAACAAAATAGTAGCAGTGTTTTTTATAATGTACGCGCGCGTAACACAAAAAAAAAACACAAAGTAAATATTACCAAGTCCTTTTAAGACACTAGAGCGGTGAGAGGTAAGAGGATTTCGGGGGTATTGACGTTTCCAATAACTGTTAGTTGCTTAGTGAAGGCATTTTTATAATGTCGATAAACGAAACGCGAACTCGGGGAATCTTTAGTATTTTTATTAATTGTTTATTCATTTATAATGCTTTATTAGATTTATTTACCTCGTATTTATCGTTGATGCGCTCACCGAGGTCACGATGGAGGGCTGGAAGACCAGGACTAAAGGTTTCGGATCCATCTGCCAATTTTCGAATCTCACGTATTATGACATTGATGTATTCCTCTCTATTCAAAACGCAAAGATACGGATACAATGTGATTGAATGATTGAGCGTGGAGCGATCGCGCTGTTGCAATGCGAGCAGATTTCGTTCGAACGCTTTCAGCGCTATTTGCCTCCACGATGCTTCGAGGTCGTTAACGATCTGCCGCTGTAAAAATGTAGGCGCTCGTTGGAATATTTTTTTTTCATTGAATGGTTTTTTAATTTTTATTTTTGATAATTACTCACACAAAAGGTTACCCAAGGCTTCATTTCAGTCATCTTTTCGATACTCTTTATTTCTATGTCACCGTCGAGCTCACTGCTCAATTGTTTGTTTAATCTGTCTTGCAGATCGTTAACGTTGAATAAATCTTTAGCGGGACTCGGATGTACGCGTGATCCTGTCGCATCGATCTTACGCAAGAGACGACAAGTATACGAATTATCTGGAGTTACTTCGGTAGGTTCAAAATCCGGTTGCAAAGATCTTATAGTCTTCATCACGAACTGCCGTTGATCCAAGATATATTTCGGGATTTTAACAACATCGTCGAACGTTATACCGTTTTCCTTCATATCCGCATAAACGGCATTTAGAAAATCTAACAGAAACAAAAATGGTAACCAAACATTCTTATGAGTTCCATTAAATCCAAAATAGGTAAAGTGTAATATTAATTTACAATAACTATTTATAGCGCCCATAAGATAATCGAAAAAAATTGTTTTCATATGAAATTGATGTGTAGGAAAATCGAACACCATTCGACGGAAACAATAAAAGGTAAGACTGGTCGCAGAAAAGTAAAAACAGAAAAATACGAAGTCAAGTATCATGTTGAAAAATCATAGCAATTACCGTGCAACAAAAAATTGAACACTACTTGCAATTGCCAAAGTAAAAAGTTATGAGTTATCAATCTCTGAAAAAAAGAGATAAATGATAATTCGCTTTTTCGTTACCTGTATGTTTCGCAGGTTTGTGCACTCTTCCGAATGCCTCGAAGACAGTGGCGTAAGTTTTCGGCGACGGTTTTATCGAATCTTCCTTTAAGACCGACCACCATTCTTTGATTCTTCCCATATCGCACAATCCAGCATACGCACTCATTACCGTATCGTACAGCACGATATCGTTTATCCTATTCCAGTTTGGATAACGTATGCCACCCTTCCGATAATGCATAAGCGTGTGATGCGCCCTCGAGATCATTCCACAACTCAAACAAACTTGCAGATAAGCGAAAAGATATTTAGCGAAACTCTCTTCTCTCGCTTTCTTCATGAGTTCGTTAACTTTTCTCGCAGCTTCTTCGTTAACGGTTTCCGCAACTTCGTCGTCAAGTTTCTTTTGCATTTCCGCCAATGTCTCGCTTTTCTTCGATTTTCTCCTGCAAACGTGCAAATAAACATTTTCTGCTGATTTTATGAAATATACTTGGCAAATGCAAAAAAAAAATCATTTAGAAATTCCATTTAGCTTACGATTTTTTTATATTTTCACAAGCTTCCTCTTCGATATCGTCTTTGTGTACATCTTCCTTGAGTGTTTGCAGAAATGATGAATTCTTTATCATGCCGGCTTGATCCGCGATACCTGAAGCCTGTAAATCCTCCAGTATGGAATTATCGTCGTCTCTGTCTTGCAATGTTTTATTTGCGTTTGCCGAATCCATAATTCCAACTTTCTGAAACAAAATAAAAAAAAAATCCAAAGTTTTATTTTTAGTTTTCGTATTATCGAGATATCCTAAAGAATTCAATTATTATTATTATTACTATTACTTACTGTTCATTAATTTATTTTATCGATTATCATTGATTACTGGTTATTGATTTTGTTTATTTGTTATTGAATTATTACTTATTATTGATACTTTATTTATTATCAAATTTTTATTAGTTATTGGAAAAGTTTGCACTATTTTTATAATAACTTATGAAATCAATGACTCACCTGAAGCAAAATAATATCCTTAGCAACGTCGCTACCTTCAAATTTCGTAATCCTGTGATTATTAAGTTTGTTGAGTTGCGATCCGATTTCATGTAATTTATCCAATGCAACATCCGGCTGATTGGCAAGAATTGAAAGTTGAGCGGCGTTCAAATTTCTGATAGTAGCCTTTCGATTGCTCGTCGCGTCGTCCGCGACTAAAAAAATATTTATCGACGTTACCAAAAAAACTTATTGCAACGATCATCTGTCATTTGCATCAAGCGATTGTTGTTTTCCGAATCTTACCTTCCAGTAACTCCACATAGCGCTTGGACTTTCTCTTAATTTTTTTAGGTAACGGCAAATCTAAAAGCGCTGTGTTTATCGTTGTTGTTTGACATCTTTGCTGCAGGTAGCTTACGCTTGCTTTGATCGAAATAAAACAAAAAAAACAGATGAAAATAAATTCTCGACATCGTAAACTGCATGCCGGCTTCTTGTTCAGCAGAGTAAAAAAAAAACGAGGCGAGACGGAAATCTCTAGAATGTTTTGGATGTATCAAACGTAACCTAAGTCCATCGTGTATGCGTGCAGTAAATTTAAGCGCGCTGAGCTTACATAACTGTTTCATAACCGTGTAAATATAACATCTAACTTATGTATTACAAAGAATTAATGTTGTCATAAACATATAAACATACACTTTCGTATTTTCCGATGGTAGAAGCTGCAAAACGAGCAAACTTTCGTCGACGGTTGCAAATTACTATTCAACGAAGCAGCGTACTTATTGTGCACTGCGACGCACCGTACTTTCAACAGTCTGTACATCTTAACGTTTTCGCGTGTCAATTGTTACGATAAAATGTTGAAACACTGCTTCGACAAAGTAAAAATCGAGAAGCCGCATGTAATCGGCGCCATGACGTGATACACACTTCGTTAATAACCCCATGGTAACCGGAAATCGTCACACTGGCCGGTGTATCCACCTCCTTTTTTCTCGCATCTTCTCTCTCATTCGCGCTTCTCGGTCAGTTATCCGACCCTCCGCACCGCGGCGCTGCGAGAGCCCGCATGAAAAGCGCTTTTTTAAAAAAGACCGAACGGGGGGTTACCTAATGATGCAGCATCCAGTTCTCCGTGCAACGGGTAGGATAACAGAACGTCTTGAATTCACCGGACACGCGGAGAGCCAACAAAACAGTATTTTACTCGGTGAGCGAGGTGAGTATCCATAACAATGTTATTAAACGTTTTAAAACAGTGACAATTATGACTTCGTTTCATTGTTGTCCGAGAGCGGGAATTTTTTAAATTATAGATTTTTTTCATTTTTTCGATTGTTTTTTTTTATACGATAAGCATGAAACACCTTTGTTTAATTGTACACAGAATTTTCTTTTTATTGTCAATTTTGAATAATTTATTCCGTGATTTCTATAAATTTGGATCGTAAAACATTTTAATGTGCAAGAAACTGAGAAATTTAGCTTCTCATGAATCGAGCATTGTTAATCGTGAGTACAGAGACTACTATAACACAAATGTATTGCTTATCGAGATGTAAACTGTGCCCGAACCGACATAAGCATCTTTATTGAAGCTCTATTTATAGTTCTCGGCTTGCACTGTGTTAATGCGAAGCAATCAATTCCATTAGGCTGGAATTGCATTGCTTAGTGGCATTACAGTCATTTATGCGCTATCCCCACAGACTCGAATTAATTGAGTATATACTTAATTGAAGAGTACTGCAGGATAATATTGATTCAGTTCCTCACTCTTCGTTAATTCAACGATGAAATGTAGCTTGAATGTAATTGCAACCATTACTTCGTAATTTTGCACTTCCGCCGGATAACTGTATCACCGTAATATGATTAAAGAATCTATTTACTTTTTGTCGCACTTTATAGAGTTTTAGCATCGAAATGCAAAGTCCCGAATATTATTCTTTAATCTCAAGTAGACTCGATCAATGTGCCTCAATAAAAATGAATTCAAATAATTTTCAATGATAATTGAATAGATTTAATATAGACGATACTGCTAGCAGACGATAAGATACACGATAAATATGCTATCGTATACCCGCGGTATACAGTTCGAAAATAGTTTTTGTAGAAATTGATAAATAAACCTGTCCGCTTTTATAGTTTCAATAACATACTTTTTTTCATATAATTCGAAATAAGCGAAAATAAAATCAATCTCATTACAATATATGAAATGTAAACATTTTTTTTCTCGATTTATCTCAAGGATTACGTCGAATATTTCTAATAATATCCAAATAGAGTATCGCAGGTGAAATACTCAGAAACTATAAAGCAATCCGTCTTTCGGCTCTAGTTCAGTAGTTCCTGGTAGTCAGACTTGACTTTCCCAGTCTGTTGCTTGATTTAGAGCCGAGCAAAAGGAGGCACAGTGCCCAATGTACAGCTTGGGGTCATAAGCGCTTTACTCCG
This sequence comes from Cryptus viduatorius, assembly GCA_964006125.1. Lineage (NCBI taxonomy): Eukaryota > Metazoa > Arthropoda > Insecta > Hymenoptera > Ichneumonidae > Cryptus > Cryptus viduatorius. The sequence goes on along the minus strand of OZ023222.1, from coordinate 8,741,183 downwards.
TTCATCATTGCCATGTATCTTTCACGCCCTATGTACAATACACTCGGATTTAATTGGTGAGAGATGCAAGTCCACGGTAGTTGAGAATCAGTGCTCGTTTACAAAACGACATCAATCCTAATGTACTGCACTGATCTTCTCTCCTACAACATAAACATGTCACTCACGATTTACGTATCTTAGCCTTATGACCTACAAGACGTTTGCTCGTGAAGTAGAAACATTCAAGTATATTTACTGACAAAGGAACGTTCCATGGTGCGTTAGTTGAAGAAAATTTCTAATAATCATCGAAATTACACAATTCTCGTCAATTGCGGGGATTCCCCGAGTGCAAAGGTGATACAAAGGATGTATCTACGATTCTATTCTTCAAATTTTATGAGCAAATTTTTTTTTTTCATCGTAATAGATTTTAGACACTTTTTGAAAGTTTTAAAAGGCGCGATAAAATTTTCAAGGTTTTCGTTCTGTTCGTAAAATACAGCGTTTCGCTGTAATAGTTCTTTTTCGGTAAAAAAAACATTGATTTTGCTGCTGGAAAATAAAAATATATTAATACCAGCGATTCATTGTTCTCTTTTGAAATCTCATAAATATCTACTCAAATTTATATTCGGATTATCAAAATAACTTCAAATTTGTACGATAACGATAGCACCAGTTTTACCGCGATGTTTTTCCCCGCGATACTTGAAAACAGTCTATCACTCGATAGTTCACATTTTCAATCTACTAAGACCCCCTTAAAGTCTATTTCTTCGCTGCATCCCTGCAGATGCAACACTAGCATTCGCGGCAGTTAAATCCTGCATCGCCGTGGAGTATCTCCAGTACTCGAGAGCGTATCGTTGTTCTCGAACGCAGGAAAGATGATGATACCCACGAGAAATTCCGCAAGAATAATTTGTTCTCCAGGTAAAGGAGAAATAGCCGAGATGCGCGCACGCTTCTCTCCTTCTTCTCTCTCCCGAACGTTTTTACCCATCTTATGGTTTGTGCGCCTAGTGCATTGCACAAAAACAGATGGCTTTATAGATGGACCACATGGCTTGTACCAAGAAACCCTTAGAACGCATCTGCAGGGGCATAGCTGACTATACATAGTACAGTATAACAGTACACAGTACTGTGTGCATTTAACGAATACACTGCTACACCAATAACTCGCCAGCCTCCGCGCAGGATCACATTTTAAAAGTTCTTAACAGCCGAGACGCATTTAGACGCTGCACACTCGCGAGTTCATTTCTTTGCCTCTTACCGTTGAACTTGGAAGCTCAGGGCAAAGACCTTGACATATTCCGTAAAAAAAAACTAACGACTCACAATAACAAGCAAACGGCAGGAATCCGTAAAACGTAATGAGTTCAAAATTCCCTCGAGGCTTATTCTTGAAAAGATGAAATTTGTCTCGAGAACAGCTGTTCTCTTCAGCGAGCAACAATATTCTTCGCAATAATATTCAATGAAGATGTCTTTTAACGACGTTCTTCTAATAGTGAAAAATCATATAGATAAGAATTTATTGGCAACGCGAACGTGGAAAGAGAGCGTTATATTTCGCTCTCGACGGGTCATCTTTCGCGACCCTCGTACTTCTTATCTTCGACGCCTGTGGGTTTATTGAATATATTATATGTCAGTGAGTTATACATCAGTGTATCAAAATACGCGGAAAAGGCATTCGTCTCTCGGAGGTCTTTGACGGCTGTTCGATTCTCTTTACTATAAACCGTTGTTCACGTAATTGATTATTTCAATAGTTATAAAACGACTTTGATTACGTATTACGCGAGGATAATTTTTTTCTTCGGTTGGAAAGTTGTAAAATAAATTTTATAATTTTTTTTTTGCTCAGATAATAACACTTCGTAAGAAAAAAACGTCAACGAAACGCGAGAAAGATGAGGCTGTGCGTCGTAACGCTACTGGTACTCGTGCTGTGTTACAGTCCCAGCTATTCGAGAGAAATCACGTAAGCTCCGTTTTTTTTTTTCGTTATTTTCTTTGTTACTTTCTTCCACGAAATGTGCGCTATCGGGGAGTGTCGACGATAAAGAGTTTGCCGATGAATAGTTGTGAGAAATATACTTATCTTTTGGTCGTATGCCCCTTCGCACGAGTTTCACGTACACACGATGCTCTTTGTTTTTCGATTCTCATAGACACGAAGACATCAAGGATGCGATGTTGAGTTTAGTTCATATGATGCGAGAGAATACGGAGAAACTAGAAAGACACGAAGTACGAGAACGCCAGTTGGGCGATCAGATGAAAAAGGCTATCGGCGTGTTATCGAAAAGGATAATGGTAGTTGATGGCCTCAAGGTACATCTCAACAAACTCGACGAGAGAATCGCCGGCATCGAGCAATTGATCTCTCAGGTAATAAAGTTCAATTTTTTTTGTTTATTATGCAATAAAAAAATTATCGACTATATCGAGGAAATCGTAAAATAGAAAATATAACAATCGATTATTTACTATAATTTGCCTTATAGTTACCGCGTTTCCCAACCTTCCCTACTAAGATACTTAACTATTGCAAACAAATTCCGAAAAAAAAAAAAAATTTACTTGATTTCGATGAACATTCGAAAATCAACAGATTCCAATAAAAAGTCGTCTAGAAATATTCGTTTTTGGACAATGGAAAGTCCGTTGCTCTTTGAAGACGAAATACGATTTGGTTCAACGCACGACTATCGTGATAACGTTTCGTAACTAAACATTTGCAGAGAGACGAACGCGAGAGAATACAAATACAAAAGACCGCCGACACGTTGGAGAATTTGGAAAATCGTTTGGAAGGATGGCTTTCCGATATCGATCGTAAATTATCGGACGTACAGAGTCATCCGATTGTCGTTCCGCCGCCGCCGCCGCCACCGCAAAATGACAAATCAGCCGATATAATAGCAAAGTTGAATAAAACCGAAGCGGTGCTCTCGGGGCAAGTGGCTCGATTGGAGTTCGAACTCGAATCGATAGCCGTTAAATTGAAGGACGATTCGACGAGTCGAGGCGACAAAATCCAAGTTGTTACTGCCGAGGTATACAAACGATACTTGTAAAAAAAAAAAAAAAAATTCCTCGATAAATTTACGATTATTCGTCATATTGCAGTTTTAAACAAATCGTCTCCACTTATAAATGATTTTTTTAATAGCTCAGCGATATCGGAGCGCGTATCGGGGACATGGAGAATTCAGTTAAATCTCTCAGCGAAGCTAGTCAACGATTAATGGAAACTCCGCAGAAAACGATTCCCGATCCGAGACCAGCTATCGACGAACAAACGCGAACTCTGAATAAACTAAAGGAACTTTTGGAAGATACTTCGGATCGTATTCAACAAATTCCAATGTACTTTATTACATTCCCATCGATTTATAACGCGGAAAGAAATTGCTAAAAAATGCTTCGTTCCGTTTTTTTTTTTCAATAATTTTTTTATCGATTCTATTAATTTTTTTTTCCAGAACTGCGGAATTGAAAGTTTTGCACAACTTGACTCAGGAATCTCTTCAGGAAGTTAAGCACTCCATCACGGATGCGATGACTCAAGGAATCGTTGGTGTTCAAGATGCGGTTGTTCAATCGAAAGAGGAAACTAAAGATAACTTTAGCGAACTACGGTAATTATTTGGTTATCGATAAATCGGGATAAACGATTTAAAAATGGTAAACTGTTCTTATATTCATGTAAATTAGATTGGATTTGGCTAATAACGCCGAACGCGTGAATCAAGAACTACACGATCTCGGAAAAGGACAATCGGTAATGGTATCGATGGCGGATCACGTTCTCGACACTAAAAAACGCGTCGAATATGGAGTTCATCAGATTTTACTGGAAGTCGGAGATTTAGTGAAGTCGCAAGGACACAATATCAATGAGACGCTTAATCTTAGATTCGATGGCATATCAAACGATATTATGGACAATCAGAACGGCGCCGTAGCGAATTTGACGACAAAGATGGAACAGGAAATGAATCAGGTGAATTTAAAAAGCCAATCAACAGATTTGAACGCTGAAGTTTTGCTAAGTAATTCGATGATTTTTCCTCAAAATAATACCTTCAAGATGTACGAAACGTTTGAAACAATTTCAAGTTATTATATCGAATAAAATGAATTCAATCATTTCGTAAGAATTCGGCGTTCAAATCTGACGAATGTCTCTTTTTGCCGAATAATTTAAAAAGATAGTCATACTAAGCGACAAACAAAAGTATTTTTTTGTGAATTAAGTTTTAACAATATAGCTATTTGTTTCTAATGAATAGTAGAAGAAATATCAAAGATTTTAAATTTGACGATTTTTATCTGACTGAATTCCTTCGAATGAATGACTGAATCGAACTCAATGGGTCATATTTTTCGTTTGATTAGGTATGGCGACAGATAAACGTGATGTACCAGCAGATGACCGAAAGTGCAAAGGCCCTCGACAAGCTGCACAAGCAAAACGAAGCTTACGTTAACGGCACGACATCGACAATGGGAGGCATGGAAAGCAAAGTAAGACGAAGACTTAAGACTTTCGATGATTATTCGATCGGTGACTAAATTCGCCTTTTTATCTTCATCTATAGGTCGGTGAAATAACGAAACGAATGTCCGAAGTTGACGAGAATTTGAATTATCTTCTCGGAAGACTATCCCTCGTGACTCAGGAATTCAATCAAATAAAGAGCGGGTTGGGTGCGGCATTGGACAACATCAAAGCGTCGTTCAAAGAGGTGCAGGAAAAAGCTAACGACCTGAGAAATCCGGGTCCTCATCCTGTTCCAGAAAATTACAGAGAACTCGAGGGATCTAAAACGAAGTCGAATAACGAAGGAAAAATGCCCGAGTTGATAAGTGACCTCAAGTCGTATTAAAGGATTAAACGATTAAAGAAATAACAATAAAATAATAAAAGTTGACAACGCAGCTTGCCTTTCATTACTATAGACGTAACTGTATCGAATATTACGAAAGCCATATGATATATCACAGAAAAATTTACGATTTTTGTAATACTACGAGACGCGCGTATCAAGACTGCTACTATTATTAATAAAAATAAATAACTACTGACGAAAAATTCTTCTAATAGATTGTTTAAAATTTAAGATTTACGCGATCGTACTATTAATCGTAACGTCGGTTATACCGTGATGTAGCGTTATCGGATGAACAAAAAAAGCGTCGTTCCATATTCTAGAGAAAAAGTTTACTTTGAATTTCAACAATTGTCAGCACAAATTTTGGTCCACATTTAATTTTCACCGCCTCTATATTTGCGAGAATTCGTTTATACGAGATCGATGACGAAGAAAATTGTGAATGTTTGAAAATCATTTTTTTTTTCAACTAAAGACAGTATCGTAGTGACTACGAAATAAATAGAGTCATACGGGAAATATCGGGGTTTTTTTTCGATCGTCCTTATTATTATAATTATTTTTTTAATTAAATAATCGTGGATCTCGCAGACGCTTATCTACGAATAAATTGAATGGAAGAAAAACATCGCAATTTACTCTTATAGTATAATCTCGGTAATGAATCTCTCTTAATTTGTTTTTAGCATCAAAGGATATACACAGACATTGATTCATGCGTTTGTCTCAGATACACTTGCATTATTACATATACATGTAGTGTATTCACGGCATATATTACCTTACATTTAAAAAATGCAAATAGTGTTTTCTTTGAATTGTCGCAGCTTGAAAATTCTCTCTTCCGTGTATTGAAATAAACTTTGTTTTTGTTCTTTTTATTATTATTATTATTATTATTATTATTATATTTACATCTATAATTTCGCAGCCCCTCGTGTCAACAAACTATATATATCTAAGAGGATATTCTAGAATTTCGTGAATCGTTTGCGGTTCACTTGACGATTCACGAGACGTTAGAAATCTCATTCGTTTTGGTGTCTCGGAGGGTTTTTTTTGTTTTTTTTTTTTTTTTTTTCGTAAGTGAGGTATCGAGGAATGGAGATGGCCATCGATGACAGTCCAGCTTCTCACGTAAAACTAATCTTCGGTGAAAATTAGAAGGGCGTAGACGATAATACGTTATCTTTAATGATTTTTCACTAATATCAGGCATTTTACCATTAATCAGTGTTGTGGTTTTTTTTTTAATATAATAGTGTTTATCCCTTACACCTTGCATTTCATTTACGTCGATTGTAAATTAATATTATTATTATTTATTAAATAACAACGTGCCTTTTTCCGTCAACTATTCACAGGCATACGACGGAGTTCGGATATTCGGCTCTCATCTTTTTCTTTTTTTCTTCGTCAGTCGAAGAAGTTTAATTATTTATTATTATTATAATTTTTTTTTTTACGAATTATGCACGCATTTGTGATATACACGTATATCTATATATCTAAAGAAAGAGGAACGTCCGAACTCAGCCTTATCGCATAATCAAAAATTCATCTAAATCCTCTATATTGTCATGTTTCAACAATTTTTTTTATCCGGGTGACTCGTCAGACTTTGTCCAATGTCTGTTTTACACTCGTGTGTTGGATACTATAATTACCTAAAACTCGCGCGCACTTTTTATTTGTTATTTTTTTTATTATTCGCTCGCATACCACAGCATACGCAAGCATGCATCGTTGTGTGATAAACACAATCGGCATTTTTTTTTCCTATAATTACATAGATTAGTACCTACTATCGACTGACTATTCAACTTATCTGCACTGAACCCATTTTTTTTTCATCTCTCACGTTATTTATTTTGTTTTTTTTTCCTCAATTAATTCTGGTAATGTTAAAGGTTCTCTTTATATCCCTCGTATTGTTTGTATAATATTAACGAACTAACTATTTTTCGGTTTAAATTTTTATATTTATAATATTTTTTATGCGGAACATCGTACAAAAAGTTTTTTTTTATTACTCTGTTGCCAGAAAAATTCATGTAGCAGCAAGCGAATATCAAATATCTATGGTCGTGGTTAGAAAAGAACACCTTTCAGCACTTTTTGTTTTGTTTTATTAAATGTTCGATGGATTTTTTTTTCCTCTTCGATCCAATGGATCTCATTTATAATGGTAAAATGTAACGTATGGCCTCATTTTTCGTGAACATTTTCTTTTTTTTTTTGCCGATGTGAAATATCTTCAATTTCGTATGTTTTTTTTTCATGCCCCTATTATGAAGAAGAGCTGATGTACGGTGTGAGAGAACGTTAACAATGTTTTTTTTTATTAATTGTATACTCGAAGACGGCACATAGTTCTAAGTGGAAGGCAGCTTTCCGTATATACCGCGCAGTAACTTTGATTCATCCGACCGTTTTAAAATAGCGACGTGAAAGAAAAAGCTTCCGCGGAATGCTTTTTATTTCGCAATCAAAGTCATAAACGGATATCAGTATTAATAATTGGTTTTTATTTCTTTCTTTTTTTTTTCGTTTTTACGCGTGGTCGTTAGTTGATTCTTTGTAGTTTATTGGTTTTTTTTTTTTTCTTTTTTTCTTTAATATTCTTGCATCGTGCTGAGATAATCGTGCGTTTTATAAGTGCGCAGAAAAACTGATTTTTGATAGTGTGAATTTTTTCTTTTTAATGGAAAAAAGTTAATACAATTATACGATCATAGATTTTTCGATAGCTATCCTATTTTTGGTTTGTTTTTTCTTTTTTTTTTTCGTTTTCTTGTTCTTTTCTTGCAATCGCGCGTTACTATCGAAAGCTTCTTGCAAAATTAATCGTTGAAGCGAATTATCCGCACAGATTTTTTACTAACGATCCTACAGTTTTTTTTCGTTTGTTTTTTGTTTTTAATTCTATTATCTTCTGCGCGTTGAAAAGTGTGCACGTCCGGTCCGTTCCCGAACTACAAACTATGGCAAATTTCCAATGAGATTAAATAGTTAACCTGTTGATAATTGGAATGTGTGACGAGACAACGCGACAAATGAACCGATTGTTCATTGGAAAAAAAACTCTTCGAGGGATACAAAACTTCCTTCGTATATATTTTCCATATTTCTTTATTTAATAAAAATCATGATCTCACATCATTTGTACGCAGTGTTGTGGCTTGGTAATGTTGTAACTGTTTTTCTTTTTTTTTATTTAAGGAGAACGAGAAATTCAACTGTTTATTTCTTTTTTTTTCTAGTTATTTTATCCATTTTTCTTCCATTTTTTCATCCACTCTTTATTGCGAATTATATCATAAATTATTATGTTTCCGTTCGTCCTACAAAATATTGAATTTGCGACGAATCGAGAGAAAAAAAATTGTTTTAACCAGTAAGACACAAACGTATCACTGGCAGAGGAGCCAACAGATATTTTGATGAATTATAAATAAGAAAAAAATCTTTAACTAGTGACGTATGGGAACCCAAAAGCGATATTGGATCTTTCGTCGTCTACAATGTTATTATCTCAGAGATGGAGCACAGATAGATATTTTTTCTTGAGTTTTCATTATTTTTCTTTTTTTTTCGTTTGTGTGTGAATAACGAGAAGAATTACAACGTGTGTAATGATTAATATTCGACGATTCAAGTGTCGCGATGCCCCTGAAACAGAAGTGTTCGGGTGGCAAACCCACGAGCGATGTTACACTAATGTTTCGAAGGTTGCGACACGATATATTGCGATAAAATTATTATTTGTGGAATTCTCCTCTAACAAGATAAGTACTCTTAGTTTGTTCTTTTTTTTTTCGTTCACCCTGTATATACAGACTATAAGCTACTTAATGGCGAAAGAAATAATAGCAAATATATTAAACGCTACGAAATACGACGAACCTAAACGTGTAATATCGATTAACGCATCGCGAATGGGGAGAAAGGGTGAAAAGTAGCGTTTTGTTGTTTTTTTCTCATCTCACTCATGAGAATTCGGATCGATTACACTAGCCTGCGGAATCTTCGTTATAATTATACATATCTTCATGTTTATAAATTTGATTCGCATCGATATTTTTTTTTTCAAATACCGATTGATCGGATTAATCAGAATGGCGCAAGACTTTAGCGCAGCTTTAATAATTATGATGTATCGAAACAAAGAAATTGCAAACTTGGTCACGGAACGATAAAATGGGGGACTAGAGTGTTATTCGAATGGCGATTATTTACATACATACAATGCCGCGACCCAAAATGTTTTTTTTTCTTTTTTTTTTTTCGACAAAATTTCGATACGAGTGTGAATTTGTGTTGTGTGTTGTTTTGATGTTTTTTTTTTCGTATTTATAGTATATCATGTATCGTCGAATCTGAATGCCATCGTTGCTTATCTAACAATTTTTTTTATCGGGCGTTGTTGGTAATTTACGCGATTGCCTTTGTGCATGAATTATCCGAGTTCTCACTATGTTTTTCTCCTCTTACCACATGGATTTCCTTTTGTTTTCTCTTTTTTTTTCTTTCACCTTTAGTATTTTTTTCGTAAGTTTTATCACTCTCTTGAATTCCATCAGCTTTTTGGACCAAAGACCGTTTCGCGCTATTTCCTTAATATTTTGTTGTTCCATTTAATATTGTAGCCGTATTCATAGTTTGAGCTCCTTTAATATGTAAGTTATAGTGAAGTTGTATTTTTTTTTTGTTTTTTTTTTGTTTTAGCGTACTTAACGTTGAAGCTTACGTTTTTTTTTCCTTTTTTTTCTTTGCTCTGTTTAATCCAGTAGTTGTAGCGGACGACAATTTATACTATTATACACGAGAGGGATATACGTAGCTAACATCGAATGCTCGCTTAACATTACATACGATTTTTTTTCATTTTCATTATTTTTTTTTCCATTTGAAAGCTCGTGACAAGCTTTGAGATTAATCGAGTTACTCCTCGGCTTGTGTAGTTATGTTATCGTTAACATTTTTTTTTGTTTATTTTTCATTAAACTTACTTTGCTTTAGTTTTCATTAAATCCTTTGCAATGCTAGTTCTCTTTTATTCACAGAACATTATGTTTAAGCATTTCCGCTGCCCGCGTTTTACTTTTATTTATAGATATATATATATTTATGTATATATATATTTGTATTTATGTATAAATCAATCGGACTCCTTGGTCACGCGCCCCCTTTTTGAGCATTGCTCGACAATGGATTTTTGTGTAATCTTTACGTAGTAAGAAATCAAAGTCTCGTTATCCGACACACGTATCGCATCACTGATGCCAGGAATGTTATGTTAATTATACCCAAAGCGATCGTTTATTGCTTTAAACTAAGAACCAAAGAAATCTACGCGTAAAATTTGATCCTTAATTTTCGCATTAGGTTCGTCTTTAATATTAAGACATCAATTATGCGATACGATTGCGCGCGTCGAGCGGAAATGTTTCGTTCTTAGCACAGCAAAGAAGTGAATATTTGTAATTTTTTCTGTATTTTTTGTTTTTTTTTTGTTTATTTTTTTTTTACTTTTCCGTTTCAAATAGTACGTATGTATAATCTATATACACCCCCGATGCAATGGAAACGTCATTGAAAACGACTAGCCTATAACAAGCAGTGATTCAGGATGCGCCGTGCCATTATTATGTGTACCCAGGTTCAGCGATAATCGCAGACCTTCGTCGTATAATGTACAAAAGTAGGATACACGATTTTTAGCCGCCCATTCAATGCCTCTCTCTATGAATTTTATTTGTTTTTTTTGTTTTCTTTTTTTTTCCTTACTTTTCTCCCGCGTTAACTGCATTGTTATTATGTTTTTTAAAGGTTTTCTCCAAGAAAGCTATGACAATTAAATTCGGTGTATTGGACGCGTTTATACCAGAATGCGGTAGTTGTTCTTTTTTTTGGTTTGTTTTTTTTTCGTTTTTTTTTTATATTTTTTTTTTTCATTAAGTAATTTTTTTTTTTGGAGTCTTTCCTCTAAGAGCGTAGAGAAAGAGTGCTGGATAAATACCGTTGTTGCTTTTTTTTCGATTTCTTCAATATTTCTCTTTAATTTTCTTTCAACGTTTGGATTGGAAAATCCTACGATAATACATACGCATTGGCAGCTTGTTATTAATTTTTTTTAATATTTTTTTTTCGTCAAATTTTAAATTTTATACAAGTTTCTTATATCCCTTGCATGCCCGCCCACCGGCCCCATATCTTTGCGACTCTGTATTCTCGAGCGACGTTCAATTGATTCGTTTAACTACGAAAAATTGTATTAAAAATGATGAAATAGCCTAGTGTGTTGCCTCTTATAAATCGCTCATACTCTGTATCATTTTGTCTACTTTATCGGACTTCGAATTCATCTGTGTACAACACGACGTGCACGGCAACGAATGCTTCACTTCGCTCGTTATACTTTTCTTTATCCCGCTTTCTCTTTCTCTTCATTATTTCTCAATGATTCAAGGCAAGCAGAAAAAGTAAAAAATGGATATGTATATCAAAGAATCGCATGCCCTTCTTGCTCTTTCGTGTTTTCCATTTTTCTTATTTATTTTTTTTATTTATCTCGAATAAATGCCCTGTATCTTTGCTTGAATATTCTTTTCTTTTTTCTTCATATACCCATCGTTAAGATTATGTCAAGAACTTTTGAGATAACGCCAAAAGGGTTTGAGACTGAACTTAGGTACCTGGTTATTTATCATTTTTTTTTTGTCCATTGTTGATCGATCGCACACTTCCTTGAGTAGACTATATGTGTGCCGCTCCGCCGAGCGCGGTCGCTGCTGCGTTCGTCGGTGTTTTTTTGTTGTTGTTATTGTGTTTGTCTGTTTGTTAATTCCACAGTTAAGTCGGAAGTATCCGGTCACTCTTTCCGGTATAATCGGTAACTCTTAGGTTTCAGCTAATGTTTAGGCGGCTGCTAGCTTGAATCGCTAGACGTCGATATGCGCAGCTGACGTTTGCCACGCCTTCGGGGATGAGAGTGGTCCTAGCTGCTTGTCGATGCTATAGGGCTTACAGGACTTAGGGGACTTCGCGCCGAATCTCTCAAGCATCCTGTCAACGTTATCACTAACTTTCGACTACCGGCGTTGTTTCGGTGTTCGCAAAACCATACACCTTGCCACGTGCCCAACGCAAGCTTCCCGTCGGTTATTGGAATGCTGAGGGAAGAACCGAGAAAGCACGCTTTCACGTGCGCCGGCTGTAACACAACAAACATAAATATTTTATCCTCGAGTATTGAAGAGTGTTAAATAATTCATGTCCTCTTTGGAGACGGTAAGCAAACGGTTACAATTTGTGTACATGATAACTCTTTATCACGAATATCGTGAAATATTGTTGCCGAAAAGTGATGTGACTGAAAATAGTGTTAAACTTCAAAAACTACCGATTATTTCTCGACGGAAATCAACTGTTGATACAGCATCCGTGTTGACCCTGAATTTTATGTAATCTGAATTCATGCAATCGGCCGTGAAAATGCTTAATTTATTATCAGATCGAAAATCGCGATTTTTATAAATAAAAATTCTGTTTCACAGATATAAACTCGTTTCTGTATATCACTTAAGTAATGGGATAAATTTTATCAATTAAAAGAAAGTATTGGACTTAAAACAGATTGTAATCTCTTCACAATTCAGAAGTAAACAAATTTATGAAACAGATATTGCGATATATTCCAGTAAAAAATATTTTCTGCTTATCATTCGCAATGATGAGAAGCAAGTAATTTTATTCGCATGCCGACGATTCGAATAAAAATTGGGTTCAAAGTGCGCGATTTACGTCAATGAATGCCATTGGGAAATTAGTTGCAAGTCAATGCACAATGATTTTCTTTGCGAGTTTCGGATGTAAGTAAAAATAAAACTATAATTATTCTTACCATGTCGTCAGGACCTTCGCAACTGTGTCTATACGGCATATCCTCTGGAATGATTTTGTTGAGCATCATTTCCATGTCGTCTCTGACATCGGGATCCCAACTCTCATTGAGCGCCAGACTTGCCGATGTGTGGAGAACTGTCGACGATACATCAATAATTAAATCGGCGATAGTTGAAAAAGAAGCAAAAAAGTATACGAAGCATTGAGAAATTTCAGGAATGTAGTCTTCGCGTGTACTTACTTTGTACGTGACATAGACCAACGGAGAATTGACAGAGTTCTGGAACCTGTCGTAATATTTCTTCCGTAACGAGATGTACGCCTCGATGTTGAGGTCTCAGATTGATTTTTCTCTGTAACCAGGCTGAGCCGATTTGAATGCCCATATTCGAGGATGCCATGATATTATTTATCGTGCTCTTGACGTTATAATATCAACGCCAGCTGACCCGCGTACGAGCCGGACGGTTATAATTGTTATGGACAAATGAAGAAAAAAAATAAACAACACAAACGTTCGTAATAAACGGCGTGTCGAACGGGCGCGTAAGAGAAAAAGTAACGTGTCACACGATAACAAACGACGGACAACGACGACGACGATGAGGAAAGATCCGTGTTTCAGAATCACGAGAGCACGAGTACCAGCAGCTCCATTATTATTGGGCGGCACCGTGAAACTCTCGACAATTCTTGATCTCTCCTTTGTTAAACCTGGGCTACGATAGCGGTCTATCGAGCCACATCGTGTTTCGTTCTACGTAACACCCCGCTTATTATCCTCAACGCCGGCACACTTTGTGACAAAAAAAAAACTTTACGTCTCGGAGTATATCGCGGGTATATCGCGCGAAAAGGTTAGGAGAGATAACGATTGACTTGACGTGCGGCAGGAGCAGCAGCAGCACCACCACCAACCAACACCACCAACCACTTCTATTACCAACGAACACTTGAAGTTCGGATAGCGGAGTCTAGTCAAATTCAGTACTCGTACAAACTTCGCGTCACGATCATCGCTAATTTCGTGAAATCGGTTAACGGTTCATTAAAAACGTAATAACACAATAGCCGTGGCATACAACGCGTAGTCCATGATGATAAACATTTCCTAATTACGACAAAAAAAGTATGTAATACCTTTATTTGATATTTGTTCGTTTTTCTCTCATTGAAAGTAACAGGTCCCAACACGAAAAATTGGAGTTAATTTCTCGTTTATCATAGAGAAAAGCGTTTGTTTAAAAACTCAGTCAAAATCTTATGTCATTTCTATAATTTATTAAATTTAGTTGTTTCGGGCGGTAGAGATTTGTTACTAATTCGCGTGAGTCTCGTCTGTTTTTATTTTTTCATTAACGAGATATTCATTGTTATTGTGCAATTTGTCATGTTTTTTTTAGAATTTAAATGACGTTCGTTTGTGACGCAGCAATAAATCTAATAAGTGAATTTGCGGTAATAAATGGGATAAAACGTATACGAGAACTACTGCAGCTGAAGTTATTCTTATTTCGTAAAGAAACCATGAACGACCATGAACACCCTAAAGTAAATCATTACGATATACCCATCGTTCCGCGAAATATTGAATCATGTAATGAACTAGACAAGCGCATACGCGCAATCAAAAGTCTTCTCATAATTGTGGAATCTTGTAAACCGTGAAGTGTATTCGAAAAGTATTAAAAGCGGCAGAGTTTTTGGCAAGGAAGTGCAACGTGAGCCAAGAGGGGTGTATCAAAGTGCACAATTCATCGGGTCGAACGGAATGCAGTTGCGGGGGAGTCGAATGCCGTTGGGTAAGTCTTGTAAGACAGATATTGTTTTCTTATTATTTTCGAATACGAAGGTATTATGATTATTATTATTATAGAATGACGACATTTCAAAGGTTTTTATAGTTCGTCCTATACGTTATTTTGTCACACGCACGAGTTTTAGTATAACCGTTTATTTACCGCAAGTTTTCCGATTCTATAATTGTTCCGATTTGAGTGCATGTGCATCAAAACGTGTTATCAACACTATATCTCATTACTTTGATGGAAATGTAAACATCAGCTTCCCGAAGAGATTTGAACTGTTGCAAATATTTTTATTCATTTGATTCGTATTATATTGTAGTATTATTTGCAATTATTTTTTCTTTTTATTGTGGAGGGATTGAAATGGGTCATGTATATTAAAATTGGATGGAGAATAAAAAAACAAAAAACGCTGCTGTAATTGACAAAATATCTAATCTACAGTGACCGTCACGTAACATCTTTATTGCATTAACGATCGATCGTGAAACAATTTCATAGTTATATAATATAATCGATATACAAAAACATACAAACCTAAAGCGCGCCTTTTTTTTTTCTTTCGTTTTTAATATACCTCCGTATCCTTTACATATTGATATTTACAGTAAAGTTCTTCTAACACGTTTTCTCGGCTATTACACTAAACAGTCGTAAGAATAAGTTACTACAGCCATCATCATCGTCAATCGCACAGATTTGTTGCTTTTTTTCGCTTACATTTCGACTTTAAAGAAGCAGCAGAGAGACACGACGATCGATCAATTTTTTTTTTCTTTTTTTTTCGTAAGAACTTTTGTAATCGCAAGATAATAATTACAGTAAGCCTATTACGAATTTATGAGCGACGAATTATCGATGGTGGTGCTGTGATAAAACAAACACTTTGATTTCACTAAAGAGCGGTGCAACAACGCATCGGCAGTAGGCAATCAAAGTCGCGCCAATATTCGATAATCATTGCGGTAATACAATATTCGTGTTCATCGTACGAAAACGATGATTTTTCAAATCCGCACCTTCAGATCGCCACTTTAATTATCTTATATTCATCAATCTCCCGCGTCGATAATTCGTCTCCCTAGTACTAGATTTTTCGTCTTTTTTTTCTTTTATTTTTCTTTCCAAACACGAAACAACTAAAAACAATTCGAGTTCACTTTTTTTTGTTTTTTTTTGTCATTTTTTGAAACTTCATTTTTTTCCATATATCGTCTCTTCGTTTTACGTCACGTAACTATAGATCTGGTGTCCGCAGTTCAAGATCACAATAACCGCGAGATTTTTAATCCGATTATAGGGTCTCGAATCCTTGAGTAGATTGTTAAGTTTCTCAATGCCGCCTTCGGATTCGACCAACGAGCAATACTTCGATGCTGCAAATATAGAAAATTCGTATTAAATTATTTGGACATTATCGTTAAGATTTATTCTTAATCGACCGATTACGCGTTTTGAATGGTACATCCGCATTACTCACGATAGACTTTGGTGAGATTGGCCAGTGCCCAGACGGCCCAATGCTGGCACTGCGGCGTGTGATAAACATCCAACAGTCGTAGAAGCGGTAAAAACGATCGATAGTTTATGTTACGCTGTGCCGAAAGGTCCCATCTCTCGATAGCTGTAACCATACGTTCGAGAACGTCGTTTCTCGATGGTTCTTCCACTGTCCAAGCGTCCACACCGTCTGAGGCCATATGTGCCAATATACCGGTCGCGTTGTAAGATACCTATGCAAACATTTTTTTTTTTTTTCACTTTCTGCAATTTTTCATTTCATCGAATAATCGACATTTTTCAATTATTTACCTCAATCAAGTCGCTGTCGTATCCCAGTAAATTCGCGAATACCGTCACATACTGATGTTGCATCAGATGAACACGAAGATAATCGACTTCAGCGACGTTACCCAATAATCCCATCATATTTCGAAGCAATTCCTCTTTGTAAGGATATTGCTAATCATAAACATGAAAAATCATTTTTTTTTATTTCGCTCTATTCTTCATTTTCGATTTTTTTTTGCGAAGGACTTACCTTTACGCACCGTAGGAATAAACTCATTCCCTGTTCATCTAAGAATCTTTGACAATTCACCGGTGTCTCGTCCGTCATGTTCCACATTGTCGACCAGGCGACTTCGAGAACGTCGTCGAATATGCTGCATTCGACACGATACTTTACAAGATCCAACATCGTTCCGACGCATCCTAATTTTCCCAAAAGCCGCTTTTTGTTTCCCTCGACTTGACACGCCAGTGAATTCAACAGGTATATACCGATACGTTGAACGAAACCTTCGGATTCGGCATGTCTCGCTGAATGCAGAAGAACTTTCACGAGAGCTTCGTAATTCCACATCTGCATTGAGTATCGATGAATTAATCATAATGCTTTGTAATACGAAAATCTATTAAGATGGAAAAGAAGTATATTAAGTTTTAGGAAAACTTACCACATCCTGTGGTATGCGGAATTGGCAGAGTGCCAGACAACCGTTGCGCATCATAGTCTCTTCGTCTTTATGTGCATTCATTCCCGCGAGAAGAGTGCCTATTATTCGTCGTTTTAGCTGTACCGCGAGTCCACTTTTTTCCTTCATTTTAACTATGTAGAAGAGCGTTGCACTGTAAAGGAAACAAATTAGAAAGTTGCGCGATAAATTTTTTGTTTTTCATATATCGCCGGAGTTTATCGGTTAATATATTTGCGTGACGAAGATAAGAATGTAAGACTTTAAGAAGTTTGAAGGATATGATTTTTTGCATTCAAATATCGCATCGTATATAATATATAAGTGTTCTATCAAATAAAAATTAATTATCGTCGTTTCAACGTGATATTCGATAAATTCATTATTTCATTATTCGTTGTCATTAAAAATAATTCACACGGATAATACCTTCCGGATATTTGAATATGTCTTTCGGGAAGATGTTTCTCCATAGCTTCGAGTACAGTGTACAACGCTTGATCCATCCTTTTGCAATTCTCGTACCTAAACACGTGATAAAGATCGTTCAGAACTTTTTGCAGCAATTCTTGTTTGTTGTCCATGCAGACTCTCAGGGCTATGAGTATCTGCTCTTCGTTCGCATCTCCCGCGATCTATAAAAAAAAATTGTATAAATTAATAATTAAAAAAAAAGTATGTAAATTTCGTTGAATTTTTTCGGGAATGTAATACTCGCCACTTTTGCCGGTATATCGTGTCTTCTGCACGCCTCGTGGCGAGTACCGTACAATCCGAGGAATTGCAATGGATTTTGCACTCTCGACGCGAGTCCCTGTATATCGCTTCTCTCGGCGTATTCGCTGTACGGTTCTTTGAGCGGATGTTCGGCAACTCCTCTGCCCGCGAGGTTCGTACCACCGATATCCAACGAAACGAGTTCCGGCAAACCGGCGATTAATTCGCTCAGAATTTGATTGGCGTTCTCATAATATCCGTACTTATGATTCGAATGCGATATATCGAGATGCCTCAATTTTTTCAGTTGGCATATCTCCTCGACGAAGTTCTTGCAATTTGTATTTATTCGTATATTATACAGACACAGGGAAACCAATTGCGGTACCGCGTCTAAGAAGGAAAAGGATCTTATGCCCGTCGCGTTGGATATATCCAAATGTGTCAATTTCGTCAATGTGCGTAGAAGCAAACGATAATCGGCCGTTGGTATAATCAGACGATTGAGCGCCAAGCGTCGTAACTTCGGTGTTTTAAATACGTAGCCTCTGTCGATGTAATCTCTCGGATATTCTTTCCCTGTGAAGAAAAAGCATTGTGATTTATCCACATTTCAATTTTTTTTTTTTCAATAATTTTTCAGTACAGATGTACCAATATACTTTTTGCAGCTCTATAATTTTCAACAAAAAAAAAGAAATTTTTTTTAGTTTCACCTATGAAAAATAAATTTAATTTGAGTTTATTTACCAATACACATACGCAAATCGACTCACAAAGTACAAACGACGTATTATTTTCCTTTGCAAGTCAAAGTGCAACAGTGAAATGAAAATGCTAATTTTCTTTTATTTAACTATTGCAAAGTCAATAAACAATCTTATAAGATGATTTTCGTGATTTTGTCTTAAGAAATTAATATATTTTTAAATTAAATGTAATTTTGCACAAAATTTGACTGTATGATTTCAAATATGTGAATAAAATTGAAATTATGTAAAATAAGAAAAATCTTCTCAAAAATTTAACGGTAATTACTAATAAAGAACAGAATTGTGATGAAAAAAAAATAATGATATTATTGCAGCAATTGGAGCTTTTCTAACGCGATGATAATGATATCTAATCTAATTTTTTTTAACAATAAAAAAAATTGTCTTACACATAGTAATTTGTGCGGCTTTCTGAGATCCTCTAAAGGCCAAACTGTTGAGATTGTGGCACTCGGCATTGATGTATTCGATTGACTGGTTAGAGAGGTGACGGCAGTCATCAAATTCCAAGTGCGTCACTTCGGGTCTTGCGATCATCATGACGGACCAATCTGTGATGGGACTCGACGAGATTTTCACTCTTTTAAGTCTCGTCGCTTTGGTACTTCTGAATATAGTGAAGAACGCATCGTCCGCTTCGGCATTGTTGCTCTTTTGTACAAATTCTATGAGTTTATCGCATATTTCGCTGGGAAATTTTAAGCCGTCTCTCAGCATGCGATAGCCATTTTCATGTTTGACGGATATTATGTCAAGATTATCGCATATGGTTCTGAAGCACATATCGGCCAGTGATTCGGGTCCCAGTTGTTGTTGGGAATCGAAGAGTGCATCCAGATGCGCCATAATGCAAGAGTGGCCTATATTTATATTGTGTATATGCCACAAGAGTCGTATGATACAGATACGGAAAACGAAAGAAGAAAAAAAAAAAACTTTTTCTCCTCTCAGGTAAAGCTGCAATTCATACGATTTTTTCTTCGTTTGAGCGGTTTTTTAATCGATATATAATGACGCAATTAACGGTACACAACTGTCAGATGTGTCAAACGTATCAGCTGTGACGATTGTACATCGGGCATTGTAAAGCGACTTCGCAGAGCCGTCACCAGAACGATGCCCGAAATATCTTCAAACTTCTCGTTAAACTCTTGTAACGCTTGTCAATGAACCACCAGTCCATCTTCGATCGTTAGCTTATGATTCCCAAAACAAATTATTGCTTCGCTTGTCCACGATATCGTTGTTTTATTACTTGACAGATTTTTTTTTCTTGCGGAATAGGCCTAAACGCGTACTACACTAACGCGCTCACGATTACGCACTACCTCACTCGCTCGCGTATCTCTCTCCCTCCCCACCCTTGTCCTTAACTCGATGAAGTAGTGTATCACGCGAAAGAGTTATTTTCGAGGTAATATACGGAAACGTGACATTGACTAGAGTAGTTGAGTCGTAAATGCGATTTTTAACAACTGACTTGTCGTCTTATATTATTAAAAAAGTACTATTTATTGGTTTGGAGTAAAAGTAGAATTGTAGACACTCGCGAACTTGCCAACCGAGCGCGTTTATGTTGATCTGGCAAGTGCGTACTCCGTTTGGACGACCGTTAGTGGCTACGAGCTCTATTGTCTCGTTGACTGTTTTTTTTTCCAAAAAATTTGAAAAATCATTGGGAAGAAATTTGTAAAACGTTTGCGGATTAGTGAAGCTTTGCTTTTTTTTCGTCGGAGAGTACGCTATACACAGTCAATTACCAGGTTAACACTATTTACGTTATTTAAATTATTTAACAAATATGTGTGACAAAGAAAATATTGGAACGAACTCTCGTGTACACGAACATTATTTTTTTTATCGTATACGATATTAATAAAATTGTATTTTAAATAAACTTTTGCTCCCCTGTCGCTTATTGCGGAATTGATAATAATGAAACTTTGGTCCCCATCTGCTTTATTAATTGATAAAATAAATATTGAGCGTAGATGAGCTATTGCTATGTATTTCAAGTGTTCGTTGACGGTCAGCTTATCAGCTTCGTGTCTCAGACTTATAATTAACATGAAACTACAATATTTCGAGTGTTAGAGCCTCGAGATATATTCTCAACCTTTGGAAGATTCTGCGTTTGAATTTGCTCCGAGACTGTAACAATGACCGAAGTACTATCGAGAAAAATATTGTTTTATACAATTAACGAGAATTAAAATGAATAATGAGTTAACGCAAATAATAATTAGATGAAGAAACCCGTGATTAATCCTTTAATCGAAGTTTTTCCCCCTCCTGGAAACTCGACACCCGCCCATTGGATATGCACGAGAGAGCGGTGAAAGTAGATCGCCTGAAAAACCTGTTTCTCTCGTAAATATATCTTTATGCACTACTGTGTGTAGAAATTACTATATCGGCTATCGGTTTGTTCGCTGTGCCTTCACCTCGGTCAGGTTATGTACGAAAATTATGAGTCGGTCATTCGGTAATACAATCGAATTGCGTATTACGGTATCGGAACTCGAGACATGTGGGAGCGATAAGAGTATCGGAAGGTCCGAACCGTCAAGATAAATCCCATCATCGTACTAGTTCGATGGGAGATAATACTCATCTCGAAGCGAATAAAAATGGCGCTCGACGTGCCTGTCAATTCGACGTCGGCTCGACAATAAACTGTTGCTAGAACGTGTGTATGTGTGATAGGTGTCACACGGCTAACACCGCCTACTGCATATCGATAACGTGTACATTTTTTCTTTCGTATAGTTGTAATAATTTGTGGCTGCCTTTGTTTTTAATTAAATAGTGCCAGGTGATTGTGAAATGAGCATTTTACGAAAGAGGTGAGTTGTGTGCATTCGATATCTTGTTCTTACGTTGTTTTTTCAACCCGAACGACGGACTATTTGACAGGTTGAGATTTTTTTTATTTATCGTGCACACGTATGTCACACGCTTGTTTTTACAGATTGATCGACTTTGAGGATGTTCTCAAAGAAGAGGAAATCGACATCGGTAACTTACGGAGAATATGCTTTCATGGTAATTAATATAGATATAATGAAAATTCTATTTGTTATTTCATCGTTCAAATTTACGGAAAAACGGGCGTTCACTAAAAAAATCACATGACATGTTCACAATTTCTCCAGTCACTTAAAAAAATATATATATTCTTTGCCATTTATTCTACATTCTTACAATTTTTTAAAAATTTTCGTGAAAATATCAATCATTCAATACATTTTTCAGTGCACTATGCATGAATTCGTAAATTTGTGAATTAACTTTGTCGCAGGCATACCGGACGAGGGTGGCTTGCGGTCTCTGTGCTGGAAGCTGCTCTTGAATTATCTGCCACTGACAAGAGCAAGTTGGTCAGAAACTTTGTCGCGCAAACGAGAACTGTACAAGCAGTTTATCGGTGAGATATCGGCAGATTTGTTCTAAAAGTTGCGAAAGAGGAATAATACATTTTTTTTATTTTTCATTGTAGAAGATTTGATAGTTATGCCGGGTGAGTCTGCGCCCGACGGAGAACGAGTCGATGTTACATTAGACGATCATCCATTGAATTCAAATCCTGGCAGCAAATGGCAAACTTTCTTCAAGGATAACGAAGTTTTGTTGCAAATAGACAAGGATGTTAGGTATTTTCAAAGTCGTACTTTCCAACTAAAAAAACTTAAATTTAATTACAGCCGCATTAAGAAATAGAAAAAAAAATAAATTCAGATTATTTTTTTAAATGTAAATAAAAAAAAACGTAAAATATCGATGTTAAATTTGCAGGAGACTCTGTCCAGACATATCATTCTTCCAGCAAGGTACGGATTATCCGTGCCAAGCGGTGGTAGGCGCTAACGGCCCAAAACGTTTGCACTGCAGAGTGCAGCACACTGTTCTCAGAAGCGCAAATGTCGAGCGAAAAGGTCTCGGCGTTACGAAGGTAAATCAAAGCGTGCTTTTGCCGTTGTTCTCGTCAATCTTGTGAATAAAAACGAATTCTATTTCTTTGATTATCTCAAACGGAATGGAGCAGCAGGTAATCTATGAAATCGGATGAACATTTTTCTTCGGTAAACTTTCAATTCGCGCTTTCGTTGGCCTTAGTTTCATATCAGTTGTTTCGAAACGTTTTCAGATAGCGGTATCCGTGAGAAAAGCACCCGAGGATTACGCTCCATTGACCGAAGGCGGCGAAGCACACTGGGAGGTACTTGAAAGAATTTTGTTCCTATACGCCAAACTGAATCCCGGACAGGGTTACGTTCAAGGAATGAACGAGATCGTCGGACCTATTTATCACGCTTTCGCCTGCGATCCCGATCACTCCTGGAGAGGTATCAATAAAGAAAAATCGACTGTATTCATCGGTTTAATCGAGCGTAAGATCGGAACATTTTTTTATTCGATGTATCTGCAGAATACGCGGAGGCGGATACTTTCTTCTGTTTCACGAATCTGATGGCCGAGATTCGCGACTTCTTTATAAAATCGTTGGACGAAGCGGAATTTGGTATCAACTCGATGATGTGCAAATTAACTCAACAAGTTAAAAGCAACGATCACGAAGTGTGGATGCGTCTGCAGGTTCAGGATCTGTGCCCTCAGTACTACAGTTTCAGGTACTCCAATCGTTCTTCTCCATCAGGCGAATAGACAAAGCGAATCTTTTTTTTAATCAATTTTGATTTTTATACTTTTGTTTAAATTTTATTCCAATGCAAGTTCATCAGAAAAGTATAAATTTTTAAGAGTAGTTGTAAGAATGATTTATAATGATTTCTGCAACAACTCTATAAAGTCAGAGGCCATGAGAACGCACTTGCCGACCGTTGTGAAATTCGAAACCGTATCGTAGACATCGAGAGGCTTAACTTGAAACTTGATAATCTTAACTTCTCCGCAGATGGCTGACGCTTTTACTATCGCAAGAGTTTCCATTACCAGATGTAATGAGAATTTGGGATTCGCTGTTTGCCGACGAGAAGAGATTCAGCTTTCTTACGCATATCTGCTGTGCCATGATTCTGTGAGTATCGACGATTACTCATAAAAAAAAAACCTAAAAAAAAGAAGTTTGAAAATCACAACATTCATCGTCACTGTGTAATTCATTTTAGATTATTGAGAGATCAATTGCTCGACAACGATTTCGCAACGAACGTTAAGCTTTTGCAAAACTTTCCTTCGATGGACATACAGATCGTGTTGTCGAAAGCCGCGGAATTGGCTGGAAAAACGCTAAATACTCCTTAACGTCGATAACAATTGAATTTCGACGATTTTTATATCATAAATGGATCCCCTCAGCGTGATACAAACGAACAAGTAATAATCATATGAGAAAAGTTAAAAAAGGAACGAACGCGGCAAAGCTTTGCACGTATCCGAGATATCATGGAAAACTCGTATAAATTGTGTTCCTCTCGTTTAATGTTCCGTTTTTTTTTACAATTGAAACGTCCAGAGCCAACTACTCGAAGGAACTCGCAATAAAAGAGTAAAAACGCAATAAGAGTAATCAAAATCCAAGATCTTCTAACGGAGCCAACGGATAATCGCGGTAATCGTGAATTTTTATATCGATCGTCAGTTAGACTGAGATTATAATCGTACGCATACTCAGTAGCGTTAATCGATAAATATTACGAAAGAAAAAAAACCAAAACTAACGATGAATCATATTACAATGATGTTATTTTTCTAACGATCTTCGTTACTCCATTTACGTTTATAAATAAACTGTTATATTAATAATTTTTTTGCGTGTCTCCTTTCTTTCTTCGTTTGACCGCTCGTCCGAAATTTATTTTTATGTAATAAATAGATAGAATAGAGAAAAATAGATTTATAGAGAAATATTTCATTTAATTTTGGTGTTGAACTCAAAGATTCGAAATTCGCTTGTAACTCGTGTTTTATTTTTATTTCACGTAAACTAAAAATTCATTCACCGAGTTGTCTCGTAAAGACGACGGTGATAGTTGATTTATGTGGCATTGTGATTCTAAACTTGCGGTTAAATATGCACTACATACGATAATAACTCGTGTGCTGAATATCCGCTGAGCCAACGATAATGCTTCGGATTTTTTCTTTTCTTTCGTTTATTTTTATTTTTTTTTTACTTCATATTTTTTCTTTATCGTCGTCAACTCGGGGAGACTTTGTTGGGGCAACGATAATCGGGTCGTCCGAGCGTCCCGAATTGAATTACGCATATACGTATATAGGTAGAGAGAGAGAGAGAAAGAGAGAGACTGCAGTTGAAACGCGGGGTTAAGCGACCGGGACGAAAGAAAGGAAAGTCGCAAAAAAGGGTTGTCGGAGGAATAAAAATAAGAGTCAGAAGATCGAGACGCGAAAAAGAATTCACGCGCGCGAAGGGTCGCCGAATTCACGAAGGCGCCCTTCGCGAATTTTGAATGTCTCGTATGTATGTGCATATAAAAAATGGGTTTTGCTGCCGTCGGTGTGGTTCTTGTGCCGTTGATGCTGCCGTTTTGGTACCGAAAAGTGTAATCTCGTGGGCGGACATTTATAGCGGTTGATTGCTTGATTTACGATCTCTCGGAGGTCCCCGATGCACGCGGGGACCGCCCTTAAAAGGTCGAGGGCTCGGAACTCGCGAATACAATATATATTGGTTTTTATTCTTGTTTTTCGGTTTCTTTTTAGTAGTATAACTCGGTCTCTATCTAACGAGTAGACACGAGAATCGCGACTATCACCATTTGATTAAGGATAGTCTTCGAGTCTCCATTACATCGGAACCGTCTGTTTTAAGAGATCTTAAGGATTTTTACGCGGTATCCGGTAAAAAGTCGGCAACACTGTGTCTGCGAGACACTCATCGTTAACAAAAAAAAAATGGATAATGACGATTTTCAGAAGTACAGATGTTAAAATTATATCTCTGCCGTCATTAGAAAAATGATAAAAAAAAATTTTTTTTAAATAATTTTCAGCGGTGTAATTTTTTTTTTTGTGCATATTTGACGGCCTTTCATAGAGAAAAACTGAAACATGGTGAGTTAAAAATTGACTCCATGAATGCATGTTTTTGCATTCCCGCGGACCCGCCACATCCCCACCACTGCGAATACGCGACAAGGGGAGTGTATCGTTGCGTATTACGAAAGAGTGCGATGGGAAATTCAGAGAGAATTTCGATAACTTGCTAATTAGATAATTTTAATAATTTTCCATAATAATACTTTCAAAAAGATATCAACAAATTAGTTAAAAAAATAATTGTTTAACGAATTGTTCGGTAAGTTAACTTTTTCTTTAGCCGAATTGAATTCGATAATATTTTTGAATACTCATACATTTTTTGAGAACTTTTTCTAATTTGCAAAAAAAAAAATGTTTGATTTTTTTTATGGATGAAAAATCACGAATTTCCGAAAATTATAAAAAAATCTCAAAGAAATTCATTTTTTTTAGACTTTAATTAAATTGGAAAGTATTCAAAATTCGCTCTGAATTTCACGTGAATCTCACTTTTCGGTAATACGTTGCGATACACCTTTCTTAAGTTTTGCTAAAAGACGAGCAAAACTATAAAGAAGCTGTGCGGCGTTTCAACAGACCGATGGTTCAGGATTAATTCCGGAGAAGTTTTTTTTCCAACTAATCAAAGATCTCATAGAAGATTTTACGACACCGCGCTTTATAGTTTCAAACGCTCGCCTGTCGTATGCGTATCTACGAGAGATCGAGTTCATTAAGAAACTTCTCGAACCGCAGCTGCTTCTGTTTTCTGAGATTCAATGGGCAAAGATAAAATAAAAATATTCACAGTCACTGATGCACTGTACTCCGGAGAAAACCCTTTAAAATTGACACAGCCGTAGAGCAGAGTACAGTAGAGTAATAGCACTACTCTACGGACCGTTGAGGTTCTTTGTGAAAACCGCAGCAAATTACGAATGCATATCGCATTGCGCTTCGAACCGCCGAAAATGAAATTCCCGGTGGATGTGAGTTAATGCCAAAAGGGATAAATTGAATTTTAACTCGGCCCACGTCGGAGTTTCAATTCGCCGATGAAGGGGAAATTTCGAGCGCAGCAATACGCAGTTGAGTTTAGAACGATAGGCAGTCCTCTCATGATTTTCCGGGACTGCATTACAGACTCCGTACTTATATTTATACACGAACATTTCATGAACTTTATCCCATATCAGAACTTTCGGCAAAATTTATTGAAGCGCTATAGAGTTACAAAATTTGATTATTTTTCATAAAACGAGAAGAAAACATTTATTTACTCAAATAAATTTTCGTAAACATGAAAAAAAATAAAAATAAGAATTGTTTAAATATTTAAATATATCTAAATAGTCACGAAGACAATGTACTTAAATTATTAAAAAAAAAAAATTATTTCGATCGAAGAGACCTTTTTTATCGGTCCAAATTTTTTTTTCTGATTGTTTCGATTAAAAATAAGTATCGACGTCGAATTTTAGCGTTAAGATGGCTTCGAGTATTCGATACTCGTATTATAGATTGAATATCATACACGAGCCGTTTTCCTCTTCTGCCCTCTTCACCGATTTTACTCACGAGAGAGAGAGAGAGCAACGTACATGGGGGTGCGTTGCAAATCCTCCCTCTTTCAAACTATAGAGTTTTGACGATAACGAGCGGATTTGCAATCACGTCCGCATTGTGCCAACTTCCCTCTCCGAATGTTACGTAACTCGAAGAGGGATGAAACTCAGACGTCGGTGTATGAGCAACGAGAGCAGATCACAGAGCAGGAAGTTCCGTGGGCTCTCGTCGCCTCTGTTCTGTATTACTCCACTGCCGCCGGCTGAAGCGTCAAGAGCTCGCAAAGGGGCCACAACGGCGCCGGCTATATGTCGTCGTTTCTCCGTTCCGAGATAGCGGCAAAGTGGAAATTTCAAAATTACAGGACTATGAAGCTATCTATATATATAGTATAACAACCGCATCGTCGATATACAAATAAATCTCTGTAGACAAAACGATACAATCAAACCAAACGGTTCTATGACTCGAGCGATTTCTGGTATCATAAATTTACAAAATCTCCGATTTAGCAAAAAAAAAAAAATAGTGAAAGTAACTACAAAAAAATAATCGATAAATTTAACATCTCCCGATCTCTTACTCCAAAAAAAAAAAAAAAAAACAAAGAAATAAAAAAAACAATTATCGTTAAAATGTCGAGTACTTCGATTCTCTCACGACGGAAGAGCACACAGATAGAATAAAAGTTTAAAAGGTGAAGGATGATAGAAAAATATAAGTGTCACTACGGAGGGAAAAAAAGAAAAGAAAGTAAACAGGTGTCCGGCCTTTGGTAGTGACAAGTGACAAGTTTTGATAGCGCATGCCAGCGGTTTCTTTTATTACACAGTAGATACGTATACGCGAGTACACCGTAAATATAGTATATATACGATATAGTATCATAAGTCAGCGTGAGTTGGAAAGATATATATGAAATGATGAGGCAAAGCGTAAAACCACATGCCGTCATCGACCGAGAATGCAACGATGCGCTTTTTCTACGCTATCCTCACAACTACACGCGTATTCGTCTATAAATATACGTCTATATAGATACATATACACATAATGCATATTTATCGATATAAAACGTATGACAGAGAAAGCGCGTCGGCGTTCGCGCGGCAGCAGCGAACAATCGACGACGTTGTAGGCGCCCATAACTCACCCGAAGAAGAAGACGGTGTAGAAAGGTCGTATCCAAGTATAGTGTCTGGCAACTGTTTTCATAGGTCGCAAACCGTTCGGCCCGAACGAACGAATATACAGAAAGAGAGCCTTCGTTTTCACGTCGGCTTCACACGCGTCAAGTTCAGCTTCCACTCCCTCTCGAGATGCTACTCCTCAGCGTCCCATACACCTCGATCCGAACTCGAATTTGTGTTCGGATTGTCGGCGAGAATACGTAGTCGATGTATATGTACGCTTGGCACAGACTTCGATCGGAGAATTCAAAGGAATTTTTATTCGATCGATTTATCATCGAAGCCGCAACGACCGAAAAGAATACATGTGATTCTGTAGCTGATAATCTAATAACGAAATTTAAATTATTTTTTTTATCGTATAATTTTACAGTCACCTTGCGATAATTATTGACGCATGAATTTTGATGGTACATTTCAATTGTTGGCAATCGATAATTAACTCTTTTTTTTACACCTCTTAACGCTTCGTTCTTAGTAGTAACATTATATCGCATCGTTTTACTACGGCGCTTTAAAGGGTTCTATGGACACATTTCGATTTTTGCGATCTTAAAAATCATCGTAAAAAATAATAATGTAGATAACGGAAGCCGGAGTTCTTGGAAAAAAAATTTCATTTTTTTGGAAAAAAAAAAAAAAAAAATAATTTTCATGTTGAGGTGTTGTAAATCAGTTGTTATAATAGTACACTTTGATTGAGACGGTTTTGATTAAAATTACACCCTCGACTACATTATTAGTAATTATCCGCTTCTCGCTACGTAATTAGCCTCCGGAATAATTAGCCTGTCTATGATATTATACGAATCTGTAGAGGGTTGCTGGAGAAGAGTATACATATACGTGTATACATATGTACAGAATGATGGCGAAAGCGGGACGAGGGAAGGGCGTTGGATCGTTAAGCCTTGAATCGCCGTGCGGCGGATTTATTAGATTCCCTCTGTATGCGCGCGCGTATAAGTTTCATGCACCTGTGGGTCTCGCGGAAACGACCTGTTCCCACAGGCTACGAAGCGGTGGATATGATCGGAAAAAGCGATGATGAACTTAGCTGAAAATATCACACGGGAAGTCCGAGGGGAAAGGAAAGTAAATTGTACCGTGCGAAAAAAATGGTCCATCGAGAATTACGCATTAACCAGTATAGTTATAGATGTACTGCATGCGCCGCGAAGCACCCCTCTTCAATTTTTTCCGAATCCATCGTAAGCTCTGCCCACGTGCAAAACTACCCTCATTTTTACCACAGGTGTACAGACGCTGAGATAAGTAGCCCCGAGTCTGATATTCAAATGCGGGATGTCCAATATCTTGATAACAGAATCTCTCCGATTGATCTTCGGAAAACTGTATCTATAGTAATCTGGAGATCTCGTGATTTTGCCATCCAAAAAATTGATAGCTTCGAATGATAGATTTTTTTAATGGGAAGGAACAGCCCGAGAATATTTTTTTTTTCGGGTTGAAAAAATGATCGGATATTAGCGTCCGTTTGTTTCTTCTTTTTTTTTTTATCGTACTCTCCATCATAAAGTAATCGAAACCATTGTCTAATAGCAAAAAAAAACTTTCTTTGCTGCCGTATTCTTAATTCTTGGATTTCCGTATATTATAGTTCGGTCCAAATCCGTAAACAATTAATGTCCATCCGATAGAAATTGTCATTTTTTTCAACTGCGCGAATGTAGGAGTCGTGTCCTAAGATAAGTTACTTCGAGGCTATTGCATTCACGATGATTTAGTTCGATCGAAAATTCGCAGCGCGAAATCGTGGTATTATCTTTCCATTTATTAAATTTAAGCAAATAATAATCACGCACGAGAAATTCGCGTGGGATATTGGAGTCAGTTGATCGTGGAGTCGAAAATTGTCAGTGATCCGAGCAACGAGATCTTTGTGTATGTGTGTTGGTTTAGAACACGACGCCAGCGCAAAGTCCGCGGGAGTTCGATGCTTCGAAGCACGAATCCACACACAGGAAACAGGGGTGGATTTACGAATGAACACAGAGGGAATGTGTACTACTGGCTCTAATGTCGTGTAATAGTTGGCACGTGGCTCCGAAGAGTCCGTTTGAACTTCTCTTTACAGCTCCCTTATTGCGACACAACATGCGCAGTGTGGGTGCTAATACCGCCCGCACTGCCTTCAGGCTGTCTTCACCGAGGTCTTCACAGTATTCTCGAAACTAAAGCACGAATTAATCTTGCGGATCCTACGTTATCATCGATTTATACCTAAATAGATAATAATTCATAATTTTTATTAATAAAGTAACTATTATATTATTAATTATTAAATAAAAAAAATTATTGTTTTGCTGATGAAAAATTATCGATATCAAATCGAAAAATCAATGATCCGTTTTTCATTAAAAAAAAATTATTAATTTCGATTTTAATTAAATATTAATATTAATTCGATATATTGGAAATGGTTTATCCACTGTTCGATTTTCCACTGGCGACGGCAGCATAAAGTATAGCGATTTTTTTTATTTGTGTGACTGATATAGTCAGTATAAGTGCTGACGAAAGAGCTGTGCATCATCCCTTCGAAGTCAGGCGAAGTCGACAATGAACTTGCACCCTACATATGGTGGCGGTGCGACGGCGGCGGCGTGAGTGGAGCGAGCGAACTACGAGCATTGAGTATTAAACTCTAATCCGATTATTCCTTTCGAATCAACGCACTCGACCTAACGTCGTGCGACCGTAGAGTTTCATTCTATTCTATTCTCGTACAAAAATACATAGCAAGGAGCCGCACGATTTTTACAGTAGCGAGGCGAACACACAGGAGCGACGATTCATTTATAGTCTTTTTTTTTAATAAAAATCAGACTTCGAGATTTGACGTAAAAATTGACTAAATTATTCACTCCGATTTCATTTTTTTTTTTTAATTTTTGGACTTAAATTTGTAAATAATAAATCCGTCAATATGCCTCGATTTTTTTTTCGATTAGTTAAAGATCGTCCCTTCATGTATCGCAAAGGAAAAATTGCCTCAGCGTCCATCAATAGTTTAAAAATTATTAAACGCGGCGACGGATCACCCGTAACGTTTCTATACCCTATCGGAGGTGCATGCTGACTCGCTGAGTAAATAAATTAGATATCGAGTGTTCTTATCACTCCTCGTGTATTACGAGAGCCAACGAAGGCGCGAGGGAAGGGGGAGGGAATAAAAAAAATTTGAATAAAGAGTGAATAATTGCAAACCAGAAGACATAAGCTTATCAGACTTATATGAATCCAACGCTACGAAAGAAAGGCAGTGGCGAGCTCGGGGATGAAGGGACGAAGAAGGTATATGGGAGGATAAAAAAAAGAGTGGCCTCAGCGAGAAGTCAAGCATTTCATTCGCTACAGTAGCTGCGATACCGGGTTACATGCCAAAGAAACAGAGAAAGGCACAGAATAATGTTCGCGAGAAAGTGAGAGAGACGAGCAGGAAAAGAGAACGAGATGCGCGAATTGGTATTTAAAAATATGCGCGCCGACAGATGCGGTTTTCATGTCGTGCGCTTTCAGTGCATCCCATAAATATGATAAGAGGCTATTGAGAGATATACGAGTCTATAAGCATCCCGAATGCACTCACTTCCACCTACTGCGTTGATTCTCTCGACGCTGCTTTCTGTTTATATGTACCTATATATAGGTATATTAAAGCTTCTGCTACTGGATGTCGAAAGGCATCCGTAGGGCATCGTATAAGCGAGAAAACGAAGACCGCCCGTCTTCTTCTGCATCCGCGGCGCCCCCACACAAAACAGCGGATAAAAAAAAAACAGAACTCGCGGGATTTCATTAATTACACCGTTAATCGATGAGCTCAGGGCGTATCGATGATATTTATACATCTTTTTTTGTCGAATTTTTTTTACGTCGAATAGTAATTTAAATAAAAATTAAAACAGAAAACTATGAAATACGTAAAATATTCTGTCTTCGATTTCGTCCCGAAGGACTAAGTATGTCTTTAAATTACTCAACAAAATGTTACGAAATGTTTGCAACGTTTTCGATGGATCAATATCTGCCGCGTTCGAGAATTTTTTATAAATTTTTTTTTCATTTTTATGCCGAAGTAAAATGCTTTGTCTTTTACTGTGAACTTTAAAGGATTTTTTCGCGTCATAGGAAATTTCAGAAATTCTTGTATCGTATATACGAACCACACGTTCATATAGACTGCTATTAGCAGCATAGGTATGGCAGAAGTAAAATGGACTCCGTGAGAGAGTTAGAGAGCGTTGTTTCCGGTGGTGCTTTTGATCGATAAAAGCGTCGCGACGCCGCGGTGCTGCTGGGCGTGTCCGCGGCGTCATTCCGCCCTCGCAACTATAAACGTGTCCCCCCACGGGAACCGCGATATCCACCGACTGCGAATATGTACTCACGAAACTCGATAGTTTATTCGCCGGTTGTTTATCCCCCGTATAATAATATTGTTCTTTGCATAAATACCGTCTGTTTAGCCGTAAATACATATTGTTTTATTTTTTCTACGTTTATCGAAATAAATCGAAAAGCACTATGAATTTCGGATTTTTTTTACGTTTTTTTAAGAACATTTTTCGGAAATTTGCTCGTTGGAGTAAAAATTCGCGGAGCAGAAGTTCACGCTGAGGAGAAAGTTAAAATGAGATCCCGCAGTGACATACGCGAAGTGGGGATAGCAAGGAGCGTAAACGGATTAGAAGGGTCCTGTCGGATGACTAAGTTTTAGAGAGACCAAGCAGCAGCAGCATCGCCTTTACTTGCCGTAGAAACCGGCAGCCGTCCGGAGGCCAAATCCAATTTGATCTTAACGTTAACTCGATCCTGTGCGTACGGTTACACGCCGAATTAACCGAGGCGTACCGCGACAACGTTAAGGAGAACAACGAAAACGAGGAAAGCCCTCGGTCCATATACTCGTTAACCGATGGTGCGGACCTTCAACATTTATCGCAAAAAAAAAATGTTCGTCATTAAAAATTTATCTTTTCATCAAAAATAAAATATTTAGCTAAGCGGCCGATGAAAAAAATAAATTTTTTTGCAACGATATCGTAAAATCGAATAGTACAAATACTGCAAATGGTAACCGGTGACATACGTTTTTTCGAAAGTCACGGCTATTCACACCGCGGCAAATCTTTTACGGTACCGATATAACGCTACTCGCACCTGTCCTCGTTAATTGCGCGGTTTTATTTTTCGATGAAAAAGACAAAAAAAAATCTGAAATCCAAAGAAGTGTTACGAAGAAGTTTGTGAGAGAGACGTTGAGGATAGAGAGACTGAGAAGACGTACGTCTCTGTGGGGTCTGAATAAAAAATGTTGTGTCAGCGTGGATGATTGGCCCGACAGTCGGACTCTCGTCTCTCGCGTTTCTTCGGTATATCTTATTCCTTCTTTGTATCATTCGCCTCTCATTCCCTATCTAAAATCTCGTCGCCCTGAATTATCGTTGAATATTAACACTGACCGCGATCGGTTTGCCGAAGCGTCGCGAAAATATTTTTTTTCAATCGGGCGGCAAATTAATAAGAAGTTGAAAAAAAAAAACGCGGAGAGCCAAATCTTCTTTCGGCTCGAAAATGAGGAATTAATCGATTCGAACGTCTCTTATCCTTTCTTTCATTCTTTCACAGTCTTTCGAGCT
This sequence comes from Cryptus viduatorius, assembly GCA_964006125.1. NCBI lineage: Eukaryota > Metazoa > Arthropoda > Insecta > Hymenoptera > Ichneumonidae > Cryptus > Cryptus viduatorius. Next base: position 8,707,175 of record OZ023222.1, on the reverse strand, counting down.
TCGCGGCTGATTCGATGCAGTCAAAAGAAGTCACAATGCAATTTTTTTTTCATGTTCACGACTGGTTTGCACGCAATCGCAGTTATGAGTCGCGCGTGTTAAGTAAAAAAATTGAATCCGAGAGTACCTTTGGCTTTTGCCGAGAGACCGCTCGATGCGGGCGAACGCGTGACATCGTAAATTCTTCTTCAATTAATTACTTCCGGGGAGAGGATTAGGATCGTCGTCGAGGATCAAAGATCGAACGGAGATATTGCCGATGGCTTTGTAGGCGTTGTTAATACTTGCAGGACTTTGACACCGATGGAAACGGACAATGAAAAAGTACATACAGAGTTGTATGATTATTTTTATAAATTAAGAAACCGTTATTTTTTAAAATTTTTTTTATGTTTTTAATAACATTATGTTTCGCCTATTTCTGACGAATAAAACTATAAGGTCCTTTTATTATTAGAATTCATGTCGAATTACGATTTTTTTTTTCTTTCATTTTTGAGAAAATCGAAATTTTATCAATAACTATTATTGACGATAATTAACCTCCTTTACATCGCTGATAAAAATATCCCGAATATTCTACATTAATAGAGTCCCCGGTATAATATTTCTCCCTTGTCTGAGGCACAAGAAAAAAAAAAGCTGCGTAAAAACAGAGGGAAAGCCCGAGATACAGAGATTCGAAACGTTCCGACTTAGCAGTATTCGTAAAATTGGGGGAGAGCGCGGGAGAGAGAATTCTCGTTGCCTCTGGTGTTGGAGTTGCTGGTAGCTATACGAGAGCCGTGTACGGTAGAGAGCGGAGTCCGGTTTATCGAGCTGGAACAACAAGCGGCAATCAGGCATAACTCGATCATTTCATTCTTCTGCCTGCCTGGATCCTCCCTCAACCCCTGAGGATAGCCCAGACATTTCCCCTCTCTTGTCGGCCACGTCGCTTCCCTTGACTCGGTGCCCGGAGTTTCCTCATTCGTTTTCTCGCCGGAGAACGCGGTAGACGAGCATAAGAAAGCTGCGGAACAGAACTGAGCAGAACGGAGAGAAAAATACATACAGATAAACTAACTGTTGAGTAAACGAATGTCAGAAAAGCTGAGTAAGGAGAAAAGCAGCGAGGAAGAAGAAGAAGACGCGGTATTAGTAGAGAAAAGCGAAAAGCGAATTTTCGCAAGCGCCGGGACAATTCTACGTCCGCCATGTTGAGCAACGCGTAGATAGTACAGAGCAGCCGTATTCTCGACAAATCCAACCCCCTGAATTTCTTTCTCTTTCCCTCCCGGATTCTCGTTTCTCTCGTCGCCCCTCTTTTGGCTCTCTTCGCTTTTGTCAACCCTCCGCTTCGGAGATTCAACGTCCCCTGGGCGCTACACGCCGCTGGAATTGTGAATCCCAAATCGCAAACACCGCTACCCACACTCGAAATTTCTCTCCGCCAATCGTGCACAGTTCTCTCTCTACCCTCCGCTGTGCGTTACCTATCATCCCTCAGAGGGATGCAGGCAGCGAGGGAAAGGGTGGGCTTCCAGTTTGCGAAATATAGTATATGTAAGCATCTTCAATGTTCTGTAGAACTGGAGTACGAAATATACACATATTACAGAGTGTAAACATGTATATATCAGAAATGCGAAGGGGGTTTGTGTCGACGCGAATAGAATATCTTGAGTCTCTTGACTTCTATTGGTGAATGAAAATCGCACATCCGGAAACTATTGCAAAGGCTTTACAGCGACGATCTCGGAATCGTGAGTGAAGCTTCTTGAATGTGTCGGGGAATGCGTGTATGTATCGTCAAAGAATCGGCAAAGAATTTTCGATCGCGATATATTCGGAGTGAGTCGTTGCAGAGTTTCCTTTGTGAAAATAAAGGATTTTTTATTCCGTGTTTCTTACGTATTTGGTTCGTTCGGATTTTTCTTTGATGTTCTTATCCTTTTGTATCGTCACGTCGTGTTTTTTTTTTTTTTTTATTGAAGAAAACATGTGATAATGTTGCACACGAGTAAAGAGCAGACGAAGGAAAGATGTTACTATTCCGTAGACAAGTGACAAAAATATATGCACCCTCAAGCGACAATTCGCCGATCAAAGCACAACGCCAACCCTCGACATTTGCCGGAACGATAATTCCAGTTATTATAGTCAACTGTCGCGTATATCGATCGATTTATGAATCGCGTTATAAGAAATCTATAGTCAAAGGGCCAACAGTGCGCTATCCGAAGAACCCTCGAAGTATTTTCTGCAGCACGCAATATTACAGAGACACAAATGGCATATTAGATCAGTAAGAATACAGAGGGGCGTTCTGTTTTTGTTGCGGAAAAAGAAAAGATTGATACCTTCGTCTGTTCTGACGAACGACGAATTGAAGAACGAGTTACTGTGGACTCAAATTTACAGATAATGTTGCATTGTTCTACACAATTCTATGTCAAATTCATTGCAGAACAACCCAACTGCGCATCTGCGCAACTGTTGCTGCGCAACAGCGCAAATAAAAAATCTGTGATATTTTATCCACTAATATTTTTGGACAGTAGGATCTCTGTTTTCTTAACTTCACTTATCTCAACTTTCCGTTTATTTGAAATCGTTACCTTGGTAACCACTGCAAGCGCAAAGTGTACACTGCGCAAGCGCAGAGTCACGCCGTTCCTCTGTATCTACGGGCGCATATATGCTCTTCGTTGCCTCTACCGGCAGTAACTGACGAGAGTGGGGACTGTAGGGGAAATACAGAATAGTGAAAGTGTACAGTATGTGGAAACATTTTACAGAGATGGCCACGAGATGGCCACGACGATGATCTTCGTTACTCCTTCTCTCACAAGCGGTTCAATCACTGTTTGTCGCAATATATGATAAGACGGAGTCTTCATGATTACTCGGGGAGTTTTCAGGGCGCCATGCGGTGCCGTTAGGTACGCATGGCAATATTTCACTAGCCTCTTTCCCAGATGATGTTTTCTTTCGTTCGTTCGTTCATCCCAAAAACCGAACGTAATGGCCTGATCTCCCATATTTTTGCAATCGTTATTATATGTTTCAGTATTTTTTTTTAATTCGATTCTTAACCTTTTCACTAAAGTCGCCACCGGCCTTTTTGCTATAGTTTAATTAAACTCCCCATACCGATTCCGAAATTGCTATCTTAGGCTATTCAACACTCTTATAAATAACAATATACCAATATTAATTTATTGACTTCTTATCAAGTGCAATAAACATCCGAATGAAATCCCAGCAATAACTATATCCCATTGAATAATAATAATAATACAAGATATAGTATCTTGAATTCCTAAAACGTTTTATCGACGCGGTTTCCCACATGAGATTCGCTTCGTACGACGACAAGCGATCCGTTAACGATCGCATTATCTGCTACCGCGCACTGGCTTCCTATCGCATCGACTATATACATCGATGTACTACAATCGTTCCCGTGTAACAATTTCACCCCCGTAGGATACGTATACATAGATACATATATATATATAGTAGATAGCAGTAGCAAAGCGATGTAACATTGGTACAGCAAGCAGGCGGAGTATTAGAAGCAATCGTTAGTATATGCAGAGGAAACACCCTGCATCCACCCTGTAGCATTGGTACAGCAGAAACGGCACCAAGCAACATTATTCGGTCCACTTGTCCTCGGGGGGCCCCTTTACGAATCAACCCCCATGCTACGAGGCATGGACCTTCGGCAACCCCCTCGACTAATCCCGTTACCCGGTCGGGCTTTGGGCGCATACACACCTACGCCTAACTTTGGGGCGCTTCGACCGAGTTACAACTACATAGCGCACATACGTAAATACATTTACGCGCTCATTCGTTTGTCTACAGTAGGTACGCCAGTGAAAGATCCGCGTATTCGTTCTCTCGATACGACGGTACGGGCATCGCGCCCTTTTGTAATCGTCGGTGCGGTCTTTCTCGTCATCCCGTTTCCCTCTGGTAGCCGCGAGACAATAGAAAAAACTTCGACGAGAGAAACGCTGCTGCAGATCGCGTCGGTGTATAATCCGCAAATTGAGAACTCACCGAGAGCTTTTCCGGTAGCATTGTCATAGACAATAAAAAATATGTATATATGACGATGAGAATGGGAGTAGAAGGAGGGATAGTCACTTTTATAGCGGTTTTACTGTTTCAAGTTTCAATGTATTAAGTTACCATGCGGTTTTTTGTACGGGAGTGCGTAACGAAAGAAGAGGGATTTATCGTTCGAGAGTCTTGAAAAGAGTTGGAATTGATTTTTTTTTACCAGCGAGAATTAAAAAGGCTGAGTGGGCCGCAGGGTGACGCAGTGACGAAATTAGAGGAACAAAAACTAAAAGATCGAACGTTATAATCATAATAGTATTTTTTATTAGATGAATACGTGGTAAGACTGTGGGATGTAAAAAAGGAAAGTTATATTTCCGCGTTACGTTCTTCTATGCAAAACGTCTCTTTTCATTTTGAGTTCCGATTGCGCGGTGGATACTTAGATATATATATAAAAAAATAGCAACGCTTGAAGACAGTGACCAATCGACTGTAAATTCGTGATGAGTCTCTCCCGAGGGAAACGAATAAAAAAGGGGTTGGTAACGGAGATAAAGAGCTCGTAGCTCCCGTTCTGCGACCCTCCGGACTCTTTAACTTTCTTTCAAATCGTGCCGCTCATTTACGAATGAAACGTCGCGGTTTGACAGGAAGGAAGAAAATTATTGTGGCGCAAAGAGGATCGGCCGGAAGGGGGGAGGATGGGGTGGGGCTGTAAAGCGCGTTAAAGAATGAGAAGAAGCAAAAGCGGGGAAAAACTCTTCTTTTTACATTCTCCTTCAATTTGCATGCAATTTACGAGCCGATGCTGCAGCCGCCCGACTGCTCTTTGATCTCCGAATCTATCCTGTTGATTAACGAAATTTCATTTACTTCGCCGGCTATATATCGATCGATGAACGTTGTACAGTTTAAGGCGAAAACATCGATCACAATTTTTGTTCTCCGTCGATGTACATTTTTTCTCCCAAATCGCGTCCATGCTGGGCGTACCAATTATCGTGTACGAGGCGTTAAGTACGACGAAATGATCCTCGTATGGCGCGACATGTGCTGTGTACGCAGCAACAGAATCCTATGGGTTCCGACGTTGAAAGGGGACGAAACTTTAGGGTGGATTATACGAACTGGCGAACTGGCTAATGCTCAATGCGTATCCCCGGAGGCTTTTCTTGTAAATAGATACACATTGAATACTCACTGACACCAGGAAATTTCATAGCCCATAGCATCGGATATTAAATAGAATTACACGATCAATTGATACGTCAAATAATATCGTTTCATGATATTTTTATCGTAATTTTTCTTCTATTTTGGTCGCCTATTCCCATTCATTATGCACTCTTCCCTTCGTAATATTTTTTTTTCTTCAACAATAAATATATAACAATAATAAAAACAATAATAACATTTTACAGAAAAGTTACAGCCTCCTGTTTCCGCGATTTTTCCTTATTATTAGCGATCGAACTTCAAATAGAAAATAATTATTTACGATCACCTAACAGCATGGACCATCCAATCGAATGTGCATATTGGATAAAAGTGTTAAAAAAAAAGAATCAGAGAGGGAGAAAATATAAAAAGTGACCCCCCTCTGTTCTTCTCCCCGAGGTCTTTGCACCCCCGTCTATTATTACAGTTGTAACTATCGCCGTTAATCCCCGAACACAGATCCGACACGTACAATGGTACATACTGCTTTTTACCGACGGTGCGCAACCCTCGAGTCTTCCCGTGGACCGCGCACCCGTGTAATCCCGTAAAAATGTAAATTCGTACTCGCGAGCCTTCGATCCGTCTCCCTCCCCAAGAGATCGAGAAACGTAGAAACGCGATAGTTGATATTCACCAAGCATAGTTATTCCTTCCGTGTGTATGTTGTACGGAAGGGAGTGTATTCTGTTAGATTTACAGAGAGAAAAGTTTGCTACGCGCTGCGGAAAACGTGACGCGATGTAATGGTTAGAAAGGGCAAATATTCACAGATGGCATGTTAGATGTGTCAAATGAGTGATGAATGTGTGCGTATTTCTGTGTCAGTGTGGTAGTGGTTGCACAGTTGATCAAAGTTCCAACGCGGGAAATTCCTACCCGCAATGTGCGGCTCGGGCGAACCAGCTAACGGGATTTATTTGTATCTTTGGCCGCGTAGACGAGTCCCCAAAGTACCGTCAGTGAGTTCGAAATTCGCCATGCGGGACTTATGTATTCGCTGCTTTCCGCACCTCTCACCCCTTCATCACATAGCTACATGTGTACGCGTACTTATCATGTAACATTCATGTACTCTGCGCATTAGTTACCTGCAACTGTTACTTTCATCTATAGATGAAATTTATCCATTGGCCTTTTCGATCCATTTTTTTTTTCATTTTTTTCATTCTGTATGTTGTGTATAAAAGTACGATATTTCTTTGAACAAATTCATAATTTCTTTGTCGTTTCACCTGTTTCTACTTCGTTTCTTCGTGATCATTAGAGGTTTGAGTCGCGTGTGGCGCTCTCGAGTATACAGCCGCTACGAATTATCCTTAGTTACGAATCCAATGTTGTACCGGATCGTGAAAGTGCGTGAAAGATTAATATCGCTTCGGTCGCAGATGAGTATAATACTCGTAGCGGATGGAGAACTCGGAGAGTATCATACAGCACTCCTGATAGTCTGTGACGCGAGGAGTACGCGATTACGTTACTCGGATGCTGCGATACCTTCGCGGTTTGCTCCGTATCTTCGTATCTCGGCGAACCGCTCGGCATAGTACTTGTTACGTACACCGATTTACGTTGTATACCGTGATAGAAGATACGACATGATAGGATCTAACGCGATGAGCTGATAAGAAAGGAGCCGAGATAATGTATACAATTTCTAATGGACGTGTCTGCCCGACAATATCCGTGCGTTCATCTCTCTTCAAAGTCCTCGCATGCGCGTTCGTACTATACAACCCCCGGAGATACATTACAGTTTATTACGCGTGTTCACGTATGATCTATACGCACGTTATATCACATATGCATATTTATAATATATAACTGCAAAATAGCACGTACTATAGTACCACGTAATTCTCTATTTCAGTATATACAGCGCCATTCATAATAAATATCGAGCGCCATTTTTAGTGTTACCGACGAGGGATGGTTTAGCGGTTCCGCGTAAATGTAGAAACCGCGCGAAATTTGAAACAATTAATTATCGAAAATTAATTGAAATTAATTAATTAAAAATCGATCAATTTTAGTAATTCGTTTGGTATGATTTATATCGGAGTATTCGCTGCTCATCGATTCTTCGCCATTTGATTGTAACTTTTTAACAGCTTGCGGGGAGGTCGCTTTACACTTTATAGCAAATTTTTTCGATTTACAAGCAAAAAATTACTCTGATATTAATATACTTTGTTTCTACGGACTTAACGATTATTTTAGATTATTATTTCGTTACATTGCGTTTTAATATTATTCCTAAAGTTTTTCGTAATTGCACGGGAAACCTATGGATATTTTCGGTTTTGTGAATGAATTAAAAAAAAAAAGGTTGTTGAGTCAATTTCGATATTTATTTTGAATCCTCCTGTATGGAATCTAATAGCCGCAAGGTTTGCTGGCTTAGCGCATTCGTTTCGCGTAGATCCAAAGATGGATCACCCGTACCCGGTGCATGCGCTACAATCTTAGGGCATATAGCGCGCAAAACATCGTTCCACCAAACGATTTCCTCGCTACCAGTTACACCTCGCATACCATATTTTTTTTTTTTGGGTTCGCAGGAAAAAAATGCATTGTCGATCATGGCGATTTGTTACGATCGTCAAGTCGTAGATTGATCGATAAAATTTTGAACGACTATTTTTTTTTATTTTTCGACTTACGGTTGTATCCATTTTTTTTTTTCGTCAGAGTAATTAAAAAATGATTTGTCGTTTTTCACGCAATAATTATACGATATAATATACGATAGTGAAAGGATGAGAAGGGAATAATCGATTATCGTAGTACATCTTGTGAGAGAATAACTGATCGGTGAGATTTGCTCATTGTGTAATGTATTTCAATAGAATGAAAAGGGCATCTTTCCGCGTTTGCGACGACACTAGTTACGCCTTTCTGACACAAACAACGCAATCTCTCCGAAGCAAGAAGAGAGATGAACGAATCGTCGTATAACGTCCGGTTGTATGACCGCCGGACGTTGCACGATGGATCGAGCGTTGTAGATAATAAAAATGCCCGATCATACAATGTACGATGACGCTGGTAGGTACGAAAGGCTGACCCATCGACAGATACAAATAAATGATTATGATCTTTGATGCGACACCGCGGAGACACGGGCTCCAAGGACCACCAGGAAACGCGAGCCTTTCATACCTTTTTTTTTCTCGTCAGTTGTTACGTATTGAAATGAAAAAATTCTACGATTTAGAAATTATTTAGTTTTTCCACTTTTGCCGTATTTACTTTTATTGCATATTACAATTAATTAATGAGATAATAAACTGCATACGTTTTACGTAAAAAAAAAAAATAAAAAAAAAATAGTTCGTGGAAACAATATTAGGTCATCGATATATAGTACACGTATAGATTCTGTTGGAGTTGAGTCTCGCAGCATCGATCAATCGAATAGAGGCATCCAGCAGCCGGTACTTGGTCCAGCGCGAGATCGTGCCGGACCACCGCTGAGACCGCGAGACTTCGGCATCCACGCAAGCAATGTGCCAGTCACCTTGCCTTCCCCATCGTGATCATAGCACATTCGTCAACTTCGTGGACGAGTACCGCCGCGTATTTTATACCTATATCTATACGTACAGTTCATACCCACACGGTAGAGGATAAATGAGTAACGGGTGTCGCCTTCTTTATGGGTAAAGGTTCATAGGTCATCAAGCTAGTAGAACGTGGATAACGCAACATTAGTCTCGAATACACGCCGAGCGTTTTCGATGACGAAACGTTAAAATAATCGTAATAATATCTAATATGTTTTTGAAAAAAAAAAAAAAAGTAGCATTCCTCCGAAATTCTTTCGTATGAAAGGTCGGATATTAATGGTTCCCATGCGGGGTGGGGATTCATGCCGAAATTTTCACGTCATCCATAAATAATTGAAAAATAATTTCAAATATTCTATCGAATTCACGTGCATCAATAAAAAAATATATTTACGAAAATAACGTTTTTTGAGTTCGAGGGTCCAGCGGCGGAGGATGCACTACGTGAAAAATATTTTTTTAATTTAAAAAAATATGCTATTCTCGTGTGTTTTGAACGAATATGGTCCATTTATTAACCGGATTTCCCGTTTCTGTTTGCACAGCAGGTGGCGCGTTCCTCTTACGAGAGTAACATGTCACGCCACTTTCACGAATTTTGTGTTTTCCTTTATGAGATATATACTTTTTTTCCCTCGTTCGTTCTTCCGACAACAATGCGAGAGTGGGCGCTTTTTCGGTGTATCGAAGAAAAAGAAAGAGCGAGTCAAGCGCAAAGGGAAGAACAGAGAAAAAAAGAGCGCCGTAGGTTTCTCGACCGTTTCGAATCCGTTTGTGCCATGATACCGTGTCTCTATAGACTACAGGTATAAACTGCTACTTTTATCATGTTAATAACCGCGTATAGGACTTTCGATAGTCCAGACCTGAATATGCAACATTTTTTTTTTTATTCTCGACGAAACTTGATAGTGGAATCCTCCTACTAGAATAGAGCCGCGGATAATAGTCGAAGAGATCTAGGAAAGTGCTACGAGATAAAAGGAGTTGAAGTTAAGAAAAAAAAAAAAAAAAAAATCGTATGCGTGAAGTCCTTCGAAGTGTAAAATATCATATATAATAATAGTGGTTTATATTTCGAAAAAAAAAAAAAAGGTTTGTCCTTTTGAAAATTCTTCTCAATCCTGCACCCGTAAGGTAAACCCGCGCAGTGACTCTGCAAGGTGGAAGTAAAAGAAATTCTTGATTTCCCACGAGCGAAGAACCTCCCCCCACTTTTATCTCTTTCACAGTTCATAGTTCTTTTTTCAATCTTCCAACTGTTATCCATATTTATAATGCGATACTTTTGCTCTCGAGGATTGTTGGGTTCTTTGTATAACGAAGGTGCGACAACGATTAATCGAATGCGACGCTTCCGAGGAGCCACAAGTGTCCGCGTCGAAACGACCAAAGAGTTGAAAGTTGCTCTGTTACCAATCCCGCGTAGAAATATAGTTATCGAATGACTCGTAGAAATTGTATCGGTTCGAGGAATGACTTGAATCTTTGAATCTTTCTAACTACCTGTCTCATTAATCAATTAACGAATTAATATCTTTTCGAAAATAAAAAAAAAAAATTAGAAATATTTTTCGGAGTTTACATCGAGGATCGATCAATCGTTATGTTTCATGGATTGGAACACACAGAGGACCAGTGTTCTTTCCACGGCGGAACTGTGCGTCGTCGGGGAACCCCGGGGTTTGCGCGAGCCCCCTGTCCTCTCGAGACAGTATAACGCGTAATATATAGACGCTTTTCGTATACCTTTGTCCACCCTCCTTGTGGAGCGTGTGCTCCACCACCGGAATAATTCGACCGCAATTTTTCTCGCATTATGCCCGGGTAAGCGTTACTAATGGCCGGCAGCAGCAACAGCGTGTAGTGTTATACTGTTCCTCTTGGACTTTGCTCCTGTGGTCAGTCGCAACAAGCGCCGCCGACTGCACTCTATCTTTTATTCACAAGTTGCGAGAAACACTCGATGCATCCCTCCCGGGCGCGTGTAACTCGCGAGATCTTTGCGAGGCTTTTGGCTCGTCGATTTTTTTTTTCTCTCCGTGTTCTTTCGATCTTTTCTTAGGCGCGTGTAAATAAGTAATACGAAGCAACGGCTTGAAAAGAACGGCTTGAATAATGCAATAATAAAAAACTTATTAGAAGGCTTCGTGATATCTTTACATCCGGACTATGGATGCGCGAATTTTTCTTTTACGGCTAAATTATTAAACAATTAAAAAGCTGAGCTTTCGAAATATGGCTTCCTATGTCCATTTTTCTACCCTTTTTATTATGGGATTTATTCATACTGTTTTTTCGTTTTTTTTTATTACGAAAAATTAATTGGATCGGTGATATTCTGTATTTAGAATTGATTCTCATCTATTCTCACATTATTATTATTTTTTTGGTGCATTTTTTTTCGTATCCAATTTTTGTGAAACTTCGAAGAGTTCTTATGTTCTCCTTCACTTTTCCTACTTTCAGTATAATATACTGGTGATTGCTTTTTTTTTTTCTTGTTATCCCACTGATGCTCGTATTTCTTCGACTCTTTTTCGGAAGCTACCGTTTCTGTCGAAGTTTTAAAAGGAAGCGAAAAAAAAATCAATGCTTCCAATCAGGGGGATTGTCATGACGAGTGCCATCGCGAATGAAGAGACACGTAACCGTCAGTTAGTGAGCGTAGAAACGTTACACGTTTTACTCCAGTAGAAATAAATCCGAAAAAAAAAAATATCTCTATAAATCTTCGAATAACCAGATATTCCTGAGAATCAATTCAGTTGTACGCGGAGATCAGAGACGAAAGTGTAAAAGAGCGAAATGTCGAAGAAGCGACGGTTTGTATCACGCGGCGGTTTATCGGACGTGAAAGTTTTCGCCGGGTGCGTCTCGCTTTAGGGTACTCCGAAGAGCCTGCATCGTTGCCAACCCCCCGTTGAGCTGCTCCGAGAGATGCAGATGCGGTGAGACTTCGAGTATTTTTGAGTTACCGCGTCAACGGGAGCAGCAAAAGAGCTTCGAAGTTTGTGCCGTTATACATATATTTAACTTCAATAAAGAATTCGTATTTATTATTTGACGAAAAATTCTCGATAAAAAAGAGGAGCAGATCATTTTTTAAAACAGAAAAATGATGTTACTAAATACCGCGTTATAATTATTTCCATGAATCTTTTGTTCTTTATTAATAATTTTTTTTAAATATTTTTTCATTATAATTTTTTCGATTTTTATAAAAAAAAAAAGTTTTAATTTTCGAGAATTACATCGATATTTGTTTGATAATATTTTTTTTTATATTTATTTTATTCGTCATTAACGCAATCGCGGATATGACGTGCGACTTTTGAATAGTATTGCAATATCCATGCGTTACGAAGTAATGCGACTTGGTACTATATCTCTATCTTGGCATTATACTCACACCGTTTATGCGCACACTGTTACTTTGTACGAGCCGTAGAGATGCGTCGTCAGAGAATGACTCGACTAAGCGTCGCGATCAGCCGGCAAGATTTGCACTTTTATTTACGCGGATCATTACATTGTTCTTATAATTGGCAACGCTAAAGAACGCGTTGTACTCTCGCGGTGCGAACACGAATAAGATACGACTTTTTTTTATTGCAAACTTTACACTCTCACGCAGTGCGGGACAATGCCCGCCGATGTGCTGCGAGTAAAATAAAAATTCATCGATCTATTGATGCAACGAAGATCCGAAGTTTTATTTGCGCGATTTATTGAAATTTCCGTTGAAAACAACGTTTTACAAATTACTCCCAAGTGAAATGAAAAATGCATGTCAATCGATTTGGGAATAAGCGTTCCAAGCGATTTGTGAATACAGAGGAGAGACGAATACATTCGGCAATCATCCATCGGCTATACAAATTTTGATACCAAAAAAATGCAAATTTTTTTTTCGATAATAAAAAATTCATATTTATGAATGAAGCAAACGTACTATGATTATTACATCGTACATCAACCAAAATTTCATTTTAAATAATAACGCATCTCTGTTATCGTCGGCAAGTTTAATAATTCCGTCGCTAATCGAACTGCCAACGTGATTGTAATTTTTGTTGTTTTTATCAACAACAATGTATTTGCGATCTTTTTCAGTTTTCGTGTTAAAAGATCCACGAAGTCGCGATAGTCGAAAGATAACTTGCGTACTCACTAAAACTCATTCCCAAAGTTTACGTAGAGAAAAATCTATCGGGAGAACGCGATAGACCGATCCCGAAGGGGGAACGCAGTGATAAAAGGCGTTAGTCCATTCCCAAATGATTTATGCGTCGGCAAGAACGGCCGAAATACAAACAGGTGCCTCGCGTTCTCGAGTGTACGAGAAAGATACGGGATATATCTAGCTGTTCCCAAAACTCATCCAAATAGAAAAGAAGAATAATATATAACGTATCTTACGCAGGTAAATATAGTATATCGTGGTATAAAAAAAGGGGTGGGTGTGGATCTCTGTCGGGGCCGCGTGGTCACGCTTGTTTCGTTTTCCTCTGCACAAACCGCGCAGCATCCATTCTCCCTCTTTTTCTCGTCCTCTCCACCTTTTTTTTTATTTCTCTCGCTATTTTGTCATAAAAATTCTTGCCTCATTGTGTCCGACCTCTCGTTCGGTTTCTACCACAATGGACTTACACGCTCCCGCGTGTGAGTGCGCCACTCGAAGAGGCCACGGGGCGTTGGATCTATGTCTAGTTCTAGTAAGGGGCACGGAACATCGTGATCACTCGTGTGTGACTACATCCAATGGACTAGTCGCACGAATTTAAAAGCGTGTTTACATCATACGCTTATTATGTATCCAATATTTATGATTGTGTGCGCATCGGTACGTTTATTTCCATGGAAATGAAAAAGATCGAGAGACAGCCTCGAGAAGGTTAAATCGTCACTAGATATGCGGTAGCTGACCCACTCGTAATTTTGGGGATACAGGACAAGCGTTACCGTTGATGGTCACTTTTATAGTCGATCGCGGAGTTTTTACAAAATTTAAATAATAATAATAACTCGGAAGAGTAAGTTACTTTTAAGGGTAAAAATGCCGAAAAAAAAAAATTCCATGATATCACCCCGAATATATTTCGCAAATATCGTAATTTTGAAGGAAAGCAATTTTTTTAAATAATTTTCGTCGATGTATAGTGACCCTTTACGACCGCAAAAAGTATTTGAGATATCGTTTCTTATTGAAGTATGAAAAGTCTTTAAATTCGGATTGTTTCTTCACAGAATTTATGTCTCAAATATTAAAAAATTATAAGTTGTTTTATTGTTTAGAAAATTAATATTACGATTTAAAGGATTGAATACGCGATGGTATATTGGACGGCAACATATGGAACTATATTTTGTTACGGGAAAATCTCCGACTGACTTTAATTCCCAATAACTCAATCTTTAAAGAGCCTCATATCCTAACTGTCGCAGTAAAATCGTATCGTGCGTCTTTCATAGGCTTTATTTGAGGCGAATTGCTTTGCGTATCTCGACAGGATTTGCTCTCGCGAGTGCACATTCACGACGGGGTCATTCATACGATCGATAGACTTTCACACGTCTGTCTGCATAAAGTCACTGACATTTGTATTCGTGTACTGAAAATGCGGCGTCAGTTCGTCGAAACGAGATACTGCAAGATATAAATAATCGATAACATATTTAACAAAGTGCACGAATGTTTTATCATTGTTCGCCATTCACCGAGTTTTTTTGTTTTTTTTTTTTTTCCTTTTTATTTTTCGCGAGCCGAATTTTTAGCTATAAATACGTTCGATATTTATGCCTCGATATATATAATCGTGTATATTGCGGTTGTGTATCGGCGTGATATTCGAGGATCGCGAAAGAGTTCTCCACGAGAACGATAATCAATCATCTCTTTCATCGGAACGTTAAGCCGTTCTATTGTGAACCCTCGTTCGATCTCTCGCACTCTCTCATTCTCGCTGTGATTTTTTTTTATTTTTCATGTTCGTTCTATCCACCCGCTAAACGCAATCTAATCGAAATTAATTTCATCGAAAATTCATGCTATCATCGAGATCTCTATATTTCAAAAATTTCGCAATCGCAAGCTTCTCTTATCAGTCCGTATTACAACATCGTTATCGGCAAAATATACAACGAATCGTAAAAATTGTATCGTCAGCACAAAGTCATTCAAGCTGATAAAACATTATCTTGTATATTAATAGCCCAAAGTTTATTTTTTTTATCGTCCAATGTACTGCATCGTTGATGAAACGAAAAAAAAAAGTGAAATTACGAAATTAAAAAAAAATCTATATTGCTACTAATTTCGTTCTAAATTCGCGATTTAATCAAAGGTACACCAAGTTATATATTATTTGTATTCTAATATTGAAGCCTTTTTTTTGTACTCCAAAACATTCGAATAAAAAAAAAATCACAACTTCCAAATTTTTTCTTCGAAAAATTCACAATTTCGTAGCACGTAACACCATATAGTCAAATATATACATATAGATACATGTGAACATATACAAGTAAATGCAAGGTATACGAAGGTGGGATTCTGAATGGGAGGGCGTGAACCGGAGGCGGAGCTTCCACCGGTTCTTCGATCCCCCTAAGAGAGAGTTTGTGACCCGAGTTTTGCGGGGATGCTGCGCTCGTACTATACAGCGCATCGTCCCTTTCCCCTATGTCTAGCCTGAGGGATGGCCCTCGGCCCTTCCCTTCTTAACGTTTTCAACGCGGAGCCGAGCGTTTCATAGTTCATCCCCGTTCGCAACGAACGAAACGCGTATACCAACACCAGCGTTTTGTTAGACTAATCGTCTCTCGGGTTCTCTCCGGTTCTCTACTGTAGCAGACTCGGCACAACGGAGTGAACGAACGTTCACGCGGCGCAGGTTTAAGGGGGGCCGTACGAGGATCTCGCGCGAACACCGCTCGACCGGCACTTCTGACTCGCCGGTTCGCCGAACGACGAGTCTCTCGTTTTCATCGCGTCCCGAATGCGGGTGTAAATTCGTTGCGTGAGTGCGGGGGAACGAGATCGTGACAAGAGCTCACTGGAAGCGTTGGTAGTAGGGGCAGATTCGTGGCTCCCCAGTCTCAGCCGGGCCACGATCCGGACGGCATTACTCTCCTTCGTGTTCCTCGAAAAAAAAAAAATTTCTACCGCGATTTTTAAAAATTAAACTGTTTAAAGTTCATGAGACCTTTCCTTGGCTGATTCACGTACGTTTTTACGCGCTGAGTGCATTACGAGTGATCGATGAGATTTGTGTGATCGGAGGAAAAATTGATCTCGACGCGGAATCTCGATTGTGAAATATTGACTGAACCACGTGCGTTTTGTTTGTTGTGACTATTGGAAAGAAGAGGATGGATAACAGAAGATTTTACTCGTGACGTGGCACAGATATTATTTGGATTTTATGATGAAGGTTAGATTTGTTATCGATTATTTTTATTATTATTAATTAACAATTTTTTTTATAAATTAATTTTTATGCTTATTCGATAAAATTGATCCGTAAACAATTACATCGATGTTTTCATGATTTGAGAAAATGTTATATTACTACTATTTTTGCATTTTATTGTTTATTAAAATAACCATTTTTACGATTTTGATTATTATTTAATTTGCCGTGTTGGATTAGTTTGATTAGATTTGAAAAAATGCGATCATTTTAAAATGAAGCGATGTTTCGGCGAAACATTGTGTAATTTATTACTGCAACACATCGATCGATTTACCGTCGGATCGATCGGAAACACGAACGTTAATAGTCGCCGGTTAAAATCGAACCCTATAATGACTCCATTAAAAAAAATGACCGGAGCATAAATCACCGAAAGATTTATAAGTGTATTCGTTGATGATGCGTCCGAGCATCGGTTCCGAAATCGAAGAACTGTAAGAAGCGAACCGGTAGAGGAGACTCGGAGAAACGAGAGATAGTTACTTATCGGACACGTCGTGAGGCTGCGAGAGGAGACGAGCCGAGAGATCCACGATGACCAGTAGTCCCAGGCGTGCACCATCGTTTGACCTGTGGCCGCGTGTATTTTTCACCCTGTCAGCTCGTCTCTCTTTCATTCTCGATTTCCTTATCCCGCCCCTGCCAACGGTCACGAGAATAAAGGATTGCCATCATTATTCGTCCTTATTACACGTTGATTGCATTCCGGACGCTGCATCTCAGACCCGCCCAATGAATTCTCTCGGTTATACCGAACGATCCGAGACTACGATCGCGCGAGAAAATATTTCTCCGTATAGAATCCATCAATTTCCTTCTAAATAATGTGTTATATATTTCTCTATATATAACTTCAATTAAAATGGCGCCAGTAAAAATCGATCAAATTTGTGACGAATCGAAATTTTTTTTTTTTTTGGGCGCCTTTTCTCGGTATTGACCCTATTGCAATGCACAACAAATTATTATTACCATTTCGGTAAAAAAAAATTGTTGTCGTGAATACAAGAATTACTCCGAGATGCATTACTCGCTTTTTACGGAATCCGACGGCCTGTGATACTAAAAATTTCGGTTAGTTCTCCGAGTTCTATAGCAAAACGTTGCCACATTCCGACGAGCCATAAATTTGAATCTTCTGACTCTTCTATGCTCAAGCTATATTCCTTTTCCTTTGCTGTCTTGACTCCAAACTCGTACTACACGGGACTGTAGGGGGTATATATACCGATTCTCGTAAAGTCCTAACGCCGGTCCGCTTCGGATAGCAACGAAAGCGCAATAAAAAAAGAAGTTCCACCTTTTCTGCCGACCCGGTTCGGTTATCCGATATAACTCGCGGACAGTTCAACTTTTTTTACGAGATTTTTTTTCACTCATTCTTACGGATATAGCGAAATCGCGATGAAAAGTGCTCCGCTTGTTTGGAGTAAAATTTATCGCTCAAGCGCCGCGCATTCATTTTGACGATAAGTTTCGATATCGTTATTTGATCAATTCCAATTATTTTACAACCAACGCTCGTCTCCTTAAATATAAGCTCGAGCAATCGGTCTTTTCTAAGCTTGAAAACACTCGCGCGTTACCGCAACGAACGAAATCGAAGATCCGAAAGGGATTATAAATCACAGGTGCGTGTGTGCGCCGTACGGCGAGTTCAACGCGCCTTCGCCAGATCATAAATCAATGGCACGCCTGCTGGCTGTCCCGAAATTATTATAACTATGAGAGACCCGCGCGATATGACCGCGAGAAACGTCGTAGAAAACGAATGTTCGATAGATTTTTAATTCAAATTCATGTTCACGAGAACCGCAATATTACGCCAATTTTTTTCGTCTCGCGCAATCATTGCACGAAATATTGACTAATTTTTAATTATCATACGCAATTCATCATAAAATGCGTCGAACCTGAAAAAAAAAAAAAAAAAAATTCTCCCGTGGACTCGAACTCAAAACAATGTTGTCACCGTATACTTCTTATGCACAGCAGTCTGGAGATAAGAAAAAAATATTTGCCAGGATAATTAAGACGTTCAGTGAACCGTTGATAATTAGTTATAAAGTGATCTATCGATAACTACATCAATGTATATCCATAGCTACCGTGTTACGCGAACGAATTTTTTTTTCTTTCACTGGTGTTATAAGTTATACGATATTTTATCGCGATGTGAACTTAGACGTCAAACAGTTATCGAAGGTTCGTCTGAATAAATAATTACTCGACAAACGACACTCGCAAATCTTATTCTTTGATAAGAAAGCTACGATTGCGTATTTTTCTCTTTGATAAAAACGGCCAATAATAGTGACTGCCCTCGTATAACATCATTAGAGTTGGAAATATTCGACTAAATACTACGATTAACCAATTCCACAACTCAAAATTTCGTAAATGCCGAAAGTCTCGACATAGGCGAATTGTACACATATCACTTATTTGCCGTCTTCGATCTATTGAGTTCAACATTGACGCAAAATCTAGCAAAGTGCCTTCGCATTTCAACATATCTGGCGTACAGAATTTCGTAGAAAAATCA
This sequence comes from Cryptus viduatorius, assembly GCA_964006125.1. Classification (NCBI taxonomy): domain Eukaryota; kingdom Metazoa; phylum Arthropoda; class Insecta; order Hymenoptera; family Ichneumonidae; genus Cryptus; species Cryptus viduatorius. Next base: position 8,688,306 of record OZ023222.1, on the reverse strand, counting down.
ATAATTCGTACGGCTATTGACAGTCAGTGACCTAAATAATTATCAGATAACGTGAATCTCTCATTTTTCTTATTAACGAAATTGCCAAATTACTTACGATAATTGGAAATAATGGCAAACATATATTGTTGGTTTTTAAAAATTCATCAATATTCCGCATATTAAATGGTAATTACCTTTTAATGATTTGCAAACATAAACATTTTTTTATCTATTTATTTATTTCGATGTGTGTTTCAGACCGAAATTGAAACTGAGACGGAATCCAGTGACGCATTGCTTTGTTCAAATAATAACAATGTCACAACCACCAAAAAGACTATAGTTGTTAATAACAATAACAATAGTATAAGCAGCACTATCAGCAATGGCAGCAGTCACAGCGATCACAGCAACGATGGGATGGAAATGGATTGCGGAGGTTGTGGTGAGAGTGTACGCGAGCGTACAGTTTTGTGCGTCGGGGGTCGAAGTTGGCACACGAGGTGTCTAAAATGTTGTGCTTGCGCCCGACCCCTTCACGATCAACATTCGTGTTTTCTTCGGGGGATGAGACTCTACTGCAGACACGATTATGCACTGTAAGTTGCCTTAAAAAAAATTTCTTATCATTATTATTTCGAAAAATGTTCTCTCCGTAATGAAATTATCGCGATTCCCCTTAAAAGCCAAAATACGCAGTTTTTTCTCTCATAGCGAAACTAAAGCGAAAAACAGAAAATAATCAAAAGTATTTGCCAATTCATTTTGCCGATCGATATCGAAAGTATCGATTACTACCGGCGCTCCTATCGCGGGATTTAAATTTGAGCTCTGAATGAAGATTATCGGACATAGGTATCTGTTGTAAAATCGATATAAAAGCGATAGACATGAATGAGTTCGATGGCGATCCGTCGGCACCCCGCAGTCCAGTCGCGAGATCCCTCGTTCCGTATTAAACGTAACATCAAAGGACATCTTTATCGTGTATCCAAAACGTCTCAAGGGCTTATAGGCAGACGTTTTTCGGCTACTGCACCGTAGGGCGTCTGACTTTTTTCCGCTTCTTTCATTTCCTCTGCCACCGAAGAATCATTTGTTCGTCTTAGAGCCACGAGAAGGGCGTAACTCGTGACACTGTCACGAGAGATATCTTTCCTTCGGGGGAGAGGGCTACCTGACACTTTTTCTTCCGCTACCACTTTACCACATATATTCTACGCACAACAAGTAGCTCTCTCTCGGAGATTGCATCAGCTTTTGGCTTAACCCTCCAACAACCCTGAATGAACGAGAGGATTAGAGACGGCAACACGAGAACTCGCGTGACTTGCCGAAAATAAAAATCTCCCGTACGCGGCTGTGTGACGCGCAATTTTTTTTTTATTTTCTCGGACGTTCGTATTTTTTCAAGGAAATTCTTGTTCCTCAATTCCGAAAATTTTCAGGGTGTTTTCTCACAATGGCAGAACGAAAAATAAAAATCTTCTCACAGTTGCGGATTCGGGTAAAAATCGAAAATTTAAGTAATCTTTTTTTTTTTAGTTTCGTCATAATTTTCCCGCAGTAAACATTTTACTGAAACCAAAAAAAAATCATCTGATAGGACGGAAATGTTATTGTTTTTGACAAAATTATGCCGAATTATGAATTTTAATGAATTTTTTATAACTCAAAATCACTGATATGTTTACGTCTGTAGAGATATCGACGAAGTATTTGAGGTTTCGAATTCGACTGTTCGTTCATAAGATTCGGATTACGTTTGTCCAATGCTCAAGTTTCGCTTCGTCATTCGGTCGCAAGATCTTAGTGTTACGTTCGTTTCTTTTTAATTCCAATTCAGTCTTAACCCTAACTCCGTTCGACGATCAACCCACGTGGGTGTAGATCCGTGCAGATGGAAAGATCGAAATATTTGTTGTACGTACGAGTATTACGAGTATCGTATAGGATAGGAAAGCGTCGCGGGGGATGTGCGGGAAGAGAAGAAGGAAGAAGATACGTACGCTGTGTGTAGTCGTACCAGGCGGGCTGTTGCCATCGCCGTAGGCTGATTAATGTCTTTTCCGAAGAGACCAATCCCGCACCTCCCGCGATTCTTACTTCTCTCGAAGAGCTTCTCTTCCTCTTCTCTTCTCTCCGCGTGTTTAAAGTTCTTCTGAGTCGTTTGTGGGATGCGACTGGTGCGCGGTAACGATCTCACTTTTTCATTGAGACAAAAACAAACGTTTTATAATCATTATGTAACCATTTTATTCCTACGGCCTCATGAAAAAGAGAGGAAACGAATTTTTTCAAAAATTATTTTTTCCTAATTTTATTCAATATTATGTGATCGTGTAAATCGCAAAATAAAGCTTTCCATATATTAAGAAAAAAAAGAAAGAAATAAAGAATCTCTACTGCACGAGGGTGGGTTACGGAGAATACATTCGATGTGTTGGTATCGACTCACGAGAGTCAACAAGACGAAAGGATTTCCATCTATCCGTTGCCATTGTCGACGTGGTACACTGAGAACCGAGGAATTCGCCTCGTAAGGGAAATAGAATTTAGCCAAAGCTGTGTATTAATTGAATTTGCATGCGCTATGCACCCTAATGTATTAAGGGTCTCAGCCTCCGCGTACTAACAATCAACGAATAAGCACGCGAACATTCGATAAATGAATACAGCAACGATATCTGTTTTTTAATTTTCTCAAATCTATATATTTTTCATTTTCTTTCATAATTCGATCCAAGAGATCTTAGATGATCGATTCCCATACTTCGATTAAAAAGCAAAAGAAAAAAAAATCGTAAAAAAATTATTTTTGTATTTAAAATCCCCTTTGGCAACGTTTTTTCTTCATTTATTTTTATTTTTTCGAGGCTCCACTTCGAACTCTTGGACGTATATAATATCGATTGTGGTTTTAAGAATTATCTTATGCTAGCATACAAAACGGGGATCGATATAATTCCACGTGCTGGTAGAGGCCGGTATCCCCTATAATAGCCACCGATCCTACAACACAGCCGATGCCGCCGGACGCTCGACTTAATCCTCCAGTGACTTATAGGAGGACTCTCTCTGTCTCTCCTCGTGTGCAAGCGACTCCTGCTGCTGCTGCTGTCGGAGAGCTGAAGGTGCTCATGAAAGAACAAATGAATAAATTAGGGCGGGGCGGCTTGGTAGCTGCGGACTCGAAGAACTGAACTCTATATACCAATGCCCTCCCCCCCGTGTATTCCCCCTCGAAGATTTATCGATATACCCTGCACACGATCTGTCTGCTGCATGTGCATACGCGATGCACTGTGGTATACCCCGGCGACCAGCATCGCGAGGCTCTTTATCTCTTTTCTTCTTTCTCCATCTCGCAATTTTAGACTATACGATATTTTTTCTCGAAGTATTTGAGGATAACTTTTGGGTCGTTGGTTAATAAGAGTTTGCATCCTATGTTAGGAAAAAATGACTCAAAAACATTACGAAGAAAGGATAACGATTATACAAAAAACTATGCAAGTGTTAAGATTTTTAGTAGAGAAGATCAATTTTTTAGGTTAGTCTTGAAATTTTTTTATCGACTGCAATTTTTGTACTATTTGCTACGACGGTACAAAATCTCGATAAACATGCGTAGGATTTCCGGTAAAAAAAAGTTTGTTGAAAAAAAAAAAGTTTAATACTTCGAAGAAATCAGAGATCGAAAAATACGTGCGGTCTTCTTTCAAGGAAGTATACTTCCTTATTTTTGTTGTTCTTCCTGTTTTTCTCGATCTCTTCCCGAGGCTCGAGTCTCGACGAGGTCGCGGATTGCAAGTTGAACGCCTCAAGGGTGGCGCCCAACTATTTATGCAAACGAATCTCGGAAGATACTCCATGGAGGATGAGAGAACGTAGGATGCTGCGAAGGAAGAGCCCGAAGGAGACTTGAATATAGAGCGGGGAAGAGAAAGAGGAAACAATTCAGAGTTTTGTGTTATACTTTTTATGCGGCGGATGTATATTACGTATTAGTAGAGAGGCAGAACATCGTCTATGTATGTATAATATAGCAGAAGAAGAAGAAGAAGAAGAAAAAGCTACGCCTACCGGTCGTTCCTTAAGATGCGTCTATTTATGCAAACCAATCTGAAAGATACTCTTCGGATAGCATAAGAACTATAGCTTAGGGAAGACGAAGATGACGAAGAAGCGGAAGAAAAGATCCGACCGAATACCAGTCACCTTTGCCGCACCAAAGTACATTGGTATTCCAAGTGCAGGGTGCAGGCTGAATCCGTCTCTATCTCTTTTCCATTTCTTCGCTTTTTATCATACGGCAAAAGTATCCGAAGCCTAAGGAACAACGTCAGGATGTGTCCCCGTCTACCGGAGGCTCCTAGGCGTGTCCTCGACAAACAATTACCATAATCGATATTCGAGAAAGTCACAAAAGTATATTATATCTATAGATATCTTGCGCTCTCGCGGGGCGCAGACAAAAGCGCAGCAATGACGCTGCACTGATCTACACGCCGATGCACACGGAAAATGACCCGACGAAAATATAATATCGAAAAAGAGATAATCCTTTCGTTGTTTTCTATATCTCTCCCTTTGTTTTTGATAGTCGTTTTACTCTAAAACAATTTTTTTATAACGATTATTGTTTGGAAATAATCATTTTTAACGATGCCGTTTTTTCGAATGCGTTTTTTAGTGTTTTCGGAGGATATTATATATTTACTACTGATGTCATATTGAATAATTGTTGAAAGCCGACATAATAAGTTCCGAAACTGAAGACATCGGAATATAATCGCAGTGATCTGCTTCCGAATAGCGATAAGCATCCTAAAGCACTGTGCCGAAGACGATCTCTCCTTTCGACGCTCTTCTACTCCTTTCTTTTTTCATTCTCTTTTCTACTCTCCTCCCAGCATCGGATCTGCAGGTTCTGCTACTTTAGTGTTCACGTCTTCGCTTACCATTCTCGAGCTTCTAACTGCCACGTTGGTTTCGTTGTAGCGGTAGTAATGTAGTATGTTAATGAAGCCAACGTGTTGGACTCGTCTTCGTGTCCAGAGTTCATGAATGAATCCTGACCGTCGCTGCGCTTAACCATGCAGCGATCTCTCTGTGCTTTGCTACCTCTCTTCGAACTTATATACCCAACAGGAAGTACCCGTTTTTTTCTTATCCATTTTATCTAAAATCTCCGTTTTTTTGCTCGTTTTTGCAGAACCTTTGGCGCCAAATGTGCAAAGTGCGGCAGAAGCGTTGGCGCAGGTGATTGGGTTAGACGAGCACGCGAACGTGTTTATCACTTAGCATGTTTCGCCTGCGACGCATGTTCGAGGCAACTGTCGACCGGCGAACAATTCGCTCTACTCGACGCCCGATTGCTCTGCAAGGCTCACTATCTCGATGTCGTCGAGGGCAACAATACATCGTCTTCGGAGGACTGCGACTCGGAACACGGAGGCAAAGGAAGCAAAACCAAAAGAGTCAGAACCACGTTCACCGAGGAACAATTGTCGGTTTTACAGGCGAACTTTCAACTCGACAGCAATCCCGATGGACAGGATCTCGAGAGGATAGCACACGTGACGGGTCTCAGCAAGAGAGTCACCCAAGTGTGGTTTCAAAATTCGAGGGCCCGACAGAAGAAACACAGCGGAAAAATCAAAACCCAAAGTGAGTTTAAACAGTTCCTCGTCTTCACGGAAAACAATAATGTATTTACTTACTTTTGCATGAGATAAATCTTCTCGTATCTTCAATCGCATCAGACGAAATTCGAAAAGAAAATTTCATAATTAAATTTGCGCTTTGATCAGCAGAAGATATTGAAGTCGAGTCATCAAAAGGATCTTTTTCTGCATAAAAAAAAATAAAAAAATAACCCTTAAACCAACGATTCCTTAATGATTTCTATGTTTCGCAGTGCACCACTCACCCCCGTTGCAACACCATCCGGGCGATCAGCTTTATCAGGGAGGCGTTAACGTCGTAGGAGCGTATTTGGGGAGTTATCAAGGTGCGGGTAGTGCGGGCAGCGAGAGTCCCGGAAGTCCCATGACACCATTGACACCCCTCACACCGATGACACCCACAACACCGACTCACCATCTGCAGGCCCAGTTTTGCCATCAGGGCGGATAATTTACGATCCTCGAAGGGTCTACGATGTTTAAATTGAAAATCTCTCGGCTCAGGGAGCTTCCATTCCCTTTGGCCGTTTCGCAATACCAGTTGCTCTCGAAACCAGTGAAAAGATGAACGAACAAGTGAAAAAGAGTCGAAAAGATTCACAAAGAACAATGTGTATCCTCTTGACCTTCGAAGGACTCTTCAGGCACTCGTATCCCGAGCGCCTTCGTAAGACGAAAATGTCGACCTCAGGTAGACGGAACACTCGAAACCTCTTTCTCGCCGACGCAAAAGTCTTGACGCTTTCACGCCGATCCCAGGTATGTAAATCGGCCCGATCGTTTTTAACCTCGAGGATCCTTTTGCGAACCTCCGTTCTTGTGTAAATAATGCGTATGCGTGATGTCGGAGGCGCAGGTGAGAAAGAGGCGCGAGGATACAGAGAGAAATTTATTGAAACGATTGGGTCATCAGTGAGGATGATAGCGTTCGTCATGACTCGTGAGTATTATAGTACATATGTATATGTATAATATGTACCTATAGGCAGTAAGGTAAAGAGAAAAAATGAAAAAAGAAAGAAAGTGAGACAGAGGGTCGCGTTGAATGAATTGTAAATACAGTACATAGACTACGGTACATTCGCACCCTTAAGTTTATTTATTCCCAGGTACTTTTTTTTATGATTATTATTATTATTATTATTATTTTATTATAGAAGTCAATGCGATTGACAACTATTGACACCCCGCGATATTGTGTGTACAATGTAAAAATAATGTGGAAGGAGAGAAGTTAAAGACGAAATGTTTTTTTTGTATATGTATTATTTTCCGATTTCCCTGTGCATATTGGCGACAAAAAACCGTACTGTTATCGATAATAAACGATCTTTTACTGTTGAACTATTTTTTTTTATCGTCGAACGATTTTCCTGAAATTTTTTTTTCACGATCGACAAGGCGAAAAAAAATGATGGAAGGAAAATTTTCTTTCGACACAAGGTATGTGTAATCATGTATTTTTTTAAATCAATAATTAGTTTACAATATTTACAAGAAGAAATATATTCTATGTCGTGTTTTTTTTTCTTTGTAGTATATTGCGACAATATACTATCTTAAAATTCCCCGTACCATTGTTTTTTTTTACTATCCATTTCTACAGACGCTGCAAAAGGTTGAGTTTCATTAAATAGTTGTTTTTTTTTATGTATATATAAAACGAGAAAGCTAATAGCCCGGAGTATCCCCAATTTTATCGGGCGAACGGTTGTCGTGCGAATACTACAGCGTTTCTATACGAAATCCAAAATTCTATATCGATTCATTTCCTTTGATTTTGTTTTTCTTTAAAATTTTCAATCAAAATCGTACTGTGATTTTAAGTTAATATTTTTTAATTAAATTATTCGTAAATAAACAATTTTTCAATGTCGCGAAGCGTTTTTCAAACGCTCGAAAAATCCGATTCTACGCCTCAAAGACGAGAATTACTTTAGTGTTTTTGGATCCTCCTTTCCGAGGAGTTTGTAAACTCCGAAGAAAATCGAGGACTCGGTCCTCGAATTAATCATTGATTCCCGTCGCGACTCGAGAAATCTCAAGGATAATTACATAGCCCGCGATGCCGGAGCATCGGGACAGTTTCGTACTCGGAATGCGCCTTCTCGAGTGATATATCTGCTATTTATCGAGAGAATCAGCAGAATCCCGACGTCGACAATTTCAAACCATTGAAATGCGACTCAACCGGATAATGTATCTCTCACTGCGATTTTCATATTATCCTAATCGGTACTATAATAATTATTATTTACAACGAGACGAGAAGGAATTGACGGATAAATTTTTGGGCGGACTGATGATGTGTGGCACCGTTAGTCTTCGATGTTCAAACTTCGTTCGGCATCGTCAGCATCATGGAGTCCTGCGACAGTTCGTCCATCGACTGTTCGGAACCTAAATAAACGATGAATTCATCTATTAACACGATTACAAGCTAAAAAAGGGTTAATCTTCAAATAACAATGATTTCAAACAGAAATTAATTACAATCGCAAATTACTACGCACCGTGATTATGATACATGGACGGTGTTGGACTCTTGCATGCCGCAGGACTCAGTTGCGTTTGATGCGGATTCTGTTGATGCTGCTGTTGATGTTGAAAGGAATAGGTGAGATGGAGATTTATGTGTCGACCAAAATCGCCCGGCGATGTCGAAGAATTCGGTGGCGATTGGTGTACTGCATGTAGAAAAAAACGTAAATAATTACAATTGTTATTAAATGATTGATCATTGAAGACATTTGTTACGTTTGTTGGGTTTTGTGGTTTGTTTTTGATTATCAAGATTTCAGATTTGCGTTTAGTATCGTTAGTATTAATTAATCATTGATCATTACCATGCTGTCCCTTCATCTTTCCGGTGTGCAAATGCTTCTTTTGTCTCGCGCGGGAATTCTGAAACCAGACCTGTGTCACACGTTTACTGAGTCCCGTGACGTGCGCTATCCTCTCGAGATCTTGACCGTCAGGATTGCTGTCCAGTTGAAAATTTGCCTGAAGCACCGACAATTGTTCCTCAGTGAACGTTGTCCTGACGCGCTTCGCCTTGTTGCCACCTTTGTGACCGCTTTCCGAATCTCCACCTTCTGCGGAAAGCCGAGCATCGATCGATCGACATCAGATCTTTGCTGATAATCAAATTCAGCGTAACCGAAACAAAATATCTTTTACCCACATGCGCGGTACTACTTGTTAGGTGTATTAGACATATCTTCGGATCAATGATCGCGCGCTGTAGTTTGCGAAATCGCTGATCAAAGGAGCGATGGGACTGATCTATCCCACTGATTTATGATCCATTTTTTTCGATTTTTTTTTTTCAGGAAAAGGATTCAACTTATATTTTATTTTTCAAAGGATATTTCAAATATAAAAACTACGATCGTACACTTCGTGATGATATGATGCAAATTTCCTGTCCCGAGGAATAATTTTATTACGAAAGATTAACTATTTTACGAGAGGTTTGAAAAAATTGATCGGTTTACTTGATGACTCGATGATTTGTAAATGCATCATAATACCTAATAATTACAGACAATTGCCGATTAGGAATGTTTGCGTTATCTTACAATCGAGAATTCAAAGCACGATTCATGCGTCGACCTACTTGAGGACGCTGCCTGAACTACCCGATCGTATACCTGTTTGAAAATCGATTATCACAGTGTTCAAACGTGAATCTCACCATCGGACGAGGTGTTGTTGCCCTCGACGACGTCCAGATAGTGAGCCTTGCATAACAATCGAGCATCCAGAAGGGCGAATTGTTCCCCCGTCGATAGTTGACGAGAACAAGCGTCGCAGGCGAAACAGGCCAAGTGATAAACCCTTTCTCTTGCGCGTCTCACCCAGTCTCCGGCGCTCACGCTTCGCCCGCACTTTGCGCATTTAGCACCGAAGGCCCTGCCGTCCGGTAAGCAAGAGAGAAATACATTGTTCAACTTTTTTTTTTAACGGAACCTTGAAAACGTCAGTGAATATGATTTATGAAGTATCATTGAATTTATTTTATTTTATTTTTAATGTTCGAAGATTATTTACGAGCTAATTGTTCAACGGAGTGGGGTAGCTATAGCTCGGGAGTTTAAGTAGCGCATGTATACACGTTGTAATTAACCGGTAGATAAATCGACCGGGTCTCGAGTACTGATCATCGAGATACATATTTGATTGGACTCCCGATCCGGCTTTTCTTTCTATTAATATTATGATCACAATTTTTAAAAAATAATGTACGATTAAACATCGAGGATAGATGCCGAAGCATTCTATCGTAATGATGGAACAACATGATTTCTGTCTTAAGGTAATGATAAAAATAAATAAACGACTAGAGTGCAATGAAGCAAAAAGACATATCTCTTAAGGTAAGTTTCTCGCGGATAAATTATTTAAAAATATTATCTACATCTCTCTGAAACTATCATCCATACAGACGTGAAATATAACTCATTTTTCAGAGTCAATTCTAATCGATATATTAAGCGGCGATTTTTTTTTTGCTGAAACTGAAAAAAATATTTTTAAAAGGCGCACAATATTTTGGATTTGGTGAAAAAAAATATATTGTCGTTCGTCAAAGGGGAGAAGACGTAAAGAATGCACCTGTGGGGGTTGACGATAAATTTCATAGCGCCGAGAAACATATCACCGCGACTAGTCGCTCGGGCGAGACTAACGAATGTATTAAATGTACTGCAGACCGTACCTCGTGCGGATTTAACACCGCGTGAGTCAGTACGGTAACTACGAGGAGCAAACGTACGTAATATCGTAGTAGCCGTGCACTATATCCTCTTAGCTTGCCTCGGGGATTCCATACACACGCGTACAGCAGTTAGTACTTCGTGCGCGTGAAGTTGCGTATAAATAACGCGGTCAAAGCGCGCCGATCTACCGAAGTCCACACTGTCTCACGATTCTCTACTTTACAATCGCGATTCTATCTATCAACCGACGAGCTATACAATAGCTAATGGTTACTACAACACTCGTTCAACAAACTCGATAACGCGTTTGAGACAATCCCGATTAATTTACGAGAAATAAACGTGCGAGTCTCGTGGCATTTCATTAAATCGTGTGTTCAGCGCGATAGAATCGAACGAAGAAAATCGATCGAAAAGATTTAAAAAAAAAATCGAAAAATTATAGAAAATTCTTTGCAACATCGACTTTTTGAGTCATTATCTTCGAAATGAGAAGAGCTTTTTTTTTTAAGCGCAAATTAATCTATTAGTAAACAGTAAAAAAATAATTTAAAACGGATCACTAAAACGTGCGAAATTTATATGGTATCATCTGATCAATGATTTAATGTTGTTCCCTAATCATTTTTCGATTTTTTTTTCTTACGTTAATTTAAAGGAAATCCTTTAAATTCAATAAAACCGTTGCCACGGAACTGTATTTTCTTCGGATCTATAAATCGTGTAAAACAGTAGCGAAGGGATGATCGCGTTCATTGCTAACACCCGTGCAGCCGATCTCGTTGTAGAGGTCGATGAATGGCCGCGACGTGTTTCTTCCATCGTCGATGGCAAAGAGACAGAAAAGCATCGAATAAGCGTAATAAGAAACAGAACGAAAGGACGGAGAAGCGGTAGCAGCTCGAGTAAGCGAGCGTCGACAGCCGCATGCGGCAGGATGAGCAATAGAGAAGAAAGGGAGAAAGAACACACAGAATCGACAGACACAGGTCCTGGTGGGCTCCGGTAATTAAACAACGACTAGCCGGCCATTAGCCCATTATCATATTCATGAACACGGAAAGTGCATCCCGATTCTCGATCCCCCGAACTCCATCCGCCATTCGCGAAAGTCTCATCTCCCTCTTCTCTCTGCGCACTTAATACACACGATACACCTTTGCGTCTCTTTCTCTCTTTCGTTCGCGCTTCTTTACACTACACACGAGTTATTCTGCATCTCTTGCACGCGATTTAATATCTTTCTCGCTCGTTCTCGCCGTCGGAAGAAGAAACAGAAGGCCAGTAGTCGCGATATTATCGCTGTATATTTCGATACACACTTCTTATTCACTCTCAATTTTATCGCTTTGTATATCTTTACCCTTTCCCTTTCGGATTTGGAATTTTTACTTCTATTTCTTTTTCTGCTTTTTTTTTTCGATCCTTTGCAATCTTTTCGCGTATCCTCCGCTTCACGGTGTTCGGACCCAATTTCGGGCTCAGCACGCGCGAGCTATTTTATCTGTCTGTTCGCTCGGGAGTCCCCTCTCGTTTTTTTTTTTCTCGATTCTATCCGTCGATATATTTTTTTTATTCGAAAGCAGATACCGACGCCCCCGCGTTTAAGAATATCTTAAGGAACGCCGCAGATCGCACGCGGCCACGCGACTACCCCGGTGGGCCGGTAGAAAGGTCCCCGCCGTTGTTCTGGTATAGCAATGCAAAGAACGATACCACAACAACATCGGCTTCTATTTCTCGGCAGAATTTCTCTCGATATGATTGGATCGATATGGTTGAATTTCAACGCATTTGACGACTGAAGCATTACGGGACATAATGTTTAGCGAAGCTTAAGAAAAGGCGATGTAACTCGAATTATTTCGAGACTTTTATTATTCGATCTGTCCGCGTTTGACGACTCTCCGGACTCAGAAGTCTCAACGCTCGTACGCGATACGATAAATAATAATACGTCGGTGGTGTATCGATGATCGCATCGATCGAACCTATGCGGGAGGTCCTCAGGAATCTGCTACGTAATTTTTGTAGTCATGCTGCTCTCCACCTCTCTTTTATTCTTTTCTTTAGTTCTTTTTTTTTTCTTTTTCTTTATCGTGTCGTACGTATGCCGCTCGTGATTTCTTTCGACGATCCGTGAGTATACAAGTGCGATGACGACCGATATTGTTACATCGATTTCAAGACCACAAAAGTCGGGTGATACGAGTTGATTAAGACGATCCGATTTTTTGCCGAAAATTTGTGACAATTTTTTTTTTTTGCGATTTTTTATTAAATAACATTCTTGATGCTGCAAATTAGCTTCAAACAACACGGACATTTAGAAAATAAAAAAATTTCACTTGTTTAACATTCAAATCCGTGAAAGTCCATCCGGTTATTGTTGGGGACGAAAGGAAAGATTAAAATATTATCCTCCGCGGATGGGTGTGACCAGATATTTCATCGTACGCGTCTCAATTCCTCGAGCCAAATCTCTCTCTTTCCTTAGCATATATTAGTATTTATTTACGCGGAGAAAAAACAATAAGCCCAACAGAGGAAGAAATCAACGAAACATGGACCTCCGATGATTTTTACGCTTTTAATACGCGTAGGTCGCGCGCTACGTGGATTATCTTTTCAAATAGCCGCCGAAGACGGAAGTGTAAAAAAATTTTTTAAGTTAATCCACAAAAAACCTCCGCATTCGTAAATTTTGTAGAAAATTTTAATAACCTCCGAAAAAAGTATATTTATCATTTAAAAAATATTATAAAAATTTTACGGATATGAAATAAAAAAAATTTTCGTGGACTCCGAAATAGCATAAAACGTTCTTTTTACTCCGTTTCGGCGTATATTTACATATATTGTGGATTATATTTTCGATTTAAAATTTTTTTTATTTATAATTTTTTTTTTTCTCGAACGTAAGAAGGGGTAATAAAGCATATAAGATTCATGTGGAGAGAGCCATTGGCGAGATCGTCGAGATTGATAAAGTCGACAAGGCGATATAGGGGAAGTCTCGTGCCCCGTGCGTACGATACCGCAGATAGGAGATATATACTATCCCATAGTATCTCCGGTGATCGGATGTTGAGATACGTGACTTATTAGGTGGGTTGGTATCCGCACAGCGTCGGCAACGAGAATCACATGAGAACCGAGAGAACGACGTCGACGTGCGCTCGTGGGGTTCGTGAGTAAGACCCGCCGACTCGGCCAATCTGATTGACAGTTGGATAAACACGTTGAACGCGAGAGTCTCTCTTTCCCGTCCTTCTTTATTTCTCTTACACTCTCTCATTCGATATCTGTTCGTTCTTTCTATTCGATTATTTTCTCTCTGTCTTTCGCGTTACTCGTCGACCGCCCTGTGAACAATATCGACGAGTCACTTCGTGCCGCTTGGACAGCCGTAGAAATCAAAACCGCGCGGTGCCGGTGGGCCACACGTGTGTAAAGATCGTAAGTATATACTGGGATCGATGTAATGTTGAACGAGTCTTCGCATTAAATACCTCGGAGAAATGGTACATGATTTACCGGTTCGTACGAAAATTCGACGGGGTTGAAGATAAATTCGCATAGAATTAAAAAATGGCGACTAATAACGCGTTAACGTAGTGTTTTCTCTATTTTCCAATATTTCTTTAAAATTACGATATCTTGTCGTCGACTCATTATAATTTTGTACGGAATTCTTGAAGTGACGATTTTTTTTTTTTTTATTTATTTTTTATTCTTTTTTAGATTAATAGGATTTTTATTACAATTTCGATAATCGAATGAAAGGCGATTTATGTTAAATACTATTAACTGAAAAAAAAGTGCGACTTACAGTGCGTAGTCGTGCCTGCAGTAGAGTCTCATTCCCCTGAGGAAACAAGAGTGTTGATCGTGAAGTGGTCTCGCGCACGCACAGCATCTCAGACATCTCGAGTGCCAACTTCTTCCACCGACGCACAGCACGGTACGCTCGCGAACTCGTTCACCGCAACCCCCGCATTCCATTAGTCCTGTCGACACGTCCGGTACGATTCCAGTCGTTGTACCGGTCGCCGGGGTCGCCTGTACACTACCGTCGCACACTCCTTCCGGCGCCATGTCCTCCACTTCCGTCTTCGTGTCGTCAATAAATAAAAATGAATAACATTGCCTTATTTATTTCTATCTTATTAAAATTATTCTAATAGTAATCAATTATATTTGTCACCATAAAAATAAAAAAAAAACCGATAGTCTGTGACTATTCGTCGACTTAATACTGATATTTCGATTATTTGGTGGTATATCAGTAACGCGTAACGGTATAATTCATTTGGCATCAATTTTAAGGGTGAAAAAAATTACAAGACGGAGAAAACAATATTTTTCGATGCTGTAGAATTAATCAATTTTGATTAATTTATTTGACTTTTTAATAGTAAAACATTAATTTTTTATTTTCTCGTCGCTTTTGGTTTCATTGTCGCGAACTGTGTGAAGTCTCTAATGACGCGGAACGTAACCCGCACCCCCTGCATTGGTATTATCAACCCTCTGGGGAGCGATGCGGTTTCCCAACACCCCCGGGACACGGAAATCGTTCGTACCGGCGAGCATTGTATATCGAAAGGAGTGAGATGGATGAGCGGAGGAGAAGCGCTTTCGACAACCCTTCGCAGCATAACTGCGCGCACATAAGGGACATCATACACGCGGGGATTTGATCGATGCGTGAATGCGTGTATTCCTGGTGTTGGTCCATCCGTTACACGCCGACGAATTCACGGCCCTTTCAACAGTTTAGCCTACTCTAGTGATTTCGAATTCGTTATAAACCGCAACGGTTGTTTTTATCTACCAGCTGTATAAGAATTCGAAGTTTCTGTTTCATCTCTGACGTTTTTTTAATACGACGTAAATAAATAAAATTCTTCTCAACATTTCAGGCATTTCGACCAATTGACCTTTATCGTTATTATTCCATCATTATACATAATAAACGATCTATCCAAGCAGTTCCCGTCTTTTTTTTTTTTTTTAGCAAAAAAGCAATTTGTTTGATACGAATAAATTTGTAAGATAAACATATATTAATTTGTTTGAAGGAAAGAAATTCCTTCATCGGCTGTATTTCTTCAATAATTTTATTCGTATAATCGTCCGATCTTTTTTCGAGTGCCACTTTATGTTCTGTCCAAAAGTTTATAAATACGAAATGTATACAACAATAATGGAGTGTAACGATGGAAGAGTCCGGAGTTCGAGAGCTCTCATAAATCGTAAGTGTCATCCGTGTCTGATACAGTGACTCCGGTTGACAATTGTGAACAATACGAAACTCTGCTGGAAAGTATAGGTAGAATTTAACACTCAGCGAACCGTACGAAATTCTATGCGATTCCGTGTATCGGCTGCAATGGTGGAAGCGATGATTTTGGCGGTTCCGGTGTATCGGTGGTAGTGGAGGAGTCTCGAGTTTACACCTTTTCTGTGTCTAATCGTATATAGGCGCGCGCGCGGGCGCGTTCTCTGCGCTTGGTAAGCAGCTGGTCAAGCGAATAGATGAGATCGAATGGATATCCCGCTGCGAGGTACGCGGCTGCCGACACGACCGCAGCATCGTTCGGGTGTAGCGGAAGAGAAGCTACCCTGACTCTTCGCACCCCTTAACTGTCGCGTGAGCCCCTTTTTCCTTCTTTCTATGTATTACAACCAGCGATGTATTACAAGGATATATTATAGTGTCAAAATGTCCGCTTCGGAAGCCAAAAAATGCGCGTTTCTCGTCGCATTGGCGAGACCAGAATATCCGTGAAAAAAAAAAAAAACTTTTCGTTTTTTCTTACATTTTTGCGCCGAAAAGAGACTTTAAATTGAGATTCTGCCTTCAAATGCTTAAATAGCCTAAAATTCATTCCATTGCAATTTGTTTTTTATAAAAAAAAAAATTGGTAATGATTGATCAAATTTTCGGAGTCGCAAACACCGGCTAATCATGCATAACTTTTTTTTTTTTCGTTTCGTTTGCCACATGGTATCTACGTACCACGACGCGTAGACCAGCTTTGCTATGCCCTTTTGGCGCGCGCAGACGTCGATTGGAAGGGCGTGTTCGGTAAATGAATATCAAGGGTGGTAACCGCAGGGAGGGATCCCCAAGGGGAAGGCACGAAGGCCTATAAAACTGATAGAAACGCAGTAACGTAGGAAGATGGTGACTTAACTGAATATGTAAACAACTGATCAAAAGTTTCGTCTTTGTAAACAAAAGAATGAAATTTTTTAAATTTATGCAGAGTTGCCATTATTTCCAGTAATATTTTACTGAGTTCACATAATCCAAGTATTATCCGAGGAGAATCTTTCTCGGCGAAGTAACTCGCGCTGGTCTACGATATGCGATGTACAAAGGACGGTATCAGCGAGAAAAATCTATCGAAATGACTCGACGATTCAAACCGGCCGGTGGTTATAGTACTTGAGCCAATAAAAAATATGAAAAATGATCGACGTGCGAACTTACCCCCCTCCTCGGGACTCAGGGGTAGTCTTTTGTTGTATCTCGACGTGTTCGCTTATTCTCTCTCCATACTTTCTGCAATCTCAACGCAATGTACGCACGTCTACGCGGCTTTGCGTGTGTGTGTACTCTTTGCACAACTAAGAGACCGGTATCGAACAACCAATGCCAGAAATGACGACAACGACGAGCCGCCTCGTTCAACGTCAGACGAGTATAATAAACCTGTGGCGAAAAATACGACGCGTCCTATACGTTACGCACGTGTGTTACAACAGTGTCCTGTTGTGTTACAAGGGGCTTCAAGGGATCGTCGATGCAGAGGGCAGGAGTCCCTGAAAACATCACGCCCATGACACCCCGTGCGACTTTATAAGTTACCGATACCCTCGAACTATAGCAAGAACACCTATATATAAGCCTTATGTACATCGATACATAGATACATAGATACACTGAAACGACACTCGAGTTGAACACGAATTACAAATGGTTGGGGTTCGTCTCCGGTATTTTTTGTAATTTTTTTTTTCTTTGGGATATTAGTTACCGGGCAACGTTTAGGGGTAACCAGAAGGGAATTCGGTTACAGCGGCGAATTTTAAGCGATACTCGAGACCTATCACGCGGTCTGGAAAATCCGCCTATTAAGGGATAGATACGAAATTCGATTTTTCGCCGCCATTTTTATTCTTGTTGATAATTTTTTTTTTCAAAATGGCACAGACGATATCATCGATGAATTTCATAATAAACTGGTTGAAAAAGACATATTATGCGTTCCTTAAATTATTACGAAAATTGGTAATTTAATGTCTGTTTTACCGACTGTAGAGGGTCCATTTTTTTTTTTCAATTGGTCCATAGAGACGGCGATACGACAGATCGCACTTATTTTGTAGCTTAGGTCTGTTGGAATTGCATTAAACGTATACACGAGGGGAAGTATAGGTAAAGCTTCAAGAGCTTCGAGAAGACTATAGATGTATAGGTACCAGAAATAGAGAAATTGTGCATTTCAGTAGGGTGAGGCGTATACATATGTACGCTGTCGCTTAAATCTATGTACGAGAACTGTGAATCTCGCGCTATGATATTATGTTACAATGCGACATTATGTAACTCCCTTGCAACGCGCCATTGTCGTAGCTGTTCGGAGGTGACGTATGGTTAACCACCGACCATAACCAGCAGCCAAATGTTCGCACACGGTACGAGCGCATATATATCAATAGCTGGGGGCTTTAGTAACCCCGGCTTAGTATCGTTATATACCTATATACCTATATATAATATAACCGAAGCATTGCGAGTAGAAAATAGTTGAAGCACTCGCATCAAACCGGACAGTTTGGCGCGTTTATTGTCAAAACTTTATTGAGAAAAGTGCGATTCGTAACACTGTATACGTTCTGCAAATTTGTCGCGAAATTTGAAGCAATTAAAAAATGAAGTGCTAAATTTTTCACGAAAGATCGATTGTTTTTTTTTCAACGTTCAAGTGAATTTAACGTATTAAAAAATTATTATGCAATTGAATTTAACTGTTTTGATGATTATTAGTTTGTACAAAGCGTTAGAAATATTTCATTTTTACGTTCGCGATAAAAAATTATAATTTTTTTTAAATTATTGAAGGATAAAAAAACAGAGTTTTGATGATCTCACGAATTACTTGATTCATGTTACTTCAATTAAAAGTCGAAATAACGCCGCGCGAGATAAAATTGGAATGAAGCTTTGCGGCATTTGCTGAACAGTGTTCACCCACAAACGAAGTTCGAGTTCATACGACAGAAAGAAATGTAAAAGAAAGAGAAACGAAAAGAACTCTGAAAAAGAGTTATAGGTGACAATAATAACCACGCGGCTTCTCGTGTAAAGCCCGCGCGTCGTAAAACGCCGGATTAGGCCCGTTTCGGCTATTAGTATAAAATATGCGTTTCGATATGAAAAGCACAGACTTCTCAGCATCTCTCGTGCCCTCGCTATCTCATAACAGGTTACAGGATTCAACAGAGCAGCCCCACCAGCTATCTCGGTATAATAAGCGAGAAGGCGAAACCAATCTATCCGGTATATTATATCAATTTTTTTATGAAAAACTTATCAACTCCTCTCTGAAATTCGGACTCATAAAAAAAAGGTAAAGACAAAAAATTCTAATCTCCACAAAAAAAGGCAATAAACACTCGAATTTTACTCGGAAACAGATCCTTCAATATTTGTTCTTACTATCGATAAAACTCGAAATTATTCATTTTTTTTTTTCGAGAATCTCACAAAAATCTATCGGAGAAAGAGTTAAAGCGGTTTTTCTTCGAGTGAATCCGATTGTCCGGATTTGTCGAATTCTCGAGTATTCCGTACCATTATTGGCTTATTTACCACGAGGATAGTTTTCTCATTCCCAATGTCGACGTCTCTCAATGTCGTCTAAGCCTATACGGTGCTTTAGTATTCACACCCCTCGTCGCTTTGCCAAAGAGAAGTCGTACGCCACACCAGCGAGCGTTTGCCATTTCTAATAATGCCGAATTGGGATATCGCTGTGTCGTTTCATCTTTCTCTTCTCTCTCCCTCTCTGCGGCTATTCAGTGTAGTCTATTCGTATACGCAGTGTATCTTTTACAAGAAGATACAGAGAGTACCGTGTACCGTTTACAAATCTGAGGGGTTCTCGAGTGGTTTCGGTTACGGATTTTTCGTTTCCGCGTCGTCTCTTTCTCTCTTGTATTTTCGGAGGGAGGGAAAAAAGAAGCTCGAGGTATGACTTTCAAAGCCGAATAGCCGTGGCGACGGGGGGTCCTACGGTGGCCAAGAGGGACTACAGGGTTCCCGAGAAGCAATATCTCTCCTTCCTCTCTCCTTCGGGAGTAAACGCGCGATCTCTTCGAATCCCGCGGGGCCCTTGAGGTCCACAGTCGTGTCACTCTCTCGGTCCACGCCACCGTCGTGCCCTTCATTGAAACCGATACTTCTTCTTTCATTCGTCTCTCATTCGGGTTTAGGGAGTTTCGTCGCAGGTAACGCGCTCGCCGGTGTCACTGGCCCAAGTATCCCTTTCCGCAATAATAACCGCGGTACTTGAGATGTGAGAGAAGAAAGTATTCCACAGATGGATTGTAAAGGATACCGGAGATATTGGACGCGTTTCGTATTTTGTATTATAATTTATAACACTGTTGTCGTATGACGAATCAATTTGCCATTTTGGTGGATTTCGAAAAGTGATCCATTTTTATTTATATCATTTTTTATTATTGGTTATTTTATTATTATTAATAATAATACTGTATTACTGAAGTTAAAATTTTCGTAAAATCGATTCAACGTGATAATCTTTTTGAAATCGATCCCTCAAGTATTATTTTGGGGAAATAGGTTAAAAAATTATTAAGTATCGTTTTACAATAAATTCTTGCAAATTTTTTCGAAAAATTTTAGCCCCAGACGGCGTTAAAAAAAAGTGACGAAGGGTAACAGGGAGACACCCCCATAGCGCGCGCGCGCAGACTGTGCCGCAGTCGTGAAGCATCGGGGGGTTTCCTTCTTCGTATCCTTTTCTCTCGTCTTCTTCGTTCTCGACGCGGCGGCATCGCGGCGGACGGACCAGCGGGTCGCAAACCCAGGTGACAACTTGACAAAGTGGTCCACTACGTTTCACGCGGTGCAAACGCCTCGGAAAAAAAAGAGAGAAAAAGGAACACCTCTTCTCGAGGATATCCCTCTCGAAGAAGAATAATAACGTTGGGAATGAGAGAGAACGAAAAAGGAGAGTCCGAGAGGCGGAGCGGAGAAAAATGCGGCGAGAAAATAATACTATCGGTATACACGTATATACATCGATGCTGACTATGGTTCCTCGTACAACACAAGTTCTACTATATATACTTTACGGGCAGACTTTGGCGAACGAACCGCAAAAGCAGTTTTCTCGAGTGGCTCTTTCCCTACTCATCGCTTATACATTAGAAGGGCACGAGCCCTTCCTCTTTCACGCCTTCGTAGAAAAATTCAGTTTCCATGCGAAGGGTGCGATAGGAAAAAGATTTCGGAGGAATAGCGACGAAATATACACCGGGAATGGCGACAATGCGCACCCCCAATGCGCCACGGTCACTCGAAAACCATTTAAACTCCTATCCGATTTTTGGTTTTGCGTTTCACCAATGCATCTTTCATCTCTCCTCTCGTCTATACGCTCCTACGACGTTATGTGGCCTCTCTTTTGCCTCTCGAAAAAAAGACATGTATCTGTGAGACTTCAAATTTGTAAAGAAGGTACACGATTTACTTCGTGACCCCTCGCAATGGCGGTTTACTGTGGTATAGGCCTTTGGACATTCAACGTTTACGACGCTGTAGATTTATAAAGCTAACATATATCCTCTCACGAAAGGTACAATGAGGCGTGTCGCTGCGACTGTGCGTGTAGGCATCGACTCCTGTGGTGGAAAATATACAAGACTTCGAGGGTGTCGCTTGGTTGTTTGCAGCGTATACTTTGCGCTAACGGAAGCTGCGGATGATGTCGCCGAGAAGAGATCGAGGCACACGCTCCTCTACGGGAATAAACGTGTGCTCTCGAAGGACCATTATGGCCCTCTCTCGCGCGCGCGGACAAGATCCTGGGGCGAACGCGCGTGGGCGTTTGGCAAAGCGGATAGAGCTTTAAGGAAGGGAGAAACTCACGAGATCTTCCGAGGATCCGCTTGAGAAGTTTCATTCTTTTATTGGTCTTTTTTTTCTCATCTCTTTGTAGACTTCTGATGCTATTCCCGCCTGAGCCCCTATGCTTTGCCTTCGACTTCTGCCTTGTGAAGAGTTTTTTTTTTTTTTTTTTTTTTTTTATTGTGTAGCACGTGGGTGAAGCTGGAGGATTGGTGGCTAATTGGAATGGACATGGACCGAGCAGAGAGTTCCGAAACGCTCTAACGTTATAGTAGACTATACCGGTATATGGGATGGTAGTATATATCAGTTCGAATACTTCGAGACGCTTCCCTGTGAGAGCTCTCAACACCCCAAAATGATTAGCCACTCATCACTCTCTTAAAAAATAACAATTAATTAACGTGTTTGTTAATGGTATCAATTTATTTTGACGAGGATACCGAACCGTGAACATCGAATTATACGGTATTATTCTTTATGAATCAGTGCTTTTCGTTTTATTCGTCTATTGTTGCCGTTTCCATTTGGACAATAAGGATTAAGAAACAAACTTTTGTTTTCATCTTTTTTAAGAGACATTAAAAAATTAATCAAATGAATTTCGGATATCATAAATTGATACTTAATCGTAAATTTTTTTTTTTTTCCAATGGAAGAAATCTATTCTACAAAATGGCCATTTCTCGTTGGAAGATAAACGATTACATCGTCAAATTTTGCAGCTTTACAGATCGCAAAAATTACGTACTTTTCTCGTTTTTAATCGACAACCTGACCTTTACTGTTCGACCAAAAAAGGTGTGTGTCGTATACATGAGGACAACGAACTGATGAAATTTTCATAAAATGTCCGTCGTCCGCGAACTTTTTATTGCAAAATAACATTAATTATTAATTAATTTTTTTTTTAAGATTATAATGTAAATAGAGAGAAGGAAACGGCAAGAGACGGGACTGTGTATATACGTAAACTTTAATCCGATCTTTTTCGACCCGTGTGAAATCGTAAATCCGTGTAAGAACCATTTGAAATACTTTACACGTCCCACGCGCAAAAATCCGAACACAATACCAACGGACATATAAGAGACTCTCTTTGCTCGGAATATATCAGGGATCTTATTTGCTCTCCTTTTTAGAGATGCGTCCACCACTCGAGCAGCGTGTGTGGTCGCTGTTCCACCAACGACAACGGAGAACGGTATAAATTGTCCGCGTAAACCGCAAAATGCCACATCAAAGCTTATCCCGAGTTATGCGCTCAAAAGGGATTTTTAAAGATTTCTCGAACACACCTTAACACTGTAACAACTGCGGGGCCCTATGCTTCTCCATATCATTGAAGTTTTACTGAGCAAAACAAATATCAAAGTGCCGTATAATGAGTGCATCTTCCGCCCGCCGATTTACGATATTTTCGTATCAGTATCATTTCCCTTAAAGTTTTTGCATCATTGTTTCTTTTACCTTGAATTTCATGATTTTAAGGCTTTGCATGGTCTGCCAACGCTAAAACTCATTAAAATGCGACAAACGCAACTTTTTTTTTTTTTTTTTCGAGTCATTCATTGTTTTGATTTGATTAGAACAAACTTTCGAAGTGAATTGCACAGACGGATATATCGCACTGCGGTATAACAAACGCATCTCCCGTTCGCGTGCATATTCCGGCATAATGCACCATAAATCGAGCGCCGCGAGGGCAACGCCGTAATAATTTATAACGCATAGTCCAGTTTGAAACTACGAAGTTTACTCTGTGTCGAGAATTCCGTGACAGACACACAGCCCCCGCTCGGCAAACCCTTCGCGACAATAATTATCAATAAATTTATCCAATTTTTATCCGCCTATCTCATTGTCAGTCTCGCCGTTTGCGGTTCTTGTATAGTAACAATAACGCGGCCTCTTCCCGTTCGCGACGTGCGCACTGACAGGCCCGGCCCGGCATTTCCTATCGACCCACGCGTTTACACGTCTACAATAATTCATATCAAGGGTGTGAAGTTCTTTACGGTATGCAAAAACATTTTGTATACCTTGAATAATAATAACAATAATAGCGATAAAAAAAAATGCCCACCTTCATGCCTCCGACGACGACGTTACTCCCACTGCGGGGTGAAAAATCCTTTCAAGCTCTCTTCTCGATCTCTTTTTTACTCCAAAAATGTATCTTTGCTTTTTCTCCGAATAGATTATATTTCACTTTTGTTATGAAATCATTTTGATTTTTAGAATCTTCATCGTCGAAATTAATTCCACCTTATTTTTCATCGCGCACTCGATACATTTATTATAAATACGATTTTTTTTTTAAGTCGAATTTTTCTATTTTTGGGGTATTTTTTAAATTCATTTATTTCTTTTTCGCACAGAAATGTTGTCGAGTAATTTTTATTTGAATAATTTTAGATTTTAACACGAAAACGGGGAGATACTGATAACATCCATTATCGCGGAAGATAATGGGGGTGGAGTTGCGATGTATTTATTTGAATTTTTTTTTTTTTTTTTTTTTTAAGAAATGTGACAATTTTTCGCGTAGATCGTCGTCGTGGTCGCGGAAACGGACCAGCGTTACAACACCATAGCTCGATAGCGCACACCGCCCTTGTGTTCCCGAGGATTAATCCTGCGCGCGGACGTACGTGTGGTACGCGGTGGGATTCGAAGTAGCGGAGGCGCGAGGACCTTCCCGGGTCGTCGTGATCGTCGCGATGGGCGGTTATACCAACCGTCTATGTGGGCGTTTACCTTACACTTCGCTTTCATTGGTTATTGCTGAATCGAGGGGCGACACCCATCGCGAAGGTTTTGACCTATCAGCGTTGCCACGCGTCCCGAAGAAAAAGGTGGGGATGAAAGTATTGCATGTGTGTACATAGGTTTTGCGGATGTACGTGAACATATGTTCCTCGTGGTTTTCAGATGTAGTAGAGGATTTTATTGGCACATGACCAATTGGGTAAACGTTGCAGTGATTGGCCCTCGAAGGGGATGAGACTCCGAGAACGAAACACATTTTTTTTTTTACGTCGATCAATTTTATTTTTTTTTACACGTGTATTTTACGTGAATTTTCGTAAATTTTTGCGTCAAAACAACAATTCTGTACTTCAGATTATTTAGTCTGATACTCGTAAAATTAAAGACAAGAAACTAAAATTAAGAATACAGAAAACCCGAAAAATTTATTACGGCGAAAAATGGATCGAAGTACTAATGAAAATTTTTTGAAATCAGAAAATATGATATGTGTTACTATAAATCAATGTCGATCGATAATTGAGAATTGAGATTTTTATTACGATGGATAGATGGACTATATGAATTTTTTTTCGACTGTTTGCGATTTTCGAAGAACACTTTAAGGGCCTTTAATCATTTTTACGTCGAAGTTGATTCGCATGCCAATCACTGATGAATGGTCAATAGCAGTCCCGTTTACCATTCCTCGTTCCCTCTGCCCGAATGTGCACAAGGGTTGTCGTTGTTGTATTAGGGATTTTAGTACTGGTGATACAGATTCTCCACTAGCGCACCGCCGTTATTGGGGGCGCTGTCTGGCGAGTAGAAAATCCCCGAAATTGGTTCGGCGAGTTGGCGGATTTATTCGCACAGCAAATAAACAGGCAATGAATCCAAAGTCAATATTTCTCGACTTCGATGTGTTATTCTATCAACGATATGAATTTTATGAATTCCATGTCAGATATTTCGTTAATTGCTTTGTATACTAACGTTTCATCGTGTCGTATAAATAATCTATATAACTCGAAAAAAACGCAGTCGTCCCGATAATTTGCATTACCAGAAGCTAAAAAGCTCCACGGCTCAGATATCTGAATCATCCTGTACAGAGAACTTTATCGCTAACCAGTAAGACAGGTATACGCTGCTGATGTGGTCCAACACACAGGCGTGGCCTGTCCGACTCCGCCTCGAGATCATAACTCCAAAGCCAATGTTTGACAGTGAGTCGGAGGAATTATCACTACCTACTGTCACAGCTTTCCACCTCCTCATTTATTTTCAGCTGACTGCGACATAAGCACTTAATTAAAACAGCCCGGATTACGACAGCTTCCGGTTTACGATACTCAACGGTATTTTATTTCCTGCGCGTAACAATTTTCCGAAAAGTCGAGTAATTTATAATTTTTTAATAAAAATTACGCGGTATAATTGCGTAATATGTTTTCTTAGAAATTCTAAGTGAACGATGTAGAAAAAAAAATGGCAGAAAAATATTGTTTTATGCAGTTGCTGCGTATAGAGAGGAACGATAAATCTATGCTTCTACAAATGCGCGCATCCGTGCGGCGGTATGTGTATCTATATATATATTTATACATATCCGAGGGCTAAAAGAGGGAGAGAAGGTGCGTACGCGCACAGCGGCATAATAAATAACGATACAAGGCTGCCTACAGCTATACGCGGGATCTGCAGGGCTAAAGGTAGTATAGTAAGGCACACGGCTTCTACCTTATACCCGAACTGCCGTGGCGCGTCATTAAAATTATTTATGGTGAAATAAGAATCTGAAGCCTTTAAGTCCTCCAGTCGCTGCTGAGGGCCGGCCAGTCGGATGGGGTTACCTGAGCAAAACCCCTTCCATACTACTACTACTACGACTTCACTACGACACGACAATATTTTTTCTCTATTTCTTCGTTTTCTCTTTCAGCATAGCATCCTTTTCACTGCTCAAAAATTAGGTTATTAATTATCGTATACTTTTCTTAATTTTTTATCGAAATATTGAAAACTCGTAACAATTTGAATAAAAAAATTGAATCATTATTTTAATTTTTTTTTTGCGATCTATAATCATAATAACTATTATTATTATCGAAACAAATTTGTCCGATATTCTCAATGTGTTAATCTTTATAATAATTCGTTCAATTCTATTCAACTTTTCGATTAGAGATTCGATAGTTTTTAATTTTGAAAAAAAAAATCATATATTTTCGAAAGATTAAAGTAAAAACTAAAAATATTGTTTTGATGATAAATTATCAAAATGACATTGAAAAAAAAAGGATTATCCGTTTATCGTTGGAACTACGAATTGTTTATCGGATTCACTATCTCGATCGTCATTATTAGATTCGGTACTTGCAGACGTTTTACATGTGTTTCATAATAAATTTAATTCCGCGTCGGCTGCAATTGCATACTACACTATTTCTCGCTTATTGCATTCCGCCGGTAAACTCTACCGTACCCATAGCCCATATATTTTAGTCTCGCTGATCCTATGACGGGTCCTATTTGCCTCATGAATATGCGTATCTTTACGAAGTCTTTTCAGGGTGTATTGCCATCCACACTGTCCAAGAATGCGACTTCTGCAACACGTATCCTGCAGGTACGTGTTTATTTACCATAATCGAGCCACGCGTGTGATATTTACATGCATCGATCATGTAATTATCACTGGAATTAGCCACCCTCTTCCCGCGTCTTCGCGTATACGCGTATCTTTTTTTCTCGCATGTCGTTGAACGCGCACCGGCACTTGCGCACGAATACTTTATCACCGAGAGAAGAGAAGCGAAATGATGAGTAGAGATCGAGTATAGTTCGCGCCAGTCTTCAAATGGGTGGAAGGAAAGAAGAAACGAAAGAAGCGGCAGCACGAGCCTTCATACACGAAAGAGATGAAGAGGTAACGCCGTAGGGGGTCGCGTGAAAAAAATAAGAAACCAAGGGAATTCCCCCAGCTGGGGGTCTTTTTTGACGGAAGATATTCTCTTTCTCATTCGTACTTTGGCTTCTTCTTTCCATCGTTCTTCACCGACTCTCTCTCGCTTTCTTTCTCCCACGTGCTTCGTCGTTGCAACGCGATGCATGCATCGTCGATGCACGTAAAACACCATGCAGCCTGAAATCATGCTGAGGCCGCTAACTCTCGACGATTGACCACCATTGACCACCTGGTACCACCCGCTATACTATCATATATTATAAATTATAACTATACTGAGACTGTAGCTGTATATACCGGGATAATATAATTCACCTATACCTACGCGCCGGCGCGGAGGATACTGATCCATCGGTATGGATCTGTACTGTCGTACATGTGTTGTATTGTATTATTGTAACTTTGCTCGAGAAGGTATCTCAACCCGTTTAGGAACGTGATTTCACCTCTCTCGCGTACACACATAGCTATTCGAGGCGTTCGAAGGAGCTGAGATTAATCGATGCAGATTTGTCACGGCGATCGGTGCGTTTAACGCACTGTGCCGTTTCTCCTCTGCCTATCCTCCTTGTTGCCGCTTTGGAATTAAAAAAAAAAGAAAGAAATATCTTTCGCACCTCCCGAACAATCGACTATTACTCATTTTTTTTTCGTATTTTTTTTTAATGTTTTTTTATTTGAACGGTACAACTGATGGCTGTCCTGTATTCGATGTACACGGGTCGCGAGGATTTAAAATTTGATCCGATTGCTTAAAATCGAAACTATTATTATTTTATCGGTAAATATTTCAATTTTTTTTTGTTGGTTCGGAAAAATAAAAGTAATTCGAATATTCATTGAAATTTTTTTGTATCGATATTCGTGCATTTCTTGTGCAGTGAATACCTTTTACGGATTATTTTATGAAATTTTGCGGCTCGACGTAAAATATATTTTTATTTCCGGCGTTTATGAGGTCAGAGGGAAGGAAAAAAGTTGAAGCACTCCCTACAGCGCGCAATACAGTAGCATAACTACTGCAATTAGTACCCCGCTGACAGCTCGATCAAGGGTCGTCAGTCCATTGAGCTCTTGGACAGTAACGACCTGACGAGGACGCGGGAGCGTAGGAAAGAAGACAAAGTAGATACAGTAATAGTAATAGTCGAAGATCGGTTAGTATGTTTCGACGACACTGCGGTCGCTTTAGTGCCCTTTGCACGCCCTTTTGTTCCCCTTTTCGACACAGCGAAAGCGTGCGGTTACCCTCGATGCGGCTCGTCAAGATCTCGATCTGAATTGCGGACGGGGTGTTCTCTGTCGCGGGGGTGCGACACACGAGTGCTTCCAAAGTTCGAGGCACTCGAATCACCGATTTATCGACTGCAGCCTCCGAACGGGATGTTCTTATCGCGATTGTCACATTTTCATAAACATTGTTGACGATAAACTTCGCGGCGTTTTGTATGATCGAAATGAATTATCTATCAGGTGCAATCTGTGTCTCTACTGATTTTTTTATATTGGATACATAGAATTTCTATATCGCGATGTTCCCTTGTCTCGCTACTAAATTATCGTAACTCGTTATCTTTCGATGTTCAAATTTACACTGATTTTTTAAAAAGGAATTAAACAATTCTTATTCACAGTAATATATTGCAAAGACATCGACTATAAAATCGATTTGAAAGTTTCGTTTTTTTTTTTATCCGGAAATGTATTAATTTTCGCCAAAAAACAACTAACTTTATCATAAATGAAAAATATTTTTTTAAATTAAATAAATTTCATTTCATTGAAAAAAATGATATTTAAATCGAACAAATATTGTACCTCTGTATACAACGACAG
This sequence comes from Cryptus viduatorius, assembly GCA_964006125.1. Classification (NCBI taxonomy): domain Eukaryota; kingdom Metazoa; phylum Arthropoda; class Insecta; order Hymenoptera; family Ichneumonidae; genus Cryptus; species Cryptus viduatorius. Next base: position 8,659,182 of record OZ023222.1, on the reverse strand, counting down.
AATAGGAAATGTGTTAAAAAAATATATATTATAGAATGTATCAAAAGAGTCAGCAGATCAGACGTCGGGATGAAGACTGAGATTTTCGTGCGAGAAATCGATTAGAGTCGGTGAATCACCTGGCAACGCACATTCCGATTCTATAGATATGATACGCGCTCCATACGTGATGGATACGCCCACTTTTGATATTTCGGTGATCAATAACCGATGCGAGAAGCACTCGGACACTACACTTACACGCTACGGATAGTGTCCGCGTGTTTGTGTCCGGCGCGATGTGCTTTCGCTTTTCTTGCTCGCTGGCCACTCGACGAAGAAACGTACTCCGGGTCATTACTCACAGTCGACGATGAATAAATAATTTACAGGCGTCGCGTATATACAGCGACTCACGGACTGTGGATAACTAACACATTCGCCGAGTGAGTTCCCTGTACGGTAGGACTTTACACGAAACTCTTTCACGGTGGTAAAATCCATCGAAAACACTATAAATATGCTGTAAACTTGAACACCGTGTCTTGTCTCTTATCTTATCGTTTTTCGGTACCCAATCGACATTTTTCAAAAATTATTTATTCGAGTCAAACGGAAGATCGAAAACCACTTTTTATATTTCTCGTTTTAACGATCGCTTAATCGCGTCAAATAGTGTTAACAGCGTAACCAAAAGCGTTTAGTTCACGTCGGGACTCTCTGTGTGGTCATTATTTCGTAGCATGATCGGCTACTTTCGATTCAGTAGTTGTCCCGACGCTTTTCGGACTCTCGATATATCATTCATCCACGGTGCATTCCATCGACACAACGATTAGAAGTCGATTGTCCGTCAGTATATACTTCATGCACACTCATTGCCGAAAGCGCTAACGAAAGATACTCCCGCGATGTGTTATAAGCGTCGAATAATTTTATTATTATTTTTTTTACTTGTGTATAGTCACTTTTGAGAGTATTTTTTCATTTTTTTTTTCAATTATCATCGATGATATATACGAAATCATAATTTGAAAAAAAAAAAAAATCTTTAGCGCTGTTATAATCGATCGATTTTTTTCCAAATCGATACAATCGAAAGTTGTTCATTTGATGCAAATAGACACCCGCATAGGAATTAAAATGAGACTTTGATAACAAAGTGACAACGATCCTTGTAATAACAAACATTGAAAACCACATGTTCAATATTACATGGATGCCGACTCGAGGACGCGAAACATCGGAGCCCACATAAACCTGCTAGCAGCTCATAAAACAGCGATTCGCCCTCTCTAGTCGTCTACTTCGCGGTGGCCTTGTCTCGATCCTAGATTTACGCGTATTAAAAGCATATTACAATATTAATAAGGGACTGTTTAATGGGCATCCGGTGCTTCGGGAGAATCCTCATCACGTTCATAAGCTCTGAATCCTTGGAAAAAAACACAAATCGTATATCTACGAGATTATAACGATGGTCAAGGGTCGCGTGTATCGTCTATGCATACACCCCGGATGTTAGGCCCTATCGAAATTAACGATACCATTATTCCGTGTTAATCCCTTTTCTCTGAACAAACTACAATTGTCAATGGAGATAATTAATCGTTTCGACGGCGATAAATTTGAATAATTCGAAACGTAAATCATATTATTTACGGATTTTATTAATATTCATCGGGTTGTATATGATGTCATTGAGTTATAACCAAAAGTGCATTAATTATGCACTTTTCGTTTTAATTATATTCGAGGAAAAAATTACGAGCTGAAAGATGATGAGCGTTCGGGAAACTTCGCGGCGTCGAGGGCATCAGCGGCGGATCATCGTTTCTCGTTTTATATCTCGTCGCCGCGTGTATGACACACGGGTATCGCGACGATAATTTGAATTTTAATGCGGCAATTAAAATATGTTAAACAGCTACTTAATATCGATTGGTGAGCTATCGCGAGCTCGCGACGTGTGGGTCGCAGTATTTTATGTTTAACGTGAAACCGTAACTCTCGTAACGCGCGCGCCGCTATATTCGCCATCATAAGAGAGCTCTTCTCTCTACCCGCGGATGTCGTACCGTTGTTTTTTCGATTTATAATTTACGACAGTCCGACGCTGCTGGTCCTCCGCCAACGAGTATTTTACTGTGAGGCTACCACCACCGCGCATTTTTTTATCATCCTTTTTTTTTAATCCTTGCGATTGCGTGACTCGATACTTTTAACATCGGAACTTCGAGAAATCGAAAAAAAAAAACCAAATTCCTTACAAGTTTACTTCATAAATAATTTTGTAATTATTGTACAGCAATTGCATTTGCTTTATTTTTATCGGTTCAAAATGTCATCGCTTTTTCGTATCGTTTCATGAGAACATTTTTTTTTGTCGACTCAAAAGTCTTCGGAAGAAATAATAATTTGAAGCTATAAACCATTAGTTAACAAGTTTATTTCTGAATTTCTTATTTTAATTTGGCAACGGCTTTTTTTTTTGTTTTTTTTTTTTTTTTTCCGACTTAAAACTGACGTACATCCCGCGATCAAGCAAACTATACGATTGCTATAAAAAAATTGCACGATGTGCAAACACACGGTGTGTCCCATACGCCGTAATATATAATCCACTTTTCTGGAGAACGTGACTTCCGGTTGCTATAGGCATAAGTACGGGAGTCGAGTAAAAGCGTAAACCGCAATTACCATTAGTGCGGTACTAACGTTCGCGTTAGTACTTCATAATAACCGGGTTGGTATTTCATCGAGCGTATGATCACGTCGGTCTCATCTGGCCGTAGGAATCGCAAACACAACGACAACGACGATGATGATCGTAACCTGATATTTACCTGACAAAGTCAGGTGAGTTTCCACACAGCTTGTCCGCCTCGGATCAACAACGTTGCAATAACAAAACCAACAACAGCCACCACCATCGCTGTATGCTACGTTATTAGAGCGCATATTTCACGGAAAGCTTTTACGAGCAAAAACTCTCGTATCCCTGGAGAACGCGCACACAAAGTCATTTTTTTTGCTTTTTTTCTTTTTTCGTGCGCAGGTATAAAGTGTATATACAGCTCCTACGTGTGTCCGTATACAGTATAAAGATCGTTTGCATAGCTGATTGCGAGATCCTTGAGAAATCCTTCACGCTACTTCGCGGGCTAATCATATTCAAGAATTTAACTACTGTGTATGATAGAAAAATCTTGATGTATCTCGTGTGAAAATCAGAAACAGAGACGTTTTAACGTGGCAATAAAAATAGTAATAAGCGGCTGTAGTTTTAAAAAAATTGTGATTAATTAGAAGATTTAGAAAAATTCGGATAGTTTATCGGATAGTTATCTATTTTTTTAATCTGAGAAAACTCGACACCTGATTCGTACTACTTTAACGCCGCACATGGCTCCGGGACACCCTATAAATATATTATTATAATACTATGTCAAAAATCAATATTTAAAAATTTAGCCGAAATATCGATATAGTCGAAGTTATACAAGTTACGGGTTTCTGAATGACGTGAAAATTAATTTTTTTTTAAATTCAAGATTTTCATGAAATTTTCTCTCGGGTTCTGTCCCATGCGTGGCATTCTCGAGAGAAAACAGGAACGGAGTACGCTGAAGTAACATTTGGTACTTTTGGAAAATCACCAGCGAGAGAAGAGGCTGCAAAATAGAATGAAAAGTACTTCCTTCCCTTCTTCCATGTATTGCTCTCTCTCTCTCTCGTTCCTCGGGGAGAACTGAAATGGCCAAAGACTCACAAACGGCAATCACGGAGCTAAGTGCTAACCCAATCAACGTTCAGAAGCGAGCGAGCGGCTGGAAGAGGCTTCGTAGTTACGGAGGCTGCGTATTTGTAAGAGATGTTGCAAAAATACGATTTTTGACAAATTGTCGCTAATAACTCGCGGGAATAGAATTTTTTTCTATGATCGGGTAAAGTTGAAAAAGAGTCAATAAATAAAAAAAATCATCGCTTCACGAGACTCGGCTATGATAATTCTTTCGTTTGCACTTCAGTTGTTTTCATTTCACATTATTTCATCGAGTCGTTTTGAACGCGAACACGGAGAAGTTCGAGAGGGAGAGACGACCGGTAAGGAACTATGCGAAGAGAGATACAGAACTGGTGGTTCTCTTCTCCGGAGCGTGCTGTGGATGCGCATTTCTTCTTCATAGTTCATATATCAAACGCTTAGGCAAGGCGGCGACACATAAATACCGTACGCGGTGGTATAAAAGCCGAAGCTCCGCAAGGCAAAAGGATGATACGGAGCGCAGCACCGCGGGCACCGATAGAATGAGAGAAACAGTGAGGAAAAAAAAGCAAAAAAAAAACATATAAGAGAGAAGAGTGGATAAAATATATTAACTCCGACGTGTCCGCGTGGGTTTCATGATTTTCGGGGACACTTCTCACTCCTTCTATCCGCTCTCAGTCTCCCTTACTCCCCCTTTATCTTTCTCTCGCGTTCGCTCATTCTCTCTTATTTTCCTCTCTCGCGTTTATCTTCGATTATTTTTTTATCTTCGCGCCTCGAGGCAACGCGCGACCAGAAATGACTTATGGCCGGCGGCGTGCTTTAAGGTCCTCGAAGAGTTCAACTTTCCCTCTTCGTTTTTTCATTCATTCTGACTCTCTTACCAACGCACTTTATCTTTTTCTCGTTTACCTCGCTTAGTGAATTTCCATCTCGGGCGAAAAAATAATCGAAAATATTCATCAAGAATGATTTTCTCGAACGATTCTTCAATTTTTAAATATAAGAAAAAAATTACAAGATTGTCAAAAAAGCTTTAGATAAATAGTTATCCGGTGTTTAATTTTCATTTATTGGGTTAAATGCCGTCCAAACTCCCTTAACAAGACTTTGCCGTCAATTATAGCTCTCCTGTTTTTCCCGCGAGATTCGATTTGTCCGATTTATATTCCGAAAAGCATCGCTCGTTATCCGTATTCTTTTCGATCTATCAATTTCTCTCGCACCCTTAATTCTCTCTCGTGCACATCCAGGGAAGTTCTCTATGTCGTTACACTACTGCCGCGAGCTTAATCGAGTTGCAAAGGGCACGTTGGGATCTGTGCAGGAAATCCTGCAAACTGGAAATACACAGTAGTGAACGCAAGGGGCTGTATACCAAGTATATACCGTAGGTATATCGAGCCCCGGGAGCTTCGAGAAACAAGCCAGAAGGGCCAAGAGTTCGAGGGTCGCTTGTACGTGTGGGGGTTGGAAGGAAACAAACTTAGCGAAGAGAGTCTCTGATGCCGGCGTCAGGAACCAGAATTCTGACTATATTTCTCCAGTCGACAGAGTACGAGAGAGAACGAGAGAGAGAGAGAGAGGGAGAGAGAGTTCCGGTACTGCTTTTGGCTCTTGCTACTTGCTGCTCTGTGCTCAATTCTGATCCTCTTCCTCTTGCGTCTTCGCTGATGGCACAACCGGGACTAACAGCGTTTGATCCCCAAAGGTACGGCGTCTGCGGCACAAACTTAACTCTATGTCTGGGCTGCGAAATTATTCGCTGAACAAACACCTTTGGCTTCCGTTAACTCGTTTCAAAACACATCCGAGTCTCCGCGTATAATATAATTTGTATGATTTATCGTTGAAAAAAAAAAAAAAAAAACCGAGAAACACGAAGATTTTATTCTTGTTTCGAGTGAAAGTCGCGATTTTTACTTTGCAAAATTAGTAAATTGAAAAACATTAATGAGATTTCGTAAATTGTTAAAAATTAATAGAAAATCGGAATCAACGTGTTTTTGAGATTAATTTGAGTTATTTATAGTATTGAAATCGATACATGGATTTCCATACATTTTGTTGATTGCATCTGTACGTACAGTAGAAAAGGATCGATCGACTATTCTATTCGATAAAATTTTTTGGTGCTATTTTACTCGTAAGTTACAACTACCGTTTCGCCGGTTGCAACGACGAGCAATAGAAATGATAAAGTATTCTATAGAAAAGGAATTGGACGTTCTCCAGAGTATTCGCTGCAAGTCTGCGAGCAAATAAAATTTCGCGGCAGGTTCTCGAGCGCCGGGGTTTCCGATACTTGTTCAATTCTTTCTTCACTATTCCCCGCGGCATAGCAAATTGCTCGTGTTTCCTGCGGCGATTTTCCGGGACTCTGGAGAATTTTAGTTGAACGAGGGAAACTTATTTCAAGGCGCAATGATCAGTAAATAAAATTATTATTGTTGTTTTATTCTCAATGCAATAAAAAAAATTCTAATGACGAAATTAATCAAATGGAAATTTAAAAAAAATTATATCTTATTGTACTTTATATTATTTACTGTTTAAAGTTCCCAAGAGAGCCAATGAAACCTTTATTTCTGTTAATTCTCTATGCAGCCATAGATCCCCATAGACATGCCATAGATATGCGATTTAAAAGAGGACCTCGAGTTCCGAGAGGATCGATACCTTCTCGTATGTGCTCTCGATATATTTTTCGTTACAGATCCTTCGATATCTTTAGTTACATCCTTTCGATCGGTCAGCTTGCCTCGAGCCGCAATTAAAACCGTTTGTCGTTCGCGTTCGGGAAGATAAATTCGTGGTAGGCGTCGATGCGCGCGTACATACGTGCGCACGAAGAAACACTCAAAGGTAACTCGGGTTCGATGGCGTATGAATTGTTGTGCGCGCATACATCGTGAAAGCAAATTCGCGAACGCGATCGGGAACTATATCCCTCGGTGTCTTATAACTATACTGCGTCTGTATATATACGTATATATACGAATAAGCAACGATGGATCGCGAAGAAGCTGAGGCGTTGCATCCGGTGAGGATGAAAGAACGAAAGAACGATAAAGGAGGGCAAAAGAGATGGAAGGATGATTTACATAGCCCATATAACCGATACCGCGAAGGAGAAATCACTATAAATATGCCGAGGGTGGTTTTTAATATGCGGTAGCCCTTTAATTTATAACAACTTATTAAATAAGAGCCCACGGCCATCCACACAGTAAAACTCGTGTATAGTGTATATAGCGTTTCTATGCGCGAGTGCACTAATATTCCGTTCTTGCCTCTGGTCCGTTCCTCTCCACCCTCGCCGAACGAATGAGATACTATAAACAAACAAACCGGACAACCCTTCCCACTATCATCTTATTTATTTATCGAGTAACGTGTTTGTTTTCTCATTTAAATTGGATCAAAAAAATTGCATTCTATATTTTCATACGATTCGGTATTAAATCGTACTTTTTTTTTTATTTTTGCAATTTAATGACTTGTGAAATTATTAAAAATGATTATTATTATTATTATCATTATTAAGGGTTTGTATAGAATTTTTTTTTGAGTATTGAATTATTACGATTATCGCAGATATTGAGAAAAATGATTATCAAGAGGATCGTTAAAATTGTGTTACATTCGTGAGAATTGTGATTTCAAATTATTAAAAATCGTAAAAAGCGCGGGACAGTACTCCCACGCGAGTTATAGACGAAAGAAGAAAGAAAATTGTCATAGATCGTCGAGCTGCACGTAACGTGAGAACGCGAGATGAGAATTGATGTGATGCAGGATCCGGTCGTCGTGCTTCTAGTCTATCGTCACTTGTCGGTTCAATGAACAATTGCGCACAGCCTGCGGCCATAGGAAACCATTTAATCCCAGCGGGAGATCCTTTAAACGTGGCTGACGCGTGCTGAACGACGTGCATATTATATCCCTTAACCGGGTGCACTCGCTTTGCGACTCTCCACTCTCATTCGTGGTACGTGCTACGAATTTTTATCATCTTTTTGCCTCTGTAGTATTCCGAAGTAGCGACATTTTTTATTATTTTCGTCAGTTGTATCGTCAGGTAACATTCGTCGTAATTTTTTTTTTTCTATTTCGATTTATTGGGTTTCGATTTATTTATTTCCATAGTTTGTTCATTTTTTAATGAATAGCAAATACATTGGTATCCTTTTGGATTCGATACGATATGTTTAATAAAAAGTCTTGTTACGCACTTCAGACGGTAACTGAGCCACGAGATCGATTCCGTTTCGCCGCAGAAGCGATGCCGAACGTAATTCAAGGAACCGTTGTCGCCTCTATTGTTAATTGCCTTTACGTGTTCCACGTTCTCCTACGTGATTACATACGGTTTCTCACTGCGTTACTCGTACTCGCGACACGCACCCTTCTCGAATCTCTGATGCTATAGCGAATTGTACACAATCCTGAGAAGCATGAAATTCCGACGAGAACTCGACGTTATTAATTTAACTTCGATAGAATTTGCATCTTATTCCCAAAATGATTAAAGAATTTTTTCCGACGCTTCAAATGTGATCGATAGCTATACTATTCAATATTAACGATCAATACCACATTTTCAAAATCCGTTTAAAATTTTCTCTCCAAATTCATTTCTCCGCCGAATTTATCTCGTTTCTCGTGAATCTGTACCGACGAATTTGCACATCCTTATCGATCGGTCTAATTTGATTTTTTTCCGGACAATCGGTAATAGAATAACGTTGAATGATGTTAGAAGAAAGATCGCACGTGTCTGTAAGCCATTTTATCATTTCTTTTTCAAACCGCGCCTTTGAAAGCATTTTATACCTATATATCGCCACCGTGCTCTCCTCCAACACACCTACAGTTAAGCACATTATAGCTCCTGCATATCTGAACTCTGTGTACCCAACGCTGCTCACGTGTCGCGGCGATGCGTGAACATTTCAGCTATACGTGAACATTCGCGCGTTGACGCCCACGCACGCGTCTCGAGAGCCAAAATTTTGGCGAGGAGAGAAGATAACTGGGGTCAGTCGATGTTCTCCCCTCCCGCCGTCTGCCGTGTTGTGGGACGTAGCAGCGCATCGATGTAACATCCCTTAGCCAGTTGGGAACGACGGATACGCGAGAGAGAGGGAGAGAGAGACCTAATACGCTTGGCCTACCGACAGGGTTGCACAATCGCGCCCTGATTGATAATTTATACGGTGCGTGCAGGTTATTTGATTATCCGTTCCCCAGCTGCGCGTGGGCGCTGAACTTACACTCACTCACTCACTCGCTCTTTTCCACACTCTATCTCTCCGTACACTTACCCTCCTTTCACTTTTCTTTTTCTCTTTTGCATCGACTCGGCAATTCTCGGGATTTCCGTCCACGTCGAGTGGCAACACGCTTCTTCAGCATCATCTCCGAAGTCCCGACTTCCCGAGAAACGAAGTTACTTACGTCTTTCCTTTTCATACTTCGGTGGGTTGTAGAATCTTTGGCTTCCTGGAATAAAGAAAAATTCGAAGCTTGAAATTGCTTTTCGATCAACGAATAGCGAAATATCATACATTTTTACTGATCCGGAGAAAAAAATTGATCGGATTTTTGTTCGTATGTTTACGAAAATACGATGTATACGACGTTTTGGGTTTATGGGATCGCGTAGATAATGACTTCATTTTTTATTTTGTTGTATTGTGATTATCATTGATACATGGCGGATATATGGTAAGTGAGGACACATTTGGAACTATTTTGTGTTGGAAGTAACGAATGATCGTAGAACCGCGAAAAGGAGTGAGAAAAAGCCAACGACGAGGGGGGTTGCGAGTTTTGACATGCGGGCAAAATTCGTAGTGTGGCGTCGCGACACAAAACGTATAACGGAACTGTGGCGCGAAGAGAAAGCAGAACGAGGGGGTTGACGGGGGAGATAGAGGGTGAATCTGTATAGCTAGAGCTGTCGGGTAGCGGTAATACGGCGCCGTACCGCGATGATGACATAATTGGTATCATTCGGGATCTTCTTTTGAGGTGAACCATCCGGCAATCCCGACTACGCTTGTCCGCCTTCACTCGTAGATTTTTAACGCGTGTGCGTGTATACGAGGGATTATGACGCGACACCCCTCGACGTTCGTAACTCAACTATCGCGTACACGCCTCGAACGACGTTCTATTTACTATACTGCTGTTCACTCAAACGTTTCTGTTCTTCTCGTGTCTCCCTTTACATTCGTCCGTCTGTCCTTCATTCGATTTATTTATGTGTTATTTGATTTACTCCGCGTTCTGGCATTGTGCAATTCTTGTTTTTCGCTCGTTGCACCAAATAGGCAACTGCATTCGCAACCCAACGCCGCGATAGCGTTCCCATAAAAGATCTATTTTTCGGAAATCTCATTGTCTTCTTATTCAATTATTTTTGTGAGTCCGTATACTGCGACAATGAATGTTTTTCCATAATACGAAAATATGAAATTATGGGATATGTATTTTTCGAGTTGTGGGCGAATTATGTATTCCATAAAATATGAAAAATGATTGGGGGTTTTATGATTTGTGGTAAGTGCGGCAGACAAATGTAACGAAATTGTTAGTTGCCTTTTGGAAGACCTTACAACGCCATCTCAGGCCTCGGAACGGAACGTTTCGGCCTTAAAGTCAATGACCTGCGGTGCGCCAAGATAATACAATCTATTAACTGACTTCTAGTAATATTGGGATCTCTATTCTACTGATTTTATCCGCTGAGTGGAAGATAACGTAGAGATTCCACTTGCCAACCACGGATAAGATCGGTATTACCGTTTCCATAGCTACATCACAGGAATAAGGTCTTCCAACAGTCGATAAACGGACAACCAAAACTTAAATGCCATAATATCGTTTGGAACTTCCCGCGAGTTTGACTATCTACAGAATCAGAGGCTGATATTCCCGAAATCTATTTCCGTCCCTTGTATAAATTAACTTCCGGTATCTTTAGCTTGGAATAACAAACCCGGCGCCCTGAGATCTTTCAAACTGATTGTCGTATTGATCATATTTCTGCTACTAAAATTGGCGAGACGGATAGACAATTCGTGAAGCAACAAAAAAAAAACTTAAATTGTTTGTTTTTTTTACTACTATTGTATAACCTATAAGATAAAGATCGGTTATCAGGCACAGTGCCAAATTTGTATTATCCGCGATCCGTGATCTTTCCTTAGCTATCAGATTAATCAATTTTCAAGGATTGGCGCGATGAATATATAACGAAAAATTTGCCGGTTACATTTCCATATTTCACTTGATTGTAATAAATCCGGTCGGGGTCGAGTGCTGAGTGGACATTTTTTTTGTCTGTGTACCGGGAAAATGGTGATGAGGGTAACCACCGCGCGCCTGGTTCGTTAGCGATAACCAAATTTCCTTTTTCGGGGCATAATTAACGGGGATAAACTCAACTTGAACGGTGCAAAGTCGATACCTGCGACTCAGGTGGGGTTCCCGATGCCGAACGGATGAGCCATAATCAGCACAGCGCTGGATGCCGCGCGCCGAAATGTAACTTTGAACCGGTCGATGTATTGTGTCTATGATTAGCGTAATAATGATCGGCAAGTCTGACCCAAAATTCGGACAGCATTACAGTAGAGTCAGTCGATTGAAATAGCATCAATAATATTAGGGTTATTAATTTTCAAAAAAAATTTTGAGTACACTTTACATATTTCGGAAAATTTAAAACAGCCCTTAAATTTTCCGAAGATAAAAGAAAATGCAGGTGAAATTATTTCGAAAAAAAAAATGACGTCATATTTGTTTAAAAAATCGAAATTAACGTGAAACTCGTTGAAAAATTCCAAATTCACTTCATATTGGTTTAAGACTTCAAAATGAATTTACGTCATAGTCTATGAATGTAACAGCAATTCAAACAGAGTCGTGCGCTGCTATTACTTAACTTCGATACTTTTCGTCCGTCCGTTCTATATTTACTTTCAATCATTGGTGGCATTTAATGAACGATAGTATGTAAGTTTGTCACGAATTCGCTATGTAGACCTTGAAGAACAATAGTTTCTCTGCTTTTTGTTAGATTCCATAAATTTTAATCGTATCAAAGGACAAAGGGATGGACGACATTATCGTTATCTAACGAATTGGTTAGGCGAATGCATTTTAGATTCTGTTTCACAAAGTGAACGCTAGGAGAAGCAATGATGCATTATTAAAGGGTTAATATGAGTTAAGGGTTAATATGATGCATTATTAAAGGGTTAATATGAGTTAAGGGTTAATATGATGCATTATTAAAGGGTTAATATGAGTTTTCAACGAATCAATTGCAATTAACTTTTAATTACAATTAATGACTATTAATTGAAATAATATTTCAATTTTTCTTAATTTCACCGTACAAAGATTGTCGAACGGTGGATTCTGCTTCTCTTTTGTATTTCGTGATATTTGAAGGTATAAAGAATGTATAAAGATATTTGTTGCGCATTTTGGATGGTAACGCGTCCTGAAAATCCGGTCAACGGATCAAGCAGGCGGCGTAATTAATATACATCATCAGATCGATCCTAAGATTGATCATAGGATTGATTTGAATCTTATGTATCTATCTCGGCATCAAATAAGCAGCAGGGGTGTGCGGTATGCGTCCACTATTGATGCGGTGTAAGCTTCCGATATTGGATTGCTGTTAACATCCCTTTGACGCGATAATGTGATTCCAATACCGTTGGCCACCATGATGTTAACATTAAGACATTGGCAAACGGGTTTGGCGTCGAGCCGACGGTCTAATCCGACTTGGATAACTTGCAAACGCGGCTAATTGCACATTGTTTATCAAGTCTGTAGTTGTAATAACTCAATGAGACCCTTTAATTAGAATCGAAAATCAAATTTACCTTACGGCGTAACTGTTTAACTTCGTGATAACGGAACTAAATCTTTCAAGTTGTTGACAACTAATTAAAACTTCTGAAATTCGGGTAAATATGCCTGATAGCCTGCTATCTCTCATGGGAATTGGGAACCACAGACCAGACAGGCAGACGGACATATCTTCTATGTATCAATCAGAAATCCTCCCGATTACATCAGTATTGCAATAAATAATCTATTCACTTTTCTCCTGGAAAAGTTCCTCGTCATTGACGAGCCAAGCAGTTGCGAAGTTACAGTCGCGATCTTTCGGGCGATTAAAAATTCACTATTTTTAGAAGATACGCTTTAAACTTGAAACGCGGTGTGGTGAGAAATAGTTTTGCGCTACCCGCTGGGACTACTCGAGTAGCGAATGGGATGGGAGGGTGTCGTCGGACTAGTTTATCCGTAGTTCGCGTGGGGGTTCTTCTGCTCGAACGGTTATCTGATCCGGAAAGCGGCAAAAGCAAAACGGCCTCGCGACTGACGCCAGGAAGGAGAGTCCTGGGTGTCTGAAACTCGTATATCTTGAAGAAAACGATTACCCGAGCGACTCTTCTACCTCTGCTCGAGAACAGCTTGTGTATTTCCTCCATTTCTGCGGAGTTCACGCAGTAGTCGTTACATAAATTCAACGAATTAGATCGAAACCAACCAACAGCAGCTGGGAAACCTGCACTTGAACGAACATTATGAGACTTTCCTGACACGCATTGTCTCAGCAAATGGTTATTTAGTGGCAGCGTCCTATTTGATGTCAGTCGCAGCTACCATCACACCTGCATGGACCAGCGGATCGACGGAAGTAATAGAGGATTCATCTTTCAATAAACTTGTCAATTTATTTAAAGCAAAGTGTGAATTGTATAGACCTCTCTCAACGCCTTAAATTGCCGCCCATTTACCTATCAAGTTTAATAAACTCTTAAAAAGTTCGTGATATCCCAAGAAAATCCCTGAGACCTTAACTCCTGTATAAGTTTGTTTTTCTACAAAGCCATCGCGAAAACCTCAAGAATTTGCTAAACTTATACGCGACGATTTAATCACCTCGTTATAAATGTCGTAATTAACAAGACCATTTCTTGTTGGATGAGTTGAGAAAGTACGGCAACGGTGTTGTGACCGGAATGAAACTTTAAAAAACTTCCCGCGAACTATTTTAGTGTAACGGTGGTGACGTGACAGGAGTGATTTTGAACTTTACGGTTTCAGTTGATGAAAGTTGTAAAGATGATGCGCATGATGCGCATGCGCATACGCTTTCCCACGACCAATTGTGGGAATTTGGATATAAATATTGGGACCCGCGTGACATATTTGTTTGAGAGTACAAATGCAATTTGAAAAACTACGCCGCGTAACAAAAATTTAACGAAGGTCTGTTGCAATATTATAAATTGTTGTTTTTCTTAAAGGAGATACATCGAAAATTGGTAGTATCCAAATCGCAATACATTACGTAATTTCATGCGACGATTTGTCACGATAAGATCGCAGCTACTCGGAACCGGATATCATTCATCAGTTATCCAAAATATACTTTGCGTTGTTTTTCAAAATTTTATTTTTCCGCAACGTTCAATGTGTTAAATTAATTTACAAAACCTGTTTAAGCCAATGGCAATCGTTAAATGCAATGGTTTTACTTCCTCTCTTTGTCCCTTAAAAACTAAGCTGTTCATTCAAAACGCGCCATTTGTCACCGAAATTAATTTTATCATTGCTTACTGCTATTTAAGTTATAGAATTTGAGAGAAGGTCGTGTTCTACAGATACGCGTAGCCCGTTTAACGATTCCCGTCGTTAAGATTGCTGATATTGTCGTTCTCGACCGCGTCCCTGAGTTACAAAATCACACGGTTCCCTCGACAGAACGAGCCTCCGCGAGCGATTATCAAGACAAAGAGGGCAAAGACGGGAAATCCCCTTCTGTGTAGATTTATTTGGAGATAGACGAAAAGTGTGACGCGATCGCGTTTTGTTTAGTGTGTGATGTTAATCTCGCTCGATCGCAGTGAGAGGGTCGGAAGCTCCGGACGAGTTGTACATTCGGACAGATCTTTTCGGTGTGTCATCAATATCAACTTAATTTCCATTAACCTTCTGGGAGATGTCCGCTCTCGACAATTTTACCCTCGGCTTCTGCTACCACTCCTACTGATATTAATAATTCCCGCTCCCCTCTCCTTCCGCGAGTCGTTCAAACATATTTGAAAAAAAAAAAAAAACGAATTACCTCTTTGCGGCAAATATTTCATCCGGCTGTTATAGTCGTGTAAATCACGAGATGTACATAATTTTTATGTCGTGTTCCGTGACATTTCGGAAATACAAAAGAATTGAGACGAAAACGAGCATAAAAATGAGTCTAATAGTCACCAAAAGTCGAGGCAATAACGCCCGCGCATGAAAAAAAAAGAGTGACAGCGATAAATCGCAAGCAATCGCTCACACAGACCTCCGGTGTGATTCCCCGGAGAGGAATCCGGGAAATACATTTGTTACCGTACTTCCTTCATGTGCCTGAAAACTTGCAAAATAACATTTGTCTACGAAATGGACAATAATCGGACATTCTGAATCATCCAATC
This sequence comes from Cryptus viduatorius, assembly GCA_964006125.1. Taxonomy (NCBI): domain Eukaryota; kingdom Metazoa; phylum Arthropoda; class Insecta; order Hymenoptera; family Ichneumonidae; genus Cryptus; species Cryptus viduatorius. The sequence goes on along the minus strand of OZ023222.1, from coordinate 8,643,906 downwards.
ATTGAATTCCTTTCTTTAATTCACGAAGAAAAGAGAAGGACATTATTTCTTTAATAATATCGTTCAATTTTAAAAACTAGAAAAAGTGTAAGGACATAAAACCCGAGGGAAGCTTCTTAATCGAATTATAGTATTGTAACTCGATAGATTGTAGAATTTTTTTTTTTTTTTTTTTTCGAAAGCTCCAATAATTTTTACTCGGGGAGCCAAGACGTTCGTTGTAATTCTGCACGGTAAAACCAGATAAAAAAAAAAATAAAAAAAATGAAGGACTCTTCAGGTCGATTATAGAAAAATGTTAGCTTCCGCGGGCATTTTTTTGTTGCAACTTGTCTGCAATATTAAAAATTCTACGGATTTGAAAAGTCTCGATCTGCTGTGCAAGTAGAAATAGCTGAACATTTCAAATCCTCCTTTCATCTTTTCCGTGCAAACTGCAGCTGTCGCAAAAAATAGTTGAAACAGCGGAATCTGTACGAAACCGTCGTAATCGCTCCATGCCGAGTTTTTCGGACATCTCTTTGATCTCTGTTTCCACGAATAAATTTACATTCCCGCTGAATTTTCTATTTCAACGATCTCGAGCTTTTTTCGGTGCAGCAAACTGTTATCCGTTATCCTGACGATCGGAAAGGCCGGTGTCATTATCGGGGATGAAGTTAGTGAAGAATTTCCGACATTATTCGAATTCCTTTGATAAACCGACACGCGAAATTAATTAAACCGACGACAGTTTCCCAATAAACGACCAGAAAACGGTGGATAAGTGCAGAATGTGTATTTATATAATGCTACAGAGGGTACAAGGCGACGATGTAAGTTCGCGATTCGATGTATTGACGCAAACTCTCCATCCTCTGACCGAATTAATCGCGAGTGGTGAACAATCGCGGTTTCTTGATTTAACGAGAGCGACATTCCCGCTTGTGTCGTGTATATCAACTTTCGGCAACTTTCCTAATGGAGTTGCGGTGACGCAAATTTCCGTTTTAGACTCGAGGGTAACATTGAACTACAAAGTGGCCACGTATACTAATCAATATAATTAATTTTTTAACTGTCCTTCAACTTTTGCTCGACTTTTGCCAACAAACAAAATTCCACATTCTATTTATCTACGGCACTTGGCCATTTTTACAATCCTGTAGTTTTCCCCGTCAATTATATACGAAAGATACCGATAACGAAAAACGACAACGTTCATTTTTCGTCAAGTTTAATGATAACACAACTTCGGTGTTATCATCTTTTTACAACCATATATACAGCACTTCGTACCGTTACACTCAATTTCAACCGTTGCGCATTACACCTGTTAAAACCGATACAGCTGACGAGCGTTTATTCAATGTAATATTGGAGGGGAAATGCCCAACGTAACCAATATGTATGTATAATGTTTACGCATTGAATTACAAAAGCTCAGAGTAACACATGAGCAATGGGTGTAAATGTGTAATCAATAACGCGCATTAGATCGACAGCTTCTCGTTATAACCATCACGTGGCGGTGCACCACAGTGGTTTCCTGTTCTGTGTTCGATATCGTGCTAAATCCGACGTAAATCATTTCCCGGTAGTAGAATCTGATCATCGATCCGTCTAATGAATGTGTCTCCATGAATACCACATTGGATTTCAAGCACCAAACACTGCCTTATCGCAAGCACACTGAGTCTTCGATAATCAGCTACAAACAATCGGACTAATCACAAGTATCTTTCATCGATCTAAGCTCCGAAATAAACAAATAGGGTAGCAGCTGAATCGTCATCTGCCAGGATATTGCTAAAGCTCGAGTACTCGCTGAGCTTTGAACTGTATTTGAGTAGCTACAACCGCCTGCGGTAATCATCCGGCGCAGGGCAGCGAAATTCGTGAGAATTCTCGAGAGAACCGATGGAGCTCGAGTAAGCGGATGGAGGCGACGATTGCAGGGCAGTTCCAAGCTTAGTTCGTGATCTGAATCCATTAGGAATTTGCCCATTGACCTAATAAAACCATCTACAGCGTTTCAAATCGAGTCAATGTCATTGGCCACTTAAGCAGACGTGAAAAACAGCTATTGGCATAGTCGTTTCTTATTCGATCGGATAGAATTCAATGCATCGAAGACCAATCACTAAACGATTGATAATAACTGCACAGCCAGTCGGCATTATTTCGAAAGCTATTTATGGATATACTGCATGACATCGAAATCAAAAGGTACACCGTAATTTGCTGATTGAATTCTTATCTAAAAATAGAGTTAAGAAAGAGAGCGAACGGAATTGAGTCGAAAGTTAATTTTTTACTCATTTAATTTGTAAGTAAAAAAGAACCAAATGAAAGAATGAATGTGTGACAAAAATGTTAAATACGATTCCTGTAATCTTTGACGTAAAAACAAGAGTTGAAGTTCGGAGTTCGGGGTAACTGCACTTAATATTTTTTTAATGAAGATAGATGTTGCATTATATTTGCGAAATCAGCTAATAATTCAACACATTTAGTTGTTGATAGATATCATCCCCGCAGCTGAAGTGCGACATTTAACTTTCCTTGAGATACGTTACAGTTACCCGTGAAATTCACGCCTCGAAGGGAGTCCGAAATTTCAATCCGACTACACGAAACCAATTATTCGCTTCGAGGCGATTGAATGCTAACAGAGTTATTGGATTTTCATTTCCACACAAATTGCTCGTTTCTCAGCTGTCCAATTCTTTTCGCGGGTTTTTTTCCACTGGAAAGAGTCATAGAAGATATATGACATTTCCATACAAAGTTTCGACAGAATAAATAACGCCGTCAGTGTGGTCGTGGGTTTCGCAAATGGTTATATCGAGAGCTGCTACATGTCCAGACGGCGCTCGGTGCTATTCTAATTGTAATCAAAGTGAAATCCCGCTGTTGACTGTACATTATTTGCTGACATGTAGTGATGTTTCGCACTCCTGCAATATTGCTACTCCGGTGTGATTTTGCCGTATGCCACCAGCTGGTCACGTCTATATCCATTTCATGCTTTCCCACACATCTATAGAAATTTTCGAAGTTCTCGGACGGATTCTGCATATATGTATACACCGCCGATCGAACCACACAAAGTAGTCTCATCGAGGCTTTCACAGAGCTAATACGCCCTTTCGATGTTATGCCATCGATCTGTTTCCATATCTATGTTTGTAACAATGTAGCTTCTGCCCAGAATCACGTAGAATGCGAAGCGAACATCAAGTTGGGACTATATATCCATTTGCAAGATGTGGCAAATGGGGCTGCGCGGCAACACCAAACAGTATCACCGGTTGCCGCGTTCACGGCGTCCAGTAATTGACCTGACGGAGATTCTGCGGTATGTGGAGATGTATCGAACTAAAAGGGATAAAAGGGTGCCAATCACTGGAGTTTTCAACGCGGCTTAACCCTTCCTTTCAAAAGGCTTTATTCTGTTCGTAAGAAGGCGATCACGAACCTTTCTTCAGGAAATGTTCCTCCTTCCCTTTTTTTTCTCGAAAAGGAAATGAATAAAAAAGGTTTCCTTTGTTTTAGCGTCTATAGTTTTTTGCTCAATGTGATGGAAATCTTCGTTTCCGGATATCTTTTTATCGGAAGCAAAAGGACGTAGAAGCTGTGTGGGTGACTCATAGACGGTCTTTTGGACTTTGGTAACGCTATATAACAGATTGAGATGACTCGCAACAAAATTATAAAGAAAACATCCCGATAAAGCGGGATCGCATATCCTTTTATGGGAGCTTTGAGCATTAGGATGAAACGTAGTTTCATAGATATATCTTTAAAATTCCGAAAGGGGAGAAACTGGTTTTTATCGAAAAAACTTTAAGCGTCTACCGTTGTAAAAGTACTCAAGGATCACGTATACAGATGTAAATTTAAAAACCTTCCATTGCCACTTTTGTTGTATGGATGCAGCAGTTTTGAAGGAATAATCTTCGAATTCAGTAATAAGTGGTTCATCTTTTTTTTTTTTTGTCGTTGTGATTTCTCGTAGCAAGTGATCCAAATCGTAACGGCGTATCTGTAATGCTTATCAGAACCTTATAAGCCTTTCTTATCGGGAGCTCGCGACATGCGTATGAAAGGCAATCGCGCAATGGCTGTGGGACTCTTTAAACTTCTATAAATAAACATACTACGAGCTTCGAGTGTAAGCAGCTCTTGAGAGGTGATAAATGCATTTGAAATCGGATTGAGCGAAACGACTAGCATTTGAAGGAAATGCCAGAACGAGAGTGAGCGCTCGATGAGGTTGGAGTGCAGTAGGTACCGAAGCCGTAAGGAGACCGTACCCGTAGGTAGTCAGACGAGATCGAGCCTCGGAAAGCCTGTTCGGTGTGGCGGGCAGAAGAGAGTCAACCAACATGTGCCGAGCTAAAGCCAGCGTGCTGGACTGCGAGGCATATCCCACTGAGCACAAGCACCAACGAAACGGAGCTGCAGCGCAACGGCAGTCGACCCGACCACCTTCGTCCCAACAGTTCGTGCGCCACGCGAGAAGCAAACACGACAGTCTAACCGAGACCACCGGAACGTAAACAGTGTATTGTCACGGATTTCGGGCCGAAAATTCGCGAATCATTTGATCGGTTATACATTTTTGACGAAGTATTAAAGTAATTCACCTATTTGCTATTCATTTCCTTCCGTATTTTTTTTTTTATCGGACCGTACAATTCGGAGATTGAAAATCGGAGTGTTTGGAATGTAGTGTAACACGCGTTAACGGTATTTAAAGATGTGTGCGCGACAAATATGTGCTTTTACCTAACATTTAAAATGGTATTTACGGACATTTAAGGCTTATCAAGATATAGATGGTAAAAAAAGATCGAAAAGAAAGAGGCATTTTAAACTTTTTTGGCAATACGACTTTGGTATTACGCATAACGAATGTCGATAGTTCCGACTCTCCTCTCGACACTGGTTTTCAACGGTAGCAAAAAATTTTAATTCTTAGCCGCGGTGACGCCGTTTGCAACGGAAAATCGGATTTTCGGTGAACACGACGTAACGAGATTTCGAAGCGCGGGGAAATCAAAAAACATCGATAAAAATCTATTGGAATCGGATATGTGTGACTGATAGACAGCTTGATGTGCGTAAGAAAAAAACCCATTCATTCTCTGTCGCGGGCTCTCCGGCAGTTCCCTTGATAGGGCAACCCGACAAGCGGCGTAAAGCTGATTGAAGAGACGAATCGTATCTACGTCACGAGTTCTCGTTCATCTCTCGACTGCAAAATACATACCTGCAGTGTATAACTCAAAGCACACAAATTTGTTTGAAAGACTGATCAAAGTTTTACTTTTTATTTGTTTGTTTCTTTTTCTATCGAAGATACTCGCGCGATATTGGAATATTTTAATTCTCTTGAATGTCAGGCAAAGTTAACTGGCGCTTGAAAGTTGTTTTATATGCGCTATAGATTCAACGCGCATTTCGCAAATGGCTTGATTTCCATTCAGAATTTTCACTGAACTGTACTCTGCAGTGTAATACGGTTAATTACTTACTCATTTCTGTTCGATGTAATTAGCACGGAATCCGAAGGCTGAATTATTTAGGTACGCTGCACTACATTGAACTTTAATTGAAAGATTTTCATAATTTTTTTTTCCTCGTGTTAATTAATATCTAATTAATAAGCTCGTTTTCAACAAGCTAAAAACGTATTTATCGTTCAGAAATACATTTTTTTTTTAATTTTTATACATTTTTTTAGTCTGTCAATTTTTTTTATTGTTTATTATTATTATCATATCGATCTTGTAGGATACAAAACTATGCTATTATGCGCCTGATAATTTTATTTTTTATATAAATAACAATATGTCATCGATATAAAAAAATGTCTTGATTTTACCGAATCCGAGTTATACTCAACAAATACTTTGCATACATCATGCAAAATCCATTTCTATATAAAATAGTTAAAAATATGAAATTTACACTGAGAAAAAAATTAATTGGATTAACCAAATGTTCAGTTGAATACGTTTAAATAAATATTTAATTATATAAAAAAAAATGTGTTTGCTTCAAATATTGGTTAGTTGTTTCATGCAAACTGTTCACCAAATTAATTTTCATGAACGAACTAAATATTTATTTAAATGTATCCAACCGAACATTTTGTTAATCCAACTAAATTTTTTTCTCAGTGTAGGAAAAGTACCGCAATGATGAAAATCAGTCTGTAAAACTATATATCGTATTGTAGTTCAAGGAAAAAAAAGTTAAGGAAATGTCGTGCAAAAACGTTACATTGTACATTCGATCGGCGTGACAAAGCATATGTGGAGTATCAATTCGGTAACCGATCTGTGTACTCGTGATTAATTTCAGTTCGCTAGACCTATCGACATCTCGTAATTGGTGGCGTCGAGATAGCGCGTGTGTAATCACCGGCGTATACGCGTAGGTACTCTGCATTCGTTTCGCGTAGCATAGACAGGCATGACCCTGAGTTCAAGTGGCTCGTACAGATCTCTCGAATAGAGCGGCGATTCTCTCTCATGCGTGATCGAGTCCTGCGATCGATCGCGGCAGCCGCGGTGAAAATAATGTAAAGCGCAGAGAAGTGGTAGTCAAACCACTCGAAACGCTTGAAAAACCAGCGAACCGTTAAATCAGCACAATTGATTAAGAATAATGACCCTCTTTTCTACTATTTTTATAGCAATTCATTTGCCGTCCTATTTAACCTCATGACGGCTCTGAAAAATGTTATACCGCGCGTATTAACATAGACTAATAACAAAAAATCAACGGGTCAGTGCTCTTTTTACATTAATCAGTTTTTCACTTGTCAATGTCAATATATATTATCTTTCCACGATATTAAGTCAAATTAAAGGTTTGATCTAAAAATTATAGTCTTTCAAAACAAATATCGTATTTAACATCAACTCGAAAAAACTCAGTTTCGAAAGGAAAAAAACTCTACAAAACTTCGAACACGATGCTGCGTTGGATTTAAAAATGAGAATAAACATACAAACGTAATACTTTTACAAATGTTTTATTCGCAAGGAGATTCAAGAGATTTACTACCGGAGGTTCCGATTTATTTTTTTATTTTTTTTTTCACATTTTTTAGGTATGAGGAAGTGCTTTTACTGTTTACAGCACGCTTTACCGGTTATTCCATTCGAAGTTTCACAACATCGTATATCTTTCGGCTATTACCATGATCTTGCAAAGTGCGAGTAACAGATCATTTCTTTTTTACACGATACAAGTTTGTGCAATTTCTGTACCGAAAGGATTGAGTATCAGGAACAGTATCAAAGAACCCCGAAAGCTCTGCTACCGTTAATTGATTCTGCTCATTTCGACGCTCAAAGTTTATGTTCCCAACGCCGAAGGATCATTAATCGAAACGTTTGGACACCGAGCTACCCGGCCATCAGCCGGTGCGTATACCGATCCAATTTCTGAAGGGAAATTGGACGAGGCCCCGGTTCCCTGGAAATTGAGAACTGGAACAGCACGGTGACCATGCGTCATTTGTTCGAGATCGCGGTTCGTGGTTAACGCCCAACGTTGCCATATGGTTTGACCAAAGCGTGATTTGCGACCTATCCGGGAATCCCCAATTTTGCCGGAAGTCCACTTTCGATGAAACGCGGAAAGCTCGCGTGTTCGCGACACGCGCTATGCAGGAAAACGTATCAAAGCGGACCATAGCGACGGCAGGAGAGAGAATGGGACCAAAAGGTATACCCTGATCCGGAACCAACCTTGATTAAGCAACAGAATCGTGAGTTACGCGCAACTCCTGGGTTCGCCATATCCTTGTTTCACGCGCACGCTTCTAAGCCACTTACAGACGTAATTGACAATCAACATTGATTCTACGAAAGAATCTTGGCGATGAAAGACAATTCTTTGCGGGCCTTTCTCAGACCGAGGAAAATAAAACGCTTACGTGTTGGTAGAAAAATAAATTAGCGCTATATAATCAAACGTTAGCCTGGTTGAGATTGAAGCGCAGCTAAAAATGTATTAAATTTCGAGCGCCAAAAAAAATTATTTCGTTCGTATTACGATTTTTTTTACCGCAAATCCATGTGGGTGATGGGCGTTTCCGGGAATAATTAAAATCGAGTTCCGCGGTATGCAAACCTTCGTTTACATTTTTTTTTGTGCGTGTTAAACGAGTTTCCGACATTTTCCGATTGCAAAATAGAGTAATCGGCGTATAACGTTACTTTTTTTTTGCTCGGGTCTTCGTGAGACTGCAAATCGGTATAAAAGCGCGTTGGGGACGTAGGGCCATTTTTTTTCGGTCTATATATCCCGAAATAACTCAACCTCCTCGGATAGTCGCAACGTTACCGCTCGGGAACTACATACGTTTCCCAGGAGAATCGTTTATTCGAATAACGTATTAACCACTTGTTGCCCCGTTGGAGTTGTCGACTCCGAGGTGAAAAAAACTTTGCCGTAGTTTCGGCATAGTTTCGTCGACGAGGGGAATAAAAAAAAAATGAGCTCGTAAGCTGACTCGCTGGAGGTCGTTATTCGGAGCGGAGAAAAGAAATAAAAAGCGATCGAGTAAGATGGAAAGCTTGAGTTTCGGGAAAATTGCGTCGAGTCACGAATTGCCACGGGTGAAATGAGAAGTACCATTTTCGCGGGCACAGTGCGACAACGACGGTCGCCAAATTTAATTGCGAAATCTTCGTTGATGTAATAGTAGCCAGTAACCGCCACAGCGTTTGCCTTTATCGAGACTGACGATAAAAGTGTCGATTTAAGTCCCTTAATGAATTCCGCTGAGTCGACCAACCGTATTCAGTATGAATCCACCGACGGTTTTTCGGCGAAAAAGGATGAAAATCGCGGATTAATTTTACGACATTCTCGTACATTTGACGTTACTATCGCAGCGCGATTTGTTCTCCATTCTATCGGGCGAAAAAGGATTAAAAAAGGGGCTTCTCGTTCGACAGTCAGAATTTACACCAATGTGAAATTTATGCGATACGGATCCGTAGAGAAGTATCTCTTGCGAAGATCCTGCAGAGGTGATTAATAGCTGCTATGGAGTCTAAATTAATTACCGCGAACAGAAAACCACCTGATCTGAGTACTTTGAACGTAAAATTTATTATATCAGGTATGCCGCCGAACATTTTGCGAGTATCGTAATATTTTTTCTCGTACTATAGCAATTCAAGTGCTTTTATGGAAAGTACAAAAATTCTATCGTTCGCATGTTTCGGTAAAATATTGAATAAAATTATCGAATCCGACAAAAAAAAAAAAATTTGTTAATATAATTAAGCATTTTGCCTTTAAAGCAAAATAAAAATATCTTTAAAACAAATATATATAATCATATAAAAAAAATCCCTAAATAAAATTTTAACCTCTTCGGGATAACAGAAATTTGTTATCACTTCAGTGAACCGTTTAAAAGATACAGTCAGAAGACTGGTCAATCACCTTGCATGCACTACCGAATAAAGTAGATAGCCGCGATCACTTAGACGTAATAGATATCATCCAAAGTTCATCGGTGACTCTTGACGTCCGCAAACAATAAGCACATTAACTTTCAAATATGCGCTGCAAGCCACGAGCACTCGAGTACAAGTGTTTACGAGTTTCTTAGGCTGTAATATACGCGCGATGTGTTCTACTTTCGTGGGTATCTCGCAAAACGTTTGCTTTTTTCGCGATACCCGTTGAATCATGACAAAAGCTGAGAATAAAACATTTTCAACCATTAATCGACGTCAGTGGTTCGATTAATTTTCCGTTACGATAGCTCACTTATCGCACGGATCACAGCAAAGCTATTCGGTCAGACATTGAATTATCGTACGGAAGAAAATTTAAGAACAAAATCCGGGTGCGTCACACGTTAACGTCGAAAACGTTTTTTTGGTAATTTTCAAAGTTCATTCACCGCGCCCTACACAAGAAGGTGGATAAAAAATGGGAGGGAGGATGAAAAAACAGCTCTTATCGTTGGCGACCCGTGAAAGCCGGAGTCTCTCTCGTTTTAGTAGAAGGTTTTGCCTTATACCGTTGCGCGATTCTCCCGAGTGACGCAACGAGCGACAGGGGTGCTTCCCTGAAATCTTCTCTGAGGAATGAGGAGAAAAAAGAAACGTTGAAGATGTTCCACGTTAATCGAGTACTCCTTATCTCCGGCCCCCTCGATGAATATAAAGACCTCAGACGATGATCTATTTCTTCAGAATCCAAGAGCAAAGGCATCTTCAACCTCAATACTTACCTGCGGTTCGCGGGTAGCGGACGAGGATGTTAATCGGAAATTGAATTTTCTCGGAACGTTTAAATGAACATTGAAATATGAATATCAAGAAGCGGTACCTGAATTTTTTCATTGTTTCAAATGTATAGCCGATATATAGTTAAACAAAAGGTATATACTTCAGGGGGTTACTAAACTTTTCATTAACTTTTCTCGACGTCTGTAATGGTTAAAAAAAAACAAATCAGAAAATCTCTCGACTACCTTATATATTGTGTGTTTTTCCCGGTACATCGAGAAGCGTTACATTTCGGTGATTAAAAATATGAAACATTGCAACTTTTCGCAAAATATCGAATAACCCACCCATCGAATAATTTGTTACTCGAGGTTTCGCAGTGATATATGCATCATACTGTTTTCAACTCAACTCAAATCTATCGCTTTTTTTTTACTCCGAACTGAATACTCGATATCGGAAGGCACGCAGGAAATAAAATTGTCGGTATGTTACGCTGATTTTCATAAAAAAAATTTGATCGGAACAGAAAGAAACCAATAAAAAAAGTCGGGTTATTTTTTTAATGAGTTTCTATTCGTGGAATTAACTCATTGGGTGAAGAGTTCAACATTTGCAATACCCAAGAATTCCCTGAACATTGTACAAAAATACTTCGAATTTCCGATTGAAGCATCACGAGTGTCGATGTAATTCCAGTTGTATTGCAACCGGTACTCGCATATACCATGTTCTGTTTATTGGTTTTGCGCTTCTATCGGAGAGCTATCAATGTCGACGCGTCGGTATACAGAGTGCAGTACGTATCGCACGGATTCGATTTACGAGGAACACGGCGGACGACAAATCTGTTTATATCAGTCGCGTCTTACATGATGGCAAAACGGTGATCCACAGACGAGAAACGATCTGTCGCATTAAATTTATATCTATCGGTGTTTCCGAAAGGAAACATGTTTTATTAATATCAGGCTTTAGAATAAATCAGAAGCCGAGGTAAATACATATAAATCTGTCGCGACACGTCCAATACGCGAAAGTACATTGACATCCGATTGCAGCGGAATTTATCGGTGCATATCTACACGAAGTTCCATAACCCTTTCTTTACGTATCGATCAAATTATCAATGGTTCACTTTTTGGCACTAATGTTTCCATTATTGTGACATTGTAATCAATTTTCGAAAAGTCTAAAATTAGTACTTTTATACTGTATTACGAAAACGTCGTCGCTTCAGAAAAAAACAATGATTCCTATCTTCCAATTTCACGTTTGTTTTCCCATAATTAACTCTTTCATTCCACCATTTTTTTTTTTTCTAAAAATCAAATAAAAACTCCTTTCATATCAACGATTCTTATATAAATGTCGAAGATAAAAAATCCAATGAGAGTCGGAATCGTAGAGTTGAAAAAATATGAAAGAAAAACTTCGATATTCCCATTTTTTTTGTTGTTTTCATGTCGAAACGATTACCGAAGTATCCACACGTTATTGTCTCGAACCCTAATACGCCCTCGTTGTGGTATCACCCACGTCTCACTTTATTCCTTCTTGTAAAATATTCTCCGATAAATCAATGCGGGTATCCCGATATCTTCTCCACCTGTTCGCATACACGCAGTGTGCGGTTTGCTGCTGCAAAGCCTGTTATGACTCTCGACCGCGCGCATACCACAATTTTATGAAAATTCCCATGACACGAATAAAAAAAAATGAAAAAAATCGCTACCGAGATTATTTGCCGAGGAAAAGTTTTCCACGGAAAATGATTGGTAGAGAGTCCTTCCAGAATTTAATGCATATTTGCCGGGTATGCAATTGACTCCGAACCGTGATGAAAATATGAACGTGCGACAAGTGTAACCTTTCGAGTTTATTTCGGACGCGGATATAGGGAATAAAATTCGTAGGAACAAAGGCGAAGGTCGAATAATAAGAAGCGCTTGATGTTGAAGAATTTTACACCACTGCATAGTGGATATAAATCCGTGAGGTTCTCACACTGGAATCGCATATTGCATACCGTAGTGCACCTCGTCGTAGTGTTTCCTAGCTTCGTGCGGTGACTGAATAAATTTTCTCGTACGAAATTCGGTATAAAGCTGTTGCACAGTCCAGTCGTAGGTTGTTGAATTTTCGAATTATACGCGATGGCAAAGCTGCACAGTGCCGAATGAATGAGAACATCGTATAGTACCGGATGCTCTTCTGGTGTATCTATTTTATGTGTCCGTACGCCGAGAAACCGCAATGAAACTAATTAGGACCGTAGTTAATGAAACACCGCGCAGCACCCAAATTGAGAACAAAAAATTCGTCGAAACTAAACGAAAGTCATCGTTAAACTATTGCAACATTTTATTAAATTAAATTAATTAAATGAATTTATTAAAATAAATTGAATTAAATGACTTTCGAACTATTTCTGGTTGTGATATATAAAACTTCGGTTAACACGATACTTGAACATATCGTATGTCTGCACCGTAAGACTGCATTACGAGTTCCATCGCTCCCCGGCGTGTTTCCACCCTCCCAATCGCATCAAATTCAAGCTAACAGGTCACCATTCGCGCTTTCGAAATATCCGATAACTTCATTTGCGAAGCACGTGAAACTATCCCTCCCCTCTCGATATCCAATATCCTTCGCGAACTTAAAGTATATAAATTGTCAAAATTGATCGACGAGTTCGAATTTTTTGTTGGGCACAAAGTATACAATTTCCTGAACAATGGAAGAAAAAGTAACGAAAAATGCTATAAGAATGTATTTTATCAAAATGCTTTGTTAGTAATATCGATTATTATTATTATTCTTTTTTTTCATTTATTTTCCATAAAAGTACATCGTTCAAATTGCACTCGAGTTTTCCTCTTCGTTGCGACGATGGAGTGGAAAAACGGTAACTTACTGAAAAATATCACGTAACGGTAGATAAATTTATAAAACGGATCACGTTTCATTCTCGATCTTTTTCTCTCACGGCTGAACGGCTTCGTTCCCTCGCGCTACATTTTCTTCCATCTTCCCGATGTTTGGACGATCCTCGCGGAGAATACTCCACGACAATAAATAAGTAAACAAAAAAAATCTGAAGTCTAAAGCTTTCGAAAGGTCCATCAAAAGCAGCAGCGAAGATACGTGGAATCATTCAATCGTTTCTCAAACTCGTTGCGTTCCATCGTTTGCGAAGTCTGACAAAGTTTTCACAACTTAAGTTTCCGTAACTCCTTACCCACGTCGAATTTTCAAACGACCTCTCTAACTCACCACCACGTTAAATCCCTCAGATCAAACAGAACCCCGAAGCTTACCTAACCAGTGTCGACCCAAAGTTGATCAACGAACAACAGAATTCTGTCTAAACTGATAAGCCTTTCATGAACTTCCCTTTTAATTGCAATGATCATCATTTGCTTGTTACTTTGGTAAACAGCGAAAATCCAACTAAATATGAATTATAACGCGAACCCCAAAGTTTCGGAAGCGCCTAAGCGGACAATGTTGATTTTGAACAGAAGTTAGACGTCTGCGGAAAGAACAAAAAACATCGCGTGCGTAAAGTTATTCCGAAGAATTAAGAAACAAAGTTCCGAAAGTTCGAAAATCCGAAAGAATGTCGGAGAACTCATGCAGCAAAGGGATAAGGATTCGACTGAGAATGGGACCGAACTTTCAGTGTTTTCAAGTAATACAACGACAGAATCATAAAATCCCATTATTGACGAGTCGACAATGAGACTTACAACACGAGGATCGTTCGAGATGATGAATTCGACAATAACGTCGACGAGATCAATACTTTTACCGGCATGCGACAACGGAACTATAGACTGGAGCAGCGACAATCTCGGTACGCGAGAGTCAGTGGCCGCGATTGCTCCAGTCGGTGACGTAATGACGAACATGACCTGCCTGGAGCACGCGCCGAGATTGACGAACGGCGCGTATGTGAAAGCTATAATTCTCGGAGTAATGACGATTCTTAGTCTCGTGGGTAACGCGGCAACTATCTGGTCGATAACGAAAAATCGTCGGAAGCGTCACGGTTGTTCGGCAATCTATATACTCATTCTTCACTTGTCGGTCGCTGATTTGCTTGTAACCGTATTTTGCATCGGTGGCGAAGCTATTTGGAGTTACACGGTCGAGTGGCTATTGGACAACTACGCGTGCAAGCTGTTCAAGTTCCTACAGATGTTCAGCCTGTACCTAAGCACGTTCGTACTTGTGCTCATCGGTGTCGACCGGTTCGTGGCGGTTCGCTATCCAATGAGAAGCCTAAACACTGCTCAGCGCTGCAATCGATTGGTCATATGCACTTGGGTCCTGTCCTTTGTACTCAGCATACCGCAGGTGAGTTAACAATGTTTAGTTAATCATTGAATGGGTTAAGAAATATTTTCTTTCGATTTACCCAATTTTTCTGTTGGACAATTTTTTTTCAATTGTTTTCGGAAGCGATAGGCTGATTTTACTAGAATCATTTTTTTTTTTACGATGATAGAATTTTTAATGGACGCCCTTGAATTTTGTTACATCGAGATTCAACCAGAATTTGTTCTCTTCTACGACTTAAAAGGATAGTTATTTCTCCGGTAAGCACGACGAAACATTGGCATGCAGAGAAGATCCCAGAACCTCCGAAAAAAAGTCAAATATCTACAATTAATAAGCTAATGACCAGTTATATTACCTTTTTTTTAAGTGGTCCCTATGGGTTAAAAAGCTGTTTTAGATATAAAAAGTGAATGATCAAATTTCCGGTCCGCAAGGTAAACAACCAAAACGTTCACTTTTTACTCTATTCAGCGGCGTTAACTGCGATCATAAGGATCATAAGGACGATTTGCATTACACGTTTTCATTCATTGTCATACTGTACGGCGACGACTACGTATATATAAATGCTAATCAATGAATGTTTATTATAGTACACCGAGACATATAAAAAATTCTACAATTACGTGATAACGAGAGAGCATTCAACCATTGGTGCGCCCATCCAATGGTATTACCTTTCAGAGAGAACACTTAGGTTTCTCGTTATGCAAAATTTCGCTATTTGGCAAATTTCCGCCGAATGAAACGGAGATCTCCCACTGTATTTCCTATACCGCGCTGTAATAGCGTCTTGGCTTACCGCGGCGACAGATATTAGGGTGCGGTTTAAAATTTCTCCCACGCGAATTTCCTTCGATGAATTCAAAAGATATCCGAGCGTTTTTTTCCACTCGCATCTGCTTAAAAAAAAAAAAAAAGAAACTTGTACCGAACTTCGCCACCGCGGGATTAACTACATTTCCATTTGTCCGAATCGCTCTTCTGCCAATAACTTTCAGGAACCAAACGAAAGCGTCCAACTTTAGTCGAGGGAACTTCTTTCATTATTTATTTCTTCCCGAAATTACCATTATCGATGTTTCTGTTATCTATTGATCGCTACGACAGCCTGCTATACGGTACATTGAATTGGCGCTGTTGATCTTGTAAACCTGTTTCGTTTATGGCTCTGGTTTCGTTACCTCTCATTTTCATACATGTTTTTTTTTTTTACTTTTTATAAGTACACACGCGGTAACGCGATACGGGATCCGATACGATTCGAAACAGGGCGATGTTCTTCGTCAAATTCGCGAGAACCGTTGAATGCATCGTTTACATTTAAACAACGAAATTTATTTTTCGTGTTTTTACGTTGAATGAAATACATTAGTACGCAACAGGCTTCGATTTCTCATTGAAGAAAGCAATGGCTGTTGGATTCGCGTTGGTAGTATCGAATGACGAAGTATCGTGTAATCCTTTGATTTCATAGTCGTCTTCGACAACATAGTAACAAAAAAAAAAGAGAGAAAAATCGAAACCTCTTGAAAGCTCGTCCGGAGAATCGCCTTTCACTCGGAAACGAGAAAGTTTTTCTGCCTTTTGTCGTTCGCTTAAGAACTCGCATACCTCGGCAAACTACAATCCCGTAGTTTTCTGCTGTCGTGTGTACGGAAAACTTTGCCACTTCCGGAGCCAAGAGTTACGAATCGGAACACGAAGTTGAGAAAGAAGAATGAAAATAAAGAGTCGACATACCGACTGAATATTGCCTGATTGTCCACAGGAAAAAGAACTTTTAGATGTGTTGAAATAAAAAAAAAATCAGATATGCTTCCGGTATGAATTTATAACGACAACAATTCTGATTCGTCGCATTATATCATTATTTTTAAACAATTTCGATCCATTCAATTGTAATTCAATGAATAACGCGCCGTTGCCAAGTTTACGGATAATACATTCGGCCCACGAGCTGCAATCGTAAACTCGATGAAACCCGTAATCGTGAGTAAATTTGATAGCGATTCGTAGACCGATGGAAGAACGTGAGATAGATGTCTAAGAAATCGTGAAGGTCGTGTATTCGGAGGACGAATGATTGCGATACACAGTATGACCTCCTGGGAAATCAGGTAAAGCGATTCACAATCTTCTCTCCCCTTTTCAACA
Source organism: Cryptus viduatorius (assembly GCA_964006125.1). Classification (NCBI taxonomy): domain Eukaryota; kingdom Metazoa; phylum Arthropoda; class Insecta; order Hymenoptera; family Ichneumonidae; genus Cryptus; species Cryptus viduatorius. The sequence goes on along the minus strand of OZ023222.1, from coordinate 8,627,140 downwards.
AGCGAGGAATCGCAAACATCGTTCAAGCGCGACGAACATAAAAAAAAAATAGTTTTTTTTCACATTTTTTATCGATGCTTGAGGATTGCTAGTGAAAGTTTTTTCCGATAATAACGGCATTCAGGTATCGAAGATACCCTCGAGTTTTTATCGAAGAGGAAACCGGATCCGTTTTTCCTTTAGCGTAAAGATCAACGTATCCCACCCACTAGCGTAGCGGCTCGTTAAGTATAACAACGGAAAAAGGTCAAACGATAAAGTTTCTCACGCGTAAAATACGCCGATACCATTGTTAGTCGATTTTATGAATGATGATACGGAGATATCCGTTAGACATACGTACTGAATATCTACATAATAATAAATTACGGATGATAAGGTCGATCGTGCATAACAGTTGATTTTTGTTTCGAATGGACTTTTATAAATAAAAAATACGTATACTATATGTTGGAATAATGATAAACGCTCAGCAGCTCGTAGAGTGAGAAAGACAATGCAGGGGATTCACCGCCGAAGCGAGGAATATATGAATTGGAAATTTCGCTTGTGGGGTCAGTTCAAGTTTCGCGCGGTCTGCAAGGTCCGGGGGAACATTATTCGACCAGAAACAAAAACGTGTCTCAAGTTAATATAATACCCGAATCTGACGGGAGTCTTCCCGCTTAAAATGTGAGATTTAAGAATTCATAAAAAAAAAAAAAAAAATTATGCAAAGTTATTGTTAAAACTTGTTGAATTCTGGCAACTCGGTGGCCCTCTATTCGAACAGCATTTAGGTCGAGTTTTTCTACAATTTTTTTCGCTATCTAAAGCAGGATGCTGGACATGTTTTCGTCAACATATTTTTCTTTAATCGCACATTCCTAACTCGTTTAATCGTACCATCCTCGACGTGCGAAACGTATTTTTTTTTTACACGATAAAAAAAAAAGCGCGACACTTCGCGAAGCCAATTGAATCGAAGCGTCGAAGAACAATGCAATTTGTCGCTTATTGTTCGTTGAACCTCTACGAACGTCGTAAAAAGAATACTCGTAAAGAAACAATAACAATAAAGAGCCTCCCGAGTCTCGAGAAGTCAAATAAAAAATATTGGTTTTTAACGTATAAAAAAATTAATTACTGTGATAAAATTTTAAAATTTATTGTCGTGCGCTTTTAAGTTTAGAACTTTGCTGCGCCCTTTTTGAGTTATACGAGTTATACGCAACTGTAGTGCTTCTGTAATGTTCTTAACAAATCGAAAAATTATAAATTTAACCGTTCGCCGGCGCTAACATCAATAAACTTATGCGATAATCGTTTTTTTTTTTTTTTTTTCATTTTTTTGTTTTTTCGTTACAAATCCAACGTTGAAAATACGAAGATGCAAGCGATATGAAAATATGAAACGTTATATGAAAATTCAATGAGAATACGTTACGAACAACAATGCTATCGTAATTCCGGTAATATGCTTGTTGACATTGGAGAAACGATTTAAAATGACGTGAACACTTTTTTGTCGCAAGGCTATGCCGAGTAAATAGTCAATTCAATGTCACGGAAATGATTAATGATTTTCAAAAAATGCACGAAATTTACGCCGTATTGCGTAATGCCGCTTTTCTATTCAGACGTCTAATACTTCGTGAAAAATCCCAGCGTCCGCTGAAATTCTCGTTGATTAGAGGATAATCGTTTTCTCGTTAAACGGATCAATGAAGTCGATGGAAAATTCGTTTTTCTGGGTCACGGATCTTTTCTTTCTTCCACATCGCTAGGAATCAGTCACTCGGTCAGCAGACCTCCGACACCCCTTTAACCCCCTTTAACTTTCCTTCGACTATCGGAATGCAGCACTATTCGCACCCTCGCGGAAGTAAGTGTTCCGCGGGTGTAAAGGACTTGGAAATATCTGTTTTTTTTTTATAGTGATTAATGATTTTAATGAAATTTGATCGATATAAAGAAGTAAAAATGAAAAAAAATAAATAAATAAATAGGAACTCGAATTACTTTAAGAATTAATACCAACGACGACGACGACGACGACATCGATACTTCCGATTTAAATCATCGAGATAAAAATGAATCTGCAAGTTCTGCAAGTTAATTCATTATAATTTCTACCTGGAAATAAGGAAGAGCTACAGCCGCTGTCTGCTCATATTACAGGGATGAGTTTTACCTTAACGAAAGCGGTAAAACATTCTCGCCACGTGTGAAACAATTTTCCTGAGTGATGCCCACAGCTCGGCGGCGAAGCTTTCGCGCTTCAAAGCTCTCATATTGCTTCCAGAGGGAAGAAAGATCGTATTGAAATATCTCTTTCGCAACGACGCTTCAGAATACTAAAGTTTCTTTCATAAATAATTGTAAAAAAACGGACCCTTTGTGCGAATATCAAAATATTCGTGGCGTTAGTCTCTTTTTTTATGCTTCTGCATGATGTAAAAACCTTTATTGAAAATAAATAAAGAAGAAATAAGTTCGTTTTATAAAAAATACGCGACTGTATAAGCCGTGAGATTTACAACTCTGATTGGAACGTGACGGCGAACTCAATGGCACTTTCAATCTGACTTCGGAAAGACTTTCATTGAAAATCAATCGTCGTTGAAATGATATTACGTTCAGTAGAAATATTTCAACTAAACATATTCCGAATGTATTTGCGGTCAAATTTGTAATACATATATAAATATTTGTAATATAAAAATATTCAATAAAAATAATATTATTTTTCATATATAATTTCCATTAAAACTCCTTAAAGTAGCAAAAAGTGAAAAAAAAGGAAATTGCGGGTTTCAAAATTATATTTTCGGGATATTCAAAAATAATAAAATACGGTTAAAAAATCGATTGATGATCTATTTTGACATTTCGCCATAAAAAACATAAGACATCGAAAAGAATCGTCCGACCGGACGATCAATCTGTGTTATCGATCTATTACTTTGACAAACAAATCATTTTCCTTCCTGTTACAAATCTATTCCCATAGGAATTGAAAGATACGGATATCAGATGAAATTTGACCAGCGTGATCCGTTTTGTTGATAGATAGAAAACAAGCAACAATCAATCGGTTTCTCGAGGGGTAGGAAAGCCGCGTATCGATTTAATACAATGACTACGTCTGTAGCCGCAGGTGTCTCGACCAATTCTATAATCTGTCTTTTTTCTCGGTTCACGTCTTTCGTCTGTGGAGTCATTCGCATATATGGATAAACTGCATTCTGACCGTACAATATCGGTAACCTTCATTGTTAAAAGATACACCGATCTCTACAGCGAGATAATAAAGTCGTTAAAGCAACTCATATACGAAGAATCGCCAACTTTTTCTCTCTTTTTTTTCGACATCTCCGATTATATCTGCAGCGAGTCAAGTTCAATGAATTTTTGTGATCAGCTTCACGGTCGTGCTATTCGAAACGTGCATATTTTAACATTTTTTTGTTATATTCACTCATCCCAAAATTTAATACATATCATTAGCCGGCGATGTGAAGAAAAAGGTTGCCTACGTGGAGCGTAGCGTGACGAGATCCTTAAATTCTGAATGTGGCGAATGTAAAAATAGTCGTTAAAAAGAGGAAGGCAAAGAAATACGAGGCCGACGAGTCTTTTGCACGCGAGCGAAATAACCCAACATTCGTATATAGATACAGACGGATGCATTAAGAGAGGGCGGAAGCGGCAAAAGCTCAACGGAGATCAACATCTGTAAGCATCCGAGAAGATTCCGTATTCCGTCATCGTGCGGGCGAATTTTTTTTTTAATATGTATTTCCTCTGAAAGCAGCGTTCAGAGGAAACCAACCAATTAATGAGGCTTTGGAAGAACACCGACGAGAGATACATCGAAAAAATGAGTACAAAAGAGTTTTCAGGTGGTCTTCACACAACCCGAAGACTCGCCACAGAGATTGCAATTCTCATGGAGGATGCGATCCCCATGAACCACTATGAACTTCAGGACGGTCCAATGTATTCGAAACGAAATAAAACCTGATTTTCAAACCGGTATTAGATGCGAAATAATAATGTCTTCCCATTTATCGCGGTCAGCCGCGAATACTGTAGTAATAATTATAGTGTTGCGGCATAGTCTAGTCACAGTGTAAAACTTGTCGCGAGGTCAACTTGGTCATCCATTTTTTTTAAGTCTCATCATCTCCCGTCATTCACAGTTCTTTATTGCAATGTCGTGTCGAATTATGAGAAACTTTTAATCATATGCCGATGTCTCTGATTCGTCACCGAAATCACTTAGCGTCACTCAGTCTAACGTACAAATAAACTGCCGCTTCGACGACGTCATGCTGAATCTAACGATCGATCCGATTAATTTCTCTATTCCGATGAATTTCCTGCTGATTGCGGAAACCGATTATTTTGTGATCGGCTCAATCTTCCACTCACTAAAGCGCGTAAATAGAATATCTGAACACGAAACGCCCTTACGGCTCAATTGATCGAACGTATTTTGCTGCTGAATTGATTTGCCATATTTCAGTAATTTGAATGAAAAAAAAAAATTATTTATAACTCCTGAGGTTTGTCACACAAGCAATACTTTATTTTAAAAAAAATCTCGATTTTAATAAAATTACGTATTTCCAATTTCCGAATTTACGAATTTACTTGATTCAAAGAATTTTAAAAAATCTCATTCTCGTTTCAGAAATGCACCAATGGTGGAACGTTCATAAGTGAATTCAATAGAAATTCTGTACGATTTACGAAATTTTCCGTTTTTTTCTTAATGATTCATGATATTGATGTGACATTGCAAAAATGTCCGATTATACAATAAACCACAATAGACAAAAGTATCTGCATAAGAATCTAAATAAAAGGGGGTTTCCTGTTCCTCACCCCATTCTCCTTGGCTATCCTATTATTTCGTATCGACTTTACGGAGATATTCATGGGGACGGGCGTCTGCGCCGAGAGTAAGCCACTTGTATACACGCCTTGTATCTCTCGCGTTTGAATATCGCTCCTTGAAAAGCCGTACCCTCGACAATCTCGCGTCATCGAGAGCATTCGTCTCCTTTCACCACATCTTCACTCTTTCAATGTTTCCTTTACCTTTCTCGTCGCGTTACGAGAATAAAAAAAAACCGTCACTCGAAAATGTCAAACAAGACCCGTCCTTCGCGAAGGGACGAAAGGGAATCGTAAAGGAAAAAATTGCTGGATGAGTGCGAACGTTTTGTCAATTTTTCATCGAGCCTCAAAAGCACGAAGCCTAATACAACTCGATAAATCTTTTTCCTGTCTTCGCCAGATTGTACAAATTTTTTTTTCTTTTTTCTTTTTTTACTGAAAAAAACAAAATTTTGCGACAACCATATCTATTGTTGTTTTGAAGAATACTTCTTAGACGACGGTTCGTTTCTTCTCGTTTTCTTTAGCGTCGAAATCCATTATCTCGCCGAGGACTTCGGGGTGTGGGATGAGATAACGTTCGCAACATGCGAGAGGGTCAGCGAAGGTTGAATACGCGCGGTGGTGTTATCTTTTCAGTGATTCAACCCCCCGCGACCCAGCTGGCTCGCCGTAGTTAAACTCAGCCCCCTCGTCGGCTTACTGGGACACACTCCCACGCGCGTATCAACGGAGCACGGAGCAGAGATATGGGAGTTCTACCGAAAGCTATCGTAGATATCAGAGTTCTCTTCCTTTCGAAACTAAATTACAAAAAATTGCTTCCTCACTTCTTGTTCCAGTGTAAACGGCCCTGAGGTCAAAACCTAATAGAACGGACCCAGTCCCAGGAAACCCATAAGAAACCGTATTTCCGCTTCTCTTGCACGCGCGCTTTCTTCAATAATTGGGGCGTGTGCCGCCACTGGGCACGTTTAGCTTAACGACGGTTTACCACTGTGCAACACTTTCCAAAGGTCAAGCGATCCATGCGATGGATTGATTAACAACTTGTTGACGAATTGAAAAGCAAATTGTGAATAAATTGATCAGATTGATCTAATGAATTCATGAATCGAGAGACTCCGCGACGAGACGACGTTTCGAATCAACAAGACGATTTCTTTTTATGTTCTTCTTACATTCATTCAAAAGTTTCTTTTTATCGATATCAATAATTTCTTTTTTGTTTCCGCAACAGCTTCCGATGAAATGTTGAAGGATACAGCTTCGAATGCTGAAATGTTCGCGTTGATTTTCATCGAATCATTTTTTAGTGACTAATCGCACGATAGGATTAGCTATTCGACCTCGAAAATGCAGACGAAATTAAATCGAAATAGCACATTATGAGGGATCGCGGAGCCTTGACCCGTAATAGAATCGTCGAATGTGAAAGATATTGTATCGAACAGACAGAATTCTGAGCAATGGAGCGCGAATAATTGTTTTCCTACTCGATTGGATTCAGTGATCGATGACCAGTCGTATTCAATGATGACTGGCATCCTTGACGTGACTGGAACGTCTTTTTTTCCGTGCGAACTAATCGCCGGTCAATAAGCTCGAAAAAAGTTCAAACGATCATCTCTTTTTGCGATGTTATTGCTGAAGTGGTATATACAAATGTTTTTATTCAAATTCTTTGTTTCTATTGGTAACTAATCGACACCGCAAGTTTTTTTCATATACAATTAAAAAAAAGTCATATCAATACATCGATCTAATTTTTTTTTTCGCTTTTCACATTTTTTTACAATGCCGTACATATGCAACATAGTACTTTAAACATTACACTTTTTTTTTACATGCATGATATTTTTTTTTCGTAATTTTGAACGATTGAGCAAAAAAATTAGCGTACTTGCTGACAGTGATCGATAATTGTCGACTTTATACATTGTATATCTGTTGAAAAGTGTTGGATAAAAGTAAGTGATCAGTGAATAGAACTCGCATTTCATTAGAAAATATAATTAGCCATATGATGTTTAGATCCGACAAGAGCGAGTGTACTCGTTGCTTCACTTTTTTCCTATTTTTTTTCGGAGTCTTTTTTAACGTCGCTTGTCGGCGCGATATCGAGATCGAATAATTTATGACAGTATGCAAATCGACGAGACGGCTGACTGACGTATATACGAGGAGACGAGACTTCAAAAAGCTTTGAGGTATCGAGGTATCGTATGCTTATCAAGTCAAGCAACATCTACACATATGTTTACCCAGCAATGCGCCAATTAGCATAGTTAAGCGTTGCTTGTCTTCTCACATCAGATTAAATATTCCCCGTGCAGAATTCTAACCGCTGACTGATTTTGCCGTAAGCTAGGAAACTATGCCGTCTAATATCCTTCCTGCGACTCCGTATTCGAGACGGAATAGCGTACGAAAATCTGAAACTCTCTCAGATCGATGTACAACACTGTGCGCTTGGATTTATTTTATCTATATCGCGGGTGAAATTGAATACGACAGCCTTCACGAACAGATTTGAAATACGCCGTAGAGTGAAGAAATATTAGTGGTTCTATTCTAATCGAATCAACCGAAAAGCACTCGGCTACTCGCCGGACTGAAGAAAGTCTGTTTAAAATAGTTTAAAATAGAAAGAATTTTTTTTATAAACCAATGAGCAGTGAGTTAAACAGAGAAAAAAAACAGTTGAACCGACAAAATCGGCGCTTGCAGCTAGAGAAATTAATGTTTCGCCAACCGCGAGTGCCGATTTTGTCGATTTAACCGATTTTTTTTTTCAGTAAAAAAGTTCAATAATCATGTAGAAAAATTGCCTTTTTTTGTGTTGAGAAAAAATCCAATATGTCTCGAATAATTTTATTAATTGGTTTCCCTTGTATTGTTTATCAAAATAAGTTCTTCATTACGCGACGAGCAATTGAAGGCTGACAATAGTTTATAGGACGATAAATTATTTTTTACTCAGTTAAAATTTTGTTGTTTTATGAGTAAACGGATAAATGTTTATTACATACAAAGTGTAATTACCCGCTATCGGTTAACAGAAAATTCCATAATATTGTGACGGTTTGTATGCGCGAACGACGCGAAGCGCGATATTTCGGACGACACGATCGACTCTTCTCTTCAGCGCTTCTCGTTACAAATTCAGCTATTAAATCGTCGGGGTCGAAATTATAATTTCAAATTGGAACGTAGCGCCAAGCTTTTACTACGCAGCTAAATATGTATTTCGCGTCGAAATATCACACGGTTCAATGGAACCGAAAAAAAAAAAAAAAAAAAAACGAGCGTTACCAGCAACGCGATGTGGAAAAAGTGACAAAGGTGTTGATGGGAAGATCTCAAAATAATACGATGCGGGTAAACATGTTGCGGCGCAACACCGCAACTCGAAAAAAAAAAAAAAAAAAAACGTACGTTTGACCGATAAGACGTGGAGGCTAAAGACCCCAAATTGCAATAGATACGAACCACCATCATTATCCATACGCGGTTTGCGTGAAGCACGCATATATTATTCAGATATTAACTAACCATTTGCACCGTCACATCGGAACATTCTATACAATATTATAATCTTCTTTACCCACTAATCTCCCAACGCAAATTACCGTTGAAGTGGCACGCGTGCTACAGCAATAATGATACTTCCGTTTCTATAAATACATTTTACCGGCGGTAAAAAATACATATAGTATATTTCGGACGACTCTTATCGTGCGAACGAACGGACGATGACCGGCGCGGATTCTCACGTTTTCGGACTCTATATTATTTGATACTTGAACGATTAAAATGATGGCAATGATTAAAAGTGATTACAATGGTTGAAATTAACCGTTTTTTTATATTACGCGGATTTGATAATGTTTTGTCAGTGGATTTCCCGAAGGGTTTCCAGAAACCATGAATTACAGGTATGTTCATTGGCTGTTGAAAATGTGCATAGAGTTGATATTTCATTTATCGTGTAAATACGCGTCCATTGAACATATAGACAATGAATTTCCGAACATGAAATTTATCTCGAGAATCGTATTACGTGACTGATTTAGCGATATAATTGCGTAGCGTTCGTCAGCCTTTAAATGCATTTATTTGAATAGCCGAGAGATTGATCGATCGATAGCAAATTGGCGCGCTGTCCAATGGGAGAACCGTGAAATCGGAGTATTAAAAAAAAATAGTGTTAATTAAGCCGAAAACGGTACGAAATAGTGTTCAATACTACGACCGCCGAAGCAGCAACTTAATCGAAAGTTAGAGTTTAATCCCATTTCATTTACTTCCAACAATTTCGATGTCAACAAACTCGTTCACTCCGCGAAACACGAGTGGCGCTAAAAGTTTTTTTTTCTCGCAATTCTTCCAAAGTTTCTGGAGACCCGTGTGGGAGACACGTATACGCGTATATAGAAAAACTTTTTTCCTTCTGCCAGTATATTGCGATATATTTGCGTCAATTTATCGCAGCGAACTCGACTTTTGCAGTATCGACAAGTAAATGACAAATAAATGACAAATTGCTACTCGCTATTGTTTTATCGCTGTAATGAGACTTTATGAATTCTCTTGTCGATGTGAAAGAATGTCATTTAATTAGCTCCCATTACCGAAATAATGAAAGAATATTATCTTCAAAAGAAACTCTCATCTGTCTGCCAACTGCATTATCGTCTATACAAAATTGCATAACTTGCATAATAACGTACATTCATGTGCCGGAAGTAATATTTACGACGACATGAAATTTGACTTTAGGAATTTCGCGACGCTAGCTGAGTATAAAAAGAAAAATGGTATTTTCCGTGAAAGCGTGAGGAAAAAAAGGGTTCGCCCATCTCTAGCGACCAACTCGACACATCGGGGTCAGGGTGCAAAATTACTGGGCGGTCCGTATTGGACCATAAGCGTGAGAGGAAGCGTCAAAAGAGACGAGAACAAATGTTCATCCGCCGCTGTACTGCTCCGTTATGAGAAATTTAACGAACGTTTTTTTTTTTTTTTTCGAATCGCAAGCCGTTTTTTCATGCCCCATAAGCTTCTCGTCTAGACAAGGCGTACAGCCTGTACACGGCTAATGGACCTCTCATCGGACCCTCGAAAAAAAAAATCAATATGACAAACCGCTCGTAAAATTCTATCTCCCAACTAAGCCGCAGAATCGACAAGCAGCGCATTCGCAATTAACGATGTTTTGTGCATTAAACAAAACCAGGAGACCCGGCAGAGGGTTTTTACATCAAATGCATATTAAATTAGAGCAGTGAACTTTTTTTTTATACGATTGTATCGCATTCCTATATCTCGAGCACGTGGGCAGTATTTTTTTTTTTTTTTTTACAAATTCACCTTCACGGTTGTTGGGTTGATCGCCCGCGACATTGCCCCCAAAATGAAATGTCGTAAAAATTATTGCGAGAAATATAACCTGTGATGAAGTTCATCAAACTTTGGAACTATTCGAATAAAAGATCGAATTTTATGGTGTTTTTATCGAGGAAAATAAAAATATAAATTATTGTTTATCCGACGGAGGGAAATTCGAAGAATTAATTGTATTCGTAAAATATTCCTAATTTCGAAATAATACGGACGTTGAAATTTTTTTACATTAAATGATCGCGTTTAGAATGGTGAGTTGCGAAAAATACGAGAATATAGATCGCAGAAAAATCTCAACAAGTTTTACGACGCCGTCACGTTACGTCAGCACGTATACGAGATATTTTGGCACTTCTCGAAAGTCCCGGGACACGTGGGGTCACAGATGAAGCTTCCGGATTTTAGTGACCTATTTCAAACTTACGAGTTCCGGAGAATAGTAAGTAAAGGACGCTGTGTTAAATTACAGGAGGTAATATACCCTTCTATACCGGAATACCTCTATTCACGGGTCTGCAAAAGGGTTGGACAAAACGCGGACCATTTCGCCTATTATCCGAATTACGTTTACCTCCGCCGGTATAATTTCGCGTTTCGAAGCTTTCACGCAACTAAAACGTCTACTACCAGGAGATTTACCTAAGAGATTACTTCAGCGTACGCGTCTGGTTCTCCAAAGATTAATTTACTATTTCTTAATATCAATGCGCCTTTCGTTGACATTCAAAACGAATGAGAATGGGGAAGTTTCATGAAGAATTATAACGCAGAAAAAGTAAATCGAGTTCCATTTTATTGTAGTTTCGAAATAAATGACTTTCCTTTGAAGCGCTGAGCCCGAAATTTCTCGTATAACAATTACGTTCCTCGTGAATGAAATAATGTTAATTGTCACGAATGAAAGTTTTTTTTTTTTTTTTTTTCGAGATGAAACCAAAAAAAAAAATCCTGCTACCTCGCGTATTATCGATCTTTTTGTCATATGTTTTATCCAGAAATTTCATTTGTGAGTGAAGTTAGTCTTTCGTCGGAACCCCTTCAAAATTTCCACGAACGTTGTATGTTCCGCGTTGACGAAGCGTTCGCAATGATGAAAAAATTATTAAGGTCCGATGCTTGCGCTTATTGAAAGTTTTACTATGTTCAAAAAGGTCAAACTTGTTATAGTCTATGAAATAAGGAAACGTCTATTTTCATTACGGGGCTCTCCACCTGAAAAGTCTTCTCAGAAGCCTTCTGAACGACAAGGATCGCGGCGTTGAAACAATATTCGCATTAAACTTCCGTTGAATCTTTATTCAAGCCCGCCGCGTACCTCCGACGGGATAATAAAGTACGAATTTAATCAATACCCGTCATACTCCCTCTTATTCAAGATATACGAGAAGTGCAAAGACGTGTTGAAAAACCCTATTATCATAAAACAAAAAGTAGAAAAATGTCCTTGAATAAGATGTGAAACCCTTCGGTATCGTATTTTCTTCGCGAATCTTGAATTAATTAAGACTAAAAATTTATTTTCTCGGTACTTTTGGAATGAAAAAAAATAAATTTAATCAATCTCTAAAATATACATGATGGTTTCTTGCCTGCATTGTACAAATTGCGACGCTCATGAGACGCATTTATAAAAAAATAAAAAATTGTTCTCAAAAAAAAAAAAAAAAACGGCACGAAGAAGCGAATGAAAAATGAGACATGTAAAAAAATCTGTTTTGCGGAGAAAATAAAAATAATTAAGCTTCTTTTTACGCGGTCGGTACGACGTTTCTGTTTCGAGAGCAGGAGCGAGATTTGCTCTTACTTCGGCACCGGTCGCTATGACGATCGGTGAATTCTCTTTCATCGTTATCGTATACATCGATGTTCAACGTTTCGCACTGTTTGCCCATCGGCTTCTGTTCTTCGTCGCCGCACTTCATTCGCTTCGATCTCTTCGATCTTCGCTTGGGTTTGCACCCGCGGCTCTTGCCTCGTCTGCTTCGCCTGCTCCGTTTGCTTCGACTACCCCTCTTGCTTTTGCAACCACAACCTCTGCTGCTTTTGCCTCTCCTACTTTTTCCCCGTCGGCTACTCTTTCGTCTCTTACTTTTACTTCTACCGCTACGTGACTTGCAACCTTTCATGCGCGACTTGCCTCTACGGCTCGCGCGTTTTTTACGCCTCGATGACATTGACTTGCAACCCTTTTTTCTGCGTGATTCACGCTTTTTCTTTCGGCAACAAAGATCGAGAAGACCCAATTCTTGGGCTGCGACTTCCATACACTCCGCTTCTGTATCAGTCGGCAGACTGTAATAGCCATCGGATTTCTTCAGAATTCCGTGTGCTACCCCACGCTTCAACGCGGCGACCATCTATATATTTTTTATTTCGTTCTTTTAATAATTTGAATAAATATATTATGCATTCTCTTGTGATTGATTGGCGCCCTAAGGGAAAGCCTTCTCACGAAAAAATACAAGAAAAATGGTATCTCAATAATTCAGATACTTTTCGTAAGATGCAATTGATTTTTTGATGAGTTTGAATTTTACATCTATGTTTATGTCTGAGTGAAGCAAATGAGGAAAATGAAAGATACCAAACATTTCACACGCGAGGGATAAATAAAAAAAAAACGTCGAAAAGAAAAAAATGTAAAGGTTCTCTCAAAATATCTTTCGATATTTTGCCAATACAAATAATGATATTCGTGTTTAATAAATATTAATTGCGATGAAAAAAATTGAAATCAAAATTTGAAAATATTTTTTCGCGAATGCTTTTTGATTTTTTTAAAGCTCCATTACTACTACGAACCTGGCGTTTCGCCACATCCTGAGGAATATCGTAAACCGATGAGATGTAATTGAGAATATCTCTCGAAGTCGATCCTTTCGATTCGCGCATATTCTTGATAGCGGCAATGACGAGAGCCAAAGTCTTCGACGAAAGTTTCACCATGATTTTTTATTATTTTCGCTTCTGTTACTATTTTTATTTAATTATCTGTGAATCAAAGGATTCACCAAATTTTACGAAAAAATATTACACCGATTAATTTAGATTATCGTGCATTGGCCAAACATTTTTTATTCTCCGCCGTCCGCCAGCGAGAAAAACTTCGAGACGAATGAACGTCTGTTATTTCATGTCAGAGTTTTCGGTTGTTTCGAAACGAGCGCTATGCCAAGGAAGCTTACGATACGGGGAAGAAAAAAAAGAAGCGATGGGCAACAAAAGAGCGTACGGCAACGATTCAATTTCCATTAAAGTACCGAGCAATACGGTATATAGAGGCAGTTGAAAAATACGATCTCATATACAAGAAAACCTTGAAACAGAGTCGGAGTAACCAAGCGTCGAAAAGTTTTGCCGAGTATACGAAAACAATCTTTTCATCCACACTCTCCCCCCGCATATCGCTGGACTCACTTTCCGACTGAACAAATATTTTGCTGTATAACTTTCGCCGTGAAATTCGATAACGATTACGGAAGTGGTGATATTCCGAGCTTTCGTTCGCGCGGCTTGAATTCATCCCTTATTATTTTTCCTTTCTCCTTCTTTCTCCGTCACCCGACCGCTCCTCAATTCGCAAAGATAATTGATCGATAATTGGAAGCCACGCCGTGTGACAACGAGAGGCTCACAGTATTGACAGAAACGATTAGGTCATTATTTCGTCGGGCGAACAGCGAGGGACTATTATCTCGTAAATTTATCGACTAGACTTTCTAATAATGAAAAAAAAATAAAATGTCGAGGAGCTAACGACACAATTGAGTATCGCGTTACAAACACTGCTGCTTCATGACCCATATTTCTTCGAGGATAAAAAAATTAACGCTAACGTTTAGCTCCGAGTTTAAGCGGCTCGGAAGTGTTTCGGTATCGACCCAAATGTTGTAAAGGGTGAAATTAAATAATAAATATTAACTAATATTATCATGACTCCCATTCTTTTCGACAAGTATAAGTGTTTAAAAAAAAAAATTATAGGACAAAAAGTACTTTTATTAAATTTTATATCACTTAAATTAAATTATTATCGTTGTAATTGAAAAAAAAAAAGCCACAAATAACACGTGAATAATCGTTTAATATTCGATTGTGGCAGCGATTCCCAAAACAAACATAACGATACGAAGTTATCGCCCCATTTTATCATTACTAATTTCCATAATTTATATTTCTTCTCGATTAACGAGCAAATAAGTAACGCAAGGAATTGTCTATTGACGAAGAAAAAAAAAACGATTGACACAGTTTGGAGAATATAATACCGAGTCTCTCTCGCGAATCAACAGTGTCAAAAGTCAGTGGGTAAAGTTCGCTCGGCCTTCTAAGTAGTCAAAGCGATATTCGTTATCGCTTTCAAGGTGCTCCCACACTTAAATTCCGAACTGTAATAACACCCCGTACGACATTCGCCAGCGAGTTTGAAAATGTTTTTTTATTGTTTCGCAGGTGGTAGTATTTCACGTGGCACGTGGACCATTCATCGAGGAATTTTCGCAATGCGTGACTCACGGATTCTATACCGAAGCCTGGCAGGAACAACTCTACACGACCCTCAGCCTAGTCTTTATGTTTATACTGCCCCTACTGATCCTCATCGTCACATACGTATCTACTGTCGTCACGATCTCCCGTGAGTATAATATCAATCGCGTAGTAAAAAAAATAATGACGAGAACTCCGAAAAAACAAAAAAAAAAAAACGAAATCGAGAGAAAATATTTGTAAAAAAATTAGTATAATAATAATAAACATTAATATCATTATTGCATTAATTAGTAATAATATAATAATTATTAATAATTAAAAATACTTGATTTCAATTTTTCTCATTTAAAAAATTTTTTTGCAGGCAGCGAAAAAGCATTCAAATCGGAACTCGCGAATACGAGTAGCACTCAGTTGTCGGGGGATGTGAATCGAAGAAGATTGATGCATCGAGCTAAAACCAAATCTTTGAGACTCAGCATCGTTATCGTTGCGGCATTTGTAATATGGTGGACCCCTTATTACACTATGATGATTATATTCATGTTCCTCAATCCCGACGAGCACGTAAGTGATTTTTTCATTGATGGTATTTATTTCAATCGACGAAATCATCCGCGATATTTCGGTCATCGATAAATCCAATCCAAATGTCCGAAGGCCGGGCAGGGGAGGGGGAGGGGAGGGTAGAGGGTCAATAAAACGATACGAATAATAATCTAATTTCTCGCGATGACGGAGTTCTTTCAGAACACACCGGATAACTATATATAATTTAATAGACGAATCGCCGATTGACGAAACGATCTCACGACCAAAGTCTCGCAACTTAAAAGCTTCATTGAACCTTCAGAATGGTACGATATATTGCGAGTTTTGTTTATTTGCGATTGAGTCCGTTTCGCACCAATATTGGCATTTTGTTTGCTACGCGCACTGAAAAAGCGCATGTGAACAAATATTTACGAAAGTTCCGTAGGTCATTGCCCGACGCCCTGAATCTTTCGCAAATGTGCAGATCGAGTTATATCGCGACGCGATCGAGGAATGAATAATAAGTTTCGAAAAAAAAAAAAAATGGCTATCATATTTTTTACGTAAATAGGGTACTTGGCACAACGGAATTGCTTCTGCTCATTACAGCTAATTGCCTCATAATTGATTTTTTCCATTCGGAGCATCGGCAACGCTTTGCAACAACGAATAACCCCACATATTGCGTTACGTTCGGTAAAAAAATTGTTCTCGTCAAACGAGTTCGCGTGCTCGTAATTCACAACTTTAATAACCACTTTTGTGTTTTAACGCGAGTTAAAAGTACGCTGACTGGGTGCGGACAAACAGAAGCCATTTCGATTTGGTACCCGATGTTCGCACGCGCTTCCACCTCGAAACTTTAACAGCTTCGTTTTTTTTTGTAACCGTAGTATCGATTATACGTTATACGAAGAGTCGCTTCGCATCGGAAAAACTCATGCGAGAAGGTAATGACCGAGAAAAGCTCGTAACGTAGGGAAAAAAAAAGATAAAAATGAAAAATGGTGAAGTACGGATGATATCGAAACGAAAGAGAGAGGCATCGACGATCGACTTTTCAGCAGAAAATATCGGGTTCAATCCACTTCGCTCCTCTGATGCATTTTCTTTCGCAACTTTAAACCACGAGTTTCAATCCATTAACTTATGGGGACAAAAGGACGAGAAATGTAGAGGAGTTTGTAGCGAGAACTTGTGTACTGATAAGATTTCCTCGCTAAATTGTCCGAAGACAAGCAGTTTACCGGGGAATGCATAATCATAAAAGCTTCGCTACTCTTGTTTTTTTTTTGTCGCTTCACTTGGCGCGTCTTCGAAGCGTGTTGTAGTCCCGTAGTAGCTGTTTTACATTATCGACGTTGAAAAAAAAAACCCGTCAGGTTCGTGATAAGTAGACGAAGGAAAGGAAATACATCCCAACGTTCGCTCTCCCAATATAATTTCGCGAATGCCAGTAAAACCGACGAAATTGCAATGAAGACAGCAAAATCCGATTACTTATTCGCGGAGACCTGAGAGCGAGAGATCTTTTACTATCAAATATCGCGGGCGCATCCCAGTCGTTGGTTGGCAATATAATGAATTTTCGCATTTATAGCTCCCGCATTTACCGTTTGGTTTTCTGTGTGCAGCTGAGCGAAGAAATGCAACGCGGTATATTCTTCTTCGGAATGAGCAATAGTCTTGTCAATCCATTGATCTACGGGGCTTTTCATTTGTGGCCGCGAAGGAGAAGACCTCAAGGAAGTCATTACAGGTAATTGTTTCGATCTTTTCAAAATACTCCGAAAACAAAATTCTTTCGAAAGTACAACGCTTCGTTTACTAGTCTGCGTTTTAAATGTAAAAAAAAGTATATTGAAACATTTTGCTGTATTAGACACTTCGATAATTTTTTTTCGATGATAAAAAAAATTTCGAATTTAGTCGTTGCGTTCCCTCCGAACTTTGAATTACGTCTAATAAATAAAATTTCATAAATTATTAATGAATTAATATTAATTTATATTAATATTAATAATTATTATCATTATTAATATTAATTTATTTCTATTATTACGGATTTATTGGTAATCATATCACTGTGAATTGCAGAGACGGTTCGACGATGCATCATCGAAGTACGACGACGAACGCCAGTTTCATGCTGGCGACGCGTAACAACAGCGCCCGTATAGTTCGTCCGCAGACGAAGGACTTGGGTTCCAACATATCGCGAGCCTCGCATCCGAATGACGAGGCGGTTTTGGTTAAACTCATAGATGAGCACAAAAACAATAATGAGAAATCGTCGAATAAGCGACCGGCGCGACTGATACTGCGCTACAACTCCGAGGAAGACAGCAACGTGGAGAGCAAACTAACGTTCGGCAATCAGGTCTGAATCGTGCTTAATCGTCTCTCACCACAGTATTACACGCGAAAAGACGTTTAACTCGTATGCGAAGGAAAAATTTATCGAAAGTGAACTACGAAAAAAAAAAAAAAAAAAATTCTAAAATCTTCGAGTCTCAATCGATTAACAATACATTAAGTTTATTGTTAAGTTGTATAACGCTAAGTTACGTAATGATTGTCGGATGAATGAGTGAACGCGAAAAAGAAAAGTACTATTGTTAAGTTTGCTACAATAATGCAAACGCGATTAAGTCGATTTAATTTTTTTTTTCTACCATCCGGATACTCAGCTTTCAGAATATGTATTCATATCGTGCTCCGTACACGCACTGTAACGCGGAACGTACATCCGTTTACACGCGCGTATATAACTACCTCACATGTACATTCGTCTACTTACATGTACTATATATAAATATTTATATATATCGATATTATTATGAAACTGACGCTCTGTATATTTTTCATTGAATGAGTGTGATATGAGGAATGTCGTACGAGTTAATTGCTCGGGGCAACAGCTCGAACGAATGCACCCGGACTGTTTTTTTTTTTTTTTCATCAATTTCTTCAAGTTTTTGTTATCATAAACTTGAGAATATTATTACCCGCTCGTTCGTCGAGCTGACGGAAAATGTACTCTATGAAAAATACATGAGACGAACTCCTAGTCTGACCTCTCGAAATTGCTCTACTGTCTTTAACATAAATCGTTTCGATAATCGCGCATGTACTCGACGTATAATCAGAATGTCATTTAATTGTTGTTAAAAGGCAAAAAGAAATGAAAAACATCGATCTCGAAAGATCTTCATCGTGTGCACGGAATGTGTATGTTTCGTTCGGCGATCTGCATGTTTCATAAACACGGCGAAATGCAATATATACACATATTCGATTGCGCAATCGTGTCTAAACTCATGCCGCATTCGATCTATCATTTGATGATATAAATACATTTAAAAAATTGTGTCAACAGCACGCTTAAACGTCCCAAAAATACAGATGTATATATACGTAATAAAGTAAATGATAAATAGCAATATATTGTGGACCTATGCTGTAATGTGGATAAACGCTTGAAGGAAACGTCGGAGACGAATCTCCTGAAAGTCCATTCATAGTTCGTTTATTGTTGCAATCTAATACCCTCTATTTTTTTCGTTCAAACAACAAAACTAATGAAAAAAACTACGTTTGTGGTGTTGAATCTGCACTGACGACTTTACCGTACACTTTTATTTTATTTTCCGCGTGTTATTGTCAATCGAGGAAAAAAAAGCTATCGAGAGTCGTACGTAAAAAAAGCCGCAGTGTGCGCGTTTTTTTACGGACATCTTGCTACACAGGTAAACGACGATACAAATGAATAATATGAAATGAACGTTTGCGTAAGCATCATACCTTATGTATTAAGGTTATGAATGAACGATGATCAATGAATGGATGATGAAACGGACGATAAATTCACCGAAAAAAACACACACTGCTTTGAAAACACTGTTCATTCATCGCACACCGCGCGTCTACTAGCGCACAACTACTGTTCCTTCAACTCTATATATCTACTGTTGAGTATAATGTATCGACGGTCGCGCAGCCAGACTTCTGTACTAAACTAACGGCCGTCCGCGTCCGCGTCCGCTCGCCGTCGATGTTCCGACCGAACTGACTAATCGACAATCTCGAAAGGTTCGTCGTATCGACACGTTTTCCAGGTTATATACCGTACAAAAAAGAAACTATTCCAAACTCTCATTTATTCGCCGCCTGCTCTACGAATAACCAATTGTTTACGTTCTCATCGCTTAGGTTTGTGAATGCCGACCACGTGTTGTGTGCCCAAATAGTGTTCGAATTCTAATATCGTATAATAAATTACGATTGCCCAGTTTTCTGAATATTAAAAAAAAATTACGCTCATCTGATTTATACATACGCTTTTTCACGCGATCAACGTAACGAAATATAAATTGTACGAATACAGTGAACCACGAAATTTTTTATTATACAACAAAACAGAAACCATCACAGAAAATTTATCGAAAAAAGAGTGAAAGTATCCACTCTGAAACGATGCTGATACATTATAAAATTCGATATCGACGCGTGGTGTGACAGTAACGATGGCGAGTCCAGAATTCAATTTAAGTGTCTTAGAAAACGCCACGACTTTTTCAACCCCGTTAAAAGATTGTTCGCACTACGAAGCAATACTGAGTTTAATCAAAGAGGAAATCGACATCGCGCACACGGAAGACGAAGCCGAATATCACAAGTGGGGAAAACGATCGCTCATGGAAACGAAAAGAAAAGATTCAGAGTCTAACGATTCAGAAGGAGTTTTCAAGTCGCCTTACAAAAAAAATTATACAAGAAAGTCGAAAAGTCCTGGAACTTCATTGGTACCGAGAACAAAGCGCAGATCATTTGAAAACGTTAAGACACGAGTGAAAAACTATGCTCCGCAGAGAGCGCGATCATTGGGGCGCATTATGCCCCGTAGAAGCAGCCACTCGAGCGATAGAAAGCATCGCTCTTCCGTTTCGCACTCCGACACTTCTGGGTTTTCGGATTCCGTGGAAAACGAAAAAATAGCCAATGTGCAAAATGGTACTTCCAGAAATATTTTTGGGAATGAAGTAAAGAAGGAAAACGAAACGGAGGGAAAAGCGCTTGACGATTTGTTAACGACTGCCCGTGAACAAGTTATCATCAGCGGACAACCGTGCGATGAAAATTCAACAGTATCAAGTCAGGTAAACATGCAACGCATCTTTTACTAAAAACGTTTTAAAAAGATTTTATTATTATTATTTTTTTCTTTGGTTTGTGTTATTTTTTTTGTTTTCTTTACATTTTTTGTCCATTATGTAAATGATAATAATAACATATATCACCCTTATTTTTCGGTTTTTTGTAATAAACGATTTCTTAATTTTCAGGGTGAATCAAGTTCATTGGCAACCATCGATCCTCTGGCCAGTGAATCAATGGAGGAAGATTACGTGGAAAGTTCTCAAAGCATTGATATTTCGGATGCTCGTCGTAAATTTCTCGTTCGCCGGAGCAGCATCGACGCTAAACCAAAGACGGTGGAGATGATAAAGAAAAATTTGCATTTTGACGCCGCCGAATCCGACGATGACAATCAACATTTTTCATTGACGCTATCGCCGGATCCGAAAGTTTTGGTCAACGGCAATGGAGCGTCGAATGGGACATCGCCGGATCCGAGAAACGAAAAAGAGAGCCCTGACAATGCGGTTAACGCGGTCAGTACTCTGAAAATCGTGTCTCAGAATTTGCGAAATTTCGATACCAAAAAGGAAGGGAGCGTGGAGCCGTCGCGTCCAACAAAGCGAAGAATAAGTCAAGATAGCGAAACCAGCGCTGCTAGCACTCTAAAGAATTTGTCACAGAATATCGAAAATTCGACTCCGAATTCTTGTAATTCTCGTCGTCAAAAAGAGTCGAGTAAGTCGCCATCACACTCCAGTGAGATGAAAGCGAACGCAGTCAGCCCTCAGAAGAATTTGACTCAAGTCCTCCAAAATTGCGATCTCAAAACGGAGGGGAGATCAGCTTCGCCGCGTTTTGATGAAAAAAATACAAGTATAGACAGTACCGCCAGTACCTTGAAGAATTCATCCCCAATTTTATTTAATTCGCAACATCAAAAGGCGTCAAGTACGTCGCCGCCGCGTTCCACAGAAAAAACGGCGATCCTAGCCGCGGCAGTTGACGCCCAGGAGTGCTCCATCGAAAACTTGGGACTCAAGAGAGAGGCGAGTGCGACACCGCCGCGTCCGAGAAAGCGAAATACGAAGGGAATAAAAACGGCCAGTTCTCAGGAGAGTTTACACGAAGAATCGTGTAATTTGGACGCAGAGACAATGGCGAGACAAGCCACGGTACTTGACGCCCAACAGAGTTCTATCGAAAACTTTGAACTCAAGAGAGAAGCGAGTGCGACACCGCCGCGTCCCCGAAAGCGGAAGACGGAGGGAATCACATTAGCCAGTTCTCAGGAAAGTTTAATCGAAGACTCGAGTCATTTGGATCGAGAGAAGGAAGAAAGTTTAACATTGCCACGTCCACGGAAGAAGGAAACGAGTCGAGAGCGTACCGCCAATTCCCAGTCGAATTCAACTGAGGATTTGGAATCCAAAAGCGAAATGTTCGCGACACCGTCGCGTCCGAAAAAGCGAAAGACGAAGGGAATCAAAACGGCTAATTCTCAAGAGAGTTTAACCGAAGAGTCGAGTAATTTGGATCCTGAAAAGGAAGGAAGCTTAACACCGCCGCATCCAAGGAAAAGAAAAAAACGAGAAATCAGCATCGATGGTTCTGTGAATGAACTAACTGACAATTTCACTCTTTTAGAATCGAAAATTGAAACAAATGCAACACCGCTACAACCGAAAAAAAGAAAAAAAAAGAAAAACATCGTATCCGATCCACTGGAAATTACTGATTTCAATTCAAAAGGAGAGACGACCGATTTGGATTCTAAAGGGGAGACGACGGATTTGGATTCCAAAGGAGAGACGACTGACTTGGATTCAAAAGGAGAAAGGACTGTGAAGCCAACCCTTCCAGAGGAAAAAAAGACATCGAGCCAAGAAATCGTATCTAATTCACCAAAAGTCTCGACCGATTTGTCGCCTAAAAAGGAAAATAGTCCGACACCGTCGCATCCGAAAAAAAAGAAAAAGATTCAAGAAATCATATCGGATTTGCTTCAAGACGTAACTGCGTTAGATTTTAATGCACAGGTGAGTGCACGACGGTCGCGTTCAAGAAAGAAAAAAGCGAATCAAGATATCGTAACCAGTTCTGTCGCGAATTCGTATGAATTATCGCCGAAAAAGGAAGCGAGTCTAACACCTCCGCCTCCGAGAAAAAAGAAGCGGAAGAACAGCGAACAGAAACAAGAAATCGTATCAGACCCATCGAAAGATTCAACTGATACAACTTGCGATAAAGAAAAGTTGGTGAGACCGTCGCGTTCGAGAAAGAAAACAACTAATCACGATATCGTATCCACTTCCGTAGCCGAAGCGACTGATTTATCTCCGAAAAAAGAAGCGAGTCTCACACCGCCGCGTCCTCGAAAACCAAATTCCAGCATCGGCAGTCCTCTGAAAGGTTTGACTCAGGAATTCGAAAACTGCATAATGAATAACGATTTCGATCAAATATGTGAGGACATCGACAACGGTATGGAAACGCCAAGTTTCACGTTCGAAACTGTTCAATTGTTAGATGAATACGACGCCGGGAATCAGCACGCAAACAATAAGATATTGTCGAAAATCCTGTCGTCGCCGAACTCAAAAACCGATGAAGAATCTCCGTTGAGTATCGAGCAAATCGGCTCTAGCGAAGATCCGCTTGATTACGATCCATTGTACATCGCAAAAGTCGAAGATAAAGATGCGGCTACTGTCTCAACGTTGAAAAGGAAAAAAAACACGGGAGCGAAGAAGAAAGAAGATAAACGAAAAAGTATCAAAGCCGATACATCGGAAAACACGGGTCGACGTTCGAGCACACGATTGAAGACAAAACGCGTAACTTTGACGATATCGGATTTGGAAGACGATGGCGATCTGTCGGACGAAGCTATCAAAGTTTCCAAAAAAGTCGAAGCCGCGAAGAAAAGGGACAGTTTATCTCCGCAAACTTTGGCCGTAAGTTTAAATTCTGGAGCTGAAATAATTCCGATTTGTCAAAAGTTTATTAACATTTTGATATTTTCGTGTTTTTTTTTTTCATTATTACGCAGAAATTGGACGAAATGGTCGTTCAACTCAGGCACGACGTACTTCCGCAGCACGACATTGAGCAACGCGCAGGAACTGCTCCACTCACGTACGCCCAACAATTGGAGTTTCTCGAGTTCGCTTCGCTCAACAAAGACACATATAGCAGTGATGAAGACGAGATAATCAAAAGAAATTGGAAAGCTTTTTGCGAAGTGAGTTGTTTTGTTAATTTTGCAAAAACTCCATTTATTACCGCTGAATGTATTGTGAAATTAAATGAAATAATTTCTTTTTGTTCGAAGGATCACGATTGGGATCCCAAGAATACCAAGCCGTTCCTTCTTTTCAAACACGGCGATCAACTAATCATGTCTTGTATGGAGGAGAGGCGAAAATTCGTGCAATTTCTGGCTGACGGACTGCCGAATCGACCGCTTTTCAGTGTTTACAGTCGATTCAAACTTTTATATTCAGATTACGCCGATGCGGGAACGAGGTATGCAAAAAATATCTTTTCTATTCGAAAACAAAAAGTCGAAAACCTATCCGATCTGTTGGGTTTGGATAATAGAAAATTCTGAGATTTCCAACTGATGCCAATATTTTCAGGTATTCGCCGGAGGAGGATAAAAAAATTTTAGCCTACATGCTGCACCATTCGGACAAAGAGCCGGAGGCAAAATGCTCCGCACTCGCCAAAGTATTAAATAGATCTCGAGTTTCGATTTGGAGGAGATATCAGAATCTTACCGCAAAAGAATATCGAAACAAGAAAAAGAAAAAGAAAGGTGCAACGCTGTAAAAACTTTTTTACTAAGCATAGCATTGACGCTAAATTCGAATTCATTTTTATTATTTTTTTTCAGTGTTGATGAAAGTCACATGGGAATTGCCGCTCGTCACCGAATTCATAACGAAGTTACTCGACGTAAGTGTGAGCGATGATTTGGCGGATCTCAAAGACGCTTTTATTCCAAAAGTTGTCTGGGAGAAGTTGGAAAGAAAAATAGGAATTGATTACGAATTCTTGAGAAGATCGTGGGATCAGCAATTTCACTTGCAATTTTTTTCTCCCGAACCGCTTTCTCTGAATGCCACGAAGATAAGATTAATCGAATAGTGAGTACTCGCGGATCGTATCGTATAAACAAAAAATAATCCGCCAACGGCTTTTACGACTATTCTTTTTTTTTAAAGCATGTGGATGAAAGGTATCAGACGTTCAAAGGAAATCGAATGGCACGTTGCCGTAAAATATTTCGACGGATGCACGATACCGTTTTTGAGAAAAATGTTCAATCATCTAACAGCTCAAGCATCTAGTGTAGTGGGGTCTCGTAACTTGCGTGGTGAGCATTCCAATTCACTATATATGTAGCAATATATATATGTAGATACATATATATATATATTATTTTTCTTTTCGAATTATGAGATATAAACAATAAACCAATCTGATCGGTTTGATTACAGATATCTTGGAGTGGTTGCACACGATAAAAATCGATCGACTGAAACGCGATCCGAAGGATAAGTTACTACCACGACTATATTACGCGGATAAAAAAGTTGAAATTGTTCCCGAAGATTTTATGATGCTAACATTGACATCTGCTAATGCGCCCGACGCTTGTAACAATCTTTCTAATTAGCCATAAAAAAAAGCATCAACTTCCTATGTAAATAACGAACATTATATTTTTTACATTGTATATCAAATATAAAGATTGTTTCTTGAAAATAAGTTTATTTTTTTAATTTATAAAAAGAATGAAACATTTTACATATTACTTTACGAGCGGACATCAAGTTCGACGGAATCAACGGCGTTTCGATTTCGAGTAAATGCAATTGATTTCTCCTTCACTCGAGTTTCGGTGAACGATACATTTTTTCATTTTTTTTTTTGGTTTTTTTTATACTTTATTCTTTCTCGTTTCCTTTTCGATCGCGCGATCCTTCGCTCTCTGATAGAGCGGCACAAGTTTACCTTCTTTCGCCAATACTTTGAGTAGTTCCATTATAAGCGGAAGGTAATTGTGTTTTCTACGCATATTTTCGATTTTGTAACGTTTCGATTTGCCGATCTCTTCTTGAATGAGAGCTTCCAGTCGGGCGACTTCACCGGGATCGCAGACGTTCGCTTTTTGTCTCTCGTAAAGCATTTTTCGGTCCGACACTATTGCCATTAGATTGAAATGGATTTCTCCCTCGTTGTATCTGAAAAATCGTTACTTTCGTTAATTGTCTCGCGACACAAGGACGAAGCTTTGCAATGATCAGTGTTTTCTACTGACTTGTTTATTCGTTTCTGAATAATCGGCTTGGCAGCTTGAACCCATTGATCACCGGGTGGACATGGACCTAAATCCATTGGCCCCTCTTTCAGACCGTCCAATTCATACAAACGTCCGTCGATGGGTAAGTAACTGACGAAGTGAAAAACATCCTCGTCCTTCGACGCTTGTTTCGAATCGTATTCAAAAAGATTTTGTCTGCGAATTTCATAAAATGGCAAATACGGTAACAAAATTGGAAAAAAAAAAAATAATGAAAACGTTTTGGAACCCAAAAATTTCAAAAATGCTTTCAATAAATTTCGTTATAATGGATGAAATTTTTTTTTTTTTATAAATTATCTGACAAATTCTGAAATGGCAATACTAATTAAAATTTTTGGCCGTTTTAATTATCTTTTGATATATCGACCCATAAAATAAATAAATGGCAATAGATTTGAAATGAAAATTCTCGCTACCAATTTTTTTTTTCCTGCGAATGAAATATTCAATTAATAACAATAACTTACCTAGAAAATGAATTGTGAACTTTTCTAATGACGTTTGAATTGCTAAGCGCCAAACCGCTAATTCCAGCGTCAAAACCCTGACAAAAGTTTTTCAGCGCCTGGAGATTAGGTCCGAGAGTTATGTCCGGATGTTTGCAATTCAATAGTACGCTAACTATCGCTTGAGTTGCACAGGCATTATTTATCACCTGAAAAATTTAAAAAAAATGAAAAATATAAAGGAAAAGTAATCACAATAATCATTTTTAAGCGGAATTTGAAACGATAAGAACAAATAAATCATCCAATGACAAACCTGTTTGGCAAAGAATATTTTATCAAGTCTGTTGTCCTGTACCAGTGTTCCCGATGGCTCGTCATCCTGAACCCATTTGAATAGAAATATCAAGCCGTGTATCGGTCTAAAAACATCGCGAGGATACGAGATTAAAATTATTCCGACGATGCTGCGCTATCGCGCTTCTCGCGTTCATAAATCGTATGCCGAATATTTCTTACTAATATTACTTACTTGAGACTATCAAACTGTTCGTCATCCAAACTCCACAACTCTTCGACCTGTGCTCCCGTTGCGCCTGGAATAACAGCGTTACGGTTTATTATACAAGAAAACTCAAAATTACTTTTTTTCTTTTTTTTTTGTCGATCTGTCAAGAGTGCATGTTACGATGCACTTTTCATTAACGAACAAAACTTCGAGATCGATGATAAATTTTACGTGAAATAGATATCGTAGCAACGATAGAACAATAAATGCGCGATAATATTTACCAAATTCGCGTATTAATTCGGTAAAAACACCCGGATCGCTTTCGATGAGACACCAGTTTCCTGCAGAGTCCGCCATGATTTTGTTAATTCCGTGTGTATGTCGTGCTTTGTAAACCGGGAAGATTCATTTCATGCGTAAAACGAAAAAAAAAAAAGGACAAGGGATCTCGTAAACGCTACGGGTAAAGAAGATTATCCCGAATATCGGCTTCGGGAAACTACAGGCGGATGGGAATAAATAGTTTTCGGTTGATAAGTAACTAAAAAAAGTTTATCTTTTTATATATTTTTTTGAATAATTTCATACTATACATCGTTAACTTGCACTTGGAATTTTGTATCGGATTAACCGATTTTTTATATTTAATTTCAATTTTTGTTTAGAACGCACGTTGTAATGTAACGTCGAAAAAGGAATTCGGAATAGCGCAAAATTTATTTCCCAGATATACATACATCGTACACAATGAGATCGGATATCATTCGGTAGGGTCAGAAAATGATTCTATTAAGATACATGAAATATCGTAAAGAAATATTTATTATTCAGTATGCCGCGTTCCGCAGATGAAACATTGTCGATTCAGTTTTCGCTTTAGGAGTTTTTCAACATTTGATTTCCCTTCATGGGCTTTCAACCCTCTATAAGCTCTTTCGAGGGAACCATCGTACCCCGGTGGTTCCGCCGGATAATCACGTCAGCGGTTTTGTCTCGCCAATACGTGAGTCAGTTGTGGACGTATTAGTTACTCGAGCATTCCGTGGATTTCAACCGTGACTTTTGCTCGATGTCTTCCATTTCGTGTGAAACGCCTCGATGTGCTCGAGATTTACGCCTAACATTGGAATAATTGAAACGAAGATAGAAGTTAGATACACGTATCAATAGTTACGCCTATACAATAAAAAAAACTCTCAATTGCCTTAATAAGTATCTATTAAAGAATGCGTTCCATAAAAAAAAAAAATGTCCCACCTGCGGTTTTTGCCAATCCATCCGTACTGAAGCTCGACGCCTTTCTCTCCTCGACGCTGAATCCTGTGAGCAGTGTTACGACCGGTGGCTCTTTATCTCCGTTCAGCCCAACTTTGGTCTGTTGAGTGAGATAGTGACAACACTCGATAATTTGAAAGAATAACCACGCCTCTTTGTCCTTTGTTCTCGGTCCTTTTATCAGAGGCAGTGGTAATCTTTCGTGGGGTCGCTGAGCTCGTAAAAATCGCGAACCTTTTCTCAGTTGTCCTTCGAGCCACCGGGTCGCTTCTCGAGCTTTGCTACTCGTGCGTTTCATCTCGTCCAGAGCTGATACAACTACGAGAAAAAAATAGAATAATACACAATCATTAATATTGACACATATTCTTCGATTTTCATAATAATTTTTATTTCACTCGGTGCCTAAAACGCCTATTTCTCACATTGTGAAGTAAAATTTTGTACGATACTAGTGCAATAAAACTTTTTCTATGTGCTATTATTTTATTCAATGCTTACCGACTGAAGGGATAATAACGATGAATTTCTTGGCGTAAACCAATCGTTTCAGCGCCTGCGTATGTTTCGTCAGAGCTTCCTGATCAGGAACCAAATATGGCGATATCAATCGCGAGCGCAATCGACTTTCCAGAGCTCGAACTTCCGCCTTTAGCCAAAGTCTTCCCATGTGCCGCATTAATTTTCCTCTTGACTGTTCCGAGTCTGCGTCTCTGCCGTTCGTCTTCGGCTCGTTCTCCGCAGGGCTCGAATTTTTAAGTTCCGTCGTCACGAACAGTTTTCTATCCTCGTCGAACTTTATACCGGATCCAGGCATAGAGCAGACATAATTGCCGAAACTCGTGAGTTTTAAACTTCGCAAAAGCGTTTCCTCTCGTTTCGGCATTTTCGTGTGTCGAAGGACACTCCAGTCGAGTGGTTTGTGAGCGAATTCCAAAAGTTTCAATCCTCTCATGTCTATGTCTTCCGGTAATGGCACAATTTTCGACGATTTCCTCAATTTTTCTTTACACGATGAGATTATCGTGTCGCGATCCCAATTTTTCACCAAAATTTCCGTATCGACAATGTTAACGAGATTCAAAAGTGTCGCAATGCGTTTGAGAGGAGATGTCGAGCTCTTCGTGAACATTCGAAATATTTTGGGATTGCCGCGAAGCCAATCGAAGCAAATTTTGATTGACTGAAGAGTCCCCTCGCGTCCAAGAATTTCAATGACGTCGTTCGGATCCAAATTTTGTTTTTTCAACAGCGCAGCATAAGTCAGATTATTATTCGAGCCGCTACTCTCGTCGCAAGCGTTTTCGGTGTTTGTCGCCACCGTTAAATCGCTAACAGAATTTGCATTGGTATTTGTTTCCTCGATTTTTCCATCAATGTTATTCTCCGTATTTGCATCACCGTTTTCCGTGGAATTTACGTTATTTTCGGGAAGGTCTTGGCTCTCCTTCTCCGAAGCTGCATGACCGTTCGAAGTGCTCGTTTTCTTCGCGACCTCGTCGTCCGTCATGTCTTCCGAAAGTGCGTCGTCGGAAATTGCGTTACAATCGCTTAGAACGTCTTCGTCTTCTTCTTCCTCCTCCTCCTCGGTCTCCGATATATCCGAATTCATCTCGTCGCTCGAGGATCCCGCACGTGGTCCGTCAACATCGCTGGCATCGGAATCCGAGCTGTTCAGTCGTTTTCGAGGTCTCCGAAGTTTCCTAAGCAGATTTCTCGAACACCCGCGTACTTTTTTTGCCTCTTGATTCGCGACAAATCCACTAGTTTTCTCGGCTTTTGGTGTGAATTCTTTTTGACGATTGTCGTTGAGATCCACGCAATTCTCGGGCGATGATCGAACGATCGTTTCGCTGAGACTTCCGTTACAATTTTCTTCCCGAACTGCGAGTTCGTCTATCTCATCGTTTTCTAAATATCCCGAATTAAGTTCGAGTCCCTCGCTACCGTTTCGCAGTGCCATATCTATAATGGCTTCTTGCAATCGACTTATCGTTATTCGCATCAGTTGCGACAGTATAGTGAGCGTAAGCGCTATTGCTCCTTGAACTTCGGATTCTTTAGTCTCCAATTTCGATATCGACATGAGGCAAATAGAAACAATTTTGAAAAACATGTCGTCCGACAGATGAGGCTTTTGATCGTTTTTGCAATTTTGTAAATAAACTTCGATGCTGTCCTCGGCTTCGATGTCGATGTTCACGTCGCTTGGATTAATTTTTTCGGTTCTGAGACAATTTTCGATCTCAACGATAAGATCTCGACAATCGTGATTTATCTGCTCCGTATTCGATGACTCGCTGTCCCAAAGTTGCAGAAGAGAAAACAATCGCGCAGCGCACTTTTGAGAGGAACATTTTTCCTTTCCCGTGTATGAATGAGTTGTTATTATTCTTTTGAGATTACCTTCAGCACCTTCAAACGACTCGGTGCATAGCATGCATCGTGTGTAGTGATAGACTGCGTCGAGACCATAATTTTTGTTTCCCGCTACTGTTCCCAATTGATTGTGCGGCATTCCGATGTTCGGGTCAATGCTAACAGCAATTTTGTAGTATCTTACGGCGATCATCGGATCCCAATTCGGATCCAAATCGAGTTTGTAACGCGCCAGATCTCCGAGACATATCAAACTTCGATGTATTATACGCACGGCGCATTGACGAATTTCGTCGGACAAAAGCTTGTTTTGGGAGCTTTTCGATTTTTGAGCTGACAGCGTCGTCTTGTGCTTTGGATATGCGAAATCGATAACGCCGGACAAATCGAGATCGCATTCTTGCTGGAGTTTTAAAATCAAGTGATGGTAAAATCCCACACCCACCGCCAGATGTGCCGACAACAGAGCTTTTTCTGTGTCATTCCAAACAGTTCCCTGTAATGAAAACAAACGTTAATAAGAAACAACTTAATCGTTTATTATCAGTACGCGCGATCTGTAAAAAAAAAGTCCAGAAATCGATAAATTCTGCATTAAGGAAAAAATGTTTACTTTTTAGGTATTTGGAAAATTAAAAATTACAAATGATAATGTTTATGTAAAATTCTGAAAATGTATTTTTATAATAGTTTTAAATGGATATAAAATATCATGTCGACATCGAAAGGTGATTAATTTATCAAACAATAGTTTACAGAAAATATATTTTTTCCAGAGTACAGTAAATCGGTAGCCGTTTGAAATTATAATTCATTGAATATGAAAGAATGCATAATGGAAAGCAAATTAGACAACGTGAAATAATCAACTATCATAGTAGTACTATTAACATAGTTAACTGCACAAAAATGGAGGCACATTATACCTTTCGAAGTTTTTTTGCTGTGAAAACTGCATCATAAAATCCCTTTCGCCAAAGTAATTCCTCGGTTTTGCGCGCGTGGCCAACCGGATCCTTGAATATCAATCTCTCGCAGTAATCTTTGAGTTTCGCTCTTAATACTTCACCTGACGGAGTAAATATATCCGTTATTGTCAGCGCACATCCCTTTTGATCGTCAAGTCTTTTGGCGATATCAGTCGCACCCCTGAAATCAAAGGTACAGACACATTTCAACTAAACAGTCTTTTCAAAATTGCGCAACTTTTGTCCATCCTTTGTTCTCTCAGATACAACGTTATCAGCTTATCAAGTTAAACAAAATTTCAAGGTTAACTCCGCGACATTACAGTCGTTGAATGCAAAAAAAACGAAGAGTGAAGTAAGGACTAAAACAGATACGGTGATAAATAAATAATGACAACCAGACCTGTACAATCGTCTCGTAACTTCGAGACAATCGCTCGTACGGCTATCAGCGACGTTAGAATTGTACGATCTTCTCATTTTGCAGTCCTCATGTTTTCCCGTAACCGTTCGGTCGACTCGTCATCGTACTCATTTCCCCGCGTTCTCTTGACACGCGTACCTCCGTCCGACGATGTGTAAATTCGACATTCGTCCACGCGTTTTTCTTTCGCCGTTGACCGAATAAAATTTTTGCCTTTTTTCGCCACGAATTCGCGTGTTATCTCTTCCACCCAAAAACAACTCAAAGCACGACGAACAGTAGTCGGTCATCAACTTTACCAATGATTTAACAAACTGAGATCTTGGCTCAACACAATTTATTGCTCGGCGATGAAGGAAAAAGAAAAATAGGTAAGTGCGGAAAAGATCGCGAACTTGGTAAAACTAGTAATAAAAAAAAAGCATTGGAAAGACCGAGTAACCTAGTGACGCCCCATCTGGCCGAATCTTCGGGAAACTTCACGCGAAGATTTTGTTGAAGATCGTCATGTAGCATCGGACGACGCTATAATAGAAAAAACAAAAGAGTATTCCAACGAAAATGTGTGCGCGAAAATAAATGTTATTGATGACAGCGAAGCTCGTCATGTGTCGTTCAGACGAAAATCTCAGCTTATCGATTGTTTGACAATAATCAAACTGATAATTAAACACGAAGTCTTTCAAGAAACGCTACAGATTGTGTAAAAAAAAAAGGAAAATGGAAGTCGCTGATCCGACACCGCAGGATCTTCAACGAAAGTTATATTTTCTTGTGGAACAGTTGCAACACATGGCCGGTGAATTGCCACCGAAGTATCAAATGAGATTGCCGTACGAATTGTTATCCGGTTTGGCAAATTCTCTTCTTAACGACACTATTTTCGAGATCGTCAAGGGATTGATGGAGATACAACACGTAACGGAGAAGCATCTCTTTCAACAGAGACTACAGTTGATCAATCAACAGAAGATTGAAGTACAAGAGGCATTGTCGACTTACGGAACTGACGAGGAGAAATCGATGACGAAAATCGCGCTGCAGGAGAAACACAAAGGTGAATTGAAGCAAACAGATATGAAACTCGTCTTGCAACTCGATCAAAAAGTATCGGATCAACAGAGCACTCTGGAGAAAGCCGGAGTTCCTGGTTTCTACGTAACAAGCAATCCCATGGAAATTCAAGTACAAATGAGATTATGCGATTTTATTATCAGACTCAGCAAGATGGAGATACCCAGCTGACCAAACGAAACAACGTAAATCGCTCGGTTTAAATTCTCAGAAAAGACTGTATTTATTTGAATTATCCTTGCAATGACAAACGGTTCTATCGTAATGACCAAACAACTTTGATCTCATAGTCTGAGATTACAGCAAGAAAATTGCAAATTAATTTATTGATTATGTTTTTCTCCAGCGGAATTTTTTTTTCCGTATAAATTTTCTTTTTTTGGGCGGAGATTCGAAAGATCGAAAATACTGGTAACCCGTTTTGTCGGTTGAATAGATGTAACAGAGTTTTCTTTGTAAAGTATTCAAATTTATATGAATTATCAATGCTGAGAAGAAAGTGGAATCGTTGAAAAATTTTGTACATTCTATAGTGTTAGAAAAAATATTTTATTGAACCTTGAAAATAGGGTAATAGAATAGAATGGAGTTGTAAAGTAATCAATTTAATTCAACGATAAGCATGATAAAATATTATATCATTATCAATTTTTTTTTGGTCAATGTAGAAGTTTGTTTTCCGTTAAAATTAACGGGATTGCCACAAGAACGAGAAATTAACGCGGTCATTTTGTAACTTTCTAAATTTCAACATCATAGGAAATTTATTAAACGAAATATTTTTCTGAAGTACAATAACGCAAAGAAAAATGAGCGTTGATATCGGGTGCGGCTCGAGATTAAAGATAATGAATCTATTAACTAAGAAAGCTACTTTCGGATGCAAATAATTCATACATTCTGTACATATTTACATTTCCGAGTTTCTCACCTGTGACTCGCGCGCTGACTGCATACACTTTTATACGTCTTGAAACGAATGCAAATAAAAAAAATTTTGTTTTCTATATATTATCGTATGTATATCTATATATGTAACATTTGAATCATTTTGTACAGCCAAAACCGCTGAAGCTTAGGAATTAATGCCTGACGATCGCAGGAATGTCTGTATTGAACTCGTCGTCCAGAAAACTCGACGGCGACCTATAAGGCCCAATAGTTTTAACGTCACGATAACACGGAACACGAAAGTTTCGAAACTTCCTTCAATAGCTATAATTCTATGAGGCGTTATCGCTTCTGCTGAGCGATGCCGATTGTCTCGGTGGAATACGAAGATCGAGAACGCTTGGTGTATCGTAGGGTTGTTGTGCGTCCGGACCTTCCAGGAAACATATCCTATAGATATCGTCGAATGTCGTTGCAAAATGTACTTCCAAACCGTCGGTTATGTATTTCGGAAGATCGTTGAAATCTTTTTTATTTTCTTCCGGCAATATTATGCACTTTACGCCGACTCGTTTCGCCTGAAAATCATCAAAAATTGCAGTTAGTCGAAATACAATTTTAAATATCATTATATTATTTTTCCAAAGGTTATTGAAAAAAATAGAGAAATAATAGAGAGAACGAAACTCGTTGTTCCGATCTGAATTGCAATACTCACAGCTATTGTTTTTTCTTTAATGCCCCCAACGGGTAGGACTTTGCCCGTTAAGCTCAGTTCTCCGGTCATAGCGACGTCTTGTCGGATGGATTGATTTTTCGCGAGAGAAACGAGTGCAGTGGCGATGGTAGAACCCGCGCTGGGTCCGTCTTTGGGTGTCGCGCCTTCAGGTACGTGAAGATGAAGATGAGAGTCGTACAAAAATGTACTCGAGGGATCGATTCTTTTGACAAAGTTCCGAGCGACCGTCAGAGCGATACGCGTCGATTCTTTCATAACGTCGCCGAGATGTCCGGTGATTTCGAAGGTTCCATCGAATTTCTTTTCGCTCGTAGGCTTTGTGACGGTAGTTTCGATGAACAGAGTTGAACCTCCCATCGCCGTCCACGCTAATCCCATTACCACTCCCGGTGGCGTTATCTCATACATGCGATCGTGCGTAAACGTCGGTTTACCGACAAATTCGTGCAAATTGTCACCGGTAATATCCAATTTATCGGCTTCTTTCTTCACTACTTTGAAGGCGACCTTTCGAGCCACTTTTTCGATGTGTTTCTGAAGATTTCTTACACCGGATTCGCGACAGTATGATCTGATGAGAGTCGAGAGCGCCGTATCCCCGATAGATATATGCGCGTCGTTCAGCCCACTGTCCTTCATCGCTTGTGGAACGAGATACTGCTTGGCAATCGCGAGCTTTTCCTCTGCAACGTAACCCGACATCTCTATCATCTCCATACGATCGCGCAGTGGCTCGGGAATTGTATCGATCACGTTGGCTGTACAGATAAAAAGAACTTTCGAAAGGTCCACAGCAACGTCCAGATAATGATCCAAAAAGTTTGCGTTTTGCTCCGGATCCAACATCTCGAGGAGAGCCGACGCAGGATCTCCTTGATGACCTCTGAAAAAAAAAATGATAACAAAAACAATTAAATAAATTAAATTTTGGCAACTAACCAGTCTATCGATAATTTGCTTATTGTTTTCTAATACAAATGTTTCAATTTTGTTTCACTTACTTTCCAATTTTGTCGACTTCATCGATGAGAACCAAAGGATTTTCGGTTTTCGTTTTTTTCAAGCATTGGATCACTTTGCCGGGCATAGCTCCGACGTATGTACGACGGTGTCCTTTTATCTCCGCAACATCGGTCATTCCACCGACGCTGAAACGGAAATATTCGCGATTCAGGGCGCGAGCTATCGATCGGGCTATCGAAGTTTTGCCGACACCGGGCGGTCCGTGAAAGCAGAGAATTTTCCCCTGAGTCGATCCTTTCAATTGGCTAACGGCGATAAATTCTGAAAAAATAATTTTGTGTTTTATAATTTTTTCGGATAAATCAAAAACTTATTTAAGTTTTGTTGATTTCTTTAATATCGTTGTTGGTATTCTCAAGACACGTACCTAGAATTCGTTTCTTTATGTCTTCCATTCCGTAGTGATCTTTGTCGAGCACCTCGACGGCTTCTTGGAGATTCAAATTTTCGGTACTCGTCACACCCCACGGCATAGACGTTAACCAATCCAAGTAATTTCTCGTTACGCTGAATTAAGAAAAATACAATATTAATTTTAATATCTTACACGATCATTTTCGATGTGAAAAAGATCGAAGACTCACTTGAATTCGCTACTATGACTCTCCAAGAAACTCAATTTATTGAGTTCCTCCTCGAGAACATCCATTACAGCTTTCGGCACAATTTTTTCTCTTATTCTTTCTCTGTACTTTTCCTCGATCGCATCTTTGTCGTCTTTTTCCAAACCCAATTCTTTCTTAATAACTTTCAGTTGTTCGTGAAGTATGTACTTTCGATGCTGCTGCTTGACTTTCTCCTCGACTTCGCGGCCAATTTTTTGCTGCAGTTTGCTTAATTCGTATTCTTTCTTCAACAACGCCAGCGACAAGCGAAGACGTTTCAGAATCTGAAATAAAAACGTACAAGTTATACACGTTTTTAATCTGTACTATGTTAGTTTTGTAGTTTCTGTAAAGTTTCGTCTTACATCCATTTCCTCGAGGACCTCCTGCAATTCTTGGGCATCCGCGCCGGTCAACGCTGCTCCGAGATCGCTGAGATAAACGGGATTGTCGACGACCCGTTGTCCCTGATGTAGCATTTGTTGCAGAGACTCACGATAGAGAGGATTCATACTTATGATATCGCGAATCGTCTTGATCAGCTCTTGCGTCAACGCCTGATAACCGAGAAAATCATTCTATTGAACATTTTTGTCCGCAAAGAAATTAACAACGGATATTAAATTTCATTCATTTACCTTAATCTCTTCGGTCTGTCGGAACTTTTCATGCGTAACATTTACAACTTCGACCATTAACAAGCCTTGCATCGCTGTTTCCGGTGACACCGGTGTCGCTTCGGCTTCCGGTATTTCGCTGGTTTTCTCAACCGGTTGTTCCTCCGCCGTAGTAAGAGTTTCTTCGATCTTTTCCGGCTTTACTTCGGTTATTCTGTCGTTTGGTTTTTTATTGCGTAACACTGCTCTACGATTCTTCTTGTTAACGGCCATTGGGTCGTCTACAGGGACGTTAATTGTCGTATTTAGTAGTGGAAACGTCAGTTTCATCTCTGTACAAACAGCAGGCAGCGAAATATTTATAGGACAAAACATTTGAGTCGAAAGATATTATACGAGAGCCAAAATCTTATTTATCAATTATCGTTAATAATTTGAATAGACTTTCATCTTTCATCGTAATGTAAAAACGAACAAACTAACGTTTAATTAAAACGAAGTTTTCTCCTCATTGAACGACAGTTAATCAAGTCGATTTATTCTATCACTGTATAATACCCGCGACTGCTAAAGTAATTATTTCTTCCAATTTCATCCTTCATTTTCGATTCATTTCTACAGATCGTGACATCAGATTGATATAGTTAACAATACATTCCAATATTCTCACCATTAGCAGGTTTTGGTGAAAGATCTTCCAAAATTTGTCCCACAATTTTGATTCTTCTGTGAGCCATTATGACCAATCTGAGACGATCACCGAGATCCTGAACTTCGTGAATCTGAGCAAAAGTTCCTATGGAGTATACATCATCTATGTTCTGCACAACTTCGGCTTCGTTTCTAAAACAAAAATTTCCTGTATTGTAATATAAAAAAATGTTACATCATGCTGCATTGTCGTGTAATTTCCAAACTTACTCTTCATTTTTTTTCAAAAAAATACCGATGTAAGGCTGATTTAGTTTGACTTTTCTTCTTATCAGATCGATGAGCGTAGGATTGGTGAGTTCAATGAGTTTTATGAAGCGTGGAAAAACTGGGTTTCTGTTAATAGCTATCACCGGTACGTGAGGCCATACTTCAGGGACAACGACAGTCGCTGGTAGAGACGCTGGATACTCGTCCGTGGGATCGACGTCGTGTTCACTGAAAACAAATGAACGGAATGTCTCTTCGGACGTCTCGTTGTTCCTCAAAACTATTTCATAATGTAAGAAAAATTGCTGCTCCAAAAAAAAAACTGCATTTAAATTAGAGATGGAATCGAATCGCAAGGAAACTGAATTTTTGGTATTTATTTTCATTCAGTTTATCGAAAAATTTTGGGATGTACGAAATTTTTTTCTTTGTATCGGAGTAAACATTTTACCTTGGAGGATCCCTGTCGGATGGTGGTTTCTTGGTGGAAAATTCTCGGACTATCGCGGTGGTGTGACGGTAAAACTTTAAATTCGTAATTCCATCGATTCTGCTCGTCGTGTCGAACCACGGCAGTTTTTGTCTTCTTATAACCGGTAAACATTGAGATTCGTCGAAGCTTCGACACGATCGGGAGAATGTCCTCGCAACTGTCACTCTGTGCCGTAGAATTGGCAAGAGTTTTGTGTCTATTGCTCCCATTAACAGTCTCATTGCGAAGATTCGTTTTCTTTTTGTAAACGAGATATTGTGGCAATGTGTCTTGCTCGCGATAGAGACAGAACGATCGAGAACCGGTGATACGCGGTTATGTATCCAGTGAATGATGAACCAATTCCTTCTCGTCGTGGACCTCGCGTGCTACTGAGAATCCTAACCCAACGTGTGTCGCCCCCACTATATGCGCAGCTTCGTGAAAGAGAGATTTATCTGCAAAAACATCTTCGACCCTTCCATTGGCGGACGCTCGTCGCGCCAAAAGTTTCACGGTGAGAGAACAAGAGAGATTTGAAAACGATAAAAGGTACTTCTTGAAGAATTTCGACAAGCCTCGAACGGTCGAACGTACACCGGTAAGTGCCAATAACTTTATACATCTCGTTATGAAACTTTCATCTTATTAAAATGATCAATGAACGGAACTCGCTGAATCAATGGCATTCATCAGTGCAAAGCTTGCAGATAAATTTAAAACAATCGGATGTCAGAGTGAACATCCCATTGGTTCTAAACAACAGGTTTGAACGTGTCCCTTTCCGGCTTTTCCGTACCGAGCGTTGCGCTAACTCGCTGTTGCGCGATTTTCATGCCTGTACCCCATTCTACCGTCTGTTTTCCCGCGGATTTTGTTACGAAGGTCAGCGCACCTCGGGTCCGTACGTTGTTACTCGATAAAATGTCAAATAATAACTTTTGCGTCGAGTTCAACGCAACGATGATGCTGTGAATGTTCAATTTTTCGCAGTGCGCACATTCCACAGTGTGATACGAGACATTGTTGCCGTTGGCATCAAATCCCGAGGTTATGGTAGCGTCCTGTTCGCCGAGTACCTGTTATACATCATCCCTTTAAACTTGCCAGCCGAACGAAGAATTCCATTGTAACAATATCCTCGATCTCTCGGGTAAGTTATTCGTTAACCCTTTCAACCCTTCGGTTCAATAATTTTTCTCGTCGACCCGTGAACATCGTTTCAATTATTCTCGATCCTTTTTTTTTTCATCTCGTTATACGGTATATTTAATTGTTGTCACTTTTTGTCATCGACACGAAATTTACCGTCACGTCGACATATCATCGGGAGAGAACGATATTTTATGAATGTTGTGCAGTGTTTCGAGAATTTTGCGTGTTATGATTCTGATAAATAATTAATATTATATCATATCATTTGAAATCGATTGAATGGAACTGCATTTTTATGACTACTTTTCATCTTTTTCTATTCAAAACCACCTTACCACTTTATTTATATGATTCTATCGGGCCATCGATTTAAAATAGACAATTCGTTGTGTTTGCCTTATAGGATCATTGACATGAAAACAATGGATGCGGAAATGGAGAGTGACGACTGTACCATGACCATAAGTATACCGCCAAAAAAGAAAAAGTTGAAGCAAGGTAAGTTTTGCCAACTGCACACAAATCATATTCATAAAAAAAAAAACTCTTAAAAAAATGATTTTTTCAGCTCGCTTACCGTTTCAAACACTGGCGTCATCTGCGACTCCAAATACTCTGTTGGCCAAGAAACGTAAACACATGTCACCATCGCCAACGGGGTATCGTTCCCCGAAGATTGTGAAGATAACGACAAAAGAAAATTCGCAAGAGACCAAAGACTGTCCAGCGGATGACGAAGCAGGCAAAGAGGCGAAACACGAAAGAGAAGACGAGGACCAAAATACATCAGCTCCATCTGAAACGTCTTCCAAAAAAGTAATGCATATTAACGACGAAACTGCGCCGAGAGACAAGAAAATCGAGACGAAGAGTGAAACAAAACCGGGTGCTATAACGAGGTTTCTGCAAAAAGTTAAAAATTCGCCCGAAGTTAAGAAAGATAAGCAGCCTATTGTTCTTCTGACGAGATGCGACACCAGCAACGGAGTGGACGAAAATTCGGAGTGCTCTTCGTCGATAAAGCGAAACAGCGACGACGAAGAAAAACCCTCTATGTCAAAGTCCGACGAATCCAGCAATGAGGAACTTGCCAAAGAGCTGGAAGACTCAGACGACGAAAAATCAAACGACGACGCGTCGAAGGAAAAGTCCGACGCGTCGAGCGACAATCCCGTCGCTAATTCGGACTCTGATTCCGATCGCGGAATTTCGTCGTCCGACGACGAAACGGACGAGCAAAAAAAATCGAACGATAGTGAGAGCGGTGAGAAAACGTTAAACGGAAGAGGATTGGATAAAACGCCGACTTCTGGCGTCAAAACGGACGGTGTTAATGCGGCGAAAAGACGCCTGACGCCGAAGCAACTAGAGAAAAAAATGGAGTCAACGAAACGTCGGGAGGAACGTGAAAAACTCAAACAAGTAACAATATTAGTCATGTTTATATTTTTTCCAGAGTTATTATCCTTTCTTTTACTGCATTTTCTAAGGATAACAAATTAATTCCAAATATTCCAATTAATAACTATTACGCTGGTGTAACTCAATATACTCAATTTTCTGTGTTTTTTTTTTCTTATTTTAAAGGAGAAAGAGAAAAAACTTGAGGAAGATAGGTTGTTACGACGGAAGGAGAAAGAAGCGCGACGTCGAGAGAAGAAAGAAAAGGAGGAAGCAGAGAAAGAAATGAAGAGGAAGGAGAAAGA
This sequence comes from Cryptus viduatorius, assembly GCA_964006125.1. NCBI lineage: Eukaryota > Metazoa > Arthropoda > Insecta > Hymenoptera > Ichneumonidae > Cryptus > Cryptus viduatorius. The sequence continues at coordinate 8,586,103 of OZ023222.1, read as the reverse complement.
ACAGAAGGAATTGAAGAAACAAATGGAAATTGAGTGAGATATTGAGTGATATAACTATTATTGAACAAGTCGAGAAACTATCATTTTGTCTAAAATTGTTTTTTATGCTGCCAGCGTGAAAAATTCGATTTTTTGTGCCTACGTTCAGTGCGTGGAAAGGCACTTTTTGTATCAGTATCCATCTCTTCGCACTCATGTAGAATTGTCTACTTTTTGCGCCCTCATCATGCAAGTATCTAATTTTCCGTTACAGACAAAAGCAAAAGGAAAAGGATCGCAGAGACAAAGCGAAAGAGGAGGATCGACGAAAGCGCGAGGAGGCGAAGGAAGAAGAGAAACGTAAGAAGGAAGAAGAAAGATTGGAGGCCGAGCGTAAGAAGCAAAAAGCCGCGTCGACCTTCGTAAGTTTTTTCGTACCGAAGAAACCCGAGTCGAAAACCGCTGAGGAGGAGAAACTCGCACCCACGAGCAATTTCATGCCGTTCGAAGTTAAAGCCGACATGAGAGTGGCACCAATTTGTCGTCGCAGTTTAAACGATTCCGACAAATCGAAGTTCGACGAGGTTTGTTTGGATAAATTGAATGGAGTGGACAATTTGTACATCAAGGAGATTAAAAAAAATGGCAGAACAATAAGAAAGTCGGGCAGAACGTGGCCTCCCGAGTCTAAAGACGACGACATCGTTCCCATCGGTAATTTCAACTTAAATTTTAGACAAATTATCGATCGACTTATTGTCCTGTCGCTATAACAGAAATAGTATATTTCCAACAATTTTTTTTCGTCCACAGAGGAAGACGACGTTGGTAGTTGCAATATGGTCGATCAGAGCAACACAGCGGTTGAGAAACAACGAGCAAAGCTTTTAGCATTTGTTGAAAATCGAAGACCTCCATATTGGGGCACTTGGAGAAAACGCAGCGATGCTATCACTCCGAGGCGACCATTTTCTAAGGATATTGTGAGTACATCATTTTTTTTTCTCTAAAGAGAGAAGATAGACAATTCAGATATTTTCCAAAGCAAATTGCACACCTCAGCCGTGAATGAGTCCCTGAACTTTCGAATGTCCAATATATTTATCATGTTTTCTTTCGTTTTTACACTCTTTAATATGCATTATGAAAAAAAGAAAATATCCTTTTCGATACTAAAAGTATCGTAATACCTCATTATTTGCTGAGGTTTTCAGAATCTTCAGAAAATTTGGAGTTATCTTACAAAATTCATCAGATAGGAATAGGATCGGCAGTGTAACAAAATTCAAGTAATCAAGTTTCATTATAATATTGTTAACTCTGTTGAGTAATCGATTAATTTTTCTGATTAAAAAATATACATTCCGTAATAATTATTAACTGCCGTAAGTACGGGTAAATTGCTGCAGGAATAAGTCTCTCCTTCGCAGTTCGAAGTAAAAGTTTCATCCAATTTTTTTTTCTTTTCTTTTTTTTCATCCACACTAACATACTTTTTTTAACGGGTTTCCCAGTCTCGGGCACTTGTCTCGAACGCGACTTTACATATATTTTTTTTTTCGGCACGAAGCAATGTTTATACTGACGATTTTGGGACACTTTCATCTTTGGCAACTGTCACACGTTTCGCAATCTAAACGCGTTGTATATCCACGTCGTTGATTTTATCATAGCTCCGACGGTAAAACATTGATTTTACCACCGCGAAATTGTTTGCCGTTTTGAAAAAGCGGATACGCATTTTTTCGATGAACCTTTCGATGCTTCGCTAAATGATCGCTTCGAGCGAATCTCTTGGAGCACAATTCGCAAGGATAAGGCTTTACGCCCGAATGAGATCTTCGATGTCGCGCTAATTCGTCTGATCTGCTGAATCGCCATCCGCAACCCGACCACGTGCATGCGAACGGTTTCTCGCCGGTATGACGACGGAGATGTGCCTTCAAGTGCGACGCCTTTGCGTAGACCTGCAGCAATCGTTACGATTTCTTTTTAACCAATTCAATTTATTTTGAACAAAGGGACAAGTAAGAGATTCGATTGATATTTACCTTTAAACATCCTTGATAAGTACATGGAAAGCAACGATCTTCGGCTGCATGAGCCAAACTTCGGTTTGTGTAGTCGTGTGTTGCTAACGCCGCATTCGCAGGCGACGACAATAGGAGATTCTCGTCCAACTGATTGTTGTTCAAGTCTGACAAAAAAAAATTACTCTTTAGAAAAAAATAACACGTTTTTGTAAAATCGTTAGATTGAGCAGAGCTTTCGATATCGAGCCTTTGGCTCGCGTAATTATTAATAATTGCGATTATTAATAATTGTTTAAATTGTATCTAATTATGAGATATATTCGGGACGTTTTTCATGATTTTTGGTCTGCGATATACGTAGATTAAAGTTGACTAAAAGGGTTCATTTTCGGGAAAAAAAAATATAGACAATTAGATTACCTGTTCCTAAAGTGTCCTCAAGCGCCCTGAGATCGATTCCCAGAACCAGCAATGGCTCGTCGTGTTGAAAAACTTGTTGAGGTTTTGGTAGAGGTAAATGTAAAAATCCTTCACATCCAGGTGTGCAAAGTGGCGTTCTATCGGGAAGATCGGAGTTCCAACTTGTGTCCAAACACCATTCGAGGTCCGAGTCTAATTCGCTCAATTCGCTCAAACAACCTGAAGTAAATAAACCAAAAAAATTCTTCATATTGATAAACTGATATCATCGAAGAGACTATAATGAAGTAAACTCGTTATTACTCGATGATGTTGAAGCATTGATCGTCCAATCGCTCCAAGGTACTTCCGGTGAGCACGTTAGATCGGTGTAACACTCCACGGTGTTCGTTGTTGTACCATTTGAAAAATTATCCAAAACTTCGGCATTTTCGCAGTTCGATGTTCGACACGGTGTCTCGTAGTCGCACGACTCTGTAGCTAAGGCCTGAGCCTGAGGCTTGGATTCTCCCGCATTATTAGACTCCATTCTCAGCCCAAGAACCGAGAACAATAGTTCATCGGTCATCTCCTGCTAAAAAAAAAATAAAAAAAAACATAAGTAAAACATTTCTCGTTAAAACGCTTCATGCATTCTACGCGCTATAACTAGCTGCCTCGATAGAAAAAAAAAATATATCGACATAGTCAAAACAACGGAAATCTATTTTTTGTTGGGGAGAATGAAAAACAAAAGATAATTGAATTATCAACGAGACAAGATGATTGTGAACTCTTATGTAGAGTTGTGGGGGCGCATCATGCAACTCGACATTCCTCAGATGCTTATCCGCGCAGTAAATGCAATTTCATATATATGTATATATATATATATACACAGCTCTCGATGTTTCAATCGCAGACCCATCAACAATGAATGTTTTATATTCAAACTATGAAAAAAAAAAACGAAGAAAAAATGTAGACGAGAACAAGACAACGTTATTATTTTCAATGTTGCATGCAAAATTTTTTGACGACGACTCTCATGTCTCTTGTCTGCAGAGTCATCGTTTCCTCGTTCGATGCCGGTGCTTGTAGAATTATCGAGTCCTTTCTTTTCTCAAAGTCTTGTCTCTCGAGTACCGACAAAGATTCATCGGATTTATTTTATTTAATTAAAAAAGAAATCTATATACAGAACTGATTTATATGTGGAAATCGTGTTGTTTTAATCACCAAAGTTTACACTGTTGCGTTTATCGAATTCCCGCGTTCATTGATTTCATTACCACTCGTTAATCGTGACCTCTCGGGTCGAAACCCACATGTTTATACTCACGTCGAACATCCCAGCGTCTCCAATCATATTTGCGCGCTGTATCCAAAATTGTATTCGCGCCAATTCCCTCCGCCCGTTTTTTCGTATTTTTGTTTTAATTCAGTAAATATTATTTCACCGAAACACTGAGTCTTCAAATAAATCGTAAATATCTTCACGATTTTAAAAATTCTTCAATGAAACTCCGATCGATATTTAATTTCGATTGATCCCATGCGCGTTGAATCTTTCGATTGATTTCTCCGTGTAACACTCAGCCAAAACTTTTTCGAATTATCAAATCGATCTTATATTCGATTACTTCAATGCGACAATGCAATAAATAAATAATAATCACACACAGTTTTTCAGCACTTCAATTAAAAATGAAAAGTTTCTTTATACAAAAAAAATTCAAAAAAATTTCTACAAAAGCTATTATTAAATATTTCTCGCCATCGCAGAACCGCGTGAGCGGAGTGTCAACTTTCGTCTGACTAGTCGTAAGTTCCGCGGGCTGTTTAGTGAGCGATCGCGCGCGCGAAAATCACTCGTGTGTTGTCTCCGAATGTCGCCGGCACATTGACTGACTCTCTGTCCGGCGTGTTGGCGATCTCTTCGTGAAGCGACGGGGTCTGACAGCCCCTCAATTTTTGGGTAGGAGATGGCGATGGCGAGGGACGTTTTGTTACGTTTGGCCGGAGGCTCGGGAGGGCAAAACAGATCGAGAGACGACTCGTCGTCGCGACTGGACCGGCGATATCGGTTCTGTGCCACCCGGTCCCGTCACTGCAACATTCCCCCGGGAGTCTGGGATATCCGTGTGGCCGTTTCCAGAATGCGTACACCAGAATATCCAACTCCGCGCACCATCGCAACACGTCCAGATCTCTGGTGTGTCTGATGACGCGAATACATCGCGCGCTCTGTACCGATCTCGCATAGTTTATCGTTATGCCGATGCCTTTTTAATTCGAATGAGAGAAGGTATAATATTATATCGTTTGTGGTGTGTGATAGTTACAACATATATATAAATATGTATATATACAATATCTACACGTATATACGATGAAGCTATCGCATTCGCGAAGCCCCAAGACTCGTTTTTATCGTTTCGTCGCGCGAACTCTTTCTCTCTCCCTCTCTCGGTTGAGGAACATACGCTTTATGAAAAAACAGATCTCGGGAGCAACCGGCGCGCAGCGTCCGACTAAATTATGGTGCCGTTGTGATATCGCGAATATAACCGCGGCGCGTTATCGAACAGTTCTTTTTTTTTTTTTTTAACTGTCCGTACGCGCACGACGTATGATACGCGAGTAACGGAGAACCTACGTATACCACTTTACGTGAAATTGGATACCGATCAACAAACTGAGTCAAGATGGACTTTCCATTTACGTATGTTAGAAACAAAAACACTCGGAGTTGGAAAAAATACCATTCGTCCACGCGGACGGTAGATGATGGTTTCGGTATAATCGGAGATTGCAAACGACGGTATATATCTCAGAATACGTTATTATCGTATTTATTAGTCAGTCGACCGTCTGTACTGTAATTTAGAGGTTTCTTTAAATAGATTATGTTTATCGTCTCGCCGACAACAGGGATTTTTTTTTTGGGAATTCACATCGTTTGTTTTTTTTGCATGAAAACTCGTCTACAATACAGATTTTCAAGTTTCGTCATTGTTACAGAATTTTTGCATTTTTTTTTAAATGGGTTATCGCTTTTATTTATTGGGGTTAAAAGTGTTTTTATTTCGATGGATTCTTTGAATTTTATTATTAGTCCTATTAGTAATATTATTTACCATCTCCTTAGTGTTAATAAAAAACGAAGTTATCGCGTGGATTTTCACAATTCCACGTGCGTTTTCACGCATTCGCGAGAAGTTAAAATTTATCTCTCACGTGTGACGTCGAGTATCGTATTTCATAGTAGTAAATTGTATCGACTCGCGAGATTATCGATAGAGTTCAATATTCCGTTCTCCTATTGCAGTACATTTCTATTTTTGGTCAGTGAAAAATCGCTAATTAATAGAACGATTAAAAATCGCAAAATCGTTGGTATAGTAAAAAATCATAAAACTTAGAGAAATCGTTAGCGATAGTCACAAATTTAATAGCAAAAAATATCTATACACATATTTACGATAGTTTTTTAGTGTTTCTATTATTTTTTTCTTATATATGAAAATCGGCATTCTCGTCGTTGTATAATAGATACGGTACCAAAAATCGGTAATTATAGGCGGCAACTCATGTATCGAGCGATTAGGCGTAGGCTCGCGCCTACAGGGAAAGACCAGGACAGACGCACCGAAATATATCGCTGCTCGTCTGTAAATCAAATTACAACCGATTACTTCGCGGTGTTTAATCTCGCGCGCGTTACGGGAAGCGGTCTAATCTCAATGGAGCATAAAACAGCTATTACAGATGGCCTGACGGGTGACAACACGTTGTAAATAATGTTCGCCACTCGTGCACACATTATCACATCTCTTCCTCACGCGTACGATAAACCTCTAACGGCTTTCTATTCCAATATACGTATCAATATACGATATACGCGCAACCTGCATCTTTTCACTCAATCGGTATACAAGTTCGTTATTTCATATATACGAGTTTTATCTATCTATCAGCTTTTGACGTTTCTTCCGACGTCTGTTTTGTCTTTTTAACGCAAAAACCGTGAAAAACGCTTGTCGGTTGATCTGTTCCTATGCTGGATGCTGCGAGGAGAGGAGGGGGAAGCGCGGGCGTCAAGAGCCGCTCATTCAAGAGGACCAAAGTAGCCGGTTGTGCGCGCGGGTACAATCGTGTCCTGTCGTGGAAAGATAAGATTATTTTCAAGGGCCACTCGACGAGACGCATCACTGTCGGCGAAATTGTAAAGGACGCGCCGGTTATTAGCGGTTTCGATATAAAGTTGTTGGAATAATTTCTTACGAAAAATACATCGCGGCAATTTGTTGAAACATCTTGAAATATTCTACAGATGAAAAAGAAAAAAAGAAACAGGAATTGTGATATCTTATTTCTCGTTCTTACCTTTCGATTAACGTCGAATGACGGTGCAGTATTTGTATCGCTGCCGATAGCTGCTCGCGTGTCGATATTCAATGCTTCGAGATTTCAAATGTATCGAACATTGCAAGGATCACACGCACTATATTTTTCGCGGGACTTGAGCATCGATCGATTTAGCGATTTTTTCGATTAAGATCGCCGATAATAAAACAATAACTTCGATCTCTGAGATTCGTTGATTTATTATAAACGAAAAAAAAACTAAAAATTCTAAAGTGCTATGGGAATTATTCTTATTAGAGGCGAAATTTGCTACTCAAATTTTAATTGAAAACAATTACGTTGAAACAACGTGTTTTTTTTTTCATACTAAATTGTAAAGATCTAAAGAAAGCTACCGAAGGAAAAAATATGATTTTTTAAACAAAAGCTGCAAATTATTTGCTGCTATCATTCGGAGTTGTTTTGGTATCCTTGTAATAAAGGATGCTGCACATTTTTGATTGATACGCGGCGTCAGTCGGATCGATCGTTAGCGCGCACACACCACCGCGGTATATATGCGATTAACGAGAGAAAGAACGAGGGGATCTTCGGGTCTGACGAGCCCATCAATTTCACTGCGATGGATTATCCCGGTGAAGACGAAACGGCTTCGGGGAAATACAGCGGCGGAGAGAAAGAGAGGATTGTCGAGGATGATCTCGAGTCACCTCTCGTCGAATCACGTACGATCGCGCGACTCTCCAGACAGTTCCGTGACTAATTGTCAAAGTATGGGGAAAAACTGACGAGTTGAGATCGCGCGGCTGCACGTCAGAGCGCGCGAAGTTATCGCTCGTGAAGGAAGTACCAACTGATACGGAACGTCCTGCTTATTCACAACGAACTCTAAACGTACGGCTCGCTGCGTACTGACAAAAATAAATGAAATGAAATAATAATTGACGATTATTATCGGATACCCTTGACATTTCATCGATCTATTTATGATTAATTTGATCATTTTTATTTAATCGATAAGAAATTTTGAGAAGAACGAGGCGTTACCGCGAATTAATAAGTGATAAACTCAATTTTGTTTATGACGAAATAAAAAGCACTGTTTCATTTTTATTTGCAAATTCAACGACATCGATGTTAATGAGGAATTTTTATAATCAATATTTCAGAAATTGTTCGATTACGAAGTCGACTCGGACGAGGAATGGGAAGAAGAGGAACCCGGCGAGTCTCTTCGAGGCTCCGATGATGAAAAAGACGAAGAAAATCCCGATGACGACGAGTACGATGTCGACAACGAGTTTATGGTTCCTCACGGGTAAGTTTCGCGTGAATAGTGTTATATAAAATTTCTATAGAAATATTGGAGGAAAGATTGAAAAAAAAAAATTTTTTTTTTTAGATATCTCTCCGATGAAGAAGCGCAAGCAGACGAAGACGAAGAAGATATGGTAAGTCTTTTATTGAAAAAAAAAACAAAAAAATTGCTCGTCATAAAAATATAATGAACGTAATTAACTACAATATTTTCTGTTTTAGTCACCGGAAACACAAAAGTTTAAGCTTAAAATTCTCGGTGAGGAATTCGAAGCTGAAAGAAAGACACAGACATCGAAAATAAAGCCGAAAGTTATCGGATGCATTTGGCAAGGACCAGTCAATTCATATCCCGAAAACAGTGAGTACATCTTTATTTCGACTACATGATTCACTAATTATATTCTTAAAAGTACATAAAAGATTTCGCATCTTCATTAACTGCTTGCAACATTTACTGATAAAAAATAATTTAGACAATTCATTCGCTGATTACAAAAATATTTTTTGTCACTTATGTATCATTTTATTTTGGTATTTCAGTACCCCAAAAATTGGTGGACTTTCTCATGGCTCGGCAGGCGTGGGTTCGTGAGACGCCGATAATGCTAGCGACACGAGCCGAAACAGAGAGTGCGAGCGCATCGGAGAATCCCGGTACCTTGGGCCCCAGTGAGGAAAAACGGGGTGCGAAAAAGACAAAAGTACCGGACGAAGCATTACCCGAATTAATTCGTCTAATTCACGGAAATTCTCACGGTCGAGGTTTTCTCATAAAAGAATTCATCACATTCTGGAATCGCAAGAATCGGGGCAACGATCGTCCACTATCGAAATCGAGCGTTAACAAGAAAATTTGCGAATTAGCGCGACATATGGCTTGTCCAGAGGAAGGCCCGATGCACCTGAAAGCATGTTGGTACGTTCCGGAAGAGACGAGAAAAGCTTATCTCGGCGATGAGGAATTGACGTTACCGAATCGTTGGAAGTACGCGCTAACGCCAAAGCGCAAAACTTTGTCGGAAGCGCCGGAAGTGATCGAAAAACCGGAAAAAGAAGAAAAAGAGAAGGAGAAGAAGAACGAGCCATTGATTACGCAGTACACGAAAAAAATAACGCAGGAGGAAATGAAGAAACAATTGACGGTAAAACCGTTGCAAATTCCAAGCCCGCGAGCTTCGAGTTCCTCCCAATCCAAGCCTCCCAAACGTGCGACACTGATATCCGTTGGTCGAGGTGAGCAATTTCCAAAATCATCGATTATAAACGCATTTTCAAAAATTCCTAATACAGTAGCATCAAAACCTTGCGGTAGTTCGACCACGTCGCCCGCGACGATCGTTAAAAGTTCGGAAACTACGCCGATGGTTATCGATCTCGATTCTGACACCAGTAATGACATCGACGCCGACACGACGGAAAATTCTACGACAAAATGAATCTCGTTTTTCTCTGAATCATTGAGCGATAGAAAAACGAAAATTGCATTCTAATCGCGTGAGAGAATCGCATTTTTCATTTGTTCTTTTTTATTAATCGATGAAAAATTAATCGCCAGCGATCTTATCGTGCGCGACAGAGTTGAGTTAACTGAATTACGGGTGTCGACCTTCGGAATGGTCGAATGATACTCCTTCCCCGGGATTTTTGTTGCTCGTATTCCTGTTCCTCGGCAGTCGCTTAAGACTGACGCATCTTATTGTCCCAATTAGCAAGTGGGATCCACCGAAAGTTATTCGTTGTCCGTTTCGTTTTTTTCTCTCCCTCCCTCTCTCTTTCTTTCTCTCTCTCATTAAATATATGTTATACTCTATTATAAGTTTATACAATACTTTTCGTTATTTTAACGTCGATGGAAACGATGGAGCGAAGAGGCCTCGTTTTTCATCGTATTCTTTATAGATGGCTTTATACTATCGCGGGCTTTAATACAGTTGAAATGTCCAAACGGACGTAGATACGTATACGCGTTCAAATCGCGTGCGCTCTTTTGTGATACCCATTCACTCGTGGCCTTGAAACGTAAATGTCGGTGGTAACGTCGATTCCGATTAATTAATCATTCTAATCGACAGAAAAGATAATCAATACGCAATAAAAGAAAAGGAAGAAACAGCGACGAAAAAAAAATGTTCAGCTAAAATAAAACTAAAGTATGAGTTATTATCGTCATGGAAAAAAAAAGTAGTTAAACGACGATTAACGTAAACACGACGGTTTTTATGTTAACTAGTAAACCCCAAGTGCCTAATAAACAAAAAGAAAAAAAGAAAAAAATTATATAAGACTTCGATTGAGTAATATGTTGCATATAAATCTATGAAATTACATTCATTTAAACATTTTAATAATCGTCGATGCATTTAATTTTTACCTTAATTAATTTACCGTAATCCTTGATCCATTCTTCTAATTTCAAACGCACTTTCACTCGGTTTCTCTAATCTTCTTTCTTTAACTGAAACTCATCAATCCTAAACTAATTTTCCTTCAATTTAAATTACACACAATACCGCACTAACGTAAATAAACATTGTCTTGAAATAAAATGTATCAGGTAAATTAAAGAGCAGATTTCCTTCGATAAACGACGTTGGTTGGCTGGTTAGCCATATATAGTAAATTATTTCCGCGAAATTTCGGTAATTTTACAGTTGTTTTACTTTGTTTGTCATTATACAACTTTTACAAGTTTACGACAACTATAAATTATTCGCGTTTTCTCGATAATAATACATCTTAGAATCTATTGCGGATCTACGGAAGGTCCGCGCATCGACAAATTTTACGCAATTGTATCCGTGACGAAATTCCACGCTATCAAAATTCACATGGCGCGTACTATCCACTGCCAGCCAACAGCGATTGTCGTAATTCTCCAATTACAAATCCATAAAGATAAACGTAAGCGATTTGCATTCGTTGGTTAAGTTGTGTGCTCCGCATGCCGCAGCAAACAGTCATAGAATTTTGTAGCCTCTACTGTAAAATCGACTTTCCCGTTAGCAGTAAAAATTGCGTTCCAGCAGAATTCTATTCGTACACCGGAGACATTCGCGGCGTTTAATTGCTCGTGAAGAATTGTCTTCCTCTCAATTCCAATGAAAGAATATATCGAAATTCGAACCACAAAGAAAAATTGCGTTGTAAACAGCCATTTCCGCCGTAGAAAACGTAAAAATTATGAAATCCAATTTTTACCTTCAGTTTGTTTTGCATCTTAACTTTGATTAACAATATACAAACGCTCAGCTAATCGTATACTATAACTGATAATTTGAAGACAAACTATTTTAACACTATGACCTCAAATTTTTTATTTTTACTGGACAATCCGTTAGTAAATCTTAACTAATGTATGTGCCCCTCAAACAAATACTGCGACTCGTGGAAGTCTTAGCTATCGCCAATGGCGAAAAAAAAAACAATTATTGTTAGTCAAGCGAATAGAATTGATTACTGGATAGTCAATAACTATTGGATGACCAACAACTGTGCCATTTACGATCTCTCGTATGTACATATGTACCGAGAGTTCGTAGAGAAAATGGTAGCCAATGGCGTTGGCTCGGCGTCGCTGCTACAGTATTGAACGTCTCCTACGCCTGGGTCCAGAGAGATCTTTCTCTCCCTCTCTTGGCTTTTCCTTCGTCTGCGTCTCTCCCACCGGCAATGGCCCTCTAGTCGTGTCGTTCCTGTCCTCCTCACCATCGCACTGTCCTCCTCATTCCCGTCTCTACTTTACTCTTCCAGCGCTGCTATGCCACTCCGGACCTCGTGACCTGACGACGTCCTCCACTCCCTCCAGCATCCAGTCGACGGCAGAGCCGTCCACCCTCTCCACCCTCCACTCTCTTCTTCTTCTTCTTCTTCTTCTCGCTATCCTTCCGCTGCGTTCGTAGATCCCAGTCATCGGTGCCCGGTAAAGGAGCTCCAAGAGTAACATTGCCTTCGCTCTCATTCTCTCCACTCAGCTCCCTCCGTATATATACATGTATTCTTCCTTTTGCTTCTTCAGACTCTTTCACTACCCCGACATTCTACCCTCTCTGGATGTATATCCCAGTTTTTCCGACGGGCGAACCCCAACGCCGGCAGAAATCTCAGACGCAATGACCCGTAAGAGGGCGATGTTGCTGAGGATTATATACAATTATATTATATATTTATATACAATTAAATATACGCCATTTTTAATAATGCAAATTATTAATTGTTGTGATAAGATGTCCCTAGCGATTAGAAATATTGCAATCGTTTTATTTGTCGATAAATCGGGAAATTCAGTTGATAAACATATCAATCAATTAATCGATTTATCATTTTTTTTATAGACATTGAAGCAATACCTATAATTCGAAATTAATTGATTAGTTTCTTAAGGATCGTCGATCAATTCAAAATTTTCTGCAGATGATCCTAAAAACATTTTAGAAAAATTATTAAAGATTTTTAGAAAAATGATTAAACTATAGTGAAAGAGATTTCTAGTGCTTGAAATTGATAAACAAAAATTGATTACATTCTTTTATTTTCTGCAAATGAGTTACTTCTTTCTCTCTCGCGGTTTACGAAGGGTTTATATTATTTCGGTCTTTAATACCGTTTGCCGCATCGTTTTTCTAATTTTGTCTTTCATTTGTCGTGAAAATTATTCAATTCATTCCTCAATGGATATATCGTTACCCTCACCTTTACTCCCGTTGTAAAAATCTCGAAGATCGACGTATGGATCGCTATTAAATTTCCATCCCCGTAAATCCATGCCTCGGCAATTGGTGTGAACCAATGAACGTTTCGAATCGTCTCATTAATATTAAAAAGACACACGCCGAGCTATGGGGCTATGGAAGGTTCTCGTAGGCCAAGAGAGCGCGTACCGGCGATCAGGTTCGTTCGCGCAAAGTGAAGGAGAAAGAGATTGACGGGATCGAATAAGAGGGAGCGAGAGAAGTTGATTGGGGGGCGCAGAGCCACAGCGGAAGCCGAAGGCCTCAGGGCAAAGGTGAAGGAGGTGAGGCGGTACGAGAGAGAGAACGGCATAGAACGATAGAAAAGGATAGATAATGACGAAGCTATCCAAGGCGAGAGGACGGCGGAGAGAGATCGTACGAGAGACAGAGAGCAGGACGAACAGAGGGATACTTAATTGAATACTTGGACTACGATTGATGCAGGCTGTGCCGGTAGCCGCAGTACAGAAATGGCGCGGGCGCGCGCGCGGGTATCACGTACGCAGCCGAAGGGTTTAACGATAATCGACGTAATGCCTAAGCCTTTACGGTCAATTATGTCAGTATCCAAATACGCGTCATTACCAATACCGCGCCAATGCAATACTCGCAGTCGTGATAATCGCACACACGCGCAGAGTCGTACCGGAGCCGTAAATCCACGCAATTGCAGCGAATGTATATCATAGAATAAAACTCCTTGCATACATTTCGATGCGAACTCGGAGAGCCACAGCTGCGCCAAAGCTTCCGGATATCTAATACCTCGTGTAATACCTACCTATCATATATTTTTTTCGAGAATCCGATGCACGAAGTGAATGCTACAGAGCCCGAGGCTTTTAAACGTGTAGACACCTGTGCGCGGAGATAGATGCAGAACCGACACTCTCGTAGCTTTCTACTTCGGAGAGACAGAAATAGAGGTCAAGTTTGTATTTTTTTAGTTTATCAACGAAATTTTTTTTATTAATTTTGAAAATAGTCGAAAGGAGAAAATTTCGATGAGTTCGTTTTTAGAAGGTCAATCGATAGGGGATTGGAAAATATATGAATTATAAATTTTGAATGATTCCAACAGATAGAATTTGAATAAAACGTCTTTATTTTTTTACTTATTTTTTTTCGCTTGGATAAGTATTTGTATCCCATATCGATTTTAAATCGATTTAGTTTTATAGTCTTCGGAAATACACTTCGAGAATTAGTGTCATTTTAATAGCCACTCGGACGGCCATCGAATGACGAGTAAATTTTTTTTCTGACTCGATTGACTTGTTCTCATGGTGAAAAAAAAAAGAAAAGAGGAAAAAAAAAGAAAATTTACAACGCATAAGTGTTGTACATAAGACGTAAAGCTTCGGAGTTCTCTCGGTGCAGCTGCTGGATCTTATGCTAATCCCGCCCCCGAGCCTATCTCATCCGCCGGCACACGGAGGCAACGAGAAAATACGCATGAAAAAGTTGCTCGTTACACGAGACTGGCGTCCATAAATCTCTCTTCTAAGCTCAATCTGTTCGCCGACACCCACCCATAGTAAGAGAGCAGCAACACCGGTATATATAGATCCCCTTTGCGAACCCTCAACGCTATACTCTCGCGGGTACGCAAACCCCCGTTACACCTCTCAGCCTCTTCAGCAGCAGCATCGGCTCCGAAAGGAAAACTGCCTGGAAAGCGGCAGGTGTGCATTTTCATAATTCCCCCCCGCAATCTTTTTTCCTAAAAATTTAAATAAAAAAAATGTAAATACATGTTTTTTTATTTTCATCGGGACGCTTAACAAAACGCAATAATAATCTCGGCACTTAATTATTCCCGCAATATCTATTCCGATCTTTCCGACCTCTAATCTTCGTCCAAATTTTTACCCTGTCGTGAGATGCGGATAGAGTACAACAAAAAAACCTCCCGAAAGAACAACGATACATCTCCGCGAAAAAAAAGGATCTCGTGACGTGAGGAAATTTCCTGTCTTGTCAGTTCGCGTCGTCTCACGATATAGAATCATTCCGTGGTAACTTCCACTACTGTAATTTCTTTCATTCAGTGAGACTCTTTGATCGCGTGGCCGGGCATAGGGTTCAACGACGAGTTCAGATTCATTTTCATTCCATAATAAATACGCCTTTGTGAAAGAGCCTCCGAAAATTACGTTTGGCACATCTCGGTATAAACGATGGGGTCCCCTTTCGCGCACGAGTATAATTGCACGGGAATTAAGGAATTGGGCAGAGAGAAGAAGTTTAAAGAAAGAAAAAAAGGGACCAGCAGAAGAAGAGGAAGAATAAAGAGTCGAGGTCGCGACGAGAGTATATACACGTCGACTAGAATGCCTGAGCTGTTGGCTCTTCGCCGAGATATCTCGCGGCGTGAGAACGAGAGATCCTGGACTTTAGGTTGTTTCGCGCTGCTGGTGTGTTGTTAGTTGCGTGAAATCCCAAATGTAGATATAACTCCCCGTGTTGGGCCCGGGACCCTCCGCGATTTTGCGAGGGACATTTTGTTGAAGAAACCTCGCGCGCGCCCGTGAACGAGAAGGAATCCCAGCGGGATCTATACAGCGTCCAGCATCCACCAGGGTCCACATAAGAGCGAAGACCCTGGAGATGAGTCCGGCACGCCATCGCCGGGACACGCTATTGGCCCTTGGGACTTGCAATATACGAACCTCGATTCTTTATCTCCTTCTACTCTTCGCTCTTACCGTTCTTCACCTTCTCCCTCGTCGATGCGCCTTCCTCTTCTTCTTCCTTCTTCGCCGCCGTAGCCATATCCCAGGCGCGTCCGGATCACCGACGGAAATTACGCTGAATCTCCGCGGAGAGCCTTCGCTTGTCAGCGAAGATTACTATACCGGTGGATGCTGTTTCTCTTTTTCTTTCTTTACCCTATACGCCGTGCACACGAGCGCGCGGGGTAGAAGAGTGAGATCACCGTTACGGATCTTTCGGACTTATCAAGTAGGGCGGTTTACACACCAATTGGTCAGCTTCTCGAGGATTCTGGCGTGAGAACCAGGTGCAGCGATATTTCGCAAATACTTTTTTTTTCTTTTGGTTACCAATACTTTTTTTTCTTTAGGATAAAGGTAAACGTTAATAAACGGGTGTAATGAGGAGTATTAATTTTTTAATGTTATCAATTAAATATTCGATTCTTGAGTGATTAAGACATCGATTTTTGGTGATATTTTGATATTAATTTTTTTTTTTAATATTAAATTACAAACTTTTTTATTATATCATTTTTCTACAATATTCATATCACTATATAATGAATATTAATATTTTCGTAAAATTGATATTGAAATTGCGGTGAAAGCAGACGCGCGAAGGACTGCTATAATTTCTGTTCATTTTCGAGAGATTATGCCACTGCCTACGGCGAGAGAAAAGGGTTCAATTTTACGTAAATATTTCCTTCCGGAAACAATTTTTAACATGTCGCTGTTGTGGACAGAGATAGTTGGACAAAAGTATAATGTCGACGACGGTCTCGGTATGTTTTTAGGGGTTTCTTCGCGGTTTATATAGAATGAAAAGGAAGCGTAATTTGATAACTCGCAAATTGATGCTTCCGGAAACATACATATATATTTTAAGCGAGTAGGGATCATATTTCTCGACAGAGAATATGTGACTCGTATGATTTGTGGCCGCAGATCACGATAGGAAACGCGCTGTTAAAGGCTGAGCCTTTTTTCAAAGTTTCCCCGCGAACTGTGGCACGTAAAACACGTGTATCCCAAAAATGTATTTTTTTTTTTTTTTTTCAAATCATCACCCATTTCCTCATAGCGTAAAAAAAAAAATCGCTAAAGAAAATTCTTTCCTAAAAAGTGCTGTCAAAAGTGCGAACTATATTTGTCAGAAAGAAATTCGCCGTTATCGCGAAAGGAGAAGACTACTCAATACAAACTTTCCCTTCCACCCTTTCGAAAAATCCCTAATAGAATCTATCAAGCAACTCTTCCGGCATCTTTCATCAATCGTCTCGCGGAAAAAAAGGCATCAACCCCGTGACAACGTCATCGCGAGTGAGTCGCTCGTGAGGGAAGGCGCGAATAAATAAGTGGCGAGGGCTCGAGATATATATATTATATTAAACTGCCTCTCTCATCCCTCCCCCACGGGGAATTGTGCCAAATCTTTTTCGGTAGCCGACAGACAGTAGAAGACTTTGCTCTCCTTCCGGAATTCTCTGCTCTCTTTCCTCCGCACACATATATAAGGTATCTCGTGATGAATACACACGCATACATAGAAATCGCACGAGTATATAGTAAGCGTAAAGGATAGGAAAGCGTATCTATATAAGTATGGATAGGCGAGGGAAAGAGAGATGGGTTTTTCCAGCGTAGCGTTATATACAATGCAGATGGAGCGTGTGGGATGGCCGGAGGCGTGGGGGGCCCATTATGGAGATGGATCTTCCTTCGAATAAAGGTAACGTCGCTGGTCTCGTCCGATGGTGTTGGTTGAGAATGTAGCGGGGGTAGTTTCAAGTGGCGGCACACGGGGTGCGATAGGCAACGAGGGAGGGAATATATACATATATATATAGTATATATTATACGTATATATAGTAGAGTACGAAGCCGAGAGAAAGACGAAGAGAAAGCAAGTGATCGAAAGGGAGGAATGGCAAGCGGTGGTACGATGGGTAGTTCGTGGTAATATATCACCTCCTTGTCGTCCGTGAGACGCAAGTAAGCCTGTCGGCCAGTGCCCACCTCCAAGCACGAGTTTTCTCTCTTTCCCTCTCCCTCCCTCTCTATCTATCTCTTTCTATATACTCGCTGATGCCGCCACCAGCATCGTCTCACCCTCCCTTCTTCGTCCTTCTGCTTCCTTCACCTTCTCCTCGTTCGCGTCCTCCGGAGGTTACAGGCCGAGAATCGATAGCTACGTGAGCAGCGTCTACTGCTGGCTACAGATAGAAAGCTAAAGGGGTTTTTGGAAGAGGAAGAGAGACTCGGATTCGTTCACCGAACCACCCCCTTTGCTTGCGATAACGAACATCCAGACTATAGCGGATTATAATTAAACGTCTTTTCACATTAGTTCTTCGCGGCAGAGATCTCACATCGCGATCTTTTTTTTTATGGTTATCCATGGAAAGTCATAAAAAAAACTTCACGGTTACGATTTTTTGAAAAAAAAAAAAAAATCTATATGAAAGGACTTTATGTATCTGTAAATTTGGATTAATAGTTCGAGTTTGCGGACCTTATGAAAGGACAGTAGGATTAGTCAATCTGCGAGTTTTAAACTGTTTGTTTGGTACCGAAATGGGGTTGGAAATGTAGGGGTTGCAAGTCGATGATGTCTGTGTAATTCATTATTAAAAATTAGGAGTAAAATTGTACATAGAAGCGGTCGACATCAACTCCAATCACAATATTTCACGAAGTATTGAATAACTTCGAAGGAATTATCAGTCTACGATATTTTTTTCTTAATTACGCGAATAGCGATTCCATTGAAAGGGAGTTTTCAAATTTCCATGAATCGCGAGATAAAATCACGGAAAGCAGCAAAATTGTGAAAGCTACTCGACTTTTGCATCACTACAGCGATTGGTGCTTTCGCCCCGAGATGCTGCCGGTCTCTTTCTCCCGGTTACTTTCGTAGGCAAAAATATCTCCTTCGTAGAAGCGAACGGTGGTTTAATCAACAAAAAGTGAAGCGAACACAGAACAAGGGTAGCGCTACAGTATTCTCGGGCTTTCCGCAGAGCCGAAGCTTCGCTCGGGGGTTGAGACCAAGAAACGTGGAAGAGACGAAGGAGGAGAAGAAGGAGGTTGTAGAACCGCGGATCGATGTGTCGCCGCGTTGTCCAGCGGTCGCGAGGCGCTTGCGCGCTTTGTCGTTTCTCCTGCTTGTCTCCACGGTTATGTACCTTTGGGATATATCACTGTATCTATGTGCAACAATAGTACGTATAGATAGAAACAGGTATCGAGCAGTACAAGAGGAGCTCAGCTCTGATTCGTCGAAACGCTCGGAACGACAGGGTTCTCTCGATTTGTCACACAGACGAGAGGGAACCTCCCTCCGAGTCGTTGTCGCAGCCGTGTCACCAACCGGCGAGCGGCTACCCTCTTCTGTGTATACATGGAAGAGGGTGGATTGGGAACAGTTTGGCGACACGAGACCCTGCGCTACGCGCACCTGCCCCCGAGTCGCCGCCCTTTTCACTGTGTCGCGTGGGTGGAGCGCTCGGTTATACAACATCGCGGAAAGATTTCATGTGTCCCTGTTTCGTGCAATAAATGTACAAGAAAATAGCTAACTCGGAGCGGAATATAAAATTTTTTTTTTCTATATATCGCTATTTTACAACAGAGTTTTCGTCGGCTTCGCGATTACATTGTATATTAGCGAAGGAATATTTCACATTTCCTGGTTCGTGTGATAAGAATACCGGAAATAGGTAACTGGTAAAGCGATTCAATTATTTATTACGTAGAGTCAATTTTTCGAGTTGAAATATTCGGCTCGCTGTGGGGAAGTGAATTAATTCCGAGATTTGACGTTGAGGAAATATCAAAGGTCGGGATTTGAATTTTTAAATATTAGCAGTGAGCCGCAAGAGTTATTACGCTCTGTTTTGTTTAGTTGCAGACGTTTCGTCGCAGATTTTGCATCTCTTATGATACTAAGCAGCATTGTTCTAAGGAATTCTCTGTTCAATAAGCAGCTCTCGATCTGATTATACAGAAGTCTTCCACTCTGTTGATGTGTTTAGTGCAGTTTGTCTAATTGCATAAAGTTTAATCCTTTGGAAAACGGGAATCCATTCATATCGGACCTGTTTCGGGGAGCTATTTCATGTGGTTAACATTTTTTGAGATTTTCGTCGAGATTTTTTTTTTTACTTTTATGTTTAATTAAAAAAAAAAAAAATTCTGTTGACTCCAAAAGGAAAAATACTACATATATCTCATTCGATTAAAGATTTTTCTCGTCTAATTATTGCTAATTGAAATTTAAACTAAAAAAAAAACTATTGCGACTTTTATAGTCACAAAGATTATATTATCGTTTTATTTGAAAATCTGGAATAGTAAAATTCATGACGATTTTTTTCGGTCGAGTTGTGTCTTTTTTCGTGATTTTTTTTGCTTTTGGACAAATTTCCTCTCGACGCGACATTTTTAACGATCCGCCCACCATCCCTCCGGTATCGCGGTGAGTGGCACACAGGTGGAGGGTGGAGCACTCGTCGAGATGAGTTTCCAGAAGGTTTGTGACGAGGTCGACAGCAAAGTAGGAGGTATACACGAGAGGGGTACACACTCTCTCGGAGCGCGAGAAGGAGAGAATCGAGAGTTGCCACTCGCGACTCGAGTCGCTTATCCCCGTCTCGCACTCGAGCGCGAACTGCTGTCCTCCTCGAGTCCGGAATGTCGTTTCTCGTCGTAGCCGCGGGGGAACGAGTCCCTGCGACAACGCCGATTGGTCGTTGACGGGGACAGGGGCGTGGTCAACCTCCATCGCTGTCGAGTTCTCGATAATTGCAGCCGTATCTCTCGCGGATACCAATGCAGCCTTCGCGGTATTCCTGGGAATCGAGGTGCGTGGGAGTTTCACTCCCCTTTTTACATTGGTAGCAGCGAAAGAAATTTACGACACGACATCTTCTGATTACAATTTTTTTTGCTGAAATTATTTTTTCACGAACTTCGAGATATATATATCTTACTTTTCCATTTTTTTTAATATTGCGAAATAATTGCACTTTACGACGATTTAATCTTTTGGAGCAAAAAATATTATTTTCTTATGGAAAAACATTACTTTTTTTTTAATACATTTTCGAACGAATGTATCACTTCAATACGATTTTTTTTAGATTTTCAGAACTAAAATTACGTTGAACTAAAGTTATACAAAGTATTCCGCTCTCTCGGACCCTCCGCGCAGATTACGAGAAAATCAATCATTTCGTATCGTCTTAAACTCTGCATGCCGGATGCCACTTTGCCACTAATTTCCCATGTCGAATCAGCGAAGTTTCAAAAATTACTCCAAAATCTCTATTCAACAAAAGAAATTCCTAAAAAATCCGACCGCAAAACTCAGTGGGTGATCCGACGAGTTAACTGCAACCCGTTTAGAATGCAGCGATGTAGATGTGTATAAACATCTCTAATAACGAGAAGAGCGATGCGCGTGTTGGTGAAACGTCACGAAAGTGGCAGCGAAGAAGCACCGTAAAGTGTTTTGCTAGCGCCGTACACATTACAAGCTTTACATTTACATTTTACCCATTAATACGGTAATAACAACGGGTGATAAAGTCGTCAATTCTTTTTATGGCGTTAATAAATTCTACAAACATTGTTCTCGCTAGAATTTTGTCGCAAAAATTAATCTTCGCGATGTAAAAAAATTGCGAATTTGCCTTATCACTCCGATGTAAACAAAGCGATAATGAATTTAACTCAGCAGTATCTCAAAGCCGTAATTTCGCATATCTCTTCGTCCTTTCGGAGCCGAAATAATTCGTTTTCAACCCTTTAAGATTTTTTACCTGCAATTAAAAAAGAACAGACATTCCGGTTGACATAAAAAATAAGTCTCAACGAAGTATTCTTCAGTATGAAAACCATAGCGATTCAATAGAAACGTTGACGTGGATTCACGCAATTTCATCTTTTCTCCGATAATAAAATACACAACGATTGTTAATATCGTCCAATCGTCTACATCATCGATAATTATCTTGCAACAATATTCTTCAAAGGAATAAAAGAGGAATGAGAGGAAACGAGCGAAGGGAGAGAAAGAGAGAGTCCATAGGTCTGGGAGGAGCTGAAAATACTCTCACGGCGTGTTTTGCGCGGCAGCGATAGTAGTATTCGCCGAGAGGGGCCCCTGTCGTGTTGCCGGATAATTGGGACACCGTGTATTATCGCTTGCGTGCCATACGCGCGCACCGCGCTTGGTTGGGGTACAGTGTGTGATTGGATAGGCGGAGATGGGTCGCGCGAGATAGCTGACCCTAACTAAGGTGGTATATAGGTATCCACCGACATACATATATATATATATATATACGCGTTATAAACACGAGGTGTATATACCGAGAGACAGAAACCGCACGTAGATATATATACCAAAGGTGGACGAGAGAGTGAAGGAAGGATTGCACTCGCACTCGCGCGGGGGGAGAGAGAGATGGATGGTATATATCTCCGAGGACCATCTTCTCCATCTGCGGCAGCGTTACCTATCTACGTCATGCTTGATGCATGGCGTGGGCGTTCCTGCGTTCGTAGCATCCAGTGGTTCTCATTTAATTATAGTGCAACTACGTCGGGTCCTCCATCGGAAAGAATTTCTCGTCGTTTCAGCGTTCGACACACTCGTATACTTGACGAAATTTCCCAATGCAACATTATATCTTCCGTTATAAATACGTAGAAATCGCAATTTGCGTATCTCTACACTTGGAGATAGTATTGAGTATTGAGTTTGAAATTACGAGAAATATGCTGAGATTTGTTCCCCTCCCGCGACACAGCGTATCGGCATTCTTTCGCTCTTAAGTTCCACGGGTTTTGCACGCGTCGCGTGTGTTTTATCCGCGTATATACACACTGTGGGAGATTCCGAGTCGTGGAATGCGGAAAAAAAAAAAACGAAAAAAAAATTGGCATTCGACCGATGTATGTTTTCATGATACTTTGCATGCGTTGGGACGAGAGCAGGAAGAAAATTACGCAGAAATTCTCACACGGGAACGTGATGAGAGATTTTTTTTTTTCTTTTATTTCTCTCTTTTTTTTTGTTGTTTTACTCTCTAGTATACGTATTATATATATCGTGCACGCGCCCCATGTTGTATATATTTTTCCGTGAGAATTAAAAGAATTGTGTTGAGGTATATAGCGATGAGCACAAAAGGCGACACGCCCGATTATAAATCACGATGTTTGGCGGGTCGGCCTTTGACGAGGTTTCTCGACTCGAGTTTACGCGCGTAGAGGATATTGCTACAGCTTCGACGAAGTTCCATCGATGAGTTCGCTTTTATATATACATATACACGTGCGTGTAGTCACGTGTATACAGAGTTTGGTGGTTGTTGTTGTACGGTGGTGGAGGCGCGCGGGGTGGTTGCTCGTCTTCACCGCAACCGACCCACGACGACCCCGTGGAACTTCGTCCCTCGGCGAGAGAGAGAGGGAGAGAGGCTGCGCTCACGCACCTCTCGCACTCACGCACGAAGCGTCCCGAAAGCAGGGGTGGAGCGCGTCCTCATTAACGGGTTATTAATAGCTTACCGGGATTATATTAATGACAAAGGCATCTGGTTCTCGCTCACGTGTATACTATATGCTTCGTGTATTATCCTGCGGGATTATACGGCCTATGGTATTATTATGCAGCTCTGGTTATTGTTGAAGAGAAAAAACCGATTTTCCTTTAACCATTTTCTGCGCATTCTCCAATTAATCCTTTCGGAAAGGAGGCGTGAAAATGATTTCGATGCTGTAATACGATGAACAATGATATTTTATTTTTTCTAACAATTGTTGGAAAAGGTAAAATAATTTTTTTTATTAAATACAATTTTTAAATTTTTTCATACGTAGAATCGATTTTTTTTAAATCGATGTATGGAAGATGGAAGACGTTCGCAAAAAAAAAAAATTGTCATCTCGCTGTTCAAAGAAAATTTTACCTAATACACGCCGATGAGTAAAACAATCTGGTAATTTATGTTTTCAGAGCCATTAATGACCCGTAAAAAAATGGTTGAATGGCTAATGATAGACTCTCGCAATCGGAAATTAATTGATGGAAATAGCAATTGTATTTTTATTTTTTTTTTATGCGGTTGAATGTCCTCGAATATCGGTGACTCTTTTTGCTCGACTAATCGATCTTCAGCGGTAGATGATTCGTTATAAATTTGAGAAAAATGTACGACAGTGAGTCAGAGACGATATTCAGTAGCGTATCAGAGTTGTATACCGCTCGTGATATAATGACCGCAAGAGTCGTCGGTCTCCCTTAATTTAGAAGGCATTCAGTACGACACAAAGCTCTGCCGGTAGCTCATATGTCATCGTCGCGAGACTCCAATAGGACTCGATGCCGCGCGCAAGCGAACAGAACATTCGTGCCGCGTGATAGCAAAGATTTCAAGGAGCGCCGGTAGAGTCATTTATGCTGTTGCTAGAGCTCTTCGCTTCTTCGTGGTGTATATCGCGGAACAAGAGAGGCTTAACGGCGGTAAGCGATCGCTAATTGACGTTAGTACGAGACCGCGATCGCGTTTGCCGCGTGTGTGTGGTCCTGCCGACGTCGTTAACTCGTTCGTCGTCGTCGTCCTTCGCGATCGCCATTAAGCGAAACCTGTACATCATAACGTAACTCTCTTTCATCGCGAAAATATCTCCGCACGAAATCGATTATTTCATAAAGTACATTTCATTTTTTTACCCCCCGTAACAATAATACTGTATGCAAGGGGTTAAAATAATCGAAACTTTCCAACAATTATAATTTTTTGATATTTTTTTTCGATTCTTCGTAGTAATAATATCGTCGTCACGATTACGAGGAGAGCGATGTTGAATGAGAAATTAAATACGCGAAGGAAAAAATTAAAAAATTAATATAGGAAGATGAATAAAATAAACGGAAGGATGGAACTACATTTACAGTGTAAATGAGCTTAAAGTCTTTCCGTTTTTTATTCCATAATTCGCATTTTTTCGGGAAAAATGTTGACCCCATTACAATCTGAAGTTTTTACAACGAATAGCAATTATTTTTTTAATTTATGTTCGATAATCCATTTTTTTTTGGACGTACATTTTTTTTGTAATTCAACGAAAAGCTCGGAGGCCTTTGACTCCGCGGAACCTTGCGAGACAGTGCAGCTGGTCCCTGTATACTCTGTGCTATATGTGCCTCCGAGATTCGAGTCTGGCGCTAGTCTAGGAGAGGGAAAGAAAGAGAGAGAGATTGCGAGTTGTCCGAATCTATGCGTAGCGTGTTATTATTTTTTATGGCCGGGTGCTGCCGGTTGTAGCCGTACAACAACAGGCAACCATACCGATGCTTCTGCGGCTTTTGCCGGTGTATATTAGGAACTCGCCGCGAGTAATTTGGCGTTTAGCGATATAAACGTTTGTCTGTGATCGCTCGGGACGCATCTACTATAATCTTTGCCTTTCTGCGGAGAGAGAGAAAGAGAGAAAAAGAGCTGAAAGACCGCAGCGCGGCGATCTCTCGGTCAGCAAATTCGTGTGGCCAGTCGAAGGGAAACATGCAACCCGACTTAGCTCCGCGATGAGGAACGAAACAACACAGCAGCAAAAGCAAAAGTAGAAAAATGCAGCTGCCGTGCCGAGAGCAACTATTTCCTCTCTCCGTTGGTCCAGGAACGATCTTCCGCTCGCGGACGCGCCGTTTCTCGCTCCGAAACCGTTTTCTTCAGCTATACACTAATATATAACTACCTATTCATTTTTGTTTCAATGCGCCCACCCAATATTCTGTGTGTGGCAAACTGCGAACACTCCCCATTCAGAAACCTTTCGCTCCCTTTGATGACTGGTGGGAAGCTCCGATTTTAAAATCCTTCGAACTTCTTGTTTTTATCTTCGGTAAACCTATTTTTTTACTGCACCTCCGTTTAGGATGTGACCGAAGCGCTACGCGAAAACTCTTCGTTTATCGACGTTACCATTTTTTTTTTGTTTTCCGAACGAAATTACTGTTATATTATTTTCAATGAACACAGATAAAACTTTCCATTAAACAACTATCGGATGCGGAAATTAGTGTCCCGAACGTTTATTTACTTTTATTTTTCGATGCTTCGTTTTCTCACGATTTTTTTTTTTTTTTCTACTTCGCGACTCGCCGATTGTCAATTTGCGGCGCCATAATTTAATGTAACCGACGACCGATTCTCGAAACCGAAGTAAAATCGCAGTAGTATCGCGGCCAATTCCAATCATACTGGCGATGCTTCTTGCACAGTTGATCTCGTCTTTCGTCCGGAGCACGTAAGATACGTGACTTCCGGTTGATCCCGAGCGCACATATAGCAGCAGAGAATACGGCGGGAGCATCTCACTCGTCGACAAGTTCCGGCCCACGTACGGTATACGTACTACTACCTCGTATAATAGCCCGGTACCAATAAGGCCCCGCGCTCGTTCGGCGCGGGTACGTACTATCTCTCTCGTGGTACTCGACGCGCCATCAGCTTGCTTCTGCTTTGCCGCTGATGCAGTTGCACCGCGCGTCGATCGGAGTGCAACGCTGGCACAGGTAGTTACGTGCGAACGTATATACGGGAGATCCCGCGCGCACCACCTCTGCCCCACCGTTCCACCACACAGACACATCGGCTCGCGCGTAAGTGCAACCGAGAACCCTTTTTGTTGCTTCTTCTGCTCGTGATTACTACTGGGATACCGAGCCACGAAGAGGCCAGACAGAGACCGAGAGATATATGGCGAAGAGAGAACAAAGTAATAAGAACGTCGAGTAAGGGATCGCGAGCGTTGAGCGAAAAGAGAGAATAAGCAAGAGTAACGCAGATACGCAGACGAACGCATCGCGTTCTAAGACCAGAAGAACCTTCGTATCTTCGGATTTACTGTGAAGGGAAATGGAATTCGAAAATGAGTTCAAATAATGAAAAAAAAAAAAAAAAAAAACACACACACATTACTCGCGTTTGTTTCCGTACCGTTTGCTTATCCGGAAATGGAGTCAAATAATTACTTGTAATTACAGAAAAATTCAAATTTTACCAAATGAAAAAAAAATCGCATAAAGTAAAAGAGAATTTAACTTAATTCATTTATCATGCGAGTTTTATTATTTTTCGTCGTTCAAAGTCAGAACGCAGTCAGAAAATGGGTTGAAAGATGGATGCTGCGTAGAATCGATACCGATGTTATCCGTAAGCGTCGAACGAGGGCAAAAGATGGTTGCTATCTGTGTGAGAGTCCAAGAAGAAGAAGAGAAAAACGAAATAAAGAGTAAAGGAGGAGAATATAGGGTGGGGAATAGCCAGGTAAAGAGAGGAAAGAAGCGAAGAAGAGTTGTGCTCTCGCGCGCGCGCGCGCGCGCGAGGGGGTGCCACGAGAGAGCAGAGGTTACTTTTAATGTCTCGCGTCACGCAGCCCAAGGCACCGCGAGGCCTCGCCTCGTCTCCTTACTAATTTGGCGCCAATTTCCAGGCAACCTCCCGGCAAAAACTAACCGAACCATATAGCCTTCTATACTCTCAGTCTCTGTATATAGATATCTATATATATGTATATACATCTTTATATATATTGTCGTGTACATGTATGCGGAATACACAACGTTCGCGTACGTAACCACGCTTCTACACCGCGGTGAGCGCGCACGTTGATTAAATGCTACCCGCCGCATGCCCCGCCGCGGACCGGACTCTGTCCGATGTTTCCCACACTCGCCCGGGAGACCTTTGCGCGTCCCTCGATCCTCATCCTCAACCCCCTCCCTCTCCGTTTACTTCCCCTTGTGGATTCTCTCTTGGTCTGCACTGCCTCTCTGGGACATCGGTCCGTGTACCGTCTAAAGACTCCTTCGTCAGATACCGAAATTTCGTATTATCCCAACTTTGTTACACGCGCGAGCACGCCACCGTACCGCGAAACACCGGTAAAGCTCCGGGGTATACCGAGCGTCTGTTTAGCATTTTTCAATTTTTTTTTTTCGTTCAGTTCTTTTTTTCGTTTGATGATTAGCAACTCAAAAAATAATGGCTGATCGGTAAGATGCAAGATACACAGTTAAGAAGGATCGTGTGACGCGAATTCGGAATATCGATTTTCGAGACGACAAAAGACGATACATGTTGTCAGAAGTCGGCGTTTGATATAATTTATTATTTAAATCTTCGATTTTTTATTCGTTCGAATTCTTCGACAAAATAACGATTTTTCGTTTTTTTTTCTTCGATCTCTGGGATTGGATATTTCGCGTTGTCGATACTGTCGAGAAGCGCAATTATTATACCTGCCGTATTATAACAAGTAGTTCGTGTATACGTCAAGTATTGTTTTGTAGCAATTATGTTTTATCATTGAGACAGAAAATCCGGTGGTAGTTATTCTACGGAGTTTGGAAAGAATTTCTTCGCAGCTTCTTGTACTCATGCAGTGGTCTACGGATATACTTCATCCATCTATATAGATATACAGATATTATATATAAATAAATTACCTGAAGCGTGCGCACCGATTTCTTATGTAAATAATGATCCAATTATAGAATCCTCTTCTCTTACCGGTTGTTATAGTAGGTACGAGCAATACTCGATCAATTCGAAGCCCAGTCTATCGGTATATATATTCGTATATATCTATATACAACACCGCGAGGTGCTCCGCGCGTTTTTTTTATCGAATCCCGGCAGAGTTCTCCTTTGCTTTAATTCTTTCTCTCCTTTGGCTTCTCTCTATCTCTCGTGGCGCGTTGAACGACTCAATTAATTCATCGAGAATGCCGCGAGAGTCCCGGCGTCTATTGGATGAAAATCAATGACGCCGAGAAAGAATGAATAACGCGTTTTATCCTCTCTCCGTCTCTCGTTCGTTCGTCGTCCTCGCGAAGAGAGACCATGAAGTCCATAGCGCGGACTAAGTGGTCTCTCGCGGACCGCCCATTCTACAGCGTCGATAACATCCACGTGCTTATGCAAATACGCATCGCAGCGGGCGTCACTTTAATGACGATGCCGCGAGGGCTTCACAAGTCTCCGACGTCTTCTCGTGAACTCGCTCTCGTCTCTACGGTTCATCATGCGAATGTTGAACAGCCCGAGAGCCCTCTCGTCGCATCTCGACTTTAGCCGATCAGCGCCGGCTCTCTCCGGGGTGGAGTTTCTATAGATATGTCGGGAGTGGCGAGATAGAAAGGGAAAAAAAACGAATTTAGAAGAAAAAGAAAAGAGGGAAGAGACCTATGGAAGAATATATAAGTGAGTAGACTGACCACATCTAGTGGAGTGGACTCTTGGCGAACGAACTGAGGATCTCTTGACCGAAGGAAGAGTTTTATCCGCCGTAGCGCCGGAGACTCGCTTGCAGCATCCGTAGCAGCAGCCAACCAACCAACCAACTGGGTAGTATATCACAGACGCGCAAAGATAAGTTTTTGATCGGACTCCGTTGCTTCTGCCACGGGATGACTCCCCGCTGCTTGACCTCATCACGCTACGCTATGGGGGTCTTTATAAAGCAAGCATCGACGCTGAGCGGCACAGAACCGACTCGGATGGACCTAATCAGCTTTTGTCTTAGGCTCCTCGCCTTATGCGCTCGGAAGAGGCTGACCGTGTATTAGTTGCGAAAGAGCATCCACAACCGTAGGCATTAGATAGTATCTTCAGAAAGTTACGCCACAGGCAAAATGACAAGTTAACATTAAAAATAACAAATAATAGAAAAACAACGATCGTAAGACGTTTGAATGCATTCGACTGGTTGCATTAAATTGAAACAATACTTTGCGCTTCTCATACCGGGAGAAAGAGAAGTCGACGATTTTTTTTCTAGTATCGAATAGAGGAAATGGCCAATAGAAACGATGCAGTCATTTGCAAATTAGTCTTACATTGCAATTGGAATTGTGAAATACGATTAATTTATCGAGTCTCTTGACGTAAAAATGACTAAGTCTCCGGGAAGCAGTGGTTCATAATCGTCGTATGTCTTCTCGACACATATTAATCGGATCTTCTGCAAAAATAATTATGACCCCATCAGCATTTTGAGAACATTTTTCTATCGGCGTTTTACCCGAAAGCCAATCATATGAAAGATACGGCGGCAATAATGATGTTCGATAAGACAATTGCCGAAGGCGCGTGAATCCCGTTTTTGATCACTTGAGGAGTGGCGGAGTTCACTCGTAACTGACATTATCTCCGGACAATTTTTTCTTAGGTTATACAGTGATTTAAAAATATGGCAGAAGCCGAAGAAGTTTGGTCACCCATTTGGGTGCGCGGTGGCAAAATTGAAGAAGTCGCTTGGATAGGAAAAGACGTTTTAGCTTGGTGTTCCGGTATGCATTTGATCTTTTATCATATCATCCAGAAACGGGTGAGTCTCCGTTGGTGTTCGCAATCGGAGAATCGCGAAGGAGTCTGCTGCTTGTCGGGACATCCGACGATGCATATCTTGGCATTTGCCGACAAGAGTCCCAACAATTCCAATATCTTTGTTCGTTCCTATCCATCTATGACAAGAGTCTCCGAATGCCTCCGAGGCAGTCGGGGCGGTTATTTAGCAACCGCTTTCACGCCGGCCGAACACCTGATATCTCTCGGTGCTTATCCAACTTACGCAATAACCATTTGGTCCTGGAGAACCGGTGAGAAACTCGCATCAATGATCAGTCCGATTGAGGACATCGAAGGCCAGATAGTTCGTGTTACCAGCAGCAAACCAACTATGATTGCTCAGCTTGGTCGTCCGTCGGGAAAATTGCACATCTGGGAGACATACCCCGCAGGAAAAACGATTCTTCTTACCGACCACGAAGTCGTGTTGCCTAAAGGAGCTTCGGCTCATCACATGGACTGGTCTTCAGACTCTTCCGAACCTTTGCTCGCAATTGTCGACAATCTTGGTAACATTTACATCTCGAATCAAGACGGCAGTGAAGTTAATCGCATAGTTTGCGCTCAACGTTGCGGTGTTTGTTCTGAGTACGAAGCACCTTCCGTAGGCTGGTTTCGCGGTGGTATCGTCCTTAGGACAACCTTTTGTCAAATACGTTTCTACAGAAAAGACTCGAATAACTTCTGGCGCAAGGAGTGGTATGTTAAATCGGATATCAGGCCGTGTGTTCTGAGTGTTCATCCATCGCGAAATGATCGATTGTTTTATCACACCTTCGAAGGATTTCTGATGGAACTTGACATAGTCGAGGGTCAGAATGATCCAGTAGTTGAGAAGAGATTGCATTTTGGGGCGATTTACCGATATATCGAATTGGTCCGTCCGTGGGGACATCATTTTCTGGCTGTGGATAATCTTAGAGAAGTGGCTGTTATCGATTGTTACGATGGACGCGAAGTCGCCAGATTGAATCTCGGGATGGCTGGAGAAGTAACTCAGATGTTGTCCCATCCTGACTACCCTATGGCTGCGATAACAAGCATAGAAGGAGAGTTAATTTTGTTGAGTCTGTGTGCACCGGAAAGTCCTTTCGTTATTGCCAAATTCCACCTTCAAAGTGAGAGATTGGATCTTATCAAGTTCTCGCAATCTGGCGACAATCTTGTAGTTGGACAACGAACGAAGGGCGTCTGTTATTGCATAAGTTTGACACTCAACAAGCCTTTCATAGTGATAGCCAAATTCGAAAGTAAATGCCGAATGGCAGACATTCTTTTCTACGACGTTCGCGGTCATCTTGAGCTTCTTGTGCTCATTGTATCCTCGAGGAAAATTCCTGTAGGCCATCATCTGATTCACTACGATCTGCAGAATGGTAGACGAGGTTCGAAGGAACCGGCCGATTACTTGGAACTTCCTTACGCCTATCAGTTTCTTCATTACGCACCTGAGGGCGTTAATTCATTCGTCGGAACTCCTTATCTCTCGCGACAGATTCATCTCTTGGAGATTAAAGACTGGAAAGCAGTTAAACTCGTTGACGCAACGTCCTCGGGACATCAGACAAGACGCGCGAGATTGTTCACCGATCGCGTCTGGATCACGAGCACAGCTTTCGACGGTCTGATCACACTGAGACAGGGGAAGAAACAAAAGATTTTCATGACGTTGACGACGCATCACAGAAGAGATTTAGGTGTATCGAAAGCTCTCGTCAAAGCGACGGGTGATTTGGTAATTGCTTTAGGACAGAACGGTTCTCTTGTTGGAACAAAACTGAGTCGTGTAAAAGATCCTCAATCCTCGGAGGGATCGACGAAATATTGTCGTCTCGATTTTTCCGAATACGAAAGAAGGAAGAAGGAAATTCTGGCTGATTATTCCAGCTTAGCTCCAAGTGTTGTTGAGTTGCTTTCCAAACGAATCGGAGAATTTCCACCGGCTAAAGATGGTCTGAAAAAAACTTGGATCGAGTGGAACGACGAAGCCAAGAATCTCGATGAGGCCAAACGGTGTTCGCAAGAAAAAATGGCTCTTGAGTCCGATTTTTCGAAGCTTCGAGACAGAATCGTCCGACTGTTGAACGACAACGAGACGTGTCCAGAGATCGAGAAATTACCGATTTCAGCCTTCGATTTGGACAAATTCACACGCGATCAGAGATCGAAAGCGGCGAGAGACGAGAGAGAAGACACGCGGCTGGAACTTGAAGCCAGTTGCGTCTCAATGGACAAAGTCGCTGCTTGGCTAAAGTCGACTTTTTGGGACTCGCAAAAGATACTCGGGCAATCGATTCTCGCGATAAATGGCTCAACGGAAGTGACAAATTATCCTACGACCGATGACGATCCAGATGCCGCGAATATGTTGCGCTTGGCTCGTTTTTTTCGCGAATCAATGAGAAATACGATCGAGCCGGAGACGTTCGCTCCTTGGAAATTGTACACCCCGTCGAAATTGCAGTTGGCTCTTTCGCGAAAAGTGAGATTGCATCGTGTAGACGAGAGACAACGAATGGACGCTCTCATTCACGGGGAAGACGACGAGGATGAGCACGAGATCGGGACGGATGAGACGGTAGATGAATTGGCGAACGAGGGAATGACCACTCATCGCTTTCTCGTGCCCTCTAATCATTACTACTCTCAATTCGAGTTCTACGGTTTCGCTCAGCTTCTTCTCAATAATCGGAATCTCACCGACGACTGCAAGAGATTGCGGGAATACTTTGATAAATCATTCGAAGAAATGTACGAAATTAAGAGACGCGAAATGAGTCTGGTGTACGAGAGAAATGAGAGAATACGTTACATCGACTCGGAACTCAGTCTGATGTTCGGGCAATCAGTCACGGATACGCCTGTGGATCCGGAGTGGAATTGCAAAGAGAACCCGGAAAGTATCGTAAGAGTTGACGATCGCGAGATCGGAGTCAAGCCCTACGTGTCGCCTTCGCAGCAAGACTTACTGGACAAACAGGCAGCCGAAGCCGAAAGATTGAGACTAATTTTGTTGGCCGATGATTTTCGAGAAAAAGCTCTGATCACGATGATGGACGGGGTGCTCGAAGTTCGATGGGAAGATACGATTAAACAAGACATTGCCAAACCTCTTTGCATGCTGACGAAAGAACCCGACGATTATAACGCCGAGGATCTCAAAGCAATTCAACAATACGAAAAGGACGTGGATTTTTTGGAAAGCGAACGCTTGCGTTATCAACGAATTCTCGAGGCCGATTACGCGAAAACAAGCGACGCCTTGCGTGAGGGTATCGACAAGTTTAACTTGAAACTTCAAGAATTCTTTGTCGTCAAAATGCGCATCGAGGCAGCGATTCAGCAGTTGAATCTTCAAATCATTCGCGGATGCATCAGACACGCGCATCGAATGAGAGCACTTCGCGATGACGACGAGACGAGATCGAAGATTCGAGATAAACGAAAAATTCTAAACAATCTCGAAGAACAACTTCCGGTTTTTCAGGCTCTCTTGTTAGAGTACAGAAGTCAATACGAGGCACTCATAGCCCGCGAGAGAACGGTCGAACGAAAGTTCCGCAGCGATTTTCCGTCTTTAAGACGGAGCACTGTGGAGCTTTTGGAAAAAGAGGTTAAACGACGACCGAGAAACCCTCTGAAAAATGCTACTGCTAGCGATCTTGTCGAATTGGGCCGAGTCGCAGCGTCGCGCGACAAACTCACGAATTTGCCACACGATTGCGCGGAATATTTGAAAAATTTGGAAACTTTGGATGCGAGACCCGCAGTTTTGCCGCCGTCGGTGGAAAATCATCACTGGGATCATCTAATACGCATTCGAAGAAACCGAATCGAATTGGAGATGAAAATTCGTGCGCAGATGGCGGAAATTCACGAAACGGAAAGGACGATCACGGAGAACAGCAAAAAAATGGTAAAGTGCAGAACAGAGATCGATCTGTTAAAGGAGCGTTCGGTAGGATTGAGACAGGAGAGAGTGGACTTCGATTGCGATGTGGAAATTCAGTTGGTTCTCAAAATGGGACAAATAGAAACGAAATCAAACGGACGTCGAGAAGATATGACGAATTCAATTTTAATTCCTCGCGCGGAAATCGACGCCGTAAACGAGAAGATCGTGAAGGCCGGAGGTGGAAAATTGAGAGCGATGAATCGCACGATAAACTTCAGACGCAGAATTCTCACCAAAGAGTGGGAACACAAGCGTCGAAGGATGACAATCGAGGATCTTGAGGAGGAGCTCCGTATGGTTCAGAATGTCTCGGTAACGAGAGACATCAGAGAGTACCTGAAGAGACACGCGCAAGGACAGGATGAAAAGACGGCTCAACAGTTCGAAAAGGAACTCGAGGCAATGGAGAAAAATTGCGAAAAACGTTTGAGAGATACGGTGCAACGATTGGAAGACATCGAAGACAGAATCGCGAGTACCAGAAGAGAAAACGAACTGATGGACAAGAAAATTAAGAAGATGAACGTCGATCGATGGGAACTTGAATGGCAGAGAGACCTCGAGGGTGAAGCCAAACAAAAGGAGTATAACGACAGGCGAATGGCCGTCGTTGTTCGTCGATCGAAATTGGTGAGAAAATTGCAGAAAGAATACACGGAGATATTGGCTCTCCAGACGGAACACGAACTTCTGCGATTGAGAAGATTTCCAACTTTGAATTTCTTCAAAACTTTGGACGATGAACCGCGAAAAACTGTTTATTGATGAATTTAAACAGAATAGTTATTAATCATTTTTCATTAATATTAGAGAATGTTGAAGAATGATTGTTCAGTTAAATAAATATTTCAATGACTTGTAGAAGCCGTTTATTTTTTTCACGTTCACGCGTCAACGTATCAATCTAATCATTGAAACTACCGTAGAATTTTCAGGTGGCTGCCGCCGCGCCGACTGAAAAGAAATCGAAAGCTCATCGCGCGACGATTATAGCTATTAAAAAAATGTCTCTTCCACATTGCCTCTGATTAGGCGTAAATCGTACGAAACGCCTTGAAGTTGTTACTTTTCTTAATGACGATATGATTTTTATTAATGGAATCCCGTAAAGCTGCATTTTTTACGTACCAAATATTTTTGACTGTTTGAATTTCTATAATGAATCGCTTGCGACTCTTTCAAGCGGCCCTCGCTGCGGTCGCAAGATCGATTAATCATCCACCTGCGGTCGCCGTTGAATAAAAAAAATCTTTTTGCGCCATTCACGTGGGTGCCCGATGTTCAGACCGAAATCTCTCGTAAGATATACTCTTTTTTTTCTCGCGTCGATTTCTCTCGTCCATCGGGTTAAAAGGATCCAAACGTATCCGTGACTAGTGAATTTTATTGGGACATCGAAGGTTCATCGTATAATACGATGGTCCGCACAGACGAGAGGGTATACTGCAAGCTCTTCTAGCGGTGCGATCACGTTTTCCTGCGGCTAGCGGCATTCCGCGGATCGCACCGACGAGAGAGGGGTATCGCGTATAGCATTGGAAAAAGTACCGCGGCACTCCAATCAATGCAAATCAAATCGAGAGCCGTGAATACGAAAAGCGTATAGTCAAATCAGCCGTATAAAAGCCTTCATGAATGTAAAGGACCGGAGCTGCGGGGATGCTCTCTGTGAATGCACCGTCCGCTCAGCGAGCCTCACGATCCCAAAGCTTTAACCAGCGGTCGAGTGCCAATCTGTTAATGCGTCCGCGGGAAGAGTAAAAAACCATCGGGGAAAATATCGCGTTACAGCGAAGCTGTACCATTTCCCGAGAAACTTAGTGCCGACACGCACTCTTCTAAATCGGACGAACACACAAACAGGTGCACCAATCGTTTAGAGACTCGTTCGCGGATTTTCTCGCGCCTCCTTTTCAACACGTTTTTTTTAACGTTCCACTTCAACGAAAGCTCGTCGATTCCAGTATGATAAGCTCTCTCTTGTACAGCTTTTTTTTTTTTTTGGTTATCGGAAAAATCGGAGAAATTTCTCAAGTCGGTCGATCAATAATCACTTCGTTATCCGTATTGAAGTAGAAATCAAAAGTGTAGCAAATAAATATCACCCCCACAATGATTTGCAGTAAATAAAACGAATGAAATGCTGAATTTCCTACTCTTCCCGAAATCATGATAAATTATGATTACCTGCGAATTAATCGATCTCATCTCTCATTTCACCGCGTTCTGTAAATCATTATTAGTCAGACAAGTAGGGAAAAAAATCCTATAAACGTGAAATAATCGTCAATAAAATACTTTTTTTTGTCCTTTTCAATGGCATAACGCCATTACGTTCAAACATGCGATTCAATAGTGTCTATTCTGTATTCTCGGCATAATGCCAGTGTTACAGCAGCTGGTATTGACCATAAAAATATCGTTACAGCGGCAATAATCTTTTTCATTAATCTCGCAGCTCTTCTACGTAGTCTATACTTCGTGGCATCTAATAATCCCAATCGTCTTCTAATATCTTAGTACACAGCTACGAACTCGTATCTCGCGGCGTCTCTATTCCGCGAGTCCGTAAAGGGCGAGACGCGAGTCGTTATCTTTTCCCACTTGGCTCTCCCTCCCGGTTCTCGAAGATCATATACCTTCCCGTGTAACGCATTCGTACAAAGTATACTGCGGTCCTTTAGGCACTGCTGCGAGATCCGGACAAGGACCTCGACGGAGACTCTCCGGCATAGTATTATCTACACTACTACCTGTGTATAGTGTTTCCATATGTATACCCTTTCGGAATCGTCGAAGAGGCCTGTGTGCGCACCTCCAGAGAGACTCCGGGCGTTCGCATAAAAATTGACACCGTCTACCGCGAGAGCGGCGTAAGGGGGCCGCGCGTCAAAGAAAAAAAGGCGAGTTGGCGAACGAGCGCGAAAGACACAAACGGCTCAAGAGAAATAAGAGTAGAAAGAGACAGGGTGAAGGGGGTTGCGGATGAAATAGAATGAACGCGAGGGAGAAAGAAAATACAACGTGAAAAGGGGGGGTGAGGGTAGTTTTACGGCTCGCGTTGCGTCCGAGCCGAAGGGACGACAGCGAAACTCGTTATTATCCCCGTGAGCTGTACTTGTTCGCGGCGCGTCCGGGGCGCCGATGCAGCCGAGATGCGGTGTATGTATGTGTGTGTGTGTGTGTGTGCTATGCTCTCCGATGTTCTTCGCTGCTGCTGTTCCTGCTGCTGCCTACTCGCTTCTCTCTGTCTCGGGCCACTTTCAGACCATAAAGAGACAAAGGAGCGTTCTCGCGGCCCGTGGAAGGCAGTAAACTCTCATTTTCGCAAAATAAAGAATTACGCGCGACGACGAAACGCGTATAGGATACAGCGGGGTACTATACTGCCGCAACAACAGCAAGCGGCGTGCGGGGGTCTCGACGTCGTTTTATAATGCCACCTTTTCGCTTCACGGGGACTCGCCGTCTTCAACGTGCTTCACCGGGTGACTTCATTTCGCAATATTTGAAAAAAAAAAAAAAAATCAAAAAAAAGGATCGTACCATACGAAAGTTAGAACACTTTACATGATGACGAAACTTTGTTTTAAACATCAAATAACAGAATCTTTTCGAGCGCAACATGAAAAAAAATTTTTTCGTAATCGATTGAAAACGACTTGAATCGCTTTTTTTAAATTCGTATCGGAAAGTAAACATAAAAAAATAAATAAAATATTATTGAAATAAAATGAAAAAATCAATATTAAATAATTTTTAATTATAATTAAAATATAAAACAAAAAATTTTTGAATTACAAAGTTATTTTGGGCGTTAAATCGAAACGATTATTAACATAGAAAACGTTTTTCTCGTATTGATGGAAAATATGACCGCTGAAAGCATGACACTTATCCTCGGTAAGCTGGACAGTAGGTAGGAATTAACATAGAATTTGTCGATATATACATACGGAAATCTCGAGAGCGCGGAGCAGCATTAAGTATGCGCAGCCGCAGGCAAGCGGCCAATATGTTTGAGAGCTTCGCGAGGGGGATGAAAGCGTCACCCTCTTCGCCTTTTCGGGGGATTTGACTGAACGCGAGCGATGTTGCATCGACGATCGAGCGCGTTGTTTGCCCAGAATACGCGCTTGAGACTCGCAGTGGAATGAGAAAGATTGGTACGAGGATTCTCTCGTAGAGACTCCACGGCGTTGGGTGTACCATGCGAGCGCTTGTATGCATATGCTCGCGAACTTTGATCCCCCGCAGCGGGAACATTCGCTACCCGCGCCGTTGGTAGCTGACCCAACTTGAACGCCCCTTCGACTCTGACTCTCGAAAGTAATGCCGCGTGAAAATCACCTCTGACCCGTCACTCACATCTTTCTTCGACGTTAGAGCGTATCTAGAGAGGTTGCACAGTAGAAACGATGCGAAGAGTGTAGAGATTTCGTAGCGAAAAGGAGAGTCTGTTAGAAAATACTTTTTTTTTCACTTTTCATGAAAATGTTGCATTCCTACGAACAAACTATTACTACTGATTTACAGCTGTCGAGAGCTTTGAGATATCCAACATAAATACGTTCGTCCGTCATAACAGAAATTAATTATAATTAGCATAAAATTTCTTAAAAAAAAAATATAAAGAAAATGGGGAAATATTAATTAAAAAAAAATCTTAATCATAGATATTTCGAATTAAAGTTTCCATAAAATTTCTGAAGAAAAACGATAAAAAATGATGATAATAATAATAGATTAGAAATTGTCTGGAAGAGAAGTCGTGATGTTGCAGTGGACGATTTACCAATTGTAAAACGACGATTTCTCACGTTGATTGAGTGTTTCGTGACTCTGTGGCGAATTAAATGTAACAATTTCGAGCGGAGTCACCTCGTTAACGTCTGCCGGTCGTTTACCAAATGAATATTCTCACTCGGAGTGGGCGCGCCGTGGGCCAAAACTGGCGAGTGAGAGAAAGAGAGAGAGAGAGATAAAGAGACAAGAGTCTCTATCTCAGCGTCGCGCATTTGGTAAAAGAGCGAAGGGGGTCTCTTGGACCCCGAAGACCACGAATATTTCCGAGACATCTCGGTCTTTACGATTACGGGACTAATCTCGTTTTAATGACGGGGTCCGAGCGGTCCAAGAGCTCTACGGGCACTCGGCGAATAATGAAGTGTCAAATCGGCTGCGGTGGGCGTGCGTGCCGCTTGCTCTTTACTCCGCAGCATCCCTCCGCGGTCCATCTCGGTTCCATCTTCGTCGCGCACCTATGTCTGCGAGCTACGAGAGGCCATCCGGCGAGAGGACCTCTTCTCTGCTTAT
The DNA here is from genome assembly GCA_964006125.1 of Cryptus viduatorius. Taxonomy (NCBI): domain Eukaryota; kingdom Metazoa; phylum Arthropoda; class Insecta; order Hymenoptera; family Ichneumonidae; genus Cryptus; species Cryptus viduatorius. The sequence goes on along the minus strand of OZ023222.1, from coordinate 8,546,854 downwards.
TTCGGTCTGTAATGTATTCCCAACCGGCAGATTTTAATTAGCAGCGGGAGGATCCCGTCCGTTACCACTGCTCGAGCAACGGTCTCACTATTATTACCGTCCTTGTTCGACGTCCTCCTCACTATTATGTTTTTGTTCAGATGGCGTTCCGATACATGGAATTAAATGTCATTGCTGTAATAGATTTCTCTCGTAGAAATCCCAACGAGCATTGACCACCAATGAAATTTTAAAAAAATCAGAGAAAATTAATCGATGTATCTCGGGGGGTAAAATGGGTTACTGACATTTTTTTCATCATTTTTCTAATCATTTCGATTAAATGACACATTTAAATTATAATGTGAATTAAGGGCATTTATGAGATTTTTATCTATTTTACAAATAAAATATGATGAATGACGAAATGCGTAAAAGCGTAAGGATTTTTTTTACCGATGCATCCCTAATATGGCCACTAAGATTCCTCGTCCGGTTGAACAAGCGAACTCCGATGAAGTATTAACTGTTGCGTCTGACGATCGATGAGTCGTATTTTCATTGTCGATTAATAACGCTCAAAAATCGTGAGCCACGAAGTCTTTCTTGCGGGCGAAGGAGCTCCTCTCTTCGGCAACGAGCGCGTCGAGCGGACTCGGCGATGCAGAGCCGCGGAACGTCGAAGAATATCGCGGGGAAGAAGAGAGGGCCCGAGCAATTCGTTCGTCTTCTCGCTGTTGGTCGATGGGTCGCGAGGATTTCTCGCGAAATCTCCGTCGCCATTAATTCAAGTCCGGCCGACAGGTCACTCGAGTAGAACACCGTAGCCCCATTATAGATATTACATGCCCGAGGAACGAGAAGAGGAGGATTCGAGACGAAGAGAACGCGCGCGCGGGCGCGAGCGCGAGCGCGTTCGTCGGGGTTTATACCACTCTCTCTCCTCTCTGCTCTCTGGCGCGCATGAAAAGCCCATGGTGCAGCCTCCCGTGCCTTCTAAGTTATTGCCCGTATCGAATAATTATTATTGTTGTTTGCTTTGAGGATCTCGCGGGTCGCCGGCCCCGCGTATATACCCCCGCCTGCAATTTATTTCTAAATTTATTACCGATGACCGATAGTCCTGTGTGTTGCGAGCAGCAACTCTTTTTTTTCTCTCGCGTTGGCTTCGTGCCAACCGAGCCGCGGAACCAAGAAGAGTCTCTCTCCCGAGACGGCATAGAAACGCAAGAGGGTTGTTCGGACCGGCTGTGTGTTGCGAGATCGCGCGCGAAAACGAATATCGCTGAGAAGTCCGAGAACGAAACCAGCCGGCAAAGAATGAGAAGAAGAGAGTATTGATATCAAATAGAGATCGAATTGGACAATATATGTATATATATAGATATATATATATATACTGTGGACTACAACGTGCTTTTATAATATTCTACGTGCGAAAGGGTGTGCACGTGCATTCATCATCCCTGGCGTATAACCAGCCCTTCTCCTCGGTTGCTAGTAAATAAGACGAGTCTCTCCGGGTGTAAAAGGAGTCTTGAAAATAAATCGAATAAATCGAAAAGTCACGAATACTATATTGCTCAAGGAATTATGAGCGAAATCCAGATAAGTAAAAATCGTGCGAGTCGCAGGAGTTGAGCAATTTTTTTTTTTTTGCGAACTTCGCAGTCGGTAATAAAGTATAATGAATTATCGATATCGCAATCATCACTCTTTCGTATTGTTACTCGTTGTCTGTTGTGTACCAGCGCCATTAAACAGGCGTCGAATAACGCTTTACAAACTGAAGATTGTGACCGATAATAATGAATTTTTTTTCATCTCACACACATTTTTGTTTTTAATGTTGAAATGAGAATAACAGAAGTAGTGGATTCGTAATCAACGGGAAAAAAAAATATCTGTATTATCAATGAGTTCGAAGGAACGAGAAAAAAAAGTTTATTGCGTCATTGATTTTTCAGGAAAGGTACGATTTTCATTTCATAAAAACAATAATATTATTGCTTCCCGATGAAATATCGGGATACTCGAGCCGTCTACCGTGTTCCATGGAAAAAAATATACAGCATAGAGAACTTGATGGAGTTTCTAAATCGTTTTTTTGTCCGATGCGTTGCAAACCGATGAAAAACGCGAAAAAAGTAGCGACGGAGAGGTGGCCTTGCAATTTTTTCGCAAAAATCGAAGGGTTAAAAAAAGATGTTCTCGACCAGTTATTTCCATGCATTTTTTACGCTCGACACGATACCGACAGGAGTTTTGGTCTAAAGTGAAGCGGAGAATTGGTAATTGCCAAAAAAATTTTTGTTTTTATTTGCGGCTGCTACTGAAGTTTCTTAGGGAGAAAAAAAAATTCCAACTTCAGTCTCGACTACCAGTCGATCACGAGCGATCAAAAGATCGATAGCCTGCGATTATTTCGTCAAATTGTGCGATCTTATATTTATTATTGAAACGTTTACATAATAAAAACAAATAGTTGTTCGAATTTACTTTTAATAACAATTCATTCGAATATTTTCACCATTAGAAAAATCATTCGTTCTGATAGTCGATTTTGTTCAACGAATACTACACGCTGATACCGAGTTGCTACCATTACGATCGTAGAAAAAAAATGAAGAAATGCTTAGGTGCGCAATTTGAACAGTTATTTGTTACGTTTTGATGCTCGAGTGGCGATAGGTCTGAGGTTCGAATGCATAAATTAGACCACTCATCGGTAATCTCAGCAGGCGCACACATGCCCCAGCATCTCGGAGAGCTGCATCAGCTCCATATTTACCTATAACGCACCCCGAAAAGTCCACGGTTCTCACGCAGTTCGCGTGTGCAAAGCGGGCGCGCGGGGAATCGGGTGAGGCCCCGAGTTTTGGCATCTCTTCGAAAAAATAAATAAAAATCGAAATGGAGGGGGTTGTGTTTCTCTCTGGGCGCGAGAAGAGAGTATATAGAGTCCGCGGGAGATCTCCTCTCGTGGCTCTTCGGCCGGTATATGGTTGAAGAGGGCCCGAGAGATCCGTCTCTCCCTCAGAACGAAACAACCTTAAACACAGGTCACGGGTCCGGGCGTGTGCGTTCGCGTACAGTTTTTTGCACGATATATATTTGCAGCCCGTGCCCGTTTGCTCGCCCCGTGCAAAAGTCATCGTTAGAAGATTCCACGCGGGCGTGTTGCTGCTGCTGTTGCTGCTCTCCTCTCTGACTTCTCCTCCCGCCAACTCCCCGTGTATCTTCTCTCCTCTTTTTGCTATATACCAGCCACTCTTCTTGCCCTCATCGGCGAGGAGAGTAGTCCTCCACATCTTCTTCTTCTTCTTATTACCTCTCGAGTATCTATCCTTTTTACCTTCGCTTCGCGATTCTCGGAAGTCGGCGTGCGCGCGGGATCATCACGAGATCCGTGACTATACCGAATAGATCGTTGGATCAATTATTATTTCGAAGGAACACTGTTTTTTTCTTCTGAATAAAAATCCGCCGATCCGCGCATCCGATATTGGCAATTATTTTCAAAAATTACCCTTAAGGGAGAAAAACAAAATCATCGACCGGCAATTCTGACGAATTTTGAAAGATTCGTGACTATAATTAATGGATCGTTGAATTATTGTACCGATTATTATTTCGAACGATAACTTATTTCATTGTTTTCTGAATAACACTCCATAGATCTTCCATCTTATTGGTAATCATTACAAAAAATTAATTTTTCTAGAGCAGAAAATCATTGAAACGAATAGTGAAGAAATTTGCAAGATTCGTGACTCGTAATTTAATGATCGATCAATCGTTCCATAATCATTATAATTTTTATTTTCGAGAATTTTTTTATTTGACAATTTCAATTATTCTAAAAAAAAAGTTAAACTGAAAGAACAGAAATTATCGACGGTAAGTACATCGGATGTTAGAAAAAAAAAGCGAGTCGAAAATTTCCAAAAGAGAGATCGATGAGTTCCGACAAGCCGCGAGATCGTAAAAGTCCCAATGATGATAACATATACACGAGTTTCACAGTTTCACCTGTCAGTGCGACCTTCGTGAGAGTAGCGTGGAGTCCGCGAGAGTTCGAGGACGCGCGAGTGCATCGCACAGTCGAGCTATCCTCTCGCACGCGGGTTTCTTCTCCCGTTCTGCAAGTCTGCAAAAGCCCCCGATGTGGCTTGCTTGCCGCCGTTGGGTGCTCTGGCAACGGAGGGGGAGGGGAGGGGGGCAACCATTACGTAGTAGTAAATATCGTAACGACTGTACGGGGCCAGAGGAGCCTCGAGAATCTCAAGCAAAACTCTCTTCTCGTCTTCGTTCGGGTTATATAGCGAGGCAAGGCTCACCCGCCTAACCACGAGTAATTATGTAATTGCCGAAGAATTACTTACCGGGGGCCGGTCCCGCGGTCCATCATTCAGTGACATTCCCGAGCCCTTTTTACGGCCCCGTGAGTGGCGGGTCGTCGTGAGCGGCTTCGCTTGCTTGCACCTTTGCCTGAGCTTCTCGCTAACAAAATAAGACAGAAATAACCGCGTGGCTCTTCGCTCTCTCACTCCTTGTCTTTAGAGAGCGTTCTCTCGCTATCGTCTTTGCCCTATACGCATTGCAACTTGGTCGTTTGTTGCCTTCTTTCTCTTTCGACTCGCGGCATTCGCGTGATATCTCAACGTTGAAACGCTAGTCTTAGTCGACCGTATAGAAGAGTTGCTTCTGTTGCTGCAGGCTGCAGCTGGGCGATTTCCACGGCTTCGCGTTGTGTTTGCATCCCTCTGCGAGAACCCCTCTTATCTCTCGCCACTCTCTCAAGCCTTTTACGAATGATATAGTGCATAAGAGCCCCCGACGCAGAAAGAGTTGTAACCGATTACACTAGGCTCTCGGCAACTCTTTTTCTCTCGTTCTTTCTCTTGGTCTCTTTATACCGTATTCTTTCTCCTTCCACTTGTGTCTTTCGTCTTCCAAGCTTGGATTTTATGCCGGTACACTCTTCTAATTTCGCCGCACGGAGAAGGGCCGCGTGTTGCAAACTCGCGCAGACCGAGTATGCGAGGAAAAAAAATGTTGCGAGAAGAGAACGAGAGAAAAGGGTTGGGAAAGAACGTGCCGAGACGATCATTTTTATCACCGAACTAAAACCGCCTTCGCTAGAGCTGAGAATAATACGCAAAGACTCGGGGAACTGCGGTACTGTGGATTGCATGAATTTTGCCGCCGCTCTCCCCCCTCCCCTCAGCCCGCCTCCCCCATCCTCCGGTTTGTCGGAAATATATCTTTGACTTCGTCATCCGATACGAAGACTGACGGTATTATTGATTCGGATGGTGTGGAAAACACAACTGGCACGCGATTTGATGATTCAGGATGAAAACAATGTGATCGATAGATCGCGATGTCTATGAAGAGCGTGAGAAATTTTACTCAGCTAGGAGGGCTAAACTTAGATTCATGTTGGAAAAGGTACGAAGTGTACCCATTAACAACGTGGAAAGGTGATGTCATGGAGAAGATACAATCTGTCCTAAATCGAGAATTCATATACGTCGAAAATAGAGCATTGCGATTCAAATACCATTTTTTGAGCAGTTTTAATTTTTTCTTCAATCCAATTAATAATTTGATGAAACCTTTTTTTTTTTTTAATTTTCGATAAAGTTGTGAATCGATATTCAAAATAAATTCATACAAATACATTAAACTTCGGAAAATTTTTATTTTATCTTCGACTAATAATGTCATAGAATCGATTTATCGATGTCATAGATCGATTTTTAATTTTTGAAAAAATGGATCGTAAATTTACAAATAAAATAAATTCACGAAACACATTGAAATTTTAAAAATATTTGTTTTTTTTTTTTTATTTTTACTTTTAGAAATTATTTTTTTTAACCCTCTTTATTGGTACAAATGCAGAAATCACTGGTTTCCCTATAAAAGTAAACAAAATGTAACTGCGTGACGTTCGTTTCGTATCTAAAATCCACAAATGTAAGAAACACGGCTTAAAATTAGTTCTCTCGTGTTTTCAGTTGCCGATGCAACGAAGCGATTACATGCACCCTCAATTTGTTTGGGGGTTGTCGGATCGTTCGCCCTTCGTACGCTAGTCCGCCCCTCCCTCCCATATCGTTGTTCTCTATCGACGCGAGAAAGAGGTTTTAGCATGCGGTCGAGAGAGTTATTGGTGCACGTGAACGAAAACTTGTGTTCGTTATTACGTCACTGCAGCACGAGGTTCGAGTAGATCGATTAAGAATTTTCTTCCAAGGTTATAATAACACACGAGAGCTTATGCCTGAGAGGTCAATCATATACATACATCGATTGTGTCCTTCGGCTTTCGGAATTCTCGTCTATCATCGCTGAAACTCACTTTTTTTTACATACATTTTCGAGTCTTGTAATTATATCGAAGTCAACAGCCATCATCGAGTTTTGTCCTTCGGAATTGTCGGCCGAGACGACGAGACGTCACGCGCAGGTGTCGACAGATTTTTCGGGACGGGTCAAAGGCCCCTTCCCCTACCCCCGCGCCCCCCTCCCCTCCCCATGTTCTACAGCCCGGAATTGAATTCGTGAGAGAGACAACACTATTGTATTACCCACTGACGCGAATCCTTGCGTGTCCGACAATGTCCGTGTCCGTCGCCGCAAAGATCCCCAAAAATTGCCTCTCCTTCCTCCTCGAATCGAATGACCGAACACAACAGTCGAAAACTTGTCACGTCCTGTGTTACGACTGAGAGACAATCGTTGGTCGCGGTGGTGACGGATAAGGCAGATGGCCAAATCGCTGGAGAATCGCGTGCGGTGTCATTCTTTCTCTACCCCACTGTCCACCTGATGTTTCGACGTGAACGTCCACGCGACCGGAAAACCTTGCGGTTCTTCCCGGAGAATCGATTGATCCGAGATTTCGTTCGACTCCCGGTGGTCACAGCGAACGTAACTCACCGCACAGGACGCTACCAGTCATTGACATTTTCGACAACATTTCGACAATATTTTCTCGCAATAAAAAGTGAACGCGCTTTCGGCGAAGAATTTTTTACAAAGATGATTAAAATAACCGATATTCTTAAAGTTTTTAGAACAACGAAAGTTCGGTAAACATAATGGAAAAGGTGGAAAAATCTGTTATTCACGTCCGCTTCATTTTTCTTAATTCGACAATAATTTTTCGTAATGGTGAAAAAAAAAATTGTGTAAATTTGTGGACAAAAAAAAGTTCATTAACACTTAAATATTTTTAATGATGTGTACTTTTTTTTTAATTGATTTCGCATTTTTCTTCCCTTTCGAAATATTTTTTTTTTTTTTCAATAGTCAATTCATTCCCATTGACAAAAATTCTATAACACACAGCAGACACTCTATGAATGTTTACGTTGTTTTTCCCGTCAAATTCTCTAATAATTTAATGTGTATAAAATATAAATGAACGGATATTTGACAAAATATACATCGACGTTAAAAAATCATTTGCGTGACGAAATGGTGAGGCTAATTGGTGGCAATTGATCGACAGCGCCATACGATGTCCGAGGCTTCTTCACCTGACCCATCATTCCCCGATAGATTCGTCGATCCGATAAAATTTCCAAAGGGCGCTTTTTTTTCGGTTTTTTTAAATATTTTTTTTTATCCGCGGTACCAATCGTCGGTTCCGGCAGTAATTTCGTCGTACCGGTGCCTAATTCACCCAAAGCCCCGAGTAATCGTCTTCGCCGCGACTACCCCGCCGTGGGCCCCCTAACGACATGTGCGCGACGCCTAAATTGCCGTGAGATTTTTATCTCACTCACATATCGCTAGAAAGATACGAGACTCCGATATTCACGCTTCGGCATGAAGATGCTCGCCTCGAGGCCTCGCTTCATGTTCAACAGTGAACCCAGTTATTATTGTAGCTAACTACCCGACTCATAAATACAGCTATACATATACCTTCTACTTAAGACCGAAACAATTGTATATCCCTTTGCGTCGATTTAATTAATTACCAAATAGCAATTGCCATCGAGAGCGGCAACAGTCAAGTCTCGCAGGTGCTTTCACGGTTGTCCTTCGTGTGTCTGCTATTTCGCGAGTGCGCTGGCGAGTTATATATTTCGAGACTCTTGACAATGCCAACGTCGCGAAATAGGGGTTTCTATGGTAGCGTAACTTTCCAACAATCGCGAAACAAACGAACAAACTATACTTATAGATTCTACGATATATATATATATATATATTATATATATAAATAGATACAGGTATCAACAATTGTGTGTTTTCTCTACGTTCGCGTTTCACTGTCACGAACATGTCGTGTTTTCGCCAGTCAGCAAAAGTGACCACCACGCAAGGCACATTCTCGGATTATATCGCGAGAAAATCGTTCCGACAGCGGGGGCAGACTACGCTGTGCGATGGTGGATTGTCCCGGCAGCAGGGGGTGAAGAGGTACACGATGGGCGTCCGACGCTAACCGGGAGACCGCCTTCTCCCGTTCTACCGATGCCGCTCTCTTCGCATCCTCGTTTTCTCTCCCACGCTACACCTGTCGTTCTCGCGAACGAGAAGCCTCTGGACTTGAATTTGCCAAACGATCCGCGTGTGCATAACCGCTATAGCGAATTTTGTGCCGTAAGCTCGAGAGCGGTCTGTGGCAACGTTGGGCGTACAACCGTTTATGGTCATCGCGTTATATCCAACGAGGGAGTAGCGATATTTTTTGTATCATTCGACAATCGATCACAGTCGGTATTACTGCGGTAGGAAATAGAATGCTTCACGAGTAACGCTAAATATTGAGACTAAAGTACTGAAGAAATCGGACATAAAGATTTTCTGTCGGAATAAAAATAGAAGTTTCGATGTTTTTGTAGCGTAAATACTGATTTATTCATTATTATCGATTTACCTTGAAACGGTTTTAATTCGTTAAATTTACGTGAATTTAAAGATCGCGAAACTATAAATTGCATTTTTTTATCGGTAAAACAGTTTTGAAACATATTGAATATCATCGTAATACATCGAATTAATAAATAATTGATTCTTATGATACATTATTGTTCAATATAACGGTTTTATAATATTTGTACGTTCGAGTCGTTTTTTTTTTTTTCGTTAAGATAAGTACCCACAACGAATCTTTTTTACCCTGACTTAGATTTCTCTCGGTCGAGAAGTCTTCGCGCACCTGTTATTATGACACGTCCGGGTCGTGTTCGTTAGGCCCCTGAGGAAGAATCGAAGGTGCTAATCTAATCTCCCCGTTGGCGATCGCCAGACTCTCGCGGTGCATTCTATATCCTACTATATATATATATATATATACATACCTCTATAGAGAATCCTCATCGAAACGTTATGTACGTGTGCTGTACGTAAAAGGAGGGGTTGCAGTAAAAAAAAAAGGAAAAATAAAAAAAGAAATGTAAGGACAGTAGAGAAAAGGAGAAAAAGTGGAAGAGATATATTCGCGAGAGGGAGGATCTCGAACATACTGAGACGCGCGGATAGCGACGGGAAAGAGTTATGTGTAATTAAGTATCGCGAGCAAATTACGTCGGGGACCAATCAGGCACGAGGCCTAATTACCGTGGCGGAGCCCAAGATGCCGGATCCTTCGTTTTCTCAGCTATATACGTATTCTTTTTGTTTGTTTGCTAAAGGAATTTAGTAACGATTTGCCTTGTACACCCGACACTCTCGTCTTCCCTTCGTTTATAACATTATAGTATATATGTATATATAATATGTATATGTATACTATTTATATACATATACACGAGGTGTATATTCGTATTAACTCGACTCAATTTCTCTCTCGACTTCTACACACTATGCGGAGGATATTATAGTTACATTATAACGCTTCAAGAGAGTCTCTTTCCTTCGCCTCGGATCGGTAGGCGTGCGCGTGCGGCCTTTATTCTCGCACTCGCGGGAGAGATCTCTGCAGCACAAAACAGGTATTCGAACGAAGAGGGAGAGAGACAGAGGCGAAAAGAGATTCACTGATAAATGAGCGGGTGTTTCTCATTTCGTTTGAGATTTTTGAACCTCTCGTCGTGTTGGAACGAGGGCGATACCGGGCCAACATGGGCGGGGCACCGAAGAACCAAACGCTTCGCCAAGAGCATCTTCCATTTTTGCGTGGGCGGTTGTCGACCAACTCCGACATACCGTGCGCGAGATATCGTGAGACCGTGACGAATATATGTCGGAGAATATGTGAAAAAAATGTTGAATTCGAAACGCTTCGTCTCAAAGTTAGTAATGCTGAATAAAAAAAGAAAAAAGTTTTCTGTTTGAATTTAAAAAAAATTCAATGTGCTGAGTTTACTCGATAAAAATTAAATTAAAAGTTCAACAATTAATTCGTTTAGTATAGCGTTCCTACGATGTAAACGCTTCGAAACTTTATTTGATGTAAAACAGAAATGTTCGGATTATATATATGGATATTAAATTTTTAAATATCCACAAAATACTCTCGTTGAATTTTTAAATTTTTTTCGAAGATTTTTGAGAATTTTTTTATACGTAAAAATTAATTTTTTTTTTCTGAAATGGAGGATTGGATAATAAATGGTTGTCACAAATTCCAATTAAGTTTCATATAGGTACTTTTTATTTTCATAATGATGAGTGATTCTTTATAATCGATCTATAATATACATCATAGCGTCCAGTTTATACATAATTACAGTTGTAAACCTTTTATTTATTTATTTATTCATTTATTTATTTTGTTTCATATATCTCGCTCGACTTACGACTTACGTTATACACGGTTTTTGTTTGTTAATCTAGAGGATTGTAAACGCGTGAGCGCGGTGGATGCTTCGCGTTTAGTGAGTGAGGGGTACGTGGTGTTCGGTTGCTTGGGTTATTTTTTTTCTTTTTCTCGTTTTTGCATTTTCATTTAGTAATTTTTTTTTGTTGTGTTTTTCTTTTTTTTGCTTTTCGTTTAAATTCGTGATCGCGAAACGCGGTGAAAACTAACGTACATCGATAATCGCGTAGAAAAAGATTTATTATTTTTTGTTTTTCTCTCAAAAGCGAGTAGCGACAGATCGAGTGTGTGAGGGTGAGAGGCTCGGTGGCTTAAGCTGCTCTCGGTATTTATAAAACAGAGAAAAAAAAAGAAAGTATAAAAATCAAATAAACTTATGTACAACGAAAATAGTGAATGAGAAGCGTCTGAGTTGAGTTGCGGGTCACCCGGTGCGAATACTTATTAATTGTAATGTATGATTTCCACAGGCAGTGGTGCTCGTGTTTTTTTGTTTTCTTTAACGCGCTTGACGTCATCGAGAATCTTTTTTTTTTATATAATAATGAATAATATCGAGATAGAGAGAGGAGGAGATAGTCATAGATTCTCGAATCGATCGTCGCGCACGATTACGAAGCACACATCGAGGACAATCGGATCGCGGAATCAATCTGAGTTCCGATTATCATTTATTTTTTAATGTTTTTTTTTTGTTATTCGCTTACCAAAAAACACCTTTAACACTCGATAGTTTTACGACGTTACACGATTCGTTTAATTCTAAAAGGAGGAAGTTTCCATACGGCAGTTCCCGCTACTGGCCGCCATTACAGAGTAACGTTTATAGGATTCCCTAGGAAACAAATAAATAAAATCTATCTATTATCGTTTTTTTCATCTTCTTCATCGTCTTATTTTTCGTTTTATAAATCTAAAACGCCACAGAGTATGCCGGCCGGAGCATTATTTTTTAAAATTCATTCTTGTATCTATCGTCACACCCCGTCGCGTACCTTCGATTCGGCTCTGGGCGTTTTCTCCCTGTGCTATTATATTGCAAATCGTTGTGTATAGCTGCCATCTTTTATATTCTTTCGCGCGATCTCCCAATCTTTCGTATCTTTTCTTCTTCTTTCTCATAGGACTTTACAAAACTTCACAAATAGAACTGTTCGGTTACGAGCTTTGCGTTTTTTTTTCTTTTTTTTTTGTTCAATCCGCTGCCGTGGGACTTCCGGCTCGCAACTCTTTTTTACAGTCTAATCGTTCAATTAATTAACTCGAATACATCGATAGGTATATACAGCGTTACTAGGGATGATTAATGATTAAATATTAATGCGTACTCAACTAACCGTACGTTATAATCACAACGATGATAAAATTTCTTTTCCGAGGCCGATTAAATTTTTTTTTTAACGGCACCGAAATATCCGACCAGCAGCGAAGCTTCGTCGTAATTTTTTTCCTTCATTTTTCTTTTTCTTCATCTTCAAAACATTAATACTGCCCGTACAATCAATTTTTTAATATTTTTTTTTCGGATAATCGATACTTACACATGAGGCAGAAAAAAATTGGCAAAAATCGCGATCGTTTTTTTTCGTAACAATTATTGATTTTACCTTATTATTTTTCTTTATTTTTCACCTCGAAAGTTACCTCCGTGTAACGTTTTGTCGGTTGATATTTTGGCATCACAGACTCGGCGGTTCATAGCCGTTGCGTGAGATCATCGTTCGATAAGCGTTGAAACCCGGTCACGAGCCGCTGCTCGACATTATCGTCAAGTCTCTGTGCGCTTGTGGATCCCTCGAGTGCGCATCGCGCACAGCTTTGGATCCAAAAACCCTATCGCACCCTGGAATGGTGCATCTCGCTTCCTCTTGTCGTTCCTCCCCGTCATTGGGCGACGAGTGTGGCGACTCGCTGTGTCCGCTTTCCCCTCTTTCTTGGCTCAATCTCGTCAAATGGCTCAAGTGACTGAGGTGCTGATGCGTAAGTCCATTCAAACCCACCAAGTGACTCGCGAACGACGACAATCCCGGAAATCCAGCGCCCAAATGCGGCGGAAGTAAAAGATGAGGCGGTGGTATTCTCGCGGCAAGATCAACCGCCGTACCCAATGGGTAACCCCCGAGAGCTCCGAGACCAGAATCGGCATAAAGTCGCGCCAAAAAATCATTGTGCAAAATTGGATTCATCGACGCGGTCGCGGCGTCATCGAGAATCGATCTCGGGGACAGACTCGCCGGTAAACTCGATGACAACGGTGGACTCGACGATGTCGACAATAATTTTCTATGAAGATTCAGATTAGCCGAGTGTCGATCGCGCGATCTTTTCGACGGAAATGCCGCATTGCAACCATCGACGCTGCAACGATGCATCAATTTAAGATGCACATTCTGATAGTGTGTCTTGACGCCAAAATGATTTTGGAAGACTTTGCCGCATGCCGTGCAACGTCGAGGATTTTCACGATCCAACGGTACTTCCTGTGTACTGACGAAACCGCCGTTCTCGTAACGGGCGTAAGTAATCAGACTATTGTCCGTATCCATAGCCGCTGTGGAGGGCGAGACGCTGGATGAGCGTGAGCCACGAGAGTAATTGTCCATGGTGTTGCTGTTGTCCTGGATCAACGTAGGGCTGACGGAGCTGATTGGGCTGATAGAGGTTCTGCCACGCCTCGATACTGCCGATTGGATTGTTTCCAATCTCGTTGTTCCTACCGTCGATTCCTCCTCCCCCTCCGTTACTGCTGTTGCTGCTTCTTCTTCTTCGCCGTTGCCGCCTGATTCCACGTACAGCATCGACGACGTCGTCGTCCGACCCTGCGACAAGGACTCGAGTTGACGCAAAGCATTCGAGGAGTCGAGGGATTCGAGTTCGTCGTTAGCGATTCTCGGATTGCTGCCGACCGAGCTCGGGGCACGGGAGTTGGATACATCGGGACGCTCACCTTCACGATTTGAACGACGAATATCTTCCTTCGATTCCGTATCCTCGTCCAATTCGTCCTCGTCGACATCATTGGCCTCTTTCTTCATCGCTGCTGCCGCTGCCGCTACCGCTGCTGCTCGTACTTCCTCGTCCGCTGCCGCCTCGGCGTCCCTCTCCAAAATTTCTTCTTTCGCTCGTCTCTTGGCTTCGTCATCGTTTGCCCGTAGACGATCAGCTATTTTGTTGTCCTCCCGTTGATTATCCGTCGCTTCGTCAACGGAACGACGACGTTCAGTATCCGTTACGCACGTCGGTTGAATATCCGAACGATAGCGCGATTCGCGAGGTGACGAACTTTCGGAATTCGCAGTTTTCGACTCCGGCGATAATGCTCTTTTCGGTGATTTGACGGAACTCGCGCGCGAACTAAGATCCCTTGGTTCATCCTGTTGTTGATGATCCCCGCGATTATCGTTGTCTTCCGACGAAATTGTTTCGCGACGACTGCCAGCCGTTAATCTCGCTTCTGGTGATCGTGAATTCGATTCGCGATCGAAATTACGATTTCTCGGTGACGGGGTAGTTTTTCTCTGTTCGGCTTCGAGTCTCGACATCGACATGTCCTCCGGTTGATCCTGGAATACACCGTCGTTCGACGAATCGCCGTCGGTCGACGATGAATGAACCTCCGTCGGTAGAGCGCATCTCGTTGGATGTTGTGACTTGCGCTTTCGCACTCCTCGATTATTGAACGCGGTATTGGATTGCGAGTGGGGATTGAATGACATTGAATGCGGATCTATCGTACTCATGGAGTCAGCGTCGTCCATGCTGTCGGCGTTGCTAACGAGATCCTCGTCAGCGCCGTCACCGTGCGACAATTTGGGTCTTTTCGCCAAACTGTACGGAGCCGATTGCTCGTCGTCCTCGCGACCCGAGTGTGCACTCGATAGATTGATGTCCTCATCGCCGACAATAACAATGCCTTCCTCGTCGTCATCGTCGTCTTCCTCCCCTTCAAGAATTATCGACGGCGTTTGCGACGACGGTGAAGCACCGGCTGTACTCGCGGTGCTCGAAGGGCCGCGAATGTGAGTACTCGCCGTGGTTGTCGTCGACGTATAAAGAGACATCGGTAAACTGCTGTGCGCCGTTGTCGTTGCTGCCGTTGTTGCTATCATACGCTGATGCATAGCCTCGTCATAGGACATCGCTTGACTTTGATTCGATGATAATTCGAGATGCTTGAAGTCGAGAGCGCAGAGCGAAGCTGGCGAGCGAAGATCCGGCGGTGGTGTCAGCAACGGAAACGAACCGAATGGCAGATGATTCAAGCCGCTCGGCGGTACCGGAAGTCCCATCTGTTGCGGCATCACGAGAGCGTGAGCCATCGACGATCTACCGTCGTGCGGCGATATCTTTCGTCTCAAATGCGGAGAGTGCAATTTTGGATTTGGATTCGCGCTGTGACGATTTCTCGATCTTCGCGAACTGAATTTCGTGTTGCAGCCTTTTACGGTGCACTGATGCATCTCGCGTAGATGTACCGCGCTGAAGTGTATTTTCAGTGCGCCCTTGTCGCAGAATGTCTTCATGCAAACGTTGCACTGTACTCTCTTCTTGCCGGTTGCGGGATTGATGAACGGCGTTCCAAGATTCGGCGGCAAATTCGACGTCGAACCCCACTGATTGCGTTTTCCCGGTGAGTGCGATTTTCTCCCCGGCATACCGGGCGGTCTGCCGAGTGGCGCTGCCTGCATGGACATCGGACGATGACGTTGTTTCTCGGCCATTTTCGATGCGGAATCTCTTCGGCTTAAATTCAATGCGCTTCCGGAATTCTCGTCGTCGTCCTCATCGTCGTCGGAACCAAAGTCGCTACTCTTCTCACCGATGCTGTGCGCGTCACCGATAGGACCGGTCATTCCCAGAGATGAGCCACCATTACCGGTTAATTTTCCCATCGATGGATGCGAGAAGTGAGCTGGAAAATTCGGCGGCAAAGCGCCCGAGGAACCGGCAACCGCGAGAGGGTGTCCAAAGGCCAGAGCTGACGTTGATATCGGTGCTACCGGCATCGGTGGCCTCAATTGCGATGAGCCGTGATGCGGCGGACTGTGAGGACTGTGCGGATGGGATCTCAATGATTTTCTCTGACTCTGCATCAACTGATCGAGAGAGTGCGGGGGTAACGGCGGAAATCCCGGAAGTCCGAGACTACTGAGATCGCGAAAATCAAATGGTTGCATACTTTGAAGTCGATTCAACGGCGATACGGTGAGATGCGAATTATTGTTTGTTGCTTCGTGATTTCTCGGTGGTGAATTCGACGAAACGCAATTCGTCGTTTGACTTCCGGATGTCGGTGTGTAATGATGCTTTTGGGCGGACGGCGACATGGAAGGATGCGACACCGATGGTGGTGGCGGTGGTGGCGGTAGAGGCGGTGGCAAACGCGAACCTGGCAGACGGCAGTGTAGCAAGTGCAACGACGGTGGCAAATGCGCCAGCGGCATAGTCGGGGGCGATGGTCGTCTGCTAGGTGACATAGCATCCGACGCTGGCGTACCGGGAGCCAGCAATAATTTCTGAACAAACGGACGCGTCTCGGGGAATCTTAGGAACTGCTGTAACACCAGCGGTTCCTCTTCAGCTGAACAGATACTCCATCGGTCCAGCAGGGGGCTGTTCTGCGAATCCTGAAATCATAAAACGAAAGAAAACGAAAAATTAAGAATTAATTAATTACAAATAAAATAGTAACATTTTTTACGACAAAAAATTGCATGTCTTATATCATTTTTGTACAGAACATTTTTTTTTCGTTTTTTTTTTAATCATTGGAAAATTGTGAAAAAACTAAATTTCCGAATGATTCAGAAAAATTTATTATTTCTACAAGATCACTCGTCGCGCATGCAGTTTATATCACGACCTCGTAGAACTAATGTAAACGACGTGCAGTTTGTGATCTTAGAGTGTACACTTTGTATTCGTTATAACACGCGCGCGCGTGCGCGCGCGGAGGGGTCTCAACGCGCCGGGTTTGGATTAAAATAATCCGCTCGATCCAGTTTCGAAATTGAGCGGTGTGCACGCGCCTCGAACGAGGGACGTGAGAGATAGACACAAGTTTTCTTATAAATTTAGGGTGACGGCGTATACAGTTTCTGTCAGTTTGTCTCTCCGCCTTCGTCTTCCAGCCTCTCGGTATCCACCATTCTCGTACATATCTATAACGCGCGAGCGGAACTTTGTATATTTACGCATACCGAAAGCGAGCCGGACGTAACGCAGGACGGGCCGCATAGCTCCGGCGACGCTTTTCGCGTCCCGTGTATATTTTCCTCAACGGATTAAGAGAAGACCGCCCGGTGTGGCCACTCTCGTTCGTCGATCTTCAAACTCTGGAAGCTCCGACGATCATCCTCACTTACACCATCGTCCACTCTTTCTAATCCGCGGCGTACTTTGGTCCGTGCGATCTTTAGTTATAGAGGCAACTCGGCTCGTGTGTCTACGGATCTATAACGATTTATGGCCACTCCAACAACTTCGGCTTCTTCGGACTCTCCGATCGTTTCTTACTTCATCGAGGACGGAAGGCCGTCACGAGGTCGGAACCGTCGCGTAATCGCGTAATGAGCAAAAATATACTATTCGATCTTTTATACTTATGAATCATCAACGGAAAAATTTAACTCGAACACTGACGATCTTGCGAAGACCTACTCTTCCGATCTAAAAATACGTTTTTCAAATAACACGAAAAACGAAACCGTTCTTTTTTTTTTAGATTTTTTTCAGAAACGAGAAAGAAAACGTCGTTTTCCGCCGAAAAAAAAATACTTTTGCAAGAATGGAACTTCGATTACCATGAGAATCTCCGATAATTAAAACGGCATTTACGAATCAATGAATTCGAGACGTTTCGACACGTCGTATCCCATTCAAGTCGATTATGAAAATACTTTATCCTAACATCACTTCGGCATCTGCTTCTTTCCCTTCACGAGTGAAGCAAGGCCGTCGGGAGGTCAGAGTTGCTTGGTAATGCGCTTCCGTGTGGAATGCAATAAGACGAATGAAAAAAAAAAAAATTATAGAAGAAGAAGAAGAAGAACGTTAAAGCCAAAGGTGACGTCGGCCGTGCTACAGCGTGTCCCGAGCGTATCTAACTTCCTAGGATAGAATATAACACGAGGCCGGGAGGAAAAGAGCTCGAGAGATACAAGCGAAGAACCATCGGGAGCTCTATAGCAGAAGCCGAAGAGCGGCGCGGTCCCTCTCGATGGATTTAAGTACAGGCCTCGGCGTACCCGTCATAGAGATCCCGGAGTAACACGGTATATCATCCATCGTTGGTTGGACCCTTGGCGCTATACAGTATATCGTTGCCGCCGCCGCCGCTCTTGCTGACCGTCCATTAAGTAAATCTCATCCTTCACCGTTTAATCGCGTTTCGCCTCTCCCACTCTATCTCTCGCCGTTCCAACTCTTTTCTATATCTTTCTTCATCTTCCCCGCCCGTCTCTCGTTCGGTAGCAAAAAGAAACGGTTCTTCGGAAATTCATCGACAAAAACATCGCCTACTCATCTTCTTTTGTCATGTATATGTATATTGAAGAAAAAGAAAGAAAGAAAGAACGAAAAAACGAGGGGTGGAAGTTCGCGTACTTGCGGAACGCGATCGTTTCTCGATCGTTTAGAGTGCGTGACGCACGCCCCGGAGTTTTACGAAGACGAGGAAGATGAAGATGAAGAAGAAGAGGTTGCAGTACACGCGGACGCCTGTTTCCTCGAAGATCATCAGCACCGGGGCTAAACGCTGGGGCTTCTCTTCCCTTCTCGCGTCGTCCACATCGTCGTCGTCTTCGTTACATAAAAGGAACGTCGAAACCTAAACTGCGCCGGGGTCTGAGAATGCAAAGGCTACCGGCGGTAATCCTCTCTTTCTCTCGTCGGAACGTGAAACACACCGTGGGACTCGAATTTTCAATCTCGCACGCGAACGCAAGCGAGAGAAGAGAAACAGCCCCCCTGCGCGGCTCCTATAGTTACTCCGCTACATGAGAGGGTATGGAAACGTATAGGTATAGTTTTAGGATATATAAACACCGTGGTGCATGTAGGTGTGCCACTGCTCTCCGGCGTCAGCTACTACCACCCGACGTGTAAGATGCTGAAGCTGGGGAAGCATCTCTCGGCATTCGTCACGCGCGACGTGGCACTCTCTACACACACAATGAGAAAAGGATAGGCGGGCGCGCGCGATGGAATTTCGAGTCGCGCGCGCTGCCACCGACACTCAAACGGCCTCTCGCAGGTTCGAGGGATCGTGAGAGAACTCGAACGAAACGACGAGATGAAAAAAGAGCCGAAAAACACGAAGAAATATTTAGTGTAGGAGTAAAAAAGGGAAAAAAATGGAAGAAAATGTGAGAATAATAAAAATGAGGGAAGTGGAAGAAGAGAGTCGATGGGGAATGAAGGAGATGAGACGACCAGGAGCCGGAACGGGAGGCGTCGACGAAACAAAAGTTGAACAAAGTACGAGAGCGGCCGGCGAACCGCGAAGCTAAGAGTCGCGTGTCTTGGATGCGTTCGAAGAGAGACAGAGAGAATCCCCCTCTCGATTTTCTCGCCTTTTGCGGAATCGCTGAACGAGGTTCAGCGGTTTTTTTTTTTCTTTTTTTCTTTTGTACGCGTTATTATTGCGAGGACCGTGCGAAAGCTTGGGAACTAAATGGGCGAACCTGTCTCAATGTTTCGAAATTGGATTGTAATTGTATCGGAAGTGTCGAGAACATTTTTTACGCTTCTTCGGCTTAAAGTAGTTATCGATTAGAATTTTTTTCCGTCATCTTTATGATAGTTTCGTCCTCAAGTATTAATGAATCATGTGGAATGAAGTTTAGAAAAAATTATTACGTTAATAGCCAGAAAATTGTGAGACTAATTTCTCGATTAAGCGGCCGGTATTGGTCGGAAGCAAATAATTATGTATAGTTAAAAAAAATGTTTACTTTAGCATCATCTACATTGAGCATTTATTCTATTGAGACTGCAGTGTAGAAGCTTTGCACCTGTGATGAAAAGTTTCCGGCGCACAGAGACATTCACCGATAGATTTGTGATGAAACGTTACATCCAACACCTTCACGAAGATGCGGATTGGGATTGCGTGTTTCGCGTACGTTCGTGTCTTCTCCGCGATTTCCTCGCCTTTTCCGGCATCTCGAGTAAGAGAACCCGTGGACTACGAACGCGAACGATGGATAGATAGTAGCGAGGAAAGCGGAGCCGCGCGACTTGGCTGTGCGCTGTCTATGATGCTTTCTCCCACTCTACGATTCTACGAGCACCTGAAGGCAGGACGCCTCCACCTGTGCGACTCGCTCGAGCTATCGTACACGCAGCGGCAGTAGTAGTAGTAGTAGTAAGTAGTAACAGAACGAAGCGTGCACCGGATCAGGCCGTCACGTGGCGCCATCCAGCGGCTGCTTCCTTCGCTCGCGGATCGTCTATCTACGTACAGCCTTATTCCCTGCAGCGAACTCGTCTAGCAGTAGATATATTTTTGATAAAAGTGATTAATTACATTATTTCATGAATCTTTGAATAACTTTTGCTGCTAAATTTCCGCCGAAGTCGAAGTTTAAATTTAAGTCATCAATGGCAAATACTCGTCAAACTCACGAATAAATCGATACATTTTTTATTCGTTTATGAAAATCGCTTTAATTCGTGTAAATTTGATTGAAGTAAAAAAAAAACCTTCGGACAATTCGTCCGAATTCGTTCGTTCATTTGTATTTTTATGTTTTATTGCATGTTTTTTCGCGGAGTAAAGAGAATTTTTTTTTTTTACCGGATCTCAAATTTCTCAGTCTGCGATCGTTGTTGTTGATAGAAATCGTGTATATATCGATGGATTTTTAGTTCGGTGATTAAGATCATTTAGAAAGTCGTTGAGTTTTTTTTTTGTTTTTTCGACAATTCGTATTTCTCGAGTTCCCTTCGACATCGGTACACACAATGAAGAATAGTTGGAGAACGCTAAGGTTGGAAATAAGAGAGGCAATCGAAGGTGCCATCCGTGACTGGACACCGCATATGATTTCACGCTCGGTCTCCCCCCACAGTCTTATTCTCGTGTGTAGAAATCGTGAAGATCTCGCGTTGGATTGTATCCGCTTTTAAATTGGATTGCAGTCACAGCGTCGGTCGGACTCTTCGTGCCGCGCGACCTCTTAGCTTCTTCTTCTCGTGTAATTTTTTTTTTCTCGTCTCTTTTCTATAGCGTTCATTCTCTCTGTCTCGTTTCCCCACCTGTGAAGCTTCGGTATAATGC
This sequence comes from Cryptus viduatorius, assembly GCA_964006125.1. Lineage (NCBI taxonomy): Eukaryota > Metazoa > Arthropoda > Insecta > Hymenoptera > Ichneumonidae > Cryptus > Cryptus viduatorius. Next base: position 8,525,804 of record OZ023222.1, on the reverse strand, counting down.
TTTTTTATCACTGGACCTCGTTAGCGACTGAACGGATACTCGTTAAGACGTCGAGATATAGAAGAAACTAAGAGCCGAGTACGATGCAAGTACAGCAAGTACCATAATCACGCTTGTGGGGTTGAAATATTCGTTGCGAAAAAAAAAAAAAATTTCTCGATTTATGATTTAAACTACCGATGAGTGCATTTTTTCTTCTCTCTCTCTGTCAAAAAAAAAAAAAATGGAGAAAAAAACTGTTCGTCATCAGTGCATCCAAGTTCTACGGAGAGAGGTTTGCGATCGAGAAATAAATCAATTCCGTACGAGTGGATGAAGCTCTGAGAGTTGGTACGAGAGTTGCTCGGACAGAAACTCTCTCTCCCGCGGTCCTCTCGAGCCATGAATATGTAGCAAGTTTTTCGTCTCGTCCTCGACGAGAGGACCTCTTCTCGCACGAATGAACGACCTGCTCGCTGCTGCTGCTGCTGCTGCTGTTGCTCGGCTAGCCTCAGGTTCGAATCTCATAACGGGACGGGCAAACGAGCGTATAGTATTCCCATGAAAGAATATTAGCGTGCATGAGAGGAAGAGAGGAAAAGGTAAAAAGGATACGAATATCCGCGAAGTATACGGGTGGGACTCTGTCTATTCGATCCGATCCCGCCGGGCTAAGGCGAATCATCATGTACGCGTAATATCGCGATATTACCATAAGATAATATAATTTGACGAGCCTCGGGCGATTTGTCTCGATGAACGAAGCGAAAACAGAAAAAAAATGAAAAACAAAACGAAACTTATTTGGCTATCATGAACGCGGCGCGTATTATAGTGTGGGTAAAATTTGGTGACGCACGTGAGATTGAGAGGCGAGACGACGCGTGTTAGTGTACCGACTATATTCAACCTCGTATATTCCTTTCCCATGACATGATCCTGGACTCTTGTTGTACGAGAACGTTGAAGAAACCGATTTACATACGAAACACGTTTTTTGTCGGGTCCAAAAGAGTGAGAGAACAAGCGCGCGGCTTATAGAAGTTGACGACGTTAAAACGGGCGCCGGAGACATTCTGCGGCCAATTTCTCGCAATTAGCCTGAAAGCCTCGAGGGGCCTATCGGAAAGTCCTGGTAACCCTTTAGCGAGCGTTTTGTAAAAGTGGAAGAGAAGGAACGAGGTATTTGCGGTTGATATTAGCAAGTCATCGGATCAAATACTATCTCAATTTACGTGAAGACGTAAGTGGGAAAGATATGTTTCACGCGGCTTTTTTTTCGCCGTTAGGCCGGAAGCGCTGTGTAACGAAACCGGAAATGAAAGAAAATGGATCTTTGGAGAACGTTTTTATGTTATTATCTATACTATCGCATTTCCAGAAGGCTATTTCTCTACGGGAACGACGAATCGTTACGCAATTTGCAGGATATCTTCAAAGGGTTAACATTACTGTTTGCTATTTTTTGTTCTTAGAACTTTGAAGTTTAGCTTTGAATTTGTCTTTGTCGCGTATTTTGAGAAGCGAAATATTGTGTCGGTGACTTTTTTGCTAAATGTTACCGCGCGTTCCGTGTAAACTGCGAGTACTTCGGAGTACCGAGTAAACCCGTCGCAACGCCGCAAACCACGTTAAATTTCTAAATTTAGTCTATCGACGCGTGTCGAGCGTTCGCGTTTTCGCTGCGACCGAAAGAAACGAGAGAAGTACAAAAGGTTGAAGAAAGTATGAAAATTGTGATATTGCTACTCCCGAGTTTCGGGTGGACGGACACATTTGTATTACAATGTATTTTAGTGCAGTCGATTTGTGCGCAATGCTCGATCGCTTCGATCGTAAATCTTCCGACGATACTTCGTAACGTTTTTTCCCCGTCTCGCGTCTTCTCTATTCTCCCTTCGTCGTTTCCGCGTTTGAAAATCTCCCGCGTTCGTGAACGACAGATCGACGCAACGAGCGGACAAGCGTAAACGGTCCCACTTCGAGCGTTCAAAATCTCTCACGGGATTTCCGATCGGGCAAAACTATCGCGCGCACGGATCGGGTGAAACTCGCGGCAATTTTACTGCGCTAAAAGATTGCGAACGATTCTCGTATTCCTTGTGTACCCCGTTTCGTTATTTTTCGACTCCATCGTCGAAATTTATAGCGTGGAACGCAATGTCGTGCTGAAGAAATTTTACGAACGATCTTTGACGATGAGAACAAAAAAAATCTTTGCGGTCCGTTTTCTTTCGGAGAAGAATAAAATTTGAAGTGTTCATCGATACAATGAAATTATTTCTCAGCAATTTTATTAACTGTTTTTCAACGAATTTTTCATAATCTTCGATTTTCATAGTAGAAACAAAAACTATTTTTAAAATAAAAAAATCATTTCGAAAACTCGCGATAAAATTTGAGGACACATTTCGATAAAAAAAAACATCAATATAATTCTTTGAAAAAAAAAAAAAAAAAAAAAAAAAAAAAATCGATCTCTGACCCGATCAACGATCTTCTCAACATTTGCAATTCGAAGAACTTCTTCCAATCCTTCAAGTATTCGTCACTCTCGTATTCGTAAACTTCAAACATTTGACCGATGACTCGAGTCTCGTAGAATATATATATATTTTTTTCTACCACCGAAAGATCATCAAAGTTATTGCCCTTGCTTCAAATTCTCGAACGTTCACGCGGTCAATCCGACATTGACCGTTCGACAAAAATGTGTCGGACGGAAAAAAAGATTCGAAACCCGTCGGGGTTATAATCTCGCATTCGCCATCAGCCGGTTCGTAAAATATCACAAACTATGTTGTATAGCGAAAGATCGAGCGAGTCACCGATGAAACAGATTTTGCGATTAAATTCCAGTACGTCGCTCGTTGCAACTATCGAGTGTTCCCCGTTGTGTGTCCGTAGACTCGAGAGATCGCGCGCGCGCGCGCGAGAGAGTATCTCGATGTGTCTTCGAGTTGTGTCTCTTTCCCTCTTACGTTAAATCGTTGTTTTTTTTGCTTACTGTCCGTCTCGCTCGTGTACGGGATAGAAACCGGTTTTCCATACGTTTAATTTCACGCTAACGTCGGGGCAATTCAGTTTACACGGATACTCCCCATTTTCTGTTGCCTTACGCGGATAACCGGCGATGGTTCCCAGGAGCATAAGCATGTAGTGAACTAAGCAAGTAGGCAGGCACGCAGTGATCCTGTCGTGTACAGCATAATACTATACACATAGATATACATATACATATGTAATATTATGGATATGCATATATATATGTACGTATACACATGTACACGTATGTTTGCGCGCCCCCAGAGAGATTAATAATCACTGGTCACCTTCGACTCGCTCAGCCTTCCGAGTATCGGCGTGCGAAATTTTCGCGGCTATTCGACGCACGCGAACTCTCTAACGTCTTCCTACTTCGTCACTTCATAAACATCCACCAAGATCGGACTCGAGTATAAACGATTTTACACGCGACGCGATCTATCGATGTATTTTGCTGAGACCACGGATCGACGGGGACGATTAAAGATTTCATAATACGGAAGAACTGAATATGGTTAGTATCTCATCTTTATGGTGCCGATTAACCTCCACTTTTACGGACGATGTTTTTTTTAAATGATTTTCGAATAATCTGTTTTGTTTTAACTCGAACGTTAATTTTCATGATTACGTGTGGTTATTTAACAGTTATAAAAATACGAGTCACTTTTTTTGTCATTTTTGATTTATAGCTTTTTTTACGATGTTTTGAGGTTATTTCTTGTTTTTGTTATCGATTTCGAGATTTCGATGAAGCGCCCTTTTTTTTTCACATATTCATTTTTATTGATCGGTCAATTGTTCCCGTAGCACTTTTGAGTTTGAACACTAATGTAGCACTCGTTGACGTTTGCACTTGGGGGTCTCGGGTTTGCTCGTTCGTCAATTTTCGTCTCGATGCCTCTCTCCCTCTCCATCGAAAGCGGGTAGATCTTTATTTTTAGTCTTTGCGCTCGAAGCCTTTACGAGAAGTCACACACACGCCTCGGTCACGCCGATGCCGCACATTATTATTTCGGTAACGATAATATTCGGGTATTTCTCACTTCTGGTCTCGTTACGCGTCGCGATTCAACGACAACATATTCGTTGCGAATTCTCCGCACGTCGAGCACACGTGTCAAACGTCGGACGAAAATACGTCAAAATTGTCAACGTGACTCTCGACTTCCGTTCGAACTATTAATATTTCGATTTACTTCCGGTTACGAACACACGAACAACGAAGTTAAATAACGTTTATTTTTTGTTTTTTTTTTTTTGTTTTCGTGTCACTGTTATCTTTTTTCCGGTTATTATTTACATCGCGATAAGATTTTTATTTATTTTTTTAAGTTTAACGCAACAGTTCGTTCTTTGTACTTCACGCTTGTGCAACCCTCCTATTCTGCAGTTATCGCTGATGACAATCTTTCGCGCACCTGTCATCCGTCGTCGCGGTTCGTTTACGCGCGTCGTCTCGGCTCACCTCTATCTCGCGTTCACAAGTCGAAACATTTACCGCCGAAAAAATATATCGCACTTTATTTTTCGTTTTTTTTTCGTCGTTTTTTATTTGTTTTTCGCTTAACAGTAAGAAAATTCAATCGAACCAACTCGTCGAACACATATCATCGTGAATTCAAACTTTCGATATATCTCGAAACTTCGAACTAATCAGACATCGTTTTGATTCCAAAGTACCATAGTCATGCAATTAATCAACAATATATCTGTCAAACGTCATAACCGAGTTACAAAATCGTAAAACCCCGCACCGAATTTTCGTCGATAATTCGTCATTCGTCGGAAGTTATTCGAAAATTTTTCGTCAATTTAGTTTTCGCAAAATCGCACGACGAAGTGACAGTGACATTTTTTTAACAATATTTAAAATTTTTTTTTTCCAAACCTCACTTTCACTTGTCTTTCTGTGAGTCACGATGTTTGTCACTTCGACGTGAGTTTTCAACGATTCCGTCACAAGTACAATCCTTTCCACATCACAGTCGTTTTTTGTTTCGTTTTTGTTGTTTGTGTTTTCGATTTATTTTTGTTTGTTTGTTTGTTTGTTGTTCTTTTTTTTTTTTGTCGAAACTCACCTGCAGTATGTATCCTCTAGTGTAATCCTCGTGGTTCCAGCCGAAAGCGGCTAGTAGACGTGTCACTTTCGCGTGTGGCAACTGATTAAACAACTGATCGAGTAGTATCTTAAGTCTTATGGGTAGCGCGAGTGAGCCGTAAAGGACGAGGGATGCGACGTCAAACACGGCCGTCGGCTCGACAGTCTCTGAAGCCGGTGGCCTCTCCTCCTTCTCCGCAACATCGCCGGCTATTTCCCCACCACTGGTAGTACCGACGTTGCCACCACGGTCGCGTAGCTTTACCCTCCCTACGGCGCTTTTGTCCTCCCTACCAGAACGTCGTGGGCCGGAGGCGACATCCCCACTACCATCGCCACGGACGGTGGCACATCCACCGCCTGTTCCGTGCGGCTGCTGCTGTTGCTGCTGCTGTTGGAGGCTTGACAGTCGCGCGAGCGCTGCAACACACGTAAGAGGGAAAAACGTGAGCGTGTGGCTATCTCGATTTGTACACAGAGAGAAGCATTTCAGATGGTATATATATATATATATATATACAGTAAAAGCGTAAGAGAAAGAGAAGAATAGCATTCGTTTGCAGTCGTGTCCGCGACGGCGGCACACTGCACGCCGGCGTCGAGTCACCGAATAATTTTCGGTGGGGGTAGAGCTCGGACTCAGCGACAAGGACGAGAGACTACGGACGACGATGCGACTCCCTAGTCCACCGACGCCTCCCACTCTTTGGCTCTTCGTCGCGAAGAGACGTCTCTGTGGCCCTGCGGTGGATTTCTCCCACCTCTCTACTCGCTACTCGTCTCTCTGCTGTCTTATACATAGTATACGTACATATGTATATATATTATATATACATTCATATAAAAAATACATGCTGGCGGGTGTATGTATAGAGATGCTGTCGGACCTATAGATACATTTTTTTTTCTCTTTTTTTTTTTTTTTCTGCACCGTCCTCTATCTTCTTCTCCGTTTCTCGTCACGAAGAGATACGCAAGAAAAGTCGCGTTCGACAGAATCTACTAGCTGTATACTTATCCCCCCACTACCGGATCCACCACTTCGCGCGCGACGTTTCCAACTCCCACCGTCCCTCCGCCCCCGCCACTGGAGATCGCGGACGGTCGCAGCGGAGGTGCTCCCGAGGCGTCGCGATCCCTAAGCTCTCCCCCCTCCACTCTATTGGCACAGCTCGCAACGCGTCGTCCTATGCTCGTCGTCGCCGTCAACCCGACAGGCGATCCCCCGAGCTTGATCCATCAACCTGCTGCTGCCGCCACTTGATACACGGGATTCTAGAGCGGTAGACTCGAGTACTTTAGACGCGCGGTACGACGATGCGATATATTCTTGTATTTCCTTCGACAGTAGAAAATTAATGTTTCTTAGGTTTTTTTCCTTTTTTTTAATTACTGCGTGTCATTTTATATTTTTTGTTTAAATTCTTGCGGAGATAAATTACTTTTTTTAAACAGTTTTTTTACGTCAGCTTATTCAATAGTCCATCAATGGTTTCTCTGAACTCCGAATAGTCCTTTTTTTATCGCTCATTAATCCTTTTGTTGTCTTCCAATAACGACTCTTGTAATTTTTTCAATAGTCTTTTCCTTCTATTAATTCTGCAAAGTTATTGGCACATTAGCTGTTATTTATGTTTCGAGAGTATCAAATTAATGTTCCTTCGGTTAATCCTTTTTTGTGACTGCATGGGATATTACTTTTTTTTAATTAGTTATTTAAAATTTTGAAAGGATCATCGTTTTTCCGTGTTTTTTTCGTAAGTTTATCAATAGTACATAAATATTAATGGCGATCTTTGAATAGTTATTTTTTATTGTTTTTATTATATTTTATTAAATATTTTCGTAATTTTTTCAATAGTCGTGAATTTCTCATGAATTCTCCATGGTTCTCGTCATATTAGCCCTTATTTCCACTACACTTAAATCGCCGATGGCGTTAACATTGGTTATTTCCTTATTACTTCATTTCTCAATTCCGCTACAACATTAAACTCAAGATAAACGCCTTTCATTGCGTATTTTTATTGACCGGTACGATCGATCATTCGTAATTGAAATTCTATTGCCTTTCACGCGTTAACACCGCGCTGCCTGTTAAAATTAAAAATTATTACAGAAATGTTTGTTTCTCTAATGAGCACCTGAAACAATTGCATAATAATTTGTTTCGTTTTTTTTTTTTTATGAATTATACTCGCGTGTTAGAAAAAGGTTTAACGATCGCAGTTACCTTCGGTGAGTCCATATACCACCGCGACGTAGATGCGAAAGCGCTTTCCCCTACAATAATCGTCACGCTTTTCGCGTTCACCTTATATACACCGATGTTTCGTACGTCCGCGCGCGCGCGCGCGCGCGAATACCCGCGAAACTCGGCGAACCTCGACGGCCGAGCGGCCACTGGCGTTACTATATGTTATTTTCCATCGAACTTCATTCCCGTATCGTATAAGTAACAAAGTAACCGAGAAAACTTTTGTTCAAAGTAACTCATGAAAAATTAATGAAAGACACGCGAGAAAAGTAAAAAAAAAAAAAATACCGATTAGACATTCCTAATATACATCTTGCAGGCGTTAAATATGACTTTCGCACGTCTGAAGATTATCCATTTTGAGAGATTGAATCTCAGCATTGCTGGGAAATGACTCTTATCCTAAGATTGTAGATCGTACTTTATATGTATACATATACATATATTACATACACTGTAAAAGACTACAAGCACGATGCTTGGCGAGTCGAGATGCGATCATCACTCATATCGCTCGGGCGACGATGGGAAAGTTGCCCCGTGTGCGCCTCTCTCGGGATCCATTACCTTCGAGTACGTCAGCGTTCGGTACACGTCCACTTGTATATTCTTTTTGTTTTTTTTTTTTTTCTTTGAACATTTTTTTTTCTTCGTGCTTCGCATCATATAGTTACCGGTCGAACCGCACACCGTGTTCCTACCTCGATCGATAGGATTGTAAGAAGAAGGCGGTGTGTCTGACGCGACGTATAGAGAGCGAGAAAAAAAAGATGAGAACGAATATATATGCTTCGGACTGCTGCTAGTGGCTGTTATTGTCATTATACGCAGCATCCCGCTTGCAGAGATATGTATATATATATATTTAAGGCGGCGGCGGCGTCGGCGTCGTCTGCGTCTGCGGGACACAGAACTAAGGGGTCCCCCGAAATCTCATCCGCACAGCGGTCCCAGCATGGGCTCAATAGAAATCATGGAGTCATCCCGATTGGGCGCCACTTGTCATTAATGACTCTACGATTTTTTTCGATTTAATTAAAGCCCGATGACGATCTTGCCACCTATAGTGGTTCTCTCTTTCTCGATCTTCTCATAAATACGAACGGGCGCACGTACAGTATCGATACATTGGAGAAGGGGTGGGCAGAGAGTACCTGTTACTGTACGAAGGACGTCGTACAGAAAGTCTCGATGATCATATCTCTCAAAGTCTCATCGAGTGTTCTTCGGAGATTTTATCACGAGAGAGTTACATAGGAGTTCGAGATCAACTGTGAGAAAAACGTCTCGAAGTTTAACAGTTAATCTCGGGACAGTATTTCGACATTACATTACCTAATTTTTATTTTTCGCAATATACTTTCCATTTTTTCAAAGAGTATTATTTAGTTCTGTATTGAGAGCAAAAAAAACGATCTCTCGATGCCGATGCCGAAATAAAAAATGTATAATTATACAAAGTATGCGCTTAAATAGATATTACGTATATAGTTAGCGTTAGAAACCGACATAACAACCTTTTGAATCAGAAAAGCATAACTCCATCGTCAAAGCGGTACATAATTATAAGCGCCGAATAAAAAAATGCCAAATTCCAATGGAATTCTCATAAAATAAAAGCCTTTAATAGTGCATTTTTTAAATTTGTGTTAATTTTCAAAAAGATCGATAGTTATAGAAGTCGTAGAAAACGAAAAAGCGTTTTCTCGATCCCCTGAATACCTCTGTAGGATTACAATGGTACAAACAAAAAGCTCATCTAAAAAACCATTAAAAACGACAGCATGACAGCAGAAAAATTGGAGGCGCATAAATCCCCGAGAGGGTACAGAGCAAAGGCATGCATCGACATAATCGTTTATTTTTTCCACGCGCACGCTTTAGTCGCGTAATAAACAAACGGGATTAACAAGGGGTATACCATGCTGTTCTATATAGAACAACAGCAATGTGCGGCGATGCTGATGCGGCTGGTGGCCGACGCGTTCACCCTTCCGCCATTTAGCGGATTGGTCAGCATTCAGGAGCACGCAACCTCCCCGCGGCGGCAAACTGCCCGCACATATATGGCACGATATCGGCTATACATAGAACTATATATAACGGTGCTCTCGGTGAATCCGCGGTGGACAGAGAGGACGAGTTATATGACGGGGGTTGAACGTGTATACATATATATTGAGTCCGGCGTGTTGGGGGTTCTCGGAAGCGGACGACAGCGCGAGAATTCCCTGGCATCGATGAATATCGGGTTAACCGATGGCCCACGCACGTTCCATCCCTCTAAACCCCTTCGATCCATATTTTTTTTTCGTCTTTTATTTTTGGAGTGAACAGCACACTGCCAGGATTAACACAGGACAACGAGAAAACAAGGCGGCGTATGAGGAAAAAAAAACCCATTTTTTTGTTAGTTTTTTTTTTTTTGCAAGCTATCTAGAGTTCGACAATGTTGGACGCACGAGCGAGCGGATGACGCAGCCGTGAGGCTGCCGCATGTACCGCGTATCGGATTTACTCGTTTCGTCGTGGGCTGTCGCTACGGTGCAGCTGCAGCATTGCACCGTCGCGTCAATATTTAGCTGACTGATCGCGATTCTACGAATTTTCCGTTGAAAAAAAAAAAAAAAAAAAAAACACGAACGAGAAAACAACGGCGGGCAGGGAAAATAATAAAAATAAAAAAAACATAACCTACAAGGTAGAAGCAGTGTATGTGTATACTCTCCTGACTGCATGTGCTCTCGTGGACTCCGAAACCCGCCCTCACGCATGTCCGGTTTGCGTTACACGTCCGTCACGCTTAATTACGATCGCGTTCCCGTTGTCTCGTCGCTCTCATCCCACTGTTTCTCATCGTCCGCCTACTCCTCGCATCCTTCAAACCCTCTGAAAAACCCTTCTGTATCGTTCCTATTGTGTTGCGCTGTTGTTACGATGCATACTCTATAAATTTATGTACAACGAGTACCAACGTTCGATGTTTCCAACGATGGAAGTAATTTTTTTTTTCGACTACGCTAAAATGACGATACTCCATGCCTGCAACGCGGGTTAAAAGTTGCCGATTTTTTACCAGCGGAAAGAAAAGTGCTGTAGCGGGACGAAAAGTACAGCAGTACAGCAGCGGGGAAAAAATGCTGCAGGCGGTAAAAAAGTAGTACTTTTCGTCTTTAGAATCGAAAAGCAACCGACAAGTCGTTGCGCAACGGCCCAAAAAAAATGTCAACTTTTAGCATATAGTAGGAACAAAAATATCGTTTTCTCCTCGGAAGGGAGCGTACTTTTCACCTCGTATAATTGTTGCAAACTTTACGCTCAGAAAAAATCACGCACTCCCCGCCTGTGACGCGTATTTATCTCTGACGGAAAACAAAACAGTTTTACGTTCGCGCAAAAATGATTTTTCTCATTTATTGGAATAATGGAATTGTTCAATCTGTTATTCCATAGAAACATCGATAAAACGTGCATTCAATTTTTTGTTGCCTTTTTTTCCCCCTCTAAAAAGAAAGCACTCGCTTTTTTTCTGTGATTGTTTTTTAGGTTATTATTGAAGCACGCTGTTGAAGCTGAACGTTTTTGTTTTTTATTAATTTTGTCACCAAATGTTTTTATAATTCGTAATTTAACATATTCGATCTTCATTGAGTTGATCACTGCTGTAATTTCCGAATCGTCAAAAGATCGTGAAAATTTGGGCAAAATTTGTTTCAACACGCGTTCACGAAGGGTTTCGACGTTTCGAATGCGCGCACAGAGAGGACATTTGGCACGGGTATCCTTTAACTTTCTTAGCTACAGGTTGTATTGTAAATCGCCAATTCCCCCCGGGGACCGAGTATAATATCGACTCTTCTCCTTTCTATTCAAAAGAGAGAATAACCCCCAGAGTTATAAACGGTTTGGTGGGTAATGGCGCGCGAACAAGAGACGAAAAAGATATTCGTCTCTTTCGTGGGGTATCGTTGGCGTAACTAAAGAGGACATGAATACGAAAATCCTTCATCGGTGTATTTTCTCAAGGGAATGTAAATTTTCCGGTGACGGAGCCGAGGAGATACGCATTTTCGAAGGATATGCCAGCTCCTTCGCCTCGAGCCTCTACCGTTCTCTCGAGATGTGAGGAGTTGCTTTCATCGTAAAGCGAACGCGTCCGACGTGTACGGAGCTCTTGTCTATATATGAAAAGTACATAATGGAACGCGATAGAACACACGTGAAAGTATCTAATTACTCGTCGTCATGCTGTCAACACGTCATCGGGCATCATCCCGAGCTTTTCCTTCGAGAACGATGCTCTCCGCTCGTATGGATAATGCAGTAAAAGCATATCGATATATCGGTTATTCAAAGATCACATATTCACGTGTATATAATTATCGAGTGAAGAAACAATCGTTACAGAGAAAGGGATATACCCGATTTCACTGTTCGCGTCAACCCGACTCAGTCGTAGGCGTGAGTCCCCTTTTCATTTATTTTGTTCTTCCCATATCCATTGTTACCCATCGCGATGTCCAGACGGGTCATTGTATTATCCATCGACTTCGAAAGACCACGGGAATAATGGTATAACGAGGACTCCGGAAAAATGTAGCCTTGAAGTACTCTAAGGTTCGTAAAGCTCCGTTTTACTTCTACAGAGGCATATCGTTGGCGTAACTAAACGCCACCGAATGGTGTTTTGTCGCCAGAGAACTCTCGGAGCGACACGGGTCTACACTACCGTTCGCGAATGCAAATTCATCTTCGAGGTTCCGTTCGCCGAACAGAACGAGAATAGGGTATCGAATTTCAACCTGCGACGCAGTTGCCATTGTGCGACGACGGAGGGACTTCTGTCTATTGTTAATATTTGAGAAGACTGGTGACTCTTCCTTCCCTTTTTTCCCCCCAATGTTTCTTCTGCCTATTCTCGCTGTGTCCGATCCGGTCACGGAAACCTTTCGAATATTCATGCAACAGTTCCAACGCGGAGTTATCGAGAGATGGTTCTCCATAGACAATGGCCGCAGGCACCTGCTGGAAAGAACTGCTACCCTTGCGGAGTCCGATGCGGCCGAAGGGTGCTGAAAATCCTGATGCGAGAAGGTGCGAGACGTGCTGGTGATGCGGTGCGGCCGGGGGCACGGCTCGGATACGCTCGTTAACCGTGCAAACCGATGAGACATCGAAAGTGCCGCTAATTATCGAAACTATCATTTATTATCGACGCGGTAGCTGCGCGAACGAAGCGGTACCTCTGTGTGCACTGTATGGGGCAAGAAGCGGCTTCATGCAGCATTAATTCTTACATTGTCTTTGACTTTCGTCGAATAGACACCGAACAAAAATTTTTAACAGTTCAAATCCAACTCCATTTTCGGAACTTTGAGATCTGTTGCATTGATTTATGGTTATATTTTTACGAATTTCGAGAAGTCGGTAATGTAGGAAATTGGATACTTCGCTAATGAATACGGAATCGAGAGGTGTGTATGTAAAGTTAAGATATTTTCGTAAAGTTACAAGTCAAATTACTTCGGAGAAGTTTATAAATTTGTTTATATACGTAAAACATGAAAATTTCAAGTATTTGTTTCTAACTTGAAAACCCGCCGATAACGCAAACGTTTCGTTTCACGGAATTATTTGAAAATTCGTCGGTAATTACGAATCGCGAATCCACCGACCGGATAAACGAAACTTGATTCTTCTCTAATGAATTTGAGATTCGAGTGCATGCGCCGGTACAGAGTTTGGCACGGAAATCCTTGTGACGCAATACCGAAAGCACAACAGAGGGCCTCGTGTGGTACATGGGTAACGCGATTACGTTTCTCTATCGTATGTAACGGGGCGTAATTGGGCACGTAATTGCATTCGTTTCACTAATGGATACAAAGCATACGCGCACAGGTAGAGTCGGTAGCAGTACAGGCACAATGTACGATGCGCTACAGCCTGCGTAAATGAAGAGTACATACAACGGTATAGAAACGGTAGCGCTACTAGATATATATACGTACGAAGCTATTCCTCCGGTAGAAAGTCCCGTGCGAACATTGTACGCGGCCACGGCAATTTGTTCGATTGTTATTTATATTACCGTGCTGTATTCGTTGTGAGCTCTCGAATATTTAGGAATTCGCGGAGGATACGCGGGACGAAAAGGCAAGAGAGGGGAAAAAAAGAAAAAAAAAAAAAACGACTTGAGAACACTCTCAACTGCGATGAGACTTCGTTACTTTTTACGTCCGTCATTATTCATAATAATACCACATAGTGAAGAATTCGTAACGGTTTACTCCGGTCGCTATTCCGGGTTTCAGTCCAACGAAATTATTTCGCTTTCGAACTGTTGGAGGCGCGCAGACTTTGGACGTTTCGTTGCGTTATCAGAATTATGAGAATTGTGCGGCGTTCGGAGTTAGTATATCGCGAGATCGGGAACGACGAGAGAAGACACGAAGTATATATTCATATATATATGGATGTATATGTGTGTTTCTATCTACAATTCGGTGAGAGAGTTAGGGCATCGTAAGTAGTACCGACGCGAACCCGTTTGTACAGCACTGTAAACAGGGTGGGTTGCTGGGTTTTGAGGGTGGTTAGCGCAGCGCTTCGGTACCCCGGGTTACTACACGGCGAGAGTAAATGGTATGTAAACCGTGCTGCTGGCCTCCACCCTTGGCCCCGCCGACCGAGACTCGTGCCCTCCACAAACTCCATTAAAACATTATCCACGTCCCGATGCGCACAGAAAATCAGATGCGACTATATACCACTCTCATCTATGGCTGTATATACGGTATAAAGTACGTACAGTCCGGAATATAGGCTTTGTAGAATATCGCGTATTCTGTGCAAAATATTATTGATAATTCAGTGAGTTCCACCTCCACGTCTGACAATGAGCGCATTAAATTTTCCACCGAGTAGAATGGATTGCGGAGAAAAAAAATTGTTTGTAAACACAAACACCTGTTTCTTGGCAATAATGCGATGTTAATTTGGGAAACAGCATTGTTCTTCGTAAACTGTTTCTTGATTTGATAATTTATACATTTATTCTTCGAGAGGTCAAAATGGAATAAAGTTTTAACGAGAGAAAAAAAATGAGAGAGGGAAAGATATACCTTATGCAAGATAAACCTTTGAAATAATATTGATATCGGATACGATGGGCGATTCAAGGATTGCATCTTTCGAACTATTAGATAAAATACTATTAATACTAACTAACAGTTATAAAATTCATTTGCTTTGATTTTTCTTATCGATAATTTTTCATCGACGTCCCGTATTGAAAAAAAGCCAAAAACTACGATTTTCGTATAGTTACGTATATTTAGTTGTACCGATATTAATAATTGAAATTTACAGTTTCAAACCATAAGCCACGAGTCGTATTTTTGGTCGATCGTTTTGCAGAATTGTATATACCGTATTGACTTCCCTTCTCTGTCGAAGAGGAGACCGAGAGACGAACGATCGGCGAGCGCACAGTTTTGAAACGCAATATTGCCGCCGTCACTGGGCCATTTGTCTTCTCGAGCTGTTCGCGGCCAAGTTGCTCTGCGGGAATCTGTTTCAAGAGTGAGTTCCGATGCTGCGTAGAGAAAAGGCTATATAGCGGCGGGAAAAAAAAAAAAGAGAAAGAAAGGTGGTCCAATGGATGTCGAGGTGGGCGCGGGGAAAGATCCGCAAAATAATTGTTCGGATGAGAGACGAGAGCGTGCGCGCTCACCGGGACCATCTCATTTCGTCGCGTCGGGGTCGGGGCCTCCCGACCCAATTCTGCTATACTTTTGTGATCCGAACGGGGACCTCAGTTAACGACCCACGTTCCTCTCCTCTCGCTTGCCTGCTGGACTTTCAGCGAGAATTTATCGATCGCGCGGTATTGTTGTTGTTCTTTTTATTATTTTTTGTAGATTTACTTGCTTTTTTTTCTATCCTCGAAAAATTCTCTTTTGCCACAATGAAGCGAATTAATCGAGAAGCAGCGCGCCCGCGCGAAACTGCCTTCTCCATTAATCGACTTTGCCGTTCACTCATCAATTTTTTTTGGCACCTGCCAAAAATGCGCTGAGAAACGTTGGCATTTATATTGTTCTTGCCTGAGGCGGCGAATGAAAAACAATGTAAGGTAAACGGAGTACATCGGTGCTTCTTTTTTTTTACGAATAAATAATATTTTTATGAACTGTCGAATCCTCCTCAAGAAGCAGATGTTTTTAAATTCGTCTCTTATACACGGTATTCATTTCAACACGTTTTACGTTCAAAGTTCACTCCGTTCGCCAACATTTTTTTTTTATTTCTTTCATTACGCCCGGGTAATTCTTGGACTATGAAAAAAAAAAAAAAAGGTACTTAAAAAAAAACGTAACGTGTTTGTTTACTTTAAAAAAAAAAAAAAAAAAAAAAAAAGATCCTTGGAATACGCGAACAAAATGGTTTTTTTAAATTACTCGGAGACATAGAATTTTGAAAAAGCGTTGATTAAATTTTCGATGAGTGCCAAGATCGACTTTAAAATATGTAGAAACGGTCAGGTAGTTTGGCCGAGCAGGTAGGTGCTGAATAAACGGGGTGGGGTACCTTCACAGAGGACGAAAACTCCGCTGTCGCGTGACGTTCGCGGGGACGCCCAAGAGACGTTGTTCCCTCGTTGCGTTCTTTGATCGAACCGCCGCACATGAGATTCTCCTTCTTCCGTGGCTTGTCTCCAGCATTCCGGGGATCCCGTGGTCGCGAGACACGAGACAAGTGACAGAGAACGATGGAGAATCAAGGGACCGAAAGTGAAGAAGATAGAAGAGAGAGAGGGAGACTGGACACACGAGAGATCACCGACTCGTAGGATGAACGTTTGACATTTTCACTACGGGATACGAAGTACGATATAATGACAGGTTTAACTTCTCTCCAAGTCCGCTTCGTCGAGTCTTTCTATTTCTGTATATCGCGTCGTGAGAGCGAGAGAGGAAGAGAGGGTCGAGTCTCTCCACTGTCAACCTGAAATTGCCTGGAAACCTTTTTTTTCTTTCCCCGGCGACACGGGTGTGTCTCCTATAGATCATTCCGGATCCTTGAACTTTGGCTCCAGATTTCAGTCTCTCTTTCCCTACACTCACTTCATCGACTTGCCCCCAACCCTCTGTTCTCCGAGCGATTTCTCAAGGTGATCTCGAGGGTAGAAAAAAAATCTTTCCTGGATCAACGAACTCATCCTGGACGATGCGAGCACTTTTGACTGTTCTCGCGGAGTTCATCCCCGCGGCAGCAGCTAAGTCTCTGCAAAATCTTCGGATAAGCTAAGACTCGAACCCTCCGATCGCCGCTCAAAGATCCGGCATCGGTAATTCTCGTTGATTCTCCGCCAAGACCTTCATAAACTCTAAACGCTTCTTCTGCTCGAACGGCGGAAAAGTAACTTCAAAAACAAAAGGTCAATTCGTGGGGAATTCTTCTCGAGAGTCGCTTGAGTCGCTGGTAAAATTTCGTTTCAATGGAAGATATTATGCCTACTTTTGCAAATCCAATAACAACCCTATAGTCTTGCGGACAGTAAGCCAAAATAGAGGCGATTGAAGAGATTTTGGAAATAATTTTTTTTTCTAGTAAAATGTTTCCAGAATCACGAAAAACATTTTTTTTTTTCGTTTTTAACAACCACTCTCCGAATAAATAAAACGCTGCGACCCCTCGATAAATTTCGTGATGCGGATTTTTTTTTTTTTTTTCAATATCGTGGATTCTTCGATGATACTGGTGGTCTGCTGGGACTCTGACGCGTTTAATCTGCCGAATCGTCCATAACGGCGTCTAGTGTTCTATTAATATCTATTATCTTCGTCGGAAGTTGATGGTAACGAGTCCGGGCGATGACGTCACTGCCGGTCAACTACAAGTATTTCGCATTAGCTTCGACGCACATACACGTACACACACTCCCCTCCGGCCGGCCGTTGCTGTGGATGCGCTAATTGATTGGATTAAAAAGACGTTTGGACGAATTGATCGCGGGAGCCTAGATGCGCTCATTCACCTTCGCTATCTCTCGCTCTTTTATATTATATCGTTTTTATATTTTTTCCTAACCGAGATAAACTCATTATTCGACCGTGGCGTATCAATTTAGACGCGTGCGAGAGAAAACTGGGGAGGGGTTGTGACGGGGATCGCGTGTTTCGGAGCTATCGCTTGCCTCGGCTACTGCGGGTCCCGATAGGATGCGTTGGCGAGAAACAAGCATGGGAACAGAATGCTTCAATGCTCGCCGCCGATCTCGATGGATCTTTGTTTTTTTTTTCTTCGAATTTTAGCTAACAGTTTTGTTTTTGCGATGCATGAGAGTAACTTGAAAAATATTAGAACGTTTGCGTCGCATTTACAGATTGGTACAAATAAATAAAAATTTCAATTCAATTTTCGGGAATTTTTAGTCGTAATTTTGATAACGATTTGTATGCGAATATTAAACTGAAGTAAATAAAAAAAAAGAAAATGATTAAAATAATTGAATTTTAGTTCCTTTATTGATTAATTTAACAATTGTAAGGACATTGATTATTTTTTTAAACATTAATATTTTTGCCATACCAACGAATCGTAACACGATATTATTGTATTCTTTCGGCGCTCGTTCTTGCATACGACTTTCGGCTACCGAACGAAAAAAAAAGAATTAGCAAACGAGCCGTAAGAAAGACTGTTGAGATGAATTGTTCGAGAGTTAATATTGCGAGGGTGTAAGGGGGAAAGAGATCGAAGAGGGATTCCTTGTCTCGAGAGTCGGTCTTTTCCTTTGTAAAGTGGAAACCCCCTCCACGTGCGACGAACAATCGTAGCCCGCTGGTACGAATTTTGGAAAACAGTGTAGCGCCCGGCGCGGATCCCGCGGCGAAGCCTTTTGTCCACCTGTCACCGAGGTACTGCCGAAGGGGCTCTGCCACTTGAAATATCGAGAATCACGACTCGTCGACTGTGGACTTCTAGCCGCAAAACCCTCGTCACAGTTTTCTTCACCGTGAAAAACTTTGAAAAATTTGTTTTCGACTGGAATAGATCGCGAGCGAAAAAAAAAAAAAAAGAAAATCAAAAAGGCAGTTTGATACAGTTTCCGATATGCCACTGTCATTCTTATGATTATCGGTTGATCCATCAGATTTCATATTTTATTTGTTATTATTCTTAATGGAGCGGACTTAATCGGGAGACTCGAAATCGACGATGAGACGAAGGGATAGAAGGTGGGGAATACAAAATCTAGAAAGGGAATGAAATACATAACAATGGTAGAGTCTGTGGATAGCCGCATTCATAGAAAACGGCTGTATCATCGTCGAACGGCGTGATACACTCTATTGTGGTTATAGACGGACGGAGGGGGCGCGTCATCGACCATATCTTTTCATTAGAGACCTTCCCCCTCTCCCCTTTTTCAGATATCTCAACGCGGTCACACGAGAAGCCACAGAAACGAAGAAATGCTGTCTTCAAAAATGATCTCGAAGTTTTACCGTTTCGTATTGTAATTACAAAAATTTCGGATGCATACATTGAATACCATCTCAGTAAAGTAGTGTATCTTCAAAAGGCTTTAATCAATTATTATCAAATGTATATACGAATAAAAATAAAAAAAAAAACAAAATTCCCACCAAAGTTGAAGGGCCACGTGAATAAAAAATAATTTAAAAAATATCTATTTCATGCTTCGTATTTAATACATTAAATCGATAGCTTTTCAATTTTTTTTAGATTTTAATATATATAATATTAACTATTATTATTATTATTTTTTTCTGCAAACACCACCATCTTAAGATCCTTAATCGAAACTGCCTTCGAGTGAAGTACAGAGAGGGTTGAATCTCGTGGTTAACGGCACGGCGACCCGGTGGAAGTCACTGGGCTCTGCTCGACGTGGTTGACGTCTCCCTGTCCTGCGATGATTGATTTTAGCGAAAACGCGAATCAAGGGGTAATTTGTCAAGCTGTCGACTCTCCCACCACGGAAATACCGTCTAACTTACACCTCCGTCTCAGTAGTATACATACACTCCGCTGTTATGGTACCACTATACTAAGTAGTATAGAGAAAATACATAGCCTCGACGAGTTTACGGTCACGCGGACGATACGAATCTACTCTCCCGCGTTGCGCCGAGTCGAGTGAGAAAACGATAAAATCCTATACGTATGCACGGTATGGTAGACCGTCGGATCCGAAGAAAGAGAAAACATGACGTCGTGTAGCTTCGTGCAAGCGAGAAGTCGCACGAGTACACAAGGTAATATTCTCACCCTATGCAATAGAATCCACGGTAATTTTCTACCTCGTCCACATGCAAACAACAGCTTGAACTTCCACACCACTGCGGAAAGCCATCGACTAAACTATAAACTATTTCCGGAAAAAAAAAAAAAAAAATTGTACAAATCCCAGGACGATGTAAAAAAAAACACAAGCATTAGCACTTATCGATAAAGTACATAATGTCTTCGAGTGAATTAATTATACAAAATTATAACGATTCGGATAAAAATTCCGAAGACTGCTTACTACCACTATTAGCGAAGTTCTCGCGAAAGGTTATCTAATCTCGAGCTCTCGCGACTGCACGCTGAGTTTCGCACCACGTTAATTTTCTTCGCATCGTATACGGCGTACTTTGTGTATCGCGTAGCGTTATTCAACGTACGCCCGCGTTCTGTTCGCCGGCTGACGAGTTATACTCGTGGGCCACGAGACTCTTCGAATGTCATAAATCGCGTTAATTAAATCTCCATGCGCCACGAGCCGCATGGGCCTCACCGTAAGAAAAGAGACCGCGATATACATATACAATATATATATATATGCTGGTAGCGAAATGGGATGAGGTGTACTTGTCAGTGGTTACACGCGCCCGCTTAGCCGACCACCAGTGTGTATAACAAACGCACGTGCGGCACGCATGTCCGTCGCGATTCTTATCGACGTTATCTCAGCTTGTAAGTCGGTGTTGAGAAGCTCCGGTTTGCTCGAGCCTTCGTGCATCGGAAATATGCTTACGAAAAAAAAATAAAAATGTACCTATACGCATGCGCGGGAGAGAATAAAAAAATGGAAAAATTGAGTCACCGATTTATCTGCATCGTTTTGCCGATGACAAATGTTAAAGGGACCGATAAAATTACGAGGGACTCATTTATAACGAAAGATAAATAATTAATGTTCCATTAAGGGTCAAACGTGAGATTTCGGAGCTACAAGTTTAAAGCTCATATGCAGAATGAAATTTAGGTGTATACACGAGTCGTGAGTCGTTGATACTTCGCGGGTGAATGCCGAGATATTCGACGAGTTAGTATTTAAGTATGGGTGGGCTTACCTTGTTGCCCATTTGAATAACACGGGACTCGGGAACTAGTGAATAAATTTCTAATTACAAGGATGGGACGCGAAGGATTCGGCGGTTCGCTTTTGCTTTGGGTTTTTCGAATAAGCTTGTTTCTCGGTGTACAATATATCGGTAACTAATACTGCAGCTATATCGAGTAGAAGGTCCTGGCGACCCGGAATCTCCACTTAAATTTTTTTTTTATTGGGGAGAATTTTATTTTTATTTTTTAAGGGACATTAGTAGACACTACTGGTCATTCATATTACCGAGACATTGACTTTGCAAAAGACCGCAATTAAATTATTGATCTTAATTTTATTTTTTTATCGACTCCAAAACACATTTTAAATAAAAAAAGATTTATAGCTTTTTTTTAATCCAAAATAATAACGATCGATACTTTAACATCAATTTTGTTAATTTTATAATGTTAATTAACATTATTAATTAACTGGTTAATTGGTATTATGTTTCCAAATCCTAATTAACTTTTCCATGCAACGAGTCACGAAGTATCGATTGATTGGGTTACTTAATATGCAGAATGAGTGTAATTAACGACAAGAGAAAGGAAACGAACTAAGATAACTCTACGATAATTCGTAATTTTTATTGAATGACTTTCATAATTTTAAATAACCATTTGAACACTTTTTTTCCTTTTAATGGCAAAAAGAGTTCGATATAAAAGAAGATAGCTTTGTCAGAAATACTTAAAGGAATACCCGCCCGACGACGATCCTAGGGGCCCATGCAAAATACAAGCGGAATCGACCGAAGACTTGCCACCAAAAACTACCGGGACGATCCGTCGCGGTAAAATGTTGCTGGTGGCTAAAGCTCAGGTACGGAAATGTGCTGGTTGCGCATCTCTCGAAGGTATGAGGACGAAAGAAGCGTAACGAAAAAAAAAAACGGTGCGCACACACACAGGCAAAAGAGCCCAAGATAAAATCGCATTTACGACGCAGGCGACAGGGGCAATATTTCGAACGACGAGAGTCGGATAACCGCGCGAGTCCCTTATTAATACGTATTACGTTTTACGAACGCGGTGGCGCGCGCGATCCCATAAACACGGTGGTCTTACGACGAGGGGGTTGCGACGGGAACACAGCTAGGAACACTCCGAAAATTCAGTCTCCGCGAAGAAAAAAAAATACATCGGTGACACTAAAATCTCGAGTTTACACCCGTAACCAACGTTTACGGTCTCTTTGTGCGCGACCTCCGAACCGCCATTGATGTCTCTGTTATCCCAATTAGGCCCTCGTAAAAGTGCCTTTTCTTTTTCGGTTTTTCTTCGACCACCTTTGCTCACTGTTCAACCTTCTTTTTTTTTTTCATTCATTCATACATTGCCCCTTTTTTTCTCTGTCATCAGTGTTCTGTGACATACCACGTCTTTTAGTGGTCCGGAGATTGCGTCTCGAAAAATATGATTTTATGAATCAATAACAATAAATGCCTACAGATAATTTTTTTTTCGTCGGTAGGTACACTAAGAATTTGGAGTGACACGATACTTTGTCTCGACAATGTCGAAATTTTCATTGACACGTTTTCATATCGTAATATTGCGAAATTTTCAAAAAATGCAGTTTTAGTCGTACAGAAATCGATCCCTTGCGTTGTTTTATCGAATGAAAATGAAATCGTTGTTTTTCTCATTACACAACGTGATTGTTACTTTTTTTTCTCCCTCTCGAGCAGGTGACGCTCGTGAAGCTTTTACGCGCGAGACTGTCGGCAATTTTTCCGGCAACGGAACACAAAGTATTCGTGACGAATCGGGATCGCGCGCGTACCCCACGGGGTGTCTACCCCGCTAAACACATCGCTGCAAGAAACAAGATCTCATCTAGATAGGACGGAGCGTTGCTCGTGCGCGATGCGTGTAGGGCGTTCGACGCTTCTCGATCCAAGATCACCCGACCCGCAACCGCCATGGATCATTAGCCGAAAAACACTGTGAGAAAATCTCTCGCAGTTCTCTCGCTTAAAAAAGAAGAAAAAAAAAATCGAGCATAAGCTCCGGGCGCGAGTCACCCTGTGAGATTCAATTTTTCTCGTGTCCTCTCCCCCTACGATTCTGTCGATCTTTCCAACGCGAAGAAAGATGATCGACTGTGTTGCGGCAAAGTTGCAAGACGGTAAAAAAAAAAAATAAAAAAAAACCTTCCCTATTCTTTTTACCCCTAATTAACGAAAGCAATGAAACCCCCAACAGTTTCTCAGCTTATTTTTTACCTTTCCCCGTCTTTAGAAACACTGCAATCTTTTTGTCTCGCAGCGCTCACGCCCCCGTTTCACCCCTGAGAGGCGAGAACGCGAACGAGAGGCAGCTGGAACACTAATTCGTGACTGAGGCGTCAACAAATTCTGGACTCTCGAAAGGTAGTTATAGTTTAGTCCGTACGGTGTCGAGACAATGAAACCTTCTTCTGGACCCCATGAAATGGACGGTTACCTCGTCCGTGCGCAAAACGTTCTCGTAGCGGATAGGAAGGTGCATAAAAAAAATAAAAAAAATTTAAACTCGAAATATATGTGTCTTGCCACGTTTGAGATTTTATCCGATTTGATGGGAGGTGGCATCGGCCGAGTACCGGTGCGAGTATATACACTCCCGATGTGTATACAATGCCATAGCGCAGTAATATTACAGCCTTGACAAATTGCCGCTGCGAAGGTCGGAGACGAAGAGAAAGAAGCAAGAATCGCGCGAGATAGACCGGTAATTACGGGGGAAGAGTCTTGAATCTTGGTACATATAGTATACAATAACGTGTACTACCAATCTATCGGTACGAAGAGTAAACCATTCGTGGTACATAAACCTCGAGGTGGAGGGCAAAGATTTACCCATATATATGCGTTTCCCCACGCCACTCCGACGCCGATTGCCTCGACCGTGCACATCGTGAACTACTTCGGGATCCTCGCGAAGTCGTTTTTTTTTTATCGCGAGAAATTGATCATATTTAAGCTGCAAAATGATTTGTGGATATTATGCTCTTTAAATGTTTCTCTCAGCTGAAGAGTCAATAAAAAAAAGCTAAAATCGTTGATGAATCACGAGAGCTATATATAATTTTTTTTGTAATTTTTTTTTTTTTGCTATGATTCTTAATTCACTCTACTTTCTCCACGCCTCTCTCTACGGACACACGCGGCCGTACATGCACTCGGTGAATTAATCACCGGTGTTATATGGATTATTATTGGAAGGTTCAACGGTAGGTTCGCGCGCGTTGGGAGAGTTTCGAAAGCTGTGTGTAATCTCGAAACGATTACAGTCACCGGTATATACTCTGGTGTGGCCCCGCGAGCTCGCGCGCGCGCGCGCGCTCGAGTTCCGCGAATTCGATTAAATGCTCTGCGAGAGCACGGTGGATTAGCTTGTACCAGCAGCTGCTCTTGTCAGTGACCAGGAGAAGAGTTTCTTCTTGTTGCTATTGGTACCTACTGCGCGCCTATACGTGTCCGTGTATATCGATTGAAAGGTGTTCTCGTGCATGAAAACCCGTTGAAATTGCCGGGGTTCGCGTGTATCGGGCACGAGAGATATTAGAAATGTAAGGGAAGGCAAACCGCGGGACGATTTTCCACGTCGATTCTGCGGAAGCGAAGGCGTTGCTTCCCGGGGTAAGAGATGCAGTTCTACGGGCGAATGTACAATGCATCAGGCTGTACTGCACTGGCAAAACGAAGAACAAGAAGAAGAAGAGACAAGGAATCGAAGAAAAAGGATGAGAAAGAAAGGGAAAAAGAATTATTGCCCGCGCCTTACTGCGCAACGTGCGCGCGTTCTTCGCGTATCACGAGAGTATGTACGTGACCTCGTAATACGTCGGCTACCACGCTTGGATCTTTTCATCCTTCGTCTCCTTTGCTCTTTCTACTTCTGTTTTCTTCGAATTCAATAGGATATATTCAACTCGACTTGAAAACAAATCTTAACATTTTTATACTCTGTCATAGTTTTTTTTTTTTTCGTGTTTCGAGATTACGTTCGGTTATGCAAGACGGCAAAAACGGTAAATGCTTTTTTTTTGTATAACAGTTTAAATTGTACAGTGTATCGACATTCTCAATTATTTTTCATACATCGCGGCACAAGACTGGTAATTTTTTTTTTATGTCTTTTATTCCTTCAATGATTCCTTAAATATTCAGTATAGTTGACGAAAGTCAGATCCCGCAAAGGGGATCTTTCTTCAAACAATAACAACAGCAGCATTTCTTCAATCAACAATATTATGTATACGGTTTAGCCAGACCGTTAAGAGAGTTACGCCTCGCTATACAGATATTCTTGCCGGGCCATTAGCAGTCTTAATTTATTCATCATTCACGATAGTCTCGGGCGTTGCCGAACGACCAACCCTTTCTCGTCCATAGCTCTCGGTCTGAAAAGTTTTCTAAAGATTTCTTCCTCTCTTCGCGTCGCCCCGTTGCCGCCGCCTCGCCTCTCGCGCGTCTTAATTACGTCTTCCACCTTCAGCGGATAGGACCGCGAGGGACGCTGAAACCCTCTCTTACCGTGCGTAATATGGTAAACGATCGTATTCCTTTTCCCTGCTCGCTTGGATCCATCTCATCGCGTTATTCCCTCCGCGATGATTTTCACTATACTTTCTCAACTCGCATTTTCATCCCCTCACCAAATCTACGGCTTCACATCTTCAAAACAGAGGCTGCGAACTAATAAACGCGTCCCTACAGAAAGTACAGTCCGCGCAAAATAATAATTAAAAAAAATCCGAAAGTGCCTTCGTCGATTTCCGTGAAAAAAAAAATGATGACTTGTGTTTAATCTCTCGGTACGATGGTGAGAAAACGACGAAAAACATCATCCCGCGCCGGATATTGGTCCAAACTCTCCAGTGCCTTAGGCATTCGTGCCACTCGCAAATCTGTATACGGATGATGAGCTTCAAAACTCCGGTGATGGAGACCGTCTTCAATTTCGTCTTCTTTCAAATGGAACCTCTGCGCAAGTCAGGTGCGTCCCTCTCGTCGACTTCGTCGAAACTTTTCCGAAACGATGGAAGCCACCGATTCCGCGATGCGATGGATACACGCAGTTTGTAACAGTATAGCGGCGGCGCGAAGTCATTGCGAGAATGAGAGGAAGAGAGGGAGAGATAGTGATTGTTGATGAACGGGTGCTGTTCGGTTAGAGAGTTTCAGCGAGGGGGCTTAAGGATCGCGTGGCAAAGGGACGTTTAAACCAAAAGCGATGAAACAAACCGGGACGCCGATAAGACCCTTATTTCTGTTGGTTTCGCTTCCCTCCCGAATCGGCGGAGACTTTGTTGTTGAACGCGTACGTACGAATCAGCAACCTACTCCCCGGGCCACGTGTATCTCTCGCTCTTCATGCAGACTATATACACTATAGTCGAGCGATATACACGATGAAACTATAGTATATTCTTGAGAACCAAAGAGCGCACTGCTACTGGTACGAGAAACGATGAGAAAGAGCAAAAAAAATTACGAGAAAAAAAAAACGGAAAAAAAAAAAAAAAAACACGAAGAACGAGACGAGTACGACTATACCCGTGGCCCAGATTTAAAGACCCCGAAAATGGATGTTCCAAGAGCCGTGTGCAAGCGAACGTTCTCCCATTCATACCACCACGAAAAACCCCAAAGGGTTTTGCTCCTCGCGATAACTCCACAGAGACTCTTGAAAAGCTAGCGGAGTAGCCACGCGCACAGTCGCTCTCCTCATTCGTTCAATGTCTTCTATTTTTTTTTTTTTTTCGTCTTCGTTTTTTGGCCCGATTTTGAGTTGAAAGGCCCCAGTGAATTTAGAGAGATTTGCAAAAAAAAAAAAGCATACGGTTTTTGGTAGAAAATTCGTGAATGAATTTCCGTTTGAATGGAGAAGAATTTGGCACCATTTTCGTTCTTTTTAGTTTAGACGAATGTGCGGTGAGTTAAATTTCGAATGACAAACTCCGCACTGCGCAAATCGAGGGTAGTTTGGCTATTGTTAAATTCGCACCAATGAAGCATCGGGGGGAAAAGCGAGCGATGTATCCCACGCCCATTGAATGTCGCGCGCGTGTCACCAAAAAGCCCGATGAACCAGTCCTGTCGTTTGTCGAAGGGAGGATCGGCCATTGGCTCCCTTCCTTCTCCTGTGCATATATAGGTATATATGGACTGTACCTACACTCAACCTACCTGTGTAGGTCCTATAAAGGTTTTGCTATACTGCTATGGGAGTATACATAAGCTTACTATGCGTGCCAGGTGCTCGTCTCCGTTTTCGTGACGTCACTATAATCCACCCATCGTTTTTTTGTGCTTCTTTCGCTCTCCATCAAGCGGTCGTACGCTATGCAATGGGGAGAAAGCATGGGAGACGAAAGGAGCCCGTGATACTACATCGTAGCCGAAGAGCGATGGAGCGAGAAAGACTGAACGACGGAAGAGGATCGAGGATGAGGCATTGTGTAACGGGCGGGGGATGGATATCCACGCAGCTGCTAACGAGGACGGGTTTGCCAACCTTCGTTTTCATTCTATATCGGTTTTTGTTAGTATGTATACACACGGAAAGATATACAACACAGCCGGCCAAACCCATCCGGATTTTGATCCTACGGCTGAAGCTGCGCCGGATATGGCGGAACGTCATTTTCGATCCTAAACGATCGGCGACGATAATGAAAAAAAAAAATTCTATGATTGAAAAACTGGACAATATGAAATATTTCAAAAGTCGATAGGTATATAACGAAACAAAAGGACTTGAAAATACAATAACGCGCCTATCGTTCGCGGCTTGTTAATTTTAAATGTGATATGATTCGCCATTATTTTTTTGATATTTCATCTCATTTCACATATATCGCGAGAGTATAAATCAAATAATATGTATAATATAAAAATAGATCGTGTTTATTATTGAAAATAACGAATGATTTGAAAATCATGAAAAAATGAAATAAATGGAAAAACATATCCATGCAACTGTCGCGGGAAGAGTAGACTCTCAATATTCTATCACCCGCTGAAACCTTCACTCCCAATCAGCTAGAGCTCAAATAACGTTCTCTACGACTGCGTACGTCGTGCAAATGGCGATTTTAGTTTCCCTCGTGATTTTCCACAGCAGCCTGTCAGTTCAACGCCGTAGACATATATATAGTATATATATATACGTACATATATCTACTCCGAAAGAGAAAGAGCTTGGAAGCTCGTATGAGTTCCCTCAGCGTCACCCAACTGGATGGCTCAACGCTCGAACAGCCACGCTGTATATTGTTTTCCTTTTGGATTTGATCGTCCCGAATTACACGCTCTCGTGCTAAGCCCGGGAATATTGGATGTAACGCCATCATGACAGCGCGATGGGACGTTCCGAGTGCTGGAGGAAGGTTTTGCTATATACATACGCATATATGCTTATACCAGGGGAGGGGGAGGGGGAGGGGGTGGGTGGATGCCAGGCTTCGCGACTGGAACGGGGTACGGAATCCAGCAGCAGCAGTAGTATAGTAGTTAGTACACGAAGAGAGAAGAGGAGGTTGAAGGAAAGACAGAGAAAAGCACAAAGAGGGGTGATTCTCGTCTCTCCCTAATGAAAGAGAGCTGAGCTCCCACT
Organism: Cryptus viduatorius; assembly: GCA_964006125.1. Classification (NCBI taxonomy): domain Eukaryota; kingdom Metazoa; phylum Arthropoda; class Insecta; order Hymenoptera; family Ichneumonidae; genus Cryptus; species Cryptus viduatorius. Next base: position 8,497,407 of record OZ023222.1, on the reverse strand, counting down.
CAACTAGTTCTCATCTGTCTGGTTTCCCATGCGAAATAAAATATCGCTAATCACTCGTATCCAGGGACGTAAGTACCTTCGGCAGGCGGACGAACCTACCGATGCCCGAGACATAGCAAGTTATAGAGAGACAGGGAGAGACTCTGGTATACACACCCCCTGCCGTAAAGTTCGCTCGTTCGTCCTCCTATCCATCCGTGGTGGACGCTCGCACAAGCATACCATACGCATCTGCGTATACATAGTGTACATACTATATACTCTATATACCGAAAAGGGTCCGAAAGCATATGAGCGAAGTGTAGCAGAGTCCTCGCCGATGTTTTTCTTCCTCCTTTCCTTTCTCCGTTCGCCACTTTCGCGCTTCAGTTTCGACCCCTCGGCATGAACCATCGCGCGCACACTCGCGAAACTCGACTTTATTAATTCACATTGGCGACTCACGGGCTATCGACGTACGCTCACTCGTATTTCAGCACGCGCATTTCTAAGGACTCTCTTGCACGATTTTCTTTACATCGAGACTCTCGATACGGCGTGTGTAAGGCAAATGGCAACCTATCGTAAGAGTCGATGCGAAAGAGTGGTTTGCAATGGCGATTTGCAGTTCGAATTGTTTTTTTTTTCGCTATCCCCCGCCCGTCAGCATGACGACTTTCCATCGTCGATGCAATAGACGAGGGGGCGGAACGATGATAAATTATTCACGATTTCTTTGCGGTTAGAAAATTGTTCCGTAGACTTATTTTTATTCCTATTTCCAAGGTATATTTATCGTTTTTCCTTTTTTTTCTTTTTCTGTTACTTACTTGCAAAACTCATTTTTGAGACTCTTACAAGTCCGTAGTTTTGACATTCGCAGACGAGAAAAGAAGCGCGTAGATTCGTTATAGCGAAGAAATGAATGTCTGTTATTATTGTTCGTGCAGATATGAAAGTTTACACATTCTTCATATTATATTTTCGATCTCGCTGACCGTGCGTTGGATGCAAAGAGAGCCTCTCCACGTCAATTTCGCTTCGGTATGTGGAATATATTTATATGTTCATGGATATATCATTGTAAAGCAAATAAATAAAGAAAACAAATCATCAAGACCACTCCTGGCGAGGCCTCGATCGTTTCAATCGTGCCGTGCAGCATACGCGGCAGTATGGCATAGAATCGGGGCATACGTGGACCAAGGACGATTGACATCAAAGTCTGCGTCTCTCCATTCACGTCATAGCCGTGCGTCAACCCGCGTCGGTAGCAAGAACTCTCGTTGCTGTGGTACCCGGAGGATCTGACAGAAAGACTTGAACTACAAATCCCCCCGATCTCCCTATAAACGTATTTCCATATAATTTTCGAGCTCAGGGCGCAGAGGAAAGGGAGAATGAGACGTAAAATAAAAAATAAATAAATAACGTTGCTGTCGCGTCGCTCGTTCGATCTCCTTCTGCTTCTATGATGGCCGCTTTCCTGCTACGCTGTGGCTGAATGAAAAAAATTGAGTTTTAAAACTCGCCCTGTGTGTAATATAGGCGAGCAACCCTTTTGTGTCGGCAGTAGGGCGCCTTCGCAAAGACCCGTACGTAGCGTAGTATATATGGCGTGGAGGACAATAGAGAGGGCGTGTGTCTCTTCGCGTGCCCTATTTACCCAAGCGACAGCCTTTCTACCCCCCTCGGCTGATGCTCGAGGACTCCTCGAGGGCCACACCCGCCCCTAAATGCCAGAGAGACCGAGTGGTCCCCCCCGACGAATATTAGCACGGACGGGGCTTTTTCGCCGTCCCTACCCTCCCCCGGCTGGCGCTGATGCATTGTGGGACTCGTCGCACCCCTGCATCAACGCCCAACCAATCGACAAGCACGCAAGGAACGCGACGATTTTTTTTTGTTAGGAAAAAAATGTGATGGAAGAATTTTGGGCGCTCGACGAGGCTTCCCATCGCTGTTTTGAACGATCGAGACGCTCTGCGCACACGAAGGGTTCAATTATACAGGCATTTCGTGTGAATTTAAAAAAAATGCTAAATGCAAAATTTAATTATTGTAAAATAGACTGCACATTTATTTTCGAACAGATTTACGAACTGATTTTTATTTCTATTGATCCATGATGATTAATCTGCCTTTTGAGATGTTTCCAGAGATTCATAGTAAAAAATTTAAAAATCAGTTTCGAAAAATTGTCGGTGCACTTTTGTCGGAAGTCATAAGTTCGTGGTTTTCTTTTTCTTTTGTGTTTTTAATTTTCTGTAGTTTTACCTAAATAAGTGTGTAAGTACGAGCACCTGCTAGATAGACAGTACGCCGATCGTTGCTCACTGATAAATACTGTGGCCCGCCTATAATCATGAGGCAGTTATAGGGTATAAGTTACCCGGAACTCGTGCCAGGTCATCGGAGTTCCCTTCAACAAAAAGAGCGTTCGGCTTGGATGATCGGGAGGGCGCGGAAGCGACACCCATAAAAATAATGACCATGACCGCGGTACTGGACACGTGTCATCTTTCCGGTGTGTTCGGACATCGGAACGGTCTCTTCGCTTACGGTTTGTTGGTTCTTTTTTTTTTTATAACTCTCATCGAAATCTCCAGTTATATCGAACCTCAAAAACGTACAATATCTATAACAGACCGGAAGTTGGCCGAAATATTCGTGTGTATGTGAGTGGGTGCGAGTGTATCGCAACCTCTCTCTCTCTCTCTCTCTCTCTCTCTCTCTCTCACACACATACTCGAGAGAGAGAGAGAGAAAGGTTGCGGCGAGGGAGTAGCGGAGAAATAAGAGTATAGAACTCTTCGAACAGCGGTCATCGAGGGTACCAGCGGTCCAACGTGCAAGAACAGCGGCAGGAAAACGATTATCGATAAACGACAGAAACCGCAGCTTGCTTGTCGTCGCTGGACATTATACTTTATAGGGTCTAAAATGGCGTGCATCCCGGACCATATGCCGACAGACCCAGCAGAGTACTTGACGAAGAAAAAAAAAAAACGATCGCTGTCCGGCGGAAAGCCCTTATTCTCCAGATCTTTCCAGTCTCATTCCCTCATTTTTGTACTTTTTTTTACAATTTTAAGATATACTAATGTACGATTCGGCAGAAAAGGTACAAGTCATACTGGGAGAATACCGTCAATATACTCGTAAACCTAATACTACAGCTACGGTGTTTAAAAAAATATCTATTTGAAGTTTATTTTTAAAGTTTTTTTCTTCGTCAATTCCGAATTTTCCTCAAGCAACATCATTTTTTGAAAAGCATTTTTATATGAAATTCTTTTAAGATTTCTCAACCTTTGCGACACTCCTCTTCATCTTGTCTTCCGATCTTCTTTTCGATATTATATTCGATAATTCCTTTCTCGATATTATATTCGTAAAAAATACTAAAGTATAGACCCGAAAGAAGCGTTTTGTCTCCGAGTTTCGAGATCCACATCTGTGCTGACTTCGCCAGCACGAGCCTCGAGGCAATGTGGTCCTTAACCCTCTAAAGTCCACGCAACCCCAACGGGATAATTAGGGAATAATAATTAGAGTTCCCGAGAATAAACTGCCCTCTTTCGAGGATAGAGTCCGAGCCCGAGGCATCCCGGTCTCGATTCTTCCGTCTGGAGAGCGAGATCTGGAGCGCCGTAATTTCGACGGAATCTCATAGCCCACGCTGGTTCAACGATATTACGATTTCGGTCTTATGGTCGAGCAACAGCAGCGACGAAGGAACAGGCAGCACGAATCTCGGCGACATCGTCAAACCTCATATTTGTCTGAACTCAGGCATTATCACGACTTTCGTTGGGCAAAAGAGTTCTCCGAACTGTGCGCCAGACTAGTTCTTCATTCCTGTCTCTCTCGAGTCTGCTTTTTCGGCTCCCGAAGTATCTCGATGTCCTGAGTTGGAGGATCCTGAGGACGACAGGTGTGTTCGACGATATGGAATGGCAGACATTGTAGTTAATATTACTGTAATGTCTCGTCGTCCCTTGAATCTTTATGTCCCGAGAAGAGTCCCGAGGCTCAGTTTTCTTGTTCCTCTTCTTACTCTTCTTCGCCCCATCGAACCCGGATAATTATGGTACTTGCCGAACATATCCAACAATCACTCTTGAAGCTCAGGATTAACCACAAGTGCCCAGGACTTTAACCCCGCGTTCGTAGAACGCAAACTCCGAAATATCAAAAACTCTAAGAGTCATTTAAAGTTTAACCGGTAGGCAATTAATGATCGTAATTATAATTTCCGAGGGTACGAAGATATGGAGGAAATAAACAACGTGGAAAAGGGGGTTTGGATGTCTCGTGAGCTCGAGTAAGAGGCAAGACTTCGGGACAGCTTTTGCGCGGTTTGAAACATCCTCGTGACATCCCTTATAGGTTTATAATTCGTTCGGCGCAACTTCTCGACGTTACGTTGGAACGCGGCGGTCGTCTCTCGTCCAGCGTACGGAACGTCGGGGGCACGAGGGGGCAACCGCGGACGCATACGTGAGACGTGGATCATACGGACGTACGTCGCGAGAATAATCGTCGAGGGTATATAAGCAACCCACGAGAGAAATATATATCCGCTTTAGCCCGACAGAGCGGCGTTCCACGTGTTAACATATCGAAACAAACGACGGACAGACCGTTTAATGAGTTTTGTTCGGCGATGTTGTTGGACGCGAGCGGGTCGTCGGCGGCAGACCCGCGGGGGCAAAACCGAGTTATTCGTGATTGCTAATAGGAAAGTGTATATGCAAACGCCACCGAAACCCCCGGCGTTTGAACAAAATTAACGGAAGTCTCTGAAAGCGTGCGTCCTCCAGTCCGGAAGAGACGTTGAACGTGATCGCTCGGGGTCACGATACCGAAACTATGCGAGAAGCAAGCTGTTGGTGTATAACCCTCTTGCCATCGGCCGCATATATGCAACTTTGCTTCGGATTATTGATTCAATTCCGAATCGATTCATTCGCAAAGAGACAAAAAAGAAGCATCGAATATAATTGTTTCTTCGTAAACGCGTTTTGAGTCAAACGTTATGAAAAGTCCATTGGGCCCTTAAAATTGACAAGTAACTTAAATCTGAGAAAATAGTATCTGTGTCAAAAAAGTAACACGTTATAGGGGGCGGAAAAGGAAACCTTTTCCTTTTTTTTTTTTTTTTCAAAGGTGGAAACTGAAAACTAACCTCATGCGATCGTCAGTTGGTAATAGGGTTTTGATCGTGTGGAAAAATCGTAAATCCAAAAAATATTAAAGTTAACAATTAAAAAATTGTACGAATAAAAATAAAAAATCTTTTACAAGTATTTGTATTTGGATTCGAAGAAAATGTTAGAAATAAAATGGAACAGCGCAATCGAGTTGTTCTTAAGAAAATGTCGCAGCCTCAGCGACACCAAAAGAACCGATGGACCAAAAAATCGTGAGAACAGACTGTTTTAGCCGATATTAAAATTCTCCATGCCGTGTCTCGTGAATAAAGTATGAATTCTGCGTGGTGGTCGTCAAGGTTTTCGGGTGTGTCACCTGCAGATCTCGCAACGAAGAACCGAACAACCTGTTCGGAATCGATGAAGCAACAACGAAAAAAAAAAAAAAAAAAAAACGTGCTACTCGCATCTACTCGCGCCAACCACGTTAAATAACGAATACCGAGAACTAATTCACGGGAGTTCGTAATATAGCTCGAACGAGCGCCGCCCATATTCCGCAGGCGACTCAGGTGGCCCCCATCGAGAACCGCGTCGAAGATGCGAGTTTTACTTCTCTTCTTCATCTCCTTTACCTGACGCGCGGTTGCTGAAAGAAAGTGTCCCTCTCTCCCTTCTTGGCCGGCGCCGCGCAACAACAACCCCCGGTCGTAGAAACTTACGAGGCTAAACGAATCGTCGTGGACCACGCGATATAAACCCACAGCTGGTCACGACTTTCCCAGAGAGGTTCAACGAATATTCCCTAATAACACACAATACCCTTCGGTCGAAAGGCAGTTCACGCAGTTCGTACTGTCAGGTCTCGAAGAAGAAGTAGAGGCAGCAAAGAAAAAAAAAGAAACGAAGAAAAAGTCGGAAAGAAAAGAGTGAAAATAAAAAAGCTACGAATTCGATGGCTTATGCTAGAATATCGCGAGACCGCGAGCCATTACCTCTCTCGACGAACGGACTCACTTGAACGCGAGAGCTAACTCTGCTAATAACTGTGAGAAAGAATTTAATATTCGCTACGAGAGCGCGAAGGAGTCGGGCGAGGTGAAGCCACACAACACATACAGCACACAAACACATACACGTAACATGCAGAGAAGCCGTGCATCAATCACGAAACGTCACTTGCCGTGCCGTGGCCGCGCACGAGAGAGTCACGAAGAGGACGTATGTGTATATGAGCGCGTTGGGCCCGATGGTCGCATATGAGAATCTCATCGAGCCCGTCGCGGTAGAGCCCAAGGTATATACCGATGGTACGAAGAGACTTCCGAGGATCGATCATTATTGTCCATGGACGTGGTAGCGTCTCTCGCACGAATCGATATACACGATAGTGCAAGCTTCTTCGTGCATATATGAAGACATACACATTTATCAATGTGTACGTTTACATGTAAAATAGCTGAGAAACACGAGATACCGGCAGCGGCAGTCCGCAACGCGCGGCGATGGTATTAAATACAAAAATAGTATATAACGTATATATTCCACGCACTTACGCATGTATTCCGCACATTTTCCCAGAGAATTAATTAAAACGTCGCGGAGGATCGTCAACTTCTCCGAGTGAAGTTGAATGAGGTAATGAGATGCTTCGGCATAAATTAGATGTGACTTTTTTTTTAGTTTACGTCGGAGTAACGAATGAAAAGGTCGCTGTTATTATTCAAAAAATCAAATTGTACTCTTAATTGATATGAATGCGTCTTTAAGTTCTTTTTTTTTTTTACTTTGTTTCGTTATATTTTTATTAAATGTATTTACATGCGGAATGTAATTTCTACAATTCTACTCGCAATACGAAAATTTGTGTTGCACCTTAATAACGTTATTCTGGAGCTGTTGTGAAATAAACAAATAAATCAGTGTTATTTCTTGAAATTTTGCGGACTCGTACACAATTCCTTATAGGAAAAGTCTCCTAAAAAATATTGTCATTTGAGTTCCGAGAATTTCGGATTTTTCATCGTTACGAAATAAAAAAAAAAATTTCAAGAATAAAACGCGCAGAGAAAGTAATACCCGCAGTGATCTTCAAATAAAAGTCATTCTCACGGACTCTTGCGCTTCTCGATTCCGATCGTTTCGTTCTCGTATTCAACGTATTACAGTCGCCACTTCTTCCGGCTTTGCGCTAACAATAATGCTGTACGCGAAGCGGAGCTCAGGACACATGCGACAAGGATCAGTCGTGTTGCAATAGCTACAGATGACGACGTGCCGAGGGGGAGGGTCGCGTGCGAACGTAACGTGTAACAACGTTCTGCGTGGCTCATGGAAATGGCGCTTCTCTCGGTGTATCCATTGTATGGAAATTCAGAGGTGAACACAGAGCGAGTGAGACACGCCGGGGCTCTCGGGGACAAGTGGTTACGATTTCTCGCTTCTTTCTTGCTCTCGTCTTTGCAACGAGAACAAGAAGAAGAAGAGCCGCATATCGAGTCCTCGCGGCCCGGTATCCCGTCCGCGAGAATCAGCCACTGTGACCAACCAGGCTGACTGGCTGTAGCAGCGCTTGTTCTGGGCTCTCTTTTCGTTTCTGCTTATGCCGTCTAATATGTATATGTATATCGTGCGTACTGTTCTTCGCGAGGTAAAGCCCGGGGCACTATAACTCGCGCGTCTCACCTACCGAACGACCGTAATGTCCCTGTCAAGAAAGCGGCAAGCCTCACTCGTGCAAAGCCCATAAAATTGGACGCGTATTGCACTTCGGCCGCGAGAGAGTATATATGGCACGCACGACACGTGCAATATAACCAACTAATAAACGCGTATATACACTCGTACTTATACAGTGTTACGCACTTTGCGCACTGACTCACTTCGCCACTGCAATACGATAGTCTAACATAATATTAATAATAATAATAATAATAATAATAATGATAATAAGCGCGCATGTTACATTATTAAACGCGACCGAGACGAGTGAGAATCTCTCGATTTTCCAAGGCTGAAGATAAAAAAAAATGAAAAAATCCGCAAAGTTCCGTATCGCGGAGTTCTCGCTCCGATGTTTAAATTCATAATCGCACGCGGAGGTGTAGGCAAGCGAACGAACGAGGCGCCCCGATGCTCCCTCGTACGTATCAACGACGCACCGGTTGACGTGCGTGCGTGCGAACTTCGCGGTGTTTTCTAACAACGAGAAAATTCTATACTACTCTCGCGATACGCAATTATTATATTTTTTTTTCGCGTGCAAGGCATATGCGCAATATAATGCTTATTCTGTTATATTATAATGTATTGTATCGTAAGCGCGAGGCTGTACGAAGTGTAGCCGGGTTTTACGTTTAGACGGAACGTTGGGACTCGCAATCGGGTCGTTGCGAAATGAGGGAACATTGTCTCACGCACTGGAGTACGGTGTCTTGGTACGAGTTGTGAAGAGCCTATCGCGAAATATTAGTCTTATTGTCAGTTTTTTTTTCTCGGAGCGCAACAGAATCTGCAGCAAAGATCTATAATTATAACCTTGAAAGATAAAAATCGCTTTTCCGAAGTTTCGCGATCCGAAGACTTCGATGTTTAACTACTGTTAATATGTTAAAAAGCATATATTGCTTTAGTTTTCAACGGCTAAACAAGATAAATGTTGTAAAACAGAGGAAAGTCTGTTCACATTTAGAAATAGAAATTTTGGCCTCTCGCATGAGTGAATCTCGTTGTTAGTTTGCAACGAGGCGAACCGAAAAAAAAAAGAGGGAAGTTCGTTGAGGTCCGGTCGTCGTAAATTATCGTTGAGCGCGATAAAACCACCGAATAAAATTTATCTGACGTTTACGGAGTCGGGTTAGATTGGTGTCGGTTGGAATCGAACGAGACACCTCGTTGCGGGACCGAGGGGCCCCGAGCCCGGCTGAGGTCAGCCAACGCGCGCGCGGTGAAGAGGAGCTCCGCGCGAAGCTCTTCGGGTTTGTTGCTGCTGTTGCTTTGGTGGACCTCCTGCGGACGAGGTTGGACGTCGGGATGACTGCTCGTCGTAAAAGTCATTTTACACGCTTGGGAGGGACAGGTGACCGGGCGTGCGCCCGCGCGCGCGCGTGTTCCTCGCGAGCGATGCGCCGCGTGTCAGCCGTGTTTCAGGTCCTCTCCGCTTCTCTTTGCTATACATCGCGGCTCGCATCGCGGCCCTCTGAACAGACGCGCCAGAGGAACTCTCTGCTCTCGACGCGAGAGACGTGAAAGAATAAAATAAGATAAATAATAAAAGTAATCGCGCACACACGTGTAGAACGCGTGCATTACGATAAGAACGCGATGAGTGTACGTACGGAGAGTACACGTCACGTTGGCGACTCCTTAACAACCTCTCCGATTCGACCAAAGATGAGCATTGGATAACTCGAAGTTTTTCGAATTCCCGTCACGCCACTCCGAGTACGAGAACATCGCTATGTTGAACGAACGAATGACCGACGAATAGTGCGTTACAACGAAAATGTAATAGGGAGAGAAACATAACGCTGTTAATGCACGAAGCACCGTTTCATTCAAACGTGTGATCGTGATTACGATGCATCATATGTCCCGGAATACGATTTTTTCGGATCTGAAATTTTATGCTCGTTCGGAATTTTGTTAATTCTGTACTTCGAAATTCAATCCTTGGCATTGGGATTTTTGGAAAAGAAGAACCGGGTATTATTGATGGAAGATAAAGTGCTTCTGCTTCGCTTGTGACCGAGCGAAGTGCTCGAGAATGTTCGCCTCCTATTATGCTTTAATTTTTTATATTGGCGCTTCCGAAAAATTGGTTCATTCTCTCGTGTGCAGAACTTCGAAATCGATCTTTTTACAAATTTTTTTGCCCGGTTTGCCTTTTTTTTTTTTTTCAAAAATATCTCCAAACTTCAGTATGCGCAAAAAATTTGAACGAAGTCTTGGAAAAAAAAAAATTCGTAAAGTGCCTCCTCAATTGACGAAAAGATATTGATTTGCCGTTGACTCAACTAATATGCCGACTAAGTATCACCGCATTTTTTTATTCATCGCAATTTCTTCGAAATTTGTTCCTTCATTCGTGCTGAAGGGACCTCAGGAACAAGAACTCCTTGATTTTTTTTCGTTCGACCTGATTTTTTCATTCTGCACCTCTCCGTGACACCAGGAAATATTCTACTGTATATATAACCCGCTTTCGTGCCACGATGGAAAGAGTAGTTCGAGGGAAGATTCGACACGAAAGACCGCAGACGGTAAAAATGGGCCTTGTTCTCGAAAAAAAAAAAAAAAAAAAAAAATGACGAGCATCTAATTACGTCGACGAAGTTTTTAGGGTACTCGCAGATGTAGGAAATCGACTGGCACTGGCCGGGGAGTTCCTAGAGAGATCTTCGTGACAGGGGTCCACGGTAGAGTTTCGTTCATAGACTTCGTAACAGCTTTTAGAGAGATCTTCGTGCTAGTAAATGCGCGCGCGCGAGATCATATAGTCTACGGCAACTTATCTTTGGTTTTGGACACGAGAGACGGTGAAATTCATCCATATACCAGACGGCTCCGATGAGGAAAGAAACCGTTCGTTCCTTTCCTCTCTTCGTGATCGACGTCGCGCGAAGAGAGAATCATCGAGTCCTTCGAATCTCATACGAATCATGGTCCGTGTGCTCACAAGGTGGAGATTTCTGCTCTAGCCATTTATTTTTTTATTATTTTTATTATTCTTTTTTTCTTTTCCTATACGCGCTCATCTCGTCCTGCTTTACTCTCGTATCTCGCTGGACGTCTCCAAAGTAGAGCCAAAGGCAATAATCTCGATGGCCCGACCAATTACGCTCGTCTCGTGGCCATCTGCTCTCTGCTCAGAGTTGAACGAGAGTAAGAAAGCAGCGAGAGATGTGCTATATACCCCGAGAGCGACCTGTACCGATGACCGTTCCGGCTGCCACTCCTCTCACTGTTATATCCTTCTTCGCTGATCTTACTCCTGTGCACTCACTTATAACTCCTGCGTTTTTCCCAACGGGCCTAACAGGACGATGCAACGAAGAAATATATGAAAAATTCCGCGTCTTAGCCTTAGGCGCGTGTCGACATAGAACTGCCGTCTACTTTGCACTATAATCATTAAACGGAAATCGATACCAGAGCTTTCGGATAATGAGATAATATGCAAATTATATTATCTATGTCGCGAAGGATAGTTTTTTTAGTGGAATAGCACCTTCCGAAGTTTAGATTGGTTTACGATGAGAAGCATTTCTTTCAACGAGTGGAAATAATGTTGATTTTTCGTATTTTATTCGATCCAATAAAAAACTGGTTTCCTCGCCTCTATTTATTTATTAATTTGTTTATGTTATTTTTTTTACCTTCCGTAAGTAACTCATTAATTTATGCAGAGAGAAGCCAATTGTAAAAGGAGTTATAGCTTAATAAATATCAATATCGCAATGATTTATCTATTTATTCTTCATCTCATAATGTTTTATCTTTTTTTTGTGCCCTTGAAGCCGCAACCTATAATTTTCTCGATCGCCTTAACTGCATGTCTTAATAATAAAACATATTTAAAAAAAGGCAGAAACACGTATCGATAAAAGCCTTAATTTCTGTCATCATAATCATAACCGACACTCGAAGCTTCGATCTGATGAAAAATCGTTAAAGATTCGAAGCATAAATGACACACCGCTTGTGTAGAGATAATGCGACAGTGAAATTATACGCGCATGCGCACGCATACTGCGCAACATATCGTCGTATACGACGTGTATTATGTTGAATCGCACGTTGTACGACGATGATATATGTTACGTGTTGAAAATACGTAGCGGTATGCGGACGCGGGACACATCTGTAAATTTAACATTCGAAACAAGTGTTCGTGGAGAGCCGAACTAATACAGAAAAAACAATCTATACAAATCAGTATTGCGGCTTTACCGCGTATCGTTGTATGCGTATAGGGGAATGTTATATATATCTAAGAGTGTTGGGGTTTAATGTACGAGGTCCGAGTTATGGGTTATTCGAGTTGGGAACCGCGTTGGTCGCAGTCTCGCGTCGGGACAGAGACCGCGACGTATATAATTATGCCGAAATCGTAGTCAGGTACCAATACACAAGGGGGGATACACAACGTGAACGCGGCGTTTGGAACGGAACGAACGAAAGAAACGAAACTGCGCGCTCGGGACCACCGAAAATTGATCACGTACAGCGGTACCGGGATGGTCCATGGATGCGCGCGGGCCTCGGTCTCTCCGAATCACCTCTCTGATTCTCTTTCCTCTCTGTTATTATCGGGAATAAAAGTCACCGCTACCATACGCGAGAGTGAATTTGTGCGGCGACAATTCTGCCAGCTACGGCAGAATATACACGACGCGGTCAACTCACTCTCGCGCCTCTTGCGAGATTTTATCTTTTGTTTTTTTTTTATTTTTCCTCTTGTTTTTCGGTCGGAGTGACTTGACCGTCACGATTCTCTCTCTGGCTTTGTACGTGACGGCAGCAATATAAGAAAAGAAAAATATATCTTATTACGATATTGGCGTGTAGGACCCCACGGGTTCCTCGAGTTCGAGATAAATTACCTTGAAGACGAACCTCGTGTGATTATTAGAGAATATTTTATCATTTTTTATTGAAGCGAAATTTTTTGGGTTTGTTTTCCTTCGAAATTTTTGCAAAAAATAATTATGAAAAACACCGAAGAAAATAGGATTGCTACGGTATCATTTGATTGAGAATTTTTTTTAACCCGAGAAATGAGAAGTTGCCGATTAGCATAAATGACGGTGAGGTTTCGTGGGGGGGTCGTGGGAGTCGTGTAGGTATATATCGCAGTTTCGTATCTCGACGGAGCGAGAAGAGGAAGGGCCCTTCTCGGTGTGCCTTTCGTCCGTGTCCCGTCGCCGGTGAATTCGTCGAGCGTGTCAAGAGAAGGCCCCGGTGTGCGATGTCTCAACCCGGGGAATCTCGCCGCTGGCCGCTACGTGAAAGCGACTCAAGTCCGATCCTTTCCTCTGCTGCTGCTGCTGGCGGTGGTTTCGCTGCGCTCCGTATCCTCGTGAATTGCCCGGGTCCCTTCGTCGACGCATCATCATCCTCGTCATCGTCGTACGCGTTTTCACACGCCGATGCTTCTCTGAACTCTCGACGCCCCGTGCCAGTTACATATTTCGAAGACAAACTACAAGACTTGCGTCACGAAAGGGCGACGCTTTATGATTTTTTTTTTCATGCATCGTTAAAAAATGTATTGTTTACTAAATTTCACTAGTTAACTGTTTAGTTATTTTAAGATTTGCAAAAAAAAAAAAATGCGAAGTAAAACGCTGCACATTTCTTCCTCACTATTTTCCACCGTCAACAAAGCATTTTTCTGTAAAAAAAAAAAGTGCAATGATCAATTTTGGAGTCGACATAGCGAAAACTTTGTGGAAAAAGTGGAAAATGAGAAAGTAATGTGCGATGTTCTACTTTGCAATCTTGTTTAAGCACTATCCGTTTTCTATAACATTTTCGCTCATTATCTCAAAATTTGCAAGAATTAGAGCGCAAAAGTTTGAAAAAAAAAAAAAAAAATTTCAACTTCATAAATGTCGAAGTTCTTTACGAATTCACGGCAAACTTTATCCGAACCCGTATTTAACGATGTAACACTTGTCGTTTAAATTAGACTTCGATATCTCAAAAGTTGCAGTTGCCAAACTGCTGAAAAAAAGCCCATAATACACACGCATGAAGTCATATATTTTTCTTGAAACTGCATTCCTCGATGTTTTCAACGATTTGGAGCGTCTTGAAGTGAAATTCGCAAAAACAATTTTTTTATATAAAAAAATCGCTCCTTAAATGCTTCTTGAAAAAAAAAAAAAAAAACATCGAGGATTCAAATTTCGTATTTTTCGGAAATAATAGCTTAGTCCTAACTTTGATTAGAAGAGAGAAACAGGATACAGTCAACGAGCTCGAGGAAGATTGGCTAGACAAGCGAGTAAAAAAAAGTAACGAAACAGAGACGACGAAACTTTTCACTCGCCCGCTCTCGAGTATCAAGCTCTCTTAATCACCGTCACGTTTCCCTTGCGCTCGTATACATTCGCACGTCTACATAGCTCGTTTGTATATAATAATATAAAGCGCGTCTCCTTTACCGTTACTCGCGCTATGTTGCTCCTCTTCGTGGAGCACAGTGAGTAGTGAGATTCAGCAGCGATTTACGCACGCAGGTGCGTCAGCGAGAGGCATGCATACACTATACCGCGTCTGCATCCTTACGAGTACCTAGATAACTACACGTGCTGATACGCGCGAGCGTAAACGCGGAGGAAGCAATATACGCGCAGGAAAATTCCCTCATACTACAACATACGTGTACACACGGCAAAGATATACTCCTAGGCGCTTTCAACGCTGTTTAGTATATATACAGTGTGTACATACACACGCTATAGACGATTCGCTGGCGACTTGACTCTACTCCATGTGCGATGTACCTCGTTTAAATCCCACAAGTCCACCGGTACGCATTCGCTCGGTACGTTTCTCGACTCGCTGTCTTGTAACGCGGGGATAGGTACTCTACGCGCTGAATACTAGACGCGTATCTACGAGGGACTGCTTGTTCATCAGGATTTCTTATACTGTATAACTCGATGCTTGTACGCGATTAGCGTCCGTGCGTACACGCAGTTTTGCACCGTGTAGTATTCTGTTACAATGCTTCGAGAGCCGAGTCGAGAGTAGGTGCTGATATACAGTGTACGAAGAGAATTTCTGCAGTTATGTAGTGTAAAATTTATGATTTGAACATTGTAAAAGTATTAATTAACCTTTCGTAAAACACGCGAAGATCTTAATTATCAAATCTCAAAAATTTCAAAAACATCGTTAATTTTAATTAATTAATTTATGGACATTTCAAATGACATTGGAAGTGAAAAAAAATGGTTTTCAACGATTATGAATATTTCGCGCGACTTTAAGAGATAATTACTGTCAGATTCTCGTTCAGCATTTTTTTCACGTAAAATTCCGAAGGAATTAAACGATAATTAAATTAATAGAAAATTAAATTATCCTTGCAACAGGATTTCATTTGTACTCGAAGAAAACTTGTTTTTAGTCGTAACTAATGCAAATTGAAAGAAAAAAATATTCAATTTCTTGCAAAAAAAAATAACCGTTAAAAAACCGGTACGGATCTGATACACGTATTCCTCGCAAGGAACTGCAGAGGATGAGAAACAGATTGGTTTGTGCCGCTGATTTCAGACCGGCAGACGCGAAGTTCTCTTTAACGTTGCATCGAGTTCCGGTACGCACGATAGAGAGGTTACACACATTTCCGCTCGGGTAACGAAGAAGTCCAAATCGAAGTAATAACGATGTATATCCGTGAATGAGAAGGAAGATAGATACCGCGGCACGGAGGCGATAAGAAAGTGAGGAAACAGGGAGAGACTTCTTCGCACTTCTTGGTCTCGTTCGCGTGTTGCGTACAATTGTATATAATCCCCGGCGAATATCTGCGCGGACACATCGTTAAATATAGTTCAACGGTGCGCGCACGATAGCTTATCTCGGACGACGGAATACTGTATAGTCGCTCTATGTACGTTCGCGCGTGCCCCGCCGAATGCGATACATACTTATTTGCTATATATACATAAGCCGACATAAGAGATCGAGGATTTGCGGATAGCTCGGAACGCGCGTTACTCTAATGGGTTTACTACTACGCGCTGCAACTAGTTAGCAGATAGGCTGAACGGATAAGCGGACAATTAGAGGGACCTTACGTCGGTACCGAATCCTATATTCTATGCTTCGTGTCCAATTGCGCAAGTGCGCTGCGTAGTTATAAGAGGCGTGCACCGTTCACCGCGAGCAATTAGTCGTTATAAAGACTTTCGCATTATAATACCTAATCGCAGTAATACCTAATATACCTAAATACGAAGGTAAGAAGAAAGATTTCTGACGCCGCGTAAGAGGTTCCGCATATAGATAATATTAATACGTGGAATTAAACGGAAAGTCGGCTTAATCGGTCGACTCGATATCTCGATACGTTTTCTTAATATTTCCTTTTTTTTTTATTTCTGTAACTATGTTTATAGTAGCTAAAGCATTCAGCGCGGGTTGATGTGGCTACTATAGTTCAGTGTGATAGCACTCTCCTAGCTTATCGCGAACACGTGCTCAGCTAGGAAGAGATACTCCAGTCTGCAGCGAAGGAGCAGGCAGCAACAGCAGCACGATCCTTCGGTTCTCTGTGAGAAGAAACGATAAACGAGAATATAAGGGAGGCGAGAGATGGAAGCTGCCGCTGCTGCAGCCGCTGCGCCCAAGAGGCTGAGTAGTCGAGGTCGCGCTAATCGAGATTCGAATCGCGAAATTAGCTCGTCTGCGAGTTCACTTCTGCTACATACACAGCTATAGAGTAGATTGTGAACGTGGTGGACGAGGAGAGTTTGTATTGCTCACGTGCTGTTTCAAGATCCGCGGCAGGGCGAGACCGACAGATCGTGAGTCACATGTGCGTATCTCCGTCAGTGTACGAAATAAATAAAAATAACTTTCTCACAGAGGATTCTTTGTCAGTCTTTTCAAGATTTTTATTCCCCGCGATTCGTAGTCGAAACTGTATTCATTTTTGCAGTTTAAAATGACTTCGAAATGACATTAAAAAAATTTTAACGTATGATAATGGAATTAAAAAAAAAATGCGAACTTAAAATTGCACTAAAAAACGTTCACAGAATCATGAACCGGAGCAAAACGTATTGGAATTCTCATCCCCTTATCATTTAATAGAAACTAATTGAATTGCTACATTTTATTTTTTTCTCTATTAACTTGTTACATATGATATGATTTATGTTTATATTACCAGTTATTAAAGCTATTCCACAACCTCGTCGAAAGCAATATCTGCAAATTTATTGGCGAAGAATTCTTTTTTCGTGTAATATAGTTTCCCCGTGATGATAAATAAAAAAAAATAATAATAATAAAAAAAACAAAGAAATGGTTCGCGTGTGGTCACCGAGCTTATTAAGCGAAGCGAAGCTCCAGCAACCGGCCGAAGCCAGTTTTAACATTATAAATTTATCAGTGCGAGGTACGTCAGTGGCGAGAGGACCAAAAGAAAGCCGTTGATCGAAAGAGCGAGGTAGGAGTTTGACCCTCGACCTCGGAGCGCACGCCGCTCACCACTCCGCCCCGCGCATCGCATCTCTCGGAAAGTACATTTCGATATACCCTACTATATACGCGCGCGAGGGCTATCCGCTCTCGTGCCGCGGAGATATTTATTGGAGATAATTACAAGAGCGCTCGTAAAGTCTCTCGCGGACACGGACGAGCGGGGAGCTCCCCCTTCCTTCCCCGGTTTCGCGGCTGATATCTTACACACGGCTTTGCCTTCACCCTCTCGCTATTGAAACCTCCGCGCGCTCGCCAAAGAACGGGTTGATGTTTCTTCGACGCGTATACTGGTATGCGATTTACACTCGATTCGTCGGCTCAAGTTCTCTCGGTCTTTCTCATTCTCTCTATATCTCACTGTACGGAATGTCCTACGAGAAGCTGCCGCGAAGATCATCAGGAAACCCGATGCACTTCCCACGCCACGGCACTTCCTCTTTCGCCGACTCAATCGAGAGATCCGACGATTGGATTATATTCCTGCGTTACTCATATTATTCTCTCCAGCATCTCAGAAATCCCAGACTCGTCGATCTTTTCGACGAGATCGTGAGACGCTCCTCGTGCTTCGTTACTCATTTATATTTATTTTTTTTTATTTTAGTTTTGCAAAAAATTCAACCGGGTATAGCGCAAAAGATTTATCGAAAACTGCTTGAAATATACTTATTTTTATGAGCGCAGATTGTGAATATGCTGTTAGTTTGATTGTGATCGATGATCGAAAGATATGTATCAATTATAAATAAACGAAAAATGTATTTCAATAATTTTTTTTTTCATTAATCAGATCAGATTGAGAGACCAGACGGTTGCGTTTCGCACAATCATTTCGAATTGTAATGCTTTTTTACATTTTTATTTTTATACTATCGTATGATTAAGTAATTTTCCTTAATGAATAACGAAAAAAAAAATTTAATTCACGATAAAAAAATGCAAACATCGCTAATTCCATTATTTCACTTTTTTTGTTTGGTAAAACAATTTTTGATATTGTTTTTTTACTTCTGTTTAGATGTTAATTGAAAATGATTTTTAGAATATTCAAACGTAGAGAAGTCCGAGTGAATAGTCACGATTTTCTCTGCACGTATCGATCTGAATAACATACCATAGATAGAAAAAACGGACCACAAAAAAATGGTATTTATAGTAATTCGGGTCGACCGACACGTATAAGACGATAATATAGCACGGATATGACTCCAAAGCGCGTCAATGTATCGTTATTGTTATTACGTTCGTATATATAATGAATTTATAAGTCGAAAAGGAGAGCTCGCTAGTTGCCGCTCACTTTCATGGAAGCATAACGATCCGCTGACACGCGGACGAAGAGATAGGATATATTCCTCCTCTCCACGCTTCGTTACCGTACGGTAGTGCGACGCCGTTAATCGGCGAAGGCTCCGGGAGTCTTTTGTATTGTATTATCATAGCCTAGCGAACCTCCCCCGCTCTTCTCTCACGGCTATGAGATGCGAAAACCGAAATGAATGCGAGCGCCGGTAAACCGGAGCTTTGTTTTTAATTAGAAAAATTATAAATGTCTCTCTTTTATTGCGGCAAAAAAAATTTATGATCTCCGACAAATGAGGTGCGCGCGCACGAAGATTTTGTACAATGCCCGTACGGTGTTCTTCAACCTTAACACGAATTATATACTTCGGTATCACCCAGTAGAGGTGTTCAGCGGAGTCGAACAGAAAGGCAAGAGAATCGTCGTCGCCGCGGAGTTGTGCAGGAGGAGGCGCGAGAGTGGCCTCGTCGAAGATAGCGAACGGATAGCGGAGAGAAGCGCGAGGGCGCGAGCGCGCGCGCGCGCGGTGCAACCCGCGCGGAATGAAAATCGATCGGTGGAACCGAGGAGGCGCGAGGATCGAGATGATGCGTCGATATCAAAAGTTGTGGAGTGGCTTTGCCTGAGCCCTGTGCGCTGGAGAAGGAAAGACGACGGAGTGAGAGTTCGAACGAGAATGAGACAGTCGTGAGCTCCGATGGGATCAGCACTCTTCGCAGTAGAGGTGTACCCGCCGTTAGCTCATCGTGCCGGCAACCTTAGCCTGGGCAATATTTCCGTGGCAATTTCGGTCTGAATTATTTTCACCGATTCACTTTATCGCTCGCGCCTTCAGTTACATACCTATCCTATATAACCCCCCGTGGGCTTCCAACTCGTGCAAATCCAACAAACCCAATGACTTCGCGTGTCATAGATATTTCTATGATTGAACAATTTTCCACCATCGACGAGAATAACAAAGCGTAGGAGCGATAAGAAATCGCTGCAATCCTCTTGGGAACGATGTTTAACAAAGACGATAAATTTTTTTTTTTCGAAAGTCTAAGTTTGAAAAAAAAAATGCGGTGGTACCGTCAAGTATGATATCTTTAATAGCGGAGAAAAAAAAAGATTACAAACATCTGTATCGTTCTTATAACTCGAAAAACGCAGTATTAATTGTTTCGGATGATTGAGTATCAATCTTCACATTCCTGAGACAGAAAACAAAAAAAAAAAGGTAAATTATGCCACGTGACAGGAGGCTTAATGGATTCTCCAAAAGGGCGAGCATCGTTCAAGACTCCTCAGACTTATCACATTCAATAAATTTCTCCGTGTTGCGAATAGTATTTCTCAATTTTTTGGGGGGGTGCCTCGACAGTAACGAGTTTGCGGCTCGTCGGACTCGAAGAAAATGAATTCTCACGACACGCATATGCTCACCGTAGTAAGTAGATATAAATATATAAGGTATGAGCTCAAGGCGCTACGCGGCGTGTCACCACGGCGACGAGAACCGCGCCGTCGACGCGAACGAGGCGATTTTCGGAGGCGATATCTCGAATGCAATTTCGTTCGGGTATATAGTAGTAGCAGTAGTAGTAGCAGCAGTAGGAACGCCGGTGAGAGACGCGCCCGTAATTAAACCGAACATGCAGCGCACGGAGGGCGAGCAATTAGCGTGCGGCAGTGGCGGCAGTGGCGGCACCGACTTTCGGAGATTTTCGTCGGTGCAGGGGCTCACGTCGTGTCACGCAAGGCCTTTCTCGTTTCCACAGTTCGCTTGGATTCCCTTTACACCCCTTCCCCACCCGCCCCGTAATACTTGCGCGTCTCCCGTTCGCTCTCCGTTTCCCATCGCGTACGTCTCTCGTTGTCACAGGAAATGCTGCACCATGCACCACGAAAACAACGACCGATGCGATAGCCGATCGACAAAAAGATGCACACACATGCACCGTTCAGTCGGGCTCCCGGAATAATAAAAAAAAAAAAACGAAAAAAAAAAATTCGAAAGGCGCGTGGGTTTTTTTTGTGGGCCTCTGTCTTATCCAGAGACCAGGATAATTGGTGGTGATTTCGAGCGGCGATGTACACCTCACATCGTTACGGCAATTAATCAGAAAATACGAGACACATCTCCGGATCCGCCCGTGCGACGCAGAGACTAATTGTGAATATTACAAGAAATTATTTCTTAATAATCGCCCACCTCGTACGCGTTACACATGATATTTAATGAATTCATTAAAAGTCGTTTTCGTTTTTTTTTTTCGCAACATCGAATACACAAAATCATATGGTAGTTGATGATAATAATAATTTTGCAGTTTTCTTAATTGGACAAGTAACACACATCCGATTTTTCGAGAGGCACTTCTTCACTCTGAAGCAATTAAATATATACTTAACGAGAAGTTGGAGGGAAATTTTTGTAGTGCACGATAAACTTGCAGTCGGCGCGATTGAGGTATGGTGCTTCGCGCACTCGAGAGTAGTTGAGACTGAGGAGAAAACGATGAACTCTTCGGGGTGTGTGAGACTTTTTTTTTTTTTTTTCGAGGAACTGGCGGGCTTCTTATATTCATATTGGTCGAAATATAATATACGAAGGGCATAGGAGGATGAATGGTCGTTTGCTCTCGTTTGTTTGCCTCTGGATGTGTAGACGAAAGGGTTAAGGCATCATGCATGCAGGCTGGCATAGCAGAGTCCTCTGCCCAGGGGAAAAAAAGGTGCACGCCTTCTTCAACCGCACCCCTTCTCGAAAGGGGTTAACGCGACGGTATATTATAGTCCCTTAGAAACCCATAGCAGTACGGAAATAAAGCGGCAAGGGTGAGGTGAACCGTTCGAAGGCAGTGGACGACTCAACACGAGTGAACCATTTTGCGACCGGCTATAGGAACATAAGTATAGTTCCTCTATCCACCTATAACGCATTGCCACGTCGTAATGTCGCCTTGTCTCTGACGTGCGGACAGCAAAATAATATAGTCGTCACGAAAAACTCAGAGGGGATGAAGAAATATTCTTCGGCAATATTAAAAGGTCGGGAAAAGCTGAAGACTTGCATATTGTATAAATAACTGCGTATTGGCGCGACTATGAATAAATGAACCGTCAATCCTTCGCATATAGAACATTTTTTGCAAAATACCAATTGTGATGTGTTTATTTTAATACAAAATAGAAATATCGGCTTTTATTATAATTTTTTTCCCGGTCGTTAAATTTTACCATCAACGGTAACATTGCAATTTGACTAAAGTGTGCGCTTTCGCTGTGTTAATTAATAACTCAAAATTCGGGAAAACTAAGAGCAACGGAGTGGTTGTCGATAAAAATGAATCTTTGGTGTCCGCTTCGCGAAGCGATTGGCCTGTTTCAGGCGTTTATCGTTGGATTCTCATAACACAATGGCCGACGTAACGTGGTACATGAAATTCGGTGGATGAAGGATCCAAAATACTTATTTTTTTTTCAAGGGGTGGAGAATCTGCCTTCACAGATGACGATGATGAGGGGTCATGAATATTGAGAGCGAACTTTTTCTGCGTGTTCGATGCCAAGATATTTCTTTTTCCATTATTGCCATTGGGAAACGTTTACGCATTCAAATTCCGCAATAATCCCCCAATCGCGGTGATATTTGGTTCTGGCGCTATACTATATCGAGGAGAGGGCCATTGTTGCCGTCCGCTACCGCGGATTGTCGGGTGACTCATTATTTTCGCGTCGGTCTCTCAACCCCTCGTGCCATCCCCGAACCCAGCCATGGAGTAGGGCACATTGCCTCGTTCGAGTTCCGTTTTAGCGGCGACCCCCCCAACGATCGAACTGGCAACTACTCTATATCTATACGTTGTCGCTTTCCGCCCTTCTTCTCTCGCCCACCACGAGGTCCAGTCGATATGACGAACGGCGTGGGTGTATTGTGCGTGTGCGAAACGTCGTACCTTTTTTTTTATTTTCTTTTTTTGCAATTCCCGCGATTGCGAACCAACCCTCGGCGATCGAGGTTTCTCTAACTCTCCGGCGTCCACCGACCCCTTAATTTCGACAAGACACGAACAGTTCCTCTTACCAGCTAAGGCAAAGTAAGCTTCGATAATTGATTGCTGAAAAATGTAGACGAGTGAATAGCTCAAAGATTGAAAATCAAGAGGGAAGCGAATTCCAATAATAAGTATACTTGAAAATAAACATCAAAATATTTCGCTAAAGATATTCCTTTCGATATCTTCAATGACTTGCGTAAATGGCTAACAAAAATATATATTCAAAACTTCGTATTAATCACCGAATATATTTATTTTGATAGTTCTCGATGTATACATTTTTTTCCTATTTTCTACAATTTTTTGCTGTAAAAAAGGGATATATTAATTTATTTTCGAGGTTATAAAAAAATTGACACATACATACATATTTATAGGCGAATAACATTTATATTTGTACAATTAAATATTGTATTTATTCTTAAAAATTCACGGCTACCCAAAGGCTTAAGGTGATCCTCATTACCCGACAATTTCTATATTCGCAAGCGAGAACATCGCACCGGGCGCTGCTTGGGATCAGTGTGGTGTAACGACGTCAAATAAATGAAATTACTCCTCCCTCGCCATCCCCTTTAGCCCTGTGGCTTCGAGTGCGACTTCAAAAGGCTTCATTCGCGGCCGACCGCAGCCGGAATTGACAATTGACAGAATTGATACTCCACGCGTATAGTTGTAGCGAGTTCGCAATGCAGACTCCGAGGGTTACGATTATACGTGTGCGTTCGTTCCGCCGCACAGTGTACCGTTAGGCAACGCGTACATGTGCGTATGATATTTATCGCCTCGGGCCACGCCAGCATCACGATGAATCGCGAGCAGCCCCCCGTTTACCAGAGAAAAAAAAGCTACGAAAAAAAAAAAAAAAAAAAAAAGAATTCGTCGACGCGGAGGGTGCATGCCGTACGATCTGCAAAGCGATTCGTTAAGCCCGTTTTTTTTTTATATCCACCGGGGTTCGAAAAGCGTTTAGCGATCACGATATTCTTCCGCACTCGATCTGAACGCATTATATTCAACCGCGTGTACATATATCGTATACACAGAGTGCGCCTTGTACTTAAAATTAACGAGATAATAACGGATACGATGTGTGAAACGATTCGTGCAATCGCGTTTGCGCAATCATACGTACTCACACGCATAGCCACAAAGATATAATATACTCGTGAGATATCAACCGAGAGGGAGGTCTCCCGAGAATGTTTTTTCGTTAATTTAATAACTTAATTATCCGGATTCGTTGATTTCTTCGACGAGAGAAGTAATCGGTTCTGTTTTTTTTTTTCTTAATTTTTATAATTTCATCCGAAATACGTGGAAACGAGGTGAATAGAGTTCGTTTTTCGACGAAATTACGTCGAGAGATTGATGTAGTAGATTAAAAAATCTGCCACTGTCGCCAGAAAGGGGACACATGCGATTATTATTATTATTATCGAATATAATAATCAACTGTCGTCCGGTTTACCCGAAGGGGACACCACATCCGGCGTGAATAACGTAAGTCTCCTTTGCTTTCTCGTACGCCAATTATCAATGGCCAAGACATGGGAGAATATTAACGAGACTCTTCGAGAGAGATACGAAATTTCGTTATCTCGAGTCTGGAGGATGAGGAAGTCAGAAAGCGGTCGTGGAACCTGACGCTCCAAAGCTTTTCGCTCGAGAATCTTTGCTCGCTGAAAAGGTAACGAAGCGCCGGGGCTTAATTAAGACGTACCAAGACACATGCCGAAAGAATAATGAGCTATGAAAAGACGATGAAAAGATTCGCGACTTTGAGTGGCCACTCGAAGGTTCGAGGAACTTTTATGAATAATAAAAAAAAAAAAAATTGAAAATGTAGCAATCGGGAGCAAAAATGAGAGATGAGAAGCAGGATGTTCAGCGACATCGGCGCACGATGCCAAAAGGCGAAAATCGGATTTGCGCGTCCAATTTGTACAGCGACAAAAATTTAAATCGCAAAGCTCCGACTTCGCACGGTATTGTACATTCATATAGATACGAAGAGGATATAGGATGTACAACATGCTCTCGCAAACCGTCGGGGAATCGAATGTCCTTGTCCCGTACTAGCGAGCAAAGTGGATGAAGGATAATACGCGGTAAAACGAGTTCGAGGGTGAATTCGAAATTAAGGGAGGCAGAGGAGAGTGAGAGCCGCAGCGAGAGCGTATACGTAATCTCATTTTTCAATTGCGGTGACGGCGGGTGCCTTGGTGAACTATAGAGTCTATATACAGCTACAGAAACTCGAGGCTTTGCCGTCAGTGTATTTCGTAATAAACCGGAGTGACAATTCAGAAACGAGACTTGCCGGGCAGTCCGGCGACGAATCGAGACAGAGACGAGACAAAAAAAGGAAAGGTAGAAATACCGGATATGGTCGAGTAACGTTAAATAAAAGCTCTCTCGCTATTTCACATTCTGGCCGATTAGTTGCGCAATAAAAAAAATTAAAAGTCCAATTTTATTTTTACGACATTAACTCGTCGTAATATCGAAAGCTTTTTGATAAATATCGTGACGATGTGTGTCGAATCAAATTTTTATCTCGTTTGAATCTTTTTTTTTTGGTAATTTGAAGATGTGTTTGATGATTTCGAGAATCATCCAACGCCCTTAACATAAATATTAGAAACTCCGGGCCCTTTACTTTTTTGATCGCCGTGACCGAAGCGCCTTGAATCGACGAGAAAGCGAAAGAAATCTTTTTTTTTTTATAAAATACGACCGTGAGACGGGCCCTCGGGGCAACGCAGATTTGTCCCTATTGTGTAGCGGAGATCGCCGTAGTCTCGTCTCGTAGCCTACACACGAATAGAAAAAAAACACCACTTATACTCGGTCCAACATCGTCTCGAAGAAGCGTGACACTTGTCGTCCGATTTTATCGCCTCGTTAAACCTCGAGCGTATCGATACCAAAGACCCTTAATTGTGTTATTTACAGCCATGACACATTCGGAATGCCATATTCGACGCAATAATACGCGGCTATAATATCTATACGCGCTCCCTTTCATGTTTTCTCATATTATCATACCAAAGTTCAAACAAACATAAATATATGTTGAGATCTCGTGTGAATATTCACGCGGAGCGATATATCCGAGATTTTCGTACTATCGTTGAAGGTTTTTTCTTTTTTCTTTTTTTTTTTTTAATCTCCATAATTCATATACGTTCGAGTTAACGAGCCGGAGAGGATCGAACAGTACATCGACTGTGACGAGATTTTCACTTCGGTCTCAACTTCCTCTAATCGTCCGAGGCTCGTGACGCACGTGAGTCGTAAAAGTGTGAAGCGAGTTCATTGCTGTTGCTGAGGTCGCCTCGCGTTTACGAGTACCCGGAGATACGAGATTGGGTACGTTCGCGGAAGGGTTGTTCCCGTTGTCACGAATGGTGTGCCCGTTTGTAGCGGTGCGTCCCCTCCCCCCTCCCCGCGCCGTTGTTGCCGCTGCTGTTGCTCGGTCGTCAACAGTAAAAAAAAAGTGCTCGCCAGCACGCGACGACGACGACGCGAGCACAGCAACTCTTTCTTCTCCTCGCTTGTTACAACCGATGCCGGCTTTTGCCGGACGGTAAACCGATCGTAAAAGCGCGACCCGAATCTGTCCTGCGTTCCGTGGCAAGTGCATTTCGCGCGTTTTGCATTCGTGTTCCCTCGCACCGTTATACCTTACCCGCGCTTTACTTTGTTCCGATTCGTTGCCAGTAGCTTATAGTTTACGATGTATTACTTATTTTCAAAAAAAAAAAAAAAATATTGGCATTTTTATGGTATAGCGAAGAGAAAAAAAAACAATCTTTGAACGGTACGAATTAAACCTTTGGCGTCAAATGCATATACATTTAACAAGACTGGTCGTGGAGGTTAAGTAACGATATAGCTGAACGATAAAAAGGCACCGATAAAAGTAAATCATCGAACCAATAAAACAATAATAATAATACTCGATTATATCGATACGTTTCGTACTGTTCATGTTATTCGATATGACATTTATATGATTTGTAAAACGATTATTCAATTACAAATGTAATGTTTGTGGATTATGCGCGATCCTCGATTTTTAATAATAATACGCGATTAGCATTTTTAAGATGCTACGGAAAATCGTTCGAATAGTAAAATTAAATAAGCAACTATCATACGAAATTCAATTTTCGAGTCTAAAATATCTATACATAGAATAGTTTATCGACATTATGGTACCAACCCTCGTGTCAAAAATGTTATTGTTATCATATTAATTACTTCATAGATGCATCTCATGTAAACCAATCGTAGAAAAATGCATCCCCTTTTTCTGGTAGAGTACGCAATTATTCGAAAAGTATCGAATTCGTGTGGCGTAGAGCTTTTACGAACGACAACAATACATATTGTTTAACGTTTGTTCATTGTATTCCAACATTTTCGGGACATAAAACTCCATTTATATGTTACACTCGAATTTCTCGTAGCAAAATGAATATACGTGTTATCGCCGATATCAGAAATGCGCGGCAACATTTTTTTTTTGTATTTCTACTTTTAACGTTTCATTGATTTTTATTGACTCGCGTCTCCCGCACACTTAATGGCTGATATGTATCTAGTCGGCATCATTGTCGAGCACGTGCAAGAATTTATCCGTACACAGCAATGAATTGAAGCGCCGCGCGGCTTTCGTTAATTAATTGGAGCTAAGTGGATATCCGCTGGAGGAATCGAATTAGACGAGGATATTCCGCGAAGCTCCGATAAACCCGGATAAATTAATTAACGCTGTAGAGTGCTATCCCGGCGGATCCGTCGGTTCGGCCCGGCGTGAGCGAGCAACTAGCAACCTTCGATACTGGGCTTCTTCGATCGTCGCAACTATTCAGAAACGAGAATAATACGAAGGGTAAACCTACTACTAGCTTAGGATTCCGATCTCTGCGGTGTGCTCGACGAAACATCGGATTACTCGAGGAACGTAAAGGAGACCTCGAACCTACTCTCGCGGACCCAATAAATGTCGTTCCCGGGTTATAAAGAATCTCGATAATTGTACGTTGACCCCCGCGCGTCGATGCGTCTCTCGCTCACGTGAGAGACTCGACGATACTGCGCGATATCGTTGCGAAATCGGTAAAAGATCGCGCTTTCGCGATCATCGATACGAGACTTATATATTCACCTCGATTACACCGTGAGAGAAGGTGCAGCTCTCTCGGTACCAGTCAACTAAACTATTGATACTCCTGTCGTATATATTCAAAGTAGAAGTTCAACGAGCCCTAAGGCTTGTGAATCATCGACAACTTCATTGCACTTCGTTCGATAGCTTTGTGTAACAATTTATAAGTGGATAAGTATAAAGTAAGGACGGACAGGATAAATGAGAAAATTAGAACGTTAAATCAAAATCAAATTGTGCAAATAGATTTTCATTTTTTTTTTTTTGTGTAACGTTCACTCGGTATATCGAAGTATGGATGTACGGATTACGATAAATCATTTCAAATTGTAACTCTTTCTTCGTTACGAAAAAAAAATACTGCACAGCAAAAATAGTATCTTTAAAAAAAAGGACTTAAGTCCATATATACGATTTCGGGTGATTTTGTAGCCAAATTTAGCGTTTTTCTTAACCGGACATAAAACTCGACGAGACGGCAAGAATATCACTAAAAAATAATATTTCTATGACGAAAAAGGAACATGAAAGAGTAGCCGACTCAGGGTGCTCATTGTCATTGGTTTTTTTTTGGTGCCCAAAAATTTCGGAAGCTTAGAAGGGACGAGTGCATCCGCGCTTATAAAAAGTGCGAGATCTTTTAATTTTTATTTTCTTTTTTGGTGGAAAAACGGCGATAGGAAAGACGAAGGACGCTCGTTGTATTTTTTTTTTTGCCTCCATAAAGCGCACGACGAGGTCCGCGGCTCGGTTGGGTCTTTATACAGCTTCACTTCCTACTGTACTCCTTCGGGGGCATCGGGGACGCGAACAGCTCGGAACGGACGTTCCTCTCGTACAGGTGAAGTGATCTCGAGAGAATGAAAGATAGAATGAGATGAACAATCTCCGTGAAGAATTTACGTAGAGAAAGAGAGAGAAAGAGAGGGGAGGGATCAAGTCCATCGCGGCGCGGCGAAGCTCGCTCTCGGCACGTAACTTTTACGGCTTTTCCAGAATTTTAACGACACCACTAAACGCCGAGAGCGTACCGACGAAGACGACGACGTTGCGAGAGAGTGAGAGGTCGCGATTATGGGGTGTTTAGGGGACAGAAAGCGCGGCAAAGCGCTTTTCTCGCTTTAAAACATTCAATGACAGTGGGACATAATATCCCTGACATTTCGTGCGGAGATTCGTATGAGATATATGATTCTTGCGCGATGGTACCAATGTTAATAATTTACCTCTCTTATGTGTATGGAACATTAACCTTTTCTATGGCAAGGCCACGTCGGATTGATAGATAAATCTTTTTTATCCTCTTTACTTCGAGGATTATCGATACTTAAATTATTTCAGAAGTCCACGCTACGGCTTAAAAAAATTTTGATTGGTTTATTACTCTCTATTGCTCATTTCAAATGACGAGAAATAAAATAAAAAAAAAAACAGCAAATTTTACCGAGAAAAAAATTAAATACGATTTGTTACGTTTAAAAAAAGCGTTCGTATTTTGGGGAAAAATGGGAGCATTTTTTTTTAATATTGCAACTCGCGGAAAATGTGAAATTGAAAAATTTCGGACGACATTATAAAGAGATTGAGTAGAATAAAAAAAAATTGGAGAATTGCAGCTCAATGATTTTACGAATGGAGAGATCTATCTGGTGGGGGGTTCAATGTACTCAGTTACGCTCCATTTGTCTGTCCCTCGTCTCCTCTCGCGATATTTATTTCTCTTCCTCTCATTTCACTGCATTCTCGCTCCGACTATCCGCTGTGGCGTTTCTGCTGCTCGGCTGGTTGCGGCGCCGGGGCCCCGAAATGGTCGGTTGACAGTTGACACCACTTTGACACCGCAACGCGCGTTTCACCATTGTGCAAGATCGCGCGAGCGTAGCGCGGCTTGGCATTGTTGGGGCGTCGGGACGGGCACTGTTATACCGATCTCACTCACACTTCTACATAACACATCCTTCCCCATCCGTTCCTCGGTTCGCCCCCGCAATTCGCTCTCGCGCTCGCCTCGCTTCTCCGAGAGAACACTCGCGACACGCAGGAATGAATAATTTAGTGACATGACGAGCGCAACGGGACGGACGGACGGACAGACGCGCGAGGCCGGCAGTCAGCCACGCGTATATACTACTGCACGTAGTATAGATATACGTACTATTCATATATATATCTACATATATGTATGTGAACAAGACTATCTCGCGACGCGTGGGAATCCGTACAAACATGGAAAATTTTACTATAGAATTCGCGGCAAAAGTGTCGAGAATTATCCGACTGAAAAACATCTCGACAATTCTACCGAACGCGATGTACGAAAACCAAAAAATTCTAAAAATATGATAATCTGAATGCGATCGTAAAGAATCTTACAAATGTGTGCATTTGACGATATTGTCGAGCGTCGATTACGCGGGGGTGACGAAGATTATTTATTAAAAATTCCTAAAAAAATATGAGAGGGTCGAAAGAATTTTCTTATAGAAAATTAGTGTAGAAATTTTCCAAAAATATCTCAAGTCTCCCACGTGACTTGTCACTGTTTTTTTTTTTTCTTATGTTTGATAAAATGATTAGGTTACTAAAGACGGAATTAGGAAAATCGTGTGCTCTCATTATAATAAAGGAATCGAGAGGATGAATCCGCGTATAGACGATACTTTCACCGCAGGAAGGTGGTAACAGAGACGTCGACCCCACGCGTTTCGAGACGCGAGATGTGCCACAGCGTTATATCTTCGCCCCGTTTGATAATGCATTAACGCCGGTGGATCGAAATATTAGCATAGCATACGCCCATCGCATTTGAATTGAGAGGCGGTGGCAGCGGCGACGGCGACGTCGGTGCGGATCTGCCGCAGAAGCAGCGGCGGCGGCAGCATCAGCCCCCACAGTGTATAAGCAGGAGCGAGGAGAAGGCGTCCCAACGTCTCTTTGTCATGCTAATACAGCATCCATCCAACAGTCCCGGACGAGATGACTCTGCACGCTTTGCGTTCCTTCGAAGAGCGAGTGCCGAGCATCG
Source organism: Cryptus viduatorius (assembly GCA_964006125.1). NCBI lineage: Eukaryota > Metazoa > Arthropoda > Insecta > Hymenoptera > Ichneumonidae > Cryptus > Cryptus viduatorius. The sequence goes on along the minus strand of OZ023222.1, from coordinate 8,466,491 downwards.
CCCTATCCCCGCGAATGATGCTTACCGAACTGATGCATTTCCCTCTCGTATTACTTTAGAAGAAAACCAAACTATCCACGGAGCTTCGTAGAGTCGTCAAATACAAAAAAAAGGATCTATACTCGATCAATGGTACAGAAGATCTTTTTTCATCAGAATTTCTCTCGGGATAAAGGAGTTGTACAATTACGGGTTCCGACCTCGGAAACTCAAGTGCGAATTGTTCACATATAAATTCTCTGAATTCATATGCATTTGTATGAATTTAAAATAGTTTTTTTTAATATTCTAAGAGATTTTGTTATTCCTGGTCAATTTTGCATCGGTACTCCATTATCGTCAGTGAGTTAATTAAAAACGATTTTCCATGATCGGTAGATCACGATACGAAAGGATATAATTTATCACTCAAAGAGGCGCCCCGAGAAAAACTCATGTGTGACTCTACGAGAGATCGAAGAAGCTGCTTCGATCGCGACGTTTTCCGTGAGTTTGCAATTGAGGATTGGTACTTCTTAGAAGACGATCGCGAGCTTGAGAATCATTGTCACATCGATTTGCGACTATGGAGATTTTTTTACTGTCCCCGTCGACATATCGTCTCCGGCTCGCCGTTGGTCACACGTGTATCAACGTTGAATAATGTCCTCCGCGTACCACGAGCGGATAGAATTATTGGCAAAGATTCAATGTTGATAAAACTTCACGACAACGGGCCAGTGATTTGCATAAATACGCATACGTCCAGAGACATTAACGAGATGCGACGTACACTCAACGATGATAATGCCGTTCGTTCCTCGGTCGCCGCTGTGCTGCTGCTGCTGTAAGTCTCGCAGCATAATAATTATCGCCATCCATTTAACGATCCGGCGGAGTGTAACGCGGCACGCTAATGCTCGCGAGAACCTCGTACCGGAGACACTCTTACTCGGTTATATAGTATTACCCGCTATCGAATGCAGAAACGAGACGATCTCTCTGTCTATCATTCTCGAGACAACGAACAACGACAACGAGATGCAGCTAAGCGACCTTCGACTCTCCGACGCGCTCTCGCCACTAGGATCGTCGCGCGAATGCTCGATGAACTAATACGATGACTCGTTAATGGCTTTGAAAGAGAGACGGCGTTAAATAAAGAACGAGAAGGCGAAAGAAACAAAAAAAAGTGCCAAGAGATACGGCGAAAGGCCCGCCGATTCAATTTATTAGTTTCTAGAATTATGAGAGAGACGATTCTCTTGGCTTCGCGCGATATCAACTCTATAGATATACAGTCAGACTGTCTATAACGCTACGAGAAATGCTGATTGTGACTAATTGATTGGAAATACACGATTCATATATTTATCCGACGATTTATCTACCAAGAAATTGCTTTAAGAGAGGTTTAGTTGTATTATTATATGTTTTGTATATATACTTGTCGTGAAATGATAGATGTAATTGACTGAGAATATAAACTGAATGATTGGCGAATGATTATGATCTGTTGTTTATGAAGTTTTAACGAACAATCTCACGTTGCAGCGACTTTTCAGCAGCGGAAAGATTTCGTGACACAATTTTTAGGCGCAGATTCTTCGAGAATAAATCATTTATCAACCAGAAAAAAAAATATCACCATCGACAACGAAATTATCGTTGTAAATAAAACATGTCAAGATTTTTCGATGATTTTTGTAAAGGATCAGATTTTTTTAATCACTTTGCGTACATAGAGAATTAAAAGAAATGTCTTTCGTGAAGAAAGTTGTGCATTTTAATTATCCTTTTTTGAAGTAAATCGATGCCGTATATCGATTAACACTCGTCGTACCGTAAGGAAAAATCGTTGAATGTGAAGAAAAGTTTTTGCTCTAATATTAAGGGCAAAGATTATTTTTGTCACGCGGCAGTAATTTTTCGCACGGATTCGCATGCAGCGGTGAGAGCTGCTCTTCGGTAATAAAGTTCTGTTGGTACACAGTGACGGCTGCCAGGACTTTACGACGTTAGAGTTATTCAGCGCGTAAACCCCCCGGTGCACGCTGGAGCGTAATATAAAATGACGAAATGTTCGCGAGTTCCTCATCGCGGTCTTTCGAAAAATCAGCATGTTCGCTGGAGCTCTCGACTCTCCGGTACTGCAGCAGCAGTCGGCGCGTATTATAGGCGAATACGACACGCGAGTATTGCGCACCTACTTTCCAGTGTGGAACGTTGGTGTCCCGCGGGCAAAAGTGTCGTTAAGTATAAACTCGCGAGAGGAACAGAGACGGAGAGAATGAGACTCGAGATTTTGCGACGCGACACGTCCAACGAATTAATGACAGCGATGAAAAACACGGTGTATCCATTACCCCGAGGTACGGGTAATTTTCTATGAGAGGCGTGCAAGAAACACCGAGAAATCGACTATTAAAGTACGATCAGTGGCTACGATAATTTGATTAGGTTCACGATCTTCCGTTTCGCTATTATAATATACTGTGTACGTATACCGCAGCTTACCATAATCTTTCTTGCACCTTCTTCGCCGTTTTTTGTACCGTGAGACGCGCCGAAAATTCCCCAACGAACAATATTGCAAAATTAGTAAAAAAAAAACATCGAAAAAAAAAAAAAAATTATATTGAACTCCTCACTGAATTTTGCCTCATTCGTCAATGTTCGATCTCTAGATATCGGTTAAAATCTGCCAAGAAATAAATTTACGATTGCAGAGAAAAAAAAAAAGGCGGAATGATATTGAGAATTTCGCCTGCGGAGATACGATTGATTCTAATGTCAAATCAATGCGAACCGTATCTAGTAATCAGTTCAGACATCGTCTAACGATCTGTAATTTCATAGCCGCAAGAAATCACAAACGTTTCTTCGATATAATAATCCAAGTTCTCGTGAGGTTATTTTTCCTTTTTTTTTTTTTTTTCTTTCTAACGGTCAATTTGCATCGACATCCGATTGACTCGCTATCACTGTGATCACCGACAATCGATCGCGCTCCGTACGATTGAGTTGTGCAACATTCATCGTGAGCAAAGCGCGTAATGATGCTTTAATATCGCACTTCCGGCAACGTACTGTGAGCGCGAAACCTTCTCACCTTCCCCTTTACATTATTATTATTTTTTTTTACCGGTCATTTCAGCGTGACAAGTTTTTCAATCGTTGCTATAACCGCACAGTCATTTAATCGACTCGTATAAATTTATTTAACGTCACGAAGAATAATAAAAAGAAGTGTCCAAGCGAACGCTTTGTTCAGATCGTTGCGACAAACTACTTGCATCAGATGCTATCATTAGAGATGAGAAGAGCTTGAACTTTTTTTATTCATTTTCATAATACTGGAATACGATTCCATTAGTCGCGAGGTCGGGAAAAAAAAATTCGAAAAAAAAAAAAAAAACGCTTTATCGGTAATATTGACTATTCGAGTGTATCATAGAAATTAGATAACGAGATGGACGAAGCCTCATAAATAATACTGTAATTTTATGAGTTCGCGGAGATACGTTTTTATACCTCAAGAATTGAAGTGCTACAAAAGCGCATGGAAAAATGTGCATTAACTCCGAAAATTTGCTAACCTTTACATATATTTTCGAATATATCGAAATTCATTCGTGTTTCAAGGAATCGAACAGAATTTCAAGGAAACAATGAAGAAAGTTTGAACTCCACTTCAAGCGAACGCTCCGAACAGTTAATTCCCGAAGTCCGTGCGATTCAGATAGCATTAGAAGATTCGATCAGTGATCGCGATAGGACAGAAGAATAGGTAAGTGGTCGCGCAGTGCGGTTTCTTGCAAATCCTTCGGAGTCACCGGACCGCCGAGATTTCCGTCGCCCGAGGGGGCGCGACCTGTCCGAGGATCCTGGATTGCGCCACTCGTTGATGGACGCGTCCCGCAAAAAACCTTTTTTCGAAACGTTGCACCCTCGACGCGTTCGCCAGTCGGTACCACGAAGGAGTACGATGAGATGGATAGAGGGGAAAGACGATGTCGGATGGCCTTATCTCGATTCTCCCGGCTGGTCAGTGGCGCGAGTCGATCGGCCGTATAGTAGTCAGAAGAAGTAGCATGCAGAAGCATCAACGAAGAGGTACCGGCGTCGAGAGAAAGAGACCGAAAGTAGAAATCAAGATAACCCCCTCGGCGAGCAGATAAAAGAATGCATTAGCCAACGCCGCTAATTACCCGACGTTGTTGCTGCCGCTCTTCCATTTCCAAGAGGATCCGATCCAGAGGCGTGACTTTACTCTTCTAAAGACACGACGCGCGATATGACCGCAAGACGATTTTTTGATTGACACACGTTTTCGAATGTTCGCCGAGGTCAGTCGAATGTCGCAACGATTATTAATAATAGTCAACAAAATACCGCAGTTGAACGATGTCTCGATTATTTTTCGAGCGTTAAATACACCGAGACGAATGACGAATGTGGACGAGTGCCAAAAGAAAAAAAAGAAAAAAAAATCGAAAGAAAAAAAAAACCAAGAAGATTGGTGTCCCAAAGTCCTCCGCGGAGTCTTGAATTTCAGCTTACCTGCAACACAAGAAAAATAAGAACTATAATTAATATAATTGTTAACATCGAAAGAATAAAATTGATTTTTCTAGCAAATCAATGCTCGATGGGAGGGCTTTGTGTTTCGATGGCTCTAATAGCACGCGGAGGCAATAGTCTTGGAATTCGTGTTATGCTCGCATTCAGGGTGGCGTCACGAGATCGAGTAGAATAAAAAAAAAGAGCCTAAGAATGACTCCAAAAATCTTGAAAGTCGAGAGTCGCGGCGTGTATCTTCGTGGTCACAGTTGTGCACAATAGTCGAGCAGTGGTTTTGCGGTCTGTCGTTGGCGGGTATGCGGGACAAAACGAAGAGAAACATCACCACAATGGAGGTAGTCCTCTTGTCCCCGGCGCGCGGTCGTACGACTCGACTTGTATTATTAGGAGGGTCGTACTCCGTGTCTCTGCTGCGTGTCGAGACTGTTGAGCGCAAAACCACTTCAGTGCGCCTCGATCAGGGGCGTTTCTTTTACCTGCGACAGGTGACAAGCCGTGACATTTGCCTGGGCGCACGAACACACTGTGTGGTGACACTCGGCAAAATGCTCGGACGATCTTCTCCCGACAAAACTATACTATTATGAGGGAGGATTTGCGGGCAAAGTCGGCAAGTCGCTCCAGTTGAACGACTAAACCTTCAACACGGTTCATCCCACGACAAATCCCGACAAATCTCGACCCACTGTCGCAATACGGTAACCGGATTACGGAGACCTCGATGTCAACGTACATTCACTTCAACGAACGACGGATGATTCATTATTCTTATTCATTCTATTTTTTATTTTCATCGCAGGTTTGGCTGTACTTCGCTAAGAGCGCTAACATTATGATTATCTCGAAAAGACAATCACCTCAGTAAAATTATATTTAATAAACAAATTTTTTTGCGAAAAAGTTAAAAATTTCGCGAAGTAGTGTTTTTATTTAAAAAAGACATTATGAGAATAATTATTTAAAAAAAAAGTTTGAGCAATAATTCTAGTGATAAGCGCCAAATAAAGTCGAAAAAAAATGTACGCTATAATCTGTAACACCATCTATGATTAATTATAACACGCAGCTACGAGAATTGAAATCATTATTCATTACATATGTCGATACATCAGATAAGCTTTTTTACATCGGTGGAATGTTAAATGACCGTTCGTTCCGCCAATTATTTGCTGAAATATGTTGCCCCGGAGATAAAATGGGACATTTCCTGGTATCCGATAATGTTTATCGCGATGCGTGAACCGACCCGGAAGTTGCGCGAATATGCAAAAACGACAGGACACTCATTCGACTGGGAATATAAGCGGTGTCTCAAGAGTATATTATACTGAGTGTATGTCTGTATCACTGTCATTATGCAAATAGTACTTTGTAATCCAACGACACAAAGTATCTCTGAGCGAAAGAGTTAGAGAGAGGTTCTCTCCGGGTATCTTTTCGCGGCGCGTGTGTACACCGCGGACACATCGTCGTGCTGTACATATATTCCAATAGTATATTTAGCGGCAAATAGCCAGTAGGTAAGACGCACGTTGGACAACGTGTGTAGCGTATGCACGACTCCTTGCCACTTTGCAATCGTAAGTAGCAAGTATCTCTACGTGGAATGATATTGTGTACGAGGGAGGAAGAGAACATACAGGGATCGGGCTGCAAACCACGTCTCTACTTACATTCGCCTGGAGTCCTCTTGCAGGGAGCTTTAAGTATAGTGTAAGCGACAACGTTATTGGCGGCACGACGATTCTCGGGATAACTAGCTGTCCTGTGCACCTTCACTCGACAATTGTACATAGAAAAGTACATTCGAGTGAATAATATTTCGTATCGTTCTCCGAGAATGATCGTGGGCGGTCCGCGACGATAAACGTAAAAGTTATCGTAGAAAAACATAGAGTTACGATGAAGAGAGATTTTCGGCAAAGTCGCGGGTCTCGTCAGTGACGACAGGCTGACCCGCAGCTAATTAATCCAAACGAGGCGAGAGTGCCGTGACAAGCGCACTTTGTCCCACACGTATATGTAGTCTGACGTCAGACTGTCCGGTTAGAGGACAGCGTCTCGTCGGATTGCCTTCGAACGTAAGAATCCTCGCCAAGTCTAGCAACGGACGTAATAACTCGGGAACGCGATGAGCGGAGACGCGAGTCAAGAATTTCGATCATTATTAGTGGACCACGCTATATACGCTGAGAGGTAATCAGTCTTGAGGAAGCGAGATGGATCGCGTGACAAGGACATTTTGTACCCGCGGCAAGAGCATTTCTTTTCATGTCAAAAACTTTCTGTCACCGATGAATGACTAGCTTCTGGATGTGCTGCTGAAGTAGCCCGCGATACGCTTCATTACTGTAAACACAGTTTAATGAACGTTTCTACGCGTCAAGTGTTTGTCGTGTTATTCCTTTGTAACGACAGATGTTTCTGGGAACCAACAGAACTCGGAAAAAAAATGAAGAACTTCATTTATTTCGATCCCTTTAGCGCTTTGGATCGGTTAAGAAATAACTTTTATTTTTCAATATTCGCAATGTGTTTTTCATTTTATAAATAACCATTATTTTCGCCTTTGTCCACAAAATTTCCTAAGAAACATTAAAAATCGGGGAAAAAGTTAAAGAAATGTATTGTATTCATTTGGATGCTTTTAATCCTTCGTATTATTAAAAAAATAACTTTTATTCGGGCGATCGCTCAAGAGGTGAAGGATATTTAAATATGGGAAATATACTATAGATACATTGGTATTGGATCGTGACGTTTTTTTTTTTTAAGTAATTGCGACATCAATGCCATTATGGAGCAGACATTGTCTTGAAAAATCTATTTTACTACTCGTCGCCGTCTTCGACGTTGAAGTGATCGGAGTCGCGATGAAGGAAGGATGAAAGCGGCAGGGTTACGGTGCAGGCATACACGATAGCCATCGAAATCAATAGGGCAGCCAGCAGGGGCCTCTTTGGCGGTGGTCATCGGGCGCGATACCCCGCGGAGATAGTACATCGTTCTCCTCTCGTCTCGTCTCGACGAATTTTTAGCCTCGAGCGGGAGGAGCCGGTGGTACGCGAGTGGTACCCGATCTCTCGTGGAAATCTTACGTCTTCGTCTCTTGCATTTCGCCATCGCTCGCTCGCGTACACTACCGAACCAAAATTCTCTCGGCTCGTCATCTTTCTACCCTCGATACGAACTCCCTTCACCATCGCGTATAGCCGAGATGCTCTCCCGCACTTTGAGAAAGGGAATTGTAGATCGGATCTTCGTTGAACGCCACGAGAATCGTTCGACGAACACCTTCTTCGGGTTCATTGGGACGCGAAACACTGAAATTCTTCATGAAGTTATACCGTTCCCAAGCGAGAAATGAGATAATCTGATAATTCTGGGATTAAAGCATCTCGTGCTCGGCATTAAATATAGATTTCGGTAATGACCGGGTTCGCAAAATTTTTTTCGACGCTTTGCGAGATCGGACGATTGATGAGGCTTCGGACGCAAAATGATGTCATTGCTTTTTCGTAAATTATAGTAAATATGAACACTTATCTTTCTTATAACGGATTTGAGTAAAACCATTTTTTTAAATATTAAAATTGTCCTATTTCAACGATTTTTGTGGAGCGTTTCATCCAGTAATACTCGTAAAATTTTTATTTTATATAAAAGTTACGGGTGCAAAAGAAATTGTTATTCAAAACTGAGATATAAATTTTAGAACGAAATTACCGAACGCATTTTTAGCTAATTGTATCCCATTTTGTTGAGATCTGAAACGAGAAGACCGAGAAACCTATATATTAGGCTCCTTCTATTTGTCATATGAATCAAATGCCCGCGTCATTGGTCATCCGCGTCATCTCGGTTATTCGATTCAGGGTGCAGTCCGAAGAAGCTCTCGGACATTCAAGACGATGCTGAGGAACGCTGAGGAACGCGACAGTCACGCGTGGAATGTCACGCCGTTTACGGTACGCGGCGAAGTTGATGCGTTCTAAATTGCCCCCTCGGCCTAAGGCGCGACCTTAATTGATTGACAAAAAAAAGATGGAAGCCGGAAAAACGTCTTGCTCGCTGGGATATCTCGTCCTGATGGGATATAAACGCTGCGGGTTGCTATGATTCGTCTTCTTCTTCTTCTTCTCCACGCGACTAACCGTGTCATGCCGGTATTTTATACAGCACCTATCCGCATACCAAGGCTCCGACTGGCCGCTCTCTTCACAGACCGACCGCAGCGATCCTCGGTCCCTCGTGACAAATTGTCTTTTGATGCAACTCCATCATCGAAGCTAACCTTCGCAACCTTTCTTTTTCCTTTCCACCCCTTGAATTATAAAACAAAGTATACGAAATATATACTTCGCTTCATTGTTATTTTATTCTCATTGCCTCAATTTCGTAACCGTTGATTCGAATTGGATTTCCATCAGAAGAAAGGATGGAGAGTTGAAGGCAAGAACGAAGATTTTAGCATAGCCATTCGCTGTAATAATGAACGCGAAGCCGAAGAGAGCCGGACACCTTGTCACAGTCCCACAGTAATTTAAATCTCATTATATCGGTCTGTGGTTTGCGGTTTTGATGTACGCAAGAGCACGCAGTAGCAAGAGACGAAAAGAGGATGAAGAAGAAGAAGAAGAAAGGACTAGCCGACTCTCGAAATCTTTGCTGGGTCCATCTGAAACTGCTGGTAACCTACGCAAGTTTCGGGTCTCTGTGGATGAGGAACTTTGAGAAACATAGCAGCATCGGACCATCGCGGTCTTTGCCATTTACAACCACTATCCAGTTCCAAATCAGAACACAGATAATAGAGATCCCGCGAACGATTATTATCATTCCGCGAAGTCTTCACTGGCCAACCAGTGTTGCTGACCGTTCTTCCACAACAATTCGCGCTATAACAATCGTCCCCAACATCGAGAAACATCGAAAACCCAAAACGTCCGCTGTTTCGATCCGTGAATTCTTCGGAATCGCTCAGGGATCGAATCACGAATTCTTGGCGCTTCTCGTATTTGTGGCAGTCGAAAGAGAAATGAGAGACACGCTGATGACGGAGAAATGTGCGGGATAAGCTGGCAGAGAGGTATGAGAAGGTACAGACGGACGTGACTACCGTTCGCATATTTCGCGAGTCTCGTTGCTTCGGCTGTATCAACCACCGCGGGGGTTCATGACTCTACTCTCGTCAGCATAATTCGTCCACTCCTCCTTCATACCAATGCGGTATTTATCCCTATCATTCGACAGCCTCCTCGTCCGCAATTCATTCGGAACGAAAGAGAAAAAATTATCTTGCGTTGATTAATTATCATAGCGACCTATGTTCTGTCAATCACTCCATGTCCGTATGATAAATGGTGTTCAACCCGACGAATGATTTACGACGCCGTTCGAGTGGTGTATGTATACAAGGTGTAGAAAAACTTTGTTAAATAAAGTGTCGACTCTCCATGGATATCCGTGTCACTTGCTGAGGGTTGCAGGGTGAAAAAAATGTCAAACACATTGTGTCTCGTTTATTCCCTACCAGGAAGCTTGACGTTCTTTGTACTGCGTAGGTTTGCCCGGTGCGTGCGGCAGGGAGAAAAGAAAACAAGGGTGTGCTTTTCGGTAGAGGGAATCGGGAAGAGTCCTCCAGTGGAGTCACAGCAGCAACAAGTGGACCACACGAAGACGAGGGGGAGAGGAAGAAGAGAGAAAAAAAGGTCGCGGTGATGTCAAGTCGAGGAAATAAAAGAGTCACCCTCGGTTTTTTTTTCTCTCTTCGCCGGGGGTGGACGAGAAAGAAGTCGCACCGAGGGTTGGAAGCGCGCGAGGCTAATAAACGAGAGCTCGTGACAACAAGCGGTGCTCCTCGAAAGCAGGGAACGGGAGCTGAAGAAAGACGGAAGTTTGAACGATTCTGACGGCAACGGGAGCTTCGGCGAATAAAAAAAGAAACCGAGAAAAGCGTGATAGCAAGTGGAGGGCGAAATGGAGAGGAGTGAGGGACAAAGTTGGGGAAAAAAGGTAGGAAGCTTAAACGCTTCGGCTCCCGGCGACACAATAGAATTTTATCGAGGCACTTTTACTACCTTTCCGTGTATTCCGGAAATTCGGAGATTTAACGTCTCGTAGAGGCAAATCAACGATCTTCCGGCTACTTAAAGACTTTAATAATCGTAAAAAAAAATCGTCATGATTTTTCAACTGATCTTGATTGAAACTTGGAGTCATTAGCTGCGACGCGAATCTTTACAATGCGCGGAATGCCAATACGGATTATTGTTAAAAGAAAACTCTTGAATGGGTCCGCGCGTCTGGAAGCAGCCCGAAGCTAGTGTGCCTTCAATTAATTTCCGTTCTCGTAGCTTTGAAGCCTCCGCTCCCTGACCCCCTCAGCGAAAGCCTTCGAACATATCGACAGAAGCTGGGAAGCACAAGGCCACAAACGGAAAGGCAAATACGTCCGGCAGCGAACGATTCGATGCTTAACATTACGTAAAAACCAATTACCCGGGAATGCCTCTGTTGATTGTGATCAGAGATCGGGTCGGAGAGCGGATCTCGGGAGCCGGTTAGCGAGAACGAGACGCAAAATCAGCTCAGGGTACAGATTACGGAACGTGCGATTGCACACTGTAGAGCTTGTACAACACGCCCGCGGGCCTGGTACCCCAAGCTCCGCTGTGACCGTAGACGGGGTTGTGTTATTCTATCGAAATGTATCCAATGTCAAATGGGGCGAGGCGCTCGGGCCACGTGTCACTCTTTGAAGCCCGCCGAGTCCTTGGGGAACTCGTACGGAGATGACACGAGCGAAAAGAGATGGAAGACAAGCATGAGATACACGAATGGCATTCACATTCGTCGAGAGAAAATACTTTTCAGTAGCGTTCGTACCAAATCTCGTTAAGTTTTCATTTCGGTTAATGGAAATAAAAGCTTGTCGGGTGGGATGTACGGACGAGTAAACTCGTTATTTCTCGTGTCTCACGCTGTTCGAATGGACATATCCTTAATTTCAGTTAAAACATCGATGTGTTAGAAATACATCGAATGTTTCGAATGTATTGTCTGTATATCTATATAATAAGTGTAACTATCTCGCAAAAAAAAACCCTTCGGGCGTTTTTATATAACAGATATATCAATCATATAATTTGTTATACATTTGGTGACGTATTTGGAGAAATATATTCTGAACTACTTGCGTAATAGAATTTTCATCGACGAAAATATATTACATATATCATACATGTGATATTTCCATGTGGTAATATTCGATGTACAATTATCAAATTATGTATAATTTGCCCCGGGGAAATCAATACGTGCGATTAGATTCATGCAATGCGTCGGAGACATAAAGCGAGTTTTGTGCCGAATGCCGGAGGACGATTAGGACACTCGGCCATTCCGTAGCAACAATTACGACTCGATAATACACGGAGCAGAGATAGCACAGTTGAAGCATTGGGGGGAGGGGGGGGGGGGGGAGTCGGGAACAGTGTGCTCTCGGTTTAGTGTAGAGTTCGGACGGTTTAACGCCGGAGGGTCGTGGGTACCACGGAGCGAGAGGACCTCTGTGATCGGTGGTCCGTGTAATCGCCAAGTATGCAGATGATTAAATTTGCAACATCATCGCGGCGGCAACCCCCGAAGCAGAGGACGGAGCTTGGATAGAACGGGGATGGCGAGCCAAAGCGTCAGAGACTTCTCAACGAAGCACAGCATCCGCAGCAGTAGCTTCGCTTATCCTCCTCTCTGTTCGCGTCTGTCTATACCTCGGCGTTACTCCGAGCGTATACTATCCTCGCACCGCGCACGGTAGCTCCGGGTCGTTACATACTCTGCAGGAGTTTGACTCTCGCGGTCTGGACCAAAGCGGGGTCCCTCTCGACTCGATCCTCTGTGAGCCGCATCTGCCAAGGGTTGCCTCGATCTCCAACCTCGAACTATACACTGTACAGACACGCTAGCGCCCTTCTGCCAAGTCTTACGTCTGTTAATCCGCGAATCTGACGAGATGTAACAGAGCCCTAGCGAGCACGCGGCATGCCTCTTGCCGAAGCTCATGGAACGCTTTGGTTTGCCTCGCTGTATCGGTGGCGCATTTCGCGGTCAGCAGTGTGCACAGTTAACGTATGTACAGGAGTTACAAAGGTTGATGCCCTGTTACGAACAATTCGATCGTATCAAAGAGCAGTTTACAGCACGAGAATTACAGTCTCCGGGACTTTCGTTGATGCAACGGATCAGCGCGCGTCGAGAAATTTAGCGATCGAGAAGTCAAGTTTAAGCTGTGAGAATGTGAGGAGTAAGCTGAAGATTCTTCGGCGAAACTTTATTTTCTTTATTCAAGCGAATGAAATGTAAAAAAAAAAGGTATTGAGCACCTACAGCATGGGACGAGAGAATATTGCAAACGCCGGGATACTGGATGCTGCTGGGGGTACGTGGGAGAGATGCGATTTAAAATTGCGATTTAATGACTCCCTGGGCGGAATTTGATGATTCGTTGGCGTTCTTTGTTTTTTTAATCTCTTTTCCTCTTGTGGCTCTTCTTCCTGCGATGAGAGGAGGAGAGAGGGGGTAGTCGAGTGAAAAAAACGAGTGACCGGTCCTTGGATTATATACTCGCGCACACCTTCTGGAGTCCAACGCGCGTACGATGGACCGCGCAGGCCAAAATAACTCGTACCAATCGAGACGATTGGCCAATTACGCGTAAAGAGTACGCGCGGGGGACTGCGGGTAGCGAGATGGAAGGCAATTAAGCCTGAGAGACCTTCGACCCCGATGCCTCGACTACAGTCAGAACTCGTAGGAGACAACGACGTAATTCATGAGTTTGCAGACCTGCTAGTTGCTTCTTTTTTTTTACGTCGTTGTCGTTACTGACGTCTTTTTTGTCTCCTTGGAGCATATGCGAAGGTCTCGGGCGATAATCGATGTGTCGACAATATCCCTCACTGCGGAAAATTACATTCGACGTTCCACAGAGAATATAAGATACTAATTTCTTTTTTTTTTTCATAATATGAAGTCTTTTTGTAATCCGCAAAAAATATCGTTGAACGATGCATTTTGCGAAAAATGGTTTTTGCATTTCTAAAATAGTGTGCGAAACGCTCTTTGCATTTCATTCGTTTTTTTGAAAGTGCGGCATATTTTATCGGGACATTCTTCACATTCAAGATTACCATCCAATGGAATTGAAACACTTTTCACCATGTCAAATGCCTCTTATCGCTTTAACAAGAAAATAAAATCCTTTCGAGAGAACATCCTAAAAAAACTATCGAGTTGTGAGGACCAAAAAAGCATTCCGAGAACGCAAGGACTGCAGGACATCATCTTGTCCTTTCTGTCAAAGAAATAATATCGAGTTGCATCCATCGGTAGTTTTAAAGAAGAAAAAAAATAGGTTTTGGGAAACTCTGAAAGTCCTCAAGGAATATTCTCGATTATCGGCATAACGCACAGTTCGTTTGGCAATCGTATCGTTTCCTTTCGCTTCTTTCGCATGCGTATACATATCCCATTATTCGTGAAACGGGGAGCTCCCGCCGAGATTTACCGGATCCCTTGGCTATTCTCTCTTTCGGCTCTTCTACCTTTATTCTTCATCCTCCGAATCGGATTCTAAACAGCCTAAAAATTGAGTGAGATGACGAAATATAGAAGGTCCTTCAGGTAACGTCATATTCTATGCCCACCAATCACAATATTTTTGACGAGTTATGTCAGCATAATGGAGGTCCCTCGGAAGAACCGAAGCAAGAAGAACGTTCGAGGGGGTCAGGTCCGCGCCATAAATGTGCATTCAGCTGCGTCTAAACACATGCTCTGTCTATCCCTTGTAATTCGACGGGACACAATGGGCCGCTGCCGTTCTTCTTCCCGTACGAAGTATGTTTGCCATCTCTCTTCTCGCCAGAACCTTGGAGAGCGTAAGCTAGAAACTCTGTCTGATGCTTAGAGTGTGTCTGCTCCTCGTAGCACACAAAGACACTCGTATCCTGCTTATCCCCCCGCGCAGTGCTCCACCGAGGTTTTCCCTCGGGATGTCGAGGAGGAAGAGGCTGCGCCGGTTTCGTGGAGCGTGCGTAACGCGACCAGCCGTCCGTGAGTTATGAGGGACGCGAGATATTAATATTTTGTATCATCCTTGCTACTACTAGACGGCGAAACCAACCGGCAGAAGCGTATCCTCTCTCGTTTTCTTCTCGCTGCTTTTACTCAACTGCTGCTACTTGGTACCCTTGTCTAACTCTTGTTCCTGTGTCTTTTGTCGTTTGAAGTCGCGGCCCATTTGCCGCCTGTGGTTCCACCGAGGAAGACTTTCCAACGGTCTCCCTCCTTATCCCCGAGGGTTAGACAAAAATTGTGATTTCTTTTGAAGGATCTTCCGCAACTACGGCAATGACGGGGAGAAAAAAAGAATTGCGTTCTCGACGATAGGACTTGAATGTTGTACCGACAAAAAAATTAGGCCATTCGAGAGATGTTCTCAAGATTTGCAATAGTTACCGGAAGCTGAAGAGTACACAACGATTTGTAACGTTACTGATTCAGTAATATCGTTCTACCGTAACGAATTAGGAATCTCGATGACGTTAGACACACATGGAATACATCAAGAGCCTATGTTGCTTTTGGTGTCGGTACGATTGGGGGTTTTTGGAAAAGCTTGAAATACGTTTCCCCTCGTCGTCCGGAAAATCGTAGCATCACCTCTGTGTCTACACGTTATTTTTCCTTCAGGTGGCATTGTACATTGTTGGGTGTGGGGGGAAAAATTTGAAGTATCATCTAAACTAATTGTTGACAGCGGGACAATGGTGACCCGCTAATAATAACTTGGAACCCGAACCGAGCGTAGCGAACGTTGGGATCGAACGAGCGGCGTCGCTTTACCTGACGATGGGCTGGATGGGTTCTGGAGATCTCGGAGACCGAAACGCAATCGTTTAGCCAAAATGGACGAATTTTTCATTTAAACTATTAGTCCTGTTCGAGAAATAATGCTAGCAGGAACAATTATTTCGACGATTATGAAAGTGAACGGGTCAATGATCTGCCGTTGATTTTCAGATGGGATGTTTTTTTTTTTTTCTTTCCATAAGGCATTTCTTTTTTTCCGGAATTTCAATTGTGATGGTTCTAGAGGCGTTCGATGACAAGTCATTTTTCCAGCAAAAACAAAGCTCGTCGGGAATGCCGATCGGGGTTCGTTTGTTCAGAGTCGTCAGGGTCGCTGTTTCGACTCAACTCGGAGCCGTTGTCCATCGAGAAAAAGAGACGATGAAGAAAATCGCGCCTCTCGCAAACCAAAGGTGTGACCGTGCCACGCCCAGCTCGCTTTTGCTTCGCGCCCGCGCTTCGTTGCGGGCCCTTGCAACGAAATTACGTGGCTAAACGGTAGGTACCCAGCAGGCGCGGAGCTTTCAGGAGGTCATTTATACCCGGCCACACCAACATCATCGCGCCGTGGCATGCGGACACTCCCGGAACGACGTCGATTGTTTCCCGCGACCGCAGATTCCCCTAACGATCCCTCTTTCCTTCGCCCCCAACTCGCAAAGCTCGACTGTGCGTTCTGCTTGGAACACTAGCACTGTATATACTTCGCTTGTGTATATCGAAAAATCAGCGAAACCGACGCCAGCCACAATGGCAGCAGCCAAGAGCTATGAACGTCCTTCCATTCTATGTCCCGAAGAGACGCTTCCTCACTTCTACTTGTCATTATCCTCTCGGGCCAAAAGTCCAAGCCGAAAGAATAGCCGCAACGTCATCGACTACCCAATTTGTATCGATTGGAATTTTTTTTTTTTTTTTTCGGCTTCTATCCTTGTGTGTTATACCGCGCCATCGTTGATGACCGAGACAAAGTGAACAAACGATGAACTTTGGAACACAAGGTTATGCTACCAATAATGTAAAGTGCACAATGGCCACGGAGAATTTTTTTTACAATGGACGTATCACAATTTTTTCAAACATTATTTCTACTTTATTTTTCATCGTTTCGACAAGGATCGTTTATTGTACGTAAGCCACTATCGGCTGCGGACTGCACATGGCTTCTCGCACTTCGCGGAGCACCAACCGTGAATCGTAAAATGTGGAAGAAGTAACTCTGCAGCGAAACATGCTAAAGAAATAGAATTGAAAGAGTCCGTCGTAACTTATTATATTTTTTTTACCATTGTTTCCATCTATAAAAAATCTCGACATGGTCAACAATTTTTGTCTCTACATTACCGACATTGAACATCGTTTTCAATGACGATTACCCTGGAATGTCATTTATACAATCTCCGCGGGATTTTTTTTAGTCGCCCGGATCTTTCGTGTGGCGACAGCTACGCGCGCCGCTGTTTCTCAAATCGCACAATTGCTGTCCCCTCAAACCGCGTACAGTATGTCGTGCAAAACACACATAATTTTTGTATGCAAATAGCCAACAATAGTCGTGAACCTCCTTGTGTATCAAATGAAACACCGAGCGACAGAAGTTGCAGAGATCATTGAAAGGACGTCATATGCGGCAGGATATGTTAAGCACGCACAGGGCATCCGTGCGTTATCATTAAGAAGGCCGCAAGCATCAAAGAAACAAGTTTACATAAGCTTACTGTCAAAGGAAGTCACCACCCGGATGAGGTCAATCGAATGAAAGCGAACCTCGTTGTTGTTTCCTTTGTGGCTTTCTGTACACTTAACAGCGGATGCTAGAAGGTTCTACCTACCAATTCATTTTATCGAGAATAAAGAAAAAAATTTCGCAATTGCACCGCATCTTATCGATAAATATCGAGTAGGCGTGGAGAGTGCCAGAGATGGCAGTTGCAAAAAACCGCAATGAGCGCTACGTGCGTCACGCAGAATGACAATGTGTTTCATAGCGTTGTGTGACTAAAGGTGTCGATATTGAATCCTCTATATCAAACACAGGTGTCATCCCTGTGTCACCATAAGATTCCACGGAGCGAAGATCGCTTTATCCCCGAGCTACGCCCTCGAGATGAAAGGAAAAGGCAAAAGAAGAAAATGACAGTCCTCCGGTGGGACTTTGCGCCACAGCCAACCGCAAAGTGCACAGAAAGTGCGAAAGACTTATCCCTTCCCCCCTGTCGCATTGCCGTACATAAATGATAACACATTTGTCGTGTATTCAATTATTTTTTATACCAATGTTAATGTCGTTTTTTTTTTTATGATTTTTTTCCCTTTGTTATAATCCTTTTGAAAGAGAGATGAGCAAAGGCATCGTCGATGTCGTCGTCGAGGCGGACTTTCGACGAAATTACCCTCCTCGGGTGACACAGCCAAGGATAATACCAGGTTATACCCCACTGATGTCTTTTATCTCCTTCGCTCTTTATGTCTTCTCGCTCTGTCGCGCATTCCTGCACGCAAGCCCGCCAGGCGACACTTTGGGTAACGATCGGTTACAGAGACTGCGGATTCCACGGAGCCGAATGTTCTTGGTAAAGTACGAAGAGAAAGAGTATCAGTCGCGAAGAATTCCTTCGTCTTTTTCTTCTTCTTCGGCTGTTGCTTCGACTTCATCTCCACCTCTGATTCTTTCGATGATCATCGGGCGAAAAATGTAAGAGGAATACAGGGATCTTGGTAAACGCGGAGTCGCCACGGATTACACTCAATGAATCGAGAGTGAAATTGTCGAGATCGACAAAACGCAACTACCAATCACAAGATATTCGTATAAATGTTCTTTCACTCTGCAATTCGACGATTCTTGATTTGATGCTGTCCACTTTTCACAACGTGATATCAGTGCAAGTGCATTCATTCGTTACATTCCTGCAAAACATTGGTTGAACGAACGATTTCAACGAATTGGTTTGATGGTCATACGGGGCGAAACGTCGTTGAACTCCGCTGTGCGAAAATATCGAAACTGTTCGGACATCGAACTTTTGGTGCTGACTATTGACGTGAAAAGTTCTATTCTCGTCGCGCGAGTCAAACGAGTTCCATCTCGTGAATGCAAAATTTCGACGATTTTTCTCGAGTTCATTTGATGAAATAACCAATTAAAATTGACCTTTTCGTGATTATTATATTTTAAGAAAACTACTCAGCAAAATAAACTTCAAGTAATCAATCATTAATCTCGTATTCAAATTGAATTAATTTTTTACTCTTAATATCATTATTAATAAAAAAAAAGATTTCCGCGTGTAAGTTTAACGTCAAAAAGCCTTTTTTTGCTGAATGATTTTAAATTTCATATGCCAAATGAAAATTTTTATTCTTAAGTTATAATTATAACTATGTCACCAGAGTCTGTTAAGTGACTCGACTATTCGAGATTCTTTTTTTTTCCGCATCCATTAATATTTCGAGTGACAACTAGTGACTTGTGACAAGATGAGTTTCAGCGACGAGCGACACAAGACGAGGCTTTTAAGCGGCGCGACAATAAATTTCAATGGAAATTTTCGTCTGCCTGCATATGTTGACAGTCGCGTCAAACGCGCTTGTTCTTTGCCGGACGCATTCCGCCGATGTAATATCGTCGCGCTGTCGCGGCTTCCGAGAAAACGAAACTTGACGTGTTATATACACCCCGTTGACTTTGTCACCATGCGGTCTCGCGGATCCGCTTGGTCGAGTTCTCTGTCGTTCATAGCCGGCCGTTGCGGCTCTCCAAAAAGCTGACTCTCTCTCGGTGCGCGAGTTCGAAAATAGCGACTCCCGACGTGCGTCTCGTAGCCACCGGCATGGTTTTCCGCGGCATATGGTTCGCGTCTCGCGGGTGCCTTGCGCGCCCGCCGACGCGACACTCTTGTATTTCTGTCTCACCCAGTATAAACAAACCGAAGTGACGATCGCCATCCAGGAATAACATTCCTCCTTATGTGCACCTCGTGCAACTCCTTTGTATTTCATCCAACAAACATTAAACGGCGCAAAAGAAATTCACCAAATCGTCGGCAACTTTTTAGCACGTTGAATCGAAGATTCTGGTGGTTTTTTTCCGTTCATTAATAACTGCAAGACGCGCAAGACCGTTGGATGACCGGATGCTGGACGCGAGTGAGATGATAATCCGACGACCGACGACCGACGACGACGATGATGAATCCGCCGCTGCGCCGGAGGTCACGCAAGTTCGGTTATCAACAAGGCATGCTTTGTAATGTTTTGTCGCCTTGTCTTGGGTCTCGTCGGATCTCGCAGAAGCAGCGACAGGCATGCCAAGCTGACGAGGGAGGAACATAATTCCAGCTTGGTTCGTGCAAGCGGCCGTCCGTCCAGACTATAGAACCCTCTTTGTGCTGCGGGATCACTCGGAGGCGCGAGCGAACATAGCGAGAAGCCTCCGAGTGAGATCCCGGAGGCCCGCGAGAGAGGAGAGACAAACGTAAACACGATGTCTCTCGGTCGTTGTCTGTTATATACACGGCGTTTAGAAGAGGATCCTCGAGGATCCTCTCGGCGCGGTTGAGGCTACGATGCAGCAGCACCAGCAGCAACGCTGGACCCCGGAGGGATTATACCTCGTGACGGCTACCAAAAGACGATTCCAGTGACTCCGCTGCCGTTGCTGCGTCCACTCGGCTCCATAGAATAACTATACGATATACTGCCCAAGACAACCCACGGGATATACCCACTTCTCGGGTATAAAGTAAGAGTGTAGATGATGAGCGAGAAATGAGTCCCCCGACTCGGGTCATTCGCTTGACCCGTGTGTCAAGACAGAGAAGAGTCAAAGGAGTTTGCTAGGTAAAGAAATGTAATGTTTCACGTACCGAGAGAATTCCTTAAGCTATAACATCTATGCGGATGTTTATAATCAATTTTTTCGGGACCATCGAAGAAATGGCACCCAAAAGTATATCTATCCATTTTTTCACACAAAAAAAATGTACCATCAATAAAATTATTAGCAAATTGAATTTTTTAGTCTCTCAGTCTAATTTCCGTTTTTAGTTTCGTATTTTCAATTTTATTAATTAATTTATTTTTTTATTTTTTTTTTTGCGCCTAGTGAACCAAAGGCATCGGTAATGGCGAATATAGAAACGTTTACCCAAAGAAAAAAAAAAACACGTAAAAATTGTCGGAGACAGGATCGTATACGGATACACGATAAAAGGACAAGCATCGGCGATCGTGAACTCCGCGGGCCCGGTAATTATCGAGGCTACGAGTAATGGCGTCTCCCGCGGCGTGCCCGACACGAATTCCGAAAGGTGATACGCATACGTCTCGAAGGGGTCTCTCGGGTTGTTCGTTCTCGCTGGAACGAGCATGAGAAAGGATATGTATATATTCTATAGCGAAGCCGAGATTGTTAAGCTCATGCGAATGAGTGAGATGGGAAAAGCCGCGAGGTGGGATCTCCTCCCGCAGCGATACATGTCGGCATGGCTTTGCCACGGACAGAGACAATACACCTCCCGTCGAGGCGCCGAATAAATTGTTTTATAGGCAGGTTGTCTATACTTCGAAGTAACTCTAACACCACAAGAGTCTTTCGTAAAGGGACGAAGGTGCTTACACAGCAAAGCGCGATATTATCCTCTCTCTATCCGTAATAATGAGCATTGAGCGTATAACATTCCCTTCGATTTTCGTATCCTCGAGCGCAGTGGAGTCGTGTGAGTCTACCACGTCGCGATCAACGCCCGAGCGAACGAGCTATTAATCAAATCTCATACATATTTCCGTCCCCCGTGAGATCCTCGCGAGATCACAGCCCGTCCCGTCTTTGATGTTTTTCTTTGACTCGGTTCTCGATCGGTTTTAAAAATGACGCGAGCACACCGCGTCTGCACGACGTTGAACCGGTCTCCGGCGGAGATAAGCACAGCGTGTCTTTGATTGATTTTCACATGATGTACGCACGTGTAATAACTCGTTGCGAGTGCGGAGGGCTACGAATTATGCCGGCTTTCAGAGCGTATAATAAAAGACAAAACCTTCTACTTATAATTCTAACGGCCGCAATCTTGACGATATAAGTGTCCTGTCTGTATAGTGTGGTCGGTGTAAAGCGCGTAATAGAATGTAATAGGGCGTCGAGTAATAGAATAATTGAGGTAAGGCGCAAAAATAATAATACTGATTCGTCTGTTGCTCGGTGAGTATAACCGTGACATTCGCAGTTGATTGTTCGGGAGCCTGCAGAGGGGATAATTTCTGACACAAAGAACTAATAATCCATGCTCTCTCCCCAACTCGTTATTCACCTGCTTCTCGCACTCGATGGCGCCGTCTCTCGCTCCCCCTCCTCGAGTTTCCTCGCTTGACTCTCGCAGGGCAACCGTAATAGAGAACAGCTCATTTGCCAGCAAGCGTGAACGAGATCGAAAGAAACAAAAGGCGTTCTTTCTATTAGAGAGTTCCCCTCGCGCGGTTGCTCACCGTTTAGTGCGTCAAGCGTGAATGAATTTCTACCGATAGAGCGTACGATCGATTCCATACAGAAATGGTCGAACCATTTTCGTAGGTAATCCTTTTTCCATACAATTATCATGACAAATATTTTATTGAAATTGATTCTGTAAGTGATCATTCGATGATCCGACCAAATCGACAGATAATTAACTACAGTGAGAGACGACGTTTTGCGAAGCGAATGTTTGCCGTGGATCGGCAGTATTTGCTAAAAACGATCAGAGGACTAATACCAATCTTGCGCTCCTGCGCGTTTACTCAACACCGCGGTACCATCGTCTGTCTCTCACAAGACCGGTGTATATCCGACATCACCCCCGCGGCTCCCGCGACCAAGAAGATCGCCACGCGGTTAATGTTAACTCACCATTGCGGCAGTGTTGCCTGCCCGGTTGTGTCCGGCCCATGCATAATGCGAGTGTGCGAGCCCTTTTTTTTGCGTCACGGGAATATTATTCCGTGGTTCTCTCTCGCTCTCTCGTTCTCTCATCCCCCGAAGACTCGCGGAGAAGACTTGTCTCGAACATTGCAGGACACGCCGGTCGCCGTTGCGCGCACACCGGCCACCAGATCGACTTGCTGACCGGCGACTGCATGCCCCTTGCGGGCCTCACTATGGTAATGCGTGTGCCGGACCGACCGAAGAGGGACACGCCGAAGAGACTTATACACAAGAGGCCTGTGCGAGCTGCTCTCTCACTCTCGCTCGATCCTCTCTCGGTCTCCGTAGAGCCATACAGAAGAGATATACCTGGATTGTAAGAGTTCGAGGAGATGGCGCCTCCGGCCCCCGAACTCAAACCCGCGTATACATATGTTGTACCCTCGGACTCAAAAGAAGCAACTTCACAATATATCTACGCTCTTGGCACAGAATTCTCTCGGTGAAGATGACGATCAAGCTTCTTCCTCAACCTCTCGAGAAGGAGTCTGTATCTTCGAGAATGTTAAACGTGCGAGTATATACCGAATCGTCGAATACGAGTTTGAAGAGGCCAAAGAATCTGTGCTCTCGACTCCCACAGCTTCCTGACCGAGCCAAAGACTTCAGTCTCGAGACACACTCGTGACGTTACAAATTTCTCGCCAAAGAAAGAAAATATGGAAATGAGATTGATTCGATGAGCGAGTTTACCGTCTTCAATGTATCGTATTTATGAGAATTTTGTTAATGAAGTTTAGGTACATCTGTAGAGCGAGCAATCGTCTTCTTAGATTTGATCTCCAAGAGAAACTTTGGGTGCTGCGGTGAAATACATGATCTATATCCAGGATCGGAGAAAAGCTCCCGAGTCATGATCCTGACAAGGGAAAATAAGAGTGGCGCGAGATAGTTCTAAACGCGATGCGAGCAGAGCGCATGCATCAGGGTGGTCGTTACTCTTGCCTCTGGCTGTACCTCGCGAAGAAGGTGGACAAGTTGAGTCCTGGGTCTCTGAAAGCGTGGGCGGGGCGGAGCACGCATAGCTCCCGGCCTCTTCTTCTTCGTTTTTTTTTCTCCTCTTCTTCTCTTCACTCTCGACCGTTTCTTCCTCATCCCTTCCTCTCAACTACTCTACTCCTCTTCTCTCGATTTTTCCCTCCTACCCATCGTCTCTACTTCTTCGTTTTCGACCCTTTATACCCGGGCACCCTTCGTTTCTTCCTCATCCTCGTGTGGCAAGAGCCGCGTCGATCTCTTTTTCTTTCGTACGTCTCTCGTTTTATTTCTCTACTCGTCGTTCCACTACCATTTTTTTTTCTCGTTTTTCTCTCTTTGTTGTCTTCGAGAGCCCGTCCAATGCTTTCTCTGTGTGCTTCATATAGCTAGGATCGCATTCGCGGAGCGAGAAGACTGCGCGCACGCCAGTGCACGCGGGGATGACGTCGAGACTTTAATGCTTCTAGGGCATACGTGCAGCAGTCGCGAGAGAACCGAAGGAGATTACACGTTGAGCCCACCCGCGGCTCGTATACGCCCGACTATCGTCCCGAGACACACGCGGGGGGAAAACACAAACTATATACACGGGGAAAAGAGGGTGAGTCGGCCTTTACTCTTATTCTTCTTTGCCTTCAACTCAAGACACACTCTTGCACTCTCAAGCTCGCCTTCGCCAAGGGATAAAAGTATCTCTCTACGTAACTCGTGCAAAGGATAATAGAGGCGATAGAGTGATACGACGTCTCGCCGGGACTATACGGTTTTGTACGCCGGGCTACGGAGGCCCTACTCTCTCCTCTCCTTCTGACCAACGCTAAAGATTATCTACGCTCCCCGTATGGGGAACTCTAATATACTCGACGCGCTCCGCGCCGGGGAATATGTATACCGCGACTCCTCAAAAATCTATTCTCTACCGTGTCTTGTACTGATCCGAGCTATGCTATGTTACCTGCCCACTGAGGCCATGATACTTCACGAAAGATTAATACGATTATAGTCGGAGAGAAAATTGCTCCTTGTCAGAAGTCTGCGCTGATGCTGGATACAGAAAACAAGCTATTTTCCAGTCGTGAACAACCGACGCAAAAAAAAATTTAATGGATGAAGATTATTTTCTTTCGTCTTTCATTGTTGACATTTTATTCACGCTTTAAACGACTCTTAGACACTAATAAGCGCACAGAGCGCGTCTGTTATTGATAATAGGGGAGAACAGAGCGAGAATCAGATCGGGAGGCAAAACATGAATAAGGGCAGCGCAGGGGCATTTTTCAATGTGAAAAATTTCATAGTAATTTCTTTAGAATTGTAACTAATTTTTTTTTTATTTCATTCATTTATTATTTTTCCCAATTACCACTGTTTCGCCCATTTTGCGCCGCTCTCCCCTATATGAGTAGAAGTCAACTGCGATGAGAAAAAACCAAATTTGAAGCCCATCGCCCGATGAGAGTTCACTTACTTTTTTACCCTAATTATAAATATACCATCAATCCCTTCATCGATACAAGAATCTGCATAAAATAATGTATCAATCAAGACCAACCCTCATTCTTCGTGCTCTCAATGCGCTCCAAGTATCAAATACTTACTTCGTTTTTTTGTTTTTTTCTTTTTTCGTCACGAAACAACCTTTCGCCATCGAGAATCTAACACCAAAGTATCCAATTCATCATAGCTCGGGATCGTGACTAAACTTCATCGGAGCGCAGAGCAAAGCAAACGTTCGCCAAAAGGCGCGAATGTCCGACTTATCGAGAGCTCGTGCTACGTTAAATTTCGCATTATTGCCGCGGCATAGTACGAAATAACATTGTGAAAATCATGATTTAGCCGCGGTAACCGGTAGGTCCGCGGCGTCGATGATCTCGTCGCGATCGTGTTGTTCTATTGCCAGCGGGAGCAGAATTGCAAGAAAGGGGGATTTCGCGCACCGGGCTATGCCTCGGGGGGGTTCTGGCGTAATCGGTGGTCGCGGCAGTCTCGAGCCGCGAGCTGGAGATTCGAAGCTGGCCGCTATGATTCTTCGAGAGTTCGAGAACAGCCGCACGACCGGCAGCAGATCACCGATTAAACAAGACTCTCTCCGCGGTGGTGGCAGCAAAGTCCTTTCCCGGGCCTCTCCGCGCGCGTTCTCGATAATTACCCCGGTGGCGCGGTGGCGCGGCCGTGTTCTCCGGGGTAATTGCCGCAATCCGGGGAACGGCTGCACGCAGTTTACCAGGGGGGGGACGGGGCGAGAACCCGAGCGCGCGCGCGAGCGCACGATAATTCAGCCAACGGTGATTCGAAGTCGGATTGCCATGGCATCAGAAGTTACGTTACAGAACGGCCATGACTCGAACTCCTATCCTATAGCACAAGCTTGTTCGTTCAGCTTGCCTCGATCTCGTTCTCGCTTTCCAGCCAAAGTTGGAATTGGCTGTTCGAGGAGGAAGAGCCGAGGTAGTGGGTCTCTGAAATCAAGACCCCCTGGTCGCGGCATAGCTTATCCGAATACCTTTGTGTATACCTTGTGGTCGGTTTCGCTGCGATGATATCCTAAACGGTCTGTAGAGTATATCTGTATCAGAAAATCATCGCGAACAGAGGAGCACAGCAGACCGATGTGGGAGTGTGGAAGTTAAGCCGGGGGCCTAAATCATCAAGGCGCGTGGAGGCCTCGTGCGTTCGTTGGGATCATTCAACGTATTAGCAACAACAACAATCTACGAACGATTTAATCAACGGGTTGAAGCGGCGTATCGAAAATCGGGCTAATCGCTGTGGTTGCCTGGCCTTCTAGATCGTTTGCCGTATGTTTAGGATAACCCGAGCGCTGGTTGGATTAGATTGAACGATGTTGCAACGCAGGTGCAGCCTCGATCCAGTTCCGATAGTCTGTTAGGTAAATTTGTTGCGTGCGACTATAGAATAGGAAGCGAAAACTTGTACTCAAACTGGTACTGATGGCGCATCGTTAAAGGAGGTTTTGAAAAAAATGAGTGAAAGAAAGAGATGGCAGAAGAAAAAGATGAGGGTCGACCGGTCATCACCCGCGAAATCGATCCTTCTGCTGTTCTCTTCTCTTCCTCTTAATGCATTCGAGTCCCAGGAACACCGAGGGCCCACACGGTCCCCTATAGACACGGAGGACCCTCTATAGCGGTATGGCTCGCCGCGGAAGACAATATTTTCGGCTTTGGCTCGGTCATCAGTTTGTAATTAAAAGTTCCCCACGATGTGATGGAGGGAGAGCAAAAGCAGCGGCGGCTGTTGAACAGCGAGGTAACTCTACTGCCCTCGCCGTGAAGGCCCCGGGTGTCATTATTTTGAAACGCGTTGCGGCGCCAGGACCCAGTATCTCATCCTTCTACTAAAACGCCGCGTTGACCAGACTACGGATTCATATAACGGGTGACCGACTGTTCGTGACGAGGAGACCCCAAATTATAAATGACTTTGAATGGAATGATGGAATAATTACAGAAAAGAAAATTGATCTATCAGCCAATGAAATAAAAATAAATGCTTCGGTATATATTTTGTATGTGGATCCATTGAAAAATGTCGATAATTGTAATGACAATTATGCTATCGGCAAGTGCAAATAAAAATGAATTGCTACTTCGTAAATCGCATCGTTAAATCACAAGGCCTCTTGGTCCTTAATTGCAGCAACGTTAAAGGGGTGCTTCGCGAGGGGTTATGATCTTGTGTATCGTAGAGTAGACTAATCTTCACCCGGTAGAGAAATCACGTATAGTTGCGTGTCTAGAGGCCTTTTTTAAAGGCGTATACGCGCTCGCGTAGAGATGGGCGGAATGCCAGCCCAAGTTTTTATTTACGGCCACTGGGACAGTTTTTAATTTGCTTCTGCCTTAGAGGCTGCAGAGAAGGGAGTAAGAACGCGCGCGCGGTCGCTCACTGATGCGATGGTGATGATTCTTGGGTTGAGAGTGAAGCTGAGGAGGATGCTGATGGCGAGGACGAGGCGGAGGGTGCCCTCTGGTCCCTCTCGGCGATGCTCGACGGTCTTTAAGCAGTTTTGGCCCTGTTAGTTGTTAGGCGCACCGTGGGAGGAGGTGGAGAGGATGAGGAGGCGGCGGGAAGGCGTTTCTGTGGTCTTCGGCCGGAGGGCTGGCAACGGACCCGCTAATAAATCCTTAATTATAATTGCGCGGCGCGTGACGGGAATAACTCTCTGATTTAATTACCGATCGACGGCTATTATACGTCCCCCACCCCCCTGAGACGATTATCGCCCCTGAAAATTCGGATTCGACAGACGAGGCAGAATGTCATAGCGAGAAAAATCGAAAAATGTCCAACAGGCAGATGGAAGAAAATTTTTACCATAAGTAAAGGATAAAAGAATATCTTGTAAAAACCTTCCAAACAACCGATTTTTCTTGCTTTGTGCAACATATACCACCCGAAAGTACGTACCTAAAACTTTACCCCCAAACAACGGACGGACCTATTTTAACATCCCTATCATCGCCGCTGTACTAGTTTACTGAAAATAAATATTTGCGTTGCTTGTTTGTACTGAATCTGATACGGGACCATGTAAACATCGAATATGTTGATGTTTCACACCGATAAAACAAATAGCATAAAAATACGACGATAAGAATGAAACAAGCATAGGTCTGGTAAACTCATTTGGAGTGCTTTCGGAGTTAAAACTTTTTTGTTTTTTGTTGTATGGGGTCACCGTAATGATTCTCACGAGGGAGAATACAAATGGACGAGTTGATGAATGCGATAGAGACGAATTCCAGCAATTCTGATCTCTTTTCCCACCGTTCCAAGCGGCCGCGAACAGTTTACGAGTTTAGTGCCGCGATAATCACGTGAACTTTTACCAGAGCACCTTTCCACAGATAATCGTCGAGTCGCCTCGTACTACGGTCTCTCGATCTCGTTCACGAAGCGCCTTTGGTTCGACTATTTTTTATCATTACGTAGAAATTCGGATCTGTCAAGATGTCCTGTGTGCTCCGGCACGCTGGCTGCGTTAATTATGGTCCTGCGCTCCACGACTGCTCCTGCTCCTGCCTGCGCTCACCCAGAATAATTATAATAATTAGAGGACACGCCTCTTTTCCGTGCGAGATGGATGGACGCGCAACGATTTTTTTTGTTATCCTTGTAGAGTCGCTCTGTCTTTTTTTCACCCGTCTTGACTGCGGCAACAAGCATACGAAAACTGTTCACAAGACGGAACAAAGAAATTGCGAAGATGCAGGTAAATCGTGTTGAAGATGAATCAGAGAGAAAAGTTTGGAAGCTGCGAATCCCTAGAAGAATGAAGAGTAAGCGATACAAACCGCAAGAAATCACGCCGAATACCGATACGATGATCCTACTAAGACTGCCAGTCACTCACTCGTGCGTGCTGCACGTTCCATTTTTTTTCTCCTCCTTTCTTACCATCGAATCTCGTGGTGCTCTCGAATTGCGCAAGTTCTAAAGTATACGTATCGGTATTATACGAACCACCTAATCATCGTAGCCCGGTTATTTTCGTCGTCTATGGAGAAGTCCCGCACGAAGGATTGAGGACACGCGCGCGCAGCGTAACATTTTCGTATTATTTCATCAATACTTTGCTCTGGGCCATATTTTTCATGTCACGTCCATAACGCACCGTAAGAGCGTTGTATATACGATGGGGAAATAGAGATTTCGTTAAGGAGAGTTTAACGAGGTGGACGAATAGATGTTAACCTCCAAAAAAACAATCACGCGGAGATGTAGTTCGGGCTTCAGCCTTCATCGACGACGACGATGAAGCATTCTCACTTCGTCGCGCGTGATTTATGAGTAGAAATCGAATTAGCGCTATAGTCTCGCGACTTTCGACTTGCGAAGGAACATAGTGAAGAAAAAAAAATAACAAAAGAAATGTACAAATGACTGAAGAGGATCTCTCGTACGTCCTGTTCAAGGTCAGTGCGGTAATCCTTTCTGATGTTCGATCATAGTAAATCCAATCGAGATTGTATGGTTAAAAAAGAAAAAAAAAACTTTCGCGCTTCGTCCAACGTCTACGGCCCCCAACTGCACGCTTTGTTTCATCTCGACCGATGTTGTTCCATCGAGTCGCGCTCATTCGAGAACTCATTCGAAAAGTCGTCCCGACGCATAACGTACAGTGGGACGATATAGTATGCGTGCAGCTGGAAATGCATATGCGTGTGCGCTCGCGCGAGCCAACGTGAAAGAAAGACCTGCGGGGGTCCGAAACCGTCTGTCATCTCCGAACGACTAATGGTCGCTTCACGCTGCTTCATTATATTTTCTAAATGTAAATTCGTACACGGCACTCGTACCCCGCGCTCTGCTCTCGCCTCACATCTCGGAATATAGAGTCTCGCGCCTCGAGCTATGCTTCGGTGCCCTTATAAAACTGAGGTACGCCTAGACGCTCGCGTGGTCCTCGTCCTTTCCTTCCTTGCCGCAGCCCTGGCCTCTTCGCTTTCTTCTTCTTCACCGGGCGCACGATGCCGCGGGGTCCGCGTCTCGGGGTCGCGAGTTCCCCCGATCTCGCGCGGGCGACAGTTTATGGTCCCGCGTGAGTATCCCGGGTCTCCCTTTCCCATCCGGTGTGTCTTTCTTCCATGCTATATACCCCTCTCGGACCAATTAGCCCTCAGGCTTCCAAGAAGACACTCGTGAATCCTCCGCACGGCTTCACGAAGCCTCTCCTCTCTTTGGTATTCTTCGTTCTTTTCTCTACTGTCGTCCGACTTTTATCGCTTTACGATGACCGCCGTCTATTCTCCGCTACCTTTCCTTCATATTTTCGTTCTCCTTTGGACTCCACGCACTTGCGTCCGACATTCACACATCAGTGTCCTTGTTGCCGTCTTCTTGACGACGAGTAAAAAAAAAAATTTGGTCCAACGGATACACCACAAATTCTCACGTCTCCGCAACCATCGGCGGAGAAGTTATTGCGCGACGCAAAAAATTGACCCTTATGTTAATGAATAGCGCGAAGTGATTGCTGACTTTAACGAACCTGATGATACGACAACCCGGATAACGTACACACCGTTGCGGCAAAGGAATGCGCGCAGAATCAACGATGAATTTCTCGGTATACCTGAGGTATACGCATGAAATTTTGTGGAGTGTGAGTGAATCAGAGGTTTCACCAACCCCATACGAATGCGAAGAGGGAGTGTGCGAATAAAAAATAATGAAGCCTCTCCCGGGCTGTGGATTGACGTAGACGTCGCGGCTATTATCGGCCTCCGGTCTTTTTGCAAGGGATCTCCGCGCCGTCTCTCTCCCTCTTTCTCTTTTTCTCGCGCTCGACCGGCTTACCGTGTCTGCCCTCTGCTTACACTCGCTTATGCTGCCGATGCTGTGATGAAGTCCGCGGAGGCTCGCGCGCCTCTCCACTCGGTGGGGGCGCATTGTCTCGAGAAAATTACAACACGTTCGGGTGGCTGCTTATAATATAAGGTGTACCAGCAGCCTTCTATATTCCCTCCGTCTTTGCTTCCTCATCCTCTCGTTCGTTCTTTCTCCACCTCGTTCCTTGTACCACTCGCGAGCTCCAACTTATCTCTATCTCTCATTTCAAATCACGCGGACTCTCCTTTGCTTCCTTTCTGCTTTGCTTCCTCTGTCTCTCGTGAAACCCCCGGCAGGAGCAATCGACCGGCTGCAATCTCGCCAAGATTCGAAAAGTGCTAAAGCTATACGGATCGACGAATGTATCGTTCATGTTCTCAGGATCAATCCGACGCGGGAAACGCGATACTGACGTTTTATACGGATAATCCAAGCGTTACATCGAGAGTATTACTGTGTGTAGGGGAAAGGGAGGGGAGGTGGGGAGTTGAACTGATCTGTTCGGTCCGATGCTGACAGTGGCGAGAAAACCTGTAATTATACTCTTGCCGTTCATTATTATATCGAAGTTCGTAAGAGTAGTCTTGGTTATAGTGGATATATAGATCCGTAGCCAGACGAATAATAATGGTAGGAGACAAAAGGTATATATATCTAAGCAACGCGCGGAGACACGGCCGCAAGTTGGAGCGGTAAGATGGGGACCGAATGGACAAGCAGGGTTGCAGGCGCCTCGGGGGGCCCCCGAAGAAGAACGGGGTTCAGTTAATGGGATCGCCGCGCCGATCGGAGTGGCCACCTATCTCTATCCTTTCTTCGCCAACTTCTTCGTTCTCTTCTTATACTTCTTTTTTGTTCTACTTCTTCTTTTGTCTTTTGGCAACCCTTTTTCGTCTTTCACTCTCGGAGAGTTGTTACCACGAGGGGAAACGAGGGATAGCTTCGCGAGAGAGAGTGAGCATCAATGACGTGAAAGACGATCGAGGAAGAGAGGGAACAACGAGAATGAGGAGAAGACGCGGGCGAAATAAGAAAGAAAAAAAGAAGAAGCAAGAAATGGAAAGAGAGCTGGACGAGCAGGGCTCGCACTCTCGACGACAACACCCAATGAACGACCGCAGAAAAACTCAAGCAATTTGAGTCCCCGTTGCTTATTACCAATCGCCTCGTCGGTCACAAATTGGTTTTCGGAGGCCCACCTCGTGCTTCACGGAGACCGTGAGCGAGGAGAGTAGAATAAGGTCCACAGACGAATAATACACTCTCCTCGGTCTATCTACGTGCAACTATCTCGCTCACCATGTTCTCCTCGCATCGCATTCCTCGAATGCTGCTGCTTGCTGACTTCGTCTGATGGCTGAAGCCTCGAAAACACATTTGCAAGTGAGATTGAATATCAGACTGTGTGTTGACGAGATGTTCGCACGTTGATTCAATTTTTTTCTCTCGCCATTCGCTCGTTCACATTGGCGCGTTAAATAATTCGTTAGTGTCTGGAATTTCCTAATAGTTATTTGTTTCATTTTAGCTGATGGATTTTAAGTTCATTTTTTAACGTTCTTCGATTTTCGATCAATTTCGCTGTCTTGTTTATTATCGTAGTTGCCATTCATTCATATGATTTTTTCATTCATGGGGATTAGAGAGATTTCATTTTTTTTTCCCGATAAACGATAAAAATGATTTCGCTTTATCGGATCCGATTGAATAAAAAAATGAAGAGCGCACAGAGCATCTGGCGACGATTTTAACTCGCGTTATATATAACACGCATACACATACCTAAGTACCGCGACGAGGGCAGTTTATCAACCGGGTGGTTTGCTAAGATGACAAACCACCGATTGCCCAACTTATTATTGGTTATTGATCGGTTATTTATTCAAATGAATGCAGATTACCGTGGCGGGTTTTCAATGCCGGGGCCAGTTAGCGCGCGCAATGAATAAATTGCTACCGGGCTGTGCATGCGCGCTTCTCTCGCCTCTATATAATACTCACTCGCACTCTCGCGGAGAGAGCGCGTTCGCTCGCGCCGGTACTTAGCGCTCTCTCGTCTTTGGCTACCGCACAGAGGCTTCGAGAGATCGGCATTCTCGTTTGGTATACCGCGTGATACGCGAGAAAGAGACGGGAGAAAGAGTGGCTCTCGCGCGGGCGGCGTCGAATTTCAATAATTAATTGAGCGTCCGGCAGCCGATCGGTATATAGTAACAACCAGAAGCAACCGGGAGCAACAGTAGTAATACTTAGCAACCTCGCCACCCCGTTCGTACCTCTTCTCTCGACTTCCTATAATTACCGGTCGAAAAGGATCGAACACCGTTGAAACGCGACCGGATACGACTTCGATACAACTTCGAAGAAATCGCCAAAGCTCGTTCATCCAAATGCCCTTCTTCGGGATCGGCTTCAACATCAGAAATACCGATAATAGGTTGTTGCCGAGTTTCCTCTGCAGACTGTTGTCGCGTAACTTCTCGTTACCGGCTAATTACCCGGTAATGTAATTATATACGTTTCGACCGTACCGGTTAACGATTAAACTCGATCGGTCTATGGCCTCGAGCCGAAGCGATAAGTTCACACGTGCAATCATTCACGATACTCTCATTGGCTCTTGCTACCTCGTAGCAGGGGTGAAAAATTGGATTATAAATCGATCTTTGATAAACCATTGAAACCATTAATTGGCCACGTTGCGACGCAATAACAGTGTTGCAATCTTAGTTATTTCCATGATGAGCTGCATGTCAAATCGGTGTCACGGCAATGAATAACGCGATAATAAACTCGGTAAATCATCATTATATACCATTTGGTTCAGCGTGCGTGTGCCGCGACGCCGTATTCTTGACGAAACGAAAACTGTGCCAAAGATCACAAAGTCGAAGAAATTACATGTAATCGGTACACACGGGAATGGGGGTCCTCGAATATATCCCACTTGGAGAACCTCGAGGCGCGAGCGCAACTCTCGAGAACGACGCCCCTGGGCCGCAATGGTCTCGATCCCTCATTATCAAAGACTGCGCGGTCGCAGCCTGATGGATCCTCATTGTTAGCCCCGAAGGAAAGAGGACTTCGGTATACTATATGTACGATATGTTTCTACACAACATACAGAATGGGTCTCGAGAGTAGAGAATGGGTTTGGAAGCGCCGCAGCCGCCGCCATGATCAGTCCCACGCGTCCGAATTAAAGGCTTCGAGGCTGGTTAGTCTTGATTTATCCTCCTCGCATCGCTCTTCCAGGTTGATCTTTTCCTTTTGTTTCTCCAGTCTCGTCTATACAATCCCGCCAGGCACGTCCTCTACGAACTCTTTTCTTTATTTTTTCTTCCTTTGGAGCCCTTCTCTCGCACTCCCTTTCCGTCCACACCCTCATTCCCATTTCGAATATTCCATCACCCTTCTTTTTCGTAATAATCCGTGAGGGGTTTGTGAACGCCGCGGCAGTGAGAGGGGAAAAATAGATGGAAAGGACATATATATATATGTATATACATATCCACTCAACCGGGAACCGGTGTGTAACAAATGCGCTGTTTTCAAACCGTGAGCCGCGGCCACCGCGCCTATTCCGAACGTTTGATGAGCCAACATTAGTTTATGAAACCTTGATGGAGGATTGTGCCTTCGCTCGCGAGTAGTCCCGAGAAGGACCCGAGGTTGGAAAGAGCGATTGTTGAAGAAAACGAAAGAGAGGAGAGCTTGAGCGACT
Source organism: Cryptus viduatorius (assembly GCA_964006125.1). NCBI lineage: Eukaryota > Metazoa > Arthropoda > Insecta > Hymenoptera > Ichneumonidae > Cryptus > Cryptus viduatorius. Next base: position 8,431,992 of record OZ023222.1, on the reverse strand, counting down.
GCATGGTTCTTCATACCACATAAATATAATACAGTCTCCACACCACACCGACGACGTAGGTGCCATCAGTGAAGTTGCTGCTGCCGCTTCTCCGACAGAAGAGACGCAGGAAGAGAGCCTCTATGACGTCTGAACTCACATCTAACAAACACTGTTGTGACTTTCACGAGGTGAAGTCGGGTATCCGTCATCCGGTGTTCGTCGCACCAAGCGCGGGCTTCCAGGGCGCACAATCACCGGCGCATTGTCCGTCGTTAAGAAATTACCCTGTTGGTCGAGACGAAGACTTATGCTATTATAGGTAGAAGGATGCGATGAGACGCGAGTGGTACGACGATGATTCTCGTCTCATTTCAGCGTTTAATCCACGGATCCAGTGTGATTCGTTCCGAGAGGATCAATCATGAACTACAATAAGCCGAAGACGGAATTCCCTTTGGGCAATCTTAGTCCCCACAAATCGTAACTTCGATAAATGATGATACACTTCAATCGGTTGGTAAAAATGTTGAAGTATAGGCTTCAGTCAAGTCTTCAATGCCAAATTCCTACGGAGTTTCCCCATCCTTTAATGATCTTTCATGGACGTCTAACCTGACGAAGAATTTCTTTTAAACGGAGAGTTCGCGATACATATTTCCGGTCGAGCATTCCCCAAGAGATTGTACGACGAGCATAAAATATCTCTTTTTAACGAACCCGATGAGTTTACAGCCTCTTCTATAGTTAGGGTTCGTTCCATTCAGCATTTCAAAAGCATCGTTTTGCCGCAACGCAGAAAAGTTCAATTGATTCGTTGAATCATTTATTAAAACTAATTTCCACGGGTTAGTTAGTTAATAATGCGGCCGCCGGTACAGGTGTTTCATGGCATATTTATACCTTATACGAAAAAACAAGTGTTTTTTTTTTTTTTTTCATAAAAGCTCGCAATTCCGCATCGCGCGGGCCTTGCCCCGGCGAAGTTAAATGTACGCTGACGACGTTTTGCCGGACTCTAACGGGCTATAATAAACCTCGAGAACGCTAATTAGCTGGCCATAAACGATAAACGATGACACGACGGCATACGGTGGACGCGTAAGACTTCGCCTCTCGATACCCGGCGACGAGTGTCATATCGGCAGCCGAGTGGCTTGCGCCGATGCATCAACCGAGCGGAGAAAGAGAGATAGAACGAACGACAAGCCGTTAGTTTTGTCTTCTTGGATAACCCCGATGATAAACCCGAGGCGGTTCGCTACTCGCGCGAGAGCAACGCGAGAGGACCTCGATATTATTAAAATTGTTGGCGGATGATGGAGCGCGGGCGCGAGTGCCGCGAGTACATATTTGTTCCGTGTCACTGTACATGCCGGCTGCGAGTCGTGAAGCCTTCGCTCGCGTGTATGTAAGTGTAACTGCGACGACGATGATGAGGGAACAACGGGACTCAGTGTCAACGCGCAAGAAGAAGATACGAGCAAATGATTATTATTATCGTATGACTCCGACGATGGCGGAGCGAATTCTATAATGGTACATGAAAATGTTTCCCCTTCTAACGTGTGTTGTAATGCCCGAGCATCATCATCGCGTACGACAACGATTAACACACTGTATCCTTTGTACGCGCTTATCGTCGATTTATTGCGACGTCGATTTGCTCGGCGACGCCGAGCAACGACGAGCGTCCATCATCTCGTGCAAATCTTCAGCACTTCCGTCACTCGGCTGACTTTGTAAGCTACCGCGATGAACGCGAGAACGTTGACACGTTCGTCGAATGAACGCGCGCATAGAATATCAGGGACAAAGAAAATTACTCGCATGTCCACCGTCCAAGCGGCGCTTTCTTTTACAGCAATCAGTAATTGACGCACTTAGTGGATAGCAGAAGGATGAAACGTCGGCGACAACGTTGCAGATTTTACGACTCTCGGACTCGCGCTGTATACGGGTCAACGCAACAAAATGATGAAGACATGTTTTTCTGTATCGTAAATGAAAAAAAAAAAATAAATAAAAATTATAGAGAGATACGAGAGACATATAAACATCGGACATATAAACGCTGAATGACAAAAAATATCATCGTGATGTTTGTTTTACTGCTTTTGCGATCGTAAAGTGAATACGGTATCTTGTCTTTCCAATATCATTGATCATTATCCCGTTACGTTTAAGAGGTATCGGTAGCTATTTTTTTTTAATTGAACAATTAATTACTGTAGGAAAAAATGTTGGAAACATTTTTAAACACACGTATCGATCATGTGAGGATTTATCATAGAAATTTGATGACGATTTATCAAACAGGTTGCAAGATCGAGCGCACTAACCAGTTAGCGGAGACTTTCCACTGCGGCGCTTAAGAGAGTTAAAAATCAGAATTTTGATCTATAAAGATTCAAAGGTTGCAGTAAAGACGACATTTCACACGTAACAACTTAATATATGCAGATCCTTATCGATCAACCTATAGAGATCAATCGATGTCGAGTTGTAAGGAAGGTATCTGAGCTCCCGACGATTTCGTATAGCTATTGCCGCGCCGAGAGGCGCAAGATACCGTCACAGAGGACCCGACCAGCTATATCTCTTCTGCTCGGCGTTCACTCATCAATATGGAGTAGTCTCCTGTGTCGAATCCGAGTTCTCTTGCAGCACGGCAGCAGCCCTCGGGCAGCCCTTTTGAAGGTTGCGAGGCGGGTCCCGAGACTGTCATTCTTTGATTGGCTTTTAGAGTTCGGCTTATATGCGCCTTCGTTCTCTTCTCATCTCTACAGCTCGTTCTCCTCTCACCGCGTCTTCTTCATCACACTCCCGTCCCCCGCGCACCACTTCAAGGCGCTTTGTTTCTTTCCTCGCGCCACCATCAACCCCGTTCTCTACTTTGCTGCTCTTCTTTCTGCTCCTTTTAATTTTACTTCTCTTTTAATCTGCGCTATGGGTGCGGGTCATCCTGGCAAATATACTTTTTTTCTTCGGGACGTCGTCTCGTTTGCTGAAGGCAGCGTCCTCTCCTTCGCGTTTCATTACTCCCGTATTTTGGTCCATTACTCTAATCACCGCGAGATTCGTCTTTCCGGAAGGAAAGACGGAAACGACAACAAATACTTCGATGCAATAGTGTTAAAGAAAAGTAATTAAAAAAATCGTATTATTAAAAAATCAGAGGAATATGAATTTTACTGTCAAGTAGTTAGTGCTCCATATTGGTCGTTAAAAAAATGATCATTAAAGAATATTACAGAATGATTGCTAGTCATGCCAGTCTTACGACCGACATACACGCGAGAAACAATGAAAATCACATTGCTTTCGTGGTGGAAAAGAAAAATAAAAGATTCGTCGACACGCCCATGATGTCCACGCTGAAGCATCGATTATTCAAAGTCGATCGGCGGTCCCGATCATTTGTCGGGATTTTTCTATGGAGAGAAGAAGAAGCCCGTCTCTCGTATGGCAGAGTAGAAACGGGACGAGACTTCAGAGAGGCGTCTCGATGATGCCGCTGCTCATTGACATGCCGGGCTTTTTACGAGGGTCTCCCGCTCTATCCCCGAGGCCGTTACATGAGGCCATTAGGACCTCAAGCAAAAACACGAGTTTCTTTACCTCAAAGCCACGACTCGTGTAAAAATGTACCGAACACTCGTAACACGAAGTACTATGACAATAATCTCGCGACATCAAAGTTTAGACAACACCAAAAAAAAAACTTCGTTCGATCTTTTACGACTAACCCTTATTTAAAAAACCATAAATATGCAGTAAATCGAACTTATCCCCGATTAGAGCGACTTGATGTCATGAAAATGAGAAAAAAAAATATATAGAACACGAAGAAGAATGCTCTCGAGCAGCGTCGACGTCGAGGACTAATGACCTCAACGTGAATGATCCAACCCCATGCGGTGGCTCTTGCGTCGGTCTTCGTATAAAAATAAAAATAAAAAAAAGTAGGAAAAGAAAAAGGAAGGTTGGCTGTGGCGGCGTTCGTACGGCGGAGGCGGTTCCCGTGCCGCGCGTTCGAGCCCCCTGGTGACATTTCCCATTCTTCTCGGCACGCCATTACCAGGTCAAAGCGGCCGCCCCCGCGGGACGTCGTGCACTCTGGTCTGCTATACCCGCGGTTTCGTCCTGTAGCCACCAGCCACACCAGCAGACCACGGCAAAGGCCACTTTTCAGCCCAGTTTCCTGATGCGATATGCTTTGGTCTCACGTCATCAGCGCATCGGCACAGATTTTACCTTTTTTCTTTCTTTCCTATTTCGTTTCTCATAAGGCACTCTACTTCGTCGGGACAATCGGGAGAGTCCCAAGCGGTGCTCGAGTCGATCGAATAATACCTCTCGTTCCTTTTTTTTTCATTCCAAGTCGAATAGATCCTTTCCCTCCCGTGTAATATGCAACCGATGACTCTAACTAATTATCTGCCTGTTGACCATTAATCGGCACGACGTTCGTACTAATTCGGGTCTCTGACGAATCGTTTTACGATCGCGTTTGTGTTTATGATCGAAAGTATATACGGAAAAAAGAATGTGGAAAAAGTCGAGAATTTAATCGAGTTGCATGTTCGAGGGTTACAGGAAGCTTCGAAATTCACGAGAGAACGGAGCGGAAGCTGCGTACCCTTGGAGGGATCGGGACAGGTCCGGTGGTGGTCCCGTTTCTTACCTATACGTATATACACGATATAATAATACACGCGCGGCACACAGCCTCCGGCACGAAAAGCGAAAACCGCGATGCTCGCGCCCTGTACACACCGCCAACGCCGCGGGAGAAGAAGAGTGCTGCGCGGTAATGCATGCGATTATGCGGATCAATGAGCTATAGCGCTATTTATGGCTCTATCAAGGCTCTGCAGCTACTACCGTCCGGGTGAGATCTCGTTCTCTCGATCATCTCGTTCCCTCGATCATCTACTCCTCTCCCTCTCTCTCTTTCTCTCTCTCTCTCTATCTCTCCGGCTCTCGTGCACCTCGCCACGCGGTGCAAACGCCATTGGAATTGTCGAAAGAATCACAATATTAAATATAGCGTGTCCGCGATAATAAAACGCGCGTACATTTACCCTGAATTTATTAAGGTTGAAGAGAACCGAGACTCGTGTATGTGCCGCGTGTACATCGGCACAGCTGGAATTGATCCTCTTATAAATAATACAAGAAGCTCTCGCGAAAGAACCGCCGCGATATCTTCATACCACGGCATTCTTGCGAGCGCCGGGCTCTGCAGGCTTTTAGAGAGCCTCTCCTCGGCCGGCCACGCCGGGTAACGGAGTCTCTCGCGCGCGCGCGCACGCGTGGGTCGCTCTAATGGTCGACTCAATTAAGACACCATTAGACGGCGGCCACACATTTGCATGTTAACGATAACGACCGTAATGATACGTCCCACCGGAACATCGAGGATAATATACTCGTAGTACCGATATTTCTACCCTATCGCGCGAACCATGAAATACGAGTAAAACGATATTTTATACGCGACCGGAAATTTGATCGAGATTTACGGAAATATTAAGAAATTTTTAAAAATCGAGGATATTACGGCCAAAAAAAAAAATTTTAATACACTTTTCGCGGGTTTACAAAGTGAAAAAAATTAAGTTTTGAGTAGTGCTTTTCTTTCAAATCAACTTTATTATATTTGATCTGATTATTTTTTGTTACTTTTGAATCACTCGATTTTTATATCTTTGTGTCTTTCTCTCTTCGCATATCTGTTTTTGCGCCGGCGGGTCGACTTGTTGTACGTGTATAATATTCACGCTATTATTCATCATCGTTATTAATACCGTATCGGGATCGTGTTTCTCGCGACACAGCGAACTATCGCGCTGCTAACGTATACTTCGTACGCGAGCGTATAATAGGACCGCCCGTGAACTCGAACACCGTATCCCGGGTTGACTCTGGCGACATTCGAAAGAGAGAAGAGAGCGAACCGATACGAACGTTATATGTCCTCCGAACGAACGATCTCGCGAACGCGCCTACACTTTCATCGTAAAAACAACCGACTTGTCCACCTACGGAAAAGAGCAGAAGACTAAGAGAGAAACTCGGGACTTATAGTATATAACCGTTCGAACCCGATCGTTCGGTGAATGGCAAAGTTTTTCGTTATGTTGCTGTAAGCCGTCGAGTAAATGGCCTCTGGTATACATTTGGAACAGAAAAAGAACACGTTACCAAGTGTTATATTCTTCGAGTCTTGTATTCAAGACGCTTTCAATGTTAAAAAACAAAAAGTCTGTTTGCCTTGGAAGAGGGGTTAAAAAAAATCTCAAATAAATGTGTATTAACCCTCTAAGGATATAACACCAATTTGAAAACGCTATTTTCATCATGCAGTAAATAAGATATATATTTCCGAAGTCTAGCGTCTGAAAATAATAATAATAATAATCACATGTCGTTACAGGAGTTTAAAAAAAAATAAAAAATAAATGAATCTCTGAGACAAATTATTTACAAATAATCGTATTTTTCTCGGAAAAAGTCACCCCGCATATGAAGGGCTGACATTTTTTGTACTTTTTCTTTTTTTTTACGCGCGAACACATCAAGGATTTTTGATTTTTGCTCTCGGTAGCTAACAATAATCATATATACGCGCAGTCGCACACCACGTCTGATGGGGAGACTCTCGTTGTTTCCCGCTAATCGGGGCGGCCTGCCGGTTGCTAATTATTCGGTGCTAATCAGAAAAAAAAAGAGTTCGAGGTGAGCCACTGACTTCTTGGTCACGCAACTCGCTCTTTGTCTCATCGGACGTCTTTTTAAACGACGTTAGTGAAATATCCGAGACGCAACAAATTGAATAAAGTCTCTCGTTTAGCCGGAGCCATTATACGATTATTATATACTTTCACTCTCAATTTAATTCCACGTGTGTACAAACGCGTGGTTCGATCGCCCACGCACGCCGAAGGAAATACTCGTTGGGTGAATATACAAACTCGTGTCTGTCGGTCGTTCCTCGTCAGCTCTTATGCAAAGTGCGCGAGGGCACAACGTGTGTGCCGCGCGGCGAAGTGGAGTTTGGCAAAACCTTTCTATCTCGCTATGCAGCGCAGCGAGGTGCGTCCACCCTCATTGAATAATGCAACGCTTTATTCGCGTGCGATTTTGCACGCTGGACAACAAACGAAATGCACGAGAGAAAGATAGAGAGAGAGATAGAGGAGCGAAGGGGGTCCCGAAGCCCATTTTGACAGTCCACAGGTGGAACCGCACACCGGTTATTAGAATGATTTACGCGAGAGTTGCGACTGTCCGTTCGATTCGCGCTGTAATCTGTTCCGCCAAACTGTACTTGCAACGGAAACGTAAGAAAAAATAAAGTATGTGATTTTTTTCTAAGCGTAAAACGAAGGTAAAGCCTTTAAAAAAATTTTTTTTTTAGGATTCTACGGTATTGAACATATCGTGACAAGATTTCGTAAGCAATAAAACAAACAACGTTTCTGCGATGTAGAAGAAAAATGAAAAATAGCTTTACGACGTTTATTAATAGGCTGCCCGCGATGTCTCGATAGTTTTACTGTTTATTTTCGCAGATTGTCTCAACATCGGTGTTAAATGATTTTATAATCGAAACGAGAGCCCTCGTACTTTACGACATCGACATACAAGCAGGTGGAGCTCGTCTCTTCGTTGTAGACGAAAAAAGAAAAGAAAAAAAGCGCAAAGGGGAATCACGCGTTGAAATAAATATTACAGATTTTTCTTTCGAATCTTCGTTGTCTCGAGGGTGAAAGACGGTTGCGTGAAGAGAATTGGTGATTAACCCAGTGATTTTTCTAGTTATATTGTTCGTCGAGACTTTCGCCGCAGCATCAGTACTATAGCTATATCGCGAACGAAGAGAGAGGAGAGAGAAGTTGATGGGAGTAAAGATAGAATGAGAGAGAAGTGCCTCGTCGAAAAGTCTGGACGAGCGCCATTCACAAGTCGCTCCTCAAGAAGATCGTTAGGAAGTTTTAACGGGTTCGAGATCTCTCTCTCTTTCTCTCTCTCTTTTTCGTCCGACGATAGAGCTGAGAGAAACCGTGCCGATGCGGCGCTTCCATGGCTTCTGGAACGATTCCTCCCTACGTTTGCCTCCCCCAACCCAACAGTCGTGAACTTTTACCTGGATGCACAGAATTTCTCGCGGTGTTACGAAGAGAGCGTACAACTCTCCTTCTCTCGGTTATCCTCTATCGTTGCAACCACGTAGTACTACAACTCCTACCTTCCTCACGGCACACTTCGCCCCTCTACGTGGTACACGAGAGAAGAGCGAGTAGAATCAATTATGGAACACGTTTTTACCGTAAAGTATAAGACCCTCCTATTATCGGACCTTCGCGCAACTTAACCGAACGAAGTAATTCGCCGTTTTTCGAACAACGTTAGATTTTACGGATTATAATACGGCGAGAAGAGAGCGAAATTATCGTAGTCGATGGATGTGCCATGCTGAGATAATGGATCGAACGAGCGGGAGAAACTGCCGTCTCGAGAAAATCGCCAGATTTTAATTTTAATCGCTCGATCGCAAAATCCGTCTTCCAATTTCTTTGCCTAAGTCGGCTCTCGCTGCGGAACGGTTCGAGTCAAATTTACCAGTGAGGGATTATGCATAACGTTATAAAGTTGGTACGAAAATTTGCCAAGCTATCAATTGTTAATAGAAAAAAGTCGCGATTATTTATTTGCGAAAAATTTATTACGAAAAAAAAAAAAAAAAACACATCGATGTATTGTAAGCTGTGCAAAAAATGCAAAATTCCGAACTATCTAATCAAAAGCCGACATGCATCTCAGATCTCGTTGGCATTTTCGAAGAACATGTGACTAGCAGAATTCGGGATAAAAAATCTAATCAGATTGAATTTATCCTCCGGGGTTGCGGAAAAAAAAGTGATATTCTGGAGAACACGTGCCGCAGTGAATGGCAAAAAACGAGTCACTTGTCTCCTATTAGGGTTGCAGCGGCGTGCAGCAGCAAAGAAAGAGAGGTCTCGAGAGCTTCGGATATATGTATAGTAGATATACTGTGAGGTGGAGTGAGGGGGTGGGGTTTGAGACCGTGACGAAGTCTGTGGCGAGGAGGCGGGACGCCGCAATGTTTTTGGTGGATAATTTTCCTTATCTCTCGGTAGCACATGCTCTCCGCGCTGCGTGCCACGAATTGCTGGCATCCGGCCTCCGGGTCGACGTGGTTGAATCGCGGAGACGGCCGAACCAAGCCTTCTCCCCTCCCCCCCCCCTCCTCCCGCCCCCTCACCCTCACCGCCTTCGAATATACATTCAACGAAGAGAAGACCGATGCGAAGTTTAAGTGGCCCAGGGACGGCGAAGTACTTGGCAGTTTCGTGTGTTCAACTGGGTTGTATATGCAACAATTCAGCCCTCGCGAACCTTCGTGCCAAAGGAAATACATCGTACTGTACGAATAACAGTGTACAAACGATCCAAACTCCGATTAAAATCTCGTCACGATGATATAACCTCCGCAAGGGCTCCACGGGTATTTATTGTCAAATCTAATTGCTCCGCTGTCAAATACGAACTGAGCTACGAATTATTCTTATCTCATTTTGATTCGATCTCATCGTGTTTATATTAAAGTTAAATTAATTCATGCAAACTGCAGCCGCGGAAGCGATGTATTCCTTATACCCCACGGAAAGGGTATAATCAAAATATACACCAAAAATAAATCGCTTTTTGAAAATATTTACCTACTTGTGTGAAAAATTTTGAGTAATAATAATAATATTTAATTGTTCCATATTGACATCCATCGATTATTTTTTTTTTATTAATTACGTCAATGTTCATTATGTGATGTTATTGAAGTTCTGATATTCCGCGAAAATCTTCGATATTCAAAGATTTTTTTTTTTTCGATCATTGATCGTTTAATTGATTATTAAAATAGTTTCTGCAACGACTGTATACTAATAAAACCTCTTTAACGATAATCACGAGAACAAAAAATAAAGATAACAACAAGGATAGGAGAATCGGTGAATGTGTAGAAAAGAAAAGAAAAACGCATCGTAAGGCGTAGTTCTCGTCTCGTGCCGTCCGCCGGACTTGGTGAATTCCGTAAGACAAACGGCTCACTGTGTGAACCTCTTCCATCAGTTGCTTCGTCTGTCCCCGGCGTCTACGGCCGAATCGCTTGAGCGTCTCTTGTTTTTGTCATCGCTCGGTTGACGTTACCGTGAAGCGTGAAAGGAGCTTACAGCCACAAGGGTACGCTGGTCTTGGTCCGGATGAGTTGCAGAGAGCCGGCTATCTATCGCTCGTGTCTTGGCTCGCGGGCGTTCGAAACATATCTTTGGGGACTCTGTTGCAGCAGCGGTTCTCCGGGTAACGGGAGAACCGGAGGAAGGATCCCTCTCACTCTCACTCGTTCAATACACTTTACTCCCTTTCCCTTTCTTTCCCTCTCGTTCGTTTTCTCGTGATATCGGAGAGCACGAGTGAACGAGTGAACGAACGAACGAGTCGGGCTCGCGGTGTATGTTACAGCACGCCGGCGAAAAACCCCTGGGGGCCGAGCGGCAAGCGGTGCGTAACTAACCTCACGCACGCTTCACGCATTCGACGCGATCGCACACTGCCTCCATTCATAACTGTACCTACGGGTGTGCGTATCACGCAAGTATATAGTTATACAGAGCTTACGCACAAGTGTACGTTAGCATGCGCGTACGCACGAGACTCCCTTTTAGCGTACGCACGATTCCTCGTTGAGCTCGCGTATGCAGTTCTCGTTGCATCAGCAACAAAGTCTCGCTGTTAAGGGGTCTCGCACGAGTTCGCATGTAATTATATTTCTTCATCGACTTGTTTGTATTTGTTTAAAAAATGGTAAAACCTTTTAATATAATTACGAAAAAAAAAAAAAAATGATTCCGATCGTAAATCGGAGCATTTTTTTAAGACACATTTCTTTCGAAAAAAAAAAAAAATCGATTTTTTTTATATTGCCTTTCACGTACCGCAATCGTCGCAGGCTTCGTACAGCGTAATAAACTCAATAATTATTATGTTTATCACAGCTTCGTGACGGATGCGACACGAAGACATAACTGTATCATGAAAGGTTCGCGGAATATTAACTTGCATTATGTAGAACTTTAGTGGAGCAAAAGTGAGTGTCGAAGAAGCAATAATAATTAATGTAGAACGATAATAAAGCTCGCAATATTCGAAGTCGACACAGACTGATCGATGTCATAGGCCTTTCGCAGTCGTCCTCACACGATAACCTCACTCGTGACATCGTTCGTTCTCTTCGTCAGCGTTATCGTTTCCACGAAACGCTCACTGCAAGACCGATCACCGGTTCCTTTTATTACACTCGGGGTTGTCTCTGTCCTTGTCTCGCGCTCGCTTCATCCTAGTTGCCGAGATTATTACTAACGAAGTCAAACGAATTTATCACATCGCCCTCTCGGTTTTCTGCATCACGCGATTCATCGCGAACGGCTCTAAAAACCGCGTAATCGCAGGCTAATTTAATGCAGGCTTCCGAGAATCATCATAGAATTCTAGGATATCTAGTATTTTCTATGTAATTACAATGGCGAATATCGTGAAATGATTGTTAATCGAATAAACAAGGAAGAAGACAATGACTTATTCTATCGACAATCAATAAGCCTCCAAACACATAGCATGCGTAGAGGAGACCGGAGTTAGTCGGTGCGGAAGCTGAGAAAAAAATCGGACATCGAGACGCAGTGAGTATTCTACCGACTGTATCATAGAGAAACACATTTAAAGTCAAAAGTTTAAATACGATACATTAGAACTCATTAATGCATCGTTAGATTCTTGTACCTTTAAAATGGTATTATTATGTCATTTTTTAATCATATTTCGAGAATTTTTTTAATCCATTTTCTTCCCCAGAAAATTATTCATGTTTTTTCATTTCTTCAAAAGTTGCGAACGAAATATAAGCTTTTAAATAATTAATCAGCCATTTTTATGTTTTACGAGAAATCGCGTAGTTAATTTGATTTTTTTTTGCGCGAACGTCAGAGGAGAGAAAATAATTGTTTATTTCTCAATTTGATGCGTAAAGCTGTACAAGAAGGGGGTTAAGGCGGACTGCGAGGAATTCCGAATACAATTCGAGGATGCGATGGATTATTCTCGTGGTATTACGAACAGGAAGTGCGTTGTCGCGGCGTGTAACCATTTAGCGCGCAGCGAGTACGAAAAGGCAAAGCGAACAAGTTATTCTATCAACGATGAGATAGAAGGGCTCCAAGTAGAGTGTCACGTCGACGCCCGTGCGCATCTCGCGTCCCACGGGAATTGGCAACCCTTTCGCAGTATATACCCTGCATAATCCACGACCCCGTGGAGACCCCGTCGAAATTAGAGACTGCTTCTGTTCTCCTCAACTCCCTGACTCCCTTTTGCTTGCTTCGCCCTCTATCCAAACGCCGCCGCAGCACAATGATTTAGTAGAGAATTATCAGGACGAATCCAATAACGGGTACCGCGAAATTTGTCCGGCGGCAAATTAAGATCAAGAGCCGAATAAACTGAATAAACTTGGTACCATAATACTGCCAACGATCGAGTCACGGTGTGTGAGTGTTCGCAATGTCTGCAAACACCTCTCCGAGTCCCTTTACGCGAACCCATTCCTTTACCCTTATACTTCGTCTCGTTTCACGGTTATTATTACAAATATTTTTCGTATCTCCGATCGTACGATTCTGCTGAATTGACGAAGAACCGAAGCCGCAAGAAATTCAATTTAGAAGCTTTCGGCATTGATACGAAGCATCGATTAGATTCGCGACAACGAGACGGTAGCCACGGTATCGGAGTTCTTATTTTCCCCTCCGGTTTATTCGACGCCGATCCGTGAATACGCGCTCTCCTCGACCTCCAGGATCTCACTGGCACTGTTGTTATGACAGTCAGCGATGGGTCATCCATCACCGAGATTCGGTCCCGACGGAGAGACAGAGAAAGCAGAGAGAACCGGGCCAATGCCGCGTACCAACTTATCCAATATTTAAGGTTTTGTCCCTCTCGGGGTCCGGCTTTCTGATATATCACGGTCGCATTAATATATATTTGCGGGGGGGAGATAACGTCGTTGCGCTGTTCTCGAGCCGCTGCCCACTGGCGGACCCCGTGAATACGGTCCTCACGACTCGTTGTCTCTCGTTGTTACACGAGAGAAGGGAAGAAAAAGTGGACCATCGGCAAGTCGAATCTCTGTGGAAATGCGCCATGAAAATGCTACTACTTTCCAGCGGTGTATCATACTGCCACTCGATAAGAAACTCGAGCGTTCGTTCACTCAGCAAAGTCTTCCATCAGAAATATTTCGTCTAAAAATTTCCAACTAACTTACGCGTATTCCGAGTGGTTTCGATTTTTATACTTAAATGATTGATTGAAAACGCCCCAAAAAAAAATATTTATATGTATATCTCACGTATATATAAATTAAACATGGAGAAGAGAGCCTCATATGGATGACTTCGGACGTATGGCACATAAATATGTGTTCGAGTGAATAATTTCCCACCCGCGCGCCGCGGGACACATGATACCAGAACGCGGTAATAAGATTGAACGTCGAGGAAGTTCGGGTTAACTTTATGGGGGTTCATCAAAGAGATTTACCGGCGTAGTTTGGACGCTGTGGCGCATCGAGCAATTAAACTGTCGTATCGAGACTCTCGATTCTGACTGTACAATATTTTGGACAGTGTGTCTCCATTAACGAAACTCCGTGTCTACTTTCGAGTTAAAAATCGTTTCATTAGTTGATTAAATCACACATATCTTTTTTCGAGGAACATTACGAACGAAATCGATGTTTAAAAATAATCTGCTTTATTGCGTCGGTTATTTGTGATGGAAAAAAGTGTGAGGCAACATTTTTTTCCCAGATATCTCGCGAAAAAAAAGTCGAAAGTCATCGTAAGGTTTTGGTCCGTGTACGCCGAAGCTTCGCATGGAGAATGAGTGCGAATAGCTCGCAGCTCGACGTTTAGAGAGCAAAAAGCTCGAGCTACGGACATAATCGTAACGGGGCGCATACAAACGGGCGCTAATGGCGCGTATAGCTTTTGTTGTTTTTAATTAACCCTTTCTTTTAAGACGGCCGGAGGGAACGGTAAAGCGTTACAAAGGGGCTGCTGTTGCCTGGCTGACTGCCTTGCGCCTGTTCGGCCTTCCGCCTTTACGCCATAGCCCAGCATGAGACTGTACACCCCCTTTAGCCTCCCGCTCGGTTTAGCGAGCGTACAGACGCAGAACTACGCCGGCGGGGCAACCCTTTCGCCGCCTCGCAAAGTGTACCCGCGTCCGGGTATAGCGTCCGCGGGCCCTTTGTACCCGGCTATCCCGCGGGAGATGTAAATACGCGCGGGGAAAGAAAACTGCACCGCGGAGACAGGAAGCCCAGAGCTTTTCTCGTTTACGAGGCACGATGAGGCCGAGGTGCAATTAAAGGTTCATCTAATTACCGGGGCGACCGTCCGACTAATTGGGCAACGTTGCCGGGGCTTCCGAAGAAAAAAAAAAAAAAAGATGAGTATAGCGGAAGAAAAAGGTACGAGGAAGGTAGAAGAAAGAGACGATAAAACACGAACGAGGAAGGCAGCTTTCTTCAAAATTAATAAACTTTGTTTTTTTTATTCGCCGAAACAAAAGCTGTTATATTGAAAATAATCGTTCGCGTAAAACTGAAGTACGAACCGAAGAATGAACTCGACAAGGAAAAAAACGATAAATTCAAAGTGTGTTAAAATTGGACAGAGATGTAGCATTATATCTGTGTTTTTTTTTAATTCGAGGAAAGTATATCGGTTTCAGTTGACTTGTCACTTGCGTAATAGGTAGTCGGAGAACTCGAGAAGCGGCGAACAGAGTACGGTGACCCGAGGTATAAAATCAGTCGCGAGAGGAGTGACAAGAGACCCGACAAGAAAAGAGCTCGACGACAAAGAAGAGTGTTTGTTGAAGACGCGACGAAGTAGAGAGTCGGTTTACGAGTGTATGGGATACATAGATGACACACGTAGAGAAACATGACGGAGAAGTGCGGCGAGGGGTTTACCCGGGTCGGCACTTTGTCGTGGTCACGGTGCTGTCAATCACCGGTGATAGCAGGCGACACATTAATCTCACCGAGACCCCGTGACCGCATCGTCTCTTCTTGCGGTTCGAACGGATCTTGCGACCTCTTCCCTTGCCATTTCATATACAGACGCGCGTGCAGCATAAAATAAGTACACAGCGGGATGATTGTTCGACGCGACAATGAGCGAAGCTATAATTTTTGCAGCGAAAACGAATGGAATAAAAATAATAATTATTATAATTTAAGATGAAACTCAACACGTGACAAAATAACTTTCGTTGTTTTTGACATTTAAAAAAATTTGAGACGTTTCGTTTAATGTTTAATGATTTTTTTTTTTTTTTCATCGATATATTCGAAGCTTCGAGGATATTGGTATTGTAAATTCCGCAAGCTGGTCACGAAGCTCGAAGCTCGTGAAATTCCAGATCTCGAAAGTATGGATAAATGTGGTCCATTCTGTCCGGCATTCACGGATCGTTGAGCGACTTTCGTATATATCGATGGTATTCATCATATTTTCTGCTATGCAGCGAAAACGCTTCGAGGAATAATATTGAACTGTTTCTTGAATAGATGACCGGACGGGTGTTGAAAAAAAAATCTCTGTTCATATAAATTCTTGTTAATTGCCTCGCCCGTCAAAGAGTTTATTACGAGAGAATCGTTTTATAACGTTATTACAGTTAATGCGATAGGAGGAAGCGAGTTTTGGCTTCATAAATCCCTCGTGGATCTCTCTCATAGTGGATCGTGACCCTCGGCCAGTTTAAAGAATTTCTCGTGTAAAAGGTTGTGTGTGTACACACGAGATGATCGTTGGGACCAGCGCGGCGCCGATCTCGCCAAAAGATTTATCGGCCCCGTTTTGCCTGGAACGTGTCGCGTCCTCCTCTTAACCGCGAGAAGCATCTCGACGAGATCGCGGAGTATATCGCGTCGGTAAAAGAATAAGATTCGCCCGGCCACCCAGCTGGCCTTACCGATGATTGCAACGGCGATAAAGGCATTATTTAATTACGGTGAGTAATTACCGATTATTACAGTGCGCACCATGCGCGATCCACCTTACCGAGACAGCCGCCACTATGTAGCCACTTTGGCATTAATTACTCGTCGTTCTACCTATTACGGGAGACGAAATACTCGTTACCCTCGCAGGCTTCGGATTCTTTTTTTATTTCATATTTTAACGTCTCCAGGGCCACAAAATTGTTATTTCTATCCCAGTTACTCCGTTCCTTTAGTTTCGTATCGTATATTTACATCCCCGCATCCACGATTATTACTATTTTATTGTTTTTTGGAAGCTGCAAATGGTATTTTAAAATAAAATTTCAACTGTAACACGAAAATTAATTTGGGAAGAAAAAAGGTTTTTTCTATTTTTCGGTCGGATATTTTCGATAATTTTTTTTTATTCGTGAGATACCGATTCCCATCAAACGAATGTTGCGTTGATCACTTGTGATAAAATTCAAAGCGAACCTTTGAATATCCAATCCATGCAATTTTTTATCGACTTGCAGAACAATTTCTGCCACAGTAGGAGACGCCGAGATTTTAATATGACATATCGTGCGTTAAAGAGCGAAAGTACATGTTGCATGTAAGACATATCTAATATTTATGAGTCCTATTCGAGAGGCGATGAAGAGACGAGATTGTTCGAGATAAATAAAAGAAATGACTAAGGCGACAGGTACAAGAATCTTCGCATCGCTGAGTTATCGGGCTTCAGCGAGAGAGCGAGAATCGTCGAGTGTTACTCGACGAGGCGAAAAACGAGAAGCGCCCTCCCCCCCTCCTTCCCCCCCCCCCGAAAAGTTTCGTCGCGCCCATATTCGCGATTACAAAGGGAAAGACGATGATATAATTCGCCGTTATCGCGGGGGAGTGAACTCGATAGAGAGAGGATATCGGTCGAAGAAAGATCGCGGCAAAGGGGAACAGCATCAAGAGTAAATAAGCTCACATCCATCCGACCTCGAGGGTACGGAGCGGGATAAATAGATTCCCTCGGGACTTTATCTCGGGATAAATGCCTTGCGTACAGCGACACCGTTCGTCATACAATAACCGGGTGGCAGTTGTCTGGGTGGCGGGAACACGCGCTGGAGTAACAGAAGGGTGTTCAAAGACTGCGGGGGTGAGTCGAGTCGTGAGGAAAGATCGAGGGTGAATCTTGTGGCAGATTGTAAGATGGCAGGATACAATACTCGCTGATCTCGTATGGGTGATTTAAGACCAAGAGCTTTCGATAAACCCTTCCGACTCCTATCTTTCTCCGAAAAAAAAAACAAAACTAAGCGGTTGTCTCAAGAAAAGTACAGAAACATCGGGAGTTACCAAATGAACGATAAAAAATATATTTTTTTATTTTTCCATGTCATTTGAAGTCAAATAAATTAAAAAAGTTAAGTTAAAAAATAAAAAAAGATTTACGATCATTTTTTGGAAATAATGTAGTGAAGTGTTTTTTTCCGAAAAACTTAGCTATTCAGAGAAGAAAAAATCGATTGAGACAAAGCTGTGAAGAAAAAAGTTACGGGGATGAGATTTGACCCCGCGAAAACGACGGGAGACAAATAGCTCGCAGTGGACTCGGGTCAAGTGTTCTGGTATCTGTGAAGAGGGTGAGAGACGATATCGGGAAAGGACGATGGCGAGGGCACATTAATCTGTATCAGAGCTCGGCGCATCAATGTTTAATCCTCATCGGGAAGATGGTACACCAGTTCTATCCGAAGCTGATTCCATTTCAGTTGCCGATGTTGCTTCTGGAACAGTGGGTACAGACCGACTTGCATTAGACGATCGGTTGTCGAATTTTGATCTCTCCTCTTCGACTCCCAATTCCATACTATAGACAGCTACTGCACTATAACTCCTCTATATACAGTACCGTTCGTCGTTGAATGTAATGTACACGCTTCGAAATTAGCCACGACGGTAGCGCGAAGGCCTCCGTCCGAAGCTCGAGGACACGAATAGTATTTTAGTACATGCGACGTACGACGTTTACGGAAGTGAACGGAGATCGACCGCTCGGCACCGGGTCCCGTAAACCTCCGCGAGATGCTGACCAGAGAAAACGTTTTGGCGCGCGTCCGCGCGTGTCCCCAGTTCCGTAAGTTTGGCCGTACCTACGAGGCGAAAATGGTCTGTTGCGGCGTCGGCATACTCTGCATATAGTGCCGGAAAGTCTCGGGTTAAGTTAAACACGCCTCGGGGACCCGAGGTCTCGTAAACGCAAACCGGCGCCTCGATGTTTACAACATCACGAGGGCGACCCCGCGTGGCCCACCCAACACCGCGACGCCGATCACGTCGCGAAAATCCTCTTGCCTCTTGCCTCTCTAACACCGAACGAGTCGCTAACGACTGATTTTCAACGACTGGCGTGTATACCGAAAAGCTCTAACACTATTACCCATTCACTGCCGGCTCCGTCTATTCTCGTAACTTCTCGCATGGCGAGCCGCGAGTAACGACGTTTCTGACGAACCGCAACGAAAACCCTTCGATTATATTGATCGAAAGATACTGTGCAGAGATCGCGCGCGCGATAGTTTCGACCAACAAAGATGTTAATTTTCTCTCACTGCAAAATTGTAGTCGCCAAAAAAAATATATATATTTTTGCATGAAACTTGATAAAAATAAAGTAAGACAGAAACTCGCGATCAATTGTCCAGAATACCATTTTTTCAACTATTTACAATACGAGGAACAACGTTAAAAAAATATGTCGAAGTTACCTATCAATTTTTGCATGAAAATAGGAAATCTCCACGAAACATTTCCACAAACATCGATTACTGCGATTTTTCTTATATTTTCTCGTTACTAACGCGACGGAAGTGTGTCCCGAACAGCTTTTTAATTGCAGTTCACAATATCGATTCGATTACTTTGATCTATGAATTCATTTCGATGGGAGATATCGTAATTTCCGGATACCACAGTCCCACAAAATAAATATAACAAAAAAAAGATAAAAATTCTATTAAGTTCTTGGCACCGATATCTCTTTCCATTAACGAACGTCGCAAGATCGAATGCCGAAAGTTCGTTTGCACCGTTAGAATATAAGTCTTAATAAGTCGAGGCGAGTGGAGCGAGAGAGACGTTACGAAGATGAATCGATACATTAGTAACTCCAGCTATGATTCATAACCCGAGACGCGGAGACGTTCTTCTCTTCGGTCGTTTTTGGAGGGGTGGTTTTTCACTCTCGACCCAACCGAGTGAGAAAAATAAGTTGAAACTAAGAAGAGTGAGAAAGAAATTAGGGAGTAACGGGTGATATATCGTTATTAAGAATCGGTATTCCACGGTAGAACAAATAGGGGTGCACGCGTTGCTGTTTTGAGGCTTTGTAAAACGAAGGGCGGGAGTGAGCGTCGCTTAATAGCAGGGATAATCAACAACAGCCCTTAGGAAATTGCCGAATAAAAGCAAAACAAAATTTGAAGTTCGAACAGTAATTCGAAGCTCGAGGCATTTTTTTTTTTACTTCACCGAACGTTTCTTAAATTCAACCCTTAGCTCGGTGGTTCATTGTGGTCTTTGCTGAAAACCACCTTGAACTTCCAGAACTGAAGTTATACCGGGTCTCCCGCGACAGGGGTCGAGTCACCCTCTACCACAAGCTTCGTAATTCACATTGTAGAAACGGCTATGGCTTCGTTTCCCTCTCTCGCCCCCGCTCTCGCGGTTTATTAACGCCGGGAGTGAGGTTGTCACTTTTGGCTACGCCTCTCGTGATTTATAAGCGCATTCGAGCGCCAGCCAGCCGCCGCAGCAGCGTTTATACTCTATGTATGTATGTATAGGTGTGTAATATGCACTTCTTCGTTTTCGTCGAAATCGTGAGAGAGCCGACGAGAGAAAGGAGAGAGTATTCCCGTGTATGGTATAGTTTTAGGCGAACACCGGGACCTGGTTATAAAACGATCGTGTATATATACATGGATAGGATACCCCAGGCAGACGACGTCGTACGTCTCGTTCGCCTTATAGCTGCCTTCGGGGGTCCTCGATCCTCCCGTTTACCTTACAGCTGCCTCTTCTCTGCTGTTCTTGCTGCAGATGTAGGCGCAGATGGTCCTCACTATTCGACTATGTCTATGGTGATCGATTATTCGAACTTTAAGGCACACGTACGCCTAGATACACCCTTTATTTCACAGTCGTTTTAGATCGATTCGACATACGTCGAGTCTCGAGAGTCCAATTGGAAAATTCGAGTTGTATTGAAGGTTTAAAGAGATATTACTCATTGGATAAGTAAAAAAATGGAGTAGGCGAACATCACATTGAAAAAATAAATGCAATGCTTTGTGGGTAACGGTAAGAGAATTGAAGAAATATAGTCAATGAAAAAACTAAAAAGATCGCGGCACGATATCTATCGATATGTTTGTGCGATATTTTTGAGGTTTCGGACAGAGTTCGGATGGTAAAGGCTTGAGATACGAGTTTAAATTTAATGGGCGTGCGACATAAATAAAATTATCTTCTATTTCAGTCACAGTTAACAGGCATTTGGCCCGCGAGTTCGACTATCATTTTATTTTCATTCTTGCACTCCAGCGATGCTTCGATCGTTTTCCGTGCTCCTCGCGAGAACGAGCCGTAACGTCGTACCTCACATACTCGACGCGATTGGAGTATCGATAATAAGTAGCGTATACCTTATTATCGTCGGACACTTAATGAACGGTTCTACGAGCCGTACAGATATAGTATACACGCTTGAGAGTGAGAATACAGAGACGGGTTTTGCTCGCACGATAGAGCCGAGTAAGGATTTAAAAGATTAAAAAAAAAAAAAGAAAGAAAACACGAAGAAGAAGAAGAAAAACAAAACCACGACATAGACTTGTACTCTTTGCCGCGAAGAGGTCTGAGCTGGAAACGCTTAATTACCGATACGCATTACACCGAGCGAGAGAGAGTGAACGCGCGCGGGTTATACACGCTGAGCTCCGGTAATCTCTCGCACGCCGTGATCACGCTTCACCGAAGACGCGCAAACTATAATCCTCGTTCTAAAATATTGCTACAGAGTCTGTGCCCCGCGTGAATCGATTCTCGTGCACGTATCGCAGCCATATCGGAACGAAGAGCTGCGTGTTCCCCCCCCCCCCCCCTTTTTTCTTTTTATTTATTATTATTCGATCAACCGTTGTGGAATTTCTCGAAGCTGCCGAGGAGGAGTCAGATGTCGTTAGAGATACCGATACTAGTCGACGAGATATGAAAAAGATATATAACTCGAATCTTCTATTACGTCAATTTTTAGACTTCATCGCTCATGTGTCCAGGAAAAACGATGAAAAGTGCATGCGTCGATCTTCAATGTTTTCTTTTTTTTTTTTTTTGGTGCTTTTTTTAAGTTCTTCTCCATCGTTCTTTCCTCTATTATTCTCCCTTATTTTCGAACGTCGCGGGGAACATCGACATCGGTGACGAGACAGGGTGACGGCGACGTATCGTTCGATACACGATAAATAAAGTATCCGAGATGGATATACGGCGCTCACTGGAGAGAGAGTGCGAGTATACTATACTAGCAAGTAGACACATTTCCGACGAGCCAAGTGACGGGGGCCTCTGCACGCCAAATGAAAAATGCCGAGACGAACCGATCAATGTAAATATATTCATGACGTGCCGGGGTGAAGCGCGCGGTCTCCTCTATGGTCCGCGCTATGCCACTGCCAGCGGTTCAAACGGATATATATGGGGTTTCTTCGTACGATGGAATTTTCGGCGCAGCGCCGAGAGGACCAATGCCACTCGGGCCACCAAACATAATAATTCACTGTTTGGCAGCTCATTACAATTTAAAAAGGTCCGGCGCCTTTTGTCAGCGGTGGAGGCTGACTTGATTCGCAAAAAATTCATATTTCCCGTTGTATTTTTTGTCATACGCTATAGAAAACCCGAGGGATTTGCTGCGATTGCGGCAAATCGATAATATTAAAAATGTATATCTCCCAAAATTTGTTTCGTAATAATTATTCTTCGGAAATAACTTGCGAGATGCAAAATTATTTGCGATCTAATTAACCGAATTAAAAAAATTATATTTCTATTAATTTACGTGAAGAAATTGTTAACAAATAAAAAGTACTGTTTTTACAGCCGACTGAAAAGGAGGTGATTAACACGATGGGAATTCACGATTTCAAAACTTCGAGAGGTCTTTATACCCGGTAAAAAGAGTGCTACATTTTTTTTTATTCTTTAGGAACATTGTATAGTCGTATACAAAAAAAATTTAGCTTTCAAATTTTCTTCTCACCCAAGAATGGTACTTCACGGGAAAAAAAAGCGTAAAAAAATATAAACGCACGTACGAAAAATTTCGAGTCAAAGAATTCGTTGCTCGAGAGTTTGTACGCCGAACGAGAAAAGCCGAGTGTCCCGAGAGACAACTCGGCGAAATTGATATGTATTCCATGCCGCGCCGGGTCCAATCTATCGCGGGTCAAGCAGGCGGAATTTTAAGCGCGATACTACGTACTACACTTCTACAGTTCTGCCCCTTCCGTATAAAATAATGCCCCTCTCCTACCCACCAAGACACATGAAAAAAAAACACTATACAGGAACTGCAGTGTAGATGTTGAAAATATCGTCTATGCTATATTCTGTCGGCAATGTAAAAGATACAACGGTGGCATCGACCATTCGATATTCTCGCCGATATATATAGCTGAGCGCACAACCACACAACCCGTATTCTACGTGAACTCCGCGCGGATGTTACACACATTTCTACAATATTATAAAAATATCTGCTACAGATATATTTATAACATTGGTTCGTGTATAGATGGTCCGGTGTATCCCTTGGTTCGCCGCGGTCGAGTGTCGATTCTCGGTCGACTTCCATAAGAAAATCGCCCCTTGCCCTCTCCCTCTCTTCCGTATACATCGCTACAGCTTTGGCGCTGTAGTATCATAGCTCGCCGTTCTAAAACTTACGAGGGCATAAAGTCCGCGCTTGTCTTATAACCCCGTGCAGGTTAGGGGATGGTTGAAGCTGCAAGGTTTCCCCAACCGAGTGAAAGAGAAAGCGGAATACCGCGGCGCCGTATAGCCAAGAAGGGGATAGTGGCACTGGTCATCCGCGGAAAATTGAATTTCGTCCCACAGGACCGCGCGAGGATGAGCTATGCTGACATTTGGAAAATTTCACTCGGATACAACGAGAACAACCCCGTATAGCTTCACGGAGCATGCGGTGACTGTTTTATTGTATAAGTCGAGAGAACTCGTGTGACCCTGGAAACGGGATCTCACTGTGTGGCCCTTGATGGCCGTTTGACTCGGATTGAAAAGGATCGTGAAAGTGAAAGTATCCGAGGGATCATATCTTTGCGAGCCGAGGGGTTGACGAACGAGAGAAATAAAATTGTATGAACTAAACTTACCGTGAAGAACCCAACCGTGATGACACTTGTCGCAGTAGCGAAGATGATGCTTTCCAGGTGTAAAAGAATCGCAGGAACATCCGTTCACAGTGCATCTGATCGACTGGAAATAAAGAAATAATACGAATTTATTTGAAATTTTATTTACGAACTGCGATGGAGATACATTTTAGGAGAAAGTCGATTCATCTGGAGCCGGTGCCGTTCTAATTTGAGGAATGCGGATAAATTTGGTTGAATATCAGACGAAACTGAAGGCAGCGCCGGTTTAATTCGAGCGAATGTATCGTGTCCGATCGATGTGACTATAAAGTTTAGGAAGGCTGGCGGCGTTCAAGTCCTTCCAGACGATAAACGATATGAATTCCCATCCGTCCAGCTAGCTAGTTGGGCTATAGCACCGTCGCTTCGATGCAGGATTACAAGATCCTCGCCCCGGGCTTCGCTAAGAAGGGGGTGTGGTATTTTGAGTGACCGTTTGGCATAACGCGACCCCAGAGAACCGGCCCGTGAGCATCAGGGTAGACGGATTTTAAGGAACCGTGAATACTTCCACCCTTCTCTACCCACGAGCAACGAGCAACTCCATCTCTCTCGTACCGAAATTAACCCCATGGGAACTCGTGGGTAGCATCCAATCCGCGACTCTCGTCTTTACGGAACGGAAACGCTGCGTTACTCTCTCCTCCTTTCGAAACTCCCTCTCTCTGTGCTTTACGTTAAATGGGTTTCAAGTTTTTAGTGTATAAATATCTGATGCAACGATCTATACACGATACATTCCGTATCGAGTGATACGCCAAATTATGATACCAATTTTTTCCGCATTTTTTACGTACGTATCTCGAAGCAATCTGATAGAATTCCAAAAAAAAATTGGAAGCATTCAAAAGTACCAAAATTAACGTTGCACTACCGACGATTAGAAATAATTCAGAACGATTAAAAATTAAACATATATAGTATATCGTGAATAATTCATAGTTACGTATATCCGGAATCCGGAAAGCCCGGCTGGTCGATGGCCAATTGGCAGTACGCATCTTTATTTTCGAGAAAAAAAGATTCAACCTCTTGTAGAATTTTGAAAAAAATCGCATGAAAAAGCGATTTTTTATATTAAATGATATTTAAAAATGTAAAATTCGTGAACATTCAGAGTTATCTTCTAAAAATAAATGAAATAAATGTCGTTTTACGTTGAGTTTTATGATCTGACGGTATTTTCTTTGATTAAAAATGATTTTTGTACACGCTGCACCCACGTTCTGGTTTTTTCATTTTGCAAAGAGATCTTCTACTGCCGGAAAGACGGTATTCTATCGCACGTGAACGCCGGTTCTTTATCGCAGTATAGAATTTTATCTTCGAGGCTCGAGAAAAACCCGTTGCCTCTGCCACACGGGTGAAAATTGTATTACAGTAGTATCTTCGCGGTCTCGTTTCGCGAAGGCATCCCGCTGCGCATGGTTGTCGTTATATCGCGCACGGTTCGCCGTTACCCCAAGGCGTATGGCGCTAATATAAAGACAAATGAAGCGACGCGCAACATAATACACCGCACGACCCCCCGAGCCATGTGTCTTTATATAGACAGTATCACGTGCCAAGGCTTGCAAAATTTTACAGCCGAAAATGTACTGTCGTTGTGTAACGCAACAACACCAGAGACGGGATTAGACTAAATTTTAGCGATGATGGCCAGGAAATTTTATTAGCCACAACGACGAGGGTTGTTCGTTTCGAAATGGACGACAGATTATGAAATGGCTGCTTTTCGCACCCACCAGATATTTGGTTCTGTGCTGAAAAAATATGAATTCTTTTTGCATAAAAATAACTTCGTCTTTGTTCTTTAATTTTTTTTAATAAATGATAAAAACGAGAAAATACGAGTCTTATCATTTCGAACTGTTCGAAATGCTATCTCCAAAAGCCTTTTCTTATATTGCCCCGTTTTGTTTTTGCTCACAACATGATTATAAATTGTCAGTTATCTCGAGTTGAATCTTCGCATATCGTCACGCAAGCCCCGGTGCAACTCTCTCGACTCCTACTTAACGAAGATCCTATCCTCCCCCTCGAGTTTCGCGCCCGTCCGTGCGCTCGCCACTGTCTTCTTTTTTATCGCGAGCTCTCTCGCCCACCTCTGCGTCCACGAGGTAATAACGCTTTTACGAGGCCACGAAACATTTATTACCGGTTATGCCTCCTCACGCGGGCTTTTATTATCGTGTCGCGTAATACTCGCCGTTTAAGGATGCACAGGTGCCTCGGATCAGATGACAGACAAACTTTGCTTTATATTCAACTGCAAAAGTACGTTTCATTCGCGAATTTCTGTTCAATTGAACATTTTTGAAAATGATTTTACGAATTATCGAAAGAAAGTTAAAGGTACAAAATCAAAAAATCACTATAACCGTTGCCAATTTTCGGTCGGGGGAGGGGATCAAAGAATGCAATCAAGCTTCGGGCAATCGTACGGTTTCTTTTACCTCAAGTGAGAGCTAACGAGCGAATCGATAATCACTCCAATTGCTGCATCGAGGTAGAATTTAAAAAATGAAATATCGCGTAGCTTTATACGTTACTCTGAGATCGTTTGTGCACCAACTTCGAGTCCATTCTTTCACAATTTTTTTTTATCCGCATACGCACCGTACCGGAATCTTTTTGTTCGATCACTGGACGAGACTCTCTTTGTGGTTAGAACTCCGATTCGTGAATGCTCGCGAGCGTTGAATTATAAAGCAGGATAATTATTCGTCCGGTACAAAAACTCTTTCGAGTTAATCGAGTTTGTGTCACGTTTACAAAGAGACGAGCGATCGCTGGTGCCGACTGGCAAAGCGAATCCGATAGCTCCCGCTTCGCTACCGACAACCAACTTTCGACATTTTTAATCCTTCCACTGTCCGTTACCGCGAAAGGTTTGAAATGTACGTCGGTAAAGGGCTTCGGGGCGAATATTCTCTTGCTGAATGCTTCTCGTTATCGGCAATGTATGAACCCGACTTTTCAATGTTGCTTTCACGAGTTAATTCGTCGTTAACCGCGAGTCTACGATATGATTTGTGCATTTATCTTGTAACCTTTGTATTAAATATTCTCGGTTGGCTAAAAAAACGCGTGAATGCACGTTTCAAAAAAAAAAGATCGTAGAGGAAGCATACGGTGTAATTATTTCGATGTCAGGGAAATAACTTGATTATTAAATACTGTTGTTGCTATTGTTATTTTTAAAAAATTATTTTTCAAGTTTATTTTTTGCTGTTATAAAATAAAATTTGCGTTAATCCCGCGTTTTCAGTGTGACGCAGTGATACGCACAGTGAAAAAAGATAATACAAGGATAACGGTACCTTTAAATCAAACGGCTACTTGTATTCGTATTCGGAAATTTCGATGAGATTAGCCTGGAAAACTCGATAAATCTGTCGCGCAAATCCAGAATGCTAAGCGCAAATGCGGTAATTATCGGTGCGATCGAACGATGCGTGTGTGTATCGCGGTAGCGGGGAAAAGGGGTTCTATGTACTTTCTCTATTCCCCGAACGGGTGCAATTCGATATTACCAGAGGCCCTCTCGTCAGTTTGGCACGACGATGTCGACGATGGGAAACTGCTGCATTTCTCGTTGTTTGGTCCTCGATACTGTGGAACGGGTACCAAGCGGGCGTTCGTGTTTAATAAACGGGACTAATCTCCGCACCCGATGCCCCTCTTGTTCGCTCGTATACGGTATATACCGTATATGATTATGGTTCCCGCGTACTTCGCAAAGCATCCTCTACAATCCCGCCGACGTCCAAGCCTCGTTTATCGTTGCAAATGAATTCGAGAGGGCCGAATTAAACCTCAAGTATAAAGCTCGTCGATGGTGCAACTCATGGCGTACATTGAAGCTCAACCACACCGAACGATCTCTGGTAATGAGCTTCCAACGGTGTACATGGAAAGTTAAGCCAAGAATAAACGATTGGCTTGTTACTCACCAGTAGTATATCGCATAAATCGATAATAACAGAGTATATACGAATATTGTAGTTAAAATATCGTACTATTTTTTTTTTATTACGAAACTAAATCGGCATCGATAATTTTTCGATTCTATTATTGAGGTTCAAACATTTATCGATGTTATGTTTAGGGTAAACACTACGCCATTTTTCTCTGATTTTGACAATAAATCATTATAAAAATTAATTCTGAATTACGACAAGAATAAACGATTGGCTTGTTACTCACCAGTAGTATAACGCATAAATCGATAATAACAGAGTATATACGAATATTGTAGTTGAAATATCGTACTATTTTTTTTTTTTTATTACGAAATTAAATCGGCATCGATAATTTTTCGATTCTATTATTGAGGTTCGAACATTTATCGATATTATGTTTAGAGTCAACACTACGCCATTTTTCTCTGATTTTAACAATAAATCATTATAAAAATTAATTCTGAATTACGAACAAAAAAAAATGGATGCATTTATCGTTTAAATAAAAAAGGCTTCAAAAATATGAAATTTCTACGGCAAGTTTATACGGATAGCTTCCGTGAGTGAACCGAAGAAAAAAAAAAAAAAACGGATGACAGCGAAGAACGGATAGTTATGTGTAAAATATTCAGTCGTCGAAGCGTTCGTCGGCGAAGCAGTATAATGTACAACGAAATGCTAACCAGCGACCGTCTCTCGCACGCAGTAAAAGAGTGCGTGCGGGTACACGCGAGCACGTTTAGCACATTGTCGCGACCGCACAATGGCAATTTGCGTGATGTATCTGGCCATTACCCGGGAGACGCGTTCAAATGTACCGGAATTAACTCGTCTACGGTGTTGGCTTTAGCGAGCGACTTTCCTGCTTCCTCATGCTTCGTTTCTTTTTTGCATTCTCTGCCCCTCTCTTGCTTCCCTCATTCTTATATATTTCTCTCGTTCTCATTTTATTTTTTTTTTTTTTCGTCCGTACCGCGCGTGAAAAATGGCGAGAGTTGCGATAATAACGCAACGGCACGCGGCATGGTTAAGGACCGAGAAGAACGTCGGCAGGGTGAAGGGTGAGCAAAAGGGGAACGAGGGGATAAGAGGCGATAAATATATCCACGGGCGACAAAATATCGCGAAATATATAAGAAAAGGTTCCGGCGTCGGGCGTACCGCTGACGGACGACACCCGCAGGACCACTAAGTCACGAGCTTATGCTAACCCGCGCAGGACCCTTTTCCCTTTCCACCGCTTGCCCTCGAAACGGGAACCCGATGAAATAATATCGCGAACCTCTCCGCCACAACCCGATTGCCAAAGACCGCGCGTTCCGAGTTCCATGTACCGTGAAATTCGTCTACACGCAAAAACTACAAGAATTTTTCTATACTGAAAAAAAGGACGCCGCCATGCACCGAAAGATGTGAAACGAATCGTCTCCATCCCGAGTTTTCCTGTCGTGTTGGCAAAAATTCCTTCGTATATGGAAAATTAAACGAGGCTTGAAAATATCTTCTGCATAAGAAAAACTGCTCTATGCTCTTCTCTGTGACCCTTCACCCGATGTTCGCCTTCTGGAAAATCCAAAAAGAACTGACGAAAAACCCTTTTGCTAATTTCGGCTGTCAGGAACGAGTCAACCGAAAGAATATAGAAAAAAGACAAAAAAATACCGGCGCCGTCTGAATTCACGAAAACCTACGCGAAGAAGCGAGAAAACGCACGAGGGAAGAGAGACAAACACGAAGCTCGTAACTCTCAATTATTTAGGGAAAATTTGTTGAATCCGCAAAACCGTAAGGGGGTAGTGTACCGGTCCCGGTGGGAAATGACCGGTGGCTCAGTTTGCCGCTGGTCCTTTGCCGGAAAAGAAGAAAATTGCAGTTTTTTTCCTGCTAACCACGGTAGTCGTCCATCTCACACATACTCGTTAATTTCCATTTTTTTGTCTTTCCTTCGCGTTTCGGTAGACACGGGGCAGAGGCATTTATGCAGGTAGGTAAGCGAGGCTCTTGCTGCTTTTTAAATCTCGTTATTGGAGGCTTCCGGGCATAACACGAAAAATAACCACCACAAGGGTTGAAAAAGCGCCGCTTCCTATTCCGAGGAATACAGCCACCCGGTCGACAAGCGATTGAGGCGAAGACTGAACATAATCCGTGAGGATTAGCCGTAAACCGACTGTGAAAAGACACGATCGTTCTGTGGCGGTTAACAGCACGTGGAAATGCGTGAGATCCGACGATGACAGCTTCAGTCACGCGTCTCTTGACGACTCTATTATTCTTATACCCGAAAAATTTCGAAAGGAGATGATGCTATGTTAATTTTTGACAAATTTAAGCCGAATTCTCTCGGTATACAGGAAATCAAAACTAATTTCGATCCATCGAGATAAAAGTTCGAATAAACGCGGATTTTTAATCACATGGGACCGAGTTACAATGACTCAAAGGATCATAATAATTCAACATCAATATTGAAATATGTAATCGTATATTGAACGTACATATTTTACAGTACTTTAAACTTCAGAAATCCAAAAATAATACCTATTTATTTGGAAGTGAAAATTATTTGATACACGGATCGCGTCATAAATTTGACGAGTGCTTTACTCTCATCATTTGATGAGAGAAGAGGAGTTTTACACACCAAATCATTCGCAATGATGTATTCCTCGTTAGTGTATACATATAAGCGCTTACGTACTGTGTTATCCCGAGAGCTTTGTAGGGGAATGCGGAAATTCGAATTTAATGAGCCGTGCGATAACGTTTCATCCCCCTGTTGGGCGCGCGTTGGCCACGCAACGGTCAGGTTTTAATTCACCCGAGCTTCGGGTCTCTCTCTCGCAAATATCGCGCTTTTACCAAACGCTGCTTCAATACGCCATACAATCTCTCGTGTACGTACATTTTCGTTTGGTACCCTGTCTCCCCGTTGACCCCTCTTTCCTCGCTTTCAGCATTGGCAATCGGGGAAATAAATAGAATTAAAAAGGTACTAAAAAAAAAAAAAGAAAAAAATCTGTGATCCCGGAGGGTCTTTTCTACGGCGGAGTCAGGACGTCTAGATGCGTTTCGCAAAAAATGCCAACGAACGTGTGTGGTACATTCGCGGGGGCGAGTTGGTAGCTAAAAAGGGAAAAAGTTGGAGATGGAGAAAGAGAGAAAGAGGAGAGAAGTACTGAGAACACCAATCAGCGTGTGGCCTTCGGTGTTGAATTCCCGAGGGAAAAGTGACGGGGACTAGCCGTTGACAGGACGCGTTCGCTTACAGCCCCCGGGGTAACTTCCTTTCTCTCTCATTTCTCGTTCCTCTCTTCCGCGTTACCAGCACGTTTTAATTAACCCGGGAGCAGCGCAGCACGTACAAAACCCACGCATATTTCCCTCCGACTACGGTTCAGCATCCGCAGGAGCATACACACGAGCGAAAACGTTACTTCTTTAGCTCGATGGTTACCATCCAACCGCCTCCAGCTACTGTAACCCCGTACTCTCGAATCACTGCTCACCCCCCCCCCCCCCCCCCCCTCCACCCTCTGACATTTAAACTTCGACTAACCACGCACGCACGCGGCGTTTTCGCCAACCGGAAACAACTCTGGACTCGCGAGATTCCGGGATACAAGAATAACAAAGGATTTTTTTTTGTTAACTCAAACGTTACTTTTCCCTACGGAAAGTCATTTTTTGCGTGAGTAATAAAACTGATTTTTTTTTACATACATCAATTTGCAATAAACGCTAACTTGAGCTTTTATGAACTATAGAAAACCGATAAATGTTTTGCATCGTTCGAATTATCAGATTCAGGTGAACAAAATGACAAAATCGAGACTTGTGCAATTATTTGCTAAATATTGTAATCGTATGGTCTGCTGTACGGATCAGAAATATTGGCTTCGAGCATTTCGTGTTTCAGTGTTTTACCTATGTAAGCAACCCGGAAAGTTTCATCGGCAATTTCCGATTGGGTCGTTTCATGGCTCCTATTTTATGGGGGGTGGGGAGCGGCCGGGGGGATGTTCGTCGTCAGAGCTGTGTACGATGTGCCAGCATCGATCGTTAAAGTTATATATTCTATGCCCGAGGTGGATCAGCTCATTTTGCGTAGCACTTTGTGCATACCGCTGACTTTTCATCGTCGTCGTGACCGCACCTTGCTTGCCACCCCCGTTACCGGAAGGTCGTGGCCTCGTTGATCCGGCACCGTTAAACGAAAATGAGGCTTAATGGGAAGAAAAGGAGAGGAAAGAGGACACGACTGAGACGACATCGTTCCTTCATTTCCGTTTGGACAGAGAGGGTGATAAGTGCAGCGCGGAAGGTAAGAGACATAGAAAAGGGGTTGGGTCGCGTTCTATCCGCTCGTACGTGCGCGATATAACGAGCGAGAACTTCAGCCACGACACTCCGCAGCCACACTTCTCTAAATGAAGTGACACACGCGACGGCAAAAGCAAAGCCAACGAATGCGCCTTCGACACGGTTTGCGCAACGCTCGCGGGAGGGTGAAGTCGTGTGCAGCGGAGTCTTCGGGTCCGCCCAACGATTTGCCTTTCGACCCGACAAAATTCAGGACTTGAGTTCCACCTGGTCTCTGATGGCTTCCTGGCACGGGACATTGTTTCCGAGTAAACGCTTCAAGGGGTGGGTCCGATAAACCCTCTCGCTTTCGCTCGCAGATATCACTACCCTGTCAGAGTTTGCCCTCTGTACGACTGTAGTTAGTACGATACGTACAAAGTCGAGTTTCGCGATCGATGTTTCCTTATTGCTGGAATGAAGTACGAAAAAGACTTTCGACGTGCTCTTTGTTCTCATATTTGCAAGTTGCTTTTAAGAAGTCGTTAAAAAACACGTTCGCCGAAAAGGCACTGATTTGGGGAAGAATCGTTTGCTGCTTAAACGCCGTCGATTTCTGGTCTAAACTAAGCGCTGATCACTGTGCAGGTTTTTCTTCGGAGATTAAAGTTTCACTTTGGGTTTAAGCTAAAAATTCGTTGTCCATGTCGGTGCTGTTCGAGGATAACATTGAATGCTTTGGCAGTAGGTAACGTTAAGTCCGAATGAAATTTGATATTTTCCCGATTTTTTTTTTTTTTTTTGGTATTATTAATTGTGTACAATGGACTCTCGATATTATTATTTCCCATTGCCGAATTGTCGGATCTCACGAAACAGGGTAGTTCTTAGATTTATTTCGTTGATTGTATAAGAACCTTCGTGACACGAAACCGCAGACGCGACGTTACCGGTACGTCTCTCCGGGTCGGTCGTTACAGCCGAGTTGGCGAAAGGACCCTTAATAAATCGAGAGAGGTCTCCAGAGCGGAAACCTCCTTCCGCCATTCCCCTTCGCGAGAGCTACGATGGTATATAGGGGATCGCGTTTAACGCGCAATGATGGGAATTTCACGTGCCAGAAGCTCGTGATACCCGCGAAGGAGTGTTCGACGTCGAGGAAACGTTAATGCTGTCCACGCGAGGAGCTTCACCGAAGCTTCCTCTCATCATCGATGAATCGATATTTTAGGGAGTGTTCGAGTCGCGAGCGACGAGACAATATAATAATCAACGCGTCAAGCCCATCGAATTAGGCCATTTGCGATTAAACCTGCACCCAAATTTGTCTGTTCGTCGTAAAAAAAAAAAAAAAAAAAAAAATCGAGTTTCACCTGTACCACAGCCCAAGGCCATTAAAACCAAACCTTTCCCGTTCTCAAAGATGGAAAAAATTTGCGATGACTCCAAGATGCATCGGATAGCTAAACATTGCTCGGGGGCGGCGTTCGTAGTCGCGCGCGATATCTCGACGTACGCGTCGGTTTCTCCGGCGCTCGAAGAGTGAGTTACGAAGGCCGCGAAGCCGTGGGGCACTCCGGGGCACATCCGTGAGTGAATGTGTTTACACGTCGTCTCGGGTTGGGTTTGTATATTACGAACTTCGAGTCAGATCTCGCAAGCACACATACGAACGCGTGTGAACGCGAGAAGAACTAAAGCATATATAAAAGAGAATCTGAGAGGGAGGACGGCAAGAAGTAACCCACCCTCTCCCGCGCGTTATTTCTTTTTCGGCTCGTCGACGTCCGCACGCGGCAAAACTCCGCAGCAGCCTCTGCGACGGGGCGAAGGAAGAAAGAAAGTGAAAAAGTTAGACGGACGAGAGATGTAACACGAGTGAAAGAGAAGAGAAGGAGGATGCGAGGGAGAGGATGAGAAAGGAAAGATAGAACGAGAGCTCGCCTCGATGCATGATATATCGGCTCGTAAAAAAATTCACGGGAATAAAATATCTCCGCAGGATCTTGGGTCGAAGGTCGCGGTCGCCGAAAGGGAGCCCGCAGCTTCGAGAATAAGAAACGAAGGAGAAGAAAAGACTTATTCGCGTATGTACGTAACAGCGAGAGCAACGAGATGCAGTCCTGTCGTGAGATGAGTGTACGAATGTGAGACGAGGACACGAGAAGTCCGCGGGCTGCTATGCGCGCGCCGTGGAAGAGGTGCGAACATTGTTAACAACTTTCTTTCTTATTTTATTCCATACCAATCTCTTGGTAGGAGAAAATGCTTCAGATAAACTGCAGCAAAACGCTCTTCAACAATGTTCACACGATTTAAAGTAGGTGACGAAAAATCGTATACCCTGAAAGCTTCTAATACAACCAAAATCGCTGAATTCAGGTACAACTAAATTAATAATTTAGTTACCTTTTATTTTTTGCATAATTCTCGAAAAAATTTGAATGTAAATTAACAATTTTGATTTTTTGAAAAAATATTGAAAAAATTGTATGTTTCTTCGTCGCGAAAGAAATATTTTTCCACGTTTTGAGAAGTAGTTTTTTTAGCGAACAAGCTGCGCAAGCATTGTGAATACCGCCGTTACTCATCGTGACGTACGAATATGTCTGCGATATACGATCTATGCAGAAAATGCAATGAAGCAGTAGCGCATAAAGAAAGAAAACGTTGAAACATTGCCCCGGGATAAAAAAAAACAGAAGACGATGCTCCTCTTCTTGCTTTCCTTCCCTTCTTCGTCCTCTATACCTATCGTAGCCTCTCTATTTATTCAACACGAGTGCTTCCGGATATTCGAGGCACGTAGACTCGGAGGTCCAGAAGCAGCAAAGAGTCCAAGCTATATACTACGCAGACTATGGTATACATAGTCAGAGGTGGATGTTCTTTCGTACAGGGTGGTGCGGTGAACCAGAGAGGGTGCAGGTCATTTCGGAATCGAACCCTTCGCGTACGAGTCCTTCGAGGAAATGAAAACGTTTTTTAACCTTTCGCCAAAAACTTCCCGAAAAATGAGAATTCGTTCTTTTAAACATCAAAGTCTTATCTCGAAAAACCTTTGACATAAAGATTTAATCCTCTCCGGCAAAAAATGGCCTAAGCTCAATTTTCCAAAATGGCGACTAGAAACGGTAAAGCATAAAAATTGGTAGCATTTTTTTTTACTAGGGATGCCGATGACTTTTGCTAAAACAGGATTTGTTACTTGATTCTTCTTCTCCTCTTTGAAGAACGGTGGGGAGATTTTACGTAACGTCGAAGTTATGTAGATGAAAGGACGATGAAAAGAGTATGTCGATGAAACGTTGGTGGCTGAAGAGGGATCGGAGCATTGCCGTTGCTTGCTGGTAGCGCGCAGAAGGGGGTAGAGGGTGAGAGTGAGGACGAGGAGGATGCTGGTGCTCATGGTTCTGCTGGTGCTCGTAGTGCTGCCTCCTGCACACTCTGGCCCCGGGGGCGGCGTATTGATCCAGAGGCGGCGGCGGTCATCCGGCCGCTAATTAAATGCCAATCGCCGACCCTCCTCGTCGTTCTCTCCCTTCCTCTGTACTACCTCTCTGCTTCGCTACTCTTCCTCCCCCACTCAACCCTCTCAAACCTCCTCCCCCCATTCGTCGTATACTCAATTCAACCCTCTGCTGCTACTTGCCGCCAACATTCTACAAACCGTCCTCTATAACACTGCAGAGTGAGATCCGAAGAGGTAGTCAAAGATTTTTGTCGGCAGAGAATTTTATCATAGCAAATTTTGCAAGTAAAGCATTGGCACAAAAGTTCGAGATAGAAAACGACCAAATTCGATTTAAAAAAATTGGAATTATTTTTTACCTTTGTCTTCGTCTGTATTCAGATGCACAAAGGTTTTAAAGCGTTAATGAAATGTATTTTTCCGATTTTGGCTATGTATCGTGCGCATAAGCAGGACAAAGGGTTGGAGAAATGCAACGGACGAAAGGAAGGGGTGACGTATGGTTGATGTTTATAAATACGTAGACATAAGCTACAGTATTACGAGAACGAGATCGCAGGGAATTATGTGGATTCAGCTAAGGATCATCCCTGTTTTGATCCTGATGAAGGCTCTGCCGTTTCGAGGTTATACACAGTCCAACTCAATGTGGAGTGCGAGAGAAATAGCTGAAAGCTGTCGAAAAGTGATCGGTCCTCTGAGTGGTAAACCCCTTAAACGCCGGACCGAAAGGGCGAAGAAAGGCCGGTTGATTAACTTCCCATGGGAGTCCAGTTTTGGAAGAGACTAGTATACGCACCAAGTACACCAGCAGCTGATCCCTCACGGCTATCTCGTAGATTCTTTTAGCTCTTTTCTCTCGAAACCCACGAGATCTACCGAACTCTTCTATCGAACGTGACTGGTTTACCTCGACAGTATTTCCTCACACATTTTTCCTATACACACACGTAACCGCAGAGGGTTGGAATTTCTCTTATCTATCGGAGTTTCTAAGCTCTGCCAAGAGATCCCGTCATCCATTGATTTCGTATCCCTCTCTACAGGAGGTACGCTATCATTTATTTATTTCTCGACGTTGAACCGCCATTGGCGAACGGCCATCTAAAACAGATCTCTCTTTTTCGCTTTACCGTCCTTCATTCCCACAGCGGTGTTGTTAATTGGCGCGGAAATAATTAAGAAGCAGGCTGTAGCAGTGTATACCTCTATCCCCACGAGAAAGGGATGCAAATGGAAGGGCCAAAGAGCAACCCCCCCTCTCCGTTTGCTTGCGTCCACCCCCTTCGCTTGGACTAACGAGCAAGAGAAGAGAGCTGCTCCTGGCTGCGGCGCTTGGCTCTCTTTCTCGATCCAGGAGATGGCAGACTCGTGATTAATAACGAGTGCTCGAGGATATCGCTCTGATGCCCGCGTCGAGTGGACGTCAGCGAGTTTTCGACGACCCGGATAGGTCGCCATTGAGAGAAAGCATCTTTGCCAAATGAAAATTTACATAATTTTTTTAAAACGATTTAATGCTTTTTTTTAACAGTGATATTATAATTATTATGATAAAAGTGGGAACGCGGAAAGGAACAGAGTGTACAAGCGAAAAGGTACGCCATTGTTCCTTCTACTCGGTAGCTAACGCTGCCTTTTATTTTCTCATTTGAGAGAGGGGTTGGCCGAGTGTGGATGGACGAACGGGTAACCCACGACCCTCTCTCCGCGAGACCGTGGCACCAACGTCTGTCGCCGATAAAAAGGGTTGAGCGTTCGTCCCCGTCGGCAACGATCGACCGGACGATGAGTTAGTCGTACAAAGAGCGAATTGGCCGGGGAAACGAGCAAATGAGAGTGGAAAAGAAAGAGAAAAACATAGATGTGTGTATACATATACATATAGATGGCTAAAGAGTAGAGTGTGTATCTATAAAAAAGAACTTCCCACTAACGCTTCGCACTTCGTGCCGTTTAAAGACCTATTGTCCACGAGCCGGAACTCTACCGCTTTAGCTTAATTGTTCTTTCACCACGGTGTCATCATCCCCCTACTCGAGAAAAGCTTCGAAAGATAAATATTACGCCATTTTATTCACACTAAGAAAAGTAATTTGTTATTTAATAATTATCAGAATTTGATTCGATTGATTTCATTGGGTAGAATTTTGTTGTTCACCCTTAAGTATCGGAGTTTATCAAAATATTATTTTCGTCATAAAAATCGCGCAGAATGTAACTTATCATAAAAATCTCATCGGTTATTATAAAGACTCCGAAAACTTCTTGGAATTAATAAATTTTCGAAAAATTTTTTGTGGCAAAAAATGGACTTCGTAGAGTCATTACGCATAATTTAAGACGCGTTTCCAGATTCAAAGTAGCATCTGACCCTTCGGGCAATTCCACGGAGTTTCTAGCATCCCCGGGCGGTAGTGCATACATATCTTCCTATCCTAGAAAATAGTTAATGGGCGATAGACGGCAGTTACGACGTTACGTAAGATGCAGATCAACGCGGGCCTCGCCGACAGGAAACCTGAACGGACGCGATGTTCCAACTCCGAATCTTCATAAATATATCCGCGATCGATCGAACGGAATCGCCCTTCGGCTCGTGGATAGCGCAGCGCCGAGAGAAGTTGCGCGTCGGGCGTTCTCCTCTACTCCTCGGCGAGGAGCATCGAGGTCAGGATCGAGATTCCAGGTTCTCGCGAGCGAACACTCGCGCCAAGCAGCAGCAGCAGCAGCAACACGCAATCCGCGAGTCTCTCTCGTCCTACCCGCGAGTTCGTGATCGATACACGAAGATCACCAACGCGCGAGAGCAAACCTTCGCCGAGCGAAGTCGCATGTACCGAGAGAGATTCAAGCCGAAGATCGGCGGAAGCGTTTAACCGCCGAGTGTTGCACCTTCGCACTTGAACTTCACTGTTCGGTTCGTATTATTCGTATCGCACGCTCACCTGTTTCTGGTTATACGATTGTTTAACAGCCTCGAGTTACATACGATGAAAGCTGTGCATGAAAAACTTTGTACCTGAAGAGCCTAAAGGGGTGTAGAGTTGTACAGATAGTTTACAATTCGATTGCATATTTATTTGCCTTTCTATGCTGGTTATACATCTCGATTAATTATAGCTGTTGAGCTCTATATTCGAAACTTTTATAAATAGCAGCAAAAGGGTTAAATAACTCTAAGTGTTCCAATGAATAATATTCCCGGAAGTCACATCTTTCAGGACGACTGTCGTTATTATAGTATCGTTTCCACTTTTTCGTAAATAAATAACATTACATTTTGGAGGTTATTTGTGAAGACGTATTAAGCAGTATAAAAATATACGGTGTCTAAGAATTTAATCGTCCACCAGGCACGTGTGTGGTCTTTTAAGGTTAATTAACTTCACTGGCGTTCCGATATTTATAGCCTAAGATTACTTCACCGTAAAGAGTTTATGCAACAAAGTGTTACACGTTAAGCCTGAAAGACTTCCTACAATATCTCAAAGAGAGGGTTTTTGCTCTCCATAATAATTTGATTATACATTCAACGTCCCTAAAGGGTCACTACATAGTTGTTTTGCTATGGAATTTTCTCGTTGATTTTTTTTTACTTCATTTAATTTTTTTTTATTATTTTCTTCGCCACGATTACCGTCCCTCCGTTCTCGGAAGTTCCGGCGCGCGGACATCCGCTTCCTTCTTCTTTCGATGAACGACGGTAGAGACGCCGAGCCGACCGTATAACACGGGCGCACACCGTTGAGCCCCCGCGCTCGATCGATCTGCACCGCGACGGGAAAGCTCTTTCGCGCAATTACCCGTCCCGCTTCTTGCGTCCGTACACCCCGCTGAATATGTATATCGAGGGAGTGAGAGACGAAGTTGAATGAGCGAGAGAAGCGAAGTGCATTGGCCTTGGAAGCCCGCCAATAGATTAATAGCCCCGGAGTGATGCTCGAAGTTTTCGGATCGCTCTCATCCTCTTCAACCCTCGAATACCTCTCATCGGGGGCTTCATATGCATCGAGAGAAACGGGAGCGAGAAAAGGAACGAAACGAATGAAGGAGCGAGATAGTCACGAGAGATCGCATTACGGGAAATGACGACGGTAAAAATCACTATGGGTGACTCTCTGCACGAATAAGAGCGGCCGGAGTGTGGACAGGGGATGATTCGGATGATCCGGAGTCTCGAGATCGCATAATCACTCTTTCTTTTTTCTCGGCACTCAGATTCCCCCTTTTTTCTCGATCCGAACTCGTGGCTTCTCAGTGAGTTATCAAGTTTCATAAAAACAGCATCGAAGGAATCTTACGAAGGCCTTTTCTGTTGAGCCATAAATTCGCACCGGAGTGTCTCATTTTTCGAAACGATAGAAATTATTAGCCCTTCTCTTGACTCTGGGAAATTTTTTTTCGGTATGTCCACTGTATCATACATCTTAATCCCTGTACACCCACTGCCACCGAATCGACATATTTTATTTTTTAAATAGTTCAATAAAATGTAACGAAATTAATTCGAAATCGTTATAGGAATACATTTTTTTTCGGAAGTTTTTTCTAATTTCTTGAACCACTTTTCTACAGCAATAAGTTGTTTCTTACACAAAAAAGCCTTTAAATATCATGAAAAGGCATAAAAGAGTTGAAAAAAAAAAAATTGATCCATTTACCCGGCGTGACTATACCTAAAAAAATACATATTTCTCAATCGTCTTCGAAGTTAGGGACTCGCCGAGAATCGTCGCATTTTACATCAGACGTCAAAACATTTGTGAAAAATGAGAACGAATGTGACATCGTCTTTACGAGCAGCGAGCCAATGCGAATGATCAATTCACCCTCTGGAGACACGATGCGGTAAGGCTACCGTGGTGCGTCGACTGTATGGCACGTCAGACTGTTTGTCTCGCATTGTTAAAAGTCCATAATAGATTATGCATTAAACGCGAAGGCAGAACGAAGAGATATCGGGCCAACAATGGATCGCTAGACTACAATACATCGACAACTGTATACAGATACACGGAATTTCATCCCTTGGGGTCGAACTCTCTGCTTTGGGCACAGGTCTTCAGTCATTCATTTCCAAATCGACGCGTGTCCATTGCAGCCGCGGATTATATTAGGATTATCCGCTTCCTACGTATGATGGATTCATATGTATCTGACTACAATTTTGCGCGATTGTAGTCATACAGAATCTCGCAAAGTCGCAAAATTTTCGATTCTACTACGTTGAGACCTGAATTCGTTTGCTAGGTTTTGATTTTTTATCGATACAAGATTCGTCGAGGGGACGAAGGAAGGAAGACTCCAATTTCATTGCTGATCGCAGCGCGCAAATCGCGACTGCATCGTCGAAAAACGTTCCTCAGGAAGGCGACCGCGAAGAAGATACCTTCGCGATTACCGAGTGTGCGGCATCGTCTCGTGAACGTTATTCGAGAGCTGCGCAATAATAATTCATGTAATCTGGCACAGGCTCTCCGGTAAAGCCGTTTGACCTCTCGTCCCTTGGAATAATGTTCTAACCCTAGAATTACCGAAAATCCGTTTCAACAGACGAAGCAGATATAGAGAAGACGAAGAGGGGAAGGAGAGGGGGGGGGGGGTGAATATCTCGTGAGGCCAACACGAATTACGTGTATTACACCGAAAGGGGACGACGAGGAATCTCTTGCTTGAGAGGACGTGACTATCTCTCCCCCGTTCGAGCTTTCATGTGTGACCCGAACGTGTAATTTCACTATTACCGGCTAATCTGTTGACATTAGACCGAAGAACTTTGAATGCTCTCGAAGGCCCCCCTTATTTTATTTTTTTATCGTATCGTTGAGATTTCACGTAGCGCCGGGAACGATTCTCATCTCTTCGCCACAGTGGCCATTATGTTAAACAGTCCAAACTATATTCTAAACGTTTTGAAAACGACCACCGCCATTATTCTAATTGTGTCTCTTCGCGAAACGTGAAAACAAATGAGTGGCCATCTCTTCTGCACAAGTGTGTGTCCCCCTTACGCCGAAATTCAAGCTGAAACTTAGGTCTAAATTATTCCCAAAAACTACTACCTGCATATTTCTTTGTTACGCTTTCTCCCTGTGTCCCTCGAACCGTCTGGTCCGTTCCGTTGCATATTATAAAAATGTGCCTCGGGCAACAATTTTCAAGGAGCGATGTGTTCGTAATGTATTCCGTCTGCGTGCTTGCGGAAACTTTGGCAAACGTATCAATAACAACCTCGAACATGTCCATTCTCCATTGACGAGAGATAATAATGACCCCAACTCCAGATGGGCATCTCATTGTCGCGTTCGTTACATCACAATTGTGTCACACCTATCCAGTTCTGAACCTTGTGTACCTAAGTCGAAGTATCTGTACATTGTTGATTGCCAACACGCAAATGTCACAATCGACTCGATAGATGATAGTCGGACGGTTGACGCGACCTTCTCGCAATTAAAATCGTTTGAGGCCGAACGAAAGGCTAAAGGAAAGAGCGTAATTTCATTGGTAAGAAACGACAAACATCCTTCGTGTGTCCGTGATGGCCCTGTCACCCCGACACACAATACTTTCAAGGCGACAGTTCGCGTTGTCACTTAATGTCAATGACGCTTCGTGAATAGCGATCTAACTACGATCCATTTGGGTGCTCGATCACGGCGAATCGTGACCTCACGCGAGTCTCTGGGTGTCTCACCTCTACAATTCAGGAGAGACACGAGCAGAAGCTGCGCTAATGTTAATATCATATATAATGTAATATGACTGTGAAAGATTTCGACACAGCGAATGATGACTAGTCAAGCTATATGAGGCCAACAGTCCGATGACGCTGTCTGTGTTGCTCTTGAGAAAGAAAAGAAATACGTATACGATGGCAGTAATAATAATTGATGGGTCGGTCCTCGACGAGGAGACCTCGAATGTATCTCCAAAGACCTTT
Organism: Cryptus viduatorius; assembly: GCA_964006125.1. Classification (NCBI taxonomy): domain Eukaryota; kingdom Metazoa; phylum Arthropoda; class Insecta; order Hymenoptera; family Ichneumonidae; genus Cryptus; species Cryptus viduatorius. The sequence continues at coordinate 8,389,685 of OZ023222.1, read as the reverse complement.
ACGACACACGCATACATCGTACACGAGTGTAGTTGAGAAAAATCGGTTAAATAAATTCCATCAAAATCGTGTCTCATCATTTTTTTTTTTTTCGACGGTTCACGATGACACGTCTAAGCAGTTGAACGAGTATGAGACACCCGAAGAACCGGCAGCAGTTACGATGCAACCTGCGAGACTCCGCGGCGCAGAGTCGTGAGCGTGGAAAAAAAATGTTGAAAATAAAAAGAAGAAAAGACATAGCGCTGCCGGTGCCGATGGTATAGTCCGGAGAAGCTGCGAAGTGGTGTGAACGAGGAGGCGCGAGATGAAACAACAATGCGAGTGCCATCAATGAGGGACCGGCAATGTGGACAACGACGAAGATGACCATCCGCTGGTGTATGGCTCTGGTTCGAGGTGTGCACGTCGTGTTGGCGGCTCGAAGGCACAAATTACAGGCGATTGCTCGGTCCTTCTCGAAACCGCAGCCTCTCCTGTCCCGCGGGGTGACAAGCCTCACCGGACGGATTTCTTCAACGATGCCTTACGCGCGTTGCCCACATTGGCGTAAAAACGACATCAGGGATCTTTCATTAAAAATACCCCCGGAAAAAAAAATGATGTGGACACTCGAGAGTGATAAATTGCCGAGCGTACGATAAATTTACAGGGTCTTTTTTACGCTCATAAATTGATTGAAAGTTCAAAAGATCTGTGTGACGTTTTGTGGGACCACGTGTACGAAATTGAATGAGAATCAACGCCGAAGGTGAATTTTTGTTTGATCGTTTGGAGAAGTCAGCTGCTGCCCACGGGAGCCTACGCCGTTGGCCACGGCATCGAGAATAGACAGAAGAGAAGAGAGTGTGAAGTGTGAAGACGGTTAGGAACTCGTTAGCCCGAATGATAAGTCGGAGCAATTTCACAGCTTGAAGCGCCGACTGACATGGAGACCGGGAAGATCGCGAAGGCTGTTTCCTCTTGTTCTGTGTTCGAACGCTTCAAAGATCCCGGGGGAAAAATCGTCCTCGACTGACTTTCACAATGGTCCCAACTTTGACCTGTCCTGATGCCCCTTTTATCAAGTATTGCAATAGTGCAATAAAGAAAAATGATCGATTCGGGTGAATTTATAGTCGACTTTGCGAATTCCATTTGGAAACGAATGAAACAGTTTCATCCAAAATGGCGATGCGGTCGTCGAGAGTGAGAGATAGAAGGAACGAAGGTACGACAGAGAAATCGGAGTAAAGTACAAATCGTACTCGGGGTATCCAGCAGCAGCAGCAGCAGTTGCCAGGCAACCCGCTAATTAGCCCACCCAGCAGCTCTTTGGAGTGGATACTCGACGCAGTACTTGGTAGCCTCTCTCCCAGTTTCCCTGTCTCTCTCAGTCAGTCTCGCCCCGGCTGCTACGTTCCAACAGGAGCACTGTAAACCAGTGACAACGTACCACCGGACGATCGTTAATAACTGCTCTGTCGTTCATACTGGTCGTTGTCTGCAGAATCCACTGTGTGGACCACAATCGCTATTCTCGAATACAACTGTTCTGAACGCATCGGTCAAATGCATTGATTTCAAATGGTTAATCCGTAATAAACCTTCAAAAATCTATTTCTGAATCTTATTAATGGTGCAACGAAAATGTTGCAAATCGGTTGACACTCTCAGAAGATCATTACGATTGTTTGATATTTTTTCCAATATTTTCAACTTTATTTTTTGGGTTATGTCTTGTTTTTTTTTACACACGACAGACAGTGCTTCAAAGACGTTTCGTTTTGTAAGTGTCAGTGTCAAGTTAAACAAATTTTAAGTATCGGAACATTTTTGCCACATTTTATCTTGCCGTTCGGCGATCGACGTTTTAACCAAATTTGACCGGAACTAAGTCCAAAATAAAAGAATCACGTTAAAGGCAATAAAAAAAAATCCGACAAACCCTTTCGCGAATAAGCTGGTTAGTGATAGCCTGGAGACAGAAAGTTGTTCATCGTAGTCGGTAGTTATCTATACGTGTTTGCGTATAGACAGGTTTGGTAGATCCATCGAGTATCAGGAGCGACGTCTGCACGAGTACAGGTGCCGCTCTCGGCGTCGCTCGTAAAGATGCAAATATTGAAGAGGGCGAAGCGGGATGGACTCGTCAGCGACTGTCAAAGAGTCCGATTGCGAGATGGGTGAGTAAGGATAGCAGAAGCGGCGGCTAGCAGCAGTCAGTTCGAAGTGCGGAGAGAGAGAGAGTGTGTGCACTACATACGAGTGAATGGAATATGCATGCTGAACTGTTAGTGCCCGGCAGCGATCATTCTACGCTCGTGGTGGTTGGGCCTGTGGCTCGCGAACGCGAATATTATGTTGCGGTCGTAAGATAAACAGCGTAAACTCATACACGCAACCCACTAGCGAGCCTCTCATCCTTTCCTTTACCGTACAGAACACACAGACGCGCACACGAATTCGCACCCGAAACGGTATTGGCGAATATAGACTGAAAGGAAGAAGCGTTATATCTTCAGGATCAGGGAAGTCGATTTCGTACGCCGAGTCGGCAATGGCTTCGACCCCGTTCTGTTTGTTCGACAAATACAACCCCTAAACTCACCGATTTCCTCTGTCTAGCAAAGAGTCTCTTCATCCTTTTGAGACCGCGGCAAGAGCTCGAATCTCCTCGAACGTCCGGCAATTCTTTGCTATTCTTTTCCCTAACTGTGCCTCTGGTAATAAAAGCCAGAAGATTCAACTGGTACCGAACATTCGGCCGAGGAGAATAATCTGGGTGCTGTGATTCGCAATTTCTCACTTTTGTCACGATTGGAGAGGTTGAAAAAAAGTTTAAAAAAAATCTGGAACTTGGCACCTTCGACTCGGCGTTAATATGATGTTTCTAGCCAAGATATTTTCAAAGCTCACGGAGACTTCGGGGAGCTGTCTTTATTTAGGGTTTGTAGGATAAACACGAGGGAGGATGCCACGACTGAAATCGGCTGGTCAGTTCGCAGGTTCCAGTTTCGTGTCCCAGGACTGTGTTATATACCTACTTTTACGCGGACGTAGTGCATCTCTAAAGAATAGACGAGAACCTGCAGACTCGAGTCTCGAGTGGACTTAGCGAGCCCATTGGTCGGACACTTCGTGTGGATAAATAAATAAATAAATAGTAGGGCTTCGGGGCGTATATTCTTTTTTTTTTCTACCGAGTCACACCTTTTCGGGTGTAGATGAGGTGTGCTCGCTGGGGTGACGAGAGATCGACTGCAAAACCCGAAGGATATTTCTTCAGGGTAACACAAGCCATGGCGTGCGGGAACGATGCCGATGGGCAGACGATCTCGTAATCCGGGGTCAAGCCAAATTGTTGTTTCAAGAGAGCGTGAAACATGACAGGTGCCCGGCATACCGGTGAGCGAGAGCGCTGCAGGTGTGGAAGCGTTAAATACATTTCGTAAAATATTAATGCCGGAGTCGAGGAAAATTTTATGAGTAATTTTGTTGAAGTTGTGAGCAAATTTTCACGAGTTGCAAATTATACAGCAGCAATGCGATCACGATGTGTGATTGAAATTGAAAGTTTCTCGTCGTTACAATTGCGCAGTCAGAGTTTTGATGGTCGTGGGAAAAAAAAGGACAACTTTTCAGGAGTATGAAACGATCGGAAATACTTGCAGCAAATTATAAAATTCACGAGAATTTCCAGAAACTGTTTTTGTAGGCAAATAAACATTACGAGAAAGTGAAGGATTTCACTTCCTTTTTTTCAGTTAGCGCGCCATATTGGTCACTGGCCAATTCTTAGTTTCATGGGCCGAAATAGCAACTAATTTATAAATAATTAGAATGCATCTAATAAATAAGCCATTAATCGAAATCTCCATTAATTTGTAAATGATTAGTTGATATTTCGATCAGTAAAACTTAAGAAATGCCAAGTAACCAGTGTCGCCGACGGGCGTTGTACCGCATTCTCCTGTATTTCTTTATGTATGCGCCTGAGGCGAAATAAATCCGTCACGCGATGAGAGAAATAACGATTAGAATGTAAAATAGCGTTATGTAAACGATGCGACGGCGATATCGACAAAGTAGCACTTTGATTTATCGCCGTCGTTTAAAACTCATAAAAAAAAAACTTTATCTGAACAGAATAATTATTTTCATTTATAGACTATAGACAACGTGTAAATGTACGTTAATTTCTATTGTTTCTCCCGATTCGCGTTATTATTGCTGCATTACGAATACTTATTAAAAAAAAAACACTCAGAGTTTCGCGATGAATATATACCCACATGTAGAAGACTACGGAGCTAAACAACAACAAAAAAATCAAAAATAATAAAGCGTATTCATTACGGAAAATATATATCAATTAATTGAAATCAGAGTACTTTTACGTGGCAATATGCAATTACAGCTCGTTAATCGAATGGAAAGGGATGCGGAGTTTTTCTTACCGCGGTAATTCTATCGCTGTGTACGTACGTGTGGTATAATTCTAAATGACCCAAAGACCGCAAGATCGTCGTAAATCGCGACTATAGCAGATCGTCTTCGTCGTAGTTGGAAATTGGGTGCAGCGTCGTGGCGTCGGCGTCGTAAATCGACGGATCGGTCTTTCCTTGCCATCAGCAGGAGAAGGCATGAGTATTGGCGTTGCTTCTCTCGCTGCTGGAGAAGATCGAGCTGTGCGTGGCGAACGCGGATGCGCTCGCGTCCTCGGGTAATTGGTATTAAACGACGACGCGGCCCCGTCGATCCGCGATCGCGTGTCTCGTAACGGCCGATAAAATTTCTTTTTTACGATCGAACGAACCCGCGCGCTCTCGGTAGGAGGCTTCTGCCGCTGCTGCTGCTGCTGCTGCTGTTCCATCGGAGACGTCCTCCGTCGTTTCTCTGTGCAACTCGCGGACCACACCGCGCTCAGTCGGAACTGCAGTAGCAGCAGCAGCGTTGCGCTTCTTCTCATCCTCACAGCTCGATCTTCTCATCATCTTGTACCGAGACGAGAGTCGCGCTCGATTGTCGTTCGGCCTCGTCTCGCGCCATCGAGAATTCAATTTGCAGAACGACCGAACCCCGCGTTCGGTCGGTTCTTTCGATCCTGATGATTCCTCTGCTTCTGCTGCCGTACCGTACGCATAGCGCGGCAAACCGATTTACCCATAACATCGTATTATACCAGAGACCACTCGATATCCTTCCCCCAATATAACATTATATTAACGTTCACCTGCGACTTACCGAGAGAAGTAAAACGTTAAATTTTATCTTTAAACCAATTGTGCTCTCGGCCGCGAGCTGACGTGCGCGTCAATATTAATTGCTTGTTTACCCACTCGCGTATACCGCGCCTTCGTCTCTGTCTATTCGACATTATTATAAATATATATTTTTTAATCGTCAACCATCCGATAATTATATTTGCTTGTGCACATAATAACATCAATGTTGAGGGATAAAAAAGTTAATACGAAATTATAATAATTATCAAAAATTGTGACCAATCTTTATTGAGATCGAGACTATTTAGCGAGAGTCGCGTTTTTTTTTTTGTTATTCATCATTCGTTTGGCTCGACTTATCGTAAGACCTGATCGGAGGGATTGCCTGACTGGAATAAATAATCGGATGTTGATCTGATGCGAGAATGAATTAATCGCGTGCAAATTTTATACTTGGATTACACGACTGCGAGCTGTCACGATATTGTTTCGCGAATGTCGGGGATAATTCAATTTGCTGATCGAATAAAGAGTTTTTTTTTCTTTTTTTTTTTTTTTTTTTTTTTTCGTTGTAACACAACGTGTGGTCAGCTGTGCATTGCGGTTATCGATTGGGTCGCATTATGCAGAAGCAGTGAGTGACTCGTAAAATTCTGTTCGGCTAATTGTACGGGACATTGGGTGAGAAAAGCTCGGTGTGCGGTTGCAGCGTGAATGATACTCGAATGCGTAGGTATTACCGGCCGTACATGAAGCGTCTCCTTACCTTCACATCGCAGTTCTTTCCATATTATATCTTTACACTTATATGCATAAGTTTATAATGTATACGGCGCATAAGGATAGCGGCAAATGTGCGATCGAACGGCGGCAACTGCAACGCAAGACCTGCGGACCCAACCCGACGTTTCTCGCGTCTGCAGGCGTCGACAGGCAATTAATATAAGTACTACACATGTATACGGGCATAAGGACGACGACGAAGACGAGTAAGAGGATAGCGAGACGGCGACGAGAGCGCATAATCGTTGAGTACGATCGCTGCGACCGCGGAGCAACGACGATCGCGCGAATCGGCGCCGAGCAACATCTCTGCGCATACTTAAAAATATATATATATCCGACGATCTCGTGACTCCGCTATCTCGTTACGTAATTCGTATTGCTCACTTATTACAATTAGGATTTTCATATCTCAGACTTTTACCGAGACCTATTTCATTCGGATTGTCGGCACAAATTACGACGCGGAATCGAGATTGCCATTGCCTGCAATTCGAGGTTCTTAACCTTATGTTGATGATGTCTTTTTAACGATCGTTTGCCAAGTCTATCATATTTTAAGTGGATTAAAGTTATGAGATTCCAGAAATTACGAAAAAAAAAAAATTACAATTAATTTTGGGTCAAAAGCCATTTAAACAGATTAAAGTATTGAAAAGAAATGTTACATGAAAAAAAAAATCATGAGTCATAAAAATAAGAAATTGGAAGAAATTTGCCTATATTTTATTTAAAACATTTTTAAATGTAATATTCGTAAAAAATAAACAAAAATTCAAAAGGTATTATACAAGTATGCAAAAGTGTGAGTGTATTACCGGAAATTTTTGGTTTTGGAATAAAGGTACCCATCTTAATGATTGTACCGTATTTACGTCGAGCTTATTATTATTAATTCGTCGTTATTTCTGCTCCGCTCTTGCCGTGACATCGTGCATTTATGACGCTCCAGTTTTCAAGCTATAAAATCGACAAGCTGCAAATTTTTTGTTAACGAAGCTTCGTTGACGACGTCGATTGGATTTTACGATGCAGCGACAGCTTTCTCCGAGACCCTTCCGACATGCAGTCGAGACATGAACACGCGGTCTCTCATATTTCTCCTTGCGGTTCCGCGAGGTTAAGATAAATACGTTTCGAAGCTACGAATGTTTCCAACCCCGAAGTCTCGAGGGTGAGCGCGTTATCGACAAGACGTCGCGAGAGGTATGCAGCAGTGCTACGCTTGCACGTGATATGCACTGTACGTGACGCATCGGCCCCACGAAATCGCGAGCGAAGAATACCCCGCGCAAGCGAATGCAATACTACTATCATGACGGACAGCTGACTTCTCCCACACGGTCCGCGAGTCCAACGCGCCCACAGCTAAACAAAAGTATACCTCGGCGCGGATAAAGCGATACTGAGTTGCCGGGGGTTCGCGTGTCCCGATATTCCGGAACACACGTGTTATGCATGTTAATACACAATAAGAAAATTAACGAAACGGTGAATAAAACAAAAAACGTACCCGAATGCGAGTGTAAACGGGAGTGTAAAGCGTGCAGCGAATGCATATTTCGAAAAAGTAGAATGCACGGAAGAACGCTAATGCTGTCGAAACATTCGTTGCACTTGTATATTACAGGAAAATACGAGATTATTCGTTGCATTTTACGTGTTATTAATCTTTTTGGAGCGAAGCATTATATACTCTCGTATCTCGATAAATTACTATATCTTCCATATGGCTGCATGAAACATTTCCAAATTTCTACGATGTATTCATAGTTATTGCGGCTATGTCGCGAATTTAAAAGAAAAGTTTGAATCCCACGTAATATTTTATTTCATATTTTTAAATGAATATTGCTGAAGGTTAAAAAGCGGAATTTGGAAAAATTTGCGATAAAAAAAATGTACTATTTTCGTCATTCATCTCAAACTTCGCAATCACTTAAAAGTGTATTATAAAACATTTTCGAAAAATTCGAAACCTTAGTAGAAACTTTAAACTTTAAGGTCGGATATTTGATTTTTTTTCCTGTAACAATTAGTCTCTGTACTTTACGAGATAATAGGCAAAGCTGTTTCGGCAAAGTAGAAAGGAAACACCGAACAATTTTCGACTCAGCACCTAAATCGATTCTGTCCACTTGTTTGTTCCCGCAGACCTGAGAGCAAGTGCAGCGGGAGTGATCACACTCGGCGGAAGTCCCCGGTGGACAAACAGTTTTGTTTAGCGGGCAGCGCTACCGGGGACAAGGCAAACAGCGGTGTTCTGTACGAAAAAACGACGATACAATGCCCTCCGACAATCCTCTTCTCTTCCTTTATCTGATTTCCACTAAACATTTTTGGGGGAAAAAGCGGTGACCGAAAAAGAGCCGAGAAGTCAAAGGGAAGGAGGGGGAATATTGAGATTGGAGAACCGGCATGGCAAAGCCCAGGAGCTCGAGGACGCGTGTTAACGTTCACCAAAGTGCTAATTGCTATGCCGAGAGTCGGTGGCCCTTCCATGCTTCCGCACGACGATTCGGTGGACGACCGAGCTAAATACTTGAGTAAATAGGATGCGTAGCTTCGAGACTGAACCACGTATATATTCCGAGGCCACAAAAAAAAACGAGTTCAAAGAAAAAAAAAGCGACGCATCCTGCGCTCGCAGCAAGAATCCCGACCGCAACGATCCTTCAATTCGGCACCGCATACCGATATCCCGATGAAAATTTACTTTCCAGACTGACTCTCCTGTTTTTATTGGAAACAACCCGTGGGAGACCCGCTGGGATAATGACGACGATGAGAATTAATCGAAACTGTCCAAGTCGAAGAGGAACGAAAGAAAAATAATTTGTTTCGCAGACTAAATATGAATATTCATAATCGAACGGTGACCTTCGAACGATCGTTTCGCGAAAACATGCACCCCATTCGCCCGATATACTCAGACTTCAATTTCTTCTCTTCTCGCATAATAATTCGTCTCGAAGTTGAGCTTCGGGTCCATCAATCTTATACACGTTTCGAAAGACTTTTTCTGCACTTTTTTCTTTTTGTTTCTCCGCACATCTTTCTCCTTTCTCTCGTTGACGCGATGACGAGGTGGCGAAAAAAAAAACGTGGCGAGTTCGCTAAATGGACACGCATGTTACACGAAAAGGCGCGTTGATGCGTAAAAGAGAAGTGCGAAAAGATGAAATAGAGTGAGAAGAAATGAAGAATATGGGGATGAGAAAAAGAAAAAGGACGAGGTGGCCACTGAGAAGAACAGGACGCAAAACGTATGACGGTCGATGCCGATGTGGTAATTATCCTTCGCAAGATCACGAAGCCCGTTCCGGAGAAGCCGAACCCGACTGACCACCGACGACCGGACGATCCTCTACTCCGTCGACTTACCCAACCTGACCAGGTGCCTCGAGTACACCTAATTACGAACGAGAACACTAAACTGCAATTAACAAGCCGCGCTCTGTGCGCGCAGCAGAGAAACGCAGCCATCTTGGGATCGAATACTTTCTGAGGTCAACTCTCGTTACAAGACTCTCGAGATTTTTTTCTTGCCATTTCTTCGTTTCTTAATTGCTTTCCGAGCTAAAGACAGACCCCTGCAAATGATCTTTCATACGTTTTTAGAGGGTTGTTGAACGAATAGATGACGAGATATATATAGGTGAAGCCAACGGCGGGGGATATATTTCTATATAAAAATTATCGAATTTGTATTATTCGATCTTTTAAAATTAGACATTTGGCCATTTTAATAAACGATCTTTAAAATTCCGTCGAAATCCTTTGCGACAGTAACAGTAAAAAAATTATTAAATTCATACGACGTCGTCAAAGAAGTAAAACAAATTTATGTAAATTACCTTTTTTTTTGTTAATTTTTTTTTTCTCTGCCCTTTCTTCTGAAATCATAGCTTTTGCATCGCTCTACAAAGAGTGGCCAATATGTTTGAAAGTGTTTAAATGAATAATTAAACAGATCATTAAAACAGATAATTTCATAAATATGCCAATCAATTTTTTCCCTCTTACTTATTCGATATCAAGTAAATAAAATTGACCACTGTATTTTTTTCTCGTACTCAATCAATATTCTCACAAATCAAATTTCTATCGTGAAAAGTTCACATTACACGGAGCCGATAACTTCGACAAACGGCAACGATAATTCAGTTACATTCGCCACGCTTTTGTATTACACCTATCAGAGTTCGATATATTTAGCGAGTATAACACCTATCATATGAATTGAATGAGACTATAGAGAGTGGGAAAGAATGTTAAACGAATGAGGTCGAGATTTTTATATCATATCTCATCGACGCGGGTCTCTCTCTGTGTATGTATGTGTGTGTCTGACTGGGTGGCTCGCGTCTCATTTCCCACGCGACCAACATCGCCGTGGCAATCGGAATCGCGTCGAGAGATACGATCATTGCACCGTCGCAGCGAAGTGTGTACTGAGCTTGGCGCGTATACACACACCTATATATCACATGGATACATCACACAATACGCGATGTTGCGTAAGGTGTGCGCGAGGTATAGTAGGCGTACAGTGCAGCCGCCGGTTATCTTTCTTTTTTCTTCATCATCTCCCCCCTTCTCTGTTTCACTCGAAACAGATACTCGATACTATTAGATACATTCAATAAGTATCGTGCGCCTAAGCAGCTCGAAGAAGAAGCCAAAGGTGCATTACACGTTGAAACTGATGAGATTGAAGGGAACGAAGGGGAAGAAAAATAAAACTACGACAAAAGTGTGAGGGAGGGAAAGGGGGAGGGGGCTTAAGGTATACGAGTTATATCTCACGGCGAGATTTCTCTCTCGATTCGAACGCTAGTGAGATCGCTCGGGTTCGCGCTTTCAAAGGTCTTTCACGGTTCCGTAATTTCGTTCTAACGAATGTCCGTTCTAACGAATAGATGAACCACGCCTCCGTTTTGTCTCTATCTTTCTCTCTCTGTAATGCACCTGCAACGCACAAACTCTACCTGCACTCGTGCAACGGAGAGCTCTCGATGGAATAGAGTTCGAGAAACGCTTCGGGGCATTCGTATCTCGAGTCTCTCGTACGTACCGTGGAAGAACTATCGGATCGTGTGCTCGATTCTCACTCGCGAATAATCTCATTGTCTTCATAGATCACACTAAACTTCTCTTTTGATAAATTGCTTTTGCAAATTCAGTAATTTGTTATCGCGATTTTGAACACGGATCGGGAATGAGAAGACAAAAAAAAGCCAAAAAATAATGCGAGAGATGGAGATAAATATTTCGAGGGAAAGAGCAAAAGGGTAGATTTTGTATAACGGGAGGGCCTCGATCACCTTTCTACACAGTCGAAGGCAAGTTTGTTCTTCCCGTCTCGTCTCAGAAGCCTCGATCGGCTCGTCGAGAGGCTGTGCTCCTTCAGAAGTGCAAATATTTCGATACCCCAATAAAAGTTCGCAAACTGATCCCTTCCTTCGCGTTCGGGGGGTTGCGAGAACAGAGTTGAGCCCTCGATACGATCTCTCTCTCCATCGAGTATCGTTCGATGGAAATCCTTTTAAATTTCTCGAACGTTTGAGTGGAGTGAAGTAGGTTCGTGAAAACGAGAACGATGTCGAGGGATCCCAAGAGGATGAAGCAAAGAGAAAATATATATCGACAGCCGTGTCGCCGTTTGGGAATGAGGAATGTTATTATGTCCTTAAAGTTCCTTTTTTTTATATTTCCTTATATATTTTTCCATACCACTGCGTGTCTCGTTCACACGCGTTGCCAGACACGCCGAGAAATATAATCGATAATCGTGATCGCGAGATCGAAGGATTAGAAATCCAATTTGTTCGACTTAGACTCAGAATGATTTGAACGAAAGAGGGTTGGAATTGATAAAAAAAAAAGATATATATATATATATATATTATTAAATCCTAACGGTACGCGAGCGTGCGTTGATTCCGGCGTCGCGGACCGTGTCTCGTTAATCACCGGGTTAACGACGTCGCGTTATTCAGTTTTTAAGTGCACGCGCCGCGGTCTCTTGTCGCAGGGACAGCTATGCAGCAGCAGAAGCAAGAGCCAGGAGCCGCGCCGAAGAGAGAAGGAACACGGTCGAGGGGAAGAGCGAGCGGGCACACGCCATTCCATGTAAATGCCGTGTAATCGGGGACACGAACCGAGCGATAACTTCATTACCTCGACGGCTAATTGCGGGGAAATTAGCGCGGCTAATTGCTCCCCGCGCGCACCCCCCCTCGGAGTACCCGATCGAGATTTAATCGATGCGCGCTGTGCCGCGAGCTGCATGCTTCCGAGCAAATACACACGGAATAGCACTGCTCGCAAGCGCGCATGTATATATATCCTACAGATTCGACTGTTATGCATCGATGTAGGATCGGATAGCAATCAGCGTTTTGCGCACGTGCTATACGCGTTTATCCTAAAATCCAACTAATCACAGACTTCGAATGATTATTACGAATCATTCGGACGAAATCGAAACTCGAACGCGTTAGAACAAAGCGACAATTGCCACGACTGCACTAATTGAGAAAAATTAGATTCGTGAAAAAAAAATTCATCATTATTAGGACAGTTCACAACATCAAAAATTGATTCCGACGTGAAAATCACGAAAATGCAAAAAATATTTTCGGAATATATGATTTTTTTTATAATTAATGTATCGACCATATAAACTGTTTAATTAGTAGGTTTAGCGAAAAAAAAATTCTATTTCAGCATTCGGAGCGAAATTTTTTTCGAAATATTTTTATCTCCGAGGCTATTTTTACGTTTACGTTTAGTTCGACGATCAAAATATTCAACGACTCACTGTTGCTCAATTCTACGAGTCGACGCAATATCACTTGATTAGAGAACAAACATATCACAGTCGACATGCCATGTAGAATTGGTTCTGAGAAGGATATGGAAAGCAAATATCGTCTCGTTCCCTCTAATGCTCGGCAGAGCACACAAATGCCGATGGTAGCCGATGGTCTGTACGTTACTGTACACCGGCTGGGGCTTCCGCCAGTTGTATTCCAGCATCGATGAGTCGGGCAGAGTACGTTGTATACAGTATACGTATACATATATCTATGTATATTCATGTACCTTCGCTATGTGTACTACTACTTGAGCGGTACCAGACCGTTCGTCCGTCGATCCGCGTTCGCTCTCGGCCACCATCACGCTCTCGAGAATGCATCCACGAGTGCATCGAGCACGGGGCTCGGGCACTCGCGCGCGCGCGCGAGAGTACCGACGCGAAGTCACGACCTACTAATGAATGATTATGCTACAATTTGCCCCGGGACGGCAGCTATCGCAATTTATTAAATTACAGTGATTCGTGCAACTGCTGGACGCGCGGCGCATCGACGCGGCATCCGGTAGTCGCAAGGGGTTTGTCCCCTTCGTGCTTTTCATTTCTCGATTTTACTCAGGATTACAACAATACAAGTTTAAATCGTTTATCGTATCATTTTTTAATGCGTTTTATAACGATTTTTTAAATGCGAAATTTTTTTATTTTTTTTTTATTAATGGAAAATAATTGTTTTTACCCGTTAATTTTTTAATACCTCTCCCACCCCGTCTTTGCGTTACTAAAGCGAGTGCGTGCCGAGCTGAGAGAAGCGTAGAACGACGTGTGGGTGCGTGAAACGATAAATCGTATCGTCTGCCAGCGGGCTGCTGCGGTTGTAGCTTCTGCCTGGTAGATCAAAAATGAAATCGGGCGTGAAACGAACGGGTACCGTCGGGGGCTACCCGACGGTCACGCCGGGTGCTCGTTATATCGCTTACGGTAGTGCTCCCGCTGATGTTTCAACCGAGAGACAGACTAAGCGAAGACTTCGAAGATAGTGAGAGAGGAAAAGAAAAGGTTGTGTAGCTATAATAATCGCGTGGAGAAACCGCGAGATTGACGAGAGAGAAAGAGAGCTAAAGATAGACGGACTTAAAGAAGAGAGCGAGAAGCCGAAGAAGAAGCTCTAGGTAACACGCGTCAAGGAGGATAAATAAAGTGCATCGGAGAAAGAGAAAAAAATAAAATAAATAAATAAAAATAATAATAATAATAAAAAAAGGAAAAAGTAATGAAATAATAAAAAATTAGTGCCAAGCTAACCAATCGAGCGCCGTAGTAGACGAAAGAACCTGAAATCTTATTATCGCTACGTGCCCCTTTGCTTTACGGAAATTCGCGACGGAATCAAGTTGCGTGTTGTCCGCTGGCAATGCAGTCATAAACAAGCTGCCCATTAATTTGCCCACGAAGGATGATGCGCCCAATATCCTTCGTAAAGCTCGGCTCTACCTTGTGGAGTGTAAGGGATTCACGCCCGACGATATAAGGTAGCGAGAGGGGGAGGAAGGGGACGCTATACAGCCACCGCCGACGAGCGAAACCAGTGCGAAACTGAAACGCGCGAGTGAGGCTAACCCGAGGATAAAATAAGTTTAGGGGCGTGAAATTAGCAGTAATTTTACAAGCCATAACGATCTACTAAATCTGTAAAATAATTAAGGGCGCAGATGTTTTCGCCGGGGATTCGAGCTGTGCTCTCGGTACCCTTTGTACCTATCTCTTCCCTTTCCTGCTTTGATATATATACACCTAATAAAAGGTCCTTTACCTTTCTTACAACCTTTGACGTATTATTTTTACGAAAAAAAAAAAAAAATGGAACATTCATTATAGTTGCATATCGATATCGAGAGAATGAGACGCGTGAAGAATAAATATATTCCCACAGTGCGGAGGATGGAGATCGTGTCCCGGACGTAGGACGATCTCTCGACGCTCCACTTTCACACTCCGAAGAAGGGATATATATTATTCTATCGTCGTCGTCGTCTCCGTGCCTCGTGTATAATCATCAGACCCGCGATTCCCGGTGCAACGTCTCTCCTCGAGGCATCGACTGTTGCACTTTTCAACGATCAAATATATCTATAGTATGTACACAGGCGGGACATAGGCGTACGAGTATAGGCACTTTCGACGCAATCAAGCCGCGCAACGCGTGTGACAATTTGTATCTACCGTTACGCGGAGAATCGCATTATACAGCTTGTCGGGTACAACTTCCGGTAACACGTATCGGATATATTAACGAGCGTTGCCCGGCAAGAAGTCACTTCCTTCAATAACCTCAACCAGTAATTTTCAACGAATTATTGTCGGAAAAAATACACCAATTTCTTTTTTAAACGACGAATCGATGCGAAATTCTTGGTTTGCGAATACCGGTAATGCTTCGGCGAGGATTTTTTTTTCTTCGTGGAAACAACCCCGGAAATGTTATGTGCGAAGGAGCGACCAGTTTTCAAGTCGACAGGCCACACGCGAGGGTTGTAAAACCTCGGGGACGACGCGGGAATACGTACCCACTCTGTGAACCGCGGCGAGATGAGTATGGAGCGAGCGAAATCGCCCGGGTCTCCACTGGCAATCACCGCTTTGCTCGTCGAACCTCTGGTTCGAAGGTAGGAAAAAAAAACTGAACGGCTCACGGTGCTAACGATCCGCGACCACCGCGCGACTCGCTCGATGTGTCTAAAAGTGAACGAGTGTACTTCGTGGCGAGTTCCACCGTCGACAGACGGGAAGAATGATAAAAAAAAATAATAATAAAAAATTTCGAGACTGGGAGACGTTGAACGAAGTAAGTTAATTACCGGACGAGACGGTGGACCGGAGACTCCGAGCGAAAATCGTGAGAGCGACGAAAAATATATTACCGAATAAATGTAAATCAATTGCCACTTCCGCGAAAGGGATTCGCCTTTGATATTCATTTTAGTTATTTTTGCCGTATGAATTTTCGGAGGTCGAACGAGCGAAGCTAACGCTCGAAAAGGGGAGGATACCGGGATTTCGGCGTATGTCGCATGCGAGGACTCCTCGTCGGATCGTTAAATCCTATAGACGGAACCCTAAACGCGGGACGAGCTGTCTGTTTCAACGTAAATAACAATCAGCCGGACTGCACGTGTGTCCTCTCGTTAGCATAAGGCACTAAAGCGACGATCGGAGAAAGAATGGGAAGAAAAAGTCGCGACGCATTCGAGGGGTGTGTTTACAACACCCTGATAACGTTCGTGGAACGAAAAAATCTCATAAAATTACCAAAAAAAAATTAATCCCGTTATTTCACAAATATTCATTATCATTAAATTGAATATCAAAAAAAATGTATTAATCCTGCCGTAAAAATGACCGATGTCGATATATCGTATTTTCGATACATCGAAAAAAATGCGTTATATTATTTTTCAACAATTTTTATTTTTATTTAACTTCCATATAACTCCAATTTTACAAAATTGAATTGTCGCGTCGTTTTGGATAAAGTTAAGAGATAACCATTTTGATTTTCACGGCTGAACGTTGGATAAAATCAGCGCTTCTATCACGGAGGTCCAGACGGAGACTACCGTTCAACAAGCGCCATTGTAAGCACAAAGAAGAAGTGTGGAGGCATTACATCGAAGTTCACGTCAAGCATCGCCCGAGGCTCGAGATTGCTTATTAGAAAACTCGCGTTACATCGCTACAAGATAAAAAAAAACAGAATCCCAGTGACAATTTGATAGATCGTCCTTTTTGTCCGCAAACGTACATATATCTCCCTCGTCGTTAGGACGCCCGGAGTCTCTCGATGGACGTTGAATCGACTTCCTTCATTTTTTTTTATTTTCCTTTTTTTTTTTTCTTTTTCTTTCTTTTATTATTCTTCATCTTCTCTCTTCCACTGTTCGCTCTACTGTACTCTCCCGGAGCCTCTCGAGTCTCGAAGAACATATACAACCGTATGCTTACGAGCTCTCGAGCGACTAATAACGAGGTTACTTGTCTCGCCTAGCTGTATAAAACGACGCGCGACTCCACGTACATACATTCATACATACGTACTTCTGTATTATAAGAATCTGCTGGTTGCTTTCAGCGACGACTGATGTATCGGTACTGTGTACCATAGCGCAGTAATATTAGTCTCGAGATATATAGTGACTTTTATAACTAGATACGTGAGTCAACGCCGCTGACCGTTCCTGTACATTAAATCTCAATAAAAAAGCGAAGACGAAAAAAAAAAAAAAAAAAATCGAATACCGTAGATTATATTTCTATGGTTAAGTATATGTAGTACAGTGAAGCAGAGTCGATCATTTCTTGTTGTAATTCAGCCTAATTACTCTTCCGTATCATTTTATTTCGACATTCCACTGTGTACTCGACACTGACATTCCGATAGTGTTGGTAACATACCAATGGCTTTTACCAGTACTACTATACCGCGGTAATACGTGAAAGATAGCAATGAGAATTGCGTTTCTGTTCGAGATTCGTCACAAGCATCCCTGCACCGCGCGTTCATCATCATTAAGCGTTGATGACTCGCGATCATCGTCCGCTACGTATTTACCATCAGGTGAACTACAGCACTACCGGATGTTGGCTCTGCGGCTCCGATTCTCTTATATATACCCTATTTCTCGACGTACACACCAAGGCGGCGTGTGAGAAACTAAGGCATCTATGGTACTATGTAGAAGCGACGAACCGCGCGAGATTTTAACTGGGATAGCGATGTCGATGCTCTCCATAGACGGTGGAATATTCACCGCGGGCATCTCTCGCGCGGCGGTTCGTGTGATGTGTGTGCGTCTGTGTGTTATTAAGCCAACGCTCTCTCTCGGGAGACTCACATCGCGACTCACGTGCGTTAATTCATTTACGACGATGCGAAAGAGCGAAGTATACATATAGAACAGATATAGTGGAGACGAGAAACGATGAACGATGAACGAAGAGACCGTGAAATTCAGTCGTCAGTCGGGTAATTCCTACCGTCTGGAATCGCTACGGTTAATTAGGTCGAACGGGTGCGCGAGTTATCTTCTTTCCTGCGTGAAACGAAACAACGAATAGTTTCGGGTCTATGGGAGTATCGCTCGCTACTTTCGTGTTTTGAACGGCTCGTACGCAGTCAACAGTTTTTTTTTGAGAAAACTGAATAATAAAAAAAATGCACGGATTTCATAATAGTCGATTAAAATTCTGTTAAGTTAATTAACGCGATACGACGCTCCGAATTTAAATTTTTTCTCTTTGTCGATTTTTATACGGCCTTTTGGGGTAAAAAAAAATTATCAATTCGCACAGAAGTAATGAAAAAGAAACGTATCGCATTTGAAAATTGAACGAACGTAGTTATTTTTTTTCTGTTCGCATGACGAGGGATTTGAAGAAAAGATTTGAAAAAAAAAAATGAAAAATTCCGCATTTCTGCTGCACAGTTCCGCTGTTCGTATACTACACAGCTATTTCTGTATTTTTTTTTACGTCGTCGATTTGACAGATTGCCAATTTCGTGCGTATGAAATAAACGAGAAAATTTACACGGATCGATCGTAGTTTGTCGAATAACAATTTACCTCGACGTCGGAGACTAAGACCCTTCGCTTCCACGAAACGCAATGCCATTGTGACAAAAGTGTAAATTGAATATCGATCTCCGTCACCTGGGGGGCTGTCGTGCAACGGCGTTTCGTCGAGACCCTGACCTGACGTACGACGATCGGAATTTACTGTTTTTTTCTTTGTCGATTATACGATTCTAAGCGGTTCGCGAAGTTACGCAATTTTTCTTTATTTTCATCGAAACGTAAATCAATCGGTAAATCGCAATCAGAAGGTATTTCTTCACCTGCCGTTGTAGCGTGACTCCGAATTGAATCCGAGAGGCTAATAAAACTCGGGGAACAATAAAACCAATAAAAAAGAAAATCGTCGAGGAACCGCGGTGCCGTGCAAACCGTAAGGCCTCTCGCGACGAAGAAATGAAATTACCGGTTCACCGGGCGATCGTGTCCACATGCACCCCTTTATACGTGTCGCCTGTGATAAATCCCCAACGTATACTATACGGATATTTTAACGTATATACACAATTTACAAGTCTGCAATTCGTTCCGAGTTTCGTGACACGAATTTGCGGTGTCACATGGAAACACGCGAACGCGATAAAACAATATCCATTGCCACGGATAGCCATTGGGACGCGCGTGAGAAGCAATGAGGAAAGAAAAAAAAATCATTTTACAGTGCATCTCGTGCGGTCTTTCGTATCGACGAACCCCGACGATTGTCAGCTGCTTCGGTGAAGATTGCCTCGACACGCTGGCGCTCCCAGTGAAATAAAGAAAAAAAAAAAAGAAAAAAGTAACATTACTCACCGTGCAGATTGTCGGTGTTTGTCCGTGAACCTTGCTAACGTCGATCGACGATTCCTGGCCTCCTTTCGTTGATTCTCCCCCACGGGACTTTGACGGCGACAAGGCGTTCGATATTATACTCGGATTCGTCATATGATTCATGAGGGAACCGCTTATCGGTATTTCCGGCCGTATGAACCACGAGGGCAACTGAAAAAAGTAAATACGAACGAAATCATTTGGAGGATTCGCTGACTCCAAATTATCCATGGAATTAAAATTCATTAATATCTTAATAAATAAGAAAAATGTACTTATAGATCGAAAAAATTCATTTGACATAAAAAAAAATGTGAAAGTCCGATTGTGATCTTTTTCAACTCCAAACGGCTCGCCAGGGTAAAAAACCAAAGTTAAAAAGTCGGGCTTCGCTTTTTCTCCGCTAAGCAAGGACATTCGAGAAGCCAATATTTGAAAGACGATCATCGATAAGAAGCGAAAAGTGGAGTTCGGAAAAATCGTAATGTTTTCAACAGGAATTTTGTTTACAAGAGACAAAATCTCGACGAAGGGGACACCTAATGGGGGTTGATATTGGTGGGGTAAACACAGCAAAGGACTGCAGAGCAGCAGGAGCCGAAGATAGAAAAAAAAAGCTTCTCCACCTACACAACAGAACGGTTCGAAACGTTAGTGTCACTGTAGACTCTGAATATGAAACTCGTCAAGATGAATAGCGTGAAGGACTTGAACCCTTGGAGAGAAGTCCATAAGTATAGAGATGAAGGAAGACGAAGTGAGAAAGAGTCGTGTATGTTGAGTATAGGGAGCGCCGTTGAACTTCCCCCTGCGTGTGGTCCTGCACCGTGACCGCGTGTGCTGTTGGTACTGTTACGGGTCTGCTGCAGTCTCTCTTTTCTTCAAGAGGTGTCGAGAGAAAGAAAGGCGAGAAAAAATAAAATGAAAAAAAAAAAAAAAAAAAACGAAAACTCGCATCAACTCGGAGGGGTTAAAGAGCCTTTGATGCGTAACGATCACGATTATGTCTCTCGTTGTTGTCCGAATGATGCGCGGGGAGTCGATTCAACGTAATATACGTTCAGTGACACGATCGCATTAATCAGTCGAGAATTAAGGAGCTTGTGGGCAGTACTGACGACTAAAAGGAGTAATATACTTTCAAAATTGGATATACAAACGTTCAAAGAGTGATTCACACTGACGAGGATAAATATGAATTAAATACTGAGTTCTTCAACATTTCGCGCTCGATTACCAAAGACATCAAATATTTTGTGAAAAAAATAAAAAAATTATTTTCTTAAAACACTAATTTTCGTTAATTTTTTTTCAAGCAATATGAGACTAAAATAGTAGTTTGGCTATGGAAAGGGTGTTTTCGTCGAGTTATGACAGAAAAAAATTAATAACTACGCGGACGAAAATATTTATATCAATTAAAGGTACGCATTGATGGTCAAGAAAACAATTTTTTAAATTTTCGTATTGATTTAATATAACCACCGCGCCACGCGACGTTGAATTCAATCTCAACAATTTGAAGATTTAACCGAAATTTTTTTCTACCATTGTGACTAAAGAAACTCGATACGATATTTCGATGATAATGTATCGGTTATCTGTAGAAAGTTTGTAGAAAGTCAAAATTCGAGTCCCGTATCGAACTTTCGTGACACGAGGTCACAACATAAAAAAGAAAACTGTCGAGAAAGGGGAGAAATGGACCACCCGGCATTGGTCCAGGCGCGCGTCTGGCTAATGTCGTCTCTCGTGTCTTTTCTACACAGTGATCTCAAGTTAGCGCCTTTGAACGGTATAATAACAAACTTCTGTGGCTTCGTGCATAGAATTCGGTTAACCGAATTACAACGACCCACTCGCGCCCTCTCGCCCCGCGGTCTTCGTAATACGATTTGCACACCGTACAATTTGTGCGTATCGAAAAAAAAAAATTACAAACCGGCTAATTGTTATTTTTACAAATTTCAACCGTGTCGAAAAAAAAAGAAATTCATAAAATTTATTCGCGAGAAAATTATGTTCGAACTCGTCGGGTATTACCTCTGGGCGCGTTTGCGATCTGCGGCAGCATCAATTCGGAGAATTTACTATGGGGGCACTCACTTCGGGCTCTCGTCGTGAGATTATACTCAATAATTACGAACTTAACGTTTAACGAACGTTACATTTACGTCGCGCAATCCGTTGCCGCGCTCGGGCGACAGGCATCAATTTGCCCGCGGTATGGAGGGCGACACGCTACCGCGAAAAACGTTTCGAGACCATAAACTATAGACACCAACACATCTTTGAATACGATTATTCTATGGGTTTGATGGTGTAACGAGGAGGAGCGTCGCGCGCGATAGCCGCGAACAACGATCCCTGCAACGATGGTCGTGCACGACCTATGCAAATTTCTATCCTCGACCCCACGCGGGGTATTATATCTTCGGGCCCATTAGAATCTTCGATCGATCGAATCGCCCCTTAGGCCCCCCTCGCGTTATCCCGCGGAGTGACGAGAA
Organism: Cryptus viduatorius; assembly: GCA_964006125.1. Classification (NCBI taxonomy): domain Eukaryota; kingdom Metazoa; phylum Arthropoda; class Insecta; order Hymenoptera; family Ichneumonidae; genus Cryptus; species Cryptus viduatorius. Next base: position 8,367,922 of record OZ023222.1, on the reverse strand, counting down.
AATTATTGCAAAGTTTTCCATTTTTTATATTATTTTTTTTATTTTTTTTTCCTCTCTTTTTATCATATCTTTGAACGACGAAGAATTCATCGTTGTCACGCAACGTCTCGTTTACGTTTATAAACAAAAACTCTTTTTCCACGTTGAAGCAAACGTTGCTGATTATAGACTCTCTTTAATCGCGTATACGCTAATTTTGCGTGAAAGAGTTTTTTACCTCTTATCACGCGTGTCGATCCACGCGAAGCTCGTTGACGCTCTTCGCGGTGAGCGAGGAGAATCTCTCACGCGATAACGAAACATGTTTTACCCTACAGCCGTATCGCGGAGCTTACTTTACTTTTTTTTCTCTCTTCGTCGTGATTTGACGCGCGTGCGACACGTCAAGGCGCACAAACCGTGAGAGCTGTACTCAGTGGCTACGCGCTCGTTGCGCTTCGTGATGACTAATTAGCGGCGACAAAACGGTCGTCCGGCACATTAGACTTAAAGTGAGATACGCCAGAGATATTAAGGATATACGTTGGTAAAAAAAAGCAAAAAAAAAATTCGACAGAAATTGAACTTTTGGGTAAAAAAAAAAAGCACAACAAATTTAAATCGCATATAATGTGAACGATGCGATTCAACGTTCGCTTAGACTTCTCGACTCGATAGCGGAGATAAAAAAAAACATCGAATTCAACCTCAGGGTGTCGGTGAAGATTGAATTTGTAAAGTATGTCTATAGAATTGAAAATAACAAAAAAATTCTTGGTGACAGTGAGACATAGCAAAAAAAAAAAATTAAGGAGTTACTGGAGCATCTGCTGCCGGCTTATCGTTGTAAGCGCGCCGTTGGAAGAATTGCACGTTCGCGAGACCGCAGCAGCATCCTGGGCCGATCCTCTTTGCGGCGAATACAATAAACACTCTCTTCCGTGCGACCGCTGTTAAACACAGAATTATGCGATGTACGCGTGTATATTCGGGTTTTTGAGACGAGTTATTGATGTTGGTATGGATACGCCCTGCCGTGGCGTTTTTTTTTGTTATCGAATTCTTATTCGCGTTCGAATATTATTATTGAATCGTCAATAAGCCACGCGAGTGTGGAAATATAATGCAACGTTTGCAAGGACGCGGTGAGCAAGAATGGGTTCGAAAGTGAGACGAAACGCGTCCCTATTCGCCACCTTCTTCGAGATCATTCCAGCATAATTTCTTTCGTCTCTTTTTCTTTTTTTTTGCGTTAATAATACAGCCTCGACGACACCTGGAGTTAAATAATAGTGTCATCCGCACTTTCGCGTTACGCCTGCTTCCGGTTCGAGTCGATACGTACGGAACAGGCGAGGTGAGGTGTACATTTGTGCAATGAAAAATATGCGACATTTTATGCCGGACACGAGAAAAACAACGAATATATAATAATAAAGCCGACAAAGTGTGAACGTGAATGTGTACGAAGGCTTGTGTAGATTTTTACAAAAAAAAAAAATGTTTTCGTAATCATAATCGCGATCGTCGCGTTTCCGATAAAAACAATTACGTTTCGTTAATACACGTTGTAAAGACACGCGTGAAGCCGAAAATTGAAATTTTATCGCTCATAACACCTGGGAAGGAAGACTATTATCGTCACTTTCACGTAACGCCCGCTTCCGGTTTACCTCGATTCAGATGAAACGTGAGATCAGGTGCAAATTGGAGGTGAAAAAAAAAAAAAAATGAGAAAAAATTCCCAAAGCAAGAGAACATTAATAAGCCGAGAAGACCACAGGCTATTTTTATTTATCTTAGATTTCTCGACTTTGATCGCTTTCTAAAGCCCGTAATTACTATTATCGAATTTTTTATATCGCCGCAGCATCTCAATAGACTTATTGCTTGTGTCGTGTGGAATTTATGTCATTCGAAACGCACCAAAAAGTATTTATATTTTAAAAATATATGCAAAAAATGAAAAAAAATCGCGGAAATCGGTCGGAGAACATTTTCATCGATGATTATTGGGATTTTGCAAGCGTCTAAGTTCAATTCTAAAACTGTACGGATATTACGGGGATATTCCGGATCTCGCAGAGTTAAAGTGACAAAGGATATGGAACATTTGCACATTTGAACTTAATCCGGAAAAATAGTAGCGGGCGGGACGAAGTAAACGACGTACGAGGAAGAGAAACAAGAGCGGAGTCAAAGACAGTGAGGAGCACAGAGAGCCGCGCGCGTGATTAGAACGTCCGTGGTAACGACCGCCATCGCTCATTACGACCGCCTTTAAACCTGTCTTTAAAACCAGTCTTTATAGTAGTATGAACAGTGAACGCTATACACTATAGGCTGGAAAGTAATCGACCTCCGGGTGTGCGCGAGCTTCGCAAAGCGAAGACGCCGGGGAGTGTATATGCGCTCGGTAACGTATACATATAACTATGCATGTCGCGGTATTCGATCTTCGCGAGAGTACGTGGCGTCGGTATGACGTCACGGTTAATTACCGCGGACATCGTAAACGAAATATAAAAGGGCGGCAACATCGCGGAAGCTCAGCGCGATATATGCCTCGTATACGAAGCGTTTGGTCGTGCGGTTTTACCCCTCGGGGTGCGTGCTGTGACGAACTAATTGAATTAATCGACCGACAACATAACATACAACGTTATTACATCGAACCAATGTAATAATAAATCGAAAAACAAAACAATACGAAGGTGGAGGTAGGATACATTTTAAGCTCAACGACACTCGAGAGTTTATTGTTTCGATATAATAATTTATGTATTTAAATCAAATTTTTTATATATCCGATTGTTTAGAGGTTTCAATGATAAGAAAAAAATCAATTTTAAAAGTACCTTTTTTTTGTAAATGGGGTTTTAAAAAATCTCATCTCAAACTCGTTAACTGCTTTTGTCTTAATTTTATATTAATGTTTTAATCTTCCAAAAATAAAAAAAAAAATGTGCATAAAACTTTATTACGAAACAACCCTTAACAACCAACAAAAAAAAATACTGCTTATAGATTCCAATTTTAGAAAGGGATTTATTTCAAAGAAAAAAAAATGATTTTTTAATGTGTTTTTCGTCTCTATTACGCATTATAATCGCGGTTAAGGATCGAATTGATTTTATTAATGTTTCGACGCATTTGTCTGGCGTTTATTCAATAAATCGTGAAATGTGTGACCGTATTTATAGTATGGTAGACGATTTATTATCGACACTGCATTATCAATAATATATGTAACAGTTTAAATTTATAGGTATGCCATGAAAACGATGAGAAATGGAGTTCAACATTCCACACATATACACACATAAATATTATCCATTGAAACGATTCTATTTTATATTCATATATGGCCCTGTTGACTTTATCGAATTCAAAGTCGATTAAAGCGTTGTGCCAGTGGTGGCGGGTCGTGTCCGTTCATACTGGTCGACTGCTCGCGGCCACTGCCGACCATCGCGGTGGGGCTGGTTTGCTGGCTTTTAATGCGGTTTTACTGTTTCAACGAATCGATCGTTCGTCGACGTACGGGCTGCGCTCGTGCCGAACTAAAAGCGTGCAACCGAGCGAGATGGCTAATATATATATACATAAAACCCATTCGATGTATCTATATATATAATCACTCCCTCACTCACGAGAGTCTCCAGGGTGGCACTCAATGGCGCTTTAAAAATGTCAGCGAGAGAGGTACACGAGGCTCTCCGGTGCTCACAGGTTCGACGAGTCAAATTAATAGCGCACACAAATTATTACCGAACAATGCTATCTGAAATCTCGTTGCCGGGTCGTTGCGAGAGCGCAAAGAGTAAAAAATAAAAAAAAAAAAAAAAATGAAGGATAGACAGATAGAGAAAATATACATGGGGGGTATGAGGGAGGATCGATCGGAGGGGTGAGTTAAGCCTCGAGGGTCTCGGCACGCGGGACCACACGCACCATCGCGGAACTCACGCGGTCTCTCGTGTCCGTCAGCAACTCTTCTTTCCCCTCCCCCACCCTTCGAGCGCGGGCGCGTTGGTTGATGTTGCTCACTCGCTATGCACTCCTCATCCTCTCGTCACTCCTCGTACACGCATTTAAACTATTATCTATGTCTATCTATCTGTACACAGATATGTACGTGGAGAAGTAATATTGCATCGGGTATTATAGACCGCCTGATCGCGAGTTAATTCTCCTATTATCGGCATTGTCCCGAAGTTTTGTTCGGCATTGTCGGTGCTGCTGGTTATGGCGGACACGGCATAACTCCTCGGTATTCACATTGTGCGAACGTGTTCGTTTGCATGATGCGCGTCGCGGGGGCGAGAGAGGATAACGGGACACCCACAGACGGGTGTTATCGGGTATCGAGCGTCGCGACGCCATTATGAAGCATCGGAGTGAGCTCTTCGTCATGGAGTTGGGTGGATATATGTATATCCAGATAGATATACATACAGACCTCACTCGCTTACCCGATGTTATGTATATATAGTTAGAGGATCTCTCGGTGCCGGTGTAACGAACTGTCGTCAGCGATATCTCGACGCGCGCTTCGGACCTCGAGTGAGACGCGTGTGTACATGGCATACATATACATAACGAAACACACGGATAGACGAGGGAAATGTTTGCGGTTGTGTTGGGAGATCGAGAGGCCTCGTGCCCATCGCATCATCATCCGTTGGACGGATTCGAGACGTGATCCCTCCCCCTCAACGCACAGGGCTTAGGTAAACACACCCGTCAAATTAATATAGATATGTACGCTCCACGCACGCATACGCCGCAGGAGTGAGAGGTATGAATGAATTGAATTATTAAAGGGAAATCACGGGAATCGCTCACGGCCACTTTCATGACAATGATCATCTTTTATTATTAAGATTTTCATTTTCGAGACAATTATTTTCTTGGATTCGACCGCAATGGCGATAAGGGCACAAATAAATTTATATTATTTTTTTACGCAAACTTTTCATTAATTCCACGCGATTGATTGTTGGTTCAGGTAATAGTATTCCGATCATGTAAAAAAATATCCGGGTGCAAATATAAAATACTGCAATAGAAGGGCCATTTTTTTACATTAGAAAAAAAATGTATAAAATCCTATTTTACAAAAAATTGCATTCCTTCTGCACGTTGTTATTTTAGGACCTGACCATTTTTTTACATGATTAGAAGACCCATACGAACGAGTAGTCAATTGGAATTATTTATAAGTTTTTTTTACCTCCTGAAAAAAAATTGGTCAACTCATGTTGAAAAAATTTGTGATATCCATTTTTTTTAAACAACGGTACCTTTGCCTCTTGTGATTTAAGAACCGAAATGACTATCTTTTTTGGCAATCTTATTTACCATTGAAGTGCCGTTAAAAGTGTAAAAAATAGTGGCGAAGAGTAAAATAATTTTTTCAAGAAAAAATAGAGTTTTTCCGAAAAATTTACTGCGACCCACATTTCCGGTTTTTTTCCGCTAAACACAAATATAATCGCAGTACTGTTCTAAGATCTCCACAAATCGCGCCATTGTAATGGTATTAACCTTTTCAATTTTACGATCTTCATTATTACCAAAGTTATTATTGTAAACTACACCATTACATATAAACAAATCATATAAAACTTCCATATCTCAGTGCCAAGTTACCCAAATCAACAGACTCATCGGGACGACCGGATTGAATGAATATCCGTGGGAAAGCTAATGTCGAAGAGTTTTGCAATCGACATTGAAACTGAGAACTCGAAACCCAATTAAAACGCCAAAAGCGTTCCTAATTAACTCCTCGATTACGCGCGGTGAGTTTTAATGGAACGAGGAGGTGGCTTCCTCGCTGCGATTTCATGGCAAACAAAGAAAGGGCGGTCGAGTTAATGTCGAGGGTCGCAAGAATGGAGGACGGGTGGGTGGACGATGACGACGATTCGTCTCTCGTCTCTCTCGTTTGGTTCCTCGAGTTCCTTGCAGGCTGAGTAAGCGAGAAGGTTCTATCGGAAGGGTCGTGTAGCGGCACCCTTCGGGATTCTCGGTATCCGCTAGCGGGTTTTCTGGGTACACATTATAATTGCGCATATTAAAATGGTGCGAGTGCCTCAGCTGGGTCCGGGGTACGGTTTTACTTGATGTAACAATCCGGCAAGCAAAACCATCCATCCGTCGAGTCGAAGGCAGAGGCATCTCACCGCACTACTGTACGATGGGAGTAGTATATAGAATAGGCAGCATCAACCAGAGCGAGAACCAGCCATCTTTAATCAATAATGGAGCATCACAGGGACCATGACAACAGATACCCCTTCCCGGGGTTTCCGTCTCACGGACCCTCGGGCAAGGGTTGCTGCCGGAACGCCTTGCTTTTGCCCGGTTTGGTGCTATGGTCCTCCTCTTACTCTACTGCTTTATCCTGTGCACGCGCGGCATTATATATATTATATATATATGCGTGCGTATGTGTGTGTGTTCTTCATTCCTCCGCAAAGGTACCTCTCGCGCTACCCTTTCAGCCTTCTCAACCCCATTCCCCTTCCGCGATCACCTTTCTCACTCTGCCTCGCGTCCTTCCAGATTCATCAAGAAGGATGCCACGTCGTGCGACCCGCCAACCTTGTCTCGGGTTACATCCGCAACGACCCGAGAATGGATCCCTACATCCCACCCGAAATTCTATCGTACTTCCGTACGCACCATCCATTGAAGATATTGGAGAAATACCAAAGCGTCAGAAGTTTCTGGGTGTTTTTCCGTATATCACGATTCGGAACAATTTTTTGCATTCAATAATTAAATAATTTCTAGACTACTGGACCATTTAATTGTCTCGTAGATTGCCAAAAAACCTTACATACGTAAATAAATTAAGTAAAAAAAAAATAAAAAAAATCGTTAGCGAAACAACGCGTTCCATCGACACCCAGAACTACGGCACCATATACACTAATTTTTTATCATTTCTGTACCAAGCAGACAGCTCGCAGAGCTCAAGATTATCCTGCGAACGATTCAATCGGAGAATTCGCTACGGTCCATGTCCATCGTACCACTCGATATATCCAATAGCTATATAATAATATAATGTATAGTACCTACTATATCTCTTATACGTGATGTACAGTACGTATTGCTTCTTGTACGCGTATATATATTCACGTATACCATAACGCTGTTGCATGGTATACGATAAGTGTTGAGGATATATACAAAATTAATAGTGTCTATGGGGCTCTGTGAGAAGAGGACAAGAGAGAGAAAGAGGGAACCCATCTCGAGCCCCCCGAGCAGCATTATCGTCCCTCGTTTGGCCATTGGGAGCGTGTAAAGGTATGATACAGAGCCATGCGCGAGCGACCAACCGAGCGGCACCGACTCAAAGCGACGATCCACCATTGCCGGACACGCCGGGGGCGCAACAGCTTGATACATCGTTACACGCTGTTCCTTCCATGTGCCCTTGCCACGGCTCTGAGTCGGGGCTCTATCCTCAATGTATCCAGCTATTCCTGCAGCTTTCGCTGCTGCTCCTGCTGTTCCATTCCTCCCTCTCGTACGTATCTCCGCAACACTTTTCTTTCATCTTAACTGAGAAAATGTTTTTTCTGTCTTTTGTCAGCTCTTCCACTCCTCCCAGCTATGCAATTGCAACTTTTGACTAATCAATTTATTGTGTTTCCAAATCGAAAGGTAACATTCTGCCATACGATAAACCATTTTTATCGAATGAATAGCAATTTTGATCTGATTTTTTTGCCATTTTTACGAGATACAATATTTTTTGCGGAAAATTATTGAATTTTTCAAAAAAATGTTTCCACCATTTCGAGATAAATCAGAATTTAACTTTAAAGAAAAAAAAATTTTTTCGTAACCCAAAATGATGTTCGCATTTTGAAATCGCTTCCGGAAGAAAATTTTTTAGCAAAGATCGATCTTCAAAGATCATTTTTATGTTTTTCCATTATACTTCCTATATACATTCCCTTATTTAATGTTGGGGCTATCAAGACAATTTTTTTTTTTTTAAGAACGTGAGAACGAAGTTCAATGCAGCTGCAACTGCGGTCTGATCTATCCTATCAATCTACTGCATTATCCGTCCTATTCCGCGGGCCCTTCTTCTCGGTAGCTGAGAAGCTCTCCTTCGATATTGTCTTATTCTCTTATTTTCTCAACTCTTCCCTTTTGCAACAGCAGCACGAGTATCAGCCCTACAAGCCATGCAATGCGCTCTTCGCGGCATATCCCCCTCCATCTTTCCCCGTGTCCCCCTCTCATCCCATAGATGACGAGCTATTCAACGTCGAGGGAACATACAGCATTTCTCTGTATCTATCACCCGTGGTACACGACGAGATGATCGTGCAACAACCTATCGCAAGAGATCCGTGCCGCAGAAATGGCCTGATGCCCGCGATGCTGAAACGCGCGGTTGAGATTATTGCGAAAGAATTTTCTTGCGGTAGCCAAACGACGATCGGCGAGTAACGAGTATAAAAGAGAATTTCTATAACGTGCCTATCGGTGACACGACACACATCGCAATAATGTGAACCGTCCGCGATAAAGTCGCGTGCGTTATAACTGAAATTATATACGAGACAGGCGATTCAGTCGGCGTCGGCATCTACAGCGGCAAAGGCAACTCGGAATTCCGTATACACTTGCAATACACATACAAAAGAGAAAAGTTGTATGGGTGTTATAGAGAGAAGCGCGAATATGTCTTCGCGCGGAGCTTTTAGCTTTGGCATTGGCGCTACAGAGTCGAACATACGAACGTTCGTCTCTAACCCTCCACGCGATACTTGAGAACCGCCTGCGACTGTATCCCAGGGACATCGAAGACGAGCAAACGCTCGCGCGCGCGCGGGCGCGAGCGGTGTTCACTGTTTTATGGAGGCATCAATTACTTTAATATTCACGGTCGTAATATCGCCGCGAAACGCCGCGATAGCTACATACTTCGTGGCGTGTTATACAGTTTAATGTATACCTATAGGATTGGTCACGAGCGCGAGCACAAGGTAAAAGGGGGTTGAAAGAAGCGCGAAGGCGAGCTCTCGATGCGCATAAGCGCGAGAAGAAAAAGAAAAATCGTTAGCGCGAGCGAGTCGCGCGGTTATAGGTGTCAGCGATCGTAAAGCATACACCGAGAGAAAGAGAAAGAAATACGGAAAGATGAAAGAGACTTATCTCAAACTTTCGTCGCTACTTCGTTGAGAGTCGTTTCGTTCTTTGTAACGTTATCTCATCCTTGCCGCGCGGCAGCTCCGTTCGACAGCGATGAAAGAAAAAAGGGCAGAAATGACGGAAAATCGCGGTTTTGTGACGAGTCGTAAAATAAAAATGAAAAAAAAAAAAAAATCATGAGATCGAAGAAGGTAGCCGAGGATAGCGCCGAGCGCCTAGTTGGATTATAATAATGTTTACTATGCGACTACGTAGACGTTCCGTTTTAATGGCCTCATAAAGAATCGTCGAGACTCGCGCGCTTAACCGAGCCACCAACATCTGCTCGTTAGAGAACTCACGCGGTCGCTCGAGGTTCCTCGCAGGTACGAGAAGCAGTCTCTGGAAATGCCGGTGTCGCGAGGTAAAGAGTACGATAATCCTTGGCAAGAATCACTGTGTCAAGTGGAGGAATCGTTTCGATTTTTTTCACGCTGCCAATATCACACGAAGTATCTTTATTGGATGGGTTCGGAAGAAAACAGATACATATCTGAGAATTAACTGTACAAGTGACGAGAGGAAAGATAATCTTCGAGGTGCTTATAGTTCCTTATGGAGGTGAAAACTCGCATTACCTCCAATGCAATCAACATAATTATCATCAATCTGATGAAAAAAATTAATTTGTAACTTTTATGTTTGAATTATTACGTTATTTTTTTACATAATTTTTTTTTTTTTCATCGCGTTATGAAATTCTATGATATTTATTGACGAGAATACTAAAAGCTCCAAATGTTTTTTTATAAAAAAAAAAAAATGTTTGATTTTTTTTTTCGTCTAAAGTGAGGAAAAAAAGGTACTGCTATGTAAACGTTTCATAATACGGGCTCGTCGTCGAAAACCAAGCGAACCTATCAGTAAGTCGTCTGCTCCGGCATTGACGGCATTGACGATGTCTCACGACAGGTACTAAATAATTATCGTGCGGTTTTGGCTCGTGGTTTCGTCGAGCACGCGCCCTTGGTGAGCAGCAGCTTCTCGGGCTGTCGCCGCTCTGCACGTCCGTCCTGTAATGACCTCTGCCGTACGCTCGCCTCGTCGTTTCGTTTCTTCCATTTTTATTTTATTTTTTTTTTCTTCTTTGGTTATTATTTTGGCGAATTGAGGGGTTCGGCTCGATGAGACATCGCCACAGTGCGAAGACAAAGCAAAAGGCGATGAGCGACTCGAAGTTCACTTACGTCTTCTTCCTTCGTTTTTATTTTTTTCTTCAACAAGGAACAGTGCCGGAAGATATCGTAAGCCACCATAGACCGCAACAATAAAGCTGGACGCGTGCTGTTGGCGAGACCTCGAACGATTTCCGGTTAAGAATATATATCCGCTACGGCTGTTACTGCGACGGTAGAATCGGAAACCGGCTGACACCGCGACGATTCCAAGGCAAAGGCACACGCGAAAATTTATTTAAAAAAACATATAAATAAATAATGCAATCTTGGCGACAATTTTCTCCTCGTACTAATATATGTAAATAATTTAAGTGAGTATGTAACCTTACTGATAATTTTATCTTGTAGAACAAGCATTTCAATGTTCCTGTCGCATGATCGTTAGATCGCTCGTTATAATGCTCCGTAGCAATACAGTGCAATTATATGATAGATCGTACGGCATCTCGTTATTTACGATCGCCGATAGAGCTCACGGTAATTTTCCGACATAGCCAATGGCGATTTGTAATATAACGCGTGATTTCAAAACCGTGACATTATTATGACGCCCGTACTACATCGCGAATTCTTCGTCGTTCAGCGGTTAATATAAATACGCGAAACGATAGAGACTTCGACGCGTGATTTCTGTCGTCAATGTAGCACAACGTCGCTCGCAAAATCAACGTGCCGCTCGTTACCAATTAACTGCCATTTTTTGCTACCTCTCCCCCCCCTCCCCGGCCCTCTGGGAAAAATATACGGAGCGATAAAGTTATAGACGGAATGAAAGATAATTATGCGGATCGTAAATGTCGTGAACGTGTGTGTCACGGGGTCACCTCGTAATTCATTCGGTCATAAATACTACACCCGATTTCATCGGCTAAGAAACTTGTGCTTAAAAAAAAAAAAAAATGTCACGAGAAAAATTGATTGAACACAACAAATCGCGACAAAAAGTCGATAGACGCAGAATGAAATATAAATTCGATAACAATAATAGTATCTGTTATTCTTTTATGAAAAAAAAAATGATCGGTGAACATGACGACGATGACAATATAAATTCGACAACAATAATCATATTTTCTGCTATTCGTTTGTAAAGAGAAAATCATTGACGAAAATTATGAGGATGAAAAGAGCGCGGTAATCGAAAGGTAGAGCACCGTAAAAAAAACTTTTGTCCCTCAAGATTCCTCCCTTTCTTTCCGTCTTTTTTTGCTTCGTCTTTTTTTTTTTTTTTTTTGAAGTCCGGACATATCGATGATCCGCGTAGAAAGAAAAATCGGTAGAGTTCAGTAAAATACAGCGTATCCCGACGGGAACGAAGCGAAGACTCGCGCGCCCACGAGACGCCATGTGTGCCCATTGGGCGCCCCTCAGGTAGAAAAAAAAAACCCGACCCGTCCAACTCTAAGCACCCATCTGGCGAGCGTGGAAGCCTCTTCTTCGCTCCACTGTTGGAACAGGGCGCGAGTATGATTCTCCTCCTGCTGGTGCCGATGCCAGGGGGGGCGTGCAAACGTTTTTCTCTTCCGTCACTCCACCTCCTCCCTTACGTTCAATTCTCCATTCGACAAAATCGTTTGGAATTCGTTAGAAAAAATGTTACATACACGATAATAATGACCTCAAATTAACAACTATCTTCGATCGATATATCGATACCGATACATCGAAGCAATAAATTTCAGATCCGAATTTAACCTGCAAATCTCGATATTCCGAACAAATAATCATCAAAAAAAAAATCGTAAAATAATAATGAAATACAAATAATTGACTATCAATAATTATTGCTTCCGCGATAAAAAATGACTGTCTCTAACACGATCTACAGTTTCCTGTTTTACGCGATTTTTTTTTTTTTTTTTTTTTTTTCATTAAATATGCAGCGCCCTCATCTCGGTATGCACCACGGAGCTTTGAACATGAATCTTCAATCTACATCAACGTCATATCTAGAGGAATAGGAGACGCGCAATTCCACACGGTCTTCATGTATTGCCAAGAATAGGTGTGCGGACGAGGTCTGTAGACGGCGGTACTGGAAGTTTAATACGGAAACTGTCGATCCATACCCACGCGCTAATACGGTCCGCGTGTCAGATGAGAGTTCTCTCTCTCTCTCTCTCCTCTCTCATTCTCTTCAGTTCGAAACAACATGGAAGCTCTTCTATATACATATGTTCCTAAGGATATATATGTAAAGAATTATGTATATATGTACAATACACATTTATAATATGCTTGCGGGAGAATAATGGAGTGTGTTCTCTGACGAGGAATAATAATAACCCTCGTGCGTAGACCCTACTGACTTGGGTCATTGACGGGGCACCGGTGCTGGAATCAGAAATAATGGCGTCCACCGTATATACTGCTAAGCACAAGCGAGCGCAACGTACGTTAGGATGTGCTATGTGGCGTATGCCAGAGAGATGAAATATTATCATCGGTAAGACATGTTCAGGCCGCGCGGCAAAGGCGCTTCTTCCATCGACTCTCTTGTATATCTTCCGCTGATGCTGCCGTAGCATCAACAAATCGACTCAGTCCAGTGGCATTCTCGAGAGAGAAAGAGCGAACCGAACTCTTTATCTCTCGGACAAAGTCCGAAGATCATTTGGACAAAAGATCGTTACAATAGTAACAGCCAAAGAAACTTCTCGTTATTTTGTAACGAAACTGGTAATTAGAGAAATTCCAGAACAAACGGTTTAAAAGTTCGACACGGACTGTTTTGGCATTGGTAATAGTAGCGATGGAAAAGATTTTAAAGGGGGAGAAGGGGGTAAAGAGTTTCGGGATGCAGTAACGGAAATTTATAGCGGCGCGTTGCTAATTTGCTCCGGCAGTGAGAGAGACTGCGAATGCATGGATCGGGAGTTATATATTATTCCTTAAAGGGGTTCAATGTCGGGGATAACTGAATGTGGACGAGCGGCCAGGTATTTCGCGGCGTCGATTCAATCGCCTTATTCGTTGCGGAAGGCGAATGAAAACCGCGTGTTGCGCGTTGGTTCGACGTTATCTCAACGCACAGGTGCGTTGCTAAGCATCCAACCGCTGTCGGAGATAAAGTGTTACAGCATTCGCGAGAAGACGAAGCTGCGAGAGGCGACAAGAGATGCCTGATAGACGAAGGCAGGTGAGATATAAGGTATAAGAGAATTCAAGTTTCCGGACGACTTAAGAGAGTAATAAATGAAACGTTATGCGTTTATATTTCCCATAATTCTCGTTCAATGTCTTAACGATCTTGAAGCATTTTTAAAATAAAATTTAAAAACTTTCGTTAAAAAAATTATTTACGTATTTATCAACGCGCGTCTTACGAAAAAAAAAAAAATCTCTAAAAATATGCATATTTCAAAATGCATTGATTTTTCGATCGTAACAGAGGATAAGTAACACAAGGAAAACGAGAGTGTAAAGACAAAGAGACTCGTAATACGTAAAATACGTTCGGGTCTTTACACTCCCGAAATGATAATCGTTGAGCAAACCGGGGGCCATTTTCATTTCCCCGTTGCGTGTAATCATGCCGCAGGCAATGCCGAACGAGGCCTATCAGTAAGAGACGAGAGTGTTGTATAGTAGTATTGAGATATAGCGGGATGTATATCGAGAGTTAAGGAAATAGAAGGGCGCAACCCGCAAACCGTTTAACATGTAAAATGGTGTGGGATACGCCTTTCTGCTTCTCAACAGGCGTCATACACATATATAGAGCAACATCTACGTCGTTTGCTTGAGATTCAAGAGGGATAGTTAACTGTGTGCGTCTGTTGAGTTGCTCGATCGCGGCGTGATAGAGAGAGAACGAGAGGAAAGGGATACAGTCGGAGAGAAGGTGCCGCGAATATCCCTGAGGGTGGCGGCGCACTGAGACGCGCGATGCCGCGCCTCGCGCGCGTCCGATCACTGTAATTTCGGAGTTGCACGTTGCTCGCATAATTTTAGACGGAGCCAGAAGCACAGCGAAGCTCAGGGACTCATCTCCTCGTCACCGTCATATAGCGTCGCGCGGATACCGGGCGCGTTACGTGAATTAAAAACCCGTTGACTTAATTCAATCTCAATGATTCTGTCACGCTGCGTCTAACCATAATAATTTCAAATCTTTATTAATATTCTTCCTCGTATCGTAACGGGAAAAGCCTCGTACTTCGAAAGTTTTAGACGCCGATTTTTTTTTTTTTTTTTACGGAATATCCATTACCCTCCCGCGAGTAATTATCATTCCGATCAATGAATCGAATTAAATAAAATTATGGAATTATACTAATCTATGAATATTACGATGAGTCGAGTTTATTTGCGACCACTCCGGGTAGTTTGTTAATCAACAACGATAAAGTTCAAAGTTCAAGAAACAAATCGATACCAATGCTTAGCCGATTGCTCCCAGGAGAGTGTAGTAAAGAATTATAAAATGTAAAACACTTTGATATTCAGCCGCAATGTCTCTCAGTGTTGGAAAAACAAAATAGAGAATTGTTTAATTTTTTGTTAGTTGTTCGATGTAATATTTATCGATACGATCGCAAAAGCGAAGGCTACCGAAGTGAAATTAAAGCTATAAAATAGCTTTATCGCCGTATGAAGCTTGAGAAATTTTTTTTACGATTTGTAAAGCATTTCGATACGATAAATCTACATGATGATACATGCAGTTCGGAGAAAAAAAAATAGCGCTTTCCAAGAATAAATAAAGTGAGATGGCGCATCGAAGAGAGCGCACAGAGAGATCGTTCGTCCGCGTAACGACGTAACGGTCTGCGCTCGCTGGACGTCTCGATTTCGCTCTATTGCGAGTTCCCAGCCGAGTGCATGCAGGTTGTTTCAAACTCGCGGAGACGCAGAATCGTCCAAGTGCAACCGAGGAATATAACAAATTCCGGAATACGTAACGCCGCGAAGACTTGCATAGCGCGGATGTATGCGGATATATAGATGTATACTATACATATACATCTATGTATCTACCTGCCTGATGCCTATAGAGTTCGAGTGGCGCATAGAGAGTGTATCTCTTTCGCGCTTTGTAGACGTCGAAGCAAAACACGCGCGTCCTATACATTGTATAACACTGTAGAGCAGCGAAGAAGTGTGTAAAGAAAGAGCGCGAGACTGTAAAATCCAAACGGGTATAGAAACGGGCGCAATTCGCGCGGGACTCTCTCTCTTCGTCCGCATCGCGTCTACACCACTATCCGGACTGCAAATGCGGTAACGACCCTCTCGAGAATCGAGAGAATGCGCGCGGCGAGTAGAAGTCTCTCTTCTTTGTGTCTCAATGCGAGAGGCTCTGTCTCGAGAGTACGGACAAAGGGATATATCTTTCGTGGAACAGAGAAAATTTACTGCAAGAGACGCGTGATTTTCTACACTTTCGAGTTATCGCTCAGGAATTCGATGATAGAGCTGAGACCGAACTTCTATGGGAAATTTACAGAGTCCCCCGTGAAATACGCGAAATGGAACGAGTCTCACGAAATTCCGAAGATATATATATATACATTTTTTTTTCGAAGTGAAATGTTAGATAAAAGACATATACTGTTGTGTTTTCGATCGATATAAATAATGTTTTTCACAATTTCAAAATTACGAAATTTTCCTATAATTAAATTATTCGTGAAAAAAAATGAAATATTTGATATCCGAGATTATTTTTTGTTGGTTATGCGAAGTGAATACGACGATTTGTATATAAATAATTCATATGTAAATGTAATCATTTTTAAAATCGCGAGTGTTAAAAATTTTACTTTATTTGCGATTGCGATCGAGTCGGTGCGACTGTTATTGTTCGATATATATCGAATTAATGTTTTTTCGCCTTTTTAAACTCTTTTACGTTGCTAATAATCGAAACCCGACTAAAAGCCATTATTATTTATCGTACGATGCCCGCGAGCCTTTTCGTGAGCGCCACACCGTCACGCATAGTTAGTCGCGGTGTACATTACTAAATCTCAGCAATAACAAACAGAAACAAATACGAAAAAAAAGGCACTCGCCACAAAAGAAAAGGCGTTTTCTTCACAACCGTGAAACAGCTCTCGCATGATCAATCATTCTCTCTATTATAATTCATTGTTTCGAAACTCACCGAGTTAGTGGCCGGCGGTGGAGGTGGATGATGCATTCCTCTGTTAACCGACGAAGCGGTGTTCCACTTATTTTTATTCTGTCTTCCGGCAACGGTATTCCCGGAAAAATGTTGCTGCTGATTCCTGTACGCACTGTTATTGTTCTGTTGATGATGATGATGAGCAGCGTACGCTCGGGCGAGCGACGGCCGAAACGCCGCTGCGGGATAACCCGCGGCGCCCGGAAAATTCGTCACTTTTCCGTGATGATGAAAATCGGTCATTTCCATTCGATAATCGCGGAGAAACGCTTCGTTCAGCATGCCGGCGGCATTTTGACGATAAGCCGCAACGGCTTCGTCCAAATTTTCCATCGTTTCGTGATTACGATCGTTTTCGTCTTTCAAGCGTTTTGTCGAATCCAACGGATGTATCGAAGGGTTCGAAAAACCGGGAGTAGCCTGTGGCCCCGAGACCGGTCGTGGCGGAGGCGCTTGGGGGCCGTAAAAATGCGAAAAACCGAAAGCATTATTCGTATTTACCGATCCCGGTGGACCGACGGCTCGATAGGCCGGATGTTGAATACCGGAATATTGTTGACTCGATATTCTCGAGAAATCTAAACCGTCCGAATGTTGTTTATTCGTTATCGGAGTCGAAACAATCGGTGCAACGCCCGTTCCGGTATTCGAGGGGTAATCGTCTTTTCTGTCGTTTTGATAATCGACGTTCGGTCGATTTAGCTGTTCTGAACGATAATCTCGATGTTCCTGTCCCGCACGAGTGCAATCTACTTTAGCTTGTAAATCCTGCGAGGGAACGTCGTCCTCCGGAATTTCTTGTTTGATCTTTAGTTTTTTTTCAACGCCGCAGATCGTTTGTTCCGTTTCCGTGGACAATATTTCACTCTTTACGACAACGTCCTTTCTCAAGGTTAAATTATCCCTATCGCGATCGGCGTTATCGGCGTGCGAGTCCATGGACACTGGACCCGGTCCGCTACAGTTCAAACCGAGACTAGCTTGCTGCATTTTTTTAACACGAGACGCAAAATTTTCCAGTTCTAATGGCCTCGAATAAAAGCGATAAATTTACGACTAATCGAGTATTCATCGTGTTCTATCGCATCATTCGAATATTTCAGACTTCGATGATAAATCCGTCATTTCTATTTATCCTACGATGAAAGATGAAAAATTTGCGGGATTTATCGACACTTTATCGACATTTTTTTTTACCTAATTAACGAGCTGGTAGAGAGAATTTTTTTGAGGGATTGATGATTCGAGGAGTGGGAAGGTTAACAGTGTCGTTCTCTGCTGTGTCCCTCATGCGACGGTGGCGATGCCGAGTAGCGTTGCGGCGTCCCGACTAACGCTCTCGCCTCGGTAGTTTTCGGCCTCGATGGAGGGGGAAAGTAGGGGAAGGGCGGCGTGACAGTTTCCGTGTCACGTGTCCACCGCGGCGTCCTCTCGAGGCCCCGCCTACGAAACGGATTTTCCCTCCGTAGGAACGTCGCCGTCGTCGTCGTCGCAGCAGCAATAGCGCGTGCTGCACCGCTCGCCCTCGAGCCCTTCGTCGTCCTCCACCACTTCTCGGTCACCTCGTCCCATTCGTCCGAGGACCGGCAAACTGTGAGCAGAGAGATTCCGATCTCGATGCTCTCGAAAGAACTGTCACTTGGATCCGAACTCTTTTATTTTATTCGATATATTTTTTTCAATTTTTATCCAATCTCCATCACCGCGACACTTCACAACACAATTATCATTTCGATTGTCTTTTTTTCGTTACGTTCGCACACTTCTTTTCTTTTCTATTCTTACTGTCACGCGTGGCGTTTATCGACTGTCTCACGATGTATCACGTATCACTGGGTCTCCCACTCGCGAGACAACTTTTGCCCACGCCCATCCTCCATTTCCTTTCTCCGCGATCTTTTTTTTTATATTCCCGCACTAATCACACGATGACAACAATAATACCGTTCGAACCGGCTAGATAATATACACGCTGAAACCGTTACGAAAGAGGTTAAAACTCGTGGTGTTGCTTGAGGGAGCCCCACGACCGTCTCCGCGAACGCACGCCGACCGACTCTCGCGGCGCGGCGCGCCGAACCAGCGCGGCTATTCGTGCGTTTTCGTAATTAATCGTGAATACCGAGGAGGAGCCCGCGCGGGTTTCTCCGTATTACCCGTACGCGTTCTCGCGTGCCTCACTGATCGACGCAACACGCGTTTTGTTGTTATCGTTTTCTCGTTCGTTTTTTCCACGATGCGAAATCGTACGTTATATGGATATCGATTTTTCGTATTTTTTGTCGATGGGAAAATTAGTTCTTCTGAAGGCCGCAGGGACGGGGGGGGGGGGGGGCGGGGGCGGTTTAAATTTTTGCGTTGTTAAAACGGTTACGTCGACGAGGCCACCGGTGAGCCTCGGTCGAGCGGATCGCGTACGAGGTAGAGTTTCGTTCCACGTAGCGTGAAACACTCGCTCTCGACGGTGTGCAGTGTGCGCGCGGTCGGGTTCAATCCACGAGGCTCCACGAGTTCGCTCGAGTATTGCCGAGCGTTACGATCCTCCGAGGGATAGCGCGTATGTCTGTATTGGAGGTTATACGAAGCGCAGAACATCACTACCGAAGTCCTCCCGGTATCAACGGGCGCGCAGAGACCTCGGCCCGCGGACCACTTCGCGTATGGGTTCACCTTTTGTTTGTGTGTATTATACACCGACCAATCCTTACCCCTTTTACCGATCCAAGTGCACACACGTTTAACCACATCCGATCGCGTTAGTATTTTATACTTCTATACCGGCAGGATCTACATTCGGCTATCACGAAACGACGATTCCTTTTGTCGAGTTTTGAATCGACGAGATTTTATGAGTTAATGACCTTGACCTACTTTACGACAATATCGATATACGTTCCATTTTTCAACAAATTTTTCGAAGACGATATTTTTTTTCGACTTTTTAGAGGATTATAGGTTTTTTAAGATTGACATCGGTCACTTCGAACGCAAATATGATAATACGAAAACGATACGATACGCAATATGCGTCGCGTGATACAATTTTCGTAATTGCGTTTTACAACGGCGTTTATCAATTATGCTCGATAGATCCGCTCGAAAATATGACCTCAGTGAAAATTATATGTATAGCTAATAATAATAATAAAAAAAAAGAAAAAACAAATTTAAATTTTCATATTCCCTGAGAGAAAAAATACATCGTATTCCAATGATACTCCAATTCCGTTGAATCATACATATTGAGAATCGTGAGATGATCTCTTCTTGCACTACCAACGCATTCTCATTGCTGTTGCTACAGTATTACTATTCCGTCGAAGGTCTCCGGTATGTATAGATATAGATACAGAGGTATACAACTCGTGTATACCTAACGCTCCCATGAATACCTATATCCCATGTATATCTATGTATACAGATGCTACGGAGATAGTGGCAAACTCTCTGTATACCATAGGTATATGATATATATAGATATACATACAGCAGCAGGTAGCAAAGTGCACGAGCCTCGAGACAAAAGGTGCGGGAAGGACGACGCGTGTGCTTACTCTCCTATCTTTTTCTCTCTTCCTCGTTTTCTTTCTTCTTTCATTCTTTCTTTCCTCGGTTCTCGAAGTGCGGAGCTGTGAGCGGCGAACGACGAGTCGATACTCGGGACCGGCGCGGTGTTCTGCCACCATCGCCACCCTCTCCACGCCGCGTCGCCTTCTCGTAGCTGCTGCTGCTGCTGCCGCTGCTGCTCCTCGCGCTGCACCGAGTAGATTGGCACGGAGCGATGCGTATACGTATATATATCTATATCCTTTATATATATAGTACGCGCTTGAGTTTCGAACGTACTGTACCTTTTTCAATAGTACTACTGCTACACGCTGCAGTATAAAGGTATAACATAGGTACGTTCGGAGTCTCTCCCATCTCTCGGACTCTCTTCGAGAGCGGGATGACTGGTGAGAGAATTCAATTTCCGTCGTCGTTATCGTACTTCCATCTTCGGCACGGCCGCGGATCGCCCGTCGTTTCTCGTTTCACCTTCGCGGGATTCTCGCTCTCTCTCTCTCTCTGTCGCTCTGTGCGCACACCCTGACCATCTCATCCGAGTCCTCTCTGTACCGAACGCATATACTAGTTGTTTACTATGTAATATACATCGAACACCCGCGATCTCCATAATATCGAGTCCTTTGTCGAAAAAAAAAAAAAAAATAATAAAAACTATTCAACAGAATATGCTATGCAAAAGCCTCGAAAATACGAACATCGATGTATTTCTCAAAATATCTTGGTATTTGCAGGATAAAAATAAAAATTGTCGAAAATTTCTTGATGCAAATATCGGTTCGTCGATTCAGATAATAAATTAATAATTCGATCAGTGTAATAAAAATTCTCGGTGAAAAATTGTTTTTACTCATTTTTCTCGACAGTACGGAAGACTATGAACACCAATACCGATTTTCATGAATTTTAAAAAATAATTTACCTACGAATCGGTAACAAGTATTTAGTTCGTATATATAGGAATTTGAAAAATTAAAATCGATGTTTTTTCGCCACTATCCGAACGTTAAATTCATAGATGTACATACATATGACGATCGAGAACACATTTCGCGATCATTCATTCATTCGTATTCTCGTCTCATCGGAGGGGAGGGTAATAGTTCGTCTCGTGGTAAAATAATTCCACAAGGGATTCTGATTCGATGACAGGCCGCGATGGCTTGCGGATTGACATATCGAGACGTAAAAAACGTTCGGACGAATGTTCGAGGCGTGACTCTCACGTTGAACTCTTGAAATTTTTTAGCCGCGATTCCGATCGCTCTTAGTGTTTCTTCGGTAGAAGAGAGCGAGATAACGAACGCTCGCGCGTTTCTTCCTCCGCGACCCTGGGGTATACAACTTGACGAGTCTTCGCAGACGTTCGATCGAAGTCGTTCGGCCTTCGTACCGTATAGTACACAGTTCACTTACACCCATATAACACGACAATCGTATATGTGTGCCGCTAGTTAATAGTGTGTACGGACGTTCGCCTGTTTTATTTTACTCTCTCTCCGTGTTTCGCAAAATATAGTCTGCTTCACTTGCGCAATCGCGGAACGAGTTCTCTCGCTGTCCAGCTGTCCGACAGACAGTTCATACGAAGTCGAGTCAAGCGTGTTAGTTCACATATACATATGTATATATATGAGTATATATATGGATATTCCCTTCGTCCACCCGCCTCGTCAAACTATTATCATCCCCTTTCCGCGCAATAAACTGCGTTACTGATGCATCGACGATTCTACGTCGGTCTCATGATAAATAGATCGCAGACAAGACTTCAACTATCTATCAAGCGAGCATTTCGATCGGACATCACATCCTTCTCCGACTGTTTTCTGTCAATTAGCGAACAAACAAAATTTGACCGTATCGGTTACCGCGATACATCATAAATCGGTAAATAGTAAAAAAAAGAAAAAAATCGAAGAACTTATTAATTCGTAAGGGGACACTGAACTATTCGTGTTTAAGAGAAATTGATGAGAAAATGTATAATACATTTTTTTTTTAATTTTGTTTCGTTTTCGTTTAATAACGATAATTTTTGTATTATTTAAGGTCATTTCGGACTTTAGTGTCCCTATAAGATCGCGTGAATAAATTAAGTGTTAAAAGTATCTGAATTTCATCTCATTTGCACCTTGAAATTTAGAATTACCGATATCTTTTTTACGATCGTTGCAGCCATAGCGGTATCCGGTGAAAGAATTTTTTATCATAAATATAATTTTTTTTTTTTTTCGGAGTAACAGATTTTTCGTTGTAACTCGGCAAACGACGAAAATCCAATTAATTGTTCGTTGCAATAAAAAGAAGGGTTGCGATTTTTCTTTCCGGGTTAAAATGGGGGTGTGTCGTCCGTTGCATTACGGGGACAGTGGTAGCCAATGAGAGATAGGAAGGCGTGGAACCTCGTTCACGGGGACATCGAAACGACACGCGATAGCGGATTCGACTCCCCGACGCCGGCGTCGCCCGCTCGTCGGGACCCCACTGTCGCGCGTCGCCTTTCGACGGCTCCTCCAAACGTGTTTGGAGTGGGAACAGGAATATAGGGGCTTAAGGGGAAGTTATACCGTGGTGGGGAAACGTTGACACGCCCCCACCGACTGGAGTGGGAATCGGCGGAGGTCCGGCGGCGCAGCGTCGCATCTGGCGGCATCGCGGGGAGACGACGACGTCGTCTCCTGCGTGGATTATGCTATGCGTCGCTCCTATCTCACGCTCCACTATACATATATACACGTACATAAATCTCGTGTTTATGTATCGACTCGTGTCTATCTACGCACACGATATTATCGATTTATAAGATACTCATAACGATGTCAGGCAGTGTTAACACTGATTTATGAATATTCACGCATATTCGATGAATCGTTCGTGTAGCTTAAACCTTTACTTCCGATTATTTTTTTTTCGCTTTTAACCTGAAATCGAGTACTCGCATTCATTTTTTCACGATTTTGGAGTTCTGTTGCCAAAATCATATTATTTCGAATTCAATGTTTATTTTCGGTATAATTTTATTCTGGTTATCGTTTTTCGGATAATTTGGCGAGTATCTCAATGTTTTTATCGAACGAAATGATGAATTCTCATTTTTCAAAATTCGCTCATTCTCCATCTTCGTAGGTAATAGTCACGCTATAGATAAAATCTGAAATTCATCAAAATCCCAAAATTTCAAATCAAAGGGTTAAAGAAAAAAACGGGATTTTATATTTGCAGATTTTTCGTGCGTAATCATTCCAAAACGATCGTAAAGCGAAGTCGCAGTAAAACCAATAATTCCGTTGGTCTTTTAGTCCTCACCGATCGGCTCGATCGACGTTTCCCTTAATTGTGGGCTTTTGTCTCTTATCTACTGTCACCTTCGCCCACACGCTTCGAGAATTCCTTCGTCGTAGAGAGCTTCTCAACTTCACGGATTACGCAGTTCTATCACTGCCGACCCACGTCCCGCACTTAATCTTTTGCTTTCTTCTCTCACGCTGTGGGAAGACTTTTTTTCCCCTATGCGAGACTCTCCGCTGTGCTCTGCAATCCTCGCCGTGTCTTCCGGGTTCACTTGTGTATCGAGGGTCGAGCTTACGATATAATACCTACGATTTTACTCTTCTCATATCTTAATTAAACTCTCCCTTTCCGTTTTATTGAATCTCCGCAATTCACTGAATCTACAATATGATTTTTTTTCGATATACAGATTATACGCGTATAGACTCGTCGTTGATAAAAGATTAATAAAAAAAAAAAATAAAAAAATTTGTATCGTGTACTCGAAGCAAAATAAACATTAATTTTCGACATACATCATTATTTCAACTTACAAATGAAACTTATCTCATCGACATGAATCAATGATAAAAATCAGTATCCGATCCTAAAATCCCATTAATCGATTTCTATTTTCCAATCCATTTCAATCTGAAAGTTATTCGAAACACCAAAGACCATCATTAATTTTACGACGATAAAATATTCACATATTCTCGCATTGCCGCATAGTTTTCACTCGTATCGTTCTATACGTCGCAATGAATCGTCAAACATTATCTATTACACATAATTCGTAACATATACTATAGATTATATTTCTGTGCGGCCTTATTTTCGACACTTGACATTAAAAGTCACGATTCTCGTGCGGAACTACGTCTCCGTCACGTCAAGTTGACGGATCGGCGTGCGCACTCAGGAAATTAGGCAATTTCCTGTCCGTGCCGACTCGTGTCTGCATTTAATAGGGCCTCCGGTTACTTACAGTTTCGGATATACGCGGGGCCACACCGCGCTCTGGTCTCGGTAGTCTCGAGTCTCGAGGAGCGACGACTATCGTCGGAGTAGTACCGTTCAAGTACTTTGGCCCACCAGCCACACGTATACACCGTTGCCACAGGCTATTCTCTCTATATGTACCACCGATCTATATAGAAACACACGTATCCTTGTCGTATATACAGTTATACGTCTCTGCCTTTGGTATAAAGGCAGATACAGTATAGTTCCTGGCGGCACCCGGTGGTAACTTCCCCTGTCCTTTCTCTCCTTCCTTCTTGCCCCCTTCTCCCCTTCGCGCTTCTGGTTCCCCGACCTTCTCGACGAACCCCCAGGGCCAGTCTCACGTGGCGATCGATCGAGGTGGAACTTGCGTTCTCTCTCTCCTCTCTCCTCTCTTCGCTGTTCCGGACTGTCGTCTGCTCACTTTTGCCGCGGCTGCAGTGTAAATGCATCGGCAAAACTTTTGACTCCGTAAAACTCGCGACGTGAGCTTCCGGAGCTTCGCGGAAACGCGAAAACGCCTTGAATGAAAATATACTGCGAGATGCTTCGATGTGAAGCACAAAAATCCGTATGGTATACGCGAACCTCTGTACGTTTCTGAGTGCAGCTCGCGAGAAAAGAGCAATGAATTTTCATTATTTTTCGGCTCAACCCTTTACGAATTTGAGGCAAATCTCTCAGTTCGCGTACACGTCATTCTTGCATTAAGTTTTTTAACCTCATTTTTGTGTTATACTCACGATTTGTACGATAAAAAAAAATGGTTGTAAATTGGTTGGGATGCTGGATCGCTTTTTTCTGTTGGTTTTTATTAAAGTTTACAATAATTTACGTGCGATAATACCTGTATAGAAATTTCGATTATACCAGAATACCATTATCTACTGATCGGAACGATAAAACTCGAATGCAGGTGTAAGGAGATAACAAGACAATAATTTTCTTCTTCCCTCGTAGCGGTAGGTATGTATATAGAGAGCGTATCAGAAATGATCAGTTATCGTACCGGGACGCGCGTAGATTCGGTCATTCGATGGTCTCGTGTATTTCATACGGGAACTCTGCACTCACGGATATATATATAGGTACAGAGAATAGCGAGGTGATGAATCCACGGTGTGCAGAACGTGGCGAACGGTGAGAGCGAATCCCAGCATCGACCCCGCGGGGTCACTAATGACACACGTTGGACTGCAGCAGCAGCAGCAGCGGCAGCATCAACGGCAACGAGAGGGAGAGAAACGTATCGTGTGCGTACGTCGATGTACAAACGTCTATCCTCCTTGTCTTTCATCGTTTCTCTCACTCCGTTGCATACCGTTCGCGGATATACACGAGAGAATCGCGAATACGCGAATTGGCATCATCAAAGCCGAGCAAACAATGCGCGCGGATGCCGTCGATGGCTCGACAACGTGTGGTTAGCCTAATCGGCGTGCGGGGCATCCCTCCCTCCCTCCCTCCCTCCCGCCCTCCTCCCCCGCCGGTTTCGTATGGCTTTCGCTCGCTCGTCCCTTCGCCCTTCGGTGTCGAACGCCCCGGTGTGCTAGCCGCGCGATAGCCCGTTTCTGTTTGCACGTTACACCGCGTGTGTACCGGATACTAACGTGGCCACGAAATGCCCGAGAATTCCCGCGTATTATCATACCTATAGATATATACAGAGATGCGTGCAAACTTGAATATGGTACCTGTGCAACGGTTATCATGTTTCGTATCGCATACTCGTAACGTTTCGGCGACTGGACGACGATACTATGCTCCACGGCTATTCCATTACGGAGAAGTTTATCGGAATCCTGTAAACGTTTAAATTGGAAAATTTAAGCCGCGTTGTGCATGCTGAAAAAATCAATATTTCAGGCTTTTCTGTTGTACTGATTGGACTGATAAAAAAGATACGTTTGCTTCAAAGTAAATTTGTTTTCATTAATTAAATTACAATTTAATTCAATGCGTTTTATAATTTGAGTCTTAAATAATATATTTTACAGAATAATAATAATATTTTTTTAATCAAATATAATTTATTAATTTTAGTACCAATGGAAGATTAGAAGGTAAAGAAACTAATTTTATATCATCCCCATAATTTTGGTTGATTTTATAAAAATTTTTTATAATTTTCGCAATCGGAAAAAAGGCTTTGCGATTTATGATATTCGGAAACTCGACGCGGTCTACTTTATTGATGAATTTTTTTTCAAACTTCAATATATATCGAGAGATACAGATAAGAATAAAAAAAAGTCTCGAAGTAACTGTCTAATAAAAATGTTAATTGCTCGGCTCGTTAGAAGGGCCCCCCGCGAAGTTCTGCTAGAAGTTCAAGCGGCGGGGTCGCTTCGCGGGGCGTCCGACGTACAGTATTTGCCTTTGGACCCTATGTGCTTCACTCACCTTCCCTTATACGTTTTTTTCGTCTCATCTCTTTCTCCCAATCCTTACCTTCGTTCGATTATTTATTACCAACGAGCCTCACACACCGTATGATGCGTGGTACGTGAGAGCACGCGCTTCGCTCACTGAAGAAGAAACCTTCGTGGGGAACAAACAAACAAAAAAACACCAATAGCTATCAAAGTCAATAACGCTATTAAGTGTACAGATACTCATTTCACTCATCCATCAAACAGTTTCTTCAACTCTCCGTAAATAAATTCCAATCAATTACCAATTTCACCTTCAATTAATTAATCTCCCTTCGAGAAAAAAAAGTCTTCGACACAACTCGACTTACGGCGAACTCCGCAGCGTGAGCATCGTATCTTCTCTGCGCCTCGTCTCTTTCAGTTAAATATATGAAAAGAAGTCAAATCCGGGTACAAGGAAGCCACTGCAAAGGGTCAACGCGTCCAAAGAATCGCTCGAGTAAAATGATGAGAAGTATCTCGAAATTCGTTCCTATGCCATTGCTCGTCTCTTCTTTTTCTCCCCGCACGATGGAGCAGCAACCCCCGTCAAAAGTCTCTTGGCTTTTTCACCGAGTGAATCGAGCTATGTAACCCTCCCTCTGTATGTGCGGTTTAGGTACATTACTGCCCGTTGCTTCGCCGAATCTCTCCTCCCGTCCGAGAGAGTATCTCACTCGTTGACTTCGCGTACACGCGAAATTCGTCTCTCCCTCTCTCCACCATCCTCTTCATCCCTTTTCCTCTCGACGCGTTTTGTGTGTTTTCACTTTTCGTGGCTTCTGCTCTGGATACGCGATTCTCCATCTCCGTCTCTCGTACGTAAAATCTGCGCGAGAGTTCGCCACCCTCGCACACAGGAGCTCTCGCGTTTTCTCGCATTCATGCATTGACCAGACCGTAAGAGAGAAAGAAAGAGATTCGAACCCCTCGGTCCAGCCGCGCAGTCGGGTCCTGTGCCCACCACAGCATCCCCTTTACATGTTATATTACAGAGGTTGGTTTTAGGCACAGAAAACTAAAAAGCTAATTTACTTTAAAAGTATCCGGTCCGGCGCGCCCTCAGTTTGGTACCAGTGAGACTGAAAGACACGGTGAAATATATAGTACGGTATGTCATACATATATAGAATGAATGAACGAAGAGATGGATAGATTGAAACGGGGGCGGCATTGGAGAGGTGAAGAGACTCGCGGGGATGGAGAAATTGGGAAAACGAGTGAACGAACCGTGAGTTTGATAGAGACAGGGCGTTTCATCAAACAGAGGCCAATGGCTCTCTTTCCATCCACACCGCGAAACTCGAAATGTATAGATAGCGCAGAGGAGTACAGGGAGAAGGATAGGTCCGCCGAACTCGCTTTTCAAAAGCTTTCTGCCGGGCTAATGCAGCCAGCGACAGATTGGCGATGCCCCATCCCGTCCTCCCTCTTCCGGATGGCCCGCTTGTAAATTCTCGATCTCTGTCGTTTCTCGTGTCTCTCGGATCATTTTCGTTCTCTCTTCGTATGCATGTACACTGTTACGGTGGTTGCCGTGGCCGCTATCAGCGTGTGGACCAGTGGCCGACGAACCCGTGTGGCAGAGTTCGACGAATGGTCATTTCGCTGATAGCTCGAAATCCCCGCGGCCTTTTCTGCGTTTGAGAGAGTGAGAGAGAGTCGAGCTGCTATCGGCACAAGCGAAAATGTCCAAACGATTCGGCGATGGGCCAGACGGCGGGCGCGACGCCCTATATCATTCGGCAGAAACGCAAATAAATGCGTTTGCGATGTATGGCCTGTGGATGATGGCTACGAACGCACAGGCGAGATCACTAACGAGAAGAGAACCAGAGAGATTCAACTGCTTTCGGAAAGTGCAATGCGAGAGGCAAACTCACGAGGGCAAACGATACTATACGCGTCAGGGGCGATGTCCCTTTTCGAGGTCTCAAAATGGACATTTTTTTTAATTAGCTTGCGTATCACATTACTCTTTTAATCATTTTTTTTTTTAAAGATACGACACTTAGAGGCGCGAATA
The DNA here is from genome assembly GCA_964006125.1 of Cryptus viduatorius. Classification (NCBI taxonomy): domain Eukaryota; kingdom Metazoa; phylum Arthropoda; class Insecta; order Hymenoptera; family Ichneumonidae; genus Cryptus; species Cryptus viduatorius. The sequence continues at coordinate 8,339,119 of OZ023222.1, read as the reverse complement.
AAAATTCTACAATATCTCTTTGCCGCAAACAAAAGAGGATAAAAATAAATCGCGACTATCACGGATTATACTGATTTAAGGACACTGTGAGAAACAATAATGACGTTAGTACGACGATGGGAGCTATCAAACATTATTAAATGCAAGAACCATGACCGGGCCATCTTCCCCAAGTTATTACAGACCGTAATAGTGCAAAAGTAGGGGATCTATTACTTTGTTGCTTGTTACATCGTTCCGACAAATTACCTTAACAACGTCTCGTTTATTCTCCCTTCCATTCGCGATTGTCTGAGAGAAATTTCTTCGAGTACGATAATGCAAAAATTCTTGAATCACCGTGTCGAAGCCAGCTGGAGAAAGTTCTCTAAATTTCTCGATTTCTCGAGGTTTTTTTTTTTTTTTTTTCGTTACAATTATCATTGACTTCGCAATAACGTAAAGCGTTCCCTGCAGCTCGCTGGACAAACTGCGTACAAAAGCGTTCGAATATCTACTCAATGTTCTTCCTATTGTTGATGGATAAACTAGACTACGCGCTACGGATAGCGCCAATAGAATAAAAGAGAGAGAGAGAAAGAGAGAGAACGAGACACCAACAGCAAGGAACGGTTACGGGTCTTACGTAGTCACCGTTTAAGACGCTCTAGTGTCCCATTATACTTTTAAATCCCGAACAATTAACCGTAATCAAGCACAGGAAACCGTGTGCGAGTCGGCAAGTCGAGCTCACGGGTACGCAATTATTTTTAAATAAGATTCAGTCGCGTTGTGGCGTTGGATGGCCGGACTCTCTTTCCTATAGTATACGCTTTACTTGGATATATATAAGTTTATACACGCCCAACGCGTAGGCAATAATAAATGTGGGCCTATATAGTGTACATTATTGTTGAAGAGCCCGCGACCGGGAACGGCATCAGATGGATTATTAATCCGAGCAAAAGATCTACGATCTCTGATAACGAGCTTCGCGGGCCTTACCTACATATCTCACAACACACCGGACGTTATGTTATATGTGCGTTATGGCAGTGCGCGCTTTGACATCGCGCCGATCGACTTTTATGCTAATTCTACTTCCACGATGTAACTTGTGTGTAATCACAATCGCGAATGGCGCAGTCGACTTCTTGCCGTAATCATCTCTACCCGCCTATTATCTTCCTGTCACGTCTCGTCGGCGCTTTGCCGCTTCTGCGATCTGTGAAATTGTTGCACGGGGGACATGGCGCAACGATAAAAACGCTCGTTAGGTTTTTTTTTTTTTTTTCAATTTCAATCTCAAAGCTTTCCTGAGATGAAAAAAAATACGATAAGCTTCTACACTGAAAAATAATGTTGAGACGAAAAAAACAAAGGATTTTTTTAGAGAACTATTCATTGTTTAGTACAATCGATTTTTTTTAAGGGTTCGTCTTCTCTATTAGGTTTGGAGATTTTTAACTGTTCTTTTTTATTATTTTTGGTGTAATTTTTTTAAATTTATGAATAACAATATTTAAGTAAATTTATGTATCCACAAAATTGCTTCGAAGTATTCATACATTATAAATATCTTAATGACGTATAGTATTATTTTTGTATTTTTTTTTTTTTACCAAAAAAACAACGTAGTCGTCACAGAGTTAATTTCTGAGGCCTCAGAAGTATACACGGTAATCAATCAATTCGGGAACAAGCCGTAGCGATTATTAAGGGGGGAGAAAGGCTCTCGAAAAATACATAGCGTGCAGTATACATAACATGAAGAATCGATACGGTCATCGTCCCTTTTACTCCCGCATCTCGTCAGAGGCGCGAGAGTCGAGACTAAGAATCTTGTGAAAGGAACAAAAGACGATTACCACAGCGTCGCCTCGATATATCGCATCGGCGACGAGGGCTTCACGCCAAATCCGGCAAAAAAGATTCGCGCAACAAAAAAAGGGTCTCACAGTTTGTCTCAGCCAACGAGAGGAAACTCTGTCACTTGGTGTTTGGCCCCCGCGTTAGAGAAGGGAGACAACCAATGATCCGTTCAAGGATTACAGAAGTTTTAATCGGTCCCTCCAAATCCTATCGTTCCCGCGGCGTCTGCCGGACTCTGCTGAGGTTTTTTCCTCTTTTATCTTTACGAACCTTTTTCGGATGACAAGAGATTCGATTCAATTCGGTTGATTGAAGTAAACGTTCAGCACTAATGTTTATTTGTAGTCAATCAATCGATAGACAAGTTGCGAAACGGAAGATGTATCAGTTTTATGTATCATCTTCAATAAAGATACAGAGTCGCGTCGAAACGCGAACTATTTACATTCTATGCGAAGGAACCAACGATCTGCCCGAGGGCTCCTTCACCCCTTGGACCAAAATATCGATTCTCGAGTCTCGCACGCGGATGAAATTTACCCTTGGCGAAGCGTATACAAGATGACGTCATACGCACCAAGCAATTCCCCTTCACTAGGTCAGTGTGTCTGTTCTCTCGAAGCATCTGAACTCTGAACGCTCTACAACATAATTGAAATTTTATCGGGGTTATTTTATTAAACGGAAAAACAAAAATATTTCATATTCCGATACCTGTTAATCGATATTTCGTAAATTTGATTTAACGCTCATTTCATAAAAAAAATTACGAACCATCGTTTCGTTTATGAATTGACTAAAAAATGTACAGATGCCGCTGTTAATATCAATAATAATGGGTTATAAAAACCCGTCGACAAAAAAAAATGGCGCTTAATTTTTTTTTATTCAGAGTTGTTATCACACGCGAGCATTACGAATATTTATAATCGACTTTTAGTATCTATTCTTCAAGCTAAATTCCATTAGTTCAGAGATCGAACTGCGATTCGGTTAAAATAATTCTCTTAAAAAAGTTCCACCCATCGTTTTCTTGGTAATTCCCGAGCCGATTCAAGGACAACCTGTCTCGCGGCTCGGCTTTATATCGAAGGTATATATCCTCAAGCAGAGCGCGACACGCCTCCGAGGATTCACGGTATCCCGAGGACGCTCATCACGCTGTGACAAATCCCTTTAAAGCGCCGCGCGAGATCTCTCTCTTTCTCTTTTTCTCTCATTCTCTTCTCGCCGCGCCTCTTGGCTGGCGACACGTTATATTCACATCGTTGCGGAGAGAAGCATAGAAGTGACGACGACGAGGTAAAGAACGTTGGACCGCCGTAGCCGTATCATCAGGGTGGTCCGATTCGATTCACCCTTTTTCCCCCATTTGCTCTCTCGTTGATGCGTGTCTCGTATATCTTTACCTTTATCTCGTCGTATTATTCTACTTCATTCATGTTTAACACGAATGCACTTGCAAAAACAAACGATTATTTGCGATTTCATGAAACTCATAATAATCGCCAAAAGAATCACTAAATTTACGTTCTCGGAGATAAAACAAGAATAGTGATAGAGATTGTGTGACATAATCGACCAATATTCTCAAGACGCATCGAATACTCTTATTTATTCTGATCAAAGTGGTCGATTGAACCGGCAAATTAAAAAAAATCCCCTGAGGCTGTCAACCTGACGAAAAAAAAAGATCGTGAGACGGCGGCCAAATGACTGTGCTGTAAAGTATCGAGCTTGTCTAATAGGCGTGACGTCCATAAACGAAAAGTTACACACAGGCCTTGAGTACACAAAAACAGGCTGACAGCTTATATAAATATCGTCTTTGGTCGTTGATAAATTCGTGGAGCATAATCGCGATCTATTCAACGTGACCGATTCGAAGCGGTCTACGTGCGATTGAATCGTCTTGCCTTTTCGATGTTGAGGACATTGAATCGGCACGTTCGATTGTGTCGAGTTCTTTGACACTCCGAGGAGACGAAACTTAAATCCTGAGACGATCGATCGATCGTCGATAAATCGTTATTTGCAAATCGGTTGAAAAAATATTTCAACTAAGAGTAATCATAAAGTAAACCAATGAAATGAATCAAACATTAATTTTATTAATTTCTGATGTCCTTTATACGGCAATAGACAATTTTCCGGCTGTGACAATAGAACACGATAATCGGCTGCCGATCGAATCTATATTCTCTCGCATGTGTTAGCAACCGATGCGAGATAGTCGTCGAATAGCCTCGATAATTGCGAATCGATCGGTACGCGGTGGGGTAGAGAAAACCATTCGGAGTGCACAGGGTGCAGCTATCGAGGGGCATTCCTTATCCCGGATATCGATTTCTCGCTTCAACCAACGAAGCAACGATAGCTAGTGCTTGTCGGCTGGGTGGCTAAAGCTGGCTGCTGCCGGTTAGAAACGCGAAAGGACGGCCGGGCTTCGTCTCAGTCAATGAGAACTAACGGAAGAGAGAAAGAAAAACCATAGGGTATACGAAAAGATCGAAAAAGAATGAGGGAGAAGGAAACATCAACGGGCGAAAGCCCGGAGTGCGACGATAGAGGGGTTGCACTTCTTAGAAGGGGTCCCGTATCGTCGAGCATTACTTTTATTCCGTGTCATTTGATCCCACACCCACCCCGTGAGCCGCAACGTTCTACCGCAGTCTCGGATCCGCGTTCTCGCAATAGATTCTTTTTCCAGAGTGCTTTTCGCTACACGGCGTCGAAGCTGCACTCTCTCGAATCTTTTTCTCTCGCGACTTCAGTCTGCTGTATTATTACAGGTTGATTTAGACAAAATTATATCACGGAAAGCATATGAAGCATTTGTAAATTTACATTTCGTTTTTTTATCTTTACTTCATCAGGATAAATGGTCCTTTGGCACATATTTACATGTGGTATTATTCTGCACAAAAAAATGACTGAAACTTTTACGATCTTTTACGATACGCCAATTACGATCTTAACTGCAAGCCTGTAACGCTGAAAGATTGTATAAGTCAAAGAGCGCCGGTCTCTCTTGCTAGCATATGGTCGTGGCAACTCGTTAAAATGTATTAGAAAAATGACTACAAAGTACCGCAAGTAGGTATAGAATAGAAAAATAAATCCCACGATAAAAAGTCCCGCACGTCGAATCGGGACCAAGTTGAAGGTATTACGGTACCAAAAGAAGTGTATAGAAAACGAAGAGGAGGAAGATGAAGTTCGAGCGCGAAACGGTACCTACGAGACGACATAAAAAAGAAAAAAACGGTCTCCAGCCATCGTCCCAACGGCGACCGGAAGTTAGCAGGGCGTTGGGTATACTTTTGGGCTTTTGAGGGCCATGACTTCGCGGCGGGATCATCATTCCGGAATTATATAAAGATGAAAAGTTAATGCGAAAGTCGAGAATCGCCATGTGCTATAATCCATGATGGTAGTTGGATGGCGCCCCCCTCAGACTCTCAATCACTGAGGGCTCTTATGACCCCGGCACGATTCACCGGGGTAAAATTCTTGCGGCGATCATGCCGAGCATGCTACCATCAAATATGCAACGCGGTCGAATCTACGGTTATGTCGTGTGAGTCTCGCCCTGTGGCGCCCAAGAGAGGATCTCTCGGGCCTATCCTGTTTATGGATGTCGGTTTGTCAAGGGGGAGAGGGATAGGTACGATCGTTGCGAGTCCGCTGGCTTTTGGGGAGATGGCCAGACATCGCACACCGCGATTTGATGCTATCCTGCGCCATAACCTCGTGTCCATTTAGCGATATTGCTTCGAAATGCAATTTCATTCAGGATAATATTAATTATTGCGATGTAATCGTCGGCAATCTATTGCGATCCTTGACGTCCAAAAATCGATTAGGCAAAGCACTTCGCAGCATCCTTCAATTTGGAGGCATCCTTCAGCCCTTATGAATGGACCTTTTGTTTAGATGCTCACTATTACAATCATTTTAATTTCCACTGCGATGGGTGAAGACGTATTTTGAAAAACGTTAGTGGTGATTTTCTCCATTTTGTTTGCCATTCTTAGTTCGATTCAATGCCCAAAGTTCAGATACCAAACACGCGCAGATAGTCAGCACGACTGTATTACATCACGATTGCCCATCCCATTACTCTCGTAACGATGTGCGTAGCAAATCTATCGTCTTATTTGAATAATAAATATGCGGGACAAGAGAGGACGACGGTCACGCTACGGCCATTATGAAAACGCCCATTGCTCGCGCTTGTCACTCGAAATGTCAGGCGGGTCTCCGTGATGCTCGAGAGTTGTCGGTTTCTGTTGACTCCGTCGCTGGACAATTAATTGATGAACCGATGCTTTCCGCCACAGCCATTGTATTCCCATTTCCCCCGTCGTACGGTAACCTCTCTCGGCATCCGAGAATTCTTCATTCTGGATTCCATGCTACGTCATCAGCCATTAGATCTTTGCCTGTCCTCATATATACATAAGAATGAATGAAAAAAAAAAAAAAAAAACAAGCAAAAAAGAGTCATCACTTCTAACGTCACACAGCGATAAGATCCCGAGACCTTGAGAAACAAGAGGACGGCGTCGCGAGTTTCGTATAGTCGGTGGGGAGCTTCCGTGAGAAACGTGAAACGAAACAGGACAAAAGTGTGGATCGTGTGTTCTCGCGGGGGGGTTCCCCTAGTCGTTCGAGTGGGTACAGCCGCGTGCGCGTATCCGTGGCACGAAGGAGACTTCGCGTTGCATATACGCGTTTCTCTCTGAGGTTCAACATGTGCTATGCTGTATATATACATATGTTGGTACACAGCGTACGCGAAGGTAGGTGGGTAATATATGCAGATTGCAATACAGTAGTGCCATTACGTCTCTTTCTGCGGGGATTCGCTATTGCCGTGTGTAGCCCATTCGGCGCGGCAAAAGCCAACGTCTGCAGCCAAAGCCTTAAGATACTGTACGTGTCTCTGTGCGAGTATCTCGCGTAAGATCGTGGCTCGCTAACTTACGTTTACGTCTATACCTGCCGAAGATTCTCTCTCTTGGCTTGTAGCTCATACCGTACGGTAGAAGGAAGTCGCGAAATGGAAGGAGCCGCCATACGTGGCACAGAGAGACGATGCTGAAGAGCATTGAAGAGATGCTGCCTGGAGCTTATACGCTCCTTCCTCTCATCGCTAAAACCCGCGGGTCGCGATGCAAAGCTAAGGCTATATAGTTACCGAGAGCGAGTTATTGCTCGCAGGAACTCGAGTACACGTATCACCTGCATAGATGCACCTGCTACTACTGCACGATATCTATATGTATATATATATATGATCGCGAGTACATCGAGGTATATATCGCATGCTTACCCTGAATGCGTACCTGAATTTAGTTGCATTCGGTAGAAGACAACTCTACCGCTAGAGGCCGCGATCTATTCCTGCGAAAAGCAGCGTTCAGATCGCACTGAGGCACGATAATTAGCGTTGATTACGCAATATAATCACCGAGAAAGAGCTGCAAACAGCGGCCATCTTGTTAACATGTTTAGAACGGAACTGTTTTAACATGGCTGGGATTTTCCGCGGACGACAGTTTTCGACAGTTTACTTCCAATTCGAAGTAAAAGTTTATGGAACTTTGAGAATTTTGAAATCGATGGAACGTTTGCTGGTTGGGTAAAACGTATAAAAGTTCCATTGATTTAATGGCCAAAGGGAAGCGCCTACTGAAAAGTCTTCCATGAGTGGCATTTTTCTATAGGCGCATAAACGCTTTCAATGAAGGTTTTCGATTCTTAACATAGAACCGTTTGGCTTCAAAAGGTTCAAAAAGTAAACGAAAGATGTCGAAAAAGTTTTGAAATAATTCGCGAACCGACGTGGAAGTATAGTTTCTCTGATGGTACAGGAAACACGTTGATTACAAACATTCACTTCGTTGTTATAGCCGAAAGAACATAAGGCGCTCTACGTTCGAGCGATAAAGTTCAAGTACGAGAGCCCGTAATAAAATTAATTCCCCTGCATCTTCATGAACTATTCCGCAACTTCATTTCATACGGCGTATAGCTGAGGTGCCGGTGGGTATTTAATAAATGCGTTTTCTTTATAAGGGTTGAAGACTGACTAATAGACGTGACGAGTTATACGATGAGAGATGTAGAAACGACGTTTAAAAACAGGAATGCAGTTTTGCATGTTATTACAAGATGTTAGAGATGGACAAACGAGTAGATATCGTATGGAGTGGAAGACATCTGCGGCGTGCCAGAGAAGGAATTCAGACAAAGCTAAACTATTGCCGTTGAAAATATATCTATGTATGTCTGGCATAGTTACCCTCGTCTAGCCGTGGGCTACTTAAAGACGTGCGGGGAAGTTGAGGAACCGAGTTAGCCAGAAGATCGTACGTAAGGCGTCTTTCTGCATGTATATACTCCACATACATATACAGACGCGAGTCCTACAAACAGTGTACTTTACGCTCGTGTAGTACGAACCAAGAAGTAAGGACAGTTCAGAGACGCAGTCTGGCAGCCGCAGATTACTTAGGTAATTGGTAAATACGAGAGAGGGTTACGCTTCCTTCTCGTTGGAAGTCTCTCGGACGAGAGGGAAGGGTCGCGAATCCCGTCACTATACTACAATTTACGTTGTGGTAGTTACCTATATGTGTGAGTCGAAACGAGAGAGTGCCCGCTAGGATCCTCGGCAATGCCTCCGGCTCTTCTATCCACCCTTGCAGGATATTCGCTTTAAGGGGGGAAATGAGCCTTAAAATTGTTTAAAGCGGTCGGAAGGAGGGTTCGTACCCTTCGACGACTCTTATCCAAGCACTCGTGCGCCTTACACGTCTTTCCTCCTCTTTCCACAACTCCCATCGAACGTGCCACATCCCATAATCGCTGCGGAAAGAAAATTCCGAAAAATCGAAAGTCCGATAGCCCCTATTTTTATCCTATCGACATTAAAGTTTTTCTCAGCTTAAACTTCGTTTCGTAAAGCGACACAGATTTTTTTTTTTAATTTCCCAAATACATCCGCATTTATGATGGAATAATAGCTTTTAATTGTATCGGAAAAATAGCAAATTATTTATCCCGATATCTTTTCTGTTAGTTTAAGGCGATGAGCCACAGAAAAAAGCGATTTTCTCCATAGTCTTAGGAAAATATAAATATAACTTGAAATACTCTCATTCTTCAGGTGATCGCGAGTTTATTACACGTTACTTCCGCGTCCGCGGACGTTGTACATATAAAAGCGCATAAATCATTAACGCTCCGGTGCGGAGAGCCGCACCGCGTCGCCATCGCCGCTACGGTTTGTCCGTCGCTTAATAATAGGCGAGAGAAGCACACCGTGTATATAGTCGTAGAGCTGCTACTCGCGTTCGCGCGCGCAAGGCTCCGCGTATCGCTAATTGCGAAGCCAACGAGCGTGTACTTTCACCTGGCTAGCGCGTTTAGGCTTTGTGCGATTAGCGGGAGAGTACCCCGCTAAACCCCCCTTCGATTGCCGGGCCGAGCCGCGCTATGCGTCGTAGGAACGCGATGGCGTACTCGCGTGAGATTCAACCCAAGAAACGCTTGAAGGGGGTAAGCAGACGAAGACCAGAAGCAAAACCGCATCCTTCAGTTTCAGCCTCCTTTCCTCAGCCTGCAGTTAACTGAAAAATACTTGAACCAAAAACTCAACTTAAATAAACTTAAATAAAAAATAACAATAGTAATAATAATATGAATAAATAATATTTATTTTTACGGCGGAAATTATTATTTTCGAATAACAAACACTTACGATGTACGGATATTTATGATTTTTTAGCGTAGTACTTTTTAATAATTTTTCCTTTTTTTTTTAATCTAAAAAGAAGAAAAAATAATCACGATGACGATAGGGTTGGGCAACTTGCAACGGCAAAGTGATTGCAGTCTATCAGTAACTAAAATATTTATTGAGTTACAAAATTGATTTTTGACAATCGAATAAATGATAAAATGATGATGATGATGATTTTATTTTGATAAAATGTATAAAATAGTTACTTTTTTTATGACTTAATGTAACATTTCGATACCTGTAAGGTTCGCCTGGCTGACGAAGAAGAATAGGTACATTCACTTACAACTGTTCTGCATTGGACGCGAATTATTGCCGACGAGAACGCCGTGCACTTAGAAATGTCTCGCGGTAATTGCAAAACACGGGGACATGAAATTCTCCCAAGCGCGCGGTTTAAATTCTTCTATAAACGTTCCCTCTTAACAATTCTTTTCAAATCCGTACGAAACGCCGCCGTTTGGTAGTCAAACATCCCGAGGATGCGGAAAGAACGCGTTACACAGAGCTGTTCAGTACGCAAAACTTTGAGATACATCCGCGTTGCTTACGACTCTTCGAACACGAGATTATAATTCAAAGAGTCGAAATAAAGAAAAAACTATAACGTCATTTTAATTGGTAAGAAGTATTTTTCATTCGCACGATGTTTTATATAAGCTTTTTAACGAGAGGGTACAAAAGTAAGATGCGAGAACGATGAATGGTACCCGTGTTTCTTAATATTCCTCTCTTGCGTATTATTAACGCTGTAATTTCGCACGTGGATAGAAAACGTTATTAAAACTGCATAACGTTGTTAGCGTTGCGCTGTGTGAAAATGAATAGGTTTCGAACCCGAGGTTTTCGCGAAGAAGCGTTGTCTTAGGAAAGCTATAAGTACATATCGCCAATTGCCTAAGAACGTTCGTCAGAGAATTCGCTCGGAGAAGAAAGTCACCCCACGCAGTATATGTATAGAGACTTCCGTCAGTTTGCGACTGAATGAACTCCTTGTGGTCCGTTGTTGCCCGACAATAGTTAGACCTTCGATCCCGGGGCGTCGCGAACAAGCATTTACTATTTGCGGGGTGGCAGAGATAATACGAGGGTGAGATTTATATATACATGCGAGAGAAACGACGCGCTCTCGCCGTCCTTTGCGCTCCCTTCGTCGTGTAGCCATCTACGCTGCCGTCGCCCGGGATGTCCGGATCGTCGACGCTCAACCCCCTCCCGTCCTCGCACCCCCTCGCAATCGACTAGGACTGCCACCAGCGGGCGAAGGCTTTCTTCCCTTTTTGCACCCCCGACACGTATCGTCGGTACAAGCCGTTCCGGCTTCGATAATGGCCGACTATACTGGATACTAATATCTAGGATTCGTTTCGCGTTGATAACGGCGCGGAGAATAGAAATAGAAAATAAACGAATGCTCGATAAAGAATGAAAAATATATAAGAAAAAAATCAAAATTGTTGTAAACTCCTTGTTTATTTTTTGCAGAATGTCAATATTGTTCGGAAAATCGCTATTAAAAAAAAAAATAATTTTTATTTTATTTTCATGTAATTTCATCCCCACTATTATTTAAATTAATAAATATATCGAAATATCTCGAAGTATTGTCCCAATGAAGCGCGAAGATTATCGATAGCTTAGATATTAATCGGAAAAATTTTATCGCGTTCTCGCGCACAATACTGAACATCAATGATTTATGAGAAGGAGATTCTCGATGATAAAAATCAGACACCAGATTGAATCGAGAATTTTCGCACGCAGTCTATTCGCCGCTGTTCTGTGTTTCGAACATCGCGAATCTATACATAGATCGAACTACATCGAGTGGTGTATAGAATCTACTTGTACGAGAACACGGGGCGGCAGCGGGCTGCATCTCCGTAAGCTGAGGAATCGTGAGGTCAAGGATAATTTCATAGCGCGTTCGAACGTAACGACGTTCAAACGTCCTCGTAAAATATCGGCGTTTTCACTGTGCAAAGAGTAATATAAATTTTGTCCGGGTGGATCGAAACCCGATTGCTATACGTCCCGATTCCCGATACTATGGCACGATCGAGAACCAAAGAGCTGGATGGCTAGAGCTGTTCCGTGATTCTGGTCAGCTCTCTTTGGTCATTATCCTTTTATTACTCCCCTCGCGTTATTTAGAGACGACGATAAGAGAAAGAGAGAGAAAGAGAGAGAGAGAGAGAGAGAGAGAGAGAGAGAGAGGGAGAAGGAAAACATGAACGAGAGATAAAAAGAGACGAGGGGGAAGCCACACCGCGAACATTAGTCGAACGTTCGCTCGACTGGAAAACTACCCGTGTACGAGATGGAGGCAGAACAGTTTTGCTATACATTATACTATACGCCGGCGAGACGATGATCTTCCGTTGCTACACTGGCGAGGATTAATACACTCGATCCACTGTACGAGACAGTTCATTCGATCGTAGGCCCCCGTTAAGGCTCTTCGTCCAATGCAGAAAGATCGATGCTGCGTGATCGGGAAAAATTTATCGATTCAATTTGGCCTCAATTTTTATCGAGCCACATAAAAATTTAAGAGATCAACGTTACAATCCGATGACGACATCGAATTTTTGTGATCGTTACTGCAAAGAACAGAGAAAAAAAAATATATCGATCTCGTTTAACCTCAATTTTTATCGTAACACATGAGAATCGATGTTACGAGCAGATGTAATTTATCGAATTTTTGAAAACCGACGCTTCAGAAATTTGTCTCAATCGAGTTATTATTTGGACGAATTCAGAAGGTAGAAGTGGGAGAGTTTGAAGCAATTGTGAGATCGGTAGCTACCGCTCGTACGGAGAGGTCCACAATTGCGGTACATGGGACCAGCATATCCCGGCCCTGTAGGTACTCGCCGCCAGCAGCACGATCTGTAATTGTTTCGATGATTCCAGCCCGACGGCGGAGTTCCGTACCGGTGAACGCCCACGGCCAACGCCAATTGCACCTGCACTTCGATTTTCATCGCTTTTTTTTCGCCGGCTCTCTCATTCTCTCTCTCGTGATCTCGTGAGCACGAAGAGCTGATGATTCGCGCGACCTTAGCACGCAACCTCAAGACCTGATTGATACAATCCGACTCGATATCATTCCATCTCTCGCCGCCGTTTCCTTGTACTTCGGGATCCTCTCTCTATCATCCACGGCACACGGAGCCACTATACTCCGCGTTTTTTCTTCCGTAATGCATGTTTTCAACACCTCTCAGTGATTTCGTTTCTGCCGCCGGTAGATACGAAAATTTCGAGTTAAAAATAAAAATTTACGAGTTACTTTTAAGTAGACTGGAGTTGGATTCAAATAGACGTTAGGAAATCAGAATTTAACATATCTCGTATTTATAGGTTAAAAAAAATCAATTTTTTGTGGCATTGGCCCAATTTATTCAACAAAAATTATAATTTATAAATATGAAAAAAAAAAAAAATACCGATCTATTGGTTCCACGATTATTGAAAGTTTGCGATGATTTTCGAATGAACCCTTTTTGTAGCTCTATCCAAATCCCAACATATTCTATCGCAACACTATCCTTAACCAGCACCACCTTTTTATTGCACGCAACATTACTCGAATCTCTCGGTATGAGGAATGAAAGGTAAAAAGTCAAAGTAACAGACAACAACTTCGCGGAAAATGAATTACGAGACTTTAATCTATTCCAACTTAATGTACGCACGCATCGGCATTGTCAGAATAGTATATCGTTTCCCCGGAAACGTAAGTATAATTTTCCTCGAGTCTTTTGCCACCGCGAACATTACGCCGCAGAAGCGAAAACGATATTCGCCCCGTACGTTCATCACGTATCGGCTCTCGTCGGTGAACGCGAGTGCGTGCTCCTCGATGAGCCGAATAGAAGAAGAAGAATACGAGGAAGAAGAGGAATAATAATAATAAGAAGAAGCGGTGGCTGAGAAGAAGCTGGTGCACCGGACCCTCGGCTGCTGCTGGTGCAGTTGCTTGTAGGAGCGACAATCGCCGGTTCCCAGCAGCTCGAACGACCTCTCGGCCTCTCGGCGAGCCGCGCCCACCGTAAAAGAAATCCCGCGCTGCACCAGAGAGACGAACCGGGAGCGTGCAACACATACCGTGCATCGATGCACCGACACGACTATCCACACTTTGCCTCCGCCACCGCTCGTACATACCCTACACGAATTATATATACAGCTATATATATGTATATATATAGTGTTGTGTGGGTGCGTACGTCTGTGTGCGCGCGCGCGCGCGCGATCTGTACGAACGGACTGCATGCAGCGCACTATACGTATTTTCTTCCCTTCTATACTCATATATATTTATGTATACATGAAGTATATACTTTGAAGTATCGTGGTATTACAGCCACTGCACTCTCTCCGGTACACGTACTCGAACTCTATGTACGTGGCTTACCCACGTATTTGCACCATCGGGGAACAGCAGCAGTATACCACTATCGTCAAGTACTACTACACGTACTTGCGTACTTATGCCACGTATACTTATTATACTCACTGTAGTTTACTGTACTTTTGCTTTTGCACCGGTATTAGAGATATAGCGAGAAGAAATTGCGAGTTTGTGAGTTTTTTTTTCTTTTTTTTTTCGTAGTCAACGAAGCAGTTGTGTACGGTATTCGAGTTTGATTCATGCCGGTCAATCGTCGAGCCAATTTTCCGGGGTAATTTTCTTTCGGATGAACTCATTTAAGGCTATGAGAATGTGAATTGAAAGGCTTGCGGGTGAAAACGACCTTTCGGAAACACGATAATATAAATATTGTCCTGTCGAAGGCAATTATTGCGATAATAAAAGATATAAGAATCTGATAAGCACTTTTGATCTTTTGCTTCGGGTTATCGAACTCTCGGTACTAATTTCAACGGCGAAGATAAGATATCGCGAGAATGTCGCAAGATTTAGAATTAAAATCGACGAATAACTATGGTTATTTCACGCGAGAATGATGCTGATACCGTGTTGCAAAAGTTAAACCGGTATAACGACAGGTAAAATATGGCGTGAAGTCGCGGTACGAAATATCGGCAATTTAAGGGTGCGCAAGAACTCGCGGTAACGACTCCCCACGACAGATACGACTCTGACCTCGGCATCGTCGGCGCGCTTACGTTCGTATACATCTCGTCGATCTCCCCCTCGCGGGATGAAAAGAGAGAAAGAAACTTACGCGTGTATACTATATACCGTGTAGACTCGCTGCTGGCCAGCGAGGGACGTCGAGGTATCCCACAGCGGCTAATGCCTTGCAATTTTCACTCTCGATCCGCGGAGTCTTTGCAGTCGAAGAAGCAAAAGCAACCAGCAACGGCGAGGAGTATTATCCCTGTAGAAGCGTCCGTGAAAAGCGAGAAGCTCTCGACGAGAATCGGCGATTCACCTTCGTCATATTTTATCGCGAGATTATTTTTACCCATTGTTTTTCTTTTTTTTTTTTTCGCCCCGCGTCAATATTTTAACCCTTTGGCATCGAAGTGCACAAATTATCATGATTTTTTGCGAAATAATTACCATCTCTGGAATCGATAAACGTTCTCGTTTTGTGAATTTCCGTTTGGATTTGCTTTATTTTCGAAATGGATTTACGCTCGTGGTTTGAGTCTCAAATGGGAAGGGGTAGGGAACTGAATGCACAGTCAGATGCAGCGGAAGCTGTGTACGCCAGAGAAATCCGTGCGCCTCGTGCTCTCTTCTCTATCTTTCTCGTCCTCTTTCCCGGGGTCTCTCCACTGTTCGCAAACCAATTAATTCGATAATTGAACTCGTTGGCCGCTACAAATCACGATTTAACAAAGAGAAGCCGGCCGTTCGTGTGGCTCGCTGACTCGCGCGCGCGATGTTACCTATGCTCGCTCTTACGATTATGTATTCGAAATGTTATTCTTCGATGTTTCTACGTCAATTTTGAATCGTAAACATTTTTATTTTTCTATCCAAACGGCGAGTCAATTGAACTTCGTTTTGAATATTGGGAGAAATAAATCGCAGAGATACGTTTTTCGTTACGCGCTTCGGTTTCAAATCTTCAGAAAAGACGCGTCCTCGCAGTTGTGTTTCTTCGTGTATTCTTCTTTTCCATCTGTACTCTCCCTATCGGACCTTTCACGGTGCTAAGTCATTTCGACTTTATTGCAAGGGCGTTTCTCTATTTCTCTACTCTCTCAGCATCCCTCCGCTCTTCATCTCTCTCACCCTCGTCGAGTCTATTCGACGTGTCTCCGTCCGTTCGGGATATAGCAAACTCGAAGAGAATACGAGAGGGAGAAGCAAAATGAGACGACCGAGAGAGCATAAGACGAGAGGAGAAGACTCGCCGGAGTACTAATGCA
Source organism: Cryptus viduatorius (assembly GCA_964006125.1). Taxonomy (NCBI): domain Eukaryota; kingdom Metazoa; phylum Arthropoda; class Insecta; order Hymenoptera; family Ichneumonidae; genus Cryptus; species Cryptus viduatorius. The sequence continues at coordinate 8,323,095 of OZ023222.1, read as the reverse complement.
TCGTGAAGTGCTAATTACAGGGCTGCCCTCTGTTTCCCGGTAATAGCCAGGAATTTTATGGAGCCCTCGCGGTAGTAGTGCTCGTGCCGACTTGAACACTCTTTCACGTTTCGGACCACTGTGACCCTCGATGAACGAGACGATAAGAGGCAGTTATTCTTTTTCTCGCTTTATCCTCGAATCTCTATCGCGCCACTTTATGTCTTTCGTTTTGCTTTCTCATTGAACAATTGCCTCTCAATTGATCGGTAAAAAAATAGCAAAATTGATCGATCTATTAATTTTTTTTTTTAATCCGTGAATTTGCGAAAGTGCACTTATTCTGAAGAGAGACTACATTTTCGCTGATATAATGAAACTTGAATATTTATTCCTATAGAAGATTTTTTTTTTTTCGAAACCTTCGAATGGAAAAAAAAATTGGTTGGTTTTAAAGTGGCAGCGATACGTAGAATTTCATGTTTCGAGAATCCTTCGGGATTCTCGAAAACGTGGCATCAAGTGTTGCTCCCGCCGTTGTCCCGAAATCCCAAAGGACCTGTGTGTAACTTCTGACGTGCCTGCGGCGTCAGCCACGAGTCTGTAAATTCGCGTGAACGTCGTGGAGTATACCTTCAGAGCGAACCATGCCGGTCGTTTCTAGGATCGTCGAGAGTCCCGCGCGGGTTTCTAGCAAAGAGCGAGGAAGCATACAAGAAGCGAGCAGTAGCATCTATGTAGAAGGAGCCGTGTGCTTTGCCGAGTCGGCTGATGCTGCGGGAGGCTGGTTCGCGCGCCGTACTGACCGTACTTCATTACCCGGGAGCCCTCGGCCTCACCGGTCATCCGTTATCATTTTTACAACTGCCGCCATTCAACAATGTCGAATAAAGTCCGTTAGGTATTGCCAGGCGTTTGCGAGCTTTTAGGTCCACACTCTGGGGATACGAACGAAAAGAGTCGATGCCGACTTAGGAGAATTAGGCGAATGCCGTAGGTGTACATAAATACGTTTCTATCGATCGCTAGAGAATCGCTACGAAATTCCATTCGCTTATTTCCTCGCGTAGATTCCCGACGGTTCTCGATAATTTATGTTGCCAAACGATCGGCCTTGAGCCAACGAAAATACGAGAATTAGTTTGCCGCTAGTTTCGCGGAGATTGAATCGAAAGAGCGATAAACTACGATTCCTATTAACCCTTTTGCTCCGACGTTTATATTTCCACGTCCTAAGCACAAATTCCTTTCAGCGCTCTTGTTATTACGAAAAAAACAACGAATAATAATGCTATTCAAACTATTTACGATTTTTTTTTGCTCCAACAATCGAACAATAGTTTCTCTGTTTCGAAAAATTGGAGCTGACGATGCAGAACCGAATCGATTTTTTAGAGGTAAATATTAAACTACAATGGATCGTTTCATAGTTTCAATGCTATATATATGTACCGCCTGAGGCGAAAGGGTTAAACTGCCTATTAAGGACAATAATTTAAGTTCGGAAAGATGGGTTATTTCAAAATGGCGCTTTATTTCATTTGAACAATTGTATTGACGGAAACGAAAGCTGCAATAGATTAAATTAATTAATACGTTTCCAACGATCGCATTCTCATTATTTAATTAATCTGTAAACTGCAATACTCGAGAGGTTCGGTGGACTGAAATTAATGGAGAAGAAAGAGAATTCGAGTTACGGAACCGTGGAGAAGGTGGTGCAGGAGGGTGGAGGGGAAAAATGTGAATGGAGAGAGGCCCGATACGAAGTTTAATTCCATCCGGAAGCTTCTCCATAGGTACGAATAACATTGCAAGCATAGAAGCAACAGCGCGGCAGCGTGCGGTGGTCGTTTAACAAGGCGAACTCATTACCATTCGTCAATTTGAGGAACGTTCGTACCGAGTGACCAATGGCTCTCTATTCCGCGTAATGGCCAACGGTCCGACATCAGTCACGAGTCCCTCACCGAGTCCGGGAGCGACCTGCTGCTCTTCTCCGGGCTCTCCTTCTACATTCTCCACTATATACAAAGCTGATATCTCCGCGGCAATGGGCAGAACCTTTCGTGTTTGCAGCGCATTATAACGACTCTGTGCGACGCGTTACGCAGCGTCGCAACCCCTCGGCTCACGTCGTCGGAATTCGCGAGCGTTGGACGCAGGGGTTGTTTTCTCTATGGTTGTTACTTTCGGCTCAATGCAAGGGTGACCCCCCTCCCTGAAAATTGTGAACGTGGGACGGAGACATTTGCGCTCTGCGAACACTATATTCATCGTCTAAATTATACGACTCGATCAATCGATCTTTCGAGAAAATTTTTAGCAATGCATTCGATCTGAAGCGCAAAAAAGAAAAAAATCTTTCGTTCTTCGGTAATTGTAATTTTGCCAATTAGCCATTTTTCTTTCGATTGCTGTTTTTTTTGGGGTTTTATGACAATACATGTTAGGAATTGGCATTTTTACTATAATTTCGCCGATCTTCAAAATGATATCGTACGCCCTGGAAGCAGTTTTTCTCATAGTTAATTTTGACCACGTCGAGTAGATAAATTCCGATATAGAACAGACCACACAGCGGTGTCGCTCACACGAGGCTCGACAAGGTCGATGATTCTGACGAAGAGCTTCAGGGGTCAGAGAGCTTCGACGACCGTCGCCCGTTGGGGAGGTCAAACGAGTTTCACTAACGAGTTGACAAATCGAGTCTCGCGGGGGTCGTGCCGGAGCAGACCTATAAAGCGAAGGTCGAGAGGGATTGCGCCTCCACTTCGCATCTCCACATCGCAATACACCAAAACCATAGAGAGCCTATACACTATACACGTACAAGTTTATTGCTCTTGTTCGAAGCCTAACTCTCTTCGTGTAACGAATTGCTTCAAGCTGCCGGACGTTCGAAGCACAGTACCATTCGCGTCCCTCCTCGCTACAACTTCTATCCTTTTTTCTCATTTATATCTCTCTGGTCGCATTCCAAAACAAACTATAGACGTAATTACGATGTTAAAAAAAAAAAAAAAAAAAAAAAAAAAAAAAAATTGGAAAAAAAACTACAAAAATAACAGTCGAAAAAAAGGGGAAAAATGGTAACCGCACCTAAATATGTCCTCGAAGAGCTTATATATACGTGTCCGGGGTGTAAGTACAGTGCAATACGTGATCACAAACGAAGGTCACAGGCATCATTCAGCCGTAGAGCTCGAGCATGTGAACTTACACACCGCATCTGCACACATCCATACTTATTGAAGTAGAAGTACGCATAAGTATATACGTAGATACTGAGCGTGATGCTGGGTTGGGCACTGTCCAGTGGAAGGCGAAGAAGAAGTGGATGAAGAAGAAGAAGAAGAAGGAGGGAAAGAGAAAGAAGCTCCGTCGTGGATCGGTCCTATGTGAAGAGTCGCTATACCATAGCAAAAGTCTCTCTCGAGAGCGAGCGCACCGGCGCTACACACCCTGTTATTTTCTGGAGGGCAAATTATCTTGGGCGCACGGTGCTCTCGATGCACTTGCCGCGGCGCGTTGCAGTCCGAAGGAGCCAGCAGGAGCATCGGTGGCGGCGGCGGCGGCGGCGGCGGTGGCCCTCGACGTATTACCCATAGTTGCACGGAAGAAGGTAGCATCTTCGCGCACGTATCTCGAGCCACCACGCCGCATCAAGGCACGTCCTACTGGATTGCGGCTCGAACGATCTTTCCCTCTCAGCTACCATCGCAGAAGCGAATTCATACGAGTATATCTCTCGCAGTTTCCAGCGCATCAAACTTTATATATACTATATACAACTACTGTAGCGCGGTATAGTTGCGGCTATCCATAGTAGGGTTTCGAGAAGTGCAACAGAAGTCTTGCGTCTTGAGATAAATAAGGTTGAGAAGACTCGATTTCAGGGACACGTCGATACGGCGAGCGAACGCACAGAGGGAGAGATCGAGAGAGGGAGAGAGCGCTTGAACATATAAACAGGAATCCTCCTGAAGGTTCCTGGACCGTGGGACACGCGATCCACCGAGAGTGGATCGACGACTACCGTGCATCAGCTTCAACCCGGCAGCAAAACCTCTCAATGAATCCATCCGGCATTGCCAGAGAGTAGTCTCGAGACCCCCGGTAACTCGCGGGGAGAAACGAAAAATTAATTAGTAGGTTGGTTCTCGGCATCCACGGCAGGCGAGTGTACCTACTCACTGCCGTGGCTCTCTGTGAGCTCTCATCGGGCAACGTTCTACTCTCGCTGCTTCTCGCAGCCGAGTTTATTCTCATTAGAGACGTCAGTACGGCTCGATGAGAGATCGCAAAAGTGGAAGGGATATATAGTACTCTGGGTACGGCGAGCGTGGGATAATATGATTTTGTGATTAAAACGTCGGGGGTATAATACGAGATAGACGGGAAGATAGACGTCGATTAATCCGTCTATAGAGACCCATGATTATGATAGATCAAAGTATGGAAAAAAAAAAGTTAAAAAAATAAACAAAAGTCCTTCGTAAAGAAGATTCAACTACCGGTGTTACGATGATTCATTTGGATTTTCTTAGATAACATTGAACGATAAGAAAAATCTAAGAAATTCATTTAAAATTAATGATAAATATTCTTGCCACTGGAAATGGTCGAAAATTCGACAAATTTTCTTCGTCATCTGTTAAAACAAAAGCTCAAAGTCCGCGCGTTCACTTTGTATAGTTTGAACTTCTTTGCGTGGATATTTCGGGGCCAAAGGTCACCAAACGGCTCTTACGCTATTTCTAATCCGGTCGAGGCTGCCCGGCAAAGATTCCATTCTCTCGCGCGTATACGCGCATAAGCGACGAATAGAAAAAGAGCCGCAGTGTTGACTTCGCGGGGCAGCACATGGTAACCGTTCGATCTCTTTGGAGAAGTCTTGTTTTTTTTTTCTTTTTTCTTACTTCGGTTCTCGCGGTGTTTCTTCGTAGATGCCGAAGGGGAAGCCGATAATTTAGCGAAACCAGCAGCGGCCGCGGTACCGCTGGCTAAGTAACTTTTACTCGAAGCGTCGAGCTTCGACGGATGTATGCGCGTGTCCAAAGTAGAGAAACGATTGCCGCGGTCTCCGCGACGGCATAGCGACCAGGCAGCTTTCTTGTACATACGTGTACACATAATCTCGCCGCGCGTGCTAAGAACGACGGATATTTCTGGGTACACTAGCACGTGTGAGAGAGTTTGGAGGGCGCACTCGCGTTATCGCGCGACTTACGAGGCGCGTGTCTGCAACCTCTCGTTCGTCGTCGTGTGCTCTTCGTGCGTCGCCTCGTGTAATGCGTGTGTGACGTCACAAGCGACGATCACACAGCCATACACGCTGTATCTTGGGGTCTGGTCGCTCGATTCTCGATATAGGAGCCCTTGTCTCTCACTCCGATGACTCCGAATTCCAGAGACGGAGATTGACAGCTCTTGAAACTCGAGATAGTTTTAGCTCGGGCTGCGATTTCGTCCAGCTGCTTCGGCAACCAATCGTTTAATAATTTATTGGGCTTAGATTATTTTTTACATCGATATGATTAATCGTTAGAGTGAAGGGAAAGGGAATGTCACCAGAAATTAATAATCAGACGATAAATTGACTATATTTCTGTTTCTTTATTAAATTACGGTATCACCCAAAGGGTGCGATAAATTATTACGAAATTTCGACTGAATTTTGAACCGATCATTTTTTTTTTTTTCAAATTTACGCGATTTTTTTCAACCTCTTCCTTGTATGAATATTATAGTTATCAGTCGTAGTATTTCTATACGTATGTGTATCAAAGGGTTAAAGCAAAGATTTTTTATTCGACGGCGTTTGCGATGGCGCCTGCGGATGATATAGGAATTAGTATCGGAAGCGGTTAGCCTGAGACACCACCGATGGCTGCGCGTATACGGGACGTAGTACGCGCAGTAGAGGCTGATGGACCACTGTTGATAGTAGCCAGAGCACGTCGTGCTTACTTGGAAGCGCTTTATCATCTCGACTTAATTCGGGACTTTAAATATTTATACCGAACCCGGGGGTGACCTCACGACACACGCCGTTGTGTGCCGTCCTCCCCTCTCCTTCCCTACAACTCTCTCTTCTTCATCTTCTTCTTTATTCCTCTTCTTTCCCATCCTCTCGGCGTTTTCCTTCGACTCCCTCGCCGCGTCTCTCCTCTATCCTCAACCTCACTTGAGCTATTTTTTCACGTCGGCCGCGCATCACGTCCCAAAGACGCCCTACTTCGTCTTCGAGTGTGATTTATGCGAGAATATCCCGAGAATATCCAAATTAATCTACCACCCTCGAGAGACGCAAGACTCTGGCTGACGTCGAGTAGATTGAATTATGTTTTCGTTCTTGGCGGTGAATAAAAAAAAAAACGAAGAAGCTAACACGTAGTTGTAAGTTTTTGTAACGAATAGAAGACGAAGACAGGATTGGACAGTTTGAAATCCTTGTTTTACCCTCCCGAGTCATTTTTTAATAAAAATTATTAAATTTCACAATAAATTAATCAAAGCCATTTTCGCCCTTTAATGAGTTCACTCCGCTTGCTGAATTTTTACTTCTATTCGTCTACTGATTCGATGAGTCCAAAAGCACAGGAAAAATTACTGCCGGAAGAGTGTTTTTTTTGCCCCTTCCGAAAACCCCGTCACGTTCTCCCTCTCGGAATGCCAAAGGATTCTCGTCCAAGTGGCAAGCATCTCTCGTACGGAATAATGTAACGGCGTGCGAGTTTGTCCATTCGCCCTTCAACCGAAAATCCTTATGTCGTTTCTCGCTGCTGTTCCTCGCTTTGGCCCGATTCCCCAAGGGCTTGGAACGAGAGACGTGCGATGAAATCAACAAGAACAACTACCATTGTACGGGAACAGGGCAGGGCAAAGGCCATGCTACTTGGTCCTGAAGTGACACTCGCCCCTCGTGGAAGGGTTGAATCCACGCACAGTATCTTCGATCTTTCTCTTCGTCGCCAACCCTCCTATAGCTTCAAACCCTCGCGTCTCCGTCTCTTTCCGATCTATCGATTCGCCTTGTTGTTTTATTTCGCTCTCTTTTCTTACGAAGTCTTCTCGACTCCGGTATAGTTTTTGCTGCTCTTCGTTTATATCGAATTCTACTCCTCGTCGTTCTGTCTCGATCTTCGGAAGGAAACTCACCCCTTTCGTGAGGAAAGCATGAAAAAGAAGGGTTTACTCTAACTACTGGGGCGGACGTCTCTTGATTGCCCGGCTGTTATTGCCTGTCAATTGTTCCCTTTCAGTTATTAAATTAATATTACGAGTTGAGAGGTGTGGCGAAAGCCCCGTTTCCCTCCAGCGGACCAGCATTGGCCCAGCAGCTTAGGCTAAGGGTCACTCGTGTGTCCGGCAGTTTTACTCCTTTATTTGGAAACGGGTCTCGTTCCCATGAGGATTTGCTACAACCCTTTCATTCTTAATACCTATGGTATACAGTGGTCAAACGTTTCTTCGATGTTATATCCCCGAATACGTGACGATCGAACGAACGAGGGGTTATGTACAGTATACAAGTTTTATATGCAGTAACGACGCGCTGTGTGGTGTATTGTATATCAATCAACGGAAAAACAAGGGTCAAACTTTTGGCCGATAGCTACATACGCATTGTTCTCATTTTTTTGGCTCGAACTTTTATCGCGGACTTTGTCGCGAATATTTTTTTCAAAAAATCCCACTCTCTGTGTTTATCATTAAGGGATTTGCGATAATTAACAGCATCCGGGAAAAATGTGTTGAAGACGTTTATCGAAGATTACGTAAACCTTTAGCTTCACGTTAAAGCATTGTTGTCCGCAAAGGCGTTGCACGAGCTTTGCTCAAGGCGAATATAAGGAAAGCCGGCGGAAACAACGAGAAGGGGAAACACACCAGAGAAGCTTCCGTTGTCAAACGCATTTAGCGACTACAAACGGAAACTTAGTACTCTGCGCCTGGGGCTGTGTCGTCGAGTCATGCGGAGTTTAATTACCGCGGCATAACGCGGGGGTGCACCGGCAAACGTAAGTACGACTCGCGATATGAAACAGAGCTTTGAACAGAGACGATATTTCTCAAGATGTCTAATCTCTCGTAAATTTCGTTAACAACTATGATTTCCCGAGGCTTGAATTTCGCGGAGAAATTTCTTGAGTAGTAAATTTTCTTCTCGCCGTTAAAATTGTCCGCACGAAATAAATTTCACACTTAAAAAAAAAAAAAATAATTCATTATCGACAAGAAAAAAAAAATACGAGGCGTTTAAAAAAAATTGGTCTTTGGGAAACTCCGAGGACTCTGGAATTTAAGAAATTATAAATAGTCCACGAAACAATTTCGTTTTCCAAGCGAACTTCTTTGAATTTTCTCCTTATCTATATATACCGTAGGAGTGAAGAATTCCATAGGATTTAATTACGAATTGCAAAGAGATAAGAGAGTCTCGGAAGGAATGAAAAGAGATGAGGACAGAGAGGCTGGAGAGCGTAAAAGTTAAAATGCAGGGACAACCGAGAAAGGGAATTTACGAGACAGGCAAACTCAGCGGCCCTCTCGGATGTTCTCTTAGCAATTCTAATAAAATATATCGGCAATTAACTCCCTAAATATTCCCGACACCGAACCTCGGTGATCTACGATACTTTCTGTCTGCTATCTCACCGAATAGCATTTATCCATACGAAACGTTATCCACTGGCTGAATTACATCGGTATTGGCCGATTTTTCAATCCGAAAACGATAGAACTCTCCGGTTCCCTAATTGATCGTGAAATTAGATTTTCCTATCCCAGTCCCCGAACCTATCGTGGTCCATAGTTATAGCTTCGTCTTTCCATCGAGGATAGCGCACTCATCGATTCCTCCAAGTAGTACGAGTACGCGGGGATCAGACGCGCGAAACTTTTTTAACCATCGAAGCAAGAATTTCTCTCTCGGAACACTACGAGCTCTCGCGCGAGAATCTTCTTCGCTAACTAGTCAGCTTCTGGTCTGGCTAACTCATTTTTCTAATTACGCGACCACTTCTGTCGCTGTAAGTCGAAGGCGCCGACGTTGGTGTCCGGAGAGCGAGAGCCCGGAGAAAGAGATGAAGGTCTCTGATAAACTTGGCGCTCTCGAACGTGAGAGATCGGACAAACTTATACGTGACGGTTCGTTGGTGTGTGAGAATTCATTCTTCCACTTCTTCCTTGGCTTCGTTCTCTTTCGAAGTACCGTCCGTTGCTCTTTTTCTCACTCGTACTTTATCGGCTCGAACGCTCGCGCGAGACAAGCCCTTTGGTAGATCAAAGCGCCCTCCGTAAGATCAATACGCTTCTGAGACGAGGCTTGCTTTCGCGAGGGTGTATTACAGTGTAGCGCGTGTGCGAGTGTGGCGATCCTGTGCCACGAGTGTAGCATAAGTAGTTCGAGTCGGAAGAGAGGGGTTGTGTGTGCCCCTGCAGAGAGTCGAGAGAAACGCGAAAAGCCAAGAGCAACGGGTGAGTGCGATGGCTTGATTGAGGGCATCGAGCATTAGCTGCTTGCCTCCGTTCACTTCATAAACATGTCACGTAGGACTCTGTAGGTTGGAATGGACTCGGAGGTTTGTGCGGCGATCGGGACCAAAGGGGCATAAATAGAGGCAATTAAGGGAGCACCACGGATCTCTTAGGATTTTCCTTACGTCCGCTCAGCCCTTGGATGCCGCGAAACAAATGCCAATGGACGCGAAAGAAAGGGAGAAAATAAACGTCTCCACGATTGAAAGTTCCTTGACTTGATGAAACTTTGGCTCTTCCTCTCTATACACATGGATTGTCGTATGCTGTTTGATATTGAAAAAAAAAAAAAAAACGGAAAATATCGCAAGCTTTTTGCAGGATTTCCTGTGTAATAAATATTTCTGATCGAACATATGTTGTTTTTCCTAATCAAATTTATTGCCTAACGTTCTCAAAGTGTAAGATTAAGCGAGATTTGTGAATAAAAAATGGAATAAACATTGATGACTTTAAAATGAAAAATCTAAATCGGGAGGCCCAGCAGACCGATCGATACGAAATAGATTTTTCGAGTTACTCGATATCCGCGCTGTGGTATTAATTTTCGGACATTATAGACGGGATTTCTCATTCCGGGTTTGTTAATAGAGCTCTTCCCTTCCCATTTGCGCGAACCCCATAAGCATAGGAGTAGGTCCACCACCGGAACGTCCAATGTATCTACGTACCACACGTAGGTATATACGCAGGCATAGAGAAAGCGGGAGAGAAAAGGAAAGAGATGAGGCGCATCGTTTGCCGGCCTCTGTTGCGGGTCGCGCACGAATAGCCGCGGCGCCCGGATATTTGGTTAAATATTAACGACGTCGTTAAAACAACGCATTTGCGGTTCGTTAAAGCCCCGAGGGGTGCGTAACGGGTGCCCGTTAAGGCGTCCGTGGTACAAGCAATTCGTACGAAGCACCTCTCTCGCTCCTGGCCTGCTATGCCGTTCCTACAAACTCTACGTACTCGTACGAGTATCTACGTACCTTGGCCTGTATATAGTACACTTCGGTATACCTTTGTTGCCACAATGGTAACGCTCCGCGAGACGAATAGCCCTCGGAAAATCAGCTTGAAACACGAGAGCGTATGCGGTCATACTTTATTTTTCTCCCTTGGCAAACCCTCCGGCTGTATCTCGCTGGCCGACTCCCGCACTCTTCGACTCTTTTTAAACCCCACGAATAATTTCCTCTCGCTAGTGATATCGATAGGATAAGATAAAAAAAAATAAACTTTGAAAATCCTATACTTGATCCCTTTTACCCCAACAAATCCCTGAAAATTCTAACTCGATCTAATCGTTCGGACTGTTCGCACCCCCAAAAGTCCGAACTGGAACTTTCCGAAAAGTCTTCGCCCGATTTGCATCCGAGAGCTCGCGCGGATGATCATAAATCCATCTCGCGCTTGTCTTACTTTCTGACCCAATGTCCACGTTTTACTGTGCACATGTGCACATGCATATAGATATATATCGTAGCAGTAGTTCTCAGTTCGATGCCCGAGAGTCCGAGGGGAAAGATCTAGTTGGATAGAGGGGAAAGCATTTCGTACGAGAGGGTACTCGAAGAGTCGCCCAACATCGCTCGACCGCGATAAAACTGTTGGCCGGTATGTAAATTCGAGCTTTACATATATATCCGCGTCGGAGATTTCCGATTCGCTGGCGCTTCGCTGCAGTTCTCTTGTTCGAAAGCAGAAGGGAGGATGCAACTAGAGTGGGGGATTTTTCAACCCCGGCGTTCGCGAAGCCATCGAGAACGAGAGAAAACCACCACCCATCGCACTTATTCGAATTTCTTTTTTTTTCTCTTATTTCTCGAAGTCCCGAACGAAGTGGATCGTACTCCAAGCGCACTATATATCTGTAACTATAGCTCTCTCCGATAAAACCTCGTGGAAGGTGATATTTTAAGGGAGTGTCCAAGTCCACCCTCGGACGAAAGAGACTCCTCTCTCGACTCTCCGAGAACGCTTGCCACCGGTGTGTTACTGGTGGCTGGCGCTCCTTGTTCCTCGCTTACAGTCCTTAGGGTTTGTTGGTAAGTAAGTGGGTGGACTAGTTAGGATGGTGTGTTAGGGACAACGAGCATAAATTCTCGACGGGACCGAGACGAGGGATGACCCCGCTGCACGCGAAGTCCCACGATCCTTTCATCCCTCTACAACCACCCCCTTCGTTTATCTCTCTCGTATACTTCGACTCTCTTTGTCGTTTCTCTTACTTCTTCCACCTTCTACGAGCTTTCTCTGTGTCCGCACTCGATCGAACATTATTTTCTTCCATTCTTATCGCTGGAACAATAAAAGTACGTCCTTTGTCGACGTTCCGGGGCGGTTGAACTCGGGACATTGGTATAAAATATATCGCGGGATTGTACTTTACCGTACGAAGTTTGTGTGCATCTCGTACTTTGCCGATCGCATTTTTATCTCGTATTAGGACTGATTTTAAAGCAAATAAAGGAAACATTTGGAGAGCAGAAAGTTTCAAACATGTATTGAGCCCTTTACGTCGGTGGTGGCGATCAAAGGACCGGCCAATTCGAGAAAGCATTTGGCCTCAGCTTGTACCCGACTCCCGGAGCTCTCCGAGTCCAAAGGTTTTCATATAATGCGTTCGCTTTATGCTCGCGTCTCTCGGCTTTTCTGTATCGTTCGAATCGGCCCTTCAGGTATTCATCTTTTTCCGTTGAAACGCGATTCCACCATCGTACGAGGTATTTTGTTTCTCATCACTTAAACTTACTCATCGGTAGGGTTCGGCTCACTCGCTACCCCTGTTAGAATTTTTGTTTTAAATAAATATATGAAAGGAGGTCGAGAAATACGTTCGTTTGAAACGAGAAGTACTGCAGTTCCATCGCGTCTTCACGGACGCGCGAAGTCAGCACGAACATATTCCATGGATTTCGTTGAAGTACGAACGGCAAGTGGCACGCTATTTCTGAAATTTGGTATTCGAGACTTTTGCTGGCTAGTCGGAGGTTTTAGGAATAAGGGGGTGAGAAATGGTTGAAGGGTTCGTTTTCTCGAAATAAACGACTGCCATACCGACAGCTTGGTAAACATATTTTTCTTCATCTGATTACGAATTTGCTCGATAAACACGAATCTGTATTTCTCGTTATTTGAAATTGAACTCTCGGTTCGTGTTTCTCGCGATTTCTGCTATTTAACTCTGTGTCCAAGGTGATTCGGGGGGAGATTCGTTTGCTCGAAACACCGCAATTCCTTCACGTCTCCTCGACGTTGGACAGAGCTCAGCAGCTATTTGTCTCGAAGTCGTTTACTTCCGAGAAACTTCGGACAAAGGGGTCGCGAGAATTCGCCGAAAGACGTCACGGAGATGTCGGTTCTATCGTGGCACGCGCGCATCTTCGACGAAGGGCTGATGCTGTGCATGGACCTCGCTGCGAGAACGCGACAGGGCGTTAAAACGTCACCTGCTGGACATTCCCGTGGCACATGCCGAGCGATCTCGGAATACCAAACGCCACCCGCTCACCGATAACACCGGGTATTCTATCCCATCCAACATATTCGAAATTCCAAGACGATGCCGAAAGCTCCTTTCACGGGAAACACTCAGATTTCTTTTTCGGCTTCGTCACACGATTTTCGGACTTTGAATTTGGCACAATTCGATTTCTTTTACTGTTAATACAATTTTCTAAGAAATCGAAGAAATATTATCGAATTTGCATGACACCCTCAGGGGGTTAATACGTTTATTCACGAATGACATTAAAAAAAAATTCCCATTTTAAAAATTTTTCCCTAATGTTTTCTTTTTTATTTTGAAAAGATGTTTCATTGAGGCTTTCATGTCTTAATTGTGCATAAAAGTGGAAAAAGTAAAAAAATTGCATTTCGTTTTTTTTTTTTTTTTTTTGTGAAGATAGAGTCATGAATCTTGTGTTAACGGGACGATTTGACGGTGGGTTAAAAGCGTCCCGTTCCGAAAGGACGCGCGGTGCAGCACACCGCGGGCCAGGAGTGTTGATCGATGGCCACCCGTCAGTTGGCACCACTTTTAATTAAACCGCCCTCAAGATTAACTCTCCCCCTCTCCACGGGGTGAGGTTCGGTTCGCGCAGAACGCGACCAGCCGCTCAGCAAAACCCTCGTACTACTTCTCCTCCTACTTCCTTGTAATTGTTTTAAATCTCGTTCCGCCCCGGAAAGTGTACGCGCGCCCCTCGAGACGGCAGTTTAGACGTGCTGTTCGTCGAGCTTAAAAAAAAACCGCAGGACGTCTCGTCGGGGTGACAGATTTCGCGGCTCTACTGACGTTTATAAGATCTCTCGTGCTACAAGGGTTACCGCTGTCTCTACGATTCATCTTTTCCACTCCCTTTTCTTGACGAATTTATCATTCCCCCTTCGAGACTGTATACAGAGACAAAATATGCTCAACGATTCGTTCACTTTATATATTTATTTTTTGCGAAAAGCACGCAATACATTTTTCCTTCAATTTAAACATTTTAATTCATAAATTTACGAGAATTTTTATTTCGCGGAATTGTCTAGCGTTTTCTCTTATCAATTCAATTTGATTTAAGAGCGGAAACTCGAATTTTTTTTTTTTTTTTTCGAGAGTTTGTATTAAATATTACATCAAATGAATCCGTATCCTCTCGTGGAATTTACCCTTCGATTTTACCCCGGGGCTTTGTTTATTCTATGAAATGGACTATCGTTATATTATCCGATTTCCGAACGTTACGGTTTAGTTATAAATCCACAACATGTGTGGGTACAGCGTCTAGGAAGTAACGCAGAACTGTACGATAATTATACTTGCCGCTGGCCAAGTTATACGAGAACGTACCGGTAATGGCCCGAGGCACTAACTACCTTTCGTCGTGTATCACTCGTCCAACCCAGCAGCTTGTACCCGGCGCAGTGGCTGATATCCAACCGTATATATTCAGCTCCGATGCCCTTCTCGAATTTGCAACGAAAACCCATGGTGAAGTTAACAATCCACATCCATTGCGCGTACTGCATCAAGCAGCAGCAACGACCCCGGGGTATTTCGTAATAGCGCGATGTAGTGCAACCCGAGGGTCAAAATTGATCAGACGATTCGCTGCAAACTGTTTAGCCAAATGTAATCTCGAAAATAAAGTCATCCAAATTGCAAAACACCTTCTTCGTGATTTTTTAAACGATTTCTTAAAATTTTGAACAGTAGAGTATAAGTATAGCTACCATCCTATCCGGGATGCCATTTCAAGTAGCGAAGATCAAAGAAACGGAACAAAGAGATAGGAAGGCACACGAGCCTTTTTCATATGGCTGTTGCCTGTTGGTAGTTCCCGTTCTTTCAGCCTGTTTATCGCGGCTATAGGTTGTAGGTACGAGACATTACCCAGATGGCTATGATCGTCGGTTTCCCAGTCAGTTATTTTCGGCTTCGTGGTCTCCAAGCCTTCATCCAGAGTACATACTACCTGTTCTCCCTTCTCTAATACTTTCGTTAATTTCTTTAGTAAGCTAAGTCTCGATTTGTCCCGGCATTTCCTTCCCCCTAAGATCCCAAGCTGCGATATTTGAAAGCGAAGAAGAAGAACATACAGAGAGGAATATTTATTAACCGTTTTACCGTGTCATCTCCGGCTCATCCGTACTGTCAACGCTGGCTACATTATGAATGCGAGCCAATTTAAAATTCATTACAAGCAACAGCAGCAGCCAGCGAACCTCGAACTGTTCTTCCCCGGTGCCGCCGGCCGCCGCTTCATCCCCCGTCTGTCACTCAGTCAGTGCGCTGCGACTCCAACACACAGAGAAAACACAGTCTATATACTATAAGCGTTGGCGTGGGTATTCCACTGCCGCGTGCTATACAAACTCGGGTGGGGATAATTGTTCGTCACTGAAACATCGGGACGTGAACTCAAGCGAGAAGGAAACCATCTTCCATCCTCGTTTTCCTTTCGCATAAGCCGGAGGGGCTGCCGACGAAGAGACCAACGCGAGCGCCAACGAGGCAGCCAATCTTCGGGGTTACTCCCGTCGAAGCCCCCCTACATCCTTCTGTTTATTTAAATAATGTACGCGAGAGGGGGTTTAACCCTGGAAATGGATGACTACAAAGCCTCCAAATCCGAGAGTAACCGGCACTACCCCTCCTCTTCCTTCGCGACAGCGTGATACGTTCCACCTGCTCGTCGTCTATGTCCACGCATCGAATCTCTCCATTAGATTGGCTGAGAAACGCTTGTTCTTCTTCCACTTTGTTTTATTCTTTCTTTGGAAGTTTCTCACGTTACCGTAACTCTCACTTTTCCTTGATTTTTCCAAGCGTGCAGGGCAGTCAATGTTTCAAAGATTTCGGAAAAGTAGCTTAAGTGGCTTGAGTTTCGAAAGTTCTATTCACGGAACATATGTGAGATTCTTAACAGAAGGTTCTACCATAGTTAGAACTCTATTTTC
Source organism: Cryptus viduatorius (assembly GCA_964006125.1). Lineage (NCBI taxonomy): Eukaryota > Metazoa > Arthropoda > Insecta > Hymenoptera > Ichneumonidae > Cryptus > Cryptus viduatorius. The sequence continues at coordinate 8,307,132 of OZ023222.1, read as the reverse complement.
GTGACCATTGGATGGTTTACAATCGTTGGGAATCAACTTTTATTTATATCAAAAACGATGCCGCTGGAAATACGAAAAAATCTCTGTTCATTAACATATCCTAACAATGCAGCGGATATTGTAAGAATTATAGGCACTGAAAGTTGGATTCTCCGATTTGCTAAATACATGTGTCGTCTTCTGGACTTTAGTTATAAACCCGAGAAGCAGAGATTGCAGTGATTTCTATCAGTAACATAAGGGTGAGAGGGTGGAATTACGAATACAAGCATCTCATTCCTCCCCAAAGAGACGGAAACTGAATGGTCTACGGGTTGGCGGAAATGTTTTCAGAGCCGAAAGCTGTACGATCAATCGTAAGCCTGTTGGCTGCTCGGCAGTGGGCCTCTTCTTTATAAATGAGAGCGTAGTAGGTGGGCGATGAGCATACGAAGTGCCAAGCTGGGAAGAACTCCGAGGTTACTGCGTCTCGTCTGTAGAGCAAGAGAAGCAGGAGAAAAGCTCGAAGGCAGTTCAGATATTCACCGGTTGATTACCGTGCCTCTCGGAGTCTCTCGCTTCTCCCACAAGGGGCGAGAAGAGAAGAAGACCGAACCTCGTGCAACCCCTGCTGAACCAGAATCGCAACTCTCTCTCTTTCTCTCTCTCTATATCTCACCCTCTTTCCCACCCTCTCTTGGGAATCCCCGCGAGGACGCTAACTCGACAACTGACAAATTAGCCCGGCGTACCGACGACACTTGCAAAATGGGGCGACAAGAAGAAGGCCTTTCGTGCCTTGCGTGTGTACGCAAACGTTTTGGGTTTGCCTTGGTAGCTGTTGGCAAGTTATTGAACGATATACGAGACGAACATTGAAACAAGGGTTTTCTCTATTGGAACTGAAGTGGGATGAACCGGACTTTGCGTACAACGCGATGTCGACGCGGAGAGATGAGACCTCAGCTGCCCCTGAAGCTTCATCTTGCCAAAGTCGTTCGTCTTTCGTGAGAGAAGAAAATTTGCATCCCTATTCTTCTTTTCCAACGTATGGTGTGGAGGGAGTACATTCGTCTGAGGTCCCTGATTCGTGAAACGGCAGATCCTAGTCTAGAAGTCTATAGAAAATTTATCGAGCATTTCTTCAAGGGTTGGGTATTGGGTCGTTCTTGAAGCTTAGGGAAGTTGACACTATTCTGGGTCTCCGATTGCTTATCGTTATTCCCGAAGGATTCTCTGTGAAGCGGTTCAGGTAGGTCTCCAGCTTCGACCAGTTTAAGTGGATTGAAAATAACGAAAAAAAAACTAAAAAAAAAAGAAGGTAGTCTTGTAGGTCGAATAAATGACGTCCTGGCGGCTTCGATCGCTCGCGGTTCGAAATAGTAGGGAGGTCAATACTTTTTCGCGGTTTCATGATATAGCTATAGGACACAGTATGTATGGAAGCTATGGTGGTGGCAGAGCGTGCCTCCGGAACCTCCATCGTTCCGCGAATTGTTATTCCCGGCGCGTACGGCCCTCGGTGTCGCTTTCACTAGAGTCGGTTACTGATAAACGAGCGGTTTCACCCCCGTAGCGGTAGCGGAGCTGGCGTTACCCTCGTGAATGTAAACTCACCACCGACCCGGCCACCAACGATTCGTCCCGTTGGCATCGAACTCTTTCTCTCATACCACACTCGTCGGCTCTTTACTCTTTTTTTTCTCTCTTCCTCTCTTGGACGCGTCTGTTACGCAAATCGCTTTTTCTGCTTAAACGATTGTTGTCGCTGAAGCCTATGAATGTTTGGCTTGAAAATTCTTTCACTCGTACGCCAAGTCAGCGACGAGAACGAATGTTGAAGTCATTGTGATTTCTGTTGATTATTATCGATGTAATCAAATTTAAAGAATTACAAAAATACAATCAACAATGCAATGCAATCATTTTTGTGGACTTTTACTGCTTACTGTGCCTCTAATTTTTATTCCGAAGTGGTATTTTTCATTATTGTCTCCAATGATTTGAAGCTTCAATAAAATCATCGCTAAAAATTGAATGTTTATATCTTCTATATAACTTCTTCCCCTTTTCAACTTTCGGCGATTTTTCTTTTCTTATCGTCTTTATCACTGAACAAATGGCTCGTCAAATCTGGCATGAATTGCAGTTACGTTTTTTCGTGTCATGGAACAATAAATGCTCGTCGAGCTTTTTCCTCTCATGTTTACGTTTATGGGTGCCTGCAACACGTCTAGCGACAAATCGTGATCGTGGGTATTAGGTATATATAGCGTAATATAGCGTGCAGAACGTGGGCCAAGGCAAAGGTGGAACGTCACGTTTCCAAGCCTCCGCGTCGGCCTCGCGGGAACGATGTCTCAAAGCGACCACGAGGGAGTCCGCACGAGGACGGGAGCCACGCACCTGCAGCCGCGTCCGCTCCAACAACCACGTTTTTCTCTTTCTTGTTCATTCCTTACTTTCCCTGCTTCTGTTTCGCTGGCATAGTCCTCTATACACAGCAACACGACTGCGCGTATCGCCCTCGAGGCAAAAAACTATTGGCCGTTCGTCAACTACGGACTTTTCCCCGTGGGTCGACAAAATATGTGTCTCTCTAAAATAAGGACAAGCAGGCGGACAGAAGAGGCAACACGAAGTCCGCACGGCACGATAACTTTGTCATAGCCAATTTATACAATTGGCGCGGCGCACCGCTCTGCTATTCGACACTGGGGACCATCGAATTTATTGCTAATGTCTCATAGCGTAGCTTTTCCTTGCCAGTTTTCCCTGTATGCGCTGTAAGGAAAAAGTGTCATCGTAATCACTTGAGTTGCGAGTCGCAAGTGGATTTTTGATGTCTTACGCGAATCGACAGACACATTTTTTTTTATTGGAAATACAGTGTTGGGAATTGAATAGGAGTACTGTGATCAATAATATTATGGCTAACGTACTATTTTTGTTTTATGGAATGTTTATATCTATTATCGGTGTAATCAAATTTTTCGGAACTTCGACGATTTTGGGCATTAAAAATCAATACTTGTTATTGAAGAACTGAGATGGGAGTTTGATAAATTAATTAATAATTTTCTGTTTGGTTTTAATTTAATTTTACTTCGATTACTTGAGGAAAATTCATCCTGTGACACCGATTTTCAGCATTGCAAAAGGAATTTTAGATCGCGAAGTAAAAAAAAAAAAATAACACGTTTCAGGAATAAATCGTCGATAATCCTCATCGGTCTTTGACTATCGAAATCGAACGAATGTCGCCTCGTTTATGTGACGTATAATCTGTCCGAACCTATAAACATTTATCCTCTCGAATGGGCGAGCTGAAGCGATTGGTATTCCAACCCGGTAGCGAGAGGCACACGTTCGGCACGAGATCTGCGTGTAGCCATAGCCCGGCATTGGGGACATGTGTCACCCCTCCGAAACGATTGCTCGTCGTGCTTCCCAAGTCTGTAGGGACTGTGGAATAGCTGTTTAAAATTGCATCGAGTACCCACCGTTAAGGACACGTGCGTTTTTTAATGTTCCGACGAATCCACCCGATAACGTACTTTAAACTTTTATCAACGGTTATCACGACTACGTGGTACGAATGACCATTGCCATTATTTTCTGGACTATCCGTTGACGAGGGGATATTTCTTTCTTTTTTTTTATTGACATCGAAGAATTTATGTCGTAGACGAGTGAAACTATTTTTCGATTTTCCTTTAGAAACTCAGATCTGAGAATCTTTTCTATTCTATAATAATAATAATAACGATTATTATTATTGTACACTTATTACTCTTTTTCGGTTTTTTCGCACGGTAATAATTAAACCAAAAACAATTATTATTATTATTATTATTATTATTATTATTGGCTTATTTATTATTATGCGGCAATATCGAATACGTGAGTCATTCTCTCATAATCGAAATTTCGTTCTGTCACAAAAGATTTTTCTATGCTTTTCCACCATTGATCGATTTTGTGGGGCGAAAGAAATGCTCGTAAGAAAATAGAGTAGCGAAGTGTCCATTATGCCATTACGGACTTGCCGAGGGTCCCGTGGTCTCCGGAGAGCAAAAGTTTGGCAATGATTAACCGAAGTTAAGATCCCGACGGATATTCGATGCTTCTATTACTCTCAATACGTCAAACGAATCGTGCTTTTCGTTTGGCGTAGTCACGAGATCGTTGTACTTACTTTTTTTCTTAACGCGATTCGAGTTGCGATGAGAAAATTATTGATCGAAAAAAATTAAGCGTTTCGAAACAATTTTTCGAAACAATTGAGAGTCCACGTGAAAGCGACAGCCTGCGAAACTAACGATCGTGAAACGGGCCAACTGTCAAGATATTTCGATAAACTTAATTACGCGACTATTCTGATTTTCTAAATTGTAAGTCAATGGTATTTGAAGAATGAATTCCATAGCTTCATCCGTTCGATGTCGCGTGCTTCGACATCCGTTGGAGTCAGTCGTGTTGCGGGGAAAATCGTTGCATCCCTCGCCACAGAAAAATGATTCCACGGGTTTGTAAATTTCAAATAAATATTTGTTTCCATTAGTTAAATCGGAAAAAAGAAGCAAGAAATGCAGGATAATAAAATAAGAGCATTTCAATATTTAATCGTAGTGCCCATGAGATCCGCGAGCACCGAAACCAAGTCGGGACTCTTGTCGAGATTGAGGAACATATTTAAACCAAATTCAGGTAAGATTTACCGAGAACGATATAAATATCTTGCAGGCTTTTTAACACTTGAGAATTCGCCCGGTCTTCGTTGGTTCGTTCTGTTATCTGTCCAAACACTCGACAGACGAGAGAACCTCGATGAGTCCACCGGTACGTAGCGTCATGGATCTCGCACCGCGGAATTCCCAGCCACCGATCAGAGAGCCAAATATGCCGGAGAAGCGCGATAGAAAAGACGATAAAAAGGAGCAAAAAGATAAAAAACCTGTTTTAAAAACTGAAACTGACGAAGTATCGTCCTACAAGTATCAGTGGGGCGTTAAAGTACCGGAAGACGATATAGAATCTGCAGAATTAGAAAAATCGCCAAACTACGTCGTGACTCATAAGTGGGGCGTAAATATGGGAAATTACAACGAACCGGAAGTCCCGTTAACTGTTGAAAATACTCGAACCGCAATCTCCGCTAATTCAAATGTCCAAAAGCCCTTCGAAAAAGTCACTACACAAGTTAAAGCCGCAGAATCTATTTATCAGGATAATCAATCAGAGACATTAAATTTGACTGCTGCTACATCGACCCTTAAATCCCGTGCAACTAGTATCGTAAACCCACAATTTCGAGACTTCTCTTCTCAAGATAATCACGAAGAAATAGAGAACGTATCTTCATCTGAATCGAATTTCGAATCGTCTCAGACTTTGCCGTTGACCTCTCCGATCAATGAACAGGGAATTCCCCAAAATCCGCAACATGCGGTAACTTCCGGCATCGATTTAACTTCCGGATCAATAGTTCCCAGTGACGACGATTACAATGTCCCAAAAGAAATTCCTCACGATACTGAATTATCTGCATGGCGCGACGTCGTCATACGGTCAAAATTGCACGCCGAAGAATTGGCTCGCATGGCAGCAATTGAACTTTCCGGCGATCTTAACAGAAGTATTTCTATTCGTCCCGAGCCGCCGCGACCAAAGCTCGACGTTCAGGTTGTCGGATCTACCAGCGACGCTGTGGCCGGTACGGAGCAAAACGTTGCAAAATTGTTGGAAGTCGGTTTGACGACGACGGGAATCAATCTATCAGCGACCAAGAAGTTTCACACGTGCAGCGTCGCGTGTCGTAGATCGCCGAGTACATGTTGCACGATTACGATGGCCAATTTCTTATCAACCACTTCGACTGATAGAAAAGACGTCCCTCCCTTTCCTCCCGATTCCGAAGACTCTTCGGCAATCGAGACCGACGAGACAAAGCAAATTCAAACACAGCAAGGAACGCGTGACGCCCCAAAAGTCGAGGAAGACTTGTCGAGCGTTTTGCAAGATTTGTCGCAACGGGAGATGGAAGTTTTGCTTTCGTACACGCAGCACAATTCCGAAGAATCTGGAACTTGTCCGACACTACCGACTTCCGTGACGATTTCAACGTTCCCTCCCGGTACGAAAAAAAATACCTCGGAGTACGTGCAGCAGAACGAAAATAGGAATGAAATATTCAATGCTGAAGAAGGCATCGGCAATCCAGCGATTACCGAGTTGGAGCGTACGATATTAAAATTGAAGGCGGGAGATGACAAGGAGGATGGCAAAGAGATAAAAGATAAGAAAGGCAACAAAGACGAAGACTATATAAGAATACCCGGTGATCCATATCCGTATAGTCGTGAACATTATGAAAAGTGGCGAGTTCCGCATGGCAAGTGCCCGATCGTCAATGACGATGTACCGAAGGTTAAACCAGCGGAAACAAGCGATAGTCCACGGTGAGTGCAAACACCGGATTCTTTAAAATACAATGAATACAAATTAATATTTTCTTTTTTTTTTAAGCACTGATTCATCGTATTATGCGAAAGCTTTCGACTTATTTGCGATCGCGACTGATGATTGTTCTTCTGCTTTGTAATGTATTTTTATCAATTTTTACGAAAATTGTACGAAAGATATTCCTGTTACGCTGTTGCAGATAAACGAACTTCTAAATCTGCGGCATCGGCGACTACGGGGGCAAAAAAGAATCCGATGGATCCGAAGAAACATTATTGGTTTTTGATGAGTGGGAAAGTTACCAAACGGAATTCGTCCGAATCGAAGAGGGAGACGACCGTCGGTGCGGAACAGCCAACGGATCGGGTGCACACTATCCATCCGGATATCGAGCCACCGAAGCGCGATGTCGTCGACGATTTGACGCCAAAAGATCGTAAGTTCGCTCGATCCCTTATCAAACTATTCTGACAATAAAATTCCCCACGTATCGCAGAAGTCAGTAAACTTGTTGAAAATCCTCAAAATATTGACGTAAAAACCTCCAATCCAATGCATTCGGAAAAAAATTCCGAAGATCGGGAACCAATAAAACGAAAACGCCGACAAGGTAACTCCGTAAATGCATTTTAATAAATAAAAAAAGTAAATCTTTCAATTTTTCTCATAGCAGGTGACGACAAAGTCGAAGCCTTGCGAGTCTATGAATTGAAAAATTACGCTTACATCCGTCCCGAGTATATGAAGGAAACCCAAAGACCTTTAATAACAGCGACGAAAAAAAAAATTGAACGATATATCTGACGTCGTGGCTACGATGTGAAGTTTCTCGCGAATCTTATCAACCGTGAATGTAGTCGATAAAAGTAAATCCGTCTCGTGTCACACAGTTATCTTTCGCAGTTTAGTTATTCTAGTCTAATCTTCTCAGCTATGATTGATATTATAACGGGGTAAGTCAGGACGCTCCTTATTACGTTATTAAATCAATATAAAATCGACAAGTTTTCTACGCGTTACAACGATTTAATGATAGATTGTCGATTTCTTGAACGATATATCTCGATTAGATACAAAGTTCTTCCCGGTTTTCTCTATTCCAACAGTTTTCTTCTTTTTTCTACTTAATTTCTCCGGCAGACAACTTATCGTTAACTCCATCACGGTTTCTTTTTTATTAATTGGTCTTTTTTATTTTTTTTTTTTTATTTTTTTTTCGTTGCGTCTATTCCACGGATGCGTGCAGTCTCGTGATCGTAGTCACGAAGAGGCTTGAGACGCGGAGGCTGTTATTTGATCGTCGCCGTATAGGCGATCACCGCACAACTCTCCTGATGATTTTTCGTATCGAAGAGATCGTTCCTCGAGAGCGTCCAATCATTCAAATCGTAGTCGGATAGCGGCGTCTAATGCCGCACGCGGCCTCACTGTAATAATCTCTCTCTCTACGTTGGCTTTGGGTTACCTCCCAGTTTCGAAACGAGACTGGCTGTTCCGCTACTTTGGCTTTAGCTGCTGTTGTTGCTCACTGTGTGATGCCGAACGATTTTTCGGGGTCGAGAGCGCGGTGGCCGGTAATAACCGCCGGTAATGAAGCCGGGGTTCCGCTTTTGATTACCACCGTGGGGCTCCCGTTTCGATGACAGTAAAGGTGCCAATCTCGCAAGCCTACCCGACGGACTTCGAGAGTATCTCATTGCCCCGAACTATAGTCTCCGGGCTGCACAGCTGCCAGCACCCGGTGCTGATCCCAAGCGTGCCAATTTTCTCGGGATCAACGGACTACGATTGGTTTGTTGTTCGCCAATTTTTTTATTTTTTTTCCCTGTATCAACGAACTACACGCTACGGACGGTCATTACCTCGAAAATAATATCGCCCGTTGTTTGTCGCTCATTACATCGATCTATTAAACGATACGAGTCCCAAAAGTTTGCCGATAGAATTGAAGCTTCAATCACTTTTTTCTTTTATAAATCACACCAAGAAGTAAATTTTCTTCAGACTCAGAAAAGAAGATGCACCTCTTTTTTTTAAACAATCGATTCAATTTCTTAAAAAACTGAAATATTAGATGAATCATAGTTTTCGGAGTCGAAAATTCCCGTTTTCATTCCCCCAATTTTCACTCCAACCCCAGACATAGTGATATAGTGCAATCCCTCTTATATTGACCCTCCATGACCCCTTTAAACGTCAACTCGAAACATTTCGCCAACGGATTTATAGAATTGGTTTGTTTCGAATATTGTCTGCCGCGCATCCGGCACTTACCGCGTTATAACCTCTGTGTCTCTTCTTTCGGAATACAGCCAATAAACAGTGCTGCGCATGACACTGGCTGCAGTTAAGAAATAGTATTATAAGGACCAAAGGACTAGTATAGAGTAGCATCTTCGAACGGCAGCTACTACAGACTGGACCACTTGGATTGGCATTGGTAGCAGTAGTCCTTATTTACGACTAGGGACGCCGACTGCTCCGGGATCGCCTCTCCTTGACCCTCGGCGCTCTTTTCGCTCGGGGTTGGGTAACGATAGGATCTTTCTCGCTTGCTTTTTCCCCTCTCTCATTTTCTCTCCTTCTCTCTCTCTCTTTCTCGACGTACATAACATACATACACAGCGCTATACGTAATAGAACGTGGTGGATCATTCCTCGTTCTTCGCCTAGGGAAAGAGAGGCCCCGAGAGTCGCCACCGACGAGCTCGCGTTCACGCCGCGTTCTCTCGGGCACCGTAAAAGATCACCCCGCGGGTTCTATATTACTCACGCCACTGTGTTTTCACTTGGCCGAAGCGATCGGTGCCGATATCATAACTCCTTGTCGTACGTACCGGGTTCGAGAGACGCGCGCTAAACTACCCGGCTTACCGAACGCTCGTTCTGCACAGCATCCGACCAGCGGTCCAAGAAGGCGATAGCAATTCCGCGATAGACCAACCACACATAACGCGCTCACCGAGAGCACTGTGTATGCCTCCAGACGCGCCGCGTGCACGCTTCTTCTACCGCGGTTTATATTCCACCGGCTTTTATAAACGCGTCCACCTTGGCTCTGGGTGAAACAAAGTGGTCGTGTTAAACGACAGTAGCGGCCGCAGATGTGTTCGAGATTCTATGAGCAATTTTGTAAGAGAAAATTGCTTATTTTGTCGCGTATGATGGAAACGGCTTTGACTCTTATTTTATTTCTAACAACGTTATGCATGTTTAAGATTAATTTTTTTCCGAGACATCGCGGAAAATAGAGTTTCATGGACCATGATGAATTTTTTCAGAATTTTTTTATGTGGCTTTGGAATAATTTAAAGTGTTGGAGACTGTGGTTGGGTAATGATCTTCAAAGCAAGGGGTTAACTTCATCGATAGTTCGCAGAAAAAAATTTAAAAATTAGAACTGAGAGGGAAAATGAGACAAAATGAGAACTAAACTCAGTTTCTTTGTTGACATTTTTTTGAAAATTTTTTGTCGACTTTCTTCTCTTCAATGTAATGTATCTTCTTTTTTTTGGCTCTTGAAAAATGTTGAGGAAAAATCGTCTATACTTCAAAGGGTTAAATTAAATGGCAACTTGAAAGCGGCAGTTTGGATCGATATCAGATTTGTTTTGGCGCATCACTTCCGCAATTTTGTGGATCGCACGAAGTGTGGCACCTCGTGTAACTAAAATCATGACGACGACGATGTGTCGCGATTAAAATAGATTGTTTACTGCCCCTCCCTTAAATACGTCAACGTTTATCCGAGCCGCGTGAATTCCCGAAAGTAAATCGACGAAGAATGTTTTCGTAAACGTATACCGCAAACCTCGTCGAGGTTTTCTGTGACGACGGAACGTATGTAGCCGACTTAAATGCCGAACGCTTGCCGCGCGCGTACGGCTCGGGAGATCCCTCTCGATTCTCGACGGCTATTATTAATAACGCAAAGTGGAAGAGTAGAGAAGAGTGAGCCGTTGTTTACGGTGTCGCGAGTATGTATGTACTTAACGCAATCTATAGTGCCAAGTGGCGTGCAAGAAGCGTCAAACAAAATAACAGCCGAAGACGATTAGAACTCTATAGCAGTGAATTGACAGCGGGTTCACATTAAACGCAAAAAAAATACATCAAATTATGTCCCCTAGAAAATTTGGTGAGACCCTTCGATTTGCCGCAAGAAGATTGCAAAGGAATCCCTGCGTTTTCGTGTTTTTTCGTAAAATCCTATCTTTTGGATTTTTTCTCGTAAAACACGATAAATATCCTGGGTTTTCCGTAAATCCATCGGAAAGTACGAATATCGACGTTTAAAAATACGTCAACACGCGGATTTTCCCAAAGCAGAACACGAAACAAATATTTCTCGATCGACCTTTCAACTTATTATCCGACGTACTTTTTGACACTGAATACGAATATTTCAGTTACGTAATGCACAGCTGAATATAGCATACAAAATCCGCGTCATGACCGAAAAACGCATTTTTTTTTTCGTCTTCACGATTTACAATTTATTAATTCATTAATATTTGAAATGTCCTCACGACGAAACAGATCTATTTTTTTGTTACTTTGCCCAACACTGTGGAAACCTTAGAAAAACATCAGATGGTAACAAAAAAAATCAGTTCCATTTCGCGACTAAATCAAAATTAAACCCTCTCGAGGGTCGCGTAAAAGTCTACAGATTCAGTGAAGTGCGTAAGCGCGTGTGAGACGTGTGCAAGTCACCGACGGATCGTTGGCCACAGCAGCGACCAGTCGCGAGGTTCTCCCGCTTACCGTACAGTGACACTACAAAAAAAAATCACCGAGCAAAAGCTTTCCGGCCGGATATCTTTCAATTACCGAGTTAATATGATAGGCAGGCAGAGTGCGGCAAACGGTGTTGGATACTGTGCGAGTCAGCGTCGCGTCGTTCGCCACAGCACACGATAGTCCGTTGCTGTGATTAATCGACGTCAACCGCAGACCTCGCAAACGGAGCGCGTTGATGCGAAGGAAACAGCAAAGATGGCACATCGGTGGTCGTTCCGACTCCAAAGTTTCGATGTCATTAGATTTTTCTCAATTATTATCTAAAAAAAAGCGTCGTTCACCGCTCCTCCATTAAAACAACGCGAAGTATACGAGACTTGGAAGCAAGAATTTCGATCTTATAGCCGACTTGAAATTGCATTGCTCTGGTAGTGCCCCCAGTCGCACGACAGAACGAATAATATTTTTCCCAGCGGAGGTTCGAACGACACATAAATGATAGGGCGTGACGATCAGTACGGAGAGAAACGAAAGAATATAAGCCATTACTCCCCCGCGCGAGCAACAATACCGAGACGAGAAGTAATTAACAGCTGAGCGACTTGGTCCATTTCGGAGTCTTCGAGTATCATCTCCTGCTGCGAACTGTTATACGCGTCAAGTTGTACGATCCTTTCTCGACGAGGGTATATCGCCTCGGTTAACTATCGACCTTCACCTTAAGGGAGAAAGACGTCGGGTTCGAGGGAGTAATTACCGCGTGGGAAAGTGACCAAACGTCCTCGTCGTCGTTGTCGTCGTCCATAGTATAGAATCCATCGACATTTACACACGTGGATAATGGTGTCTCGCTTGATTACACGCGAACGCGGCAGCAAATCTACCGAGTTCCCTCGTACTCGCCGAACTTCGATAGTTCTGTATGGCTGTTCAACTGTAGCGTGTAGCAGTCGCAATGAAATAGAAAATTAGAGAGTAAGCTACAAAAAAACAAGTGGTATTAAATCGACTGTGAGGAATCTGTCGTAAATCGGTAGAATTGAGGATCGTCGAGGTAATCGATCGTTCGATCGTTGTGCAACGATCATCGTTTCACCGATCACATCGTGCGTGGACCGCACGATCGACGGCGGTTCGGTGTGACGTGGATTCTCTTTGCTCTCTTCCTCTCGGGCTGATCGCCTCAAGCTAAACACGGCTCTCCTATATCTCGGCAACTTACACAAATTGGCTATAACGCCTCTCGACTCTTTTCTTCCTTTCTGTTAAGAATCGGGAGAGAGAGTCCCCACACGAGCCGCCACGGTTCAGCGGCAATTTTGCGCTCGTATAGTCCGCGCGGCGTCGCCGCTTTTGATGCAACGAAGCTTCTTCTTCTGACGATCCTTGGTATTCGTGCGGTAAACCGCTCGGAAGTACAGAAACGGTTAAGCCGATGCGAAGGTGGCATGCAAATCGAGACAGTGACGCTTCTATCTATGGTTCCTTTCACCACATATCTCAGATTTTTATGAAAAAAAATCGAAAAAATTGTCGACGATTTTGACGATTAATCATTATCATCGATCTTTATCTATGACACTTTTTTTCATTTATTTCATTGTATTACGGCCACTTGAAAAAAAAAAAAGTTGAGAATGTACTGCAGATTTCGCCTTTTCGAAAAAAGATCGTGTTTCTTCCTACAAGTTCCCATAACGATGTCAATATTAATGATAATTATTTTTTCCTATTTAATCGAAAAAACGCGACTTCAAAATCGTTGATTGTTTAATACTTTCCTTTATAACATTTTGTTAATATTTCGAAGGTTCATTAACAAATCAAAACATTATTTCGAAATTTTGCGCGTTAGTAGAAAAGACAAGTGTCCGTCAGACTGGGAACATTTTCATCGCGATGATTTTTTTCGCATTCTTTCGAAACTAAGATTCATCTATACAAAAAAGCTGTAACGGCGTTGCGTCAATAACTGCAATCGATTTTCCAAAGGCTTCGGGATACACGAGAAACACACGTGACTCGGCGATTTTTCGTGTACCCGAAAAAATTGTTCTCTCGTTAGGGTTGTGCGTCAGAGCGAAACGCAATAACTCGACACACTGGGGTCCTGGGGAGTAGTGGTTCAGAGTTCAACACAGCCACCGCTTTCGCCCACGCAATCGGCGGCGTTATTAATTGTGCCGTGACGAACGTTTGATCGGGTCACGCAACGGATTCATTCGTACATATACCTAGCGGTTGTAGGGTTCACTAGACGATACACACGCTGCTGGATAGATGATCGAACGTTTCTCTCGGCGCTGATTGAACTCTCTCGGCCACAGAGACAGAGAGACCCGGAGGTTTCTTCCCTCGTCGTGGGCGCAGAACGCGCTTTGCTCTCACATACCGCCGCTTGTTCCGTGAGAATGATGTCCCTAATGTCTCTAATCCCTAATGCGAGATGTTTTAATGCGTTTTACGTGCCGTTCGCCGTTAAACTGCTAATGACTGTAACTTCCAAACGAATTTTAATAATGTCGCGTGACATTCAAGATCCACCCGGTTGAAACGAAAATCTTCTGTCATCAACAGGCTTCTCGCTCCACTGTCTCTGTTTGTTTTATCGGCCCTAATACCAGCTCTCTTCCTCCGGGAGGTTAATGTTGACAGCTTATGCACCCATCCTATTTCGAACGAATCATGTCTCGCGACCCTCGAAGCACCGGGTGTTAAGCGTTAAATGCCTAACCAGAAAAAAAAGCTTTTAGGCGACACGAAAACGATCTGTGACTTGGATTAGACTCCGCGAATTCGTGAGAGACGCCTGCGGACAATGTCGAAATCCATTAAACGGAATATACGTTATTTCGGCCATAAGTTTGCGCTTCTTGAATATATATGAGTTAAACGTAATCGCATCATTGTTACTTCGTCGTTGAGCGACGTGGAATAAGCCGATATTATTGAGGGAAAGTTCTCTCGCGTCACATCTTCGTCTTCAATGCTCAATGAGCCAAATTTTGTAATCTCGTAAAATTATTTGTAACGAAGATGTTCTCAGCCCTTCGAAAAATTAATTCGTCTTAAAGCGTGCAGCGCTATAGAACACCCGTCGAATTACAATCATTTTATAAAAAAAAAATCAACCAATCAAAATCGATAAAAAAGTGATTGAATCAATTTTCAATGAAATTATATTATTTTATAATAATGATAATAATAGCAATAATAAATTGTATATATTATTATTATTATTATCGGTATTTTTTTTTTATATAAAAAGCGAGAAAACATCGATCAAATTCGATTGCTCTCTCTGCTTTCTCTGGTTCTCGTTCGAACTCCGGTATTCACGAAGACGACACGAGGTATACGAAACGCGTGATCGTTAAATTTTGAAATAACCATTCCACCAGCCCGTACCAGCTGTTGGCTCGTGGCCTCTGTTGACATAACTTCGACAAAGTCGTTGACAAACTCGGCTCGGTGCAGTTTGCACTTTTTACGATTTCTCGGATCCATTAAAAAACGTCTGTAAGAATCCCCCTCCGGGTTTAGCTGCTCCTTGCGGACTCCACCAACATTGGGGTTAAGTCGTGGCGTATCAAGGAGTTCGTTCGAAATCGCATCGCGTCTATTTTCGTACGAAATTTTCGTCGCTCTCGGTTGGCATTGCTTGGATGACTTGCGTCCCCCGCAACGTCAACTACATGGCATCGTCGATGAGGAACAGCCTGTAAAAACATGCCGCGACGATTCACGCGACGTTTGTCCACGCGGCGGGTCTGCTTCTTCATCCTCGTTCAACTTTCCTGCGATCTTAAGCTTTTTTGTCGCTCTCGCGTGCTCCATTTTTTTTCTTCTTATCTCTCACCCGACCCATGTTTGTCAACCGTTTGGCTCGCGTGTGCCAAACAAAGTCGTCGAAGTTATCCGTTAGTAGTGACACGCGGTTATCGTCGGTTCCCTCGCTAGGAGCGGGGGAGGGGGAGCTCTCAGCGCGGATTATTAATAGCGAGACGTCGACGGACTCTCTATATCCTCTGTATATTTCGCTTCCTCGTATAACTCGCTTTCTCTCGACGACGACGACGGAAAGCATCGACGGATATCGAGGCGCACGGCGCCAACGCGACGCGCGCTCTCTGCCTTCGAGACGGAACTCCACTCGAAATTCTAAAGCTCAATAACGCTAACAAAAAGTGCGATCTATGAATCTTCATTTTTTATGATGTTTATTTTTTCTGATTCAGACCTTGAAGAGAATTTTTTTTTCTTTTTTGTGCTTTCAGATTTGAACATAAGGATGGATAAAGGAAAAGACGAAGCGCTTGATTCACCGGAAACGATAACGAGACGGATAGAGGGCCATATCGTCAGGTAAAAGAAAAAGAATAGCCGCGGGCTTTACGGGAAACGTCGTTTGGCAAACGCTTCTAGGTAGTAGGGATACGATGTAGCAAAAGCGGAAAGTGGTATAGAGAGGGATAGAAAGAGGAGACTCGCCCGGCGGCGTAATAGTAACCAGTCGTGTTCGGGGCCAAAGGGGGTAAAGACTTACGCGGCCAGGCGCTGGGCGTTCTGTCCATTGACCATCCTCGCGGCTCCGCAGCAGCCCCGCGGGGCCTTCGTTGATTACCGGAGAGCCAAGACTCGCGGGGCCGCGCAGGATTTTAATTAGCGTGGTTTGCTCTTCGCAAACATCTACGGACCGATCCCCCGACGGACCTGCACCTTTGCCAGGATAGTCGGGGAATCTACGCTAACGTACACAACATCCTTCTGCTCTCCCTTTTAACTCTCTTATCTTTCGCGATTCCCGGTATGAAAAAATTCTGATGAAGACATCAAGATTTTCTCTGGTAGGGCGGAGGGGGTTGGCGAGTTGAAAATTATATGGGATTTGCTCGATATTACTGAGAGCAGAGAGAAAGATACGCGAAGCACTCTATTTTTAATGCTGCGGGCCTCAGACACGAAATGCAGTCGATCAGAGATTTCAAAATTTTTTTATTAGCTGTTAAAGACCATTTCTCTATATGTCCCGAAAAACGAATCTGTAGATCGTCTGTAACGATGACGAAAAAATTGCGCAGCAAAACTACAAGATTCGTCTTCTAATCTCAGTACATTTTTTTTTTTAAGTCGCCTCTGTCAGTTACCACAAAAATAAACCCTTTGAACCCGCGTCGATGTCCTCGTTATAATACACCGGTATTTTCTCTATATATCCGTGACAGGGTGTCGCGGAAGAAAGGAGGCGCGACACCCATCGCTCTTATACATCTACCGAGAGAAAAAAAAAATGTGTCTCCATAGCCGATATTTCTGGTCCTCCGTAACAGCAGTGTCACTCATTAACAGCGTCAACTCCGTGACAAATGAGACGTTGTCGCGAGTTTGTCGAAATTGCTCTTGCGTCTCGTTTCTGCTGTGCTACCGATGCCTCAGACAGAGGCCCCGGCATTCCACGAGCTTCACGAAGCAAACGCGAACGAACGCTTTGAAATATTACTCTACCGGTGTGTACGTCGACACTTCCTAGTCCTCGGTGACTACCGGAGTGGTAAAATATCTGCTTCCAACGCGTCGCGATGCCGTGAAAGGCTTGACACCAGCTAGTGACCTTTTCGTCGTAAAGAGAATCTCGCGAGAACGCGAGAATAAATGTGCCGACACGAAAATTCGACAAAGTCAGAAAAGCTATTTGAAGTTTGCCATCGCGGAAGAAAAACTAAACTTGTCGACCGAACTATTTTTCAGAAATCGGCATTGTAAAAATCTTTTTTTTTTTTAACTCTGCTACGGTTTAGAAAGCTTTTTTGAAAAAAAAAGTCTTTGATCACTAAATTTTTCTGCACCTGTTGATTGAACGATTTTGTTCGGAATCTCGTAATAAGAAAGCAATCCAGTCTCTCGGCTCTGACGCTAAAGCAAACGAGACATTTCCCTCGGAGTATCGACAACGACGACTCCGCGACTGAACGAATACACAGAGCTTTTTTTCATGGCTTCTCCTCCATAATCATTAATCACTCGCTTCTTAACGCGAAATTCCCTCGCGCCTAGTTTACAACGAGAGAGAGTAGCGCGGGGGCGAGAATATCGCAAGGGTCCCGTCGAAATCGCCACGTCACCGGGTGCTCATCCATTGGCAAGCGGTGCGCTCGCATCCGCCTTGTTTGCCTCGAATGAAAATCGATTAAGATCGAAGGAAAAATTTCACTACAAAAATCACGAAAACCTTGCGTATCTCGAGGATCAACAAAAAAAGATGAAAAAAAAAATGAAAAACAGACAGCTTCGAAGTAGGTGCGAAGACCGAAATAACTCGGACGCATTAGCCGCTCGGATGAAAGTGAGATCGCGCGGATGAAGAGCGAGCAGAAGATGACGAAGAAGACAGCATATGAGAGGCAGAGAGATAAAAAAAAATGACGAAAATAGTGAGCGCCACCCAAGCGGCGGTGAGGACGCAGCGAACGCGTTTTACGCGTATGTTAATGCCTGACGAAGCGAAAGCTCGCGAGCGTTCGCTCTCACTCTCGCGTACACGCTACTCTATAATTAGCCATGTATTGTGTTACTCGCGAGAGGATTATTGCTCTCGTAAACCGCTCATAAAGTTTTTCGGAATATCGCGTCAACCCCACAGACCCGGGATGCTGCGCGATGACGCAGTCTCTTCTCACTTTTCTCTTCGTTCTCCATGTTTCCTGGTTGTCGTTTCTCGCGTCCCGAAGATCCACACCGAGCTGACAACGTAAGTCTGACAGTAGACGATTATCCGTGTGTTAAGAACGAAGCAATTCGCCTATTTTTTTTTATTAAAAAAAATTAAAACTCAACATTAAAATGAATTATCACGATCGGCAAATATAACATTTCTTTACTAGTTGTACATTATTCCACGATCTGCTTTATATAATCACTGCAAAAAGTGTAAAATTTGGGGATTTGTTTTTTTTTTTGCTGAAATTTTTAGCGATGTCGATGAAATCGAAAAGAAAAAAAGAATTTCGGTAAATTACGTCAATGTCTCCGATATAAACAGCGCCATTTATTTTCACGACGGTTTTCGCGTCGTCAAAATTTTAAACAGTCGCATCCGCGACGTACTGCTTGAAGGTGCATATTCTCCGAAATTACCGTTCTTTCCTCGGTAAGATGACTCGACTTTCCGTGCTCAGTAGTCCAAGTGTATCCCAGATGTTGGAAATCTCGTTCCTTCAATCGTCAACGAACGAACGCGGCCAACGAGTCGAATCACTTTCACATTGTTGTCGTCTCGAGAGAAAGAAAAAAAAAGCGATCCTCAGCATCCCATCCACCTTACGCGTCTTCTTTCCTTTTTTTTTTCTTTTATATATCTGTCAGACCGACGAGAGTCGAGGATCGTTTACTCATCGTTAAATGCTACAAGAACGACATGCAGTTTATCCGAAGCTCGGTTTCTGTCGCAATATCTATTCCATTGCCGGTTTAACCGTTATGTCATCGCGGTATAGTATAGTATACACATCTTTAGGATACCCATAGATCGAAGCGCATGAGGAATACCGGTAGAAGTGTCCCGAGAGTAGAGTATATAGACTCGCAGCATCCTAGCGATCGGGTCAAATCGGGCGGCCGAGTAGCCGTGAATGCTTCGTTACAGAACTCGCGAAAGGCTCTCTCGCGCACAGATTGAAGAGGGAACGAGCTAAGGGATCCATATAGTCGAAGTATACAAGATACTCGTGTCCGCTTTGCCTCGCCTGTTCGCATTACATTTACAAACGCACACGCGCTTTGAACGCGATACGGGTTACAGCTGCGACTAACGATGCACCGATGACTCCTCGAGAACTGACTCGTTCGTTCACCAGAGCTTTTCTCCTTCTTGCAGCTCTCATTTCCAGCCTCCAGCATAAGTAGCAACATCGTCGTCAGCTACGCTTCTCGTTTAGGTCCTCTAATATTAGTATTAGTTAGTAGTCGGAGTGATAGTATTAACATCAACTATACGAGAATTCCTCAGCACCCTTCGGCGACGTTACACGCTGTGTAACATGCCGGAGCAAAAACTACGAAGCAAATCATTATTATCTGTTAAATTAATTAAACATTATCGCTTCGAAGATCGAAATCAGCACTTGCCGAGCCGGTCGAGTCGGTGGTGAGTCACACGAGGAATTTCCTACGTTGCAATATATAGTATAGATTTTCCGCGTCTGGTCAGTCGATGCAATTGCTGCTGCTGCTGCTGCTGTTGCCGCGGCATTTTGCAGCCGTAGCTCCAGAGCGGAGAAGTTCATCGAAGGCGTGACTCCCTTCGCGATGCGATGCTACCTATCCGGTTTTATACTTAGGTTAAAAAATCTTACCGGTACGAGGCCACTGCATAGAGAAGCCTTCCTCTTCGGGACTCGAGTAGATGTTACGATCGACGACGAAACGGTACCAAACGATTAAAAGTCATAGTGATAACGCTATTCAACGATTAACATATTTTTCGATCGTGAAGACTATCAGTAAATTCGCAGAATTTCGCTTGAATTAATTATTCAGCTTCTCTTATATGGAACTTTTTTTTTATGAGTGAAAAATATCAAAATAGAAATATCGGAATTTAACGATTTATTGGTAATTATGATTCGGCAGTTTTTGTAATACATTTTTTAAAATTGAATATTCGTAATTGTTTGGAATAAATCTTGAAACGGCAGTAAAAAAATTTATTGAGATAAGTAAATAACAGCATAATCGATGCGCTAATACATCGCCCAAAAATACAATTTTTTAAACGAATTCTTGTAATTTTTTTTTTATTATTTAATGATTGTTATTATTATGTTATTGTTCGCACGTCGGGCAGCAATAATATTATGTTGATATGTGTTGTATGTTCGATGTTTCGAGGCTCTCGTTAACGATCTTCGAGTCCCTGGACCATTCTTCGAAGGTCATCTATATAGAACAGTAGACAAGAAAGATTTAAGGAAACGTATAGCGCCGGTGATTCGTCGTTGTGCGGGCGTATGTGTTCGCGGGTAATAAAGTCGCTTGGACCGGGCGAAGTAGGTTTTGTCTCGTACCAATAATGGCCGCACTTCATCAACGAGTTTCTTTCCTTCTCATCCTGTGGGACACTCTTTCTATCTCCCATCTTTGCTTCACCTTCACGTGTTCCATAGGCGCTTCGGTCTTCGTCTCTGTTTTTATCTTTTTCTAGGGTGTCTCTGCGGCACAGTGGCCGTGATGCTTTTCCTTCTCTCATCCCGCAGGAGGCCATCTGTTTCGTCATTACCGAGCGGCAGTAAACCACCTTAGCTCTCGCCTCTCACGACTTCTCTTTTCTCTATATATATTCCCTTTCCCCTTTTGCCACTGGACTTTCCGCACGTTCCCTTTTCGTCCTTCACGCTCTTGTTTCTTCTCGTACGACTCTCGAAGCAACTCTCAAACCCGGCGTGGCACAGCCGAACGTCCTGTCTGTCGTCTCCCTCGGGTGATACATCGTGTTTCCTTATTTGCCGGACGTGCCGCGGGAAAATCGTCCGAGAAAATCGAGTGATTTGTCCGGGTAGGTGTTAACGACGACAGACACACACACACACGGACGATGATTCGTGTTCTTCGTCTTCAATTTTTTTAACACACGCTTGTTGTACTAAAAAAAAAGTATTACAACTTTCGATGTTCTTGCGATTATTATTTCTGAACACAGAAGAGTAATTTGAAAAAGAAAACCAATAAATAAAAGTACCGAAAAATAACGTTGTCATGTTATCAACTGTTATTCTCCTACTTCTGTATCAAATTATTTTATGATTATTCTTTATCGGCGCTTGAATCTGTAAGAAATAAAATCTGCAAGACAATACATCGCTAAACATTGTATTCTCCGAAAGAAAATTCAATATAATTATATATCGAACTTCGATTCAGCTGATTTCTAGTGAAAGTTTTATGCGATCTATTGTTACGCCGTTGCGAGTCGTCGTGCGGCACGCCGCCGTAGAACGTTAGTTGCGCGAAGGGAGCGGCGCGTAGTACGTAGTACTCCACGGGGGCTACATGGCTCAGTCAACGGTCGACCGTGCAGCGTTCATCTCGTGTCGAGCGCGAAACTTCGTATAATCGCGTATTATTATTAAGAACAGGTGAAATACCGCAGTCGGTATCAAAAACTGTAAACAACTTTTTTGGCATATATTAGCATTTACAGCTAAATGAAAAGTTTCATCCCCTGCTTTGGGTATGTCCGCAGGGGATGAAACTTTTTTTTCGCCTGCAAAAGCTAATATGCGCCAAAAAAGTTGTTTACAGTTTTTGATACCGACTGAGCCCGGGACGGGCGGGAGGGAAGGGATTGCACCTCCTCTTAATCCTCATCCTTTATAATGAATACACTACCCGTACCATCATTTTTTTCACTCAATAATACTTGCAGCTGATGCTAAACAGTAAGTGAAACACGTCGACAGCTATTCTATAGTTCGTGCATAAACGTGTCGCAGACGCCTGAGCGTAACCCGCGTCGTAATAAATATCGCATTTATTCATATTTATTCTCTCGTCTCTATATTTTGATGTTCCTGAAACATTCGCTATTTTATCGATCTTCCGGTTTTATTACTTGCGACAGGCGTTACTGCGAAAGTAAACTGAGGATTCACTGATTCGTAATTGTTTTTCCGGGTTCTATAATCGATAAATCAGCACAGACGAATAACATCGTAAAGAATAATTCATTCATTTTAACATCGGTCTAATAGGGAAGAAAAACACTTTCTTCTTGTTGCTTGTTGTTCCTTTCGACACCGGCAGCGATAGTTTAAACACGAAATCTCGCGTATTCGACATTTTCATATTCGTAAATTTGTAGGTTATAATAATCGAATCGTGTAGAACTGCTTTGCAAATTGCAGTAGTTAGAGATATTCCATGTTCACGAGAGGCTCAGTGTTTCGTGCCCTAACATTGTTAATCTCGCTTTGTCCGCGATATAGTAGTAGCTACCAAGTACTCGGGTCAAATTGGCAAAGCAATAACATTAATCCAGAAGCTTGTGCTCAGTCTCGCGGTCGCGAACGTTGGAGGACCTTGCGGACTTTACAGGAGAGTAATCCCCGGTGGTCAACGCCCCGGACTTAACATATATATATATAGTCCGAGTCATATATACGTATATATCTCTATATCTTGAGGATAAAGCATGGATAGTACTGTAGAGAAGATAGGGAGGGGTAGGACTTGGAAAGCTCCCTTGTCTCGGTGTCTTGGCAGCAGCGAGACATCGCGCGGTCCGTCCCCCGACAGGATGCGGTCGACGGCGGTGTTCTGACCCTCCGACAACGTGTTCTCGCTCGACAAACCGTCCCTGTAATTTTAATAAGCCGTATTACGAGGACGCGTTCGCTACCTTAACGGTTACGGCTTCCTTCCTCCTTGTACCGTGAAATCGTGATAGGGAAAGCTATTCTGTTCAAACACACGATTCAACTATTATTTAATAGTCGTGATCTCGTAAGATATTAGCAGGTTCGCAATCAATGAGTCTCTTCAAAGTAATTGATTCATAATTTACAACTTGAATTGGAATATTACACTCGATTTCTATGATTTATCGTCATGTATCCCCAAGAAGATATTATTCGGTCGATGTTCAGTAATTTTTATTTACAAATCACTGAACGATGACTCGTAGTAAATCACATTGTGGAGACGAGGAAATTGTTTTTTTTTTGTTACAAATTAAATAAAAAAAAATTCTGAATAAAAAAAAACAGACGATTACCTTCCTAATGTATAATTTGTCGGGCGATGCAGAATAAAAAAAAATGTAAAAAAAAGGGTTATGAAAAAAAAAGTTTCAAGCTCTTTAATTTTTAAGTGGGACATTAAAATTTGTCGGATTTAAGGTTGACTTCTTTAAGTATCAATTAGCGGGGAAAAAAAAGAAATCGTGGAGTAAGAGAAGGGGACCGTAATCGGTCGACACGGATCTCTGTCTAATCTGATCTCCGTGTTATATCCTATTTCGTGCTTCTTTCGAGCGAAGCAATCCTCCAACACTTTAATTGCCCTGCCCCTTGGGTACATTTGTTACGTTATTTAATTGGAAAATTGGGGAGTGTCGCGAACAAATGCGATAGTCTCGCTGAAGCTTTTAATGAATCCCCCCCTTGTTCGGGTGGTAGGTTACCGCGTCACGAGACGAGAGAAGCGTCATGCTCGCGCCTCGCGTTGAAACTCGACCAATCCCCCCTCCCGAGCGAACCAACGCTCTCAGGGATTAAGAGGGGCAATCTGCGGCCTTTTTTTCACGCAAACGAGCTGCCGCTCTCACGCACCATCGATCGTCATAATTTCGAGGGTACGTCGAGGATTAGCGGCTGTAAAAAAAAATGCAAAAAAAAAAAAAACAAAAGGCCACCCTCCACAGTCGACCACATTTTTTACAGCGATAATCCTACGACTTTCACTGCGTAACTGCGATTGCGAGTGTAGGAAAAAAAAATGCTGTTAAAAAAAAAGCTACTTGTAGGCGTCACGTTTAAGAAGTCAGATTTATCTTATAAAAAAAATAATTCGTAGGCATATCGCATCGACAAATTAGTTTCTACGACGGAATTTTGGGTTTAGATTCGCAAGTTAGTCATTTTAAAAGTTTCGTCATTGCAACGTTATTATAATATTTCAACATTATTGCACTGTAGACTTATCAACTTGTGTAATTAACGCATTCCTCGCCAAAACACGGATTTTATTCAATTATTCTATTATTATCAATGTTGTGCGCAAAAAAAAGTCCCTAGATCTCTGTACTATTCGCATAACTTCGCAGTTATCTGAAACTGCGTGGCCCCTAATGAGTCGGTTCCTGTCGGATTTGGTTTTACTGGTAACCCGGAGCATTCGTTAATTAGCCCGAGTCGAAGTTCATTGACGTGGAAAAAGGCTGTAGAGTGTTGAAACTGGTTTGTCGAGAGGCAAAACATCGACCCCGGTAGTGCTCTCGCTAGGCGCATCGAGCCATTCTTTTCGTATTCAGCGAAAAAAAAAAAAAAAAAAACAGCATTGCTCACTCGTGGTCCCGACGGTGAGACGAGTTCGAGAAAAGCTCGGGAGCCGCGAGAAAAGCTTTTTCAGGTCCTCCGACTTGTTCACTCGTTCTCTTCTTTCCTTCTCTCCTTTTCCTTTACCTTTTCCGATCTCTCTCTCTCTATATCTACCGTAGTCTCGACGCGCCACACCGTTTCGTTCCATTTCCTACTCTCGCCAAAGCAACACAACGAACGGCCCAACGAGGAGTGAGGAGCCTTAAAGTTATTCGAAGTTTCGAGTGCGGAGGCAGTTGATTTATCGGACTCATTACTGCCACTGGGCGGGTAGGGTGGCTCCGGGAACAGCCACCAACCACCATCACCACTGTGTTCCATCCCTCGCCTCGTACCCCTACACCTTCTCATTCTCTAACGTCTCTCCTCCTCCCTCCACCGTTCTCCTTCTTCTCCTCCTCCCCCAGACGTGTTTTACAAGACGGCATTAATTGCTCGAATTAAATATGCACCTCTCTTCTCTACGCTCGTCGGTAATTTATTTCGGTTTCCGCGAACGTTTTAAAGTCCTCAGCAGACTCGGCTGTTACGTAGAACTCGCTGTACTCGAGGCTTCACGCTTCCTCGAGCTTTTTACCACGTGTACGTACATCGAAACGTTTATCCGGCCCCCCGTCATCACTACCTCCCCCTCTCCTTTCACCCTATATATTTAGTATAACGCGAATTTCAGATCGATTATACTTATTCGTTCTTAATTCTCGCGGGGCGGACTTTTGATTTATCGCTGCAAGGATGCATTTACATGATTATCTTGTTTGTTCCAGAGGCGCTCTGGACGAGGAACGCAGGGCCCGCAAAGCGTTGATACTATTGAAATCTCGCGACAGAAAAATCGCTTTTTTGGAGCGAAAAATTGCCGGATATAAAAAACAAGCCGGAGGTGATTTTTCACCGAGAATCGTCAGCTGTGAGGATTTTTCGAGCAGCAATACCAGTTTCGAAAGCGTTGAAAGAGAAACGACTTATCTAAGCTTTCCGCCTACCGAAGCACCGGATTCGCCGAAACATCGCAACGAAATCATTGGAAATGAACAAAATCTCGATGAGCAAAAGAAAATTCTGCAAACATCGTCCATTCCTCGTCTCAAATTGCCGGCGACGTCGGTCTCCAGTTTCGAGAACAATGCCGTCATTTTGAAGGATGCAAATTCTGATTTCGGCGATTCGAGCTCAACGACCGAGAATTATCGTCACGAGGTAAGCTCCGTTGATCTTGTGGTGACGGCGGCTTTGGCTTTTTCGAAGTTCAACGAGGATCGATGGCGCGGTAATGATAGTGCGCGAGTTTCCGGCGACGGACGCGTGATTAACGAGACGACGGTAAAGAAAGTACGAATGGAAAGGTCAAGCGAGAACTTCATTTCTCCGAGAATATCTTCGAGCCTTCCGTGGATGAAGACGCGACGAGGAATGTCCCGGCGACTCGCTAAAAGGGGAGTGGAAAGAAAAATTGGAAAAACTCGAGGAGGCAATATACTGCGCAGAAATCTGGAAGAGGTTCAAGCGGGGTGAGTTTCTAAAAATCCTATCAATACTTTACAACATTTTTCTCGCATCGCCTTCTTTGGCGAATTTTTGGACAATTTTCCGAAAATTTTCCAAAAATAATTCCTAAAATAACTATATCGACAAATTTTTTCGAAATTTTAATTTTTTCAGTTGTTTTGAAAAGAAATAGCAGTACAGTTTATATGCTAATTTAAACTTTGCAGTTGAAGAAAAAATGGAATCACCCAACGCGGCGTTTCCTGTTCCTCAATTAAGAACAATTTCGATCTTAATTCCCGATGCATCTTTGCTCGCCATTGCCGAGACATGCATAGCCCAAACGATTTATAAGCTCGCAACGAAACGTAGCACCGATTCCCCGGTCATTATAGTCCAGTCTAAGCTCCGCTATATCGTTCGTATGCCAAGTTAATCGTAGGACTGCATACAAATCAAAAGAAAAGCGCTTTGCGTTGTACAAGACGTAGACAAGAGACAAAGAGGAGTATACTATCCGGCATAGGAGTATATCGTCGAAAGTTTACGGCCACCTTAGCGTCTCGGTTCATCTCGCATGAATGGCAGAAAATGATTACCTGGTAGAGCATCACGAGAGAGCCCCATAGTGACTAGCGTCTGGGTTTCTCGTTCGCGATCGCGCGCGCGGTCCCGCGCGATGGTGAACTTATCTCGTGTTTGCCGGTGCACAAGAGTGCAACGAGCCGGGGTCGTCGCTTCTGCACGTACGAGTGATTTTTTTGTTTTGTTTGATTTTTTTTTTCGTTTCCAAATCGCCAGAGACTCGAGTAAGCCACGCATCGCGGCTCGGGTAAAAAGCGCGGCCGCCGGTGCGATAATAGAGTATACTACGGCCTGTGTGGGGATCGATGCCACGGCAACGGCCATGGACATGAAAATGCATGTAATTAGCTGAAATTGATGTCCGAAGAGCGAGAGGAAGAGGCCGAGGCGCAATTTTAATCGGCCGTCGTATGATAATTACGCGCGGCGTACGACCCGCGACCCACGCTGGATAAATCATATAATACCGTCGTATATATACCTATCGCGAACACGTTACACGCAATAGAAACCCCAACAAGTGCTCTGCCCGGAATCTCTCGGAGATCGAAGGCGAATGATTCTTCGGTTATTCGTTTTACCGAGTTATTAATCAATGATGCGAAATTGATTACGGTCGATCGGAACGCGAGGTAAGACGCGAGAGATCAAGCAGTTGTAAACGAGAGGTATCGTATCGTGACATCAGATACGATTATTAGAGGGCAGAATCGTCGTAAACCGAAGATTGTGATCGATCGATCGATCGATCTTTAAGCTTTCTTTTCTTTTTCCAACTGGTTTAATACTCGATTTTCTATACGACCAATTTAACAATTTGTCATTTTAGTAATTATAGCAATCATAACTTCCGGTTACAATGTTCATTTGTTCCAAATGATCCGCCAGATAGTTGTTTAGATTATCTTTAAAAAGATACATATTTTTTTCGCCATTCAGAAAAGCGATCTATGATCGATATACGATACGGTTGAAGTAATAATTTGTCATTTCTATAATAGGAATTGTAAATTTTCATTTTTTTGGATGTTCCAATTGTACAAACCAATTATCTTCAAGTTTCTGCAGAGTATTTAATTTTTTTCTTTCGGATCCAATACACGTCGATTTTTTTTTTCACTTTTTCAGAGAGATTTTTACGGTGTTTAATCCAAAAACAAATTAGTCCGTAGTCCGGTTTTGTAGTCCGCAATTTTCACGAGGGAGTTTAGCGAAAGTGGGAATACAAATCGACTTTTGCCGCGCGGGGTATCGAAAAGTTATGCGGAGTAAAACCACATAGCCAGCAGGGCATAGGCCGCGTGCAACTTTTGCTTGGCGCGGAAGGGCATTGACGCTGATGGAATCAATTAGGCGTGGATTAATATTGGCAGATTCATTGACTCGCTCTTTGTACCCGTCACGTCATCGAGAGTTCCCCCCCGTTACACGGAACCTCAGCGATATGTAATTGAAAATGTACACCGATAGTACAGCGTACGTTACGTTTGTCGGAATATCAAAAGATTGTCTATTCGAATTCTCGTATCGTGTCGAATGTGAATGACGTGCTCGACGAGCGTTTACAGTGTAGCATCATCGATGTAAATTATCTATTCGAATACAGTCGGAGTTGCATTATAAATGAAGATACTAAATAACTCATGCGATATATTACTGGTAAATCTACCGCGTAATTACGATCATTATTTCATCGTAACGTGAAACGCGCCAATTAATTAACGTTCAGTAATAAATCAATACACTGTCAAGAATTACTTAATTTATCAATAATTTTACATTTAATCGCGAAGAAACTCAATACTGATGCGGAAAATTTGAAAAATCAAATCTGACGTCCTGTTTACAGGGTTAATGAGCCGAGAAATTAGATGACCTGAAATTCGAGTTCACATTTTATTTTTTAAAAGTTTTAAAAGGCTGTTCGTTAGATTTAATAATTGTGGGTTATGAAACCAATGGTAATAAAGTATGCAATTCTTAATCGATAGACGATTGCTGTACTGAATAAATACGACAGTTATCGTCCAATAATTAATCTGTTAAAAATATTTTCATTTTAATATTTTTTAACAAATGACATAGTATCAAATTACTTATTGAACTGAATACAATATTTTGCACTAAAAAAGTGAAGAAAATAATCGAAAGAAATATTTTCACCGAAACGTCAAAAATAACAGATGCGAATAAATACTGCAATTTTTTATGTACAAATTAGTTCACAATATCAGGAGAAAAAATTATTAATAAAGTAATATACAATATATTATTATATATCACATCGCCACTACATAAAAATATTAAATTATTATTATTATTAGCGATAAACACATTCTTCAACGAATTAAAACGATCGCTGAGCATCGGACGAACGAATTTATCGCATCCAATTAGCAATGGACAGCGAGTTCTCGCGACACAGGAGACTCGAGTAGAGAAAATACGACGTACATACTTCTCCTGAAGGCCTTTCGAGGATTGACAATCCTAACGGGATCTCCGTCCGCGAGTAGAGTCAGCCGAAGAATCTCAGCACGTCCGGCACATCTCTGTTCTCTCTCTCTCGAGGCGCGAGAAGTGCACACGAATGAACGAAAGCGCTCTGCGAGCAGAGTGAGTCCTGGCGCCCGCGGTCAGTTCGAGTTCTCCTCGTAGTTGTCGGTGATCAGTGGGCTAAGCTCTCTCGGAAACGTTCGCGATGCGTCGTCTCGTATCCGAAGTTAACGTTGGAAGCGTCCAACTCCCGAGTGGCCACAGTTGTGACGGCAGAACCGAGAGAGAGATACCAATTATAAGACCGGGAGCTCGAGGTGTAACAGCTCTTAACGTCAAGACTTAACCATCGACACTCTCTGACGCGCGGCTGTTCGAAAGAAACGAAACGAGATAAATAAATTTCACTCTCACGAAGTATGTGGCGCAATGGGTATTAGAAAACGCAACACTTCGAACTGTCAGACGAGTTGGCTTAGAGCTCGTCAATAATAATTAATACGAGAATTAATGCTCCCTCGTTTCTCGATCTCAAATATCCCGAAGAAAAAAAAAAAAAATTCGATGCTTCCAATTAGATCCCATCGATATATCACAATTATAGGAAGATAGTTGCGAAAATCGACTCGAGTGTTGCGAAAAAAAAAATTTCTTCTCCTCTCGATAATATTTTTATCAAAGATGCATAAGCAGATCTCGAGAGCCACTGAGGTAGTCCGACATTGCGTCAAAACCTCCTTTGCGGCGTAAGATTAGGGCTTATCTCTCATCGACGTGAAGTCTCAGCGAAAAGATCGCTCTCTTTCGGTAAAAAGAACGGCTGATCCTCTTGATTTTGTTTCGGTATTTTTTTCTTTATCGCTGTTGCGGATAGTGGCTCGTCACACGTGCGCTTGGGCACTTTCGCTCTCGTTTTTACCATCTTCTCGTCATCCGAGTTTGAGAGATGAAGAACAGTCCGAGGGAGTCTTCGCGCGGCAATTTGCATACTCGTCGTCTCAGAAACGAAACCGTACACCGACACAGTCCGCGAGAGACCGAGTTGTCGGTTCTCGAAGCTGCGCGAAAACGTCACCGAGGTATACGAAGGGAAGATGAAGAATAAGACGAAGTAGTCGTAGTAGTAGTAGTAACGGCCGTGGCGCGTCCGCCGTGATTCACCGTGCGCGCCCGAT
Source organism: Cryptus viduatorius (assembly GCA_964006125.1). NCBI lineage: Eukaryota > Metazoa > Arthropoda > Insecta > Hymenoptera > Ichneumonidae > Cryptus > Cryptus viduatorius. Next base: position 8,277,110 of record OZ023222.1, on the reverse strand, counting down.
CGATCTCCTTAATTCCCGATCGCGAGTTAACGAGACATCGCCGCTGGCCGGACAAGTAAATTACGCTTGGGACTTGTTCCTCTTGATCTCTCCCTCTCTGTTCCCTTTCGCAATGAAGCATCAGCTATATATACCCGAGTTGACTATCTCTCGCTTTATCGTCGTATTCCTCTATATCCTATACCTATGGTATCCGAGAGTGCAACGGAGGGCCAAGACTACCGCTTGGTTTCTCTCTGTGTTGATGTTACGAAGCTGCAAGGTCCTCGAGGTGTGCGGCTCTCTCTGCGTTCGCAGCTGGCCTAACGGCCAACCGTTAGGAGAGGATCGAGTCGTAACTTCGAGGAGTCCGAGTGCTCCGGGCGATTTTCCCCGCTATACCGAGAGAGAAGTTGTTAATACAATCACGAGGAGTAATAACCACCCGTTCAAGGAGGATGCGCTCTCGCAGACTTTTCAAGGACGTTACTGTAATTGTAATTGATAGCCTCTGATCTCATTGACTTTTGGATGAGAAATTTCGTACGGATTTATTGATCTTTCGATATCGGTACTTCACTAATTCTTTCATCTCGTTTCCTTGAATCGTATTATTACTTCGATACTTTCTTTATAAATACATTTGCGTTAATTAGCGAACTAATTAACTGTAACAGACTTCGACATTGCGTGGAAAAAAAAAAGAGCGATAAATAACGATATTTTTCAATCGCTTATAAGTAGTCGCGCTGTTCTCTTGATATCCTGGTAGTTAATCAGTACCATCGCCATTCAAGATGATTGGCGACTCTTTGCAGCATCCGCAGCATCCGCAACTGACCGTACTTGACCCTCGGGTTTTGATGCAACATAGTTGCAACGCGTTCTCTGAATACCGCAAGATGCTCTCGTAAATGCGATATGGAGTGTACGGCGCGGCAGGGATTAATAGACGCACGCGTAATAAAACCATATGGTAATAATAGATTAAATTTAACACATGGCACATGACGACATGTACGATATTTGTAGCACATACATAGTATAACACAAATGATTTATTGTTCTTTAGCCATTCTTATCGTCCTTCTTGCCGCTCTGTTGCTGTTTCTGTTGCCCTTTTGCTTCGTTTTTTTTTTTTTCTTTCGACTCCCCTTATTTTTTCTCTTTCGAGAGTATCCTCTGACTGCAAGTACAATGAACGTCGTTCTCGGCTCGAGTGAAATGCTATATAGCGCGCCATACACACGATTATGTTCTTGCGATTATGAACCACCGGAGAGTCCGGAGAGTTCTTCTATACCGCGTTTCACTGGTAGAGCGTGTATACGAGAGAAGAGAGGCAAACGAGAAAGAGGTAAGGTAAGAGGACCTTCTCGGAGAGATCGAGATAGCGGTTATTGTCCCGGAACGGGACGCCGGCAGGTGTGTACGATAACAAATCGAGCCTCGTAGCCCGATACGGTTCTCCAACGAGAGATCCCTGGCGCTCTCGTCCTTCCTACTGCCTCATCCGCTGTATATATCGTGTAGGTATACAACCCTAGTCCACTCCTCGTCCTCCTCAGCCATATCCCTTCGTGAAGATGCTCCTTCTTTTTTTTTTTTTCGACTCCGTAGTTTACCAGGAGCTCTTTCACGGTACAGGTGTTATCAAAAGTCTCCGACTAACTTTTTCCATAGAATACATCGCGACTTAATTTTCGTCTAAGAAAATTCAAATTTTTTTTATCGCGCCATTAGATTTTTTAAAGTTTTTCAAACAGCATGAAAAACAAATGGTCAATTATCTAAGCTTCTCATTAATGCTCGGATTTTTCGTATTAAATTTTCGTCCGGATGAAATTAATTTTTTCATTGATAAAGCCGCCGCAACGCCGAAAGGTCAAGTCGCAAATGACCGATTAATGCGTAGAGATTCACTTGAGAAAAATTAAGAATAGTTGGTCAATTGTTAGTACGCGGTCACTAACTACGAACAGTCAGGTCGGTAGATGTGTTTTCACACCCACGAGAACTCGCAAGCGAAGCCAGAGGGATGACTATTCCGCATCGCAGTCGGTGCCCGAGAGCGACTCGCGGCTACTCAGCTTTCACGATAACGAGCCGAGCTCGATAAATCATGTTTCTTCGGGCGGGTATACGCGGACTCTTTGCACTCGCATACGTAGACACGCGTGGATATATACCTCGTGTTTCACGTTCAACATCGTTTCCGCATCGGATCGAGGCGGCGTCCGTGCGCGTTAAGACCGTCGCTCCGCATTTCCGGAATTTTCTTCGGGGTCTCGTCGTTGATGCCTTACGGCTAACGACTCGCTCGTAGATCGTTTGTTGCTAATGCATCTATCGCTTCTACCGTCCAACCAGCTTACGGCTAATCCGTGAATTGCGGAAGATTTCGCGTCGGATGTTACTGGCAAAGAAATTACCAAACCGCACATAGATATTCTTTTTTAGATTATCTGTCGACAGAGAGAGAGAGAGAGATCCATGTCCTATGTGGAATTTCACATAGGAAAAGGCTCCGCGATCGCAAAAATATAATTTTGCAGTTCGTCCTGTGGTGTGGCGTGCCGAGTGCCAGTGAAAGGCGAACCTTTCTAGTTATACGCACGCCACACGCAAACTCTGTCGGGAAAGTTTTTAGAGTATCCGAACGATTTACTTGCCATGATCACCTGTTCGTTCGCCACTCAAGTCATTCGACAAAGAAAATTAAAAAAAACGAATGCAACGCGTATCTAAGAATCATTGAATCCGAACGTCAGCAATTAGGAAGGAAAATTCTTGAAACTATAAATCTCGACGCTCGACCGTCAAAAACATTTTATCATATTTTCTCATTCCATAAATCGTAGAATATGAAATCGTAATATAAAATGTTTCGCGCGGAAAAAGGAAAAATTTCTCAAAACCATATAATTTTATTCTTCAAATTCAAAATCATCGGAACGTTAGAAAAAATATTATAAATCTTCCGTTGAGTTTTACGTGTGATAATAAACTTCCCGCGTCATCCAGTGTTTTTTTTTCTGGATTAAAAAACTAATATTGAACCCGAAGACACGTCTTTCTCGGGTCCTGAATAAATAATAGCATCACCGTCGTATTAACGCCGCGACAGTGTACACAAAGTCGATCTCCGGCGGAGGGTCAATATTATTTGTGGTGATTCCGTGAGAGGCCTCTCTAACGGGGGTTCGATAGTCGGTTCTATCGCGGCGAGAATTTTTATCGTGTGAGTTCGTAGCAATCGAGAGGAAATCACGGCGCGGCAATGCCGGTGAAGTAGTCACGGGACAAGAGTGGTCAGACACGACCGATTTAATTCTCTCGGCGACATCCGATGACTGAGCGGACTTCAAAAGGTCAAACATAAACGACTTAATAGAGTATAACATCTAACTTCGATATAACGTGACGAGCGATTTGAGTCTCCAGCTTTATATACACAGAACTCTATAATATATATGTATGTATCTCTATGTATACTATATACACATATATCTTCCGTTGACGTGTCTGACCGATCGAGATTTAGATCTATGGATCTTTTGATCTTTTGATCGAAGTCCATAACGCTCGCATCCGGCACTTAGAGTACGACTGGGACGTTCTTACGCAAACAACTAAACGGTCCTTCGATATTGGACGTTAATAAAAAGTCTTTCGAAATCGACTTTAACCCATCGTAGCTTCGATCTGTACGAAACTTTGTAACCAGTTGACCAAAACCGTATTCGTCGGCTCTCCTTTTGGCCGTGTAATTACATCGAGTCGCGCAACCGAATGAGATTCAAAAGTCGCGACTGGTCGCGTGATGTCGCGCCCTCCACGACAAGGATCCAGTTAAGCCGTCGCGATCTCGGTGATCTTTTCGTCGCGCGTTTACGTCGCGTGGGTAATTGATTCGGTTCGTTTAATTTAACGAAAATTGCACATCAGCAAAGCAGCGACGATGGTGGTGGTTGGCTGTGTATTGCGTTCGCGCGGCGCGGGCGAATATAAGCGGATGGACATTTCGATGATCGCCGGGCGAAAATAAGTGGCCCTAATGGTTGTAATTTGCTGAAACGGGACTGAGGCGAGGAGGCCTGACCGCATAAAGCACCCGGGAAAAGACGCTTCATTAGTCACCGAGTGCCGCGCGGCTCACTAACCGAGAGCCGCACATTTTGCGGCGGAAGAAGCCCGAGCGACTACTCTTTCTTTTCCCCTCTTCGTTTTTCACTGTAGTTCATCCCCCACCCTTCCTTCCTCCTTATTCTTTCGTGTTCTTCTATCTCATCTTTTTCTTCCTCTTCTTTATATACTCTTTCCTCTTTCCCGACGAAATTATACGCAAGCCAGCAAAATCGTCTTTTCCCTGGAGCGACTCGCGAAACCTTGTCGTCTTCTTCTTCTTCTACCTTCACGTACACGCCTGGGATACGACCCAAGCATCCTGATTGAGCCACTGATGAAGCTGCTTACTTTGCCGCCGGTGAAACAATAATTTTACTCGCAATTTAAACGTTCCACCGTCTATACTTTACTTTGCTACATTATAGATATTTTTTACCCCCCCACCGCATCTCGATCTCTTTCGACATACGATGAGAATGAAAAATATTACATGTTCCATTTTCGTCCCCTCGATCGAGACGATCTCTTGCAACTTTCTTGCCGGCCGTTACCAGCCTTAAACTCTGTCATTATTAGAGGCTACTACGCAAATTTTTCTATAAACTCTCAACGACACCCCACGGGCATTGCGATACACACATTATAATACCACAATGTAACGCCAAAGCGATTAATGTCGCTTTTTCCTTAAGCTTCGATCTCACGCGCAAGAGCCACAGTTTCGTAGCTGCGTCGTTCGAAATTTTACGATCGATCATTTCGGATGCTTCGAGACCGGTAAGTGTCACGCGACTCCACGACGATAAAGATCGCGACGCGACATTCGTCCGACTCGGATCATCGTTCTTATTATCCTTTATCTCGATGACTTCCCTCTCTGCGTTCGGTCCTTCATTCATTCTTCCTCAACGATGAATTTGAAAATAAAGAAGGAGAATTAAAAAAAAAAAACGAGGATTTTACTCGCTTGCAGTCTTTCTCGCGTATCGTATTTATCGACACAAGAACGACGGTGCATGCCGTGGCGACGTTGTTATCGCGCGTTGATCTTCCGCGAAGAGCGGCAGTCGCGTTCGGGTGGTACCAATTTGTTGTCCGTTTTATCGAGCGTCATCTGATGGCGACCCGACACCGCCTCGCTGCACTTCTGCAGACTCGCTTCTTCGCTTTTTGCTGCTGCTGTTGGGGGCTCTCTTCTGGCTTTCGTGATCCTCCGTGGCTCTTCCTTTGCGAGAAACTCACTTCCACTGGAGTTACCTACACACGAGGTTGAGACGACCTCCGCGATACCGCGAAGTGACACCGCAGCACAATGGGGCGAACAAAGCGGTGGCGGGTTCAGCCCGAGGAGAGGAGTCGAGAGAATCACCTCCGAAGGACCCTACTCGCTTACGTTACTCTACGAAGCTTCCGAGTGGAGTTTTTTGTTTCATTCCGGACCCGTACGACACCGACGTTATTTGTCATGCATTTTGACTCTCGCCGATTTCATCTCCACCATTTTTCTCTGACCATTCGCTCGACTCGGTCACTTACTTCAGGATTGTTATAACCCGCGCGCACACGTTCCCCCCGATGTCGCGGACGACGGAATGAGCGACGATGACGCCGAAAGATCTTTCGGACGGGGGGTTCTTGAAGAATTTTTCAAAGGGTCACTGAAATTTTCTACCGTTGCAAAAAAAAAAATGGTATTTATTGTCTGCTGTCGCATGGGTGACAATGCGCGCAAAGCGATTCCTTGACTTACAGCTCCCGAAAAACGTTCACAGACATTTTTTTTATTATCTCTTACATTGTTTTCAAAGACAAGAGCTTCAAATCGCTCACAATTATAATTTGCCACTTTATTTTATCAGAAAAGTTAAAAACAATATTCACAAAATGGTGAATTCTGAAACATCGAAGTTTTAGTGCTGTTCACCGATTGCAAACTGTAAGCTTAAAACGAATTGAACTTTTGCGACCGATGTGCTTATTAGTATTTTCTGCGATTCATCGATTTTCCTCGATCACGTACGACGCATTGAGTCTCCTCGATGAGCCACGATCATCGTGATTTTTTAAACATATCGAAATTCTGATGGGGAACGCGCGCGAGGACACGGGAATCGTTAGCCAGTTCTTGGCGCACGGTGTATATATATTTCTGGCGTATTGAGCGATCTCTCTCTCACACTGTGGTGAGGTGCGCACGATCGTCGAGTCTGCACGATCGTCGATCGGCCGGATAATGGAGGCTCGACGATTAATTTGCATCGCCGTTGCAATACAGTTGGAATCGCTATTACGTTCAATGTGTAAGTCAGATACACCGTATCTCCGATCGTCTACGATGAAACCGACGGATTTAACTCAGCATCGGCCATTACAATTGTAACAAATCGGTCAACTTCATCGTAAGCCATATCGAAAAGCGATATATGCCTGCGAGACACGAGTGTATGAGGCTCGCGTCTGTACACTTATGCTCTTAGAAGTGAGAGCGCCCCGTGTGGTTCGTTCGATGTACGGGCGCGAGTTTCGTACCGGTAGATCGATATCTGTGCCGATCCGATATAACCGGGCACCAGGCTCTACTCATATATACCTTCGCTGTATATATACCAGTAACACTTGGTTGCTATATAGAAACGTTGCCGCGGTGGCTCCCGGCTCTGCTATAACGACTTTATAATGGACAACCGCGGCGAGTAGTTACGATTGTCGATAAGCCGCATCGGCATCGTGAGATTGAATTATTATTTGTCCTCGGAAAATTGGCGGAAATTCTTCCCCATTGATACACGGAGATGCAACTAAGTAATCTTTGGTTCAATTTGATTTTTCGTAAAGAAAGCATTTTTTTTTTTTTTTTTTGCAAAATCGGTCATATTGATTTTTAAAATTTTTTTATATCGTAGTATAGCCAGGAAAAGCTCATAAGTTTCACAAAATTGATAGTATGTAGTTTCGGCGAATAATGCCAGCGCACACACACACCCCGTGCGATAAATCGCAGCTTGTTTAGCGCGTAAGTGGGTGAAAACCGGGCAAAGCGTTTACTCGCACGATATAGAGCCTAACGACCGAACGATCGACTATGAACGCGGGTTTGTATATCGGGGCTATAGGTACGGCGGTGCGAATAAAGCGAACCCGGCGCGCTTTGTTGGCCATGTTAAAGCGAGAACAAGGACGCCGAACGTGCGGTGTATTTTTGAGTAATTACCGGTAACACGCGACGCTTCTGTGTGCCGGTGGTGTAAGGTGTTACTCGGGATGGGGAGCTCGAGGTTGCAAGACTATCGACGTAGGGTAGTTCGTTCGAAGAAGGTTGACGGCGCGGTAAGAGCTTTCGATTTAGGTAGCAATCAATCAAATTTTCGTTAATAACAATAATTCTTTATTCTTAAATAAGCCATTTTTTTTTACGAAAAATGTTGTAGTCACATGTGCAGAGTCGTCGGATGACTTTTAAAATCGATATCATATAAATTAGTGTTCGAAGAAAATGATAGTAAATTGATAAAAGTTTTGTTTTTTTTATAAGTAAAGTAGAGCTATCGAACGGGCGCGTTCTATCGTGAACATTTAAATGCACTAATTTTAGTGCCGTTGAGTGCAGATTTGATTTTCGTCGAAAGTTATTCCTTCACTTATTCGTATCCTGAAATACGGTTATTGAGCAAAAAGCTTGAAAACTGGTAGTTTTGTCGTAGAGACTTCGCCCGTAGATTAGAGGCGTCTCATGCGCACCCGATAAGTACTTTATACGTACGCCTTGGCCTCGTAACTCGAAGTTGCATCATGCACCCGGGTGCACTTAACGACCGGTTGGTTGCTCATTGGCTTCTCACGACATCGCTTATTCTTCCTCTTCCGTTTCATTACTTTTCTTGTTTTTCTTATTTCTTTTCTTAACTCTACTTCTTCTTTCCGTCATCCTCGAGCTGTGCGCGCAATTTCTTAACCGGGAAACGCTTCGAGACACTATCCAGTGGCACAGATAGACGCGCGGATGCACCTGGGGACTCTGAATGTTGCGAATGCACCGGAGGCTGAGCGCAGTCCATCCGGTCGGATCGCATAATTTATATGATTCCTCTCGTTCCTTTTTGTGGTGACTTTATCGCGACTTCTTCCTTCTCGCGAAGCTTATACCTTAGCTATATCGACGGGATGACGTGCGGGCATGTATACGAGAAACTTCGACTAACGAGTCATCCGGTGTGTGATATCGGTTCCATTCCTCGTGAGCAATTCCCGTGTCGCGTTAATTAAAAAATTGATAGTGCATTAATCAGATCGGCGGCTTATAGCTGTACCAGGGATCACGTCGCTATCTCGTTCGCGAATAACGAAAAATTTCAAAGTATCCACCAGATCGATGCTACATCTGGCAAAAGTATGCTGTCGTACTGCGAGACCGAAAAATCTAAACCTGTATTAAAATCGTAGCCGCACACATTTTACGATCAATTGAAACTTTTTCATTTTTTTTTGCGTTTCGGTCGAATTTCTTTGCATCGAACGCTAGACCTCCGATAAGTATGCGGTCAAACGACATAAAAAAGATCGAAACCTGTACTAAACTGTAGTCGTAAATTTCACGATCAATTGAGACTTTTTTTTTTTTGCTATTTGGGTCGAATTTTTTTTTTCTGGTCTCCGGTTCCCTAACGACGTCACGCGTTCCCGTGGCTTTTGCGAAACGCTGAGTTTCGATCCTTTTGGCACGCACAGCTCTAACAGCTTCCCCCCTTATTCCTCTCGTTCGTCCGCCACCTCCAGTGACTACGAGCTGAAATATATATTCCTTTCGGTTGGGATCCCGCGGTGAGAATGACCGGCAAAGTGGAGCGTCGGGGCAATCGGGCGGCGGTCTGTGTTGTGGTCGTTCATGAACGTCACGCACCGTCGACCGAGCACCGAGAGGAACGAACTGACGATCTTTCGTTTGTCTGCGCTCGCGAGGAGTTACACTCGTTTTTCTTTTTGTGACTTGCGGTAACCACGCGAATTCGCGTTTGTATAGGCTTCGCGAGGCAAATCAATCGCCAAAAACCCTAAATCATACGGGTGTTAAATGTCCCGAAAGTATCGCGGATCAAAACAGAAATGCCGGCGTTTAGACGTTCGAGTAGACGGGCAATAGCTATTAAATCAGAGGCAAAATTATTCCTTTCAGGTTGTCTGATTACATGAAAAAAGGAATTATGAAACGTTGTTAAATTTTTGCCAAAACATCGTAATTTTTACGAAACTGCACGAAAAAAATGAGGATCGAGTTATTTTTTTCGCAATCATTTTCCAATCTCGAGGTCAAAAACGTCAATAATAATTGAAAATAAAAACGCAAAAAGCCCCACAAGTGGATAATATTCGAATGAGAGTCTGCGGAAGATCAACTCTCCGCGGGTTGCCTATTCGTCCAGCTAGCGAATGCGGGCAATTGACGAGATACAAGTGCGCATCGTCTCGGTCTCGAGAATACTGTGTATCGCTTCGACAACGACCACGTGCTCCTCGTCGCGATTATCTTTCTTCTTCCTCGTTCTCACAGAGTCCTTTAAGACCATCGACGGTGAGAAGGCAACCGTTGCGCGAGAGATGAAGCAAAAGCGGGATGGGGGGGAGGGGAGGGGATCTGCTGGATGTATTTATGAGTGGACACGCTCGGTCGCTCCCGATCCGCGGCCGTTCGCTCGTATTAATTTGCTCGACGGCGGAGCTCCCAGCACAGTTCAAGCCGCACACAGCGGCAGAATCGCGGAGAGTAAAGAAAGAGAAGTCAAGAAGAATGCGAGAGTTGTACACGAGCAAAGAGACAAAACTGTCGTGATCGCGGTTGAACCGAGCGAGTGGTCCCTGTTCGATTTTATTATGCTACATAAGTTCTTACAGCAACGGGCAGACGCAGCAACGATTCCAGGAGGTCGGGCGAGTTATGTACTCTCAGTTAGCCGTCCGATTGGGGGTCGGGGTGGGAGGGAAGGACACATACGCTGCTTTACAAAGTTGCAAGAGTGTCGAGGAAGGAATATGCGTTCTTGCGTGAATAATATTAAATTATAATATTGTTGTAGGGTCTTGTTATATACAAAGACAGTGCCCGGGATCCGGAGCGTTCGCATCGCGGATCGCCTGGCCCGTCGCGACAGATATCCTTTGGAAGTCCGTTGCCTGCCTCACGAGACAAGCGTTCCGGATCGGTGGATTCTTCCTGCGCTCACCCGCGGCATCCTCTTGTATCCTCTTAACCCCCTTTACCCTCCCCTTCTCTCGTTCATTCCTAATGACATCCTGACAAAAACTCGGGTCGATCTACGGCTTCTTTCTCATACTACGTACACCGTATCGAGTTTCATACGCGAAAGAATCGGAATTCAAAAGTTTCCGAAGGACAGACGCGAAATGAATAAAATCTTTCTATTTAAAAGACGAATATATCGTACCGAGAGTTCGAGGCATTGAATATTATTATTTTATCCCCGAAGCCCCGTAAAAAAGTAGTCACGTCTTCATTTTTAGTTTCAAATAGTTCGTCGGTAAGTTATAAGAAACTTCGAAGATGATTTACTCCGAAAAAACTTATATTCCAGACGGTAAATTTTTGGTCGCATTCCGAAAAAAAGTCGCAAAAAATTAAGTTTCTTTAATTCGAACGGAGCGTCGAATACTCGAGGAATTTCAACGTCGAGCCGAGTGATTAGCCTCTTAGAAAAAAAGTCCGAAAAAAACATCGCGGAATAATTTACCCGTAATTTAATCCTCTGTCATATTTTCGCATCATTGTTTGTCTGCGATTCCGTTGATGTGTGCCCCGAGGTGTGGTTACTACACGAACAGTTTCTCTCCGTCTCTCCTGTATAGGAAATGAGGATATATTGTGCTCGTCTTTCCCTGTAAGAACCCGTAAAAAGAGTCGTTGGACGTCTCTTCTCCATCTCTTTTTCTTCTTATTCGTTCTCGAAGCACTGTTGCTCCTTTCCCCCCCTTCTTCAACTTCTTTCTTGCGTTAGTTTCTACGACGTTCCTCGTCACGGAATGCCGGTGGTTGCGATGATCAGCGACGATTACTGTCGTGTTACGTAGGCTTTTTCAATGTCTCCACCGTTCCCGTGGTTGTCCAAGTCGACTGTTGAAGACACCGCGCGAGTCGAAAGGATATATATACTCTTGACCACCGGTGCGTCTCTCGCAGACTCCTGGTACAAGCGGAGTTTTAAAACGCGCGGCTTCACACCGAAGCACAACCCGACGCAGGAGAAATAACGATCAAAGAAGAAAATGGAAGCGAGCATCGACTTGGAGTAAATTATATACAAGAGAAGTGAAGTCTTTGCTCGGTGAAGAGGGGATCGGGGAGGGGAAGGCGAAGAGACTAGCAAACGCAAGAGGCATCAGTCCAGGGGGCCCTAATGACCACGCGAATATAACGGCCACGTGGATATACCGCTTTAGAAACAATTTTCCTGTCGGAGTCTTACATTTAAACATGCCACGACGAAGTAAACACCTGTGGAACTTCTCGTTCCATCTCCTTCGTTCCCTTTCTTTTCTTTCTCTTTAGCATACGACCGAAACACATCTAGTATAGAATTGATCGATCAATCAGTCTGACGCGTACCTCTTTTTCCACGGTGCGTCACCCGTGTACCGTACATGTTGTTGCGTGTGTGTGGGTATGTGTACCACGAGAGGATTCTCATTATCGAGATCGAGCCGAGACACTCACGACGAGATTATAACAGGAATTATTTCTAATCCTTTCCACCAAAGTTCCTACGCTCGGCATTACTATGTAATTGTCAGTCGTATCAGATCTCATTCGTGGATCCCGAAGCGTGTCGATGAAAGTAATTGATCCTTATCTTTCCTCATCGGCACAACCTTTTTCGATCTCTCTCTCCCTCTTCCTCTCTCTCCCTTTCTTACTCTCCGTTGTCTACAGTGCGCTATCCAAGCGTATAGGTCCGCACGATCGTATTATATGGTGTATATAATATTTCCTGAGACGGGCGTGACCGCGGCATTCGTGAAATAATAAATACGCACCTGTTTCGCGTGTATTAAAATAAATTCACCGGGTTGAAAGGCACCTTGCTATAATTAGTCACGTTCGGAGTGCTGAAAGTATAACGTGACTCGGAGTCTCTCCATTGCCGATCGAGCAAAATACACGAGTCCCGTATACAAGATAACCGATTGGGCCTTTCCCATCGATCGATCGTTCGTTTTGTTCGTACTTCGATATACACTTCAAGCTTCGTGTGCCATTCGTGAGGCTCCGCGTCATCGACCTGGACTGCCGCAAACATGTTTCGAATGATGCGGATTGCGCGTTGCCCGTCTCTCGAGAGTCTACGAACTGAACTCACTCTCTCTTCGGTTCGTTTCGTTCCCTTCGGTTGACAAACGCGAAGTTTCTCGAACTCGAAAGTAATTGACGTTATCGCGAGGCCTTCGAGCACAGGCTCCGCGGTACACCATTGTGTAGGACACGACGTAGTCGTCGCGGCAAAGTTGTCGTTGCGGTGGGCACCGTTCGGACTTGAGAGCGATGCCATCGTGTCGCCGGAGTCGAGCAATGGAAAAAAAAACGGTTCGGGCGCGTTTCGATATACACCAACGAGTGAAGTGAGGTCAGATCTTTATCGTCGTGAGAATCGACGGGTCTCCCGGAGACTTTATGCTCTCAATGCGCAATCCAACTAACTCGGCGATATCGAAAGTCGACGGATTTTTTAAATAATACAATGCGACGGTTTATCTAACGGTGGAAAGGACACTGGGGAATTGTCCCGAATGGCAACTTTACGAATGTTACGATATCGCGAGAATAATTTTGCTCCGGGAAAGAGAAGGATTTTTTAAATGCATTTCAGGCGAAAAAGCGTCGATTTTTTTGTCAGTGACAAAAAGTCGTATCATAAATTCCGTGCGATAAGTCTGTTGGTAATAAGGTTCTGATTGCGTAAAAAAATCCTCAAGTCACATACATAAAAAATAAAACAAAGCGTAATATTTTTTTAATACAAAGTTTTTTTGATGATTTCACCAAAAATGGCATTTCCGTTTATTCCGTTCGGACCTGAAATTTATTTTTTACGGTGTTCAGCAAGATCAGGACTCCGGTACCAATAATCACTCACATGGAATTTTTGATAAGATCTTTTTTATTGATAGAAAAAATAACACGATTTTTCACGCTCAAATAATCATAATACTCTAATTTGTTTTATTAACTAATTATTTAGTTTATTCGAACTATTTTCTTCCTTCAGAAATATAAAATAATAATTTTCAAATCGAAATGTAGTTGTGCAACACTTGAGACTCGAAGTTTCGTACGTCTTTCTAGTTTGCGAGTAGCGATATCGATTTCTTTCGGAGTGCGAATTTCCACCCTTACACGCGTCTCGCTCGGTAACTCATGGAAAATCATGTTACGGCATCCTCGGCTCGCACATCATATCCCGCACAACCTTATACTCCAACCCCTCGCACCGAAGCTTTTCGGTATTAACGACACCCGGTAGATCGTAAGTTTGTCAACCATAGTAAAAAGGGGTTGGCGATGGGGCTTTCCTATATCAAGACTTTAAACAAGCTTCCCGAAACAACCCTCTTATACCGTAAGAAAAAAGGTTAACGGCGTGCTGCTGCCGACGCCGCCTTCGAGCGAGTTAATTGCATGCATTTTTAACGTCGAGACGTCTTAATCGGCTAGCGCGATGATGGAAAACTGGCGAGCCTCACTCTACGGTTACTCCCTGTGTAGCACGCAGTTCTTGAAAAAAAAAAAAAAAACAATGAAAGTAGCAAGTGGGGGGCTGTCTTATTAATTATTATTACGAGAGGCTCAGAGATAGAAAATTTTCTTGAATACATAATAATATCGTAAAGGGTTATAGCCCAACCGCTTTTCAAGCTGCGAAGGGGGATGAGCTTAAACTTCGGATTATGTCAACGCTCGCCTATTTTTTTTCTCTCCCTCGGGTTCTGCTTTTTATTAAACATCCCCCAGAATGAGAAACGATCGAAACATCTACGACTTCTCATTATTTTATTAACGATTCATCGCATAATCGCTAATGGTCTTTAACCGTCGAACGAATTCTGTTCTTCGCGTATCAATCGTTTAACCGATATAAATCCTTACAAACGGGAATAAATCTTAGCGTAGAGAGGAAGACGACCCGTATAGCATGCCGTGGAACTGTCGCGTGATCGGATTCACGCAAATCCCGGTTAAACCTTCGATCGTTGACAGCCGCGAGGGCTGTCGGTGATCCACAAGCTGGTTGTCACCCGACCCGTATAAATCGTTGTTGAGGTTTTCCACAAACCGGAGATATGCCCTTCTCTCTCTCTCTCTCTCGTTGTGTTCTTTTGCTCGCGGGGATTTAATGGACGTTGATACATCGACGTCACCGAGCCGCGGCGTCACAGCGTGTGCTCTCTGACGCCGTGATAAACGTCTCGTTTCGACTCGGTGCAACGCAGCGCGATCCACAAGCAGAAATGTCCCTGTGAATCGCTACGAGAGATGCATCCTGCATCGTACACAGCATATACCCTCGTCGCCGTTGTCGTCGTCGTCGTTGTCGTGTGGATTTGTTGGCGGTTACGAGAGGCGGAAGAAATCCAAGTGTGGGATAAAGAGGATGGCAAGTGGTGAAGGTACGGTATACGGAGACATGCGTACACGAACGAGAACGAGCTGCGGGACAACGTATTACCCGGCAAGAGAGTGTTGGTATAAAGCTCGAGACAAGGCGACAATGTCGTGTCGACTTGGCAGTACGTAATACGAGGAATGTACCAGACCTGTCGCCTGGAGTCGCGCCGACGCAGATAGGGGATAGGGTACAGGGGACAGGGGATTCTCTTGTCTTTCGGAGTTACAGCATCCAACTTTTTGTTCGTCTCTTTTATTGCCTGCCTTGCCGATGGCGCGAAGTTAAAATTATCGATTTATCTCATGTGCCAATCGCGATCGATAAATTTTGAAGTCCTTTTTTCATGCGTTTCGAGAACAACAGTTTTTTTTGTTAAAAGATATCATGTCGATGATATCAACTTTACTTCGATGGTAAAGAAGTTTTTTAAAGTATCGAACGTTTTGATAATTTTTTTACTGCATTAGAAATACAGGAAAGACTTTATTTTTTATTTTTTTTTTTTACGAATGTGCCGCGCGGTACTTATATTTATGGCTTGCATTTACTTGCTTATTATAGTAAGAATATTTGTCGGAGCACTTTCCAATTTTGCGGAAGATCGTTAATCTCTGGCAGCTCCGTCATTTGTCTCCGCGTTGGGCGAAACTCGCTGATTGAACGAAGCGAACGAGCTGCGAGAGTCTTCTTCGTAATATACAACAGAGGGGGAATAATCGACGAGGAGCAGTCACACCCGTGACTGCCCGGATGAACGAAGCCTCGCGCAATTTCGCAATCGCTGTGTCATTGCGCCAAAGTAATTCTATTAGAGATGCTAGCAACAGGAGAGATCGAGAGAATTGGGGAATGACTGAAAGACATTATATTCTGATTCTTTTCCTTCCTTCTCATCGTTCAGGTCGTATTAATGTACCGAGGAATTTTATTCTCGTGACCTTTACGCTTATCGACGGATCTCGGATTAAATTCGAAAAAAATTTGAAAACTCAATCGGTAACGTTATTAAAAAAAATTACTGAAAATCGGACAGAGTTTCGTGAGGATTCCAATTTTACTGAAAGATCGAGAAACAATTTTTCTTTTTGTTCTTCACTCAAAAGGTTGCCGCTCTTTTTTTTTTTTATTTTCCCACATCGCTATTGGCAACATTCAGACGGTGTCTCTTTTTTTTCATTTCTCATTTTATTATTATTATTATTTTTATGATCGAAAGGCGAAAATAACCGGTAAGAACTCATCAAACTTCGCATACGCTTGCGTGTCAGAGGTACAATCTCGTGTCGGTTGACTCAGCGCGATCGCAGCCGGTACGTTGAGTGCGCGCGATTAAATCTCTTCGTTCGAATGTCACCTCGCGGCATGCGTACCTCGCAGAGAAGTCCTGACAGGAGGTCGCCGGATCCCTGGTCGTCCACGCCCCCGCTAGGCCCCCCGCCGTTTCTTCAGCATCATTCTCTTACCTTTATTCACCACAACTTAGTTCCCTTCTCGTTCTCTCTTCGGCCGCTGGTTCAACCCCGCGCGCGTCCACCCTGGCGTCGCGCATGAATCACCGTGTCCCCGAGTCTTGTCGCCCGCTTGGAAGGTGACAGCTGTCAAGTGGTCTCTTGTATATACGACGCACCAACCGTCGTACCCTATACGTTAGTTTCTTCACTCCGCTCTCGCGGTGGTGTAGGAGGAGCACCGAGTTCCCGTGAAATCGTAGTAGAAAATACGCATTTCTCGATCTATCCCCGCGCGATATCCGCTTGCTTCAGGCGTTACATCTCTTCCCTCAGACTCGACGATAGATACACCGTGTACACCTACTGCACCTATAAGCTCGAGAAAACGCGTAGATTCCGCACTGTTGTCGAGTATTTCTCGCACGGAATTCCATCTCTAAGCAACAAATTACTTCGGGTGCTGCGCAGGCTGCGTAAGAATCTCGTATACTTGAAACGATTAAAAAAATCTCACCGTCGTGGGAAAAGAAGAAGGCGCATCGATCAATCGATTATCAAAGGTCGATTATGAGTTATTTTATCAGATTTTCTCGAGAAGCCACTTGTTATTGAGCGCCAGGACTGTCAGCTGACCAACGCACTTGCGAGTAGGTAGATCAAGAGAACGAATAGAGGCAGTCACCTGGACCCGGGAGGCTGCTGGTTTGCCTTGACCCGTAGAGTATGCTATGAGCCTCCGTAGAGCCAAGACATCCTTTTGCGCGACTTCGGACAAAGTTCTGCCATTTCTAGACCCACAGAATTAGTCTTTCGCTATATCTAAGGTTAGGAAACAGTTCCAGTTTCTGGAGAAAAAAAGTCTACGATTTGATAAGAGTCGCGGGTCGAGTACGAGTCCTTTCTAAAACATTGTTGACGAAACGAATCGCTACGTGATTAAAATACGTCACGCCGTTGTCCAAGCGCGGGACAGCCGCGGAGAGCCGTTCGGTATTGCACGCTTGTGGTACTCGGAGCATATGCTCCGCTTCCGGGTACCTCTACCCCGTAGTCTTAACTCTATTACGAAGACAATGGTTCCGCGCAGCTGACCGAGCCTTTCCGAGTATACGAGAGAACTCTCGAGAGGGTTACCTCTCGTGTGCGATGCCTTGTAACGATTGTCGTGTCACCATGACGCGATGACCCGACCCTGTTGCGGTCAGAGCAGCGTTAGCGCAGAACTAGAAAGTTAACTCGCGAGAAACGCGAGTTAGTTTTGCCACAGCAAACCGTCGGCACGTCACGAGGCCAAGAGAAGAGTCTCTGACTCGTCTGCCTGAGGTCAGGACCTTGCATGCCCTCGTGATTGCGAAGGAGCAAGTGCTCTCGAGCCTTTCTTCGCTATTACAAACTCTGCGGTCATGCAACGTATCCAAATGACACTCTACGCCGGAGGTTTCTAACCGTCAACGGGTCTATTCTGAGCGTCTATATTTCTTGAAATGCAAACAACGAGAATTGTTCATACACTGCAAGGGAGGTGTATCTGTAAGGTAAATTGCGTCAAACGGAGACAACGTGTTTGTTGTTTCGTGACGTTTCAATCTTTGTTCCATCTTTGATTCAGATTTTTATCTCGATATTTCTTCGTTGATAATGTTTCATTCGGAAATTTAAAATGCTGAAATCATCGGCGAAACGGACTAATATTTCTATGTGAGAGCTTTTTTATTTTATTATCATTTCAAAACTATTGACAAAATAGTATCTTGTCGTTTACTTATCATTCAGAATGTTGTAATGTTGTAATACGAAATAGCAAAAAATATTCGGCAATTGTATCGCTATCCGTAATTTTGCATTGAGGATAAAACGTGCATTGAGG
The DNA here is from genome assembly GCA_964006125.1 of Cryptus viduatorius. NCBI lineage: Eukaryota > Metazoa > Arthropoda > Insecta > Hymenoptera > Ichneumonidae > Cryptus > Cryptus viduatorius. The sequence goes on along the minus strand of OZ023222.1, from coordinate 8,259,018 downwards.
ACTCAGTAATGCATTTTTGCACTGAACGATGCAATAGTTTGCAGTGATGCAGTTTGCTTTGGAGTCAATGATGGACTTTTGCATTGAGTATTCAGTAATTGTATCGCTATTCATAATTTTGCATTGAGGATAACTTTTTTTTTTTTTTCAAATTTTAGCGTAAGTAATAATAGTTACGTGGAAATACGGATTCCTGCGCTTTATGAACAACCGCTTTTCCGTAATTGTTATTTCGAGTCCCCATCCTCCATTCGTCTTTGTTAGTAGTGCTTTCGCGATAGTTTAGTAAAATTTTCTTTATTAAAAAAAAAAAAAAAATGTTTTAAAAAAATAGCCAACTTGGATTTTTTTCTTCCATATTCGCGAATTCCTGACTCTCAAATATTAATTTGGATCGCCGGAACGCTGATTGCAATTTTTATCAAATTTAAACCATTTTCTGCGTTATGTCCTAAAAAGGGTTAAGAATAACAAAAAGTTTCGTACGCCAGTTCATTCGAAACAGAAGAGCCTCGTTTGCCATATCACAAGCTCCGGTCGGTATACAGAGAATGGTTCGATCTCGTCACGATCGAGCAGTGAGCCAACGAGAGTCATCTCGGATGACCCGAGACTCGTTCGTCGATCGTCGATCTATACGCGACGTTGAACGACGATAATCGGGAACGGAGAAAGTTATCCTTTCGGCACGGCGTCGTCCCCGTCGTCGCGGTTCGAGCTATTTTAACTCGTCTTCTTTTTTCTTTTTCTTTATATTACGATCGCTTTAAAGTGCCGAACGTGAGAGATCGGCGTCGAAGAGTTTGCGAGGGACAGTTCATGTTCCCGCTGTGATGGGCCACTCTGGGGCTCCAACAAGAACATCGAGAGTTATCCGAGCAGATATTTTACAACTGGCGCACGATCGTCTTATTCCTCTCGTGCGGACGGGTTCGTTTTCCTACTTCGTTCACCGAAGTACTCGTAAAATTTCAGTTAGCCGCGTGAGCGTTTACACGGACAGACTCTCGCGTTTGTATGGCAGTGTGCGAAGGTTGGAATATCCTAATACGTAAAGAGCGTAAGCCGAGCCGACGCGGCTAGTTTAATCGAAGCGATCCTGAATCGAATGCGAACGTACGAAGCCGTCTAGTTGGGTAGTAGGGTGACACGTCCCGTAAATTTACCGCGTGCGTCTCGTTCGTGGGAACGTGACACTTTCGCGTGCTTATCTAATTTATCCGAAAGCCCAAGACGCGTGCGACAGTCCCGGACTCTCAAACGCCTCCGAAGCTTTGGCTTCTCAACGATCGTAGGTACATTAGATACGGTACATGTGCGCGAACAGTCTCCAACAGTCGCAAAGAATCGGAGAGACGATATTCTAACCCAGTTACACGCCGAGCGCGGAAACGCCGCCTAATCGATTAACAGGCAAATAAATTCCACTTCTCTCGACCGGATGGACAGGAAAAAAAAAATCTCATTAATGGAAAATCGGCGATACTTGGGAATATAAGATATGGAGCTTCAGTCTGAAGCGTCACACGGCGTGGCGCAGGACTTTCACCAGATCCTCGAGACGACTCAAGTTTTCTCAGACATTATATTACCGCGTCGCAGAATGAGAGATATATTGAAAACAAAAAACAAACTCGTGGAACGTCCAATAAATTTTGTTCATCACGAGCAACGTAAAGTGCGTTATGAATGAAGAAAATTGCTTCTATTAATAGCAGCTATGAAATAGATGTGCATATACTTTCACTCCGTGCACTTCTCGGCTTCTTGTTTTTATTTTTTTTATTTTATTGTTGTCATTTTTTTTTAATAGACAAGTGAATGTAAAAAAAATTGCATTAAAAAATTCACTGTAATTTCCATTCCATTAAATATTACATTGTCAGTTTCACTTTCATTGTGACGAAACAGTAGTTATTCTTTTGTCACGCGCAGCTGCAATCGTCGAAGTATCAGTAATTATGAGTAATTATAATTTTTTTTTACCCCTTTAAAACGCGTTTGATGCTGCGAAGGCGATCTATCGTGATATTCAACGCGACGCAACGTGTCACCCGAGCGTTTTTGATATGCAAATTCATAGATTAATATATATATATATGTATATATGTACATCGGTAGGTCCTAATATGCACTCAGAAGAGAGCGCTCTTTCACTTAGCGGCTCATCAGAAGTAGCTAATCTTAATTCGCTTATCGGATTACCCCTGCGACGTTGCAGCGTCGTTCTTCTCAATGGAGATGTTTTGCGCCCGAAAGATAATCCGTCTGGTATGGTAATTCAAGAGTATATAGCCGCGGCAAAAGCACACGACGAGATCGAGAGAGAAGGAGAGTTATAGGAGGGAAGGACGCGAAGTCGCGTGAAGAAAAGGATATTCTCGAGAAGTCGAAGAGAATGGGACGATCAAGTGATCACGCTGACTCGTCGTTTAGCGTCGCCGATTCATTCGCTCATCAAATTTTCGTCGCCGGCGACTGGACTCTCGAGATTAATTTTTTTTTTTTTCTTGTCAGAGTCAAAATATTTCTTACAATCGAGATCTCGGCAAACGGGTAGCTTTGACACTTTGGATTGATGCGGCTTCGCAATTCGTATCATAAACTCTTTTGATACACACGTTAAAATGCCTTACCGCTATGATGGGTGCAGCGCGCTCGTTACCATCAGTGCGCCGCGCTGGACCACCGAGTAAGCAAGAAAGACCAGAAGAAGAAAATAGATAAAAGGCCTCTCGAGGACGCTAAAGAAATGACGAGTTGCCAACGGTGTTCGGCTTCTCTCGACTACGGAGCGTCGTTTCTTCACCCTCTTCTTCGTCCTCGAAGACGTACGCGAACACTTCTTCGGAGTCTTTCGCCAGTGCCCCATGAATGTGTCCCGGACACGTTGGTCGCAAAGAGCCTATAAGAGAAACTTCCGCGGGCGAACGGTACCGTCCTTCGCTTCTTGCGCAGAGATATTATTATATTTAAGTGGTATAAGGTGCGCTTCGGCGAGAGCCCGAGTTGCGCGCTGCTCGCTAAGAGGGGTAAAGAGGTTGTTGACCATCCGCATCGCGCATTCAACGGGCGCGATAGCGGAAGATGTGCGTTTGATAGCGCCTTATAGAACTTCTTCTCTCTCCGCGGGCCCAGGGGAGCGGCTCTGGTCAGCAACGTCCATGCCGTTGCCCGATCGTGCCTCACCCTTTACTTCTTTACCTTCTTTTTCATGGCGTTACAACTCCCAAAGTATGTGTATACGAACGTAATACGTACGTACGGTAAATCCCTGCTGCGGTATAGTGTTATATTCCATTCTGTATAGTTATTCTGCAACATATGTATATACGTATATCCGAGACACGAAGAAGAAGAAGAATAAGAAGAAGGAACCTTTCCGGTCATGCTGGCACCTACTCCAACAGCATGAGCACCGCGAGAGACTCGGTGCCTTCGTACATCGAGATTAGATCTGTACGAATGCTACGCGAAAACGTAAAAAATAGAAAAAATTTCGATATGCAGATAGAGCGGACATGAAACATCATTCGGAAAACGCCTTCGCACGATTTATCTCTAAACATGCATGATGTTACATCAACGGTAATATCAATAAATTATCTATGTCGCTGTTTTTTTTTCTTACGCGTTGGAATCGTGTCGGAGAGATGTAAGTATGCGAGATGACGTCCTTTGGGAGAGCCGCGATTGCAAATACGAGTTCAATTCTAGGAATACGTATTAGAATCTCTATCAAGGGAGGTACCGTACTTGTTAGGACTATATTCGATCGAGAATTTTTAAACGAGATAAAACTTCGATAAAACACGATAAAAGATTAGATCGCGATAAGATAATTTTCGATAAACCTTCGAAGTAATATTGCAATTATTCATCGAAATAAACAAGTTGCCTCTCTCACGCGATTCATTGCTCCTAATTGGATGGATCGATTGAAATATTAAGAAATCGTCGCGTGAGTTCTTCGCACTCTCGAATCGCGAACGAAATTGCGTCACGGTTTCTTGGTTACGGGACGAAGGCGTGCCGAGAAGCAAAACACATCGTCGGCACGACTTCTCGTCAGTGTTAAATGTATAATAATGTTGGGTATAGGTGATCGCGCCCGCTGTTGAGATCGTTAAGTTTGCATCGAAGCTCCGCTTAATTGTCGAGAGATAATTGGATAGTTGCGTTGGTGCGAGAGCATCGACGTTCCACGTGAGGCTCGCGACTATCGTCTGTATTGCGTTATAGAGAGTCTCGGCGATGTCACTTAACGGGTCCGCGTTGCAACGACCAAAGCAAAGTTCTCGATGCTTCGGCGCGCGCGCACACGGACACAGCATGCAGGAATTTTATTGGCGACCCGCAAACGATCGGAGATCGTCGGCGCATCTTACCAACTAATTATAAAGCCGAAGAGCGCAAGGTAACCACCGCTACTGCCGCCGCCTTCTTAGGTGTTCCGTCCAATACGTTCTAACTAAGCGCAGCACCAGTAGCGGCAGCTGGTTGCACCTGCAGGTGACACTCTCGGGCCATCTAACCGTATTCCTCAAGCGAGACATATACTTATACGGGAGTAGTCGCCAAGCAGTCACGATCTTACTATAAGGAAGCTTGACTCGGATTATCCGCAAAATTTACGATAATCATATTGCCAAATAAAAATTACTAACAAGTTTCACCTATTTATTATGAAAATATACTTTTATTCGCAATATATATGTAATTATTGAATTCCGATGTAATTTCATGATAAAATTTCACCTCTCAGTAAATTTCGAAAAAAATAAAAACCGTTCATTGGCAAAATCAATTGACAAATAATAATCAATAATAATTATTATTTTTATTATTATAACCATTGTGTACATTTTTTTATGCAGTCATAGATAGAAAATCACGCAAATTGCTCGTTTCCGTTATTATCGAAAATTGGTAATTTTATCGGTTGTTAAATGACAAATTTATGCCTATTGCATTGTCTAGTCACGGCTCGATTCGTGACTTAACGATCGATAAAATAAACGCTTTCGTTTACAACTCGGATTGATTTTTTATTTCTTCTTCCGTCTAACATCTGTATCTCTAACGCTCGATGAATAACTTGTCTCAGGTTATTAAGTTGATCGATAAATCGCGACGTCCGTCCATGTCGGAGATTGTCCCATAAACATTCCTTACTGTGCAAACAAATAAAATTCTCTTATAAATATTGTTTATCACCGGTGGAAGAACGATGCAGTAAGCGTATGGTGATACGTGATGGTGTAACGCGAGAGCTCTTCTTACGGTAAACTCGGCCTCCGCTCTTATAGAGTCGGTACGACGATGTTTCACGTAAGAGACCGATGCGTCGTCCGCATCGTCGTTCTCTTCTTCGGGCGCACACCATTCGCCACACCCACGCCCGGGACATTCACGTAGCTCAGCGTGATAAGGAGCTTCGCATACGACGTAACCGAAGAGAGTCACGATACGAGCCCAAGCACCGCGCCCGGTCCTAAGTGGACTCCTATTCTCCTCTCTTTGCCATTTCAACTTTTGCGAGAGAAAAAGATTTCTTCGTCTCGCGAAACACATAGAAATACATACAAACTATACGTGTGGCAGTAGTATCCTTCCACTTTGCGTACGACCTCTCGCGACCCACGTTCACCGGGATATAGTAGACCTCGTATGTGCTTTATACCTACGTGAATGTATACCTATTGCAATTCTCTTGCCACAATACCGCGAGGGGGTTTCACATTTCAGAAATCCATTTGGCGACTTGGGTTCCAACCGGAGATTCAAATCCTTTTGGATGAAACAAGAATGATACTCTCTGTTAACAGTCCTTCTTTTTCTTGCGCTTTCTTTCTTCGGCGCGTGGCTCGCCACGAGTTTTGAGACGATCAGTTGGTAAAAAAGGTTACATCGTTATGTGATGCACCCCCTTTTTTTTTAGTAAACGATGATCACTTACGCTGATATAAAAAATCTCAGAGAAAGAAAATACTAATTTTGGTCCCGTTGAAAATTTTTTTTCGATCTCAAATAGTCGATATCCTTGAAAAAAAAAAGTATAACGCGCCCCCATTGATTACCGTTTTTATTGCTAACCGCGCACAGCTGGGAAGGAGGGAAACACTTTACACGGCTTCGAGTTCTCTCGGATGGAAACAGACGGAAGCAACATTGTAGTAGGTGCATCGGCAGCAAATAGACTCGGGTCAAAGTCTCGGATACGCAAGGATGTATATCGCGAGTGAACGTATTTAATACGCTAGTGCAGCACGGTCGTTAATTAATATCTGCCGACGAACCGGTGGCGATGAATTGAAATGAGAATGAAACGAGGGTAAAAGAACGATCGTTGAGCACGTGAACGAGCAACGGCGATATCGTAAGAAAGGATCTCGTATTAACTGTGCTTTACGCAGGATAACACAACACAATCGGCGAAAGTCATTCAGAGGAGTAGAGCTAATCTTTTTTTTTTTTTTCTCTCTAATCACTAATCAGTCTTCGCTTTGCTTATTTTCTTGTTTTTTTTCCAACAACATTGTAATAGCGTACGATAATGATGATTTAATGAATGATAATTAATCGAGAATCGCGTTATTCAGTTAATTACGTCCGATGTTATAGCATCGTGTTTCATGCATTAAATTCTCATACGCGAGTTGCGCGCGTTATTATCTTTTGCCGCGTGAACGCTTGATGGGTGGTCCGGGAAGATTCAACGGTGATAAATCTACGAGAGAAACGGGACACAAACTTAATGTCACCGGGGCGCGCAAAAGCGTCGCGGGCTTTTAATCCCCGAGAGACTTCTCGCGGTCGCGTGGAAGCGCTGACATTGGAATTTCGCGAAATGCTTTTGAACGCATGTGCAGCAGAGGCTCAACAGCAACGACGCGTAACGCTTGAATATTTGACCGAGGAACGGGAAAAGGTGACTTCTGACTCTCCGAGAGACAGATCCTTCGCGTTTGTCCGAGAGACCGCGCAGAGTTTCTTGTAACGATAGTTTTGCCACGTACGCCGGCGTCAACGATAAATTTTCATACCGTTTTGCACTGTAAGTTCGAGAATAAGCCACTCCTAACACGCGGAAACTCGGGGAGCATTAATTTTCCAAAGCGACTATGAGATCGAGACAATCTCTCTCTCTCAGGCTCTCGGTGTCTCAACGTCCTTCGAGCGCTCTGGCATATGCAGACCGAGAAACTCCAATGGGGAAACCCGTTAAATATTATATATTGTTAATTAATTCATTCGGTCGGCGTGACCGGTCGGTTTGACCCTTTCATTAACGAGAATAAATCACTTGGTCATTGAATTTAAAAAATCTCAACTTTGTTACTCCCGTTTGTGTCTATCGTGCAGTAGGTGCAAATTCCTCGATAATCGCAGCCACTTACATTCGCACGAAGCGTCTAGATGAAAGTAGATTGCGGGGCATTAATTAAATCGTATTGATGGAATAGAAGGCGGGAGAAAAAAAAAGAGAAATATTGAATTCCTGAAACTAGCAACCGGTGATCGAGAAAAAAAAAAAATTTAGTACGATACTTGAGAACATCTAATTATGTTGTAATTAAAAAAAAATTTCATCTCGCATATCACGTTTCTTTGTTAAATTTCATGAAAATATTAAGATTGATCAAACTTTATGCAAAACAGAATACGCTATTAAAAACAGCTCGACGTATCGATCGACTACCATAGCTTCTCCGGTACTTTACGATAACCGTTCGCCAGTTTAAAAAATATATATAAATGCCCCAAATACCTTCGATAAAATCGCTTTTTTTTACATTTTTCGAGACAAGTATATCAACTATAACTGTAATCAGAAACTTGCAAAATCGTAATGATTTTTGAGGAGAACCGTAGCTGATACATGGAAACTCGCAATCGTACGCTACTTCTCGAGAGATTAAACAAAGTGTATTGCAGCTCGATAATGATCATGCATGTTATACCTCGTTGAGAAAGCTTCGTCTCTCGCATGCATGCATGTAAAATAAATATAATATAGCATAGTGGATGACCAGTTGCCGGTACGCGTGGGAATGTCCGGGTGAAGGGTATGCATACACGACAATTTTTTTTTTTTTTTTTTTCATTTTTTTTTCGCGTGTTCTCTCGATGAAAGTCGATTCGCCAGGCTGCGAAGAAGGTAACACACGCATATAGTTAGAGATCGTCGAGAGTGTCGCCCGCTTCGGGGCACGCGGGTGGCGAAGCGTGAAAATCGTTGGCTTAACCTTTGCGTTAATATCTTTTGAGCTCAACGGGTTAGGGATATTATAGAGATACTGTAACGTTTTCTACGAGGTGGATTAATGACGCGACGAGAAGGAGAGTGCGTGGGATCGCGCGCACCGTGGCCTCTGTGTACACCATAGACTTCTCGTCTACTATCGTGTGCACCGCGCGGAATCAAAACGACCGAGTGCTCCTTCGCTGCTGTTGGAAGCGATTGCGATCGGTCGTGCAGCGAGATCGGCGGCCGGGGTATCTCTTTCTCTCGCGTATACAAACCGTATGGCCCCTGGATATATATGCCTCGACGGATCCTTCTTGTGTCCGCGTGATACGGACACTCTTCGCCTGTGAACCGAACACAGCGCAAGACGGTGGAAGTCCTCGCACGGACGCGAGGATGAATCAATGTCCAGACAGAAACGAGGAGAGAGAATTGTTGTTCCTCGAGGCGACGAGGACGCCAAAACCATAGACAAAGCGACTCCTGTCAACTCTCCTTCCCCCTCCCCGCGAAACCTGCCAGCGGAGAGTATGCTCATCCTGATACTGGTCCAGAGACGGAAGCTGCGATACGAGATCCGACGATCTGTCTGCACCATTCAGCAATATAGCTTTTGATTTTTTTTTATATCATTCGTAGTCACTGATTATCTTTCGAGAGGGTTGAAACACCCCTGCGATTGGGAAAATTATATTTATTCTTCATCTATGCGATACCTTCGGTTTCTTGAAAGACGCAGAGGGTAGATAATGAGATGAAATTGTCGAAATTACTGGAAAGGTGATATCTGCGTCTAAACAAAGAAAAAACATCGAAACTCGATTGACTGAGATATCGATGGAAAATTATAGCACTCCATAATCATTAGTTTGCTCGATGCTATAATGGGTTAATAAATCTTGCGAATTATATCATCTGAATGGGAGAAAAAAAAAAAGATAAGAAAAAGTCGCGTAAAATGCACGTTAGGAGTTAAATTTTACGAGGGATTGGTTGTGATATTTATCCCTCACGATTTTGCATTGAGTATAAGTACTGTTGAGTGGGAAACGAGCGATAAATATCGTACGATAACGATATTATCCATATAAGAACAAACTTAGCGTTGGCTCACTCCCTCGCCTCGATTCTTCGGTCCAGTAGTACTATTGTCCAACGAGGACAGGCGCGAGAGAACCATTGTCTTTTCGCGCGAGGCAAACGCGCCTCACCGACGGTTTGTAATAATGCTTGGGAGCGTGTTAAACTCCTCGTGCCACGTAGCTTTCACCTTCCGTCGAAGCTCACTGGAGATCTCGTGTGTTCGCGACTCCATTATAATGTATTATATTCTTTGACGATTTTTTTTTTTTTTTTTCATTTCAATTCTCGATCTTATCGTCCATTAAACGTATCCATATTCCACGAATCCTTTTCTTCTCCATACGCTGAAACTTGCGAGTCTGTTGCTTCCTAGAATTCTAACGATTTGTGTGTCTAAAGCCTTACGCTATAATTTAGCCATTTATGGCCGATACGTTCCGAGTTATTTCCAGGTGCGTTAAAGGGGTACATGAATTTGGTTCGAAATCGACGTCGAGTACATTTTTTTTTCTATTTCCAAAAAAATCTGAAAAAAGTCGATAATTTTTTTTTCAGCATTGCAAATATCTTTTATTTTATTCTCGTGATTCTAAAATTAAATTACTTCATTTTAGACTACAGGAGTTAATGCTTTGGTGTCTTCGATGTTCATGATCTTCTAAGAGTTATTTGAAAAAAAAAAGCAATCAAACTAATGTTAACATTTTTGATGAATTTATTTTCGAAGTACACCAATTTGTCGACTTTTTCTTTGCTATTTTCTCCGGTAATAATTGAAGTTTTCATTCAAACCGCGAGCACGTTCGCGCCTTAATTTACCGTTCTGTACTTTTCCTCCTCGAGTCGAATATCGTATCATCGTTGAAACGAGCTCTGTGGATTCTTTTTATTTCTGCCAATCAAATGAAATAGTTTTATCCATTCTCCTCCTTCTTCTGCACCTGGCAATATAAACACGAGCGACCATTCGGTTGAATGTACGCGCGCGGATGCCGGACATGCGTTAAATCCACAAATCCAATATTGAGTTACGCGGTCGGCGGTATCAAAGTATATGCTACGTGTTAGGCTAGCGAGGCAAATTTATGTTGGTCACACCGACGTTGTTGTCGGCGAAGTGAACCATGCGAAATCCGGCCACCGAGTGAGTAAACACATATATGCATTGAATAGCTCGTGCGAGCTGTTCGAAAGGGCCTCTCACCCTGACAGGACAGCGGAGAGGAGTTCTCTGTATAACGCTCGGTTTCTTGTATGCATCCCGCGTAATCAAAGAAGAAAATGAAGAAGAAGACGACGAAGAAGTTGAAGATGCCGGTGAGGTAAGATCGCGGTGGAGGTAAAAGAAAAATGGAAAGAAGAAGGTACGACGAAGCGGAGAAGCTCCGGAATACCGGAGCACCGGCCGGAGGATTGAAGTAGAAAGAGAACACGAAGAAGCGGAAGGATATCTTGAAGAAGCGGTAGAAAAAAGAAAATCAAATAAAAAAAAAAGCAGAAGGTGCCGCGCGCGCGGGTTTAACACCATCGGTGGAATCTGCGCAACCTCGGTTGCCCCTGTGTCTTCCTTCTCTTTTTACTTGGACTTTGTATAGTTCGCGAGGTAAACGTAACTGGTGCCGGACACACCAAGATCGGATCTTGTGTTCGCTCTGAACCGGAGTTTAAATCCGCAATTGGTAGCCGCACGCCGTTGAGGTGCACGCACGGTGTGTTTAGCCACAAGCACCATAGGGTACCATAGCGAGAGCATGTATGCTTCTTCCGTTTCTTTCGTTCTTCGAACATCTTCCCGAGAGCCGGGAGAATCTCTAGTGGCCCCCGCATCTTTTCCAGATATAAGGCACCTCGATACTGTAACACTACAGTAGTGAGGAAGCACCGTGTGTGCACCTTTGCTTTGCTTCGCGCGTGATCTCCACTATTCCGTTTATCCGCGGGTGTTAGAGGCGCGCAAAATGCACCTGAGCGAAATTCCTTGCGTTCGGAATAAAATAAAATGAATAAAATAGATCGCGGTATACGAGAAGCTGATGGTCGAGAATTATACCGGAAGGTAAACAGCAACGCGATTAACGTCCGAAGAAGAATTTGAATATACACCTCATTGATATGTTTTTTTAATTACGTCGGTGACTAAAGTAATCGAGTGATGAAGGAAAATTTATGGGATTCAGTAATCTATGAGATTCCATCGAATCTATGTTTCCTTTCCATTTTTTTTTTCTTTTTTATGCGCACATATAGTTAGAAAGACGAGACGTTTAATTAGTGTTCACGCTGGTGAGAAAATAAACTCTAAAAAATATATATATACCCTTCATGAAATGATTTCTGCATCCTTTGTAATAAAGGTGACCCGCTTTACTCTTATATCGCATGCAGCGGGATGCACATGCAGATTATTCGATCGTTATCCCGTCTATGGTCAAACGACCAAAGAACGACGATACCCAGCCGCGATCGCACCGGGACGCGAAGTGTTACCTTCGCTTCGTGTATTCTCGCTTCTGAACTCCGTTAGCAGTCGTTCGCCGCCACGGGAGTCCTTCCTCGGGAGATTTTCTAATAATAATAAAATCGTCCAATCTTCAGTCATGGTAGCCGGTGAGAGAGAGAGAGAGAGAAATGTCAACTCCGATCCGAGCACAACGATAAGGAAATTCTCAGCCGCGGTTCTCAGCAACGGCGGTCAGGTTAGAATATTTTCTTTGACAAAAAAAAACGTCGTGCATGCTGATCTCGCAGGAATCAAGAACTCTGCGGGACAGCGTCGTCGTTGAAGTATCTGAATGGTATATAGGTGGAAAAACGTGGAGAGACCGAGTCACTCGCTCTCCCTCACTTGTACCACGGTTAACACACAGCATCGTTCGTCGTCTCGGTGCGCTCGCGCGAATTCCATGGCGCACCGAGAGGCGACCTCACGCCGCGGCTCTCTAGACCCAGAGAGACGTTACGTAACCATAGCCAGACCGTGATTGCGTTCACACGGTGACTCTTTGTGGGTGTTATGAAATGGATATCACGTTGCCCTGGTGCCGGTGCCACCATTGCCGTGCCTATTTACCCGCAATAGCCAACGCCGCGATTGCTAAGAACTACCAGAATGATACGTCTGTGTACGTGGGCATTCGTCACTGGGTTTATCCTTCCTGTATACCTCGAGTCTCGATCATTGACCATTTATCAACCTTTAACCCATCAATCACTTCAATATCATTTTTTTTATTACCGATAAGACATCGCGTCAATTCCTCGACATCGTAATTTATAGGCAATCCGAATGTGAATTCGAATACGTTCTGCAAATAAAAAAAAAAGAAAAGAGGGTCCAAAAAATAAGCGAACTAAAAAGAATTCTTTATTTGGTCCACAATCGCTTCATGCAGAATTCAAATCACTGTCGAAAAAATTTCATTGAAAAATGAACTCAATTCCCTTCACTTTACTTTGGTAAATTTTTTTTTCACGATCAATGACTTCTGAACAAAAAAAATCGGTTATTCTGGTATTGCGTTCCGTTTACTGTGATTTAGAAAAAACCTGTAATGATTTTTTTTTCACACGACAGTCAGAAATATTTTTTTATAAATGTCACAGAAACGCTTTTTAGGACTCGGTGATCATGGGAGGTCCATCCGAACTTAAATATCTTACAACCAGTGGCTTATCCGCGTTTATTTTTTCTTAACTTCATTCGCTTGCGAGTCCTTTTTTATTTTCTTTTTTTGCTCTTCTGTATACCAATTTCCTTGTCATCGCTTTGTTCACCGGTGAGTGTCATTTCGTTGATATGCGAGGAAAGAAGTGCGGTCAGTCGAGTGGATAAGTACACGATATTGCCGCAGCACGCAGTTAAAACCTAACAGACGCGATACGGAAAGACGCTACGATAGGGAAACAACGCGGAATTACTATTGCGCCGCTACCTCTACCATTATAGTTTCAACGCTTCGTGCATCCGACCTTTCGCCTATTATTTTTTTATCTTCTCTTTCACCGACGAAGAAACGATTATTTATCGTTGGGTCGCAGGGCACCCTCTACTCGTCGCGTAAGCGATATGACAGGTGGCCCATTCGTCACACGTTGAATTTCTCTTTCTTCCCTCTGCACGCGAGCTTCTGGGTTCCGTTGAGGGGAGCAAAAAAAAAAGGCCTTCTCTTCCGAGAGTCGTGTCATTCGCCGATACTTCATCGTGTGCCCTAACGTGCAAAAACTCTATCACCGCAAGCCACGATGATGATTCGATATCACGTGAGTCTCGAGTCGACGACGAAGTACCGAAAAATCAAAGCAGACGTTAACGAAATACGAGCGATTTTTTTTTTAATTTATTTTTGAACACAAGAAACAACACGAAAGAGATGCAAAAGACAATAAAATTCAGTCGCCAGATTGACGTGAAATGACTTTGGATATTAGAGGCGAAGATCGGCAAAGAAAGATCGAAGACGCAGAGGACGACAGAATCTTGTTACCATGTATTTTTTTTCCTAACAACATGAACGATAGAAACGACTCACTCGGAGAGATCGTCGACGACGAATAGGATGATGATGAAGAAGGCGAAGACGAAGAGGATAAAAAAAAAGAAATAAAACGATGCCTCGTCTGTGCACGCGAGAGTCCGGAGCTCGGTCACGCACGGTCACGCACTCTCTCGCGTATATCCCATACATCAAGTCGCCCCGAGTGGTTACATATAAATTGCGCGATGTTATAGCCAAAGCGATTGGAGTGAGTGAGATACAACAACATGTATATATCTCCGTAGCAAAAGAGGAGAAGGGCGGGGGGGGGGGGGGGGAGGGCTTTTGCATTGGTTGAGAAAAGTAATTTTCCGCAGACGTTCGCGACAGCTCCGCGTACACCATCGTACATCTAATACACTTTGATCGGATCGCGTGTCTCGGAGATAAACAAGATATCGAAGAAATTCTCCATCTGCTTCCTCTTTATCTCTTCGGATCTCACAGCAATTTTCCGATGAATCTGCAAAATTCCCTCTCTAACACTTGATGTTTGTCATTCCCAATAATTTGTCGGTATTCATAGATAATATACGAAACTATCGGTTGGAGGAAATGTACGCGTAGGAGTCGAGGCGTATATTCGCATTGAAAAGTTGAAACACGACGGGGCGCAATAAAGTATACAAAGTGGTTCGCGCGCGTCCGAGCGAATTGCGAACCAAGAAGCCTGAGAGTTTTCTTCTCGGAGGAGAGGCCGACTTCTTCCGGGATCTCGAGATTCTCTCGAGCATCAAACAACCAGAAGGAATATATCGGGGTCTGTATAACTCAGTTGAGAGTTACCACGAGCTCCGCGAACGAGACGCCGACGCCGCGCGGCCTTCGAGGCCTTGGAATTACGCATTCCTCGCGACTTTCCACGTCGCCGAGAGGCTATCGTTCAGCCCTCACGGAAATGGGGTTAAACCATACAGTGTTCGGCACTTTAAATCACGATCCATGACTAAACACAAACTTTCATCCATGAAAAAGAATATCTTTTTTTTTCTTTTTTTTTTCGTATGTATACATATTTTTTTTCGATTTTATTGATTGGTCCAATCTACGAGTCGAAAGATGTAAAATTAGATAGAATTCCTACGTTTTTCTTGACGATATAGTTTCATAGACCATTCACTATGATTTGGGTATCGATAGCTGATCAACAATCGAGACGATACGTGCATCGCGGAGAAAGACGGCTCTCGGTCTTAAAACGATCTTATATATCGCTGTTGTATTCTCTCGAAGTCCGTGGCTTCCTTTTACACCGGTCCACAATCAGTTCCGTTAGGAACTCTCTCTCCGTATTGTAGCAGCAGGCGATCCAGAGATGTGGGGGTACTGCGAAGAGCTCGGGGCACCACCCGAGACCCTATTAATATGTATGATCGTTCTCGCAATCGGATAGAGAAGTAGATTCCTCGAGGGCAGTGCGCCTCGGACAGAAGAAGAAAGCAAAGAACGGTGTACGATGTTACGGTTGCGGCAGACAGTCGCGTTTACCAACGGGGCAGATGTTGCACCGGGGAACTGTTCTCTCTCTCTCCTTCTGTCTTCGGTGTCTCCACATAAATTCAAGACAACTCCTTGCCTCCAATTAGTCCAACCGCGCCAATTACTTTTTCGCGGTTCGTTCTCGCGAAAGGGAATAATAAAGCATTAATTTTTTTTTCACCGTGTATCGTCGTTTCAACGCAAACTGTAAATGACGCCAAAATTTCGAATAATAACAATAATTAATGTTGTAACGAATTTATTAATGATTATCATCGACATTCAAATCAAGAATATGATAATCAATGATAAAATAAAATTGAAAATAATCGTTTAAAAAACATTTATCTCGGGAATTTCTCGTTGAAAGCTTCTGCTCTTAATTTCGAGGTCGTCAATTTGTAGAAGCAGGTGAATGGGCATACATACTCCATCGGTGTATATATTCGTTAATGGCAATCTCGCTCTCGAAATTAAATTAAAAAAAAGTGAGTCACGCCGAGGAACAACAAAAAGCCGTAACTAAAGAGCTCGCGAGTGAAGAAGCAAGAGAAGAGGCGAGAAAAAGAAAGAATGCATTACGAGACGCGCGCGCGCGCCCGGTTTTCTCTTGGGCCTTTGCACAAAGAGAGACGGAGAAAGAGAGAAGCGCCATGGGGCCTTAGGGGAGAACGATATGCTGTAACACATACTATAGCGGCGACGGAAAGAGGAGAACCTTTTTGCTGGCTATCCACGAGGAGAGAGACCAAGTCTCGGCTCGCACACCCACCTACACGGTGCTTGCACGGTAACGATATATTACTCGCGCGCCTCGTGACACCTCACCTGCCGGGGCTCCGCTTCCTCGTGGGTGGATCTTGGAGTCCCGCGTTCTCGCGCGCGCGCGCCCGCTTCTCTTGGACCCAGCAGAGAGAGCCCTCGGGTTCTCTTTCGAGAGATCCGAGTTGCCTACATATATGTGCTGAGCGAAAGAATAAGAAAGAGGGAAAGAGAACCAGAGAGTTAGCTGGACTCGCTGAACGAGAACGACGTTGCTTCTGCTGATGTTCCACGGGAACAAAGTAGGTACGGTCTCTTCCGAGGATATGCAGCTCGCGGGCTGCCTCACCCGCGAAAGAGATTCGCATACCGAGACGATACTGGAGACTCAAACGTTTATTACAATAATAATAATAATGATTCCGAGGGATTGGCGACTCGAGGAAATAATTTTTTATGAAAGTTAAATAATCGTATGTGTTCTTGCGATAAGTAGGGTTTGTGAAATATCTATTTTATGGATTAAATTTTTTTTTTTTTTATAATTTAGTACCAAAATAAACATTTTTTTGCGTGACGAGTACAAAGTCTCATTTTTTTTTTTTTGCATACGAATAAAATAATACGTGGTGATTTAGAGATATCTTCGATGTATTTGTGACGTGAACGATTGGGAAGAATCTCGAATCGATCTGTGAATTAACAGTTGCAGGTATACACATTGATAAAATGACGCAGTTGCGCCGATAGGAGTTGCGAGAGGATCGAGAACGTCGAATAATTCTCTATCTCGCGAGTTCCTAACGATCCGTGACAGATAGCCACACAGTATAAAGATATACTATATATAGAAACGAGGAAGTGAGCCGCAGTGTTTTGCATTCTTCGGGCTTATTGAGCGTATCTCTCACGCGATATCGAATTGCGATCGATTCGAGGATCTAACTCGACGAGGATATACGTATGGGCATCATAATTCATAATTGTCAGGAGGGGAATACGTGTATAACGGTGCCATTCGCATGCAAGTCCATTCTATCATTCTTATGCGCTTCTCTATCGATCACAAATTAAAATAAATGGAAAACAAACAAAAACACTGTCGGCGGTAAATCAAAGGAACGGCAATCGTTTTTGGTTCGTTGCAAAATATACTAATCGCCATTAAACTATAATTGGTTAAATATTATCAAACATTGTGAATCTAAAAAAATTATTAATTTTTTTTAATCATTTTAACAAAAAAAAATGGAGTTCGTTTTTCGGTATATCTATATAAAGCTTTAGTCTAAATTTTCAAAATTCTATTTCTAAGCGGATCACGCATAATGTTGATGAGTCATCGTCTAAAGCGCACTTCGTGACTCACAGAACTAATGTACAAAATTTTGTTAAAAAACATATTAAGCTTTTTCGGCGACATGTCTGACTAGCGATAGCGGGCAAAATCACGGGATCTCAGTGTAACGCATAAGTTTAGTATTTTCCCGTCGCCGGCAGTCGGGAATTAAAAAAAAAGTCTTATGACTCGTAAATTGTTAAAAATTATGTAAATAAATACTTTTTCTGACAACTTTCGACTACAAATTTATATTCAACTACCAGTCGACTGACCACCGATTAGTTTACATTTAACTTTCAAAAGTATTAGAATCGACATGGAATGCAAGAGAAAATTATCATAATTTATCCAACGATCTAACGAGCCTTCGCAAAATCCCCGTGACATAGCGTAGTCGGCGATCGCGTGAAAATCGAAATCACACGCCCGTGTACTGGTCACGAACACGTATATCTATATAGATGTTATAGGCATGAGTTTGGTCCTAAAGGTATGGGAAGCCGACGGCATTTAGCTTGGCAATCGGTAGGACACCTGTGACATTTCATTAAGTACCCCGTCGCTGCGGTCGCGGCTGCCGCGTCGGGCGCGCACCGCGTTATACACCTGCAGCGCAAACTACGACGCCGTGTGGTGTGTTCGTTGGCACGCGGTCGCGGGTTAAAGGAACAACGTCCGAACGAAGTAAAAAACCAAAAGAAAAAAAAAAAAAAAGACAAGAGCGGGCAGCACGGCTCGGCATGAACACCAATGCAAAGTGGATTCATTAAGGCGACTCTAAGGAATCTCCGCTTTTACATCGCGCACTCAAAAGCCCGCGGTAGCAATCGGCGTATATATTTTATAGTAGTAAAACGCCACTACATTATTGCATGTGCATCAGATATTGTCAATAATAAATACTTCTCGCGCGAACGGACAAATTTAACAATCAACTAACTAAAATGATCATTACGAAAGTTGGAATGTTAAGCATCTTCATCCACATACTACTCAGCTAAAGGTATATATTTTTGAAATTGATTACAATGAAATCGATTTTTTGATAATGTTAAGGAGACGTTTGCCGAATTATACTCGTAAGTTAATCAATATCGAAACTGCAAATTTTGGAATGAGTGCTAAATTGAATCATCAATCAAAATACTCTAAAAAAACGTTCATGTTTCGGCAAATCCGTGGTGCTTTCGAAAAAAAAAAAAAACGCACCAAATCAGCGATAGGATCCTTGAATCCACCTTGCAAAATCAAAGTTCCATCGTCTCCGAATAAATAGGCAACAGTGACTCAACACTGCTCCGTACACCATGTTCGGTAGCTATACCGCGTTTAAACTGCGTGCCCCCGATGAAATGGAGTAACACGTGAGTAGATTATGCAGTTGATTCGTGTCCAGTGCATAATCCATACCCCCTACAGAAACCTTGTGTACAACATGCTGGTGTACGTATAGTTACATGTTAGAGTTGGTATATACGTTTGGTTCTCCTGTATGTCTTCGCTGCTGTATATACGACGGACGCGCGGACATTAGTTCGCGTCTCGGGATACCGTGGGACGCATTTAACATCGGTAACGGGGCTAAAGCGTCGCGTTTCCACTGGAGGCCTTCCGCCGGTTGCTGCACTCCTGCACCCAAGCAAAAGTGTACACATATGTGCAACGTGAGCTCTCGCGACACAAGCGCGGGCTACACGTACTTATACCGCGTGTATAGCGAAATAATAAAATCTCTCGCGAACGGAGTCAGTGGCCTTAGCTCGGGCGAGCGCGAGCAGCTCTGCACCGGCAATTAAAGATATTATCGCCGGTGCGTGTCGCCACGGCTCGCGAGTACTCGGAGAGAAAGAGCGAAAGAGAGAACGGAGTATTATAAGTATACTATAACGCTCTCTCTATGTACGCGTATGTGGTATTAGAACGCTACTATATGTTATAGATACGTAGTTAGGTCTACGCTCGTAGCTTAACGCGGAGTCACGAGTGTGACTCTCGTGTTGCCGCTCCTATGAGTTCCTCTATATGGCTCAGCGGGTGTTACATACACGTAGAGTACCCCATAATACGGTAGGAATAAAGCTGTATACAAACGAGAAGTTTTAAACGCGACAAGCGTAGAGAGAAAAGTGTAACGTGCCGGGATTGAGGTGAATCCGCGTATCGGTAGACACACG
Source organism: Cryptus viduatorius (assembly GCA_964006125.1). NCBI lineage: Eukaryota > Metazoa > Arthropoda > Insecta > Hymenoptera > Ichneumonidae > Cryptus > Cryptus viduatorius. Next base: position 8,239,392 of record OZ023222.1, on the reverse strand, counting down.
GGAACCTTACGAAATCGATGTTTATGGTATTGGACATTGAGAAAATTATATCTTAGGCATAAATATTACTGACATTTTGAAAATGTTTTTTTTTATTTTAAATGAATTTTCTTGTGAGGGCAGACCTCGAAAGTTGTGTTCTTGGATATTACGTTCTCAGCACGAGTGCGAGTAGCAGTCGCGTTTCGTAAGGACAATTCGAAGTTATCACTCGCAGGTACCCAACCAAGCAATTATTTATAAAGAAAAATGTTAGAATTGTCCCTCTACTGAAAATTAAAAAAAATGTTTTTTTTTTATTTTTGCCATTGATAATTCTATAGTTTTCCATTCGATGCTCTTAAAAATTAACGTGTTTGGTTAGCGGAACTCAAATAACTCTTAATTTTTTCTTCATCAAGTAATAAGAAAATAATGTAAAACATTATATAAAAAACTGATTGGAGTACCTAAAAGTGTAGTTTGATCGATAAATTGGTAAAAAACATTTATTGTCATCGTATTTAAATGAAAGGAACGCCAGAAAAATCCCAGATCACTCGAAGGATCACTGTCGTCGAAATACCATTCTTTTAAATTAACAGATTTTAGTAAAACAAATGGCGTCTGTGCTTGAAGCCTCCATTAGTTGTAGGTGACTGGTAGCCCTCGTCCATAGTCTACTGCGCGGTAGCAGAATTATTATAGCTACTGAAAATACAGCAGGAGGGTTAAGGCGGATGTGTTGTGCTCCTGGGACTACCTGCGAGTCCCTTGGACCGACGAGAGTCACGAGTCAGCGCGAGGTGCTCGAGCTCCGGACTCTAAACGGGTAGAGTCCGAAGGGGCCTATGGGTACATCTTCGTTCCTCATATATACCTCGAAGAAAAGCTACGGCTGGTCGAGCACAGCATCGGTTTCTTCTTCCACTTCGTCGCATCTCGCGAACGCCCGTTCTGCCGTTCGTAACAAGAGTTTCTCTGACAAGATTGTCGCTTATTCGTGTTATGTACACAAGAGTTTCTTTCGCGAATCTATCCTCTACAAGCTCTTTGGGCGACGGGTCTACGTTCCTCGAGTCTACGAGTTTATATGCGCGCCGATAATGTATTCGGTTCTGTTTCAATGCGTGGTATGTATCGGTGCCGAGTATCCGACAAGCTAATAGCGAACCAGCTACTGGCTTCCACCGTTGTTGGCGACGACGACGACGACGACAACGACAACGACACTCCACTATCTCGGTTCGCAAAAAGGGATATAGGCAAAGAGACACATGTAGCATAGGCGCGGTAAGTGCCGCGACCGGGGCGTGCGAACGCTGTGACATATGCGGTGTGTCGCGCTTTCTTTAATAGTTCTTAGAGCACAAACAGCAAGAGAGACTTGTCTTCGTCGTAGCGAGAGCGAACGCTTCTCTTATAATCCACAATGTACAAGCAGCGTGTCGGCAACAGATGCAGAAGCGAGAGAAGTCTGCATGGTACTCGTTGCAGAGACGTGAACCACTGAGTTCGCGAAGTGGAAGGCGATGTGTGTGGGTATATATACGTGACAACGCGTAACGCGCTCGCTCTCGAAATTCTACCATGTAACAGATTCTCGAACGAGTTGCATTCTACCCGCCAGACATATTATTCTCTTTCTTTCTGTCGCTGTCTCTTCCCTTGGCAAGCCTCTTGTATGCTTTATGGAATTGCGAGGTGCGTGTTCGATATCTCTTGCCGAGGGAAGACTTTGTAAGAGAAATCGTAGAGTTACACGTATGACTCGCGTATGCAAAAAAATTCAGCGACGGTTATACTGTCAGCTTCTTTCACTGATGTATCTTACGACCTACATAGAGAAGACGGTGTACTCACAGCGTGAAGTTGAGAGAAGGTGAATGTAAAATTAATGGACAAAAAGTACGCTGAATCCGGAATTTTCGATTTTACGATCTGATCAAACTTTGATTAATCTTTCAACCTTTTCGTGGAGAAATAAATTATTTCGCGTCTTGAATTTCTGACGACTTCGAAAAAAAAAAAAAAATCGTAGAATTATAGACTATTCATTATAAAAAAAATAATAACAAATAAATAAATTCTCTAGAAATGTCCGAGAAATCAATGTGACCGATGTAAAAAAAAAATCAAATTCTTTATAAAGATTGTTGAGAATTGCAATTTATTGAGAAATATTATTTTTCCACTCAGTTTAAACAGCTAATATTTCAAGATCAACTGTAAACTAAAAATACGATTCTGATTTGCTTTGAGAAGTTCCGGTGAGCGTGTATATTTCATCTAATTATAGACTTCGCGGAGTTCAAAGTTCAAACGTATCAATCTTTGCCGGCCTTGTCGATTATAAAATTCTTTGTGAAACGGTATCTGAACAATCGGCGAGTCCTGACTGCTGATTATTGTGTTGTCTCTCGCGATCGAACAATCTCGCGAAAGACCTTTCAGTCACTCGTCGCCGTGTCGTCGCCGGAGAACAATGCGTCTTTCTCGTTGATCTCTTAGCGCCCGCGATCACAGCGAGATCGCCGACAGAGTTTGCTCGCTCTTATACAAAGATCCGATCGCACGCTGCCACGAGGATTTAATTGCCTCGTTATCGGTTAGTTCGACTTTGCCGATTGATTTCTCGTCCAACCACTACTTTTCTTCCGCATATAGTGTGTACATGTATATGTATATATATATATATATATGCATTCGCGGATTTCGTCGAGGGAGAGAGTTGTGTCACATGTGGCGACAGGTAACACGACAGAAGTTCCGATAAAGCTGTGCGCGCGGTGCCTCAAGCAATAGACTCAAAGTCCTCGAGGAGTCTTTGAGAGCCTCGAGGATTACATTCAAGCCGCTTCTATGTGTATATACGCGTTTATTCGCATCGGGAAATCCCCTTCGAGCCGTTCGAAGAGAAGCCCGCGACGAAGGAAGACTAAAACTCATTCGTTCGCTGAGGTTCTCGTGTTCCGACGTCGCGCCTCGTCAAACTAAAAAGGCTCAATTCCCCGTACCTCGAGTAATAGCCCTTGCATTATGTCAACCGTTGCCGACAACCGTTTATTAGCCGGTCAAACGATAAAAACTCATTTTGCATAATGCAAGATAATCAAGGGAAGCGCCGTGCACTGCCTCTCTATGGACGTTCGTGCGTTGGGTATACGAGGGAGAGAAATGACGAGAGTGCGTGGACGGGTTTGGGACAGGTGCGGCAAGAGACTCTCTCTCGACTTTTCTCTCTTCTCCAAGCTTCGTTCGTCTTCTCTTCATCTTCTTCTTCTCGCTTTGTACTTGTTGGTTTGTTGTTGACTTTTTTTTTTACTATTTACTCTCTTCTACCTCACGCATCTTCTCGCGCCGTTTCGTCTTCGTCAAGTACCCTCCACGCCGGCGATACTCTCGACGTGTAAATTAATAATCTATCGAGAAGCCTTCTCCCTCGTGAGCCAAGAGATTCCATCTCGCTGTCGCGTCTTTACGCGAGCTTCGACGCACGCGGCCGGCGGTCCGATTTTATACACGGCGAGAGCAAACGGGCGAGACGCTCCGGGCGACGAATTAACCGGCACGAACGCCCGGGCTGTGTTGCGGATCGAGAGCCGCGCGGCGAAGAAGGAAGATGCTGCGTACCCGCGATTCCACCACGCGATACCGATACACTTTAGGCTTATATGAAAATTGATGCCTCTACGCAGTCAGAATAATATTGAAGAGCAACACCGATGTACATAACTCATGGGGCTAATATTCCCAATCTTCGGATCCTTAAAAATCAATTTGCGTAATGAATCATCTCGACAAATCAGCCACTGCACGAACTCGGCTCATCTTCAAAATTTAAATGTGCTACGGGTTCTCTTACGATGTTTTTTTTTTCACGCACAAAGCGATACGCGATTAGCAAGTCAACGCGCCAAGTGTTTGCATGATTGAAAGATTATCTCAATTAACTAGTTTTTTTTATTTTTTATTCATTCAACACAAAAGATCGATTTAAAGGCATCGAGTACAGCAGCGCGTAACCACCTCGTTGACACGATGAAACTTTTAAGCAACTCAACGGATCATCATGTACCCTGTGTCATATTTTCAGGATCTCGATAATCTTCAAGAATTTCCTCCATTTTTTTTTTTTTTACAATTTTATTATTAATCATGAAATTTTTTATTTTTCATCGATTGACGGGTAAAAAAATAGGTTTGTGGTAAAAAATGTCGATGATGTCGATAATTTTTTTTCTGCTATAATAAAAATTTGATTTGTCAACTATATGCAGGAACTTTAAGAACTTTTCAACCACCTTAATTCGAGCTCATCGTCGAACGATCTTTCTTTTCTCGCCCTCCCGCATATTCTCGCGCGTTCGTCGTGGCCATTTTTGTCACGGGGTCTTCGAGTGAGTTCACGCGTCCGAGAGTAGAGCTGCCTGGTTGAACCCTGCTGTTTAGCCGTTACGGCGTTACATCCGCAGTGGGAATACTAAGTGGCTCATCTTCTCTGCCGGCAGAAGCGTTGCTCTCCTCTCTCGTGACTTTGATGGAAAAACCGAGCGGTTGCGGCGTACGTTATAGTATACGTGTTATGTGGTATATATAAAAGCGCATATATAGAATATGAGAAGAAGGAAGATGAGAGAAGCACGCCAGGGCCCGATCCCGACATGCGGCGCACGTGAGTGCAACAGCCACAAGCGCAGGGGGACCGTTCTCTGCCCTTGAAACACCGTGGACCAGTTGGCCCCCTGCGCCGCGGCACCTTGCACTTTTTGATCCAACGGTTAAAGGGGGAGAGTGGGGGAGAGGGCGACGCCGACACGCGGATCTCATCCGAAGAAGACGACGACCTCACCTCCCAGCATCTCGCTGTGGCGAACAACATCGCACCGATTCGCGAGATCGCGTCTATAACGATACCGAGCGTAGCTACATCAGCGGCACTTCCAGGATCGTGAACTATCAGACGATGATCCACACCGATCCCGAAGGGGCCCCATGCGGGATCTAACGCCCCGTGTTTCACGCTTTATATAACGAGGAGATAATGGCGTTTTCATTGTACATTATAGTATTACGACAAAGTTTTGCGGTAGACGATGATAATGATGATGATGGAAATAGGAAGCGAAACTAATCGAGTAACTATTCAACCTTTTCTCTAATACCTACTTGACTTTTACGTATGACTGTATACCTCCACTTATATAGGCTGCGTGGAGGCTTTCGATTCAAAGTGTTCCAGAAAAGGATTCACTTAATAAGGTAAGCGAGAGGCTACGGTTCTCGCAGAATTAAATTCATTCGATGACAACTCTCGACCATTGCGCGATGTAGTTGCGCTTTGAATGCTACAAATCTTGAGCAATAAACGTTCCAGAGAAATCCGCGGAATGTTTTTTTTTTCTCCCTGGGGATCTATACCGCTGGATCTTTTCTCGGCAATTAGCTATGTCCCGAGTTAAATGTGCTGTTTGACTGTGAAAACTAAGTTGGTCGATGATCAATAACGATGATTGTGTTGAACGTGATCGACGTGCCTGAATGTTTAAGGTTGTTGCGCTACCGAGGATTAGATACGATATCGATTGCTCTGTTTCTCGATTATGATTAAGGATTTTTTTTTGTTTTTTTTTTTTTTTTAATTAACTATTCGAAGGTACTGTAAAATTGCTTCTATGAAAAGCGAGAAAAATAGATCGAAAAAAAAAATCAGCCGTTTTCAAACCTCGTTGCGTATCCCCAACCCTTACAGACACTGGAATTTCCTCTTTTGCGTACAGTCCGTTTTATTGCAGCAATCAAACATAAATAATAAGAAATCTTTACCCATCAGCCATTACGATAATAAAGTGAAGTATCACTCGTCGAATTTCGTATGTTTTTCCACGTAAAATTATTTCGTATTTGCATGTTCTTCAATGAACAATACTTAAAGCTCCAACTTAATGTAATCATTCACTATATATTTAACTGTTATCCCGCCAAAAACAAATTATCGAAGGCTCTTCGAGGAGATAACCACGGGATCGAGTCTTACCGTTGGCTTCTTTCTCTGTAACCCTCTCGCGCGTCTCGTATGAACCCTGTGCCCTGGTCGAACGATTTGCATGTCGATAGAGGCGATCGAAGTCTTCCCGACGATAGCCTCATGGCACGCACCACTTATCTTCCCTTCGCATATCCCGAGATAAAGAAAAAAAATGAAGAAAGAAGTAAAAGAAAAAAAAAAAAAAAAAACCAAGCGAAAATTTTTCCAATTTTCTCCTATCGATATTAGACACGTTCGTCTCTTCAAGCTGTATTTCCCCGTACCGTGGTGTTAGCAGTACGTGGACGTTATTTCTCCCCCTCGTACCACGTACGCGTACGTATACCAGATACGTTACATCGATTACACGCTATCGGTCCGGTGTAACTACGATTCACCGCCGGTCCATCATTCACCTCAGGTATATATCCCTCCGTTGAATACATCATACAGGCCAAACGCCCGTATGTATCTCGGGCTCGCAGTGTTCGCTCATATACCGATGTACCTAATTACCACGCGTTTATACGAACCAAAGTGTTGGTGAATCCTCATCGAGAGGATTATCCGCGTTGTGATTTCATCCTCCCGCCACCACGTTTAAGCTATACGTGACTGGAGAATATACATTTTTCGTCGTTCCGCATACATACCGCGTATGACCTCTCCTTCTTCTCGATCGAGAATTAAACGACAGATTGATCGGTACACCGCGCTATTTTAAATATAATAATCATTAAAATCCACCTGTTCAATAAAATATAAATAACAAGCATTGGCCGCAATACCTCTCTGCGTATATTGAACGATCTCGATTATTTCTTCGCGGATTGAAAGAAACGAGAAGGCGCGCGAGCCTCGAGGATCGTCGTTCGCGCTATGCGCATCGAGGCTATATACCAATCAGCCTTTCGACTCGTGTGCGTCGTCTATATCTTCATCCTTTTCCGGTTCTCACAGAGAGAAGGATCGGCCAGTGGCCGAGAGAGACGATTGGATAAAGAGAGTCAAGAACACGGGGGTTATATACTACGATGATCGATAGAGCCAATTATAATTCACTAATCGCATTGAACCTCCGGCGGAATACTTAACGAGTATTGAGAGAGGGTTATGCGGTAGGCGGAGTGAGCAGAGAGAACCACTGTCCACACGCCTGCAAATTCTACGTACGTAAAGATAGGTGATAGAGGCGCAGCGGCAGCGGCAACTACCAGTGCATTGAAGAGCGCAATGCAATGCAACCGACGAGAGACGGCAAAGTGCAGCGGGCATTCGGTGCATTTGCTGTGGACGAAAGATATAGACGATAGGCAGGGCTCTCTCGCCTCAACGAGGAAAGGATAAAGCGAGGGTTACGAATTCATGAAGAAGAGAGAAAGAATTAAGCAAGAAGGAAGAGTCCACCTCCTTCTTCTCTTTCATCTCGCAGCAACAGCAGCAACGGCAAGAGAGAACAGGGCAAAGTCAGGCATGAGGAGAGAGAACAGCAAAGCTGTGTGTGCAACTCAGGAGAGGAGGCAGGCGTGCCCGATGGTTACGGCAATCACCGCACATGCTTCCAACCCAAGCTCCCTTACCGTACACAAACAAACGTTCGGTTGAAACGCTCGCCTGGGCCTCGTTCGCGAGAGAGCCACTCTTGTACTCCACTATCCATTATTATGTCCGGCATATAAAATTCTACGGGTTCACATCCGCGTTGGCAATAGGGATCTCGCGGCGGTGGCAACGACGGCGGCGTTGGCTCTCGCCGATGAGCGATCGTTAATCGTCCACCTAGCGACTTCCGCTCTGAACGGGTTGACCAAAGAGATAGAAAAGGAGAGAGAGAGAAAGAGAGATTCAAACCGCGGGCGCGCATGTTAGTCAGGTTCGACGTGAGACGCTTGTCACCGATCTTTTTACGAAATCAACATTTTTTCTCCGTTCGATCGTTTGTGACTTCATTGCATTCGTGTACTCGCAATTCGTTCACTGAACCTTTGGGTGACTTAAGATCATTCAGCAATAAATTTGACCGACAAATGAATACATTTGCCGGACGAAAAATAAATGTCAAGAATTCAGAAAATATTTTTAATCATTCAAAAGCGACCGAACTGAAATTAAAAGGAAATGTCGATGAAATAATCCGTTTGGGTTATTCTTGTCTCGGAGATAAATCTCTGGTCTTCGAAGAAAAAAAAAACCAAAGTTAACTGTAATAGCATATTTCATGCATATTTTAATGTTTTTTTGCCTGTAATTTGTGTGTAACTTACGCGTTTATGTGTAAGTGAGTAAATGGTGGTAGCGCCGCTGGGCAGCGATCCACCTGCCTCGCGTCCAGCAGGCACCCACGCAGCCGTGGCACCACTACCACGCTATACGAACGACCACATTCATCTAAACGTGCAGTATGCTACACTGAGTGTATGAACTTCCATGCAGACTTGAGTATTCGTGCGATACAGAGAGAGAGAGAGAGAGAGAGAGAGGGGCATCACGTTCCCGGTATAGGAGAGATCATAGACTGGACTCTCGTCCAGCTACATCGAAGCTTGAACGGAGGCAGTGATCCCCAGCGTTGAACCGTATGGGTAGAGGTACACCTATCCGACGTCAAGAATGCCCGAGGCACGAAATCCATGCTATACCAGAGTTACAATGGGAGTACAGTGCCGCTTGCTCTGCCTGTGGCATTTCGGGAAACACGTCACGAACCGAACCGATGAACGAGACGTCCGCTAGTTGTCAGTATGTACAGGTTAACTATACGTCCCTATCGCACTTGCATCGTTATCACATATGATTCTCTGCTGCGAAGCCATCAGTTACATGGTACACGTGTGATGATAGTTCTGCGCTAATACGCGTCTTGGTACCGTACGTACGTACAATCCAGTCGCGGCCCCAATCGACTCGGCAAAGGTTACACTGGACTGTCAAAGTGCCAGTAACCAATTGTAAAGGGGAATGCTGGAGGCTTTCGGCATAACTATCGTGTATTAGACAGGATGGGTGGATCGGTAGTTGCACGTGAGCAGCTGCTTGGCAACTCGCTATTCTAAAACTCCATTCGTATGTTAGAAATACATATTCATGGAGATGAAATGAATATACTGAACTTGGGAGAAGGGTTCATTACTAACGAAAGTTGATTGAGGTATCCTGGAATTAGATTGAATAGGTAGGATCGGTACTATCAGAGCAGTCCATGAGTCTGTAGCTGAAGCATTGGAACTTCATGACGAGTAACCGTACGAAAACCGTACCAAGTCAGCCGAGTTTTCGTATCAATTATGATATTCAGATCATTTTTTTGCAATTGAAACTACAATGGCAGTAAAAAAAGTCAGTAGTTGTCGATAGAAGTGGTAGTCATCAAATTTGACTCTTCTGACATCGAAAAATGTATCTACGATGAGATAGCGATGATTCAAAGTCCAAGTGGCGCCAGATCGCCAGTTTCATGGAGCAAAGAGATGCTGCAAGTTAAATTCGACGACGTCAACGCCGTTGGATGGTTTGCAAACGTGCACCGCGTTGCTAGCTACCCAACAGGCTGTACTTTTCGCTTTACGTAACGTAAAAGGAGCTTTTGCGGGATCACGATAATTTACCGCAGGATGTCCGTAAGGCGCCAATTAAGTTCCTTTCGCGTCGTACCGATGCGCACTCGGAGCGCAGCTTATATATTCCCTCTCGGGGCAACTCTCACAACCCTATAGTGAGCTCACGCCACTGTGTGTGTTCACCTACTTTTTAGGTAGCGGAGAATCGTGTTCAACGATGCACAGGGCCTTTGAGAGAACGTCGCGGTTAAGGTCGTATTCAGCAGGGACTTGCTGGTTATACGTGCTTGTCGCGGTTCGAGTCTCTTTGAAGTCTAACCGTGATACTAACACTCGACTCTTACTACGTCCAGAAACCATCGACTACTTTCAAACGCGTACTTACAGAAGGGGGTTCTGGAAAAATTCCGGCTATAGAGGAATAACATTTTTAGATGTAAACGGTGGTAAGAACAAACCGTCAAGTTTGCCGCATAGGATACTGTCTAAACCTTTCATTACACAAATTTAACTACTTGCGGACGTGAATTCGTCAAATCTTAATGGTATCTATTTTCGATTGCACAAACTTCCGAACCATTTTTACATTGCGCCGGCGCCCGAAATTAGACTTACGAAATCCGATTTGCGTAAAAAGAATGGTATTCTCAATCATCAAGATTTTTCAATTTCTTCGATTTTTTTTCTTGTTCTCGATCTCTTGTCTATTAACGGTATAATAGGGTGGTGTGGAAGCGTGCTGAATGTTTTTTCAGCCCGGGGATTATAATCTCCCGTGCAAAGTATAGGTCACGTTCTTCAGCGAGTTCCTGAGTCCGTCTCTGTAACTTGGTAATAATTAACGTCTTTCGCGACGATATGTCCTACGGGGTTAGTCCTCTTCTTCATCATGTGCTTGTTTCGACCCCCTCCCCCCCCCCCCCCCTCCCCCTGTTCCCCTGTACCTCCGAGACCTCTCTCCAGTCATCTGCGACTGCATCGTTGGTTGTAAAAACTTTTAACCTCTAACCAACCTACAGAAGAATAAGAAGCGGTAGAAGTGGCTTTGGTATGATTCTCCAACAATATCACTATAGATAGACGAAAGAAAATCCGACCACCCGCAACGTTGCTATAAGACGCTATAAAATATCTCTGGGTAGGCGTTCACTCGGTCATCGAACGCTGTTTCTCGGTCTCAAAGCATCGACTACATAAACAGCCGGGACGCGCGTTCGCGCTATGTTATTGCTTCCAACATCGAGTCACAAGTCAGGCAGCAATAAGCCCGATATCACTTTGAAACCGAATATAAAATAGTGTGGGAGACTTGAAACTTGGGAGTAGGTGCACAGAGACTCTTCACTCGTTTTACATGAGCATAAGTTGGTCTAACGGGGAACACTTTCTCTCCGGTCTGTGCGCGAGCCGTTCAGCGATCCTGAGGACATCGGCCGACCCAGTTCAGCCGCTCGCGAGCGAAGCCTATAGAGTCCTCTCGCACTCAATACACATCGCAACGAGCGCGAGCACTTATACCCAATGATATCGTATAGTTGTTGCTCAGTGCCTAATAAACGTACACAGAAGATCGCGCATGTATTAAGCATATAGGAATACATTAATACACGTTGGTAATATAGCGTGCGGTACTACGAAGTACGTACTGACACGTTATGGCTGTAAGGAGAATATCAAAGCTGCGGGCAGCTCTAAGTAAGCAGAGACTTCCGCGACGCACGCAACGCGTGTATTATCCTTCGGAGTGACTGTGTGTGCGAGCGGCTCCACGAATGTTTGAAGATAGAGCACTTTACATGCAGGAAACTAGTCTACTGACACGTTCTATAGTATTTATGGAATTGCCATACACACGATGCTACGTATATAGACGAATGTTATTTTATAGTTTTATGGTTTGGTATGCATGATTGTCCGATGTATGTATGAGAAGTCGTGACTCCGCGTGTGTGTTTTTCGTGCAGCCACGCGTGTATATAGTGTACGTTTGAGAACGAGGCAGAGTTCCGCGCGCACCTCTTTCGTCCGATGCACGCACGCATATTACTCGAACTCTCCGCGGCTGCACTCGATCCTCGGGTAATGATGCCTCACGGGTGAGTTTACGTTGAGAGAACGTCTATGTATACAATACTATATAATATAGTACTAGAGCGACAAACACGCCGACAGGATAAGCACGCGCGCTTCCGAGCTTTAAGTAGGTATATCGTGCAGCAATCGTACTCGCGGCGTGTGCTTCTTCGAGATATGCGGTTAATCTGTGCGCCCGTGTTTGTGTGTAAAAGTGTGTTGAAACGGAACCGATCTCTGGCTCGCGCCAGACACCAATTTTCTACGTCAAGCCCTCGGGCGTGTTTTCACGCACTCTTGAATCGTCGCTCACGCATATGCTCGCTATTAGATTTTTTTTTACTGAAGTTCATCAAGTTTAATGACTTTTTAATCTACGGAAAAGCAGAGCCGCTTATCAGTGTCGGATTACCAGCTATAAGTAGAATAATTTTCAAATTCCTCATCAGCAAAAAAAAAAAAAAAAATTCATCGAACACATAGGTTTAAAAAACGATTTCCGAAAAAATAATTAATATTTCGTTATTTTTGTGAAAAGCTATATTTTTCGGTATTTTTTGGGATCGAAATCTTTACATTCCAATTGAGTGTCCAGAAAACGGCGACGTCTATGGGTAAAATAGTGTACATCAGGGGATTTTAGATTTTTTTTAAATCCATTAAAGATCGATGAAAAACGTACGTAATATACGGTAAGAAATGGCCGTACGGTTATTGGAATTCGATTAATTGACAACTAGTAAAAACCGCATTCTTTCATTGCGGCAAAACAATTTTTTTTCACCTAATCCGCACGTTAAAACAGATGTTAAAGCGATTTCTAAATTCAGCCATTCGGTATCGGATTAATGGTGCTGCGATACAACATTCATTTCCCGTTTACAATTTTCTCGAGAGATTTGCAGCACCTCTGCTGCACTAGCGTTCGAAGAGTAAATCGTCGAGCATATAGGAATCCTGTCTTCTGAATTCCGCGTCGTGCGTGCAGTTACGCTCTCGCGGTATATCCCATAAGGCTTAGGGGGGTTCGCATCATCGAGGCAAGAGAGTATATAAGAAGAAGTAACATGCCGCTAGCATATAATATATATATATACTATATATATACATATATATACAGACCAAGGGGCTACCGGGCGAACTGAGTATACAGAGAATACACAACGTATAACAGAAGAGACCGACGAGCGTGGCTAAGAAACGCATATGCGCACGTACCAAGACGAGATCGTAATTGCAAGACTGAATTCACACCGCAGCAAAGTGGCCGACGCCGATTTACGAGTATCTTTCTCACTCTGTCTCGCTTTTTATTCTCTCCTCATATCGTTCTTTCTCGCGGTCCTCTTCCCTTCGTATATCTCGCGTATGGGTTTCGAACTCGCGCGAGCGCCCAGCATCGGGGATCGGGACGCAATTATTATTCTTTTTCTTTCGCACAAGTGCATGTACAAAGTATTTGCAAGACATTATCATCGTATAGCGGCCAGGTGCGAAGTATGCGAGAAAAAAAAAACAATTTATAGGTAAATATATATAAAGGATAAATCTATAAGAATCTTCAGCAATTTAAGGAGTTTAAACACGAAGGGGTTATAGATATATTCAGTGGTTATAGCTGCATTTGCCAGTTCAGGATTCGCGGATTGTGTGTACGTGTGTGCGTGTGTTTGTGTGTCGTAAATGACTTTGGTTTATTCTTCATCGTTCGTCGATGATGGGAATAAAAGAGAAGAAGAAACGAGGAGGAGGAAGAAGAAGAAGAGTGTAGTATAATGGTCGTTTAATCATGGGCCCTGCTCAACGTGGGGTCTCGGGGCCCGCCCGTGGGATCCAAGCAACTCTCGAGCGCACCCGCCGCTCCCGATATTAATGCCAAAGGTTTGACCGCGGTGAATATGAAGGATCATCCGCCAGCACGATATCATTCGCCTTTGGGGAAGATTATAAATTTCGGTACGACGAATTAATCATCGACTACTTTGGTACTCGATCCTCTCACACTTCGTGATTCCTCGAACGATCGTTCAATCTCTAGCGAATCGTGTGTACAGCGATACAGGTACATTGATGCTGAAAAGTTTATCGGGGGCTTCGTTATTTATTGATATAACAAAAATGTCAAATTCGTAAATATCTCCAAACATATTTAAATATATTTATCGATAAAGAGAGATCAATGAACTTTATCGTAATTTTCAATACATTTAATTTAGTATTTTTCATAATCGAGATGAAAATTGTCGAAAATTTCGATCGAGAAAAAACAAAATAAAAAAAAAAAAATTTCTTCGGGTTGTCAGAATCTCGAAAAAATGCAAGGAACAAGTATGCACTGTGATTTGTCTCTGAGATAAAATTTCGAGAAATAAGAACAGAATAATGCGAAAAGGACGACGAAGAATGAGAAGATCGAAGGAAAGATCCCGGTACGCGGGTGTATAAGTATTACTCTACTGCGGTATCTCAAGCTCTCGGAAGACAAATGTGGGCGAAAGCAATGTCCGTTTACCAGTATAAAGACGCCGATGCAAAAGCCCTTACAGTGCAAAAGGATAGAGGAAGTGTCATATTTGTTTATGCAAAGCGGGGAATTGTTGTTGCATCGCGATGCATCTCAGTGTATAAGCGACACTGGTGTGTGTGCGCGTGCGTGTATCGCGCATCGCGGCTATTGCCGCTTGAACTGTTGGCGAGCCGCGTCTGATTTATGCCCGCGGACGTCTTTATTACATTGTCTGGTCTGCAGGAATTCACGAGTAACTTACCCATGCTCTGTCTTACACGCCGTGCCGAACAAACGGATGTAGAAATAGGAACGGAGAAAAAAAAAATACAAAAGTAAGATGACGATGAAAAAAAATTGACGGAAGATAATAATGAAGAGCGTATTATTACCCACGGTACCGTCGATTGACTCAATAATTTATTACGATACAAAGACTCATGGAAAATTCATTTGTGAAATTACATCAATTTCCCTATCACTGGGGACCATTTCGTCGTTGATTGTTTCGTCGTGATCGTCGTTGTTCGGTTTATTCACGGTGTGCCGAAGTGAAACACGTACAGCCACGTCGATCGACGAGGATCGACGAGCTGAGATCAACTGTACCGACGCCCGGGGATCCCGACAAATAATAAAGAGAGTCGAAGACGTCTCATTAGGGCGTGAGATAAGGCTGATTCGTGGCCCGGGGCCCCCTGACAGCCGACGCTCGCTTCTGCATCTTCTTTCTTATTTCTTCTTCTTATACTTGATCGTCAGATCCCGCGCGCGCGCGTCGTTTCCCGCGCCCCTGTCTCTCTATTCCATCGCCTCGTCTTCTCGATGACGCTCGATCGCTGAATTACGCCGCATAATTCGCGCATTACGCTCGCCGATATCCGGTATATATAGTACCCTATTGGGTTGTATGCGCAGCCAGCATCAAGGATCGGGATGCTGCTCGTCGCCTCCGGCGAACGTGCCACAGCTTCTTCGAAGAGTCGATGTGTGGCGGTAAGCTTCGCTCGAAGAACCAACCGAAGTGAGGCAAGTGCGATAGAATGGGAGAGAGAAAACGTTTAGAAATTATTCAAATTTGCGAGAGGCCCCCGGTTAGCGTGAAGTCAAACACAGGGTGGTAACGCGTCGGCGATGAGGGGAAGATCTCGTGTGAAAATATCGTTTTGGAAAGGGTTGTAAAGCCCGAGTCTTGTAATGGCACAAAATCGTTTCTGCCGGAGACGTGTAATTTCCGGATTAGCGAATTTCGTCAGTTTTTACTATGTTTGCATTCCTCGAGCGGCCCTTTCATAAATTCAATCATCATGACAGCATGTTTTCTTTTCTTCGGTAAATCTTTCGTAAGAACATTCAATTAAATTATTCATTTTCCCATCAAAACCCTTTTCGATTTTTCGCGAGTCACTTTCAACTTTAGGATGTTAAGGGAGGTGTACGGCATTTTCAGGTACTTTTCTGTATTTTTCTTATCGATCGAAAAAATCTTATCAAAGATTCCACCGGACCAATAGTTCGTATCGGTGTTCTGATCATCTAAAAAAATGCCTAAATCTGATCATAACAACTTGAAGAAGAAATTCACTTTTATTTAATATTATTTTTTCCATTTTTTCTAAAATGTCAATAAACAGTTGCATGGGATTAGTGATACGATTTTTCTTTTTTTGATAATTAAAAAAAATGAAACATTTTTTGTCTGAAATTGTCGAATGATCGCTTCAAATTTTTTTCTAGTTATTTTGAAAATCGTAGCTTCCATACAATTTTTTTCAAGATCTTCGAAAAGTATCGTGAGAATATCGGCAAACTGACGAATCCGACCGCGCGGCATCGTAGGCTTGCGGCAGGAAATTAATACGTTTTTTTCCTTATTTTACGAAAAATAAATCTGCGGAGTTCACACAAGTTGCTGAAGATGGTGACACCAGTGCTATCAATGATTTATCATACGCAGCAAATTACATTGCTTCGCAATATGGATAATATACGCATAGAACATCGTCGTGTCGGGCCTCATGCATAATACAAACTCCAACAAAATCTCGCGGGCAATAAAGTTGCCGGCTATATAGCAGCGGCATATTAATGGAGCCCGTCTCTCGTCGTTAGCTGTAAGCGTCAGTTTGTTTGTTATAAAACCCCGCGTATGCACGCGTATCCAAGAGGTTTCTCGGTGCTGGTGGAGGACTCTCACACATTGTCGGTCTTAACCGCGGTCGGCACAGAGAGTTAATCAGGGCCCCGTCGCGCGTCCACCGCCTTGTTATTAATGCGTAATTGAATGTTGCGATTCATTACCCGGACATTATATTTCAACTCTTTGCTGGAGTACTGCATACGCTTGTTATAAGGCTCGGTTCACACTCGAAGTTTTACACTTCTATCGCCCCCAATCGCGATCTCCGTATTCGATAAAAAAAAAATTATAATAAATAACGATGAAAAATCGTTCTCGAACATCGACAACAACGACGGTGAACTTTACATTATGACAATGATATCGGTATCCTTTCACGTTGAAAACAAATCTCGAATAATCTTAATTCGCTGTACATAAATTAATAGAAATATAAATTAAATGCACGTGTCCAATCATCGTCCACCGTACAGTTTCTTCGTTGAACTCGCTCTGCGTCTGACTAAAACGTTCCCACGCGTTGTCACTACTTAGAGGCAAGTAAAAGAGCGGTACTCTGAAAAACCTTTCGCCATTTGCCCAGCGCTCGGTGCAACAAAGTCGGGGCGAGAAACCCACATCTCGTCGTTATTCGTCGTCGCGAGAAGTCGTGTGCGACCGCGTGCGCGCGCGGGTCTCCTCGAGAGATCGTTCAATTACCAAGGCACGTCACATTGCATCCTTAAAAACGATAAACTCGATGGTTGAGAGAGGCCTGTCGCCGAGGCAACTTGCGTCCGCGATCGCCTCGCCTTTCTAATGTCGCCTTCTATGTATACGATCGGTAATCGCAACGGAAATCATACCGAACATTTTTCTATGTAATGTCTATAATATACTTTTACTATTATCTGGAAATGCATGCGCTTCGACGGTACAGGATTTCCCGAGTTTTAAGCAGCAAAAAGGACTAAATTTGTGGTCGAATACATCAACGGTGCGTAAAGGCACTTCGAGGTTTTCATTTTGTTGTAAATTCTAATTAAATCGGTTGTTAATTTACATAATTTATTACCGATCTTTACTATCGCTCCTGCGCCGGTGCGTCTCGTTAAAAAACCGTTTCTCCAAGTCGCAATTAAAATTAAAAATTAAAAAAATTTTACTGGCAATACATTTTTTATAACGAATTATACCAATTTAGGAATATAAGATTTTTTGGTACAATTCAAACAAAAAAAGATCGAAGATACTGCGTAAAAATAATAAAATGAAATAATTTCGATGTAAGATATTCCGAGACAGTAGCTGATTTACAAACTTGCCATTCCCGAGATTTTTATTACTTTCCTTTTCATACCATCACATAAATTTTAGAAAGAAAAACGTCACTTCGAGTTTGACGATTCTCGCGACATTCTCTCATTGTCACAATACGTGTGAACGGTGTCTTATGTCGTGGGTTATGCGTTTGCCGCGGCTCTCGGTAGCACACGCGAAACGGGTCTCACCGACTTGCTCGCTGGCTCGTCCGTTTTCATGAATATTCATGAATTTTCCATGCGCGCCTTCGCCCCGCTTCTCGCAACAGCTACGCAATGCACACATACCATTGCGTCTGTGTTAGTAAAGCTCGACGGTACCCGTGTTTCACTTTACAGTACACCCGATGAATACTTCATAGAGTATAAAGCATTGCCTGATATACACACGAAGATGAAGAGAATCCTTCGCGTTTATATATTAGAGAACAGCAGAGTCGCGAGCACCGAGAGTTTCCACGTGCGTGCGCGTTCCGTACAACGTACTTTGCGTGCGTTGATCCCAATTTGTCACACACCGTGGCATTATGCCATTTTGTTTAATAAAGCAATATTATACGATGCTGCTTCGTCGAATCGCGAGCGCGACGACGAGGGGAAAGGACGGAGCGAGGATATGCGAACGGATTCTCTTTCCCCGGGTGTATGGCCCCCGCGCGACGGACGATTTACTTTTTTAACCGCGCGCTCTGCGAACGAGGTGCCACGGTGCAATTATGCAACTCGGTTGCGATATAATTGCAAGGGGCTTCTCGTCGGCTAGCACCTACCCCTCCCCTCTCCATCTGGCAACCGGGTTACCCGCGGCATAGCCGCGCGCCCGAGGTAACGAGACGTCCTACGGGTAACGAGACGCGACTTTATTATCCGGTTCATCCTCCTCCAACTACCGGCCGAGTGTCGCTCGAGCGTAGAAAAAAATGATACAAAAATTACCATTTCAGATATTTCTCGAAGGCAATTCGAACTTATCGAATGATTTTTTTGTTTTTTCTATCTCTGTTGCAGTCTGGACGCGTTATTATCGAAGAATCGCCGCGGGCGGAAAGAAATCTCGTCGATACTCGGAACGGTGAGTTTTTTTTTTGTCAGATAAAAAATATTTATCCGTTTGTATATCGCGTGCGTCGCGAAATGGTTATTGCCAATCTCGTAAGAGGAACTTAAGTTATCGTCATTCTTACGTGTTACCGAAGTCGAGAGGTCATTCGCGACGAAGCCACAGGCTAAGCGTACACACGAGAAGAGTAACCATGTGGCTTTGCCTCTCTCCACAGGCGCACGTCCTTGCAATCTTATCGCACTGATGTTTGCTCTCCGGTACTTCTCTTATCGGCGACTGTCCTACGGTACACGTACCGATTTCCTTTTGCTCTTCCGCTTTGCACTCAACCGCGCCGCTTGCTCGGGTCGTACGGGGTCTCCGACCAGGGGAACGACGACGACGACACTGTACTCGAGCAATAATTTATCTCGTACCAAAAATTCCCGGTTATTTGACGATATTTTACCCGACGCAATCTCCGGAAAACGATGAATCGTAAACTCTAAACAATATTCCGTAATTGGTCGATTTTTTTTGAGAATCGAAATCGTCAATTTTTTTTTTCTGTGCCAAATTCGGTTTGGAGGATACGAATGATATTTTTCACGATCTCTCGTCAAGTTTGAGTTCGTGCGCGAATCGATGCCGATCGCGGCCAGAGACTGAGTCGGTTGGGAAAAATCGGCGATCTTGCGGAAAGAACGCGTTTACACGCGACTCTCGATCTCGGTTCTCGGGTGCTCCTCGGTATTGCTGCGCATCGTCACACACGTAAAACTGGGCAAAGCATCGGCCGGGGCACACGATATCGTCGTCAAGCCGGGGACCGCGACCGCTCCGAGATACCAGGCTACACGACTTTGGCTTTCCGACGGGACACGAGGTCCGCCAGGAGTCTTCGCACGAGGCGGACGAAGAGGTGCGTGTCCTCGCGGACACGGCTTGCCCATTAGGTGGACCCCGAGCTCCATCAGATTAGATTCCGTTTCGTTTCGCGCAACCATTCCGTTCCGTATAAACTACGCCATACTTTAACGCTAACCCCCTCCCTCCCCCCCTTACCACCTCTTTCTCGCATTACTGGAGACTTCGAGATACTATGGAGAGAGCATACTACTACTCTTGTAAGTAAATGCTCAACAATGGCTGCAGAGAAGCTTGCGCAGGAGCTTCGCTCTCTCGAGATATGAGGTACTTGGAGAAAACAAATCCCTCGTAAAAATGATTTCCATGGAAATTACGAAAAAAAAAAAAAAGTCTATAATTTTTTTTTTAATTTCACGCGTTTTTTTATTTTCTCACATGGTTCATGCAAAAAATTTAATTTTTAGCGATAAAAATGTATTCTTTGTTATCAGAACTAAAAAAAAAAACTTCCATGAAGCACTTTTATTTTTGTGATCAAAAACATCTTTATAACCGCAAAAATGCCGAACTACATACAATCACAGGTACTTTTTTTTATTATAGTCGAATAAATCAGTTAATCAGTTAATATAAATCAAATATATATGAATATATGACTAAAAAAAAAACAAGAAGAGTTAAGATATACTTTTCTCTGTCCTAACAGGCGATATTTCATTGATAAACACGTTTGTCGTTTTTATTGCTCTATTAAAACATTAAAGTATAAAAAAGCATTTAATTAAAATGAAAACTAAGCTCACGAGATATTTATGTTTTAAAGTGTTGTACATATACGTTGAAAAAGCTTGAAATTTTTTTTTTTTTTTCTCTAACATCCTTTCTCGCATAGTTTACTTCATCACGGGGACCATAACTTCGTTTCTCGCAGCCATGTAAACTCGTTAGGCGAATAAATTCAATTGGCGACGAACGCATTTTTTGCGCCGATATCGAGAGTCTCTCGTGCGCGGCGCACGCGATGCGTCTTGGTGGACACTTGGTAACTTTGCTGTCGTACGACGCGGTATGTCGCGCGGCTTCTACGGCGTACGACGCGTACCTACATGGTATACAAGTTACAGCGAGAGCGTCGTAAACAGGCGAGATAAAAATTATCCTTGGTTCGCACATATATACTATATATGCGTGCGAGAAACACACGGTGTCCCGAGACATGTTCTTCCTTTCCTTTAATGGAGATACAGGAATACTTCGAAGATTCCTATACCGATTCCGATGGAAGAATTTTTAAAAATAAAAACAGATAAAATTAATAATTAACCAAATTAAATCATTAAAATGCAGTGAAATTTGCACCAATTGAAGAAATTTGTTTTCTCCCAGTATATTTAGTCACAGCATCCGAGCGAAAGAGTTATTAAACTCTATGAATTTAAAAGAATCATCAATTTTTTTTTTTTCTACATTTTTATTTACATGGTAGCCGCGATCGCGAATCCCTTTAATGTGGTCTGCGTACCCTCGGGGGGGATCTTGAAGATCCTCGCGGGCGACTCGAAGCTCGCGAGAAGAAGAAGTGTATATGTCGAGAAGGGAGACGGAAGAAGAAGAAGAACTGGACCTGCACGCGAGGCCGCCGGTGGCCGCTTGTCGGTGCGCTATCTCCGCGGCCCTTTCGCCACCCAGGCGCGCACGTTTTCTTCTTCTTCAGCGTTTATTCTGTGCTTCTTAGTCCCAAAGCCGCGCGAGGGTTTGCCGAGGCAAAAGCCACAAGGCGCGAGAGGGTTTCGTTATTCTTTCGCCGGCGGATCCGCGTGTCTTTGGGTGATGTATATCGAGCGCTTGGCGACAATCATCGGCGAGCGGGAGCTGCGCTTCTCTTTCTCTGAACATTCGACGCTTGTGTACTGCGAACCTTTTCCCCGCTCCAGGGAATACGGCTTCGAGATCGCGACTGAGAGCCAATTACACGCGATACGCACGCCAACACTTTCGAGAGCTCTTCACGATTTATTTCACACTACTCGCGATGCGACTACTCCTCGAGATAGCGACGATTCTTTATTTTCATCGTGTTACTTCGTATTTTCTTTGCGGTAACGCATCGACATCTGGATTCACCATAGGCAACAAATCTTAACCACTTGTTACACGATATCGCGAAACGACAAATTAAACCCGTAATTAATTATTGAGAAAAATTCATTTTTATACAACTTACTTCGAACGCTGTTTCATTGCAAATATGTTAATATTTCTAACTTCACTCTTTTTCCTTCACTTATCTACATTTCTTTTTGGATCGAAATAAAAAAAAAAAATCCAAAATGATTATTAATTTTGTGTCCCCGGATCGGAGCGCAATACTGAGAGCGCATCTGAAAATCGCGTTATGTTCTATTTTTACGAAAATTGCAATTTTAATCGATGACTTTCAAAGATTTTACTTTGCCGAATCTGTCTTCGATCTCGTCGATGAGTAAAGACAAAATCTTCACACGTAAACGTCTCCGGACGTATAATTCTTAACCGAACCCTCGACTTCTCGTAGCTCAGCGATAATGCGTTAATAATATACCATATAAATCGTCCTATCAGACGAATAAGTCACAAGGAATGTACTTTCGTCGCGGGTTCGTTTGCGGAAGTTGTTTTAAATTGTTAGGCAAGACTCCTCCGAGAGATCGCGAAGATTGCGTATGTTATATGTATGACCAGTATGCAACACATAGGAATAATACAGAGAGAAAGATTCCGCAACGGCAAAGTCTCGAGAAGTGTGGATACGAGGAAATGGGTGTTGCTCGAGCGTTGGTACCGGTGCACACGTGGGCATTGCACACGAAGAGTCATTCCGTGTCGTGTCGCGCAGTCATTACCGTAACCAGTTATCACAGCGAAAGAGCGTTAACGTTATCACGAGAGAGCCAACACCTCTTCTCTCGGGCGACCTCGCACGAGGAATCGTGAGTAGCTCGCGCCCCCTCGCAAGAGTGTGCAAAAAGAGAAGAATAAAAAGAGCTTTCCTCGTGCTGATACGGTCGATCTTTGCCGAGGCGCTCGCAAAGATTCTGCGAACAGTAAACGGCCACGCGAGTGTCAATGCTATAACGCGAGATAAAACTTCTTTTTACAACTCGGCAACGTCTTTTATCAGCTGCGAAATGTTTTTTCATTGATTTTCTATTCATCATCGATATAGCATCATCGTTAAACTTTCTTCTTAACACTCCACCCAGAACCAGATAGGAAGCTTCCGGTAAACATTTTCAAATAAAGTTAAAACTGCATTGAAGAAGTAAGAAAAAAAAAAAGAAAAATCCGTCTCGACTCCTTTCATCAACGAAACTTTGACTCGAAGCTTCGCGAAGCTCAAAAACTATCTCTCGGGTACTCTTCGCCAATGGTAAGGTCGCTAAAGAGTAGAGTCCTTTGAATCAACTCTACGTAAATGCACACATACGTATACATACGTTGAAACGAAAATTCGCGAGTGGTAGTTTGGATAGATAAAGCTTCCGAGCAAAGTACTATCTCCATACAGATACGAACCGTAACGTGTATGTTTGCATTATACATGAACATAGGTGGGTATGGGCATGTAGGAGATTCAAAAGCTTGCGTTCTGCTCCTGTACTGTGAGCTGTTAAATGCTAACGTGTTGCCGTTTGGTACCGTCGAGGGATGATTCTCCCTATGGAACCGGCAACGAGAGCCTCGGTAGAAACGCGCAAAGGTCTGATGCTTGCTTCGCGCAGTAGCTCGGAGCTTCGGTTCTCAGGAACATCGGAACGACTAACGTTGTTTCTGCAGATCCGTAGCACCCGATGCTGCGTCTCTCGCGTGTATATATACTCCGTCGGCTAGCTTCGAGGTATTTGATATTGACTTCTCGAGGCGCGGGCGCGGCTTTGAACTCTCTCTCGGAAACACACCGTAACCTCCGCCCGCTCGCGACCCGGTAACTGTACCGGCCACCCCCGCCTCCCTCAGACCACCCTCTTGCTTTTGCACCCTCTCCCCCCTCCCTCACTACCTCGCCCAACGAGAACGCCACTCCCTTCTGCGTTTAATTAAAAAGCTTCGTACGCTCGCTTCCTCGCTCCTACCTATATATACATCCTACCTACCTACCTACCTACCTACCCTTATACACTCTCTCTTGCCACGCGATATGTACACGCCGATAGTCGATTTCTAGAGGAAGCGAGACTCTCTCGACTCGTCAGACCTCTTTCTCCACCAGACGACCGGGACCTCTGCCGAGCTTTATGTATATTTATGTATATGTCCATGAGCTTCGCGAATCAAAAGAATATGTGAAGCGTGCAATCGCGCAGCATTCGAAGTTCACATACCCTCAGTGAAAAATCTTGTTAAGGATTTATGTAACTTGTATTCTGTTTAGTGCAGAATAAATTAAATGCGAACGGGCATACGGGAACCCTTTTTTTTGCAGATCTGGCAGAGGTTTTTGGAAAGGCAATGATTTAATTTCGGAGAATTTGGATGGAAGGGGAATGCTTTAACGTGAAGAAATATTACGAGTCGACAGTCGAATCATTCGGTGCAGCTATGTTTAATTCTTGCAGTAGCATTATTTAGATATTATGCATGATTCGCCGCCGTAAAATACGCGAGATAGATAAACCCGCCACGAGGCGTTTTCCAACAATAGCAATTATCCACGAGAGACTTCATTACCCATTCGCCCCGAGCAACGCGTTCCTCTATTCTTTATTTATGGACAAGCTCATTATTTCTGTGCAGGTAAGCATATGAAAAATTTTTCCAAGCTCCTCTCATCGGTCTCTTTTCTCTTCAGCTTCGGTGTACCCGGAACCAGACTACAGATGCTTCTCGCTTCCTCGCTCTCGCCGGCAATGCCCCGACCCTCCCGCCTTTTTGCGGGATACAGCGAGCACTGCATCTTCTTCTTTTCTTTTTTTTTTTAACTTTTCTCTACTCTTTTATCCTCCTATTTTTGTGTTTTTTTTTGACATTGTTTTACCGTAAAATCGGTGGACCGATCCAACGAAGTTGCTTTGGCAGCGATTCTTTACGCACCATTCTGTTAATCGTTGGATTACACGGTGCAAACGTTGCATAGAATTTGCAATTAATTACAAAATTTAGTAGAAATACGTCGAGTAAAAGTTGGGGAATATGGACCATCGTTTCGACATCTGAAATTTTTTAAGTTAAATCCGGTCGCCATTTTTATTTCAGATGTAACTAATTGTTATTTAAATAATTTCGCGTGCATACGGGCCGAGGAATGAATTCGCGGACGTGCGTGAACATGCGAATCCTTAGTCGCCTCGACCCTCAGCTTCCTCGAAATCCGGGTCATTCGCACGTATCTGCCATCGGCTGTTTCGTGATACTCTCGTATACACGTAGCTATCACGACGCGAACGCACGAACCGAGGGAAGAACCCTTCAAAGGGTGCTACCGCCCGCGGGATAGTCGTCACGACTATGCGTCTGCTTAGATTATACGCGGATAGAAGCGAAAATGTCGTAGAATGGTTTGAGAGCCTCGAATTCCTCGATTTCGAAAAAGTCGAGTGACACAAAGTGCCGACAAGAGTTGCGCTGAGATTACCTGAAATAGTAGAAATTCTACGAAATAATCGAGAGTAACAGTCGCAAATGCTGGAAAAACTTATCCTAATTACGATAAACAATTAGAATTTATGACAAAGAAAATTACGTCGTGCTATGAGTTGTGTACAAGAAATGCATTTAAAAAATCGGCTTATCAAAAAAAAAAATTAACGTATGAACGAAGTATTTCATATCGAAAAAAAGAGTAATTATCAATTACGTGCATTTTTCATACGTTTTATAATTTAATTAATTAATTTTGCCGAAAAAAAATTATTTCTATATTCAACGAAAAGTATTCGAATATATCGTCAAATAATTTTCGAAAAAATATTAGAAAATATTGGAATGCAATAGTTGTATAACTATTGTCGATAATTCACCAGTTTTTCATTTAAAAATAGTGTTATAATGATCTTTATTAACTGTTTCCAAGTAAAACTTATAAATCGAAACTCTGAATATATTTTCTTAACATCTGTGTGCAGATAATACAGTTACAAAAGTTTTTTTACCAATCCGTAAAAAAAAAAATCTAAGTTAACGCGCCGCGAATCACAGCGAAGATGTTAATGTATAACTTTTCTATAAATATATTTGTTTATAATCTTGACGCTTGTAAGAGTGCGTCGGCGAGACTTTTCGCCTTGGGAATACTTTAATCTTCCGAGGATGAGAGAGTATAGGAGTGCGGAAAGCCCTGGAAGCTCTGGGCTTCTTTCGCCGGGCCGGAAAGTGTAGAAAAGTAGAGAAAACTCGGCTTTTCACTCCATATACTTTCTCTCGCTGTCCCTCATCCCATTCTTTTTGCCTCTTACAACTCTCCCTTATTTCTCATCCCTATTCGCGAGATTTCTCCCGTCGCGTACAACCAGCGACCCCTTAGCGATCTGTAGGCTGAGGAGAAACGCCGATAGCACAGTCTCCTCTTGTCCCTCTACAGGGAAAGACGCTGTTCATAATCCGTACAAACAAAGTAGAATCAACAAGCCGCGGGGCTCGCAAGTCAGGGCGACAGGCTTAAACGAGATTATCAAACGATTAAAAGAATTCTCTGCGTCGTGCGGTCTCTTCATTCGCATTCTCGCGCAGCCGGAGAATTGGACGTTTCAAGAACGTAGGAAAATCTTCCCAGAAGCCCCAAAAGGCATCAGTAACGGCAAAAACGAAAACGGAGCAGAATTACAGAATCAGAGATTAGCCTATACCGCGATTCGCGTCTCATTTCGCCTTTGTAAAGCAGTGGAAACATCTTGTCTCAAAGAACCGCGACTGATAAATTTTTAATTGCCTCAAATATCCCTCAACCCCGCAGCCTTTTCGCGATGCGGAAACGATGCTTCTTAATTAAATGTCATATTACAGCCCGAGGCAAACTTTTCTTCGATCTCTCCGCACTGCAACGTGAAGTTGCGGAGATCAAGCTGAATAAGAAAAGGAAGTCAATTAAAGATACCAGTAGCAATCGAATAATTAATCGCTTAAACTGTTCATTTCAGTCACACGAGATTGTTGGTTTTAACGGTAATTTTTACCTTCTCTTTTGACCGTATCACAGTTCGATCCGTGCCGTATAAAACAGGTGTATGGTCTTTCTACTTTCTTTAATTCATTCCTCGTTCAAGATCTCGCCGTAAAACGCCCATTAGAGGCTCGCATATCGGACTCTATATCTCGATAGCACGTACAGTCGTAACTGTAACGTTGGCTCTCCGCACGCTTACCCATTGATAGGCAACGATACACCACTACGAAAGATCAGTCGAACAGTAATGCAGGCAGAACCACGGGTGCTTTACTGCTTACCGGAAGTCACTTCGGCGCACAGACTTCTATCGTTTTGTCGGTATCCCGCAAACCATTCGATAACACGATCTTTCTTTCGCGTCGAAGACTTTATCCGGCAAATTATCTGTTTAATGTTCACCAAAGGGAAAGGATTACGCGCAACGAAACGATAGTGGTATATAATTGTTTACGAGTCGATCCTCGAAGCGGACAGGGTCGAGGGCAGAGAGGCAAAGCGACGGTACCGACGCGCGCGTCGAGGAAACATTTTTTATTGAATCACATAGTAGGCGATTTCTTATTCCGATCGTGGGATCCTCTCTCGCATAGCGTACACCGTATAGCAATAGAATCGTACGAGAAGGAGAGAGCCGACGCGAGGGGAAGAGAGATATGAAGCTTAGAGGAATATTGGAATACTCGCTCGACGCACAATCATGGACTAGCAAAGTGACCGAATTTGAATATAACAACGGGTGTACCCTCCCGATCCGTATACTCATACACACCGTGTGTCGTGGGGGCATAAAACCGGACGCGGATACATATCTATATGTTACTACTGGTGCTGCAACACTCGAATATACTGTTGAGAGAGAAAGAATTTTTGCTGTACGCTGCCTTCGTTGCTCGTGCGATCGTCGCTCGATGCATATTAGACTCGTGTGTAAAGGTGCCCCCAGGCAAGAGACGCTCGGAATGGTCCTAATTTTTAATATTCCCCGAGCCACGACACTTACGGGTGGTCTTGCGGCTTTGCGGACATGCTCCTTCTGTATTTTAATAAATTTTTTGATTTCTTGAAAAAACCTTCGGAATTCGAAAAATAGAGGTCTCGAAAAATTATCTTTAGACCCAAAAGGGTTAAAGGTATTTAAGTTAATAATCAGTAGTTAAGGTGTTTAAGGTCTTTGAATGAGAAAATGAAGACAAGAGCTTAATGTAATTAACATTTTCGCGGATTCTAATTAATTTTAAACTGATTTATCTTTTTTTCTTTTTTTTTTTTCTAACAAATCACTGCCCTTGCGAGTACTCGTGGGACGATTTGAAAGGGTCTTTTGTGAATGAATTGTTCGAGAATTGTGTGCTGCTTTCAATAGTACCACCGAAACCTTTGAACAAGCGACCTGCAGCCGTTAGATGTACTTTTGGTTCGTTCTTCGTATGTATATACGTCTATGTAATTGTACAGGAGGTCAGCCACTCCCGTGAAATTCTACACCGTGTACTGTAGCCGTTTCTACTGTAAGCCACCGCCAGGGCAAACGCAGTGCCGGCTGAAAACATCAAATATGAAAGCTCGCAATTATATAAACCCGAAAGCTGGCGTAAGCCTCCAGTTCCAGGCTTTTCATTCCGGTTACACTGACCACGTTTAAACACCGGGATAAGTGGAAGTACCTTGGTGTAGTCACAGTCATACTTGTCTATTTGCGATGTCGTAACATTATTCGACAACGTTTCACTCGAATTGCGAACATTATTCATGAAACATGCAAAATACATACGACCGTAAAACGAATGGCGGATTCGTGAGCAGTGTGAAAAAACACCCGATATGTCTTTGATGTGATGAAACCATTTTGTTTTTTTTTTTTTACCGACGTTCCAAAATACTTCGATTTTCGATAAACGCGGCATTTGCGCCATTCTACGGGAAATAATCAGAAGATAGTCGAATTTACCGACTGGAAAAATCGTTATTTTTTTTACCGAACCGTTCCGAAACGATAAAAAATATCAAAAAAGTATGACAAGCGGATGATCTTGCAATGATTAACGGAGAATTCGGAAAATAAAAGAGGATTCTCAACATATTTCCATATATTTTTGTGCGATAAACACGAATCTTCGTAATTGTCAAAAACAATTATTTTTATGGTTGTAAAATAATTGTGAAAATAAGCAAATTAATTTTATCGAAAGCTTCCGAAAATTGTAAAAAATTCGAAATAACGAACATTTTTTTCGTGCAGTCTGATATTAAATATAAGTCATCGCGCGACATTTGTGAAGGGGAGTTTGCAGTCTGAAAATGGACCGTAAGTAAGAGAACGAAGGACCGTTACACACGTGGTCTCTAGAATTCATATTCCGATCATTCTTTGTCAGAACGACGTGTCGCGCTCGGCAGTCACACGCACATCACTCGAGAGAGCTTTATGATCGATGTGACGGAGGTCGCTGACCAAGTGAGAGAAAGAGCATAAGGTCCATGACGAGGGAAATAATATAATTAAAACAATCCGTTACAAGAGTCCCGACACCCCAAAACACCCCTCGTGACCCTTGCATTTCTGTAGACACAAATTTTCATTAAACTTCTCGAAGTATGCAGGAAAAGCCCCAATCCTCGAAGTCGTCGAGATTCTCAAAAGGCTCCTTTTTTACATTTCTTTCACGATTCTTATTTTCATTCTCGAAAAGGTCGAATTACGGAGATGTTTGACATATTTTCATGCGCGAGAGGCAAATTATTCACTATCCTTAGACGAATGTAACCCAAAATTAATGCTCTCTCGAGTCTCGTGGTTACTTTGACCGCGCGCGGGTCTTTCCGGTATAATTTCCCTACGCACACTTTCCCTCTCTGCCATTCTCGGGACTAAAGCATCGAATTCAATGTTTCCGCAGCTATAAAATAGAATTTAAACTATTCTCTAAATGCCTCGCGATGTATTTGAAAGTTGTACAAAATAATTCGCGGTAGACCGGGATTCTCAGAGAGTCCAAATGACAAAGTCGCGTGTATCCATTATACATTCCGAAAAGCTGTGTGTACCGAGGACAAGACACCCCCCCTCGCAATGACATTCTCCGCGAATCATTCGAGCGGATTATAAATTATTTAATCAAGCAACTCGCGTCTCTTGTTACGTAGGTAAGCAAAAAGAAAAATATTTGGCCCATTATAAGATTCGTAGTGGGAGGCGTACGACCCCGAGAACGGGGGTAGCTTGAGTTTCACGTCGGGGTGGCGTCGAGCAACGGGGTCGAGTGAGAAAGACAGAGTGAGAATGTAAGTATGAAAAGCGAAAATGGGGAGTGAGCGAGTGAGAAATATAGATATACATATAGATACAGGGCGGCAGAGAGAAAGAGAGAGATTCAGCAGGAGGGTGGCTCGAGGCAGTAATAAGAACGACGGCATAGTTTTAACTTCTCTTTTATGTCGGCATTTTCCACGGCGTTGCTTTGTGCGAACGAAAGCACAAATTGCCTGGGCGCCTTCGGGGAGACATTGAGACACGAAGAAGAGACTGCGCTCCGCAACATCTACTCCACCTCCTACGCTTTCTCATACTCCTCCTTATTCATCTACAGTTCTCGCTACAGACTTCCCCGATGCTCTCTTCCTCCGTACACCGGCTCTCGCACATTTTGCGGGTTGGTAACCGAGACGAGACCAGAGTTTCACCTTCTCGTTGCGCCTCGAGAGTCTCTCCCAAACGTTCTTCCTCCGCTCTCCCGAACTTCCTGTACCGTCGTCATTTGTGAATGTCTCGTTGCACCGTTATAGCTACAAGACGCAGGATTTTTTTTTTACAGTCTCTTCTTCCCCTTACTGTTTACCCTTTTGTATGCCCTTTTCCGCATTACTTTCTATCCGATTGAACAACAATATCGGCATTTCTTCATCCATTTCCGCTGTACTACCAATGCAATTGTAAAATCCGGTGGTAATTTATTTTTTTTCATGGTCTTCTTTTATTTTTCGAAGTATTCGAAAATTTTTTTTTTTTTTTTTCAAGTATTCCAATTCATTGATAACATTTTCTTTTTATGAAAAACCTAAAAAAACCTAATATAGGAAAATGGAGCGCATACAGCTGTACGACAAAAGTGGTAATAACAATTGCCGAGTCAAAGTAGCGAACGTAAGTGGAGGTAGGTCCGCGCGACTCTCACTCCCTTTCTCATCGCACGCTCGTGCGTTCGTCTCGTATGTACAGTAAAACTTATACATAGTTAGAAGAACGTGTAAGTGTTACGTACGGTACGGTACGAGATGCGTTATCGAATGTTTTATTCATAAGGGTAGAACAAAGACCGCGTTTATCCTGAGGACATCTCCGAGTCAGGCGCACGCGGCAGCGGACTGTACGGTGGAGGCCGTGCTCTCCGCAGCAATATTACACGTCGTGTGGCTGCCGGGGACGGGTGTCCCCCGCATATCTGAACGTTTCGAGTCTTTTACCTTCCTCTGCGTACCTCCGCACATCCGATACTCCTCGTCTCTCGTGCGTGAACTGTCTCTCGTTTATGTCACGCAATTTCCCTTCTACCCATCTCGCTTATCACATCTGCCTAAGAGACACCGAGAAAAAATATGCATATATTTCCATGCGACCTGAAAAAACACGCAGAAAAAGGGCACTTCAAAATATGCCTCAAGTAAAATCATTTTTTTTTCTCCAATCGAAGATTTGATACGAAACAGTTGAAGTTTGCCAATTGTTGTCTAAGACAAAGATCGGCATAGCTGACCGAATTTTTTTTATCATCAAAAAAAAAAATTCAAATGTAAAGAGTTTTGATATCTGATATAACTGATCTCGATGAAATCATACAAAAACGTGCGCAATGTGCAATCGGCCATCTTTATTACAGATCGATCTGTTGCAATTGAGTTTTTTTTATTTGCACGTATCGAATTATTCTGCATTTATTTTGTATTTCGAGCAGATTTTTCGGAGAAATATTTTTTTTTTAATAAAAGTTAAGTTAAATATAAAAAAAAAGACGACAACCATATATGCGAGGGTCACACGAATACGTCGTTACGTATGCTCTCGCATGTTCGAAAGGATCGAGTTGTAGTGAGTATAGCGAGACGAGAGACGACTGTAAGCAAGCTATTCAAAGCAGTGTACAGTGGAAGGATATATCCCCGCAACCACTTGTGGGTCGTCGGAATTGCCCTAATAAAAATGTTACGCAGCCCCTGTGGGGCTGCTGCACACCCGCGTTAGCCTCCGCGGCGGCATGCCGACGACGATGCCGGCTGAGGACTGAGAGACGAGTGTAGTAGACGTCGAGCTGAGAATAAGGATCCGAATAAAGGTGGAAGTGGAGGAATGAGTCGGTGGATGGAAAGAAGGGTCGACGCGCGCGAGTCTCAAGTGAGCCGGAAAAAAAGTAGAGAGACTACTTCACGATCGCACTCCGAGATAGCGGGACACTGCGAATACGGTAGCGGGCGCGACTCTAGCAGCTTCTTATTTTTTCCCTTTTTTTCGTCGTTTTGTTCCTTTTTTTCGGTCTCATCTTCGTCATAGTCTTTGTGGTTCGTTCACCGTGCACTCTGGGGGCTGTGTGTGTCATTCGCGAATAGCGCCGCGGGGGTCCGTCGTACAACGGATACGACTCGGCCGAAGGATATGCACCCGGAGAACTTCTATCGTTGCCGAAAAAACAAATGTTTAAATCTTTTTCTTTTTTCGACTGATACAACCGGCATTATGTAAGACCACGAAGCCGCTTGAAAAAATTCTCGAAAATCTCGCAGTTATTTTTGATAATCGACAATTTTGGGTGCTCCCCGCGAATGACGTAATATTTGCATTAATGTTTGGTAAGAAAAATTCTTGGATGGTGGCGACGATTTATTACAAAAGTTCACGAGTTCTGAAAACGAAAATGGTCCAAATTACTAACGGATCAAAAAAACGATTTTTTAACGGTGCAAAATTAATCGTCTATTCGTTTCTCGCTAAAGAGCTGAAATAACTCTCAATTTTTCGCTGTCGACATTTGCTGTCCCATTACCATTGTCGTCTCGTTATTCGAAGAGTTACTTTACAAAGATGAAAAATGATTTTCGGGCAATAAAGGGAGACACGAGTTAACGTCGTAGAAGTCGCGAAACTTTGTAGGCAAACTCGACGCCCGCTGCGACCTCGTTAATTGTCCTATCGCATCGGCACGGTTTAGGACCGCAGAGACGTTGCGGTAACGTGTAACGAAGAAAGCCGCGTAAAATAGTCAGAGAATGAGAGAGACGGAAGGGGAAAGAGAGTCGGAGTAAAAGATCGTAAGAGCACGGCGTGGGTGGATCGCAATGATTTACGAGTACCGGCGTCCGGGGCTCAAGCCGGACTCCGTAGAGAGGAGGCCTCGCTGATAGCGTCAGAGCCACATAAGTCATCGAGACTACCGAGGGGTCTATCTCACTCTCTCTATACCAAACCCTCCCCCTACTCGGAATATTCTTGTCTTTCTTATTCTCTCGTCGTAGTCTCAACGCGACGATCGTTCCGTCCCTCTCTCCCTCTCCTATTTCTCGTCTCGACAACGGGCCCTTGCATCCTATTCTTAATCTTCTTTGGACCCCCATTATCGAGCCTCCGTCGTTCAATTATAACGCCGACGATACACCGGGAATTATAATTGCTTTTCCGTACAACCCAAAGGACACGAACTTCGCACGGTGACCGTTATCAAGGTCCTTAACCTTCTCGAAAATACAAAAAAAAAAAAATTCCCGATAAATCGCGGAATTTCTCATTCCAAAAATTCTTTAATAAATTCTTTAATTTCGTCTGCCAGAATTATAGTCAAAACAATAATTGCTCGTATCGTATTTTATTTCTATATTTTTTCACCCCTTCGTTACACTCTCCCCGAATTCCAATCAACGTTTCATCGAAACGAATCTTGAATAAATCGGTTCGTACGATCAGTAGTATCCCCATCAATCAACGAATAAGTAATTAGCTTCGTCAATCTGACGAGAGTCTTCCGTCACCCGTGTCCTGTCCTCTCTTGTGCTTCACAGCAGCAATCGCCATACGGTTACGCTCTTATTATCACGATTATTAATACCATCATTATCACGAGCGTATATTATTATTCCCACTGGACACGCCAGCTCGGGCTCAGATCCACACTGCTCTCCCGTACGTCTGCGGAGTAATTGCATCACGCTCCGCAAGTAGGTACTACGCGCGGTAGTAGGTAAGCTACGTACCAAGTCGGACAGCCTTATACTCACTCGGGCAATACATCTCTCGACCAAGAACTCAAGACAGAGAGACCTCACGTCCGGACACCCTGCTGCGTTCTCGATTCGATCGTGCTTTACTCGTAACGGGCATTAGCAACGCTCCCGCGAAATGACAACTTATCAATTTATCTCCGTGACAACTTATTAAAATCTTCCTTGAAAATAATCATTAAAGGGACGCTGTGTGCGCTTCCTCCGCATCGACTATTTTTTTCTTTTTTTTTTCTGCCCGCATCGTCGAGCTGTCTGATCGGAACGGACCATTACTACTTGCGAAAAGCAACTCTCTATTTTTTTATTTTTTTTTCATCTCGTCCTACTTTATTATCGGAGAGCAGCATCCTGCATTAAAATGTGAATTGAATACAATGAAAGCTTGAATCGGCTTACACCGATAGTCAAGAATGTCCAAACGAGAGAAAATATCAAAAGTTGGAGGCAACTTGGACTGAATTAAAGATCGTTACTCGCCGTCCCATCGTTCCCAATTAGATCGGATTTTCTTCGTTTCCTCGTACCGGTACACTGGTATTAGTGTCACGGTTAGCGCGCAATCGTGAAATCTCTTTAGCTATTGTGTACAATACCGTGATGGTCTCGTCGTGTATATAAGCGTATATTAGCCGGTGTCCTGCGCCGCCACTGAGTTCGTCCACTTTACCGTGCCGAACTACATGAATATTACATGCTTCTTTACCCCACCGGAAAGATAATTGTCAAGAGTTCTAAATACGGGCCGTAACCGGCGGGTGGACAGGCATACATATATGTAATATGCATAATTCATTAATGCGACGAGAAACTTAAAATTTACGACTCGCCTCGAGGATCGCATACAACTTCGTCGCTCGTCAAGTTGACGAGTATGGTACGCACTATATAAAATAACGTAAAATACTAAAAAAAAATTGCGTTGAAGCAGGAATGCGGGAGGGTGAAAAATATAGCGAGATTACGGTCACGTGGAATAATTTTGAAAAGAAACGATTCGAAGAATATGATTTTTAGATAATTTATTGAGGCGAACGATGAGCCGTTTCGTAATATTTTTAGTTCTTTTTGCTAAAAATGGGAACTGACGTCTTTGTAAATTTATAAAGGCGTATCCTCTAAGCGGCGGATAGAGTCTCAAGTAACAGACTTTGGTATACTACCGTCGTTCGTCGACGAACATTTTTTTTTAATAGGTTCCGACCGTTTTCTGAGAGAGCAAAGCACAGAGCAGCAGCAGACAGTTTAGCCTGGAAGGCACAACCCATTTCCCGGACATAAATCAAGATGACGTGCGCGGTTGTTATGGCATTTCGAAGGTGGCCATTATCGACGACCCCGCGTCGGTCCTCGGTGTATGTAATTAAGGTTGGATAGCAGAGCGAGACAATCATCGTGTTTCTGATGAGAATTCGAAATTCAATTCTGGTACACAATGTTTGCTCCGATGTTATATAGACGATGATCCCCAGACATTGGTGTTTTATTCCCGTTCGTTCGTCCGTCTGTCTGTCGCATTATCCTTCCGGACTATCGGAAATCTATGCTTTACTCGGCCGATATGATTCTGGGAATTCATTTTTTGAATTTTCAATTAGATATTAAACTGATGAGGAAATTATTTATACATTTTTTTTTTTTTTTTTTTCGATTCGAAATTATGACCGAGAAATTTTTAAGCGCGCCACACTCCCGCGCCCTTATGACAGATGGACTTCGGGGTTGGCGGAGGTGGAGCTGACCGCCGTGCGCGAGCGCACTAACCGCTAATTTACTTGGACAACCGCAAAACCGCAAGAATAATAACACCCCCCCACGGTACAACGTTGGGTCGCATTAAAATGCTCCAATAACAATCCTTAGGAAGTTCCTACCCTGTGATTATTCGCGGATAAATCTCGACGCGGTAGCGATGCCGCCACTGAGCCCTCGTCAGTCGTCCAACTACTTTTCGTTAGTTTCGGATAGAGTCGAGGCGCGTTAATTCACTACCGGGCTACCAGTGATTTTATTATACAGCCGAGAGAACTGCCAAAATGCCTCAAAAAACTTGATACTTTTCGAAAAAAACAACAAAATTGATAAATCATCGTGCTATCTGGCATTTGGAGAGAAAATGGTAAATTCATAGTTTGGATCGACAAAAGTGCCAATTACTTGAACTTTCTCATTGGTAACTTCTCGTGAAGGAATAGATCGCTCATTTTCTTCGGAGCGACACAATTATCAAGTTTTATTCTGCCGGGCAGCCAGAGGTTAAAAACAAGTGATCGCAGACCCCTGATAACCGAAGACAATTAATTAACAACCGTTTTCGATCTTTTGAACTCTACCGAAATAATGTCTTATTAAAAATGTATATTTTTCCGAGAAAACATGAAATTAAACTTGAAATGATAATTGCAGTGGTAATTTCCCGTCGTTAGACTCATAAACTATGAAATTACGATTGGGTGTAACCAGCCACAGGTCGGTTCGGTGATCTCGAATAACGGAAGTGAGACAGAAACATTCAGTCGGGGATACGGTAGAGAGCCGCAGAGTAGCGATAAGAGCTGATTCGTTAAACGTGCACGAGAAGTTAATGCGATAACGGGAAATCCTCGCGAAGTCGAAGGAAGGTGGAAGGGCGGGGAGGAAAAATGGTAAAAAAAATCATGTACGGTAGACGTGACGGGTCAGCGAGAGTAGATGGTCCAGAGGCAAGCGTATAGGGTATAGAAGAGATACCCGAGAGCGAGGTGTGCGGACACCTGGCATCAGAGGCCTTGATAGCCGCATAAATTTCAAGTAATAGCTCGGCCGCGCACTGTGCGGTAGTACGTTTTCCCGGGTGTGCTATCCGCAAGTCGAAAAATCACCGGCTTAATGTCCATTTTACCTATTTCGCAACGTCACGATGATCGCTAAGCATTTTTCTAATAATTCATAACTGCGCTTCTTCGATCTTTAACTCAGCATCGATTATTAAACTGCGTAAGTGAGAAAAAAAATGAACGAAGATGTGTTGTCACGCTGTTAGGCGTCTAAAAATTCATTTTTAATAAAAGCGAAAAAAAAGAAGAGCAACGAGACCCATCGAGCGTTCTTACATCGATATATAAAAGTTTATTGCACGAGGCCCGAGGTCGTTCGTATATACGTGTACATATATATACGGCAAAGTCCTCGCTTCATTTTGCGTTAAAGCGACAAGTTTAATATCCCCCGGAGCCGGTATAGCGCGCGGGAGTATCAGACTGCTCTGCTCGCTGCTGTCGGCGAGGAAAGAAAAGGGAGACGCGAAGATGGAACGAGAGTGGAAAGAGTCGGTGCTTCTGCTTATGCCGCGTAGGGTCGAGACCGACGAGGTGAAACTTTAATACAATTTCATTTGCCTCCTCTTGCTGACAAACTCCACGAACGCGCGACCCCTCCGGTCTTCACTCGCGCCCTCACGGCCACCACCCATTCCGGCAAGGGCTTCTTTACGGTTTCTCGCGAGGTGAACTATTTATAATCATAAATCCGCGCCACGGAAAATGTTTTCTCTTGTCTCGCGTGTCTCAACCACGACCTTTCGCCACCGGAAGTTTACTCATCAACTTCGCTGATAATAAGAGCACTTCCTCGACAACGCAATTCCGAGTTAACATTCTTACGTCTTCGGTTTTTTTTT
The DNA here is from genome assembly GCA_964006125.1 of Cryptus viduatorius. Lineage (NCBI taxonomy): Eukaryota > Metazoa > Arthropoda > Insecta > Hymenoptera > Ichneumonidae > Cryptus > Cryptus viduatorius. The sequence goes on along the minus strand of OZ023222.1, from coordinate 8,201,837 downwards.
CTTTTTCGTGGCACTGATTTGTACACAATAATTTCCATCTAATCATTTTATTTTTTAATTTTCATTTAAAATCTTGAAAAAAAAAAAAAAAAAACAATTGAAATTGATAGGCAGATTAACTTTCTTTTGTCAATTTTTTTTTTTTTAATGGTCGTCACTGCGATGATAATAACGATCTAAATTACATAGTCAATTTTCTTTCCGCATTGCTATTCACAAGAATTCGTTCATTTTCATCCCTAAGATCACGTAAGCTACAAGTATCCGTTCCGACAAATGATTTCGAGTTTACGAAGCGACACGAGCGTTTTCTTTCCGCGTCAAGATTTTAAGTGCTGACGTCGGCATTTTTTTTCCACGCACTCATTGCTTCACGGCGTCGAAACGAACGCAGTAAATGAAACTGTTTTCGTTAGCGAGTACATTCACGTATCAGGAGCTCGTCAGGCAAAAATCATCGGGAAAAGTGCGCAAAATGACTAAAATGACTTTGAGGTTTTTCGCAGTTAATTCGCCGGTGTATGCATACATTTTCTCTCGTGTCTCCTTGAATATAAAAGGTCGAGTATCCCAGCGTACACTATTGTTAATAATGCAGCGCGGAGCCATTGCAGTCGCTCTCTGGTGGAGCGAGAAAGCAAGTAGCAACGTCACTCGTACCGTATCCCGAAGGAAATTAGGAGCGGTTGTGGAGGAGTCGGCAGCGGGCGAATACAACCCTCTTCTCCGCATTGCCCACCGCCCCAACCCGAGTGCTCCAAGTCACAAATGTAATATTCACAGAATAATACGCAACCCACACCGTACGCTTCATTTTCTCTGTTGTGTTTTTTTTTTTTTCGTCCTCTTTTTTTCGTTTTTATTTTTTAACAATCTTCGTTCTCTTATTCGAGAGCCGCTCGGGTACATTTTCTCGTTTGAGGCTTCGATGGAAAATTCGCAGACTCGTCGTATTTCTGTTTTCCCTCAGCGTTAACTGTTAATAATGTAACACCGTCTGAACAATCCGAATCTCGGACAAAAATTCGAACGGCAAAAAATCATAATTGATATATACTTTGAACATTTTTTTTCTTCCTCTACAGAACGAGCGAAATTTATAGTGATATGACGAAACAGAGATCTGATTACACGTAGGAGTAGTTGCTGTAGCAGCGTATACGACCCTCTTCGTTATCTTCTTTAGATCGTCTTAAGTCCCGTAGAACCTGATGCCACCATCGTAAGGCGGTCGCCACTGTTTTGCGCGTTTGTCCGTGATCCCTTGAAAAGGCTTCGGTAGACATATCAATTTTTTAAACCTCCAGATAAGATTGTCCTCTGTCCCACACCGCCGGCGTGTTCATCAATTCTCGTGAAGTACGACATTCGATATCTTTTCCTCGCTGCAACAGCATGAAAGATCCATAAACTGGAGGGTCATGAGAGACGCAGAAGATTTTCGATTGCGGTTCCCAACTCGCGGCAACCGCAGGCGACTTTTTGGCCAATTTACTTTTTCGCTCGCAAATCATTTTGGCCATTAGTTCCCGCGAGCTTCTCGCGATGTCGTGGACACAGTTAAGTTCTATGGCGCTAAGACGAGGCATAGGATAGGGAAAGCAAATATACATGGATGTAGGTTACATGTACAGGGATACATACACTACATACTACATGTATATGTATCTCGAGCGATGAGGGTTGATGTGTGCTACGAAGACGGCTCCCATACACGCCCGCGCACTCATCATCACCGGGGATAATGGAGTGGGCGGATACGCGAAGGATCCGAACCGTCGCGGATCGTCTCGGACCGGTCCGGAACGCGAGAAAGAAACCAAACTCGCGCGGTACCGCGACGAGGCAACGAGAACCGCCACTCAACGACGAGCCTAGTCTACCGCTCGAGACTCGACGACCATAAAATCATCCTAGTTCTTCGTGACTCCTCGGCGCACTTCTCGTCACATATACACCCTACTGCTGCTGCTGCTGCTACTACTACTATTACTAACCTGTATACTCTGTACCGAACGACTGAAAGAACGGAGGCGATCTCGTACGTCGAGAAGTAACAACCAGCCGAGCATGACAACGAGCGAAACGTACAGCACATGATGCTACTACCTGACCAGCAGCAAGAAGCGTACAAGCGAATGACCAGAAATAACGAGGCTGACCTCTCGTGTCAATCCTCGAGAAACGCCGGTTCCTCAATTTCATTTCTATGACTCGCTGCCGACTTACAGTCTGCGAACTTACTGGCTTTCCGGCACAGAAATAACGTCGGCGAGACACTTTTTTTTCATTACGATTTTTTTTGCAGAATCAAAATGGGATGACAAATCTTAGAACGAAATTAAATTTCCGTAAAGTATTACGAAAAATTATCGGGAAAATATCATTTTTGTCATTGACAATTTAAAATAGAATATTTAAATTTTTATTATTCTTTGAAATACAGAAAAAATCATTTAAATTAAAATAAAAATACGAAAAATTTTATAAAAAATAAAAAATGTTGTGTTCAAGAAGTTGAAAGTCTACAGCCGCGACCTGTAAATAAACCTAAAGGGTTGACCAAGTTATAATCTCTTAGAAGATATTATTTCTTAAATAATTATTGAAGTTCGAAATCAGTTCCATCGTTATTTGATTTGAACGTCTGCTCGTTGAGAAAATTCACTTCGTAAAGTTGTAGTTTATTAGAAGGCACGAAGAGTGGACCGGGTTAACAACCCTTGATTCGATCTCTTCAATAAAAATTGGAAGAACCTTAAGATGAATTGAAGGAGGTATTTTGCTCGGAGGAAGAATAAGACTCCTCCCTGAACGAACTGCGCAGAGTAGAAACTACTACCTCTTGCCGAGGAATTGATGTTCATTGGTTCGAAAATTTTAATAACTCGGCCACCGATAGGCCAATGGAGTACGCATGTCCGGTACGAAGATGTCACCACAGTGGGTGAATAGGTATACGTCGCGAGAGTTGCGCGACAACGCGACCCGTTGGTGACACGCACTCGAGTCCCGGAACTCCCGGCGCGACAAACTTGCGCCGTGTGCCGTGCCCTCTCCTCGAAACCTCCCAACTATATCTCTGTCCCGACATTCTCCACTCGTATTTGCGCATGTCTGGTTCCAAGAATGTACCATCAGTTTGTACCAAAAGCGTACTTAAAGAATTAAATTCTATATAAAAAAAAAAAAATCTCCTTATAGAATATCGAACAAACAAAATATTTCAAATGTTTTCTATCACCATTTATTTTTTGCAAATAAATTACCATCTTCTAGCTGTTTGAATAATTTACTCCCTATATCTCTTCTTTTTACCTAATATCAGAGGTGCACATAGCCGCGACTTTCGAGAACGAGAAAGCCCGACGAGAGATGAATCTCCGGGCAAAGGGTAGTTGGCATGAGAGGATGAACGTGCGGGAGGGTGAAAGTACGAGACGCCTGAGATAGAAGCTCTCTTCCACTCCTAGGCGAGGTCGAAGTGACGGCGTCGGACAGCGGGGAGTTTGGTCGGGAGGGCGGGAGGAACGGAGGGTTGCGCCGTCGAGACGGAAAAACGGAGACGAAGATCCGCAGCAGCAGGGGCAGAAGTAGGAGCAGCTATAGAGGACGGATGAGGTGACCCGGGAGGACTTTCCTCTCTACGGCAGCTGAGAGTGGCCGAAGCGACGAGGATCGATACCGCGTAGTCTCCGTCCTGGAGGCGCGCGGCTGCTTCTGCTTCTGCTCTCTAGCTCTCTTCCTGTCCCCGCGACTCTGCCATTGGTCATAGACGAAAGCTGTATGGACCCCCGTTGCCCTGGTGGCCTCTCCTCGTTTCTCCTTTGCTTTTGTACAGAATACACATCTTAGCCTCTTTCTCTATCACGCTGGAGTTTCGTTCCGATAGCCGACAGCCTCGCCTGGTTACTCTCGTCTCTTTCCTCTTCCGCACACGGAAACTCCCCCCTCCCACCCCCCGTCTCGTTGCGATCCTCGACGGAAGTCCCGGGGGTTGAACAGCGCATCTCCACGGCTCTTTGCATCCAGTCTGCGCCGCGTAACAGACTCACCTACATAAGTTTGGATGGGTTGGTTGCAAAACGAGTGAAGGGATGGCAGCTTTGATTTAAAAGATCCTCCGTTGAAACCATCAAGACAGAGTTCAATTACCAAACTACTGGGTCAAACATGAATTCAATGACCCTTACGCTAAGTTCAACCAATTTTTATCTATATCGTCGAAATTAGACAAAAGCCCATAATCAATGCGAATCTCTTGGATTCATCAGTGAATTGATTCAGTATTCATGAAAAATGATCAATAAGAAAGCCGTTGCAATGATGAAATGATAGCAACTGTGATTTGGAAGATTTTGATGAAACCATGCAGTCGGGTTTAATGACCTCCATAGTAGGTCAACCGATATTTCCTATTTTTAGGCCCAGAAATCATATAAATCGAAAAAAAAAAACAATCAAATGAAATGCCTTCATCACGTGTTCATATTGCCTCACCATATTCACTTTCACCGCATCCCGCCATAGGGAAGCAGAAATACAATTAACCGTACATATGTAAAACAAGTGGAGGACGTCGTTACAGAACGTTGAGTACAAGTTATAATTCTTCGAAAGACCCGAGTTTTTTTTTTTTTTTCTTGTGGCGAAAGAAGCGTGTATATGAAACAACCGGATAGAACCGGCGACGCTCGAATCTCTACGTAAGGATAAACTATACCGCCATACAGAGCAGGCGCCTCCCTCCTCCCTCCCCCTTCGCGTTCAGTCGCATAAATACACATTGTCCTCGATCTTTTTATGGCGGAGGCGAACGCAAACGGGACAGTCCCACGATGACTGTCAACGCTTCGCACAATGCGATAACATAACGAGAAGTCACGGGAGGGGGGAGAGAGGGAGTTTCCCCCGGTTCTTTGGTATATGAAACATACAGGTAGTTTGTTACACGACGTTATAGGCAGGTAGAGAAGGGTAACCTAAGCTAAAACTAAGCTATACACGCGTATTATATACTCGAGTATAGTTACCGTAGATGCAAGAGGAGTAACAGAGCACCAGCCTCGGAAGTTCCTGTTGAATATGGATGAGTCGAGGCAGCGGACACACTCTCATGCTCACGGCGGAGACATAATTGCCTTAATTAACGCTAATATGTTAAATCGCGACGGTTTCCTTTGTCCATCGCCGTACGCCAAGATTCCATTGCGCTACACACGACGGAGCTACCTATACCGTAGAAACTAACTCGCTTTCTGTAACAACGCCCGGCTCAGTTTTAATACAGGCCTGTGCACCTGCCCAACAACGCTCTCCGTCGACCCTCGGGACTTCGATTAAACCGGGCGACGATTCGTGAGCTTGTGCCAAGGGGGTGCGAGAAGTCAGGTGAACTACCTGCCGACTACGCTGTGATGGATAAGCCGGAATTCCGTTGAAACTCCAACCGACTATGGGTACCGCGTAACAATATCAGAAAATTAACTCGAAGTACATATAATTGGTCTCACGTGCTGCTACGGGATGATCGAGAGGGCAAAAAACCGTGAAAATGAAGACTTCATCGATTGCACCCAAAACATCGATTTTTTTGGGTTCATTTCGTGTAAATTAATTTTTTTAATGAATTTACTTAATTTTGATTGTGGGAATTAATTCATAAATTCATTATAATCAATTTCAAACGTTTTAGTTAAGAGTTACAGACGTTTGTATTTTTACAAACATTAATAACAAAATTAGCTTTCATCATAGATGAAAATATCTTACGAGCAATTTTTGGACTTGAAGAATTCGGTGGGTTTTTAAACTGGTAAATGGACACCTCGAATTTCGGTATTTTTCCGTGAGACAGAATACTTTGCTGAAGCTTTGATTTGATGGGAAACATCTTAATGTTACGTCTGAACTTCGGAAGGGCGGAAGTTTTAAATGAATTGTATGAAAGGGTTATGACCGCAGCATCACTTCCTTCTTGAGGGAGTCGTGATACGATGGCAATATATAGGCAATCGCGACTTGAGTAGTACAGGTCCCCTTAACCGCGACGTTATAGTACAAGCTGCGTCGAAGTGAATGCAGATACATAAATTCATGAGCGAGTAACAACCAGTGACGCCACGCTAGCTTCCGTGCCGCTCTCGCAGTGTATATGTGCGGCTGCTGCTGCTGCTGCTCCTCCGCGAGCGTAGGAGCCGCGCGGCGGCAATCGTATTCATGAACCGACACGGTAATTAGGGACACTAGCTCGCCTCGCAACCGGAAGTCGCCTCAAGAATCCTCCCTTCGTCCGAGGGAATATCGCCGGAAACACTTATGCATTCCGTTCGTTCGTTCCTCCGTTTCGTAAGAAACGCGAGGATTCCGAATTACGTGGAGAGAGGAGCTCACAAGCCGCGGCGGCGCATGTTGCCGTCCCAGGGGGGTTCGACAAACCCGAACGGTCGCGGGACACGAGAAGACACGACGAATGCTAGAAACATGAGAAATTAAACGAACAAACGCCGTTAACTCGACGCAAAGGTTGAAATATAGATGCAACGTTTGCATCGAAATATTCGTGAATTACTCACTCGGTTAATAAATTCCGCGAGATCTTCAAAATATGACACGCATTTTTTTCATTAAAAAAATAGCATAATATATAAAAAATGTTTCCTTTATTTAACGGAAAAAAATTTACATAAATTATGTCTTGCGGCAAAAAAAAGCATAACTTGTATATTGTATATATCTCGGTATATACTTCATTTTCATGGGGGTGGCAACTGGATAAACACGTCTTAACTAAACGAATCCTCGAAGGTCCTTAACCCTTTGAAATACAGAAATAGAATGTCCACCATCTCATTAAAATAAGTGCATTTTAATAACGAAAAAATAAAATATTGCTACATTTCTATGACATTCTTTCGAATAGTGAAATTCGACCAATTAATTTCATATTCAATTTACACCTAAAAAATAAATTTTCATCTAAACGAATAAAAGTAAATTCATTTTTGTAGCTAAAAAAGATTTTTAGGTGCATCTCCAAGAAAAAAAAATTGCCTCTAGGATGCGTATATAGAAATCGCACCCTTCGTCTTTCGGAAAACACAACAAAAAAAATTGTTATATTTTCCCTTCGAGCGTTGAGCGTCATCGTGCTATCCCGACTTTGACAGGGGCGTAGGGTAATCCCGGAGTATATTACACGGCTGTGGAAGCCAATTATTTGCGCTTGCTGACCCCGAGGCAATGATACCTCGGGGCGGCGCATAATTTTGTTCACCCACCGCGCCCGCGCGAGGATGCGCCGTTGTGCGAGATATAGTCTCTCGCTGCGAGCTCTCTTCCGATGCATGGAGAAGAACTCGCGCGAAGCTGGGAAGAGAGAAAGACAGAGCGGCAAGGAGTACGTAACTCTGGCCAGGGGAACTCTTATAATGAAGATATAACCGAGCCGACTCGCCGAGACATCTTTACGTCCGCGCGCGAGTGCTCGCGCGCGGCTTGTTACTCGGTTATGGCACACGGGGCCCCTCTTTGCGATATAGTACTCTCTTCGGTCCTGGTGCCTTGGCCGCCGCGCCTGGGCGTCGTTGTTAATCAAAGACCACGGGGCAATAACGACCGCGTGCCGCCGTCTATACGGACCTTTCTTCGCCACAGCGCATCCACCAAGCGGTCATCCGGGGGCCTCTGTACGCCATCCACGAGACCATTTAAATACTCTCAGGGCTCACGGAACGCCGCTGACTTAACTCTCTCTCGCCTGTTCGTGAATATCCTGTACACTGCGGGCGACTGTCCAACAGGCTGTGAACACTGAGAAAGACTCCCCAAGACTCCAAGGGCTGCAACGCCAAGACTTCTCTTCCGACTCTCTTTTAGCTACACGCGACTCACCAGTTTATCTGTGATTCTCGGCAGTCTCGTTGCAACTTCTTCGACGGTCATCTCTCTCTCTCTCTCTCTCTCTCTTCGTCTCGAGATTGAGAGAAAGAAAGGGGGGAAAGGAAAAAAGTGCAAGATATATATACTCGTCCTGTTTTCTTCACGCTGCACTCACTCAATTAGGTCGCTCGATTAAATTAATCGAGATTCCCTGGCGCGCGTCAAATTCAGGATTGAGATACACGCTGAGGAAAAGACACACGACGGTAGACGGGAGTACCGGAGGAGCTACGACCGAGAAGACTCGACAACTTAATTATAGAGACTGGAATATCTTAATTTAATTAATCGAATGATGGCCTTTAGTTGTTGATTGCGATCGCAAGGAGACGACACAATCTCCAGATGAGAAAAGCTGTTTGAAAAATTCGCGTGCTGATTTTCCTGCTCAATTATTTTCTGCCATTGGATAATTTTTTTAATTGCTGTTTAATGATTTTTGTCTTGAAACGTAATCAACTTCTCGCGTTGAAAAATTAAAATTACGATATTTTATATATGCGATGAATTTGACGACTGGATTTTTCTTTTTCGATCTGTTATTTGATGAGCAGACAGCATCGAATATTTTGAATCAACTAACGGCGATTCGCGTATAGCCGAATACGCTTTGAATTTTGATCAGCCAACTGTAATTAAACGAGAGACCGGAGTTCAATGATTGTAAAAAAAAAAAAAAAAAAAAAAAAAAACGAAAAATATTGCAACGGGAAAGCCCAGCGCGTTAATCATTGGGCTTTCTATGGATAGACACTCGCTACATGTAAAGGTCCTGACGAATTCGGACTATCAAACACACAGAAAGTGCGGAGCCGTCGTTCGCAAAAGTGAAAATTCAACGCACGTGATTCCCGCCACGCTGACCAGTCGGGATGGCAGGGGAAAAGGGAGAGAAGGGCATTCGCATTGCCGTCCCTATATAGACATCATAGCAACAATGCGAAACCACGAGTGCATCACTCCCATCCTCGTTACTCTCTAATTCTCGTTCATCAACCCTTCGCAACGATTCGGCAAATCCGGGCGTGGTTCGCGTCGCGTTCGGATAATTCCAAAAACTCATCAGTGGATTGACTATCCTCATCCTCTTTCCCTTCTATCAATCTCATCGTCGCCATGATTGCGTTCTCGTTGAAGTTCCATCGATCACAAATGTAACAAGTCGCATTTCGATTGATTTATTTATTCATTTCTTCTATTTCTCTCAATCGGAAATCGGAAAACTACATGTTTACATGATAAATTTCGGATTCCAAAAATTTTTCGGCAAAAATACTTTATGCGCATTCGGTAATGAAATTTTGGAAAACGTGCCTTTTTTTATAAAAAAAAAGAAAATTACACTTTTAAAATTTTTTTCTAATTATCATTTTTTTTTTATTTTCAATTTTTTTTAATCCCAATAAAACTGCCATTACGAAATTACTATAAACGTCTATTCTGTTTTTTTTTTATAATTTTTTTGAAATTCTTTTTCGTTACTCGATTTAACGACAGAGAATAGTATCATACAATTTTTTCTGTCCCTATTTCGTAACGTTTTAGAAAAAAAAAAGCATAATTACTACGCCTCTTTCCGAGGCCCTGTATATCTTCATCAAATCACGCGATACGCGTACGTAATTCTCGTAGGCATTATGTCTCGCACCTCCGAAAAGTCCCCGAGAGTCAAGAGCGGTCAAGCATCGCTCTCCTCGAAGTCAGGGATCTCTCATCGCTGACGGCTGCACCACGCGTAAAATTGGCCGGAACGCATTTTTCCATTAGGCCTGCGTTGTTCGCTCGAGTTACTAAATTATAGGTGTTCACTTATCGGTGCACCGAACGAACGAACGAACGAACAAAACGAGAGAGGTAATCCGCCGAGGACGAGGTGGAGTCGAGAGCCGAACGCGACTGATCCCTTCCACCGATTCTCGTTCAACGTTCAACAAGAGGACCAAAAGCCTTTCCGTGGCCCTCCCGAAACGACGACGAAGCGAAAGTGAAACAGAGAGAGAAAAAAAATGAAAAAAGAAATTATGTTTTTACCGCATTTCGGCTCCGGCGAGACACTGAGCCGCTCTACGTCTATAGGCGCAGTTCATCGGGGTGGACGGAAATTGTCGGTTGTCAATTATCTCCAACCCGAGGATCGTGAAATAAAGAAGTCAAGATTATCGTCGAAGCACCAGAATGCCTCAACGTGTATATTCAGAGCCCCGAAAAGGCCAAGTGAAGCGTAATCGATGAGCGATACAATGTTGTAATACATTGACGACAAAGAGAAGAGACAGCGATGCCGATGCGAAAGATCGACGGCTTAATGCCACTCTGACATCGGTAAAACGCTCTTTTTTCTTTATTATTCATGTTTTTTTCTCGATTATCCGCCTTTTAAATGAGAGTATGTCACTAACGAGTGATCAAAGTGGCGAACCCCGCGAGACATATGCTGCACTTTGTAACACGAGGAAGTACCAGTCACTCAACTATATATACCTCAGCCGCATTCTCTCTTTTATACTACGCTATAATCATGAGATAGGAGTCGTTAAAAGTTCTGAGAAAACGACGCCGCGCTTCTCGCTCCAACGATCGTTACAAACTTGTAATTCAACTAAGTGCGAATATGTCGTTGCTTATACGAGGATATTACGCTGCGAGCGAGAGGGACGGGATATATACATAATGTTGGCTCTTGGTCGCGTCCTTGCTTGATTATTAGCGTTTTTAATGTCTCGGGCGCACAGGTTACTGGCTGTCGTAGCTTTTCATTAGCATCGAGAAAGCGACGAGAGGAATTGCTCGCGCTGAGTGGGAGAATATCGGAAGCTGCTTCGTAACGAAATGCCGCGAACCCTTGCATTACGGTAAAAAAAAAAAAAGAAAAAAAAAGTGTATGCACGCGTAATGTTAGCGTAGTGCGGCTGGCAAAGTTAGAGCAAAGCCGGCTAAAAGGATTCGGCAATAAACAACGGTAAGTCTTGAAATTAGGTACGTAGGGCGTCGCGCAATCTGCATAAAAATCCCCCACGGTGAATGGCCCGAAAGAAGCTGTTGCCCGGGGGATTGTTGTTCCGCGCGGGAACTCTGTCCGATGGATTAGCGATGTACCTACTAACCGCCGAAAGACGCAGGGTGGCCGAGGAGGCACAGCGGCAGAGGGGAAAAAAAGCCAAAGTTCTGGACCCTTTTTCACTTATACTCGGCGGCATACTGCCGCGGTGTCTTTTAATTTTAATATTCTACGATCGTAAATATCAATGCGACGACTTTTATCGACCTTTTTCTTTCGTGGTTTAGAGTCGGCAAGAACATTAAGGAAGGGTGACGGTCTTCTTAATGTACTCGCCGAAGAAAAAAATCTCAAAGATCTCGGAGGATCGTTCAAACATCGTTTTGCATCCGAGACGTCTTATTTTCTTAATAAAAATTCTGTTTTATATGGTCTTATGTACCGCAAGCGCAAGTGTGAGATCTTTCATTTGTATTGTCGTAAACTATTTTCGATGCGCCGCTGGCCAACAATACGCGCCGTACATCGTGACTCGCTCTCCGCTGCTCTTGTTTCTTGTAGATTTTTTTTCTCGTGTTATTTTTCATTGCCATACAAATCGTTCTTTATTCTGTTCGCTCTATACTATACTATACACTCTCTTCTTACCAGAAGCAAGAGGTCGAGGACAAAGTGGTCCAGGAGGACGCGCAAGAAGCTGCCTCAACCCCACGTAAGTGTATCTAATTACCCTGGCGTTTACGTCAACGTTTACGGTGATTTACGGCAAAATTGTGGCATCGACCTTCGCCCGGCGCATTACTACAACTACCATACAAACTATACAACTACCAGAGATACTGGCGAATCAGAGTCCCCGGTAATTCGTGAGAAAGACAGAGAGAAATAGATGCTATACCGCAAGGATGTATATAGTATAGAGCGAAGCTAAAAACTCTACAGGAGGTTTTGGTCATTCATCATGAAGCCGGCGTCCCGAAGAGCCCGAGGGCCAGTCGTAGGAATGAAAAGGGGAGGAATATAATCCATTGGACAGACTAATCGCGCTGACCGAGACTATATCCTCCACTATAACTTTTGCTCTACGTATTATCTCGAATAATTTTACCTCACATCGACATCACGGCTGACTGAACTGAACATACTTTATCGACTTTCGTATCTAATATAAACTTTGAATTTCATTATTCATTTTTTTTTTTTTTTTTTTTTTACGAAAAATTTTACGAAGTTAGCCTTACTTTTTTCGCACAACAATTCAAACGACAAAGACGCAACGAGGACGGTCACCGAGAGAAGTTCAATCCCGATCGAGGACTAACCAACACCTCTGTAATGGTCAGTGTCGGTGGAACACACATAACGCCTTAAAATTACAGAGTCCCCCGGGGTTCATCCATCACACGTGGGTAGGACCCATACCGCGGATAGGGAGAGTGAGGAACCCTGGCAACGCCCCGTCGTTTAAGTCGTTAGCAATTTCCTGCACGGGACTATTTTTTTCGGACCCAAATTCCATATGGTCCGATAATGCCCGATAATACCACCGACCGTCCGCGCCCTTTTGCGCCCTTTGTATAGGCGCGCAATTCGACGGAATCGATCGGTCGATCAACGAGAGTCTTTTATCACGATTGCCTTTTTTTCATTGTCGGATTCTCGTTCCCATTTATTCGTAATCGTTTTTGTGGACCTTTAACTTTACTATAAATGCTCGATGTCTACTTTCGATTGCGTCGAATTGAAACGATGATATGAGAATTTATGATACCGCAGTGTCCGATTTTATGGCAAATCTTGGGCGCATATTGATAAAGTTATGGCTCGGTAGGAAAACATTCAGAGAGTTTTAATGCATTGACGTTGTCACCAGGGTGCAGCAACGAACGGTTCACACTTTACTCGTAGCGGGTGCAACAGTTTTCTGCTGACGCGGCAAAGATAACTTAGAGAACTGCCGATAGTTCGAAAAAACTGTTTTTTTTTTCCGCTATCGCTGATAAAGTGTTTATATTTTAGAACAAATGTTTGTTATCGCGATCTTCGAATATTTGATCGATAGCGACACCTGGTAACACGTGTTTTCTAGATAAGTTTGGGCAAAAAACTGCCTCTACGCAAACGTACAGAGATTTAAATGAGAGATTTCCCGATTCAAATATAATTGCGAGCAAAAAGGTAGCAGGAACTTCGTCTGAAAATCATTTTTTGGAGCACAAAGGAGTCCCAAAAGTTTGGAGCGAATCTGACGAACCGGCGCCTCAGTGGCTAATCGAGGAAGCGCTTAATAGAGGACAAAAAGTATTTTAAAAAAACTGCTAATTACGAAAGTTTGCAAACCGTTCGGTTACTCAGCTCTCCGCTAATGTTTTCATTCAATTTGTAGTTCAGTCAAATCAATCGATCGCGTGAAATAGATGGTAATCGTGACGAGAAAGATGATGGTATTGCTACGAAACTCAGTCACGAAAATATTATTTTCGATCTCGAGAAACAACTGTGCGCTACCAAAGCCGAATTAGCAGAGGCATTGGGCGAACAATTAATGATAAAAAATAAATACAAAAAAGCGTTGAAAAATGCTAAAATCGCTGCGGACGAAGAGCGCGACGAGCTGCAACGAAAATTAGTTCAAATTTGTACCTCGGTACTCGATAAATTCGGTCTCAATGCTCTCCATAGTACTGGACTCAAGCGGAACTCGAGAAAACATCACAAGCCTTTGCAACATTTTGGAAAACTCACGCGAAAACTTCACCGAAAAGTAAAATAATAGCGGCGATGAAAATAATCTTGAGAAGCGAATTTCTTATCTCTTTTTTTTTTTTTTCGTTAACGTTGAATGATAATTTTTTTACCGACAGTTAAGAATCGCTACCTTAACATCAGCCAAACTGAAGCGAGAAGTGTTGACCGCGCGAAACGATTTGATTGAAAAAACCCGTCAATACGATTCCATAGTGAAATGTTTCGCAAATCTCAAAACAGAACAGAAAAATACTGAAAAGAGTCTCAGCGATTTGTTAAACGAAAATGTTACTTTGCGCGAGAGAATTGACGACGCGCGTGAATGGATGCAAACGAGGGTCGGTAAAGAACGCAATGAAAAAATTAATGCCGCGCAGTTTCGAGATATTCAACGTAGCAGAGAATTGTCGAATTTGAAGAAAAAGAGCGAAGAAGATTTTTCGACTATTGCGCAGTTGCGCAGCAAGTGCGTTTTCCCACACGAAAATTTTTTAATATTGTAAAAAAATCGTTTAAAAGATTGTTAACGTCGTTTATAGACTGCTTCGTTCAGAATCCGCAAATTCGAACAAAGGATTTTTGTTAAATAACTACAAAAGTCAGTTAGCAGAGTTATCAAAAGAGAAACAGAATTTATCGGCGAAAATCAAAGAACTGGAGAATGAAAATAGTTCGCTGCGTAATAGCAACGCGCAGCTTAAAGCTAATATAACGCTTATAAACAATGAGAAGGAAAAATTGGCTACGGAATCGGAAAAATCGGAAATCGACTTAAAGGAGCGGGTAAGCGTTTTATTACATCTTATAACAGAATGCTTGATGTAAATTTTATTCTAACTTATCGATATTTAATACTTGAGACAGTTTCATTGCATTCATTGTATAACTGTAATACAAAAAATAAAAAAAAAAAAACAAATAAATCTAAAAAATAAAAACCAACAGATGGAAACAAAATTAGCGACAAAATACGAGCGTTCGATGCTCCAAAGAATCAATATGATGAAAGAAAACTATGGTAAAGCAGTCGAAGCAATGGAGAGTAAATTAAAGGCCGCGGAACACTTGGCAATGCAATATTTCGAAGCTATCAAAGTAATTGAAATTTAATTTCAAGCTTTTAATCATTAATTACATTTCATTAAAAAAAAATCTATTACAGCTTTTTTTGAAAGAAATTCACGAGTATCGCCGAGAGCTCGACGCTGAGCGCGAATTAAGCTGCAGCGAAGCAAGCGAGCGGGAAGCTCACGAAACTGCGTGTACAATATTGAATATAACACCTGGCGAGTTAACGAGTTTTCTAAGAGGACGGCCACCAAACACAGTACGAAAGGGATTAATCATAGATATTCATTTATTCAATCGCTACAACAATATTTCGAAATCTTTTCAGATCAATTCTTGGCTGTCCGATATCCAAAAAATAACTGCAAAGAAAAGTTTCGCCGAAGATTTGGGAAACTTTTTGTTCGCTCGAGCAAAATCGGTAGCATGAAAAATTGATCGAAGAAGCGAGGATCGGTTCACTAATTCTATCGACGTCATCAAACTAATTCTATATCGGTTGTGAAAGTAATTAACTCAAAATCATCGAATCACAACAAGAATTGATCATTTTTCAGGCATTAGTTAAAAAATTACATTCTGTAGCTCTAGCCATGTCGACAGTGCCATCACCACCGGAAGTAATCATATTAAACAATTTCATATAAATTCTCCAGCGGAAAAATGAAAAAAAAATCTACAAATCAAAATCTAATCCCTATTTTCTGCAGTGCCAACGGATTCTCGATCTCGATCCATGCGGGCGTTGTTGCGAAATCTATTGTAGTCGTCCTGTTGCCCAAAAATTTTTCTTCCGGAAATCCTTTCGTTGTCCTTAACGGTCAATTCGGTGCCGATCTTCACAGGCCACAGAAGCTGCTCGTGTTCCCGAGGCTTCACGCGATCGGGCATTTTTCTGTCGTGTCCCAACTCCAGCATCGACTCTTCAGTCCTGGAGGCGTCCTTCATGCTCGCGTGATCCAAATCCTGTTCCCGACGACGAACGGCTTCTATTCTTTGCGCATAAGGCTCGTAATGACGCTCATTCCAGGGTCTCTTGGCGTACAGATCGTAATTCTCATAGTTTGATCCATGAGGATAAGAATAGTAACGATATCTCGTGGGTTCCACAGTCGCGGCGCGTCTTTTGTAATAACCATCCGGCGCCATTGCAGGATTCGTTGATCTCGTCAGGGTGTCGTAGGGTCGAGGATAACTTCGCAAATCAACAGGTTTGCGAACGACTTCCGGCAATGTTGCGTAATATATTATCCTCTTCTGTTTGGGCGCCGGTCTGCTTCTTCCGTAACGATCGAGATCAGCTTCGTGATAACGATCCTGAGGATAGGTGGGTTCGTTCAATCCCCTCACGAAGTAATCTCTCTCCGTTCTGTAGCGATCGGGATAGAACAATCCTCGCGAATACGGCGCATCAAGATCGCGATCTCGAAGGGTGTTGCGATACGACGGCATTCCTATATCGAATGTTCTATCAGCAGCCAATGGCAAGTCACGAGATTCTCGCGTTTTCGTGAAACTTCGCCGATTCGCAGTTACGAAATCGGCGTGCGGTGCTTGAAGACCGTGAGTAGATGATCTTGCAGATTGGTCCTTATCGTCGCCGGCTTTTTCCAACTTTGTTTGATGACGAAACTCCACGGAAAGTGGCTGACTCGGCCAGGAGTCTGGTGCATTTTGTCGCGCTTCCCGCAGATTTTTCGATGTAACGATTTTTTCCAGTTCCGTTTCGGCTTCGCGTCGTACTCGAGGCGTTTTGCTCGTGACTTCCGGTCCGTCCTCTTTTTCCATCGTTTCCAAGGCTTTGCTAGCGCCTTCTACTTCTTTTTCTACGCTTTCGGAATCCTTTTCGACAGTCTCGTACGCTCTTTCAACAGAAGGTTCGTCGATTTCCTCGACTTCGGAGCAATGTCCGTGATTCCTACCGGTTCTGCCGTGTCTGCGGAATTTTTGCCAGAGGCTCGGCAACGCCTCGACGTCCTCGACGTCTTTGGCCTTTCGGAAAAACCCCTCGACCATTGGATCGCGCAAGAGAACCTCAGAGATGTAAACATTGCTGCCATCGAGATCCTCGAGCTCTCGGCTCTCACGCAACGGCGTTGTCCATTCCAAAGTCGACACTTCCGGACCTTCCGTGTGTGAATCTGTCCGGCGTTCCATCTCGAAGGGCGAAGGGAGCGTTTCGGAAGGGGCGCGACGTCCGACACCACTTATGCTTCGCACCTCGAATGCTGAAGTTTCCATACGCGGCCAGGGAAGCAGCGGTAACGGACGATCGGTATTTTTTACCGGTGATACCTCCCATGCTTTGCCGATTCCTACGGCGTCCGTGCCGGTCAGCAGTACGATGACGAAGACGGTTGAGTAGACGAGAAACATTGTTATTTCAATCTATCGAGATCCAGTCTGCAACAGCATAATCGATAATTATTCAAATAAAAATTATTCATAGCAGGTGCGATCTTTTTTAAATTATGGGTATTTTTAGTTTTTCGTAAAAACTCACGTACAACATATTTTTATCTCTTATCGTCATATGCACTTAATCATTCGGTAATTAATTATAATTTTGGTAATAATAATCAATAATTAATTAATAATTCGATCAGATGTTTTTATCTGCATGAGATAAATACACGCGAATTCCAAAGGTCAATGTAAAACGTAATTAATGCGCAAACGATAACGATCGCATAGCATGAAAACCTTGTAAAACAGCTCCCCACAGCACGGTTTGCCGGACCTCGAAATTGCGAACTCCACACCATGAAGCGACACGTTCATCAGTGCGTAAATGTCACGACGATTTTGTCTGGTTTGTCGTTTTTTTTATGTATTCCGTGGAAACGAACAATGCCGAGAGCTCCGTCCGGTGCGGATAGTCCAGATCTGATTGTTCGTTAGCGTTACATGTGTACCTGTGCAATATTCTCGAACACACGAATACTTCGGCATGGCCCCGACCGTCACTGATTCTCCATAACAAATATAATTTCCCCGTGGCGTTTCCGCGGTATTATGCCGAGGACCGGCCAGCCTGAGATCCGGCCTACTGGACACCGAACGATTGTTCGGTCATTCGCTCGGACGATTGTGAACCCTTTACATCTCACCAATGTTTTTTTTCTGCTCTCGATTTAATCAAACCGGAATAGAAAATTATTTTTAGAGTCGACAAATAAAGTTTTATTTATTTTTGCGGTCAATTCGTCAATTTAATTAAAAAATTTAAGGGTTAATTTAAAAATTAACTCTTTTGCTCTCAGAAAATATTTTGAGCGATTTAAAACAAATGCTTATCGTTATTTCTCATTCAAATTTTTATTCTGCAGCATGATTGATTATTTATGTCCGACTTTTATAAATTATATCTGTCCCGACACTTTTTTTTAACACGAAATAACTCAACTTTTTTGTATATTCTAAGGATTAATCTATTTGTGATTTGAATTTCTGGCATTCAATTTTTGGCAAATATCGCGTCGCGTTGGGAACGTTTTTATCGAAATTATGACGCAATGGCAGTTTGGCTCTAAGTTTGTTTAGAAAAGTTGTTTATACCTAACAAGTAGGATTTTTTACTGTATTGGCAACGGTATTTAGTCCTGATAAGGATTGTTCCCTCCTCGGGAGTTGTAAAATCTATGCAAAACGGTAAGCAACGGTTCAACGATCGTTCGTACCCGCACTTTCCGTCGTAAAGTTAGTAAACGAGTTGAGGGTATTGTCGGGAACGTAAAATTCCGAGTTACGACGAGATGTCGTCGTTGGATAGCGGAACAAATCAGCTCCTGAGGATCTGGGCGACGTCCTCGCGCTGCAGCCGTTAGCTCCTTTAACCCGTCGACAGTTAACTTCTCGCTTGTACAGTTAGGTACTGGTTCAACGTACCACTTCCTACTCCAATTTGCAATTAACCGTCTAATTGCGAAGCGCGGTGTCGCACATTGAAGAACCGAGAAACGGTTATAATACACGCGACAATCAGCGTACGATGTCTTGAGCGGAATCGCACACCGGCCTTTTAATTAAAATTTTTTATCCCGATGATATCTAATTAGTTTAAACGAACCTGCCTCCGTTACATTGATAGCTGATTCGATAATTGGAGCTTCAAACGCGCATTCAATTAAGCCAACGAACATCGCATCGGCTATCGGTTATACATCTGCAAATCTCTAATAAAAAAAAATATCGCGAGTATTGATTTATAAATATCACTAATAAAATAATTTTCATAGATTATAATTTTTTTTCATCGGGTCCCAATTAATTTTATGTTAATTAAATTCTACGTATTCGGTTTTTACTATACATCACATTATCGTGAGGAAAAACTCGGAAAATAGGTTTGCAGAATGTTTTTCAGTATTATATCGACTATAAACTCTTTTAACTTTTTTTTTTCACTTTTTTGCTAATAACGCGGAATTATACGAAATTTGGTAGGAAAATTGTTTTCAGTGTCGTAGATCTGAGGTGTAAATAATTTTTTACTTTGGAAAAAGTACAAACGCGCTAAAGGATGTTTGGAGAAAATTTACCTTATATGTATCGCTGTAGTTCCGTGACCACCCCCGCAATGTTGTCCGAACGAAGTGACGATGATAACTGAAGCGGCGACCGTCGGTGCTCACGGTTGTATATAGTCACATCTACATACCGTCAGCTCATCTAGGAGCATTGAGCTCACCCCCTACTACCGAGAACTACTTACTACCGTTCCTAACGAAGCAATTTTTGTTCCTTCTTTCTTTAACTGTACAACTCGGTGTTGCTGAGAGAAAGATCGCCAGGTGCGTGTTCTCCATCCTCGGAAATGTTCGTGAAAAGTACTTATAACTTAAATCACAAATCGTAATCACAATTATCATTATACGCAGCGTCAACGTCCGCAAACCCGGTTATTATACGAACTAAGTGAGGCACACGGTACCGTTGCAACTATATCGTTCCTACAAGGTTGCAACATTACGATTACCATCAATGCAACATAAAACTTATACATTATATAATACGTTTATCTTATCGTACCCTCCGTTAATGAAAAAAAAATCGTACGTAATAATTCATTTATCATTATGAAGTAACGAGATAACCAGCAAAATTGCAAGTGTTTAATTGCGTGTACCCGCGGAGATTATGAATGAAAGGGACGAAACGATGATAGTTCTTGGAGCGCGAAAGATCGCTGTAAGCTATAAGCATACAATTGTTGGGAAACTGGCACGTCCTGCAAGATATTTCACAACGGGACTCTGTAAAAATGTTCTTTCATTCGTCTACCCAACGATTTATTGTTTTTGGGACAATAAGCATTGCGAAATTGCAGGATACGGCTTTTCAGCGTCGCGACACGAAAGCATCAGAGTTAAGTAAAAGAAAAAAAAACAATGCGCTGCCAAAACCGAATGATTCATTCGTCTTTTCTTAATAATCTCTATACAAACTATCAAACTAACATTCCCTTAAGCAACTCTCTGTGCACGAAAACTAAAAAAAAACTAATTGATCAAAAGCAATTCATCAAAGTTTGTGCGAAAAAACGATAAATAAATTTGTTTTGCATAAACGTCGTTGTCTCGCAACAGTACATTTCTTTTTGTATAATAGCGGCACTGGATCACGAGCGCGCTCTACCGTAGAATTGAGTAGTTAAATTAACGATTTATTCGGCGTTCCGCAGCGTTGCCCTCAAAGTGTGTTCGAAACATATTCTTTTTAGGTTAGTTCCTATTGTTTATCAAAAAAACGTTCACAGTGAATCCAAGTTTTCAGTTGAATTGAATATTCATTATCGAAGTAGTCAGTACGTAAATTGTATTATGATCTCGTGTGATTATCAACGTTCCCGTCGTTGAACGGGTTAATCAAAACGCTTAGCTAACGATTATTAATTTGCTCAATCGTCAACGATGGCAGACGAAGGGAAGAAAGTGTCATTCGGTTTTTCGAAGTCAATAAAAAAATCAGCGTTGAAAATCTTGCCGCAACCGGAAGAGAAGAAAGTCGATTATATCGAGTGTCTTGACGCAAAAGCAATAAAAGTCGTGGGGTAAGTGACGATTTTTGGCAAAAAAAAAAGAATAACATTTTTCAATGATGCAACCTTTTATTCGTAGAGTCGAAGAGAAGAAAGATGAGGTTCTCGTCATTCCTATGTTGGGATCGAAGACTTGGCATGACAGAATTCTCAACAAAACCGATGCCGATATCTTCGAACCAAAAACAAAGAAAGAAAATGGCGTCACTGAAAAAATTACGAATGGCAATCCCGGTGCGGATAGCAACGCAAGCGAACTGATGGATGTTTCAAAAATAAAAAAAGAAGTACCTGAAGAAAAGGAGAAAGTACCAAAAACTTTGGAGGAACAGGCAGCTAGCGAAATAATAGAGGACCTCAATGCTACAGAGATAAAAGTTGAAAATCCTAATCTCGCCGTTCCTATGGCAGAGAATGAATCTCTACATGGTACCCGACAGGTATATTTTTCGTGTTTAAAAATAATGCAAAAAAAATCATTTCAAATTTCAAGATTTCAAATGAAATATCTTTTGTTTCAGTCGACGTTGGAGGATTACGAACAAATTCCCGTTGACGTCTTTGGTTTAGCTATGCTACGGGGTATGGGATGGAAACCCGGCAAGGGACTCGGCAAAGACGAAAAGTATGCGATTTTTTTAAATCGATAAACTTTACGATTTTGTGATTGCCACTTGAGTGTTTGTTAAAATTATCTTGTGGAATAATGAAGATTTTTATCATCACTCTTTGTTGGGGTTTTGCGTACAAAAAACGTGAATTTTTTGTTTGGGTGTCAATCTTTACAATATCATGACCTTCAGTTAAATTTTAATTCAATTTAGCGTTTGAAAGAATAAAGATTATTTTATGGATCGTTTTTAGACTCTGCGCGGCAAGTTTACCGGAGCTAAGACCAAGACGCATGGGTCTCGGTGCCGACAAGGCGTTGAAGCAAAATATTCAAACGAAAACGAAGGAGGAAGAAGATTTGAAGCTGGAAAAGGGAACTTTCGTAAAGATAATAACGGGAAAGAACGCGAACAATTACGGTCAGATAGAGGGTTTCGACGATGGCGCGGGAAGGCTGATAGTGAAAATGGCGCTCAGCGGGGATACATTATCTCTGGACGAGTGCGTCGTTCAACCGGTGACAAAAGCCGATTACGCGAAAAACTCTAAAGTCCTAAGTGCGTATAAAAACCTCGTAACGTTAGACTCGCATGGATCGACCTTTGTTTCATCCGCACGAAAGTTTTAGCCTTTAATATTCAATTGAATTGATTTTCAGACGCTACAAAATTCGAAGAGTACAAAAACAAGAAGTCCGACAACGGTGTCGTGGTGACATCGAGCGACGAGACGTCCGACGAACGAGAATCGAAGAATCGTCGCGTCGAGAGAAACGACAAAAACTCGAGCGGCAAGAAAAAATCGAAGAAACGTTCGAAATACTCGTCCGACGAGAGCAACGAATCGGGTCGTGAATCGCGGAAACGCAAAGACGACTCAAGCGATAGCGAATACGAGTACAAACACAAAAGATCAAAGAAAACGAAAAAGAGTCACAAGCGCGACAGCAGCGCGGAGCGGTCGAGCAAAAAAAGCAAAAAGCGAGACAAGGATCGCGAACGCACGAGAGATCGAAGATCCGAATACTCGGAATCTCTGGATCGACGAAAACACAAAAAGCACAAAAAATCGCGATCGCGATCCCCTCGGAGACGATGAACTTGTAAATTTCGAGCCTTCGATTGACCTTCCTAGGAAATGTAAAATTAATTTCGTCCGTTCTATTTTTTTCTTTTTAATAAATCTTATTTTTATGCATAACAACTCTCATGGATATTTATTACGATCGTTCCAAACTTAAAACATAATGTTATTTTAATATTCGTAAAGTTAAAAAAAAATATTTAGTAACACCATTGGCTGATGGATTGTCGTACGAACCAATCGCATCGCGAATTAATAATTACAGTACGAAACTTAACATTATCGAGAAACTCGGCGTCTTATAGTCGTCGAATTACATAAAACGTATCTACGCTGTGATTACTCCTGCTACGTCACATCGCTGATAACAGCGTTCATAACCTTAATATCATGTTCAGTAGGAATCTCGTTGGACAAGCGTACAGAAATATGTCGAGTGAGTATTTGTCAAGAATTGAGACCTCTGAAAGGTCGCGAAAGTTTCGCTAAAAACTTTTCAATGATTTTATTGTATCGGCATACATTTGTTTACAGCATTTCGGCTCGCATTGGCACAACTCGCTGTTAGCGACAACAAATCAGCGAATGTGGAACGCGCGATTTCTTACATCGAAAAGGCAAAACAACAGCGGGCTGATGTTGTAGTTTTACCGGAATGCTTCAACTCGCCGTATGGAACGCGTTAGTAGAATCTTTTTAATTATAAACGGTCCTCCAATAGCATTATTTTATTTCTCCTTTTGTTTTGAACGAACTTATAGTTGTACCAGTAATTGACCGCGTCGATTCGAAGTTTGAATTAGACAAGCAGATCGATCTTATCTCCTGTTTATTACTCTTCAGAAGCAAATCATCTCTAAAGTCTTATGAGAGAGAAAAAAGTAATTTTGTAATAACGAATTTCGCGTATTGAAATTCTTTAACATTGGTATAGAGGTTTAATAATATTTACTCAATGTTATCTCGCGGGATCCAATGTTCGAACTCATAGGATAAATGTTTGTTTCCAATGATATCGACTTATAGTAAATATAATTTTCGTCTAAATTTCCGTCGCAGTTGAAACACTCGCAAATCGAATAAAACTCCGGGGATCCTTTAGGGACCCATTAATATTTTGTAGAATATAATCTTTTATCGGTATCCAAGTTTCAGTCGCTTTATAATATGTCTTCAATCGAAACAGAACACTTCAACAAATACGCCGAGTCTATTCCCACCGGCGAGACGAGTACAGCGTTATCCGCAGCAGCGAAAAAATTCTCGATGTATATCGTGGGTGGTACGATACCCGAACGAGATAACGGATCGCTCTACAACACAGCAACGGTGTGGGATCCTCAGGGAAATCTCATAGCGAAACACAGAAAAGTACGAAAAACTCGGGCGCAAGAGAAATTATCACCTCGGGGGACAACTGTTTAAAAAACAAAACGGCAAAAGGTTTATTGTACTCTTATCAATCTTTTCTCATTTTGTCGGATAGATGCATCTGTTTGATATCGATATTAAAGGAAAAATGACGTTTTTCGAGAGTGAAACGCTGTCGCCCGGCGATTCGTTGACGACCTTTGAAGTTAAGGGATTCAAAATCGGCATCGGTATTTGTTACGATATTCGCTTCGAAGAGATGGCGCGACTTTACAGAAATATGGGTTCGTTTCGATATGTTCATCACACGCAAACAAAAAAAACCAAAATTAACATTTTTTTTTGCTATCCACAGCACGTGACTTTGTCGATCCCTATTGATATTTTCATTATTATTTCATTAGGTTGCCACGTACTGATTTATCCGGCTGCATTCAACATGACCACCGGTCCTCTTCACTGGTCGCTTCTTCAACGTTCCCGAGCGAACGACAATCAATGTTATGTCGCGTGTATCGCACCGGCGCGGAATACCGATTCCGGTTATGTCGCTTGGGCTCATACACAGCTGACCAGTCCCTGGGCTGAGGTTCTTCACGATCTCGACATCGCTGAAGACATTGTTGTCGCCGACATAGGTAACATTTACCGCTTCGATGTTTACAAAAAAAAAAAAACTCACCATCTCCTGAAATTTGCAGATATGTCGGTGATCGACGAAGTCAGAAGTCAAATCCCCGTCTTTAAACAACGACGCACCGATTTGTACGATACGATTTTGAAGAAAAAATAATTTTTCTAGTCTATCAACATCAACGACTTCACAGCTGCTGAGCGAAATTTCCATTGCTGATTTTTTAAATTTTCAGTACAATTTTTCATTCCAGCAGCTAATAACGGCGATGAATGTTTATTTTGTCTGTATAAACGTTTCACAAATTTATTTGCAACGTTAATGGAAGTATCTATACTGCGGGATGAGGTTTAATCAACAAACACACACAGCGCCTGTAGCGATAATCAATTAATTCTTTTTGTATTTACAATTGGAACTGTTGTCGGGAGGGGGCGATACATTATCGTACGTGTAAACGTTACCTTTAAAATTGTAAGCTTAGAGAAATTGGTCGATTAACTTCTGACAATATTATTATAATATATCGATACTTTAGCTGAAGCGAATGGGCGGTCCGTTTTGCGAAAATTTTGTTGTCTTCAGTTCTCGCCGCGAAGCGATGAATACGCTCTTTCGTGATGCATTTTTCTTTTATGTACGCTGTTTTTTCTCGAAAATACCTAACGGCACGAGTTAAAGTACATCAGCTGCTTCTTTCTCCTCATTTTCTTTGGATATTTCATAAGAAACTTTCGAGATCCATTAGGCCTGTACGCGATTTCTATCGATTTAACCAATTGCGTACAAGAACATTCGCGGTTCGATATTCGCGCGACCAATGTACGAAAAGCCAATATGCTGCATAAAGTCTCATGCAACGAATCCAATTTACGCGCTTATTTGTACATCGCAAACTCTTCAATTCCAAATCAGGCGGAATGTTTTTCTTTTTTTTTCCTTTTTGGTGATTCTTCTTTAACTGTACTTTACTCAAACGCCACGCGGACCAATTTGTTTACGCTATATAAATTACATAGGTGTAAATCGTGAAGCTTTTCGATTCTGCATTGTATTGTATCCGATCCTGGAATCCTTCGTAATCTTACGCCTGTCGTACATACACAACAGGTACCGATTCATCTACTGCTGTTTTTTTTTTTATTTTTGCATTACTGATTACTATTTCTCAATTTGCTCGACGCGATCGATCGATCGTTAAAAGAAAGAAAGTTAATTTTTTTTGCTCTTATTTTTTTTTGTCTTCGTAAGCGGATAATTTAATATTTAAGCGGTTTCAAGACGTCTTAAGGAGCCTAATATAAGAGAGAAAAATTTTCATACTTTCGGAGTTCTAAAAATATTCCGGTGACGAGAGAAAAAATATAGTGCACCAGGTAGAAAAAAAGATGTTTGTTCGTACGTATTACCTTAAAAAAACTGATCAAACTCATTGCTAAACTTTTTTCATTAAACGTTCCCCATCCTTTTTTTCGTACACTAAGTTACGTATTTTTTCTCAAATTATAAACTTTTTTCATCTCGATAATTCAAGCAAATATATTTAGAATAAAAAATACGCACGAAAGGAATAAAAGGTAATTGGACAAAGTTATTTTCATTTTCGTCCTTTTCGACGCACATCCCGATTACAATAGTCGCGTTTTGCAAACGCCACATCGTCGAAGTCGATTACAATTGGGGGTCCCGCATAACACGCTTTCAGCTTTAACGTTTAATATTTTACTCAACCACTCGATCTTATTTATTCTCGCTATTGTTCGTTATTTTTTAATTAATTTTTCATCTGTATATCGTGGTCACCACAGTACATCGACAAATTTGTTTTCTCTCTTAATTCTACTTTAATGATCGTTAAGTGGTAAACACTTATGTAAGTAACTTTTTTTTTTCTTAATTTTTTTCATGATCAACGGCACAAAATATGACTGACTCTCTTATTTTCACTCTCTTATTATTATTGCGACATTATCAATCGTATCTTTTCCGTTAAATGTTTCGCGCGTGTCGCGCGCGTGATGTGAGCAGATTTTTCGTATTATGTTATCACCTTAATGGATGGATTCCCTCCTTTGATTACCGTCGTGTTTCATTGATATTATTCTTTTTTTTTTGTTCGTTTTACTACGATCGTCCCACGACCACTTCTTTTTTCGTACCTTAGCCACGTACGTTATATGTCTCGTTATTATCGTGGTTCGATTTTCCTGTATTTCCAATGTATATTCGTTACGTGGCAAAAAAAAAATCGCCTGTCGACAGCGTGTCTTCAATTTGACAATAATAATCGCAAGGATAATCGGCTGATTAATTTAGAATATACGCGAGATTCGGAACATTTCAGATCGATAGTATTAATAACAATTTTTTTTATCAATTCAAATAAACGTTTATCTTTTTTTATTTTTCTGAAAAAACTCGACTTGGATTTCAAACACCATGCTTATTGTACTTCAATAATTGAAAACACCGTGTACAGCGTAATAGGATCAAAAGATTTTTTTTTTGTTTTTTTTTTTTCATCTTCATGTCCCTCGAAGCTCTTAGAAATAGAGTTGTTAACAGTATTTGTTTTTTCTATTTTAAAACCTATAGATCAGCGGTCTAACTGGATACACATTTAGGCATTATTGTTATCGATCTATTAAGCTCGTTCGAAGCTACCGAATAAATATATTTGAAATCGGAAGAACAATCAAAGAATAAAATGTCTACTAGGATGGGGGACGAGATATTTCTATCACGCGTCGTCTTTGATATATTTCCATTCTTTTTAAATTTACTTCATAACTCGTCGCAGCGTTTGTAAAAATTTTGAAAAAACGAACGCCTCGAATTTTTTCGTTTTTCAACGTCCTCGTAATCGAAGGCACAAGTAAATCTTTCAATCGGTGTGAATATAATTGTTATAAGAAATGGCGAATATTGACGAAATAATTTCGAGCGATTCTAACGCCCGATAAAGACGCGTTGACCTTTGATTTTTTGAACAAACAATTCTCTCGATTCTGGGCGTATCGCGATCGCTAATTACCGATCCACTTTTCAACGTACGATCGAACCAATAATACGGTACATACGGTATCGATATTGTAATCGGTCGTTTAGAAGCCCAGAGAATTTCTCTCCGTTCTATACCCCTCTCTGTCGTCGAGTGTAGTGTGTGTATTAACACAAAACAATGGACACTCGAGGGGTACGAGTAATCACGAATCGCTCGTTGAAGAGTGGAGAAACTGGGGCGCTACGAGAAGGGCGATGACGATCGTGACGAGCCGGAGGGCTCCTTGATCCCGGATTCTCGATTACCCACTGTAGAATCAAATGCGTCGATTGTCGTCGTTCTGTCACTCGTCAATTTCAAAGAATAAAATATTTATCTGAAATAATACTTAAAAATGGAGAAAAAAAAAACAAGAAATAATTCATCGGAAATTTAATCAAATTTTTTAGCTGCATTTTCAATAATTCATTAAATCGCAGGGCAAAAAGTTCGATATGACTAAATAATTTTTTTTAAGCAATAAGAAGTTGAATTTAATTTTCCTTTCGTTTTTTTCGTTTCATCAACGAACGGAAAATTGTCACACGCCTCGGTTCCTCTTTTTATCTGCAGTTCGTCGATATGTATTTTTTTTTTCTCGATGAATACGCGGATTTATTTGATCACAAAATTGCTCGTTTCCGATGGCGATATCGGTGTTGAGAAGAATAACTAAGGTGTTCCGAGGATGGCGAGTACCATTACGCTGAGAAAGCACATGGTCGCTGCACCGTGATGCTCCCAGAGACTCGACGAACCCGCTGCTATTATCATATCCGGTGCACTCCAGTCGACTGCGACGGTTTCGTTGAGGCACTCGAATTCGCAGCAACGTTCGCCCACCCGAAATCTCTTGCATTTCTGTTATCAGAAAAAGATCTTTGAACATTCAATTCCCGTACCCTTAAAGAAACGTCAATGACTTACGAAAATTGAACAGCGTAAATCAAATTCGAAGTTTAAGAAAAACCGTAGAAAATTATCCACAAAATTGTGTTAAATTTCGATAAGTTTTCGAGTTTTTTTTTTCTATCACTTCGATCCTCCAGATATCTATAAATTATCATTCTTCGGTAATTATCACAAACTTAAAATTTTCTATTTCGATCTTTATACTTTTTTTCCACTGATCTTTAAATATAGATTTCGTTCCGGGAATCGCGTATTGTGAAATAAAAGTTTATCGTATTTTTACACAAACCGTGTAATTTCTTTCTTTTACACGGCAAAATGTCTGAAAAAAGATAGTCACGTGTATATTTTCTCACGTCAATGCTAAATTTCCGGTAAATTAGCTTCAACTTTGCCGTTTATGGCGTTGGTAGGTATAAGCATAATAATTAAATAACGCGAAAAAGTACGCGCATGTCGCGCGGTACAGACGGCGTGGTGGATCGCGGTAACGAAGGGCGTGCGTATTCTTTGGCAAACTAGTCGTTTGTTTATTCACGTGACCCAATTATTACCTGTCCATTGGAAGTGTATGAAGGAATTTGCGGCACTTTTCCTTATTCCGAACTTTGCCATCCTTCCGATGAACTTGAATATGCGAAGACGGGTAATAAAGTCGCAATGATAAAACACGATGGATATATATACGAAATTAACGCAAAATTGTATTTACAAATTTACGACTCCCCGCTATTATATACATATCCACAGGTAGCTATAGACTTTAACCTCTGCAGAGACTTCACGCTGCTCCATTTACGAACCGAAACGCTGCGCTCGTAAAACTTGGCCTTGAAATTTCGAGCTATAGACAGAGACATTACGACAAAAGCAAAAAAGAAATGAAAACTGCGAGCCAAAGTCAGTGAAGTTCCGTGAATTCGGAGTGAATCATTTGATGCCACAAAACGGGATTCTCGCGTTTGAAAGTCAAATACGTGAAGTTAAAAAATCGGTTCGTATCGATATATGTATGCGAGTCTCATATACAAGAGTTCGCGGAATTAGGAAGATTTTACTTCGAAACGTGTCGAGAAATAAAATATTGTGAGTACTCGTGTCCGACACGTTCCGAAGGTAATCTACTTAACGAATTACGTGCAAAGTGGATGTCCCGGACTCCGTTGTCCACCGACCACATGCAATCGATATATAAACAATATTTCCATTATATACTCTTACTTCACAAGTGTATTACACATATTTATCGTTCCAATCAATATCGACACCTTCGACGATGAATTTTTTAAATTTTTTAACTATACTTGTTATACCCGCAATACACAAGACTTCCGTAAAACAGGTAAACTTTCATCAAATCATCGATTTTGCGGTTCGTTTTTTACTCAAAAATCATTTTCTCTACATTATCGAATGAACTCCAAAAATGTTCAAAATTCGATTTTTCTCTCGAATGAAGAATTTTGTACAATTAAGACGCATCGTTTATCATGATAATGTAAATTATCAGAGAGGCATTTCACTGGATCGACGACACTAAACTTCCATAGACTTCGACTCGTGTCACTACCAACCCTCATCCCCCGGCGAAAAGCCCTTCAATCGGGAATGTGTCGTAACTTTGATGAGATGGGATCGATGAAAATTAGGTACGTCACGCGAGCCTTCGGTACATATAGTTTATATGGAGTTACACATTAAAAGCGCAGTCTGACACCACGGCGAGTATATGTATGTAACGGTACATAGCCGCGATGTCTGTTTCCCACAGGCAGTAATAACGCCGTGATATACTAAATGCCGCAGCAAATTGAGTTATGATTAATGGACATAAGTCGATGCAGAATTATCGATTAATGTAAGATGAGTAAGTGGACCATTCCGCGTATCTTCTCGGATGTCGATAGCGTTCAATTTCTTGGCTCGTAGCCTGGACCCTCTCTTCTCCCGATCACGAAAAAAAAATACGAAGATGAATAAGAGAAGAAGATATAAATCCACTGCATGTTATTTTTTGACGTTTAACCGATGATTCCGACGAATAAATGGATATATATATATTCCCTGCGGAATGGGCTCAATCCCAAGAGTATTCTCTATACCATACTTTCATACGTGCCGAGATTCCCCGTTGTACCAAACGACCCGGTAACAACGATGGATACTCCACGAAAATCACCTATATCAGGGCACTCGAGCGAATTGTCGAGAAAGTTCACGAATCACGGTGATTAAGCCAGTAATTCGGCGAGATACACACAACTACCCGAGGGTATAGGGATATATACTCCCTTTGAAAACGTTCCAAAAATTTCCCTCTCGGCTAATGGTTTCGCGCGATAATTAGCGGCTATAAATAACCTCGATAATCGATTTTTCGTATTGTTCATAAATTTCGCATAATTCACTGATAAAACGCGTCTACGGGGGATAATCCGGAGGGAAAGAAATTTTTACATTGGCTTTGTGTATCGTCAACGTAAACCTCTTGAATGAGATTGCACACGAGATTGCTATAAGGATCGCATGCGAACGCGACGTGCATATGTCCCACATAGCGAAATCGTCTATTGGCTTCTTACCGTTTTATCGTATGCATTTGTGTTTCAAACTTGCATACAAGTTCAGAAGAAAATGAAACGTGACGTTGTTTCCCAAGCGGCGACAAAGCCGTGCATAACGATCGAAATATTTTACCCCGTTTTTTTTTTACCTTTCCCGCGAGTTGAAAGGAGGACGAGGAGAAAAAAAAGCTGCGTGCGTGCAACTTCGTCCGATCGATCGGCTTTGAGTACTGAAACTTGTGTCATATTGCCAGATGGCATGTACAGGCAAACTTAACGTCGCGTAGAACTTGCGACCTCGTTATGGTGTTTGTTTGAGGTGAAAATTTCATTCGAGGCGAAAATCTCGTTACGCGGATTGGCAAGAGAAACGCCGTCGACGAAGATTCGACGAAGAGCTCTAATGCTCGAGGGGAGTGAAAACCAAAGAGTCACATTCAGAGAGAAATAATTGTATAAGTCGTGGAAAGCCATCATTACGGTCGTTGGTAACTGCTTTTCCTCGGAGGACAGACAAATCGCGTTAGTTAGGACTTCTCCGACTGCTTGCTGCGAGAAATCGCTGTATGCGATTGTATAAGTAAATTAGACATTTCGTCCGACGGAAACATCGCGCAATCTTCGAATTTTTGTTTAATATGAGATAAAGGCACGAGAGAGATAAAGTGTGTGTGGTACCAAGTGGAAAGTACCAAGTTTGCCGTGTCAACCTTGACGCAACGGCAGAGGGCCTTCTCCTTCAAGACGAAGAACTTTGTCCCACAGGTGTCTGCGGAAATACTCCGAGACAAATCGTCGCATAGCGGCAAAATTTATTCGCGCATATAAAAATAATTTCTTCGCGCATCTCGAATATATACACGGAAATTCGAACATATTTTCATCTCCTTGAAACGATTTTCTTCCGAATAACGAAAAATGAGGAAAAAAAAAATGTATAATCTCATTTTTATTTCCGATGATTGAACTGTGGGTCAATTTAATAACGGTAACTTAGAATTACGAGTTTTATAACGACGTAATTTGAAATCGAATTAGCGACCTACGGTTCGGTTCGGATATTTTTTTTTTGTTCAATACCCGAAATTTGTTCTCGAGTAATTGAAATAGTCGGAAAATATAGCTTTTAGTAATGGCGCAGTGAACTATAAATCGTTTTAGTATTTCGAGATATTTGTTACTCACATAGGGCGGTGAGCAATAGATAGCTTGGCACCACATGGGCTCCGAGTGATAGCAAACGCAGAGACTGCACACGGAGGGTCCTGGCACGTACAAAAGTCCGTGCGTCACCGTACCACCCTGGAAGTCCGTGCAGTTTTCCTCCAGAGCATCTGAATCATTGCCAAAAAAAAAAAATCGAAATTGCTACATGGCGTACGATCGAAAAAAAAAGCAAATATGATTTATCGCTTCAATTTTATTTTATAAAGGACTCACCGGTTATCGAAAATAGAAAAATTAGGACAAGGAGTTGTAGAGTCCCTGAATAAGTACGGGAGTTGCTCATCCCGAAGATATTGTTCATCATGACGTAGCGATCGAAGGATAGAATCCGAAGACTCGAGGCCCGCTCGCCGCTCGCTAGTACTTCAGAGATCTCCTCGCGCGTACTGGCGGCAGGAACATGTTTCCTGACCAAGGATTAATCAGGACACGTTCGTCATCGTCGAATCAATTGAATTTCGCGTGGGCTGTGCTCCGATACTCAATCTCGTGTTACATGCCAACTTGATTGCAAATACCTTATCTCAACTGTTTGCGTATATCGGTATTCGCAACTATATGATTTTCAATCGCGCAATATCGAATCGATGACTGCTAATTCTTCGATCGTCGATCGGTCAGATTGACGATCGATGATTTACGCAATGATCGAACATTTTTAATAAGCGATTTAGTGAAAAAAAAAATAATAATAAATGAGGATTTTTTTTTTATATTGGAGAGGCGCACGATACACGCACGAAGGATCGCGTGGAAAAAAATCTGATGAGCATATTTTTTATTGCATTGAAGCACAAAAGTCCTTGGATTTTTAGTCACGCGACTTGCGACTCCAACTTTTAACTGTTTGTTTATGAGTCTATAAATATATAAACAGTATCTATAGCACAGTATTCGTATATTTCGCGCCCTATGGTTATTCCACTGGCTACGATATTGGACATTGAATCGTCAACTCGCGTACGCAATTTGAAAAAAGTGCATTCTATTTTTAGGGACTTCGCGATTGTCAAATTACAAAAAAATACATTTTTATTTTACTCGACCTAAACTTTGAGAATTTGTCAATTGAAATATTTCATAACGAATTGAATCGACAATCATTGGAAACATTCAGAAACATTCGGTAAAAAATTATTTACAAGTTTTTATTTTTATTAATAAATATGTTTTGTTGTCGACTAACTATTTCCAACTATTTCACCGATTTATCTAATTACCTTTTTTTATCTATTGGATTTTCTATTCAACTCTTTGAAAAGTATACTTCGATAAAAAAAAATTGATTGCTCGGAATATTTTGAAACCCAAACGAAGTCTTCAAGTCCCCAGTGTGCCGACGGAAGGTCTGAAAAATACGTGTTCTGGCGGAGGATTAATTTTTTCATTCAAATTTATTTTTAAAAAAGAAAAATGAATATCGTGGAAGTTTTTATTAAATAAAGTAAGTAATAGAACGTTCCTGATCATTTTAAACTTACGGAAATAAGATTCGCTGTACGATCCGCCGTTCTCGATCACAACCGATCGATTCGATAGATCTGAGACTAACTATCTCTACGCTTTTTTTTAAATGGTCTATTGCTTCTCGTGTTATGATCGCTTTTCCCAGTATGAATAGTTCGATTATGATTCGGGGTTATCGCAGATGCTGAAGGGGCTTATTACAGAATTCCGTGCATAGATAACATATAGACATATAGATGACGTATAGTCGATTCGATAAATCTGAGACTAACTATCTCTACGCTTTTTTTTAAATGGTCTATTGCTTTTCCTGTTATGATCGCTTTTCCCAGTATGAATAGTTCGATTATGATTCGGGGTTATCGCAGATGCTGAAGGGGCTTATTACAGAATTCCGTGCATAGATGACATATAGTCAATCGAAATTTCTGTGGTCTATTGGATTTCGTGCATAGATTGGATCGTAGAGGATAAGCTTTCATCTCGACTCTATTTTCGATCCAAAGGGTGTCCGCCGCAACGGTAGCAACGTTCAAAACCTTTGATACTTTTCGCTGAGGAATAATAAGCTGTGATCCAATCGCTTTTGTCCGTCAAACGAATGACACAGCCGTTATTAATATGATTTTATGCTGACCTTTACGACCGCGCGATCTCGAGCGAAAGGATTATCGCGTCGAAATACCGGGTGTGACAACGTTGCGCCGTTGTGCAGTACGTCTAACGCTGTACTACCTAATGCGGTCGGTACGCTGCTTATGCTTCTGGTTATTACCCCGAACGTCGACGGCGTAACTCTACGCGGAATTACGATGGTTATTGCGCGAACAGCCCATGGGAATTTCCCGGCGACCTTATACGATAGCTCTATCCCGAGGTCAACCGATTTTCTCATTACGTTCCGTATCTCAAAGTCGCTCACACGATTAATTAGAAAGCTCGGTCATTCCATGCCGAAATCCCTTCTGAAGAGCCATTGGCTGACACGAACCAAAAAACGAAAAAAAAAAAAAAAACGTTTTCAGTCCTTTAATCACCTACGTGTATAACACAGGCGACTAAGCCTTCGACACTGAAAGGTGTCGTGTCTCGTTAAAATTAATTTCGCAAATTACAAGTTGAACGCGTAGCGTGAAAAGCGAGGAGTGAAAAGAGAGGAAAGCGAGAGAGAAAGAAGTCCGCGCGATAAACACTCGTAGGGGCGTCATTTTGTATATAATTTGGTACACCCTCTCGGAAACGAAGGCTGAATTGATAAAGCAACGCTATTTTTAGTTCATAATCTCAAACGCGCGTACAGTTCAATTTAAAGTTTATGCAAAATAAAAAGTTCCGTCACCCCCTGAAACTTTTGTTTCGCGATTAATTCATAATTATTCATCGCTCACCATATTACGCTATAGGTAAATTCTATATGCTACCGTTCGGTTATATAGGTCTGTGGCGCATAGGCTAAATGGGACACGAAATGAAAATTTAATTTCGGCGAGAAAATCTCTTTAAAGATTTTTTTTTCGTTAACGAACGCAAATTGAAATTGAAATGTTTATTTTTTTAATTTAATTTGTGAACAAAGGGTTTTAAAATATTTAACTGGAATATTGTAAAATTTGCCGTTCTATTTGCTTAACCCTTTTTAGTTCAGTTCTGTTCGTGTCGAACAATTTTTTTTTATTTTTTTGTCCTTCGTGTCTATTTTATGTCCGGTGGGTTTATCATTTGCTTGCATATTCGAAACAGAAAAAGTAGGCGTATCGATGCACAACGCCGCATAATGCACCAACGGCACGGAAAAAACGTGGTGACCCAGTGACACGCGGTGGTGAACGGTACGTACCGTGTAACGCCGCATCGACAATCCGCAAGACGCGATAACGAAAATCCCCCCGGTGTCCTTTTGACGACTCACTTTGATCCACGTAACAAGACCCGGAATATTAAACGAATACACCAGAGAGAGCCTACGAGATTTTTCTTACCCGCTGCAGCATACCGCTTTGCGAAATAAAACAATTTCGAGGACCTGAGGACTTCCGCAGTGAATTAAATTAAAATTCTCTAGTAAACCCTCTGAGATTTTTATACAAAAACCTAACAGAGCTTTAAAAATATAAGCGATTTTCATTAATTACTCATTTGTTTACTTAAATACCTAATTATTCGACAGTATTTGTTTATGTGTTTCGCTTTTGGCGCACAGTATAGCTAAACGTATTTAATAAAAACGGATGAAACAATAACAATGCACGCAGAAAAAAAAGGAATAATGATAATTTTCGACATTAGTAAATTCGATACAAGACAAAAAAAAATAGTATTTTCAGTCAAATAGATACCTTTGAATAGCATCTCGGAAAAGTCAACGACGTCCCTCGAATCTTCCACCATTCAACTGTATTTCATTAAACGGCGTGCGAACAACAATGGGGGGTTTGACTAAAACTTTATTTTTTTTTACGATTACTAAATAAGTATTGTTTTTTTTATGCCGATTTGTAGCAAAAAAAAGTACGACCCGCGTTCAAATGACTCTTGAAACTGCCTGATGATCCGGGCAAAGCCGCTCGGGTATGTTACTGAAATAATTAACTCAAGAATTATAATGATGCTTTCGGTTATTGCCGAGTATCGTTACCGACTCATTCGAGTGAAACACGAGATGTTTTCGTTTTTTTTTTTTTCACGACTGAATGGTCTCTCCCGGCTCTCGAGGCGGTTGCTAGAAAATCTTGTACGCGGCTAGGAGGAGAAACTCCGCGCGCGCGGTTGACGTTCCGAGCCGGGCAACCAACCGACTGACTACTCTTGTCGCAGTGAGAGCGGCACGGGCCACGTTCGTGGGTCGATCGAACACGTTCTCCACCTCACCTCGCCTCCACCTCTCTTCTCTAAAACCACCAACGCCGACGCTACCCACCCACACTAACGCTATTCCCGACCATCCACCGTACACACTCGCAAACTACCCCAAGCGAGAGCGCTAACTCGAAATAATAAGCGCAACGAGAGTACGCTGACGTTGCTGATACATCTCAACTATCCCTCGGGTTGCACGTTTTTTTTTTAGATGATTGATTGAATTTTATGACGATTTTTCTCTTTCATTATAGACTGCGATGACGATTTTTTTTTTCTTACCTTTACCGCAACGGGAAATCCGCAGAGTGGGGAGTTTGCGGTATCTACGAAAGGGTCGTATAAATCTTAACAAATTCTCTAATAATTTGCAATTATATATATTTTTTTTATTTTTATTCGGCAACATTTTTTAACAGTTTTGAATTGTAAAAAAAGCTCCGAAAATGAGACTAAGAATTGGGAGAATAATTATGTTGTATAAAACTTCGTGTACTAAGGACGTAACTCGTTAACTGGATAAATTGTCATGATGGATAACGTTATACGAGACAATTCTCTGTCGGCTCAAAAACGTGGAAAAATTGAGCCGAAGCGACGTCCAGAAAATCGAAGACGAATCGAGTGTCTCCGTGGGTGTGAAATATCAGCTCGAAGATAGAATTTTACCGAACACTATAAATCTTTATCTTGTTGCCAATTAAAATTGTATCCCACGCGAATATTGCGATATGAAAAACGAATCTACTCAATATTTAACAAACCGATACGAATATTGTAAACAAAGTTTTTAATTTGCATTTATCAAATAGAAGAACAATAGCGTTACGGCGGTTTATTCGAGCGGAACTCAGTGGGTACGAACATCGTAACGAATCATCGTTCTCCGAATGGTTGTTTATAGCAACAGCCTAGCAACCGGTCGTTACATTGTTTTTTCATATTCATACTCGATACGATCGCACAAGAGAACGTGATAAAAAATGGTATAATCCATAGGAAAAGTTATTATTCATCATAATGAGTACCGGATTATCGCGCCAAGCAATGGCAAATCGCATGAACTATACGATACGCGAAAAGGTAACGAATTCGAGACTTTGACACTTGACACGAAAAAATATTCATTTTGAAGCTATGTTCGTGAAGAATTTATGAATTATTAATAAGGTTGAAAAGCGGTCTCAAGAGCAACGACGAAGCTTGATGTATCTCGTTGCTGAATTTTTGCGCCAGCAGGGGTGAGCCAAAGAATAATTATATACCCGTCTCTGAAGTCAAAAGAATTGTAAATTCTCATGGTGATTTTTTCCATGAGCGCATAAAAGCACGAAAAAAAATAATTTGCATTTGGGTAGTGAGCAAAGAAATACCTATCGTAAATTTTCGACTGCGTGCTGAAAAAATTGCGATAGTTTAATTCTGACAAAAAAAAAATGTGGTACTTTAATAAATGAAATTTGATCATTTAGACTATTCAAGACGTGTGAAACGCTGACCGAGGAAGCGCAACTCTCGAACAATTATCAAATTTGCGACAATATCGATCTCGAGATAATACTGAAGGAGTACAGTGATTATTACAACTCGAGATTCCAAAAGTGGCCACAAATTTGCAAACAAGTGGAAAATTCTGTGACGAAAGATTTGTCTACTGTGCCGAAAGCCACTTCCCAAAAAGACAGCAGAGCGAAACCGAAGACAAAAAAGTCAAACGAAATCGAAGAATCTTTCAACGAAGGACTTAGCTTGACGGTTACACCGCTGTCGCAGAAGGATACAAATCCGTTGAATCATATCGACGATGAAGGAGCTAAACTCTTCGGGGGCGAAAGAGTTCTTCGGCCTATCGGCGATTTGTATCCGATTCGATCGGAATGGAAGGAAATTGCCGAATTTATAACACAAGTAAGTGATCCGCGAAATTAATCGCAATACTCGGTAAAAAAATGCATCCACTGATTTTGTCTTCGGTGATTCTTTTATCGCACGTTGAATTTTAGTCTCAGCTTCATTCATTTAAATAACAATAATAAATACATTTCTTGTTTAATTTTTTTTCTACGAAATTTTTTTTGTCTTCAAGTCTGCAATAGTAATATGTGAAAAAAAAGATTCCTTCGCAATTGCTTCATAGTGTAAAAGCCGAACTATTATTTATATATGAATCGATCTCCCGGTTGCGGATTAGACAACTGTGAAGCTGAATTTATATTTTTTTCAATTTATTTAAAGGATATCGTTATGAAACATTTGAACGTTCATTGGGACGATATATACGGATTGGACGATTGCAAAGAAAAATTGAAAGAAACTTTTGTATATCCGAGAAAATATCCACAATATTTCAACCCCTTGTTTCCGCCTTCAAAGGGAATTCTTCTCTATGGTCCGCCGGGCACCGGTATGGAAAAAAATGTAATTTGCTCCATTGCGCACAACGGTTGATCGCGCAATTTTATTCGTAGGTAAGACAATGCTGGCTAAAGCGGTAGCGACAGAGTGCGACTTGACGTTCTTCAACA
The DNA here is from genome assembly GCA_964006125.1 of Cryptus viduatorius. Lineage (NCBI taxonomy): Eukaryota > Metazoa > Arthropoda > Insecta > Hymenoptera > Ichneumonidae > Cryptus > Cryptus viduatorius. The sequence continues at coordinate 8,162,748 of OZ023222.1, read as the reverse complement.
TCGCTGCCAGTTCGTTGGTCAGCAAGTGGCGCGGTGACTCGGAGAAATACGTTCGCGTAAGTTCCCTTTTTTTCGTCGAAAATTTGCAGCATAAATGATTTAACGAAATTGTTACTTTCATCCAGGTACTGTTCGAACTTGCAGACTATCACGCACCATCGGTAATCTTTATCGACGAAATTGATTGGATAGCAGCAGGAAACGGAGAATGCGGTTCGGGAAATTCCGAACCCGCTAGAAGATTCAGAGCCGAACTTCTCTCGAGATTGGACGGTCTTATGTCCGAAAATCATTCTCGAGTGGTTTTGCTGGCAGCAACAAATGCCCCGTGGTAATAAAAATTACACTGAAAGAAAAAAAAATCGATTGAATCGATGGAATCGGCGCTTGCGGATGGCGAAAAAAATATTTTATTCACTGAAAGAAATATCTAGTTGATCGTACAAATTGTTAGTTAAAATGATTATTTCTTTCCTTACTATTAAAATTTATTTATTTTAAGGAACCAATTATTTGGTTCACGAGCCACAAGCGTCGGTTTGGTTAGTTCTACCGTTTTCTTTTTTTTTTTTTTTTTCCATGATTCGCTGATTTTTTTTCGAATACTTCATTGATACCGATATCTCACGATAAAAACTAAATTATTTTTATTATTATGCAATTTTCCCTAAAAGTTTTTTCATTTACTCGTATTTATCGAAATTTATTTTTCTGATATATCAGGAACTTAGATTCCGCGTTGTTGAGACGGCTAGAAAATCACATCTTTGTTGATGTGCCGGACTACGAAGTTCGCGAAAAATTCCTCAAAATCTATACAACGGAAAAAGTTCACAAGACGGCGTCCTTCACCGATATTATATTCAGAACCGAGAAATATTCAGGCGCTGATATCAAGCGTTTGTGCAGAGAAGCGTGGATGCTGCAGATGGAACCACTTTGGAAAAAGCTTGAGACGGGCGCATACGCCGAAGTTGACGAGAATCATTGGATGACAACAGCTAAATCGATTAATGATTGTTGCTTTCTTTTAGCTGCTGTACAACACGTATTGTGCACTGCAAATCAGACAAAAGGACAATTCATTACGTGGAGGGAAACATTGACCAATTGTTGACGTACTCGAGGAACAACGTTAATATCTGTTTGTTAATTGTCTGTCCGTATCTATCTGTTAATTAAATGCTTTTAAGTCTTTAATGGTATCCTACGGCGTATAAAACAAACATTGATACTATTTGTATGACTTTCTTGAATACCATCGATACACCAACACCACAATACATTCAGATATATTCCTACTGCTGTCGTTGTTAATTGAGGCGATTTACAAAAAAAAATCACACGAGTTATCGTATTTATACTTCAAAGATACGCTACGCGAAATACTCTCGAAATAATAATTATACATGTTGATTCAACGATTAAATAAAAAAAATACATTATACTTCGTGAATCGTTGATATCATGTAATTACATTTTTACTACTCGACAGATATTGTTTGATATTACTGTGACTATCGTCACTGTTTTTTTTGTTTTTTTGTTTTCGTCCAATTTATTCGATTTTCCATTGTTTTTTTATGCGCGTTAGGTGACTCATTGGTGCCTTCGGTACAGATGAAAAAAACAAAAAAAATAATACGATTCGCGTTTTCGATTGGTTCGCTGTACTTCGACACTGTCCCTTACTACTTCCACGTTCAACCAATAAAATCCTTTTCTCCTGTTTCGCGCTCTCGCTAATATACTATTCCGTAACATCGGTTCACATTCGACGCACTCGTCAGCGCACGAGGAGCCGAAAAAAGCTCATCCGTTGTCTACAAATTTGCCAATTATTACTACGCGAAAAAAAAACGGAAAAACGATACAAAAAGGTAAGAAATCCTTTCAGAATGTTTTCTCCAATACACTCGTAAATTAATATCTGTTGTAAGATTGTTATTCGGCAAACCTGTGCGTTAAAATTAGTTTTCGATCGCAAAAAAAAATCGATCTATTGAAAGTTCTTTTGTCTGTGAAAAAATCAATGAACGATGTAACAACTAAACGATATACAGTGAATAAACATTTTTCAATAATCCGTTTATGTGGAATATTTCACGGAGTTCCACGCGTCTTTCATTTCCGTACAGTTTATCTCACGAGGTATTGTACTATACGTATATAAGAAGTACACAAAGGCTCAGCATCGAAAGTCGTGTAAACGCGCAATACCGCCGATAGTATCAACAAAGCCTCGACGTCTGTCTATAAGCGCTGTAGGGAAGCATAACAAATCCTCGAGTTCCAAGAATTTTTCAGCAAATTAATGAAATTCTTTATATAATTAATTTCTTTGTAATCGTTTTTCATTCCCTTTCAGATGTCTTTCTCGTCATCAACATCGCGAGAGTCCGGAACTTTTTCGCGACGCGTTTCGTTTCGGGAGGCGAGAGACTATGCAACACTACAGAAAATGATTTGCTGGATCATCAGCGACGGCACAAAGGCTATGGAATTATCATTGGGAAATGGTTCACCACTAAAACCGCGAACCGATCTCGGAGAACAAGGTGTACGGATGGCCGAAATTCGTCAAATGGCAGCAGCCGCATACGCGTCCGGCAAAACAACGCGTATCAGGCATTGGTACACGAAGCTGTATATGATGAAGAAAACAATGCGAGAAGAAGTCGACAGGCATTTGGCTCAATGCTCGAAGCATCCAAAGTACAAAAGTCTCCGTAACAGAATCGATGCTCTGAGGAAAGAGGCAACGTCAGGAGAATCCTCGTCGTCCTCCTCGGAGGACGAGAATGAGGAGAATGATTCCTCGTCCTCCTCGACAGACAAGAAATCGCTTCCAAAAATCAAAATCTCTGGAAAGATCGCGGCTCAGCAGACCTTAGACACGGATTCAGACTCGGATCCGCCTGTGAAAAAGCGCAAAAGAGTCGACGATACAAAGAACAAAGTATCGAAATCGAAGGAGAGCTCTTCGTCTATAACAAAGCGCAACGGTGTCGACATTCAGAAAATAGAACTTTCACAATCGGAAGTAAATTTACCCTTTCAAAAGCTCGACGGGATCGAAGCTGTAAACGATGAGTCTGATTCTGTTGAAGGTTCGCCTAAAAAAAAGAACAATTGGGTTCGCGTTGTGAAGATCGAAGCGTTGCAATCGGACGATAGTCCGCCCGGGAAAAAACGGCGTATCGCCGGCGAACTTTGAGTGGTTCGGTACTTTTTTCTTCGGTATTTTCATTTTGTATTTTTATTTCAGTTTGGAATATCAAATTAGTCGTTATTTCTTTACCGAACAGATTTATCTAATTATATTTTGTAATGAACTGAAAACGTGTTATCCAACTATCGTCCATATAATTTTCTTCTGTAAAACGTTTATTATTTAGCTGTTAAAGAGAATATTGTGATATCGCAGCGAAGTAAATGTTACTTTAAGTTCAGTGAGAATTATCTTTGTTGAAAAAAAAATGTAACGTAGCATTCGTTTAATACGTTAAATCAAAAGGCATAATACGAAGACGCGAAAATAATGTTAAAAAGGTTATTTAATTTTTGTTGTTAATTATTAATGTAGATAAATGGATTCCATTTGATAAATTGGGAATATTCAAAGGTTTGAAATCGACAAAACCAGTTTTTTGTTTTTCGTACAAATAAAATTATAATTTTGTAAACTGTTAATGCGAAGATTAATTCATACAATTCGATAGTTTGATGTTCATCACTTCTTCCGTTTATCCTCTAAATGCCGCGACTGCTTAATTCCGTGGTAGTATCCTGCGGAATATATATATACGGGATAGTGAATTGAAGATTCAATACTTCTCGCGTTTTCAGACAAGTCGTATCAAATTATGTGACAATCATTATTCGTCTAACAGCAGTATATTTAAAAAATCGATAATTTAATATTAATGTGTTCCGAAGTCTTTCCTATTACAAATAAAACGATAATACGCATCGACTCGAAACTGTGAGAAATGAAAATATGGAAAATCTAAAAGAAGATTCCTTGAAAGAGTACATCTGAATTTACCTGTGTGAAAGCCACTGATGTACCAAGACATCAACATACTGGAAAGAGCGTCCGCATCGTTATCGGGAAGTCTGAAATAAAATTAATAAAAAAATAAGTTAATTAAATTGTCGTCTCAACGTAAACAATGTTTTATTCTTTAATCATACTTTGCCATTAGCTGTGGAGGTATGGGAGGTGCGGGAGGCATAATTCCATAGGTTGAAGTAAAAGATGCTCCCGGATTAAAAACATTTTTCGGCATTTTCGGTCTTTCCGTTTCGTAATCCATACGCTCTCCGGTAGATCCGTTTGGTGAATTTGATTCTGTTTGGGAAATAGTCTGAGCTTCGCTCGATTCGGCTGCCATCTTTTGTTGAGCTATTTGACTTGCAAGTCCTTCGGATTCTTGAAGATGAGCCAATTCTACTTTTTCTGTGTTGCCGTAGCCTGGAAAATACATTAAATGTGACCAATCCATGTAATTTGATATGATATTTCTGAAAAGACATATAACATTGTTACCTATGAATTTAACAATGCAAGTTGCAGTATTTTCATAAACTTTAGTCACTATTGCTTCGTAGATTTCTCCGTCAACTGAATATGTCGCTCGGCAAGGAGAACCAACTGTCCATTTCTGAAACATTGTTTTTACGTCACAAATTGTTTTTTAAAGCGTCAAAGTAACAGAAAATACAATTGCGCTATGCAAGACCTCAAATCAGGAAAAAATTCTTAATTTTATCAATTTTTTATTTTTTGTAACGAACCCTGCATGATTTTTGAGTTTGATACATCTGTGATTTCTTATGATTCACGGGTTTGCTCGTTTTTTCATGAGTAGTTTCGACCTCCATTCCCATTCTTTTGGCGACTTCATCTTTGGCCAAATTTATAGCTTTGTCGTAAGCGTTTATCAGAGCCGAGTCGTCCCACACATCGTCAGCGGATGTTGAAGTTGTTTTCTAAAAATTAACATCACGCCAATACCGTCAAATAAGATAACGATCAATCGTCGAGAGTCCCATTAAAACGATAAATTTACGATGAGGAGAAGGGACGCTATAACCTCATTTCAAAAACACATTTCAAGATCAGCATACTTTGACAGCTCCTCTGACGAACAATACATTATCTTCATGTTCCATCTTTGACGGGGGAATAACTGCAAATTTAATGTTTATTCATTCATGAATGATTTTTCTTGTCATATTCGTTGAAATATCACGACAGAACAACCGGGTTTCGTATTATAAACGTAATAAACAGTAAATAGCACAACACGACGACGGCCGCGTGGGTGCTCTCGTAGTCGAGTCTTCGACCAATCAGAATCTAGTAATTTCTTCGGGCGCTTTTCAATATTAACTGCAAGTACTGACTGTATCATCGTGTCATAATTAAACTGACCGTTTTTGACAGAAAAATAGCGCGCTCCATAGAGAGATTTTACATAGATTGTAGCTTAATAATAAAATTGAGTTTCAGGGTACATTTCAACATTAATTACACGAGCTTGTAGCCGTTCTCGTAACGGATCTGCAGATCCGTCGAAACCCGCGCGTACCCCCATGAGATCTACGGGTGACATACAGGTCTACGAATGGATTAGGCTCATGGCGCCCGATACGCTTTTTTAGGTCGATTATCGTCAGCATGGCGCCCTATTTGAATGATAATAACATATCTTGACCGTAGAGAGGAAGAAATCTTGCAGCAAATAGATTATGCGTTATAGGATTCGTCGAATTACTATTAAAATAAATTGGGCCGAGATCTTGATTAAGTAATATATCTTTGATTTTTTCATTACGATTTTTATTTGCATAGACGCCTCCGTCGTATGTTGCCAAAATGAAAAACCTCGTGATGCTCGATCCGTTGTTGTGTCGTCAATCACTATGTTAATAAAATTTTATAAAAATGGCAACGATGCAACTCGGATAGTGCACTTAGTAACATTTTGAGAGAGTAAAGGGAAATAAAAGTTAATCTCGCCGGCAATGAGTTTTCGATGGATTTGACACGGAACGGCATTCTAATTTCGAGTTTTCGATAGTTTATTCGATAGCTTTAAATTTCAGACGTCTATCACGATTTGCAAAAAAAAACGATCAGCTTTGAAGAGCATGACGCTGGTGTCAGAAAACGTAGGCTGACACCAGCGTCATGCTCCTCAAAGCTGATCGTTTCAGAAAACGTAGGCTGACACCAGCGTCATGCTCCTCAAAGCTGATCGTTTTTTTTTGCAAATCGTGATAGACGTCTGAAATTTAAAGCTATCGAATAAACTATCGAAAACTCGAAATTAGAATGCCGTTCCGTGTCAAATCCATCGAAAACTCATTGCCGGCGAGATTAACTTTTATTTCCCTTTACTCTCTCAAAATGTTACTAAGTGCATTATCCGAGTTGCATCGTTGCCATTTTTATAAAATTTTATTAACATAGTGATTGACGACACAACAACGGATCGAGCATCACGAGGTTTTTCATTTTGGCAACATACGACGGAGGCGTCTATGCAAATAAAAATCGTAATGAAAAAATCAAAGATATATTACTTAATCAAGATCTCGGCCCAATTTATTTTAATAGTAATTCGACGAATCCTATAACGCATAATCTATTTGCTGCAAGATTTCTTCCTCTCTACGGTCAAGATATGTTATTATCATTCAAATAGGGCGCCATGCTGACGATAATCGACCGAAAAAAGCGTATCGGGCGCCATGAGCCTAATCCATTCGTAGACCTGTATGTCACCCGAGATCTACTCCCCCACCACCAATCGGGTGGTCAGTCAAGTTCGCGCTGTTGTACGATGCGGGAGGACAGTTGACGAACAACGGTATCTTGTTAATCAAGTCTTTATCCAACGCTCGATAGACTTGATAAACTGCAAGGTTATTTTTTTAAATCTATTAAATCGTAATCTTATCTACATGAATTATTATAATTGTATCCAATGACCTCGCGTGAGAGATTCTGCAAGACTATTCGGCAGTTACGTGAATCCGTTTATCCTTTTATATTTCGCAGAAACACGAGTGTAATTTCAAGAAGAAAAACGAGTTTTGACGAAAACACTTCATAGAATGGCACTCGTGCGTAACTTTAACACTTTCGCAAGAACGGTGATTTCTTCGCAGTTGTTAAAACCCCCGAGAACCAGAACTTTCGAACAGCGATTTTCTCTCGTCAGAGCCGCGTCGACAACTCAACCTCTTCACGAGAAACAAGAGTAAGTGAAATCGGTGAGTTTTTCTCGAAAAAAATTTGAAAAATATTAATCGTGTCGGGACTTTGTACACACTATCTACTTTTTTTCCGTTTTCAGAGTAAAGGTCACTTTTATCAGGGCGAGCGGCGAAAGAATAGAAGCAAAGGGCAAAATCGGAGACAGTTTGCTTGACATTGTTGTTAACAATGAAATCGACTTGGATGGCTACGGTACGTATCGATAATCTTGTTTACAATTATTGGCTCCAATTTTTGCTTCCCAAACTTTTTAAACTGTAGCAAACCAACTATCTTCGGGACGTTGAAGTTGCGGGTTTCGTAACAACAGTGAAGTAAAGATAATGATTGTCCTGTGATTAAGAAATTTTCTGCCCTTATCTTCACATTAGAACAGTAATTTCCTATCAAAAAGCTTTTGCAGATTTTTAGAATTTTTATGCAAATTTTTCATGTTTTTTTTTTTTTCATTTTTTGTACAGGCGCTTGCGAAGGAACTTTAACTTGCAGTACTTGCCACTTGATAATACCAAAAGATATCTACGACAAGCTTCCAGACAAGCCGACGGACGAGGAATTGGATATGCTGGATCTCGCGTACGATCTGTCGGACACGTGAGTCTCAGAATATTTAACAAATTTTTTTTTGTTTCGGAAGAATTGCGTCAATGAACACGCGTCACCTTATCGCGCGTAAAATCGGAGAGTCGCGTGAATCGTCATGAATTATTGAGAGTTTTTCTTCTAGTAGATATTTTATCTTTGTTGTTACAGTTCCAGATTGGGTTGTCAGATAATAATGACAAAGGAATTGGACGGTTTGGAGGTACACGTTCCAGCGACGATAAACGACGCTCGAGCGTAATGTACTGTTGACTGTGTGTGAGTCAGTTTAGCTAATATACGGGCGATTACCGAAGGACGCGCAGCTGCACGAGTTACCGATTACGGCTTTTGCCTGTTTCATCAAAGAATTTATATCAAGGTTTTTCCAATGTGCGCGAACATCGCATGATTGCAAGATTTTGTACATAATAACGAACAAATGAATAGATGACGAACGTTTTCTAAGATACGAGAATGAGAGAAAAATGTACATTAAACTAATTAGCTAGCAAATACATAAATATATGTACAACGAATTAGATGCATGAAATAACGAAAAATTGTTTTTGTCAACAATACGTTCCATTAGTAAAATGATGTTTTACAAAAAAAAAAACAAAAAAAAATGTCGTTTTTATTGTTCATTATACATCGAAACATTTTATTGATTCGCAATAATAATTGAAGAGACGAAAAAAAATAATAGACTTCGTAAACCGTAGTGTAAAAGATTGAAATAATTTATTTTTCCTCGTAAAATAAGGTACATGCCGAGTATTACGATAAACGACAGTTCCGTGTTATGCACAGGAATAGTTTTTCCGCGTACATAAAGCTAAAACACTTTTGTACTATATATGCGTTATGCGTGGACCCAATAATTTACTTCTCTATTTTTTTTTAAAGTACACAAAAAAAACCTACAACTCGCAACTTTGTTATAACTACACTAATTACAACACGGGCTGATCGATGATGTGGAGGAGAAAAAAATACATATTATATTATTATCAATATTATTCTTACAATAATTATTATTCAATTTACATATTTTCACATTTTTTTTGTTACCCTGCCCAGTTTCGCATAACGCCGTCGATAATATATATATATATATTTATATATATATATTGTAACTATAATTAATTTCAAAATGTCTATTTACACAAAGCTCGATTTTTGTTTTATTTCGTTGTTTGTTGAGGACCGTCGCGACAAAATTCACTTTGGAACATGGAATTCCTATGTACATAGCGAGTTTTTCCTTTGATGTGTCGCGATTTACCGATTACATTGCGCCGCAATGTTTTTCATCAATGAATTTTCAAAAAGTCGATTCAATGCCATAAGAGCAGTCGGCGCATCGACACGACCGATAACGCCCTCGTGGTTTCCAGTAATCGATAATCTCATCGATTGAACCATTTATTCCATCGTTCAAACAGCAAAGCGTTTCGAGACTCGAAAAGGCGTCGATAAAAATAGTATTCATAGCCTCACACTTTTAATTTCGACTCTCTTCGTAGCGTTTTTTTTTTTGCTCGTTTCAGAGAGTCCAAACATTCGATACGCCGTGATAAAACAGATATCGTAAAAATCCAACAATGTTCACGAAATTTTTCAGCGTTCAATAGCGCTTCGGACTCCGCGATAGTTATCGGGTCAGTCGAAAGTCCGAACTGATGTCGGGCAAATGTTATTTTTTATTTTTTTCAATAAACTCGTGAAAAAGTATGCGAACGTCGGTACGTTCTTGAAGATCGTCGATTAATGTTTCGTTCTGACCGAAAGCGATCTACGACTAGATGTTTTGCCCGATCAGGCAATAAACGTGGAAGCATTGGAAAACAAAAAAAATAATTGGCAAGAAATTTTCATCATCCAAATTTCGAATTTGGATTTTTGTAATTTTTTCCAAAACCTCGAGTCATCGCTGTAATAGTTATACAAGGCATTTAAAGGAGGTTCGCTCAGTTTTTTCAATAATTAAAAAATACCGTATTTTCATCATTTTCATATAAAGTTAAATCTGCAATATCATAAAAAATGTTTAACGATGAAAAAATGGTTTTAACTTCGATTATTTTGAATCTATTAACTTTAATTTTGTTTTCAGCTAAAGAGAAACTTTAATCTTTCCGTAAAATGGTTTTTCTCTCTTTCTCGCAGCTCGCCTGGAGCTCATTCCTGCCGCTTTCGCGATGCAAAACTTCGAACCACCTTAATGCCTACGAAGCCTCTCGCGTTCTCTCTCCTTCGCGCACTCGCGGTTTATATTCATACGAGTGTGGAGAGCTCGTGAGGGCTGTTCGTGGTAGCAGCGCTGCTGAGATCCAGAGTTGCTTGCGGCAGTCCAGGACTCACGCTGCCACTTGCCTCGCGTTGCAGGTGCTGAGATCTGTTGTGCTTGTTGCTCGGACTCGGCGGTGACCGATCGCCGGGCGTTGTCGGCGGTGTTACGAGAATTCGATGATTGCCGACCACACCTGTACCCGTGTGATTGTGGGTCGCCGCAAGTGCGCTCGTCGACGAGCGCAACAACGGCGGTGACATTTGCACGTGTCGATGCGGATGATGATGATGATGATACGACGCGGATGCACCGCGCGCCTGTTGCAACGTCGTCGTTGAATGTGCGGCCGTCAAATTGCCGATTTTTGGTCCACCGCGATGCATCGTCATTGCCGTACGTCCATGCGACTGTTGCTGTTGCTGCAATTGTTGCTGACGCTGCATCTGCGCCGCGGCCTCGCATTGTGCTCTCGCTAACGCCTTTACCGCGTTCGTCTTCTCCTGCGGCAATAAACAACATATTTATGGACTGACGAGTGAACGTCGATGCGAGCAGTAATCATAGAATACGGAAAGAATTACGCTTGATGAATGACTCTATATATGGGGCAAAATGGAATGGCAGGACAAACGCTTCATTATCGTCAACAGAGAGTTGTATTGAGAAAAAAAAGAATTACCTATAGAATAGATTCACTGTTGGAAAATTTGCCGTAATAAAATCATTTTTCTCAGACGCCAAAGTTTTTCTGTCGGATGTCACACAGGAATAATTGAAAAAAAAATGGTGATGTCACTTTCGCTTTATACGTCCCATTTTTTAATCGAAATGACGTCACAGCTAAAGTTTTCGAAATTTTACGATTTTTTCAACTAATTTTTTTATTTCTACCGCAACGTCACTTTCAATTAAAACGCGAGATTTTCGAACCGGAAGTAGCCTCACAATCCATTTTTTTCGATTTTTTTTCTGTAATTTTACTTCCGGTTTTTAAATCTCAATTTTTCACAGCAAGTGTTGTCACAATGAATTTTTTCAATTTTATTTAACTTTATAAAAAACAAAAATTTTGTAAATGAAACTGAAACCCATTTTGCCCCATTTCTCTGTAGTGTTCTGCGCAACGTTAATAGTATACTGTACATACATATATATTATATACATATACATATAACGCGCAACAAGATCCGTACAGCCGGTGCTGCGAGCTCGTGGAACCCCGAGGAAGGGAAGTTGCATCGCTACAAATGCTAATTCTAGACTACCGCGTCTTCTTCTTCTTCTTCTTCTTCCGCGTTACAGCGTAAGACGGAAAAAGGGGAGAGCGGAGCAAAAAAAATTGAATTCATTATTCGAGGCTATTATTTCACCGAGGAGACTATATCTATTATGAGAAGAAGGAAAAACAACGAGCAGATTGCTGCTAAAGGGCTCAGGCGATAAAGGAGGATGAAAATGAAAACCGTAAGAGTTGGACGATTTGCCGAGGGAAGTGCTTAGCGCAAACGGTAATGTGCGATACGCACAGGAGAGGCGAATCTGCACGTCCGGTAAGTATGAAGCGTTTCGGCATCGCGCGTAAACAAGCCGCAACGAATCATCGGGTTCGTGTGCACGACGTTTCGCGTTATATACAGTAATCACGAAGCTATCGGGGAAAATAAGAGACGAGTTATATCGCGGTATTTTTTCATTGCGTTCGGCCCCCGATATATATACACGACGACGACGAACGCGCACGCGAGGCCATTGGACCGAGTTTGGGATCGTCTCGATAACACGTGTATGTATTTCTCGAAATGAAAACCAGTTCGCTCTCCCACTCCGGGTCAATGCGCGACATTGTAAAACGGTGGCACGAATCGTAATGGTATCAACGACTTTTCGTTATGCTAATCGACTTCGGGAATCGATGTTTTTTCGATCTTCGAACACACCAACGAGTTTGTTTGGCACTCGTTATATGGCGAACGAAAGAATATATATTTCTCTTTGATCGACGCAAACGCGCCAAATTCGAGACTCGCAGTACACGTGCGCGAACAGGGCGAGAGAAATTCTCTCGCTCTCTTCACCGAGAGCGGTAGGTACGCGAAACGTTTCTCGGAAGTCTTACGAAGGCAGAAGAAGAAGAAGAAGACGACGAAGAAGAAGAAGAAGGCGCGCGGCTATGGGTACCGGACATTCGCGTCGTATAACTCGTATACCGCGGACGGCATCAGTCTCGAAACTCATATATATTGTACATAGAAGGTATATACATATATGTATGTACTATATATTGCAACTCCGGCGAAGACAACAAACTATAGTTGAAGTATACGGTGTCTCGTGTTTTACGTACATACAGGTTAAGGGTATATGTAGGAAGTATGTATATGGGTGCTCGACGCATTGTTAAAACATCATGAACGCGGTATACTCACTCTCTGCCATACGAAGACATTGTGAACCATAGCGCAGCCACAGAACACGATACCGAGACCGATGAATACCGACATGACGATCGCCGGCGTTGAGTTAAACTGGATGAAGGTGTACAGTATCATACCTGAGAAATGAGAGAATAATTATATGAAGTTAATAAAAACGATGAGGAAGAGTTCCCGGTGAATAATAAATTACACGCCTGCGGCTTTGTATGCAAGGTGAATATCCGTAAGTTTTAAGGTTAATTTGCGAAGTGCCGACAGTATCGTCGGATAAGTCAAATTTTAAAGATTTGCTTGACAGAAATTAACAACGATAACAATAATAATCAGATAAAAAACGAGTAAAAACGTTTTTTCGCCGAGCGATAACTCATTTTCATTGATTTATCTTCTTGTCGCGGAATTCTCCGTGTCTCTGTTTATAGACATACTTCGCGCGTGAAATTAATGAAACGATTAAATTGATCGAATACTGAAGAATCAAAGCTGTTTTGATTATTAATCGACATTAGAACATTGATTAACATTAGAATACATTCTTTGAAAATGTATGCAACGAATTTATGTTCGAAAAAAAAATGTTGATAAAAAATCTCAAGAAAGACGATGAAAATAAAAAGTCTCGAATACGAATGTGCATCGATTACATTTTGCAATTTTTTTTTTACCTTTCCGATTTTCCCTTAGCATCCCCACAGAGAAAACGACTTTCGTTTCTTACAAAAATGTGTCGTAATCTTTCGTAAAAATTATATTCGTAATTTTATAATGTTTAGTTCCAATTTGCCTGAAGTGTACCGTACGGCTAATCGTAACCGTCCGACATCGCGTATATACGATATTGAATTCGATTAATTAAAATTTACAAGCATAACTAAACGGTGTTTGACTCGAACGGGCCTCGTTAACACAGACTAATGCGATATTTGAATTCAGTCAAGAAGATCGCGACGACAGAGTGCGGATCCCTCCCCCCGCCCCCCCTTCCGCGCCCTCTATCCGCCACCGTCGTATTTCCGACGCAGGTTCATACGGACACTATAGTGTATGAGATACGACGATTTAACGGCGGAGGTCACACACAGTCGAATAGAAGGAACTCACGCGGGAGCCCACGGTGATCATTAATTATTACTCATCGATGCCCGTGAGCGCATACCGAGGGAGAGGATTCGCAAACGCGGACGCGCGGTTTCGCGCTCGCGGCGTCTTGGAATCCTGAAAAGTGGCCAAACCACTTACTCCGATGGCATTCCCCCCGCGCATCTTCCCCTCTCCGTGGATCCTCCCACCGTTCCGTACATTGCTATCCTCTCATTTTCTCTCTTTCTCTCTCTCTCTTTCTCTCCCTTAGCCCCCCTCTGCCATGTGTGGTATAACGATCACGGGGTTACTCAACCGATGTCAAGAATTAATGTAACTGGGGTATCGTGAAAACTAAATGAGCATTAAGAACCCAATCGGATACGAGTCACTGTGCGTTTGTACGGTGTTGTCTCAGATCTCTCTCTCTCTCTCTCTCTCTCTCTCTCTCTCTCTCTCTCTCTCTTTCTCTCATTCCCGAACTTGTGAATTATGACTTTTACATTTTACTATTATATATTACTGTACATGTGTTTATATACGGGAAAAAAACATATTCTCACCGGTTAGGAAGACTGGAATGCTGACGAAGAAACCACCGACCGCGCACACACGACTGACGGACGACTTTTGCAAGTACTTGTTGGTTCTGTAACAAAACATTGTTTCTAATTATCTTTTTTTTTTTTTTCGATCTATTTGATCGATTTTTAAGGACAAATTATTATTATTATTATTACTATTAATGTCGGAAAGGTTTATAATGTACTTAAAATTTCAGTAGTACACACGTGGAGACAATTTTTTTTAATAAACAGCTTAACAGCTTAATTCGCGTGTCTATAGGCGTAGTTTGCGTTATTTGTTTGGGGACAATCGATCTATAATCGATATTTTTTATTTTTTGTTCTTTTCACCAATTGAACGACTGCCAGACGTTCGGCAACGTGCCGAAAAGATTCGGCACGCATTTATCGGAAGCTTTAATAAAGACGATTTTTTACGTAATTTAGGATATGCTATGTGTAACTTAAATGAAATTTATGCGAATACGAAAACGAAGAGGAACAAGAGGTGCAGTATAGAGAAAATAAACGAAGCGGGGTCGCCGGCCTCGAGGGGATGGTAGCAATGGCATCGTGGGAATTTCTAGGCAGACCGTGTGCACGTTATGGATGAAGCCGCTGTTGGGTCTAAACGTCCACACGGCCGAACGTAGGTGAAGTTCTACGAGTTTTTGCTGTGCCAGTATTCCACGGCAACGAGCCTCAGTAGCGTTGGCGGCGGCGAAGACCTATCGCCGACAACGAGAACGCGCGTCGCGCGCTCGTTGTGCGCGATCTTTTCCTCGGGACGCCGAAGCTCTTGCGTTTTCTCTCTCTCTCTCTCGCTCTCTCTCTTTGCCTCTGTCTGTCTCTGTGGACCAAAGCGATTCATCCCACCGGGAGAACTAGCGCCCGCGCACGCGAGAGAACTCGTGTGTGTTCTTCGCCGCTCTTGTCGCCCGCCTCGAGCAAACTGCTTTTTCGTTACTTTCATTTGCATCTTCATTCATCAGCTGACGAGAGAGAAAGAACCAACAGCTCGAACTACTTCCAGGAGACGTTCGGAAGCGATTACACTCCGAGTTCGCCAACCCCGAAATGTCCTTCGAACAATTCTTTTTATCGATACGATCGATTCATCATATGCATTTTTTTTTCTGTTTATTATTCATTCATATTGTTTCGTCCGTTTATACACGAAAGACATGATATCCTAATCACTTATTTTTTTGTTTTTCTTCCAGAATAGACTTAAATTAGGTTAAGAAATTTTTTTGCAAAGGCATCTGAAGTTTTTATGTATTTTATAAACATATAAAATTCAGTATATTCTTTTTTTCGTAAAAAAAATATAATTTTTTTTTATATTTTCTATTTAATTTGAAGATATTAAGAATGTAATTTTTTGTTATTTCATCGTATGGATGCAGATCGTCGAATTAAAGAAAATCGTAATTACCAATCTTCACCGGCAGTAAATTGATGCACTCGCGATAAATCTAATAATGCGCGTCATTGGGAGACATCACAAAAAAAAATTATTTTTGTGAAATATATGTAAACACTCAGGTACTGAAGTTATTTTGAATAAAATTGTACGCAAAATAAAGCTTATCAATTTTTCATAAAAAAAAAAAATTGCCATTTTTATATTTTTCATTTATTTTGTATACATTAAATACGCATTTTGAATACTTTATCGTATGAGTGTAAATCAATGTTCTCGATAGTAAAAACATCGTGATTACCATCCACGGAGAATTAATACATACGATACTAAAACTAATAGAATGCGTCATTGAAAGATTTTAACGACACCGAGTTGAAAGATCTCGAGACAAACGAGTCCTGTCGTCGCCTCCGTATTTCAGCGGTATACAAATCTTTCCTATTCGAGTTTCGAGAGAAGAAAGAGGGTATATATACGGAGACTGCGACGACCCGAGGTGAGTCGATTGAAACACGCATATAGTGATGCATGACCAGCAATGGGTCCCGCGTCAACGCGACTCTCAAAGCTAGAAATCCCTCTCGGAAAAGCTGAGTCACAGTCGGCCGACAATTCCTATAGAGTAGTAGTAGTAGTAGTATCTCCACTGTTCATTCACGGAACAACGATATCGAGCGAGAAAGCGATAGATGACACGTCCGCCCACGCGCCTTCGTCTAAAGTCATCGTTGATCGATGCTCTACCAGGATTACCTATTATAATTTAACCGGAGCCTTCAAAGCGTTGTACTATAGTTTGCCCAAGCGTTGCAACAGCGGAAGCTGCCAAACCCATTATATATTCATTACGCAGTGAAATATGTATACATTCATATTCAAAAAACACCATCGGAAGCTCCGCGAGTTTCGGAGTGTGAATGGCTATTAGGCGATGTATCAAATACGATTTTTCACTCGAGTGTAAAGATCGTTCCGATAACTCCCCTCCGAAATGCTCGAATGATCATTTTTTAATAGACGAACGAGACGTCGGCGAGATAAAAATTATTTCTATGAAAGCAAACCCAGCGTGTGGGCGATATCACCGAGCAACGACTCAAAGAATTTCCATGTACGTTATTTATTTTTTTTTTACTTTTTTTTTATTTTTTTTTATCAACTTTTCGATTATACCGGCAAAACATAAATTATTCAGACACTTCGAGAAACAGATTTTTTTATCTACGCATGACGCGTCACATGCACTAATACGACGACGATGTTAATACTGTCGAGGATAACACGAAATTCATGTATAATTTTCGTTTATGTACGATATGTATCTGCGGAGCTCGCGAGATATACACACGCGGTTGACCCACATTCGGGGTTTAGCCATGCAGGAGTTGCAACACGCACGTTTATACACAACCGCGTCAAAGAATCGTGAATCGTAAATCAAGCCGATCCCTACCGAGGTTGCAATGCCGCGGCGCTTAGCTCCAGCGACGCCCTACGTTTATTTCATTGCGCAACGTGTCGACTTTGTGACGCAGGAATTAAATTTTTTTTTTTTTTCGGGGTTCGTTTCTTAATTTTGGGAAAAAACTAAAAGCTTCGGCGACAATCTCGCAATTGACATACAATAGGCTTGAGATGGAAAAAAAAAGAAAATTTGAACTTAAATCTTCGATGGGAAAAATGTCCAATTCTTTAAAAAAATGTTGGTCAAATAACACTCGGAGTTTCCACTTCCGGTTAAAATATGCAAAGTTCTTATTTTCATTTCGATCGAAAGGTTTCATAAATTTTTTGAAAAAATTTAATACTGAAAGATAATTTTCCTATTGACCGAATTACAAAGAGAATGTTTGTCGGCGATCGTAACATCCCCTTAATGGACAAAGACGTACGATAACTTCAGTATACGTCGATTTCCACTGTAGCTTACTTAGGTCTCGATAACGCCTTAGTAAGGCATGCAGCGCATGCACGTTGAACCATAGACCGCAAGAAAGACCCTACGGCAAATGCACTTATCTCTCTTTTTCCTCTCACCGAGCGCCCCTCCCCCCTCCCCCCGCCCCTCGCGATGTCACCATAGGACGGTGGGCGTAACACACCAGTCAAGATTTATGAAGTGTTGCTTCTCTAAAGTTTTAAGCTCTCCAGCCAACAGACACGAGGAACTAACAGAGGTTATGTCCGTAATACATCGCGAGCGATAAAGAGTACATGTGTACACGATATTTTGTGATAAGCATTTATCGCGCATTACATTATCAAAACCGTCTTCATTCATTCAATTTCACTATCGCAACGCACACACACACACACACACACGCGCACGCGCGCGCACACGCGCAGATGCAACGTATACGAGTCCACAGTCTCGGAAAGAGCCCACGCGCCGATCGGCATCTTCTATTCAGTACTCGCATTCGTAATTTATCGATGAGAGAAGCTCGCGAGTGAACTCTCGCGGGAGTATATACTGTAAATCGCAGATGGAGGATATATATGCGATCGATAAATTCAATTGAATTTCTTCTTTCGCACGCAACACGTTACACGCAGCGTTGCGCCGACGATCAGTTTGCGCCGAGGTAACAATCAATGTCGCTCGATTCCTACTCATTTCCTATACCCACGCTCCGGGGGCAATTGAACGCTCGCAGCGAACCGCGCGCATTGTTACCCAAGCGTCCGCCGCGCCGCAGCCGCGCGAAAGAAACGATACAATCGTTGATCCTTTATGAAAGGGACGATAACTAAATATTGGCAACAACGCGTCCTTCTTTAGCTGCAGGGGTTTGCGAGCCTAAGATTCGCCGATGGCTAACGACTGTGTTACGATTTATCGTTACGGCCAATCGAGCAACATGCCTGCGAGAAGCCCCGCGTGAGTTCTATCGTGTTCGCCACTCACGGCGAACAGACTTCCGGCATGAAGCCTACCGCTTCGCTCGATCGGATCCCCTGCGTCACCTAAACCTTTTCGGCCCACGATGGTTTTCTCATTTCCGGTTTGAAATATCCTCTGACGCAATCTAATCGCGATTTTTTTTGCTATCGTTTTACAAATCAGTGTTTTTTTTTTATTAAGGGGGTTCGCCGATCAGTTTCACCGAAATGACGGGCAAAGAAACAGGATGAAGCCATTCCGAGAAACATTTTTAACGGAATTATCGCCGGACATTTATAAAAGAGCAAAAACATCATTTTGCTCTATTTTCATACACAATATTTTTTAGACAACGCTATGAACCGGCAAAAGATTTTAATTTGTTTTATTACAAAAATCATTAATTGCAGTAATTTTTAATTCGAAATCGGTGTCTCTGAAAAAAATATCGATATGTATGACATTGAATTTACATCGCATATTTTCCAGTCAATTCGCTGATTTTTTTTTTTTTTCGTAGATATCTATGTAGCATTTTTTTTTTCATTGCCGATATCTCGGAAAGGCGTCGGCAAATTGTTCCGAAACTTGGAGCGTATGGAACGCGTTACAAGATAAGACCAAAAGTTCACAGCCGTTATATAGATGCGATCTCATTAGCGACCCTCCCTAATGAAACTGTTTTTTTTTCGTGTGCCTTTAATAATCATCACTGCCGTTTACATAAAATTTTAATTTTTTATCAATAAACATGAAAAATGTAGTGAACGGTAAATTTCTTTTCTCATGACTACCAGTGATTCGCATAGTGAAACAAACGCATTTTTTTATATCTTCCTCCCTTTCGGTGTCTATTTCCGTGTGGCGAATCATCGCGAGCATCAAAGCGATTTTAATTAGCCTTCGCTTAACGAAACTTCTCTGGTCGAGTTATAGTTTCTTTGTTATTCCATTTATTCGGTTGCTGGAAGTCGAAATATACGCGCGGTGATGGTACACGCCATTCCTTCCGTCTACAACCGAAATAGACGGCGAAATGGTCGCGCGGTGAGCTAACCGTCACGTCTTCACCAGAACTAACTGCTTGTGGCTTACACAGCCCTCTCTCCGTTCTCTTCCTAAACCGATGCTATAAATACTCGAATCGTTGAATAACAATTCGAATTTAACGAATCATTCATCGAGTTAACAGTGCGCCGGAGGCTGTGACAAAAAAAAATAATCCCACACCTCGTGAAAAATGATACAAAGATTATCGATCGACTTTCGATTGTCTTTCCTCGAGGGCTCCAAAATTTACGCGACGCCGAGCCTCTGATTCACGTTTTCCGGTATCGCACAGTAGCCCCCCCCCCCCCCCCCCCCCTCCATATGTTTTATTGACTCTGCATTAAAAGCATCGAGAATAGATCGAAAGACACGGATTGACAATGCAAACATCCTTCGAATAACTTTCATCGCTCCAAACGAATCGTAAAAAAAAGAGACTCGAGTTAGTCTCCCGAGAAGAATCATCGTAGGCGTTTTAATCCGAGGGGAAGACACAGTTTATCTTATTGAAACAGCTGTTTGGTTGGGAGATTCTCGTTGGGCAAACAGGAAAGGCAAATACTATAGCGGCATAGCATTACAGCTGTAATGCGCCCGGAATAAGATCGAGAAAGCTGACTAACTGCGATGTTCTGAAAGCGATGAGGTTTTCTTGGACGAGAGTTTAGCCGGTCGGCAGGCGTACTTATATTTTATACGACACGTCCGGTCTGTTTCTCGAAAAAAAAAAAAAAAAATGATGTCGAGGGTGTCCCGGAAATTTAACGAAGACGACGCGGACGAAGGTGCGACGAGGATAATGCGAATGAGAAGAAGAAGAAACGAGAGTAAGAAAGAATGAAGAAGAAACCGTTACGGGTGGAAGAGCCCTCGCTGTGCCGCACCTGTTCTTTCTTCGGTATATATACAGCCCGTAGTACACCTACAGTGTACATATCCCCCGACTCGGAAGCTATTACCTGTCGTAGTGGCACGGAACCGATCGGGACACAAGCCTCGAGAGTGTCTCGAGCAAACTGTTTCTGCTGCTCCCTACTCGATCGACCAATTGCCTCCTCGAGTACACGAAGCTAAAGCAGTGCTTGCCGAGCACTAGGCGAGAGGCCTCTTCTATAGATGTATTATACCTCAGTCTGACTTAATATGTACATAAAATATGACGATAGAAGAAGAAAGGAAAAAAAAAGCATCGTAAATTCGTTTAGGGCTCTGAGGACACCTGACTGTTAGGAGGCGTTCAACAGCTGTGACTGACGGATCGCAGATCGGTTACTTCAGGTATAGACGGCTAATAAACTTAATGGAATCGTCGCTTTTGTGAAGCTAACCGACTTTCTATATTTCCGCTAAACGGAGACTCGAAGACATTGCAGCGAGTGCCGCGGAAGGTCGACTTCAACGTGGGGATGAGATGTGAGACGTACCTGGAGATTTTTGTCGACGCGGGGAAATCCGAGCATTTGACTGCCTTCGGTAGAGGATTAAAGACCTTTTACGGGGTGAGGGGGAGTAAAATATGAATTTCATTGTCACCTCTGACTGAGAACTCGACAAAGTTGTTACTTTCGCTTTCACGAGAATCGAAAGTAAAAGTTATTACAAACCTTTTTTTTTAGTGTTTTTACAGTCTTTTGATAGTTGGTACCGACTTAGCGGGGGATATGCGATTTTATTGGTGTAATATTCGTAGATACTAAATTTCGGCAATTTTAGGCTTTTCGATTAGTTAACATCCGATTTGTTTGTTTTCGTAATTTAATCGATATGCATTCGATTCTTTTTTTTACTCGACTCATATGAAATCTCACGAAAAATAAGTTGATTAGTAACTTAAATCAATAAACGAATAAATTATTAACGAGACCTTTCATCCGATCCGCGGATGCATTAAAGTATTGACAATTGTTGAATGGTAAACGACACTTCAAATGGCGTTCGATCGACATGGCTGTAATCTGCACCACGTGAATTCTCACCAAAGAGACGATTGGCTCAAGGAGCGCCAAGTGGCATAACGCTAAAAAATAACTAAAACAAAAATTCTATAAGCCTTTTTACGACACAGAGGCGGCGAGCGACGCCCCGAAACGTAAACCAGATGCCGAAGGCCCGCGTACACAAGAGACGCTACGCCATGGGCTTCGGGGGGTTAAAGAAGAAAAAAAATGTAATTATCGTAGTAAATTGAAACGCTCGAGGAAGAAGATGGAATGCGATCTAGATATATCGTGGACCGAATTGATGACGCAACGTTATTCAAAGAATGCTGCGTATTTATACGAGAACGAAAAAAAACACGAGCGCGATGACGCTGTGGTAAAAAAAAAAGAAAAAAAAAAAAAAAAAACTGGAGCGATCCACGAAGAATCCCCAAAGACGCTTTCTGACCATCATCTGTCCCGGATAAGATAAGAACTACTTATACGAAGAACAGTTTCTTTGGCTTCTATATTCGGTCTTTTTTTCCCTACCGCCGACACCAAGCAAACATCGTTCAGGGTGTTCTAAGCTGCGACTTTCAAATGCTCCGAAGAGATTCTCCGGCATATATGTATGTATAGTCAGGGCGAACCTCCCCCAGAAACCGTTTGACGTCAATGACTACGAGGGAAAAGAAACCGTCAACTTATCGTCCTGCAACGCTTTGAGTAATGAGTGAGCCACTTAGCGAGCTATCTTACATAGTCGAGACCGAAGTGTTGCCGGGGTCATAAGTCTTTCGACCTCCGACGTGTTTTTTTTTTATTGTTTTTTTTTCCCAACCCCTGAGCGCGATTCTAACGGCGAGAAAGAGGGAGAGAGAGAGAGAAAGACCCCCTCGGAGTTTCCTCATTCTTTCAATTTCACTTTCTCTGTTTCTATACTGGTAGACCTCCGCCTCGTGCGGCCCTTGATACATCGAAGGTTCAGTTAGGCACCGCGACTCTTACCATTTCCGACTTAGTGTACAGTAGTGTTTCGCATAAATGTTCATAAGCAAAAACATGCAAAATTTTCTGACGATCGATAAATTGTTTTTTTTTTTAAGGATCGATTAGATCGATAAGATCGTTATGATTATTTTAGATACATCGAGTAACAAAAAAAAATCATAAAAAGACGATATAAAAAAAATAATATTTTTCGGACAAATGAACGAAGAAGAATAGAATAGAATAGTTTTGAAGCTTTAAAACTAATAATATGGGAAAAAAAGGGTTTAACAAGTGGGAACCATGAGAATGATTACTATTGAAGAGTAAGAAGGAATGGTTCAAGTTTACGTTGTATGAGAAAAAAAACTGCTGTGCGAATTCCTACTGTACACTTGAAAGTAGCAACAATGCGCCAAAAGGCTTGGTAGTTGCGACTACTCGTAGTTCTCTCCACAGTATATAGTTGTTACCTGACGCGAAGCGCACGGCGAATGTGTCGACGAGCTTTCGCGAGAGCGTTGTCGCCCCGTGTCTCGAGACGCAATTACTCGAGAGCCATACCTCGAGAGACGATGGTTGGAGAGAACAATACGCGTAGTACGTGCACCGGACTAACCGGGCTTTCATTATACAACAGTCACAAATAGTGCTGCGTCGACGAAAGATCTTCTAACACGAAGGTAAAGTTCGCAACGGGAAAAAAGGGAGGAGGAGCCTCTCATCTCTATTCTATTCGTCTGGTCGCTCTACCGAGACCGGTAAGAGGTACAACTATCTTTTCTAACGAGGCAAAAGTATACCCGGGTCTGTTGAGGCGCTGCAATTGCCGTCGAAGAATATGAAAGAGCGCGTCGGAAGTGCGAGATGAATGAACCCGCCCTTGTAGAACGACGCTACGACCGGAAATTAATTCATTGAGAGACTCGGCAAATAGCTTTTCTCACAGTAACCGACGTTCGAATGAGTTAATTGGCTTCGTAACACTGTTTCCTTTAGTGAATAGATTTGCTTTACTGTTTTTTGCTCTTTTACTTCGACACGATGCTTTATTTTTTTCGTTTTTTTTTTTTCTATATTTATTCCCATAGATTTGCTGTAAATAATTACAACGTTGCAAAAATAGTTACTGCGCGACATGTATCGATGTAATGAAAAGTTATGCATCTTTTTATGTGTCCGGTTATTGACTGATGCATGAGACTGAAAGGGGATGTTAATCGGAGAAATTTCAATCGGATTCGAAAGAAAATTGTTTTTGGAAAGGATGTACGTCCCGTTTGACCCATAATTGCTACCAAATAGGTTTTTCATAGCTCCCGGCGTTTTTAAGATTCTCTGAATTTTTTTCCGAAAAACACGATGGGGACTTCGGAAACCACGACACGCAATCGGAGCGCAAAGGACATATCGCTATTCGAAAATACCAAAAACTGTAATTTATCGCAAAATCGATCGGAAAACCAATTTTAGTTTCATTCGTCGTTACGCCTCGTCGGCTATAACCGAAGTACTTTACCACGCTGATTACGATTTCGCTACTTGTTTAACTGCCATTTTAACGTTTGATACGAAAATTCTTATTCGATGCGAAAGAACGAAATTGTCTTTCGCGTATACTAAAGTCTCGACGTTGTTGCCGTTAAAAAAAAAGGATTTCTTATCTCCGAGTACCTTAGAAAAGGCTGAATTAAAGGGCTCGACGAAAATTAATACCTCGTGTAAATACCCGAGTAAAACTCGAGTTTAACAGCGTTTTAAACATAAAAAAATTCGTGAAATCTCGAAATTCACGAGGATTCTCGTGAAAAGAACGAACGATGCTGTACAAGGTATGCCTTACGGGAATAAATAACTTCTTACGATCCCTCTCTCTCTCTTTCTTTCTTTTTCGAAGTGTATACGCCACACCACCTTTTCCCAGCGAGGCAATTCGGTGCTACATCTGTAAGCGCCCCCTCTGCCTATATACATCGACGTTGTCTATATATATATGTGTGTGTATAACTATACACGGTGTTCATGCCGAGTGTGGCTGTTGTTATATTGCTATAAAACATTCGACGCGAACGCGAGATTTCGAAGGCAGCGAGGAGGGTGGGGAGGGGGGAGGGATATTTAAGAACAGTGGAATGTACGGAGGAATGTCTCTCTCTCTGGGATAGCGGCATCAGCGTGGAGGCTGAAGCGCCCCGGTCCACCGAAAACGAGCCGAGGAGTCAAGTCGGGATTGAGAAGATCGAAAGCAGAGAGAAGGCGCTTATCGTAAATTGTACAGTCGTTGGCACATTAAATAAAATCAGATTGATTACTTCGATCTGTTCGAAAAAATTACATAATTCCATTTAAATTGAATTCTCTGTAACGTATATATAAATAAACTGTAATATACTCCATCAGCAAGTATCAAAAGTAAATTCTCGATTTGTTATGATTTCTTACGGTCGGATAGTATAATCTCTATTAATAAACGTAAAATACGTCCAATTAATTGAGATCTCATTATAATAATTGTTATTTTAAAAAAATTCGACCCTAAAAGCTGATTATTCGGTGAATTATTTTTTTTTAATTTGTTACTATTTTTTTAGTTGGGTTTAAATCTTTGAATTCATTTAGATAGGAATTCCTTCGCATTAAAAATTTTTTTAAAACCATTTTACAAGTCCGATCGCCGATCGACGGCCAGTGACTGTAGCTTTCGTTCGTTATGGCGCGGGAACGTTTCACGATCGGTCCGGAGAAGATGTAGTGAAAGAAGGAAGAAAATAAAGAATTTCTCGTCCCATCATCGTGAAGCCCGAACGAGGCAACGCACACCCGGGCGAAATGATTTCGTGTGAGAGATCCTCCGAAGGGGGCGGGAAGAACGAGAAGATACGTAGTAAGGAATTGTAGTAGTAGTACGAGTGTAACACAAGCGAAACGAGAGATGAAGCAGAGCGAAAAAGTGGGCCGTGCGTTATCGCGCTCTCCGGGTACCGCAACGATAAGAAGTTACCGATAACGCGGGAATCTCTGTCGTAACTTTTGCGAAGGTTCGTGCGTATATAGACCGGAAAAAAAAGAACGGAGACGAGAGAGGAAAAGAGCTCAGAGGCCAAGAAGACGAGGAACTCTGGCGTGAACGATCCGTGGGATATTTCTCGAATCGTTCTACGACGATCTCGAAGGCTCTCTCGCGATTGCTCCACTCAAAACATTTCTACGGTTACTTCGATGCACCGTGGAAAGGCATCTCGTTGATTTTTTCTCGTTTTTTTTTTGTCTTTTTTTTCAAAGATAAAGACGCTGCACTTGACTCCGACGAAAGGAAGATACAAAGCCTATTTCACCGAGCAAAGGGAATCTACGGAGTGCTATATTGCAGAAGATCCGTAGAGCTTAGAATCTGAGAAACGCGGATGATAGTCGAGACGTAAGAAAAGAAGTCTGGAACTCGTCTTATTCTCGCATAGTCGCCCTTTCCCGCCCTTCGTCGCAATCTCATACTTTTTTTTTTCTTTCTTTCGTTCTCTCGATCTCCCTCTCGCTGCTTTCGCGCTTATTCCCTCGGCAAGTTCTCTTCTTTCATCCTCGTGTTAATTAGAGACTATCCAACGCTCTTATACCTCGGAACTACTATTATTATCCTGTGGCTCTCTTTATCTCGCGAGAATTCCACAATTTCTCGAATTCTAAAAGATAGAAGAAATGTTCTCGTGTTTCGCTAATTTAAAGGTAATTCCTCGTCTAACCAACACACGGGAACACCGGTGGTAATTGCGAGTCGTTCCCCGAGAGGATGAAGGTCAGTCCGCAGAGATCATGCGAATGAGAGTGGAAGAAAAAAAAACGGAAAAAAAAATTTTCGCGCTGCGAGTTATTAGAAAAATATTGCGGTGGAGCGACAAAAAGCATTGATGGTATTGTGAGGTAACGTTAAAAGGGGCGCCTATGAATATGTATCGCTTACTTTACTTGAGGCAATGCACAGTAGCGGAAAAATAACACAGACCCTGGTATTATCGATATTCATCTTAACGAGGGATCGCCTCGCGTTCTTGATGCCTCCAACGAGACTCGGCGTATAAACAGACACAGCGTATTATGCGAGCGCTACCTGTGCAATCGTAAGACAGTGTATGAGCCGCGATATTAATACAGTTGAAACTCTCAAAAGGTCATTTCTCAACATCACCTTTCCCCCTTAAATTACAAATTGTAATTATAGTTTTATTATTATTAATTAGTGATTTTTTTAAATCGATTTTTTTATAAATCAAATTCGTAACCAACGTGCCATATACTTTGAAAATATTAAAAGAAAAGTGTAATCAAACATTTGAAACCGGATTTTTTTTTTTTCAATCGTAACTCGTGTTTTTCGATCGTTAATAATAGAGAAATTAACGTTGTTCAGGTGTATCTATACGAATAATGTACAAACTTCGATTTTTGAAAATGAGAAATTCATCGAAAATTATACATTAATGTTATGTAATTTTCCGAGGGAAATGTTTAAAAAGAGTTTCCGATTGAAAATTGTTAAAAATAAATTGTAATACTTTGTTTTTTAATTGAAAGGAACGTTGAAATGAAATGTTTAAAATCGTAACGCGGGTTTTTCAAACGTTAGCATCGAGAAATTGACGTCGTGGAGGTGTTTTTTTTCCGTATACAACTATTTAATAAAATTGTTGATTTATGGTAATTAGTAATTTAACAAAAATGAAAAATTATCGTAATTTAATTTCACGATTAAAATTTTTATTAAGAGTTTTGACTGTAAGGACGAATTGCTGAGCCTCGTGTACACCTCGAGGCTCTCGGTGCTCGGAGTTGAGTGGAAGCATCGCACGGGGTATATAAAAGTACGCAGGACGTGAATTTTTACGTTCCTCATTCGAGATATAGAGTCTCGTGCGTCCGTTCTCTCTCGCACTGCGTGAGAAGGTGCACACCGTACGTGCGTCGCAGATTTATCGTGCGAGACAATGATCTCGTATACTTATACACACACATATATATATATGTTTATTCTCATGTATACCGACCCACATGTATAAACCGAATAGACACGAGACGTGTATATACAGCGGTAAATGTATATTCCGCATGCATGGATGATCTGAGAACTTCTGGCGGGAGCGTAACTTCAATTATACTCTTCAAGGCAACATGAAATATTTACGAGACGTGTGTATACACATTAGTAAATCACGCGCGATGTTTCCTGCGATATCATATTGATACATTTTTATTTACTTTTTTTTTTTTTCATTTCCATCTCGCGACGTGTTTTTTTTCTGAAAAATCATTTTTCATTCCGTTCGAATCAATTGTAAACAATACCGAGAAGATACAAACAACGAAAAAAAAAAAAAAAAAATTCTGTTCAACCCGAATCCCCGTGTGTACAATACGTCGTTTTTGAACGAGATAAATTCTTTCTCTTCTCTCCGCATCGTTCTCTTTACTCTTTAATTAATCACGTATCGCGCTCGCCAGCGGCCACTATTGAAGCTCAAAAATAATCGAACCGGATTCCAACGTGTCAAAGTCCCTGTTCGGGAGCAGACCGAGTGCGGTTCCTATACAAGCCGCAAATCCCGAACAACTCTCAGACCTTTCGGTTTATTACTTGTAGATCGATGCACCGACAATAATTCTCGAGCCCCGAGTCGATTCAACTCCCTTACAGTCTTAAAGTTCGATACGTTCCTCGAAATCAGTAAAATACCCATAAAAACTTTAATTGAAAGAAAAAAAAAAACCCATCAAAAGTGATTAATCTCCAGAAGGCTGTTAAAAAAAGTATTTTTCATTCCCAAATCTCTGCTTCATCCAATTTCAATCCGTCGGCTTCAAGAAATTTTCTTCTCCAAACAGTATAAACAAATAATAAATAGAGTAAACAATCCATTGACTAAACTCTGAAAAATGAAAAAAATAATATCGAAATTTAAAACTTCACAAAGCCGCAAATTGAACAAATATGCTAATAAAGCTGTCGATTACTTTTGTCACTTCTCGAAAAAAATCGTCACATGTATATCAAACAATATTGTAAAAGCAACAAAGAAAAATTGATATATTTACCGATGTCCCTGATACGAGGACTTGACGAGTTTAACAGCGAAGAGGAACTGAATGGCGCAAACGAGCAAACAGCAAAGATCCAACGACAGGGCAATGGCGCAAAGCGCAAGTGCGATTTCGTAAACGATAGTAGAGTCCTCGGAGGGTATAAGACTGCTGGACGTAGCGGTTAGCGGTGACAATTTCATCAGAAACATATGGGACAGCATAGCGAGTAGGAGCGAAACGAGACACAACAATCCGAGTGACGTTAGCATCTCTTTGACGCCGGCTTCGTGCTGTTGTCCGAGTAGTAGTCCAGTCTTATTGTTCTTCGAGATGGTCGATGACCACGAGGTGTTGAGCTGCACGGCAGCGTGTCCGGGATTTTGAACGGCCTGCGAGACAGGTGCGTGTACGGGGACAGGTGCAGGGGACGGTGTTGTTTGACTCGGAAGTCTCGATAGCCTGGAAATATCCAAACCACCGTTCGCCTGTGACCTCTCGCGTTCGTGTGCCATCTGCGGTATGCTGGTGAGCGTATTATGCACACCATTGTTATTGTTGCTATTTATATTGTTATTATTATTACCAACAATGGGACTCGCGCTGTTAACCGAATGTTTCGACGTCGATAGCGTCGATAGATTCAATGCGTGCGAGTGATTTAATCTTTGCGAAAGATTATTTACGCTGAGTTGCGAATGATTCAATGGATGTCGATGGGTCGACGAGGGTGTCGGCTGATGCGATTGTCCATTGTTATTTGTTACGATTCTTTGATTCGTATGAACGATCGAATCGTAAACGTCGTTGCCGATTCGCGATCCCGTGACTCGCGACGACGGCGATGCCGCGGTGAAGTGTTGGTGATGATGAAGTTCCGAATGCATGTGGTTCGGGTGATGATGGTGATGCTGTTGTTGTTGCTGCTGCTGTTGCTGATGCAATGCCGTTGCCGTCGTCGGTGCTTGCTGGTGGGCTTGTTGGGTCTGAACTTGGTAGTCATTGTGATGCCTGGAGCCCGCTGACGACGGCTGCCCCGTCAGGATGTGCTTAAGCATTACTCGATTAAACGGCCCTTCTACGTCCGTCGTCTACGAGCGCAGATATTTCACATCGCGATTAACGACGTGAAACACTGACGGGGCTGTACTCGCGAAGCGGATACACGATCTTTATATTTCTTTTTTCTTTTATTACTCCTCACGCGTTTTGTTTCACGATTTTTATAGCTTCGAATCGATGACTTCCGGTTTTCTCACTTTTGAGACTTTGATTCGTAGCTTTCGCGATGGGGAGAACGAGGAAAATGCGAGTTAAGCTTCAAGACCGGAATATGGCGTCTTCTTCGTCTTCTTCTTCTTCGCCTCGCTCCTGGTTGCGGTAGGCAGCAACAGGAGCAACGGCAACTACCACGCGTTTCCACCTCGAGGCACCCTGACTTACGGCGGTTGCAGCGTGGGTCTGGTCTCGCCTCGTCTTCCCGCGCGCACATCAGCCAGCATAGCTCCCGTGATCGTGAGACTCCGTCTGGTTTTTGATAACATGGAACAAAACAAAATTAAACGGAATTAAATTAATTATTGAAAATTATTTCGTAATAAATATATTAACGGGATTGGATAATAATTTAGAGAAGGAAATAGAAAAAATGACATGGAATTTGTTTGTTGTGTTTTTAATTTTACCATTTTTTTTTGTTTTTTGCAAAACAAACCTAAAAATCTTAATCGATTGAAAAATATTTTATCGTCTTAATTGATTAAACGCTCGCAACCGATTCGTCTAAAAATTCTCATCGAACGGGCCGACCGTACCCTTCGTCCAAATTTGTAATTTTTTTACGAAGACACAGTCAATAAAACATCTCCATAAAAAAAATTTTTTTGTTTCGCGAACTCCGATCATATGATTTCAATAAAAAAAGATCGCGATAAACATGGCGTTAAATAATTTTCAAATAGATATGGAAAATCGTGACATATCTTAAAATAATCATAATAATGATGATTTAATTAAATAATTATTAATGAAAATGTAGTTTAAGTGTTGAAACTTAATTTTTATTTGTAAAAATTAGTTTGCACTTTGCTCGTTATTCTTTGATTCGTGTATAGGGACATCTTACGTAAAATCGCGCGGTATCACCTTGGAGTCAAAGCGAGACGTAAGAGAATTGAGATCGCGCGGGCATATATCCGTTCGGGATTCAAGAGACGTTGGACCAAGTTGTGTTGTCAATAGCAAACGTTCCTACCGCTGCTGCTTGACTCATAGAAACGGGTTCCGCTCGCATTCCCGACATGGAGCACACGGGGTCCAAGGCATGTGTACACACGAGTCCGGTCGCGGATGCTCGGGCACGTTGATCCTCTCATCTTGCGAGCCTAGACTCGTGGGGCCTACGTACGTTTACCGATGATACTTGTACACGCATACAGGTATAAAACGATCTTTCTACCATTATACTCTGAACAGGCGATTTGTATTTATACACGAAGAGAGCTCTACTACGCATCAACCGCGCGAGATATATAGCGTATACACGGCCACGTGCACACGTGCGTTTCTTCTCGCATCGGAACGGAGCAGGATGCGCGCCAACAAACTCGGTAGCACGTTGCACTCTACTCGCCGAGAGGAAACACTAAAGAAAGAAGAAGGCCGCGCGGAGTACGCGCTAACTACTTTCTTCTCTGCCTCACTCTCGTCTTCTCTCTGTATCTTCACTCTCAGTTTATAGCGAAGTCCAAGAGAGTAAAAAGAACGATCGAAGCGATCCTTCGAGGAAACTGCATGGTTCGCGCTTCCGGAAATGTTGAAAAAAAAAAAAAACGAAACGCTATTTTCTTTGTTTGGTTTTTTTTGAAAATGGCGAATTTAGAAAATTTCTTTATTGCGTGTTAATGACGAAGAAAACGGGTAAAAAATGTTTAATAAAAAAAATTGAATTTTACCCTTTGAGTGGTTTTGCGGAAATCGGAATGTCCGGATGGACTTAACCTATACGATAACACGAAAAAAAAAATGACCGATAGATCGAAGAGAAGAATTCGAACTTTTTATTTCTGCAATCGCAAGGTGGTGCAGGTCGGGTAACCACTGCTATTGCGCATACGAGCATAGGGTACGACAACGATGCATTTTTTTTTCTTGTCAGAAAAAAACGATTGTGAACAGAGCGACGACGGGATACTTGTGCTCGAATAGTTGCAACGCTAGAACGAGTGCTGAGTTCTCGAGCACAGGACGCGTGAACGCGAATATCGGGTTTCATTAGAGTCGACGATACTTATTGCGGGACGAGTCGAGTACTGAAAAGTCATCGGACTCAGTAACTCTCGAGATCATACCGACGGCGAACGCAGCCTCCGTGTCGAAAGGGAGATAATGTAATTGATATCGTAGATACTCGCGGTAACGAAAGTTATGCGTAATAAAATAATTGGCGTAAAAAAAAATCCGTAGTTATTCAGATTAAATCATCCAATTCGTAATTATATGTATATTTATATGATAATAAATTGTTATTATTATAAAAACGTTGCACCACTAAAAACTTCACATACAACAATGTTTACGAAAAAAAAACTTTTTCGGTAAAAAAAAATGATTTAGCAGTCTGTCGTTGAATTTTCGTTGAAAAATTCTCAAAAAAATCGTATTTCGGTGTAAAAAAAAAAAAATGTAGCGGATTGACACTTTATGTGGACTGATTAATTTGAATTATTGCTTATATAGATACAATATTATTTATCATTGATAATTGAATTCAATTTACCTCGCGAATATCTTGTCTATCGCGTGCAAAGCCTCACGCCGCGACATTCGCGTCTCGACTCCCGTCTCGGCGAAGAGTTCGCGATGATAATTACCCTGCGCACGCACACACTCGAGTTTCCCTCACCGTAAAGAATACTCCCCGCAAAAGAGACGGAAAAAAGAAGAAATCGATTCCAGGGAAGCATCAGTAAAATTATTACGAGCTTAACTCTGTGTTCGCGGGGTTTCCGCGACACCGATGAAGTCCTACCGCAGTCGGTTTATCCAATTTCCAACAAAAGCTGAACTCGAGCATAGCGACGTGGTTTAGCGCGTCTCTCGCGCTTCACCAAGCACTTCGAAACGGTGAAACACGCGCGAGTTTGCGATTCTTAGTTCTGAATGTCATTAGCGTAGGAAAGAAAGGGATACAGGGTACCATTTGTCAGACTTGATTGACTCACGAAACTATTCGAAACAACATCGTTATTATCCAACACAACGGAATTTCCGGGTGAATAATAATTGATTCTCGAAACTCATAGTACGTCCGCGTTACTCGTACCTGGAAATCGGCGCGATGTTATTCGGGTCGTTTTTCATCTTCTGAATGATTCGCGCCGAAAAATCGTCGGTCATCTCCGAACCGGATGACACGAAAAAAATATTTGATCGCCGATTTTTAACCTTCTAGTCACACATTTTTACGTTCTACAGTACCAACATCGATAATAGAAACCGCTAACGATGGGAATAGTTCGTTGAAAGTTTAAAAGAAAAAAAGGAGAAGCAATTATCATCATCACCAGTTCCTTGACCGCAATTCACTGACAAAAAATCGTTACAATCGATGATTCAACCGTCTGAGACACGTTTTGTAACGACAAAAGTGACCACTAACGATATCGATAGTTAATTGTAATCGTAGAAAAAAAAATTATGTCGGCATATTCGTCATCACCGATTCCGTAATGGGGTCGGTTCAGTATCGCTAACAAAAAACATAAAATCGACGATTTAACTCTCCGAGTGACTCTTTGAAAGTTTTTACAGAACAATTGCGGAGCAATTGCGATAGAAAACGCCAATGATATTATCGACCATATCACAAAGATAAAAAAACAACGACGGCGGAGAAAAATAATCAATTTCTCGACCGGAAACCTTCCGTAAAAATAAACGCAACAAAATCCTGACAACTTGATACATTTCCGTGATAAATGTCTGCGTAACAGAAATGATTAACAAGTTATTTAAGATTTCTTAATACATCGACTGACTGGCCGAGTGGCACTGTCCTCCTTAAGCTATCATCGTGTCGCTCGTTATGGGTCGTGAAATATCGTAATAACTGATAACAGGCTGTAAATGAAACTCGACGCCTTCACTCGCGTTTCTTACATAACGATTCTATCTATAATACTACTGGAAATCGAAGCGCTCTATGGAACAAAATGTAACTAAAACAAATTATCTCCGTTCCTTGCAAAATCGAAACATTGTATCGTTTCTTCGAAGTAGTAAATGGCTGTACGTTCATTCGACCTCTCGAGGAACGAACATTCTTGTTTTTGTCGAAACTTCCGGTATTTTTCCTCGGAGAAGATCGTTTGCACAAGCCGATCGTCGCAAGGACGTTGAACAGGAAGTGAAGTATCTGAAGAGATGATGATGAGCGGTCCGACAAGGTCAACGGTTTTACCGCGAGTCGACGAGCTGCGTACGCCTTGATATCTCTCGAGTCGTTCAACGGGACGAGAACTCGTCTTCGCATCTCGCCTCTTGCATCTCACAACGCTTCACCAGCATTCTCATCGAATACCACGCGATAAAGTTGACCAATTTAGTGCAATTTCTGTTGCCGCGTATCGGCAAACATTGTAATAGTTCTTTGATCGGCTTCACCGTAAAAAAACCGGATGTGCATTATAGTAACTATGCATAATGCGGCGTGTAGATTACACGACGGCATCTCATGCATCGCTACGCAGCAGGGCACCCATAGAAGACGGTGAAGGAGGAGAAGGAGGAAGAAAATAAGAAGAAGAAGAAAAAGAAGATTCCGGCTTCGTATACGAAGTTGCGGGAGCTCAGGCGAGTTAAGGCGCAAGGTCGTTGCCTAGATAACAGTTGCAAGGTACAGTTGGTTGACTCGGATGCCAACACAAGAGTGAGAGAAAGCGGCTTTCGGCTCTTCCTCTATCCAATCACGAGAGCAGCTTATAGAAACGATAGAGAAGAAAATACATCGAAGGATGCTGCGTCGTATGCTCGGGGCGAAGAAGAAGACGAAGGCAAAAGAGAAGTGTAAGTCGTATGTATCAGGAGCGCAGAGACCAAACAGCGCAGCAAGGATATACTACAAATTTAATCCGGCGATTCAGCAGTTGTGTAAAAAAAATCAATGATTTCTACGATTGATAATCGAAGAAGCGTAATCCGCGTGTTAAAATATATTAGATACCTATTTTTTTAATTTTTAACTGCCGGAACTGTCTATAACTATATGAATGAAATTGCCGTTAGAGAAATAACAGAGATTAAAAAAATCGGTCCAATCAACTACATCGGCGCTTGCAGGTAGCGAAATAAATTTTATGTTAATTAAATGAAATAATCGCCATAGTGAAAAAGGATATAGGCGATGTAAATATTGGTGATTGGTATTAGTTTCGCTACCCGCAACTGCAGATTTAGTTTATTCGGCCGATTTTTTTTCTCGGTGCAGACGAATTTTATTTTTTCTTTTTTTTTATCGTCATGTCAATCGTCGACGCTAAATGGTTTAAAGAAAAAAAGGCCGCGCGGCATATTTTCTTACTGCACGAATGCTCACTGAGCGATGGAAGAGAAAACACGAGATCAACACGCATTACCAAGCGTTGGATTGAAAAAAAAAAATCGTACAGAAATGAAGTTCAACGACTCCTGTAGCTTCAAGAAATTCGTCGGAATTTCATACCCGTATGTGAATGCGGGTAAATTGGCTTTTCGCGAAAACAAACCGTTTCTCCGCGAGGAAGTGGATATAAAAATAATTTTTATATTCAATATCGAAACTCGACGGCTCCGGTAAATGGCCGGATTGTGGTAGGTACGTGTTTACTGAATAAACAGCAACAGGGCAATAATTTGAAGTACCGAAGTATTGGAGCCCTTACCAGCTTGACGAGATAACTTCTCCCGCTTCGGGGGCCGCCGCCATAATTCGAAGCAGACAACCGAAACCCCAGTCTTGACCGGACCACTTCTCGCCAACATCGTCTCTTTGCCGCTTCAAAACATCCGAAAAATTGAAGATGATGAGGATGAAATTCCTCACGACGGATGAAGGCCGTTTTAACAGCGTTTAATAATTTACGGACCGCTGACAAGAATTCTCGCGTGCATATACCGCCCGTTTGTACATTATAAAGTCTTCTCTTCACTTTCAGAACATTTCTTTAGCGGGTTGTTTTAATTTTTATTTCATTTTTTTTTCAATCTTTTCAACTTCTACACCCCAATCGTCATTCCTCCTTTCGTATCTCATTATTTTTTATGCCACGCGCATTAGTCGACACGGAGCATTCACCCGAGACTTGTCTGGCATCGTTCGTGTACTTCACTCGACCAGAATTGGCCGAAAAGAAGATTTTATTAATGATTTTCATATTTTTTTTATTTTTCTTTCATTCAGTCTTTGCATCTAATTGGACTGGACTGCCGCTTCATTCGGCTACAACTGACCACGAAGTGGAAAGATGAAGATTTTAAAAAATGATCTTCATTCAGTTTTTTCTTGTTAAATTATATTTTTCAATTTTTTTTTTCAAGCGTTCTTTCGGGATTTCTAAAGAAACCACTATGTCTCACTCGACCAGAAATTATCAATTTTTTTTTTATTTCTTTTTTATGATTTTCGTTTTTATTTTTAAAAATTAATCTTTGCATCTGATTTCTACGCGATGATCCGAGATATTGTGGGTATATGTTTTCGACGTCTGTCTCGTCGTCGTTCGTCATTCGTACGCGTGGACCACGCCTGGCAACGCATATGTATATCTATATATATACTATATAGTGTATGCGGGAGACGAGAGATATATCTGCCATAGGTATATATACACAAGCGGCCTTCGCCGGGGATATCCTTGCGCGAATCTTTGGACGTGCGTCCGTGTCGATGCGTGGACCAGATCCCTCGAGATCTCGTTCGCCTTCTCGCTGAATCGTTCGCCACTCGCGACTCAGCCCCCACAGCGGCAGCGGTTCGTTCTTTCTCTCTTTCTCTATATAGGCAAAAGCTAACCAGCCAGTGAAGCAAACCGCTCGGCGCGGTTCAGGATCAAATTCCTTAACGGACACAGGACCCGACAGGATCGGTGAAAGTCGCGTGTCACATTCGGTATAGACTCACGAACTCATAACTCTTCGAAATATAACTCGATCACCCCACAGTCTTCGCGAATGTTTGCTTCGATGCGACTGCGGAGGTGAGAGGAGGTGTGAAAGGGTTAAAAAAAAATAAAACAATCAAGAAACGATGGTAATCGCACATGT
The DNA here is from genome assembly GCA_964006125.1 of Cryptus viduatorius. Lineage (NCBI taxonomy): Eukaryota > Metazoa > Arthropoda > Insecta > Hymenoptera > Ichneumonidae > Cryptus > Cryptus viduatorius. The sequence continues at coordinate 8,125,856 of OZ023222.1, read as the reverse complement.
TACGATACAAATTAAGATCCTCCGGAGAAAAATATAAATTATTTTTTCGGAGTAAAGTTTCCATTTTTATCATTTTTTATAGAAATTGAGAAGATTTTTATTACTGTAAAGAAAATTTCTTTTTTTTTTTATAAATTTTATAACTTCGATGTATTTTCGATATATTTTACTTGGGGGAAAAATTTTAAGATACCGCCATTCGAGTTAATGAACTTCGATCGCGACATTTGCGGACGACTGGAGAACATTTCGCGAGGTCTTACGGAGGTCACGGAGGGCAGATCGAGGGGTCGAATGCAAAAAGCTCTCCAGCCATGATAGCTCTCGTGATAAAAAAAAATACGATTTATTTGCAATCTCGAGTGTTTGGAGTGTGGCGAACCTCGAATAAATCGGCTCTGACGTATTTCACGAGTGTCAGTTGTTGCGAACGCACACACACGTTGCGGTATATAGGAGAATTGCTAGTTCGATCTCTTGCGAACAGACCGTTCGCGAAAAAAAGATCGCGGCGGACCCTCCTCTCTCGTGCTCGTTCCTCTCGGCTAAATACAAGAGAGAAAACACCGCGCGCGTTTGCAAAGCGTTACCTATCCAGCGAGAGAGCTCCAAGACAGGTAACAATTTACTTTGCGCGGCGAGAGTGAGATCGAGGGATCTTTCTGTGCGAAGAGAACTTCGGAGTGTGTGATGGCCGACGCGGGGATCGCTCTCGAAGAAGCCCGCGCGCCTTGGTAAGTCAGCCCGAATAAATTCGCGTCTCGTTTCTTACTCTAAGTGCTGGTTAACTCTCCGTCGGCGTTCGATCCTTTGGAACACATACCTAACCGTGATGCATGTTCCCAAGAGGATTTTCGCCTTTTTTTTTCATGAAACTGACCGACTTACAGCTCTAACAAATCAAAAATAAATAAAAATTCAAAAAGCCAAAAAAATTGCACTAATCGAAGTCGCATAATAAATAAAAATTGGAAATTCATACCTACGTAAAAAAAAAAAATTGTCAAAGTGCAAATTTTTTTTTAAATGGTACAAAAATGGTACCCGAGTAAAATAAATGTATGTTTCATAATTGAAGACATGAATAATGAAAAATGGCTGTTTATCAGATAGAGAAATCCTCTTTAAGAGAAATAAAAGTATAAAAACGGTACCAAAATGGCATTTACTCCAATAATTCGTGGTTTTGTGGCACATATGCTGTTTTGAAATTGTCCGCAAAGGATTAAAAACGTCCTACTTTAGCTTGTATATTCGTGTGGCCGTCGAGTTTATATCCTTGTTAAAGAAATCCCACGAATTCGTACCCGTTTCTCGTTTGCTCTTAATTGCAAAGATTTCGTGTTAATTGCGACATGGACTCCTAACGACGAGTTTCGTTCTCGTTATATATGGAAAAGCGCACAATCTTCAGCACGGAGTGTGATCTCATTATATTATTGGAAGTTAGTGAATTACACGATGTCCGAGGCGTATCTCGGCGGATGGAACACGAGCGTTTTCTATAGCTTGTTTCGCTACCCCCGTTGGCAATTTTCATCGCGCTTCGCCTAAGCTGTGATCGCGAAGCGTGCCTTAATATTGTGCATCCGGTGTGAATATAATTTGCCACGTATATAGTATATATAGCTATACGTATTACGTATAATAACTCGCATTAAAAAAAAATCTTTTACACACTCTACTACCGTCCGATAATGAACTACCAGGTGGAAAAAAATATGTATAGCTGGTAGACAACCCGAGTACAACGTATCATCTGTGCTTCGACACAGCCGACACGCCCTTCCGGCTTTGTGCCATCGTTGCGAACATTGTTACAGGAGTTATAGAGCGTTTATCGTTGCAATACCATTTATAATGGGTTATTATGGTGGCCACTCATTCCCGAACTTAAAATCCCCCGATTTTTCCAGTTTTTTCTGAACCAAAATTTTACGATTTTTTCGCGTCTCCCGACTTCGAAATGTTGAAAAACGAAAAAATTATACTAAACAATATATATAAAAGCGTAAAGTTACGTATTTTTTTATATATTGGAAATTAAATATTACGAATCGAAAAGGTTACTTTATTATAAGATCTAAAGCTATTCAACGGGATTTATGCATTCATCCCGTTTAAATAATTTTTTTTTAATACTAATACAGACAATAGTTATCCAATGTAAGTTAATACCTGCGGGTTATTTTATCGTAATAATGGGATACGATCGAAGTTACGGTAGCTATGAACTATAGTGAAATTATCCGCGCGGATCATCTCAAGTTTCATAAATGAAAATCGTTTAGCACCAAAATGAGTTTCTCGACAATATCTGTATTGCAATTTCATTCATATACCTCGCTAAATGCTATCGGAGCCTTTTTACTCCCGGCTGGTCGCCCGGGAAACAAGGCGTGAATTATGCGTTTCACGGAGACCTCGTGATATTTGCGATTTTCGTTGTCATTTTTGATATTGGTATTGGTATCTCGGGGCGTAATTAAGTACAAAAAATAATTAAGTACCTTTGAAAATTGTATGCCTCAGAAATTTCTTTGCGTTTTTGCGTTTTTTTTTATATTCCAAAAAATTATAATATTTTCGTATTAATTCGCGATCTCAATGTCGCGTTTACTAGATGCGACAGATTTTGATTCGAAAGCGAGTCGAGTTTCTTCGAGACACATTCGAGATCACATCGAATTATCGATCGTACATCTCCAATCCTGTATTTCAGTGTATACCAGTCGGCAGAAACTCGTCATAAAAAAAAAAAAAAAAAAAAAAAACAAACAAGTAAACTGCGATCGAACGTGTACATTGCACACACAGTATCTAAATTTATCGCAAAGCGAACGACCGCGAAGGCACACAGTCTCTCGTTCCCCTACACTACGTACGACCATGAAACGTCTTCACGAATCTCGAGAGACGCGCGCTCGCGGCTTCATAACTTCTTCTTACATTCTTTCGAACTCGTCGGCGTTGTCGTGGCCCAAGACTTCGAACAATTTTTTGTTTTTTAATTTTTTTAATTTTTTTTTTTTTTTTTTTTTTCGAACATAGCTATACTTCGGATATTTACAATTGTGAATCTCTCTCCTTTGAGTCGTTTCGGAGTACAGAGGGCCAGCAGCTACCAAAGTCAATAGAAAGCTCGAAGAAACGAGAGAAGGCAGACTGACGCGATTAACATAACGCCATGGAATGATTAACACGTGATGCCTTTGCCAGGACCCACGCGGGCGGAGGGTGGAAAAGAAGAGGATAAATATCTGAAGAGTTGCATATAACTGCTATGTGCACGTGACACACCCAACCGAAGACTTGAGAATATATACTCTCCGCAGGTAGAGCAGAAACGAACCGTTGCGGTTAATATACATCGAGACGCGAGAATACGATGCCAGGTGAGAGTGAGGCAACCAGAAATTCATATGTATACATATGCATATATGTATTACACATGAGTTTAAAGAAGAAAATATGTGTGCGAATGCACGTAGGACGTGTAGAATGAGACCGAACGAAGAAGCCGAGTTTAGTCTTCCTACGTTCCTCATAACCAGCGAAGCTTGGCTTCTCGCTCTCGCGTCTCGCATTTCCAATAAAATATCATCGAACGAGGAAGACGCGCAAAAAAATTGGCGTATATCCAGACCGGCTTAGTCCTTGCAATCGGTTTTGCTGTGGCATGGAATCGGAGAACCCGGGCGTCCGGTGTTGAATGATTTTTCGACGATACGACGAGAGAAAATTTATAGCGCATTCTGCTATATAGAAAAGCTAATATCCTTTTTTTATATTCCACGAATACGATAATCGCTCGTTGAACTTTCGATAATGTTATTTTCACATTGGAAAATTAATTAAGTCGTTTTTTTTTGGATTTTGTTGAAAAAAAAAAAAAATCGGAGTCTGTAACCCATTTTTCTGGGTTACCGATGAAAAGTTGATAATTTGTAGTTTTCGTAAAAAAAAATAGAATTATAGCCTATTTCTCGTGATATCTTTATAGGGCGACCGTTAAATATAAACGTTTAATCTGCGGATTATGTATTCTACGTACGGTAGAATATTACGAGAATTTTTAACAAGTTAAAAAAAAATCATCGTTTACAGTTATTTTTTATTCGCGTGCGCTTCGCGAGTGGAATTTCTTCTTATCTGCTGTAATCAATTATTTACCCTCGGAAATCAGGCCGCTGCGAGGTTTATACTGAGTATAAAAAATATATATGTATATATGGTTGAACTATAATGTCGCGGAAGTTCCCGAACTCGCCTCGCGGAGTTGGCAAAGCGAACGATCTAATCGTAAGCCCCTTGACGCACACAGCACGGAAGAGCGTGCAGCTGTTGACACGTAGTACACGTACCCGCGATACGGGACCGCTGCGCCGGTTTTAACGTCGTAGAGCACGCAGTCGCAACAGCAGGAGCAGCGGCAGTATCCTTAATGCTATGACGAAGGAGCAGCTGTTAACCGACTTCCTCAACTCGTCCTTCTGCTCTGAACTCCGCGCTTCTAATATGCATTCTTTCCGACCGAATTTTCCATAAGTTTTCAGGTTTTCGAGAAAAAAAAAAAAAAAAAAAACGCTTATCCAAATATTTCGAATGTATTTTCCGTTCAAAAAATGAACTATAAGTTACATTATGACGTTTTCGCGCGTGAATTTTAAACAATTTTTTAACTTCGATAAAAAATAATTGATTCGCAAATCGAAGTCTCATTGTGTATAATGTGTATAGTGAGTGCATAATGACCGATTATTTATAATCCAGACATTTTTTTTTTTCGAATTTTACATCGAAACTCCGTTCCGTCCGATGGGTAAACGAAATTAACCAAATTTATTCGTGAGACAAACACGAACTCGAGTCTCGTGACACGCTGTCTCGGCGAGTAAAAATATCGCCCATTCAATTGTCTAATCCTATTATTTGTTTAATATTCCGCTTATTATCCATGCGTCGAAAAAAAAATGTATACATAACTCGTTTTTTATGGACACGCATCATCATCGTATTTCGTCTGCAGTGATTCGGGGATCATCTGGGGATTTATATATTTTCATAAATCAGCCATTATATTCGAATCGAAACGGCTCTCGAGTGCGAGAGAAGAATTCTCTCTGTGTCTCTCGCGACACGGTTCGATTATATGTATAGACAAAAACGAGTGTTTCTTCGCGGCCCGAGTTGTCCGCTCTAACCGCGTCGAGCTATTATAATACTTCATTTTTTTATTTTTTTATCGTCTTTCTTTCATGAATCAAGTGAAAACGATCACTTATCGGATTACACGTCATCTCGGGGTGATTTCCGTTGCTTCCTTTGCTTCCAACCTCTAACGCAGCGCATTACGTGAATAGTATATAATTTCGAGACAAAAAAAACCGCTCGCACAATGACGAGCATTCATAAAGCGAATGCGCGGCGTTGTGTGTTTACGCAACGTTGCCTCATTCATTTTCATGGTTACTACTCTCACTGCGGGACGCCTTATATACACTCGAAAGTGTTACTTGCATTACCTGCGTACCGTAGACACTCACGCACGTGCGTAAATCGAAATACACTGGTAATACCGATCGCAGAAAAATAAAAAAATGTCTGCGGATCATCGAAAATTCGTAACAAGAACCTGACGGCATATTTCGTGTTTTTTTTTTTTTTTTTTTTCATTTTTTACGCGAAATAATGGTGATTCATTTACTGTTAATCATTTTTCATGCCGATATTAAAAATGCAATTTCGAAATAATCGGCGAGTTATGAACGACAACTTATATTTTTAAGTGACCCGAATTACCCGATGAATTTTGCACGAGCTGTGGACCTGAGCTCACGGGCGAGTTTTGAATGAATCTTTGGCGGCTCGCGACGAAAAACGGGTTCGCACCCCTCCACGATGCGGTGCCCCGTGGAAGAAGAGGCGAGCCAAAGGCAGCAAAAGGACACTTCTCTCCGCTCGAGCGAAGAACCGTTGACATCCGATCGCAACGTACTTATCGATCGCGACCGATGATGCGCGTTAGCTGGAGCACTAACATCGCGAACATCGGGGGCCTCTCTTGTCGACTCGTACGGATATATATAGTGTATTATGTCCGCCGGCACGACCTTAACATTCCGAAGTGCGTGCTCTCCGTCGAACGATCGAGAGCGCACGCTTCCATACCTTTTCTACGCGCTTCGAATTTAGTAACATATGTTCGCTAATCGTTGTAGTGTGTAATGTACTGTGCAAATTCTACACGAATATCAATTGATTTAGCGACGTTGATCCAATGTATTCGTATACATTTCTCTATCGTACGACTAACAGTTTTTATCGTATTTAAATTTTTGGTTTAATTTTTTTGATTCCGTCTTCCAAAACAATCGTATCATCCACTACAAGTTTTCAACGTATCATTTTTTATCCCCTATCGTAACTTTGGCGAAAACCAATTCGTGTCAAGTATTAGCTGTCCACTCATTTTTTTTGTTAATTACCCGAGGATGTGTCGAAAATATATCGAAGAACGCAATACATGTTTATAATTTATAATCTAACGTTCAACTGACTGCAAAATTGAATGAAAAAAAAAGTTGGTTCTGCGAGTCAACGGAGTTAATCCAATACCATGACGTTAATGAGCTTCGATCGATTTTTAACAATCGATACTGTTTCATTCGTTATTAATGAATTCTCGGGACGAAATAATATCTTTCGCTTTGCCGCCTTCGATGCAAATTACACCGAAGTTACACGCGTTGCCCTCGTGTGTGTATCCCACACGTTTCGGGCGCGATATCTCAAAGTTAAGGCACAGAGAGAAGAAGAGTTGGCTGGGTAACGTCGTCGGTAGAATTAGTTGAAGGAGGTATAAGAAGTGAAGAAGGAAAAAAAAGGGCCCTTCCCGATCTCCGTCCCTGGCCTCGAGACTCTGTGCCTTCTCGAAGACCGCGCGCGGCTCGAGAGAGAGTGAGAGAGAGACGGGGAGAGAGACCGGCAAGATCGGGCGGTTCGCCGGGCGCTAACTCACCTCGTGCCACATTCCGCTGGTTATCCCGACGTAGCGAGACGAGAGACGAGGCAGCAACCGTTCCGGCGACGCCTCGCTACGCGAAACGTTACTTCGCCGTTGATAAAACCAATAAAAAAAATCTTCTCCACCTCGATGTGCACAATTGTAGACGAATTTCCAAAAACACCGTCGAAAAACCGACGACAGGTTGTTGTTTCGCGTCGAACTATTATTTAAATGAAAAAAAAAAACTATTCACCAACACACACAGGCGCGCACTGCCGATTAACTCGACGTTATATAGATGCCGCGCGGACGCTTCGAACTCGTTTTACCCGTGTTACACTCTCGCGCGGTTTTGCGTGCGACACGCACGTGTGTCTCTCTTTTCGGTAAAGTCGGCGAGATGAGCGGCGGCAACGGACGACGACGACGCACAGAGACCCGTGGTGTTGTGTGCGGTGTTAGCGGTGCGCGGGCTGCTCCTTTGCTAGTCGTTGCTCAGCCGCGAGCGAGCGAACGAGCATCAAACCGTTGCTGCGCTGGTACCTCGCGACCTCGGCTCCTCCGAAGCAGCTGGCTGAGACTCCCGACTCTCACGGTGGCCCCTGACGACGAGGATGCGCGCAAAATTCGACCCTCCACCGTCGTACTTTATACTGACCGATGTACACAAACTATTCGCGGCAATTTGACTCATTGAATTATCCTAAACTCTTGCCGGGTAAAGAAACGACTCGCAAAAATTCTTTTGTTTTTATTTATCTCTCTTTTTTTCGCGACACTGCGAATTATTCAACAACTAAGAATTTGTTATGTTGGCGCGACTCCTACGCGCTTCGTTGGTATCCGCATTCGTCGAGAAAACACTTTGATTGGTTTAGTCCACGACGCGCCGAGGCGAATTGATCGGCGTTGTAGATTCGTTAAATTTAGCATTTGTTTTGAGATATTTTTGTATATTTTTTCAAATAGGATATTTCAATTTTATAGGATATATATATTTATTTTTTTTCGTGGGTTTTTGTGGTTTTGCTAATACACAGAGCGAGGGTGGGAGAGACAAATCGCGGAAATTGTATGAACGCGCGAATGTACGAGGGTATTGTGAAACGAACGGAATTTCGAGCCCCCTGATTGTAATACTTGCTCCGGTGGAGGACCGCGAGCTATTCCGCCGTGGAACATCTTCCAACGGTCACGGGATGCGATCGGTGTGCTGCTATACCCCCACTCCCTCATTCGCCGAGACCGCGGGACATCGATGGTGGGGGTAAAACCTCTCTCTGTATATCGCCCGCTCACTTGGCTTTTAGTCGCTTGGCTCTCTCTCCGAGAGCCTGTAGTATGTACCTGACTACCTACTCGACAGCCCACTCATTCCGGACTCTTGCTTTGGGCCTTTACCTTTTGCCAGACTAGAGACTCGAAACACAGGAGAACTATGACTATTCCTTTCGGGATAGATGTTTTGTACGACGAAAACTCGTTCCACACAACTTTCACGATAACGCACGGGAATGCGATTGAATTTTACTACAAAGCGAGCTGCGATCTTTTATAACGAAATTAGCAATGTTTTTTTTTATTACCTTGAACCAAATTGTCTATACTCTATTAAAAAGGATCGAAAAATGAAATTCGGACCCGGGAAATATGGAAAATTCTTTCTCGATAGATCGCTGAAATGACATAAAAATGTGCTGTGCTTATTCTTGTCGCGATGTGAAAGCATAACTTGCTCTATGACTGATGGTGGGCGTTCGGCAATTTGGGTGATGGAACATAAAATGTTTTTTTTTTTTTTCATTATTTTTTTCTTGCTAATCGTACGGAAATATTTATTACAGGAGGTACTCGTTGTTGCATAAAGTGCATCCATAACTTTATATCATGTATTTACAGAGTACAGCGTTTTTTTTTGTTTTGTTTGTATATATATATATATACGACAGATCGTAAGATTTCGCATATATTATAATCGATTCACTTTCACTTCGCGGCACACTCCCAATTAGTTTTAATATATATTTTACGTTATCACCTTATCACCTAACCGTCCCTATCCCTAAACATGATCTTGAGATTGAGGTACATAGTAAATTGTAAAACAACAGTCTCATGATGCAGTACCATTTACACGGTTCGGATAAAACTAACCGACGTTTAATATTCAAACTACAAAAAACGTTTATGGATAACTGCATTTCTTCTTCTTTATTTCTTTTTTTATTCTTCATATTCGCTTCTCGCTAGAGCGCCTCTCGATATACATCATTTTTATTAAAAAAAGAAACCAAACGGCTTTTTTTTTCGTGTTGTTTTTCTTCGACGATCAAACAGTCAAGCGGCGTTTATTCTTCGACGCATTCTATATCAATTTTTTTTTTTTTTTTTTTTTTTCAAATCAGAGATTGCAATTATTAGGCAGAGCACCTGTTTCCCGCACAGTTATACAATCTTTCCGTCGATGCTTTTAGTACGGATTTAGCCACTTTTTTTTTTTTTTTTTTTTTTTTTTTCATTTATCTTTTTATAGATATATATATATAATAGCTTTTACACAATGTTTCCTCTTTCAGTGTTCAAAATGACTGAAATCCACATAAAAGATAACACACGTCGTAGCGATATATATATACGTGTATATATATATATATATGTGTGTGTGTGTTTTTTTTTCCCTTTAGTTATGTCAATCAAAAATAGTCAAACCATAACTGTTCTCTTCCGTAAAGATAATTTACAACATTCACCACTTGTTTTTGTTTTTTTTTGTTTGTTTGTCCACAATCTTAATACTAACTGACAATGAATTTTTCCGAGTTTTTTTTTTTTTTTATCCCCGAACACACCTACTTGTGACAATTTATCGACTCGATCTCTTTAGCGCGCGCTTTTGCCTATGAAAACACAAAACACAAACGATCTACGCCGTTATGTATTGCTTGCTATTTAATCTATAAAATTGTTTTTTCTTTTTTATAATCGACAAAACATCGTATTCAATAGCTGTTTACTGTTAAATAAAGAAAGCAAAATAATTATCCAAGAAATACGGGTATTAATTTTAAATTGATTTTAGAAGCCTCCGAAATGGAAAAGAATAGCAAAAAGAAGAAATATATATCGATCTATCGTTCGATCTCATTAATCCCTACGATATTTTGATTCAGCGCACGGTGACGTTTGCACGCGTTCCGAAGAAAGTTTTCGTTGAAACTACGAAATGCGCAAAGCAATCACGAGAAAAACGAGATAATACGATGTTAACGCATTGAAATAACGCGAATAAAGTTCGAAGTGTGTAAACTAACGTTGTGACATTACTAATTCAGAGGGTAAAGCAATAAATCTTTTGTTTTTTTTTGTTTTTTCGTTTTCTTCTTTTTAAGTAGATTCAAATACGTGTATAGTGTTTTTTTGCAGCACATCAAACGATACACAGTAAGAAGGTAACAGTGATCGACGGGGACGAGCGACTGAAAGCATAGGTAATAATCGCTTTTTCGTACGATACTCTCCCAATCGATCGAACGCCTAACGACGAATTTTAACGAGTATCATCGTTTTTTTTTTTCCTTTTTTTTCATTCGATTGTAGTATAGATCGTCGTTCATATAGTTTTTTCTTCAACTGAACAATAAAAATGCATGTTTAACGAGTCAAGTAGCGTGTATTATGCCAATAGCCAGGGATGGAGGAGTTTTTAATTTTATCTGTTTGACAATCAATGTGTTACCTCGGACATCGTCGGACGTCGATCGATTAGCGAAGTCAATAAGGAGGAGCGAACTAAAGATTGTAAATGGAATAAGAGCGTTGCGGATTGGTGGTTAGCTCATGGAAACCTGTCCGTTGGCCAGTAGTCTCTCGATGGCCGCATTTATGTCACCAAATGTGGCTATTAGAGCTAAAAAAAAACATCAAAAAATTAACCAATTTTTTGATATTTCAAAAATTAAATATATATATATAGAACAGGTGTTCGAATAAAGAAGAGTAAAGAATTACCTTGCAAATTTGCATCTCTGTTTACAAAGCCCATCGCCGTCAATTGTTCCAGTTGGGCGCGATAACGTTCTTCCGGTGGCGCAGCCGGCTGCCCGTCCACGTCTACTCCTAATCCCACCGCCGATATCTACGATATAATATTTGAAAAAATTATTACATTCAAAAAATGTTATACCAAACGTTTTTCATGTTACGAGAGCTAAATTCAACGCTATAAAAGTATTACCGAAAGTAATTTAACCGAAACTCACCATTCTGGCCATAAATTGTGAGAGAACATTCTGTTCGTTCGTATCAGCCGTTTGTCCCGAAGCTGGTGCGTTCGGTGTCGGTGTTCCTGTACTTGGTGTCGTCGTCGCTGCGCTCGGCGGTGGTGTGAGTCCGACTCCCATACTGTTGAACGAACGATTTATTCAAAAATATTATTAAAATTTGTTATTTAAGAAAAATAACTAAATAATCGACGAATTTTTAAGGTTTAAAAGTATTTTTATCCGTTAATGTAAAATAGAAATACATGAACTATTTATCGGAGTTTTAATTAAAGTACTGACCTTCCAACAAATTCCGGGGCGACGGTTCTCAGTTGTTCCATTCCCTGTTGTATCTGCATTATCGCCGCAAGTGCGTCGGGATTGGTAACGACGTTTTGTATTTGTGGATTCTGCATTTGGCTGATAAATTGTGGCAACATAGCTCTCATCTGCTCCTGCATTTGTGGATTCGATCTGATGTACGGACTCGCTGCCAGAAAGCTGTTAGCGATCGCCGGATCGGAGGCCATAGCTTCGAGCATTGATCTCGTGTAAGGAGCGTTCAACATGTCGGCCATCAGTTGGGGGTTCGACATTATCTGCGTCGTTATACTCTGCATTCCCGAACCCATTAGACCGGTCAACGGGTCAACCCCTCCGGCGGCCGGTGGTTGACCCGGCGATGGTTGTCCTCCGGATTCCGCCGAATCCGGATTCCACGGATTCGGCAAAGGATCACGATTTTCTTGTCCCTGCTGTGGATTCGGCGCTCCCTCGGCAGCGTTATTGCCGACTAACGCCGCAAACGGATTTCGATCGTCCGTCGCTGCTGCCAACATCGGTTCCTGAATTTCGCGGTACATACGGCGCAGCGCGCTGTGACCACCGGGAATGCTTTCTAAATTTGACAGAGCGCGATCGTGAGTACGCATCAACTCTTGCAACATCGAAGGATTTCGCGCTAATTCCAGTGTTTGCCTGAAACGGACGGATACATCACGATTAATTCATTTAAATGTTTTTTATTTCCACAACTTTATTCAACAGTTTTGGTGTTACGTCATTGACAGAAAACAAAGTATTTTCGTCAGTCACCAATAAAATTAAAAAAAAAACGTAACTTGTTACAGATGACATTGGGAAAACAAAAATTTCAGCTCTTATTATTTCCTACAAATGGTTTTTCGTATTAATATGCTGAATAATTTTATTGATATTAAATTTGGATAATATTGGTAGTAAATTAATGAAAATTTAAAGGTTTTGATATGTTATTAATATTTGCAAATGCAATTCTTAAAAATTTTAAAGTACAATTTTTTTTTTTATTTTTATTTATCTTTTGACTATTAATTGATAATTTTGTCTATTCGTTTTTCATTGCTTGTAAAAGAAGCACTTTCCTTAAATATCAACAAAAAATAAATATATTGCTTAACGGATATTTACACATTTTTTTCTTGAATGTGCGCTTACCTCAATAATTCAGGATTGTTGAGCATGTGACTGATTTCTGGATTGCGTTGCATGAGTTCCTGCATTTGAGGATTAGCCGATACCATCATGCGCACTGTATCCGGATTGTTCATCATACTCTGTACCACGGGATTGTCAACAAGTTGACGCATAGTCTCCGGATTCGACATCAACTCTCTCTGCATCTGTTGCTGCAGATCGACAAAGCTACCGGAACCCATTCCCATGTTTTGCAAACCTGCAAGGCCTCCTAAGCTACCTAAACCGAATGGAGATGCGCCAATATCAGCTGTAAAAAAAAAAAAAAAAATTTGATGTTTCCCAATTTAAAAAAAAAATTGATTAGGAGTCATTTTAATTTACCCGCAGGCCTTGGCGTAGGCGTAGACTCGCTTGTCTCCTGCGACGAATTTCTAGGCGCCTTAACGACCAAATGTACCGTCAAACCATCCTTGACATTGTGCGTACCGAGAGTTTCATGATCCTTCATTATCTTACCAGCAAATATGAGACACAGCTGTTCTGGTTGGGCGTTGAATTTCTTCGCGACCGCATTTTTGAACTGCACGAATTCATATTCATCGTAAAAAAAGAGAGGAAATGTAAAAAAAAAAATTGCATGCCTAACCCAACGAAATGACACCGAACACGGGTCGGAAAACGATTGCGAAAGAATGCGGCTTGTCGTTGATAATGGCGTTCGGCAATAAAAACGTCGTACTCACGTCCTTTATAGCAGCGTCTTCCTCGATCTCGACGCTCTGTTTTTCCTTCGGTGTTTTAACGAAAATCGTAATTTTTTTCGGACCCTCCTGTCCTTCTGCCATCTTGAAGTGGTTGATGACTCGTTACTTTCGATCCAACTCGGATTTTAATATTACCGAGCTCCAGTCCGTGTTACTGTCCCAACCACCGAGACGTCGTAACACACGCCCGACTTATTTAACCCTTTCCACTTTTCGCTCGCCACCTTCGCTTATCACTGAGTTGTCTCTTTTTTTTTTATTATTTCGTTTTGATTTTCTTCGATGCGATCTACGCTTAATTTTTGCGTATATACCGTCGGGATATAAGTTGACTATACACGGGGAAACTATACAAAGTTATGTAGAAGGAAGCACCGGTGCTCGCATTTCATTCGACGTATGATGCATCCAATGTGTCAATTTTATATTTCGACCAATGACGTTGCAGCTACGAGGAATGATAACGTGGCTTTACTCACGAGCTCTTCATGCCGTTCGATCCGAAGACAGGATGTTCAAAAAATGAAATATATCATAAACATAGAATATTTCATTCATTTCACAGATTTTGCAATATATAGCACACAGAAGTATCAAATTCTGTACCAAATATTTTTTTATCGTAAAAACGAAGAATAAGATGACATCAAATGAAATTGTGTCGCCGGATGTGGTACCCGGAACGGCAGCAGCCGGGCGTTGAAGAGTGGGAATGCGCGTCCAGCTGCGCAACACGGTAGAAGAAAAAAAATACACGAAATTTCGACGAATCGCTTATAGATTGTTTTTAATTTATAAACGCTGTAGTATGAAATACAGAAGTAAAATCATAATGTTTTGCAACCAGTACTTCGTTCTATTATCAAAGTTATCGCCAGTTCGTAATTAACGAAATAATGTATGACACAATAAAAGTTCTTCCATGCCGGGCTCTCACCGTACGGTCGTACTACCGCGGTTCAGCAAATAGTCAATTATTGTATATTCTGCCGATCGAATGTCGTCAATTACCACCACAGCTCGTACAATTTATTTATTATACAAGAATCATTTTCAAGCAATTGCAAATGTTACAAAAAACTTGTCAAAAGCAATGATGTAAATGAAAAATGTTATTCATTTATTTGTTTCACATTTCAGAGACAAGAAGCCATGAGGCCGGCAACGTTTTCGAAGTCGATTTTTTCCGTGATATTCTTCGTCTTTATGTTCTCATCCTGATTGGCTATAAATATAACAGAATTGGACTCTTCTTGCCATCCATATTTCTTCACCCAGAGTTTCAACGTCGAATCTAAATAGCCAAATATTAATAAAAATAATTATTGATACACGAAAATGAGCAATTAATGACCACTAATCAACAACTGTAAATTATATTACCATCGACGCTGCCGAGCAATTGAGCCAACAGAGTTCTGTCTATCGTCTGGAATGTGATTCCCACAACATGGCAAACAAATTTTCTTATCGAATCTTCAAATCCTATTATTCTGTTGCACAGATCTCCCATGTCAACGATTCTGTCCCAGAATAGCTGGAAGTCGCATTGCTCCAAAATATCTCCCAAGAACATCATTTGATTGATCGAATCTTCTTGCATCTAAAAAAAAAGGAACATCACAGTTAGTAATTTAAAATTTGATTAAATAAATCATAAAAATTGCAAAGAAATTGTTGACGCACAATTTTTTCACTGAGCAAACACTTGCAAAGAACGAAGTCCGTGTGCGGCAGATTGGTCAGAGCTTTGAGCAAAATCTGACAAGTGATATCGACGTTGAAGCGTTGAGGATTGAGCTGATAGAGCTTCAAAACGGCGAGATTTGCTTCAAGATCGTAGGCATTTTCGCGCGCTTGGATTTCAACATATTTCTCCAGAGTCGCGAGATTCTCCGGATTGTATCTGTAAAGCGTTTCGTATTCCTTACATTTGTGGCCGATGAGCGAAATATTCTAACCTCAAAAACGTGACAAGTATTTAGAGTTGTATATTACAATTGATAATACAATGGTGAAATTACCTTTCGATGCCCTTAAGCATACCAGCTATGTTTTGTCTCATTGCTGCGGCCATTTTTTAGAAATTGCAATGATTACTTATATTTTTTAATTATTACAAAATCCACGCACCGACAGGTTAAACGTCGTTTTTAAGAAGCTAACAGCAGCAACTTGTGCGAGCATGGCGTCTCGCGACGACGTTCACGACAGTTCGAACTACGATAATAATTTGATTCGATATATCGCACTTGTAAACCCCCCTTTAATGATGATAAAAGTAGTGTATTATTATTATTTTATTTCCCCTCCACTTCCGCCTCCTCCGTCGGTAATTTTTTTTTGCATCCTCCATTCGTTTGTTTCTCTGTCGTTGCTTCGACAACTCGTGGATGTAGCAAGCGGTTCGGTATATGTTTTTTCGAGCCTCTCGGTATCAACGAGCGCACGCGTATCGTTTGGCTGGCAAAGAGAAAAAAAAATCTGCCACAATTCGCACAATCGTCCGAGGCTGCGGCAACGATGTGCGAGGATCGTTCGTGAATTTAATATTAATAAAACTATAATATTAATCGTTAGTTTAATAGCGTCGTGGTGAAGTAATTTTTACAGTGTAAAAAACAACGTTTAGTGTTAGGCAAGACTCGGATGTTGAAAAACACAAATATCGTCGGCGAAACATATCTGTGTATCTCGATGTAATTCTTAATCGAACGAGGCCAGGTCTATTTAGTTCGCCGGGATTAATACCAAAGTGTGTAGTTTTTGATAGTGGCGGTTTATAGTTGTGCGTTATCCCCCTATTGCAACATCAACGATGTCGAAAATTAATCTCAACGTAAAGTATCTGTCGCAGGAGCATCTAACGGGCTTCGAGAATTATAAGGTACGTCGATAATTCCTGTTATGTATTATTCACACGCTGTGTATCATATCTATCCACGTTGAAATTTTTTTTTTTTCAACGTAATTTTACGTCATTATCTCTGACATATTTGTGAGATCATCATCAAAATTTTGATGTCGACTCACAGTGCTTAATTAAAATAAATCGGACGGTCTTTCTAATTTTATTTTTCCGGCCGTCAAGCTGACATCCGTTCGCACCGGAAATCCTTAATACTTTCTTTAACATAAATGTCAACAAATTAATAATTCAACGCGATTCGTCCGTAGACAATCCTAGCTTATCCGTGTGATTTTTCAAAATCGTTTTTTTTCTATCTTATATATTCACCAATTACGAAAGAACGTCATGATAAGACCGCAATTTCAAACGTCCACGTATCTATCCTTCACCCAACAAGCTATTGCTTTATGTAAAAATTCCGTAATTACCTGACACGCGACTTTATGCTTATTAATAGTTAAGTATACAGTCCGCGAGTAAATGAAAAGATACTCACTATCATTGGTACCATTAATGTCACACAGATAAATTTCCCCTGAAGTATAGGCGAAAAAAATAGTTCAGACGTTATGTTTGTCAATGGATTTATCTGTCCAATTTATAATTTATGCAAGAGATTACATATTATCATTAACTATAATAGACTTTTTATTATCCTGTTTACAGTACAGTTCATTGGATACGAGTCCCCTGAGCATTTATGTTATGCACCCATTCTGGAATCGAGTCGTACAGGTAATTGATTATCTCTTATCTATATCCCAACTCTGCCACACACTATTTATCTATGATTGTAACATGCGACTATGTTTTTTTTTTTCTTTTTTTTTTTTTCCAGTACTGTCCCAAATGGGTTGCACCCAACGTTTTGACCTTTTCGGGTTTTCTATTCACCGTCGTCAATTTTTTGATGTTCGCGAGTTACGACTACTATTTTTATGCATCGAGTGACGATCACACGGATTATCCGCCGATACCAAGATGGGTCTTCGCTTTGGCTGCTTTCAACATTTTCATGGCTTACACTCTCGGTGGGTAACGATTCGAAAAAAAAAAAAAAAAATCGAAAAATTTGATCAAACATTTTTTTTTACATCGAATTTTTTTTTTTTTATTAAATGACGAAGATCGCAATTTTTTTTCAATTCAGATGGAATCGACGGCAAACAGGCGAGAAGAACGCAAACTTCCGGTCCTCTGGGAGAATTATTTGATCACGGATTGGATAGCTGGACAGCTATGCTTATAACAGTCTGCATGTACTCCGTTTTTGGTAGAACAGATCACAGTGTATCGCCGCTGAGAATGTACTTTATACTGTGGAACGTATTCGTAAATTTTTATCTCAGCCATTGGGAGAAATACAACACTGGAGTGTTGTTTTTACCATGGGGATACGATGCTTCTATGCTGGTGAATATTTATGATCTGCTCGGTATTGTTAATGCACGCGAGTGTTTTTTTATCAGACTTCCATCAATTTTACGTGACTCCGTTTTTTTTTTTCCTTTTTATCGCAGGCAACTATTATTGTATTCATATTGACGAGCATCGGCGGTCACGAAGCGTGGAAGTTCGAACTACCCGGCGGAGTTTCAGCGGGAATTATGTTTGAAATGCTGCTCTACGTCAGCGCGCTTGTCTCCAATTTACCTGTCGTACTTTGGAACATTTACAAGTATAATTTTATTCCTTACGAAATAATTATCTTTCGCGGTGAAATCGTGAGCGCATAATTTATTTCTTTTGTTTTTTCTTTCGTTTCTATGATAGGTCGTACAGAGACAAAACCGGAAAGAACAGAACTCTACCGGAAGCCGTTAGGCCTCTCGTACCCCTAACGCTACTACTAGTCATTGCGACTCTTTGGGTCACTCACTCACCGAGCAATATACTTGACAAAGATCCGAGGATCATATACTTTGCCATTGGAACGATATTCTCAAATATATGCGTAAGTTGTTCGCTTAAAAATACTAATACAAATTTTATATATATGTTTTTTTCGATAATTAATCAAATTTTAGATTTTTGCATAAACGATTTTTTTTTGTAATATTAAAAAAAAACCGATTTATTTACAGTGTCGATTGATAGTTTCGCAAATGAGTAACACGAGATGTGAAATTTTGCCATGGATATTGTTGCCAGTCGCAGGGGCGGCTCTCTTTTCGTACGTACTGCCGCAGTTCGATCTGCAGACGATGTACGTCGTAGCTATTCTCGCGCTGGCCGCCCACGTACACTACGGCACGTGCGTGGTGAGTTGCACGATAGAAATTCCAATCTTTTATCCAATCCCAGTAAAACGTATCATTGATTCTATTAATACTTATGAAAACAAAATTTCAAATAATAACAATTCTTATTTTTCAGGTTCGTCAGATGTGCCATCACTTTCGTATCAACACATTCCGCATAAGAGAACATTCTGAATGACTACTTGCCGACGATGCATGCTAAGAACGAAGAGAAAAAAAAAGCAACTAAAAAAGAAAAAAAGGGAGAACAAGAGATCTGACACACGTTAATTTATTGTAAAAGCCAATTATCGACGTAACTACCCCTTCAAACTCTCATACTAACCGTTCAATCAATCGGTTGATCAATACAAGTGCGAAAAAAAATGAATTCGTGAATAAACGTTAGGTGCCGTGACTTTCACGATGATCCTTCGCAGTTAAACGGCCAAAGATCTATCAGTTTTCGTCGTATCATCAAGAAACACTTTCGCGAAGGACTCTTCTTCGTTTCGTTCAATTCTCGTAGAGAATTTTTTTTTCTCGTTAATTTATTTTTTCGCGTATATACATCGCCAAGCAAAATTATTTAAACGCGTCGCAGTACATTATTGAATTTATCATCAGCATCTTTGTTCGAACGAAGAATAGCCGTCTACCTCTCTCGAGAAAAATCGATGTTCATTCCTACCGTTCACTAGTCCCTTCGCGTTTTTGTTACGGGTAAAAAAGAATATTAATTTCTTACTGCCAGTTATGAATTTGGATTTGGCTTGTGTCTAGACGTTAAGATTTGCACCTCTTCGTTTCAATCGTGTATCGTCCCTCGGACGTTTATAATTTATAGGGAAATTTTTTTTTTCTTTTTTTTTTTTAATTCATAAAAACAAAATTATGCATACGATCAATCACATCCGGTGGTCATTGCTAATCGGCGTTTTTGTTCGTACGTCCAGCATTTGGCACGAGAATCGTGAGACAAGTGAATCGGAGGACGAATAATTTGTGTTGTACTATACATATATACATACTATATATATATATATATATATATTGGCACGTCACTATTTAATCGCCATGATTGCGCACTTGCATTATTTCGTTACTCTGATAAGATAGTCTTTAAGTTAAACATTTAAACATAATAAACTAATACTTGTAGAACGTAGAACGCGATTTCGCTGTTAATCGATGGCGTATATCGAAATATAATGCGGGACAATATACAAACGAGACGAATGAAAGAAACAAAAGATGTAATAATGGCCATAAATGCTGTTTCCTCGAGAA
Source organism: Cryptus viduatorius (assembly GCA_964006125.1). Lineage (NCBI taxonomy): Eukaryota > Metazoa > Arthropoda > Insecta > Hymenoptera > Ichneumonidae > Cryptus > Cryptus viduatorius. The sequence goes on along the minus strand of OZ023222.1, from coordinate 8,105,922 downwards.
TGAAAAGAAGAAAAATAATAGTTATTGATACACGTATATCCTCGTGAGAGTTAGTTTTGCGATGATGAAATTCGTGAGAAGCGTGTAATAAGTATTCAAATGTGAAGAATGTGAGTTGATTGCCTGAGACCGCATTATAACGCTTTTTACGTATGAATACTATTTTTTTTTTTTCGCCAATTCTTGTCAAATTCCAATTAATTCTACGGGGTCAAAGATCGAAATCTTGTACATTTGATTTATTTCTGTTGAATGCAGAGAGGAAGAAAGAAAAAAAATAAAACGGGTGTACACACGAACGCGTGTAATCAACGAGGCTTTTGACGATCAATCGTAGCGAAGAAAGAAAAAAAGTGAAAATGATGTTTCGACACGTCGGACGAGCGACACGGTACCACTATATATATATTAATAACTAAAGAAAGAAAACTATGTACAAACTAGTCTCAAAATCTCTATCTTTAAACGATGTATATCCTCGTACGTGGCTCAAACGTGTATATATTAAATATTAAAAAAAAAAAAAAAACAGTGCATCGTCTACACATGAATGCATTCCGCATTATACAGAACGAAAAAACGGAATAAAACAAAGATTGTATATCGATATATCCCTCGTTAGGCCTATCGTATGGATAATGTTACCAAATAACTGTGAGGTGATATATATTTTGTTTTTTACGTATTTCCTTGTAAAACGAATTTCTACTACAACTGTGGAGAGATGGGCAGATTTTGTCTTCGATATAACAATTATCAATTGTCTGTTCTTTGATAAATTTGATAAATAGCAAAGAAAAGAAATAATTTTTATTACTCAATCGAATGGCTTTGCATTGAGTTGAATTTCAAAGTATTTTATTTGCATCTTGCGCCCATCTCTTACCAGAGATATTGTTACCAAAAAAAAAGTCTTGCGATGCTAGTTGCTTAGCTACTCCATAGTTAAGTGTAAAGTACAATGTAGAGGCTTCGCTTTGACTTAGAAACCATTTAATTCTGTAGAAAGTGGAATTATTTATACGTGACAAAAAATGCGATGTAATTATATATTTGCATTACTAGTAATATACATGTTAATTATACGATATATCATTACGTGGATTTAAACTGATTGGCCTTTATTTCAGCCCTGTCTTCCGGAAGCGGCAGGTAAGGCATCAATCCCTTGGAACGACGCTCACGGATCACCTTATTCTATGAAAAAAAAAATTGCTTATTTCGTAACGTTGAACAACTGGAGTATTCGGCGGTTATAACGGGCAGTATGTACCCAGAATCCTCTGCAGTTTCTGTAATTGATGAAATACACTTCGCACGGTTCCTTATCGTAATTATTCTCCTCTAAACACATTCTCGATAAATTTTGTTCCTGAAATAAAAAATTAATTTTTGTTTTTTTTTTTTTCACAATTTTCGCGTCGATTACCTTTATACAAGGATTACTCAGTTCGTTGAACATTTGTGTATTTCCGAGGTAAGGACGTTGCTTATTATCTTTCTTTTTTGGTGGTTCATCGTTAGATGCCATTCTGTTTGTTACGAATTAATCTTCTTGATAACTGTTTGCATATTTGCAGGTTAAATTCGCTCGCGCTAATACTGATGTACCGGAACGAAAACGCGATAAACGTGTGCAGCTATCGGATGTATATATGTATACAGACAAAACACATACAGTGGCGCCACAACTGTTTTCAAGTATAAAGAGATAAAAATTGAAGATATATGGAAAAATTATTGATTTCTTTCTTTATTCATTTGTTTGACGGGTATATGAATTCTCATTTCGGAAATTTCAATTTCGTGAACCAAACGGTCTATTAGCGAGTTTCCACCGTATCAGATATTGAACTAAAGAAGAAGGTCGGAATCTCGTAGCGAAATTCTTGCAGAACCGATATTCGAGTACGCAATTGGTTGTTCACTAGTAAGCAGCCAACGGCGGACTCGAATATCGGTTCTAGAAGAATGTCGCTACTCTATCCCGACCCTTTTTAGTTCGATCTCTGACACGATCAGTCTCGGTGGAAACTCACTGTATGTTACCCCACGAAGGGAGCATTGGGGATATATGGAATAATTACGAAATATTTTTATTAAAAAAGTAGTAATAATTTATTTTCAGTTGTTTATACATGAGACGATTCATCACCCGAATCGGCTGCCATGGCTTCGCGATTTTCGTACGCCCAGAATCCATGAAATTCTATTAAAATACTGACCATGGTATCTCCTTGACCACTGAAAATTTATTGATAAAATTAATTTTCGAGGAAGTTAAATTAATTTCTTAATTTCGTTGAAAACATTTTTTGTACCAGGAGAGCAGATCTTGTAAGGTGATCTTGCAAGGATCCGCGGGTTTTACCATGTCGAATATTTCGTCCTTCACATCCTCGAAAGTAACGGGCTCTTGTCCATGAACAGTCATTTCTTTCTGGATTGCCTGCAAAATGCAACGAAACGCATACGATTTGAATGATATTACGCGAAATTTCGTTGTATCAGTGTTAATCCTTCGGTTTTTAGTAATACGATCGATTATAACACTTAAATAATAATAATAATTAAAATTACGAATATCGGTACCCGAAAAAAATAGTTGAGACAAAACGTGTCTAAATATCCACGATTGTTGATGTCGAGAATACGAAAGAGATAGTGCAGACTCTGTGGTTCGTGACGATTCTCCAAAGCGAGAACGAAATCCAAATAAGTCTTGTAGTCCATTTCACCCTCGTAGGTGAGACACTCTTGAAATACTCTCTCCAGAAAAACTCCCGTAAGAGTGCCAGTTCCGTATCCGGAGAGTTCTTTCTTGTTAAGCATTCCATTGTGATCGCGATCCAAATTGAGATATTGGCCGTAAACTTTAAGTGCCGATGGCGCCGAGAACCAATTCGCTTCTTGCAAATCCTTCGGCAAATCTTCGTCTCTCAACTCCAATAGATCGTCGAGAAAGCTGCAGGCTAAAATGTCTTGAATACGAACTCTTCCCGTTCTTAATGGATCCAGAAAGAAGAGGAACTTTCTTACAGCAGTACAGACGTAAAAGGAGTGAAAAGATTTTTCCAATCCTTCGAGTTGAGGCAATGATGGGATCAGCTCCAAAATGTAATTTTCCAAATCCTGACAAACAAAATTTTCTTAAATAACGAAATTTTAAATGAAAAAAATCGTAATAAACATTTTACTATGTATTCGTAAAAAAGTTGTAAAATATATTCTTATTCAAATTTTTCATTAAAAAAATGTAAAAAAACATTTTTAAAATTGTTTTCGTAAAAAAAATGGTAAAATACATTTTTAAAAGGATTTTTTTGTATGGCAATAAATTAGGTAGAGTTGCTTACCGATTCTCTCAGATATCCTTGTCCAGTTACGTCGTAAAGGGAAAGACCAATTCTCGTCTGATGAAGCCAAACTTTTCTCATGACGTAGTTAAAAAGTGCCATAATACTGATACGTCCGTGAGAATCGCCTTGTTGCAATTTGGCGAAAACAACAGCCGTAAAGTAAGTAGCGCACTTGGGACCGGCCAATTTTCCAACTCGTTTGAAATCTTCATAATTAATGAGCTGTTCATCACCCGACAATGGAGGACTGTGATGCTTGTCAAGCAATACCCACAATGCTTTCAATTCATTGTTGTCCAATAATTGACGAGAGCGTCTTTGCAAAAATAAGGCGCGTGTTTCCTCTCTCAATTTTTGAGGCAAAATTTCATCCTCCTTCGGCAGCTGCGACATTCGATTAGAAAATAAAAATTCCGTATTTTCGACTTTCGGACATTGCGCGTTCGACGAAAATGCATTTTGTTACCTTGAAATAAAATTTTGGTATGACTTTGTACGTTAAATCGTTGTCTTGAGCCTTCGTTCCTTTCCATTGTTTGTAGATCGTCTGGAAATGCTCTTCTTCCGCTTTCTCATTTTCTCGCTCGTCTGCATCTTATTTAATAAATTTATGTTTATTTTTCTTGTTTTTATTCAATTATATGATTGAGTTTTTGTTGATTTTGATAGTGTTCCGGTCACCTTTCTTTTTTCGGGCACTTTTTTGAAGAAGCGTCGTTAAATCCATCGTAAGTGCATCGTCAACAGCTGACGTGTAGGTTATATCAATAGTCTATCCGACAATATAATACACGTCCGTACGAATGCGCTTTTCGGCGCTTACTGAACTGACGCTGGCGTTTGCCGACCCGTCTCGACATAGCGAATATAATAGTAATAATAAAGATATTATATTTACAACGATGCATATTTTCTATCATGCAGCGAAAGACATTAATGTTATTAAAAACATTGCATTTACAGTACTAAAAAAAACTGTTCATAAAGTCTCGTTACTCATAACCAAAAGCGACCATGCGTATTGTAATTTTTTTACCCTCTCGAGTAACAAGGAAACAACGTAGAGATGGAAAAATTGTTTACAAATGGTTGCTTCCCTGACAGCGACTCTTCAATAAACTTTGCCTATAATTTCGAGGAGAAATGTCGCAGAGTTTTGATTGTATTTTGCAGCCATGGGAGGCGGAAAGTTACGTCGAAAATTTGCAACCCTCCGATCTCGAGGGCGTTGGAACGAAAGGGTAAAACAGCGAGATATAAAGTATCCGTCGAAACGGAGAATGAGTTTAAGAAGAAACGCGTATTTTTCTCGTTTTAGATGGTTTGAGTTTCATAAAAAGCTAATGCTACTGAATCAACAGAGTATCTTAGAGATTAGTACACTACGTGAAGAATGTGTTAAAGAGTGGTTCGTCAGCTTCCAAAAGGTAATTTTAATGGAACTTTTAACTGCGTAATTATATGTTATTATTCGTTGATAGAATTTTATCCGGAAATTATGTAGCATCCTTTTCTTTTCCCAGATATCCATTCTAATTTACGAAGCGATTCAGATAGCTATTTGGAAAAACAAAGTTTTCCCAATCTTGATAGAGCTGAATGGCGAGCCTTCCAACACTTTTATGCTTTACAGCGTATTCTATCACGAAGGAATAGCAGTTTCACTTTTAGAAAACGTTCTTTTTCATTCCGATAGCGCGGAGATTCTTGACGATTCTGTTCTTGATTTAGTCGATTACGCTGTTAATAATATAACAACGCTTATCTTCAGTAAAGATGCTGAAGAAACCCTTCGAGATAGCAAGTGAGTTGCAATGAATTTCTTCACCGATAATCATGCAATGACTAATAAAACACATCGCGAGTAGTGAATGTTTAGAAGAATTGCTGCAAAAAAAAGAGGAATTGGATTTCGATATTGGAATTAAGTGCATATCGATTCTTCGTTATCTCGCCGAGTTTTCCGACAAATTACCGCTCTGTGTTCTCTCACGAATGCTATCGACGCACGACGTTCCTTATCTTCTTGCGCAGCTCATTGAGAAGCATCCATGGAAGAAAATAAACGCGAAAGGTAAAATGCTTACTGCGTATACTTTGAAGAAGCTAACGTGTTGCTAATTACAGACGAAGTAATGATCTACAACGGTAAATGGGAAGAAATTAAATCGAATGAGGCAGATAAACTCTGCAAAGTCGAAGGTCAAATTTGGATTGGTTTGCGCGAACTTCTTCTCAATCCCAAGTCAGCACCGTACTATGAGATGACCGAATTTCGTATATCTGCATTATCGAAGGTACTTACCAATTTGTCTATCGGAAAAACGATACATTACGTTAATAATGTTTTTCAACACAGCTTCAGAAATATCTTCATGAACACGTAATGGACCAAATTGCGCCATTGGTCGAGTTGCGACGTTGGCTGAGTTATCTTACCATCTCTTCCTCGCAATCATCAAACGCGAAGCCTGCGGTATCCGTGGAATTAGTGCCGCAAATGAGATCATCGATAATGGAGAAATACCGAAAAAAATGGAAGAAACTCGCGAAAAATCAGTCGAAGTACTTATTCACCCGAGACAACGATGATATAAAAAACGTCGCTAAAGTGTTGAGCGAAGCTTGGAACATCGACAAACTCGAGTTCACGGAAGCAAAAAAATGCGCTTTATGCAAAGATAGTGCGTCGAAGAGATGCTCGCAGTGCCGCGGCGTTTGGTACTGCGGAAGGTACAAAAAAAAAGTCCATCTATGGTATCAACGATTTTACGAGGTCATTCTTTTTTTTTTTTTCAGGGAATGTCAAGTCAAAGATTGGGCAAATCACAAGGAAACGTGCGCCGAGATAATTAAATCCAAAGAAGCTTTCGGGATAAAAGATTGAAGATAGGATCCGTATAACTCGTGGAAAACCGGGTACAGTGACCGACGATAAAAATCGATTGTAAAGAAACTCTTAAAGTTTGATGTTTTATTAAAAGTATCTTAGTGTACAGAATTTTGCTTCAGGTATTCCATAAGCACATCCTTGGCGGGAGTCTCCTCACCGAAGTCCTGAAAAAACAAAAAAAAAAAAAACTTTTTCAGTTCTATTCAAAGTATAAAAAAAAAAAGTAATTGTATTGGATATAATCAGACAGGCGTTGCTCAGCATGGCTTTTTATTATTTGGGTTCGACTCAGTAGAGGGAGCCTAATGATTTCATCATGTTAATTTCTCCATTTTCATTGTAAAAAAAAAAAAAAAAAAACGAAAAGAAATGCGCACCTTGATTACGACGCAGGAGCATCCAACAACTTTGCGAGCCTTGCCAGCGTTGTCGATTTTGCAGAGACCTGCCCACTCTCCTAGTTTCTTGTTGTTGTCAACCTTGATGAGGGGAATTTGATGCTCGTTGCACAGTGCCTGGACGAGTTTCTTGTACATTGGCTCGTCGCAGTTCTCCGCAAGAATGCAAAGCATCGCTTGCCTCCTAGAATTGCAATGAGACCAATGTTAAATTTTTTTTTTTTTTCTTGTTTCTCATAGCCGAAGCTTGTGAATTGTATCGAAATTTACTTGTCGAGGGCTTTGGCAGCTTCGTGAAGGCCGTGTACAACACCATCGTGAATGAGGGCACTTTTGAGAACCTCTTGGAGCGCTGTATTAACGTCCATGGGACCTCCTCCCGTTACCGCGGAGGGCACATCGTCGCTATAAAAATGATTAAAAAAAACCGAATTAACGAGACTGAAATATAAAATTAATCGTTCGGAGGAAGAGAAATGTTGACGAGTCGTATCGATACTTTTTAGGTTATTATGACGCGTCCGGTAAATTCTATCTTTTTTTTTTTCGGCATTAATACAATTGAAAATCAAAAAATGCATTGATGTAAATGAATATGGAGTTTTGGGTGAATAAAGAAGGTTTTTTTTGCGAGTTCACGTGTTTATGAAGCGTTAAGCTGCGCGATAATGTGTGATTAGACGTTTGTTGAACAGACTTACGTTTCAACGTCGGACATGATTTTGACGGTCTCTGCAACTGAAATAAACAAACAGCGTTATTGTCTAATGTTATTAGACGATGTTTTGCAACTTTTACACTTGTAATATATAACGATGCCATTGTAATTGATGGATTACTAGGCGGTCGTGTTCGAAGCGTGCTGCGTCTACCTTTTCTGAAGGGGAAAGAGAAATGGCGCCCACCAGTACTTGCGGCACATTGAAGCGCCGACGCTTCCTATTGGTCGCGGACGTTACGACGTGCGACATCTCTTCGTAACTAATGAAGAAGAAATAGCTATGCCGAAGGGACACCACTGCCGCCCTGCCGACGGATGGTTTAGCTCGGCGTTCAGAGAGCGTAGCGGCGAAAATCATCAGTTTCATTCAGAAATCGGTGCCAATTACAATTTCGATGATTTGCCGGGTAAAAGTAAAAGGGGATTGCGATAATGACGATTAGAACCTAATGTACAGTTTCTTAAAAACATTGTTCGTCTTTCTTCGATCTCTGTTATTTATCGAATACACCGGTGCAACAATTCGGGGATTTCGTGATTCAGGAATCGTGCGAAGCTGAGGTTACATTTACGGTCTAACACTGTCGAGCTGGCAAGTGGGGTCGGATCGTCTGTAAGATCGAAGTGATAAAGCCTAAATAGGAAACGAATGTGGTAAAACCATAAAGTGTGGGCGTTATACGAGATGCATGGAGCATTGAGCGTCACGAGAGGAAGCTGTGAGCGTTCGTTTCATTGAATAAAAAAAATCAGTTTCACTCTCGAGAAGCTCGTCGTTTCGTCAACCCAACGAAAATGTAAGTCAAAATTGTTGTCATCGCTCACGATCGACGCGTTAGTCTAACTGTTACACCATAAACCAGCGATAATCTCCGATATTCGATAAAATATTTCGAAACGCTTAAAAATAGTAATTATTATCAGGTTAAAATTTTTATTTACGTAAGTATAAAAACAATTTTCGTTTGCTTCACAGGTGTCTCAGAATCGTATTATTTCTGCTGGTTCTCTCAGTGTCACTGGCAGAGGATTATTACGAACTTCTTGGACTGAAGCGTGATGCTACGCAAAAACAAATTCGTCAAGCGTTCAAGCAACTTGCTGTTACTCACCATCCCGATAAAAACAATGTATGAGATAAAATAATGTTCATTGAGATTTCGTTGCGCATTCAACATTTTTTTTTGTTTAAACAAAATTTTAATGAAATTACAGGAAGATCCGAACGCACATGAAAAATTCATCAAATATACAACGGCTTACGAAGTACTGAAAGATCCGGATCTAAGAAAGAAGTATGATCTGTATGGTGAGGAGGGTCTCAACGGTGCCAACAAACAGCAGAATTACCACTCATGGAACTATTATCAAGACAACTTTGGTATCTATGATGACGATCCTCAAGTCATTACTCTCAACAGAAACGATTATCGTGAGTAAATTGAAGTTAAAAAATTATAAATCATAATCAACAATAATTTCATTTTCTTGTATTATAATAATTATAAGTTATTTTGTTTCACCAATAAGATACATAGTTTTTATTTACAAATTTATAACTTTCTCTTTTAATCCTTGTATACTAAATTTTACTGCCTGTATTAACTTAAGCCATCGCGTATTTGAATTTTTTTTATCTACAACATTCGAACTTTTTTTCTTTTTATCTTTCAGACGACAGTGTCATAAATTCCGAGAAGATGTGGCTAATAAATTTCTATTCTCCAATGTGTGGTCATTGTCACCATTTGGCGCCGGTATGGCGTCGACTGGCCAAAGATCTCGAGGGAGTTATTCATATTGGTGCCGTTAATTGCGAGGACGACTGGGGTCTGTGTCGTCAATTGGGTATTCAGTCTTATCCCACTCTTCTTCATTATCCAAAAAATTCTCAACACGGAATTCGTTACATGGGCGAAAAAACGCACGAGGAAATAACGCGTTTCGTTTTCGATCGTATCGACGTCAATATCGACGAAATAACGAAAACCGAATGGATGAAACTAATGAAATTTGGTAGCGAAGAGCGTCCGACGTTGATTTTCACGTGCGGCGGAATTCGTGATTGCCTGACGTCCGACGAGCGTCTAAAAGCGGCAGCGATATTCGATAAAATTATCAACGTGGGTGTTTACGATTGCGCGGACGATACATGCGAGAATTTCATATCTCGCGATACCGGAGCGGTTTATGTACCCACTAAGAGCGACGGTATCTCGAAACGCGTACTTTTCGACGATCTCACCGAAGCGGATTCTTTGGTACAGCGAATACTGGAAGAATTGCCGGAGCCGCAAGATCTCAGTTCCGACGAATTTGAAGCCATTAGCAAGCGTCTCGAGTCCGAGCGCGACGACGGTTGGCTGCTTTGTTTCTACATCGGTCACGCGACCGAATTGGATCTTCAGTTGAAACGTTTGCCTGGTATCGTGAAAGGCATTAATTTGGGTAAAGTTAATTGCGGAAAGTATCCGAAGTTATGCACGAGTTTGAACGTTAATCGTTACCCAATGTGGGGAGTACTGAAACCCGGGGGTGCGTTCGAACTCAGTCACGGCAAAGAAACGATAAACGATATAGCAAAATTCGCCGAGAACAGTATAAAAGCGAAGAACGTATGGGCTCTTTCGGCGGAGAAGATACTGTCGATTCTGAATCGTCAAAGCGGCAACGAGGCGTGGTTCGTCGATTGGTATGCACCTTGGTGCCCTCCGTGCATCCAATTTTTACCGGAAGTTAGAAAAGCTTCACTGGAATTTGAGAAATCTGTTGTACACTTTGGTACCGTCGATTGCGTCGTACATTCGGCGATTTGTCGACAGTACAATATACGTTCCTATCCCACGGCTATGCTAATCAATGGAAGTACAACAATGCAATTTACCGTGCAAAAAACAGCAGCTAACGTTGTGCAATTTATCAAAGAAGCTATAAATCCCACGGGTGAGTATTCGGACTTACGAACTTCGATTAAATCTCCGTCGATTCCTGATAATCTCAATAAACGTTTCAACGTACTTTACAGTTTTGCATCTAACGTCGAAAAACTTCAATCATAAGATCGGAAAGAAAAAGGCTAAAGTCTTGTGGGCGGTGGATTATTTCGCTCCGTGGTGCGGACCGTGTCAGCAGCTCGCACCCGAGTGGACGGCAGTCGCGAAGATATTCAGCGCCCTGCCGAACATCAAAATCGCGAGCGTCAACTGCGAATTGGAATCTTCACTTTGCGAATCCCAAGGGGTTCGGAGTTATCCTACAATAAGATTGTACCCTTTCGGCAGTGAGGGACTCAGTAAAGTAGCGTAAGTTCTCTAATACTTTTCAAAAAAATTCTTATCGATTTTTTTTTTTCTTAAGCTTATCGTTTAAAAAACGTTTCGATAAATCGATATTCGTTATTTACAGTATGTACACCGGTTCGAGGGATTCTCTATCGCTTGCCAGGTGGATAGCACAATTTTTGCCGGTTAAAGTACAGGAATTGAATGAAGTATCGTTGGAACGAGACGTATTGTCGAGTAACGAAGTTTGGCTCGTCGATTATTACGCTCCTTGGTGCGGACACTGCCAAACCTTAGAACCCCAATTCGCTATAGCTGCTCAGGTAACACATGCGAATCTTGTGTATGAGAAACTAAAAAGAAAAGATAATTGAGTTATGTACATCGATGCAATTTGAGTGTTTTTTTCTTCTTTTTTTTCAGCTCTTGAAAGGCAAAGCGCGATTGGGGCGCTTCAACTGCGAAATGTATAGAAATGAATGTTCTCGTGCCGGCGTAAGAGCTTATCCCACCCTTATGATTTACACGGCAAAGAAATCGCGTCGAAAGATTCACGGAGGCGAAAGAATAACGTCGACGAAAGGCGAGAAGATAGAGTCCGAAGTTTTGGAATATCTCAATTTACCGTCGAGAAATAATCACGACGAACTGTAACATAAGGGACCTTAGGATACTTTCCAATATTATTATCGTCTAATAGAAACTTTGAATTGTAAATAATGTATCTCAATTATAGAGAAGACGGAAACTGCGCGATATCTCAACAACTTCCAGTTACACGATAGTTCAATGATTTTGAGGAATGTAAGACTTGATTCTTCGATTGTGATAGCTTTTCACTGCAGTGAATTGATCTTTTTGGTTTTCTTTTTTTACTTTGGATCGAATAAAATATCATCACTGTGTAGGATAGGACAAATATACTCTGACATTTATACCATCGCGCGATTAGCGATATGTACTTTTCTATTATGTATTAAATGTATCGAAGTACATTTATTGAATCTCTATATGTTGTTTTTTGTTTTTTCGTTGGATTGTACACATTTCCTGACATCAATTGAGTATAATATCCCGATACATCTAAATAATTTTTTATTGCTTCAAATTTCTGTTTTCGCCATAAGAAATGTTCAAAATCAAAATTAACATTTTTCTCATCGAATAGAACGCAATATCGCAAAAAATTCAAGTTTTCACTCTCAAAATGCATAATATAATTTATTCGATACATTTTCATTTAATATACAATATGCGTGACGATATATTTATATATTTATAGTATATAATAGATTACTTAAATAATTTACTTTAGTTTTTTTTTTCTTTTTATAAAATCATTTACAATTTACATGTGATTCCAAAGTAATTGTTGCGTTCTGTTCGTAGACTTGCGCAGTCGTGAACGTGTGTATTTTTTTTATTCTTAAAAATCATTTATAAGCACACATCGTATGTCTCAGTGCTTTCGACGCGCTTTTCGTAGGAATTTCATCACCGCTCGTCGAACAGCAAAGAAATAATTATTTTGTTCATTAGGAATTTTGTTTTCGTCGACAGCAATGACAAACGAACCCGGCGAGGCTGCGATTGCTTATTTGTTACAAAACAATCTGTACAAAAGCATTTGTAGGCTTTTAAAAAATCTTTTACAAAATCTACCAGCCGAACACCCAACGAATTCGTTTTATATAAACATTTTCGTAATTCGTAACTGACGTCACTCATTGATTTTCTGGCGATGAGAAAACGAGCGCTTGTTCTTCTTTTTTTTCATATAAATATATATATTCGTATATCACATACAATTGCGCCGTACGAAGGCAGTGCTAATAGAAATTGGTGCTATCAAAATCGTTCGGCGCATTGCCGGTGAGTCGACGAATTGATGAGACATTTTTATCAATGCTATTTTAATCATAGAATATAGACAAATAAATACACATTTACTCTTCGTTACGTAGATTGTGAGTGATTATGAATTTGTCGTCAGTGTATAAGCCGAAGGTACCATCGAAAATGCTTCGTTCTTCGATCCAATGCGTTCCTTTCGCATCATTGTCCATTCCGTCTATCTATCTATTTATATGTATATATCATTCCGTACAAAAATTATGACTTATAACGATTAACAATGGGAATGATGTAGTGTTGTTTTTGTTGATCGCGAAAACTGTTTATCTTTAAGCTTTGAATATCGCACTGTTCGAGGTGTCGGACTATAATAGAGAGAGAGCAAAGCTCGGGATAGCAAATAGACACGAAAAAGTGTCTTCAATCGAATGTCGAATTTTCCACGGAAAAAAAGCGAATTTCGAATTTTTTAACAATGAAAACGCGGAGAAAACCAAAGTTATTTCATTCTTACAAAGCTGTACACGATGCTCCACGGTATTTACAACATCGATAATTGAATGGAAAAATATACAGCGCCCTCGATTTTCGTATCGAACCGAAATACGATTAGTGTAATTGATTGCTTGTGGACTTTAAAAAGAAGAAAAAAAGTCATTGTAGAGTTTATTCCAGAATATAAGTTCTCTCATTCAATAAATTATTATTCTATGCACATGGGTGATGCTGCGAGCATTTAACTTTATTTTGTTTTCTTTTTTCTTCCTTAGACTATTCTTTGTAGCAATTCAAACGCAGAGATTTGTTGCCGTGAAAATTCGTAAATCAATGAAAAAAAAGGCGCAAAATGCTTTATATTGAGCCTCCGAGAGCCTAAGAATGTCCACATTTCGTTATCGATAGACGCATCGATGTATTGACGTTGCAACGAAAAAAAAGAATATTAGTTCGCCAAATAAACTTTCAATAAGACACATTGTTCTAATCGCATCGTTCATATGTTTCTCTTCGACGGTGGTATTAAGTGTTCCGGTAGTTCAGCAGGTAAATCATAGCCTTCCAATTTAACGTTTATCAAGTGCATCGATAAGGCAAATTCGTCGGCGTCCAGTAGTCCATCTTTGTCAATGTCGGATAATTTCCAAATTTTCCCTAACACGCTGTTCGGCAACTTCGATTTTACCATTTCGGATTTCGCCGCTGCAAATACAAAAATAATAAATATTTTTTTCATTTTTCATACAAAACAATCGCATTTAATGCACAAATATATTTTTTTAATACGAAAACGTACCGGCGCCGGTGATTTTTCCGTCGGATGGTCCGAGCGCCTCGAACATCGAGTCGTATTTGAATCTTTCCTTGTTTACGATCCATTCGGGTTCTCCAGCACCGGCGTCGACACCCTCTCCTCTCTTGTAACCGAACGGACTCACTTGATCATCCACTCCCTCGAAAGCTCCACCTGCGCGAAAACCCACGCAACATTATAAAATCGCTTTCGTGCGAAATACATATAAAAATAAGTCTCGTAACATCGTCGAAGCATCGAGAATCTCCGAATATAAACTGTGACTCATGCAATTATCAGTCTCCCGTTATTTTGCTCGATGAATGATTGACATTGTACACGACGCAATCGCGCGGTAACTAAACGACACGTAATCTAACAAAATAATACCGTGAAGCTTCGGTGCGGTTGTCGTTGTGATTTCTTCCTGCGGTATCATCGCCATTAGCTTCGCTATGTCTTCGGCAAGCATCTTATCGACCACTTCTAAAAGTCGCGGTTTCAGAGGATTGAATTTGGTGAAATCGTGATTGGCCAAGTGCTCCTGCATTTTCTTGAGATCAGGAAAATCCCCGGGCGATATCTGTTGTTCTCTCTGTATCTGATCGTATATCTGACCCAAATTTTTTATCAATTCTTTCTTCTTTGCCTCTTTGCCGAATACCGTCGGCATGTCTTTCCTCAGCGCGCTGATTATATACGCGTGAACCTGTCGATCAGAGAAATCGAATTTAATAACGAAATTAGAGCAAATAATCGAATATATCGAAGAATTCGATGAATCTTTTTTGCTCGTTACCTTCGCTAGTCGCGCCCGTTTGATGAGATCGTTGAGTTTCCTGACTGTAGCATTTTTCGGTAGCGATTGCATATCCTTGAAAAGATCCTGTTCTTCCGCTTCGAAGAGCCTTCTGTTAACGTCATAACGAAGCGGCTGATCCCAGAACGAGCCGATGTAAACTCTCGCGACCTCGGGGGTTTGCAAAACTTTTCCTAGCGACCACATGAGCGCTCCGTAGACTCTCATCAATTGTTGATGATCAATCATGTCGGCTTTGTTGAGTACTATTCGTATTTTGTCGTCGTGACCTCGGAGAGCTTCGATCGATCTTCGGAATTCGTCCGATATATCGAGTTTGTGAGCGTCGAACAACAGTATTATCCTGTCCACGCGCTCGGCAAACCATTCGAGAACTCCTGTGAAATCGTAGCCTCTGTCCACCTGCGAGGAGCGAACAAAAAAAAAGAATTCATTAATTTTGCTGTTTATACAAATTGAACGAAATAGGCGATAAAAAAACACATTTTATTAATGTCACTTGCTGTGTCAATGCGAATTGCGTAAAAGACAAAAAAAACGAACCGTAATGAATATAACTCATAATATTAACTTTGCTGCTGCCGCAAAGCTGCGGGTCTCACGCCAGAAGTGAAATAAGATTAGTTTATTAATTTTGCTGTTATGGCAAAAAGCGATTTAGGTGCATTCAGTGAAAAGTAAAAAATAATCGTTTCAGTACTTTTGCTGCCGCAGCAAAGATCAGTTAAGCAGTGAAAAAAATGAAACGTTTGAATATTTTCATTACTGCAGCAAACATCAGTCAAGCAGTGTAAAAAAAATCAATTAATCAACCGTTAGTGATGCAAATGTGAAAAATGTACACGATCAAAAAATTAATCATTATTAACTTTGCTGCTGAGACAAAGCTGCATGAAGAGAAAGCAATGCAAAAGAAAATCAATATATAACTCATATAACTATAATATTAATAACAACAATAATCAATATATCAATATATATCTCTCAACGATATATATTTAAAAATATTAATTCTTTTGCCTCGTAGAACGAAAATTCAATTTTACAACTTACCCTTTGCTTCTCGCCTGACAATATTCCAGGCGTGTCGACGATTGAAATTCCCTTCAGAACCGGCGACGCGACCATAGAGCATTGAAGACGATTGAGAAATGCATTTCCAAATTTAGACAGCGGCCTGAACTGTTTGCCAGGATCCACGACCAGCGCGTTACCAGGAATGACGCCTTCCTTCTGATCGTACATAACAGCTATGAATCTATCCGTCGTTGGCTCCGGACCGATTCTTATACCAGGAAAATCTCTTTCCAAGAGATACTTGATAAATGTTGTTTTTCCCGTAGAATATTGTCCGACGAGTAGAATCATAGGTTTTGCATCAAAATCGGGATCGTCAAGTTGGGGCGAATGAAAGTCATGGAATTGATAATGTTGCTCTAGTGGCAACAATTTGGTTTTGTAAATTTTTATCAGACCGTCCGACACAGTGTCGAAGAGGTCCTGCTTGTCCTTGTCTTCTCTTGAGAGCCACGTAAACATTTTGAAGAGTCGTTAATTTTCAGCCTGTCAAAAAGAAAAAAAACAAAACGCACATTAACAACAAACTTTAAACATCGTTAACAATTTTCACACAACAATTTAACTTAATTCGCGATCTATTCGGCGTATCGTTAATTTAACCGAATTTCATTAGGGAGCTAATTGCCAAGATTTATAATTGAATCAAAATTAAATCGTTTAACGGGGCGTGCTGCCACGATACCCGCGAAGTATTAACCTGTTCCGATCGTTGATACCGAAAAAAAAAGCTATGAATAAAATAAGAGTCTTCGGAGTCCGAATACACCCCCGAGGTCGCGAACTGTTAACGAATTTATGATGACGTTGATGTGTAAAACGAACTATGGAACTGCGAGGTACCTGAACGAGTTTTTGTTCAATCAACGTTGTAAAACTTCGGCTTGAACTTCCGGTGCACGTAAAATAAATGAATTTCTACTAGTATATTGTGAGTACAATTAGAAAGTGTACAGTGTATTTCTGGTGCTCTCCGTTTTTCTCGGTACACGCCGATACAGTAGTAATTACGTGCACTCCAGGTAAACGGGACGATATTACACCGTGTAAACCGTGCGGAAAATTCGTCACCACTCACCGATGAGAAATGCTGGATTTTTTTATGTTTTTAATTTTTTTTAATTCACAAGTATTCCGAGTATAAAACTGAGTCAACGTTCACGAGGCATGAACGAGCGCACACGCGATGTATGTTACAACTACGAGGTGGCCAGAAGGAAGGCGGATTTTCTGGAGTGCTCTGATAAAAGTCGGCACAGCCACAGAGATATACCACTACTGACGATACTGGCGCTCTGTTGCCTTGTGAAACATAACGTATACACACGCGCAGAGACCGAGTTGCCACGGTGTCCCAGTGTGCTGGGTGCACTTGATGACTCGCTCGAGTTGTTCCGAGCTACTGCTCTGCTACCACTACCGCGTCCCTGGGAGAGCCGCACAGTCGCACAAACACGTTGAAACGTTCGGACAAGAGACACATGTTTTGATACTCCGTAGGATATACGTTCAACAGTAATACTGTATAGAAGTATAAATGATCCCACAGTCCACAGGGCCGAAGAGGAGAAAGGCGGGCCTGCGGTTCATTGGATATCGTGTCAATGATTCACGGTAATTGTTATTTGTGTTCAACGTTTTTGATCGGAATAAGAGAGGTTATACTATTTGGAGGCACTACGAATGTAGATATAGATTTAGTTTTACTTTCGAGGCAACTTTTCGAGGACGCGATATCTAACGTTACGAATGATCAATGAAATCTATAACACTAATTATATTTGAGTTGTATTCATTGGGAATCATATTGGATGCCATAACATGCGATGTTTAATCTGATAACGAATGGACCCGCGCAGTTTTATCTTTTGATTATACCGTGTATATAATAAATATCGCCGGTATACTGAATCAATCGTTTGCGTTATGTTGGTTAAATGTGTCTCATGCTATCGTGTCTTCTCATCCTGCCGATAATGTATCCCTTATCTCAAAATTCGAATTATCGCGCTGGAACCGCAAATAAAACATTATATAATATTGGCGCGATTCTCGGTTCACCGACGCTGACCGGTCGCAATTATCGCTCCGAACGTTTGACAATTTTTGGTTTTTCGAATTTTTTTTATTTATTTATTGGGTATTACTCGATAGTAGCAAATTAAAGAAACATTGAACTTTTCATGAAGTGCTACTGAGCGAGAAAAGTTTACTGTACGATCGCGCAAACATCGAACAGACGACGAGTGTAAAAGACAACTTATCGAATAATCGAACGCCACATTTTCAAGTGCGTTCCGTTTTTTTTCTTTTTTTGTCAAAGCGTTTTCTAACACACTGTGTACACAGTATTGAAACGACGGTAACTCGTGCTTGCGATAATCATTCGGGTTATATTGCGTAATGATATGCGAACCATTCAACGTTAGTGACGTTCGTTGCGTAAGCTCGGACACATCCTGGCTAAACGATTTTGCGCCAATTTACGGCTCGACATACAGCCCGCTTTTGTGTTTAAGCTGAAATGAATTTCAGACACATGACGGTTCTATTTTTAATCGCTCATTAACTATTATATTTGCGAAATTAATTTTGATATACAGAAAAAAAAAGATTTTATTACACTCACGTAAAATTTTGTTAAGAATTAATTTCATTTGCGAAAACGATGTCTTCGTCGGTACGAAAAGTTCTCTATTTTTCCGTCGATTTCAATTTCATTTTTTTTTCAATTTTTTTTATTACTCCTTCCAATGAACGCGCTAAAAAATGTGGTTATTTTAGAATAAATGTTACAATGTATAACGTAATCTTATAAACTATCGGCCAGTTCCATCGAAGAATTGATTGCTTTTATGAGAACGTTCGCGCAGTCGGAATCTTCGGTACCGGAAGTTCTCGATGTTTTCTCGAGTATCTCGTTTTCGACTCTTTCCTTTATTCGCGTCAAATCGATGATACTTTCGTTAAAGTTTTTTCGCTCTCGTTTCGTCGAATAATCTGTTAAATGATTTTTTTTTCTTTCTCTCGAAGCACGAGAACGATAAGATAATTTTGTTTCATCAGGATGACGTTTTTCAAACGAAGCTCCGTGCTTCGGAGTTTGTTTCGATAACAGCGTCTTTCTGTGAGGATACGTCTGATCCACGAGTTCTTTATCTCTGCGACTTATCGGTCTCGTTTTTTCCATTGGCGTTGTTAAATTCTGGGTATTTGCGGGTGACTCGCTTGTCTGATCGATAACGTCTTTTTCTACTTTTGGTTTCGTTTCGCGGTCGTACTTTACACTTAAGCTGTTAGTAACAGAGTATGGATCCATTATAGTAATTCTCTTCAACGGCATACCATTTTCCAAACTCGATTTGATTTTTTGCACCACTCGCTTGTCATCGATTTTATTATCGACGTGCAAAGATCGATCGATCAAATTTTCCGACACATTTTCGAATTTATTCTCGTAATTTTTTTTCGATTCTTCATCATTCAAAGAAAACTTTTCCAGTTCGAAGCGAACTTTGTGATTGGACGTTTTTTTGCTTTCCAAGTTCGAAATATCTGTCGGAGTTTTTTTCAAAGACGTTCGATATTTTTGCGCGGATTTTATTGCTGATCGATTTTTTTCCTCCGGTAACTTCGACTTGCAAATACGTTTAGTTTCTTTCTCATCGGAATTGTTCACAGTACCGAGGTATTTTGAATTTCCAATGCCGACTGGTATGAGACTCGATTTGCCTGCGGCTGTGCTTCTCCTGTTCTGCGCATTCGTTTCCTTGCGAGGAATCATCGGTGAATCCGTGCGTTGTCGTAATTTTTTTCTCGGTTTCGTCGGCAATAATTCTGGATAAAATCCTATCGAATTTAATCCTCCAACTTGTCGTTTTTCTGGATTTTCTTTCGTCTCAGCTGTATCCGAACAGTATTTTCCGGATATATTCAAAACTGACTTCCGGTTTTCCAATTTATCGTTCGTATCTCTTGTCTGTGGACTTTTAGGCTTTGACTCACTGCACGACGTCTTATCGATGCCGATATCTATCACCGATTCGCGATGTTTCAATCTCAGATTATTTGCATTTCGCGCACCTGCATTATTATCCGATAAACTGATTTTTTCAACTCTACTGAGAGCTCTCTTGCGCGACGGCAAATACTCGTTACCAAGCGAACGCTTTTTTTCAAAAATCGTTTTCTCCGACTTTACTTGCGCGCGTTGATCTTTATTAAGCAGAATATTTTCCTTCGATCGTAAACGTTTGTTCGTCACATCTGCTTTGAAAAATTTTCCATCGACGGTCAGAGATTCTTTTTCGCTATTTTTATTATTTTTCGATTTGGAGATTTCGGGAATTTCTAGGATATCGTTAAACTCGAATATCTTCGATTCGTCGCGTCGCAGAATCGGTAAAGGTGACAATAAATCGGTGCGAAAATCGTTGGTTTCCTGAAACGTTTCAATCTCTTGTTTCCTCGTCGTTATCTCGGCGCAGTCAGGAGCCTCGGCGACTCGCCGCTTGAAATCGTCTTGCGAGCTGCGCGAGGGTACGATCGTCGTATCGCTCGTTGAGTCGAGTAATTGAAGGGTTATATTAGTTGAATTAGAGGTCGTAACTGATAACATCGTCAGTGACCTCTCACTGTGAGTCTTGCAGTTACCACTCGTCTCAGATTCGATGGTATTGGTGGTTAAATCGACCTGAATCTCTTCCGGACGTTTTATCTTCGATTTTCCAATCAAAGAATTTTCTGCATCCTTGGATAGCGGGTCCGACATTTTGTTCGTAAGACTTTGAGATCGAAGTTTTTTGAGTCTTATCGGTGGTATCGGCGCAATGATTGTTGGCGAAACCTCAAAAAAATGCGGAGACACATCGATCTTCGAGGCTTTTCTCATACACTTGAAAATATTTGCCATACAGCCAAATTTAATGCTCTCTGTCGACTCTGAATTCGTCTTATCATCTACCGGGAGTTGCGTCGCTGTACTATCCGAATGAAATTTTTCAAAAAGCCACAAACGAAGTTTTTTCGATACTCGGCATCGCGCGGAACTCAATTTTTTCGTTTGCAAGAATGACTTACGAGAAAACCGAAACAAAGGTCTTTGAGAAATTTTCGTTAATCTTGTCAAGCGGTGGCCAAACTTTTTTTTGCGTGGGAATAGAATCAAAGGATGTGAGGCGACACTCTTGGGAGCGTCGTCTAGAGATGAAAATTTATTTTTTGCACTCGATTCATCGAAGAGATAGTCTTTTTCTTTGTTGGCTCTCGACTCGACGGCAATAAACGACGGGGGCGAAACGTAGTCTCCCGAGGCTTCGATGCGGTACTGAGCGTAAGTTTGAATCTCTTGAGCCGCTGGAATTTGTATTGAATCGATTAGAATCTCATTAGGAACGGTGAGAGACTTGAGATTCTGTGGTATTTGAATTTCTGATTTGTCATAATTGTTCCCTGACGGCGAAACAAATGGTTGATGCAATTCTTTCGATGCTTCCACTTCGGTTACACTGTACTGTACTGCAACGTGACAAACTCTTGGCGTCGATATTTCGTTATCGTTCGAAGATGAAAGTAACGTTGCTAAACCTCCGTCGTTCGGTTTTTCATTTATCTCAGTTCCGATACCATCAATTTCCTTTGGTTCTTTCAAATTCACCTTTTCCTCGATTTTTATTATCGCGTCGACATTATCGCTATTAATTTCTTTCGCTTCTCGAAAATCCTCGTTCTCCTCGATACTCGTAGTTTCATCGCGTAAAACAGTTCCGCGCTTGTGAAGCACCGCTAACTGGTGAGATGTTTTTTCCTGTATCCATATGTCTTGAATTCTCTCGGTAAACGAGGCACGAGCTTCCGCGCAAGTTGATGTAACGCCTTTCGCGAATAAAGCAGATTTATCTTGCCAACGCGACGGGAACGCGTGTTCGCGATCGTAGGATCTGATCTCTTGTTTCATTAAACTCGACAGACGGCCGACGGGACTGTTGAATTTTTTCTCAGCGTTAAGGGAATTCATTTTTTCGCGTAAATTTTTCAACAAGTCCTCGACATTGCTTGGCGTTATAGTCGAAAATTTTCGGTAATCGTGAACATCATAGTTTCGTTCTTTCGCCTCGTCGTTTTTTATTTTTTCCAAATCGTTTTTATCGATAATTGCATTATACGGTATTTGCGCGAACGATTGAGAATCCTCGTGATTCAATCTCATCGATATTGTCTCGCGGAAAGCTGTCGACGCCGTCATATTCAATTCAACGCTTTTCAGGTCAATCTCTCTATCGTCATTACTATTGTCTTTGTCCACACGATTTTTTTTCGACGTCAATGAACTTTGACTCTTTTCCGTAATCTGCTTTCCTACGAAAGCCCCGATGAGATTCGTATCGCCTCGCAGATGCGTGTAATGATTAGTCTGTAATTCCCAAATTCCGCTTCGCCAGTTTTCGCGATTCAAATTTTCGGCGCCACGTCTGCAAACAAAAAAGATTAAAAATTAATTTAAAAAAAATTAAAAAAAAAAAAATTATTATGATTCATGAATTGAATAAGAATCTCAGCAATCTTTTGATATTTTTTTTAATTTCGAATTTTTATTAAAAAAAAAAAACCAAAAAATTGATTTTTTATTTCGATTAAATGATCAACTATGCTCGACGTGAGGCTTTGTTAGTCTGTCCGTTGATGTAATTCAATTTTTCCGAGTCAAGGCTTCTTTCCGATTTCGGTAAAATTATAACCAGTTTAATCCAAAACCAGCAGCGGTAGTAACTCAATCCGTCGAGTTCTGCGTCTATAGCCATGTGACCACTGTCACTTGACCGCTGTTCCATAGCTCAGCCATTCGCGAACCGTTCTCGCCGGACGATCTCGCTGTAGCGAGAGGAATTAATAGTAACGGAGAGTATTCCGTAAGCGGTTACAGAGAAAATCGTTGATCTATTCTGTTGTCGCGTGTACCATATACACGTTTAATTGTGATTACGGCACGTGCCGCAGAACGACAGCATGTATATCCCTATTGTATACCTACTCTGCTCATCGTACAGATGCGCGGCGTTAGATATGCCTGTTGCATTTGCCTGCGAAAGAAAGACGAGCCGAATGAGGTCAGTATGTTTCCGTGGCTACGACTCCACAGAAGTTGCACTGTGTGTGGTCTCCTCGCAATACTCGGCTCGTATGCACAACACCGCGAAAGCATCTAATAACGAGATGAATTGCTCTGCTAAGATCGCCGGAGTGTCGATCGACGCGCATTGACGATAACGAATGCCACATTTCGAAAAAAAAAGAAAGAAAAACAAAAAAAAAACAGAAATAAATAAATGAAAGAGGAACAGTGTATGTCAAGGCATTAAATATTTGATGGGTTCGATAACAGATACAAGTCTGTGAATCATAATGTCACACTATGTATCATTAATCGTAAATAGATTGTCCAAAGACAAGTTTGCGTATAGAAACGTTGTGTTATCTGTATAAATTACGATTAGACGAGAACTTTTAGTAAGGAATATCGAATATCGAAGGTCGAGCAAAAAGTGACTCGGATTATATCGATCACGTTATTTGTTATCAAAGGCCTATGAATTTTTATGAGCCGAAGTAATTCTGTATTAATATACTGAGGAATGTTACGCGCCTAGTGATTTTAAAAATCACTCCAGTAGACCACTATAATTTTTATAAAATGGATAATTTTCTATTAACACACGAAGGCGAATTTTACATAGGCGCCTAATGTTTTGAAAAGTAACCTTAGGGAGCCGCAATAATTTTTATGAATATTTAAATTCCCATTTCTCGACTTTGCCATCGGAAAAGAACGCTTTTTCAAAATACTTTTTTAAGAGTTCACGAAATAGCATTATCATCGTATAAAGAACAATTCGTGCTGAAATAACGCAGTGAATCATTGAATTTTCGGAATAAGTGTAAGTGAAACTCTGGGGTCCGGTAATTATGCGGAAAAAGGTCGCCCGTCCGTGACCGGAATCGTCTCTTTACGTGGAGACCACAGTGTGTCACGAGTTGTACGCGGAACGCGGTATACGCCAAGGGCGTCTATTTTTTCTCTGTCTCTCTCGTACGAGATGCACGCGCGTGCATAGAAACGGTGAGAGAACAGAGAACGAATGAGATCTCGTAATTTGCATGCGTGGAAGCGCCTCCGGACGCCCTCGTTCTTTCTACCGCGACTCTGTTACCGTTGATGGTTGGTCCAGCTGCTAATGGCTTCTGCACGGAAACGCTTCATGTGTTCCGGAGCTAACAGCGATCACACGAAGACTTTGTTTAATATTCCGGATAGGATACAGCAAAATCGTTGAGACCAAACTTCGTTTTTTTGAATTTTGAATTTTGAATTTTGAATTTTGAATTTTGAATTTTGAATTTTGAATTTTGAATTTTGAATTTTGAATTTTGAATTTTGAATTTTGAATTTTGAATTTTGAATTTTGAATTTTGAATTTTGAATTTTGAATTTTGAATTTTGAATTTTGAATTTTGAATTTTGAATTTTGAATTTTGAGAATTAATTTATTTGAATTTACTTACACATCGACAAAATTGATTTATCGATTTATAACAAAATTCTAGACGTCATTGTTTAATTGTATTTCTTGTCAAAAGCTTAGAAGTTCGAAATTTTAAATGCTTTAATGAACCCGGAGCATCATGTACCAATAATGCGGATATCTATCAGTCAATAAAAAATACATTCTTACGTGACTGTTCGACGGTCGGTCGAAGTCCTCGAGTGATAACTCCGGGGATGACAAATTGGTTGACCAGTATCCGGATCTATTCTCGGTAAAACGAGTACCGGACTGCTGGAGAATCGTTCATTCCGCTGTAGCCAGGAAGTCGAATAATTACGTTGTCCTCCAACGCTTCGGTGGATTTCCATCTCGTTTTGTTTGTATATGTGATAAACGTGATGATTCTTCAGTGGACGATGTGCTCCCGGTGCATGAAAATGTTTACTTCGGTCATCGCGATTGCGTCTATGTTTGGGTTTTTTGTAATACCCATCGTCGCCGTCTGTATATTCGGTCAGTTGAATTTCGCTCGTCTGGACGGAGTTTGTTCCCGAACTTTTGTCACTCGTTGAACTCCGCGAACCCGGTGGAACTTTCAGCCAATCTTTGAGACGATTTGTCAGGGCGTTCGGGAGGTCGATTATGTTGAAAAACCATCGTCGAAATAATTTACTTCCCGTTGCTTCTCGACCAGTAAACATGGACTGCCGATCATATTCTTCGTAGTATATTTCACCATCGCTTTTGTCGTATTCGGAGGAGGAGTCGGAAAATGAGTTGATAACAGTCTCGTACCTTCGGTATTGCATCGATCAATTATAAAATAAATTTGACTTTAATTGATTCGACCTTTCGATTTATTTTTTAATTTTTTTTAATCTGATTGCATGTTATTTATTTTTTATTCTGTCGAGTTTTTCTGGCATAGAGTTTCATTTACGCAAAATTTTGGATCGAAATAGTTGATTTTTTTTCTGCGGACAATTTTGAAGGTTGACAGATGGTAGTCGTTGAAGGTATCGTAATTTAATAATTGCCTGTCGATCGATCATGTCGATGCGATTTTTTGATGTCTGTATATGGAATAACATTAATAAACAGATAATTATAAAAACAAATCGACATTTTATTGCGTTTCTTTTTCTTCAATGATAATACAAAATTTTATTCCGTCATTTACGGACACTATTGGGCTGTGACGCGTTTTTTGTATGATAACGTTTGCCTATTTTGTCAGTCTTCGTTGGCGTATGACGAAGTCTCGGAATTCTCGAAACTTGATTTCTCGTTCTTGTTGTGTTGGTCCTCTTCGGCGTTATATTTAATTCTGATTTTGAGTACCAAACGCTACCGAAATAATTAGTTTCGATCCATTTACCACTTCCGGTACTCTCCATCGAAATTCTATTTTGATCGGTAACACTTCGAGATGCTTTTGGTTTTTGCATCGATTTTCCTTCATCGGAAACGTTTATATCATCGATAGAACTATCGAATTTTCGATAAATCGTTGACTTGGACGATTTTCCCGTTTGATATCCTGTTTAACAAAAAAAAAAAACTTCCGTTCAACCAATTGCCTGCATACAGTTTTTAAAGACTTTAACATTGCGAACACAAATTGCGTTGCATGCTGTTCATCGAAATTTCAACTATTTTTCATTATCGGTGCATTTCTCGACATCCTTTTCTTATCGTCTTAATTAAGACTTTACCAACTTATTAAAAAAATTAATCATTTACTCGATAAAATTGCTTCGATCGGTTCCACTATACAATCTCCGCTCGAGTTGCCTAAAATTCTCTCAGATTTGCCAATATCTTCACTGCGACTCGATTTTTTGTACAAAGCATAATACTCATCGTCGGTTGTTTCGGTAGCGTCAAAATTTGCAAGTTCTCGGGTAGAGCTTCGTCGAGTCTTTGGCCATTGATACGTCTTATAGCCAACGGGATATGCCGGTGAAGTTTGTACGTGCAGATGTCGACGATTGTTCGACTGCGAATAAGCTTCGCGATTTTGTTTGCTACTATTTGCGTTGCTATTCTTTCTCCTGACATTCATTGGGTAATTTTTTTCATAATTATGACACACGCCACCCTCCCGCCAAAACGCGTTCTCGCGATCGAGTTCGATGTTCGATAATCTAAAAATAAATGGAGCGTAGAAAGTAAAATATTTTTCCATCATTAGTTTGTTAAACTCGCGTACCTCGACGTCAAACTTCGGGAGCTGTGCAAGTTTCGCGAATTCGAAAAAACACCCTTCAAGCGTTTGATAACGGAGTTCCAAAATTCCACTAACCAGCGTCGAAATTCGATGATGAATGAGTTTTGTTGACGCGTCGAACGAGAGGGAGCGATTTTAGCTTCGGGCAAATTACGTACGTTGTCCTTTGATTGTCTTCCTGTTTTTTTTTGTGATCGTATGAAATTAATCATAATAAAATGAATAATTTCGATAATAAAAAAAATGTATAGCTCTTCGATAAATCGTACCTCGCATGGCACAACGATGTCTTGACGAGTATTGATCCAATTTACGAAAATTTCTGCACGATGGCATATTCCTCTAATTCCTTATAATCGGCGCAGAGATCGAATTTCATCTTTAATTACTCAATAAACATCTTCAAAAAAATTCAATAAAAAGGTTATAAAAAGAGGCAAAACGCCGAAATCTCGTTACAACGTGAATACGGCATCGAATAAATAAACAAAACACTGTACTTTTTTAGAAAAAAATATATTTTGTCCTTTTTATCGAGGAACAATTTTCACCGTGGGGAATGTTCTTCAATACGCATTGATCATTATAAATTAACATTCATTCCGAAAAATATATATCTATAAAAACGTTTCGCAAAATTCAGGATAATTTTTATGTACTGATAAAAATACTATGAAATATTCGATTATCTTTGATTTTTCTTGTCATCATAATCGCATAAGTCACTGCGCGCGTTTGTAATTGCGGAGATTGTGAGCAAAAAAAATAGAATTGGGAAAACTGCTATTTTACAAGCGACATTCGGCATCCCAATTCGTTGGAAGAACGTCTTTCCACGCGTTTTTTAAGTCGGTAAGACCACAGGGTTCCGGACACTTCGGGATATTCAAAGGATGAGATTCGTTGGTTTCCGAGTTATTCAAATATTTCACCTGTAATGCAAAGTTAAATTTTATTAATTGTCCGGTTATACCATTTTTAATATCTCAAATATATTATGGATAATTTTTCTTTGCATATAATTGCGATTTTTCTGATTATTGTGGCAAAAATTGAATGAATAAATTTCGGTTTTATCAGCGAAAATAATTTAGCAATGATAGGGAAATGATTGTCCGTTCGGCTACTCAGCATTAGAGAGTTAATAAATTAATTAATTACGCACCCGCACTTCGAGATCTCGATCGCCTTCGCCCACTAATAGTTCGAAGATCAGTGCAGCGCTGTAATCGGGTTTAAACAGCTCTTCGGTGAATCCCATGGTTCGTAGGACGTTTACAAGAGTAATATCGTGAGCGGAATACATGTACAACGTCCTGTGATCTTTGCCGTTGACCGCGGCAAACATATGATCCAAAATTTCTTTTAGCAGCGGTCCTGAGAATTAAAACATTTGTTGATCAGAATTCTACAGTTATTCCCCAGAAAAAATCGTTCTTCTTTACGCAGACAAAAAATATATACAATACCTCCTCGGAGTCGTTGTTGGAGAGTATTGCTGGTAAAAATTGCGAGACTGCGTGCTGCGTACTCTCGCATTTTCGAGTTGTAAAATTTGCCCGTCCAATCGGGTAAAGTCAACCCATTATCCTCCTGCGAATGAAAAAAATCGATCGATCTATTTATAAACAACCGGTATTATAGTTATACTACAGTCTAAACAAATGCATAGATTTTTCGTCCACGTCACCTCAATCTCGAGTGTGTTATAGAGAAACTCCACGTCGGTTATAGTTGCCATTTTCTGACCCGTGTGTTTCGTCAACTCGGCATAATAGGTCTCGAGTTCAGCGTCCGTTTTTGCCGACTCGTTGCGGTATGCCTCAGCAAGTGCTGCGGTCAATCGAGGACACGGCGCTCCCACGACGATCAACTGCAATTTTTTTTTTTTCATATTATCATTATTAATTGCAATTTTTCATAAAGTTTCCCAAAAAAAAAAATAATAATCCGGAGCGATAAAAAATTATTAAAAACTGTCAATAGTTTCTATTGAGTTCTGAATATTGATGACTCAGTGGAAACTATAGATTTTTAATAATAATTTTATTTCATTAATTTTTTTTTTCGTAATATATAATGATTTTTGTCACGAAAACATACTTTATCCAAACTTTTGTCTGTGGCGTGAACCGGAACTGGTCGCCAAGGCAAATCGGGATGAAAATAATCAACGATTTGAGGCCGAAAAAGTCCGGCGAGTAAAGCTTGAGCCGACATTATACAACGATCTGCATAGCTACTTTTGATAAGGGTTTTTGCACTTTCGAATTTAGTATCCACAAGTGTGCCGTACTCGCTTCGAATCCATCGGCCAACAGCGTATTCCTGTGCCATTCCTTTCTAAAAAAAAATTAGTCGCATATTTTCCGTTTATTTAGATACTATAACATTTTTTTGCGAAAATTTCACAAGTCTCACCTTCGTTAAAGCACCCCAACCATCTTCCCATCCGTGATTAATGTACGGATCGTTCGGATAGGTTTCCGTCGGTGTTCTATCTCCGTGACGAAATATCTGCCATTAAGTCAATTATTCGCGATGTTTTTAATATTTTATAATTCTTATTTAATTACGAAAAAAAAAAAAAATAATAATAATATCGTATTAATGATATTAATTGGAAAGCATGCATTTTTATTAACTTGGCATTAAGACGCTACGGTCTCTCATGATAAATTAGAGAATCATTTTGACAGCAAAAAGATCATTTAAACGATACGCATTTGCTCCACGTGTCGAGATACTCGCGCACGTGCTATTGTCGTACTTAGCAGCTTGTCGAGAGGTCAAGTGATCGCTGCCACAGAGTATTTTGGCGCGACCCGCGCATAACTAAGTGTCGAATTTTCACGATAATTTGAACTCACTATGGCCACCTGACGCAGTCGATGATGATCGGTGCGTGGAGCGAAGGCCGTATAAGCTAAAAGTGCCGAGCCAATTATAATTCCCAGGACCACAACAGAGATGAATAATCCTCGTCTACCCGAACGGCAATTTGTCGCCAAACAACTTCTCGTGTGTTCCATTTTCCTGTAAAAAAAAAAAAAAAACAACAAACCATAAAAAAAGTGTTTAACTTTCGAAATAACGCGTTAAAGATTTGAAATGTTACATTTCAGTAGCACTTTTGCGTGAGATGAAGCGTCGCAAATTATTTCACAAGTGTCAAGCGAGACACGGCGCGATAATCGTTTACGAGCGGAACGCGCAAAATCGGAGTATCACATTAGATTAAAGTACTGACGTTCGCACTCTCACGTACTCGACTTTAGTATTAAGAGATATCTCGACAAACTTACGTAATTTGGAGAGAGTCAATCGACGACTGTCGCTGCGACGATTTTACGACTCGAGTACTCCGCAGGGTCTCATGTTTGGAATTTTTTTTTTCCTTTCGCGATAAAACAACTCATCAAAAATGAGGGAATATATTGTTGAATGATGTTATCGAATTCGGTATGCGCGAGTGAACTGAGGCGCGGGCCGCCCGAGGCTCCCCGGGCAAGCGCCGTGAAACGCACATGGACGGCACAGCCGATTGTACGACTCTGCGGCATGCTAACGGGTTTTACTTGTCTGCGAAGCATACGACTGCTACGACGATATACCAGAGTCGTATACTATCCTGACGCGGGATTTTACAGTGATGTATCTAAAATCTCGTCCGCCCGGTACCGATCGTTATCACTTATTCAGATTTTACATATCTTATCGCGAAATTTCTCTCGCGGCTATGTGCTCTTTTATTAATTATTACGCGATGACCTTTATAATCTGTTACACCACATGTAGCCATTTATTCATATTCCGCGGAGAAGATTAAGCGCTGATTTCCGATATTATAGCAAGTCATCATCCATGCAATCAACCAAATTACGTTCGGTCAATGGGGATCGAGAACGATTAACTATTCCGCGAATATTCTGTCGATCTATTACGATCGAATCTGACCGTTTATTGAACTCTCGAAGTCATGATTGTTAACTGATTTCGTTGATAGTTGCAAGTCATGTTAGTCATCAATTGATCGGACGACTATCAATAGAAATCGGGATAAGTAGATACGGCGCCTATTTACATTAATTCTTTCGAAAAATCATTCAGTAAATTATTTTTGGTGTTGAAGAATATTTTATATAATTTTATTTTCTAATCATTTCAGTTCAGTTACCCATCTTATTTATTCATTAAAATGATTTTTGATGAAAAAAAAAACATCGACTCCGAATAAAAATTTTTGTTTTCGGGATTTTAAGATTTCATAAATAAAACTCATTTATGCTGCCAGTGGGTTAAAGTAACATTTATTACTCAGAAGTTTGAGGACAGGAGACAGATCTACGTTATGGTACATAGAGCGCACGATTTTTTTCAATTTTTCACGATTTTACTTTTCATCGTTTTGTTTTTTTTTTGTACTATCTAATATAATATAATTAGTAATTTTATAATTTGATCCGAGCAACCTGTTGCCTCCTGACGCGCATTGTCCGTTTTACAATATTATTCGATCCCTTCACGTACAATATATGTCGTCAATCGTATCTGTGTCCCGCACATGCGAATCTCTCCCACTCGTTCCACGCTATTCCATCCAAAGGCGATTGAGACACCAAATTTTTCATTATTATTATTCTTTTTTCATTTTTCAATTCACTTTACTCATTTTACTTCCGCTTCGTGTAATATAATAACATGTATTTTTGTTTATAGTTATATAATAGTTTTTTTTAATAAATAATAATTATTACATCGATGTTTCTCTCTCTCTTTTCGGTGAGTGGTGACAAAATTGTGTTTAAGGTATTACATTTTCGAAGCGTCTTAATTAACTACAACCGAGAAATACTTTGATTGGTATAATTTTTTTTGTTGTTGAAAATGCCATAAATCGATCGCTAAAAATTTCATAAGTAAAAAAAAATAATTTCGTGTGCTCTCTCGTTCATCATTCTTTTTTATTCCGATCAATCTTTCGCCACTCAAATATCCGATAAAAAAAAGATAAATTTTGGCAAAGCCTTACGCGGATCGAAGAGCAATTTGCCGATTGGTATACATTTATAGTACGATCTACGTATACAAATAGGTTTATCCGTTGAATCGATGCTTTTTGCGGAAGAGAAACAAAGTACCTTCGCGCGTACACATGAAATCCGCGAATCCCGGAAGTTCGCGGATGAGCTCGGGAGCCGCTTTGGAATTTTGTTTGCCTCGTGCAAACCTCCGGGTTGGCAAAAGTTTCGAGTGTATAGCCTAATTGGTTACCTGTACGCCGATTAACCTACGTTACCTAGACAGACATCGAGATAAGATAAGGCTGTAGACGAAAAGAACGATAGCGGAATAACAAGAGAGAGAGAGTAAAATAAAAAAAATATTTAAAAAAAACATTGTAAATGTGCGAGAAAAATTCTTATCGGTACATAGCTACTACTATACTCGCTAAAGTGCATTTTCGTAACGCTTTTTGATTTTTTTTTTTTCATCAAGAGAGTCGCGATGTACTATAGCAAATGAAAAGTTAGAGGCAAAATGGTCGCATTTACATGAACGGGTTAAAATTGCTTTTTTTTTTTTAATTTAACATTTAACTCGTACTAAACTCGCTAGCGGAGCGTCGAGTGTTTTAAATGGGACGGTAGTACGTGGTATGCACTAAACTCTAACATTTTTTAAAGTATAAGTTAAAGTATGTATTCTGAAGTATTCTCGGCAACGGAAGATTTATTGAGGGGCGAAAAAAATTTTTTTGGAGAGAGAAATGTGGTATAGCATTCGCAAAAACAATGGGAGCACCGGTTACTGGACGCTAGTAGGATAGTTATACGAGTGGGTTTGCTCTTTGGATTATCTTTTTGTTAGCAGCTATTTTTTTTTATCCGTTTTTCGTTGGAATAGCCGCACTTTACGCCTGTTCCGAACGACGCCTTCTTCCGGGTCCACCGGCGTAATTCGCCGCTGCCAATCCCATCAAATGTTTGGCCGATTGGGAGCCGCTGAATCCTCTGTTGAGACCGAGATCCAGACCGCGCTTGGTGCTGAAATTATCAGTTTAAAATGATTAAATGCAAGGATTTAATCCATTAAATGCATTCAAATTTTTAATAAAATCTTTTTTTACGAATGAAAGCATACTATTGATCACTCACTTCTCTTGATCGTGAACGCGTACGAAACTTCCAATTCGGGACAACCACTCCATTATGACTTCCGGATCTTCCTCCTCCAGCTGGTCCCAGTATATCGGCCGCCTGCGCCGATAAAAAAAAATGGTTTTTCAAAATCTCCGAAGTATAATGAATGTTCCGAATTTCATCAAACAAAATTATCGTTTTCACGACGATTCAATAATCAATAATAAATCTCGTGATATAAAATTTGAATTTCATGCGTAAAAGTGCTTAAAGATATATGGCATGGAGATTGAAAAATAAATTTTATGCAACTGTGTTGCGGGAGAAAAATCTGAGATACTTCGGGTTATATGTTGGAAGTCGAAAGGGTCAACGCGGCATCATTTAACTTCGGACACATATTCTTCGTACTGATATCCTTCGGACTGTTGAGATTCGATATATATCAGACGATTTCTTTCATGGAAGAGCGTAGGAATGATGGAACAATTTGTTCCACTCGAAAATAACGTATGCCCTGCATCTAGTTTCTTGTGAATGCGGGCAAAAGACCCCCCGAGCACTCTGATCGTATCATCTCCTCTACACGCTCGCGTGATCGTCGCAGTCCAGTGAAATATCGAGACCCGGCGACGAATCGCCGTCGCGATTTAAAAGCTCACGGTCTTTTATGGCCGGTGATATATAGGTTTGTCTGGAAACGTAGAGTATGGATTGCGGAGTAACGTGATTGAAGTGAGTAATGGAAGGAATATATACGTTCGCGGACTTTGACTAAACGCGCATCCAATCCCGCGGCATCCAATCTGAATTCAGCTATTTCTTGGATCTGAATCGTTGGCGAAGAAATTATTACTCCTTGTTTAACCAATTAAAAAAAAAAGCTGACGCGGGTCTTCAATGAAGATAACAAACTCGTATTCTTCCAACTTTAGCTTCGAACGTTTTTCACACGCGGTAAGCAAATCGAGGATAATCTGCTGGCAGAAAGTGGAGATTCTGGATAAAACGATCCATTGCATCTCCTCTGGCTGCGAGTTCGTTCCGCGAAAGCCACCGATTACTCACTCGAATAATCTCTCACAAGCAAATACGCCCGACCATTCCCCATCGTCCCATTATCGTTTCCATTAGTCAAATTAATTTCCAAAGCTTTAAATGGCAACCACAATTCTACTCGAACTGTATATATACTTCTATCTGTACGTGACATCGTTCCAAATTATAATCCATCGTAACACCCCTATGGCGATAAAAATTTCACGAAACTGAAACTCTGCGAAAAAAAAAAAAAAATGCTGTCTCTCGCTCTCGATGCCACTGGTGTGTGCAGAATGAGCGTGAAAATTGGGAGTTGATTGGCTAATGTTAAATTGCTTGGAAAACGGTGCGATAATGCAATCCATAAATTGCGTCGGTCGGTAAAAAGGAGAGCGAAACTTTTTTTTTTAAATTCAATCTTTTTAATTGAATAAAATTTTCGAAATGTTATTCCGTCGAGATAAGTTATAAACTTACGGATATGGCACAGCCTCGACCGTTGCGACGACAGTGACGATGGCCACGGTAGCCAATGTCATCCATGCGATTATTCCTCTCTGCATTTTGATGATTTGTCGACGGTCCTTTTCTGCAGCTACCTGAAACATACGAAATATCGAAGCGTTTCAATCATCGCGTTCTATAAATGTTTCATACGTAACGAATTTTCTGTGCGTTTATAAAAATGATTGATTCGATGCATCAAAATTGTCGGGAAAAAAATCCACTAAAATAAAAAATGATTTCGGAAAATTAGAAAAATGGTTTTAGCCAATGTTCTCCGTGTCGAAAAAAATCGCGTCTGTGTTAAAAGATAATTAAATCAACGCAAAGATGTATTTTTTTTTTAATTTGCACTTTTATGCGTATAATCCACACATCCAATTTGCGTACAGAGATAAATCGTAGGATTCGTTTGTCGACCTTGAAATCATTGGAGGAATAGATAGGCATATAACGTGTACAAGAAACTGGAGGAAGAGAAAGTAACTATGGGTAATTCAGAGGGAAACGCGTATGTAACCCTTGTTAATTTGTCTCGCGTTGATGAAGCGCTATCCTGTCGCGCCGCAGACCTCAACAGCCCTCCACCCCTTTCTGTGCGTCAAGCCTCAATCAAATTTCCATTAATTCCACGGTTTCCACGGTTTGATACGTCGATTCATAACATTTCTCGCACGGCGTATAACCGATAATTGGCTCGATGAATTCCTCTCCCTGGAATAGTGACTGACTTTGATTCTCACCCCTTCGCAGGGTATGTGTGTTATTGTGGAATACGTTGGAATGCGTCGCACGATGAGGAATCAATGAGAAGTGTTAAGGATCCAATTCCTACCGAATACCTCACATGTGTTAGAAATTTCGTGCCGCCAAAGAGACAATTAGGAAAACAGATTGAATTTCATAGATACTCAACGGTTATCGCACGTTTTCAACGTAATCGTAACTTTTGGGTTGAGATGAAATCGATGTTGCAGATTTTATTTTAGAAGCGTAATAACGAGCCGACGATTGATTGAGACATTCTTTTATTTACTCAACTATATTGAAATAAAAATCGTAAAAAAATGGTTAAAAATTAATAAAAAGCTAAATTTAGACGACAAATTTTAAAATACCGGCGGTTTTGTCTGACGAAAAAAAAGATTAAGTTGGTTACTAATCGCGAATAAAATTAGCAAGAAAAATCGTAAGCATTTGAGTTTTTCTCTTTCCTGCGTCTGTTTGCGAGATATAATAATTTCCGTCCGTTTCGGTGTGCACTTCGCCCACAAGACATATTCTGTTTAAATTGTCTCGTTGTACAAACGACTCGCTTTATAATGTTCCGCGTTGATGTGAAATTTCTCTCCTTCGTTCTCATTAAGAATTGAACCATCGGTAGATTTCTAGTCGTTTCAGACGACAAAATTAAACGGTCCAGCGAGCAATTGAATTAACCGGTGATACAGAGATGTTCTCTTCGCGTGTGGAGCGACACGAGGCGAACGCAGATGGACACAGCGAGAGACGAAAACGCAATTCTGCATAGTAGTGTCACCGGTTTGCTTCAACAAATGCGTCGCGTTTAATTGAAGCGTTTTGAAGCGCCGTTATGAGAAGTAGTCACCGCGAAAAGTGCACGTTTCGCAAGTTTATAGTTATGCGTCTCTTGACACAGTAGAAACAACACGACGACACGATGTCTACTTTCCACTTTCACAGACAGACAAACAGACAGACAAGAAGCACTCCCCAGTTGCTGCTGACGGCGCAGCAAGAAGCTTTCGTAGATAATTCGTTTTCCGATTTCCCAGAGGATAATAAATAGAATCAATAACCGTAGACGTTGTGTTTTCTTCGATAAAAGGAACGGAACTTCATAATATTTTTCGTCAAATTATTATCATTTTTTTCTATTGCGGGCGGCGACAAAATTTTCACGATGTGAAAAAAATTGTCGAGTCAAAATAATACGAAAAATTATAAAAATAAATTCTAAGAAAGTTCGCAAGAGAGTTAAGAAATTAAACAAGAGGAATAATTTATCGTAAAGTTTGCATGGTACGAAAAGTTTTCTTGACGACAAAAGTTGATTGTTATGTGTCTCTCGCGGCGCTAAAACTGGGTGACCCTCGACTGTCTCCGTTAGGAGTAACTATGCAGCCAGTAACTACCACCAGAGGAACATCTCTGGATTAATCTCAAGCCAACTCCAGAGGGATGCATTTCCGGTTGCGGCTGAGGACGCGGCAACTCCCGTCTCTGATAAATATACCGTTACCTTGCGTAAAGCTGTGTGACACACGTTTGCGTATATTTACAGCTATACGAGACGTTGGTAAGTTTCACGGTAGTTACGCGGTACCAGGAAAACACCGGTGGCAAACGAAACAGCAGAGGCGTTTTGTCCCGACTGTGGTTCCAGGTAATTAAGGTAGCAATCAAAATGGTTATGCCGTTTGTTTTCGTAAAGTATCATTTCTCCAACGCGAATGAGTTTTGTCGTCGGTACCCATCTGAGTTTCTACGTAATTGGACATAAATATCCAATTTTATTGCGCTTCGGCGAGACAGTTACAAATGAACATTTTCTACGTTACATTTTTACGAAAATTATAGTTTCGCATTCGGGATTCAAAACAGACGAAGCTTTCCTTTTGATGAAATGTTTTACATTGCATCGTTTCCGAGGTACGAGTAATTACAGTTCGACCAATGAGAACGGTCTATGGATGGCGCGAGCGTTAGCGGAGCGTCCTCATTGGTCGAATTTAATTCGATCGTAACTCGAAATTTATGGACTTAAATTTAAAAATTTCACAAGAAAAGTTTGTGTAGTTTTAAAAGAGGGTTTGGCGATGAGGTCGAAAGCAAGTTACGTGTACGGAATTTTTGTGTTGTCGTGGAATATGCATAATCTTAGTTCGCGTTGAATTTTAAAACGATTTACTAAACATCACCTTCTCGAAATATCTGCAATGGCAATAATGAAAATTGTATTTTATCGATATACTTTCCATATAAATTTCATGTCATACATCGGAACACCTTGCGGCGGTTAAATTAAACGAATTTCTTCAAATTCACTTCTATAAATATAAAAATGAATGTTTTAATTCGCCGTTTTACGTTTTCATAAAATAATTTTTAGACTTTTGTGTAATCCATTTTATTATTTTTTTTAACTTCATTTATTAATCCCACAATAACATTTCGACGATACTGACCACCGCACCTCTTCACTTCTAATACGAAGCAAATTTGCTTTACATGTCGTATTTTATAAAAAATAAAAAAAAAACGTCGTATTTGGAATTTCTATAACTGACACGTAGCTGCTTTGAGTATCGAAGGTTGTTATTCCTTGCCGACACCTCGTCCCTCTCGTCTATAAAAAATGCATAGCGGCGATGTTTCATTGAGTCGAGAAGACGTTTAGGAAAACCCACGTCTTCTAAAACTCCGAAGAACGATGCGATCGCGTGGCTTTGGACGCTGAACGCGTTTTTTTTAACCCCAAGCGAAGTTTATAAATAATAAATCGATGTGACTCGAGAGATAAATGATTTATTTATTATCGCAGAAGATCCGCGTTCCGGAATTGGTTAACGCAATTTTGCAAGGTATTTTTACGGGCCGACAAATAAATAACTTTAATTTGTAATGACAAACCGGACGTTTGCAATTCCGATTGTAATTTTCGAATATATTTTTCCTCCGATCGCTCCGATCGTTCGACTTGGGTGTCTTGTAAATCGAATGTTCGACGAAGTTTTTCCCAACCGCGATCTACGTAACACGATTATCAAGCAAAGCGCTTTATCGCATTTTTCTATTTTTCGTTTCTCCATTGACGAAGTATTATCGAGATTTTGCATAACAAAACTGCTGATCCGTTTTGCCGCGAATAATAAGATGCTCTTCCGTTCAACTGTTCGACGCGTTTTACCGATTGTATTCCGAGCCGTGAAGACGTAATACCTTTTTGTTACATATCAAGAAACTTTGCGGTTAACTTTATCGCAGCTCTTTACCTATTCTCCTTAACAATTCGCCTGCATCGTAACTTATTCGTATTGTTATAAGCAAAAGCTATGACTCGCGTTAACGTCAAGAGAGAAAAGTGAGTCGGAGTTAGAAAATGAGTTATCAGAGATCTCCGGCTCTTCGGTATTTTCGAGTTCGAAGAAACTTCTGCTGGTATTAACAAGTTTATTAGTTGCGATATACGAGCTTCTGACAGTATCAGTCCAATTAATATCGCATCGCAAGTAGTTGAAAGCGAATTAGTTGATGCATGTAACAGATATTCAAAACCACCGGAGTTATCGGTACTAAATCCTATCGAATGTCCTTTTCACCGATCCCCGCGGACGTCGCTGCATAAATTATCCATAATTCGGCGTAATTCAATAACGTGCAAAACTCGCCGGCATGTGGCGATAATTTCTGTTCGACCATTGGGATTTCATCGAAAGTAAATCGCCGGTGTACGCTACGGGGTTTCCACGGTTTTAAAATTAACGTCCCACATGAGCGCAATCCACGTGCCCGCGGAAACGAACGCGAACGAAATTTTCCAGCGTTTTATTATAAATTAATCCATTATTTCACTGTTCATTAAATAATATGAAACGTTACCTCGCGATCTCATTATGAGTCATTAATACGTTACTTGCAGTGGAGCGTGTATACAATTTTATCGTTCGTATCAATACGATTCGTTGCGTACTTTTTTTTTTTTCAACTCTATTATCAGTTATATACGCGCAGTTTTTTTTCTACCATATAATTTATATCGCGTCCTAATTACCCGCGTGCCTCTGAACTCTTCGAAATCAGGATAAGTATTTCCGCTCGAAGAAAAACGCGGAGGACGTGAGCGCGCGGTCCGGAGAGAGGTTTCGCGAGAAGGCTGCAATAATTCAAGATTTTTTTTTTCACGAGTTCGTCTCTTCAACGCTGGAGGAAATTGCGTGGGCGGATCAAGGCGGGAAATGAGACGACGGGATAATTAAAAAACAATTTTTGACACTCGCCTTTGCGAACTTTGCTATTGAAACGTTTAAGGAGCGTTTAATATATTAATTATTATCTGTAACAAGAGAATCTCAATTTGTCGTCGTGTTTTTTTTTTATAGTTTTTCGTGTCAAACTTATGAAGATGGTTATTATTGCCCGAGTAGAAATTTCGTTGAAACTTTCGCGATCTTTCTCGACTACTCGACTTTGCGCTTTTTTTTTTTTTTTTTCAAAATTAATGAAGTGCCACTCGCTTCTCGAAAGTTCCCTTCGAGGCCGAGAGAGCAAACGAGATCGCGGAAGCTGCGAAGCAGCGGGGCATCTCCCCCTTGTCGTCCTGAATATGTAATCAATTAATTTCGTAGGTACAGCTAAATTCTCATTAACCACTCGAAACAAGACTCTCGAGATTACGACGTCGCGGCTATTTAACTATCGTTACCAATGGGACGAAAAAACGTGACACGTTTTGTTAAACATCTATCGGGGTTATCAGCAAACTTTGTTTTCAAATAGTTCTCCAACGCAATATAAATTACACCTTTAATATAAAATAAAAGTGCGCAATTTTAATTTTTTTTTCCGATTTATCTTTGAATTATTAAACGATCGTATATTCGTTTTTTTTTCAGAAGTGAATTGTTATAAATATAATATCGTTGGCAGTTTCATTAAAAAAGAATTATTGTACCACAGCAAAGATAAAAAATAATAAAAAATAAAATTGCGATAAATGTCGAAGAATTGTAATTTTTTACTGCTGTTAAGATCGATTTTTCGATATGTTAGTGAGATTTGTAATAAAGCGCGAGAAGTATTCGCGTTATTTTTTGTCGTACGAAAGCGTCAGAAAGTGGATGCGCGTTTAGAAACAACGTAAGAATTCTTGTTGCACGTAAAAAAGAGCGAATTGTCGTGAAAGCAGTGGGAGTAAGCAAAGGTAGAAATTTTCCAAAGGAAGAATAAGAAGGGAGGGAAAGAGTAGAACAGGATGGGTTTGAATAATGCAAGTGATGACACGGGGCACGCATGAGTTTGCGCCGACTGGCATAGAAACCGAAGGGCCGAGAAACCGCGTTTCACACGTAAAGTTGAAACTTTAATCAACAGTATATTCGTATGTGTGAAGCCTATCAGTATTCCTATGTATGCCAAGATCCGCGAGAGAATAATTCGCGAATTTGTCGGCGCGTGTATTCTACCGAAGAGAAGAAGGAAAGAAAATAATAAAAACTGCAATATTTAATAAATTCGCAGTCTCGTATCTCATTATGATTTTCCGGAATAAAAAACGAAGCGGAAACAGAAAAAATTAGAAAAAGCTTATGTAAAAGTGTAAAAATAAGGGATGATAAAAAAAAATGATAAGCAAACGAAGAAGATAAAGATAAGAGTTGTGAAAAATGAAAGTTTTTATTATCGACTTGAGAGTGAACTGAATGCGAATTGAAACTCGAGAAGGTAACAGAGCGATATATAAAAGTGAAATAAAAAGCGAAGCGGTAAGAAAATTGTAAGCTGTTTTTTTCATCGATCTGTGCGCAAACTGCAGGGATGAACAGCAAGGAAGTGTAGTTTCTTCCTTCCTCGACGCATCAATCTTAACGATCGGATGTTGTATCTCGCGCCGGGGTTATACGCCGAGCTTCGTTACGGCATAGCCTCTTGCATCGTCACGAAAGCGAGGAAACGCTTTCGATTGATCGATCCTCTTCGACCGGCGTCGGTTTGGCCGAAGAGAGTTTTTGCATCAGTTCGCATATACCTTCCACCATCATCTACAGCAACTGCCACGTTGTCTACGCGTTTTTGATGAATGGTATCTTCGCTATCCGCCGATGAGTGGGAAAACTCGTTGATGCACTTAAATGCTTCGACCCCAACAGCTTTTCTTTTTAATCTCGAATATAAAAAAAAGCGCTCCTTTCTTCTGGCTGTTCTATCGATACATTCAATTTTTAATCTATTCTAACACGAATGTTGTCCGCCCCCGCAAGCGAGGAACAACCCACTACCGCACGATAAACGCGAAAAAAAAATGAAAAAAAAAAAAAAATAGTCAAAGCGCGAAAGAATGAGTTAGACATTCCGCAAAGGAAAATTACAGCATCCCTGCCTCTTTGAATCCCTCCAACAACACCCACGAGATAACAATGCCGGAATTACTAACGCTCTGCGTGAGCTACCGCGGTAAATTCTTCTCCGTTCACTCTGCGCTACTGCCCCGAACCACCGAGAATTTGTTTCTTAAGATTCACAAAAGTTCCTGCAGTCGCCGACACTTAAGTCCTATAGCCGGGGTTGCGAACAAACGCGCAAGCCGTTTGTCCGTAGTAGTAGCGGCATTAATGGTATAGTTGCGCCGTTTTTGGTATGTGTAAGCGGAAGAAGGGCAGACGTAGGCGGCGCGCGAGGGATGAGTTCATAGAGAAGAGGGTCGTTGTTACAGTGATCAGAGTTCTGCAGCGTTTCGTAGCTTGTAAAAACCAAAACAGTAGAATCTCTCGTAACTTTATGAAATTTCGAGAAAATAAAAAAAAATCGCGAGAAAAAAAATTACATTTTTTTTATTTCGTAAAACTTGCATTCGAAAAAAAAAAAAGTTATTTCTACAATTGTTTCGTACGATTGGCCGTTTAAGGTAAAATAAAAACGAAATTATATCGTCAAGGGAATTGCCTAATAAAATCAGTAAATTTCATCTACGAGATGTTGTACTGTAGATCCGTAATGCCGCAGTAGTGACACATAGGTCGTGGGGACAATGCGACGGGGGTTCCCCGGCAGTGGTCGAGGGTGAGGATAGTTCCGAGGGTGCGCAGACGAGAAGTTCGGTCGCGTCGGCGAACACGGCGGGTCTGAGGTCTACCTATATGTATGATAGAACTAGTGTACGACGAACGGCTTGTTGCTAACAAACTATTCATAGTCGGTCGTGAACAGGAAGAAGGTCCTGTGTTCGGACGGAGCCGAGTCTCTCTCACTCTTCCTGTCTCGTTTTCTCTTTTATCTAACTTCGATCTTGTTGTCTCGTTGCTTCTGACAATCCATGTGCTCGGTACTCCTGCATCGCTTGCGTATGCAAGTGATTCGCGGATAGAGAAACGAAAAAAAAATATGCATAGAGCGAAGGAAGTGCCGTCGAGACGAGAACAGGCGAGGGGAAGGTGGCTTTCGCGACGAGTCGCGAGGTCGCACGTGCAACAACTCATCTACCGACGCGCGCTTCTTCCTCTGACGCGTACTGGCAATGCATACAACACTAATATATATATATATATATATATGACTCTGTGTGTGTATATGCACATCACAATCGGGGGATGAAACAGCAGCGCAAAACCACTGCGTACAACGGAGAACTAAGCGTTCTCCGCTGACGTGCGATGCATGCGGTATGAAAGCGGTACGCGACGCCTCGGCTTTCTATCTATGCGCGCGGTATTCAGATACAAACATTACATGGTTTATAGGTATACTGAAATAATAAAACAAACAAAAACGTAAAAAAGCAAACTAACTCCGGGTGTACGGCACCATTAGTGAGATGTAGGGAATTTTTTTTATTATTATTCCAGTTTCACGACTCTTTTGTAATTATTCTTACGAAATGTTTCCCCCGAAGCTTCTGAATACTGAAAGCCCTACGAGAGTAGTTCTTTGGTCTATTTTTTTTAGTCATTAGAACGGGGTGGGCGATTTTTTTCTGCAATTGACGTGGTAACTGACGTGGAAGAGAAACGCAGTTAAAGAGAGCGAGAGTACCGAGATGGAAAAATGTTATCGAGATAATCGAAGAATGAGGAATTTATAGTTTTACATTCTACTGTATTTCAACCCTTTTATGCACTTGTGTATTTTTATTTTCGCCGAATTCTTCAAAATATTTGTTTACCTGTACGACAGAGTTTCGTTTCTCGCAATTATTTTTGTTAATTGATGGAAATTATTTTTCTTGTGTGATAAATAAAATTTTGTTGTGATAAATAAAAATTTGTTTACGCGATGCGAACGATGATTTACGGAACGCACTCGTTGACCAACTCACTTGGCAGATTTTTTTCATACAAATTTTTTTTTTTTTTAAATGACTCGAGATCGCGGTATGTTAAATAGCGCATTATATAGAAAATAGGTACTCGTTGTATGTACATCTCCCGGACATTGGAGTGTCTGTTGATCAGAATTTTATTGCGACGCAATCACCACCGCCCTTTGTGGATGACGATCGGGCGGTGGCACACGCCGTTGCAATAGCATACCGAAGGATAATTGGATTCGTCGAGTTTCCCTCGCAGTGCTTTGCGATTTCGCTATTACTACCATTCCGTCGAGGTTTGTGGTGTTCAGTCGCGCTGTACCGCACCGCTATGCTAATAAATTCTTTTCATCCTTCAAAATATCATCGGTGATATGCTAATGTGCAAATGTTCAGAGCACTTTACTGGAATGAAATAACAGCGGTTACGGCAAATTGTAATATGCCAAACAGGTTGAGCCGACGTAACGATATTTCGCCCCACGTGGTTAATAATGACGTAGTCAAAGGAATAACGAAAAAAGAAAAAAAAAAACTTCAAAATTTCATTTATTTTAATATATTTCCCATTCACAGTTACGGCAACTCATACCGGCAATAAAAAACGAGCCAACGGGCAGCGCGATATAAAAATACGCGGTCACGAACTCGATGATTCAAACGCGCAGTAGTACGAGCGAATAAATGGTCGGACATAGATCTGTATTTTCATTGCGTCC
Source organism: Cryptus viduatorius (assembly GCA_964006125.1). Taxonomy (NCBI): domain Eukaryota; kingdom Metazoa; phylum Arthropoda; class Insecta; order Hymenoptera; family Ichneumonidae; genus Cryptus; species Cryptus viduatorius. The sequence goes on along the minus strand of OZ023222.1, from coordinate 8,062,005 downwards.
GAACGAACCGCGGATATGACGAGTCTGTCTGCAATTTTGCAACAAACGAACGACGGTATGAAGATGATAAAATTTCCGCGTTATTAAGCCATCAAATAAACCCCAAGAGTCGCGGTATTGTATATTACACGATTTGTGCATTACACATAAAACATCGCGGTATATTTTCACTGTACAACACGCCGCTGGCGATATTGCGAACACCAACGATGTGGCGGATTTTGCTGACCTAAAAATAATAATATAAAAGAAAAAACTTTGAATTACACTTGTTGCAATATTCGTCAGTGATTCGTTTTTATTTCCGGTAGTTTGCTTGTTTCCGGTGTAAATTTCCTGTGACATGAACCCCGAGATTTTTTGCGATTGCGTGCATTCGTCTTGAGATGCATTTTTTCTTTTTTTTTCGTGATTTTCGTTGGTATCTCTGCGCAATTCTCGCGACAAGCTTCGAGCTTCGATCTGATTGAAGACGCGAGAGAAACGAAAAGTTGAAGCCGCGTTCGAACGTGTGGGTTGCGAAATGGAATCGGACACGTTGAGTTAACCACTTTTCCGTTCTTTTTCGCTCAGTTCCGTTCGAGTATTTCGTCCCCTGGCGACACAGGCGAAGGGATAACTCTGTCGTAGCTGTAAAGACAACACGGTCTCTGTCTCTGCCCCCTAACCGCGCGTAGCTTGAAGTCACCGACAAGTTCGGCAAAGTACAGTCCTCAAGAGAGGTGAGAGTCGAGTGGTCCAGGCGACACGGAGTGCGAAAGGAAGTGTCGTGTCTTTGAACGAGATACAAGGAACGCTAGTAAAAGGGACGGTAAATTGGCACGCGGCCACACGATTTCATGACGAAATAGCGTGTGGCCTTTGGGCGAAGATAGAAATTCTGAACTGGACAAGTCGCGGGTACGCTTAACCGAGCTTCTGAGAGGCTCCTCTGGGCCTCCGTAATTCGATTACGCAACATCTTCGCCGTCACTATCAGTACCAGCATAGGCCTCGACAAGTGGACCATTCCTTTTCCATTTCTCTCGGCCACGAACTTTTCTGCTCGAGGCACTTTGCCACAAATTTTTTCTTAGCTATCAGTCAACAGATAGGACATTAATGCATTAATTTTTTTCAAATTTTATCCAAACCTATTTTATTATTATAAAAGATCGAACTGCTGAAGTAAATGGCTCCGAGTTTCGGAGAATTCTACAAATTGCGATAATTGCCGTATAATATCGGTGGCTTGGGATTATTAGAGGTTAACGAGCGTATATAAGACTATAGATGAGATAACTTGACTTTACACTATCTATCTGTATGCATTACTACGAATTCCGGACCTCAATTTTCTGCAGATAATCCTATCAATTAATTTTGACGTCAAAACTTAAAGAAGAGAGCTTCAAAGTTTTCTCATCTTTGGAGGTAATAATCTTGAGAAAAATGGATTAATAATTGATTGAACAAACTCGAGGATTACGTGCGGAGAAAAAAAAACAAAACGGTATCGTTTACCGCGTATATTAAAGCGATCGATGAGGGTGATTTATCCAGAAGATTTTTCTCACCGAAGATTGAATATAAAAAGTAATAACGATAAAACTTAGAGTGCAGGGATTAGATATGAGATATAAGCGTTTGTTATAGGTATAGAGAGTGAAGCTTCGTCGATATAATACTCGACCGTCAATAACGATTAAACTCGAGACAGTTTAACGATGTTTTGATGGTCAATAGGGGCCTCTCGCATCGTAGGGGATGGAAAATGTTTGATATTTTTCTCATACACGTGGTACAGCAACCCTCGTGTATACGTTGAAACTCTGTCGCATCTCCCCAAGGAATCGAACGGCTTATGGCAACGTGTGTAACGCACGTACCTATGTGCCAGCATCGCTCTCGATCATACCGCGTATCTCTCATTCGAAAAGAGATAACAGTATAAATTTCGCAAAACTGTGGAGGATTTCAAAATGTGAGAAAAGAGAGCCAGAGATTCGTGGGGGATTATGAGAAATGACGGATCACTCGACATCTCACGATTAATCGATAGCGAGTGGCACGTGTGTTTGCAGCACTCTCGCGGTACCAGTGCCGCCGGGTCATAGACGTGAATTGACGGTTAACCGATCGAATAAAATTGTATCGGTCAATCGTAATTTGAATAGATATTAAAATTTTTGAAACTTTTTTACGAGTTCGATAAAATTTATCATAATAGAATTCACCTTTTTTTTTTTTTTGAAAAATTTTCCATATTGAAGTTCACGGCGTTTTTTGAGTGAAATTAAATTTTTTTTTTCATATTTCATAAAAATATTGAAACATTTACGAAAACCTGACAATCATTGACTTTATTATTTTGAAAAATCGTCTGAGTATATTTTGCAATTTTATTGACTCGATGTATTAAGAAAACGAGAGCCGCAAGACGAGATATATCGGTTGGATGTAAATAGCTGGATTATTCGGTCGTAGAGGTTAATAAATTGAAGCAACTAATCCTTCTATATGGACGAGAAACAGCGAAGAGCTTTAATTAGTTAATCCTCGCTATTCTACTTGGCATACCTCTTCACTCACGGTGAAAATACACGCGGCTCTTACCCTCCAGCCGCACGGTTACAAATATACGCATTTACGCGTGAGACGCGGAACTACGAGGAAGAATATTACTACGTCTGTACCGCCCGTTACAGCGATGAAAATTCATCACGTCTTTCATTATAACTCCGCAAGGTTTTCTTGCGTTTTATTGTGCACACGATTAATCAACCGGATATAGTATCACGCGTACTTTTCGACACGAAGATACGACGAATGTGTGCGCGGAATCTATACAAATTTATCTATTTTCAATTATTATATATGATGGGATGTGGCGATAAGTTGAAGAAAAAGTGAACGAGGAGACAAGCAATTTAAAATACGTAATGGAGTACAGATGGATCGAGTGCGAGAGCGGGCAGTGTGTACGGAGATAGTATACATATAAACTGTGTACGCTGTACGTCGGTGCAGGACGGTAATTCACTGGAGCTTATAGCGAAAGCAAGTTTGCCGTGGATAAGTGGATTTTTCTTCAGTGAATTTACGCGACAGTCTCTCACAAGCGTGCGATAAAACCTGTGCATCTTGTCTCTCATTCTCTTTATCCTGAAAATCACCGTACAAAGTGCCGTAAATTACGACTGAAAAATGACTGAATATCGGAATTTTTTTTTTTAAACTCATATTTTACGCAATTTGTGTGATGGGCGTTTACCTTTTGTTTTTAATGAGAAGGAAACGTGGAGAAAATTGCAGTTATTCAACTAAAGCCGAGAGCGCTCGCTTATCGAAAAATGAGAATTTAACGTTTAACGAGGAAGACGCGATCGACCAGCTGTAACGTGATAAAAATTATCGAGTTTCCGCGGAAACACCCTTAATAATTTCTTTTTGGATTTTTCGTCGGTGGCACAGTGTCGAATTAGTCAAAGAAAAAAATATGAAACTCGAAAGAGCGAATCGATGAGAGAGACCACCGAGAATTAAAGTAGAGCTTCCGGTAGTGACGTATCGTATAAATACACGGCTCGGAGGATTTTTTTTTTCACCCTTCAATCTTGGACATCAATGGTTCGTGTAGGCGGTGGTGGTTAAAAAAAAATAACATAGCTACGCAGAGTCGACAGTATCTCGAATTTCGAGAGGTGTTTCGAGTAGTGTAGAATTTCGAGAACCCGTTTTTTCCCCCAATTCAATTTTCGACAGATAGTCGATGGGACATATTAGAAGAAAAAAAATGGTGAAAAAGGTAAATTCGGGATTTTTTTTTGCGACGCGCGTCAAGGGGATTTTAGTGATCGGTGCACGCAGCCGGAAAATCCGTTCTTTCAAAACCGCGAAATCTTTCTTGGAGAGGCAACAGGCGATCAGTAACGTACAGTCAGTGGGTTTATGAGTGTGTGGTGTGTGTGTTTGGCTCGTGTCTATCGAGTATTTCTATCTTAATCGAAAACTCGGCTGTTAAAGCTCACTGGCTGGACGTTTGGCGTGTCGATCGGCTTATCGAGTACCGTTGGCTCTTTGCCTTACGCACACGTAGACCGACGAATTTGTACTTCAGCCGGTTGTGTTAAGCGCAGAGAAACTCTCCAATACACCAACGTACCTATCTCTCACAGACTCACTAATCGAGCCAACGAGAGAAGCAGTGAACGTCTTTACGCTTCGAAAGGCTTCAATACAATTTTCAAAGTCCTCGAGAAATGCGAAACTTTCAACAGATAATGATACCGCGGATGGACGACTTCTTACACAGATCAATGTGCACCTGTTGATCGCGACTGTTCGAACTTTTTTTTTATTTATATACTTTTTTTTATCAATAATGACAAACTAATTGATTTATATATACAGCGGTCAATTTTTTTCGTAAAAAAGAATGTTTCGATGCCATATTAACGAAAAACGAATCCGAGTTATTTACGACAAATATTAACAACACAAACTATTCAATTACTATTTTACATCAAAGCATCGATGTTTTTTAATAGTGTTTTTTTACTCAAAATTTAATGTTAAAAGTCGATAGAACAAACAGTTACCGCCGGTTGAACTCGATAAATAAAATTTGCATGAAAGAAATTAATCGAATGAATTATAGAAATGTTCAGTTTCGAAGTTTGATGTTTTATCGAAAAAAAATAGCACCGAAGTAAAGAACCCCCGTTTTTTCGGGGTTTAAACTCGATAAGAGATTTTTGGTGCGCAGTATATCGTCGTGTGAAAATTACTTAAGGGCGCTTGCGATCGAGAATGAACGACAAAAAAATATCTCGCGGTCTATCGAGTAAAGAAGTTTGGAATGAGAAACATTGTGTTGCATCGTTGTACTGCACCCCTAAACGTTTCCCGTCGTATTCTTCGCTCGCAGCGTCGTTCAAATTGTCGTAGCGTAGAGGAAGGAATTTCTAAAGTCTCGTGAGCGAAACCCGCGGGCCACTTTGAGTTTTAGGAAAACTGCTACCCTGCCGCGTGCGGAAGCTTCTTCGTTCATACTTGTTCGCCTACATCCCCCTCGAACGTTGCCTGTATCCCATTCTCGACCGTTGTCATCATTGTTGCCATTGTTGCGCGTAGTTTCGGAGAACGCTAACATTCTTCGCGCGTCATTGACGAACGGATCGTTTGAGAAAAGCGTCAGGTGCTGCGAGTAAGAATGGAACCGCGGATGTGGTACAGCCGTATGCGCCGTATAGACTTTCCTTGTGCTCGCGGAGAAAAGGCGAAGATCTCTTTGATGCCCGCCTCCTCGACCCTAACTCACCCACGCAGCAACGTGTTGCTACTTTGTGCGATTTTATCAAAGTTTCGTCAGGTAATTCGTACATTTAAAGCCCCTTGTGACCGTGAAAAAAAAAACATAAATAAAAGAAGAAAAATGATAGGGAATAAATCGAATTCTAGCAAATAACAAGATTACGAGTGACGATTCTCAATAATCGAAAAATGATTGAGCGGTTGCAGAAAACTATTTTTTACATCGAATAAAAATTTAATTTTATTGGGAACTGCCGATAACTTTTTAGTAAAAAAAATGAAATTAAGTCTTCTCGATTATCGAGTGGAAGAAAAATAAAAAAATCCGAGAACAAAAAAAAGAAGATGGCATCGATGATAAACGATTGCGCTCATTCGTTTTTCTGCAACATCGTATTCGTAACTTTTTTCCTACATTTTCGTGTTCATCTCCTTTACCAACATAGCGAGAACGAATACGATTCGCCCGTAATGGCACTAAAGCTGACCCGCTTTGCCATTTGAACCGTATTCCCTCTGTATCGAGAACTGCTGGTCCTCCCATTCCCAGCGACTATCTCATTCGAAACGCAGGGGGTGGAAAAAAAAAGTGAACGATATTGCTCCGAGTAGCAGAGGCAAAAGCTCTCACGGTTGCACAGTGAAAATAGTTTCTCTGTATAACATCGAGATACCCGCTGGCAATTATATATCGAGCAAATCGGCGCAAGAGATGAAAAGGGGGTGAAGGGAGATTTACGCGTCTTCGATTATATTCTCTGGTCTATATAGGCAGTTATGTGTGTCCTTTTTTTTTCTCTCTTCGTGTCGACGATACACGCGGGAGATGTTTCGTCGAGATGGGATTTTTGCAATACATTGTTGTTGTAGGATATAAAACGCGCGCTCTCGTTACTCCGACGAAATAATAGATCGAGCGATAGAAAAAAAAAGCGTAGGTCCACGTAACGGCAGTACAAATTCGTCGGAAAGTACTAACTCGGGAATTTAGTCGAAGGCATGCGAAGGAAATAGGGGATCTCCGTCAAGAGAACAGCAGAAATGTGCGAACAGCCAGCTGTTTCTTCAGACTATTAGGCAAAATTTATGCAGACAAAATCGTGCTGTATGGGGCATTTTGTAATTTTATTTTTGGTACTATTGGATTAATCAATTTGCTCTTCGGTGACTACCGGAAGACATAAAGTGTACCGATAAACTCAGTTATACTAACTAACTACTGTCGATCTGAGTTACCGATAAAAAAAAATGTCGTCATCTCGCCAATTCAATTATTCGATGCGATTCTGGACCGTTGCAATACCAAGTGTTTCAAGTAACTCGAATAATCGATTATATCGATAACTTTGAAAATCATCGTATCTCTACAGCTTTCAAATACATCGCGAAGAAAAGTTTGAAATTCCCATTATGACTGACAAAGCTAAAGGACAAAGATCGATTGAAATATATGCAATGATTAAATGTTCGGAAAAGTCGGAAAACGCGATTCAGCAATGAGCTTAAATGAAGATTGATTGTTCGTCGTAGAAGCTGCTTTGGCGAATAAACTCTTTATCCTGACGACGTTAGGGGTTTATCTATATAGTGCTTTACGTGGATTTTCTCTCAACTCCGAAGCCTCGAACTTTAGTGTCCCTCTTGCTCTCTCGTGGCTTCCCGACCCTTCGGTTATTCTAGCAGCGTGCGCGAGGGATCTGAAGCTCTCGTGGCTTCAAACGTTATCAGCGGCAACCGATCGAACAGCTTAATTGCTCCACCTTTGCCCTGATTACCCTCGGATTCCAGATGATTACATTATTTGCTAAGGAATTTCCAAGCGCGCCGTCCCACCCGGTCGCGCGTTTTCACCGGAAGCCGGGGTTAGGAAAGCAGAGGTGATGCGGGATGCATCAACCCTCGATAAACTACACTCGGCATCCCCTGCTGCATTCACTCAGTTTCAACCCCCTTGATTCGTTCGGGGAATTGCAGAGCACGACGACTCGAGTGTCTAACTCGTGGGAATTTTATCCTAAAGTTGGCCTCTTTTTTTTTTTTTATTTCATTCGTGATTCGTTAAATTATAGTAGACATTCAGAGTTTAGAAACGTTTGCGGAAATCATAAAAACGTGAGCAATTTTACGTCTGCATCGTCAGATAAAAAACTTCGTTAAAAATTCAAGATATACCATCGCTTCCGGAGATTTTGGATTGACTATTTTTAAAGATATATTAATTAGTTGCATCTACGATTACTTCATTTTATCTCATCTCATTTATTGACATAAGACAGCATCTTCGTAACTCGGTCCAAGTCACGATTCCGCAGTTTTCGCGTTTCGCCGCGAGCACGCGGGTCCGAAGTAGAAAAACTTTCAAATGAAAAAAAAAAATAAAAACAATTTTATTTTAGTCGAGATAACAAACTTCTCTCGCTGAAGTGCATCATTTTTTTATCGTGTCTATAGAGTTTTCGCGAAAGTTTTTTTAAAGCGATGCAAAAGCATCTAACATTAGTCAATTTCTATCTCACCTCATTGACTCCCGTTCGACTGTATCTTCTTTATCCCGCCCCTGAGAAGAAGATAAAGTTTTCTCGTCGCATCTTTTTACCCCCTCCCCCCCGCCTCCCTTATTTTCAGATATTTCTCATGTCTGCCGGGCAACGTGTGCTCGACATTTAGATTCATGATGTACTTCCGGTTTGCCTATTTTTCCTCGGGGAGTGCTTCTGTTGTTGACGGATTCGTCATCCCCTATTACACAACGGATACCCTAAGGCACGATCTATTTTTTTTTTTTTTTTTTTTTTTTCGGACAAAATCTAATACTGTTGCACTCAGTGAGTGAGCTGTCCGATGAATTTAGCATAATTTTAACCGTTAGTGGATTCTCGAGATCGCTTCGTATTCTGCGTATCCTGAGCGAAGTCGAAAATTTAATTTATACGGAATTTGTATACGCGCCGGATGCAGCATCCTACCGGTATGTAAGCTCACGGGCTTCGCGTAATAGCTTTTCAATTCGATTCCACAACTCCGGCATTTTCGAATATAGGAATATACTGATACATATATAGATTATCTATCTTTGTTACGCACAGAGAAGGGTGGAAACCCCGTAGCGGTATAGTGTTTAAACGGAAGCACCTCGACTGCAAGATATGGGGGAGGTAAACAGCAACAGGAATTTGTGTATTACACGTGTGTCCTGTTGAATATAGTGTCGTATGAGATAGCTAAACGCCTCTACGCTCGAGGGGAGTCAACGCATTACCGGCGTTACGGCTCAATTATAACGGAACTAATGACATCCCTGATTAATATTGATTTATGAACACGATCCATGTCCTCCAATCAGTTTTCATCGAAGAGATTAATAAATGAGTATCGATTTGACACATCTAACAACCCACGTCGCGATTTCAACCGGATAATGAGAAATTTCAATATTAGTCGACATCCAAAATTAACGAAATCATTATAAAAAATTATACTGTTATTATTATATTATTATGTTCCAAAGTATTATTATTATATTTTCTAAACGTATTGACATCGCTGAATACTCGTTTCAGTTATTTATCTCGATAATTTTTTTTTTATATTTATTAATCGCGTTATCATAAAATTGAAAATGAAGAAAATGAAAATCTATTAAATATTGCATATCGAATTATTTCGCCATATTTTTTTTCTGTACTTCCAACGAGTGGTCAAGTGGTTAAAAACTGTGGGACCGGGATGATTCGATTGAGAAGATACTTTCCATGCGCAAGAGAAAACCTCCAACGAGGAAAACGCCGAGGAAAATTTGCTCGTTGCAGAAATGCTCCGATAAACTTTCCTCTACTGGTTTGCCTCTCTCGGTGATGCACTCCAGCTTCCTTTTCGCCGTTCCACGATGTTGTTCTCTTTTTCCCCGCATGTATATAATGGCTTTTCCAACGTGTACGTTTAACGAGAGATATGTATAGAGGCTCCAGGTACCGTACAGCGTACGGTGCTTCGTAGAATGCATGTATAACTCTTATGCAGCGGTCTGGTGTGTATGAAAATGAATTTTCTCTCGAAATGGGCGCGAGCGCCGAAGAGATTTACGGCCAAATCGACAAGCATCCCGTGCGGGAATATCCGTATAATAGCCTATCGATATTTTTGTTCCGGTCGAACGTACGACCAAAGAGGGTGCAGCCAGCGTCCAACTGGCTGCGAAGGGGCCGGTCACTTGTCGAAGTGATAATAATGATCTATGGGTTTGACGATCCGCGTTAATTCATACACGAATCTACCGCAGGCGTGTCTGCATTTGCTTTCTTTTATCGCAATCGAATAATAATTTTGTTTTCATACCGAACTTTGATCGATTATCCAAAAAAAAAATGTATGTTTTTTGGAATCCCTTACTTCCGGTTGTGTTGATAAATATAGCACCATTGATCGAGAATAAAAATGGTGAATACGACAACGCGATTTGTTATGAAAAACCCATACAAAAAATGAACCACCATATTCACGAATTTTGATCAATTTTTATATTTTTTTTTTTACCCGCCACACGAATAGCTATTGCGAGGTTTTTTGTTTTTCAAAGGAAGACTGATCGAATCTAAACAACGATTTTCCAAAGTTTCCATTACTTTAACCCAATGTGTAAACTTTTTTTTTGCCTTTCACGGCGACCCGCCGGTAATTCGATAACGTTTAACGATCGAGGGGTTGCAGCGTATGCGTAAAACGCGGTTTTCGGGGGTTTCTTGTTCGAGTTTCCGCATGGAAAAAGGATATTCGAACGTTACACGGAGCTTCTATCGCTCGCGTATGTAGGGTTGTTATGAAAATAATCGTGAAAAATTGAGAAACCATCGAATAATCGAACTAAACAAACAGATTCAAAGTTCGATGTCTGCACATGACATGCAGGTGCTGAAAGGTATCGCGGTATATAATGTTTGAACTCGAAGTAGCGTGAAATATGACATTGCACATAAAACGATCGTGTCACGTGTCGGAAATATCGATAGACGCGTATTATCATTTTTATACGATATTGAATTTTTTTTTTTTTTTTTATACCTCGGAGTTATTCTCACCGACTGGTGCCGCGCGTAAAGTGTATGCATAAACGAGAGTACCGCACGCGAGATTCTCAAGAGTGGTCCCGTAGCTTCGATAAAATTATATTAAAGAGCGAAGTGAGAAAAAGAAAAACATAGTTGTTGAAGAGTAGTGGAGAAAATTTTCTAAACGAGTACGAGTCGTACCTTTATAATAGTAACCAAGTACTCGAAAATTTATCGTTATCCCGGGGGTGAAAATTACGCCAACTTTTCTATTTTCCCGGGGGCAGCTGTGGGTTCTCTCTATCGTTCTCCATGTCCGATGGGTGGGAAAAGAGTAAAATTGTTCTCGACGGCAAAAGCTCTCTCGTTATCCCAACCGTTTTCTAACTCGCCTCTATCTAAACCAATTTATGACCCAACATAGACTCGGAAGATACGAGTTGCACTTAAAATCTTGCAAAATCTCAAGAGCTGTCGCTTCGTGCTCGGGAAACGATCTCGACTATAGGTAGTTCTCTTGTGCTCTATCGGAGGAGAAAGACTATTTCGGTTTACTGCACTCGGATATACGGCGTATAAGCACTTGAGCGCCCGAAGAGCGGGACACAATAATTGTAAAATTTCAAAAAAGGTCTCTTACATGAGACCAAAATTACGAAAGAAGGAAAAATGGCCAAACTTACGAAAGTGAGCAATTCATTTTTTTTTATGACACCGAAAAAAAAACTGAGTCTGTCCAACGTTATTCCAAAAAAATATATATATATCGATGTTTGTAAAAAAAAAAATGAACAATTTTTTATGATTTTTTTGGTCATTCAATAGCTTCAACATCGCCGACTAGCAAACTCTGAGTATATAAAGGGTTATGGGGGTTGAAGCTGTGTAAATATCTCTTTAGTTTTTCCCCCGGCAATTCGATATATCGTGCCATCTATTAGGTACCCCCTTATCCCGTGGAGACCACGAATTCCTTTTCTAATTTCATAAAGACCCATAAGTTACCCACGTTCCATTCTTTACGATGCATGGTACGTGTCGGCTGGCCAAGGAGGTTCAGCCTACAGAGTTTCGCAGTCCATTCGGCCGGTGGTAAGGTATACGCGTGAAACGTGCGGCTGGAAGATCTCCAGTCTCTCGTTTCGTATCGTATACATATGATACGTAAAGGGAAAAAGAATACGAATGAATGTGTCGTAACTCGAATTTACGAGTTGGGGTTGATATATTTCATTTCGTCGACATGGGATCCGGCGGCAAAATTCGTGATTCGAATCACACGTTTCGGTCGCCGAAATGTCAACCCCCCCATAAAATACCGGTCCTTATCGTCATTTTATGTCGAAATAATTAAGCCCTTGTCGTTCCGAAACTTTTTAACTTAAATGCCGAATTGTCGACTGAAGTTAAACTCGCGTTAAAACGATTAGAAACCGCGTCCCTTAAATCACGCGATCGCGATAATGCACCCTCGAGAAAGCGTCGACCAAGAGTCGAAGTCACGATAATGCTATATGAGCCCTCGACAACAACCACGAAGAGTTGAACCCTCTGTGGCGTTCCGCCCGGACTTCGAGGGGTTCGCCAGCATTTACGATGCCACCAGTTGATCGCGACAACTTCGTGCTCAAGTCTCTCTATCCTCGTTTCTGTCTCTCTGCGTGTTCAACGAGTTGCATAATCTTAAGAATCGGGAGTCGGGGTGTTTCACAAAGCTCCTGAGATTCTCGATGCACAGTTACTGCGAACCTAACATAAATGAACTTTGGATTCGAATTGATGTCAGTAAAATGGACGAGTTCTTCAATCACATAAACATGAGACTTATAGCAACAATCGGTATCGAATTGTACAGATTTGTAGCAAAATCTTAAGAAAACCGATCATTTAAGGCCGTAAGGGTGGCTAAGGAATTATTTGCCGTGGTATCTGCTCTCATTCTATAGAGTATCAAAATCGTCGTGTTAATATCCGATCTCGGATAGTCTCCCCGGTTTTCATTATCTCTTGACGATCAGCAAAAAATCTTACAACTAATAAAAATTTGGGGTATTTATACGATAATTATTTTCATCGATACTCCACTTCGCCTTTGCAGAGACTTTCTTTGTGGCATAAAGTTAATACTGGAAAAAAATGAAGCAATTAGCGAGCAATGAAACTCCGTTTAACTCTCTGTGATCATTAAAGGGTTATCCCAATCGGCAGCGATCTTGATAAATGATACTACGGTATTGCGTGTCTTTTTTCTTTAGTGCGATGATTGATCGTTGAGAAATGCATTGCGAGACTTGATCTCAAGATAGACATACGAGGAAGTGGTGAGAAGCACGTATATTGGATGCGGGATTCATTCTTTTCGAGGCGAGACAACACGAGACTTGCGTGAATTGTATCGCTATCCCCTTGAGCGTTTCTTGAAGATTTCTATTTATTTTTCTCTCTTGTTCTCTGTCTGTCGAAGCTGCAACAACACTTTCATAGTATTGCTTTTCCGAGGAAAAAATCTTCCCCTACCAATGGGTATTGTACGTCGTATACGGAAGATGCGAAAGGTCGGAAAGTTTGTTGGAACGTTTATGATTGCATTGCCATGATGGGGCGCGATGGGTTGCGCGTGGCTTCTTCACCGCGAGGATCGCACACACGACGACACGTGATGAGGGAACTTTGCCCAAGATGTTTCGATCGTAGCAAGTTTCCTGGTTTTGATGGCTATACGAGAAAACCCTCCCATTTCCGGACGAACTTTGAAATAATACTGTTACGTCGATGACTGCGGTAGCTAACCGGTTGCCGCTTAACGATGAAATATTTTACCTTCGGATCGTCGATGTGTACGACCATGACAATCGCATCGGTACGGGTTGCTAACTTGTTGAAATGCTATCACTGACTTCTCGCCCCCGCGCTATTCTACGCCTGTTTACCCCGATCTTTATACGTTCCAATGGGATCGGAGACAATTTCGATGTGAAACTTTTGAATAGCTTCTCGCTATAGAACGCCTGAACGACATCGCAAACAGCGAGACGAAAGGAATCATCGATACGAAGACTCGATCCCAAATCTCAATGATCCTTGACATTTATTTAACGTACACGATACACGGAAAAAAAATCTCAAAAAATATACTTTTTTGATATATCCAATATATTTTTGTCGTATAATGGTATATTACGGAAATTCGTGTAACGAAATATATAATACGATTTTATACATTTTTTTTGCCTATTTTTTTTGTTTTTATTTGCGACGCTTTAGATAATTTTGGTGAAAAAAAAAATTTCGTAAAATTATTCTTCGCGAAACTCGAATGACGACATCGAGTAATTATTTTATAGTGAATGATTTTAGTTATTATTCTACAACAATACTAATTACGTCGGCTTATCAGATTTTAACGTCAGTATGCGATAATTATGAAAGTCCGATTGTAATTATTGGTATACAGCTGATATTATAATTGATTGAATCGCATCGTTGAAGAGTCGCTGTACGCGCGATGTTATGTATTGGTTGCATATAGAAAGTCATGTCGTTTGGTGATAACGAATTTGGAGTTCGCGGTATGTTGCCCTTTGAGTATCGTTTCGCACAGAGGTGTTCGGTGCCATACGTCCGGGACGATGGATCGCGGAAAAGGTCATCGATACCACTAAACGAGCTTTCGAACAAATACGATCAATCCTCCATTCCTGAGTAAATATCATTAACGGTTTCCACTTCACGCGTTCAACGAGTTAATATAATAATCGTGAGTAACAAATATATTTTAACGACTATGTAAGTGGAAAACAATTTACACGACGAAATTCATTTTTTTGTATTTAATACGACGTTCGTTGCGCTTTTAATAATCAATTTAATCATTAATGACACAAATGTCTCGGATGAGAAATATTGTAAATTAAAAAAAAAAGTTTTTTTTATTTATTTTATTTCCGCGCCGAAACTAATACAATAGATAATAAATAAACTGTTCTGGTAATATTCATCAAATGAAATTTCATTGGCTTTATCTCTAGAAACGTTCGAAGCCGACAAAAAATCTGTATGTACCGTCGCGATACAGTGTGCGCGGATTCATTTCCGTTTATCCACGGCGCGCTTCAATTCCGCGATTCTCGCGTCGCTGTCAAATCAATTTTTCGAACAATCCATTAATCCGAAAATGCCGCAGCGAATAAGTCCAACACCGTGTAATTTCATTTGTCGCCTTTGGGAAAAGCGTTCCCTCGCGGTTATTGCGCGATTACGGCATAACGATTTTCGATAAGAAGAGCAACGCGTGCGGCAGGAGCGTCCGATGCGCCAATAGTTTCTGATTAAATTGCGAATTATCTAATATTTCTTTTACTACTCGACCGTAAAAAATTGCGTGTGCGATGTAGCGACCCCTCGAAATTGGTTAAACGTGTTTCGCCAGCGTGCAAAATGATTGATGAATCAGCAAAAAATTTTTTTTATCTTTACACTCTAAACGTTTTGAATTTCGATATTCGTTTCCGCACGAGCGACGCAACAAGATTCGTAGGACGTACACGTGTCACCATCGCGCGCAAATTTACCATTTCGTTTTTTTATTCGTAAAATGTATCTCACAACTTGATAACGATCTTCGTTTATTGTAATATGGAAGTTGGAGACTTTTACGATATCGTTACCTCGTTAAAAAGCGATACTTCCGTTCGACCGAACGCGGAAATCGATCTCTGCATAACAAGTTTAACTTTACAACGGACGAAGTTTTCTTAACTTTTTTGTGCACAAAACTTATAACATCGAGATATAACAAAAACACCCCATTGCTCTCGAAAAAAAAAATGTAAAAATGGTTTTGAAAAATGTACAGTTAAAAAATGTGATTAAATCGAAACGTAAATAAGTTTGAAGTTACGAGAATCGAGACTTACCCTAGCAGCGATGTGATGCGGACAACTTTCGATGGTGTCTCGTAGCTCGCGGACGAAGGACGAGGGTTGATGTGAGGGAACTCGGACCCGCGAATGCTTTTATATAAGCCCGCGACTTCACGACTCACGGGCTCGAGTAACTCCCTCCAACAACGCCCACCCTCGTCCAATCAGACCACCCCGTGCCCCACGCTTCAATCCCAACGAGAGTCATCCGCGGCATCCACCCCCTCACAACCCCTATGACCCTCGAGTAACCCCGAAGTCGACTCTCGATGCCGATGGTCAACACGCATCCCAGCAGCCACAGGTGCCTCTTGACACTTGCGTCTCCGTTCGTTGCATTTGCCTACGCTTTTTTTTTCATTCTTTATTCTGACGATTCGATTTAAATGTTTTTTTTTTTTATCAAACTGTTATCATTCGTACGAAATGAAAGTTTTAGTCATTAATCCATTAAGTTAAATCTGCCAAAGCGATGGTTGCAGCAGTGTATAGCAGCGCGATATAAATTTTTTTTTCTAGTAAACGATAAAAAAATGTCTTTTTCACTTTCGGCATAATTTTTTTTTTACAACTATTAAGAGGGAATTCAAACGAGGAACAGATTCTTCATTAAAAACGACGATAAGTGACAAAGAATCGTTTTTCGATTTTTCGATTTTTCGATTTTCAGTTTTTTCGAACAACGGTATTTTTTGTTTCCGATGAAATCACCGTAATAACGAGGTGTACGTGGTGCTTCGCGGAAAAACGATACAAAATCGAGTGGGTGGTAGAATTTGTAAAGAGTTTTTCTAACCGTTACACGGCAATATATGAAAAAGGCAAAAAAAAGTGGGAGGAAAATGATACAGGATACAGAATGTGTAAAATTTGAAGAAGTAAAAAAAAAAACTGGTCCATTTATTTCCATGCATTTTTTCGCACGGAACGCGAATTCGTCACAAAATTAATCGAAATATTGGTAAAGTTAAAAAAAAAGTCGGATACGCCGCGATCGATCTTTCTCCCGACAAAAATAGTTATGCATTGAAAAAAAAAGACGAAACAACGATAAATATTTCATTCAGCATTCGTGTGGCTAGCTGCCGGTAAAAAGTAGTTGAAGTAATTGAAAATTTGAAATTTAAAGGTGTTCACCTATATATGAACACCCATATCTAGGCGGAGGGGGAGTTGATTTCACTAAAGAATTCGAGCGAATGCACGAGAGAATCGTTGAAAATTTACATTGAGCAAAGCTGAAGGTGTGGTGTGTCTCTAGACGAGAAATCTCGCATTCGAACGCGTTCCTTCGATATGGATATACAATTTCTGCAGCAAATGCGACAAATTTCGGTTAAGCTGAGAGCATTTGTTTCGTGAAATGATAATTAAACGTATCATTCGTTTTTGCATTCGATGTTATCGAATAGTAAGAAAAAAATGTCCTGTATGTGCAGTCAACGGCTTCGTGGTCACTGTGTCTCGAAATGTATTCACATCCAGCAGTGCTCTCTTGACTTTTGCGATATTCTCGAGGAATACATCGATGTTTACTTTTCTCCCTCGAAAAATGTTCTTTTTTTTTCTCTCGATAGTATACTCCTCCTCCCCGCGTGTGGTAGTACTGCTAGAACCTTAGAAAGCCCACGAGTAACGCGGCACGCTTTTCCCTGTTTCCCTGTTCGCAAAAACGTGCGAGATGCTCTCGGAGCGCGGAGATCCCCGTGGTCCCAGATCTCTTCTTTCGTTCATTCGAGATGGAAGCGAAAGTCAACTATCTCACTATTATTTTTCAATTATCACTTTGCTCGCTTACTCTCTAAGTTATTCCTATTTCTTTCTCGTTCCATAGCACTCCATATTTCCGTCTTCACTTTCTCGTATATAGAGCAAAACAGACAGACGAAACAGTGTACCGATTGAAAATTTTGAAAGTTTCAAAGATTTCGAGTTCTATGCCCCCAGGCGATTGCGCAGTTGAGTATCGAGTTTCTCGTTCTCCGATTTTCGTTAATTTACCATTCTCTTTACTATTAAGAATTGGCAAACATGGATTCTAAGTTTAAATAGTTTTTTTTAATCCCAAATTTGTATTTTCCTTCAAATTCACATTCGCATTTGGTGTTTACCCACTTCCGGTTTCGACCGTCTGGTTGTTCTTATTTTTGTGCTTTTTATCATTATTTCTGTTGAAAAAAAAACTCCAAGCATTTTTCTATACGCGACGAAAGTTTACAAGTTATTTGATTCACGAAGAATTCGACATAAGAGACGAAACGGTCGCACAGTTTATGAGCTGAAAGAGTGGGTTTCGCTTCAGTTATTCGTGAAAAATGCGGCCAAAGTGCGTATAAGATCGCCCCATCATATTAGAGAGCAAAGTACAATACGTGAAATACGAAGGAGTATCTGGCATTAGATCGCAAAAATTCTTTGTTAACTAAGTACTTGAAAGAATCTTTGAGAAATATAAAACAACGAATCCATAACGTATACGCGATTATTCCCTAAACTATCGGAACCGTTTATTTTTTCGTATTTTTTTTTTACCACCAAAAAAGTTTTCTTCGTGTCAGCTATAGTCGTTTGGATGATCAGGGAACATTTTTCATTGCTGTCGGCACTTCCGCATATAAAGCTCGCCGCATATATTGCTGTTTATTTCAATAAATAGCAATAAAGGTACAGCGGGCTTTACACGCGGAAGTGCCGACAGCAATGATTGAAATTTGCGGTAAAATCGCAAAGCCTTATCTTACACGATATTTTTTACCGACTACCCCTGCGGCTAAAGCTCATATGCACCATGAGTAGCCGTTAACACACGCACTCCACGAATTAAGAATGAAATGGGGTCACAGATCGCGCGAGGGGTGATACGCAAGATTCCCCCGCCGACCGCCGCTAGCGTTTTTCTACGTGGATATGCATGTACTTCGATATTATGCAGATAGATAGTATTTTCGGCAAACCCCTACAATACTTACCGAGCTATCCGCATAATCACGAATTCCAATTTTTTTTCGCCCTTTTTTTCCCTTAATTTCATTTTTTTCTTGCATAATATGACTACTGCCTACGATCGTTTCTCCGTCCCTACATTCGTCCGTTAGCAGCCCTCTTCCATTTAAACTTCTGACATAGGCGTTAATATAGTGCGTAAAGCACGGCATTGTGCAATATAGTCTCGTCATACATATCGTCGAGGATCGTCGGTTATATCACCGTTTCTCGCGTCACTCCTTTCCTGGTTTTTCTTTTTTTGTCTTCTATTTTTTGCGTTTACCACCGACGACTTGTGCTGTTGTCGCCATGCAAATTACGCTACAGACCATTTTAATAATATCGGAGGCGAAGTGGTGAACTGTGAGGCAGGGAACGAGCTACTAACAGAACAAAATGGAGCAAACTGTACACTAGTTGGCATCTCGGAGAGAATGGTATAGGCAAATATAAGGGATGAAAAGGGACACGAGGATGTTAATGGACTGTGCGGCGTACCTATAGCGATGAAGACTCGCCGAGCAGCTATTCGTACGAATGACCCCCCCATAAGCGTAACGTACTCGGAACAAATAGATACTATCCTCGAAGTAAGTACTGTGGAACGCGTGCAATGCATATCTGCGAGAGTTCATTGGTATCGCGGAAAGGGTACGTGCAAAATCGCATCCACGCAGACCGTGTGACCACGTCGGAAGGTTGGACTCTGTGAGAATAGAGAACAGAAAGGCGGAAAAGCTCGTCTCTCGACGAAGGTACTTCGCTCGCGCTATCGCAACCACCGTTATTCGAAGTATGTATAAGTTTTCTTTTTTACCATTAGAAGTTAGAAAGCAATGGCGTTAATTGGAGATAACGATTGGGTTAAAAGGCGTCGGGTGGATAAATATCGAACATTTCGAAATACAATGATCTTTTTTTGCATCGGTTCTCCGAACTCTGCCCGATTTTTTTACGATTTTTTATTTTCGCGAAATTTAAACTTAAACAAATTTTTATCAAACGATTTTCTTGTTTCATAATTATTTTACTCACTAAAGAAATATACGTTAAGATATCTAAAAGTTAATTCAAAGAATTACTAGCGAATTTGAACAATCAATTTTTTTCTCAAAATATGTATCGCGCGCCTCTCGCATTATTTTTTAAATTCATATTAGTTTTACCGAAACTCATTGTTTTTTTATTGAATTAAATTGCGATATATCGGCAGTGATTATTTTTGATTGGAAGAATCGTATAATAATTCGTCGACGATAACGAAGAGGACGAAAGAAAAGTGTGAGAATTTTTTTAAAAAAGTATTCGATTTGCCTACTGTCCCTTAATGCAGTATGGGAATTAATAACGATTGCGAAACGAGGAACCGTAGGATGTACCCGGTCTGTCTGTATGAATATCGAATAGCGGGGAAAGCGGAGATTCGTCGCGGCAACTGTGGCTCCGTCACCCTACTAACAACGTCCGGTATTGAAAATTCGTTTAATAGACATCCACCACGGTCAGGGGCACAGAGTTACGACGTAGTCGGTTGAACGAGAGAGTCTCAATCGATTTATCGGGCTTATGAAATTATTTCTTGCCAACGCCGGGATAGACTATTGGAGCGCAGTTCGTCCCACTGTCCCATAACGACTGTCGCTTAGCTTCTCGTGCGAACGTTCTCTCGCACCTATCTTTCGACGATTGTACGATTTCAGAACTTTTCCAGTTAAAGATAAAACTATTTTTACAAAATTTTCCGCGAAATCGTCTTATATAAATATCTGCGATCGATCGAGTTACATTTAAGTGACAAATGTCGATACTTCGTCAGTGAATTTCAAGAGCATACGTAACCCGACGCCGAACTGAAAGAGAGAAAACGAAGAAACAAGAAAATTGCTTCAGAGAACTCTTAAGTCACGTATTGCATGTAAAAGACAGACTTTTGAATCAATAACGTCGAGTGATTCATCGTTTCGGTTAACCTTCGTAGACTCACTGTATCTGTGTTTATACATTACTGGAATCGTTACTGACAATACGCTCTGCTAATGCCCCTCCATTACTCCTTTTTTCTCCGTTTTATCATTGTTACTCCAAAAGCTTTTGATTCAATTTGTTTCAACTTCGTTCCGCTTTTACACGCCTGAGAATAGGGTGCACATAGTCTCGTAGTATCTTCGATATAATGCGAAAAAAGAGTACGAAAAAAAAAAAAAAAACCGCATTTGACCGGACGTATCGAGAATGTCGCTGATGCAGACTTTGGGGACATGTAAGTTCAGTTTCACTTTAAGATCATCCGGATTACAGGGTGCGTTATTAATTACCACCGGTTAGACTCGAATTGTCGTGAGCGCGATGGCGCGAACTTGGCGCCCTGTAGACTTCGATCGTTAAGTCCTCCCACGAGAGACGTCTTCGCTTCATTTCTTTCTCTACTCCATACCTCGTTTTCTTCGAGTTTACGAGAGACTCCAAGAAACATGCAGACGACCGTATCTCAGTGCGAAAGAATAATGAAAAAAAAAGTTTCTTTAATCCTTCGAATTACTGCATATCTACTATTTCTTCTATTAACCCCTCTGAAAAAACCATATTTTGCTTGGAAAAAAATCGAATAAAATTACGAATAATTCCGTGAATCCTCCGAGAATATTTTACAAATGTTGTAATGTACTATAGAACAATTGAAAAATACAGCGCCTCAATGCTGTAAGGGGTATTATTCACTTTAGGCTTCGCTATAGGGTTCGAAAGTTTACAGTGCCCTTTAAATTTAAATGTGCGGCTGCATACTATATTCAGTACTGATACTTCAAAGGGTTAACGGTAAAGAGATTTTCGCATAAATTGGCGAAAATAGACTGACCTATTGCCAAAAAAGAAGTTTACTTCAAATAAGGTAGATGCGGTGGGAGATGTGAGTCTATATGCTGCGCCCGGCGATGAAAACGCGTTGCGAGTATTTTCCACGCAACGCGTTGCGAACGATAATATTTTGACAGTGACGAGTGTGTTATGCGGGGGGAAATGGCGAGACCTTTCGCTTTCTCCTCTATTCGTTCAGAGGAATGAAATTGATTTCTGCAGCTTTATGCCTCGGCAAATAAATCATAAATTTCGCTTATTCGGACTCTGCCTATACATACTATATATGATGACGCGTGTGTCACGTCATTTCGCTCGGTTTTTCTTTTTTTCGTTTGCAAAAATAATAATATATCTATAATATCGTCAAATTCCACTTTACTGTATATTAATTGAAAAGGAAAATTTCCATTATCTTCGCGTACGCAATTTTGTTTTTTATTCGCGAATTACTTCATTCGGTATATTCAGATTTATTGTTTCGCACGTTAAGTTTATTATTAATCATTATTTTTGCGAAGAACATTATGATTAATAGGACATTATTAATGGAAAGAATGAGAAACTATCACCCGTCCCTCCGTTCGCCGATTCGAAGGAAAAACTTTAATGCGATAGCTCTATATAACCAACGATCGTACGCGGACTTTCTCGACAGCTTACGGCGACGCTTTTATGAGGTCATAAAATAAGGAAGATTCGATTTTTAAACGGTGCGTGACCGACGTGTATGACCGCTGCTCTCTCGGTTTTCTTCGACAACTGAGGTCAGCGCGCGAAGAAAAGCTTGCGCTTTATGGTTTTTTTCGCGTCGCAAGCCGAATAACGACGCACTTTGTTTTGGTAACAATTAAACGTTATTGGCTGAACTTCAAGGATATTATCCGTTAAATATCTTATTTAACTGAAAATTATTGTAAATGGGTAAAAATAAATGTCAAAAAAATCTGCTGCTATTTTAATGGCGAGAAATTGAAAAGAATCTAAAAATACCTACCGTTACCGTAGACCCTCTCGTATGATTATATTTAGCTTGTTGCTATTTCCTGGGTGAAAACTTCCTTATATATTGTAGTTCTTCAATATGAGGCACGAGCGCGAACGACGCTCTTTTATTTACTTTTGCTCTCTCATCCCACTTCTTTATCCTTCTTTCTATGTCATTCTCGGTTTTCTCTCGTCTTTCGATATTATACTACGAAAAATTTGCGCGACGGAAAATTTTATCTTACGAAAAACCAGATGAATGAAATCTCGAGAATATTGGTAGGGAACACTGAAAAGAATGAGGAGATGAGGAAATGGGAAAATAATGTCGGGATAAGCGACGGAGGAACGACGCAGGACGAACGGATTACTTTGGCTTTTCTCGCATGTACGCCGCAGTAGATATGTATATTCTTCGCCAGGCGATGTTCGAGCGAATTGAGCTCCGTCTTTGGAGGGCATCTATTTTTCCAATGTACAGTCATTGGCATTTCAATAAATTAATACAGTGTATAAATGGTATTATCCAGAAATACGTAATAATACGCGAAAGTGATTATCGAAACGACTTTTTCATAAATTAACCCCGCGTTACTAATTTTTAATTCTTAATTTAGTAACTTTTAACTCGATTACGAAAATAAAAAATGTTCGCTTGAAACTCGAAAAAAAAAATTAATTTTGGTCAGAAAACAGATATTATCCAAATTATCCCGAAATTATAATTTCCGGTAAAAAAAAACATCGCAGAAATATGAAATATCAAAATTCCTTCAAAGGCCAACAATTGTATCGACTGTGCGATGAAAAGAGCACGAAGTAGACGACCGTGACGCGGAGACATAACAAAACGAGAAGTGTTGCAACGAATAGTTTGGGTTGAATGCGGGGGTCGCTACTCTATTGGCAATTGTCCGTGATGTTTAGTCCCGTCCGATATCGTTTCTATACATATATGTATATCATTCAGTTTCTCAGAAACTTTACGTTATGCATAGATCGGCACTACAATACGGAAAATCAGCATCACCCGTCGCAGTATCGATAAATATGAATCCCATGAATCTTGATTTCTCAATTCGATCAGTGTAAAAGCGCTTTCGAAGGCGAGAAACGTCGGGCATCGGTAGTAACACACAGAAATGGTGGTGCTATAGAGCTCCGTAGAAAATCAGAGAACGGACGCACCTCGTAAACGGCCGGGAGCGAGAAACGCCAAACAATAATGATGAGGAAGAGAAAGAAAGGGAAAGCTTCGCACCCACCCACCTGTTCTATTCGCCCTTTCTGTTTTTGTCTTTCTCCGTGACTAGATATGTGGGTCAAGCAGACATATCGAGTACACCTTTGTTCGAAAAAAAAAAAAAAAATGCGAAACAGAGCTATAAGAACAGATGGGAAAAAAACGCTACAAGCCTTTTCCCTTTCACACGGTACGAAAATGTGACCAATGAATTTTCAAGCTGTTTTGCATAAGGTAAAATCTTGACTAAAGCTCTCCTCCCCCCTTTCGTATAGCGAGAAACAGACAGCAACAACAACGATATAAACTCGCGAAAGTTTCTTTCTTCTTCGTTAATATCACGCGAAAATGTGATACGAAAACTCGTGCATTATTCAATGCTATAAATATCGAAGCCGAGCCATTGTATGAGAGCTTTAAGGGCGTCGTGTAAAATATGTAAAGTGTTTTATTCGAAAAGGTTTTTATGCATAAACATTATATTGTTATAGAAACTTTATTATAGAAATTTGAAGTATATTTTTATATTTATCACTTTTGGGGGTTAAATTAAAATTATGTAATATTTTCGTACATACGGAATAATATTGCGTCAAGTTTCCTTTTATGATATTTATCGGGGTTATTATTTTTTTTTTATTTCTCTCAGATTTTAATACGCAGTGTGTGCGTGATAGGTATATATAGTACGGAGTGTTACACTGAGCTTCGAGTGAGCAAATTAGGTTTCGCCGGACCGCAGAAACGACTTTGTCGTTGTAACGAAGAACCGCGAGAAACCGTAAGACGAGGACGACGTACAAGGGGCAGCTCTCTCGAGACTCTTCGACAAAACTTGTGTTCACGGTAAATGAGTGAATGAGAAGGTTCAAGTGATACCTACGCGTCGCAAAGAAAAAAAAATTATTCGAAACTCTTCTTGTCTTTGATATATAGTTATACATTTACCTACTCGTTGAAGATATCTTTAGATATTTTTATCGATGTCAGGTAGAAAATTATCTGGCGCGTCGCTATTTTAATTCTTAAGACAACACAAATAAAAATTTGATTCAAGTCGGGTGTACAATCGAGGCTCGCGCTGTGGCCCAATTTTTTTTGCTATTGGAGGGATTTGCAAAAAGAAAAAATTGGATAAAGTTGGAGATAAAAAAATAAGAAGTTAAGGACTTCTGCGGGTTTTGCTAATCGTTGTGGTCGGTCGGGAGGAAGAAGAACCCTTTCGAAATGATTCTCCTTTCTTGTTGAAGGACTACGCCGACGCGTTAAATCGATCGTTCTTGTCTGCTTATTTCCCGAGTGGCTTGAATCCTTTTGGAAGATGGTAGCAGGGAAGTTCACATAGACAGAGGAAAAGGAAGGCGTGATAAGTGCCTCGCTGCAATCGTCAACGGGCTCGCCTTTGCCACCGGAAGTATGACACAAATGGTCTTAATTGTTCCAAAGTACAATGTTACAGATACGGGCGAAATTAAATGGGACGAAAGTTACGAGGAACATTCGAATAATCGTCGAATCGTCGATTTATCCCGATGCAAAATGCAAAACGCATTTGCAAACGATCGTTTTTGTTTTAATAGTGAAAAAATAGTTACAGCAGTGTGATTTACACGCTTGAGATTTTTCTACAACAGAGAGGCAAGTTAACGCCGTGGGTGGAACAAAGTTGTCACCACGTTGGGAACGTATTCATCGCGTTTGTAAAGTGTATGCGGGCGTCGAGTTACAGTTCGGTGAACGTCTGCTCAGTACAGAACGTATCTCCTTTGTCGGAGTTATGAACATTTTCTGCAAGCGTGTCAAGGGTGGTAAAAAGAACGATCGTCAAAGTACTTAATAATGATAGAATATATACGAACTGAGACGACCAGTGAGACTATAATCATACGCGATAACGGGTATAATAAATACATTGTCATCAGGCACCGAGCTGCTTATGTGCGTTTCTAATGAATGCCATATTTTCAACATAAGTGAAGTAGAAAATCGAAATGAGAATAAAAATCCGACGATATTTTTGTTAAGTCTGTAAACACATTAACTACTCGACGAACTCGGAAAATACAAACGTAACGAAGTACTGAAAAACATCTGATTTTTCGGGTGCAACTGATTCTTTGTTTATGACGAATAAATGTATTGGAAAATTAGCATATTGCTTTTACTATACTACCAGCATTTTATTCCCTGAATGCGAACATTTTTTCGACATAATATAAACCCAATTATTAATACCTAATTCGATAATCAATCTGAATTATATTTTTGTTTTTCAATCGTATTATTGGATAGTAACATAGATGGCCGACAGTAGCGAAGACTTCCAGTAAAATGTAAAATGTAATCCGGATTTTGTTATGTTATCAATTGCGTTTTACATGAAGCATTCGATAATCCGCATCGACGAATTTCCTGATGCATTGCGCTGAATACGCGCATGTCGTATGACATCAAGCAATGACGAAACTTTTCGTTTCTCTTGCTAGCCGCTATTCTGCGCCAGCGGGTGGGTCGGTGAGACACACGAACAGTATCGAGACAGCGCTCCTCTGTCGCGAACATTTTTCTATTCAAAAGAACTCACGTCCACGTGGAAATTTAACCGGTTCTCGTGAAAAACCCCTGGAACATCGAAATGGTGCTGGATTTAGATTTGTTTCGCGAGGACAAGGGTTCGAATCTCGAGAAGGTCCGCGAGAATCAGCGTAAACGCTTCAAGGATGTCGGCCTCGTCGATGCGGTTATCGCGAAGGACAAGTACTGGAGACAGCTGCGACACCGGGCCGATAATTTGAACAAACTAAAGAATGTCTGCAGCAAAGAAATTGGCGAGAGAATGAAGAAGAAGGAAGCATTGGGCGACGACGACACCGTTACCGATGATATAACGAAGAAACTCGATGATTTGACACTCGATAACCTCAAACCTCTGACTGTCACGCAGATAAAAAAAATTCGTACCCTTATCGACGAGGCGATCGTCACGAACGCGCAGGATCTGCTGAAAACCGAATCCGAGAGAAATTCAGCACTGCGCGAAGTCGGCAATCATTTGGACTCTACGGTACCCGTCAGCAATGACGAGGAAGAAAATAAGGTTCGTCTCTGTTCCATACGCACTCAATGCATTAACTATCCGATAAAAATTAAAATTAACCAAAAACGATTCAATTTTGCAGGTGGAAAGAACGTTCGGTGATTGCGAACAAAGGAAAAAATATTCTCACGTCGATCTGATTCACATGATCGACGGAATGGACGGCGAGAGAGGTACAGCCGTTGCCGGCGGAAGAGGATATTTTCTTACCGGACCGGCTGTTTTTCTGGAACACGCGTTAATACAATTCGCTTTGAGAAAACTTCACGACAAGGATTACAAGCCTCTCTACACTCCATTTTTCATGCGCAAAGACGCTATGCAGGAAGTCGCTCAATTGGCTCAATTTGACGAAGAACTGTACAAAGTATGTGAAATTATCGCTTAAAACGAAAAAAAAAAAATAAAAAAATAACAATCATTATTTTTCACCCAACAGGTAACTGGAAAGGCCAGCGAAAAGGGAGACGAAAAAGACGCGGAGGAAAAATATCTCATTGCAACTTCTGAACAGCCCATTGCTGCTTTTCATAGAAACGAATGGATTCCCGAAGCTTCTTTGCCTATTAGATACGCAGGATTGTCTACTTGCTTCAGACAAGAGGTTGGTTCTCACGGACGAGATACCCGCGGAATATTCCGTGTTCATCAGTTTGAAAAGGTATAACCCTTTCTTTACGAATTAATTTAACTACGGTTTTTCTCCGTTGTTTTTACGAAGGCAGTTAAAAATTCGTTTTATCGAATTTTTTTTTTATACGCGCAATCTATTTAACATTTTCTCAAACGTTATTTGAATGGAGCGAAAAAAAAAGTTAACCATTGGTAGTAATCGGAAAAGTAATATACAAATCTGTGCATTTTGGAAATATGTAATTTATCGTCTGGCGACAGTCGAGAACAACTCGATTCGTATTCATAGTAAACATTAATACGTCGATCGATTGAAACAGGTGGAACAATTTTGTCTGACATCTCCGCACGACAACAAGTCTTGGGAAATGATGGACGAGATGATCGGCAATGCTGAGGAATTTTATCAAGACTTGAACATTCCTTATCGCGTTGTAAATATCGTCTCAGGTGCGTTGAATCACGCGGCATCGAAGAAACTGGATTTGGAAGCTTGGTTCCCGGGTTCGGGTGCGTTCCGTGAATTGGTATCGTGCAGCAATTGTCTCGACTACCAAGCGCGACGTCTGTTAGTCAGGTAAACAACGGAGTCATCGAATATGCATGACGATTCGGTTGTTTTTACTGATAAATCTTCATCGATACGATTTATCCTCAGATACGGACAAACCAAGAAGATGAACGCGGCTGTGGACTACGTGCACATGTTGAACGCTACGATGTGCGCTGCTACGAGAGTAATTTGCGCTATTCTCGAAGTGAATCAAACGGAAACGGGAATATTAGTACCAAAAGCAATATCTGCGTTTATGCCTGCAAAGTATCAGGAAGAAATACCCTTCGTTAAACCTGCTCCGATTGAAGAGGCGGAGACGAAAAAGCAAAAGAAACAGAAGGAGAATATGTTGAAATAAACGCAATAGGGGATCATTGTGAAAAACTTCGCATTTACTATATTTAAAATATTGGTTTTTTTAATTGCATTTAAATAACCATTCTGCGGGTCGAACGATGAAAAATAAACGCTTTCTTATGAATGAAAAAAAAAAAAAATTGTACATCGGCTATTTATCGTCACAACCAATCATCGTCAAGTTCCCTCTTCTGCTTGGAGCTTTTCTAAGAGTTGCTTGCGTTCCTGAGCGCGTCTCATGTTTTGCAATACGGAAGTCTCGAACTCGGCGTCAGTCATTTTGCTCTGATTCGCCTGCAATTACGAAAAAAAATAACAATCAACAAATACATCAAACGAAAAAATGATCAATAAAATAAACAATTGTTATCTTATTGTGAAACAGAATGAATGATTGTTAATAAATCGTTTATCAATAGATATTAATTTTTTTTAATATTGAAAATCAATAGATCGTTACTCACGAAAATGTCAGGTGCCGAAGAAAAACTCGGGAACATTGAGCTTCTAGGATTGGTGATTGTTTCCGTCGAAGGAAACAATCCCGGACCCCGTGGAGTCGAATTATTCGATGAATTCGTCGTCGATTTTCTCGACTGTTTGTCAGTTTCCCACAATCCTTGAAGTTTAAGCGGATTTTGTGATAAACCTGTTTCTATCTGTGCTGCAGTTTCCTGTAATGCGAATTTAATTTATTTCAATGAGATCGTAAATAGAAATCGACTATCGAAAGTAAGGTATTTACCGCGGCATCCGGATCTTTGTACTCGACTAGTGCACTTCCTTTTTTACTTGCTGAGATAACTAATACTGCTATGTCTCCGTACTAAAAAAGATAAGAAGCATCATTAAAAATGCAAATGAAAAGAAATTATTGATTTATTAATATTTCTTCATTAAATTTTTTTTATTTTACGAAATTTTTTTTTTTTTACTTTTGAAAGAATTCGGTGCAATGTATCATAGTCATAGCCACCGTTTTCCTCATCGTCTCGTGACGCCGTCCACTTAATTTTTATTCTTGTATTACAACCCTCTTTTCTCTTCACGGTGCTCTTTCCACCGTACAATTGTTCGTGAATTTTTTGATGCACAAAGGCAACTTCCTCCTCCACAAGTTTGGATCCTTCTTTTTGTAATCTGTCGATTTCCGCCTGAAAACAAAAATTTTATACGATTATTGGTGCAAACAGAAATTTGGTAAGAATTCAAAGTTATTACCTTTAGTTTTTGCTCGTCGCTCTTAGTATTGTTGTTTCCACTTTGCGATCTTCTGTACGCCTCTTCTCTGGCTTCCAAATCGTCTTTCAATTTTTTTCTCTTTGAGTCGTATTGTGCGGCTCTGAGTTTTGCCTGATGTCTTGCCTTGAGAACTTTGTCATAAGCTGCCTGAAGGCGGAAAATCACCGATTAATTAACCTGTACGAAAAATTGACTTCGAATTTATTACGAAGTTTCTTACCCTCGCGGAGTCGTCGGTCAATATCTCCAAAGCTCTCGACAGTTGGTGAAATAATTCTGCTGCTTTCGGATTATCGGGATTTTTGTCCGGATGGCATGAAAGCGCTGTTTTTCTGTACGCTGTTTTGATCTAACAGAAAATTTAACGAGTTAACGTTACGTACCGCACGTTACGCAAACGTAATTTGCATTAAAAAGAAATAATAAAAAACGATCGCATACTTCTTTCACAGATGCTTCGGCGACAGTTCCAATCAAAGCGTACAAATCCATTTGCATGAGGTCCTCCATTATTATATTTTATATTCACCGAATAATTCGTAACAATATCAACAACTCTCACGTCCGCCGATGCCAAACGTTTCGCGAGGTTATATTGACAGCTGATTGTTAACCCTTTACCGCTCTCGGCGCGATCCGCGCACGAACTTGTCAACGGTAAGATCGCGCAACTCGGCTCATCTGTGAACGAGGGACGAAAACCCTCGCTGACCAATCGTACGTAACGATAATACGCGTTTCGTTAATCGAAAAAGAAATTTTCTAGTCGTTTGATGCGTCGGGTTTAATCAACGTAGTTTCGGTTCGTTTTACATATAGAAAAGTATTCTCTTGTTATCAAACTATCGAGTTACTGACAGTAGTTGAGCGATTACTGTTCGACTGTTCTAATTCTTTTTCTATCTCCGCGTATTCGGTTTTCGCGTAAAAAAATGATCGAGGAACTTGCGAAAGATTATGCTTCGTACGCGAAAGTTGATATTTCGAATCAGGTGAGTTATTCGGTTGATTTGAATGCTTCGTGTGTTCTGCTCACTGTTATTCTTCATGATAAAAAAACATCGTAGATGAAAAATGTACACGAGACAATTGAGGACATGTTGGTTCGTTTGGAGGAGTTCGAGTCGATCATCGGAATGGTCAGCGACATTATCCGCGTATTATTCTCGGTAACGTTAAAATTATCTGAAAATATCGTTTATTTTTCCTTTGGAGAAAATAGGTACAAACGAGCGGAGCGGAGTGCACGAGTGAGCATCTCCCTCGGCTGCAATCCGTGCGCCCGGAGTTATTGACGCTTTGCAAACGCATTGACGCTCTGGAGCACGTAGTCGCTCGGGCGAACGTCGATCTAACGGCTCTGGAAACAGCTGTGGATAATGCTGAAGCTGAACTCGGCGGGGTCGGGGTATCCGATCGTCTCTTGGGAATGCTGAATCCAATATCTCATCTCTTCGTGAGTTGTTTTATATTGAAGATTTAAACTTTGGTAATGTTGAATATGATAGAATATCGTTGAATTTTTAATATCATCCATTTGCAGAAGTTGAAAAATCCGGAAATACCATCGACGACGCGTACAGTATCGGCTTTCGAACAGCCGACGATTTACAGAACCGAAGAATTTTTCAAGAACGAATAATAACCGAAAATCAACGTTTAAAATTGTTACGAATTAATTTTT
Source organism: Cryptus viduatorius (assembly GCA_964006125.1). Taxonomy (NCBI): domain Eukaryota; kingdom Metazoa; phylum Arthropoda; class Insecta; order Hymenoptera; family Ichneumonidae; genus Cryptus; species Cryptus viduatorius. The sequence continues at coordinate 8,031,103 of OZ023222.1, read as the reverse complement.
TTCTCTCTTGGAACAACAATGTTAAGTCTTTTTTAGCAAATTTATAAGAGTTAACATTGTTGTTCTGGCGATGCGAAACGCAAAGCGATGCATCAGAGCTTTTTTTCAAATAGGGAAATTACATCGCGCGTATGTTGATTTGCAATATATTATTCATGTCGGGATACTGGACGAACATGGCGAAGTTTATTGAGGTCGGAAACGACGAAAAATATATAAATCAACGACAACTCTTGATGTTGCAAGCCTTGAGCTGTGCTTCCTTCTGGCCGGAAGCGCAACCGCCGGCCATGCAATGCCGCCATCTCGTTATCTTTCCAGGTCCGCAAGATGCGCTGCAGCACGACCATTTGCCCCATTGATCCCAAATCTTTGGCTCTCGCGAACCTGTATACGATTTCCTACTTTCAACATGCGGCAAAAGTACACGTCTTGAATTGCGCCTCCTTCTCGCCGAGCGAACAACCACCAGCAATGCAATGACGCCATCTCGTCAGTTTACCGACGCCGCATGATACGCTGCAACTCGACCATTTGCCCCATTGATCCCAAATTTTTGGTCCCTGACGAGCGGCACGATGCCCCGAACTTGAGAGATTTAACGAACGTTCATTACCCCCGCGTTTTTTTGACTGATGCGATGTTTCCTCGTTGATATCCTCGTCCTCGTCGTCTTCTTCCTCTTCTTCGTTTTCTAAAGCATCGCTTCGCTTACCATATAACTTTTCCGACGCTTTTGGACGCCTAGAAAATAAGATCGGAATTATTATTTTGCCTATTCGTCGGGTTTCGTAGTCGACACTCACATGTTGATTTTATTGCTATTGAATTGGGTAGATTTTGATGCAGCAGAACTTGGAATGACTGAATTTTCTATCGAATTTTTTGGTTCTTCGGCTTTACGCTTTCTTCTATTGAATTCTCTCGCGGGATCGACAAATCTTGCGATAATTTTGACAGGAACTTCGATGTTGTCACTGTTGCTTTTTTCTATCGCAGAATTGTCGAAAATCTCATAATTACTCGGAATACCTCCAGTGTCCCCTTCTGCAGAAGTGGTGCAAAGAAAAACTAGAGAAAGGCTCGCAACAATTAAAATGAAACGCAAAAAACTTCCTCTGCTTTCATCCAACATTTTTCCTTCAATAAGCAATCTCTTTAATCATTTTTGGACAAATTTGTACGATTTTTCAGAAGACATTGACATAAATCATTTTTGTGTACTGACAGGAAAAAGCGATGAGCGTCGCACAATTTTTTTACATACGCTGCTACTTTCATTGCGAGAAAATAAGTTTTACTTTGCTTCTATTTTATTCTAATTTTTTTTATTTAATTATCATTTTTTATTCCCAGCCAAGAGAGCAATCCTTTGGTAGGACAATCTTCCAGGTGGCAAGTCTTCATTTGCGCGCGTTTCAGACCCTTTATAGGACATTTTTCGGACAAACAATGACGCCAACGAACGCGACGTCCGTTTCCGCAAGTCACGCTGCATTTCGTCCAATCGCCCCAATCGTCCCAATGCAAAAATTCCTCGTCTGTTTACATTTTTTTTAAAGCAAAGAGTCATATATGTATAACAATTATTTTCTTTATCGAAGAACCTACGGTCGTCCGACGTTTCGCCAGCTGCTGCTTTAATATTACGGTGAGGATGAGAGCCGTGACGCCGAGCAATTTTAGAGGCAAATTGTAAATGATTGTCATGAATATCGGGAGTCGAAACATTTTTTTCTCGATCCCTTCGGCTCCCGGATAATTTTGGAGTATGCGATCTCCGAAGCGATTTTTTGTTATTAACGTGTCTTCGCGAACGTTTCCGAGATTCTTCGTAATAGATTTCAGGTTCGTTGGCAAGGATCTGCATAATCGAAGAGCACTCGGGTCAGAGAAAATGTTCGATGGACATCAGTACTTTTCACTTGAAATTTTTTCTTTTTTTAAATAATTCAATGAACTCGAAGCGCTTACCCCTTCAAAATAATAGTTTTTTAAAGATTCGAGATCTTCGCCTTTCTCGTTAAAATCTTTGAGAAAAACACAGCCGATAGAATAGGCTATTACTACAGCGAATATAATTCGCATAACATTCTATCCTTTCTCGTTCCGATTTTTTCATGTCACGAGAATGTGACCCGAGTTGTCAGTGTCAAAGTGACGGAATATCGCGATCGTCGCGCTTCATCTGTGCGTTAATATTGACGCGAACGCCGTAGTTTTTTTTTTTAGAAATTTCTTGAGAAATGCAAAAATGCTTTTCATTACGAAACTTTATAGACTTTAGTTAGCATACACGATGACGATGATAAAAAAATAATGTAATTCGATGAAAAATTAAAAGAAAAGAAATAATATATTGCGTGCCGGTTTTTCGTTTTAAAGCCTAAAGAACGCCTTGTGAGCTCTTCCATTCGGTATTTGACCCTCTAGTCTGAGTCTACGAACGGCTTCGCGCAAATGTTTCGGCTGCAAAGGTCCCGTCTCTTCGTTCGCTTCCATAACGTCCAAAGCTTCTTCGACTATCTCGCCGACGAAAACTTTGGCGATACCGGACATCGCAATAACGACGTTTTGCGATACCGAGCAACCGGTGATCGTTTGCATTATCTGTAAATTTAATAAAAAAAATGTCTCGCCTAATCGTAGATTGAAGATCGATGATTTTTTATGTTCATAAGTAGAACAAACGTACCCTCTTGATAGCCGCTTTCGGAAATGCCGCTCTTCTGTACATTTCGTATCTGTCGAGTTGATCTTCCGTAAAATTCGACACGAGAACTCTGCAACAATGAATAACACTTCAATTCATATTTTCCTATTGAATCTCACACCATAAATGGGAATAAAAGTTATATCACAAGCATTACAATGTTTCAATCGTTTGAAACAAGAAACAAAAACACGTGGAAGGAACGACGCAAAAAATTACGTAAAACTTCCAGTAATCGATGGAAAATTTTTAAATAGTGGAGAAATAATTATTAGAAGTATTGTGTAATTTTTTTTTCTTTTTTTGCATAATGGAATTGAAGCAATGCTTTTCTTCGTTACAAACTTTGATGATTTGTACTAACTGCATTTTTTCTCGTTCTTCTTCCTCTAGTTCACGTTTACTCTTTTCCTTGCTCTCCCGTCTCTCCTTGACGTTCATCGGCGTCGGATGGGGCATGATAATGACGTTGTCGAAATTGCTGTCATTGGGGTTTTCCATATCATCTCTGCCATCGATTTCGATCTCATGTTTGACGATGTCTATATTGTCATCTATATCTTGAGAGATAGGCGCATTGTCGGAACTGGCGCCATCCAAATCGGAAAGTGATTTGGAACTCGCTGCGTCAGACTCTGTCTACAATATTTTTTTTGCGATTAATCAAGAATCCTGTGCTGTTGAAGTTTTAAGAGGTTTTCTTTAAAAAATGTCATGAATATCGTACCTTTATTACTGGTACAGCTCCGTCTACATCCATTCCGTCGCTGGAATCTTTTCGTGCGGAGTGGCGAGCCTCGAAGCTGTTATCTTTATCATCTTTGTCATCAATATCAATCGCGTCACTGTCATTACCTGAATCGTCCTTTCCGAATAAATCGTCCATCGTAGACCTTGAAATATTCATTGATAATTATCGATTTATTTTGTTCCTCATATCGATTCATTGCGTGGTAAAACACGCGTAACCTGCAGATTACTTACGCGGCGTTGAAATATCGTAATTTAAAGTTCTTTCGGTCACGAAAACAAAGGATTGTCACCGAATAAATGAATATTTTGATTATTATTAAAAACAAAACCGCTCGCGTCTTTTTTTAATTGATTGTTTTAGTACTTAGAAACGACAATGACAACAACAAATAACGTATCATACGAAAGTCAGACGGCGAGCTGACAGATGAGCATTTCTGTCGTACCTGCTGAGCATACTGAGAAAGTAAAGATGCGCACGCGTCTGCTGCGCATTACACCGTTAGTTTAATAATTTATAACAAAAACCTCCAGTGGGCTCGCGGCCGGCGACATATCCGTGAATTGTGAGTGATAACTATGTTTAAAATAACGTGGAATCCATTATGATCTTTTGCGTGGTTTTGATGCAAAGGATGTTCCATCTTCCTGTCCTCCGATCCTTTAAAGATAACAGGTATGCCACGACGATTTTCTCTCATTTTTGTCCACATACGAAAGGCCTTGCTATTTTTAAGTCCTAATAACCTCTACCACGCTAGCCACACACACTTTCGTCGAATAAACAAAAGAACAAACAACATTTTGTAATGACATTTTGGCAAATAATTAGTGAAAATTCCCACCGAAATTAACCCTTTCGCGAGTTAAATCGAGAAAAAAATGTGTTTATTCGTTAAAAGTTCAGACATTTTTTCGGAAATTATCAAGATTTTTGTGCACGATGTCGATACCATCGTGTTTGCAATTGATTTTTCGTAACCTTCTCTATCCTCAACATTTTTGCAACGACAAAGATTTCGAATTCGTAAAAAACGTTCAGCACTTCGATAATAATGAACGCATTTGCGTCGGATTATTGGAACGATGACGACGATTCTCTCTTTTACGATGAAGATGTCCGCTATGACGAGTACGGACTAACAAGACTGGATAGTCTAATAAAACAATTTTCTCGCAATGCAAAAATCGTCGAATTAATCGATACGGGTTGCGACGCGTATTTGACCGGACTGATCGCGAAAAATAATACCACAAAGACTTCGAAACTGAATAATTCACGAGACTCTGAGCCGAAAAAAAAAACGAAAATTCAGGAAAAGGTCGTTCGTCGCAATGGTGGCGATAATCGGGAATGGAGAGATAATAGAAATTCAACATTTTTATCAAACGAAGATGATGATTTATCGAAGAAAAACTCTCTCGAAGGTCTGGCGGTTTCCAGCATTACATTCAATATCCCAGATTGCGAAATAAACGGAGATGACAAAGATTTCGAAGATTTCGAGAACGTTTACTCGATCGAGTCTCGCGAGTTGCGGGTCAAGAAACGATTGATCAGTCGAGCTGTAGACAGTGATAGTTTGTCAAACACTTCAAGATGCTCGACGGACGAAAATTCGGCTTTTTCGTCGACAGTCGACAATGTTCGAAGGAAAAATATAAAAGTTAGAACTCAAGAACTTTCTTCGTCGAAATCATCGAAAACAAAAAAATTGACAAAGTCGCACGAGAGTGTCGATGATAAATTCTATTCGGCGAATAATTCCCGAACCAAGAGCGATCGATGGTCAAGAAGAAATAAATTATCTTCCACTGTCCAAACTTCTGAGAAAAAAGCGAATATTCGACCGAAGATAATTTCGCCACAAAGTGAACGAAAGTTAGGATCGATATCGCGCACGATACTCAAAGACAATAAAATCAAAAGCACTAAAAAACGCTCAAGGATTCCGATACTAGTAGCGCGCGACTTTTCGAAGAGGAAAAATCGGGTTACGAAAAAACTTTCATTTAACGGATCAAGACTTCCGGTTTGGCAGGGAAATAAAAAATCGAAAATAAGTTCAAACTTTAATAATAGCATTCGAATGAAATTTTCGGAAAGTAATAATGAAATCTCGAGCATCTGTAGTCATACAGCGAAATTAGTGAACGATAATTATAGCGACGAGGAATTAAAAAAAATTGATAAAAATCGTAAAAACGTTGTCGAGACTGATTCGGAAGAGAGAAAAAACGGTTCCGGGAAATTCTCACAATTCGACGAATCTTCGGACCCACAAAGGGTTACATTTGAAAAGAAAAAGTTCAAAGAAGGTTTAGAAGCTGAAAGCACAGAAGAAAGAGAGGGCGATGTTGAAGAAAAAAGTACAGAGGGGATGTTCAGCACTCAGAGTAGCGCAGAAACTAAAGAGGTCGCGGATAATAATGACGAAAGAAAGAAGGACGTAGAGGACCAATCAAAGTCCGACTTGTGGAGTAACAATTACGAAGAAGCTTACGCGAAGGGTCGGGCGGTTGGTCTGAAAGTCTACAGAATGGCAAAAGCGGCGCGCGAAGAGCGAAAAAAAGAATTTCGGAAGTACGGATTTGAGGATTATACGAAAAAACCGCGTGATGAGCCGTACGAGATAGTGGACATTGGTGTGTCGCTCGTAGAAAAATTGGTCGACGATCGTACCGAAAATGACTATAAACGAAACTTTGTTAACATGCGCGATATAATTAATTCGAAACACTTTATCTCGCAATTAAATTTTCGTTAAATTTACAAACACGAAATTTGCATTATCAACCAACTCATTATTTGCCTATGAGTACACGAGACGTAATTATCCGAGGATATTGTATCGCATAATTGAATTTTTAATAAAATTACAAATTCAAAATTTACATAATCGATTGATGCTGATATTCGCTTCCTTCGTAAAACAATAATAACTCTATGCCTCTGAGTAGTTATCTATAGTTGTTATAGTTACCTTCGTGAGGTTTTCTTTCGAATTTTCTATCGTATTGACATTAGCATTTTTCTTACTGCGCGCCGGTAAAACCAGCCGCCGATGGTATCAGCGATCGCTTTGGCGAGTTTTCCAGACCGCGTATCGATTTTTGACGCGAACGCTCAGTCGAAAAATAAAAATCCGTTGTTTTCTATCACCGAACTGATAAAAACTATTGAATTGTAGAGATTCGTAAATAATTCGTCTGTGGTAAGCAATTTATCACGATTTTTGTATTTCGTTTACCGTTGAACAGTACAGTTCCGGAAATTCGTAATTTTTTACGATAATTTCCGAATATCTGATCTTTATGCATCCGTTGTATCCAAAGCTTCGTCATTTTTACTGCCATATCCTTAGCGATCCCCCTTAATACTTCATATATCACTCATCTATCGCCACCGAAACATATAATCTAATTTAACGACACAGCTGATATTGCGATATCCCCCGCGATATCAAACCATCGATATTGTATCCCATATTATATGATTCTCTTCGAATCGAAATAGGCCGCTCATTTCCCGCAAAACGTTTGCTCCACATACGTGATCCTTCGACGGGGTCAAAAGATAAACGTGCCGTTCATGTGACTCGCTTTCCGTAGAGATTATAATAATCCGCAGCCACGTACCGTGCGTCTTTCTGTGCACCACTAGTCGGAGGCACATGGAAGGATAAACGAAAAAACGTGGAAACGTGCTTCGGGCGCGCGAACACTCTTTGCTCTCGTGCTTTAAAGACCCTGCGCCGCTAGCAAAAAAAAACAAAAAAAAAAAAAAGTAACACACGTACGATGAGAAAGCGAGAGGAAACGCAAGAGCTTCGAGCTTCCGCATGGCTGAGCGCGCGTTATGACGAGAGATATCTCCGTCTCTCTTGCACCAGTCGCATCGAAGCGGGCCGACGCGAGGCTGAAAGGGTTGAGGGTGCAAACAGCAGCAAATGCGACTGTACCAGATGCTCTGTGTTTTGTTGTCGCGAATGCCGTTGCCTGTTCATCGTGTCTGCTACAGTTCGTCATAATAGCTGCGTCGCTATACGATTTTGCACTTCAGTTTCTTTCCCTTGTTTCCCGATATAATACGGTTTTTTCTTCGGTCTTTTCATCTTAATGCATTTTTTTCGGTAAATATCATTCACATAAAGCAAAAACGTGGAAAGAAAATATCCACGGAAGCTATCGAGGTGAATGGAGTAATGAGGATTTATGATCCGAAGTTAACGAAGCAATGATCACTTAATATCGTTATTATGAGTTAATAAAATCTTTACGAACCGACAAAAAATCGCTACTCTATTGTTGTTGTCGTAAGTGAGACGAAGTGTTTCGAATTGCGTAGATATAGACAAAAGTTTTAAGAGAAGGAAGCGAATGTGGAAAGAAGACGTAGATGAAGAAGAAAGCGATACTGCTAATGATCATATTCGCGTGGTTCGCGTATACAGGGGTCGATTACGAAAATGTTCCCCGGGGAGAGAAGAGAGCGCTTGATTTACGAGGATCCTTCTCACCTCTCCGATACGCACGCACCGCCTCGTAAACGTCCCGGCAGCAGCCGCACGCGTTTCTCTTAATTTTCTCGATAAAGATCGTAGAGGCTTATCACCCGGACGTGGCGGAGAGAAGGCAGCAAATTCTTTCGTCCTTTGAGACGTGTGCTTCGATTAATCAGCCATAAAAGATTATCTATCAAGGACGACGCTCACGTGTGGCGACTCGTTAATCTTTCATCCGCCGAATAGTTTATGATGTTCGAGAATCTTCCTCTTTTTTCTATCCCCCTGTTAATATTTTTATTATTTTTTAACTGTACCGGAAGTCAAAGATTCGTTGGCGAAGACAAGGTTACGCGGATGAATTGGCCGATATGGAGTGAGAGGCCGAGGTTGCGGAAGGTTTGGCCCACTTTAAGCCACGAACGAGTTTTCTCCTACTGCTACTCCGTGCTGCTCTCAGCGGTTCATACCGAACGGTATATAACGCTCACGGAATAGCGGAAAGAGATATAGAGAAAAGCGCAGAAAAGTAGGTGCCTATGTCGAGCATAGAGGGCCGAGCAGAGAGAGAATCCTTTATACTTATTCCAACCGATTGGATGTTTGCCGTGTTCAATTGATTTCCGATTGGCTGAGCCTATTTGATATTTTTAGGTCAACGTTTTATATTTTGTACTATTACTTCCTCTTTATCGCATTTCTTATGTGGAATATTGTTCTTTCGGAGTTTCTTCGATGTATTTCTCGCAAATATTTTTATAGCGAATTTTTCTTCTTCTTTTTTTTCTTTTTCGAATACATTTTTTTTTATTCGGAACAATCTGACGAGAAATTTGTTTCGTATCGCGTAAACCAATGTCCCTGAGATCTCGACAATTATACATTTTTTTCTCCAATATAAAAGCGATGAAGATATTAATTAAATTTCGAAAACCATTCGTGCATAACGCCCCGAGGAGTATTTCGGAAGGGAACGTCTAGAAACGAGGAGTGTTAGTGGGTACAAAGGAGGATTGTACGTAGTTTGAATTTCCGGCGTCGCCTTAATTATCCTCGTCACGAGTACGTATACTATACGTGTAGTTCGTGTTCGTGTCTTATCCAGCCAGTTCTCACCATTAAATTCCTAATTGGATTCTAAAGGATTTCTAAATGATTTTATTCCTTGTTTCGTTGCAATTCGACATCTTCGTACTTTTTCTGCATTCAATTTTTTTTTTTTTTTTTTTTTTTTTTTTTTTTTACGATGTAATACATGAAATTTCCGGGTTCGGGGGGAATAAAAAAAATGTACTCCGACTCACTGACTCACTCGTTTACCGTTTTTTTTTCGTGTCCCTTTAACCTTTTTTTTCCTTTTTTATCCAACGAGACTATCCGTACCTATTTCCAACCCCCTCACTTCTTTATATCAGCCCTCGCGTTCATATTGGACCCACCCTGATGTTTAATTCATGGATTCGCTTCCTTGTCATTCCACGCTCTATCACCTCTATATAGAGCTGAGAGCGGGTCTGCGGGAGCTCTCTCTATGCTATGTGTCCTCCCGGTGTGCGCTGTCCCCTTGTGTTACGGAAACGAGACGACGGTAACCGGCACGTCCTACTGGTTTTCCACCGTAGCTCGCCGAGACGTAGGTATATATATCTCTCTCTCTCTCTCTCTCTCGTCGTCGACCATCCGCCCGTGAGTACCGAGAGCTGACCACCTTTTTCATTAAGCCCGGAGGATCGATCCCACCTCATTTTTCAACGTACCAAGGAAAAAAGATCCGCAAAAATAGAGCGAACCTTCCATCCTCGTTTTTCGCGCTTACTGTGCGTTAAAAATTCCATCCCCTTTCACGACGATCAAATGTTGATTAATCTTAAACTTTCTTCTTTCGATTTTTTACTCCAAAAAAGTACTTGAAGAAAATTCGCTGAATAAGACTAAAATCGCGTTCTTTCGTATTCTTCGCTACGGTAGCGTTGAAGCGCTTGGAAAATAACGAAAAACGCTTTTTTTTCACCTCTGACACGGATTTATGTATCAAAAGATCAGCTGGAACTGAATCAAGTTGAAAATCTGTGATCAGCGAGAAAAAAATATATCGAATATAAGATCGAAATTTGAGAGACACACATTTTTTTGTTGTAACTATTTTGCGGATTGATGCAATTTTTTTTATTTTTAAACAGCGATATTTTGGCTTTTTGTCGACTTGTTAGCAGAATCGTATTGCCTATAGTGTTCTATGATAAAAATGTTTAAAATTTATCAGATTCGGCTTCTCAACGGGTAACGAAATCGTTTTTTTCGAATCGTTGGCGGACGATGTAAAGAATATTAAAAAGCGGGACAGACGGTCACGTGGGTACCCTTGAAATTTTGCATAGAAATTGAAGATTTCCAAAAAAAACTTTCTGCTCCGCGTATTTTCATGTATTTTTTCAGACGTGAATGCAAATTCGACAGCGATTTGTATCGAAAGTTAAACGGTGTTTCAAAATTTACAAAAAAAATGTATTGTCGTAGACATTCGATTTCCTTCGATCTTTGCATTTACATAATGACAAAAAAAATCGAAACGGGTGAATGGCATCAACGTTTTTTAAGTTCATCTGTACGTCCAATTCTTAAATTTAACATAATAAATGAAATAAAAATTGTAAAATATGCCGTTAACGCTATTCATCCGATTTTTTCATTAAATTAATCACCGTTCCTTTTCAATGTAAAAGAAAAAAAATAACATACTTGAGTTTGTAAATTTTTTCGAAAGGTTGTTAGGAGGATATCAAATTTTTTTTATTCCATTTTATCCCATCTTCGTCTTTCTTTAACTTTCTTTCGCTGCGTAATAGAAAAAAATGCCCACTGGGTTACTTCCCCCGACTCCCATCCGAACGTCAGCGAAAGAGCTTCCGAAGCTTCCGTCTCGTCGGTATCGCCAAGAGATTCAGTGATTGGCACAGCGAGTCTCAGTCAATTAGAAGTACTCATCTCTTTTCGGTATACAGGAGTTAAACGTGGCATTGACTGTGGGCCAACGACTGTAAATTCTCGCGATATAGCGCGAGAGATCCGAAGGTTAGAGAAGGATAGAAAAAAGGTAGACGAACGAAGGTAACGTGAGAAACCGAGAGAAAGGAAGGAAGTATAATGAGATGGAGAATAAAACGAAGTGGTTTTATCGGTTGAGGATGATGATGATGATGATGATGAGGAGGAGATGGGTTTCAACTGGGGAAAGAGCGCAGGACTCAGCAGTACTTAGGCGTGGACGGGAGGCCGTCTCGTTAGCGGTTGGAAAGATCGACCAGTCACGGAGGCTTCTCTATCCCGGAAGCTGTACGGTTTCACGAGCTCTCCTCTTGCCACCCCTTCCTTTACCTGGAGTTCCCAATCCACTTCTTTCTCTCGTGTTTCCTTTCGTACGCGTTTCTTTCTCTGTGATATCTTTGTCGCAGTTGAAAATTGCTCGTTTGACCTCTTTTCTCTTCACAGCTATCGTCCGGTATACTGGAAAATTACTTAATTTTATCCGAGGCGCGGTGGTCCCTTTACGATTTTTTTTCTTTTCATTTCTCTTATTCGCAACCGTCTCCCGCAGACACATGAGAGAGGCAAAGAGTTCGGGGAGATTCTCGTTGCTCCCGAAGCGGGTTTATACCGTGTTGCAAGGTTTCCCAACAGGGAAGAGTCGGAGTCAGTGGTACAGCGAGACGACGTACCCTGCGGGGGTGGTAACAGGCAAGAGAAAACGGCCCGCGTTTCCGGTCTCTCGAGACGCCGAACCGGAAGCCGACTCTACGTTCTGTTTATTCGCGTATATACTTCTGCTGTTCCTTCTTGTCGGGTATATTTATATCCCATGGGTAACGTACATTATACCTTATATTCGAGTACTGTAATCGTGAAAGAATGAAAACCCGCGGATATTATTACTACTACGTAGATGCATCGAAAAACTTAATTTTCCCGGATTATGGAACCTCCACGATATCGTTTTTTTTTAACCAAAGTTTTGGCCAACGGGAAAAATTGAATTTCCAGTGAAAAAAAAAGTTCCACCCTCTCTGAAGTGAAAAAAAAAAGATAATTATTTCAATGGCACAGTTCGTAGAGTAATAGTAAGTTTTATAAATAACGAACCTATGAATTCCGGGGAGTTATCGAGTATTCATAAAAATTCATCATTTCGGCTCGCGAAAAAATTCGCAATCCTTATTTTTCTCGAGTTTGGAGCTTCGGTAAAAATGGGCCACGGATCGCGTAACGTACGTAATTTTTTCGTAGCTTCCACCCCGCATGTCGTAACCGCACGATGTGTATTCGTGGCGCTTTCTCGTTCTACCGAAACGCTCGTATTGCTTTTATTTTACGTGTGTACCCTTCGTGAATATCCTCGCCGATAAGGTATTCCTCCTGACATTTCGGGGGGTTTTTTTTCGGGCTTCGCGGCATCGTGTGGTTGTGAAAAAAAATAAACGAGAGTAGAAAGATACTCGCAGCTTTGGCGATATACATACGCGGGGGGTGGGAGAAATGTGCGATTCGCTGCCTCGTAAAATCGCTCGATCCGACGTTAACCGCGAAGTCAGATACCCAAGAGTTGCTCTCCGGTAACCCCTCGACTCGAATAACTACGACATTCTACGTTGTCGTATGTTTCGAGTGTTACGTGGTCCTGTCGTACGGAATCCGTGCCCCAAAAATCCGTGCGTGATTTCTATGTTGACGCTTAACTTCGCACGAATTTTGTTTCTCAATCCCTCGCAACGTCGCGACGAATTCGGGTATGAAAACATTCTGAGAATCAAGTTGACGGCATCGAATTTTTTTTTATGAAATGCGAGTACTTTGAGAATGAAAATTTCAAGCGGTGGCGCTATCAAAGTCAAATTGACGGACCTTTTTTTTTACTTTTCATTGCGATTTTTTAAATTATCACTAATTCATAAAATCAACGTAAAAAAATATCGAATCAAAAAATGTACGAAACAGTAGTAAATATCTGAAAAAGTCAGCGATCTCGAGCCAATCCTTTGGTTCTTTGCCTTCTCTATTGTGATTTTCTCCATTGTTTCGTTTCCAAAGAAACAAAGAACGAAGTATTTTTTTTTAAATTACAAGTCATAGATGAAAAATGATTCTACTGCTCATAAAAATACGATATATCGATAAATCGTATCCCACCGTTTCCGGTACCATAAAATCAACGTAAAAAAAGACCTAACCGGGAAAATTGAAATAGCAGTAGTAAAGCTTCGTTAATATCAGCCGCAGCAATCTGCAGTTAAGCCTTTTGTGATTTTTCCTTTTCCATTGTAGTTTTCTCCATTGTTCCACCCACAAAGAATCCAAGAGCGAAGTTTGTCGAGTGTTTACGTTAGAATTCCGAAGAAATAAAATGTAAAATTTATGACGGAAAAAAAAATAAAAATAAAGAAAAAATAAACGATGAAGTGCAGCGACATTGCTTCGGAGTTACCCTCGCGACTGTTGCTTCCCGCTGAGCAAGAAGAGTACCGGAACGCGTGACCGCTTTCGCAAGGACGCGAGCGCGACAAGTGTAGGGCGAGTTTCGTCCTCCCGTTGTATATTTTATCGTTGTTTTTATTGCCTACCCGCATTTTTCCCTCATCCGCTGTCGCAATATACGGTGGCGCTCGTTCCGTCTCCCTCCGTCGACTCAGCTGGATGTGAGTTCTTCGGCTTCTTCGTTTCGTTATTTCTCGTCGGGGGTCTCCCGAATGAAAATTAAAGCGGATCGGCTTAACGTTCATTTCCTTCCGTTTCTTCGCGTCTCAGTTTTTTTTTCCCCTTTGGCCGACTCTAATTTGTCATTCGGTTTTTCTCTCGGCGCCGTCTTGTTCTATCGACTCTGTGAGCGACGGACGAGGGTGCAGTAGTAGCGGCGGCGGCAGTAGTAGCAGCCATGGTATGCACCGGCAGTGAGCGACAGACCGAGCGAAATGAAGAATCGCTCGGGAGCTCCAGGGGCTTCTGGATAGAAAAAAATGCAATTGCGTATGTCCCGAGCAAAGCGACGTCTTCGTTTTTTTTTTCGGACGACAGCTGCCGGATTAAGGTGACAGACACGCAGCAGCGCCAAAGCAGCTAGTAGTATGCATTGAGGTCGTAAGCTCGTACAATTTAACTTGCTTGCTCGTTGAAGAGCTCGAGCTCTCGGGGGCTCGTCCTGCTGTGGCTAATACTCCGAGAACCGGTGAAAGTCACCCCGAAGCTTACGTAATTGCACGTAATTATACGTAATTACGCATAGTTGCTAGGGACGCAGCGGACACAATACATATACGTACGATAACCCCTCCTTCCCTTCCCTATATGCGATTGGTTCGAGTCGTGAATTGGCACTATTTTGCATAACCATGCAGTGTCCAATTATCGAAGCGTTTCGCGAGCATCGATAGATATGCAACAATCGTACGGTCGGTTAATTCGCAAAACTAAATTACACGCTGGGCGATCCGATTGTACGGAAATTTTGCGTTAGATACTGGAGAAATTGACGATTCAACGATCGTTTTTACGACATTTTTTGCAGATCATATTGAGATTTGCAAAAAATGCTTTTATTGGTCTTTCGAAGTTCACTAACTAAGCGTATTAAATATACGTATTTGGTCCTAAAATTACGATGTGCCGATAAGATTGGCGTTTGATGTGTAATTCTATATCACGCTTCGTCGTCAAAGTTTTCGCGAACAAGGAATATAAGTTTGGGGCTCAAGTTTCAGTCGGAGTTTTGATAGTATGTACGGGGTCAGTGGACGCGATCCCGTGGTGGGACACACTAAATCCCGGCTCTCCCGGTTCGTTGAGTATTGCGGCTAACCGGACTCTCGCCGACCGGTGTACCAGGCGATCCAATCTAACTTTTCGCGATCGGAAATCCCGGTGGGCGCAATAGTTTTGAAACGGGGGTCAAGGTGCACGATTTCCGCTCTCGGTCACCCATTCCTCCGATGTCACGAAGGTAATGACGAATTAAAAAACTTTTTTAAAAACCACGTTAATTTTAAAATACATCGCCTTCAATATTTGTTGAGTAATCGATATAAATAATTCGTCAACTTCAGCGAGTACCGGTTGATAAAAATTATTGATTTACGAACGCCATTTTTGCGAATGGAACGAAAAGCTCATTATACAATTTTTTCAAATACATCGAGCGATCGTATCAAAAGAGGTATAAAAAAATACGACGCTCCTCCGACACTACACTTTTGTATTAAAATTGATGTAAATTATTCACGAATAGCAGTGAATCTCCGTTAGCATCAATATTCGATTTACGGTGCTCGCTTTTACAAATAGAACTTTCTATATTAGTTCATCCGAATGAAATTCCAGTAAACTCGTCGTCGTGTCCAGAGGCGAATAGGGCGTGTATTTTCGTGCAACGACGGCGTTGTACGATATTAGCAAATCCAGTGCGCTGTACGCTGTAGCGCACCTATATGTAAATAGAATCGACCGGATATTCTCGTCGCAATTTATCTCCAGAAATTACGGCAAGCAGTGCACGAACGGAATTTTTTTTTTTTTTATAAATAAATTTAACATATTCTTGATATCCTTTCGGGAATTATAATAAAGAAAAAACAGACTCTTCAAAGAGTATTATCGAATTATTCGCTGCACGTTCGAAACATTCTTCGGGGTACACGATTTTTCATGAGGAATTATTGACCGAACCATTTCTTCGCGAAGGGAACGATGTGCTCGGGACGCAATGCTTTTGCTTCTACCGATGCTACGAGTAGGGAATGTTTTTTTTTTCTCTTGTACACTCCAGGGAAATATAAGCATATATACATGGTATTGAGGGTTGTACCCCAAAAACTCCCGCGAGTCAATATTGACGCATGGAAATATTTGTACGTTACTTACCGTCAGCCACATCACACATCCATTTGATCCGGTCGACTCTCGTACTCTATCCGTCAGCTAGCCACCGGCAGATATACAGTGTGATCCCGATTCGGTGTCTTTTTCATTATAAACTATAAATAAATTAGAGTTGCAAAAAGCAACACGAGTCCCGTGCGTCCGTTCAAAAATTTTTTTCGCATTTACAATTTACTGCATTTTTTTTTTTTTTTTTTTTTTTTTTTCAACGATTTTATTAACATTTTAGTAACAGGCAATTGCCGCAAATCAACAAGGAAGTTTTCTTTTATTTATAATAGCGCTGTGAATATCTGTAACGAATTTTTTTCGTTCTTTAAATATGACTTTTGTCGATGTACGCCATTCTTCAGAATTCGATATAATTTTCACTTTTTTATTATAATTTCGATAATCATTGATTGCGGAAGTGAAGTTTGCATACTTTTGAGTCGCAATAAAATTTCAACTCTTCATCGTTATCAATCTTCCGTATCCCGCAATTGTTTTCGGCAAACGAGAAATCGCCGCGTTTTCGATAGATTCACGTATCGCGTATCACCCGGTATACGTGTACTTTCATTTTTCCAGTAAACGCTGAGCATAGCACGAACTCGGGTAACTCTCGTTGGGTAATAAAAAAAAATAAAAAAAAAATGCCCGCTACTCGATTTTAGGTGATGCGTGAATTCGACCAACGGACCGTATTCGGACTATGAAAATACTGTATCACAATATTTCTCGACACGACTTTCACTCGTTACTCGTACGTCTCGATAGAAAAAAAAAAAAAAACGAAAATAATCCGCTGCGTGTAAATATGTTTCGTAGTTTCGTCGTGTATACTGTTCTATCCCTCGAATAAACACAGTGTTCGTTTGACGTTCAGATCGGAGAAAATCTCTCATTTCCAGGATAAACATAATTTTCGATGTGTTTTTTCTAATCTTTCGAATTTCAAATTTTGATTAGTCAAAACTTCTAATACCTAAATTCAATCCGTGTCGAAGATTCTGAAGGCTCATCGTTCGTACAGTCGGCGTAATTACGCGGAGCGCATATCTACAGAAATTCCACGTTGTATGTACACAAGTGTGTTTAATGTTTGTCCAATGTTAAGTACACGTCAAGTTGGCACTGGTGCATCGGAGTCGGACCTCGATGAGTTAAGTACAGTTCATAGTAACTTCGTCAAGTTTCTCTCGTCGCGATGATACTCCGTGTTTGCCATCTGCACTACCAGCGGAGTAGAGGATACGAGATGAGGACCGATGTTAGGACTACTGTAGGTTTATCATCATATAATGTTCCGGTTAGTTGAGACGAGTTGCCTTGTATACAACAGTTTCAGCTCTGATTCACCCTTCAGTACAATCTCCTTGTTGTTCAAGGATCCCGCAACTTCCTCGGCTTTCTATACGAAACTTACCCAATTATATTATTTCCACCCAAAAAGTGATGTCGTCTCGGTGAATGATAAGTCCCCCTCCCGGCATTACCCTCGAAATCCGTTTTGCAAAGTCGGTTGATCCGGAAATTCGGAGTACTTTCGGGAACGAGAACTTCCGCAATGAATTCTTACTTCGAGCGCATTTCCGGGCGAATTCCGTGGAATTTTTGAGAGTTCAGCTTATTCCGTTATCTTCCCGAACTTTCGCGGGATGAAAAACGATCGTTCATAATCCGAAAGGCCGAAAATGTTAAACAAAAAAACTGTACCTGCAGTTTTTGCTGCACTGTTAATCGATTCTTGCAGTTTATCGTTGTTGCGCGCAACGATTGCGCTCACAAAAATGGATAGTTAAATTTTGATAATTTTTTTGGGCGTTCGATTCCTATTAAATCATTTTTCCAGCGAATTCCCAAATCCCTTACGCTATTCGCAGGTGTAATCGCGATCATAGAGATCACTGATTCGCACCGTCGTTTATATTCTCCACTGAAGCTACAGAATGCGATGCCAATCGAACAATTCGAAATTGGGAATCGCAATTAAAGTTTTATTGTGAAAAAATAAATCACCGCTCCGTGCACCGGTGGTCGCGCGCTATTTTGGATCGGCGAAAGAACAAAAAGGCCGCACGTGCGCGAGGGTAGCAGTGGAACAACAGAACCGGAGGGTAAAATCTGGCGCTGCGCACGAGCTACGAAATTCGTGGTGTTTCGCACTGCTCGACCGCTCTCTCGTAGTCGACCCATTGAAAAAATTCTTTTGGTTGTCGAATATCTCGCGTTCTCTCATTCGTAAATGAAAAGAGGTCACAAAATCACCGAAACTCCGTGGATTTATCGATAGATTTTTTTCTTTTTTTTTTATTCGCCCGCAACCCTCACAAAAAAATCATCGCTCGAGTCGCGTGAAAAAGTAATTCGGCAAATAGCAAACTGTGCCATTCGGAGGACCGGTATATACTATCAGTGTATCGAAACGTTGATCCATCACACGGACATCTCTTGCGTCTTTTTTTCTTCGCTTCTTCTGCACCACGACAACCTCTCATGTTTAAGGGATGAGATCCACGCTGTGTAGCGCCCGTGTGTTACAGAATTCGCCTCTAATATATATTACCTTTTACAAGCTACGATCTACGCCCTTCGGGGATACATTCATTTATGCGAACGTTCGCGAACGCCGCACCGATGATCGATGCGAAAGATTCGAAAAAGTCGGAAACCCGAAAGAATTCAATTCGTAGCCTTCGTGATATCAATACTGCAGTAAGTTAAACAAAAACAAAACCTAAACCCACCAATTTTGTATCCAAAAAAAATTCTAAAAAAAAGATTACATGTTGCAAAAAAAAATCTTCGTTCCAACCGGCGAATGGCTATTGAATTCTTTTATTTCCCGAATGCAATGGAACTTTTCCGGTCCAACTTTTAGGCATTACTTTCGATGTTTTGACTCCACCACTCTTTTGAAGAAATAATCAAGTGGCTAAGTTTCCACGTATGTTGTATTTACCCGAATTTATAGGATAGCATCAACCATTAGAATAGCAACTCGGGAAATTAAACGGCCCAAAAATTGACTTCGATTGCTCGATGCTAAAGGGGATAGAAAAGCATTATCTGCGGCAGAAAACGAGAATAAGTCGAAGGGTTATGACGGTGATGATAAATTCAAGGGGTTAACCAACGAAGGAGAATGGTGTTTACTTGCAGAAACTGCAAGAGAAATCTTGCGTTTCGCTTCTGTTCAAAGTTGTCCTCGTTGCACTTGTTTAAACGAGCGTTTGACTGGTTGTTCAAACTCACCTTGACCCAAGCGTTTTAGCCTGCAAACCTCGAGGAATAGATTTCGTCTGAACTAAATACATAGAGTTACAGAGAACCGATGAGCGGGCGTTTCAACATCGGTTGCAAAGAGAATAAATTAATTTCTAATCGCGTAGGATAACTTCGACTTCTGTTTGCATGAGCAACTCGGCATCTCAATTCATGATTTCCTCGCTCACTTCGCGTCGAAAGCAGTTGGAACATTAAATTCGCGAAATTTATAGTCAACTTTTCTCAGCGGATGATCAGGAACTTTCTCGTTTTCGAATTCCACTTCACTTACGAGAGTTCGGACATTGTTTAGCGCAGCCGTTTCAAATTTGCTAGTAAAACGCGATTCTCTTGCGTTCGGCATATGTTGCTAATTAGCCTCATTATCATAAATTAAAAAGAAGAATGTTATTCCGCTCGAACTTTCTTCCTTTTTGCTCCATACATTGAGTTTTACTCTCACAAATATGATGGATTAAACGAGTCGAAAGATTATTTTTCCTTCTTTTTTTATCGATTGCGCTTCTCGTCTCCCTGGAATTTTTTTCGGACTTTTTTTTTTCTGAAAAATTCTTCAATGCTCAGAAAAAGAAGGTCTTTTTGTAAAACAATAAGTCCCTTCTCCGTATTTCGACGAATGCGACGTTTTCGTTGTTTTTTGTAAGTCGCCTATTTTTCTTCAGTTCGCATTAAAAAAAAAAAAGAAATAAAAAAAATTCTTGCAATTATACATTCAAGTTTCCACGTTACGAGAAGTACGGCAGTTTCTGCCGGTTGCTCCTATCATTGCAGTTTTGTTGTTGCACTCGACGAGCACAGAAAAAGAGGTTTCGCCCGCCTGCTTGGTCGGTCTCGCTAGTGGATCCGCTCTGTGTGCCTCCGCTCTCCCTGCTGTCGCTGCATTCGTTGCAAGTCTCCAAGACTCGGGAGTCGGACAATGTGAGAACCGTGAAAGAGATTGCGAGGCTCGCTTTTTTGATCCTCCCTCGTACATTCTCGTAGAAAATGTGTTGCACCCCTCTCGTCTAGCAGCTGGTATCGCAATCTCTGTACGTATACAAATACCAGTTGAGGAAAAGTAGGACAGAGATTCGCGATGCTCGTAGTTTTCCGAGGGATAACTAAGGTGTGCAGCCTCTGTGTATGAGTATCCTGGGGGCCCGTCGCTCGTAAAGTGCCATTGGTACACGTCGTTCTCGGTATAAAGCCAACGACGTCGACGACGACGACGACGACGACGAGAGACTCGTGTTTTTGTCGCGAGATTCGGTCGTTTCCAGGCAGAGCCTTCTATGTTCACTTGCTGCTCGCTCTCTTTTCATTCTCCCTTATATTATTCGCCTCGACAGTACGACAGTGAAAACGAAGCAAAATAGGCGTGAAAGATCACAGAATAACAAAAAAAAAAAAAAGAACATGAATTGGGAGAGAAGTTTCGTTGAAAAAAAAAATTTTAAATAACGAGAGAACAGATGACTTCAGTTAGAGTTTCACGAAACAGGGGATCGTTGGTGAAAAGATTGTTCGAGATTAATTTTTTTTGTTTGTTAATCTATTTCGCTTGAGTAAATCTCTCGATTGGACTAATTAATATTTACTCCGAACTTTTTTATTGAGGGTATCGACTATCGTGAAAATAAATAATTTTTTTATCGGAGATACGAGAAAAAATTGTCTATGCGAGTAGCAGTTTTTCTGGAGTTGAGTTCAAAGTTTAAGTACTTACAGTAATAAAGAAGGTCAGAAAGCCGTAGAGGAAGACAGGGTCCGAGGGTGTGTATAATCACACCGAGAAGCTTCTTCGTTCTTTTCCGGGCGCAAGGGAGCCGACAAGAACGGTTGCATACTGTAATTCAGATGGAGCAGCCGCATCCGCGCCACTTCCACTTCTACTTCTCCTCCCTCCCCTCCCCCGAGTGCATGGCTCGTATTTCTTAATTATCAAGATTTATAACGGTAAATAAACACTCGGGCAAAGCGAGGAAGAAGCCAATGTGCCGCGATGCCTGCGCTCAGCGAGGAGAATCCTTCTTTCCCTTTGTGAAGGTATTTCATTACGTAAAATGGAGGATATGCTACGAACTCGCGCGCGCGCCTTCACCTTCCTGCGCATTGGCCACTAGAAGCTTTTAATTAAAATACGGCGGCTCTAATCTTTTCCGTAATGCGATAATGATAACGATCGTTAGAGACGAAGGCTATTTTTTTTCTCCTTCTTTCTGGAAGGTTCGAGAGGATTATTCCGTGTCTTTACCGGCGAAGAGCTACTCTAACGCTTTGCGAATTTGAATGTTTCGAAGACATCAACTCAAACTTAAAATGAGGTAAATTTAGTTTTTGGAAACGGAGAAAAATTCATCTACAAAAATAGGTTCGTTTTCACGATTAAACGCTTAGCAGACTTTCGCTTAGAACATTTTTTGTTGAGGTATAGTTTTCGAGTTACGAGCAGTGAAAGTTTAGCCAAAGTTTAGTGTTGGCTACGTAAGGGAAATCTTTATTATTCGTAAGAAGTTAAGTTTCCATCATAATGTTTAATTCATACGAAATTTCGGATGGTAACTAATAAGTATTAACGTTTCGCGCTATAAAATTATTGGTATCGAATTATAAGTACCAATTGCCAAAAAAAGTTTATTTAACCGGTGTTAACCAGGTAATCGGGAAGTATCGACCCTCCTTTTTTTTCATGTCGAATTAATAGCGAATCCACAAATGCAAAGAATTGATCCAAACATTATTATTCGAATTTCTAATTGATTAAAAGTATCTGAAAACATCGGAAAATGCATGTTGAGTAGTGTAACCTGAATTTAAAATGACTTCTGAAAGAACGATAAAACTGTGTTTTGCAATTATACGTATTGTAAAATACGTTATAAAAAAATGTATTGTTTAAAGTTCGGTATTTTTTTTTAACCGGCAAAATTTATAAATTGTTCGAACATTTTTTCTAAACTAATTAAAATGGTGCAATTAGATTGGAAAGTTTTTCATTAAGATTTTTAATAAGTTAAAATAATGTTCATTTCATCGTTTAAAAAAAAAATCAGTTTTGCCGGTATTCGCCACTCTCTTTTCAAGCGCATAACTCAAGAACTATGCACTTTGGACAAAAGTTCCTGAGCCAAAGTTTGTTCGCTGTTGAGTCCTGAATATGACCCTACGAGTTTTTCTTTTGTTTTTTTTTTGTTTTTCATTTTCGCTACACAAAAGAGCAATTTCTTAAAAAAAAAAAAAAAAAAATGGAGTTTATAAAGGATTTTCATCTCAAGATTCTTCCCTTCAAGTGTGATTTACGTAACAGCCCTGCTGTGTACGCCGTCTCGATTTTCTCGATAGAATTCTGCGCTGAGCGTTAAATCTGAGAATCGCGTTAACGTCGTGGATTTATATACAGCCCCCCCCCCCCCCCCCTCCCTCCCCCACCCCACCAGCGCTTTCTCTCGAAAGGGGTGAGAAGAGCATTCTCTCATTCTCACAGGTTCCTCGTCGATCGTATAGTATATACACTTTTACCGAGAAAACTTTCTACACCGCTCGCGAGAGTTGAGAGTATTCCAAGAGGGGCTCATCGTTGAAAAGAGCATCGTGACCGAGACACTGCACGAGTAGAAGAGTCGAGTCCGTGGAACCGCCACCGCCGCGTTGCGATTTAACAGCGACGAGGCGTGAGAATAACGACGCAAGGCGATGGGGTTTCCGGGGAAGAGAACGGAGGCGGGCTTTACTACCCTCTTAAAATTTCACTTTATCCGTTGATACTTCGGGGCTGTGATCTCGTGGAATAGTCGTTTGAGGGCTTTCAAATGAGGCGAGGAACGGAAAATTTTAGAATAGACATATAAATCGTCCGATCGAAGGGGACTAAGAGTATTTTTGTCTCTTTTTGTTTTTATCTCTTATCGTTCGGTAAAGAACAAGAATGAGCGCAGGGTTCTTCGAACTTCGCGAGGTCTTTTGTTCTTTCGTGATTTTTGGAAAAAAGGGTACTACCATCGATCGGGTTGATGGGGAAAAAGATTGAATTCTTTTTACACTCGAGATCTCTCGTTCACGGAAGCGTTTATAATTCTGGCAACGCCGGTTGACAGAAAGCTTTGTACTTGCGCGATAGCAGCGCGGTAAGCGGAGAATACGGTAGCGTAGGAGGGCACGAAAACGAAAGAGGTTGAAGAACCTCCAAAGCGTTTCTACGTGCGTTTTCCTCATTCGTACGTAGTCTCTCTACGTTCGTGGCACGTGTTACGGAATGTTATACTGCCGGCACGTGACGCATTCGTTGCGAGGCTTGGATCACCCTACGCAAAAGCTGAGACCAAGAGGGCAAACCGTAAGCCATTTCCATTTGTCGTTCACACTTTGCGGGGGGTTTTCGGGCAGTTGGCAGCATAATACGCGAAAATTCATCGATCAATTTCAGGAAACAGTCCTCGGTAAAGTTTAACAGCTTTGCGAAATCGCGATATTTGGAGATATAGAGGAATAATCATACGCGACAGCGAAAAATTCAAAATTCGATACGCGTATGTATACCTATTCAGGGGACAGATGCCACCAGAAGCGTCGAAGTTTTGATAGTAAAACCAAATCGAGTCTCGAGGGAGATACCTTCTGGTCGAAACTTTCGAGACTCCTACGACAATCTTTCGCTTTTTGACGAAAAAACGATTACCGTCTGTTTTCATTCGAAAATCTACGTTTACATAGTATGAAACCGTTTACGAACGGATGAAAAAATATAGAAATAAAATACGATATGAACAATTATTTATTTGACTATAAGTCCGACAGACGAATTTGAAGAATTTACTTACAATGGTAAAAGCTAATTGGCGGATACATACAAAAAGAAACCGCGAATCGGATACGCTTTGCAATGAAAAAAAATTCTTCGACTTCGGAACAAATTGCGAAAAACTCGAGTTTGGTATATATATATATATCTATATTTAACGGATGGCCATCGAAAAGCGACGATCTCCGGATCGGTAGGAAATGAAAGAGATAGAGAGAGAGAGAGAGAGATTTGCGTTTGAATATTACGACCGTTGTTTCTTGGAGCGTCATTGAACGTCGAGGCCTCCGTGTAGCACCATCGCTTCTCGTTGATGTCAAATGACGATTCCTCGATGCAATTGCCAATCCGACGTTCTATGACGGTGTGAGATCCGGATTTTAGGAGTTGTAGCCGCGGATAGGGGAACGAATCGCGCTGATCAGTCTCGCGATGTTTTTCCGTGTCGATGAGCTCTGCCATCGGGACAGTAGAGAAGGCGAGTTAATTTGTTGTCTGTTCGACGGGTGCCGCAGAAGTAATGATTTTCAGGCTTCAGGTGCTCTCGTAAGAATTTTCGGTAATTTTTCTATAGAACTCGTCTCGTGTATATCTTAACAATAGCAACGCCAATGTATTTCTAATTCGTTCAAAGTTATGATAAAAAAAAGTCTCTACAAAGTTGAATTTTTTTTTGGGTCTTTTACCAGCGGCAAAATCGTAGTCACCCATTTATCTGTGAAAATATATTTTTTATGGTTTTTTATATGATGTGACCAATATTCATCCGTCTTTTACATTTGCTCATACAATTCCGTGTGGTTCGCAGAATGTAATATCGTACGAATGACTCACTACATAAATACACCCATAATCGGATAAACTGCCAGTACTTTTTTTCTTGTTGTCGTAAACCAAACCAAACACACAACCCGCACGATGTTTCTCCGCACGAAATTCGTCCGCTCTCCCCGGCTATGCGCTCTCGTTCTTCATTCTCCAGCTTCAACCATCTCTACTCGTTCTCGCATCAGATAGTATTATTACGCTACATATACTCCACATTCTCGAGTCTCGAGTCGCTGGTACTTACACATCCACATACATACACAAGCAGAGTTTCGCGAGCTTTGCCCGCTCAATATTCCGTGCCATGTTCGCGGTATTTGTTACAGGCAAGTTGCGAGAAGGTGAGTCACGAGGAAACCGAAACGGGCGGCTTCCACTAATGTCCTAACCATCCCCAACGTCAAAACTCCACCCCCCCCCCCCCCCCCCCCCCCCTCCCCCTTCTCCTTTCGTCTCACCTCGCGCTCGTTGCGCCGTGAAAAGCTTTGCCCGTGTCGCTTCTTCCCCTATAGCTGTTCCTCTTCGACTTTCCGAGCTTTTCTCAAGCTGCTTCGTCGAAAGAACGTGAGCCAAGTCAGACTCGGCGAACAAACTACCGAACCCGAACTGAGCCCGGAGTAGCGATTTTGCTGCAACGGAGTTTCGATAAGGGTTGTTTCGCAGAGTTCGAAGCCCTTTCTATCCCGTCTCGCCCCCCGCTCTGCTCTCTTCACTTCTCTCCTCAAACTTCTTTATTTTTCAGCTGCGCGTCTATCCCGTCAATTTTTACCTCGTTCTCTATACCCACTTCTTCACCCCGAGAGCTTCGGAAGTTATCGCTCCCCTTTGCTTTCGTCATTTTCGCAGTCTTGTACCGAACGCTTACCTACCTACATCACGTATTTTTCATTTTCTTTTACTTTTATTCGTTATACTTAAACTCGTTTCTGTTTTTTTTTTTTTTTTTTCATACTCTCGCTACTACCCTATACACCTTGGTATAGGGTAGTAGCGAGTCGTCTTGCCATGAAACCTTATACAACTCTTTTGTTTTCATTTTAAAGTTCGCTGCTGGATTATCCTCGTTACTAAACTTACATGCTATTCCTTTCGATGTTTGGTATCCAATCGATTCTTCGATATACACCAATATCCCTTTCGGCTATCCGTGCCGAATCGAAACCGAAAGGTTTAATTGAAGCAAATGCTTGCTTTTCGCTTCGATTCTCTTGCCTTATAACTGTATGTATGGATTCGAAAGAGAGAGAGAGAGAGAGTCGAGCAGTCAGCTAGTTGTACAACACGCTTCGGGAATTCGAAGATGGACAGGCACGCGATTCCTGAAACTAGTTACCGACTCATCAACCTCGAATCACCAGTAATTCGGCTTGATGCGCCAGTGCGGAAGAGGATTTTGCACAGGGCTTTGATTCACTATCCAATCTATCGTGCGTTATCGCATTAACTCGATACATTTAATAATTATACTCGTCGAATTCAGCGAGTCGGAAGCTTTAATGAGATCGATGTCATCAGCATCTGTAGGATAGGTTATTTAATAGACCTTGTAACGACGTTATTAACATTTTCGAAACTCTGTTATACCCATCGACCCAATTCGATACGAATTATTCGATATCATAAAAAAAAAATCGGTCCGTAAAAAAAAAGTGCGTTTTATCGTTTTATAGTTAAAAAAAAAAGTTGTATTCCTAATGATCTGCGACTGTTTGCTGCTAACAGTGATCGTGTGAAAAAAATCGCGAGCTTCCTATAGTAAAGTTTGCAAGAGAAGTGAAGTTTTAGTAATGATTAATCAATGTTTACATTATATAAAAAGATTAAATTCCTTCTACACGATGTTATATCCTCACCTGGGAATTTTTTGACGTGATGAGAATACCGGTAGGAACAGTTAATCGCAGGGGATTTTTGATAATTTTTTTTACCGATATATAAGGTATAAAAAAACTTATTTTGGGACCTTAATGAAGAACGAAATTTATTGATATACAATTTTTTTTTCTGTGAATTTCGAAAATTTTTCGTAAAGATATATTTTTACTGATTAAAAAATTTAAGTAATCGTGGATTTTTTAAAATAAATTAAGCATTATTTGAGCTATTAGATCGATTTGTATAATAATCGTCAAAATTCTGTTAAAATATGACGCTATGGAAAAGTATGTTAATTTTTTATGATGACACTCATTCACCTCGTTGGGCGATGTATTCGGATGAGTTATTCTCGTTTTGGTCACGTCGTCGCGGAGACATTAAACATTGAGTCTATGAAAGCATTGAGCGAAACGAGCAAACGAATGGTGCTGAGAATTTCAGCGCATCAGAGGGGGATGGCTTAGTACAGTATCGATTTTACGCTCCTTCTATCTTTTACTGGCAAACTCATTCCATCGCAACGAACAGGCCAAAGCGAAATGGTCTTTAGTAATTCATTCATGAAGTTTTAGCTCCGCCATCACACAGATCGCCTGTTTCATCCCCGAAAGCTCGAGCACTTTCTTCTATCTTTCTATCTTTCTTGAACACGAAAGAGATCGTTGGTTGCGACACGTGGGTGAGACTCAGTTTTCGCTCGGTACCCACGGCCCTTGGCTCACGACTTGAGCGAATATAGTTTCGCCCTCCTCTCGTTTCGTCTCTATCTCGAAAAGCCATTTTTTTTCCTCCGAAAAACTTATTCCCGACCGGCAAAACCACCGGAGACAAGTTGCTCGTGGCTTCCGTACTTTGCGGCTTGAAAACTCCTTCGTCCAGAATCTTTAATGGACAAACCTTAAAGATAAGACTTTAAAGGGTTTGTAAGAAGGCGGAGAGTAAGGGATGAATTCTATAATGCTCTGTTCGTTCATACGCAGCTGCACTTCGCCTCTTGTTCCATCGTCTTCTTCTTATTTTTCGAAACTTTCTACGGCGGTGTCCTCGAAAAACTTTTTATTTGCCGGCACTCAGTTCACCCGAAGAATTCGCCACTCTTCTCGCGGCCATGCAAGCAAATTTAACCTGTTGACCCGCTCGTCGCACGGACAAGGAGGGGGAGGGATGGAGGATTGAGAGAATGCGAATTCTTTCGTCTAGAAACCTGTTGAACGTGATCGAGAGCTTCTTTGATCAATCTAATTTGTATATATGTTTCTTTTTCTTCCCTTTCATCTCCCTTGAGACGCTCGAACGAGCATGAAAAATTCGACCTGCGCAACGTTGACGGGAACGAAAACTCGGCAAATTGGCACGATTTTTCTTTGATTTCTTTCGTCGTCCCCTTCAGACTTGACCTTTCTCAATGTATTTCGCTAATATTTGCCTACGGTACTACACAGTCCCTTTTCTCTCTTATCTCGAGTCTCCTCAACCCAACCCCCTATTCAGAATTGCTCAAGGGCGGTCGAGATCACGAGGGTTGGAGAAGCCGCTCGGAGGTGACTTCGAACGACCCTTTCTCACAAGCTACAAGCGAATTAGGATTCATGCCGCTCGTGTAGAGTGATCTTCCTCCCCTACAGGGGAGGGAGGTAACCTGTTGGTCAGAACCAATGGAGCTAGTGAACGAGGTCGCGTTCGTAGCATCGATAAACGCAGGCAAGTAGGTTAATGACGGTCTAATGGCCGCTACCACCGTTTCACCCTCAATCCCCCCGAGCAGTAGCTTCGCTGAACTTTCTGCCCACTCCATCTTGCCATGAATAAAAAGCAGCAGTAACAGCACCACCTACCACCAGCGGTAGCAGACCGAGGACGGCCTTCTTGTACAGGATACTCGCGCGCAGATCGTAAATAACGAGCTTCCCCTATTTTTACCGACCCCCCGCAATTCTTCCTCACCGTTTCGTATCTGCTTTTTTTTCATCCCTTTCATTCGTTCCCGCGTCTCAACCGGATACATAGATCGTCGGCAGGCTTGATGATAACAGTGTTGTGTGGACCGTTCCCGCTATATGAAATCTCGTTTCTTCCCTTCGCTATTCAGCTTCGTATTTCTTTTTTTTTTCTTTTTTTTTTCTTTTTTTTTTCTTCCTTTTTCTTCTCGTTGTTATTGCCTGAGGAATTATCGCATGCGCCGCGAGAGTGTAAACTGCTACTAGTGGAAGACTTGTGGCTACACATATCGATGCAGCTTTAGCCCCGGTGTGTGCACTGCGGCGTGCATCCAGAATGTAGTACGTCCTCAAGGAAATCCGAAATAGCTTTTGCAGGTCGTGAACTCAACGTTACTGAGGAACCAAACTCGAAGGATGATGTTGTCGATAAGACGGAGCACATGCGTGGACTTTAATTTTGTTTATGGCTTCGATGAAAAAAAAAAAAAATTAATTGATTAAAATATTGCATGTTTCACGTCAGAATTTTCCCATTTTTTCTCCTTATTCTCGAATGGAAGGTACGTGAAAAAAATTAAACGTGGTTAGAATTTATTTTAAAAAATCAGACGGGTCTTACGCAGTCTTCAAAAAAATCAAAATTACGCCGAATTATCGTTGAAGGACGACATACGTTACGACGTGATAATGTATTTGTTACTTTGTTGCGACGCGTTTTTCGCTTTTGATCACTGAGACTCGTCGTAGTTACACTAATTACCTGTCAGCCGTGTCCGCCCTCTGCGAAACTTTGACGCTAACCCTGCAGTTGCGTATGCAGGACTGCCGCAGTGTTGCAACTTGGCCTCTCGCGCGTACGTAATTAGCGCGGAGGCCTTTCCTACAGTTGAAAGTAGTTGAAACTGTTGTATTGTGTAGCACTTTCCTGCAGCGAGGAACTGTATTTCGTACTATAGGTACACGAGAAGCTCACAATACGCGAGAGAATGACCTGAGGGAATAGTAAAAACAGATTTCGTCTTGGGGGCCCTATTGAACCGAAACAATCTCGCCGCGGATAATGTACGCTTCACTAGCCGTATCTCCGATGAATTTTCGAAACGAGAAACGGCAGTTAGTTGCTCGATACCGTTGGGACAACTTGCCCGCAGCTAATCAACCTCTTTCGAAAATTGATTATTACAACCCCCTCTTTCGCGGGTATCCCCCGGCGACACAAGAAAAATAAAAAATGGACGTAAAAAATGGCCGAAAAATTGACGAAAAAAAAAGCTAATTAAAAACACACACTCGATTGCCTGATTATTAATTCTCGAATACATCGCGCGCCAAAATGATAACCGTGGCCTTTAAAGTGGCGTGGCGAGAAACTTCGCGCATAACTCCGTCAGCTCTGCACGACGTAATCTCGTTAAGTCTCAGCTTGGCTTCGTGGTTAATTCGAATTGAGAAACAAAATTATGCGACGCCGTTGGCGTTTCTCTCGCTTGTCCTTGGCCCACCCCTACGGGGATTCCCCGAGAGACAGACGGCGCAGGATAACTCCGAGTACGACAAAGTGTGTTAGAAAGGAAAGCAGAATTAATGCGATTACGATAATTAGCGGTAAGGCGAACATTCGTCGAGTGATTCGGGATTAGGCCTATAGACAGTCAGCTCGTCGCTCTTCATCGTCGTCTGGATTATTCAGAGTTTATTTAACGCTGTTTTTGCGCTTTCGCCGCTTCGTCGAGGCGTACGAAAGGCGTCATCACGCGTCTGTTCAGACAGTGCTTTCGCTGCGAATTTTGGGAATATAACTCGGGACCCAATGACCAGCGAAATGGCGCATAATCAGCAAAGGGAGAACGTCACGAGACGTAACTCCTGCCTAATCACTGCGTTAATTTTCGTGACGCGTCAGGATTACGTCGGGTATTACGCGGGCTACTAACGGATATAGTTGACAGTGTCGAATGGAGTTTGGAGTTTCAACCACAAACTCCAATACCGGGTGTAATCTCGCCGCATACAACATACCGGCAAAACGCCACTGGTACCTATATATATAGCATAGTTCCGCCGCGGATCTCTACCAGCACGAACGAGAGCTTCACCGGGAATATACTTTACGCTAAGCCAACATAATAACCCAGAGCTGCGCAAACCGACCGACTCTCAGCATTTTCGCTGCGCTCAACCGCACAACCGCTTTGCTGGATACATGAAATCCTCCGGACTTTGATACGCTTGGGTTACTGTCATTTGCCTATTTTCGTTTGCAAAATTATTAATTTCACGAACGAGAGAGGCGACACGCGTCGCCAACATTAACGACCGGGACGCGAGAGGGGACGAGGTGGAAACATTACTTAATAAGAAAAAAAAAAAACCTTTTAGCCGAAAGCCAAAACGAAAGGGGCTCGCAAGAGGCTTTCACGATCATACTTCGTTTTTTTTTTTTTTTAATTTACTGCCTCGCGTTCTTCATACATTTTTAAGAGCCAATGGCATAGCGAGATTACGAGATAGAAACTCGTTTTATCTACGGTTACTCTTTGGAAATAAACGATTCTGGCGCTCGATGTATTTGTTTGAAAAAATCGCAAAATTATCAGATCGGAATACTGAATATAAAGAATTTTTTATCGGTTCGTGATTTTTTTCCTGAGAATTTTTTTTTTTTTGAGACTTAGCATAGTTAACATACATGTATATTTCGGAACAAAAGAGATACGAAACTTATATTAATATTAATATTAATATTAATAGCGATGGAAAATTAGTCAATACTCGCGATTCCGGTGACACGGAGATCAGATAACAATTTTCATATTAGTTCGTCAGCGGCACATTCTCGCGGCGCAATATTCTAAACGGAAACGAAAGTTTCCGGGTATCGGCTTAACGCTCCAAAGCATTCGTGTTCGCATTAATTAACGCGAACGGGAGGAATCGCGGCCTTAATAAGGGTAACCCTCCCTATTACTATCCCTTCTCTCGCTGCCACTTGAATGACTGCCAACTGGCCTTATTCCGAGACTTTCGGGCCGTTCAGCCATTCTGCCACTACGCCACCCCTCGCGTCTCTTTCACTCCCTTGCGCGGAGGGAACTCGAACCCCTCTTCCAACACAGCTGCCACGTCGCGATCCCGAAGCATATTAATTTTCTTTTCTTCACGAAGGCAAATTAAATCCGAAGTTACGACGGGTCGAGCAACGTTTTTCCATCACATCGCCGCGAGGAAAGTACCGAAAAATTCAGAAAGTCTTCTCTCCACAGCGGGGGGAGAATGGCATAGAGATTGTAAAGCTTACGAAAGTCACGGATAGCGAAAAGTTGAAAGGGCGCCAACGAGTCGGTTGTTTTCTTTTTTTATTTCTTTTTTTACACACTTCTTCGTGTTCCTCAACGTATCGGGATAGCGAAGCTGACGTTGTCGTGTCTCGTTGGATAAGGTAATTTAATAAAAATATTTAAAAATTGGTTAAGAGGGAGAAATTGAATCTATAGATGAGTACAAACAGTGTTACCGTATGCGCGATCGTATATAAAAGTTTGCAGGTCGAAATGCACGCTATTTATTTTTGTAAAATAAACATTTTATTTTTTTTTCGTCATTATTGTGAATTGGGAAAACATTTATTTTTTTATCATTATTTAAAAAATGCACATCTCTCGAATAAATGTGAATAAAATCGAATTCCATTACATTTCGTAAGGTGAATTCACAATATTTGAATCACGAAATCATATTTCGAAAATTTTCCATTTTTTGTATACATAACATGCAAAATATGAGAAGGCAAAATGTAACAGTAGTCTGTATGTTTCATATCGATGAAAAAATAAATATAAAAAATAAAAAAAAGTCGCCAGTGGAATATTGGAGGGTTTCACGGGAGGCCTCGCGGAGTTTGCGTTCGACGGGAAGTACCGAGAGAGCTATCAATATTCATTCGTTCACGGGGCGCGGTAGCCGCACAGTCGAAACAACCCGTAGATACTTTTAATGCCGCGAAAGCTGAAGGGTTTCAAACACGTTTCCCGAAACGTTCAACGGGGTTGTCAACGGGAATGACAATCGCGACGTGAATAAAGTGAGGTCGCGAGTCACGAGTCGGAGGCTTTCTCATCCACCCTTTTGCGGTGCGTATTCGCAACTTCCGTTGAAAGTTTGCCGATGCGTTCGATCATATAAAACGAGAATTGATGGAGTACGACAATGATATCGATAAAATATTGTTCTCTAAATTTTTCCAATTTTTTTTTTATTTTCATTTTATCGATTTGAAAGGAAAGTAAAACAGAATTGCGAACATCGTATTTTACAACGCGTAACGATACAAATTAACGATCGCGAATTCCAACGAAGTTAGAGAACTCCGATTTTATCGATTTCACTGCAATTAGGCTTTACACGTTGGAGAACGAGGCGGCAATGTTTGATGAACTGAAAATAGAGTACAGAGCACCAACACGCAGGAATATTTGATCGGTGAACGATACGCAGTTTCATTACCGCTTGGATCCGATGTATCATGAATTTTACACTGAAAGTACGTCGATGTATAATTATTTCTGAATTTGAAATACTACACGTCAATGTAATTCTGCCGAAATGGTTTCGATCGTTGAGCCGCGATGGAAATTCGCGGAATTCGTATCGCGGCTGAAATCTGCAACGGTAGCGTTTATCACGGTTACCGATGCTGCGTATAAACCATCTGGCACTGGTAATTAAAACGTGCCTCGGACGTTTTTTTTTTGCTTTTTCCTCGAAACTCTCGACGAATCGCCCCGAACAATTTTGGGGATCTGTGAACGACCGTCCTCTCTGTATTTTTTGGTTTAGTTCCGGCGCGTATCGGTGTTTTGTTTATTTCGTAGCGACTCGAATGACTCACCGAAACGCGCCGAGTTACTGTGCTCGCGATTCATTGTCGTTCACAAAGAGAGCGAAAGGGATGGCCGAGAAATCGGCCGAACGGACCGATGGAAAAACGATGGAAAACGCGAATAAAAAAAAAAAGACAGATAGAAAAATCCGATGGAAAACTCCGAGGGTAGACACGCTTCGTCAGGCGACTTGATCAAAGCTTAAAAATTCATCGGGTAGCTTCTGTTACAACGAACACTTTATGCCCCTTTTCACAAATGACGATCGTTTCGCGACGCCGGGACTGCTCTCTTCTCTATGTGAAGTTTCAAACATCGAAGTGTCGCGAATGCTGGCAAAGAACAGAGAATATGCGCGATGGACTCAAACGTGCGAAATGTTCGACTTTTACTGTGAATGCCACTGCATCCGATACGGTAGAGACGACGAATCTCTTTTGATATGAATTGTGTCGGAATGCGCAAAAAATGCAATTATCACAACCCGAGCTTATCGTGTCACGTTGACATGGTATTTTATGAGTTACATGTAAACTGCTATTATTCTGCTGTTATTACGGCTGCTGCCTTTGATATCGCGAAGTTAAATTCCTGATATTTACAAAATTTCATTAATTTTGTTCATTTTTTTTACCCAACGTTCATGTAAAAATGTTCTCCAGACTAAAAGTATTTCTCATTGTGAAGTGCAAAAGTTTGAAATAAAACTAATATGTGAGTTTTATTTGAAAAAAATTCTGATGCAGACAATTAAAAAAATGTTGTAAAATCGATACTTTTTTTTATACATTTTTTTTTTACATTTTTTTATACATTTAACTCCTCTTTTTGTTTTTTATTTTTATTGCGATCAATACTATTTATTTTTGGATTATCGACGTTCAGACTCTTAGTGCGCCTTTTTCAAGGCATTTTTTAGATACTCACTAGAAATCGACAGAGAGTGCTTATTACGCCCATTGAGCAATATCGTCATGTGTACTGAAAAACACGTAAAAAAAATCGTCAATGATAATTTTCAAAGCTTTTTGCAGCCCATCGACCTAACTTTTGAATCAATCTGTATATCGGCACGAAGAACATGCGGTACAATGATAAACTTTTTATATTACGTGGCCAGTAATATGTTAAAATGAAGCTTACGGCTTCAGTCGCACTTTTTGCTATTATTTTCACCGTTCAATGTGATAATAATTCCCAAAAAACGACGCGTCCGCTGGCAATTAGATAAATATACCTTTTATGCAGTAATTACTGACTTTAGCGTGAATATGAAGTCAAAATGCATGGAATAATGTGCATTCAATGTGTATCGTGTATACGAAAAAAAAATTGAATGCACGAAAAAAAAAATCGTCACTACCACCATCAGTCAGCCGCTGCGCCCGCAGGCGTATGTTTTTATTGCAGTTGCCAAAAAAACAAAAAAAAAAGATCGGAAAAAACAATAAATGTTTTTTCCGATCTTCAAAAAACGAACATCTATCATTTTTCCGAATTTTTATAACGATTGTTAATTCCTCGTTACGCAGTATTGAAAGTTGCGGAGCTTAGGATATAATTTATCGTTAACGCGGGTATTTGTCGCTTGATCGTGTCCTGCCCTCGTTTCCAGGATCCGATATCGTTTTACAATTGCCATGCATTTCAAGCTTCGATGTTTCACCTGCCTCGATTCGCCAGCGTTACAACGCCTCGCGAAGCGAGAACGGATAAGCCGAGCGCGTTGATCGTCGAGTCGCGTGTGTGCGGTTCAGGACAGAGGAATGCAATTGCACTCGACGAGCGTATCCGCGAGAATTTTATAATACATTGTTCGATGACCGCGGGTTGTACCATTCCCCCCCTCTCTCCTATGCTCATTCGCTCTCATTCCTCTCTCGTGAATATTCAACTGTACTCTTTCTCTCTGTCGATAAATGTATAACTATAGAGAAAGAGTCTCGTTCTCTCGCATCTCTGAAATATGGATAAACGGTTATTGTAGTTCGGGTAACGAATGTCGGTTTCTGCGCCAGCGATCCGATATTTACCGCTCTTGTTGGAAAATCGACGAGTGCGAGCCGCCGAGTCAGTGCGAAAGCGTTAGCTTACACGCCACGCTCGTTTTCCCCTCCTCCCTCCCCCCCCTCCCCCTCCTCCCACATTCGATTCGAAGCCACGCGATAATTTCCATCGGTCCAACAGCCGACAACCGCCCTCCGCCTCCCTTATAGCATATATATAGCGAAACGGTGGCGAAGGGGTAGCGGTATGTACGCGAAAGGGAAGCGACATTCGAAACGCGCTTTCACCCTCAACAGTCCCAGCTTTTCGATGTTTCATCCCAATGCCGAAAATTGAATAATCGAAACTGCCGGTGTGCCTCTTCCTCCCCTGTCGCTTTCCCTCGCGATGCTTCGGCCCAGAAGGGGCGGAAAAAAAAAGAGAAAAAAATTATTTCGAACTTCGTACAAGCGAGAGACGATTTTTCCTCGTCGCACTGACATTTTCCAACTGCCGCCAATACGCACGCAGAGATATATCGATAAAAGGCAATCACGACTAAACCGTTATCGTCGTGCCTCGTCGGACACGCGAAATCTGCGGAACTATATCTATATTATGGATTGAAAAAGAACAAGAGTTGGATAACGAATAGAACGCTTTTGTTTCGCGATCGAAGCGCGTTTGTGTTCAACCGGTGTTTCCGTCGGGGCTCCCTTTGCAAAACTCACCCCTCGCGCCCGAGAGACGTTTATCACAATGAGAGCGACCCGCCCGCTCGTGTTCCGAAGCTTTTGTCGGCAATTGGGTTAATTGGAACGATCGTAATTAATGTTCGCGGGAAGATGGGAGATTGTCGATTGCAGGTTTTACGTCTTTGTCCGAAGCAATAACGCGAAGCAAATGAGGGAATACTGTCGCCCATTAAAACTGTTTAAAGCCAATGGACATCGATATTTGTTTCTATTACCGTTGAAATGACATAGTACTTTGAGTCAAATTAAACGATTGGAAACACCGAAATTTCGCCGTTTCACAATTAATTTTATTTTCGAAAATATTGAGATGGAAAAAAATCGATAAAAAATAAAATTTGATAAATTTAATTGTTTATCCAACAAGTAAAAAAAACACGATAATTTTTTTTAATTTACCGGATACCTTAATTTTGCATTGCCGAGAATAACATGTAGATTTCGCTCATTAGCCTTTTTGTTACGAAAGAACAAAGTCGTTTATCACTCGACAACGATAAATCTCGGTAAGACTGAACGCCGGACATGACCACCTTTTTTTTTTTTTAAGTTTTTCACAAAACATCGACGAATAAGAGAAATATCCGTGTTGGAATACCAGCTCTCACGTACATCCTGACGTTAAAAGCTTTCGAAGCTCTCTACGACGGGTACACCTTTTCTTTTGCTTTCCGTTGTCGTAGTTTTTTTTGTCGATGACCACCCGCCCTCTCCCTCCCATCTTCTCATCCATTCGTCGCTCTTCACTGAACGCGAAAAGTAAAAATAGCAAAGTTTCTCCTCTGGGCGTGCAAGCTGGACGAGGATTTTTCCGTGACTCCAGCTTCTCTTATTTGTTCAGTCTTCCATCTCTCGTCTCACGTCGCGCAATTTTGTTTCGTCGAAGTCCAAGACCCTTTTACCGCGATCCTTTACGGTCCCTGTGGAGAAACATTTTTCTGCAATTGTTCATTTCTTTTCATCTGTTCGACTGAGGATAATGCGCGCGCGCTTGCGGTTTCGTTTGTTCAAACAGAAACCTTTTTCCTGCAGTGGTGCGGAAAAATGTGCGTTTTTTATTTTATTAATAAATGTAGTCGAGTCATTTTAATATCCCGGGATAAACAGTGCTGAACCGTCGAAACGAGGAATATTTATTTCATTTAAACAAATTTATTGCTGTCAAGAAATTAGCGCTGTTTTATCTGACTTTAAACGAAAATTAATTGTGGTTGGTGCAGCGATTCGTACCTACATACCTGGTAAATAACGATAAAACGCGGATGGGATTTCGATTAAAAGATAAAAAGTTGTGTAACGAACGGGTGAAGAAATATCGAAATAAAATACAATACAAACAATTATTTATTTAACGATAAGTCCGGCAAACGAAATTAAAGAATTCAGTTACAATAACAAAAGCTAATCGGCGAATACAACAGAAAAGAAACCACGAATCCGGTACGCTTTAATAATTTACAATTTACCGACGCGCCGTCGTAAATTCTGTTTTTTTTTTCGTTCTTTTTCATTATGAATTGAGATTTTTAGTTTAATTATCGTGGGAATTTTCGTTGACAAACAAAGCAATAATTTAAGGTAAGCGTCGATAAAGTAGGAATTTAATAGGTGGATCTCATGTTTCGTATTATTGAATAAATAAAAACTGTTATTTTACCAAATCGACAACATCTAACGATTTTTCGTTCGCCCTGAACGCCTAACGCCACCTGATAGACCGAGTGCGTGGCATCGGCGAACAGCTGAACGTTACAATATATGTAACGATTGACGTATCGTCAATCATCGATGCTGTCGTTCGTTGTACGCGATCTCTCTCTCTTTCTCTCCTTCGGTCTACTCGATTATAATGTTCTTTCTCTCTCTCTCTTTCTCCTGAACTCGTCTCATGTGTATATCTGAACAATCGGAACGGTTTTTCATTCTTTTTCTACTGTTTCAACATTACTGAAGCGCAAAGAGAATTTAGCGGCTCTTGTTTGAAGCTCTTTTACACGTATAACTGGTTTTTTTTTATTTTGTTTCGTCAAAGACGGAGGGGATCCAAGCAAATGTCCGGGTTACCTTTATGTCTCGAGTCAAAGGTGAATTCTTGATAATCCCAAAGGCGCTGCCTACATTTTCGCCTTTCCAAGGAGAGCTTTATTTTGGTACTTACGGGGCGTTGCTTCGACTTCTGACGAATGTCTCGGCATTAAAATTCCATATTGCGTCGCGCATCTTCCGGCTTTGTGATTAATTAACTTTTTTCACGGCTTTTTATTTAGTTACACACACTTTTTTGTACTCTCTCTCTCTCGTCTTTGCTTTTTGTTCTCATTCGAGAGAACACTTGCGAAAAAAGGGCACTCTGAGTTGTTTCTCGAAGTTATATTAAAATACTTGAGTTCGCGAAAGAAAAGAGTGAAAAAAAAAAAACGACAGAAAATAAAAAGTCTTGTCGGCTGCAACCGGAGGTCCCGGCTGCGCTGCGAAAAATGCATTTATGCATTGCGCGACGATGCAACGTCGAGAAGGGGAACTACGACGTCCGAGAATCGTAGCTACTACGCTTCTTCTGGCTTTCGAATAATACACCGACATATACGTATATAGTAAAAACGATGGCCGGGAAATTATTTTTCCTCCTCGTGATGTATGTAATACACACAAAGAAAAGCTGATAAAGTCAACGCTCTTCTCTGTATAACTTATTGCGATAACGTTCCAACGTTATTGCATCTTTCTCACTTACCATATCATGCATAAGACCGTTGATCCCTTCATATACTCTTTCCTTTTACTCGGCAAATACTTACCTGCTGCTTCTGTGAAGTAATATGCTCTCTCGCCAATTTGAATCATTCTTACGACCTTATGGTAGGCCATCGTAGAACCGGGTTAATAAATTGTACAGTATACACTTACGAAATACATTAATCTTTCAACACTTCACTCAGAAGGGAAGAGCGGAAGTGCGGAAGCTTTAAACTGCTCGTTCGGCGATGAAAAATAGGAAAAGAATTTTTTTATATCGTAATAATAGAATTCATTTAGTTGTTACAAAGAAAAGAAAGCGAAAAGAACTTTCGTGCGAAAAAGTTTCGGAGTTCTCCGAAAAAGTCATTGTTGCGTTTTTTTAATTTTTATAGTTTTGTTTTTTTTTCCTTGTTACAATATTATAATTGGCGTTCAAGTTCTCAAAATGAATTTCGTAAAAATTTGTTGATTTTTCATCCGCCCAATTTTACCGTTTCTCCACTCGAGTTAAAGTTGTAGTCGGCTTCCGGTAACTCGTTAGCTGCGTTAGAGACAAAAAAAAAAAAAATAGAAAAGGCGCGTCATTAACAGCGAATTCTTGTAAAACTGTGGTCTTTATTTCTTAATATCATCGTCACAATGAATGTTTACAATAAACTGATATTTCTGTGTGTGTGGGCTATTAGGAAAAACATGATTTGCCTCAATCACTTTTCTTTTTCTTCTTTTGCCAACGACGTACGGGCGAAGAGTTCATTTCTCTCGATACGATTTAATATAATTTTCTTTGCTATAATAAGTTATGTATACCATATCGAATGAATGAATATAAATTTTGAGACAATTTTTATGTTATTTTTATTTTTTTTTTCAAATTCATTCGATACATTTCCTTCGCTCGTTCGTCGTGGCGCGCGTCCTTTACCCCTCGTTATTCAACGTCGTCACATAACTTTCTCGCGGTGAATCTTTTTTTTTTTTTTCTTTTCATCGATTCCGTGTCATTCGGCCGCCGGACGGAAGGAAGTTAACAATTCGTTCTCCCGTTTCGTCGTTAATCCGATCAACAAAAGAATGAGATACGCAACGGCGCGCGGACGCATCCTCAGCAAAGGCAAAAGGAATATAAATATAGTATAGGGTACCGAGAGAGGCAGAGTGCCCGATCGGAGCGTCACGACCAACGAAGTTTTATCTCGAAAACTCACTCGTGATTCCCAAGAGACAGAAAGGCGCACGCACTTCCGGTCACCGCGGTGCTGTCTTGTTTTTGTTTTTTTTTTTTTTATTTTATTTTTTTTATAATTTCATTTCGGCACAAAATGAAAACCGGAAGTGAGACACGTGGACCGGGACGCTCGTTGCGATGCTCGTAATCGAAATGCGACCGGTTCGGATTGACGAGACCGAGCAAAAATCCCACCGGGAATTCACCGAACTGACAGAAATAACAACCCGGCAGGTCTGGCAGCGCTCGAAGTTATACGATATTAAATGGGAACAACACGAATATCGTTATTTATTATCTAAGTATCTTGTTTTGGGTTTTCCATTTTTTTTTTACAACAATACTGGTCGAAGTTCAAACCTCATCACACGACATTCTTTCGCGGCTCGTCACACTCGTGACAATCGCATACTAATATAATTTTTTTTTTTTTCGTCTTATAGATTTTTTTTAGTTTTAGTTCTTTTTTGTTTTCCAAGTACAAATTGTAATATCGCTCTGGCGTACATATTCGGTGGCTTGGCGATACGAGTCGTGGTCGAGAGCGGTGCACGGAGACCACGGCACGTTTCCGCTGGCGTCTCGTTCACTGAGTTTATTTGGCGAGAAGGAGGCGAGAGGTCGAACGAACGAATAGAGGTCAGGAAAAACGCAATACGAAAAATGAGATTTTTTTTTTTTTTTCGGAGTAAAGAGAATGAAGTGGAAAATGAGAAGAGAAGGGCCCACGGGGAATAGCAAAGAAAATCTGAGCAATAATAGCCAAGTATGACATAGTCGAGAGGTCCAGTATATGGCGAGGAAAACTCAGGGAAGATACGAGAGAGCAGAAGAGAAGGGTGAGCGCCGATGCAATTTCGTATACGCCTCGAAAATGAAACTTCCGGTTGCCGCTTGTTCCGTTACTGGTGGTACTGGTGGCGAGACTGGCAGCAGCCCGGATAATCGAGAGGGCCGTACCGCCGCCTCGCCATCGTCGTCGTCGGGAAAATCAGCCTCGCGCGTGTCGGGCATTGGTCCCACGTCTCCGATGGAAGAAAATGAAAGGAAGATACGTCCAGTGACCGCACAAAGTCCACAGAATCATTCTGATAGGAAAGTTTGAGTTTGGAATCAAATTTCCTCACCTCCTTCTCCGCGGCAAACAAGACTTTCGTGACAATATATATATATATATTTTTTTTTTTCATGTATTCACATTCTTTCTCATACCGTCCGTCTCCTTAATTATCGTTATTAATATGTATA
This sequence comes from Cryptus viduatorius, assembly GCA_964006125.1. Classification (NCBI taxonomy): domain Eukaryota; kingdom Metazoa; phylum Arthropoda; class Insecta; order Hymenoptera; family Ichneumonidae; genus Cryptus; species Cryptus viduatorius. The sequence continues at coordinate 7,989,683 of OZ023222.1, read as the reverse complement.
CGATCTTAATAATCAACATTATTTTTTTCTCGTAATCCAAGCTGTTATGCCTGTTTATTATTTACATATTTTACACTGTAGTTATGTTTTTATTCTCTTTTTCGTATTATTCACGAGACTGATTATTGCATCTCGAGGAGATTTGAAATTCAGCGAATTTTCAGCGATCGTTATTTCATAACGTGAAAGTTTGTTTGTAGATGGGGTTTTTTTTCCCTTTCAAGAATTCGCGCGACGATGATTTTTTTTTTTTTCGAGATACGTCGCTTTGCTTTATCGAAATGTTAAAAAATCATCTATATCTTCTCGTCGAGCTGTAACAAAATTTTTGACTAAACGATTGGCAGACTTTCGGTTTTTCCGACCTCTTTGGTTTAGTTGTTTATTCGATAATGTTTACTTTTGATAAAAATAATTCGACGCGTAATGAATCTGTTTGTGAAATTTTACAAACTTAATTTTTGTTTACGTACTATAAGTGATCGGAGGACTCGCGCGAGTCCAACTTCCGATTTGTAGTGTATCGATTTTTCTTTACACGGCTGTTTCTCTTGTCGAGGAACTTTATCGCGAGATACACGAAAGCAATATCTTTTATCGCGCGTCAGGGCCTGTTGAATTTTTTCTTTATACTTTTGCACTTTTTTCGCAATATCATCAGTGAGAAAATGTTCGCATCGGTTGAGCTGCTGAAAGAGTACCGGGAATCGCGCACGTCATTTTAGTCTCACAAAAGACCGGGTCGGGGATCTATCTTCGTGTATGCATATCGACAGCCAATTCGCACGGACTTACGAGCGTTAAACTATTTTACGATCCTCGGAGTGTCTGCGCGTTCGAACGAATGTGTTTTTTTTCTTCTTTCTGTCTTTCATTGTTCCTTTTTTGCTCTATTTCCGGCGCGAGAATGAGAAAGTAGATGAGTCGTACGCACGACTTGACGATATCCGGATTTAATATAAAACGCGAAGATCGAAAAGACTCTCGTCGCAATGTGACCATCAGGGGCGCCAGAAAAGCTGCTTATCCCCGAATGCTCGGTAGAGAAACGTAGACTATGCGGAATGAACGCAAAGCTTCGGGACACTTGCCAAGTGGGGCGGAAATGGAATCGCACAGTGGAAACGAAATTCAGCCCAATTTTGTTTTTATTTTTTCCCCTCTCTCCCGTTATATCTTCTCCTGAGTCCTCTCGTTCTCTTAAACACGAAGAAACATCGTAACTCGAGGATTCCCTTTTGAAAACGACAATTTACATGCCAACTCGCGTGTGATACAGTCGCCGCAATGTACGAAACGAAAATGAATAAAATTTTCCCTATAATATTAATATCCCGTCCGAGAAAAGTAAAACATCGAGTACTTGGCTGAGGGTTGTAAAAAAAAAAAACAGAAATGGTGTTTCTTCGATTAATAAATCGAAAATTTTCGACGATTTTCGAGAATTTTTATCATCGATTAAATTTTTCTCTCTAACGATCGCCCGCGATCAATGAATCAATATAAAACTTTAATTTTTCTTTCTTTGAATATTATAATGCACAAGTGTATTGATATCTCATAATACAAGCGCGAGTTACACGAATCAACGATATAAACAACATTTCATTTCGTTAATAATAAATTATTTTCTCTCTTTTTTAGTCGTGTTTCCGCCCCTTTCTTTTGTATTATTCTCGAAGGCGCTAATCCTCGTTTTATTTCCCGTCGAGTTTTCTCGCACAGAAGCTCGATGGGAGATAAACGATGTAACGAAAGTGGGTAGGATACTTCGGCTTGTGTCCTTGTGGATATAATTAATGAAATTTCGTACATTAACGAAGTTTTAGAGAGTTGGCCCGGGAACACACTCACCTCGTTCGCCACGAGTTTACTTCTATACCGCGGGATCTCTCTTCCCGTTCGCTTCTCGCTATCTCTCGACGATTCAATGCAAAAGTTTCGACAAACTCGTTTCTCCTCTCACGGTCGCGGGGCTCATATACCTCGAGAGAGCGGCACACATTTTACAAATACACACAGTTGCAACGTTCGCTACGTACAATGGCGCAGCTGGGAAGGTGTAAAACAAGTTAGTTGCGGTGTTAAGAGGAGCTCAGCTCTCACCGTCATCCATCCACTCCTTTCTCGTCGGCGCCAGTATCATCCGACGAGATAGCCAGCCGCCCGCGAGGTTACAACACCCTTACTGACGTCCCTTTTACTTTTTCTCCGCAACATTTTCCACCGCCGTGAAAAGCTCGAGCGTCGCGACCGTTGCTTTGTCGTATCTTTTCTCTTCCTTATTTCCGTCTCGCTGCGTCACACCGGAAACGAGCGATCCTAAAAGCACACCTGTTAGTTCCAACAGAATAGACACCTCTCTTCGGTACTCGAGAAAACTTGATGGACCACAGCCATCCCTTACAGCCATCTGGCGTAGAGAAACATTAACCCTTTTCCCTCTGTCGAGATGCTCACGCGGCTTCAACGCATACAGACAACAGCGGACTTCCGGTATACCAATAAATTCAACGTGAAAACCCGACGCAACGTAAAATTTTCCTACTCTCTTTTAGAGAGCGGTAGATTCGCCTTTCCTGTTTACGTCTCTCGGGAATGTTACGGTTTATGTACAATGCGACACCCGCTTTCTCGCTTCGAGGAACACATCGACATTAATACTTAGAGAAAAAAATAACAAAAAGAAAAAAGAAACAAGAACTATGGGAGGGAAATAAATGAGAATAATGATGTGAGATGACGAAAAAAAAATTACGCTTCCGGTATCGTTTATCGTTTTCAGTTTCTCCCCTTCGCACACCCGCGGCACTATATCACTATGATACAGCTATATATAAAAGTTTGTTTTTGTTTTTCTTTCATTTTTTTTTTGCTTTTATTTTAACGCCGGGCACTCGGAGCTTTTTGGTAATAAAGGTCTTTCGATCTCAAGGAACTGCGCACTTTGCTTCTTCTTCTTCTTATTCTTCTTTTTATTTTTCTTCTTTTTCTTCTTCGCTCCGACTTGGTTCTTTCGTTTCGTTGGCTCATAGCATTGTATATACGATGCCCCTCTCGAAATTAGTGCACCACGCGCACCGTCGGTTCTTCATCTAAGCACCAGTCGTGCGATGACGAGGGCCAGAATTACCAGAGGCACCGCAACGTAGTTCGCCGCTCGTCTCGTACTCGCAAGTCCGTGATGCAGCTCGGCTAGACTTTCTCCTGAAACAAAGAGGGCCACTCAAACACTCCGTTTTCTTCACTACTCTAAGTCTCCACTGCTCCTTGCTGCTACCCTGTGCGCGCTCTCTGCTTTTATTCATGAAAGATGTGGTCGACGAAGGGCCACTGCGTTAAATCTCTTCTGCACGGCAGACGTAACGAAGACTAAAGCAGACGAACAGGGCAACTGCATTTCCGAGATCGCCTCTAGCATTCCGCATGCGACAAGATTAAATCTTCGTTAGCGTAAAGAAAGACCAGATTTTTTTTCGGAAATTCCTTTCCACTGTCGGAGATATATATTACGTATTAGTGCAGTTTTACAGTGAAGATAAAATTTAATAAATTAGTTAATTCAACATTTCCCGGTATTATTTTCTTTTTATTTATGCCAAATGTTCTACTCAGCTAATCTTTTGAAACTACAGTCCCGATTTATTTTTCTACCAGATCATCGGGAATATATTTTTTTTATTCCGACTAAAAAGAAAAAAAAATTTCGACAGCATATCCGATTCGAAAATGCAACTTTTTCACCAGTAGACGTCGGGGAAAAAATTGAACATTTTTTGTACTGTCACTTCCGGTGAAAAAGTATGATTTTTAAGCCGGAACTGACGTCATATCTGATTTGAATGTTCTACTCTTTCATTGGAAGTGATGTTACAGAACAATGTGACATTTTTTTGTCATGTGATTTCCGGTATAAAAATCTCTCCGTTCTTTTGTCAGAAGCGTCGTCGTAGTAAACATTTTTGCATTTTTTCTGTGATATCACTGCCGGTGAAAAACGACCATTTTCAAACCGGATATGACACAATAAACATTATTTTAAAAATTTTCACTGACTGAATCTTTACAGAGAAAAATACGAAAATTTGATGATTTGGAAACAAAAGAAGTCAATTTCATTTCCCCTCTTCAAAACTACTTTATTACAGTTTTTTCCATTTTTTTAACCCATTTCCCGTTCGAAAACGAGTCTATATTTCTGAAAAGTATTCTTTTCAGAAAGAATCTATAAAGAAACCCAAATATCGCTATTTAAAAAAAGATTCCTAAAATCGTAGTTATTCCCGCAACGAAAAATTAGACCGTTGTGCCGCTCCAAGCAGCTTTCGTCTATTGTCCTTAATTTTGAATGTATTAGGAGTGTTGAATAATCTGACGTTTCACGTTCATGCGGTCCGTTCGTAGCGTTTGAAGAGTCCACAGCAAGCGTTTTCGCCACTCCCACAGCCTCATCTACTCGCCCAAACGCTGTACCCACTGCCCACCCACCGTCGATTGCTCGCTGTACATATCGGTCCACTCGAGCAATCGACAAATACAATTACCTCACCAGTCTCGTCTCCCCTTCATCGTAGCTTTACCATAGACTGCCAATAACTGTTCGTAAGCGAAATATCAACTGCGCCGCAAACTCTCCGTTGATATTAGAGGTATGAAATTCATATGCCACAGAATTACACGGTGTGTTTGTACGGTGCGAACACAATCCGAGTGCGAAACCGGTCGACTACTACTGCGTACAACCGCTCCGACTGCCGCAGTATTAATTTAGATGTCCGGATGTTAATCAGTATATTCGCTACTTAACACGACGTTACGGATATGGGAATCTCACTGGTCATTGCCGACATCCAGTCATATAAATTATCTCCTCGCTCTGCTTCGGACGCTACACCGTTAGAGACCGAGCAGAATTAGTGGAAGTTAAGCATAATTATCCGTTGCTGTATTCGAACCGTGATTCCGTGATCCCGCGACTCTGCAAGTCAACTATATGGACCCAGCAGTGCCAAGTACGGACGGCTCGCCCAGTCGGGTCAGATATTTCGTACGAGAGGGTTCACGATTCTCGCCTCTGTTGTTATACGCCCGCAGAATATATATCCTGTTATACAGGGTACACGCATGCAGGTTGGGTCAGCAGTACTCGCTGACCAACAGTCCAGGAACGACATGTGGGAATTCGCGCATTCTGGAGTATTGCGGTCATTCCACAGCGTTAAGTACTCGAAATCTATCGATGCGCATGCGAGATTTTGTTGTTTCAAGGGACGGCCAGTAAACACGCATAGGAAATCACAGTTAATTGGTTGACTGCTTATAATCACAGCGCGAAACACGGAACGCATGAGTAACTTATTGGATTATTGATATTCAATTTTCAAACCGTTTCTAACAATCAAATGGGGATGTGTCGCGGATGTCTGTAAGGTTAAGACGCTTCGAACTGCTAACGCGACTAATTTGGTGGACAGGCGGAGCTAATTATTCGAAACTACTTGCAGAATGCGACGAAGGATAGTTCAGGGGTTCCAGAGCTTTGTAAGTCTCTCGGGAATTCCATTGTCGCATTCTGCGTTCGCGGCCCGAACTATCGGGGAGCCGATTGTTGCCGTGTTACTGAAGTTATCATAAGGGGCTGCGATTGGTCGAAAAATGTTGACTTTTCCAAGTCAATGCTAATATACACATTAATTAGATTGCCACATTGTTTCCTTATTCTGCTTTTAACTTTCAAAAAACTCCTCCCTGAGTACGTTACTTGATCAATTTTTGCTTTCATACCTGAGAATTCCAATTATCGGAATTTCCGCTCGATAATGAAAGCTGTTCTCAACTTATAGGGGTTTCAAATTTTCATTTCGTTTCCACTGAATTCTCGGAAAAAAACTATCCATGAATAGCTTCATCTACGAAAAAGCAAAAACAGTTAATCAAAAGTAAAAAGACTGAAATGTACGCGAGAATTCCGTGAAGATATCATCCAAATTTGGTCATAATTGCTCGAGTTCTTTCGAAGATATGGGGGTTCGATCATAAAATTAATGCGATGCGATTCCTCCTCGACGATGATCGGTAATGATCTGACTAATTTGATGCTTTACTGCTTGTGATTTAAGACCGCGTTTCGGAAGAGTGTAACGAATGGGAGATGAACAAGAGAGCAAACATTGGTGCCGTCAGCGTCGAAGCGCGGAAATTTTAATGAGATATCCCTCGGGGTAACAACGCTCGAGAATATGCCAGAACAGTATGTAGCAGTAGTAGTAGCAGCAGATGCAGCAGAGAATACAGACTTCCGTCGATGTACGTCGAGCGGTACGTTGAATTTTGCAACTGTTGTACGACGCGCGTACGAACCACTGCGAGATAAAAATGCATATTCGGGAAAACTTGCGAGTTGTGAAATGCGGCGTCTCTGTATCTAAAGGTGGTATGAGGTTTTCTGTCGGTCGAATATGGATACGTTTTTATACATTTGTTTTTGTCTCTCACCGTTGAGTACGTGGACGTGAACGGTGGCCGGTTGGTCGGGCATTGTGGTGAGAACACACGTATAGTTACCGCTGTCCGCTGGACCAACTCTCGCTATGCTCAGTGTTGAATTAGCACCCTCCTCCATCAGATCCGTTTTCACACTGCGAAATACAGATAAAAATAAAATTACTCCATTTTTTTTTCTCCCGCGAACAATAAATACATAGAGTCCAATTAGAAACTCCATAACCGTCACGAACAAAATTATCTCTCGTATATCCCGCGGAGAAATCTTTTTGCAAAGAAACGGTTACTGTACAGTTACAGAAGTACGCGGCAACGAATATTCTCCGTTTTTCTTCGTTACACTTGAATCAATTTGTCTTTTTGTTTTATTTATTTCATAGTAACGTTGTTTACAAGTTTTCTACTATTATTCACCGTTTGGGCACTTGTATTTTTCCTCAGTGTATCTACTGTTACGATCGGAAAATTGCAACTTGGATAACAGTTTTGTTCTTTAGAGAAGTCGTTTATTGTACTCTGCAAGAGTAGAAAACGTTAATTGAAACGGTACAAATACAATAAGAGTAAAATGACAATTATTCCGATGTTGGGTACACAGAATTTTGGAATTAATGCGTTGGCGACTGTTAAAATAGGAGATAAATACTCTGCTGCAGAACAAGTGTACGAAGCACTTCGAGAAGGTCCAGTAGTTAGCCTCGGGGCGATGCAAGCATTGCTCGCATCGGCAAGATGGCACAAAGCTGAGTAGAGAGATGATACAGACTCTGTCCGGAGGTAACGACTCGGTGTATAAAACGAGAGTCCCGCAGCACGTCCCGCTCTTTCTTTCTCTCTCTCTCTCTTTCTCTTTCTCTCGTTTTAGTCCCCCCGAGAACTTTAATTGAAAAAGTTTTTTCCTCACAATTTATCCATTCATTATCTACGAGTGGCTTCTGGCGGCGCGCATACAGTCCGGTAAGTTTGCGGAGGGGAGGGACGAGACTTCGGGTTGTTAAACAAGCAAACATAGCTCCACCTCCTCTTATCCTCTCGAAACACCGTTTCTATTTCTCGACTGTATCCGAAAAGGAGCTTGTGATCCAACCGCGCGAGCGTTATCCGGCTCTCGAGCAATTCTCCTTCTCGCGCATATGTCCGATAAACTATGGGTAGCGATATACCGAAGTGAGATAAAGTGGGAGAAATGAAAGAGGAAGAGAGCGGCTTGGGGAATCCCCAACGTTTCTACCTAATTCAACTCCCAAAGTGCATTCTGATTGGACCGAGTCTCGTTTCAGGTTTATTGCGACCTCGTCGTTATCCTCCAACCCTCCTATCGCCCTCCTTTCGCTTTTCAACCTCTCGAACCGTGTAATTCACGTTCGTGCGAAATTCCCTTATTCTCCGAGTCTCTCCGTATGTTAAAGGGTGTGGAGCGTTTAGAGCTTTTGTCGAGAGTACACTGTGGCTTCATTTGCCGCAGCGGAGTTTTCGTGTAATTTACAAAATGTCTATTTCCTGAAGCGGGCATTTCTGACGAAGGCATTGGATCGAGTAGCGAACGATACCAAAACTATCGTGGGGGATGGGGGAGGAGTTGTTCAAAACAGAGATATGGATATTTCGACTTTTGAGGTTTAGTTACACGTACAATATCGCTGGTCCACCGCAAATTTTCTGCGAATTTCAATCCAAAGTCCTTTGCTTTGGCTGTAAAGTTAAATATAGAGAACGCGAGAGAAAGAGGATAGAGGGTGGGTTGGGGGCGGGTGGTGAATACGAGAGAGAGGATTGTGAAATTTCAGTTTAATTCACCCGTTTTGGGCCGTACGCTGCCAGCGCTACCTACAGTAATAACCCCTGTGGGCTAAGCGGCGTGCATTTACTTTAATTGCACGACTGGCGCAACGTCGAATGCATCAGTCCATGAATTAACGACGCCACCACGGCCCGTACGGATAACAAATGAATTTCCCGCAGGACAATCCCCTCCCCCTTTCATCGTCGCGCGAAAACTCATCGCTACCATCCTCCCCTCGTCAAAGAAAATTTCTTTTTCACCGCTATCCGAGTTTTTAATTATTATTTTAATATCGGCGCGTCGGTTTTCCAGAGGATTTCTCTTCGCATTCTCTCTCACTGTCGCAGTTGTCGCTTAAATGAATTTGGAGCTCTCGGTGCCCATATTTTTGTAATTATCTTCAACCTGTTCTGCAGACACGTATATATCTATACATTTATCTGTGTCACAGTTATAAAAATAGCCCGATGTTCCGAATCCGCGATACGCTTCCGGCGTCGAAGCGATAAATAATTTAAGTCTCGTTGGGCTCGGAGCTTAAATGGATTATTTATAATTGAGTAATGAATTATTCAACATCGATCTTGAGGGTAAATTCAATCGTAATGAAAAGCGAATGTCGTCGCGGTTTGTATACGATACTGTATATACCTGCGCCAAGGGATTGAGAAGGAGATAGAGATTTCGTGAGATTCTGATTAAATCGAAGCTTCGATCTAATTGAAGTTTATTACTCCGAGGTTCGGCCCTTCAACTTCGTGTAATTGAATCACAGTGGTCTACCGTGTTGTAACGAACCAATAACTTACTTGGTCCTTGCGGAACACTCTACAGGGACCTTACTAACACCGAAGACCGAAGGAGCTTCTTTCACCGCGAATTCAGGAACGCTGCATAGTCTGCGCGATCTTAAACTCCGTGGAACTCGAGTTTAGCGCAATGCATGAATCAATTGAATTTCTGGTTGCAATCAATAACTCCAACGTTTCCGGAAACGATAATTCCGAAACTAAAGGTCGAGTTTCAAGATTCGTTAATTATATTACAAGCTACTCGATGTTTTTTTAATTTTGATGAATTTGTCTATTTGGAATGGAAAGCCATCAACAAACTTCCCACGAGTTTCCCATTTACTGTGGACACAGACTGATCCTAAAGGATCAAAATTTACGTACTATGTACGCTTGTATATCCCAGTTGCAGGGCAAAGTAGTACGTGAATACGAACTGTGGAAACACACGTATGTACTAATCCCATTAAGCATTCCAACGTTTCGTCTCAAATGCTAACTTTACTCTTAACCAACACTCGAATGGCAGGGAGCGAGCGAACCTTAAGCGGGAGAAGCGTGGAGTACCAGAGCCCCGGAGGTTTCTATACCCGCTAGTGAAACGGCTGCTTGCCCCGAAGGTGAACACTGTAGAGCCGACAGGGGTTGGATCGCTGCCTCGAGTATCGCGTTCTCGCACACGGATCTCTCGGGTAGCCTCCGACCCTACGCCCCGTCTCTCCCTCCTTATAGCTTTAAGTCACACCGTACAGAGTACGACGACGCCTACCGCTCATACCAACGATGGAGGATGCACCAGAGCCGAGAATTGTTCACACTGGATTATAACTTCCGGGACAACGAGCCATAACTCGATCGCATTTCGTTATAGCACCAGCGGCAGCAGCAAGGACTCCACACCTCGGCTTTCGCTCTGTTCCTCTGCTCACCTTCACGACCCTTTCGTATAACGACTACTACCTCCAGTGAAACGTGCCGAGAGATTATCTCCAACGTTTCCGACATTCTCCAACGATGAGGTCATGAATTCAAAAGGCATCGAGGGACAGACGCGAATTGCTCGTCAATGAATTTAATGAAATTTCGATTGGGTGTTATTGACTTTAATGGATCATTGAAAAGGCATTTTATCGAACACTTAGCGGCGAATTGTTTTTTTGGATAAAGCGATATGTTCGTCATATGGAAATGATTTTTTCATCACGTTTTCACGGGAACACAAACTGCACAGCGGCGTAAACGCTGAAAACATATTGGGGGTGTTATACCTAAAATTTCCGATGTCGATTTTACGGATAATTTTAAAACATCGAGAAATACTACGGATTACTTCGTAGTTAAAGAAAATTTCTATGTTTCACCTAATCATCCATTATTTTGTCATTGAACTGACGACATAGTCAATTTTCGTATTTTTTTAATCCGTATAGTTAAATAATCCGTTGGCACGCTGGGTATTTGATTGCACAGTCAACAGAAGAGTAAAAAAAATATTTTTTCAAGTTTTAAATATGATTAAAAAATAATTTTCATATTCGGCTTAAAAAAACTATTAGGTTATGTGCCGTACTATTGGAAACTCGTAATACTTCGAAATTCTAACCAATACATCGACTCCCCAATATGCAGACACAGAAGGGCTGAAAAATGTATGTGCTGCCGGAGGGTTTATGAAAAGTGTGAAAACAATCATTTTTGAAAATAAATTTTCGATTTATCGCGCTGTTTTCGCTCCAATGAACAAATATGAATTTCTTTTTACGTGGATGCAAATTACTCGCCAATTACTTGAATGAAATTGCAATTGGATGTTATTCGTATACGCGGAAGAATTTCTCATTATTTATTGCCAATGAAGAAATGCAGTAGATAAATAAAATAATTTGACGATTGGCCATTTTTTAATGAGGTCACGTCTGCAACGAAGACCGACAAGAGCGTTAGAATTTGTAAGTAACTTCGCGAGTGCTCTTTGCTGCTGTTGGCCCACCGAGAAGCGGGCTGTCCAGTCGCGGGGATGAAGTCCTTCGCAGACAGCCAATTAAGCAAATTAGTGGCAGAGAACGATCTTCAACGGTGATAAGAATAGTGGAAGAGGATGAGGTTTCAACGATGGCTATGTAACCATCACGACCCCACCGAGTGCACTGAGCTTTTTCACTTGCAACTTTCTTCCGCTTCTTCGAGCTCTCATTTGCCTCAATTTCAAGAGCTGTGAAGCAAAACGAGCTGTGACTGTTCTCTTCAAACTTATTTACCAACGTAGCGCCGGCATATACCCGACATCGCTGAGAGTTTAAGCGCAATTTCTGCAATAGAAATCTACACTGATAGGAATCCTCGAAAAAAGTTAGCGTATTATGTGACATTGCTTCCCATTTGAAAACGTTTAATTTTTTATCGAAACTGTCGTAAAAAAAAAAATATATCATTTTTTGAAAAAGTGTCGAAATACATGTTATCTTTGAATTTAATTTACAAAAAATTTCTGTGCCCATGAAAAATCGAATTGCTCAACAGTTATTCGATCGTATTGGTGGCAAAGATAGAAATTGATCCTAAGGTCTTCGAGGTTTCGTAGAATCGCAGAGAATTTGATACGGAATAGTTCAATAACGGCGTTCGCCGTAACGTGAATTTTCCTACGTGCAAAACGTATTTTCCCGATCCGGTAGGCGAAAACAGTCGAATGGGTAGAACACGGATAGGGCGAACCTATCCGCGAGGTTCTAGTCGGGCGAATCTTAATTACGTTATCCTTGCCGTCGGACGCGATGCTTCATGAAGTAATCATATTAACCGTTGCGGTGTCCGAGTTCCGAGGCTCCATCTTACGAAATTCTATCGTTTAAAAGGAATTCTCACTGCAAGAACGGTAACCGAGAAGATTTTTCAACGATCGTGAGAGGTTTTCTATCAAATTCGTCATCGTTTCGATACCCTTTCATTCGCCGAAGGTATCTATCATTGGATTTATCCCGCTGCGTATCAATGTGTGTGTACATGCAGTTGATTCACTTGATTCGAGTTTCGAGAACAAATTATCGCGATTGAAAGCTCTCGGACGAGTTTACGTCCATCCGATAGCAACGGGTACACGTTGCGCAGTAGCTGTGGTGGAAACTCTCAACTCTATGCAATCCATCTCTTCGCACGCGTTAGGAAGGTACATTGCGCTCGTTCGCATGCTGGACCGTCAAATTCCGATTCCGATGCAAATCACTACAACGAAGGGGGCGATTGGCGAAGAGAAGGAGAAATGCATATCAGTTATGTTGGAACACAAGAGAAGAGCGTATATCGATCTAAAATATAGTCACTTTGTTCATTACTATGGTAATTGTAATCGGTTCGTCTTTTTTTTCTCCGAATAAAGTTGAACGATGCGAAATAACCGAATAAGCGATTTAATTGAAATATTTTTGTTTCGAAGTTTCGGAAGAAAAATTAGTTTAAAAACTCCGTTTTTCGTTACCAGAAAGGAAGACAATTTTTTCCGTGGAAATTCAATTCTTTTGCAAAACTAAACTCGTGCAACTAAAAAATAATTACGAATTAAAGAAATAATGTTATTTTTTCATTTTACAGTTAAAATCGGTAATAATGATAATTATTATTAATTATTATTAATTGTTATTATTAAAAATTAAATTTACTAATAAAAAAAATTGTTGGTTTAACGTGAGTTATTTTCCGATTACCAATGGCTTTAAAAAATGCACTTTGCAGTTAAAAAAAATTGAATAAAAGGGAATTTTATTAATCTACGTTCCAGAGATTTACCTTTATTCTCGGAATTCCCTGCGTGCAAATAGAAAAACGAAAAGAAACCTCGTCGAAGGATAAAGGCGGTAGATGAGTTATCGCTATTTGGTTTTTACGCGGCGTATTATCACCGATAAATACGGTACGGCGCTTGTTCTTTGAGGCACCGGAAAGAAAAAGAAAGGTCACGACGACAAGATTCTTCTCGCGTATTTATCATTTGCTACTGAAATGCCGTAATGCACAGACCAGTGTACAGCCAATCGCGGAAGATTCTTGTACGACACGTACCGCATTTCTTTAGTTCTCTCGTTGTCTCTGTTCGATTGTAAAGAGAAGTCGTATGCGTTTCCGACAACGAGTGGGTAGAACGGGACATAACGGGGTTGTGTTGTACGATTGAGAGGACGTTGTTCCCTGTGGCTTCTCGAGGACACGACGAGAAAAACCTCCGCTACGAGGTGGAGGAGAGCCTCGTACGCTTGCAAGCGTTGTCCGACCCGACAATGGGAGGCGAGAAGAGAGCCGTGAACACACAATCGTGTCCATTGCCGATGTCGCGCGCGAGTATAAATGCTTTCAAGCTTTTCGCAATTGCCGAGACGTGAAATAACGGCGGAACAGATATAGGTAGAGACAAGTGCGACACGACGACGCGCGAACGTCTATTGGCAGCACGTTTTAAACGAATTTCTTCGTCTCTTTCGTAGCCGTTATTTCGATAGTAACAAGAAAACTACCGCTGTCGAGAGATAGATAAAAGAACGTTATCGAGACTTTCTCGTTGTTCATGTTTGTTGTCGAAGATTCTCCGGAAGATTCTCCGGCACCGTTGCTATTCGTAAGAACGAATGAATGGGCAAAGTTATAGCTGAAACTCTTTAGGAGTAATCTCGATGGGATTTATACCGCAGGATTTCAAGCATCACGAAAGCTCGAGAAATTATAAAAAATAAACGTAAACGGTATAATGCTTTGCGGAGCACGCGCGGTAGTTGAAAAAATAGAGTTTTACGGTCAAACATATACGACGAAGCAGCTGGTACCGAACGTGCGAAATCATCACAGGCGAAGTGTGTTAAAGTCTGTGGCGCGCTAGCAATGTTCTCTTCAAAGTCCCGAGTGACTTTGCGGTTACTCTATCGCACTCTGTGGACTTTCCAGGTTTAGAGAGAGGGACCACCATCTCGTTGCCACGACCACGTACGACGTGGAGGAAGCGACCGCGGAATTGATTAACCACGAGCGGCGTACCACGAGAGTGCATAAAATTTTAAGCGTTTCAGTCCCGCGTCATGCTACGTCTTATTAGAGTCAGCGAAGGGGTGCAATGACCGCCGCACGTTTACCATATGGAATTTAACGCAAGAGCTTAAATTCAACAGTGAAGATCTCTTCATTTACTCTTAATTAAGGATTAAAAAGATCGTTGGTGGTCTTTAAAAAAAAAGTGGTGACTTTGAGTAAATTTTTTTACTCAAAATGTAATTTTTTTTTCCGTTTTTTTTTCGCGAAATTTTTTTTTTAAGGGGATTATATATCGCATTAAAGATTCCTTTCATTCTTACGTGCGATCATGTTACGATTATATATCGCATTAAAGATTCCTTTCATTCTTACCTAATTCCGCCTCTGGTTGTATCGTAGTTCAACGTACGATTCCCATGAAGCCATTGAACAACGCTGTACTGCATCTGCATCGCTATGTGACGCACAACGCACAACAACTCAATTGTGCTGTCAGCTTCGTAGTATTTGTCACGCAAAGAATCACCCATCGCGTCTACAATTTGTACCGAAGGCGCTGAAACAGTAAAAAAAAAAAAAAATTACGACACCCTCACCTTGCATTTGTTGCAATTTTTTTCTTTCCTTTTACACAGTGTTAAGGTGACATAAATTCTGGAGAAAGAAAAGTTTAAAAAATGTGTAATTATTGAATGACGAAGTATCTGAAAAAAAAAAAAAAAAAAAAATCATAAAGCTTCCGTTATAAAATAAAACAAAAGCTTTTCAATCCTAACGACGCCCGGGATTCGCGCGAAAGGAGAAGCGAAAGCCAGCGGCGGGAATCCTCGTCTGACTTTACACACCTCTGTCGCTTTCGCGCGCCTCTTGGGGTCATCCCTTTTTCCAACCCCTCGAGGGTGCATTCGCGATCCGATCCCTACTGCACCGTAGTGGCATCATTCCCCCATCTATCCATTGGTGCTTCTGCTTTTGCCGTTCTCGTTGACTCGTATAGGTGAATAAAGTTTCGCGTATCCCTGCAAAACTTTCGCACGTCGAGCTCTTCCGAGTTCTCGAAGCTTTGCCTCCACCCCTCCTCCTCCTCTTCTCCTATCCTCCCCCTTCATCCCTTTCCCGGCTCGGCAACTACCTCCGAGGTCTTTTCTACTAGTCGTCGAGGAGTTTTCGCCGATGCGCGACATCGTCGATCTTCCCCTTGTGACCCACTAAACATCCGAAGAGTTGAAGTCGACTTATTTGCTAAGAAAAAAATTATCTTAGACTTTGGAAAATTCATACAACGAATTTATTTTCGTTTTTTAAACCAAAAAACAATAATTTTCAACATTTTTTTTTGAGAATTATTATTATTATAAAAAAAAAAAATAGGTCATTTGAAATAAAAACTTCGCGACCAAAAATGGACACATTGTATGCCAAGTTTTCATACGCATACAATAGTATAAAAATAAAAGATCGTGTAAATTAAATAAGTTCCGTATACAAGATTCACGTGGAATATTCTACGGTTTCAACAATTATCTCAAAATTGTTCTCTCGCACCTTTGAAATTTCGAAAATTTGCGCTTTAACCAACGAGCGTGTTAAACCTTCGCGAATCCCTCGAGCAACGTATACAGAGACAACATTGTAATTTCGAGAAACCGTGTCTGTTGTCTAGAAATATTTCTTTTGTTCTTCATTCGTATGAGATTGCATAGCGGAGGCACATCCTTGCTATCCGCATTTTCCCTCGCGTGCAGATTGTACACAGCACTGTGCAGTGTTCGCATCAGCCTCTGCCGCAGTGTATATACCGCGTGAGAATTGTTTTCACCGAAGCTTTGTAACAAACAGTGTGGTGTTTTACCGGTGAGAAGAATTCTCGCGTGACATGAGCCACCGAAGTGTGGGATACAGCGAATCAGGAAAAAAAAAAAAAACAAACAAACAACCGACGTGACGTTCGGGTTGTAATCAAGTTATCGATCGTAGAATATGCCCCACGGGCGGCTCGCGCCCTTCGCAAGCTATCATTTTTCGTATTCGCCATTTTCCCATGTAAAAAAAAAAGAAACCCGCGGGGCTATTTCTTCCTTTTCGCTTCGTATTCCAGCCGATGGGCCGTTGTATATTACACTTTGTATATATACCGACAATATCGCTCTTTTCCGTATGTTGCACAAGCGAACGTCTTGAACTTTCATCTCCGCGTATTTTCGCATAACTTTCTCGCGCGAAATATTACGACTTTTTTTTTATTGTTCATTTTTCTTCTCCCGATCATTCATTTTTCAATAAATTCTCAATTCACTCAACTGAATGGAGAGCAGCAGAATTCAAGGTTTCGACTGTGATATTCTCTCGCGAGGTATAGTACGCGTAGTGTACACCCCTTTTACGTTTTCTATACTTTTATCTTCCTTATTTCTCTTTCTCTTTCTCTCCCTTCGTCGCGGCAATCGCTCCTTTTGTTGTCACGAAAAATTCGCTAGAGAAACCACTCATAAATATGTAATAAGAGTCTCGGGTTTCTCTTCGCTCCTTTCTACGCGCAGTCCTTTTTATTTTTCTTCTCTTCTTACCCTCCTTTCTCTTCGTTCGCCTCTTCTTCTTGGCTTCGTTCAAGAAGGTTCTTTTCTCCAAGGCGGGCCGATCCTTGAATTTTATGGAACATCGAGTCCCCGGGATTGCGACGCTACAGTGTACCAAGGTATATACCTCCCTTGCTGCACCCTCACCGTATATCTATTATATTCTTTCACGAAGTAGAGGAAAAGTATAAGCAGCAGAAAACGTGAAAGCCCACTCGAAGCCGTAATATCCTTCGCATATTTACGTCACGTCTTTACCTGCTTCCTATCGTTCGCTACAGTTTTAACATTTTTCTCATTTTATCCTCCGCGTCGTCCCTTGCCTTGGCTGCGGAAGAAATTTTTCTTCCCTTTATCTGCGGCAGAGTAGCGCACGGACGGTCGCGACATTTGCTTTCGCATTAGGTCGGGACCGTCGAGCATTTTCGCGCTGCCCGACCACTTACCCAACGTGCATTCAGAAATTATTCTTATCGTCCCGAATGAAATAAAGAGCTACGATTATCCCCCCAAAAAAAAAAAGGAATTACTTAGGATGATACAAGAAAAGACGCGAAAAAACTATAAATTTTTTGTTTTTTTTTTTTGGATTCCTGTATTTGCGATACTTTCGTAAGAAAAGAGTGAATTTCACTCGAAGGGGTAAGAAGGAGAAACGCGACGAGAGAGATCGACGTGGGCTCAGGGACTTTTGAATCCGATCGAAGAGAAGCTCGTGAATCTTTCAGGATGTTCGAATGCTCGAGGCGCTCGTGAGAGTTGGGCGCATCTCCGCTGTCTCTCGAGATGCTAAGAAGAGTGAAAAGGATTCGCGGCGGGAGTGGGAGGGGTGCAACCGAAGCGTTGGATGCAGAGGGGCAAAGAGAGAAATAAATGGTTCGAGGAAGTTTTCGTATAAGTGTGAATTTGTCGGGAGAACCCGGAAGCATGGCAATGGGGTTACAACGACCGGGTCGACTCGTTGGATTAAGTGATGATCCCGCGTCTTAGTCAGACAGGCAAACCTCACTCCGGGCGTAATATATAGTACGACGGCAAAGGGCCGCACAAACTACCAGACGCGCCTGCTGGTTCTCAGAGATTATATTCACGGCTTTGGAATAATGTCTAAAGCCTGTTGCGTTTACTTCGCCGTGCCGCAAGAGATTTTAGGTGAATGCATAAATAAATCGACGAAGCATCGCAATAAAAAAAAACAATTCTTCGTATTATTTGGAATGAAGAGTAGCAAATAAATTTATAAAAATATCCTTAACAAAGATATTAAGGGTTCATAAGGGGAAACCTTCAATTTCAGGTAAATTCTGAATTTTCATTTTACAAAAACAAAAAAAAAATCGCTATTTTGACAGAAATCCCTCTTCCATCACGTAACATTTTTATACGGTCATTTAAAGAAATATGGCGCTTTAAAAAATCGGTAATAATCGATAACCGTTTTGTGAAGAGAAAAATTCAATTTTTTAAAAATATTGCCATCATTTCGACGTTTTTTATTGAATCATAAAAAAACACTCATTCGACAAACAGATCGTTACGACAGTTGAATCGAAGCGGGGAATCATTTCGACTCGTCTTCTTTCATCAAACTCTCCAAAGATTATTGTCGTCGTGAATCGTATGCATACGAGAAGATCTATTCCTCTGTGTATCTCGGAATAGAGGGCATCGAAGCTCACGAGTGGATGCTTGCGTTTGCATCTCTTGGCTCTCTGTCCAATCGCGGATTCAGCAGTAGCGGCAGCAGCAGCACCACCAGAGAGGGATAAGCTTTCCGTTTCCGTGAGAGCTTGCGTAGCAGGTTCCACGTGTGCATCGTCGCGGTTACCACCGTTGAGATCTCATGCATTCTGTTGGCTACACTGTCGTACAATACTGCAGCGTTCTATCGGTCTATTGTATGACGAAACGATATATAGAATCCATTGTAACGTCGCATGGGAGACGGAGTTTCTTTCGGAAGGACTTGTTACATCCAATATCGCATCAAATGCTCAATGGGATTGAAAGAACCATTGATTCAATATAATCAGATAAAATAATTAACTCAATAAAGAAAAAGCTGCTTTCTCGACGATTTTTTAAGATTCCCAATATGTTACTTACGATCGTATTGTTTATTCAGCGTAAATTGAAATCATTCAATTTTTTTTTTTTCGTAATTAAAAAACAAGTTGGTTGTCAAATCTTCTACAATTGTCGGATTAATTAATTCTTCTTTTGACTTTTTCTCGACTACGAAAATATATTTATCCGATTGAATTATTTTCCGATGGTGAAATACAGCGCAGTCTGCCTTTGAATTGTTAAGAGGTTACTTCAGGCACAAGATGAAAACATTTTACGTTTTTTGTTTGTTTGTTTGTTTGTTTGTTACAATACCACGGTATCGCGGTGCTACACTGTTTCTTTTTTTTCTTCATTCTCGCACCATTCTCGAATAGCTCGCTCGTGGGTAGATGGTGTTGAAGGCGAACGGTACTGAGGAATGTTCGTCGTTCGAAGGGAAAACTGTGAGTACCGTAGAGGGAGAGTATTCCGGCCACGTCTATCGCCACGGTTAACCCGCTAAGGAATTCTTTTCAGCCAATGGAACCTGTTTAACTTTCCACCGGATTGGCTTCTTGCCCGCTTTTTACTTCACTCTCCTTCTTCCCTTTACTATACTTACGTTCCTTCTCCTCGCCACTGATGTTCCTTTCCGTATATTCTCTGCTTTTATTTCCCAACCGTACGTACGAATCATCATCTTCGCTCTCTCGCACTACCGAGACTTTCTTCAGGGTTTCTTCCATCATTTATCCAACTTCTTTTTCACACAATTCCGCGCCTCTCTCGCTCTCGACGCCCGAGAGATTATTTTCACCGGGATAATTCGCTTGAATATTTCTCACGCTGTTCGTGGCATTCGGCTCGTTTTCTCTAGTATGCCTCGCTGGGCTCCGAACTCGACTGTACTTTTTTACCGTATCACTTTTCAGCCTCATTCAACGAGCACGCAGCGCTTCTACGTATCTATCTTTTTTTTTTTTTTTTCTTCTTTCTTCACACCTTCCGGTGTTTCTGCGCAGTTCTTTTCTCTCGATATAATTCTCAGCTACCTGCGAATCTTCGTAATTTCTTTCACGGATATATATACCCATATTCTTCGCTTACCCCGACCTTCCTGAAGTTTTATACTCCAACGTCTTCTTTAATATTCTCCCCTATTTTTTTTTATTATTCCACCCTCGGCTCGATGAATAATTTCTCGTTTTCGCTTTACCCTCTTATATCTCCAGTGGGGATTGAAGGTTGATCCGGCGTAAGCAACGGGGTATAGAAAACTTGCCATCGAAGATTGCAATAATGATGAATCGTTTTGCTCGCTCACTGTGTTTCTCATTCACCTATTCGAATTATGTGGATCAATTTTTTTTTCTCGTCCATTTGCCGCTCGCGAGATTATTCGATGCCATTTTTCTCGCAAAGCGAATCGTGACGATGAGGGAGGATCGATTCGTCGAAGTTAACTGCACGAGAGTACCCATACGCGAGAAGGGCGACGTCAAGATTGTGACGATCGATATCCCGATTATATTCGTCTCGCAAAGGGGATCTCTCTTGTTAGACCATTAGGCATTATGGAATTCCACTTCCGGTATTCGCCCAGCAGTCGATTTATCATCACCGTTGCGGCGCGTCGCGGCCGGCAACCCTTCGATTGCTTCCGGAAATCTTACCCAACCTTTCCTTTTTATTCCGATGCCCAATGCTCGTATTCAGCGCGCGAGGAAAAACCGCCGGGGAGCGGGGAAAGACGCGGCGAAAACTTGCGCCAGCCACTCACTCTTTCTCGTCCCGGTATGGCTGCGGCGGGAAAACGTTATAACTCGTTCGGCCTCTTCCCCACGGGGATATCTTGACGGAAATATTACTTTTTCAAATTGCTCGCATACTTTAATCTTATTTAGTCGACCACGCCTCGGTCGTTTACTGACTCGAGTCCAATTTCTTTTCTTCGATTAGACTTGTACGATATATGCTATAATCCGCTGGGTCGGTCGAGTTGAAGGGTTTTTCGGTCGTTAAGATTACCGACCCGACAATTTTCGATGATTTTTTTTACGACTGTGTGTGACTTCGGAACTACCGGAAATCAATCACTCCGAAATTTCTGTACAGATGCTTCTTTTTTACGCCGAATGTTAAGTTTTTTATAATTTTTCTTCGGGTTTTTCGGGTTTGTATAGAACGATTATTTTCTCGTTTTTTTCATCCAGAACGATATTTAATGAAAAGAACTGAATTACTCGTTATTCAAACTTCCGTCTGGACAGTTTTTTTTGTTGTCTACATCGAAACTTGCTTTTCCTTTTTTCGGGGTTCTTTGTATGGCCTCTGTCTTTTATAGTTGGAACGCTTTATCTTTATTGTGGGTAGAGAATCCAAGTGAAAAAGAAAGGGAGGCAATCGACCTCGTTTCCGGGCTACACGGGAATTTATCTTCATTTCTTTCCCTCAAGCCTTCTCGTACATCCCTTTTTTTTTATCGTCTTCACGATTACGATCCCAAGCCTGTTTCGTCTTTCTCGCTAACGAAGTTAAGTTCGAAACACAATCTACGATACCGTTTGGATTTTCGTTTCGCGACGAAAGTTATCCGGAATTCCGGAGTTGTACATCGGGCCAAAGGGTCAGAGCCCCAATCGATTTAACGAATTCAGGATCGAAGGCATGGGAGAGAAAGATCGTGAAAATCGTTCCGGGGAAAGAAACAGCAGGACAACGCCACTCTAATCCCATTTTCAACCCCTCCACTCAATGGAATGAAGTTTTCCCACGCAATTCTATCTCGGATACGCCATCTGATTTGTTCGGTTCTTTGCGTGTCCCACGCTAAATTCAACTTCGTTCGTTTAGCGAGAGAGCCCACTCGAGAATCTACAAAATTACGGCTGGCGCGCTTGCATTTCATTCCGTTTCATCGGTGAATTTGGTATACTTCGCTTTCAATTATGCCCGCTAACGCTACGGCCCGATGACGGTACGAAAGGTAGTCTCGTTTCGTCGTAGTGAGACAGCAATTTTCTCGATCGCGTTACGTGAATACGTAATATCCGACTTTGGGTTCTAATCTCCCAAGACACGTCGGGCAAAAGATATCGCGATGATGCTCGCGGGCTCTTACTTGCTGGAGGATTGAAGATCCGAATAACGATAGGACAGGTCCCGACAGTGCCCTTTCATCGTACTTTACACACCGAAGTGATCTTCCAACAGAATTTCCACGAACTTCAGCCGCGATGATCAAAGTAGAAAATCGTTTTATACGTCTGGGAGCAATATCCGCGGTTTATCGCACGAATAAAATCAGAAAAGAGTATTTTCAGTGTTTAAACTCACGATGAAAATGGAAAATGGGTTCGCGGATTTGCAATTTTCAAACTGATTGCAGATTTAAAAAAAAAAATAAATCGAAAAATTTGATCAAACGTTTCGGGAACACATTGGAGTGTTTTTCGGAAAGCGTACATCTATCTAACTGTTTGAAATTCGAGAGGCATTTTCATTTTTTTTAATCCAAAATCTATAGAAAATAAAAAAATAATTTTCTTCGGAAAAAAATGCATGTTATTCGCAGTCTGACGAAAATATATTTAAAAAAATAAAAAAATTCACTTGATATTCAAACTGCCGGGTGGATGTATCGTAATGATCGAACGAACAAAGAGATAAAAATGCAATGAGTACTCACCGTTGATGTGCAAATTCACGTGTATAGTTTTGGGCGGATGAGTGCTTATTTGACACTCGTACTGTCCTTCGTCGCTGCTGTTTACATATTTGATCTGCAAACGCCAATTGTCCGGATATTGAAACTCTACGCTGTATCTCGGATCTCCTGAATACGTCTGTTGTCCGAAGGTAAGAAGGTTCATTTTTTCGCTGTCTTCTTGTCTTCGTACCCAAGACACCTAAAACCAAACACGTTTTTTTTTTTTTTAATAATCAGTATTTATTCAAACATCGATATCTCGTCGGCGTAACACCTTCACGCGATGGATAACGCATTCGTTGTAATCGAAAGTGTTCGCGCAAATAGCTGCGACAGAATCGATCAGATCTCCAATGAAAACTGCGTAATTGGAACTCTCGTGTTTGCTATGTTCGAGCGATAAAATAAAACAACAAAAAACTCATCAGGGTCATTGTCAATAACGTTGGAATTAACGCAGGCGAACATGCGCTCGCTAATCAATCGACAGAGGTAGGTTTCGAAAGAGATGTATATGTATACATAGATGGTGGAGAACAGCCAGTAGCACGCGTTCATCCCCCACGGCTAGTCTCGTTCCAATAGCGGAATTCAACACGCTTGTGTTATCCGGTAACGACATCGACACTGCCTGGACAATCGAGAGATACCGACACCTCTTCTACATGCAGCCTCACACCGGGATACAGGATATAGCGGCACCGATGAGTAGAGGCGCGCGGGCTTTCATCGAACAAAGAACAATCGTCGAGCGGTGTACACGATCCACGGATTGTTCCGGGTGTGAAGTGCGCGAGAGTAGAAACTGGGCACTGAAGCATGAATTGCACTACTACGGTTACGCTAATTCAGTGTTCACCACGGTCATGCTAACGTTCGATGCAGAAACTACTGTATACTAGTATATGGTATGCGATAAGCTCTAATTTACGAAAATGCTACGAGCCCATTCCGTAACCAACGAATGACGAAAATAAACAATTGGCAAGATGAACATCCGACATGCATTTATTGTGCAATCGGCTTTAGTTGGAAATGAATAATTATCTCAAATAATAACAACGAAAGGGCGAAATTCTCATTATTTTACAAAAATTGAACCTCCCGACTGGAAAAGGAGATTTTAGTAAAGAAATTTTTATTACGAAAAATCATGAAATTAATAAAATGATTCACATGCTGTAGTCTACAGAATTATCCGTCATTAAGTATTGAAATATTCAAATATCGTATTAGTTTTTCCACTATTTAAAAAAATTGATAGTTGATCAACGGCGGTCGATCGAAAAAATATAACTTATTGTTGTAGTTGGAAATTTCATGAATTACTGTTATGTAAAGCGGATATTGTAATAAGCGCATTAAAAAATTATCGGGGAATTTTTGTTTTTTTTTTTTATGAAAAAAGGGGTATTGGATATATTTTTCCGCTGTGAAACAATGAGATTACGTAAAACAAACAGATTCGATGTATTATCGAGTTGCGATATACTTCCGATATACACATCCGTTGCGATATGATCGATAATTTGTCCGTATCACAGTATCAATATTATTAGACATGTAATTCGCGTGACAATGTTGCACGCGAACAGCGTTCGATTACCATTTATAAAACGGTCCACCGAACAACACATTCTTTCAGTTTCGATAATTTCGTTAAAGTTGTCGTACAGAGTTTGCCGGAGAACTGCAGTTAACCAACTCAAGCGCTATGGAAATGTTCATCATACTTGTCGGCCTCTGCCTTTCTGTCGACGCTCGAGCGCCTCCAATGTTTGAGAAGGGTCCCTGTCCCAAACCGGAAACAATGGTCGGTATGAACATCGAGAAGGTAAGAAAATCCAAAGAAGTTGCATTTACTACTTACAGCTACGAAGAAGCTGTCAACTCCGTCAGGACATTGTTTCCTTCCTTATTTTATTAAAGTTTACTCCGCTTTATTTTTAATAAACTTATGTTTTTCACGTTTGATTTTCTCAAGAAGCTTTGTTTTGTGATACGTTATTTTAATAGTTATTTTTTCAATTCTTGACGTTCATTTTTGAAAATGTATGTAAATGTTTTATCAGTGCTGTGCTGCTAGTTATATAAGGAGATATCTAAAAAAATATGGCAGAACGCCATTACCTATTTTTCGAAAAATCATAAATGGCGTAAAAACTAAACGACTGAACAGATTTTTCTGAAATTCAATCCCAATCATTGTTTTATAACAGTCCAAGTGTGTACCAAATTTCTATCCGATATCTCAAAATGACCAAAACTCCAAAATGACTCCAAATGACCAAAAAATGATTCATTTAGAGCGCCACTACCATTTTTAAAAGAAAATCCAAAATGGCGTTAAAAATGATCGCCTGAGTCGATTTTCGTAAAAATCGGACCAAAGAATCATCCTGAACACGTTTACATGAAAATCTCAAAAAAACAAACAAATTTCCACCAAAACAAAGCTTCTTGAGGAAGCAAAATTGATTTTTTTTCGTACCGCGAACATTGGAGAAAAATGCCATGCACTGCTTGTTGGAAAATTATATTTTTCACATATGAAATAATTTTCCGCTTAACCCTGTTTCAAAGTTTATGGGACGATGGTACCAGCAATTAGACTCCATACTGGGTAATAACGCTAGAAGCAAATGCGTAAGAGAAGATTACAGTCTCGAAGAAAACGGTACTATCTCGAGAATCTCCACCAGTATAACCCGCGCGTAAGATTTATACTTAGAATATTTCACGCGGTGAAATTGATTCTGGGATAACAGTAACGATCGATTTCAGAACGGGAATCCTGTCATCCATACCGTCCGTAATGTATCCCGTTGATCCCGCGGAACCTGCGCAGATGCTTACACGACAATTGGGTACGTCTAAAAAATTCATGTGGCGGATTTTGGACACCGACTACGATTCTTACGCCTTCATGTATAGTTGCGTTAGTGTAGAGATGGACGAGGTTAAGCAGTGAGTCAACATTTTTCTACACCAACCATATTTTCATTGTATATTGTTGCATAATCGCGTTGTTTTTTTGCGTCGCCATTAACATTGTAATCGATTATTCTACAGTGTCTTTCAAGGAGCTTTCTTCACCAGAGATCAGGAAGCTAGCGAAGCCGCGATAGAAAAGGCTTATGAAATTATTGAGAAGCATAACTTTAATAAATCGAGATATTCCCGGATTAAGCAGACAGACTGCGTCATGAAACCATCGAAATAGAAAAATGTTTATTCCATATGTTATCGAAAAAGTTTGTAATTAGCTATTGGGAATACAGGTGTCGCTGTACTTAGTGCAGCATGTAGTATATTATACTCGCAAATAAAGCAGTGTATGGGTCCGTCAATTATTATACTTTTTTTCTTATCATTATATGATCCTTTTGAATATATGAAAGGATTTAAAATCGTATATAAAACTGTCGGTATGTAAGGTATCTGTAATTTAACTTTCGAGAAATCATCGTCAACAAATTCCCCTTCGATAACATTGAAACACCAGAGATCATTTTTTTCTTTGAAGCATTTGTCATCGTGACGGAACCGCATCTCTAGATCGTTAAAATAAAGATAAATCTGATAATCCGCGATCCATGAAATATACATTTTTCGTCGTGTTAATTTACCACATTGTACCATCGTCGAGATTTTCATTTAATCGGCGAAAATTTATCGGTCGATTTATTTATATCCAACGGTACAAATAAATCTTTAATTTATCATTTCAACGAGTAAAATTTGTCGGGCGAACAATTGACGATTTGATAATTCACCAACTATCGTTTGTCCTGCCATATTTATTAGTGAATATAATATCGTAAAAATCACGTGATATTGTCTACGGGAGAATGCGAACGCGATTATTCATTCAGGATTTATTTTAATCTTTGCGAGACGATATTTCATCGTTGTTCGATTCAATATATATATAGTATATAACAAATGAACGCGAGCGGGAGAAATGGCTCCGTATTTTCCATCGAAACGACGCTACTACACACCGGTCTGGCACCCGCGTCCGACCCGTGTTGCAGAACTGCTGGTGCAGCGACGATCAACTCTCACCTCGTAAATCATTTAATTATTCAGAGACACTCGATTCGCAAAATCCCTCCGCTGCTTCATTAACGAGAACGAGAGAACATTCGACTGTCCTCCCGAGTGCGCAACGAGAAATCGGTATAATGGCCAACGAAGGACCTCTGCGCGTTATATTGCATCCCGAGAGTTACTATCGACGCAATGGCGGGAACGTTTAAATCAGTAAAATATTCGATCGTCCAATCGGTATCCCATTAGATACGAGCTTCAAAGTTGTAAAGATACGCCTTTTTTTTCTTCTTCTCTCAAGCGACAGAATTATATGGAGAAAGAACGAGAGCCGGTGATAGGGAGAGGGGGAGAAAACGCGAGAGCGGATAGTCTGGCTGCGAGAAAATCTAAAATTAATGTCGACACCGGATTTGCATCGGAGATGAAAAATCGTCGAGGTTTTAAAAAATTCTATCCGATTTTCTCGTGCATAGTTCCGTCGGCACCCGGTGAGAGCGTACGATTAATTTCTCTGCAGGGAATTATAAAAAAAATAATATAAAAAAAAAAAAAACAAAAACAAAAAATTGAAAATGTTACTTACAGTTTTTCCTTGAAGCAACGATATTTTGCAGTCGAGAGTGACGGTAGCACCGGCCTGCGCAGTCACGTTTGAACTCTCTCCTTCGAAGTGAGGACCCCATCGATGATCGTGATGATGCTGATGTTTGTTCAGCGTGCTGTGCACGTCGAATATGTAATTGAGCATCGGCGCGTCCGTTGGTATCGAACGTTTCGCCGCTGTTGTTGCTTTCGTGGCTTTTGTTGCCTCCGTCGAGACTACTCGCTCTGTTGTCGATGACGGATCTGTGGCACAAGATCGTTTCGTGTTTTCATCAAAATCGGAACAGAAAAATAATTACCATTAAAGGAAAAAAAAAAAAAAGCTCTGAAAATTCTTTAAAATTTCTCAAAAGATCGCGAAATTTTTTGTTCGATACCAATTTTTATTTGTTTTATTTTGCGATGAATTAATTTATCGCCGAAACATATCTAAAAATGATTTTTCAATCATTTTTTACGAAAAATCTCGGCATCTTCAACTAAATTAGTTTTTTCAGCGAAAAGCATGGAATAAATTAACGGCAGTGTAAGACTTGTGTACAGTTCATCAGGCGCTTTTGACTCTCGAGAGAATTTATAGCTCGGCCCTTCGAGGTCGTCGACACTGCTTGTACAAGGAAACACGACAAGTTGACTCGGAGCGACAAGTTCTTCGCAACGTTTCGCAGCCCCAATGTACACATCTGAGAAACAGGTAGTACATAGCAATCCGACCAAAGGATTCAACGAGATTCTGCGGGTAGGGATGCTGGGGGAACAAGAGAGGGTTGTAGCTAGTTTACCAAGGGAAGTCTTGGATCAGGTAGAGACGACGTAGTATGTTCTTGACGTCCGATCTCTTGCGGTTGCTGGACCAAACCCCCTGCAGCAACGTATCGGTGTCCTGTGAGATATTCCGCACTGCTGAGACAGTGAAGCTGCCAGTAGCTTCATCACCGGCCAGTGGAACGAGTCAGATATGGGTTTAGGTACAAGAAATTCTACCCGCAGCATCAATCTCATCCATGTACACGACAACCGCAAGATAACATCGATATTTTCAATCAAATATATTAATATAAAATATCATAAAATAAATTTCTATAATACGGTACTATACCAAATCCTATTAACAAAAAAACATTCGACATTTTACCATTTCTGATTACCTAAAAAAAAATCTGTTAAATGGTTATGACAAATCATTAAAAATCGTACCGACGTCAATAAATATTTATATTTTTTATTTAATATATTAATATCAAAAATTATTAATTGAATATATATTTTTATATCATATTGAATATTTTTAACTAAAAAAAAAAAAAAAACAATCGACTTTTAATGATTTTTGATTACCGAAAAAAATTCTGTTAAATGCTCGTGATAAATCGTTAAAAAGCGTTCCGAGCTCTTTAGCGCATTCTCTGTTACAAAAGCTTCCTCCTAGCAACAGCAGCAACGGCAGCTGCAGTTGCAGCTAGTAAAAAGATTTTTCCGTGAAGGAATCTAAGCTCGTTTGTCTTAACCCGGAGGGAACGTCTTTTGTGCCGGGATTAACGAGCGATTATCCTTCGTCTCGTAACGTGGAAAAAGGGTACAGAGCGTGCCAGGACGAGGGTGAAACTCTGGGGACGGGGAGGTAGAGCGCTCCTCTGCCGCTGGAAATGCTCACTCGGAGAACATGGAATTTCTTTTTCTCCGCAACTCTATTCACTCGTTCAGTTTGCACGGGTCATGCCGCGGCATTTTCTTCCGTGAAGCGCGAGGAGCAACGACGGGTGATTATCCTGTCGAGAAAAGGATTCGTCCAATGTGGATTCACAAGGACACGAATCCTCAACAGTTAGCTCTCGAGGGATGTGCCCCCGTGCAACGAATGGATGAGAGAATACCTCGTTAAGAGGATGATGTCGCTGCGAGAAACCGATATTTCGAGAACGAACAGAGTCGTAGCCATGCAGTTTTCACCGAGAATTCTTATATTTACTTTTCTTTAATTTAAGTAAACGATGATCGAAGACGGGCCTCCATTTAATCATTTATTTTCGTATTTTTCTTTTATCTGTGATTATTTAATTGGTTTATAGAGCGAAAAAAAAAAAACGAACGAAAATAAAAAACGATTTTGTAAAAAACGATTTTGTAAAAAAAAAAATCGTCCTTTTGCAATCGAATGAACAAATTTCCATTGAAATAATTGTGAAGGGTTGTTGCCCATCCGTAATGAAGTTTGAATGAATAACTGCGTATGTCGTTAAACCTTTATTACTCTGTGCGTTGTGCAGACTCCTCAGATATTTTTAAGCTTATCTTTCATTTCGTTTTTCAACGATTTTCTTCGTACCGAAGCGAAGTCCCGCAGGGGTTCAAGTTAGCCGAAGAGGGGAATGCGAAACGGTCCATTCGAACGGCATTACCGTACTCACGAAGGGCTTCTGTGAATGTAGACTATTCCCGGAGCAAGCGAGCATTCGCGTCGATTATGCATTCAACCCTTCCGTTACCGAGCGTTTAAAAGCTGTAGAGAGACAGAGAGAAGGAGAGCACGGATAGCGTTGAGAGAACAACGACTAGGTATACGATCCTTCCGTCGATTTGCTCAACCCACTCACGACCTCATTCCCATTTTCTTCTTTCTCCTTCATCACTTGGAAAAATATTTCCGAGAAAAATATCGAGAGCGAGATTGGCTCTTTCCAGTGGTAAAAGAAAAAAAAATTCCCTTCAATTCGTTCGGAGGTCACGTTTTTAAATATCAAAGTGTAGTCACGATGTATCCGCGTCCACGGTGTGCGTATATAGCCTCCGAACATTTTTATCTCACGCTTCGTGTGAAATTTTATCTCGAAATTCATTTTTCTGCTTTTCTCTTCTTCATTTTCGTCGTTTTTCATTGTTTTATCTACGGCTGCATAACCACCGCTGCAACTGTGGTATTCATCCGCGAGGAATAATTCGCACTCCTCGAGCTTTATCCACACATAGATTTGCCTGCTCTACTGTCTTTCTCTGCGCCATTCGTATGTTCTCCACTGGCGAATCATTCCGCGTGCACGCCTTCGTGCGTCACGAATTGTGGAATTATTCGAACGCGGACGAGTCTTGGCTCGAGGCAAAGTTCAACTTCTCTGGTGCTCTAGTCGACAGCTTTTCCTATACGTATAGCTTCTGCTCTCTGTCTCTTTTTCTCTCTCTCATTCTCTCTTTCTCTCTCTCTCTCTCTCTCTCCCATCTCTCTGTTTCACTGGCATCCTCAGTTTCTCTTGTCTGCTAAGTGTCCCGAGCCGGCCGACTGTTTACCGAGGTCCGAGTCTGGAAAGTTGGCCTCCTCGACGCGTTTACCTATAATTATTCTTAGTCTGTCGCAACAACTCTCTTGTGTAGCGAGCTAATACAATCAGGTGGTCCCTCGGTTGTATACATTAAGAAGATTCAGTTGAAACATCTGCGCAACCAAAGTTTGACTTCATATTGTAGCACTCGACAACAGTAAAGAATTCAATTAAAGCAACTGAAATGACAGTGGCGCTGTGCGTTATTCGTTGCTTCTGTATTTCGCTTAATTCAGCACCACGTTTACTTATATTTTTGGACGATCAATCAAATTCCACATCCGGATGGAAAATATTAATTATTCGAAGCCCGCAGATCGATCGTTTGCGTACAATCGATTTTTTTCAAATTAAAGAACGAATCGCAATTAATTTCCGTTGATTACAAGAACGATATAAATTCTGAAAATTAATTTTTTTTTCCCCCGATCGAGAAAAAGACATTTTTAATTATGCAGATTAATTTGTTTTTGCGGTTTTTTATTTCTTTTTTCGTTATTATTTCATACGTTTTAAAGTGAAGGAATGGTTACGCGCAATATCGATCGCTATTCGTTAGTATGCCGTCGGTTTCGCTTGCCCAAGCAATTACAATCAATGTGCTCCAATTTTACATGAAACATTCAAGAGCCTTCCTATTGATATTTCATACCGCGTTACGCAATAATAATAAAGGAATTCGATGAAGGTAAATTCGAGAAACGCAAGGAAAGTCTATCTGTCGACCGAAAATACAAGAAACGTACTTTGCGAAGATGTCTGCTCGCGTTCTATCTTTTGCTCGGAGAGTGTGTGTGTATGTGCGGTTTCCATCGTTCTCAATTCTTTCTAACCCTTCTCGCTCCACATCCCACACGGCCTCCTTTCGTTCTATGCTCTCTTCTCCTTTTTCCACCGTTCTTTCGCTACTCTTGGCCTCCCGTCCGAACACGAAGGAGAGGGAAAACTTATAAAAATTCTGAACGCGAAGTCGCGCGCGTGTTCGGATTGCCTGATGCTAGGTACGCGCGACTACAACCAGTATGGTGTAGAAACGGCATCGAGCTCTGTGCCCGAAGCTCTTCGCTTTTCGCCCAAAACCAACGAGTAGAACATGGAAATCATTATCATATTGACATTAAGTCGGTGGTGGGATCCTCCGCCTATCTTTTATTCGCTTGTCGTAGTTCTTTCGTTTTGCCACGGAGAGTTCTGACTCTTGCGTACGCGAGAGTACCTCTGTTCTACCGCGACACGCTTGTCGAGTTAGGAGTCTTCACGGTTTTCGTGGAAATGTCAACGAACGCTGTATAAGCGCACGCTGTGAAAACGAAAAGGGGGACACATAAGTTCGGAGCTTACAGCGCGAGAGAACGCGAAAGACAGACTAGCGATGTACGCAAGCAGTGATCCATTAGGGCGCCACGGGAAAGATCGTACGGGACAATATTGACTCTTTATTATCGAGAAAAGCATCTCTCCCTCGAAAAGCGTCCCGGGAGATAGAAACGAGAAAATGAGGGAGAAGAAAGAGGGAACAATTGGCGCGGAGCTGAGGCACTTTGGAAAATTCAACTTCGACATTCACATCGAAACTTTTCTTCGAATATCTGGCATTTCGACTCTCGAGAAGTTGCAGTCTGCCATTTCAAGGGAAACGAGAGTGCAATAAGCAGAGTCGTTGCATCGTTGCTGGACAACGAACGACGATACAAACAACAGAATCAGATTCTTTATAATATTTTGGCGATGAGAACATTCTTGATAAAGTATCATAAACGAGAAGCCTGTTTTCGTGAGCTCTTAGCTATCGACCTATTAAAACGTAAACAGAAACGCAACGAAAAAAAATGTTGAAAAAACGTATAGAGAAATTTTGAAACGTTTTTATGATGAACCGGAAAAAAATTAATTATCGGAAAAATGCACAAGTGAAATTTAAAAAATAATAACTTTTAGAATTAATAATCATAATAATATAAAGATTCATTAATAATGAAACATCGATATAGTTTTGATTAATAATAAAAGTCAACGCGTTTTTTTTTTTTTCGTCGAAAAAAACTCCCTTAAC
Organism: Cryptus viduatorius; assembly: GCA_964006125.1. Classification (NCBI taxonomy): domain Eukaryota; kingdom Metazoa; phylum Arthropoda; class Insecta; order Hymenoptera; family Ichneumonidae; genus Cryptus; species Cryptus viduatorius. The sequence continues at coordinate 7,957,232 of OZ023222.1, read as the reverse complement.
CTTTCACTTTATTCCATTAATAATGTGAAAAATACCTAACAATAGGAAAAAAAATCTCCCGGAATCTGTATTTTACTGAAAATGAGGACATGGAGACTCCAAGAGGGGGGAGGGGGGGGGGGGGGGGGAGAGCCTACGGAATTGGATAACAATTGGGGTCGACTCGAGTGCTAAGAAATCGGCACGTTCATTCTGAAAGCAGCCTTTAATTCGATATCTATTGGTTCGTGCTGCTTCTCGATTACCAGCAGCCTCGATGATCCTCTGGCACAGTGAGAATCGGAGTGCCTACATATATCCGTTAAATCTACCGAGCCTGGTCAGCGTTGGCTCGCAGGCTTGATGCGCATTTCGCAGCTGCACTCGCAGTTTCTCGACTTCTCGAAGCTTCGAAAGCTCGCCGCCCCCCCCCCCCCCTCCCGAGGGTATATCCCCGTCTGGATAGAAAGAAAACGAGGGCCTCGCGAGGGGCCACTTTGCAACGATCTTTTTTTCATTCTCTCCAACTTTTCAGTATCTATTGCCTTCCATTTCTTTTTTTATTCCTTTGTTATCAGACTCCACGAACGTGAGCTTTAATTGACCCGTTTCCGGTTTTGCACGTTCTTCGAATCGAGACTATCGACACCGGGGGGCGTTTTTCCCAGTTCAACGTCGATGAACGCACCTCCGAAGGCTCTGGAGTCACTGACCCTACTTTCGCGAGTTCGCATTTACACCATCAGCAGAAGGCAATGGCAACAGCAGCCACTCGGAGAAGCAGCGGCGGCGGGCTCTTCCTTCTCTCTGTGTCTGTGCCTCTCGGCTCTTTTCTGTATTCTTTCTCTACGGCCCGAACTACTAGCATAGGCTTTTCCTATATATCTCGCCCGGGCATTCGGCAAACACTCGTGGAAAAGCCTGACGTTGCGCTTTTCCGCTATAGAACACACAGCTATCACGTCTGGGTGGCTCGCTGGCTTACCGGCTGGCATACTTTCCTATACCAGCCTCGTAGCTTACTCCCTTCTCTACGTTTCTTTCTCTCTCGTCCTCCATCTCGTCGGAGACTCTCTCTCATGGCCTCCTGGGCTTGTCGAAAAAAAAAAAAAAAAATCGTTCAAGATACGAGATAGCGACTCCGGCCACGAAGGAAGAGAAAAAAAAAAAATGCGGTCGAGTTTCCTACTGGGAATGGACAAGGTGATACTGGGTCGAGCTTCGTGGGAATTTCAGGATATTGCATCCGCGATTCTTCTACTAGGCGTGTACTGGGTTTATCCGTCGGGCAATCACTGCTCTCCCCAGTTACACGTTGATCTTTGTTAGCCAAAGCAATTATCGTCGTTTTGCCTCAACGTGGTCATAGCCGAAATTCATACACTGATATCATTTTCATTTATTTATTTTGGCTTTAATAGTTGAAGCGGGAATGAAAACAGCTGGTATACCGTTACAGCGAAGTCCTATTTGCGTGAAATGAGGTTTAATCTCGATTGCGGCGGAGGGTTTGATCGCCGATGGGATTAATTGATGTTTTCTTTCACACGCACGTTGCGCATTGCTACTTGGTATCAAGTGGTTTAAGTTTACGTAGTAATGCATGAAGACAGTAGATATGGTCCATTTTTATAGATAGATAAACATCTTTTAAAATAAAAAATAAACATTTTATTAAAAAATAGAAAAATAAAAATCCCGAAAACGGTGGATGTGCAATTGCCGCGCGGCTCCGGTGATCACCCAAGTAAAACAGCTTTGTTCGCGAGCAGTACTTGGATGGGTGACCGGTTAACCGCGCACTAGATAGCGCATTAAACGTTAAGCGTGAAAGCATTTTTCTGAGAGTTTGGTGTTCTCTGCACTTTACGCAGATGCAAAAAATAGCGGAGCATCAGTACAATATGGCCGTCCGTTGCCGGTACGGGCTTTCCGTAGTTTTTCCGTGTTCCCGGCAAATACGGCGGTACAGCTAAGTCGGGTGCCGACGCACCGGAAAGGTTAAGTTGATTGGTTGAGCGCGGATAAGGAATGTTAAAAGGGGGAAGGTGGGGGGCGTAAAAACCCGAAAGGTTTTTACAGCGAAGTAAAGGAAACACTACCTAAACTAAAATAAAAATTGTTTTAAGTTGCTTTGCAATTGTGTAACAGTTTTATGAAGTTTGGTGCACTGCAATCCAACAGCAGTTTTGGAGTAACGTGGAGTGGGAGGCTAACAGTTGTTGACAAAGTACGCCAGTTTTTTGCTCGTGACGCGAGTCTGCTTTTGAAAAAATGTCTACGCCTCCGAAGAAGCGCATGCGCAGGTCAAAGCATTTCATTCCTTTTCCTCGAACTTAATTTTCTCGTTTTTATTTTTTATCATCTATTTCTTCGTTACTCGCGTGAATCCGATTCCACAGAACTGTTTTTGCCAAACCAGTGTCAGACTATTTTGAAGAGATCTTAGTTTGTAAGTCTACAGAAAAGCTGCTTACCGATTGGAAGAACGCGAGAATGGTCTAACGCAAACGACGATCCGATTACTCGAGTCAAAAACAGTCCTGAGTTCTTGCTAGTGGTATCATGAGTTTCTGGAGTATACAATACTTAATGAATGGCGTGGGTCCCCTTCAGTCGATCGATCAAAGTCTCCTTCACTGCTGAAGTTCCTTCATTTCTTGGCTTACGCGAAGGATGCGGGAGGGTCGAGAACAAGGAAATACAAATGCTCTTCAAGTCTCGAGGACACTCGAGGTTACAGTCAACAGAGAACGTGTATGAAAAAAGGAATGAAAGTTTGAGAAAGAAGAAAAATAATAAAAAAGTTAAACAGTTGAAGAATGCCATTTCCGAGGAGGGGATGGCCGGTGGCGTAGTGTACCGGGAACAGCGAAAAGAGTCGTCCCTTCCTTTCCGTTTCGATGAGACTCACCTCATTAAAACGTAATTTGTCTACTTCGTTCTTCCATTTTTTTTTGTACATTCTACGATTATTTCTTTCTCTCTGACTCTGGCAATTCACTGCTGTCGCATGTTTCGAAACTGTCCCCGGAAAAAATGAAATCCCTCTCTAATTACGCGACCGACCGGTTGGCGAGGGAATAAAATTACGCGGGTAGCACCGAAATACTCTCGGATTTACTCTCAGCCTGCAGCGGTCCTCTTTCAACGCAATTTCGAGTTGCATACCTTCAACGGGAGTTGTTACAATTTTTGCCATTTTTTTTTTCAAACGAAAACTTGCCAAGTGCGACTGTAAGAGCGGGCAAAAAAATTATTAGTTACGCCACGATCCACGTGCGTAATTTTTTCTGTACCGAACATAGGTGGATTTTTTTTTACCTCGTATGCGTGTAGTTTGAAATGAATAATGGAATAAAAAACTTCGTGTTGCGAATGTATGATCGAAATTGAGTTGAACGCGAACTGTATGTAATAATTCATTCCCCGCTTCTTTTTTCATTCAATTGTCTTTTTTTTTTCAAAAAGAAATTATTTCATTATATGAAATATTTCAATCACGTTCGTGGCTTTTCAAACAGACTAATTATCAGGTTCGGCTCACTTTTATAACAAATGAATAATTGAAGATGTAATTACGGGGATGGAACGTGAATTCATTAACCCCACTTACTCCCCCCCCCCCCCCCCCTTCATTTACCTACTCGACTCTCCTCGCATATCCAATGAAAAAATTTCGAATATGCAAAAATGACGTTATAATAAGTGAAAAAAGATATTGTAAGAAAGAAATTGTAATTATAGAGCGGAACAGAGGTTCATAGAATTCTCGGATCTCTTCAGATCAGTGAGATAAAAAAGGAGAAAAAAAAGGAAATATTGGGTAGTGAGATCGAGCCGAGTGATGAGAGAGAGACAGGATGAGAGAGAGAGAGAGAGAGTCATTAGTCTAATTGATTCAGGTTGATTGGATCGACGGGGTCACTGGTCATTCGTGTGGACTCCGCCTCGAGGCTGTAGAGATGTTAGGAGAGAAAGCGATAACGGAGATGCAAAGACTTTTCATGTGCAGTATAATTCGGCTGATTTGTGGTCGTTACGAGGAAAATTGATGGAGCCATCGAGAAACTAGCACGTTCGAGGGATCATTTTTGCCTCCCCACTCCCATGATAATTCACCGATAATCACGCAACACACGCGAACTTGCGCCCGGGTATATCTGCCACGTCATTTCAGTGAGTCCCGAGCCGGCCGGACGGCGAGTCTAGCCAATGGTGAATTATTCTCATCGGGGCACTGCGGATACTCCCAGCTGCAATGTTTTATGCATCACGTGAACGGAAGCTGAATTCATGCGAACTGTACTGACCAAATACACGCGTACCTTTTACTATTCGCAACCACTCGATATCGATTGATGCATATTTTTCCCCCCAATTTCTCGTTTTTCGATTGTATTTTATACACTCCGATTAAAAAAAAAATTAGACTAAGTATTTCGAGTCTCGTAATTAGTGAATGAGAGAAGTTACAGATAAATTTCTAATACGTCTGGTCCACGAATTTAGCGTGAATTCATGAGACATTCCAGCCGATGCTGATGAATAAATTGTCGTTGAATGTCTACCCCGATTATCTGATTCGGCTAAAAGTATTAAGCAGGAAGACAGCTTAAACTCATAAAAATTCGAGCTTTCATTTGAAATTTTTTTTTTTTTTTTAATACGGAAGTCCGAGTTATCGTGGCATAGGATAACCAGAGCGAAAAGCTAGTGAGATAGGGGTTGACATCCGGAAAGGTAACTGACGAGGCACGTTAAGCCGACTGCCAGTCTTTGGGAAAAAGATACTTCACAACTCATGGACGCTCGCCGAATGTACTGGAAGGTCGAGAGGGAGATAAACTTTCGCTATTCCCTCAGGCAGTCGATCCGTCGTAATTTTATCCGTTTCCGTAGGCACCGGACTACCTTTGGTCAGCGAAAACACCCTCCGAAAAAAAAAAAGAACTATCGTGATGCCTTGTACTCCCGAAAATTGAGTATAAACGAGCGAAAGACACGAAGCTTTCACCGCGTAGCACTATATGGAAAGGTCTGTTTGATCTTATCTCCAAACAGTATCACTTTTGGTTGATCGAACAGATGTAAATAACTGCGGTATCAACGATAAGGGAGATCACAGTGAATTGTTAACTCGAACACCCGCACCAATTATTGAAAATTTTCGACCGAACTATCGAGAGCAATCATCGTTGTTTTAACGAATTAGTCATTTTAACGAGTTCGGCAATATTTACCTTTACTGCACGAGGGTTGAATCAATTATTTTGTTGGATTTTATATGTAGGCGATGGCTCCAGCAGTCGCGGGGTGGAGGCGTCAAACTTATACCGCATTCGGTTCAGGTAAAACGCGCGGGCGTTCCACTCTGGCAACGACGCTAATTAAAACGGATCGGGTGTAATCAATGTGGGTAATTAAATTCGTTAAAACCATATTAGCCTTCGTACAACTCGTACACTCGTTAGATGCATCGTTGATTCACGATGTTTGCGCGGATCTAATGTAATTGCCGTTAACCACCCGACGGGTTCGTCGGAAAAGTTATTAGCAATTAGACGTAGAGATACGAGAGCATTTTCGGTTTTTTTAAGCCCCAAATGAAGTCGAGAGATTATCTTTCCTTTTACAAACATATCTCACTTGTTTGTAGTTGTTTTTTTTGTTGAAGGATAAGTGGTAGCTGCCGCGGTTTCGCCTGGAAACCTCATACATATTTATCCAATTTTTCCTCCGGCGCGCTACACCTTGTCCGAGCGCTTTGTATCCTTCACCCCTTGTAAACCTCCATAAACATAACTCGTCTATTCATATCACGAGTTGAGTATATCGTACACCGTCCAACATCGTGATATTTGGGATGTCGGGGTCCGTCTTGCAAACATTTGCTTTTTTTATTTTTTAAGGAGGATCGGTCGTGTGGTGTTTATTTCGCCTAAATTCGATGAAAAATCGAATTCGAATCGAATCGAAACAAATTGACGGTAACTCAACTTTTTGTTTTGTGAAAACGATTCGTTTATTTTTCTGAATACGTATAAATTTTTTCAGATTTTTATCTTGGGTTTGAATTTTTTATTTTTCTACACATTTTTTCCATATAAAAAAAATTCAAACCCATGATAAAAATCTGAAAAAATTCATAGGTGTTCAGAAAAATAAACGAATCATTTTCATAAAAAAAAATATTGAGTTAATTTGTTTAACAAATTTTTTTTCATCGATGTGTTAATCACATTTTGCAATTATTGCTATGCAAAATTAATAATTTGAGTGCCTTTAAAATGCATGCATTTTTTCAGATTTTTATACTATCGAGAAGTGTTTATTACCTCTCCAGTTCGTCGAATTTAGGCGAAATAAGCACCACGCGACCGATCCTCCGTAGCCGTCGCGCTCATTTCTATTTCGTGTTTAACGAGGAAAGCCGAAAAAATGAGAAAAAAAAGACCAATAAAAAGGAAAATTCCTGACGTCGATAATACGTGACTTTTTCTTTCCGGCTGTTAGTTTTTCTCATGACGCAGAAGTCAGCTAACAGTTATCGCGACAGCAGCGAGCTTTTATCGCAAAGCGTGTACAATCGCGAAGTGCTTTTTCCGCTCACTTCTTCGTGGGATCAGAAAGAGAGAGAAACTTTCACCTGTACGAACGAGCTAAACGATCTTTTCGTTTTTCCTTCGGTACCGCGAAGCTTGTACGGGATTGGTACCTTCGCTGTTTACTGTCTTGATTAAGGCGCGAGGATAAAAATTACGGCTCCATTCCCTGTCGCGCGAACGTGTGTCGCGCGTTGCTGGCCAAGCGTTTCGATGAAAACGTCTCTGTTGCGAACTCGCTTCAGTGATACTATTACGAAGGTAAACGATACAGTTATCGGCCCATCAAGGGTATTGTAAACTGTGCTTTCGTTTAGGAGTTTTATCGACATTTTCATGTATAAAATCCATAAAAATTTCTATTCACATAAACGTGGCGTGATAAATTGATATTTCATTCTACGCACTTTTATTATTCCTTTGAATTATAATGAATTCATAAAATTATTATTTCGTAAAAAAATTATTAAATTCGAGATGAAAAATAGAGGTCGAAAGTCAAGTCATCTTCTCCCGCCTTCAAGAACGATATGTCGTTACATTTCCACAGCCAAAAGTGAAAATTGAAGAGCATTTTGAATACTTACCAATAAGATAAAAATCTGCGAAAAATAAATCTCGCAGAAGATGCTAAGAATGTTAATTACCATAAAAATAATACAAAAAAGTTATAAACAAATTAGTTAAAAAATTGTGCAACTAAACATTGCGGAATCGAACTTTTTTTCAGCTTAAATTTATTCATAAATTTTTAAAAATGTTTAATCGGTATTTTCGAATATATTCGATTAATGAAACAGAATATTCCTGTGAACGTTACAAGAAAGTAGAAATAATTCATAGAAATGTGACGTACAATAATTTGTCATTTTCCCTTTAACTTTTTCGTAGAAAAAGTCGCTGGTATTATGAAATTACGTGCAGAAAATATCGACATTTTTGCATGTATCTTTTAGTCCAATGAACAGTCTTAGTGATCCTCCCTGCGCGCCAATAACTGCATCGCAGGCACTTTGTTGCTTGTTGCAAAAAAAAAATATCGATCGTGATGGACGCGCGGTACACTACGGACAAAACTTCGGATGCTGCAAATTGTTCGACGAACGAGTTACACTGGTTAGTATATACAACTAAGATCAGAGTTTTCTTTGCTCCATTCACCGGAAAAAGTTTATCTTTCACTCATCCACTCTTCGTTGGCACAACATTGAGGTTCATTGAGTATGTGTTCTTTTTTTTTGTTTGTTATCACTTCTCCGTCTTCCGGCATCGTTGGAGGGTGTAATAATCGTCTTCACATGTTTTTTCTCTCACGCAGTCGTTTTTTGTTTGAGCATCGATTAGCTCCGAGGGGCTACTATACTGCTACTATACTGGGTCACGCGTGACAGATGATTTTTCCTTTTTTTTTTTTGCTTGCGTCTGCACAGCTTCGTTTACCTTTGTCTTGTACACACTTCCTCTCATGGAGTCCTCGAGCTCGTTTACTCAGCTTAATGGACCAGAGACACATCGGAAGTAAATATCTACTGTCAGCTATTAATGCAACCCGTGACGAGATTAATTTTTTTTTTTTTTTTAGTTATTATAGAACCTTCGCTCGTTCTACTTATTCATTGGTACATTTACGACGTGGGTGGTATTCATATAGCAAGCCGCAACGATACGCGCGAAGTAGTCTGAAAAGGTCATCATCGTGTTTCGCTTCAATTATGATTTATAGGTCAAACTCGGAGCTTTAAAAAAATGTCTTGTTAAAAAAAAAAAAAAAAAAATAAGCTCTCCGTTACAGAATTCAACGATGTAAAATTCGAGTCTGCGTCATCGAAATATTCCGGCAACCCTTGATTTCTTTTCGTTCTGCGTAACTCGTTATCCTATCTGCTCGTCACATCAAATCTCATTAATTTTCATCCCTCGGCAATTTCCTACGTCGTCAGCCTAACGAGCAACGTTACATTTTATGAAGTGAAGCGTTAATTTAACGGATGTCGAGTCGATGTCTCCTGTACGCGGATAGACTAACATTCGAAATTAAATTTCAAGTACTCGAGTTTTCACAGTTGCACAGTTGAAAACACCTGCTGCTTGGTGCATCCACGACACGAAAACTCGTGCCCACGTTTCGCTCGATGCGCTTTCACAGTGGAGACTATTGTGAATGGCGATCCTTATTATTCCTATTCGTTTTTCTCCGGAATCGTTCTCCTTCTTCCGTCTACGAGAAACGAGGAAAGTTTGTTCCTCCAAACGGGATTCTCGTCGCCGCCGAAAAATTCTTTCCACTTTCGAAGCTTCTTTCACTATTCCACTTCTCCTAACCATGGATTCACGTAGCAAATTCGCTGCTATTCGTCGAACGTAGCTTTTACGAGATAAGAAAAAAAAAAAAAAAAGAACGGAAAGAAGTTCCACTGTCCAGCTCTCGGACGCGGAGGACTTCGGCGATAAAATAAAACGGGGAGAGGTAAGAAAAGTTCGAGGATTTTCTCGTTTGATGTAAAGTGATCAATCTTTTTAGATTGAACCGGAGGACGAAGGGCGAAGGGCGAAGCGTTGAAGTTTTGTTGAATCACTATTCGAGTTTGTACTGCTACCAGGGGATCGTAATAAAGAGGTTTAACGGTTGAGGTTCATTACTCAGTCTCCGCAAATTTGCAATCGCCGTTAAGGAAAAATAACGATGAGTATAAATTTTACCAGCCGCGCCTCCGCGAAGATGCGTCATTTTTTTTTCATGCTTTCACGGATGCGGACCCAGTGCGGAGTCTACGTGGATGAAATTTACTGATAACCCGGAAATTATAACGGTAGCAACGCGGTAGCGATCTTCGAGGGAGAAGAAAAAAGACGGCAAGAAAAAAGAAAGCGACGAAGTAAAAAAAAAATCATAAAAAAAGGAGGATCGACGTTCTTGACTCCCGACGAGAGTATCCGAGAGCGGGTGGATGAGGAGGGGTTTGCAAGCGCGCGCTTTGTTATCGAGCGCTCGCTCGTAAAGTTATCAAGCCACGCCGCGGAAAGAGCTCTGGCAGATTACATCGTTCGTCGTTAAGCACCGTGGCGATGTATTCATGGCGATAGAATAAAAAAAAAAAAAAAAAAACAGAAAAAATGAATGAACGAACGACGACGAAGTGCATTTTACTCGTCAACGATCGAGGTAGCAAGCGGAGGGAGGAGCCAAAGCTCTCGTCACGATGGATAGAAATCTTTTTTTTTTTCAGCAATTGTGCACACGGAAAAATTGTCGGAGATTGATGGAAGAATTTGTTTCTTGAGCGGATTAAGGACAGAAATAGAGGTCAAACGATTAATGAGGATTATAGATGGCAAAAAAGATCGATTCGGCGATAAATTTCAATAATAATGTTTCGGGAAATTTTACGCGTACCGAGAATAATTTAGTGAGAAAAAAACATATGATTTTTTCAATATTTTTTAGAGAATACGTTTTCCGAGAATTTTTCACATGAAATAATAATGGAAATAATAATAAGGCAAATAGTATGAAATAATAGAAAAAAATTACGAAATACGCTTGCAATACGACGCGTAAAAAAAAACTTTTTTTGATCACTAAAAAATGTGTTACAGAAGTTCTTCAACATCTGCCGAAATTTTGTGTGATATATGAAACGTATAAATTTCATCTTAAACGCAATCGTAAAGCTTCTCGCGTAAGCTTCTCACGTCTATAAACATAGCTTTGTTGTATCGACGTCATTTCACTGGCGATTTCTCAGGTGTACATAGCAGGAAAACGCAAAAGCAATGAAAGTCTATCCAATGCACAAGAATGAGTATATGCGTAGAAGAAGCCAAAGGGATGTCGAGATATAGTCCCCAGAAGCCGAGACTTTCACGGCTATCGCGTTGATACCGTCGGATTGAAGGATTATCGACATTGTCATCGGCGTTCTCAGCATCAGAATTTACGACTATTTTATAGCTCCTCAGTGATACTCCAAGTCGAGTTCTCCTTCTCCGGCTCGTGAATTTCCGAAACGAGCGTTTATTACGAGAAAATGTTTTTCAGCAGTAAAACCTCTTTTTTTCATCCATTTTATAGCAATAAAGAAAAAAAAGAACGAAACCTAAGTAACAGACAACTTCCCGTGCGAAATAAAAATTGAGAAAAAATCGTTCAACCGAATAGTCATTCGGATTGATTAGCTCGACAGAAGGCTTCCGCGAAAAGTCTTCTCGGAATCGTAGAATTGAATGAGAAAATTATTGTCTCGGCTTCTATGTATAGTATAGTACCGAAAGAGGGGCATAAAGCGCTATACCTGAAGACTGCAAGACACAGTGGTGAATTCCCGACGGGGCAGTTTCTCGAGACAAGTATTCCGCCGTGTTGGGAGTCTACCTAAACTCGGAGAAGCAGGAAGCGATGGCTGCAAAAAGTGTCGTGTCAGCAGGCAATGGTGTACCGGTTTGAGTCCTCTTCCTCTATTCGGTAGCGTCCCGCGCGAGAGTCTCGGGAATGGTGCACGAGTCTTGCACCAGGTGCAACTTCTCTCAATTCCACACACATACATATATAGACATATATATACATAAAATAAACGTCCTAGTTGAGGATAGAGGAAGTGCCGATACGTACGAAAACTCTTGGGTCACGACGAGGCGCCTGCTCGACATACAAAACGGAAGATCTCGATGTGTACAGGTATATCAGAGGATAATAGATGGCACCTATAGAGTTATACACAATTAGTGCACATACTCCATTTCCGTTTCTTGTTTAAATAGTTGAATATACAAGGCGGAGGGTGCATTATAGTTGCTCATACGTGTATACACAGTGAATGAGGATATAGAGACGATCCGACGCAACGTGTTCCTCTCCGTCGCAGTGTATATCAAAGTCGACGAGAGGTTGAGGAGAGTACCAGGAGAGTCACAAGCGACAGTGAGAGACTGCGGGAGTAGCTGTCAGGTACGAAGGAGTACAACCGAGACCTCTGAGAGTTTACGTATGCAAACACCTAACGATGTTACCCATCTCTCCTATACGTATCCTAGAGGTGCACGGAGTTTCTCGTAGGAGAGGTATCGCATAACTTGGCGGCCGCGTCCTACGTACGATAGAACAACTTGAAGGTTCTAGCGAAGCCTTGTCCCGGGGCAGACGAGCTTCTGGCACATCATTTTGGAAACCCGCGCGCAGCCCGTGAGGACTGGGCTTGCGCTTGGTATTGGATATTCAATGGCATGCAAACCACTTGTTATGGGACGATGCTGTAGTATTATTAGTACAATTATTGCTTCCGAAAATACCTCGGTTGATTCACTCAGTATTTCCATTTTAAGTTACTATTTTCATGTAAAAACAAATTGTTTATTATTATTATTATTATTATTAGTATTATTATTATTATTTTTTAATTTATAGATCGCGGTATATTTATCGTAAAACAAAAAATCCGAATTGCCAATTCCATTCGTTGCCAAAATTACGAGAATTCGAGCAGATGAGTTCGGCTTTTATTAGATGTATTTCCTCAATTTATATACCGATTTTTATTTTTGTTGGAAGATAAATCAATTTGCCTTTTGGCACACGTCGAGGACATGGATTTGGTTTTGCGGTGAAAAAAAAAAAAAAAATCTCGACACCTCTTGCCAATTCAATTGCACGTAGTATTACGGCTTTTGGTGTACACAGTGTATAAAATGCTTTACATCCATATATTCTGTGGTCTCAGTACGAGATACGATATAGTATATCCGTACGCATAGTTCGACGCGGAGCACCTCAGGCTTTGGGGGGCGTTCGTGCTTACTGGCATGCATCGAGTGATCGATTTATAGGTTCCGCTCTCTCTGACATTCGAGCGGATCTCAACCCTCCTGTATTCCTCTTGACGCTCTCATCCCCTCTCTCCCTTTTCCCTTTCTGCACCCACGTATAAGTGAAACGTCGACGGCATGCCTATAATACTATAGCGGTTCTAGTTCTGCTTCGCGACGTTCTCGACTTTATGCCGATTACCACACGCCAATCGCACAACCCAACGTACCACGTCCGATTTATCACGACGCTCGACTTTGACAAGTTTTTTACATGGCACACTTCGAATCAAACGTCATCGATAAGTTTCAATGAATCGGCTGTCGAATCGAGTCTCGATTAATTTTTTAACCTTTGGATACGATTTCTTATTTTTTGCTTCCACTATGCGCGATGTATGTTTCGTTTATTTTTCGTCGATTGAAAAAAAAAAGATCGAAAAAAAAAAAAAAAAAAAATCGTCAAAGTGAACGGGTAACTCTACAGTTCTCATTTTAATGAATATTCATTCAATTATTCTGATTATTTAGGTTATTTGCATTATTTATTCACATTATTATCGATATCTTGTGCCAATAAATATTTGTGTAATTACTTTAGCTCATCGTTTGCACTCACGTGACTGCGAAGCGAGAAGATTCACGGAATTGCGAAGACCTACACACGCAGCGTAGTAGAGCGGAAGAAAAATAGTGGCTTGACCTCGTTGAGATTGGTGACACACTATACTCAGAGATTTCTTGCTCCATCCTATTATTCTTTCTATTCGATGCGCTGATCGAAGCCGAATAACGATTTGGCACCGAAAGACACGAGGATATTTAGAGCAGCGTAGTCTTCTCCCCCATTTTCTTGAATATTTTCTCGATTTCTCTTCTGCACATTCTCGAGGTCAAGAGCTTTTACGTCGTGGGAAGAGGGACATGGCGGGCATCGAGTCAGTCAGAGTTAAGGGAAGTATAAATCTTTAGTTTCGCGTATTACCGTGCAGCGGCGTCGAGTGAAGATTCTTAGAACAAAGCAACCCTCTGGTGCGCAACTTACGCCTCACCGCCCGCGTGCTATATACCTCGACGCTCTGCTACAGTAACGTTACGCACGCCGGGGCCATAAGTCAGGTCGAAAAAAAAAAGTTACAGCACTGGCAAAGCTCCAGTGGCAACCGAGCTACGAGGCGGCCCGCGGCTTTTGCCGCTTGCATTGTAACCAAGAGATAAATTTATTGCCAGCGATGACCTGATAAACGATCGTACTGCCGCGTTTTGCTACGTGTGCGCGAGCGCTCGGCCGGCCGCAATGAACGAGAGAAGAAGGGGGGAAGGGGTGGGCAGAGCGGAGACTATCGCGAAAGAATCGAAGAACATCGGCGAGCGGCCGAATTCTTCGACGAGTTTCCTTGGCACGTGACTTTACTCGACTTCCGGGATAGACGCGAAGATGCCCCCAGCGAGACCATTAGCAGTTCTCGGCGGTTCACGAATTTTCTTCATCTCTTCAAATTACATTAGTTTTGAATCAACAAACGTTGGCGAACGGCGCGCAATGTATTTTAAAACGAAAGCAAAGAGAGCAAAAACAGTTTTATTATCGTTTGATATCCCCGAATGAAAAGCAATTATTTAACTAAAATGATTACCGATTTAACCTTTTCGCTTTGTTCAGTAATATTACGTACTCTCGAAAAACATACGAATCAGTTTCGAATTTAATTTTAATTGCCTCGATTTTTATTATAGATGAAAGCAAAGCATTGCGACTTTAATTCTCCCCTGAAATTTTCTTAAAGGGTTTCGGAGAACGAATTTGTAACGATTGTATATATAGCGCCGGTAACACGATTATGAATATTATCCGATTGCGTTGAGAAGGGATTAAATGCCAAAGAGGTAAAGTGAAACGAAAAGTTTAGCTGCGCTCCTGTTATTCTCTAATTTCACTTCTATCACCTGCTTCTCTACTCTGCCTACAGTCTACCTTCGTATTTAATTAGACCCGAAGAGTAGCCGGCGACTGTACGGTTGTAGCGCTACCGGTGCTGTTATTGCTACTCCCGCTGTGCCTCACCGTTCTCCGGCCGTTCTTACTCGCCGTTTTCACGCCATTCCCTCGTTAATTACTCGGGTCACGCGAAAACCGGGAGGGGCTTTCTGAAGAGAGTAAGTTCAACCTCGTCGGAAGGACTGGACGACTTTAATCCACGAGTTCGTTGTTCTTTCTCACTTTCTCTCGCGCGTTGTGTGAGAACCTCAGGAGACTCACCGTCACCGCACGCGGCCCCCCGAGACTCGAGAGGTGCCTCTTATTTTTCTCTCAACAAAAACGCGACCCCACCGCGTTATAATACGAGGGGTGAATGATTATTAGGCGATTTGCATCTTCGAAGAGTGACATCTGTCAAGAAACTTTTGCAATCGTCAGGCAACGCGGTAATTTCTTCACATTTATCTGCTTCACTAGCATCGTTGTAAAAAAATTTTAATAATTCGACATGAAATAGTAACAAATGTATGCCCGATCGTGGAGGCTGTAATTACCACACCGTGAAATCATCGATTTTTTTTTTCATAATTATTAAAATTTTCCGAAAAAAAACTTTGAATTTACCGGTGGACCATTTTTGTCAATTAACCATTAAAAGATCGAATAATTAATGTGTCCGCATCTGAATTTTCATCTGTCGATCTTTTTTCGCAGAAATATACCAATGATTTTTTTTTGGTCACAATTAGGTACCATTTATATTCTTTTCGCTGAGCGTTGCTAGACATATGGTTCGAAGAACGATAGAGTTTCGTCGTTCGCGATATCGTGTTAACAGGGTTTTTCGGGGGAGGGGAGGGGAGGGAGGGACATCGAGAGTTAATATATCGACAGGAAGGCAGGGATCGATATATATCGCTTGTACTCGGTGCTTCCCGGTGCCAGGGACTTATTCTTCTTCTATAATAATGGTAACTGGTTGGTAACGATAGGGGAAATCGGCGCTCGACGATGGAGAACGACGACGAAGCGTTTCTTGCTGGAGGCTCAGCTCTGCTCCAACAATTTGTCATACCTATGGTATACTTATGCCTCTCACTTGGGGTTTATATATGTATATATAAGTCTCTCGCTCTCTCTTTACCTAAGGT
Source organism: Cryptus viduatorius (assembly GCA_964006125.1). Taxonomy (NCBI): domain Eukaryota; kingdom Metazoa; phylum Arthropoda; class Insecta; order Hymenoptera; family Ichneumonidae; genus Cryptus; species Cryptus viduatorius. The sequence goes on along the minus strand of OZ023222.1, from coordinate 7,941,717 downwards.
AACACGTAGACAAGGTCTCTCGTATGCTATTTGCATAACTACTACTTCGTCTCACACAGAGTCTATGTATATCTAATGCCCTCATGCGCGCCAAGCATTACGAACGATATAGCGAGTGATGTATTGTAGTAAACAGGGCTTTTGCCAAGCCTCCCTCAACCCTATAGTATTTATACTGTGTAAATTCTTAGCTCTGAAAATTCAAGATAATTGCATGTGCTGAAGCTTTTGCCTCGTCTACACACAGTTACTTCCGTTCGCAACTGTCCTTTTTGTCACGAAATGTTCCTTAACCTATTTGTTATGGTATCTCTTTGTTTCGGGCATTGAATTCACCAAAGAGTATAATATAACGGAGAATTAAAATTTGCTTAAAAAAAAAAAAAAAAAAATTACGAAAATGAAAACTCACCTGAATGAGACGACGAGGCCGACAGCAGAGCGAGGCAGCAGCACGTCAGAAACTGCTCCCGCCACATGACTGCTCAAGGACAGCAGTTGCTTTCGTCTAGCCCCACCCTCGTGTACGTGAAGTTCTCGTAGCCATCTGAAAAAAACGGAAATTTTACGAATTTTCATCGCAACACAAACAAAAAAATTATCGGACTTATTGAACGAATTAACTACGATAATGTTTGTGCATCGTTTGTTATTCCATCAATTGTAATCTTTCGTTATAGGCGCCGAAGTTTTAATTAATCAATTGGCGTATGGAGCAATGGCACAATTGCTTTTCGAACCGAGAATTACATTAATTTTCATCGACGCCGATAACTTCGGGGAGCTTATGATCAATTTATTTGGATTTTCTAGCATGTAACACCTGTGCGACGTTTTCATACCGATAAATTGCCTTCCATGCTACGATCGCGCTTCAATAAATTATTCAAAAATGATTAGTAATTTATAATCACGAGAGAAGTTAAATTTTCGTCGCCTCCGGTGATTCGAAGATTTTTTTTCGTTTTTTTTTTTTTACGAAAATTCTTCGAGTTTCGGTGCAATGCCCGTGACATTTTCACGGCGAGGTTACAGAGGGGTGGAAGGGGGGTGAACAAAAAAAAATCTGAAAAACCTCTCGCCACGACATAATTAACTCGTCGTTTTATTCCGAGCTCAGCAGGTGCTTTGGTAATATGAAAGTATCGCCGCGTCTGCAGGGATTAACTTCTCAAACTTCTGTGCGGTCCTCTCTACTCGTCCGGAACGTAGTACCTGCCCAGGGCCACTTGGCCCGCGCGAAAGAGCGAGAGCAGCCAACGAGTGCGAATTTTAATTAAACTATAATTAAGCCGCGGTGCATGGGGGGGAGGAAAAGGCGTTGGTTTGAGATAGGAAATAAATTGGATAGAAAAGTATCTCGCTAGCTGGGATTTCTTTCCAAGTTATCGCGGCGATGCAACGGCGTATTAAGTGCCGTTTTTATAAGCTGATACGTAAATTTCCAGCTTTTAGTCGCGGCAGCAAAGGTTATCGCGAAAAAAAAAAAAAAAAAAATTACATATTCGCTCTTCGGAAAACAATTCGCTAATCGATCGATTATCGATATACATACGTAGTATTAAATTATGATTATCTGCCGATGAAATAAAAAAAAGCAACGGAGAAACAATTTTTCGAAAAAAAGAAAAAAATGTCGCCTGCAATCAGTTCGGTTAAACCGTTTGACGCTTCGGATACGATTTTGCTGCTGATGAAGTACCCTTTGCTCGAGCGCGGTAAGCTGACCCAGTCAGAGAGTAATAGCGCAGCGTTGAGCTTCACCAATGTGCCCGAGGTTTATTGCTCACGCGGGAATTATTAATCGGTGAAAAGTTTCGCCGCGATTTTTCCTGCAGTGACCCCAAACAGTGCTCGCATTCGCGTTAGAGCCGAGCGTCAAGAAAGTTTATCGCTCGTTTACTTCACGGTTGTGTCTCGGTGTGGTAATCGAGCGTGTACACGCGATTCCGGTGTATTAGTGGCCACGATGAGGTCGCACAGTGAGATTTTCCGTCCGACAGTAGCTCGGGAGGCTTTAAGATTTATGCTCGAAGTTGCGGGAGGGAGGAAAAGGACGAGGGGGCGATATAGTGCAGCTTTGGTCGCAGTGGGGTCATTAGAACTCCAGTTGAACGGTACCCATAGCTCTCTCAACCGACAATAACTAGCATCGCTATAGTTTAAGGTGGTACCGACGTGACCGTTGGCCAATCGACGGAACAGGGTAGCCAGAGCGACTGAGAGGAAGGGTCGAAGGGCGGAAGAGGGTTAAACTCCACCGGCGATCTCTGCGTTGCACCGACACCTGCCGGGGAGCTTTACGGTTTACGAGTAAAGTTCCACCTGACCTTTATCACACACTACCTACGCTGCTATAGTCGTACCTTCTAATTGGATCACGTTCTCCATTACAGTCCAACTTGGCGACCTAATCATTCGACCAATAGAATATGCTCGTGGCTTGGATACCAAATTACTATTGCGAAATTGTTCGAAAAACGACGGTCCGAACCGCGCAATGCCATCGCGATAACCGGAGATTTTCTTCATTATTATTATCTTCGTTATTATTATTGTATGAAAAGTTAACGAAAGGATGAAGCACGTTTCTTCCGTCATTACACGGAAGATAGAATTCACTCTCAACTAAAAACGAGAAGCTGTGAGATACCAGTTTTTCTTCGTTCGATCCTCCCGAGCATACGACCCGAAAGGAACGGCACAAAGACTGACTTCCGGTACGTTTGGTAAGGACAGCGAGAGCGATAAAAGGTTCGGACAAAAAGTCATCATCGTAAAAAGTGGGTCGACTAAGGTGTACTGCGCTCGAATTTGTTTTTATTTAAAATTTTTTTTTATTCGTTACCACCATTGCTTGGAAAGCTAAACGACCGGTTCTTTGTTCCGTGAAAGCCGGACTTTTTCGAACAACGATGTCGAAGTACCTTTAACAGCGTCCGAGGTGCAGAAGGGCGTTCAAGCAATAGTTCGTTTATTTTTGAACTTTTCCTGCTATAAATTTCGCCGAACGTTCGATAAATTCTACTTGGCTTCAATAAATCCATCGTGTCTCTCAACGATGTACAGCGTTGCACCGAAGAGGAATCGTTCGCGTCAACGCTATTCGAGGGGTATCTACCATCGTCTAATAGCGTCTCGCCAGAGACTGAATTAAATACGTAATTTAACGTGAAATTTAAGGCCGGAATTAAAGGGATGTATCGGATTTGAGATTCTCATCGTTGCATTGATTTTTTACCCCGTCGAAAGTAATTTTCATCCCCATTGCAAATGCGCGTTTGCATAAGTATAAAGAAAAAAAATCGATATTGAATACTGCGTAGAAATATCAGCTGTATATTGGCTCCCGCTTTTGACTACGAAATTCACGGTACATCGGTCTTTCGAGAATGGATTTCCAATGCCGCGTCGATGGGAGAAAAGCCTTTGGACGTGGGAGCAACGGCGCAATATATCGTAAGGCGCGCGCATCTCTTCCAGCAAAGGCGAGTTTCGCCAAGACCGCCGTAAACTACCCTTCTCACTGGGAAGGAGACGGGTGGGTAAATATTATAATGTGTACACTCGTGCGGGCGGTAAATATGTATGCCACCCTACTCTCTCTCGGGTTCTTGGCAGAAACTCAACGTTTCTCGGCTAATACATCTCTCGTGTTCTCATCTCAATGTTTCTCGACACTTTTCCATCTTTTCCTCCATAAACTTACTCGGAATCAATTTCACGAGTTAAAGCTTCGAGAAACATTTTCAATAATAAATATAGTTCTCAATGCGAGAACCTGAATGTACGTCGACGTTCTTTGCTCGTTCGCGCAACATCTACTCTTTTTCTTTTTAATCTTTATCCATCACGCTGATTTACCTCGCGATTTGCCTTCCTGCGCTCTCAGCTCGGTTATCATCCTTTCCCTCCGTTACATCTTTTTTCACGCCCGACGCAAGGAAGATGTCGCGAACGAAGCGAAGTCTCGTACATCTTACCGCAAAAAAAAAAAAAAAAAAAAAAAAAAAAAAAAAAAAAAACGAAAGCGACTGTATGCCTTCAACTACACCGTAGCACGCAGCAGCCGCGTCTCCTCGTCACCAGTACGATTTTACCCTCGTCGTCCGATCTGTTTGCTTTGGTAAGTCTCGGCAAACTTGCGACGTGTTCCTCCTTGCTTTCCGTTCTCTCCATCCTCCTCTCTCTCTCGAGAGCCTCTCTCTCTCTCTCATCTCTGCGTCCAACGTGTTAGCGACATTTCCGATTCCCGTCACGAGGCACACCCCGACAAACTACCCTCCGTTGACGCTCGACTGCCGGTTCGCACGGGTAAGCAACAATAACTCTACCAGATACCTCAATACTTAGTCACGTCATGTAAAAACAGAAATAAACTAAATAAAATACGCCACACGTGGATCAATGAACTCGCCATTTTTTTTTTATAATTTTTTGTTATCATCCAAAAATTATTTTTAAAAACAAAAGTAATTTTATTACTCTTTAGTACTTTTTCGGACACGAATTTCTACACGAAATTTTGCAATTTTGTTGCACGCTCTACTTTGTAATTGAAAATTGTTCACGACGAGGGTACCAATTTTCATTACCTTTTTTCGCGGCTGCCACTTCACTTGATAGCTGCAGCTGCAACGTTGCGCTTGGTACTTGTACGCGCAGCGTGTCGCGACAAGTGGAAAATAAGGGTTCGCGAGGTGTCGCCGTTCGCTACTTCTCATTTCTAGACTATGGGTACCTTGTCAAGCCAGAAGAAGGGAGGATTTCCTCGCACTTTTGCTTTATGATCTGTACTACCGTGTCAAAAAAACTCCGGCGTACGTCTTTTTACGGTAAGACCAACGCACGTAGCGAAATAAAGGGATGTGAAAAGTCTTCGCGTTTGCGCACGCGGCTTCTGCATCGTGTGTACACACCGAACTCGCACGTTTCTCGATGCTTTTCGTTCGCTGCGTCGAACGTGACTCCACAAAATCGGAGTCATATAACGGTGATTTGTTACCTCGGTACAGATAAATAAAAATTCGAAACGTTCAAACGACGGTCTCACCGTTCCGTGCTTTCTGTGGCTCGGGTAAACGGAATGCTGGAAAGTGCACACACGTTTTGTGTATCGATGCAATCTATGCACTATTTTTTTTTTTTTTTTTTTTCAACAGCATTCGGCTGCAATAAATTTGACCAATAGCGTGGTGCTGTACAAACTATTGGCATTTGCAGCAGTAGTCCTATGTCCCGGCAGTCAGAGGATCGAAAAATATTTCGCGCGGATAGCCGAACGCCGACCCTCAAAATTCAATTTAATATTTTTTTTTAACCTATAAAAATGATAGCGCTCGAGTGTATACGAAATAGAGACACTACCCACACATGCGCGGTGTCGAATTTCGACGCTAAATTTTTACGATATTTTGGCGTTTATGATTTCGCGCGTAGGTGTGCGTATACATATTTTAAATATTCGGCCGCGCAACGGGAGTGCACTCTTCTGGCCGAAGTGCTTCGGTTGGGTGTGCTAATTGCTTTTTTTGTTTTCGCTCGGGTCATTTGAACTCAGCCAATTCTAAACGTTTCGGCGATCTGTCGTTTTCATTCAGCCATTTCCAATTGTTGCAACGGATAACGGCCCTCCACGATTTTTTTTTTATCAACAATTTGCATCGATGTACATCGGATGAACGGAGCAAAACAAAGAGTATCGACAAAATAACAATCGAAAGAGGATAAGCAATAGAAAAAAAGTGACGAATTTTTTTTACACACGAGATAACGCGGGACGCGAAAAATTGAGTTCGTTCAAAGCTTTGCGGCACTTTGCGTCGTCGAAAAATCACTGGTAATTGCAGCATACAACGTTACTTCTGCACGGGGGTTGAAAAAAATATGATACCTTACCTACCGTAGTGTACCATATAAGCATCGAAAGTACGATATTTCAACTCGTATACTATAGAGACGCATATGACCATTATTTTTTTTAATAACTATACCAATATTTAAAAAAATTCCGAATGAAAAAAAATTGCAATAGAGAAACCGTATTAACGAGAGGAAAATAAAAAATAATTATTATTCGCGTATTATAGTCTGGAAAATTTAACCCTTCATAGCGAAAAAATTTCTCGTTTTTTGCCCTGACGGGCGGTCAGAAGTTACAAAAATAAGCACAGCGTTAAAAAAAAATTAATCCGACTAATTAAATTCCAAGAATACGAGTCGTGTATAAAGTGCAAGATAACAAAAGGGGTTTGATAGTTGCGTAGACATAGAATTTAGCCGCTCGTTTTGAAAATCAATCAATGTCACCCTATCGCGAGTTGTCTCGACCGCTTATCAGCGGGGATCGATCTTGTCGCGCGTTGAAAGGGCGTTTGAGCAATTAACCATCGTGTAGGCAGGAGAAAGGCTTCCGCGATTTCTGCGGTGCGGCGAGCGGAAAGGAGGGCCGACGGCGCGCCCTTGTTAAAGGGACAATCTGTTTATACCGTCGGGGGATTGTCGACGGTGGTGTGACGTCCTCGCGCCTCGTGGGCCCGTGTCGCGGAGACTTCCCCAGAGGCAAAGAGAGCCGGGAACAAGATGGATTATTACAGGCCGGAAGCTTGTGCTGTGCTACCGAGACTAAAGCTTACCGTGCGCTTCCACCCCAAGCAGCAAAGTGGGTTTGGCTTGTATATTGCAGTAGCAACAGCGACGAGACTGAGACGTTTGTCGTTGTCACGCAAATATCTCGAAATTCACACGGGAATCTGCGTTCTACCTTTCACCTCCTTATCTCCGACTCTTAGTTCTCTTCCTACACTCGAACGCTTAAATTTTCATTATATCTCGTCGTTCGGCATATTCCGGTTTAGCCGTTACACTTCTCAACCCCTTGTCTATTCAGTCCGGAAAACGCCCTAATGGCGCGCCAAGAAGCGCTGTGAGTGTACACTCACAGATCGGGTCTTCGTCGAGTCTGTACTTGCGAATTCGTCTGACAACGGTACCGACTGTTACCACTGTAAACTCGAGACTTGTAGAGAGAGAAGGCATCCTCGATTGAGTGTTTCTCTCGAGCGATAGGGGATGAAAACGTGAATCTGTATAGGTCTCAGTTGGATACACCGAAATTTGGGTTAACAGTGGCAGATTCCCTGGTAACGGGAATCAATGTTTCGCCAACACACAGCTTTATCCTCTTCGGCACGTAACCGCTTCAATTTCTTGTCTTGTTAATTCATTTCACTGTTTGGACTAACCCTCCAGTCTTCACTCTCCGTTTGTACTTCAACCAGAAATTATAGTCGGTAGAAGAATCATCAAGACGAAGAAAAATACAAAGATTAAAGCAAAGAGTTGAAAGGAGTGGCGAAATCAAATTTTGTAAATGGAGGAACGAAAGGGGATGTTAAATATGGAACAGTAGAATAGACGAAAAAAAAAGAAAAAATTATGAAGAAAAGTGGTGAAAAAAGGACGATGCGGTTATGGTGGGGTTGAGAGAACACGTTCGCTTTTGTGGTAAGAGAGACAAAGTTGCGTACGAAGTTTTCAAACCCTTCGGATAGTTAGGTGAGTCGACGTTATAAGGGCGTGGTTCTTGGCTCTCTCGGCAAAGTGTTATTCATCTCTCGGCTCTGGGCCGACCACCGGTTTTCCTTGAGTGGGAGGCTGCAGTGTTTCTCCGCTTCTACCGCAGGAGCAATGAGACCTTCCGTCACGGACTCTCCTGACTGAACTGCTTCGCGTATACGCGCGAACGGGTCTCCAAGAGGCCAGTTTTAATGAACTTTGCATAATGTTATTCACGAGTCCTTCCACCCCTTCGGGCTCCTCTCACACTCCGCAGTGTGCAGTACTTCGCAGTGGCATCGTTTGCCGCTGGCATCGCATTAATAACAACGAGCGTGAGACTGTTTTGCAACAATGGCACTTTTATGGGATGCTGATTTATTGGCTTTTGGAGGGTTAATATTCTTCTTTTAATATTCGATCTTTCGTTGAAAAAAAAAAAAAAAAAAAAATTGAAAATTTTCAGATTGTAATATTTGTTTCGTGTTAAATTTTTTTTTTCGATTTCTTATTTATTCTTCGAGGTAACAGGAAAATGTATGCTTTCGAATCGCGATGAAATTAGAATAATAGATCGAATTTCAAGAAAACACTCATTGTCAGGACATCGTATTTGTCCAAAATCTTCAAATCCCTTTAAACTTTCGTATAGTAGACTTTCCTCGCCGCTTTGCACCTCGTCGTCTATGACCGAATTGTTCGAATAATTAATTCAAGATTTTGAGAGTAGAGTCTTAATCGTTGCATGGTTTCGCGAAGAGTCTAGTCTACGTTACCACAGAGACACGAATAAGCGAGATGGAAGGAGTATATTCAGGCTTTGGGGTTTTACGGTACCGTAAAATCTATTAGGTTTAACGGCCTCGGTGCCCCCTGGCATTTCACCGGGCTTTCCTTAGAGGGGTATGTGCCAAGGCAGGAAACCCCGGGTGGCTCAAGTGCGCTCGTAACTGTTATTATAAATACGTATACGGTAGTGCGCCGTGCAGCCAAGCAGAGTATAGCTGAAGCAGGAGGAACACCGCGTTACCCTGTTATGTAGATCGTACCAAGCTGCATTAAGGCTCCGCTAGAACACGAACATACCTACCTTAACGAATGCGTTACCCTAGTGCCCCGTTTTAAGGGTTCTAAGCTTTTTCATTCTCCGATCCTTTTTAATCGTCTTTACAATCAAATTCAATTATTCGCGCGCTATTCTCTACAATAAACGACGACATCATTTCGAAAATTTCCATTCGAGACTATCAAAGCGACACTTTAAAACTGTGTACATTTTACACGTCATCTTTTGAAGTGTTCGATGAAAGATCGCGAAGTTTGAATGCCATGTTAAGCGCGTCAATATATATTCATGAGAACTTCTTCAGTTTTTTTCTTACTCTTATATCCAAGGATTTCTTTTCCATCTATTGTAGCTATTTGAATTTTGCTGCATACATGCAATGCAAGTTCCCAGGCGGGTTAAAGTGGCGTTAAAATGAAGACATTTGTTTAAATGAGCAATTTTGTAAAACGGAAGCCCCGTCAAGCTAGCAAAACAAAGTCTCCAATTTGAAGGAAAATTATTTCAAAATTTTGTGCTTTTTATGTGCTAATTTAGGCCACAAAAAATAAATTTTGTGCTCGAAAGGGTTATCCAGAAATGAGGTGGGACAGTTGTTTCGCTAGCTTGATGACCGGCTAGCAAACATTCGTTATATTACAACTAACAACTAAGTAATCCACATCATATTTAAGTGCTTTTTATGTGCTTCTATAGCAAAAAGCGCCGATGGGCAAAAAGCTTATATATTACATAGGAAATAAATCAATCAGTTTGATACTCATCGTGGGACAATCACACTATAACCGAGATAATTCAAGATAGAATATACTATAATTATGTGCTTTTTATGTGCTAACAAACTTCTATGCCGTTAATGAATTGCTTGTACCATTCGCTGATAAATCGAATGGGACAGTAGCTCTGCTAGATTAATATCGACTGCTTGTTTTAACACTGAACGAAAATTAACCAACGTGATATTTATGTGCTTTTTTCGTGCTTTTCAAATATCCAAGGGAAAAAACCCTAATTTTTTAATTTACCCGAATGTCACCCCTAAGAGATTCGTTATAACCTCGGATAACGTTATCAGATATTTTTGGAATTTCCGTGGATTTATTCATACCATATTTACGTGCTATTTATGTGCTTTACGAATATTCACGGGACAAACACCTAATTTTTAATTACCACGAATTTCAACCCTAAGAGACTTGGCCCAATCTCCGATAAAATTACCACTTATTCTTGCGATTTCAGTTAATTTTTTTACACCATATTTAAGTGCTTTTTACGTGCTTTACGAATATCTGAGAGACATAACCCTAACTTTTCAATTTCCGGGGATATCACCGCCAAGACACTTGTCTCGATTTTCGATAAAGTTATCAGATATTTTTGTGATTTCGGTGGACTTATTCATACCACATTTAAGTGCTGTTTATGTGCTTTACGAATATCCAAGGGACAAAATCCTAATTTTTCAATTTATCCGAATTTCACCCCTAAGAGATTCGTGCTATCCTCGGATAAAATTCTCAGATATTTTTGTGAATTACGTGAATTTAATTACACCATATTTAAGTGCTATTTATGTGCTTTACGAATATCCACGGGACAAACCCCTAATTTTTTAATTTCCACGGATTTCACTTTTAAGAGACTTGGCCCAACCTCCGATAAAGTTACCACTTATTCTTGCGATTTCAGTTAATTTTTTTACACGATATTTATGTGCTTTTTAAGTGCTTTACGAATATCTGAGAAACATAGCCCTAACTTTTTAATTTCTGGGGATATCACCGCCAAGACACTTGTCTCGATTTTCGATAAAGTTATCAGATATTTTTGTGATTTCGGTGGACTTATTCGCACCACATTTAAGTGCTGTTTATGTGCTTTACGAATATCCACGGGACAAACCCCTAATTTTTTAATTTCCACGGATTTCACTTTTAAGAGACTTGGCCCAACCTCCGATAAAATTACCACTTTTTCTTGCGATTTCAGTTAATTTTTTACACCATATTTAAGTGCTTTTTACGTGCTTTACGAATATCCGAGAGACATAGCCCTAACTTTTTAATTTCCGGGGATGTCACCGCCAAGACACTTGTCTCGATTTTCGATAAAGTTACCAGATATTTTTGTGATTTCGGTGGACTTATTCGCACAACATTTAAGTGCTGTTTATGTGCTTTACGAATATCCAAGGGACAAAATCCTAATTTTTCAATTTATCCGAATTTCACCCCTAAGAGATTCGTGCTATCCTCGGATAAAATTCTCAGATATTTTTGTGAATTAGGTGAATTTATTCACACCATATTTAAGTGCTACTTATGTGCTTTACGAATATCCACGGGACAAACCCATAATTTTTTAATTTCCACGGATTTCACCCCTAAGAGACTTGGCCCACCCTCCGATAAAGTTACCACTTATTCTTGCGATTTCAGTTAATTTTTTTACACGATATTTATGTGCTTTTTAAGTGCTTTACGAATATCTGAGAAACATAGCCCTAACTTTTTAATTTCTGGGAATATCACCCCCAAGACACTTGTCTCGATTTTCGATAAAGTTATCAGATATTTTTGTGATTTCGGTGGACTTATTCGCACCACATTTAAGTGCTGTTTATGTGCTTTACGAATATCCACGGGACAAACCCCTAATTTTTTAATTTCCACGGATTTCACTTTTAAGAGACTTGGCCCAACCTCCGATAAAATTACCACTTTTTCTTGCGATTTCAGTTAATTTTTTACACCATATTTAAGTGCTTTTTACGTGCTTTACGAATATCCGAGAGACATAGCCCTAACTTTTTAATTTCCGGGGATGTCACCGCCAAGACACTTGTCTCGATTTTCGATAAAGTTACCAGATATTTTTGTGATTTCGGTGGACTTATTCGCACAACATTTAAGTGCTGTTTATGTGCTTTACGAATATCCAAGGGACAAAATCCTAATTTTTCAATTTATCCGAATTTCACCCCTAAGAGATTCGTGCTATCCTCGGATAAAATTCTCAGATATTTTTGTGAATTAGGTGAATTTATTCACACCATATTTAAGTGCTACTTATGTGCTTTACGAATATCCACGGGACAAACCCATAATTTTTTAATTTCCACGGATTTCACCCCTAAGAGACTTGGCCCACCCTCCGATAAAGTTACCACTTATTCTTGCGATTTCAGTTAATTTTTTTACACGATATTTATGTGCTTTTTAAGTGCTTTACGAATATCTGAGAAACATAGCCCTAACTTTTTAATTTCTGGGAATATCACCCCCAAGACACTTGTCTCGATTTTCGATAAAGTTATCAGATATTTTTGTGATTTCGGTGGACTTATTGACACCACATTTAAGTGCTGTTTATGTGCTTTACGAATATCCAAGGGACAAAATCCTAATTTTTCAATTTATCCGAATTTCACCCCTAAGAGATTCGTGCTATCCTCGGATAAAATTCTCAGATATTTTTGTGAATTACGTGAATTTAATTACACCATATTTAAGTGCTATTTATGTGCTTTACGAATATCCACGGGACAAACCCCTAATTTTTTAATTTCCACGGATTTCACTTTTAAGAGACTTGGCCCAACCTCCGATAAAGTTACCACTTATTCTTGCGATTTCAGTTAATTTTTTTACACGATATTTATGTGCTTTTTAAGTGCTTTACGAATATCTGAGAAACATAGCCCTAACTTTTTAATTTCTGGGGATATCACCGCCAAGACACTTGTCTCGATTTTCGATAAAGTTATCAGATATTTTTGTGATTTCGGTGGACTTATTCGCACAACATTTAAGTGCTGTTTATGTGCTTTACGAATATCCAAGGGACAAAATCCTAATTTTTCAATTTATCCGAATTTCACCCCTAAGAGATTCGTGCTATCCTCGGATAAAATTCTCAGATATTTTTGTGAATTAGGTGAATTTATTCACACCATATTTAAGTGCTACTTATGTGCTTTACGAATATCCACGGGACAAACCCATAATTTTTTAATTTCCACGGATTTCACCCCTAAGAGACTTGGCCCAACCTCCGATAAAGTTACCACTTATTCTTGCGATTTCAGTTAATTTTTTTACACGATATTTATGTGCTTTTTAAGTGCTTTACGAATATCTGAGAAACATAGCCCTAACTTTTTAATTTCCGGGGATATCACCGCTAAGACACTTGTCTCGATTTTCGATAAAGTTATCAGATATTTTTGTGATTTCGGTGGACTTATTCACACCACATTTAAGTGCTGTTTATGTGCTTTACGAATATCCAAGGGACAAAATCCTAATTTTTCAATTTATCCGAATTTCACCCCTAAGAGATTCGTGCTATCCTCGGATAAAATTCTCAGATATTTTTATGAATTACGTGAATTTATTTACACCATATTTAAGTGCTGTTTATGTGCTTTACGAATGTCCAAGGGACAAAATCCTAATTTTTTAATTTATCCGAATTTCACCCCTAAGAGATTCGTGCTATCCTCGGATAAAATTCTCAGATATTTTTGTGAATTAGGTGAATTTATTCACACCATATTTAAGTGCTACTTATGTGCTTTACGAATATCCACGGGACAAACCCATAATTTTTTAATTTCCACGGATTTCACCCCTAAGAGACTTGGCCCAACCTCCGATAAAGTTACCACTTATTCTTGCGATTTCAGTTAATTTTTTTACACGATATTTATGTGCTTTTTAAGTGCTTTACGAATATCTGAGAAACATAGCCCTAACTTTTTAATTTCTGGGGATATCACCGCCAAGACACTTGTCTCGATTTTCGATAAAGTTATCAGATATTTTTGTGATTTCGGTGGACTTATTGACACCACATTTAAGTGCTGTTTATGTGCTTTACGAATATTCACGGGACAAACACCTAATTTTTAATTACCACGAATTTCAACCCTAAGAGACTTGGCCCAATCTCCGATAAAATTACCACTTATTCTTGCGATTTCAGTTAATTTTTTTACACCATATTTAAGTGCTTTTTACGTGCTTTACGAATATCTGAGAGACATAACCCTAACTTTTTAATTTCCGGGGATATCACCGCCAAGACACTTGTCTCGATTTTCGATAAAGTTATCAGATATTTTTGTGATTTCGGTGGACTTATTGACACCACATTTAAGTGCTGTTTATGTGCTTTACGAATATCCAAGGGACAAAATCCTAATTTTTCAATTTATCCGAATTTCACCCCTAAGAGATTCGTGCTATCCTCGGATAAAATTCTCAGATATTTTTGTGAATTACGTGAATTTAATTACACCATATTTAAGTGCTATTTATGTGCTTTACGAATATCCACGGGACAAACCCCTAATTTTTTAATTTCCACGGATTTCACTTTTAAGAGACTTGGCCCAACCTCCGATAAAGTTACCACTTATTCTTGCGATTTCAGTTAATTTTTTTACACGATATTTATGTGCTTTTTAAGTGCTTTACGAATATCTGAGAAACATAGCCCTAACTTTTTAATTTCTGGGGATATCACCGCCAAGACACTTGTCTCGATTTTCGATAAAGTTATCAGATATTTTTGTGATTTCGGTGGACTTATTCGCACAACATTTAAGTGCTGTTTATGTGCTTTACGAATATCCAAGGGACAAAATCCTAATTTTTCAATTTATCCGAATTTCACCCCTAAGAGATTCGTGCTATCCTCGGATAAAATTCTCAGATATTTTTGTGAATTACGTGAATTTATTTACACCATATTTAAGTGCTGTTTATGTGCTTTACGAATGTCCAAGGGACAAAATCCTAATTTTTTAATTTATCCGAATTTTACCCCTAAGAGATTCGTGCTATCCTCGGATAAAATTCTCAGATATTTTTGTGAATTAGGTGAATTTATTCACACCATATTTAAGTGCTATTTATGTGCTTTACGAATATCCACGGAACAAACCCCTAATTTTTTAATTTCCACGGAATTCACCTCTAAGAGACTTGGCCCTACCTCCGATAAAGTTACCACTTATTCTTGCGATTTCTGTTAATTTTTTTACACGATATTTATGTGCTTTTTAAGTGCTTTACGAATATCCAGGGGACGAAATCCTAATTTTTTAATTTATCCAAATTTCACCCCTGAGATATTCGTGCTAACCTCGGATAAAGTTATCAGATATTTTTGTGATGTGATTTTTAAATGTGGTGTGAATAATTCCATCGAAATCACAAAAATATCTGATAACTTTATCCGAGGTTAGCACGAATATCTCAGGGGTGAAATTTGGGTAAAATAAAAAAATTAGGTTTACGTCCCTTGGATATTTGTATAGCACATAAGTAGCACTTAAATATGGTGTGAATAAATTCACCTAATTCACAAAAATATCTGAGAATTTTATCCGAGGATAGCACGAATCTCTTAGGGGTGAAATTCGGATAAATTGAAAAATTAGGATTTTGTCCCTTGGATATTCGTAAAGCACATAAACAGCACTTAAATGTGGTATGAATAAGTCCACCGAAATCACAAAAATATCTGATAACTTTATCGAAAATCGAGACAAGTGTCTTGGGGGTGATATTCCCAGAAATTAAAAAGTTAGGGCTATGTTTCTCAGATATTCGTAAAGCACTTAAAAAGCACATAAATATCGTGTAAAAAAATTAACTGAAATCGCAAGAATAAGTGGTAACTTTATCGGAGGTTGGGCCAAGTCTCTTAGGGGTGAAATCCGTGGAAATTAAAAAATTATGGGTTTGTCCCGTGGATATTCGTAAAGCACATAAGTAGCACTTAAATATGGTGTGAATAAATTCACCTAATTCACAAAAATATCTGAGAATTTTATCCGAGGATAGCACGAATCTCTTAGGGGTGAAATTCGGATAAATTGAAAAATTAGGATTTTGTCCCTTGGATATTCGTAAAGCACATAAACAGCACTTAAATGTTGTGCGAATAAGTCCACCGAAATCACAAAAATATCTGGTAACTTTATCGAAAATCGAGACAAGTGTCTTGGCGGTGACATCCCCGGAAATTAAAAAGTTAGGGCTATGTCTCTCGGATATTCGTAAAGCACGTAAAAAGCACTTAAATATGGTGTAAAAAATTAACTGAAATCGCAAGAAAAAGTGGTAATTTTATCGGAGGTTGGGCCAAGTCTCTTAAAAGTGAAATCCGTGGAAATTAAAAAATTAGGGGTTTGTCCCGTGGATATTCGTAAAGCACATAAACAGCACTTAAATGTGGTGCGAATAAGTCCACCGAAATCACAAAAATATCTGATAACTTTATCGAAAATCGAGACAAGTGTCTTGGCGGTGATATCCCCAGAAATTAAAAAGTTAGGGCTATGTTTCTCAGATATTCGTAAAGCACTTAAAAAGCACATAAATATCGTGTAAAAAAATTAACTGAAATCGCAAGAATAAGTGGTAACTTTATCGGAGGTTGGGCCAAGTCTCTTAGGGGTGAAATCCGTGGAAATTAAAAAATTATGGGTTTGTCCCGTGGATATTCGTAAAGCACATAAGTAGCACTTAAATATGGTGTGAATAAATTCACCTAATTCACAAAAATATCTGAGAATTTTATCCGAGGATAGCACGAATCTCTTAGGGGTGAAATTCGGATAAATTGAAAAATTAGGATTTTGTCCCTTGGATATTCGTAAAGCACATAAACAGCACTTAAATGTGGTATGAATAAGTCCACCGAAATCACAAAAATATCTGATAACTTTATCGAAAATCGAGACAAGTGTCTTGGCGGTGATATCCCCGGAAATTGAAAAGTTAGGGTTATGTCTCTCAGATATTCGTAAAGCACGTAAAAAGCACTTAAATATGGTGTAAAAAAATTAACTGAAATCGCAAGAATAAGTGGTAATTTTATCGGAGATTGGGCCAAGTCTCTTAGGGTTGAAATTCGTGGTAATTAAAAATTAGGTGTTTGTCCCGTGAATATTCGTAAAGCACATAAATAGCACGTAAATATGGTATGAATAAATCCACGGAAATTCCAAAAATATCTGATAACGTTATCCGAGGTTATAACGAATCTCTTAGGGGTGACATTCGGGTAAATTAAAAAATTAGGGTTTTTTCCCTTGGATATTTGAAAAGCACGAAAAAAGCACATAAATATCACGTTGGTTAATTTTCGTTCAGTGTTAAAACAAGCAGTCGATATTAATCTAGCAGAGCTACTGTCCCATTCGATTTATCAGCGAATGGTACAAGCAATTCATTAACGGCATAGAAGTTTGTTAGCACATAAAAAGCACATAATTATAGTATATTCTATCTTGAATTATCTCGGTTATAGTGTGATTGTCCCACGATGAGTATCAAACTGATTGATTTATTTCCTATGTAATATATAAGCTTTTTGCCCATCGGCGCTTTTTGCTATAGAAGCACATAAAAAGCACTTAAATATGATGTGGATTACTTAGTTGTTAGTTGTAATATAACGAAGGTTTGCTAGCCGGTCATCAAGCTAGCGAAACAACTGTCCCACCTCATTTCTGGATAACCCTTTCGAGCACAAAATTTATTTTTTGTGGCCTAAATTAGCACATAAAAAGCACAAAATTTTGAAATAATTTTCCTTCAAATTGGAGACTTTGTTTTGCTAGCTTGACGGGGCTTAAAACGGACCAAATTGTCCGTCGTGGAGAAAGACAATTTTCCTCGCCACGCCCATTCCGAAGATCATTCGAGCGGCAGAGTCTCGAGCCGGCAGTTCGCAGGCGCCAAGGGGGGAAAAGAGAAAGAGAGAGAGAGAGAGAGTGTCTACGAATTCAGCGTTTCACGGTAGACGAAGCTGGATATTCGGACCCGGGGAATTCTCGGACTCGGGTAAAACTGTTGGCACGGATGCGTTCTGACCACGTCGTCAGCGGTGGACAAATCGATCGCTGCACTCCACTTCGCTCCGCGCTTATTTCCTTCATCCTTTCTCTCGTGTGCCATTTCACTTCTAATCTAAACCGGATAAATCTTTAGAATGAAATATACGTCGAGCTTCAGAGATCGCGAACCCACCGAGTCTCGCGTAATTATAAATATTATGATTAAACTGTCGACGAAATATGCGTTTTAACCACAGGGTAGTTTAATCCACTTTCTTGCTTTCTTTTACCGCGCATCATAAGATGTGCTTTTCCGTAAGAAAAGCTAAGAAGAGTTAAGCTCGAGGCAAGGTGTTTCAGGCTTTCATTAAATTTACCGGGTTGGCTGCAGGTCGATGAGAAACGCGTAAAGCCCGCGATCGTAACTCAACTCAACTGGTATAATATACAGCTGCCTGTATTCTGCTAGTAGTTACGGTCCGTCCGCGGTCAGACGCTTCGATAAACTGACTTAAACGTCGGCGATGCTCAATTTTTTATTCATTTCCCCGTATTACTTCATCACAGAATAAACTATTTCTCGCGCGTGTCGAAGCTTCACGATAAAGAAATGAAGCCGGAATAAGTGAAGATATCGTAGGAGAGAAGAAGAGAAAAATATACAACAATGGAGATCGCCAAGGCACGGTGCGACACCTACGGAAAAATCATTTCTCCGTTTGCTTTACCGAGAATCGCGGGACAAATAAAAACAAATATCCACGGAAAGAATAAAACTCTATTCACTGCTAAAAAGTTTTTGTATAAATAAAAAAATAATAAATGTACGGAGATAAAGTAAGCGTTGCTAAGTTTTTTTTTATACTCCTTTTTTCCGTCTCATGGTTACTATAAATCATGACGACTCATAACAATTAGCTCGCGCACTTGAGTTAATTAATTAATTTAGCATCCACTATACGCCTCTTCTCCATTTACTAGCGCGAAATAACCTACCGCGCATTTTTTATTGCTTCGCACATTTTTTCTGTTGTTTCGAGAACATCGCTACCATCTGCGCGTGCTTGGCATCTGGTAATTACAATCGCTTAAATTATTCTGTATAATTTTTTTTTTTTTTTATTTTCTGTATTTTTTTTTTTTTTTTTTCAATTCATCTTGACCTATTAATCAACAACGTGAAAATATTCGTGGCGCGTTATTGCTTTCCACGAATTTGAATTCCTGTATGAAGAATGCCGATCGTCTTCCGGTGTTTCAGGAAAATCGCTCGAGTAATTCCACACCCGTCCCAGGGCGAGATGGAAGCTTGAAAACGAGGCTGTAGTAGTATGTAGGTGTAGCAGGGTATCATGATAATAGAGGAAGGAGACTCTGCCGAAGCCCGAGGGGTAGATGGTTAGGATCTTCAAAGGAGAATAATAAACTCGTCTAGTGGGCTTTAATTACGCCTTCCGGCTACACCTGGCGCTATTGCGATCGAGAGACGCTCGTGTTATTCGTTACTTAAGCGAGGTTCCTTGATTCTAACGCATACGGATCTGCTAATCGAAAGAGCCGACGAACGATAAAAAAAAAGAAAGGAATAAAAATACACGCGCGACCCTAAAACATAGAGGCGAATAGGGGAATGACGATCGACTAAGAAGTATTATTTAATGTTTAACAAGAAAACGTTAATCGATCGAAAATAAAATGTTTATCGAATTCTTCGTAAAGTATCGAACATTCTTCGTAAAATGTTTATCGAATTTTTCGTAAAGTATTTTTTTATTAATTTAGAACTCTTTACCTTGACCGGCATTGTCCGACGGTCGGGGCTGTCACGGTCGCCTCTTGGGTAATTGCGGTCGGCTTTTTGGGATAACTGCGGTCGGATTTTGGAGAAACGCTAGTCGATTTCTACTCGTTAAAAAATGAAACGTTGAAATTCTAACCTAAATTTTTTACGTTATTTTACGATTGGCGCCGATTCTTGTCACACAATTCTTATTTATGATACGTAATTTCTTATAAAGAAAATAACGCAAATTACGTATCGCCAATTATTTAAAAAAAATATGCAAATTTAATACGCACGACATACTAAACTAATAATTAATCCTATACGCGAGAAGATAAAACCAAAAAAATGGATACAATCGTATCTTTTTGTGAAATTCAGCTGACCGGTATTCCCCCATTCTCCGTATATTGACGCGTAGTATGCAGTGGAAACTTTGCATGGAGCCAATCGCGATGCACTACTTCGCGTACAGCAATGGCAAAAATTTATTTCGTAAATAAATTTTTGTCATTGCTATTGCAAAAACAGCTACTTCCGTGAATTTTTTTAAATTTTTTTAATTGCCGTTTCTTATTATACCGCCTATTTGGAAATCAACACCTCCGTACGTAATAATTAAAAAAAAAAATTGCTATACGTTTTCAACGCGAAAATTTCCTGGAACAACAACATGGAGAATCGCAAAAGTCACGCAATGTACAAATAAATAAAAAAAATGAGTGCGACACAGGTAACATATAAATATTCAACTGTACCAACGATCGATTTCCCTTGTTCCGTTTACACGGTACGGGGATAATGATTGCACCAATTACGTAACGATTAAGGTCGGATATGGCGAGAGTCGGGTATTTATCGGACGTCCTCGACCCCGTCTGCGGCGGGGCTGCGGACAAACATGGCTGTTATAAAGTTGTTTCCACTCTTGGCGAAAAAGGCTTGAGTATAGTAAAGGTGGTAGGTGGAGAAAATGGCTGGTCTCAAAACGTTAGAAAGAAGAGGTGAGTGGAAAGGAGTGAAGAAGAGGTTGGCTCTAGAAAGGAGCGAAAGCGTATAGAGCAATGTATAGCACGAGGGGTAGTATGGTGTTGCTAGTCTCGTAAGATTGCTAGGCCGATTAAAATTTCATGCGGGTACAAAAAGGTCGAGGGTGGTAGCAGCAGCAGCGGCAAAAGCAGGGGCGGTATAGCCCTCTAGCTCTGTGAAAGCGACAAGAGGGGGCGGGGGGGAGGAGAAGGAGGAAGAGGAGGGTAAAGAGTCGAGCGGAGCGAAAGAGGGAAGCAGATAGAGGGTTGAACGCTGGGAGTAGGTGGCACTTTAACGCGAGTTAGCGATACCGCGGGTAAGGTTTCCTACACCGTTGGCTCCTCGCTCCAGCCATGGCATTAGATATTATTAACGCCATGTGCCCGTGACCGGGGCGGGATAAAGGTATGGATAAACCGAAGATAATTTGCTCCATAAGGTAAAGGATCTAGTGATTGGCTCTTCAGCCATAACGCGGATCTTGGCTTATCAGCATCCCTTCGTATCTTTCTATGCAGTGTGGTTCGTCGGCCAATCACTGGAGAACAACCCCTAACTGTACTGAACCGTACCGGTTCGTAGTTGTCCGCCAGCCAACCGAAACTAAATTCAGTATAGTAGCCGACACGAGTCCTCAGCTGCGGTTCAACGCTATGCAGAATTTATCCAAACCACGCTTTCAGTTCGACCATATTCTGTCTCTTGCTCTTTCTCTCCCATTCTCTCTCTTCTTTCATCCCCATCAGCTATACTTTCATGAAAATTTATCTTCTTGCGGAAAAGAGACTTGGTCGGTATATCGTGTTACTTTGTGATTCACCTGAAAGCTACCAACGAGAGGGTAGGTCGTGGGTTACCATTTTCACCCCGGAAGCATACCCAGCTACATCGGAAAACTCTGGCAAATTTTAATTAATGACCCGGGACCACTGGCTGCGAAAAGCAAAGATAAACAGAGCCGCCGCTCCCCACAGGCAGGCAACCTTCTATGGACCTTATACGATTTTCTTTTTTTTTTTTTAATGACGGAGAATGATAACTATGTTACTAGCGCCAAACTTCTACGGTTGTCTACGCTTTTAGACATCCAAAGCTCCGGAAATAACCCTAATTAACTTAAACTCGTGTGAAAAATGAAATACATATGTAAAGTGGAGTCGAAATAAGGTTGCAATTCAATGAAACTGAAATAACTGCGGAAAAGTTTCAGCAGCGTGAAAACGTTCGTCTGCACAAATTTGCACGACAGCAGCGCACAGCTCTCATATTCGTATGGATTAAACAGTCAGCCTTCGTGTACAATGTGTATTTACATGCACGCGTTATTCATCAGGTGGAGTGATTCCAGCGGAAATACTGGTACACGGGTCTTCAATTCTCGGCAGTTTTCCCATCTGGGTTGGTAAACCCCCTCCTTTCCTCATTCTCGGTACGTCGAGCGTGGAATTAGGCACTTTTCCAGAAAAGTACTTAATCCCGGCTGGCTGCTCGAGTTTAGAGCGGCAGCTAATTACCGAGGCTCACCGGGCGATGCCTGCGCAGTTCGTTCCGGAACTCTTTCTCTCTACTGTTTCGTCGTTGTACTCATCTCCGTGCAAACTCCATGTATAACAGTCATGGCATTGCCTAGTTTACAATCCCGAGGGTAACTGCGAATGTTTTTCCGCTCGTTACTGTTTTTTCCTTCCCCCTGCAGATGCCATTCGACACTGGTTGATTATCCGGGTATACGACAGTGTAGAACAGACTTTTAAGGACGATAAAGAAATATAAAATTGTCGTAATCCGGCGCGTTTTCTCTCTGGAATTCTTTGTCAGACGAAATGGTGTCAGGTCTATAAACGTATCTCAAACGAGCGACTGCGTTTGAACTTCACTTTTGCGCCTGCCGGGCTTCACCAGCGAGTTACTATCGCGTACTACATCCCGCTGAACCACCACCGACACGGTCAGCATCCAGCAATATTTAACCGTAGTTGGGACCTTCCCCAAAGTTTCGAATCTAAATCGAAAGTAAATTGAATTCGGGTAACTAGTTTTCACAACCTCCCCAAGGGTGAAAGAGCGACTCTTGGCATAGAGAATCCAGAAGAATCTATACGGAGAGAAAATAAGGGGATGTGAAAGCAGATCGGTACTATGCGCGTCTCTATCGTCCTACTTTCATCCCCCTGGGGAAATGACCGTATCGATACGGAAGGCTCGTTTGTTTGTTCAAGTTCAAGATCAACTCGTTCTAAAAGCTTTCCCCTTGGTAACCGAGCGACATACATCATCCCTGGCGAACGCGAGACAATGGAGGGGGAAAAAAAGGTAAAGAGTTACGAGAGAAGAGCGTCTCCCGTCGGATGAATATCTTGTGGAACAATTTTTCGCTGTGGTTTTATAACTCCTCTCTGTTATATAGCAAAAGAGGGTCGATCAATTTCTCGGTGCTGTGACTTCCTCTTTCCATAACCGGTGTTTGACTACGTACCGTGCACATACTGCCTTTGATATATGCATATTCTTTGGATGTATGATATACTCCCTCTCTCTTGCCGTTACCCTTTGCCTCGAAAGAAAATCATATTCAGGGAAAGACGTTTGCACTCGGGAAAATTTGCTATGCGTATACATTTTCGTTCACGTTTCATTCAACTTTTCATTTATAACCCCGAAAACTCGAATAAGGTACAAGGAACCGAGTGGAAAGCTAACACACGGGAAGGAAATTTCTTTTGGTGAAAAGAGAGACTTTGCAGTCGTTTCGGTGGAGTAGAAAGAAGCAAATAAAGATATCGAACTCGTAGACGCGTTACTCCGCGTACTCTTCTTATTCTTTTCTTCGCGAATATACCCCGCGTTAAAGTTCTCCCTGTGGTTTGTCGTCGTCCGGAACGGCTACAGAAACGTCTGTATTCTATACCTATCTTCACGCACAATATCCGTACACCCGGATAAGAGTGGAAACGATACAGATAGCCGCGCATACTACCGCAAGGGCCTACACGCACGGTAACCTTTTGTACACATTCAATGGAAACGTATACCGAGAAGATAGTCGAACGAACGATGCTGGAAAACGAGAGGGAGGGCATGAGGGTGAAGATAAAGAGAGGGTAGATCGACTTTCTTCCAGACGACTCACTGGCGCCAGACACTGAGTTCGCTGGCAATGGTGAATACCGCAAAAGAAAAAAACATCAGCTCCGTGGACTACTAAAGAATTAACACGTTCCAGTGTTATGAATGGATTTAAGTATAAATAAGAAACTTTCGTAATACGCAAAAAAAAAAAAAAAAAAACGTCGGATATTTGACGGTCCAAGAAGTTCTTTACAGATACCAAAAAGTACATATAACATGTCTAATGGTTCATTATTGGAAGCGGTAGTTTGAAATTTTCGTGTTTCGTCTTTTCGCCTTTGAATTTTCAAGATACGGTTCACATCGGTTATCGAGAATAAGTGAATTAACTGAAAAGACAGTCGTTGTTCGTTTTGGTTGATGATTTCCTGCGCGACCGACGACAAGGAGCGGCATGGAAACTGTGGCGATCGTGAACAGGCATTGTCCGTCGGGAGAAAAAGAGACCGACCTCGACAGGGCGGTCTGTCGCCACTATTTTTCTACCACTCAACTCTCTCCGTTCGTATCGGTTCTGCTCTTCACATGATCATCGGGGCTATTGTATCCTCACGGGTCAAAGAACTGAAATGCCGGAATGAGTTTTCCTGGCGGACCCTCAATGTTTCTCCCACGAAACCTCAAACTCCGTCATAGAATTTAGGTGGGCGATTGTATTTTGTTTGCTTTCGAGATCAATCGCGTAACCATTGACTTTGTAAAGAAAACTCTATCGCTATCCTGGACAAGAGTGTATTATCAGCTGCCTTGAAAAAAATTTCAAATCTGACAAATACGACACATACACACATCCCCTGCGTCATTTTCCCTCCATCTTCTCTACTCAAGCCATTATTATTCTATCGAGCGTAATGCCGCGCCGACACACTGAAGCAGCTACTGTACCATTGTGGAAAGGGGTGAAAGATCTGCCGTTCGAACACAGCGCCTTCAACTCCCGCGCGTGGGTATAAACATTCTCCGAGGGTGAGAAGGAATCCGGAAAATCCTTACGAGGGTGCGTCATAGGCGATCGAGCAGAGAATATTTGTCTCGCGAGGAAAAGTCTTCAAGTTCGAACCACCGGCTGGACCGGACGTCGCCACAACCCATTCGAGATATGGGGAGCTGAATTCATTTCAGGGTTTTCCTGTACGCTATGGATTTTTTCATCGTTCGAAGTATATTAGATCCTTCGATCTAATATCCCTTGTCTTTTCCAGAGTTTCTTTACCTTTCATTGTCTTTTGGTTTTCGGTGACTTGCCAATGGTAACCTCGCTATTATATACACGTAGACACGATCCCGAAGATACGTTTCAACTTTATAATTTTCCAGTTCGTTAAGTGCCAGAAGTCCATTGGACGTGGAACGTTATCGTTTCATTTGGTAGTCTTTCGGATATCGTCTTTACTTTTGAAATTTCCTATCGGGTGGTAAAAGCGTTTCTCTGTCAAGGGAAGGAAAGCGAGTAAAGGTAAAGAGAGAACGGAAGGATCGCAATCGTCATCATCCTCCAGGGATATGTCTTCCATGATATCCTTACCGAACTCCTATCATCTCTATTTTATCTGTAGACTACGCCTTTCATCCGCCTTTCTCTCGTATCGTTAAATTAAACAACTTTCTCTGACCATAGAAGTCTCGCGCGTCTCGAAGTCGAGCCGAAGAATCGAAAAATTATCTTAGCAATTTCGTAACGCTCTTGGGGGCGCTTTTGGCAATCAGCTTCCAACCAGACGTTTCTTTGTGAAAGACAATTTTCGCCAAAGATCCTCTGAGAATTTTACCCTCGATGTGTCCATCGTTAGGTCAACGTCCTCTTCGCTGAATTCATGTTTCCCATCCGAAAAAGAAAAAAAAATGATATGCAGAGGAATGTTTTCATTAGCACGTTATTCAGAAACACGCGATATGTATCAGCGAAAAGGCTTCAATCTGATGGTGATTCAGTGATAAATTCCTCGTGTCGGGTTAACGTCCCAAATGTTATTCCTTCACCAGTTGCCGTCTGGTTGAGGAATTCCGAGGATTTGTCTAAAATCGACTCCGGTTAGACGTCGTTCTCACTGGTACAGAGTCTCCCGTCTCTTGTTGGCTGGGCGCACACATACTTCTGTGATTCTAGCAGGCGAAAGCGTTAGTGTCAGTGAGGATTGGCCAGTTGCAGCAGAAGATAGAACAGGGCAGACCGTCTCTTCGCGTGAGCGTTTCCGTGTCTCTTTCCCGTAACGTTCGACTGCCGGGGCATTCTACACCGACAGGGTGGCTGAACAAGCGGCGACATTGAGAAGAGAAACTGCCTCTACCACCGAGATTCCAGTCACGCGCGCCGCCAACCAATGCCCTACGCCTGAGCTCTCGCACCCGCAGCAGCCGAACGTATCTATCTGGTTCCTCCTGCCCGCTCCATCGGGTATTCGCGTCCTTGTACCAAACTCGGAGAACTCGCTATTTCTCTCAGTCGCACTTGGACTACGAAGAAAGACGAGAAAAGAAGAGTAACCGAGGAGCCTGAAGTACAGGCGTCTGCCTTTCCGTTGCAGTTTCTTCGGTGGATATCTGGATGTTTCCTTCGCACTCGTGCGCGTTCTTTACATTCATTCTAAACCCTGACACTCGACACTCCTTTCCTTGGTAGTTGACCCAGCTACTTTTTTACTATTCTGTACGAGAACTGTGATCGCCGGTACTATGTTTTGCCCGATGCAATAGTTGCTTTAGGACTCGGCTCGGAATGTACGTCCTAATCGATGTTTTACTGTTTCCCGAAGAGCGTGGCGTTCCGAAATTGTTCGCGATATCGAGAAACTCGATTAAGCGGAGGTTTTGGTGATGTCATGCAATAAATCACTTTTTTTTTATAGGTAAAAAATAAACCTATCAATAATTCATGCGACTGATTGTTGGTAACATTTTAAAAAATCCCCAATTCCGAATATTTAAAATTGTAGAAGATGTGCATTTTTTTTTTGTCAAATGTGTAATTTTTATTGGAGAAAAAAGAAACTGTTTCAAAATGTTGTTAAATGCGGACCGTACGATTCTTTTACAAACCATAAATCAATCATCAATGGCATGTAAATTTTGTTAAAAAAAAAAAAAATCGCGTATAAAAAAAAAATCACGAGTGTTGTTCGGAAATTGCCGAATAAAAAAGCCCCAGGTGAGGGCGGTTCAACCATAAAATCAAACCGCGTGGCTCAGTTCGAAGTTTTTTTTTACCCTCTGCGAGCATTTGTGAATTTTTTTTTTTTTTTTTGCATGAAAAATTTTAAGTTGACATTTTTTAGTATCGGGTATTCGGCACAAAGGAGAGCAGGTGTTTACACGAGTACAGTAATAGGTTACGCGTTTCGAAGAGTTGCAACCTCCTCGTAAACATCAGTAGATCGATCAATCGAGAAACAACGAGATGAGGTCGAGAATCGTCGACTACTATGTTTGGCTTGACGAGGATCGCGATTCTGTGTGTTATAACTATATCTACTGCTGAGACGCCAGCAGCTTCGGTAACGATTCGACTGTTCCACTTGGCAGTCAGGAGAATTCCGAACTCTCCCACAGCCACCAATACTATAGTCGGTTGGTTTGAGACTCGCCTTGCACCTCTCGTCCTCTATATACGTATACTATTCTACCACAGAGATGCTCAATGGTTCTTGTTCCCCTCAAGGGTTTTCACAGTCCTGCCACGTTCTACCAGCAGCCACCCGGGAGAAGAACACTGGGCGGCATCGTCGGCGCTTCGTTTCACCCGGCACTCACTCATTCCAAACTCTTTCTCGTTCGATCTATCTATCCGTCCGTCTCCATCGCTGTGTCTATCCCTACGTCCCTCTTCTCCTATTTATCTCCTCCACACTTCTTCCATTATTTTTCGTCATCTACGCTCTCACCATATCGAAGTGTAGACTTCACTTTTCTGCTCTACACTCTCTCCCGATCCGTTTTCTCATCGCTTCTCGCAAGCGTGTGTATGATATATATTTATCTTTCTCGATGGACCACGTACGATGAGAGTCACAAGACTCACTCTATTTGCACCGTGTTGAATACTCACTGGAGAAAAGTTTCCGAAACACCGGATAAGATAATACAACTCAATCCACTCGTGGATAAAGATAACACGGAAACTTTGATTATTTTTTACTCGCTATTTCGATCTTCTAGACTTTTTTTAAGCTCGAGATAGTTGATTATTACGAGCTGAATATGATTTCTTTTGTTTTTTTTTTTTTTTTTTTTTCAATATCGTGTTCACGGAATGATTCTATGAAAGAGTGTACCATTGATTCTGTTATCTCCGATATTCAACCTTCTTTGCGACACGGATCGACCTTTCTACTTTCCCAGGTTATTCTATGCTACTGAGAATATTTTTCACGCGAGGCGATGCTCTTGGGAGGATATACCTTTCCTCCCCTACACCCCCAAACGAATTTACCGGGGTCTCGAAAGCCGTTGAGGATCCTCACGTCTTCTGGAAGGGCGCGTCGGGGAACTAGAGAATGGGGCACACGAGAGATCGCGTCCTGTGCTCCATCTACGAAGTGATTCTCCCGTATGATCGCATTATGTAAAGCTCCGAGAGCGTGTGATATAGAGAATGCTGCGTTATGATGTGAAACTTCGGGCCGCTCGATCGAGCGAAGTTCGTTTCGGAGAATATATGTATGAAATGTATCCTGTATACCCAACTCCCCCCCCCCCCCCCCCCCCCCCTCTGTTATATATCCGGAAGAGAATTAATTCTCTGTTATTTCCCGCTATACTGTTAACGCGAATATGATTTACACGAGGAAGAAATCGAAAGGTACGGAAAAGAAAGCTGTATACAGCAGATTTCAAGTTTGAAAAAGATCGCACGTTGGATGTTTGGCTCGTACCCCAACGCTGGGAATTCGCGAAAAATCCCGAATATTTTCGTCACGTTCGATCTGGCAACACGTTCGACCGACGAAGAAATGAAAGCCATAAATTTGACGGGCCGCAAAAGCTCGCTATCGTACCACCATATAGCAAAAGTGAAGGATGCTGCGAATAGCGTTGTGCGTATATCGAGTTTTAGCCGCCATTGGTCGTTTCGTTAAAATCGAATCACACGGATACTTGTGAATAAACTTACGAAAACGTACGCCTCCTGAATTTCGTATATAGATTCTTATTTTGCGGCGACGGTTTTCAATATTTAGTATTCTGCAGAAAAAAAAAACAGATCCGAATGGAAAAAACGAGTTTTCGATAATAATACGAAAACCGGATGTCGTGCTCGATGTTGCAAACGAAATTGATTTATTAATGCCCAACTGTTCGGAGGCTGAAAATGCGCGCGGGATATTACGAGAGAAGTCCAATATATCGAAAAATGCATAGAAAATTCGATTTCATAAGTAAAATTAATGGTTATACGCAGTATTCAGGTATCTATTGCTATATATTCCGTACGATTATAATCGCACTATTCAAGCTGACATTTCGAAAAAGGACTTCACGGCGTCCATAAAATCCGCAGCAACGATTATGAATAGTTACAAAGTCAAAAAATGCATTTCCGATATTCGTATAATAAGATCGACGCGCATCGGAAGTGGTGGATATTTATTTATCGTTTATTTATTGCCGAATAACAACTATGAGAAATTTCCCCGGATAAATGATCCCGGAAAAAAAACGAACAAATTTAATATGCCACCGAGACATCGGAAATTCATGCTCCGCATGCGGCGCTCTTCGCGGTAGGACTTTAGCAACGTCGCGTTTATATTTCTGAGAAGCCGGAGAAAATGTTCGAAGCGACATATTTGTGGAAATACGGGGAAAACGAAACGCTCGAAGCTTCAACACGGATGCAAGTGAATCTGCAATTTCTCTCTTGAAAGTTTCGAATGCCGGCGGAAGGCTCCGGGGCGTTCACGGCCGATGAGGTTGACCCTGCAGATAGCACGAAGCGCGTATACACACGTAGACGTCGGGGATAGGTACTGCCGCGTATCCACTATTTTCCGCATGCCAGGCGTGTTTCTAATGGGATTATTACGATGCACGAGCTAACGGTGCTATTGTGCTTGCATCCCACCCTTCCGTTTCTCCCGCTCCCTTCTATACTTCGGTATATATCCTCTACGCAGGCACCCTTTACATACTAATGTCAACGGACTTGAATAGCGTATTAACAGGGCTATGAATATGCAATGACGTTGACGCTAGAAAAACTGAACGATCTCGTTAGAGTTTATCTTTTGTTGTGTCACATATATATTCGTTGATATAACGTCGTGTTCTCATTGTCATTCACTTAAATCAAATTAATTCTTTTTTTCGTCGACCGAAATAACGACATTGATTTTCATGTAATTATCAATTATTTGTCGAAGTAAATTTTTACAAGTGGCACTTGAAATATCGAGTGGAAAATTTCTACATATAAATAGCCTAATGTTAACATACATTTTTTATCGATATCGAAATATATCGATTGAGTAAAATCCGAAAAAAAAAAAAAAAATTTCGAAGTTTTCTCGGAAAACGGAAAGCAAAAAACATGACTCGCGTTTTTTCAAATATATGAATAATAATTATAGAATTGGAGTTGTGGTTTTTTTTTAGTAAAGCATCGCAACTTTAGCTTTCGTTTTTCATCGAAGCGAAACAATGTATCTCAACGGTTACAAAAGGAGGATTAAAATAAACCAATAACCGTTAATGGAGGAGTGAAGTGATTTAACGAGAAACGAATTTAGCAATTGGCAAGATTGATGGATTACCTATCCGACTCGATTCCCCGTCCTTTCTCCATCATCTGTATCTCGGGATGGGGGAGAAAGAAAATATCTTTGCAACCGTTCGTATCTGTATTGGATATATTCGCGCAATTTCAATTTAGCAAAGTGAACGATTTGAGGGACGGGAGATCAGCCCCGCTGACATGTTTAAGGTCGTCATACTTCGAAATCTCCGATGTAATAACTTTTTTATCTCAATCTCCGTCAGACAGTACGGTAAATGGAACGGGAGAAGAATATCGGTATTATATTAATATTCCTACAACTCGGTCTGTCGGGAAATAGGATACCGGAAACATCGAGAGGGATGCGAAGCGCGTGGATGTATATCGATTGGCTCATTTAATTTTATTTTTTCCTGTACCAAGTTAGAAGTACCGATAAAAAAAAATAATAAAATAACAAGAAAGAAATAAAAAATAAATACCGCCTCTGGACCTACATACCGCGCCTTCATTTCATCGTTTTCATTTCTCAACTCTCTTTCCCTCGATGTCTCTCCCCATGCAAACGAGCGAACAGTAACGGAAGGGAAATATCCGTCGAAACTTTGTTCGTCGTCGCGTAGGACATTCGCGTTCCCACGGGCTCTACATGCTAATATCGACGACCACTGAATAATATCAAACTCGAGACAGACACGAATATTAAATTGCTAAACTCCCGAACTGCCACGAGAGGGCGATGGGACTTGTCCACAACGAGTGGATATTAGTCGGCAACCCTCAACCGACACCCGGAGGCCAGAGATTTCTATCTGCAGACACCGGGTCGGCCAAGTTGCACACTTGAAATAGAGACAAAGATAAAAATCGTTGTCTTTTCGTATTTTTTTCTCTGCCACACGCAGAGTCTCGGTTCGGAAGCTCTGTGAGAGACAGCACAGTATGTGCATCGAAGGGATTGGAGCTGAAATTTCCACCGTGAGAAATATTCAGTGCCTCAAGCTATGGAATATAGTGGAAAAATGTATTCGAAAATCATTTCGACTTTTCGCAAAGAAGGTGCACGCCTTTCATTTCTTTGCGAGAGTTCAAATACAGTGTTTGAACTACGAAGATTCTTCCACCGGTTGTGATTCGTGTTTTTTTTATCTTCTTCCATTCAATTTCTTTTTTTTTTTTTTTTTTCGAGTGTCGACCGCCTTCAATTTATCCGGAGCTCTGGTTTTTCTCCACCTCATCACCCTCGGCTGGGATACCGAGGGGTGGTCGACGTGGCTGATGTCAGCAGGACAAAGACGAAGAGAGGAAAAAGCGAAACAGCTGAGAGTTTTAATATAAAAGTACAACTTCGGGCGACTCGTGTATTAAATTAGTACGCTTTAATCTCGCCCGGTGCTAAGTTCTGGCTATATAGTTGGAGGAAGAAAAGAGTGAAAGAGCGAGGCGACGCCAAGAGTGACGAAGTTTTCAATTGAGAGCTCTCATTTTCGCGCGATCCTCGCATATGTATACCCTCATTCACCTATTTTTTCCCCCGGAAAACTTCGCGACACAGGCACTTGCTTCAAATTAACTGTTAGGGAAGATAAATTGCGGATAGTCATCGTTATCTTTCGCAGATCCGGGGTAAAAAAAATGTATTACACGATTTTTTTTTTTTAATCGAAGTATTGTTGACTTTTTTTCATACCGATGAGTTTCCTTACGAGGATAAACGTGGCGGTTGTTATTGAAAAGAAATCCGCGCCGGATAATAGAAAAAACTGTTACGTTCGAAGTTATCGACATGTTTAGGACAAAGACTAATTGTATTTTCATTTAATAGAAAAATAAAAATTTGAAAATATGTGATCGAAAACCGTTTTTGATTTTTTAATTTGACGCAAAAATGTACACCTTTAACATGTATTTTTTATGCTTTTCATCTTTAATTCTATCTTATGCTTTTTTTTTATTTTTACGTAATTACATAACAGAATTCTGTCACAAAAAAATTAAAAAAAAAAAAACGGATCGCAACAATTTTCCATGTGAATTTGATTCGAAAAATAAACCTATCAAAAGATTGATGCCGCTGAAATCTATTCGTCAGCGCGATTTTCTCATTCGTTTCATTTGTACCGCCCTCAGCGGGAACTGTCGAGAAGATTAAAAGCCGATACGTTGCCGAACATCGAATGGCTGTGACTATACCGTACAGAGTAGCAGGATGTTGGACCGTGTCGTGGAATAGAAAGAGACGCGGAAATCCGAGAGAGCATTTGCTTCGCTTCGAAGTAACTAAAACCGACGACGGTTATGATCCGAGATAATGCTGGAAACAGAGGAGATGAGTAACGACCACGGAAACGCTTGCCACGCTTCCTCTCACCAATTCTCCCAATATTCACTCGGAACTATCCTCGCCTGTACCGTAACAGCAGCCTCTTGCCGCAGTAACGGAGTTCTCGAGAATCGCGCAGATTGGTTCGGCCGAAATAGCTACAGATTTATGTCCCGTCGGTCTCATCGTCGTTTCTGATATTCCCTGCCCGACGTAACTCAGTTAACCGGGTCTCAAAACCGAATCGGGTCGCAGGCAAAATCGATTTTCGATTCGAATTGTTCATTTGCCTTGTTGTCGACGGTGTATATTCTGCCGGTCGGTTGTGACTATCCGCGATGGTAAATGCATCTCTATCATTGAACGAAACGTTGAACAATCATTTTTTAACTTTTCCGCGAGCTATTGTGGTCTACGCTTTGCTATCTGGTATGTAAATAACATTTAACGTCAGTGATGCATTGGTCGCACGGGAGTTTTATTATTAAATGTCCGATTTAATTCTGTGGTTGCAACGATATAGGTATACGCGCGTTTTCTATTAAATTAAACGCTCCGTGGGGAACTCGGGCGCGTAGAGCTTCGCACGCTAATACCTTTCTCGATAACGTTGTGCCACAAAAAAAAAATTAATTCCATTAAAATGATTGTTATTCAAAAGAAATTCTAAAATTTCTGGACGATAATGGGCGTATATTTAGCGACACCACGAGGAAATTTGTTTCGGACCGAATGTATCTTGTACGTCCATAATAGCGAGTCGTCGTCGAGAGGAATGTGGATGAATAAAAGCTCTCCTTTATTTTTTTCTCTCGTTCTCTCGAGTCGACGAAGTTGAAGCGGAGGAGGAACGAAGGGGAGAACTCCCCTCCCGTTGCGGAGCAATTATGCCGAGGGTAACCGAGCCCCCGCGCGTCTAATTATGAGTAATTACGAGAATTAAGATGACGATGAGATCCCGACCGGCGGCGACGGAAGAACGAGAAAAGAGTCGAGTGAGAGAAAAAAAAATGCTCGTTGCTCGTACTACGCCCGACGCGAATAACTCTTTTCACGAAGAAGAGAACGGGAAAATAAGAAAAAAAAAATATTTCGAAGAAAAAAAGAACTTAGTCGTATATCTCAACCTTCTCGCGAGATTCTAAAATTTCAAGAAGCCGACGAGTGACAAACACTCGGCTACGCGGTCGCGAATTTTCGTCGTACTTTTCGGTCCGCACATTTTTTTTCCGGTTGTCAGTCTCAAAGGTTTCGTAACCCGGGATACTGAGAACAACGAGAGAAGAGAAGGACGCGTCGCGAGATGACTGTAATAAAGACTCCTCCCTCCTAGGGGGGCCACTTAGCATAATGAAAGAAAACCGTCCAAAACCTCCGAGATAATATCGACTGCTACGAAACAGAAAAGCGTATCCCACAATGTTTTCCATGGCAAATGTTCTTAGATACGCCTTTCTGCTTCGTATTAGTCGCTATATCGTGTACTTTGGACGATGTTTTTTCATCAATAATATCACGAAAAGTAAAAAAAAAAGAATCGCCACTAAAAATGGTTAACTATGTGAAAAAAAAAATACATTACTTATCTTCCATTATGTTAAATGAACTATTCATTTGCGATGCAAAAAATAAAATCACGGAAAATTTGTGGAGAAGAATTATAGAATATAGAAAATATGGACCAATATAAGAATAAACAATATCTTGAAAAAAAAAATTAATTTTTTTTTTAATATTAGTTATTTGATACAGTCGATTTTTTCTTAAAAAAAAAAATAGTCCCAACAAACTTCCAATTCATATTTTTTTCAGTGCATTTTTTTGCACACGCAGAATCCGATTCTTCCCACGAAAATGTCTCAACATCTATACGTTCCATTTAATCTCCATCTTATTAGATCGCGAGACAGTTCCGCTTCGCATGTCATTGCATTTCCCGGAGAGAAGACACACGAGTGTGCAATGACACTGTACAGAACTCCGACGTGTGAGAGGTCCTCAAACCAACCTTCCGCATCTTTCGCGAGGCATCTGGTCTTTGCAGCTCGAGCTTTTCGATTCCAAACGTATTACTGGTACCATTATACATATTTACTGTAGCCTATAGTAGAGCCGTCGGCATACAACTAAGCTTCAGAGAGTAATGCATTCCGACCGAAAACCCCCCGAAAGCAGATATGCATAAATGAATTATAAACAGAGGGCGGGGAAGCCTTGAGGAAATATAGATACAGCGATACATATAGTATATAATGTATACATATATACGTATAAAGGAATAAGGACGTGAAGTCGGCGTCCGTGGAAAAGCAGCCGGAAAACCCAGAGAGAGTTCATACCCATTGCTCCCGTCCCTGTGCTTGCAGTAGTTCTCTCTCGGCATTGCACATGCCATGTCTTGTTGAAAGGGTCAACAAGAGAGGGGGGGGGGGGGGGGGGGGGGGATGAGCTCGCGCACGTGAGAGTTCGTATTATACCTCGTGACTCGGTCGTATACTTCTCTTCTTCTCTCCCCATGTCGCGTTTCACCTGGTTGTATACCGATGGTAGGATGCATCCCGGAAAATTACAACGTCGTGATTTCTGGCGCTGGAACGAGGTTTTCCCCTGCCGCTAGTCGCGAGCTGTTACTGCATATGCCGGTATACTACGGCCGTAACTACTGCACCGGTCTTTTGACGCTGTTGATGCAATCCTGCGAGCTTTCGCCCGCCCTCCGTTGGCTCCTCTTGCGGCATCGGACACGAAATTCTACACGAACATTTTGTAACGTGTTGCTACATCGCATGGGGTGGTCGGAGGTGGATGATCATGGCAGGGGGGAGGAGGGAGGCTTGGCTCGTTCTCGTTTCAACGAAATCTCGAAACAGAGTCAGGCGGATCGTGGGTTGTATGGAAAACAAAGTAGCTGTTTCTATGTCTCGGTGTTTTCTACGTGTTCACTTTTCTTCTCGTTTAATGCGATTCGCGCCATGTGTGACTTTACCCTCGTATGGTTAGGGCTTTCGTACGCCTTTGGCTACATATTGCTTGCACTTTCCCATTGTTATTAGCTATAAGCATCAGCTGTAATATGAGAAACCGCACGAATTTCATACAGCCGGGCGTGCAGCGTTGAAATTAATAAAGGCGGGCGGTATGCGAAAGGAAAAAAAAAAAAAACAGAAACAAAAAACGAACCATGGGAATTTTGTGTCAATGCAGGCAGCAGGAGTACAAGCAACGCGACGGACGAGCGAATGAGAGCTGAGGGAAAATAGATAGAGGGATGATAACATTCAACGGCATCGGAGCGCGATGCAGCTTCGAGGGTGTTTTTTTCGCTATAAATTCGCTATCTTTATCCCGGCGTCTCTCTACTATCTAAATGCTTTCATCCTCTCGTCGCAATCCTGATTCTATCTCCAGCGTCTATATTCTCGTGGTGTGTTTTCTTTTTCTTTTTTTTTCCACCAACCGAACGCGAACGTTGCGCGAGATCTTTTGCGAAAGAGTAACTAAATGGAAAGCTTGAAAAGCGTGAAATACCGACGACGCGAAAGGAAGTCCTGATAGGGCAGTGCTGGAAAAAACCGAAACGAGGAAAATGTGTTGTTGTAAATTTGTTACTAGGGGACTGGCGAAGGATTCTATGTAATCGCGAATGCAAGATTCAGGATGTTTCGGATTTAGGTTTTTTTTTTTTTTTTTTTTTTCGTGTTGCCTTATTGAATTTATAGTGGGATTTGATATTAGGAGTCCCGGGTATCCGTAGCCGCTGCCGGAACTTAGGGAAAATTAGGTACCTGGCGACGCGGCGACGAGAAAGCAACTTCCGGCTTACTGGGGTTCACGGTACAGTATATAGAGCACAAAGCGGCTTGTCCGCAAGGAACTTTCCGGAAGGGCAAACGGGCAACACGAGATCTCTTGGAACTCGGTGGCGTAGCATGTCTCCGTGGATCGTGCGAGAAATACAACTTTGGGCGCGGAAGTTAGACAGGTAGACGGACGGGGGGACGGGACTATATACATAGACGTATCGTTGATGTTAACTACAGTGGAACCCCTCTTTTCTTAACTTCACTTAACTCAACCGCCCGTTTATTTTAACTCGTTACCATGGCAATAATTTCACTTAACTGTATTCCCTCCAAGTCCGTTCGGCCCATCATGAGCGCTGCGCATGCGCAGACTCTCGCAGTGGCTTTCTATCTATGGACGTGTCCACCTCTCGTTACCCCTACCAGCAGCAATTGGCCGAAGCGAGGACTGTAGAGGAAATACAGACTACCGAATGCTTCCGGTTCCGTAAACTTAAGAAAAGAGGGGTTGTGCTGTATCTGCGTTCTGCTCAACTCATTACACGGACAAGACACGCAGGAGTGTCAAAACTGACTAATTAACTACGCGATGTGCAATCCTTTTAGGGTAGAATTTCATGTTTCAGCATTTTGGATCGATTCACGCTAGTTGATGGATTGTCTGCAATTGAAACATTCCGCGAACGGAATACCAAATTGCAATACAATATTAATTTGACGTTTTAGTGGAGGAAGCTTTCCGGTTGGGTTTTGCATGTCGGGGAACTCAAAACCGTCGAAAATAGAGGAACCAAAACTTGATCACCATTCCGTCCCTTAATGAGAGTTCTCTGTTCATCTATTTAATTTTAAATAAATTAACGTGCTGCATATTTTATTTATCTCTTCAAAAATTTTATTGATTGAGTTTACGTATCGCGAAACTTCTTTCTCCATTGCATACCTCGGAAAAATAGGCGGTTCGTAGTCCGTCATAAATACAGTTAGAGATCAGTTACTTTTATGATAGAAAACGTTTTGCAACGTTCAATAATTAATAATCACGCAACTTATGAATCTTTTAAACAACTCCTGTTATTCGCATGCACTCGAGTAACGGGGATCCTCACGTCGTTGCAGATGCAGCTGACAGGTGGTAGTTGAATCGGGAAGGGGTAAAAGAGCCGCAGGTGTGCGCGCCAGAGGTATAGTGGAAAGGCAACAGCTCGCGTGTGCATGAATGCGCTGGAATATTAGCTCTTGCCGGCGTCAGCACTGCTGGCACGTTCAACATGAGCAAATTTTACCAACGTGTCCCCCACGAGATTGAAGCTTACGCCCAATAAATTTATTTTTCGATATACCTACCTAAATCCTCCCCCGCATACACCCCTTCGCCACCCTCGCGATAAAAAAAAAATATTTCGCAAATATTGCTGCCATTTGCAGAAACGATTTACTCACGCGTCGATTTTTTTTCATTCATTCAACGTTGCACCGGCTTCTGTAATTACTACGAATTTTCATAACAATCAACATTTACATTGAACGGGACTCGGGATAAAATTAAAATTCCCTAGTGCTTTTGTAATTGTTATTTGCATATTTTAATTTAACTCGGCGTATTTACCACGATCGTTGAGAGTGAGGGAGAGAATGAGCGGAAAGAAAAAACGAAAAAGTGGGAGAGAAAGGAAAATGCCAACCGCACAGTTATACAAATACTTCACCTGCTTAGCAAGAAAGTTATTGTTACCTTCTCACTAATACTGTATCGTACTGGTTGGCTCGTTGCGCATTGTTCGGATAGTTAATCCAGGACGGTGAGTTTGCGAAACGAGTACACCGGCAGCCCGAGTAGAAGCTTCGGAGTCGAGGAAACGCGAAGCCCGAGATCTCTCGACCGCCCAAACCCTCTCCCGCTCAATCCCGCGCGTCTTCGCCTCTCGGCATTCTTAATTATTGCGAGAGACTCTGATTGCTGCGACCGGGCGAACGCGAGCTTCAGAGAACGAGAGTCTTTGTACGAGATCGAGTTTAGCGAGTAATCCACGTCCTTTTTCGTTATATATACGTACTCCGTGAAACGTCGTTGTGGTCTCGCACCCGGAATTACGGGAACAAAGCGCCGGTACAAGGGGCAGCCCTCTCGTTCCCTTTTCTTCCCATTTTCTCTCTCTTCCTCTCCCTTAACAATTTCTTCTTTCTCGACTACGACAACGTTCGACCTTCACTGACACAACGATACCTCGTAGATTCTACCGCTCTCTACGGTTTTATCTTTCTTTTCTCTCCTTTCTTAACTTCACTCTCACGTCTTCCGCTTCCGTTTGCCGTTATTCCTTTCTATGGTCTCTCGCACCTCTTCTTTTTTATCTTCTTTCTTTAATGGTTAAAAACTTTGCCGCGCAGAAGTCGAGATATCGTGAAAAAAATTAATTTACGGCCATGTTAACCATTTTCACTTTTTTATCCTTTAACATCGCGTAGATACGGACTTTTACCTTAAAACACAATTTTCGAATGTTACACAATTTTTTTTTCGTTTTTTCCATGGACTTATTTCAATATTGAGAATCTTTCGCTAATGATTTGATAATTAAGATAAAGATCTTTTGTGTTCAGTAACCGATAGAAGCTGTTGTACGTTCGTTTGACACGAATTGCAACGGATAGTACCAACGATATTGGCTCTTTCTTGGTTATAGTCTCGCATATTTGGCACGAGGCATATATTGGTAGCAGGGAGAACGTCACCGATAATGGCCAGCTACCAGTTTCGCATAGCCATTTCCGCTCAACAAGCAGTAAGTACGAGGACACATAGTTCACGCTTGACACGCGGCGCATATTTGGAAATGCCTTCCTCTCTTGCGCGACGGACCTTCGAGGCATGCGTTGTATACGATCCATGAGCTTCTGCACTGGCGTTGCCTTCTCTCCGTGACCGTTTAGGAATTTGCAATCTACCGCTATATCTCGCTCCGGTTCTCTCCGTTCGACGATGTATTTACCATAGTGGACGCAAAATTCTCTATCCCCGTCCTGGTAGTTTCGATCTATCTACACGCCGAGCGCGCAATAAATTTTCCCGCGTCCGATATATGAGATCGCAACGGCAATGGTTCCCGCAGCGTGCTTCGTACCATTCGGAATCGACCTCGTTGAGAAAACGAACCGTAGCTTTCTTCTCGTAATTCAACAGTCGCGAAAAAAGAAAAGGGTTGAAAGACGTTTATCACGAAGAAGCCAACAGGCTGATTCAGCTAGTAAAAGGATTCAACTCGATTGCCGTTAACGTGACTGTCCAGCGCGAAATAACTCCGCGTCTCGCCGAACAATCCAATATAGAGTCGGAGAATGAATCTTTTCATTCGCTGAATCAGGCTGCAGGTGTATGATAAATATAGACATCTCGACGGGCACTAACTTTTTCTGGAATTTCTATCGATCCCGCGTTAACTTTAGCCCATTTATTTGAGACTCGTCCTTCGCTCTACACGCGGTTCTCCTTTTGGATTGTTGAAAATTATTAAGGCCGCTTTTGGATTAACGTACTATATTTTATTCTACATTATGCACACTGCGTCCTACATGCTGCGCATCGTAATATAAATGCGAATTCCGCCTTTTGTCTTTCAACAATGCAATATTGCTGCGCTGGACTCGTCGCTTATTATGCTTATTTACGGCGCGATGTAAATAACCTCGAGGATTTTGTTACAGAGGTCCACAATCCTTATTGTGTATTCCGTGATTAAATAAACTGACTACCTTAGTAAATTTCTATTGTATTCTGTCAGAAGTACGTCCCATTAAATGCACGAGGAATAGCCGAGTTAAAAAAAAAACGCAACTTCTATTTTGCCGGTCAACGGATAATACCCTAAGGTACAATTTTACGAACAATTATGTAAACAATTATGTGAGTTAAATAGTGAAAGAGCTGCCTGAACGGACCGCTTGAGAGAGATACCGATTCTCAATCAAGAGACGTTCTCATGGCAAAAACAAACAAGAAGAGAGTTCGCTGCGCCGGCGCGAGGCGATCGGGTAACTCGTGAAAAAGCGAATCTGTTCGGCCAAATAATGTAAGTCCTTTTAATAAATATTTTTCCACAACTATTTCGCTTTAACCTAATCAACCCTTACAATTAATAAAAAAGATAAAAGAAATTGCGCATTCTCCGAGTACCCCGATTTTTCATCCAATTGAAATTTACATGCGAAAAACAATCGTCTACATTCGTTCGAATTTGGGTCCTGTATCGCTGATCCACGGTTTTTCCCCATTGGAATAATTTAGCTCGTGATAAAAATGGACCGGATGAGTATGATACTCGGTGTCACCCCGAAAGGATCAAGAATCGAATAAATTTAAACCTGCGTATAAGTAACGTTCGCGCCGATTCGTTCGGTTCGACGAAACGACCATAAAACCTGATCCCTTTTTCCCTGCGGAACAGACGAAACGAGCTTCGACCCCGACGTTTTTACCTCCAGTCGTCGCTGTCGACGCAGCTATGGCATGGAATCGCATCACTTTTCCATCGTCGCTTTCTCGTAAAACGCGATCTACCATTCTGGTGGTGCAGCACCACCGCAACGCAGTGTTTCACTAGATGAACAGAGAGAAAGGCGCAGCCCGACCAGAGATCCCGAGGGATAGAGGAAAAAGGGCGACATCTCTCGTTTCGTTTCCGCATCGGGTCACCGTACAGTGCGGAGGTAGCAGCTTCATTCTTCTTTACGCGACTTCGGGTCTACTCAGCAATTGGTGTAACTTCACTGCAGTTTGCCGGGTGCAAAATTGGTCGAAATCTTTCATCTGTTCTTGTATTACACCATTCTGGTTAAATGTCACCAATGTTCTATCCCTCGTTAATTTTGAGTCTTCCTCGTTGGACGCTGGAGGACCATTCATGCAAATTGAAATGATTGCAGCATCCAAGTGTCGATCGTTCTTTTTTCCTTTTGATCTCCAAGGGATGTAATTGGGTACTTTAGCTTATGGAAGTTGGTCGTTGGGGAAACAGGAAGGCAATTTCTTGGGTACAATATTGTTACATGCGGAGAGTTGTAGTCAGGGTTGAGAGGAGAATCGTGTGTGCGTATAGGAGATATAGAATATGTATGTATACCTATTGACGATCAGACATGATCGTAAGCTACGCTTCCCTCGAGGCGGTAAACCCAGTGCAGAACTGGTGTGTGCAACGGCCTCGAACTGTTATGGACGCATTTGCGTGCTGTTCCCTCCTGCTGGACGTATATTCACGCCTTGACAGATTACGTAATAGCCTGAACGTACATTATCATCCACGTAGTTGTGCGTTACTGGTCTCTGCTTCGATGCTGTCGTGATACTAGTTCGGTCGCTGCACCCACTCAACAAACCTATCCCTCCGGAACGGGGTCGCTTGGTCGTAAGTTAAGATCAATTCGCAGTTACTAAACTGACTTGTGATCATTGTATACAATGTATCATTTCGTGTGGAAGATTTTTCCGCACGCAAGCGATAAACTTTGCGTAACGTTAGCATTCCGTCATCTGATAGATGTCGGAATACGGCATGCGGATGCGGATACGGCGGGGATGTTGGATGGAGGATACTTCTGGATCTTTTGCGTTTTCAGCTTCGATTGTTTTGAATCCTCGGAGATTCAAGACAATTTTTGAGTCAATCAAGTGCCACCAGATTGCGCTTTGATGCGTCTGGTAAATTACATCGATGGTGTCGCGAATCGCCGTCGACCATCGATGGTGGAGCAGAGCTTATACTCTCCCCACGTCGGCTTCCCGCAGTAAATCCCCGTAGTACCTGCTCAGAGTTTGTCCAATTTAGACAAATTTCGTGCAAGTCCCCGATGGATTGACGGTGACCCGGAGGAACGTCGACCATTCTGTGGACCCGAGAGCTACTCTTCCCGCGTTACGCTCGTGCATTGTATTTGGTTGGCAGGTTTATGCATCAATTTGCATGCACATCCACACAGGATTTGTTTCCGGTTCAAGGCTTTTACACGTGTGCACAATTATTCTGACCGATCGTGAGACATCACTTTGCGGTACGCTACGTCTTATCGAGTTGATGTTATGATGATTATCAGTATTTACAGAAATAAATGAAACAATGTTTACTGTATCGATAATTGTTTATTATACATAAATATATAAAAAAATAATGTTTTCATGTACAATATATACTTGAAGTACATTACGTTGTACTTATACTTAATATAATTGAATAGTTAAGAACAGCTAAGTATCGGCTTAAGTATCGGTAACTATATTCCGTATATAATTAATAAAAGGTTCCTTAATTTCCTAAAAGGTTCCACGTATACGTGAAACAATTAAATTTTCAAATTTTAATTATATTCTGCACGTACCTATGATTACATGAGGCCATTTGATCGATTTTCGTATCGCGTGACGATAACATACGACATACGATCTTTGCGACCTGAGCAAACGACTTCGTACTCTTCGGCATCGATAGTACGGCGGTCATCGTAGTACGGTGCGCGAACGCTAATTACTTTTTAATACCGCGGCAGGATTTTAATTAAACCATGTGTCGACTGTTAGCTCGAACGACCGAACGAATTCAATCTCTCGGGCGCCAGTAGTTTATCCTGAATCTCTCGGGTTGGCGAGGTCCCTGACCCACATTTGCCGTCAATCCCTGCGATACCCAGGCGTCGAGAGCTACTGCAGGCTTTAACGCCCCGAGCTTTCTCTCTCACCCGTTGTGTACGCGTCAGTGTGTCTCGTCGCAGCTTTCACATAATATACAACACCTCGATGGCCTTCCACACAAATACCAATGGCGCGTATACCACCACGCGACTTCGTGAACGAACGATGTATAGATATCGGCACAATATGTGCGCAATTTTACTCGGTCACCCCGGTCACAGGGGACAATGTCGTATGGTTCGG
Source organism: Cryptus viduatorius (assembly GCA_964006125.1). Lineage (NCBI taxonomy): Eukaryota > Metazoa > Arthropoda > Insecta > Hymenoptera > Ichneumonidae > Cryptus > Cryptus viduatorius. Next base: position 7,898,536 of record OZ023222.1, on the reverse strand, counting down.
TGGACAAAAAGCAGAAAAATTACCGTTCCACGCTTAGCGACTTTTGGAGAGGTGTACGTTTCACGAGCTCGACGGCCAATCCCGTTACCTTTCGAGTTTTGTACCGAAAAAACCATCGAGTTGCAGTCTCGAGTTCGCGCTCGATTGCACCACAACTCGATCGCAATTGGCCTGTTGCAACGCCGTTTTTTTTATTAGTTGCTTTATTCCGATTTTTTCCACCGCTCTTCGAAGCAATGCACCAGCTGGTTTTTTTTTTTTTTTCCCGCTGAAACTCTGGCATGTATCGTACCATCCAATCGTAATGAGAAGTTCGCGATTTCTCTCTAAACCTCTCCAATTTTCCGGTAGACGGTTAACCAAGTACCGAGAAATAATTCTTTCTCTACTGTACACCATGCGAATTCGAGTACTTACGGTCGGATAAATAACGTAAAAAAAAAAAAAGAGAAAAAGAACACGCCGTCACGCAGCTGCCGAGAGTGGAGAGCGAATTTGACGAAAAGAAAAAAATAATTAAAGTACTATGACTTTTCGCAAGAAAGCTTGTATTGTATTTTCGTTAACGCCGACTTCTTTCGGAAATTGAATTGTCCGCGCAATTTCGTGGTGAAACGAGCACCTTAATTTTTTTATCCCACTTTTGGTCTCGAGACAAGTCTGTGTTCAACGTTAAGCTAAACACCAGACATTTTCTCGCGGTCGGTAAAATATTAGAGAGAAAAATGCGAAAATACCTCTGTTACGTTGTTTTTTTTTTTTTTTTTTTTTTTTACTGTACCGGTAATTCGGCTCTTGCAAGCCGCGATTATGGAGGTAGAAGCGTGAATATGTTAAACCGCGTAAAAATGTTAGCTCAACGATGCGATGTTGCGAGGAGTGAAAGTGTTGGTGAGCGGTGAACGACGGGTCTTTGATCGCAACTCAAAAGTTGTTTGAAATGAGCTCCGCGCGACTGGACATTACGAGTAGAAGCCTAGCGCTGCAACGATGTCAAAGACAAGAATGAAAAGCGTAGGAACATTAAAAAAAAAAACAAAACAAAAGAAAAAAAAATTTTTAAATTGGTCGCTTCGCGAAAAATTCGAATGAGACAGTCTCAGTCGCAGCTGCAACGAGCTTGCTAAACTAGTCGGAGAGAAAAAGAGGGGATAATGCAATTTTTCTGGTCCCCCGGGCGGTCTTTGTGTTTTCCCTCCTAATGGTCCGGTAGCACCGTTGTTACCGGTGCTACGGTCGTTGCGATCCTCCTTCCCCGTACTCGACAAGAGAAAAATAAACGAGGAAAGAGGGAAAGAGAGAGAGCGAGAAAAAGAGAGAGAGAAAAAGAAGAAAATCCGCAAGGGCCGTTGAGCCGGTCCTCGAAACCCGCCGCAGATTTGAGCCGTAGGAACGGCTTTTTAAACGGCTGAATGTAATCAGGGCATTAATAAAATGCAATTAAAAAAAAAACGAAGAAAAAAAAAGAAAACGAAAAATCGCGCAAGCCGAGTCTGAAGTGCTAGCGAATCTTTTTTTCCTCTCCGTTCACTTTCGGCTCTCACGCTTCCATCTCTTTCCGAAGCAGGCTGACGCAGGAATTCTCGGATTTCGAACGGAAATTGGATATCTCACGCGGGAAACTTCTTCCACTCTTTCGTCACGGACCAAGTATAACTAGTGGAATAAAAGAGACTCTCTTCGTTTCGGCATTGGAAAGCTTTATCTGGGCTTTTTAAAGCTTCACGCATCGACGGAAAAGTGGGACATCGCGGAATGAGCTGTTATACGGTAGCAATTTAGCGTTTTCACATGGAGCATTAACAAATCTTCATTATTGAAAGAATTTCGTTTGTCAGCGATGAAGAAATCTTCTTTACGATAGATATATCACTGTCCCGAGAATACACGATGATTCTCGGCTTAGTAGAGAAAAAAGACGAGGAAATAGTTCAACTCTCCGTATAGCCAAAAGGATCGAGCAGTGAAAGTGACTCGCTCCGGAATCCAAGAATTCTTCAAATACCTCGCGTGTTTGGTGTCCACAGTTATAGAGGGGACAAAGAGCGCGAAAAGAATGAGATAAAGGGCGAGTTCGAGGGAAAATAGCTATAGCACGTGAGAATCCGTCGAGTTCATCGATTGCGTCTTTCCCGAGAAAGTATAGAGAGAACGAGCCGTGAGGGGAGTGTTGGGTTTCACGTGCAGAAGCTCCGTCTTTTCCTTGTCTCTGTCGTCGTCGATAACCCCTTTCCTTTCAGCCCTTCCAGGTTTTCCCATCCCTGTACTGTCGTAACGTCTCTTTTTCCAGCCCCGAACTCTCCTTCGCCCCTCCCTCCCCCCTCTCGTCGTCACGGAAAAGGCTTTTCGCCAAAGCTTGATCCCGCGGATTTTCCGTACTCTTGGCGCGAAAAATCGCGACGGTGGATTCTCAAACTGTCGGATTCAGTAGCCGTTGTCAGCTGATAGGATAGGCGGTTCGGGGAAACCGATCGGAAAATTTTTTGAAAATACGAAAAAGCATCGTTTATAGGAAAATGAATGACGATAAATGATTCCACAGAATTCCTTCATAATTACGAAAAAATCATTAATCTTATTAATTATCCTCTTAATTATTGACTATTTTTTTGCTTATTCGTTATTCGTTATTTCACTGCCTTTTGGTAAAACAATTTATTTTCCAGTGCGGATTTTTTTAATTGCTTATAACACCCATCGATCATATATCGATATAGTTTGACGACTGATTAATCTTTATCCGGAGTGCATAATATTTACATCTTATCAAAATTTTAATCGCCATCGATGGTTAGGAAAGTGGCGACTGACAGGGAGGGCGAGTATATAAGGTACCCAAAGCTTTTCCTCATCGTGGTGTAACTGCGTGACTTGGAAGTCTATAGAGGAAACCCAGCGTGAATAAGCGCCGGAGGGTTATAGAGCGTTTCTCCACGCCGAGGTTAAGTATAAACCGCGCGACGAGACAAAGTTTCAGCAACCAAAAGCAGCCTCGAGTATTTGACCTAAAACGCGGCAGTGGGTAAACGTTAACTTCGCGGTAGAACCACATACAGCAGAGTTTCGTGGCTGCATCATCCTTTCTCCTCCCCGATTCTCGCGGCTTCCGAAAAGCTCACACAACTCGACAGAAATTCGACAAACCCTCAATCCTGGGACTCCGGGGACGGAGATCTGTAGTCGAGAAAACTCTGACTTTGCTTCACAGAAAATAGACCTTAGACTTCGGATATCAACGCTAAAATTCGCCAAAACTTTTTAATAATACATCGAAATAAAAAATTATCGATGCCAAAAGAGGTATTATTACGCCAACCTATTTTCTCGAGTATCTACCATTTGCTCAAACGATGTTAGAACTCTGTCCACTTTGAGTCTCGTAAGGCGAACAACGATTATTACGTGTTGCAACAAACGATTCAATGTCCGATTTGTTTCTTCGCCTTTAACAACATCGGCAGCAATTTCAAGAACATTGCACGAAACTATTCCGAGAAAACTGTTCTACTACCGGCAAACCGCGCGGCTATCGACTTTTTTCGTGTAGCAAACTATGCGGTAGTTTCGGCTCGTGAACGACGTGTGGTACTCCGCGAGGCTCTCTCGGTAGACTCGATTCTCGATCCTCCTATTTACAAGAGGGTTCGCGAGGAGCGACGAAAGGGTAAGAGAGAAAGAGAGAGACAGGGAGGAGGAGCGAGAGAGTGAGAGAGAGAAAGGCGGCCGACCGTTTTCACGTCCTTTATCGCTTTCTGATACCCGCGAACACCTGCTGTGAATTTTAAAGCAGTTCATGGACATGCGAAGGGCAAGAGATCGGTAGACTACCAGGCGTCATATATGGTACACACCGCACGACTTCGACGGGCTATATAAGTACCTATATAATACTCATCTACCTAATATCTATACGTGTGTACCATCGCCGACGTACTACACCATGCAACCTGCGCGATACTATTTACATAATATAACGAGAATGTTGCAAATAGCGAGCGAACGAGTAGTGGTCGTTGAGTTAGGTATGAATCGATTATCCATTCGTTGTGTTATGTGGGGCTATCAACATCTGATATCGATGCTGAAGCTCTGATATCACCAAAGTTACAACTGACGTTATAACGCGACGAATTTCCATATCGCGCCCGTCTACGACTTTCCATTGCTCCATTTTTAAAAAATAATGTATGCATCAGTTAAGGGCTTTCGGTGGGAAAAAAATCGGAAGGGCACAAGAAAAAAAAAAAATGCTACAAAATATTTTTAAAATGTATTTTCGCTAAAAACACCATATATAACTTTTTATAATGGCGGAAAAAATATTTTTACGATTTTTTACTTATCGATTTATTTGTTTTGCTAAATTAATCGATTTCGAGATTTAAAACGATTTATCGATATATTTCTTGAAATTGGTAGATGTTTTTTTTATGCATGAGGAATTTTTGAAACTCTGAGTGGATGGCTTCGACAATTCGACGAAATGCATTATACCTCTGTGGGGTCCCATAGATCGTAATATATAGAGGCCGATATAATGCTGTGATGAACACGTGTCCTCTCGCATCAACGGCGGTTGCGCGTTAATGCAACGACGAAAATGTGATGGGAGCGTTACCAATTTTCGAAAATCTCGGTCACTCGAACCGCGTTCTGCAGCAACGCGTATGTGAATCCGCAACGAGCAGAGTGTGCAACCTCTGCGGGATGCGTTGCCATTACCATGCGACACAGTTCGACACTCTCGTGCTGTACATCGCGCGATAGTTCTATGCAGATGGTTGCATCGCGAAATTTGACTCCCAATGTTGCCGGTTTCGAACGACCGTCGATCGTGAAAGCCGCGGTACATATGCAATAGTGACGATTTCATTTGTTCAGCAACGGCGGCACAACGCGAGTTATTCCAAGTTTCTCTGTGGCAAAACCTTTTTCCCAAACGCAAGCATCACGGGAGAGTGTGCGGTTATTATATACTCAACACGTGTGTATACACTACACGAACGTCGCGTTATTGTGGTCCGACGAGCAAATTGGGGGGAAAACGTTGATGCTTGTCGCTTGTGAAACGTCGACATGTAGGTACAGCAATTGGTAGTTGTTTCGCAGAGCTGTATAAAGTTTGGTACAGATTGATTGACGCCCGTTATCGACATTACTTCTTCCGAATAAAATTTTTCCAGTCGTCAACGACAACAGTATCGATGTCCCGTGACACGAAAATCGAACGAAAATCCGATGAAAATTGATACTCGTTCCGCGGTTAAACAGCGTTTCACGCGACGAACATTGTGACCGAAAAAATTTAAAAAATGTTTCCAATTGGAGAATGTTAAATTAGTTCCGAAACTTTGATCCGATCTCCGACGTTAGTGGAGTCCTCCCGTTCATCGGACATTTGTACTGACCGCGGAAATTCAACGCGAAACCTGATTTGGCTATTGAAGTCGTAGCACTGCGCTTGGGCACCTCGTCCCCGTAAAGTTTGTTGTTTCCCCCATAGTTCACCGACTAATTTCAACGACTGATACGTGTAGGAAAAGTCGGCTTTGCACGTGCACGTGCACGCGACCTCGACGATTTTGATGGAAACACACGAAGAGACACAGATATAACGAGAATGTTGCGGAAGTGCGAGAGAGCGACGAGAAAGAGAACTACAACGGCCGCTGTTCCGGCGGCAGTAGTGAGAACCCGTGACGGGTCAGACAACTTTCGAGCCTCGAGGCAATACGAATGTATACATATACGAAGGACCTCGAGACTGCGAGAACCGACCGAAGCAACAGAGAGATATCAGGCGCCTCGGAGTACGACGAACGCCGACGCACAGTTTGAACAAAGACCTAAGCAATTAGGAAACTCGACGAGGGGCTTAATTACGTGTGCGAGAAATCCTAGTCAAACACTCGTCGGTCCTGCTATGTGCAAACGTTTTCTTTGTCGCGTTATGATTGGGTATTATACAAGATAGTGTCCCTCACTGCTACTGAAAATACATACGCACCAAAAGGCAAATGTCGATTTTACACGAGGAGTTTAATAAACAAATTGTATTAACTATAAAGAGTGTAATAGCAAATGATTTGCCGCATATTATAGTCGGTATTACTCGTCATTAAATGTGACAATCTCACGACGACAATAAAAAAAAAGAAGAAAAAAAATGCTGATGTCGGATTCCAATTTTCTCACTAATTGTACCAATTAATTATTAATGTTCCCAAATCATTATTTTATCCGTGAGAACAAAATTCCATTAACCCACTTTTTACCGTTCTTGAAAACATAGACCACAGCAAAAATCACTTCGATCAGCTGTTAGCGGTAAAACACGTAATTTCCATTTGTTGGCCATCTTGCCGTTGGGATTTAAAGAGATAAAAAACATTTTATTATATTCGATGAAAAGCATCGAAAGCCTTTTCATTGTTCCCCTTCATCTTGGCAAAAACAGAAAATAATATCTCCGACGGATGATATCCAAGTATTGTTCCATTAAAACAAAATTTATCGACGAAAAAATTTCATTTTTGTGCTATGAATAGCTAAAAAAAATTATTTGGCTGTCTCTACTGTCGTGAAAGCGTTAAAATATGGTAAACTAATGGTTCCATCGATCTTCAAGCAAAAAAAATTCAACTCCGTTCCAAATAGATCAAAGGCACAGAGTCAACATCCGGACGGCATCATTATTCCGCATTACTCCACATTTTTCTCTCGAACCAATTTTCTCTGTGAGAATCCTGCCATCTGGTCAAAATTAGATGAAGAAAACGATCGTGTTCCATCGAGTTTCTTCATCGAACCGACAGAGGACAGTCCTCTTTCTCTGTGTGTGTGTGTGTGTGTGTGTGCCCGCTGTGTGCAGGAACGTTGGTGGAAGCTTTGAAATGAAACGCGCCAGACCTTTGGCTGTCGAACGCTGAGGGAAACCGAGCACGTTACGCCGATGTGCTGTTGCACGGGAGGGGATGATGGTCCGCTGTGAGAGCAACGGGGTACCGGGCCAAGCGTGATCGGACATTACGGGGTGGCGCGCGCGGTCCCCCGGATGGCCAACAGCGAGAAACGTGCTTTGACGTTTTTCGGGTCGCAAAATATGGGGATCGTCACGGTTCTCTGATCTACGGATCAGTGGTTCAGAAACGGTGGGCCAACGTTGATACGGTATACTATCGAAATATATCCGTGTGTGCGGGGGCGTATGTGATTGCGAGTGTGAGTACGTGTGTTGATGGAAAATCTATACGTATAGTTTAGTATATCTATCTAATACGAAGCTCTGTGTTCCCGTTCGCTGGGTCGCACCTCATCCCCTCTCGACGTTCGCCCACCGCCATCGATGTCTGTTTTGCGCTTCATTTATGCCCTTTTCCAGTCGTTCAACCCGGTCTGATCGACTCTAATCCCGCTATATTACCCACGAGAGAAATACGTACCTATTGCAGCGACAAAATGGGTCATCATCGTGTATACGCTCTGTGATAATAATATGTCGAATGAAACAAAATTTACGATGGTTATTATTATTTTTCGTTCGAATAATTAACGTTTTTGATTTCCGGGACGAGCTAATTATTCTAATGGACACTAACGAGTGACACGCGACGTGACGTGCGTTTAATTACTGTCACTGCCAAAATTGCAACGAGCAAGAGCTTTTACTAGGAGGAGAATGGACCGGGAGAATGAGAGTTCGGATGTGTGGGTAAGTGGTAAAGTCTGTAGCTACACAGACGCTCGTAGAAGAGTCAGCGATAAGCTTCGATATTCTTCGAAACGATCGAATTATTTTTTCCGATTTCCGAGGGTTTTCCCATCGGAAATTCCGCGGACGAATAAAGCTTGGTGAATTAAAAATCCATTAAAAGCGCGGTGAGTCGATCATTCGAATTGATATCGGCGATAGCGGCCGTGAAAAATAGGAGAACGTCGAAACCGTATGAGGATGAAGAGAAGCTGTTGATAGCGATGTTCGATTTCAATATAGAACCGATAATTTCGCGAGTTGTTATTACAATGTGTTTTTCGAGAATGACGAGAGAGCGATACGCCGAAACGAGAGCGAAGCCAGTCGCGATTTTATCCCGCGCCGAATCCGCAACCGAGTTTACATAGCAATGAGCCGCTACGAGGACAGCGAGAGAGGGAGGAGAAATCAGAGGTATTGCGAACAGGAGAGGCCCATTAGCGTCGATGATATTTTCGACCTGACCGTTGCGCGGGGGGAGAGCTCTCTCTCTCCCTCTTCCCTCTCTCGATAACCGCATTATCCGAAATCGCGACTATAACGAACCAGCGAGAATTTCAAAACGCCAACTCCACGGGTCACTCGAGCCTCAAACGCGTATAGATATGTCTCACCTCCGGGGCCCATTTGTACTCTCGTGGAGTGTTATAATCACTTCCGCGGTCGATCGTTTCGTTCAACAATTTTTTATTAATTCTGCGTGATAACAAATCCAACTCCGTTGATCATTTTTCGTCGGTGAAAAATTTTAGCGAAAATCATCGAAATCGTCGAAACGCCCGATTCGTTGAGGATACCTACTATCATCGAATAAAACGTGAAATTGAAGTGAATTGTTCCACACAGCGTTAAACTTCTCTCCGAAACTTCTCTCTATCTTGTCTTTATTTATTTTATTTCCACTATCGTTGATTATTGGAAATGTCGATAGAGTTTCGCAAGAAATTGCACCACTTTTCGACTCTTCGATGCCGCTCTCTTCTACCCGGGCTTTTCCTTGTATCCTCTTTGGTACGGGCAGCTTTCACCTCAGACCGGTAAAAGCTTCTCACCGCAGAGAGATCGAGAGAGAGTACCAGACAGGCGAAAGCGCGCGAGGCGCTCGCCGGAGTAAGAAATAATTAATCTATTGGAAAATGCTATCGTCCGCTATTTCCACCTCTCTCTTCGTGGTAACCGCGCGCCGAGGTAGAGACGATTTCGCGAAACAGAAGGTTGAAAGGCACGTGAAACGGAGCGGTAAATGCGTTCGTTGCGTTTAACGAGAGTATCACGACTCAGAATCATATGGGCACATCGTACAATTAGAAAGTCATCGCTTTCACGCCGTTCTGTTTCTCCGCGATGCAAAAGCGATGCCATTAAGTAAACGATTGCGAGGACGCCCCTCCGCGCGATAATAAGCATTTCTCGTATTTAGTTCACCCCCTTTGATAGCCTCCTGTGTGCCGAGAGCCTCGCAATCAACGGCAAACGAAACAGAACGACAAAAAAAACAGACTGTCTTCTCGGCTGCTACTGTACTAAAATTCTTAATGCTGACGAACGACAAAGCTATACAAGTACAACATTGAGAAGGTACGGGAATAAACGTCTTTGCGGAAATTATTGCAATAAAAGTTATGACTTTTTGCAAGTGAAAGTTCGGCGTCTTTGATCCTTGAAAGTCAGTCAAGTATGACAACATTTCTAGAAATCAAGAAGAGAGAAACGACAAGAGACCATTTTTCACGTCTATTTCCGTGGAACCTAAAAATCGCCACAATACATCGGCATGAAAATATAATTAAATGAGTCTTTTAGTTCAAATGTTTGTATTTGTTGTGCAAACAAACTTCCGCGAGGTATGGAAAGAATGATTCAAAGAATTTTCGCATCTGGCGCGAGGTCCTTTTTTCATTGTAATTACTCGATGGTAATTACAGTGTAGAATTGCAACTGCACCGCGGGGTTTCGTGTCGTTTTCAACTGCTGAAAGTTAGAATTCTTTGGGTTCACGAGAAACTACTTGGGTGCTTCGCGGCCTCCGTCGTCTCGTGTTTTGTCCGGTAGTGAAAACGAATTTTCCGGGTACTTTCATTTCTTCCCGCTTACGTACTTTCCAACAGCACGAAGCTGGTATCGCAAGAGGGAAAGAGGGAGAAGTATTAACCCCCTCGCGTTCCCTCGCGCTTCGCTCCGGGAACATACCAACCCCCGGTACTCGTGACTTTCGTCGTTGCCGAAACGAATTCGCTACTCTAGTGGTAGTAGTGGTAAAAAGGAGGCGGCATGCCCGCCCGACACTCGCGATAACGCGTCGGCGATTTTTCATCGTAAAAAGTTTTCCCAGTCGTAAATTACGGCCGGTTAAGATAGCCTCGGGCACGTCGCACTGTTGCGAAGCTGACACTCTGGTACTCGACTGTACTCCGTTCTTCCCTTCGCTTTTTTTTGGGCTTTTTACACGTATACTTCGTACCTGTCCTCGCGTGAGAACAAATAAACGCCCTTCGGGTTTATATCGCGGATGCGAGAGACTGAAATAACCTACAGACGTAACAATGGTGTCGCGAGAGTTAAGGGCTCGACGTTTCCGTGTATATCACTGATCACACGTCCCCTCTGAAGGGTATAAACAAAATCAGAAAAAAAATCCACCCAAATGAGAGACTACGATATACTACGACTAAAAATGGCGGCATATGTTTACGAAATATATATGTACGTACGGAAAATAACGAAATAATACTTTAATCTTTTTATGGACACATAACTACTCACGGAAATTTTTTTTTTATATTTTTTCATATTAATAATAGAAAGAAATGCGTTCAGCAAAGATACGAAAATTAAAAAAGTGGAAATTCTTCTTAATGGTTTCCATTTCTTTCTCGTATTCTCATCACAGAAAATCATTCCGTCAGGAGAAAAAATTAATTTTTTTTTTATGGCGAAACAAAAGTTATTTCTTGGTTCCAGCGTTTCTGTGAAATGCGCGGCGCTTCAGATATGTATTCAATGAATTAATAAAAAGGATTCACTTGCGCGCAGACACGATAATTAAAAATGGTAATGGTACTTTACCGATAATCGTTGAAAATTTAATGCATGTGACTTGGATGAGAATACCGTAATATCGAAGCCCAATTTTGGTGATTGAGCTGATAACGATTTTGTAGTATAATTAAATATGAAATATTCGAACCCGTCTATCGTGAACGATGATCCTCTATAAGATAATTAAAATGTTCGATGCTCACCTGTAACATAAATACAATAACGAAATTATTAGTGTAATTAAATCGATATTATTTAATTAATTTATATCATTTCAAGTGGAATCGGTAAATAGAACGGTATAACAGGGATTCTCCATTTAAATTGTATTTTAATCGACATTTGTACGGCGGAGAATCGTTTTATGAATTAATAAAGAATATGCGCTGCAGCATCATTGTGTTTGAATTTTATATGAAAATAAGCGCTTCTCCTACTTTGTTGCAACGCACGTGCGTCGTATATGCCACGCCGCGGTACACTTATGACTATATACGTTCGTATAAAACGAGAAGGGGGGTGGAGGGGGCGAAGGGAACGGTATAGGGCTGAAGCAGGGAACGTCATAAAACACACAGTCGCGTAGGTGTTTTCACGGTGCGCCAACGTATTTCAGAATGATTCAGGGACTCTACTATCTCGTTGGCAAAGGTTCAATTCGCTCGTCCCACGGGGATTCCCCCGCCCGCTGTCGTCTCTTTCACCGCTGTCCTATCTACCCAACGTTTCATCCCTGAACCGAAACGACTCTTCTCTTCCTCGGTATACGTTCGCTTTTACACTCGAGCCTTGAACCGTTATGAAGTTGTCCTTTATTTCTCGAATATTATAAACGAAAAAAACTAAACCCCACGCAAACATAGCTGAATCAACTTGCGTTCTCGAAATTTAGTTGATTCAGCGTTCGATCGCGCGTTTTTGCATTTTATTTTTTATTTACGTTATTTTACGATGAATAAATATTTCCTTCGCGTTGGCTTCTAGAGATAAACATTATTTACGTTAGAAAAAAAAATGGAACACTTCCGATCATTTTTATTGGTTTAAAATTGACGAGGATAGTCGTTACTTTATCCGCTATCAGAATTAACTAAAATTAATGTACTTTATTAAATTTTCGGTGTTCTATCGTATTTTCCGTGCACGCAGCTACTTCGAATCATCACGAAAGCTCATTGTAATTGATGGGAAAAAAAAATGTGACACGTATATTCAAACCGACCGTAATTTGTAATGAGCTGTCAATTACCGATCGAGCGCCTGTCGAGAGCGCGTGACATGTTACGCTTTGTTCGTAAATATATAATTCTCGCGAGAGACGAGACACGCGAACGGTGAAATAAACGCGTTACATTCGCTCTGATTAAATAAATTGCCCAACCTGATTCAGCAGTGGTAAAACAGTCCACATACATTCGAAGTCTACACAGTGCAGGGGAAATCTACGGAAGCACTCGTTAATCCGACGCTACGTGTACGTAATCTCGCCGGATGCTCGTAAAGGCACGTTGGATTATATAGCAAGAGGATATAATTAATTTTCTTTTGCAAAGCGTTGGATTATAAAAAAAAAAAAAACAATAACAACAATCCACGAGAATAGAGAGTCGCGTATTACACACCCGCGGGTGTCGATTATATTTAATTCAAACGAAATGAAAACAGCCGAAAGCCGCGGATTTACGCGCGTTTAAATCCCTTCGCGAACAATAACTGTCTCATATTTTAAATAAAAACAATGTTTTACATACTCCCATCCGGACGTATCATCGGTGCTAATTGCACCACAAATATGTGACCGACTCTCATTACGCGGAACACGCGGATAAAATAAATAAATTAGTCCCGACAGTTTAATCGTATTTATAATTGATATGCTGATAATTCGAAGCTTACTGAAACTTTTTTTTTTGTTTTTCATCGTATTGGAGTTGTCAACTTTTAAATTATTTTTCATCGAAAAACTCTTCTCGCCGTTCAATGGGCTCGCAATTTTCCATAAATCGACTGCCTGCGCTCGTATTCTCGGCACATAGCTTATAATAAAACGCACGTTGGATCGCGCGCGTGCGCACACACACGCGGACGCATAATCAACGCAAGTGAATGCGTTTTAACGTTTGCGTTTGGAACCATGCGTATGGGATTTCCGAGCTTTTACACTCACGTATTGGTAGTGTGTCGGCATAGTTTTACACACGTGCAAAAACGGATATATATAGTGTTTTTTTCTACATATATATCAGAGGTTCAGACCACCGCAATTCCGTATCCAGGCCACCGCCACCCGCAACTACCGGCAGCGAGTGTAGTACGATCAGACCAGAAGCAGTGAGAGCTCGCGGGAGCCCACGAAGAGATATTGTATTCCACCGTTTCTTTCTTTCTCCCTCCGTCCTCGCGCCCTATTTTTCGTTTCCTACGTTCGCCGCTTTTTTTTTTCCACGATTCCCTTTTTATTTTTTGTTTTTTTAATTTCCTTCCCACGCGATAATGACAATCTATGGGTTCACCCGCGTTGTTTCGCGAGCTTTTTTTTTTCTTCGTTTTTTTGTTACCCCGTGAAAAATTCTAGTGACTCGGATGACCGGAATTTTTCTACCGTTTTCCGTTCGGCGAACGGCTACTGTGCTCGTTGACCACAGTTTTCATACCACCCCGGTTAACAGACGAACCGCACATTCCTCGACGGGCACCAGCGAAATTCCACGAAATCGTTATAGTAGTCGTAGTCGAGGACCGGTGTCAACTCAATTCTTTGCGAGTTACACGCGTACAATCTGCGAACGCGGTGGTTCGAAAATATCATTTTTGACTTTGTGAGCCTAAAATATTCACACAGAACGAAACAACAGAGTGCAGCGAGAAAGCGGCCAAATGAAAGTAATTACTTGCGTTAACGGGAATAAAAAAAAAATTAATTGTTTTTTTTTTTTTTTGGCTTTTTCCCTTTTCGAGAGAGAAAATGCCGGTTCTGTTCGTGCATTTTCTGGCGAGCCACGAAATATCTCGTTATTCGGATTATGCCCACGTTGCGAGTTGTAATACGCATAACCGAGAAATTCGCGGCAGTCGGCGCGAGACGAGATGGGATAGTTTGCTAATTTAATTGGAGCGCCCACAGGTAATGATTACATCACATATATTTCGTTGCGCGTGTAAAATGAACGAGATAACGGTATAAAAAAAGAAAAAAAAAAAAAAAATAGCGTAGTCATCGTAATTTTGCAGAGCCCCGTTGTCGGAGCGAGAATTAGGCGACAATATATACGACGTCAATCGATCGACTAAGTAAAAAAAAAAAAATTGTCGAAGGTCGTACGATTATGATTACGAAGTCTTTTCGCAAGCGCGACGAGAATCTCATAAGCGATAATTTTTCTCGAAAGTGAAATGTCCCATCGCGAGAATTTATTGCAGCGGTTCCGAGGAAAAATCGTACGGCACTTTCCGAAGCTCGATTTTCTTTTCGTTCCAATGGGTACATATAAAAATAAACTTTGACCATATTGCGGGACAGTAACGAGAGAGTCGTCCCGAGAGAGTGTACTCTACACGTCTGGGTGATTCGTTACTTACACAGAGAGACAGTTGTTACAGTTTCGCAGAGGAAAAGGTAGAAATCGATGCTATCGGACGGGAGAAGAGATCTTTCGTCGAGGTAGCAGCGGACACGCGAGAGAGACGATGAAAAAAAAAAATCGATAAAAATTCGCATTCGATGAGTATACGAGAAAGTCGGTTAGAGTTGTCGATTATCGGAAACCTTCAGGAAATATACGCTATCTCGAGATACTCTCGGAGAAATTTATCTCTTTGATGAGACGCGATTTTTCAAACTGCGCTACCGCTATGTCGTTTTATCGTTATGTTAGAACTTCGGGCGATAAACTGCGTCATTTCGAGGTTATGACATTGTAATCAGAATACTCAGAATTCTATCAATAGCAGTGAGATCAATGGATTTTTATGCATTTTCAATTACACAAACCGTTTTCGGTCTTTCATTCGACTTCAAAAGTTTAAAACTATTTCAATATAATAAGTGTTATTGAAAAATAAATTAAGGATTCGACTGTGAAATTGTTCTAAAAGGCGGCGTTTCATTAGCTTAATGTCGAACATTCAATGAATACGAGAGTACTGAATCTGAATGATAGAATTCCCGGTAGTATCGATCCATCGAATCTACTCATTCCACGTTCTCTCGTGCGGTTTGCCTAACGCAAAATCGAATTTCGTATTCGTCGCCTTCTGTGCTCCGTGTTGACGGAAGCTTCTCCTCTTCATGTAAATACAATATCGTCTATTCCGACACTGCTGGGGCAAGTAATTCCCAGCTGCCCAACCTTCGATTCAATGTGTTTCAGAACCTCTACTAACTTTCGTCCCTATGACGCTTCTCACGCAAGTCGAAAACGTAAAATACGCGAAATAATGCAACAACGATCTATTGACGCAAAAT
This sequence comes from Cryptus viduatorius, assembly GCA_964006125.1. NCBI lineage: Eukaryota > Metazoa > Arthropoda > Insecta > Hymenoptera > Ichneumonidae > Cryptus > Cryptus viduatorius. Next base: position 7,883,279 of record OZ023222.1, on the reverse strand, counting down.
AAAAAAATAAAAAATTCGTTAAGCTTAAGGATATTTTTTTATCTATTCGCGAGGCATTGCACGAATAAATTTACGACGTTGCACAATTTTATTAAAAAGCTAACTATTATCATTATGCAGTCCAAAATGCCCGAAAAAAATCATAATTCGCGACCCAGTAAGCAATAGACCGATTAAATCAGATTTTTTGATTGTTATCTATCAAAAGTTTGTTGCAAATTTATCATATAACATGAAAAAAAAAAAGATTCCGGAAAAAAGTAGAAAATTAAATGAACGATGAAGAAAATTAAGTGAACGTGATACAAATGAACTGAAAGCAGATATTCGACCGAAAGAATGTTACGCGCGCTGACAAAATCGGACTATCGAAAGGGATGAAACTCGAAGCTGATTTCGCGTAATATTCATGGCTCGTAAAGAAATTATCATCTAGATACGTTCAGAACGATAAAGCATCGATATATAAACTAATACATTCGTATAACGATAAGAGGGATCCGATTAGAGTTCCGACCGCGAAATTGGAGCGGCGGACCGGGACGAGTGTACAATACAAAGTAATTGTACTACCGCCCGATAATCATGCGGTTCAAGTGTGTATGTGTTTGTACGTGTGCGTTGGTCGGTGGATGACTGCAGTTACCAAGCCGTGGCTCTTATCATAGTCACGGTAATCCAATTGCGATTATTGCGCGAATGTGTTTCTAAACCCCGCCTAATTCCCGCTGTACGTACACACAACGCTAAAGCGGTGAGAATCCACTAAAGCGCGAGAGATCGTGCTAAGTAACGCGAGGGGTTCGGGCGATTCGGGTTGCAGTACGGTGAATTTTCTCGGAGATAAAATTATCCTGGCCGGTTAAACGAGTAAACGTTGGGGGCTCGCGTTCCGGAACTGAAATTTTCTTCGCATTTTATTCCGAGTTTTATTTTCGTACTTTTTTTCTCATCATCTTTCCTAATTTCTTCCTCTTTTCATTACCAAGATTAGACGATGTGCGAAACACGTAAAATGAGTTCGGATGCGAAAGAGAGAGAGAGAGATAGAACTCTGCTCTCTGCACACTCACCGAGATTATCAGTAGTCCTGTTTTCTGGGAACCTTTCGAGCGATTCAAGCGTTAACTCGGACTATCTCCACGGTACTGTCAGAAGCCGACGAACAAACGCGAGGACCGAACAATGGAAGCGTTCTACCGAGTCCGCGAACGGTCTCTGGAAACACGCGAGAAGATCTTCGCGTACAAGCGCAGTCTCTCATTTTCACTTGGTAGTTTCGTAACCGGGCCTCGCCATTGCTTCGAAGCTCGTCTCTTGTCCCGGTTAATTTTTGGATTAAGAAACACTCCTGTCCCCTCCTTCGCTCATCGGGTCCAAAAATGAAATATTTCCCATTTTTATGGTAAAAAAAATTGCTTTACCAATTTGAAAAAAATTAATAATTTCGAATTTTTTTTTTTTTTTTCAAAATTTATAGACGTTTTACAGCTTTATTAATACTCCCAGTATTCGCAACGGAACTTATCACGATTGCCAGTTTTTCTCGAATATCACCGGCAGTTCCGCGTTATCGTTTTCTCGTATACATTTTTTATTTCATCTTCCGCGAATAGGTTTTTTTCCACTACTCTGCGTGGGTACTTTTTCCACATTTCTCTCAACACGCCATGAAATCCTCGACTGTGTGTATCCGATGTTTGTCCCCTCTCTACTCGCTTACCTGCGGCGAGACTCGAATGACCGACTTGAAATGTTGCACTTTGACCTGAAAGGGCTCCGCTCGCGTACACATCCCGCTGCTTTACGATTGCGGGCGTGGATTTTATCGCGTCGCGTGCCCAAGTTTCTCTACACTCCGACTCTCAACCAAGCAGCATCTTTCTCTCCTCGCCACACTCTCGAGCGTCCTATTTCTCGCCAATGCTTCTCGGCACTCGACGAATATCCATAAAACGAGAAATTATTGCATCCAAAGCTTCTGCCGAACTATCATTGCAAATCTTCAAGTGACGATATAATCTTCGCTTTGAGAGCATTTAAATTTGCTTTATAGTTCACGAGTGCATAATTTTGAGAGCAGATGATATTTTAAGGATAACTTTATCGAATTTCGTTTTTCAATAGCCAATTAATTGTGTTATTAGCTTACGTTAAAAAGCTGTGGCCAATGCGTAGAATATTTACTTTCATGCGAATTGAATTTTTTTTCCCTTTAAATTTCTTTAACACAATTATTGTTAAATTAAATTTTCATGAACTTCTATCTTATTTTTATTATTATCTGTCATAATTAATTATTTATCTTTATCTCTGCTCAACTAATTTTTTTCCTGTTGATTTCGCTTTTTTTTTTATTTTTTTTTTCCGTCGTGTATTTTAGAAATTATTTTATTATTATTTAGATTTTTAAAAACCTCTCGGTCTGTCTGTTTTTTGTGTAAATTCTTTTATGTTGTTTTATTGCGATAGTCTTCTGCCGCAAAAGCCGAATTGCCTTCATGTTTTTATAACTTTCAATGAGATTGCGATGTATTTGGGAGGTTACGTTGCTTACGTTGCTCTCGTATTGTGCGTTGCGTACAGCGTAACATTCACGTCATGTGCTATTCAAGCTGCCATTTGAGTCAACGTAATACTCGTCGGTGGGACAGGCGTCAGCCTGCGGTCGCCATCGCACTTGATCGATATCTAGCAAACATGATTGATACTGAACCACCCTCCGGTCGTGGCAACGACGATCTTTATGCGTCACATGTATGATTCACGATCTTTCGACAGTCAATAATTGGTACATTTTTTATCGAATGCACGAATGTATACGAGAACCACATGTGCATTAGAAAAAAAAAAAAAAAAACAGTAAGGAGTAAAAGGGACATCGTGACAGTGGCAAAAGAAATCGGGTTATCCTGAATTTTAATTTATATCTCCGATATCTTATTATGGATTTATTAAGCCTTTGATATACATCGCGATGTCCTCTTTATCATTTGCACGTGCAGAAGGTCTCGACACTTATGTCCAATTGAATTTTTTACTGCAAACCTCAAACCTCAAACCTTTTATTGCGACGGGTCGGTTCCGGACTGCCGATAATCAATTTTTTTTCCATCAATATTATATTTAATTCTTCCGCAAATTCGCAATTCGATATCTCGCAGACGTATAATCGATATACGATGCTTTCGACTGAATGCGGAAACAGATTTGCATCCAACTATCGTTGTCGGGGGATGATTAGAGCTTTTGATTCGTAGTCAGAGATCACGCGAGCCAGCAGTTTAAGCATTAAACTAAGTTCGCCGAGGCGTATTGCGGCCGGGGGAGAGAGGGATCGGGACGAAGGCATGGGATAGGTAACAGTCAAGGGTCGAATGCCGAATTCGCATTAATTGCGAAGCTCCGTGACGTTCCAACAGCCGGCTGAGCCGGGGCGATGGGAAACCCACAGAGAGGGTAATTAGCTATGCCATGTTAATTTCAGCTCGTCTTGGAGGAATTGCTCGGGCGTGCAATGGTGAGAGCTCGCACACCTCCCACGGATAAATCCCCGCGGCAATGTATCCTGCACTGTGCTACTTAGCTCGTCTCGGACGAGCGGGTTTCGCGCGTTTATCGATCAATCAATTAATACGCCCAATCAGATAGCTAAGTGTCTATATTGATTCCCAACAGCTGTTACAATGTAAATCTATGTTCAAAATTGAAAAAATCAATTTCAAACACTTTATCTTACACTTTTCTCGCGAACTATTTCGTATTAAAAAAAAAAAAAAAAATCTCAAAAAGCTACGTATTTACACCGCTGCTACTTACTCGAGTTTGGAGTGACGCGAAACAGGGGCTATTTGTGGTTGAATAAAAATTGCTTCCAATTTATGAATACTCGAGTGAAAAGTTTGGCAGCTGTTTCGCCGGATCCGCCACATCGACGACGCGGCTAGAGTGCCAGAAGAAGGTGGGAGAGAGTAATCTGTATACTTCGCGAGAGTTTTTTTTTCGCTATTCGACACGAGGGCATAATAGAGAAGTTTGTGGGCAACGCGAGTCGAGAGTACAAGCCTGTGAATGCAGTCGTGAAAATAATCTTTTCGTGAGTCTCTGTCTCTCTCGTTGACAGTGCTACGAAATTCGACTTACCAACGCCTAGATTCGCGATGTAAGTGCTCATTCCTTACCGAAAACCGTCCCTGGAGAACGGAATAAATTTATCAAAGATTCAAAGAAAAGTGCCGCAACGGAGAAACCCGATGGCGTGGCAACGGCAGCTCTCTATATATCACGCCATTCGTCTTGTTTCTCCTCTCGTCACGTCTCGCAACGACTCTTTTTTTTCGCGGGAAAACTTCTTCGTATACTTGTTTGTATGTCGTTGAACTTGAAGATGTCGTTTCTTCGGCTTACTTTTTTTTTTTCTAAATATTTCACTCGATATTATACCCTAAGGGCGTGACCCGGGCGCCGTCGACGCCGAAGAAGACATTTCAGTCCGCCTGCAATCTCTTATATATTACCCGAGACGGAAAAGGATAATATTCAGCGTGAAAAAAAAATACATAAGACTCTCCAATCCTCATCTCTCGGTAAGACTGAGAAATGTGCACTGTCGGGATTCCGAAGATTCTGGAGTTGACGGAAAAACGAAGTACATTGGAATGTAGTGTATGGTAATGCGCAGGATCAATGGAACCTATTCGAGTCTCTCGCAGTAGTCGAAGCCTTTATCGTGTCAGACGAGAAAGCTCGTTCGTTCTTGTTTTTTTTTTTCGCGTTCCTTTTCTTTCGTTTTGGATCAACGAAACTTTTCCTATTCGCGGATATATAGAGTGTAGAGGCCTCATGGCCAGAACTGCTCTGCAGGGTCGGAAAGCCCGGAGGCTACTGCTCTCAGCTTGATGGAAAGGGGATAAAGAGAGTGTAGGCGATAAAAGTACGCCGAGGCTTTTTTTTCCAACGTGTTTCCACCGCCGCACGTCTGTACACCCCCGCAGACCTCTATCGCGCAGCTTCCTCTCTCTCGCTCTCGCAACCCCGCGACATACAAACACCACCCCTCGCATCCTGCTCTCTCGTTGGGTGAAAATCGAAAGGCTCGACCCGCGCGCTCCTTCACTCCGCTATTACACAATCTCTCAATACAGCGCTGCGCCGTGAAAAACACCCTTACTGCATCTCGCCGAGATATACTATACTATATAAACACTCGCAGACGCGATAAATTACGGTCTTACGTAAAAACACACCAGACTCGCCGAGCCTTGGCATATACTTCGTACTCACCCTTTCCGACGGATTTCGACAGACAGGTTTCTCACCCACTGCAAAGCCGACGAGGCAGCGAAGCCAAAAGAGAGTCGAAAGAAAACGAAATAAAGAACTGCCCGGATTCTGCAAGTCACATGGCTTTCACAGCAGCAATGTACGAAGCCGAGAATTTATTTTCGACGTCAAATTAATACCCCTTAAAAACGGTGCTATTTTTTTCCTTTTTTTTTGTTTCACATCATTTCGAATTTTACAGTTCGGTAAATGTTGCTGGAAAAATATAATTTCAACTTAATGGTCCGAAAAAAAAGAAGCTTTTTAGAAACGTCGTTAATTAATCCCGAGTTTTATTTATTTGTCGCAATTATTTTTTTACCGATCGATAGATAGACTTCGTTGGCAAATTCGCGAATTAAAGGTCTTCAGTGACAACACGAGATGCTTTTCCCTCGTTGAATGGGCGAAGTCTCGAATGCCTGTTTATTTTATCTTCAACGATAACTTCAACACCTTAAAGTTGTTTGTCTTTCTCATTCCACTCGATATAACTTAGAGAAGTTCATTTAAAAAAACGGAATTAAATTTCGAGAATCAACAAAAAAATGGCCTTCAAAGATATCGCTAATTTTCAGCTTAATTTTGTTTTTTTGTGATCGAATTTCTTGGATGCACCGATAATGATTATTTCACTAATGAATTAGCGTTTTCGTGATTGCTGATCACTTCGATGCGGTATCATCCGAAGTATAATCCTATAAGGCGCTTTGGTAGACGATAATTAGCCGCAATGGAGAACTCGAAACAGTAACCTACTGTACTAATGCAGTGGCGCATCGCTCTAACTAGTTTGCAATATATCGGCGTTGTCAAGTCGGAAATCAGCCCGCAGGCGTTGCGGTGCGAAGAGACCGCCAACGCACTGCAGCTAATCCTCCGCGATCGATCTCTCTACCGCCTCATCTCCCACGCGTATCGCTGAATGAACCCTACAGCTCGGCTAACTTTCTGCTCTCGCAAAATCCGAGCGTTGAAGCACGTGCGACCTTTCTATATCCTCACATCATTAACTGCAAGTTCTCATCCTCCGATACATCATCCGGTTCCCTCACACCGCTTAAACTGCATTGGCGCATAATTCTAACCCTCCCCCGTCGTGCGGATAACCTACCAACGAGAATGTTAACTCGTAAGCCGATTAATTTGTGACCGCGTTATCTACCGTCCCGTCTCCGTTGAAACAAACAATTCAATCGACAACTACCTTTCTGCGTAAAACACAAGTAAAAAAAACGTATCAACATTCGTACAATACCGAGTACACGTCGGGGTAATAATTTCAAGCGTTCCCTTCCTAATTGCTTTTCGCGCTAACGAGTCGAGAGCGCAGCAGTTTCAACGGCTCGGGCTCTTGGCAATGTGTGTTGACATTGTGCATACGATTGCGCGCACGCGGATAAGATATATGCGTAACAGAAAGGCGCATGTCTCACCGTTCAACGTGTGAACTAATGTGATTTAAGCCCTTGTGTCACTTTGGCGGAACATATGTTGGTGCGTCTGTTTTGTATACCTAACGTTCTATTGGCTCAATCGAGTGGCCCGTATGTATATGGGGAGCGGTATACTCGCTCGCTCGCTGTTCGGTCGGCGTACATTGAAACCGGAAGCTTCAATCGCTGCGCCAGACAAAGTCGATCGTCGATTTGCATACTTCTCTCGTGTTCTAGTCGTGCCTATTTCCGTGCGCTACTATCCCGTCGAGAGCTTCCGAGCTGTGGAACGAGAAGCTCCCACCGATAGATAGCGGAACGGGTTGCGGGACGAGTAAAATCCACACAAGCACAGCCACGCGACACGTACCCCGGCCTAATTGCATTACAGAATCCCGGGTATTGGTCGGACTCGTGGCTTTCTCTCCCTCCCTATCGCGACCCCCATTTTCCCATCGTTCTATCGCAGCATTCTCTGTATGCCTCTCTGTCTCTCTCATCCTCCGAGCCTACGATTTTCTGGTTGCGCATCCCTACGGCGCGATCCAACCCGCAAAGGTGTGTACACCACTCGTAACGCGATGCAGGAAATTACCGTGTGGTCGTTTTCGCGCTCGACGTTTCGATTGGAGCTCTCGGTAAACCCGCATATCGAAATCGCTGGGACGTAAAATCCGCGGGTTCGCGAACGAGCCTACGAGGCTCAACGCCGAGTCGCGCTGTCGAAGAACCGCGGAACTCTCCTGGCCTCTCTCTGCCCGTGTAACGCATTTAACTTCGTTTGATGAAGAATTTGTCAGTAATGTTTTTTTTTTTTGGTTTTTTATTTTTTTTTTTTCTTCATTTTACATCGGATTCTTCGTACTTTGTCGAAACTCTTTTCGACGGATTAGTTTACTGGCGCAGGGAGTGTTTCGTAATACTTTCTACGATACGATTAAAATGCGACTATGGCGATACCGGTAAAAAATACACGTTTACATTAGTAAAAGAAGGGCGTCTTGGGGCCTTTACGAAGATTGAATTTTGTTGGCAATAGCGCAGCAATGGTATTCAAATATTTCGCAAACGGAGCTCGGCGTTTGTATTTTATTGCTTAATAACGGTAAGAAAGATTTATCTGTTTTCAGAATCGTCGAATTCTTGCCGTAAAAGATATTAATTATTCAATTATCGAATACGTGAAAAAATTATTTTACCAAAATTAAAAAATCCGATTGCAAATGGAGTATAATAACGAACCTCTATCAATAGAAAACCATCAGTGACATAACAAATAATTATTGGCATATTATTTCGCACATTTACTCGTCCACTCCAATTTTGACGAATCGAAGAGTCCGGTAATGTCGACAATCCGATTGATTGATTTTTATTAATTCGAGAATAATTTCTGAACGATTGATTGTCAATGACACGGTAGGCTTTCGGTTTCTTCGGTAGATGACAAAAAATGAGATTGGAAAAGCCGCGATAGCGTACACGTCATCCGTTCAAATCGTTAAAGAAAAAACCGCCCCCTCGATGCGTTATGATCCGTATCGCGACCCGATCTAACATCGCCGTGAAAAATTTTTCCTCGTGAAATTCTTCGTCCCCGAGGCCGACGCGGGCTCTATGACCTTATCGAATTACACGGTTCGCGTAGCGCGGAGAGTTCTCTCATGACGTTGCCTCGTGAGCCCCGGTGGGACATAACCGTATCGCGAAAACTCGGATAGCCAAAGATAAAATGAGGGAGAGAGAGCGAGAGAGAGAGAAAGAGAGATCAAATAGACGGGATGCTCCGAACGAAATGTGGTTCTCTTCTCGATCGAAGGAACCATTTAAGCGTGTAGTATAAGCTACCTATGTGGTTCACTGGTATCCTGTGCGGAAGACCGCAGCATCCTAGCAGCGAACCTCACGATTTACGTCCATCATGGACCACTAGTACTATCTATATATAGATATAGAATGGATATTTTATATATATATATATTTTATAAGAAAACCAAGAGGGAGAGAGAAACCTTCTCAAACTATAAACATCTCGAGAGGTGGATGAACGCTGCCGCCGTTAAGCTCGTGCGGTGGTCGAGAGGGCACAAGTACGTGCAATTCGGCGCTAAGTGAGTTCCTCTACGCTCTGCTGGCTCGTCCTAGCTATCTCGAATATCCTCTACTCCCCTCTCTCTCTCCCCTCTCTCCCACGCGCCGTCGGTAGAAGAGCACAGTAAGTTTCGAAAAGCTTTCAAACCCGTTCTATACAACCCTTTATCTATATAGAAGCTCACTGTGCCTAGCTGGGGGCTTCCTCCTCGGCGCCTCATTTCGTCTTCTCATTTCACTCCCACAGGACACCGAGGGGTCCAGAGTTGTAATAACGGCTCCTTTACTGGCTCATAGTCGTAAAGACTCTTGTGCAACACCGCCGTAGACCGCCTAGTCGCTCTCGGACACCAACTCGTTGAACTTGCTTGCGTTGTTTTACCCCCCGGTCTCTCTCTATCTCTGTCCCTCTCTCCCTCTCTCTCTTTTTTCTATCTACTTGCACGCGCTGTTATCTCTCGTAACGTGTGTAACGAGAGTTCGTGCAAAGCCCCTCGGCGACGAGATATTTCCGAAAGAAAGTGTCGATTTCCTTTTTTTTTTAATATCAATGACTACATTTTTTCATTGTAGAAAAACGAGTAATGAGAAGCAACGTACAGAAATGTATAAGTAGACCTTCAAGTTTATATATTCTCGCGTGATTGGAACTTTGAATAATTCACTTAAGAATTGAGTAATCATAGTGTTGTGCTGTAAGTACGAAGATCCTTCGATTCTAAAGGTCTCGAAGAAGGTTTCAACAGAGAGACGAATTGAATTAGAAGGTACGAACGCACAGATTGAATTGCGGAAACTTGGCTATTGGCGAAAATTCGGAATGTCGCGAATTTTCACGAGAGGAAGGATCTCTCTCGTACGAGAGAGAACTCTCGCGAGGGTTGCCCTTCTGCAGCGTAGAATAAGTTCCGGGAAATCGAACTCGGAGGTTATTGAAATACCATCACGAACGGCGTATTTAAGAAACCCAAGCATCGCTTCGCGAATATCGTGTCTATATATATATATATATATATAGCCATATTACCGGTGGAATTCCAATTTCGATGGACCCGAAGGACTTCTACGTCGTTGCCGCCACGTTCCCTTTGGCGATTATGACCGCGCCTAATTACCGCCAAGAAATTCCACGCTTATTTCGTTCCACGAACGCGTTCCGCAACGGATCGTCTCTCTCCTCGAGAAACTGTGTTAATTGGGCCTTTCTTCCTGCACCCCTCGTAGTTACCTCGACTAATTCCCTTTCCTATACTTTCATTAATCACAAATAGCTTTGTTCACAAAAGGCTTTTAATATTTCACTTTAATTAATTGATCATCGTCGCGAATAACAAAGAACGCGCTTTTGGATGCGTGACTCGTAAAATATCTTTGAGGCGTTAAAGTCGCGGGAGAAAAGTCTACGATAAATTGTCCATCGATCTTTTGGAGCTTTTCGACGGATTGTTTTTACGTGCTTCGCGCGTTGAAGGTTAAAGTCTCATCTGTAGCTAAGTGCGTCTTGATTAAGTCTACGAGTTAACCAGACTGTGAAGGTACCAGGCGCCCGACCAAAAAAAAAAAAAAAATGAGTATGAAGACTTTGCCAATTTATTAGAAGTGTACCTAACTTTTCTTGATACTTTTTTTTAGCACGAAACATGATCTCGCGCCGCAGCAGATATTGATTATGTCAGAGGAAAAAAAAAATTCGGGCAACAAATAGGATGAAATAACGAGCGTTAGGTTTGCGATCAAAGCGATCGGTAACTTAAAGAGACTTTTATTCGAACGCGTTTCATCTCGATTTGTTTCTATTTTAACGCGCAAGCGTCTCAGCGAAACGAAAGGTTTCGATGCATCGATGAACGCGCGAGAAAGCAATTTTACTTTGGTACAAAGAAGTAGATACAGGGAGAGAAGAAGCGAAATCCATCCGCCGCCGCGGTGGCTGTGTGTGTTAGCAACAGAACGAGGCAAAGCTCAAGAGCTGAACTGAAGAGCACGATAAAAGCCTTCATTCGGTGGAAAACAAACTTTCCACTGCCACGAATCCCGATGGCGTGGTACCCTCTTGAAAGAACACACTTGATTATCGATTCATCAGAGGAGGTTGAGTGAAATTGAGAAAACTTTCCCAACGTTTGAAATCAGCGGTGTACTTTCGTACTGTGTCGCTGGTGATGCAGAAAATGCAACGATTGCTTTTCAGAGTGCATCGCTCACACGACGGGAGCTTTCGCGGTAAGAATGAGATATTTCTCCGAGATTCTTAGATGAAAAAAAAAAATATAATCGCCTCGCCATGCGAGTAGACGATAATACATTACGACACAAGTGCGAAAAAAAAAGTTCTGACAATTGTGAATTTGCGGCACAAGCCAAAGACGAGTGTTACAATCAGACGAGTAAAGAAAACATTTTTCGCACAACTATCGTAAAATTTTACATTGCAAGGTGTAAAAATGGGGGCTGCGCGCGCATATGACTGTTTTTTTTGCACCGAGTGAAATAAACATTTTTCTTACATTTTCCACCCTTTGATTTGCCTGCGCGTCGATTAATCTAAAGGGTAGTTCCGTGGCAAAGGGCGAAAGAGGAAGGAAAAAAAAACGAGGAAGACGTAGTCGACGCGCGTTGGTCTCTTTGATTTTCTCGTCACGCCGCGACAAGTCAGCGACGACTTTTCATCGCTCTCTTTCATTCGCCATTCGCAATCTCGCTATGTTTCCACGGTTAAGCGGAGTCGCGCGTGACCAAGATGTCTTTCATTTTACACGCTCACTCCTCGCGGTCGTAAAGGGTCCTCTCGTTACGGTCACCCAGGTGCGCGTACTCGTCGTCGACGACGACGACGACGACGACGAGCGGCAACCGTTTATCGGTTGTAACTTCGGGTTGCAAGCGCGGCGGTGCTCTCGCCTCTGGGATGTCCCGGTGTGGCTTTATTTCGCGTTAATGTAGGGCCATCACAGCCCACATCGAAGTAACGAGGGCAAAACCGACGAGAGCAGGATATTGTATGGACGATGGTGCAAGCAACGGAAGCTATAATATTCTGTAGAGACTGCATAAGGCTCTCCTTAGTAAGACGCCTATTGGACGAGAATTCACAATTGACGCCAAATATGAAATTGCGCACGGAATATGATGATCTTAAGTAAATGGTGTGTCATTTCAATTCCTTTACCGAGAATTTATTAGTTCATCGACACGAAGCAATATTCTCGATGTCCATATAAAAAAAAAAAAAAAAATCGTCAATACAATAAATCGTGTGTAGGCCATTTTTATTTATTTATTTATTTACGTTTTTTTTTTAATAAAAATTCCATTACTATTCATAAAGGGTGAAAATTTAATAAAACGAAGAGCTGTTCTCACTTCTACTGCAATAAAAAAAAATACCATATTTCGATATGACGGAAACAGAAAGTAATAAACATGAACAATTTTTTTTCTTTCGGTTGATAAAGTGGTTCTATAGTTCATATCAGTTATAGATACGAATACACGCTGCGTATCCAAGAGATCTGTGGCGCAGTAAATGCCGGCGAAACGTATCACCAGTATCGAGATACAATCGGCACTTGACATTACGACTGGTTACGTCGGTCTCTCATACGCTTTACCTGCGGCCGAACGACCCGAAGCCCCGAGCAACCTGACGACACTCGGGGGATGCAACGATTTACGTTACCAATGGGAGATTCTCCTGTACTACAATGAACCTTCTGTATAGTTTCACACTGCCGACAGTACGCTGCGGTAAGGATATCATAGCAAAACAATCTCTTCTTCAACTCTCTACCCAGTTGGCGTAAATAAATCAAACGATTCGGCGAGAATTTATATGCCTGTAAACCATTTCTTTTATATAGTTTTGGTTTACTTCCTCTTTCATCCCCCGGTAGTTTGTTATTTTTTTCCTTTGCCGCCCCAACCGTGCGGCAAGTCCTCGAAGTTCAAGTGAACTCATCGCTTCCCTCCTCGAGTCACGGCTGAGACGGCGCGGTCGAACTAAGGGAAAGGGCTCAACTCGACGAAGCGAAGCCGAAGGAAGTGTGGAAAGAGGTTTTTAGCCTTACCGCTGCTCTCCACTGCAGGACATCGTATCGTTTTGTGCAAAGGTGGAGAGCGCGGTGAAGGAGCTCGTGGACTCACCAGGATAGATTAATTACTCCCGGACAGGGCAGTGTTTAACTTCCAAGCCACAACTTAGCCCGGTGCACCCCTGGTATCGTATATATAACTCCATAACACGAGAAACGTGGGGCGTCTTACGTACATAGAATGTATATTATAGCTTCTATATATATATGCAATATATATGTATATATATAATTCTGCGCTGCACCCGCAGCACAGTAGCTTTACCCCCTCCCCCTGTGTGCCCTGAAGGTTCCTTGCACCTTAGAGACCAGAGGAACTGTAACGCACGGACTCCCGGCACCACGGGAGCACACGCTCTCGGCTCGCTGGTTGGCGCTATCATGGGAGACCCCGAACGCAAACTTAACTGCCCCACTGACGAGATTTATGGGCGGTAGCTTATGTCAGGAACCAGCCGAGTCGCCTCCACGTAGATACGGCGTAAGTAATTAGGCGAGAGCGCTAACCAAAGCAGCTCCGCGCGAGCTGCTTCACTGCTATCCCTTCTTCCCTTCGTATAGTCCAACGAATAGAGAAGGGGAGGGGCGGGGGGTCACAGGGTTAGTCTCAGCACTCGTGTATAGTTATTACACTTGCGTCGCGAAGTTATGCGCGGCTCCGGACCTCCTTGGACCCTATGCGAATTGCGAGAATGCGCGAGAACCCCCTAACGATTAATCACGTCCGGTTTGTCGTTTACGTTGTCGTAAACCTCGCCTGCGGTCCGCCCGACAACTTCTTCCCAATTTGGTTTCGGTCGAGCGTACGGTTAAACAATCTGTTTCTTTGGGTTTACATGCACGAATCTGGCATTCAAAGTCACCTTGAATTTCTGACATAATCTATCAAATGTCCTCATTGTTAATAATACAAAAAAAAATTATTATTATTATTTATTATTATTATTAGAAAAAAAAAAGACAGAAGTTGTAAATTTCGATTGCTTTCTGGAGGTTGCGGATTTTGAAAGACGATAAAAAAAGTTTCTTTTTTCATATATAAATAAAAATAAATTCAATAAACTAAATACCCGGAATCTAACTATTTAATGTTCTTTTCCGAATGATACCAATTTTTTATATTTTTTTCCTCCACGATCAATAACTTAATATCGTTAAATTACATATATGGACAGTTTTTCACGTACAGAGTTTTCGGACTTAATTTTTTCTTTTTTACTTTTCATTTTTATAATTAACGACAATTCTCGATGGAAATGTACGTTAAGCGGAAATAGTGATATTTCATTCGAGTTATTTCTTGCTTCGCGAACCGCGCAAGCCACGGCTTCTGACTTTGACCGATATTCGGGAAGTTTCCAACTTTATCACGAAACGAGAGTTGAGTTTCTTTTTTCGCGTGTCCTACCAGCAATCTGTCTCCATCGGTGGTCCGGCATGGAGCCAGAATTGGTATCACATATACTCAACGCGACGCGCAATACACACGAAACGAGAACTTACAACGAATCGCGAAGTTTCGAGTGAAGAGCGTTTGTCGAAAACTGTCGACGCAACGCTACGAGAGAGCGAAATATTCGGCGCGACAATCGTATCGTTCCAGCATCCAACTAGAGTAGAGTCGCCCACTCATTCTGTATACTGTCGTCGTAGCTTCGATTCTACGTACGATAGTTCGAAGTGAAATTTGCATCTGCGAAGCGCATCTGCTGGACGGGAGAATCCTCTGCCTCGAGTTTCGTTCGACGATTTTTCATGAAATTCCGAGTCGAATCGAGAGAGTTTCGTGTATGTCGACGGGAAACTTTTGGTAAAGTCGAATAAATGTAGAGAAGAAAACGAGAGAGGGAAGGGCGACCGATGCCCGGATGTAAACGGGAGTCCCTTCTCACCATCGCATCTGTGCCGCGTATCAATAATTCTTCAACTCGCAAGCAAATACAGTTACCCACCGACGTGTGCACGAGTCGAGCACACGCTAAATCCATATTAAACAAGAACCCAGATTCGAGATCTTCGATGGGTTATAAAGTAGATCGAGCGACTAGAGAACTGCAACGTCGAAGAGGGTTTATTCCCTTTTTTTTACCCCTTCGAGTGCGCGGTAAAACCGCCGTCTCCCACTTATCTCCCTTCTCTCGAATTTCGTTTTCATCTCATCGGTATACTTAAGACGGTGAGAAACGCGCTGTAAAGATTTCGTCGAATTTCTCACACTCCAATGCCACGTTTCGGCTCTGATTCACCGCCATAAAGAGCTACGAGTTTTGGAACATTGCCAGTGCCTGTACCGGAAGTGGCTTTCGATTATCGAAAAAGTCCACCGACGTGTCTCGTTTGTCCTCAACGACAGCGATGAAAAAAAAAATGAGTAAAAGATCCCTCATTCGGTATATAAGTATTTGCGCCCAATACACGTTTCGATCGATTGTGTCAACTCAGCAAAACATCTCAATTTTCTTCGCGAAGCAATTCTTCTTCGTAATTTCTCCTTCATTCCGAATTCCATAAGCTGTACAGCAGAACCCAAGGTGTATCGACGTGCCAGAACTAGTCAACTCGGTTAAATAAGCGTCCTCATCAATCGCGTGTGTGTTTTCTGCTGATTCTTTCCGAGTCCCGTTCCCCGTGTGTCCTGCGACATCAGCAAAGTGTGAGAAATTCTTTTCTCTCGTTTTTCTTCGTCGTCGTAGTCATGGAACTCCGTCGATATCCCATCGGCCGTTTGTTCGGGCTCTTGTGAACCACATTTTACCGTAGAAATCCTCTGGCGAGACGATCGTAAACTCTGCCGTAGTCGCGAGGCGTGTAGAGGAGTCTTTTTTGGATCGAAGCCAAAGGCTCTGTCGTTCGAAAAGTAGTGTGCGGCGAAGATCGCCGAACGAAACCCGCATATTCCCCGATAAAGGAACAGGTTCTCTTTCGTATAGAGAGACTTCCAAGGCCCCTTACGTTATACGTGGACGATCTTGGCTTCCCACTGTAGTATACACAGCGTTGTAATACATACAGATATATCCACTGTGTAAGCCGCGCACACCGTGTTGACTTCCTCTCGTAGGAGAAAAACCCTTCTTCCTACCTTACTTTCTCGACCTCTCGTTCTCTATGCCGTTCAACGGAACCCCGACGATCGCATTTACCTTCAAGCGTACATAGCCCGCGGCTACCACCGGCAGAGCTTCGCGCGGGACGAAAAAATATTGTTTTATTACCCGACAGCTTGCGTCAGGAACACAGGCGAACATGCATCGACAACGTCGAAAAACATTTGTTATTTTTCATGAAATAGAGGTCTTTAGAAAATAACGATTTTGGGAAAAATCCCGTAAGTTTCTAATAACATCATATTAGAGACAAATAATTCAACGGGCGTTTCTTCGATTACATTGCAAACTTTTTCCTGATTTTTAAAATTATTTAAAATTTTTTGCAGATTAAGCATTTTTTAATCGGCATTAAAAAAAAAAAATCTTTTGTTTTCTCATTTTTCATTTGTATCGTGTATTCGATTTTCACATTTAATTGATGCGACTTTCGTCTAATCCTTGTATCGGTCACGTTATTTGAATAAAATGGCCGCTATCACTGTCTTATCAGAGCGCAAATTACTTGACATTCTCGATTCGACTATAGGTTTGTTTCTTGTTATTTGTGTTTTTCCTTCAAGATGTTCCGTTGCCTTGAACCGCAATTAAACGGAACTTTGTGAACGAACGGCTCAACGAGTCTACGAACAGCCGTGATAAGAAAACTCAGCAAAAAATTTTACACATTTTGCCTGTGGGGCACTTTACATTCTGTTCGGCGCCTTAGATGCTGAAAGTTCCCTTTTTCCGTCGGGTGTTAAAAAGAATTTGTTTAATTTGAATAAAATTATCGAGTCGAACGGTACCGCGGTCCGGACGGTTGGGAGGCAGTGGCGCAGAATGTTAAGTAAGGTACCGATAAATAGCCATTTGTGGATGCAGCATCAGCTCCAAAAGGGCAAAGGGAACATGTACCTCTCTTATAGATTGGATGTTTATTTATTATCGATATACAGCGGCGTGGCCCCGTGAGAGCCAACAGGGTGCGAGGTCGAGTGACTTCGCTGTTGCCGGCGCTCATCCGAAGTTCTCATCGGGGAACAGATGCGGTTTCGCCCGTAACGGTACGTGATAACTAAGTCGAGTTTAATGAGGCGAGAGGGAAACCCTTTCGACATGCTCGTCCGATGTCCACAAGACTTTACTTTCTATACGAGCCGATCTCGCAAGCTTCGTGGTTCTTTGGCAAAAGTTTACTCGAGCCGTTCTTCCGGAAGATCGAACAAAACCGATCGGCCAGCGAGCCAGCAATCTCACACACGCGACGAGCTTTAGGCATCGAGAAAAACGACTCAAAAAGCCCAACAAAAATGATCGTCGATTGTATATGATCAGAAATTACGATATTCAATGGTTATCGATCATTTATTCAACGCCGACAACAATTTGTCGCGTACAACAATTGTCCGATTTTTTTTTTAATTGCGTGTTTATTGATTTGAAGCAAATACAGCGATATGTATATCGAGGCAACATTCATCACATTCCCTAACAGAGGATCTCATGCATTCTCTGCGTGAGGATATTCTCGATATGTAGTATTCCGTAATAAATTGCGTTCCCGGAATTTTTTTTTTTTTTTTTTTCGAGGAATAAGACCCGCCGATGCGATAGACTGTGAGCAAAAAAAAATGACCGCTGCATTTGTTATATCAACGCTCGAATAAACGGATTACAGAAGCTCCCGAGTATTTTGCGTCGATGCCGAATTTTTTTGAAACTTTTTCTCTATAGGATAAGCGGTCTCCCGCACGAGTTTTAGAGCGTATACCAGTTAAAATTGTACCGCTGGACGTTATCGAAGCGAATTTTTTTTTTTTTTTTTTTTTCACGATCGACGAGAGGAGTTATGAAAACTATACCCTCAATAACAGCGGTGCAAGAGCGGTCGAACGACGGGTTTTACACGGGTGGTTTTCGCGTATACACATCGGCAGACACGTGGAATCCATAACTCTTATATTCCCTTCTGATACCGAATGGTCCGACGGCTCGTTCCATTCGTGCTTCGGTCGGGAGCTTTACACACACGACTCATGGGCGAGAGATTCTTTGAAAAAAAAAAAAAAAAAAACATCATAATAGGTCGTTCTCCAAGCCGCGTATTGCAGCGATAATTGTTTCGCTGAAAATAAACGCCCGAAATTGAAAAATTTTATTTTTTCATTTACGACGAGTATATGAAAAAGTATCAAAAATAGTTTTAGACTATAACTATAATTCTTTTCCGTATAATTCTATCTTCGAAAAACTTGCTTCCCCCATCGATACTTTATACTTCGATACTTTTCAAAGCATTTTTCGAAAAGTCTTTTGAACTTTTCTATAAATTTCGTATAACGAGAATCTGAGTATCGAACTTGCGTCGTTATATTTCTTATATTTTCAACTTTCAACTTTCCGGTGGTGCAGTAGACAGGAGTTATGCGGTTCACTGAGATATTGTGAGTTTTTCCGTTCTCATTATCACGCATGTGCAACGAGACGGTTTGAAGTATCGCAAACCAAATGTGGTGTATTAGTTCGATGAGTCATGAAGTGTGTTTTAGACAATAAATTATCAACATTTTGTATAAAGTCGCAGAGCTAAAAATCTTCGAAAAAACTAACCAAAACATCATTCAGATAGTTATCGGGTAGTAACTTAAGTACGCAAAATTATTATGCAATTCATAATTTGTTTATAGAAATAACTCGTATTCTATTTTTTTTTAATTAAAAAGGAAGAAATAATAATTACGTAACAAAAATTAAAAAAATATCGACTGAAAAAGAAGATAAATAAAAAAATTGTATTAACAAAAAGGAGTAAAACATCAAATAATTATTTGCATATTATAGTCGGAAAAATTTTTTAATTTATTAGTAACAAATAAATCTCGCGACAATAATATGCGAATAATGCGAATTTCCTTATCACAATCCTTTTTTCATTCGTGTATTTTTTAATTTGTGTAAAATTATTCTTTCAATCAAACGATCGTCCGAAACGGCTCTTACGCGAAGCTCCTTAATCAATGACGATTACACACTCGGCACGCAGCAACCATTTACGTGTTTCACGGTGAATCGAGGAATAGGGAGATAGGGAGAGTGCTTCGGTGCTGTGGAAGCTTCGCCGGAAGCTCCTCGAGAAGATCGATTCGTAATGACTGGGCGCGGTCTCTCCATTCACTGCACACACACACACACACCGTCTCTTCTTCTCCCCATCTAACCATTTCCCGTCATCCTGCCCTCGCTCTACCGTCAACGAGCAGCTTGATCGCAACTTGTAATCCGAACTATTAGCCTTTACGTGTATGTAGATATACGGATACACATATATATATCTCGTACGGCTGATTACAGCGCGTCGAGATAATTCAACGGCTTCTCAGAAAATTCGTACGAAGACAATTGTTGTTAGAGGATTATTGGCACGAACCTGCGTTCCGCAATTACCTGCACGCTTTACTTAGTTCGAAGTACTGAACCTCTTATTTCGAAAGGCTGGATAATTAATTAAAAAATTTGCACCGCGTCTTGAGAGAGTCAATTGATTCGTTTGAGATTTTTTCCCAATCTATATCTTTCCTTTCTTCCAACATTATTAACTCTACTTTTTCAAGATTTATTACAGAATTTGTACCGCGTATTCCGAGAGCCAATGGCTTCGTTTGAGATTTTTCTTTTAATTTAATTTCAATACATTTTTCAAGATAATTAACTCTCTTTTTCCACATCGATTATAAATCGAACTGCGTGCTGCAAGGGACTTAATAACATCAAAACGAAACTTTAATTACTGGCATTCAATGGCGATAAACGCGCATACACGAAGTACTAACTACTTTGAATTTCGAATTTGATGCTTCGGTAATTAAACTTCATCTGAGTGAAGTTCCACAGGTGCATGAAAATTGCTCAGTCAAGTAAAAGCACTGATGCCTCTTCTCGAGTCTTCTGTCTATGTAATTGAAGGTTGTCTCAAGTCCCTCTTAATTAAAGGCATTACGTACCGGGATATCATGTAATACCTATCGAGGTACGCGTTATAAGTTATTTGGAGAGGGATTCTGTGAGCATCTGATAGTGATCTCAACAATTAGCGTACCCATTCGTAGCCCTCGAGACGCGCGACACGCCTCCTCGTAAAAGACATTCGAGGAGCCCATTCACGGGACATTCGGGTTTGGAATCGTCATCTACGGTTCTTGCTTGCCTAACCTTCAGCCAGACGTCCTTACCGCTTTCGGCCGAAGCTTATATAGTTCCAAAGACTTTTCGGTTGCGCCAAGATGTCGGTCTGTGGGAGCAATCTGGAGCCGAATGCTTCGCGTAATTAATATAAATGGGGGAATGAAATCTCGCGTCTCTTCGGGGCAATTAAATGCAAGTAGTCCAGAAGAACTCTCAGCGAGTGGGTACGGGAATGGATCGTGATACTCCGCACTGGAGAGCCTCTCAATGACCGCGTAAAATTGAGACCAGATATAGAGATATGGAAATGCATATTAGAGTCTGAATTGTGTTATATTAAATTTTCGGCGGAGATTGCGCCGACGTCGCACTGCCGTGATCTCTTAATCAAAAATCAACGAAAGCCCTCTACAGCGCGTGGATTCGGCGGCGAGAGGCGGAAAGTGGGAGAGGGGGGTTGAGGGTGGACAGGGTGGAACTCGTGGGATACCGTAGTGGTACGTATAGAGTACTCTATACGCCGAATTGAAATATTACCGCACGGTTCGCACAGACGAGAGGCGGGTATAACGCCGAAACGATTTGGCGGCCAGCCAGCCCTCGACTATTCTCTCTCAGTCTCTTTCTCTTCCTCTCTCGCTCTCTCTCTCTCTCTCTCTCACTCATGCCTGCTGAACCCATCACCGAGTCCCCGCGTTCATCCCGGCTAGAGGTACTATACTCGCCCCGTTGCTCACCGAGTACAAGTAATAGCGCAACCCGAATGGCGAACCTTCCATGCAGCATCGCTGTTTCACGATCTATGCGCTCTCTTTCTACGCTCTCTCGTTATACCAGACGGAAGTTTCATCGTTGCTGATCCGCACAATTCCATAGAGATTCTCATCGTGCGGACCGAAAGGAGAGGGGGGGGGGGGGGGGGTACGAGAACGAAAAGATACCGCGAAGACACTACGCTGAGGGTGGAAAAGGGAGGCAGAAAAGAGATATATCAATCGCACGTTCCCACATGTGAACTACAACAAAGTTTGGAATATGTCTTATTTGGTCGAACTACAGCTCGACCGAGCGTTCCAGTGAGCAGATTTAACCGTTTCGAGTCTTCGAAAAGCCCGAAGCCACACCGGAAAAACAATGAGAGACGAATCCCGCGGAGAGTTGTAAACTGCGTTTAGACTGACGTTTAAAAGTTTTGACGCAAACGATGCGAGCGGAAGGGGGAACGAAAGAAGTAGTGGATGTTTTTCTAAGAAAGTCATATCGCCAAAGCTCCGGGACTTTTACTTTTAGCTGATTTTTAAAATGTAGATGTTTAATGGAGTTCTCAAGTTTTAGTATATATTTTAAATTACTCAATGCAACAATACCGGCATTTCAATATCTGTGAGTTTTTTTTTCTATTTTCCATATCTTCTGTCCAAAATGTCTTTAATTTTTTTTTTAAGTAAAAAATGTATTAAAATTAAATTTATAAATATTTCATGAGATATATATGTATTAAAATTTTTTGTTGTACGCAAAAAAAGATCGTTGAATTACATACCCCAAAAGTCATCCCCTATGAATAAAACCCACAGTAATTTTTAATTTAAAAAATGGGTGTGTCAAGTATTAATATTTTCGAGACTTGATGTCATTAGATAGAATTTCAAATTGTTTTTTTTTTTTTTTTTAAGAAAGAATGCCGTTCTAAATCTTCATCTCATTATTTCGAAAGTTCGCTCGATCAACGGGAAAGCAGTTCGGAAGATTCATGACGGGTACTTTAGATTTTTTTTTTCGTTCGTCCAGGAAAACGATTCGGGAGTAAAAAATCGTCCTCGTTACGGGGCTCTCACATTGGCGTAGCGGGATAGAGTGTTGGAAAAATTCAGTTTGTAAGCGAGCCGGCTGGTAAAAGTTTATTAGAAACCAGTGCCAAATCTTTCTGTGTGCGGCCTCGTGGCAAGCGTCGATATATAAGTGTTCCATAGACCAAGAAAAGCGAGATATCCAGAAGAGCCGAAAGACCAAGAGCGTTGCAGAGTCGATTTACCTCGAGGACCTCGCGGTAGAGTTTTCGCAGCCTTGCCAAGAATCATCAGTCACGCAGAGAGAAGAGTCGAGGGAAGAAGATGGAAGGACGAGGGGAACGAAAACGCGCTTTAGCCTTGCTGATACTTTTTTACCGCTACATCGCTGATGCACCACCGTTTCTCACAGGAGCTTCTCCTATCTCTTCGTAGCGCTCGAAAACTTCTACAGCGGTTGGTGTTTTGGGAGGGGTATCATTAATTTGGATGAGGCCAGCGGCTCTCTTAATCCAAAGATAAATTTAACTCTCGCGAAGGTCGTTGGCCGCCGCGGAGGCTCTGTGCAAATGTGCGACTGGTATCGACAAAAAAGTAAAACGAGCGACGTTACTGGTGCCGGATGTACCGACCAATTGTGGAACGCGCCAGACATAGTGTCGTGAGATAATTCGATCTGTCCCGAGGCTATGATCAATCGAATTACCAACTACGCCTTCCATTTCAGCAATATCAACGTTTATTATTTATCCCCTCGTTTCCTTCGTACCAGCGGCGTACAACACGGTATAAACTTGCGGCAATAAATTTTTCAACGTCAGAGATCAGTATTCGTTTGGCGTACACGCAGCCTCGCTTGTCCTTATCCTCATTCTCTCGGTGGAAGAGCCCTGTCAGTTTCGAACAAGAATATAAGGCCGAGCGGTGAAAGAGCGGCTATACCAAGCTTCTCGTCACGGTTCGCTACTGCTATATCAAACTCGCGGAGTTGCAACACACAATATGTATGTTCGATGTTTCGTCTGCTACCAAAGAGAGACCAGACGACGTGAATGTCGATATCGATTCAGCATGTTGCGGTCTCGCGTTCTCGTGTTCTACTAGATACGGATATATATTTATATAGTCATATATGTGTGTTTATATATGTGGGAGAAAAGCTCTCGCGGAGACGGCACGATTTCACGATCGCGGTTGGGCCTCATCGGTGCCGAGAATGATGAGAGAACCGTGACGTTCGGTCCGCTGAAATTGGGTGGTAGGTACTCACTCTTCTGTTCTCGAGTGCTATCAAGGAAAACTTGTCGAGAGGGAGGAACGTCTCGGTGCGGTCGACTTGCCAAAACTTGGTCGCGAACAACGGACCGCCGGCACGTTCGACAACGCCCCGGCCAACAACTCCATAGCCAAACGAACGTACGTCGAACAAACGGCCAAGCACGTCGATACATTCGAGATAAATTGAATCGAGAAAGCGTGCCCAGAGGCGGAAGTGCTTCACTGCGGCGTCCAATGTTTGCCGAATAGAATGTATTTTCATGTGGAAAATTTCGACTTTAATAATATAACTCCGCATCGTGTATTCATCCCTACCAACTCGTTCGTCATTTTCAAACATAATGGATAATGAAACATCGTAAAAAAAAAAAAAAAAAAAAAAAAATTCTATGTATAATTTACGTGTTAAGTTCGATTAATTAATGGGAGATGAAAAATTCATTCCAAATTTCGGAATGTTAAAAAATATAAAGATTTTCCACCACTTTTTATAGGATAGATTTTTTTTTTGTCAAATCATTTTTCATCTCGAGATATTTTGTAGACGCGCTTTTTGTTCGTGAATGCTTTTTGCAATGCGTATATTTCGAGACGAAGTTACAAAGCATCGTAGTAACAACGGGCACTCGGAGTCTCCTAACGACGATACTTCGATTTGACCGACATGATTCCTGCGACTGTACGCGGCTGTTCGTATCCCCGAGAGCTCGGACCATTATTCGCAAGCTTGCGTAGGATTGGTCCGCAGGCTCTTCGTGCTGTGTCACAGGTTTGTCGTTGGATGCTACATGTCCTCGGCGATACAGAACGGATGGCCTCCCGTTTCCCGAACGACGAGGAATGGAGCTTCGTCTTCCTTCGCCCTCTGCCTCGCCGAAGCTCTCGTGAATTTCACGATTCAATCTTCGATAGTTAACCTTCGATAGTAAAAATCTACGGAAATTTTCGCTCATTCTACCTTTATGAAATCTGAATATACTCCGTATCCAAATTTCGAAAAGGATCGTTACGTTTCATTTTCCCTTATAAAAAATTCGAAAACATTATTTCTCAAAGGGACTTTGTCATTGGCGATCGAATTTTTAGTCAGGAGTGACGCGAACGTGATTAATGCACGATATAAATGAATACACGCTGCGGTAAAGCTCTCGCAGGTCAAAAGGTGCGGAGAGACCGAAGAGAGAACGAGACGAGCGACGAACGCGGCGATGTCAAGCTTACATCCCACTGGCACGTAGTCGCAGCGGAAAAAGAACGAACCAGCGATCGAACGAACGCGAATCAGAGTGAGAAAAAGAAATGTGCGGGGCATTGACGTATGGAGCTTTTTGCCATCGCCCGCGTGATGCCATAAAAGTCAGACGCTCGTATGCCCACTGACGCCCACCCGGAGGGACGTGACCTCGTTCAAAGTGCCTTCGTGTACACGTGAGCCAAGCATCAGACACTATGTACCAGCAGCGCCATCGACAGAGTGAAGAGAGCCAACGAGTTCGCGATCCAAACCCACCCCCACCTCCGCCACCCTTCCCTACATCTCTCGCGCTCATGGTCGATTGCAACCTTCTGAATCTGACCTCATGTGGTGAATTTGTCAGTGTCGCGCTTGCGGCATTTCTTGTTGGCTGACTGCAACAGCACGACGTACTTTGACACTCTTTTCCTTAATCTTTTTCTCCCTTTCGTCTATAAGATCGAGCGAACACCAACGAAGATTCAATAAAACACGAGAACAGAAGGAAACAAATTGCATGAAAATCTATGACTGGGGTTTCGAGATAACGCTAACCGGTGTAGATTAGTCAGACAGAGCTTTTTGAAACAAGCGATCTCTTTTCATCGCGTGCGAGACCCTCGACAGGTTTATTCAACCCTTGAGATTCTTATCGTGTTGCTGAGATAAGCGGACACGCACCCCTTTTTTTATTCTTTCAGGTAAGATTCCGACGAAAGATAACGGAGGTCGGCGGCTATTTGACGCGATTGGCCTTGCAACGATGCAGGGTTAGAGAATAAAATTGAAATTGGTTACAGGTGAAGGGATTTTCTTGTAAGATGCCGGTGTCTCGACGTACCTTGGAGAGAAAATTGTTTTTATGTAAAAAAATTGAAACAATAAAAATTGCAATAAAAGACGTGACAATAAAAATGTAATAATAATAATAATGATAATTTGTTAGTAATTAAATGGTTAATGTAAGAATTATATTTGTTAAGTTTAGTTGTGTTATTTAATTTTTTTATAGCTCCGGCCATTTTTATTTTAATTTCTTTCGAAATCAGTGTAATTTTTATTTATTGTTTCCTGTTTTTTTAAGTACATAACGATGATATGTGAATTTTTTACAAGTACTTTATATCGCCGAAAGGTTCACTTACGATCGTATAATATCGCTTCATTTATGTGTTGCGCTAGTAAATAAAAATAAATTAAACAGAGTTGGCGTGGATTTTCTACGAGCTAATAAAATCCCATTTTTCCGTCTTGCAAGCCAAAAGGTAAGTTGACATGACGAAAGGAATAAAAATCAGTCGGTATAAAATTATAAAATACGCCCCGTAAACCCGACCGTCCCGGGGCGATAACTCTGATTAATATTGGCAGAAACGAGAAGAATAACTATGGCAGTGGGGAAGAAAGAAGCTTTTCCGACACTGAGGTCAATTTCTGATAAAGCCTTAAGTCCACGTCGACGACACGGCATATCAGGAAGTTTGCCCTCAGCTCTAAAAGGTCTCAAACTTGTTAAACGTTTCCTTAACGAGCTTTTGAGAACAGTAAAGTTTTGATAGCGGCGCTCCTCTCGTGTTCCCACGACGATGATTCGAATTGTTCTCTCGCTCTATCGTTATCTAGCACCGCGACAGAAAAGAATCTCTCACATCCTTAACTTCCGGCTATTATCACGTACGCGAGAAAGCACGGAGATGTGAAGATTGAGAGATGGAGTTTTGGCATTTTATCGCTTCGGGCATGAAATACTCGACGTCACCGTTGTTGGTAAATTGCACGCGAAAATGTGAAGGGGAGTGGGGGGAGAGAGAGAGCATTGTTACCGAATTATTTATCGTAACGCATACCTATTGCCGCTGTTACGCGAATCCAGCGTCAGACCGGGAAGCATCGTTACCAAGTATATCGAGGCGAAGCTTATTTCCGGTTTCAAATTTACGGCACGCGGGTAAACGGCCAACCCACTCCTACTTCTACAATCCACTCTCTCGCTAACGGATTGTGCCAACGATTCATTGGTGTGAGCGAACGTTGGACCCCATTGAAACACGAACAGATAGAGAGAAACTGCTGTGTATCGTTTCTCAAAAAAGAAGAAAGAACGGATAAAACGGGGGTCCAATCGAAAGAGAGAATCGATAGATTCGCGGGAGTTCGAAGAATTCTAACAACCAGGGCAAGAGTCGCCGAGACAATGGTCCATCTCCTAGGAGATAGGAAAAAGAACGATACACTTCGATTGGATTAAATCTATAGTTTAAACGGTGAACACTTTATACCTGCCAGTTATTGGCGAGTGCAGAATGGTCACAACAGAAAAGCACACAAGTACAATAATTACGGTGTTTTTTCATAAAAAAAAAAATCACACATTACGTACATAAAGGCTGTTTACGTATTGTAGTCAAAAATAGATCATTTTCCGAATCAAACGAAAAGAAAAAAAAAAAAAATGTAATATATCATGTTTTCCATGTGATTGTCGTTTCATTGCCAATGTCTATGCCATTTATTCGAGATAAAGGTTCGATGCAATTTTTTAGCACGCTGCTGAGTGAAGTTAGGAGAATGCCGGAGGTACTCTCGTCGATGCTGTTCGCGTCTACCAACGGCACACAGCAGCTCAAGGCTCTCATTTATAACTTTTAATTGAGTATCAAAAGTTTCCTAGCCGAATAGCACTAATCACTGCTTCCGCCGTTTCACCGGTTTTTTTTTCCTCCGCGTGCCATGTATATCTATACATCGACATTTTTCTTCTTTTTACACGATCGCTCTCTGGCTTGTCTGTGGAAGGTTCGGTCATCCGTGCCGACGTCCTGTCAGGAAAAACTCTTCGGAGCAACTACTCGATATCGATTTCTCTTTTCATCCCTGTCGTTCTCTCTTGAACTTCCGCGTTTTTTTTTTTTCTTTCGCGGTTTTAATGGGGATGATGAAAAATTTGCAGTTTTCTCAATAGCCCACGGATCCCGAGCGACTCCATTAAAAATCTCTTAATCTTTAGATATATATTGAGTAACCTCTTAGTTTTAATACGACACCAAATAGGCTAAGAAACCTTTCCTCAACTTATTTCCTTTTTCTTTTTTTTTTTTTTTGGTCCTCAAGATCTGAGGTCAAGTATCCCATCTAAGGGCGGGATACGATCGTTGAAGCAGTGTCTTTCACACGTTTAGATCTTGTAGGTACGACATACTCGGCGGAAGACACTTTGAGGATGACCCGTAGAACGACTTCTATGACCTCGTAAAGACGCACGTTGACTCCCCGTTCCTCCCCTCTTCACTCGAAGCTGCTTTATCGTGGTTAAACTGCCATTTAACGATGTTAACGGTGGAAAACTCCACTGTCGTCGGTACGGGTATAGATCCGAGTCTCGTGTATTACAAAGGCAGGCATTGTCTATTTTTAACCGTAAATTCACGTGAATTGATAACAGGAGCTGTAACTATCGGTAAGTAGAGAATTCCGTTCGATTGCTGCGACGACTAGAAATAGAATAGTTTCGTTGCAGCTATGAGACGGTAAATAGCTCAGCTATAAAACAGATTTCCATCAACCGGCGACATATCGAATATCAGCGCATTTATCATTCATTGTATGCGTTTTATTATCCTACGAAAAAAATGGTAAGATATCGACCAGCTATCACGGTGAGGGTAAAACCGTAAGACAAATTCTCGTAGCTTCTTGGCTCGTTATTCTACAGTCGGGACCTCTTGGTTGACCATAATTCGGTCCCCAAAGACCGACTGGAAGGTCCACGAAATGAGAAAAGCGCTCAAGGGTTCCGGTCGAACGGTGATTGAGCAGTAACCAACCCTAACCTGCTTCAATGTGATTATGTTGAGCTTCAAGTCCAAACGGTTAACTGCTGAACACGCATCGTACCCGGTGAAGGGGCTTTTCCCTCAGCACGCTTTTCTCATTTGCTACTCTCTGTGTTAGTCCGGTGTAACAGTTTCCCTATGAAGCAGTCTTGTCGAAAGACGTACAGGGATGCGACTGGGAGTCGCTTTGCCGTGGACGAGAACGAGGATGAACGCAGAGATTCGTCGGTCGGACGCAAAGATTTTGGGTTCAAGACGAAGAGCGAGAGAGCTTTCGCGAATGGAACGCAAGGAGGATGAGGCACTTAAATAAACGAGGTCGTTTGTACATTCGCCGAGGCGGATTTCGTGTACGAAGCCGGTGGAGAGGGGCCAATCCCCGCGTACCGAAACGACGCCGTCGGTGTTCGGATGTGCGCCTGGGCGACACAGGGTAGTCTCTCTCTACTCTGGCGTCACCCGTTGCCATTACGGCGTTCCAGAAAGAGAGAATCGTGAGGGCCCAGTGATTGCCATCGTTCCCGTGAAATTGCACCACGAGCAACGTATTACACGCTTGTATATACCGAATATATAGATATATGTCTATGTTTTACCTACGTACATAGAATCTGACTACTTACAATTAAACATTGTAATCTCAAATAGCTAATTTCGCGAAGATCTAAATGATGGGAATTCCAGATGTCGGATCCGTCCGTTACGTTTCGTTTAATGGATAATTCAATCGCTAGTGTATACACCTACAATTTAACTTGACTGGAGAAAGCATTCCTGAATGATATTAAAATAGTTGGTGTAAAAAAGGAGCTGTTGGCAACACGATGCGCGTTACAGTATAAAATTTGGATCATCTTGTTACATCTTAAGCTGAATCTTCAGTAAAGGAACCTTTGTACTTCGAGCTCTTTGAAACTTCGCAAAGAGATAAGAATTATGCATTGCAGCACTGCGTCGAAGTATATTCCGAATCTGCTTGGATAACCTACATACGAATCTATCTTGGAATTAAAAACTGTAATCCGAAAGAACGTCCTTCGGCGAATCTTAAATTATGAGGATTTCGCTCACTGCCCTACGGTGGAGAAAGGCAAATCCTCCACAATTGTGCGAAGCACTTGAGAAGGATGTTGCGGAGTTGCGGCAACAAGAAATTGTTAGCTACAAGAAGCACAGGAATGTGGATTGCTCTTGTCTTCTCTTCAGAGACGCGGCTATCTGCTCTTTGCTTTAATGCTCTTTACTGCCCTTCGAAGCTCGACGATGAAATGGAAACGAAGATGATGTTATTTTTCCGGCTCTTCGAAGCTCGAGATGGATATAAGATATTTTATGGTTTACAATTACGGTATATTACGTAATTATCATTTCAGCGCAATCTTAAAGGGTCCGTTGCGGCGTCTATTCAAGTAAAACAATTCAAGTACACATCTGAAATCCTGAGGCTGTTGCAAAAAGGGTTCTTTCAATATGTCACAGAGTGACGCGAACAAAAAATCGTCAGTGTCAAGACGTAGCAAAAATCTCGATGTCCTTGTATTCCTTCCAAAGTAAAAAGTTATCTCTTCTATACCCTTCGAGTCCTTCGAAATTTTCTGCAAGGACGGAATAAAAGAACATGCATTCTTTTTCTAGCGTGTGGAGGGCGCTTCTAGAGCGATCGACGAAATGCACGAAGATTCTGTCGCCCAGCAAGAGAGGCTGAAAGACGGATATATGTAAGGAAAAAAAAAGGAAGCAAGGAACATAGCACGGTACGGAGGAACTGTACTCGAGTGTATTGTATCGAAGTCTCGCAAGTCGCCGAGAGCAAAAGACCGGCATTATTCACTCGCTGGTAGCCATAAATCTGGGGTTTTGATAAAGTCTCTCATGGACCGTGGGGGCTTCTTCTTTCCCTTTTTCGTTCTCGTCGTCATCTTCTCTCTCTCTCATCGCATACTGAAAAATATAGTCCGTACACCACACAGTGCTCGAACGTTCTCTGGCCCCGCCGGCTATACCGCGCTCGTCGTTGTGATCTTCCGAGAGGTAGAGGACCTCCCCCTTGGCTCTCACCCTTTTCCTCGCACCCCGACAGACCATCCCATCGACTACCCTCCGTACCGCACGAGAACGGCGTATATTTTCCAAGCGCCCAGAACCCAGAACCCCATTATCGAGCAAAGAGGCCGACCTGAACCAAAACTATGCGGCGGCACACAGCCTCGTTATTCAGTCGTGAAACGCGCACTCATACCGCCCGATTTCTCCTGTTCTTCCTCTGCCGCTATACACTCCAAAATACAAAGCTCCTTTTCTTATCCTCGAGATAACTGATCCCCGGGGTAAAATTTGTAGGTTCCTTAAGATATCCAAAACTCGCGAAAAAAATAAAAAAATAAAAATACGCCCCTTCTCGATATTTCTTCTCTCACATTCGAATAAACACACATTTTTATATTCTCTAATTTACGCTGAAATTGGACGGATGGTTCGACTAAATTGAAGCGACAACTCTAATGTTATATCGCTATTCGGGAGAGCGGTAGAACGAAGAAGAAGATGGTCGTGCGCCGGTATATGGTATAAGACTTAATGGATCCAAGTCGTAAAAAGAAACGTTGAAAATGCTTACTGACCTCGCTTCTTCTTCTTCTTCCTAACTCCTTTGGCTCGTGGCCGAGAATAAAAGATTCGATTCCACACGCGCGCGCAGTTGGATGTAGGACTTCTCTCCGCCATGGGACGAAGGAACACATATATACGGAACGGTAAGCTTATACGTACAGAACCCGAACGTTATACCGAACTCCCGTCTTTCTCTCTTCGCGAAAGCTTCGCGTAGAAATTTGTCTATTCGCCATTCCATGGTATGAAATCCTCGGGCAGAGTAAGTACGCGGAGTATGCAACGCCCGCGGAGAGGAGGAAACAGTTTTGGCCACTTGCCAGCCGTCGTTTCTCCCTCTCTCTGTCTCGACTCTCTGTGACGTGAAGTCGTTATCGTCCTCAGTTATCTCATTCCTCTCCCCCTCCCCCTCTTCCTCTCTCTTTCTCTCGTCGCGCGGCAAAAATTACTACGAAACTTGTTTGAACGGAGGTATGAGGCTTGGAACAGTCGCCATTAGGCACTATCGGGCCGCGCGGTTAGAGGCATAAAATCGCGCTAGTAACCCGTCGCACCGCAGCTTTGCCGGATGTTCCCTAATTAAACTTAGAAGCCATTCGTTGCGAGCCATTGAAATAAAACTTTTGCCAAAACTCCAACCTTCCTCTCCTCCAACTCCATCCCCGTAACGCGTTACACAGCTTACGGAGGTAATGCCATGTTCATCGTATAGAGTTACAAAACCCTGTACTTTAATCCATCTCGTCTGTTCCACCTCTCGCGAACTCAACGCGGCGTTAATTAATTAGATATGCTACTCAACCGGTCTCTCGCTGTTTTCGCCACAGTTTCACCTCAGTAATATCTGCCGGCAATAATTTTCAAGCGATACATTCATGCTCTACGGCTTCATACTCCGCTAACGACATGCATTTTCGTATTTGCGTACACGTACTTCACCAAATTTACCGCTAAATGGAAAGCATCAAATTCTGTTCCGCTGGAAGGTGCGCGAAGCTCGAGGGTGAAATTCGAGAGTCAAACTTTCAAGAAGATGCAGACGAGGGAGACAGAGAGTGAGAGATGACTATGATAACGACAGTGAGGAGAAGAGATCCACCGATGCAGAGTAGACTTGTGAATGAAACAGTTGGGGCGCCCGATACGAGCTTCCAGCGCCATTCCCGTTCCGGAGCTTTCCACCCTCGTACATCGTTCGTTCCTGTTTTCCCGTAACCTAACGCCACTTTTGTATCAACGAAATCTCTCTCGAGATATGCTAATTAATTCATCTATTACCCAACGGATTAGACCCTCTTCCATAAAAGTCCCACGCACTTCTGTCCGCGTAACCAAAGGCATTTTTTTCGGTACAAATTGCCAAGCGCTTTTATCCAATTGGATACTTTGGGAATGATGAGGAAAAAAAATGCTAAGAGTCCACCTCGACATCGGGGTGAATTACTGCGACATTTTTTTTCTTTTGACTGTTCAGTGAAAGCGATCAAAGGCCCTCGAAAGGTCGACCAACCGTCGACGGCAGATAAAAATAAGAAAAGTTCTCGCGTGTGGGTTTACGTGCCAAAATAAATTCGTTTTCATTGACCATCGGCAAGAGAGAATATGCGCAGAGCTAGAGATTGAATGCGTTCGACCGTGACTCGTAGGTTTTTCACAGAGTAAAAGAAAATAGTGTAGGAGAAAGAAGTACAGGTCTAGGTAAAGGATGCTGGGGCGTGAGAACGGTCGCGGGCATCTGTTACTCCCGGGAGTATCACAGGAGCGTTGATCCTACAATGGGTTACCCTACGTCCTTAGCTTTGGACGGATTCAAGCTTCAACGAGCTTGAGTATCGAAGGGTAGATAAGATACGATTGATAAGGCACCGAGTGAGGTATCTTCAACCCGAAAAGGATCGCTTTACTTCTTCCTCGGGACTACACACGAATACGATATCTCCATTATCGCTGCTGACACGCGCGGATCATTCCGATTTGTAAGGGAGATAGAGACGTGGGATAGAAACTGAGTCCTGAAGGCTGTACGAAGAAGCTGTAAGAGAGGTGTCTCTACAAGGGTTGGTTACACTGGAAATTCGATACTTTGTAGGCCGGTGTGAAGTGAGAGTGTGGGATTTCAAGAGTATACGTTGCGCAAGACTCGAAGAAGGGTTGTTACGTTGTTAGCTCTTCCCCAACGGTCTCGTGCGCGGCGAAACCATTGGATTTTCTTGTGTATTCTTAAAACAAGATCTCGGCGAAAAGTTTCGAGGCGGAGCTTAAAGCAACGAGAGGAAAGAGATCGTCGTCGTTGCCGTCTGTACGTGAAAGTTTAAAGAGAC
The DNA here is from genome assembly GCA_964006125.1 of Cryptus viduatorius. Classification (NCBI taxonomy): domain Eukaryota; kingdom Metazoa; phylum Arthropoda; class Insecta; order Hymenoptera; family Ichneumonidae; genus Cryptus; species Cryptus viduatorius. The sequence continues at coordinate 7,850,002 of OZ023222.1, read as the reverse complement.
TTTGTGCTTCTTCGGCAAGCACTTAAGAATTGTTTTTTGAAAAGGTAAAAGAAGGAGATTTCGTTTCACAGGCTGAACTGTGATCACGCGCTGTTAAAACGGCCTTAACACAGTGAGAATTTGGGGCTGCTGTGGAAGTGTCTATGTGAACAGGGGTCGTTAGGAAAGCGGGTCGACGGGGGAAAGAGACACGGAAAAGGAAGAGACTACGAAAAGGAAGAGGGAAAATACCGAAGAAGAAACTGTCCGAGTCACAGGGGATTCGCGATGAATGTTTTACGTTGCGTACGTGTCGGTATGACGCTTTCTACTGCTCTCCATAGCACCGGCTGCTTCCTGAAGAGATATACCTCGACCCGACACATTGCGATGTGCGCGCGAGCCGCGCGAAATCTCGAAAGCCGAATGAAGGCAAATCGTGACTGCAGACTTTGGCACGTGCGCTTCATTGTCTCATGGGAGCGACTACTTAAAAATGCATCTTGGTGGCTTCCTCATCCGACGACCCAAGCTCTATCTTTATACCCACCTACCTACCCGCAAGACGTTGTGTGTTTCAAACGCTTTTGCTCCTTCGTCCCAACGTCTTGCGCCACGCAGGAACAATCGGCGCACGTTACCGGAGAGCGGGAGACCGAGATTGCTCCAGAAATCCGACGAGCAACCGTGCCTCCGTAAGGCATAAATTTTCGAGAGGATCAGCCGGAAAGTAGAATGCAATGCTTCGTGAATAGATAGAGAGTATCATTCGGTGAACGTGAGGAGAAGGGACATCGCTCATTCTCGTATCTCGCAAGGTCGGTTTAATTTTTTTTTTTTTTCGAATCATTGATGAATTACGAATTCCTCTTATAAATAATCATTTTTTAATTATGAAAAGACCTAAATATTTTTTAAATTTCCTGAGACAAAAAATATTTAAAAAATCTAAAAACAAATTCATTAATCCTCTCGTATTGCCATACAAATTTGCTACTTTAATAAGGCACGTGATAAATATTACCCTCTGCATTTGCAATATTTCTTTGACAAAAAGAACTGAAAGAATTTTTCAAAGAGCCGTATTACCTGTCTGGAAGAATCATAAAAATATCGTAATGATTTTCCGAGCCGTTTAAGTTGTATACTTTCCTAATGAGGTAGTAGAAGAAAAACAACCCTTTAACGGCGAAAATCACGATGTATATTCGCGGGTGAAAGAAAAAGAAAACTGATTGAAATGATAAAGAAATTCTCAAAGAGACATTAATTCTCTGAGGAAGTAATACAAATTTTGTAATGATTCAGTGAGCCATTTAAAAGATACACTACTGAGGTCAATCCCGAGTAGCTTCACCCGCCTACCGTCCACCTATGCATCGAAAACGTTGGCAACGGTCCAGTTCAGATAAAACTTAATATTTTTGCTTAACGAGGCTTGTTTTATAGCCGGTACGTTCCAGTTCTCCTAATTGGCTCGGGGGTTACGTGCGCTTCTGGGTCCGTACCCCGTTGTTACCCTCGAGGCGGATCGCGTGTATATACGACAGATTCGCTTATGTCTCTATGGTTGCATGTATAGATACGCAAACCATACGATACACACCGCCGGGTATACATGTACATCCACACATGTACGGTGTATTCCAGAGATAGGAAGTGGACTGACACTACTATAGGCATATTGCCACGTAATAGCTTCCCATCTCACCATCTCTGTTTCATCCTCCCCTCTAACGTTACTCCTGCTCTTCGTTTCACCTACGCAGCAGGAGTTTCAAGCAGCAGCATCCACTAGACCGCCGTTAGTTCCTCGACATTGTTTCCCCCGGTCGGAGAACTCCCACGGGGTATCGTAGAGAGCGCTCGCGCGACCTCCATGCTATCTCGCAATTAGCAGTCTCGATTCACTCCGACTCACACGCGGTTCGTACTATATATACTCTTCGACAGATAGTGTGTGTGATATATACATATATATATGTATATACATATGCCACGATGAATCGAGATTTCTCCATCGTCACAAGACCAACGAGACACTTGAATGCAACCGCAATAGAGAGCGGTTACGATTCGTTCGATTCAAATTTTCCAAGGAGAGCTTTTATTTTTTACTGTTTTTTTTTTTTTTTTTTTTTCGTTTGATTTCAGCGCTTTAATTCTTTGAAGCTCTTCAGCTCTTCTTGTATTGCAAAGAACAGAGAGGTGGGAAGAACGCTGAGTGGATGGTGAGAAAAGCGTGGATCGGAGAAGTCAAGAGGCAGAGATGAATCTGTCAGCTCTTCCGATTTCTCTCGACCGCACACTTAGCCTGCGGTTCACGTCGATGGGACAAATCCTGCCGCGCTATACACGTTCGAACCCATTACCATTACAATGAACCTCTCCTACCACAGAAAACGTTTCTCGATTTCTCTGTCCCTTCGTGTCTACCACGATGTCGAAGTCTCGACTGGTGGAACTTCAATTTCACCATATGTCGCTAATACGTCTGCGGCAATATCACCGATGTCTATGTCAACGATTTTTCAAACGCGGATCGAAAAAAGGATAACAACTGCATGTTTTTTTTTGTAAAAATCAATCGGTACTTGAAAAATCATTACTCGATGTGTACCAAAGTTCTTAATCATACAATAAAAGTAAAATTAATAAAAAAAAAAGAACTTATCTTATTTTTTTTGTTTTTTATTATTTGCGATTACAATACCTTACATACTTCGTATGTGATAAAAAAAGTTTTAAAAAGGCTTTAAGTAGCATCGTTTTTGTATAGTGACCATTTTTTTCACGTCGTCAGCAAGCGCTGCATTCATAATTTTAATTTCTCTCTTGCAATATGTCTTCACGTTTCATTTCGATGTGCCGAGAGTGTAATAAAATTCAACTATCGTCGTGATTCGAGAAGATTTTCTTTTTTTTTTTTTTTTATTTTTTTTTCTCAAATACCAACGAAAAGGTAAATCGCCTCGCGCATTTGTGTGGAATGATGGCACGAGGCCGCACAGCGAAAGCTCGAAAAGAAATGGGATATAATCCTGCGGGAAACGAGTCATTCAGCGGTAGACGAAGAGACGGAAGAGGCGAGATATAGAACATGCATGCTTCTGTGTTAGGTGGCTGGAATGCGTGAAGCAGGCCCTCACTTCCTCATGTCGTTCATCCCGCGAGAGGGTGAAACGAGAACGACGCGAACAGCATCAACCCCCAGTGGTAGTGGGCCATTTATATATAGAGGGTTTACACTGTACACACTCGCGTGTTACCATAGAGGGCAGGAGGAAGAGTCTCGACCAGAGTCGAGAGTGAAAGCGCCAAAGCACGGCCAATCTGTTTAAAATGCCGGGCGTGATGTACAAAAAAGGGGCGGAATTCGGGGAGGAGGCCGCGAGGCAGACGGCGTAGCTTTTCGTACCCGCGAATTCGCGTTGCGAACGCCGCCATCAACGAAGCGCGTGATGTCCCGTCATTTTTTATTCTTCCCACCGCACTATTATTCTATCTTTTCCTTCGTTTTTCATTCCTAGGGGTTTTTTTTTTTTTTTATCCGAAGCTTTCCAAAAAAATCCGCTTCAACCGCTGACAATACACTATCCAAATTGAGCTCATAGCTCATACGGTATGAGCTTTACCTTCGGGATTTCCGGGGCTTAAGCCGGGACAAGACTCATCATGCATTCGAGTATTAAATTTTTCTGGCATATAGACGACCCAACCATAATATGTCAAAAGTATTTTCATCGAATTTATCACACGGAGGCTTCGCTTATAGCGAAATAACGATGGAAACTCTCGGCTTCCGCGTGGTGGCATACGCGTCGCGATATAACAATAACGTTCCGACGGCCGGATCCTTTACGATTCGCACGTGCGACGTTAATGCACAGTGTAAATTCGTTACTCTAATTATCGGGGAAAACATAAACTGTTGGTATAACCGCGTGGATTCACCGTGAATTCTAACAATTCTAATACACGCTGCAGGAGAGGTTTTCACTGTATGCGTTATATCTACCGTTGCCTGATCACTGCAAACAAGAAAATCAGCGCTAGTGTAACCGGGAGTAATCAATATTTATGGTAATTATACGGTGACCAGCTAAATTCACATAGAAATAAATATCGTCTATTTCCTATTTCCGCGAATAGATTAATTCCACAAAATACCGATCGGAGTGCATAAATCAATTCGATTGTTGGTATTTAGTTAAATATTCATTTTGTTCACTCAATTATCTTATGTAACTCCTTGCATTTCAATTTTAAAATATTAAAAAAAAAATGAAAAAATTATATCGACGCATTTCGATTCTTTCGATATCAATGTACCGATTTATTGATTTGCTTGCGCGAAATTATTTTCACGGCATTTTGATGATTATAGGAAAACCAATGGTATTGGGAGCGATAAGCAATTATATGCGAAAAAATTTCGAGGTTAAGCGATACATACGCCTTAATGTTCCTATTAATACGACTACTTACACGAGACGTTGTAATAATGTATGCCAACGGCTGCCATTCATTATTAGAACGTCTCATTTAGTCGTATTAATGAGCCCTATAATACCCACGTGTCTCGTCGTTACTATACTAATAGCAAGAAATTCTCGATTTTCTCGTATAGCTAATCGCATACTTCTCTCTCTCTCTGCGGTATTTTTAACGATACATGTTACAGATTTTTGCGCTAATCGCGATCGAAAGGATTCGTAAGTTGTGATCATTTATTCTGTGAGATAGCGAAGAATTAATTGTCCATTCGAGAGAATAAATTAAATTTCAGATTCTCTCGAAACAACAAGCGTTTTCGGGTAGTTGGTTGAATTTAATTATGTATAACAGTTCGCGGATGTATGTTTCTTTGGTATCTCACTCACGTGGTCGCGACAGCAGTGTAAATAATCGTTGGCTACTGCCGGCCGGTTTTACGTGTTTCGCTTCCTCGTGGTAATCGCCTGCATTTGTAGGCGAATCCTCCTCATTTTTCTCGACGTTCGAGGGGACGCGAGTAGCATAGAAGCCGTATAGTTGAAGGTGGAATCTCGGGTTTCGGCTCGCGTGAGTCTGCAACCACGACGGTGGTCAGTCGCGTCCTCGAGCCACTGTTCCGGCTACTGAGGGCAACGCTACTAACAGCGAAACCCACGAACACCGCTCGTTTATTTCGCTTCCGGAAACTCGCCTGTCTACTGGCTGGTCGCTGTGGTGGGACAAGCACGCCAGCTAGACGATGAAATTATTTTGTTAAGAATCCCTCCCCGCGCATTTGTTGGCAAAACATGGCCCCTGTACTCGGCGGTACAGCTACGAGACACCGGACACTGGTCAACTACCCTTAGATGAGTAATTGCTTGCATAATACTGTATTAGTTTTCATAACAACTCGATATTATAATAATAATAAAAAAAAGTTTAATTTTGCAAATTTATGCAGAAATATGATAATGCGTTATTGTTTTTAAAATTGAAGCTTTAATAAAAAAATTCGTGTATAAAAATCGACTTCATAGATTATCTAAGCAGCTGTACGTAACGATGTAATCAAAATTAATTAAATTAATAAAAATTTCTTTATAAAATATGTCACGTTTTCGGAGTACATAAATTCAAAACTCGAAAGAACACATTGATTTATCGGAGAATAGTTCCCATACAACCATCGAACTATTCACCAGTTCACACGAACGACGCGTATCTTCCATCGCAATTTTCCTTTTTTCGACGCGGTGGTAATTGCGGATGTAGAACAAAGAAAGCCCCCGAAGAATTATGAAAGTCGAGAGTTTGACCCGAATGAAAAAGAGACCTGTGAGACGTTGCGGTTATTCCCCGCAGTGACGCAATCTTTTTTTACGACCGCCAGGAGCTTTTCGCGTGACGAAGGTGAGCTTTCACTGGCGTCAAGGAAAACGTTACGAAGCGATGAGACTCCCGAGGCAAAAAATAAATGCTATCCTCTCGTCTCAACGTACACTTTACGGGAGACTCTTGCGCAGCTCTTTTCTTTGTACCGTTATTATATACTTGTCCTCAAGCGACCTACTATATATATTTTTTTTCCCCCCGCTAATCGCCGGAATATAAATCATCGATATTGCGCGCAATTCTGACCGTTTGCGTCTCTCTCTCTCATCGTTTCTCCGAGACAGCGATACAAATCGACTATATATACCGCACAATACACGCGTCGAAATCTACCGTTGAGTGGGCCATGTAGCAGTCCAAAACCGAGATTACGCCGAGTTAAAACGTGCAAATCCATTCAATGCGGAAAATCGTCGTTCGATAGGAGACTAGTAGTACCGGTACCGTAGTAATCGATGCTTTCGACGACGTTCACACCGGGCGGAATAGATCGTTGCCACGGCTGCCAGCGACCGAAAACGCCGGACCGGGATTATCGACGTACGATCGCGCGTGAATAATAGTTCGAACCAACCGATTATTCGTACAGAGCTGTTCCTAGTTCTCTATATATAGAAATTCAACGTTCTGCGAACCATCCGCACCATATATATGTATATATATATATATATTATATTATATATACATAGATGCATCAACGCTCGGCAATCGCGATATCGGCTATTGGCTCGACGGGAGACCGTAACGATGAAACGAGCGATGTTCAGCCTGATCACGGTACGGGACACTCGACGTTTTTCGTCCAATGACCGTTAATACTCCAAAAGCATCGAAGCGAAAAAAAAGTACGACTCTCGATACTGTGTCTAGAGCTATCCTTCCCCCATTGATATATCGAAACTTCTACCAAACGTCAGATAGGAACGCGTTGTCGTTTTCGACGAAAAATAACGTCGGGAAACCATCGGAGGGAACTGTAGCAAAATGTATTACTTTGTCCAATTCCCCCTCAACGCTTGAAATTCCTCCCTGCGACGTTTCGCGACACTCGATTTGGCGACACGCTCGCGAAACATCGATATCCACTGTAGCTACCAGAAACATTCATCAACTTGAACACACCGCCGGGGATTATCAAGAAATGAAATGAAAATATTTGAAAACAAGAGGGGGATACGATAGCACTTTTTCGAGAAAAAAAAAAAAAAAAAATCGACAGGGGATGAAATTAAAGACGAAAGAGTGAATGTGAATAGGAATTCAAAGGCGAATTTGATTGATGCCGATTGTCAAGCGAATTTGTAGAGATACCGAGACATCCCGATTTATCGGTATTATTATAATTTTTTTAATCGAACGATCGTCGCTCGTTTGCATGAACCGCAATTGTGTCAATTATTTGAACCGATTAAATTGCTACATATCTCGGATTCAATAATTTGCATCGCCGTAGTTCATCGAACGATTGACAAGTTCACTCGACTCGGGATATACTTCGATGGTTCTATGGCATGCCGATCAAGAGTAGACAGAGTGTACCAGAGCAGAGTATATTCAACCAGCCGAAAGTAGTTTCTGATGGACGCCGAAGCTTCAGCCTCCCAACCAACCGCGCCGCCACTACTACCGGCTATCCCATCGCGAAGCTCTCACGACTGCTGGCTGCTGTGCACCGCATCGCCGAGAGCTTCCCTTCGCATTTACATACCATTTCGAAATGTCGCGTTACCATGGCGCATTGCATCGGCAAAAGCGGGCATATACTGCATTTCCAGGAAGAACCCACCCAGCCGACCCCTCGACAGCTTTCTCGTTTCATCCTCCTCTCGTTTCTCTGCTCTCTTTATCTCTCTGTTCGCGAAGCGTCGTCGTGTCCTCCCAATTCGCGAAGGTTCCCTCGGCATACCCATCTCTTCTCTCTTTCACTCGGATGACCTAAAAACATTGCTCTTGCACGCCCACGTCTAGAAACGTGTGTGGTCCACGGGGTTAACACTAGAAATAGCAGCAACCCCCAGCGCTAGACACCGGGACGGCGTGAGTGCCGAAAATTAAGTCTGCAATATTAATTCCCTGGGATATATAGGAGCAACGGGGGGACGACAACGCCTACTCTCTACGACGAGCGAGTTACGCCGCTACGCTTCTCCCCTTTCTTCCCTCCTGCCCCCGGCTCGTTTTCACGGCACATGCAGGCAACGGCAACACCCAAACACTGGAACAACCCGGGTGCAAATTTTCGTCTGACTTTAATAGAGCCGCAGAGTACCCCGAACTGCGAGCCGTGTATATATATAAGAGAAAAAGTAAAAGAAAACAAAAAAAACATTGTTTTCGTAGTGTAGTGCCGCCGGTGTTATATGAGTCGGGGGAGGATATCCGGCTAATTATTCAGAAGATTAAAATGGTGCGAAAACAATTTATACTGCGGTGAGATCAGGCATGTTGCTTCGAGGGGAGAGAGTTTGTGGTTTTGCACGAAGAGGGGCAATTGTTTCGGAAAATTATTTCACGGGAAACGAGGACGACGACGCGCAGAGAGAAAATTAATGACTTGGGGCAAACTATTAGTTCGAAAAACTTGTCGTTTAGTGAAATCGAATTTTTTTTTTAAGTAGTTGTCTCAAGAAACTTAAAGGGGAGGACGCTACAGGGGACATTGGTTTCGAAGATTGGTCAACGGTTTTTCTCTGTTAAAGATATCGCAGGGGAGAGAAAGTTGCGGTAATGTCTTTGTCGTCATGTGGCGAAAAGCCAAAGAGAATAGACGATGGTAAGAAGATTATTCGCCTCGGTAAAACGCCACTCCCTTGCGGAGTATTATAGGAAAGGAAGAGAGAACAGCGGAGGCTTATTTCTCCGCCACTTTCTTGAAGTTTAAACTTTGCTAAAAAATAAAACAAAATAAATCGTTCGAGTATCCACCCCACGGCAGAGCTACCGCGGGAGTTTTCCATCGGAAAAATAAGTCCGTGCTAACCGCTGCACACCGAAAGTATTATCACGAATATCGCGAGGGCGAAACTTGCGACGATAATATACGAGAAAAGCGTACACCGGAGTGAAAATTTATCTAAACAAGCTGCGAAAAAATAAACGATAATTATAATGATAACGAGAAAAGTGACATGACTATTCATGAAAGAGAGGGCGGTCTCGGGGTCGAGCGGTAGACTCGAGAAGGGTGGAGAGATGTATGGGAATGTAAAATTGCCGAGCGAACTGCGGTGCCCTCGTTCGCCAGGCGAAGCTTCGTCTCTCAGTAGAATTGTCGTTGCCGTACAAATGTCTGCGGTCTATATATTTTAAGTCAAGTCATATCTATGAAGCTGCACGCGCGGAAAAAAAAGATTTTTGGACACAAAAACGTTGGAAAAAATGTTGACAAGCAAAAATAACTCGCCGAGTTACTCGATCTCGTTTTTCCATCGTATCTCCGAGTCCGTGAAATTTTTGTTTAATTGATGCAATCGCATTGAAGCTTAAAAAAAATTTCATAAAAATTTGAAAATTTCCGACTGAAAAAGAAATGGCAAGTAGTACCAAAGACGAATAGCCCTGACGATCAAATACGAATATTTTTCGATTTTTCCACTCTTTTTTGTTAATATAATTTTTTTTTTTTTCGGGAATTTTTCCATGTTTGTACAATTATTATTATGTCATTAATTCATTAAAATTTATTAATTTTATTAATTTATATTATTGAAAAAAAAACGGAAATTATTATCACAAAAAAATAAATAATTAATACCATCGTGAAATGGAATGCATCGAATTTACATTGTGTATCGCAATTTTTAAATCCATAAAATGCGATCGCCTTCGAGCGTCAATACAGCGAAGATAAGTTTTTTTTTTTTAAATAGCCAACGGGTGAATTCCTCGAATAATTATCAGGTTGTAGTTTCGAGAAACTTTAACTGCTCGAGTAACAAATACCTATTCGCTATTCGGCGAATTCAAGCGTATCGACGAACAGCAAAGCGGAATCAGCATAAGAACGTTAAAGGTGCTCTGTTTTCCGGGGGTAAAGTTCCCTGTACGATGGTCCCGCGGGCCGGAATTCTACTTGTATTTTCTAGTTTACCATAGCTCTGCACCTTGGAACATATAACCCGTGCAAAGCGAGGAGCTCGCCTCGGCGTTTTTTCCGGGTATTCACACAACGTCAAGCTTTTCTACCGCATGGCCGACATATATATGTAACACAACCGACCGCGCCGGTTCGCTTGTGCGAACTACTTGTTTTTTTTTTTTTTATTATTTATTCTAACTCCTCTCGCGCTTTCCTGTTTCCCGATTTCCACGAGCGGGATGAGCCCTCGGATAGGAGGAGTCTACGTGACTCTCGCGCTCTGCCAGAGAATTTCTCTCGCGTACCTACTGCTGCCGGTGCTACAGGAATCTGACTCATGTTTCCCTATCTATGTACCTATGTACATACCGGCTTCTGTACGCATTTTTTTCATTTTTTTTTATGTTACACCACACCGAGAACCGGAATAGTACATCGAGAGACGCGTTTTTTCGAATTGCGTTCCATACGCTCCATGCGTAAACGAGAGTCACCGATTCAACTCACCCGCCGTGTGGATATAAACGTGAGTGCGATGCGAATTGCTCGCGGGCCAAGGCTCCGATAAAAGCACGTGACGAAAAATAGAGTAAAAAAAAATCCCGAAAAAAAAAAAAGTGATCACTGCATCGTCTATCTGCATGTCTATCCCGTATATTTTTTTTTATTCCACTCTTTCCGTTCCGCTGCTGTTTTTATGTAAACCGAAAAATTCAATTGACATTTAAAAACAATTTCGCTCGTTCGTGTGCTTACGATCGCATATGTATTCGTTTAAAGTGCGCACCCTGGATAACGAGAGGGCTTTTCCATCGCGAAGAGAAAAGTGCGAAACTCTCGTTGGCGTCGCGGCGAAGTAATTATACTACGGTGGGAGAACCGCCATGGACTCCGCGTCTTTCCGTCCAGCCGTACGCCAACACACAACTCTCCCCTTCGGGTTAACCGACTAATTTAATATATAAACACGTTCGCGGCGAACTTTAACCGGGAATATAGTTTGTACATTATCCGTGCGTGTAGACAATATTTGTAGACGAGGAATGAGCGGTTGCGAAAAAAATAAGAAACATATGGAAAACGGGGCATTTAATAAAAACAAACCTTCGGCGCCCCCATTAGAAATAAAAGTTGTGTCAAAATTTAAATAAAAAAAATAAAAAAAATTCGTGTAGTTTATAGTTACGAATTGTAGCAAGTCGTTCAGATTTACCGTACAATTTCGAAACCTCCGCAATGCAAGAGCGACGAATACAAAAAACAAACAAAAAAAAACCCTTTCTATGAATTCGAGTTCAACCCTTTGAAACTCGTATTCGTTAACGTTTCCGGTAACACAATTGTTTGCGCTTTGCGCAGTACAATTCCTAAACAAATTTGGGTCCAATAAAAAGCAAAAGAGTTGATGAAGAGTTCCGGATGATTGGCCAGAAAAACATTCTTCGTTCGATTAGTTATTTAAAATCGAGAATCCAGTGTGCGGTGTGGAACAAGCGAATTCGTTAACCAGCAGAAGCTGTTCGATAGTGGATAACGAAATCAATTTCCTGACCCTCTCCGAGTCAAATTGATTCGACCGGAGTGAATTGTAGGCCGGGAGCATCGCAGCGTTTCAACAACTCCACCGCTATTCCAATTAATGCAGTGACTAATGTGGTGGAGCGTTTTTGGCTCGAGTATCTATCTCTCAACGCTTCTCCGAATTTCGCTCGCGAGTTTTCGCATATATCGCAGATATATGCAAATATCTGATATATATTTCACGAGAAATACGAATGACACCATACTGCCAGAAATTTTTCGAATTTTATTGTCGCATAATGTAACTTGTAAATGTGAAAAATATAATTTTTTTTCGCGGTACTCCTCCGTTTCTAATTTTTTTTTTACTTTTTTTTTTTTTTTTTTCAAATTATTTCGTATTTTTTCTTTTTTTGTGAAAAAATGTGCTGAAATACATCGACGACATCAAAGTTACTCGTGTACTACATGTAGAATTCGGAGGATTTACCCTCTCGCGCTTCTTTCGAACGTTCGATCAGATGTTGAATATTCAGTGGTCGGGGAAAACGTTAGAGTTCTCTCAACGTCTCTCTGCAGTTCTCTCACTTGATGACCCTGTCTGTTGTAACACTGCACCCGTTACCTCGGGATAAATCGATGGTCGATCGAAGCTCGTCTCCGTCTCTCTTGCGGACGACGAGAAAATAAAAGCGTAACTGCATCACGAAGCAGCCAACGGAACAGAGACAAAACGAAACTAAATAGAATGAAAGAAAAAAGAGAAAAAGAAAGCTTCGACCATAGAACTACTGAAATAGAGAACGGCCGGTATATAGAGGACCGGCAATTCGCGGTAAACTGCGCCGCGGCACTGTTGTTGCTTCCAGAATCGAAGTATGAACCTTGGAATGTCGTTGAATGCTGAAAAAAATTACATACCCGATACACCATGCGAAAGCGCCGAATATCGTCGCACAAAACGACAAAAGGCTCCGAAAGCGACTATTGTGACGAGCGCAACGGCAATGATGTTTCGTGAATAAAAGAATCAAAAAACGTTTGTTGACAAATATTTTTCGTTGTTCTGTATGCGATCTTTCGTACCATGCAGGGTAACATTTTTCATAGAAAATAAATATATATTTCTATGTAAAGAAGATATATAACTTTTTGATGCGAGATATCTATAATTTATAAAATACATTTCACGATTTATGTATTACATAATAAAAAAATTTTAAACTAAGAAAAAAAAAAAGTTCAAAATATAAATTGCATTTTATTGACGTTATATGTTAAAATATATCGTTCCCTTAATTTGAAATGTTCTCAATGTCTCCGGCGAATATATAGATTTTTTTTCTTTATATTTCTGCACATGTTTTTGATTACATGAAAAATATGAAATTGGGGAATCTCATTTCATTCGCGACGAAAAAACCGCACTGATTTTCATTAGAGATTTTTTAAATTACTTTTACCGAAACTCATTAAATTACAAAATATTTTATACAAAAATCACTACGAGTCCCGCAGTTTTACTTGAATTAAAAAAATTCCAACACTCGATTGATACGGGATGAATTTTTTTTTAATCTAATTTATTTATTTATTTATTTATTTATTCCATAACGAAAATAACGATGAACGGCAGGATGTTTTAATTTAACAGTTTTAATAGCATTTTTCTCTGAATTTTTTTTTGTTTTTGTTTCTCGAGTTATTTTTCGTGAAAAAATATCGGAGACTGGCAAGCGTCACGCAAAGTCTGACTTGAATTACACAACGGAGGTGACATCCACTAACGGTCGCGGGTATAGGCGTGTATACCGCTGTGGGAGAGAAAAGTTAGCGAGAATGTAAATTGGAACGTTGGCTACGAGCGCTGAGCTTTTCAGCATATACAGGTGAAGTCGTAACTTCGCGTTGCGCGAAAGCCGCCGCAAGAGTAGATGATGAAACGAGTGCGTAGCTTCACTGTGGCTAAACCTGCAGCTAGTCCAACATTACGGAGTGGCGACGCCACAGTGTTGGCTCTTCTCCACTCCCATTTACAATTTAAAGCGGATTCCGATTAAAACTATGAACATCCCGTGGGGGATTACAGGGTAGTTTAGCCCGGCGAAATGAATACGGTATGAGACGCAGGTTGCGCCCGAATGGTACATCGCGAATGTTTCAAGTTTCACGAACAGGTCGAAGTGCCACTGAACTCTGAACTATCGATAACAGCATCGGCTCGTCACTCGTCGCGTTTGATACATTTCGCCCGAACTCTACAGATTGCCGGGAGCACTCCGCTAACGAGATAGTCAGTTGGAAAATTATCGATTGCAAAGAAATTCAACGAAAAAACACTAAGCTGCCGTAAACAATGCGCACGCGTCGATCTCCGAGACTTTAGACGTAAATTTGTAAAAAAAAAAAAAAAAAAAAAAACATACTAAAAAAAACGGAAGCGGAAGAAAAGCTGAAGTATGGACGACGATAAGCGACTTTATTCACCGAGTAGTGCTGGCAATCCATTGAATCGGATTACAAAGTTGATTTATATCCACTCCACTCCCCGGATACGACACTGCGCTCGGAGCACTCGTAGACTCGTATTCGTGACATAGAGAAAGAAAAGGTTTACTTTTATTCGTCGCCCGGTCGGCAAAGGGACGAAGGGATTGTAGAGAATGGAGGGGAGGATTAAAACCGGAAGCGATGCCGAGAGTATGCAAATTGTTCCGTGGATATACTTTGTTCTTGTAATTTTAACTGTGCACTCCGTCAGGCGCCGAACGCGTAATCTCGGTGAGCGGTAAACAGGAAAAGAAAATTAAAAATTCTGTGAGTGTCTTTGCAGTGATGAAAAAAAAGCATTTAAATTTTGTATGAGATACGTGATATCCGGATTAAAAAAAAAGTATCATTGAAACAAAAAATATACGCTTCGATCTATAAACTCGTTGAATGAATTAAATTTTCGTCAGAAATTTTTTTTTTTTTTTTTTAATACCCATTCATATATTTCAAAAGATTCACGAGTGCGTAAAATTGGGGTTGCAATTTTTTTTCAATTTTTATTCCCAATCAAAAAATTACAAAAAAATCTTCGAAACACAAATAGTTCGCAGTTGTCGAATGAATCCGCATGATGTATTTGTACGCGCCTCGAGAAATACCGCGATTCGATCGATATTAATTAACCCGCACACAGTGGTTAGTTGTACAAAGGACAGTACGATACTAGTGCTCTAGTTTGCCTGCTGATTATATACCAGGAAGCAGTTCATTCCGAACCGACGCTGAGGGTAGAACAACGGGAACTCGGTAGTGGTACAGTGGCAACCGTCGGTGGTAAACTTTCCATCAGGATTTCGCGATCCTAATAATGGTTAATTACGACGGCCGGAGGGGATTTTCGTCGGAAGGCATTAATATCTGTCAGATCCATCGCTCAATCCAAGTCAACAATTGCCATTTGATTGTATCGGACTGTTTGATTTTTGAACTCGCGATCGTTGATTGCTCCCTTAGTCATTCATAAAGTTGACTAAATCGTAATTCGAAGTTCAAAAAAAAAAAAAAAAAAAATCTGAACAAAAATGTCGAAAGACAGAAGGTTAAGGGAAAAGCATGGGGGATGAAGATCTTCGATGCGGCGCGAAAAGAAAAAAGAAAAACTCCACCCGTTCCCAATGGCGGATGACGATGGGAAAATTATACAAGAAGCGTCGAGTGTGAGAAGGGGTTGAAAGCGAAAGAGGAAAAGGGTAAGTACCGCTACCCTCGAAGGAGTGGAAAATGGTAGCTGCACGATGTTATCGCAACATTCGAGGTACATATATATATATGTAACCACGGAGTCCTTGAACTTGGTGGTTTCACGGGCATGGAAACTATTACTACTGGGGGCGGGGGGATGGATCTACTCCGTTAACCCGTGTGTCCCACGACCGCGCACCCTTATCTACGCGAGCACCCTATTAATCTACCTACAACCCCGCCCCGGTCTCTATACCTTCATCGCGATTAATTTCCCGTTTTCTTCGGCGATTTCGCGACAAGGTCAATTGGTCTTGAAAGAACATCAGTCTGCGTATTCACGACACGTGCGAAAGGTTTCTTCAATAAAGAACGGAAAATTCTAGATGAATTCTGATTTCTTGAAAACATCGAAACATTTAGTGGACCCAAAGTTTTTAACTACGAGAACGTGAAATTGTCGTTATTATCGTACCATTTCCGGAATCGGTATGACACTAATAAAGAAATTGCATGAACAAAAAAAATAATAAAATAAAAAAAAAAATAAGTGTTCGCATAGTACTCGAGAAAAATTTCACGACTCAAAAAACGATAAATCTCACGCCTGTAATGTGCGAATAATTATTTTTTGATCAAAATGTGTGCGACACTTGGCCTAAAAATTTCGTATCTAATCGGATATTAAATATTTTTTGCAATTTGTATATCAACGGTATCAAAAAAAAAATTGTTTTCACGCTGATAACATTGATTGAGCGCCGCTATGCATGTATAGAAATAATTTAATGTGTCTCCGGACTGTGATTTCCCTGTTCAATTCGCTTCGATCTCTATAGAAATTTTCCATTTGGATAATGGATCATCGTTGGCCACATCTGAAATCCATGCAAATCGCAATTGCGAAACCCGATAAATTTTTACGGATTTTCGATCGGCCAGTGCACTCTGCACTCTGATATAAGTGAAGTAGATTTCCACTTGAAAAAAGTGTAAAATGTTCAAATTACATTAATACACTTCTACTTTCATTTTCCTACTGTAGATAAACTTCCGCTGAACATTTCGTGATTCGTCAAAGTTTTTCCCTCCATAAGAGTTTCTGGAAGTTTGCTGCTGTTTAAGTTTTCCGGGAACCTTTCGTACGTTCTCCGTATACGAGAAATCTAAGTTAAGGCAATCATCAGCTTAAACTCTTCTATCACGCGTCGATGGCACGAAAACTATCGATTCCGGGTAATGCAAACGCGGCAATAACGCCGGGAGCAAGTGTAAGCAATGAGATGAACGTACATAGGTTCCATGCGCCAACAGTTCGTCGATAGTTCGGTATTAGAGTCGACGAGTGAGACGCGTATGTCGACAGGTTCTCCGCACGCCATCGATACTTCATACGCCAAAGTTACTCGCTGTAATAGAGTATACCTCCCGTTTTTTTCCTTATGTTACCAGAACACACATAGATCTCTTTACCTATATAGCTATTCCTCCCCCATAGTATCCAAAACCCTTTCCGAATACCTGAAGGGAAATGATCGATGCATCCCCTCGTATAACGTATAAGAATCACATTTTTCGAGTAAATGGACTGCTGGATCCGTTGCATACGTTCCGCAAAAGCATCACTCTCCCAAAACCAGATCTGATCGCCCCGAAAAGCACCCCTCTGATTGATCGACCTCGATGAAAGAAAATCGGGGAAAGAATCTTATCGAAATAATCTTCGAACTCCGTCTCCGATTCTGCTTGTAACATTCTCAAGATCTTGATGTTCATCGCTGTGCGGTTAACTCGTGTGCAGGATTTGGAACATGGTCTCGCGGCGCGTATCCGGGATCATCTAACGTATCCTAATACCAGTTCGAATTCTCGAACGGGCGGGGTACCACTTGCGGGTTGGGAAACAAGAGCATACTGAGGTGGTCTTCGTCGGGCCTTGAAACCGGGCGGCGGATTCAGCTCGTCGATTCTCGACAGTTGGAGAACTTACTGGTGCGCGCACACGGAGAACGTGGTATCCAATGCCTGTGGTGGGTTTCACCGAAGCGTTTCGTGCCCGACAAGGGTGAATCGGTTAGAAGGGGGAGGGAAGAGGGGGGTAGAGGGGCAGAGGCGAGCTAGTAACGGCAGGAATAGAAACGGCACGTTAAGCCGAAAGGGATCAAGAATCGAACCAGAAGTTCGGTTGACAAAGTGCCCGCCGGATATCCGTTACGTGCAAGAGACCAGAGGAAAGCGCAAAACGGACGAGAGCATTGCTGCAGGAATCAAGGGGGGAAACCCCGAGGTTCACCGACGTCGGCTGATATTGAACGTTACACCAGCGAACGAGCCGAACCAGTTGGACCTGGTGTTAAGCTCCGTTTAACCCCCTTGAGCATCAACGACGAAACCTTCTCACCCCGCCCCCTCGCCCGCTCCGCCGACCCGCCGCTCCCCACCCCTTCACCATGCTGTTTCAACCGATCCGTACTATAAATAACCCTTGGTGGCTACTGCAACGACCTCGAATCTGTGGCTTCACGTGCAATTGTGTGAGTATGTGTACACGACTGATTGGATTACAGAGGACATTTTCTATATTCCTACTGTGAACGTATCGATCGACTATTCATCGATCGCGATCGGTAAACCACCTCTCTCTCTCTCTCATGGTTCCATAGTAGACACGCGTGCGGGTTAACTGTTGGTTACATTTTCAACCATATATCACCATTGTTCCATTTGTTTTGCCTTAATTCTAAACGTCCCGCGGTTTCGGCCTTTGAAGTGCTGGTATTGACCGCACTGCTTTGTCAATGTGTATTTTGTATCGTTCGAACGGCTCAATTAAGGAAATCTATATTTTACGGTAATGAGATCGAATGCTTCAAATTCTTCTGCACATTTTTTTGTCAAACACACATTTTTTTTTGTCAAAAGATCGGTGAAGTGTTATGAAAATTGAATAACATGTATCATTTTTTTTTCTACGATTTTGGTTTAAATTTTGAGTTCAATTGGGTCGAATGATATTTCTAAGCCGAAAAACTGTTGTATAGACGTTACACACCGTATTTCGAGGAGTTTAATAAATCGAAGAAAATCACAGGAAACATCGGAGACGAACGCAAGCGCAATCGCAAAAGTTTGCTCTTTAATCGGGAACGTCTGTCTCGGTGAGATAAGCGGATAGTTCGGGCGGTACTGGTGTATGGAGACGTATTTCCGGTGACAGTCGCGTGATATTCTCCGCGCCAACGATGCTTAATGCCACGTAGTTCTTTCTCCTTTGCCGGTTGACATATCTCGCAGACGTATCCCCGTTCGAGAAATCTCGCGAGACGTATCTTCACTCACCGGAGAAACGGAGTTTGCCAAAGAATTATGCACGACGAAAGAGCGTACTGTCGCCTCGCTGTAACTCTTGAGAGATTCCTTCGCAAACCCGTATTTATATATATATTTTTTTTAACTCGTGCGAGCGCAATATTTGCCGAGAGTAAGCGAAGAAAGAAGACACTCTTTGCCACTTCGCTGTGTGTGTACGCGTAAGGAGAAAGGGAGAGGAAAAAAGACTTTTACCCCGGAGAATTCTTGGCGGGCGTTACAGCGTTGTAAAGTAGTTATACACGTCGCTGCCGGATGAAAGAAAGAACGACATCGGGATAGAGACTCAGAGAAATATGGAACATCCGTCAGTCATAATGCAATTTTATATTCCTTTCGCCCCTTCATCGTGTCTCGTATATCATCGCCTTACGTATAATGCAATCTGTTTTTATTTATTTTTTATACGAAGAAAATTTACTATCGACAACATGCTTTCGTAACCTGAAAGAACGAAATCGTAGTGATTTTTTTTTGTTAATTCAAAAACTTAAAAAAAAATTTTGATTCAAGAATAAACCGCGCAATAGAGGACAAATAATTCTATATGTAATCCTAGAATATGCCTTTTTAATTTTTTTATCGTTTTACGTTTTTAATTACGAAGTACAATTACTCTTATGCGTATTTATATCCCATCGTCAGTTATTTAATACGCGTAATTTTGAAAATTTTCCAAAATCTGGAATCTCAATTTTCCCAATAGTATTTCGTTTATATCGATAAAAAAAAAAAATGTTGCAAATTTACTTCGAAATGTTGGAAATTCTTTGTGTATCTCGTAAACAAGTTGGCAATCGGATTGAACGGTCGTAAGTCGTAAAACAATCGTCGCTGTCAAGTTGTTCCGGTAGATTTGAGTTTTCTATCGATGACAGTGCGCTTCGATAAGGAACAATTCAAAGAGAAATATCCTCGCGCGTCCATACATAAGAGAAACTTCTGAAGCGAGAAGGGGTGCGCGTATCTACAGAAAATCAAGCGAAGTTCAAGTTCTTTGCTCTCACACAGCGAAGCATTGTGACCCAGAGACGTAGAATCGTCAAGATAGGAAAAGGTACGAGGAGTGGAAACTGTGGATCGAACTCAAAGTCGGTGGGCGTGTTAGTTTCTCGATTCAGGGGAAAACTTCGACTGGCTTCACTCTGCGACTAGACTTTTTAAAAGTTCGACGTACCCAACGCGCGCCCGTCTATAGTCCCGCAACCAGCGAACGTGTTCGTTCTTCGCGAGAATAGTCGTGACTCTACTCGACGAACGAAGAAAAGAGCTGCGAAAAACCCGTTCCGCGCAAACCCCCGACATATCTCACACACTGTTGTACCCTCGCGCCATTTCCTGTATAAGATAGGATAGTTAAAAGCTCGTTGAAACTTTTTCGAGTACATCGAGCGCGTGTACGATCACGTGAGTCCTTCTAACTAACTCCATTCGCTTCTACTCGCGACTATTGACGAATGAAGTGTATAACTCGGGCAGCAAAAGCTAAGCGAGATAACTTTTTGCCATCTCTCCGTTTCCGTTCATCGCAAAAAAAAAAAAAAAATACATCGAAAAAAAAAAAGAAAAATTGAAATAACTGCGATATCAATACATCGATATTACGAAAACATGATATATCGGCGAAAAGATGGAAGAGGAAAAAAGTATGTTCCGGTATCGCGGGGGTTGCAAAAAAAAAACTCGTGAATGTTCGGATTATCCATGGACACAGCGAGCAAAAGGGGTTTCTATCCAATCATTCGCGAGTTACCCGAAGATTTATGTGTACCTATGTCTTCCGTGAAGTCCGGTCGTAGTACCAGAGAATCGAGGAAGAAAAAAAAATAAGACAGAGAGAAAATTCATGAAAGAAAAAGCATTTAACCGCAGCCCGACTCCCGCACATGTTTCCCCAGAACCATTATCTTCCGTGTGTCCCAACGATCCTTTTTATATTCAGACAGGGTTCGGAATCCGTAGCGCGGAGTACAAAAAAGAAGAAAAAGATGGAGCGCGAGAGATAGGTCCCACCAGTGTAATCTTACGATTAGACCTTACCGTTTCTCTTCGCTACACAGGGCTATAATATATCCCGGGGCTAAAGTTCTATCGTATCTCGTATGTTTATGTAAATCCGAGAGCTTTACGTGTCAATCGTATGCACATAAAATAAGCTGTTTCGGCTTTCGCAATTTATACATAGCTATATAATCGCTATATGAATCTAAACAAACGCTCGTAGCCTAATGTTCTCGATACAGTGGACGGGGTAACAATTCGTTTCGTAATACCAGTGACCTTGTAAAAGAAAAAAAATCATACGGAATACGAGTAGAAATCACAATAAAATGCCGGGCGGCCCTAATCTCGATGTATTTTAAAATTTCTATTCATTTTTGTAAATGTTTCCGTTTTCGAAAAACTACTTCCGGCGCGCAAATTAATATTCATTTTCTGCAAAATTTACATTTACTACGGATAACTTTCGATGTAACTAAAAATTTTATTCTGGTTAAGTCTGCGTTTTTTTTTTTGTGAATTACTTCCGGTACCGCGCGAAATTGCGATTCATTTTTATACACGTTGCGGTTTTTTTTTTTTTTTTTTTCATATTACAACTTGTACTATGCAAAATACCTCTTAATATTGCTGATTAGTTTGTTCCGTATGAGTACGGGATGTTCCGGATGATTGGTTCGCGCGGTTACAGCAGTTGCATAACTTTCGATGGCAGAGTAATTTAACGAATTTCACGCGGCATAAGCATTACAAGCTGCAACAACCGGCACGATGGAAACTCAACGTAACGGTTGGATAATTCTCTCCATTATAAACACTTGTGTGTACAACGTACCGCGGCGTGAGGATACTCCGAGCTGCCTACTGGCCAGAGGCTTGTTGGTAATAATTATCCAAACGCTACAAAAGCCTTTTCCCGTTATAAATGCCATGGTAATCAGTATAACGAGCTTTCACGAATGTTTAATTATCGCATTGCGCGACGCAGTTGAAAATTCGTTTGTTTTTCTCACAAGACTCGATAGATAATCCGCGAGGATGCTGTGAAAATTATTTTGTATTTGACGAAAAAAAAAAAAAAAACTTACCGTTGTCGTTCTCGAAGATATTTCTTACGGAAGCTCGTTTCCGGGAGCTCCATGCGACTTCCTGCCATCCATCGCGAAAGAACGAACCCTCGATCACTCGGACGGGGTTAACGTTAACGTCGTCGTTCTCGTCGAACAAGCCGGCCGGCTACTTCACTTCCACTGAGAGTCCAAGCACGAAGTTTTTCGCTGGAACGGGGATGGGGAGTAGGATCACTGAGGTATAGAGTCTTCTCGTGTGGACGAGCGATGCGAGGAATTTTAAGACGCGGTTGGTTGGATAGGTCGATCGGTCAACGTGTCCCAAGAGGCAGTTACTTTGGCGAAAGTATCGATAGCAAGAACCGCTAAGACATCGATGAATGACGAAAGACCGGAGACGAAAAGAAAACTGTCGCGCACAGCGGTAGTCGATGATGACGACGGGTCGTACGTCCCGTCGTCAGCGTCGTCGATCGACGAATGTCCCGAAAAACTTTTCACAAGAGTGCACATATTTTCTTTTTTTTACTTCATATTTATCCTCGAATTTTTATACGCGCACAAGTCTCGACGAATCACAGAGCACTTCCACTTCGTACGACAATGCTGTCTCCGGAAAATTCTCGAATTTAGATCGATATTCCGCACAATCACTGTCAAAAATCACAAGTTTTTTCTCACTGTTTATTTTTTCAACTGAAACCACTGAGTTTCTCGGTTAGAGAGACGAATTTATCACTGATTTTAATCTTTCTGTTATGTTATTCGATGGAAAGAATAAATTTTTTTGTTTTTAACTCGAATTCCCGTCATTCCGAAAATACAACTTCGATAGTTGTTGCAAACTTATTATTTTTATTAATAAAATTTCATAATGTTATTTGTTTGTCGGAGTAGTTTAGTGTGGGATAGGAGTTGGCGCGTCGTGAAACG
Organism: Cryptus viduatorius; assembly: GCA_964006125.1. Classification (NCBI taxonomy): domain Eukaryota; kingdom Metazoa; phylum Arthropoda; class Insecta; order Hymenoptera; family Ichneumonidae; genus Cryptus; species Cryptus viduatorius. Next base: position 7,827,445 of record OZ023222.1, on the reverse strand, counting down.
TTCGTCTCGCGCTCGCGATAGCGCGCTTCGCAAGGGGCGCGGCGTAACTGAAAACGCCGAGAAGCAAGCAAGCAGGCCTCGCGCGCTCTCGCCTTTCCCCCTCACTCTCGTCGCCGCAACGCCCTCTCTCTCGCTCACTCTGCCTCATTGGCGTCGCGGGGAGTCTCATCCCGTGTACTCTTCCGCGCAACCTCGCTACATCGTTCGACATTCTTACAATCCTTTTTTTTTCTACATATTACTACGACTCATTGCCGCGGTAATAATCGTGTATTAGATGGCACGGCAGAGATAACTTACGTGTCATGATACAAAAAGTTTCATGAAAAAACAAAAAAAAAAACATGCGTCAAGAACATTGAAAATTGAAATACCGTTGCCCGACCCAACGCGGGAATTTCGTTACTGCAGAAAGATTTCGTAAAACTACAAAAAAATGCGACGACGTCGCAAGAGTACATAAATTAATAGAAAACAAAGAACTTTTATTTATTTAACTGCAAAAAAGGGATAGTCGGCAAACTTCACTTTTAATGATTCTTCTTTGAAGTGAGAATGAAAATGAAATTCTATCACAATACTTCGTAGTTAAGAGATACAGACAACTACGCAATTACAGTCCAATTATATGAAGCAGTCGTCGCGAAAACGACGTTGCAAATTTTCGTCGAGTTCAGATATTCCTATCTCTGTCGCACTCGTAGTCTCGAAACAGAGGGCGTTAGCTTCCTCTTGAGATCGTATTGTTCGCGAAGTGTTTGTTGGGAGGTTAAAGCATTGGCGGTCTATTATACAATCGCGATTGTAAAGGGTATCTCATTTCAATAAGCCGGTCTCCTTCGCGGTTGTCCTTTGTGTCATGACGTTCGCTCACAACTTTTGCATTATTATGCGTTCACCTTGAATTACGACGATCGAAGCAGCAACGCTCTCAGCACAGAGTAGAGAGCCGTGGCGGCGAATGCTCGTCGGTTGACGCCATTTTGTATCGTGAATAAAAAAAAAACAAAACAATAAAGCAAACATCGAAGCGTAAGTACAGCCCGCTACCGCGTGTTCTTCGATATTTTTCGTAGTCAATGAAATTCATTAGGGCTCTTTACGACCTCCAGGGATTTCCGAACGTGCCACGAGGCGCGTTAAACGAAAAGTATACTATAACTAGAATTAATGGGAAGCGATCAAGGCCACGTAACAGAAATAAATAAAAGTTGACCGGGGCTATTTGACACATCTAATCTTGCAACGTTGCAAAGTCGAACGAAGCAATTAAAAATAATCGAAGTATGAATTTTTTTTTTTTAAGAGTAGACAAAAACCATTTATCGATGTCTAGCGAGGAGGAAATTAATAGATCGAACATCAATTAAAAAAAAATGAAAAAAATAAAATTATGCTGAACTTACCTGTGGCAATGTAAGGTGATCGGAGTCATTTGACGCGCTCGATCTCGAAAAAGAAAATTGCGAAAAAAATTTGAATTATCGACCAACAATCGAAAAACAAAAAAATGAGAATAACGAAAAAATAAAATAAAAGCCTCAACTAGCCCCGATCTCCCGAACGCATCGAAATATTTTATTCTAAACTTGAGTGCGTCTCGAAGTTAATATGTAGAATATCTCACCCTCTGCTCGTATCGGTATCGTTCAGTATCGTCGCAGCGGCAACGATGTAAAACCGCACGAGTATCCAACCCCGAGAGATTTCGTCGAGCGTTCAGTATAGAAATGCTCGATGTATAGAAAAAAAAAAAAAAAAAAAAAAACATACAACAAAACGAAACTGTCGTAGAGCATAAATATTTTATGCTTTGTACACACGCCGCGCACCGCGGTACCAACGACAGCACCAACCGAAACGTCAATAAGTCGCGGCTGAATCGCGATCACCGATTTCCTAGTGGCTGAGCGATCGTCGCGATCAGTTCATTCTCTCTCACTTTCCCGGCTTTTCCTTTTCCGTCTTTCCATCCCCTCCCGTATTATTCCGTCTTCTTTTCTCACGAGAGACTCTAACACCGTAGGCACGATCGAATTATTGGCATCAGGTTTTACGGTGACGGCTCTTCGTTTTATAGCTGAATTTCCGAGCGTGGAAGACGGTATTCCGTGCGCTACAATATACATATATATACATGTATATAGATTTTCGTAAGGTCGGGATAGATCGGAGCGCGGAAGCAAGGCAAGGAGAGCACCGAAAGTAACATGCCGCGTTATCTTCGTACGTGGTGGTTACTCCAAAGGGCCTTCCTCGGTTAGCCTCAAATTTCCTTTCATATACCTCGCTCCCGTCTCCCCTTTTCGTAGTTTGCCGTATATTGGAGGCAGACTCACGTACTTCGACACACTCATGCACCGTTCTGTCTCCTCTCGGGGGCACGTGCGGTCCAAATTTTTGCACACGACCCTGACAGACCCTTCAAAGTTCCCGTAGTTCATCCAACGCTACTCCTTCTCTTGCGCTTGATGCTGCGTTCAATTTAATCCGAGAAGATATCAAGTTATTTCTCGCAAGGATCAGAGTTCATTCCCATAAGGATCAGTCAGTGTGTCGGACACATTTACGGTAGAATTTCTCGACTCGTGTGTGTATAACATCCGTTCTACGAAAATTGTTTATATATCCGAGACACTTCGTTCATCTCGTCGTGTACCGGATGAGAGAGTAGACGGATCAATTTTTATACGAGATGAGATATTAGTAGAAAGTTTATCTCGAATAGTAACAACGGAATGTACAAAAAGCCCGCGGAAGCGCACCTTGGCTAACGTATTCGTTTCGTTTGGCTTTTCCGCGAATAGAGAAAGGGAAGGACACAACCATTCGTCAGGATTTCATAGGTCACGTACCCTCAACGGTATTCCACTCTCTTGGTTCGTCTCTCGTTTTCCAACTCCGCCGTCTCCGCACCTTCTACGGCTTCTCAAGTTGTGGTACTCTCTATCCTCTGTATCCACGTACTCTTCTCGCTCTCGCGGAGTCCCGAAGCTGTGTTGTAAGTACAATTGCAAGCGCTCTCTCCCATCCGCGATTACTAGCTCTCCCGGCCGCGGTTGAGGAAGGAGCTTATCGTGACGGTACGTGGCGGAATAGCTATAACCCCATCGTTGCTTCGTTCGCCTGGATTCGCGTGTTCGGAAAGCTCGTTATTTCCGTGGAGTACTCTCTCTCGGACTCTCTTGGTAAATCCAATGTCCGCGCGAGTTCTACGACAGCAACGGAAGCGGATATCGTGCCTCTCGTTGACGAATCCGAGGATAGAGAACGCGGGGAGAAAGCTTTGCCGGAGTCTGCGATGGAAAAGGAGAACACGAAGGACATTTACAAGGCACAAGCCGAGACTCCTCTCTTCGAAGTACTTCGCCGCGATTTCGTACAATTCTCCGTTAAACTTCGCGGGTAACGCTGTTCAAACCAGTTGCGATAACGTCACTAATGCGAGATACCAAAATCCCACCGTCGAATTAAGGACCGAACCGAGGCAACGCGGAACAATAATTGTGTATCATTCCGACAACTAATCTACTTGTACACGTATATGCATATATCGTGTATATACAGGATTAAACTTTTGTATGCTACAGTAGAAGTTTGGATAAGTCATGTTACGTCCTCATTTGGATTCATTGGACTCGTGTTAAATTTGTAGAGAAACGCTTGAAATTTTGAAGATACACTTGCAACTGCTTTCAAGTTAATTCTATTTTACAATGACAATATACATGACAGAAGTACAGCGTGACATTGGCAACTTTACATATATATTTTTTTTTACAATAAAAAAGAAATTTTATAAATAAAAAAAATATTAAATAAAATCCGCATTTTCACGATCGCTAAAGTTGCGATTTCCGCACTCAATGATTAATAAATCGATCGACTATAATTTTTATCTCGATTATAATAATCATATGTAATTAAAAAAAAATGTTATTATATCTAAATTGTATTTAAGAAAAAAATAAAGAAGATTTTTTGTTATGTAATGCGCAATTTCAGAAGTTAAGTCCTGCGACTGCGCTAATTGTCTCTTAAATACGAAGAACTATGCGAACGAAGATATCATCGTAAATAACGTTCGAATACTGAAATAAGTAAATTCAGAAATAATTTCGAATATGAAGCAGAGTAACACGCTTTCAAATTTGCGCGTCGCGAGCTCCTGAAGGTACGATAGAGCGTCAAGTAAATTGAGTGTCAAGCTGATTCATTGGCTTCGTCTCCAGGAATATAGTTAGTGTACATACCGGCATAAACAGTAAGGTACACCCCAAATGGAGATAGTGCGCGGCGTTCTCTCGTTTCTCCAGCACAGTTACCATGTGTACAGAAGGTTGTACAACGGGGTAATAAATTTTGGAGATGGGGTTTACCGGAATAGATCACTTCTCGTTTCCGCAATGACTATAGGTATATTACAATGAAGCTACGTGGGTATACGACCGTTACTAGAGTAAAGAGAAGCGAGGGTAGGGGGAGGAAGGGAGGAACGGAGGGAGGAGGAGCGTGAGAACAAGCCGCGATTGGAAGCCCCAGGCGTATCGGAAGGGATCGAAGCGCCGGTGTTCACCCTAAAATCTCGTTATGTTCCTGTGGCGTTACCGAAGCGGGCGACGCAAGGTCTTCCTCTCCATCCACTTTAGCCCCAACTATACCTTGAACGGACTCTCTTCCTCTATGCATAGAACCTTCAAGCGACAGAGAATATTCCGACAACCTTCGACGCCTCCAGAGCCTACTATCCGTAGAGAAACGGTAGACCGCCCTATCCTGGTATCTCGATTATCCAAAGATATCGATGCTGTCAGCATGTGTTCTAAACCTCGAAGCTTGTTCACGTTGCGCCAGAATTCTCGAAGTACTTGGCTATATTCAATGTCTCTCGTATCGCCGCGAAATGACTTTCCAATGCGAACAGAACCTCCGAGACTGGCGCCTCCCTACTCTCATCCCCGTCCGTTCGGCAAAACGATTCTCACGTTTTGTCGGGGAATCCCTTAATCGCGATATTAATATCGCCGCGAATCGGTTCGACCAAAACCTTTTCTTTTTATTACTGCGTTTACCGTGTAGAAGCGAAAAAAAAAACATAAAGATGGCGCCGAATAGTGAGGGCAGTTAGAATTTCAGTGAACACATGACGATCGTTCGATCTCCTCCGTTGGGTCACGTGCGATCGGCAGCAGCGAGAATATCGGGACGAAAAGGTCGTAAGCATGCAGTATTAATAAGGGTTTCCAACAAGTTTTACCCTTCGCTCTTTATCGGGGCTTCAACGACATTCACGCAATTCTGCACGACATAGTCCCACGATGTTTCGCGCGGAGGCCCGGCGAACAAGAGAGAACAGCAGAACGTTTACGCTGATAAATCGAACTCTTTGGATTCAAATCCGGCGATTCTCACGAAATGGCGTGGGTAAGCATTCACGCGGGTCTACGATTTTCACGAGGCTTTTTCTTTATTCATCGAAGCGGGAATCGACAATTCCACAGATGCCGAGAATTTTTTTTTTTTTTTTTTCGACTTAACGGCTCGTGCAGACTTCGCTATTGTAAAAAAAGCTCCTTGGAATGAGAGTAACCATCTACACCCTCATTTCGCGAGGCGTTCACGCTTCCCTCTGTCTCCCTATTTTTTAACTTAAGTCTTGAAGACGCCCCTCCCTTCGTCTACGTCGCGAATAAATTGAATCGAACATGTCAAACACGTATGGAATATTAAATGCGGATTGAAAGTATTCGTATTCTTCGAGGTTCTACGGGATAAAGATTAGTCCGAAGCTCGGACGTGGCCCATCGGGGTTCAATCGCTGACGAGATCTCATTTCCATACCTTTCCGCCAATCTCCGCGGATGAGAAACTAATTTCGTTGGACATCAGCTCGGGCGTAAGTTATCGAGTGCTTCCTTTTTTTTTCTTCTCATTCTCTCGGATCGGACGAAGGTGCGACGTGAGCGAAGATACAAGCGAAAGTGCGATAGAGCTGAGTACCTTTTCGTCAGGACAATTCGTCTCCCGATGTTGGGGGACCGAAGGACCTCTTCTCTCTATTCGTCTCGTCGAGTTTTCCCTCTCGTTGAAAAACATTCCGCGTACCGTAGTCTCGATCACGGTTCTGACGTGGGATTCCCCCGCAGGACACACCCCAGTTCTCTTTTCGCTCGTCTCATCCATAATTCACGAGTCAACAAAATTATTGTCTGGTAATGCGTGGAAATGGTTATAACGAATAAAAAAGAATTACGTTGAGCACGTCGCGGTGCGAATAAGGACAGGTGACGTGCATCAAATTTGCATCGAAAGATCTTGAAGTCTATATTACGCCTTACAGATCGAAAAAAAAAAAAAAAGTAATTGCCCGACAATTGCCCAATAATAAGTGGATAAAACATCGAGTAACATCGGAATCTTCGAATAATCGTTCAATTTTTTCGAGCGAAAATTTCCATACATAAATGTTTCAATGGATCGAAAAGTCGATGAGTGTTGTGCACCAGGTGCGCCCTTCCCGCGAGGGGATGGGCGTTCTCGATTGATCGTGTAAAATAAAAATGAAACTCTAAGGAGGTACGTGGTTGTGCGAGAGCTCGAACGGGTAAGAGTCTCCAGCACAGGAAGGCTGCGGAGGAGGGCGTCGGCAAAGATATTGTATGGGGAATATAAAGCTTTCACGATAGCCTTGTTCCGTCAGCGGCACCTATAGTATACCTACTCCTAGCGGGGTTTCCCGGCACGCCCTGCCGGCTTTAAAAATTTTCTTTTTACACGCCTCGTCTACGCTGTTATTACGTGTGTAATTGTCGTGTTCGCCTTACGTGTATTTAGCACCACACCAAGGGGAGAGTCTAAATACACGTACGCCCCCGTTCGCGACTTGCCTTGTAAGGTGAGCTGCTTACGACCGCACGCGAGAGCTTAGAATATCTCTCTTGGATCTACTGTGTGTATACACGTGTTTCCGGAAGAGCCGGACGGTGGACGGTGCGCACTAATATAGTGGATAGCGTGTCACGAAGGTAACTCACAAAGGGATAAACACGCGCGCGCACAACTTGGTCGTTACGATAAATCCCGATCGTCTGAGACCCTCTGCTAGACACAGGTGTGGACGCCGCACCTGTGACGGATGATCGATCATACGAAGATTATTAAACGACCGGATATGTAATTAATACACATTGGCAACCGCTCCCAATTCCGTTTCCTCGTGATTCTGATAAAGCTGTTAGGTATCCCGGGCATTCATATACAAGATATATACACCAAAGTTAACGCTTCAACGGTGATTAAGGAGATAGCTTCCCACTTAGTTGTTATTTTCGGCTATTTATAAAAAAAATAATTCCATCTGAATTGCTTGAGACCCTTAACGATTTTTTTCGAAATAATCGATAATTAATATACTGGACGATTTTTTTTCTAAATAATCGATAATTAATAGAGAGCAAATTACGAGCGGTCCGATGATCGCTAAATAGTTAAGACTATTGTGGGGACAGTGTTTTCTTCGTAAGTTAGTAAAAATAAAAATGTATCTCCCTAAAAATGTTTAAATCGCTATTTTAAACTCGGCGATCAATATTCAGTATATAAGTTCCGTTTCGAACGTTTGAATGCTTGAATTTAGCATAATAACAAAGCGCAGGATGATAATCTGTTTAGCATGTGACAAAATTTAACTGTGTATGCAGCGGGGCGCAGAGCAACAAATTTTCGAAGTAAGGAAATACGACAATGTAGTCGCGTGTCACATGATCTTAAAACCCGAGGACGAAGGGATGCACGCGCGTAAAGCTCCGGTTCAACCGGTGGTATAACCGTAAATCCGAGGATCTAAGATCCCCGTAGGCCACGAGGCCAACGTTCCAGCTGTACCTTGGCGTATTATTAGTGGCTTAAGGCGGCGTATACTCTACCTGTATCGTGATTACGAGAACTCGTGGGTGGAGAAATCGCCCGCGCACCATTGTGCCGTATATCCACGGTGTATTGCAGTTTGAGCGCCTCGTGTACGGCCTGCATACCGGGCGTTGCATAGCCCGACTCTCCCATGTCGGAGTGCGGGCAACCCGTTCGCGATACATAAATATCCAGGACGGCATAAACACCAACGGCGGCACCGCGTCAATTCGTTCTCTCCGCCGACGTGCTGTTACCGGGCGTCGACCCTCTTGATTAAATTCTCCTCGTCATTCTACGCGAGAGAACAATATGCGGATGTGCTTCTCATCCGGCGTCGTGTCACGAAGAAAGATTTCGTTGGAAGCGGTGGTACATACTCTCCCGGTAAATTTTGCAAGTAAAAGGACAATACATCTCTTTTTTTGTCTCATTAAAAAAAAAATTTAATTTTCAAACAAAAGTTTATGCAAAACCGTCCGATCGGGAAAACCTGTTATTATCAGTCGTTATTTGCCAAACGGAAGTTGAATGGTTAATTAGCGACTATTTATTGTCGGGTTATTTGAATTACAAGTAAAAAATTAAATCGCCCAAAGACCCTTCACTATGAAAAGTAATAAATACGACTAGTACGTGATGCGAGAGAATCATAGAGAAACAGTGAGATCGCTGAGTGACTAACAGTCGGTACGCCGAAAGCGCGTTGCGGACGGAACGAACATCGATGCAATAATTGTTATTCGAGGAAGCCTCGAGGCTTCGGACGATATTTCCATTGGGATGCATCGATGCAATAGTCGTTGCGCGAGTGCGACGTGCTGGTTGCAGGACAAGGGTACAGAAGCGAACGAAACGAGAGCGAACGAGACGTCGTAGACAAGGGACGAAGCGACGGTGTGTCTCCCGCTTCTCTCGCTCTCGTACGCTAATGGTTCACAATGGGCAGCTCCCCCGTTCTATCGTTGCAACGTATGCAACCTAAATACAATGGAACCCCCTCAACCCTCCCTAAACGTTGATAGTGTTTCAAAGCGATGAGCGCACAACCCACGTCATGATTCAGTGAACGGCGTGACGTGTTTCGGACGGGAGAATGTTGAGATTTTTTTTTTTTTTACGAAGTGTCCAACTACCACATGTCCCACCATTCGTTTTCTCGATGAGACCCATGAAATTCTATTTGCTTTGACTATAGGTGTTAAATGAGACGGGTGAGAAAAAGACGGGGATACGTCTGACCGAAACGGATCGTACTACTTGCAAGTAGAAACAAGTAAATTTGTGTTGTTCGTTACCATTAATGATATATTTTTTTTTAATTTTGGACTTCCATTTTGTTGAAGATAATGGTGTCAGGCGTCAGTCAGTTACACGTCAGTCTATTCGCTATTTTTTTCCCTGTGGCTGACCAATACTGATCGAGACTACTTATTCTAAGCGGTCTATGTGGGTCTTCGCCTCTCTGACCAGCGAAAGTTTTTTCAACTTCCGACTACTTGTTACCACAATGAGTAACTTATTAATTAGTAGTCAATTATTATTATTATTAAAAATAACGACTTCTCTTTTGTTTTTATTATTTTACGAACAAAAAAAAATAATTGGTACAAAAATTTTAAAAATCTTGTATGAAGGAGTGTAACGAAGAAATTGTATTAACAAAAAAGTGAAGTACAACAATCAATGGCAAATGTATCTTTTGATTATAATAGGCAAATAATTATTTGTTATTTCGCTACTTTTTTACTTCCGAAGCTTATTGTTGCTCTGCTATAACTTATATGACAATAGTTCCCCTTTACATTCCTTTTTTATGTAAAAATGATTGGTTACCGTTTCTCTATAGCGGTTTATGCAGTGGCTGTCAGTATCGTTAGTGATATGTTTAATGTTTTTTCTTTTTTTTTTCTTTAACGAAAACATCGTAGACTCCTGTTTCGATTTCGTTCGGTTGTTTCTATTTTCCCTTCAAATCCCCCCCTTTCCTTTGACTACGTCGCCGAGGCCTCCGACTCGACTCGAGTCGACTCGACTTGGCATCGAGTAAGCAATTCATGATGACAACTCTTTCAAGAGTTGTGTTCATTACATTATACGAGGCAATAACTATCGTCGCACAATCGTTCCGCGACGGCATAATTGGACCAGAAACACAATTTTCAAGGCTGTTATTCCCTCTAACAGTTGCTACGAGAAGCGACTTAATGCTATTATCAAATCTATCATCCGAATTTACGAAGAAAAATTGAGATTATGTGCACAGCATCGAGTCGAGTGGCAATAAACTTATTACTCGCCACGAGTGTCTCGTTCTTCGAGCGCATCGAGATTATTTATTTGTCGACAAGACGCGCTCACTTTTGATCGAATCGTGAGCAAACTTTCTCCATTTTTTTTTTTTTTTTCGTTTCTTTAACAATGTTTTTTTTCTCGATCCGGTGCTGTTACGTTTGGCGTGAGATCCGATTCTCTTTTTCTTCGTCGGAGCAGAGGAACGGCTCTCATAGCCTCGCAGTTAACAGACGAAAGCTGCACGGGTATATATAGTACATAAGAAGCTATACAAGTCCCCAATGAACGATATGGCGGAGTCGGTTGGGTTGCGCGCTCTCGTTGCTTCGCGGAGCACGAGATGTAATTGAAAGATTTCAAGATCGGTCGTTTTCTCTCCGCATCCCACGACTTGCAAGCAGCACCAATGTCACCCTTCACTGCGCTCCTCCTGCCCCACCACAATTTTATCTCTACCCCCCTCTCTACCTCTCTCTCTATCTCTCTCTCTCTCTGTCTTTCTCGTTCGCTTTCCTTTCTGCTGTCTTATGTCGCTCCCGCCTCATACTCCAAATCTCTCCGGGGTACAGCTCTCTCTTCTCTTGTTAGGAATCGAGATATAATTGAGAGATGGGGAGTAAATCCGTTCTCTAATTAAAAGTTTGATCGTCGAGCGAACGCGACCTTCCTACTTTTGCTCTACTGACTTTCCGCCTGACTTTCTCTTTTTTCTTCATTTTACTCACGAGCTTTTTCTCCAATATAGAAGGCGCTGTACTTAACAACAGCTCGACGGCCAATCTCTGTCGGATGTATGGAGTTACGATTCTCGCAGATCCGTGCAGTCCGAATCAGCGTCGTTTAAAAAGTGAATTCGTACAACAGAATCGTATTAATTATTTTCAGTTATTCAAGATATCGGTATCGTACAGATTGTCTTTCATTTTTTCAATTTTCAAAATTTAAACGGAGTTATTTATTGGATAATTCAATTTAAAACCGACACGTAATTCAATCAAATCTTCGATATGAAAAAAAAAAAAAAATTCTCGAGTTAATACTGTCTTTTGATTCGCAAATATCAATACCCTATCCGAGGCTTACAAATTGTCCAGATTCTCCAGAGTTCGCTGATAAAAAGTTTTATCGTCGAGAAGTATATCTCTCTGCAGCGGACCATTATCTTTTCTACAAATCTCCGTTCGCATCTTCACCGGACGGTGAAGCTGACTAACAATCCTTCGTTTTGCTCGAGACGTTGAATGATCGTGCGACTCCGTAAAAGAGGCCCAAGTTAGAGACGTCTATGTATGCCGTGAAAGTTGGTGCGTAAAAAATAATTGCGAGATCGAGAACGGACCGAGAGAATACGAACAACAAAAAAAGGGGCGGCGGGGGGTAGCGGATAAAGCTCCAGCGTCCACGTACACACTATCCCTCCGGGTCTTCGGCTCGTTTGGGTCGTCTCTTGTCACGGCGGGAGAGATTTATTGCGACGAAGGGTCGGTTAAATCCGCTCGGTCGTCCCATCAGTCGATTCGACCAACGGCCACGAAAAGGGTGGAAGACTCTCGCGATATATAATGGTTTCCCTCTGATCTCCCGCACTGGCCAATTTCGAAAAACAAAAAAAAAGAAAATACACGCAGAACGGTCCACACACCGCTGCGTTCGCAATCGCAAACCTATGAATTTCGATCTTCGACGTACTCGAGTAAATCCGCGGGTTGAAAGATGTTCGAACGCTTCGGAACGTAGAAAACTCCGATGTGTAAAAACAAAAAAAATGTATATAGACTAAATAAATTGTTCGATAAAATACCGAGGATAATAAGCTTTTTCGAAATATGTATCCACCAACTGAAGTAACAGTATGGTGTTTAATCGCTGCGGTCGATCGTAAATTTGCTCGGATTATTTAACTTGCCGCATTTGCACTTTCGGTAATCGTGACGCTGCTGGCGAACATGGATCACGCTTCCCAATCGGAAAGTATCCCAGACAGCAGCTGTTTTGTATTATAACGACAAGTAAAAAGCTCTCGCAACGAGAGATAGCTTCGTACAACAACCGACAAAGTGAACAGCCGCGGGTAGTTGGGGGAATGATTGAGGAGAAAAGAGTAGGCGAAGGAAGCAGGAGCTCGGAATACGCTAGAGAAAGAGGGCAGAGGCGAAAGGTTGTGGATGCCACGGTGAGTATTTTCCCAAGTAGCAGTAGTAGCAGTAGTAGTAGTAGCAGCACAAGCGATCCTGCACGATAAACTTGCTTGCGGAAAAGTGGATTTTGAACTACCGGGCCGCACCCTGCTAGTACCCAAGTCACTCCTTTCCCTTCCCCATCTCCTCTTTCCCCTTTTTATCCATCCAACCTCACTGTTATCGGATGCAAACTCAATTTGAAGTAAACTTGCGAGCTCCGAGTTTACTCGTTGGATGATGCGCATACACACGCCGCAAATCGTCGAGTAGCTGAGAGTGAAATCCCCTTGTTGTTCACCTGAACGAGATATTGCTAGTTGTTGATTGCCGATAATGCAAAAACTATTGGACTACATCCAAGTTTACTGTTACGCCAACAAGCCTTCCCGTGCATTATTGGACGCGTCTATTATGAGAAAGAATCGGCTTTTCTCCGAGTTCTATTGTAAGGCGAAAAATTGAATAATTTAGACAGTTCGGTAAGCGAATGACGCGGTACGATAGTTTCGAGAGAGAGAGAGAGAACCGTCGGGCAAATAACCAGAGAATGGGAAGGAGAAAGGTGCAGTTTGGAACACAGTACTGCCGGTAGAGAATAGTCTTCCAAGGATATAGGTACAAGTCCCGGGACGCTGAGGAAAGTTGCATTATTCACCGGACCACACCGTCCGACGACTGTTGGTGGATTCGAAGATCTCTTTTATTTATATACACTTTCATTTTATCGAACTTGCCCCCTGCGGAGAAGTAACACTCAAAGTTCTGGTAGGCAATGCGGAAAGTTAAACCTATTGGCAAGAGCTTTTCGTTCGTGATACTGTCACGGCGACGTGGATAGTCTATTATTTCTCGATTCTACATTCACAGCCGATCGTAAGAAGGATCTGCCGGCTACAGAGATCAGTCGCGGCGTTTTTGGAACGTGAAACATTGAATCTTCCGTTGGATCAAAATTGAACGGTATCCCGCAGAAATAGGCAAATGGATTTTTTGAAAAACATATTTAATGTGGTATGCCAATTAAATCGAATTTTTATTATAAACTATCATCAGAATCAGACGATCCGATTGAATCGCCGTTATAGTAGCCAATTTTTAAATTTGGTTGATCGAATCTCTGTGCCAAGCAGCCAAATCATATTATTACCGTCCAGCAAGTGCAGCGACTCGAAAATCGAATCGATTTTATCGGAACTGTTATTACCGGATATATTGTAATGGTCAATGGATATACAGTGTGTAATATGGTATATATTACAGTATAGAATAGATTAGTGCACGCGGATGGGCTAATAGACCGGTAACAGCATAAACATTTCTCAGGGGGTTGTCGAGCCTCGCCAACCACCCCTTTACCCTCGCGCACTCTCTCGCCCTCTCGTTCTCGGAGAGAGAGAAAGAGACAGCTCTCTCCGTGTCTCTCGCATACTCCCTTATATTCCAACCCTCGTGCCGCACCGCTTTGCGAGTTAATAGCCCGTACTTTCAGCCCGTAACTCCGAGGGCGATCCAGATAAAGCTGCTTTATGAACCCAAGCACCTCGGCCTCCGTGCTTCTCTCTGTCTCTTGTTACTCCCACAGTCACTTGCAGAACTCGTACTCTCCACGGTCTGCCGACCGAAGAGCAGCGGTCAGCTACTACTTCTCTACTGTCGCTCTTTTCAACAGTCTGCATACGTGAAAGCGGCTCTCTCTCTCTCTCTCTTGCACTCTCTCACCGTATCCCTACAGTCCTACGGTACCACTGGCCATTCTCCTACCTCGTCACAGATCCCTGTTTGTCGTTTCCCTTTCGACAAAAATACAGGCACTTACGGTCGTTTGCATACCCCGGCACCTAGCCGACACTTGTCACACGTCCACTGCCTCTGGCACATCGTTAAAAATCTCTCGTTCCACTGTGCGCACTGTATTTTATCCTATGTATATACATTTTTTCGCCTTTTTTTATTTATTGCTTGTTTTTTTTATCACCTACACGACAGAACGAGTACACGGTGGTTATTTTTCACAGAGTTAACGCTCTGCCTGAAAAAGATCGCATTTTTTTTTCTTCATTTAAATTACTCAATTATGATTTTTTTATATTCAATATTCACATCCGCGCATTATATGTGAATGATAATTGATTAAAGGAGATTTATTGTCGTTTGGACACGGCGACTTTTCGTACGAATGTAAGCATTGAAGAAACGAGTAAAAATAATTTTTTGCCCGATAAATTTTTCGGTGAAATACGATTTTGAGTGGTTCTTGAAAAACGATTTTTCAACGATCAGCGCTTTTTTGAAGAAATTGATACATTTTAATTTCATCTATTACACGGCACGTGGATATATGTATTTGTATCATTCAATGAGTAAACACGTTTCCGGGAAAACGGTGAGAAGTCTCGAGAGGCATTCGAGGTTTAATCAGTAAATAGGTTCTTATCCAAAGTTCTGAACGTCTCATCCTCCGTTCCAACCCCCGTAGAGATTCTTATCGAGAAAAGGAAAACCCTCTCTCCCTCTCTTCGTTAGTTCTCGTCAACTATTCATGGTATATAATTCAGTGTCAACGGATTTCGTAGTTAACTTCGCACAAGGAGAAAATGGCGGTGGTAAAGGCAAAGTTGCCCGAGCGTTGAATATGCACTTCCCATTCGGTGCGACTAAGAAACGAGGACGCGAAAGAGAACGAGGGGGAGCTGCGTGCGTGCAGGTTAAGTTTGTGGACTTTCCCGTCGCGAGGCGACGACGACGACGAAGCGAGACGCTCTTACTGGTTCGACGCAATTCCCAAACTTTGACGGAGCTCGTGCGATCTTGCGGCACGAACGAACGAACGAGACAAACTACGAATTCTGTGGTCTACACCTACAGAACCGCTATAACACGGCCGGATATCCTGATTCACGTCCGGTACCTTCCAGACTGTTCCAATTACAAATTCGAGAGCCTCTCCAGGAACTGCGCATTCATGAATCGTCGATTTTCCAACTATCATGGTTTTGCTATTGCATGTTATACACTGGTTATTGTATTTCACTGCGCAGCAACAATTTTCGAGATACTGAACTATATTTTATTTTAGGCGCCGATTTTGTCAATTTTTGATCGAAAAACATCAATTCCATGATTTTCATGATGTCATGATGAGATCATGTGGCCGGAGCTCCATTTCATTAATATAATTTTTTGAATTTTTAATATTCGAAAAAATTACACTTTTTTATTTGAAGTCGCCGAGATGATTTTTAATGACCAAACTGTTAAGTCTTCGATTGAAAATAAAAAATTTCATTGGATTCGGATATATCATCGATCGTTTCACTTATACTTCTAGTCGAAGCCGAAGTTGCGTTCACAGTTTCGCCCGCCGACAACACGTCGGATTGTTTGTAAAAGAATTGAGAAAAGAAAAAGACGAGCAAAGAAATTAATCATATAAACGAAACAAAATACTATACTTTTATCTTCTTCGTTTAACTGGAGTTCTTCTCAATCTTTCCTCATTCCCACGGCAACGTCGACAACACCTCAGAGAATTCGCTAAGATTTCCGTGACTCCTCGACTCGCGAACGTCGATAAAAACTTCCCTTTCTCGGCTCTGCAGCCGTACCGCGGCGTATAGCACATATACACACAACGTCGAGCTTCGCCGCGCAGCGCGCGGAAAGTTTGCCGGCAAGAAGCGCGTTTACTTCGTTACTACGCCCACAGCATCAACGGCAGCGGCGCATCCGAGTTACCGTTGCGTTCTGAGACTTAACTTTACAATAGATTTATGCTAATAAACGCTGCAAGAGCAGAGTCTTTAAAGATTTGGCGGCTGAACCGTTCGCGAGTTCCGAGAAATACTTCTTCGTCGTCGCATCCGTAAGCTCTTATTCTCTAAGATTACCAAGAGTTTTCCGATGATGCGAGCACCAAAGATTCCTTCGATATTCATTCGCTAAATTGTAAATTCAAAAGATCCCAAAGTAAGCCGAAGTATTGTTACTCTCGTCGAATGAAAGTTTGAAATTTCGATATGCATTTTAGTTACGGAAAATGAGAATGAGCTTATTTCGCCGTGAATCCGGAGGAGAGTTACGCGGGATGAGTTGAATGCAAAAATCCAGATATCCAAATATTCATGCGCATTCGCGACGCAAGCTATTTTACTTTTCTTTATTATTTTCTATATATTTTCCTGTCTTGCGCTGCCTTCGTCCTTTTTTTCCCCCTGGGAAAGAAAGAACGGTTCGATGTCTGAATGCAGAGGAGCCGCTTGGATTATTTTCAATATCGTCGCGCTACGCCACACGGTCACGTAGACGCACACGCCCGTCGTCGTCGCCGTTTTCGCTCTCTGTTCCAACGTCGGCTGATGTCATAACTTCGGTATCGCTGTTACAAACGTGACGCGTATACATATCATAGACCATATCTCCATCCACACACAGTTTTTGAGACGTATATTTCACTTCGCGGTACGTTGTAAAACCCGAATAACGTCAATACAGATCGCGGCTGTGCCGAATTTCTTGCATATCGTAAATGAGAAGGAAAATGCAAGAACGGAAAATCTCAGGAAAAAAAATCGATGTATTATTATAAATTATACAATTGATTCGGATACATGAATCGTGTCGCATTAAGGTTCCTTCCGCACTAAGCGACTTGAATTATCCATGCGGCCGAAAGACAAGTCGAGTCCTTATACATGCAAAATCTGCTGGAATATTCATCGGGAAAGTCGAGATAAGCGATTGACGAGTTGAATTAACGAATGTATCCTCAAATAATAAATACATTATGATTTACATTATTAATGAATTCTTCAACCAGAACAGCGAAGAAAATGTAAATTGTTTCAGGTAATATGTAATTTTACCTTCGATTTTATCTCTGTTAACTCTTTTAAGTGCAGAACGCGGAGAACAATTTAAAATTGATGAAACTTTACAGACTTCTTCCCGACAATCTTAAAGGAATCTTTCTTCCACCGGAACTTCCGATAATCAAAAAAAAAAAAAATGTGCATTTTTTCAGGACTTTTTTTTTAAGCAAATAATATTTACCCATTATATTCACAATTTTTTTTAAACAATAGTTCGTTTAAGGTAAATTTTTTAGCAAATTGAAATATTTTCGCAAAAGAATAATTAGCAGCGGCAGAATTTCAAAAGAACTGTTTCAGAAAAATTACGGCCTCGTAACACACACCGGAAATCCGAATTTCTATCTAACAACTATTTTTTATGGCGAAATTACGCTAAAACATTACTCGGAATTTATCTGTGAATTAACCGTAAAAAGGGTTGGAAATCCTATTCTCGGAGGCTGTAAAGGGTTTAAAAAAGTTCTGACCAATACGATACTTTGCCATAAGCCCAACGCATTTTCTCCATGAGATGCTTCAAGCGGTAACTGACGATTTTTCCCAAATCGAACGAGAAGCCACTCGTTATTACCGCGAGATATTATTGATGATTGCGCAAAGCTCCTTCGAATATATAATGATAATCTCGAGATAACTAGTGGGAGTGAATGTTCGGGTTGAGAATGGCTCGGGGATGAAGGTTTGCGCAATGTACAGTGTATATCGCACAGTAACATTACTATCCCTCTCGTATATACGCTATTTACATTAGTGCGAAAACCCCGGGAGTGGATTTTCCGTACCGGCAATGGGGGGGGGGGGGGGGGGGGGGGGGTGAATGTGCCGGGTGTGGCGACGGGTATGCGTCTTTGCGGTCTTGTAAGCCAGAAACGCGGGAAAGGTCCACGCGATTACGGTCCGCATTCGCGTCGCTGCCGGGCGCGTTACGTGACCCAAATTTCGATGCAGTACCTCGCGGCCACCACCTTCATGCGCCAAACGTCCGCAAACCATTATATTTTCTCAACGGAAAAACGCGAAAATATCGTAACTTTTTCACAAGGTGTTCGACAAACTGATCGAACAACAAATAAAAACGTATTATTTCTTATCCTTTTTCCCCCCACTGGAGGCACTTGCTATCGTAAATTGTCTATCGTATTCTCACAATGGCTAACGACGTTCGTAGGGTAAGAATGCTTTGAAATCGCAATCAAACAGTCCCTCGTCACCACAACTGTGCGGCAGAGGCGTTTCTATCGCGAAATTGCGAAACTCATTCCCGTAGCTACTTATGTCCTCGCTATCAACTTCTCACCGTTAGGGATCTCTGTATGACTGTTACATCGCTTCGCAAAGTTAGCGACGACCTTTGCTATCTGATTCCCCGTTTCTCTCGTGGCAACTCTACGTACTATCTGGTATACATTTCCGACGAATCGCATTACCACAGTAGGTGATAAGTGTACGGAAAGGGGGAAAGGGGAAAATGGGGCGGGACAGAGTTTCGAGGATTCGTTCGCTCGACCGAAATGCTCTGGTGGATGTGAGTCGAATTTCTCAACCCTCTCTTTACAGGCCAATGCGTCTGTTATCGGATATTCCGAAAGTGGCAATGCACCCGTCTGGCGTACATAATTCGCGCACAACGATCTCATTACGAGAACGATGATCTACAAACATTGGTAACAAGTTTAGTCGAGTGTTCAACGGAAACGAAGCGGCTTCGGTGAATTATGCGTCGGACCTTTGGCTAATTTTTTTTATTTCACCCATGCGAGAGAAAACCACTGCGGGATTTTTTCGACCGTTATTCTTCTCGGCTCGTTACGCACGCCCGCCGGAGGGGGCTAATGAATTGCTTAATTAATTTCCACACGGACGACGAGGGGCGACAGGGGAGAGCATTTCGAGCGGTAAATCAGTCGACGGTGGAGTATACACCAAGCGTGAGTTTGAATCTCTGCTCTATAATAATACATATAGATCCCGAGAGAGCGCAAGAGGCGCGAGCGATGTCACAGATTTACATTACTATCAAGATATTTTAGTAATTCGGTTCGT
Source organism: Cryptus viduatorius (assembly GCA_964006125.1). Classification (NCBI taxonomy): domain Eukaryota; kingdom Metazoa; phylum Arthropoda; class Insecta; order Hymenoptera; family Ichneumonidae; genus Cryptus; species Cryptus viduatorius. Next base: position 7,808,148 of record OZ023222.1, on the reverse strand, counting down.
AATTATTCACGAAATGTCACGCTGATCATACGTCAGCTTCGGATCGTTTCCGAATAGCAGGCTTACCTGATTTGACGTCATCAGGCCGTTTCTTATCAGAAAGATAGCGTTTTTTTGGGTTTAAGCGAAATATTATTACGATCCTTATATCGATTCGGCAATTACTGGTCAAAAAGTGCGTTTTTTGTTATTCGCATCAGTTACACAAAACGATTTTATCAAAAATCGTTAAAAAAAATCGCAAGTCAGAATATAACAACGTGTGGAAGCCGTTCCATTTTTTTATTTACGGGGTTTAGAATTCCATTTTTGAAATTTATTCTATTTAAAAAAAATTACAGTCAACATTTGATTTTTAATATGTAATATAAAAAAATATAAAACACTCTTTTTTAGCGCGAAATTTCCCAGAAAAAAAAAATTACACTGTTACTTGTCGAGATATTCGCTTACCTCATTAATCATCCGAACTGCTATCGATTCCGCTCATCGCGATTACTTCTTGCTTCGTGAAAATGGATCAAACATTGAAAGCCGGGTAACGAGCGACAAAGCTGTAATGCAGAAACTGTTCAAAATCACGATTCGTCCTCATTCGGTTTCTCGCAATTCACGTCCGGCCAATTATACATGCAGTAGGATCGATTTTACAGCAGCAAATTGAAGGCGGAACCAAAAAAAATTAGCCATTGAATTAATGATACAAGGAATTCATTACCTACTCCGCTTATCGCAGAAGATTCTTGGTACGTGGAAATCCACGAAACGGGAAATGCTACTAGTGTCGTGGGTCTCCCGATCCATAAACTATTTCGAAAACACGAATCGGGTTCTCGCAATTCACGAACTGCGAGACTAATTACCAATTATATATACGCTGAGGCCGATATTGCGAAAGCGGAATTCAATGAATTAATAACGATGGAGAAACAAGAAACTGGTGAATTAATCGTACCGGGTATTCATTATGTATTTTGCTTATCTTGGAAGATTCCTTCCGAGTTTATATATACGCAAGGAGCGTGCAAAGCGAGGAAACGAGTGACTTGCTAAAACGCATGGCGGATCCATAAAGTGTGCCGCAACGGCGGTGTTAACGAGCCTTTTCTCTCTCTCTCTCTCTCTCTCTCTCTCTCTTTGTCTCTTTCTCACTGTTTCTCTTTTGCAGCTGGTGGCCGAAGACCCGACCTCAAGAAAGTCCATGTCCTCGTTAATGCTGTAGCGCGGACCGGTGGCGTGGCAACGGCCCTTTAATCCTCAACGACGAGGAGGCATGCCGCAGACGGTCAAACACATTTCGAGAAGCGTTGCATGAATGCATCGTCTTTCTCGTACGGTCTTCTGTGTCTATATGTGCGATTGCATTGCCTAATAGAGTATACCACGAATGCACCAGCCTCGTTAAGCTCCAGCTGTTCCTCAGGTTCGATCATCCAACTCTCCGCTGAAGGGACCCCACGAAAATTTGTATTCTCTATCCTGGAAGACCGCACATGGGTCGCGGCGCCTGATACATCATCATGGTACAGCAAGAAACTTTTTGTTTAGATCTCACCATTTAAATTTCGGTAGAAATGCGATGCAACGCGGATTAACATGAATTTCAACATCGCTAATTCACTGTTTAAAATCGATCAAAAAACATCCTGCAAACAGGTTTAGTGGCTAATTCTTGACTTCCGTAAAATAATAGCAGAAAAAAATTAAGTAGCAAAAATAAAAATAAGTCTCGACTGACGAACGAGTGTAATACAGAAATCTAAATAACAAAGAAACAAAAAAATAACAAATGATTATTCGGAAATTATAGTCGGGAAATTTGTTCGTCATCGAGGCCGGGAATTTTCCGATTGTAATATGCAAATTATTATTTACTATTTGTTTATTTATTATATGTAATTTTTCAATTACACTTTTTATTTACCAAAAATAAAAATCGCACCATTACTTTTTAAAATCTTTATCTCTATCGGCTCGCGCAGAATCGGAATAAAATTTGAAAGAAAATTCAAGCTGTGAAGTACGGAAACACGGTGCTAATTTTTATCAAAAAATTTTTAGGCGCTTCGCAGAATATCGGATACCAAGAAAACACGAAAAGTCATTTGTTGACGCTGAAGCGGATAATTCCCGTCTGTTACCCGACGACTAGTCGGGAGTTAAAAATGGTGCGATGAGGTAATCCATCATCATGATGCGCATCGATCTATCAACATGTAACTCCGTTCGAAGCTAAACAACAAGTATAGAAGTATCCAAAGCGGAGTCTTACGCATTTACGGGATCCTTCAGCAATTATATAACCGGCGTTCTCTTTAATACCGTCGAGGCTTTCGCGGTTGAATAACACATCCGCGAGAACACGACGAGATGAATTACCGGCGCGAGATTCACCGTCGGGATGTTGTCCCGAATTCCGGAAGTCTCCGTGAGTCTCCAAGCCGCAACGTTTCCGCGAACGTGAGAACGAGAAGCGAGTGCATACCGTGTGGATACACTTGGGCAATACATGCATAGGAACACACCAGCCGCAATGTGCGGAAGGATAGAACCGGAAGGTGCTCGCTGTTGAGGGTGCGATGCTGGCATGAGCCATGTGTCGTCGGTTCTCTCACCCACTCCATCTTTATCTTTCATCCATCTTCTCTCTTTCACTCTCTCGCCTACGAAACTCTGCGGAAGAGAGGCTGTGCCGGCGGTGTACAGTATACATATATGCGTCCAGAAGCGAGAGACATTAATTACTCTTATCTGTGCAAACAGCGGATCCGTTACGGCGTCGGCCCTCAGCGTCAGACCAAACCCCCTCCGGCTTGTTCCTTTCTATCACCCCGCTCTCGCTTCCGACTCACACTGTAGAATCTGTCCCCGTTACGGTACCTAAAACTCCGCCGCTTTCAATCTCCCCCACCGAATCACGTTGACCTATGACCATCCGCCGCGCTCGACAGACGAAGTCAACTCTGCTTTAGCATTGGTGAGTGAAGTAAACGACGATGTAGAGCCAAACGTTCAATATTCAAACTCATTTTACTTCCGCAGTACAGCATCGTAAGTTAATTTGTATAACGCCATTATGAAGTATTCGAAACCTGTGGACTGGAGTTCTACACGTTGGAAAGCTAATTAGAAATTTTCAATTTCCGCCATCATGTTTTCAATAAGGAAACTGTTGATCTTTCAATCAAACATCCATAACTTGCTTACAATTTTATTCGATTTTCAACCGTTTTCAGCGAAAAAGAGTATTCAGAAATTTTCCATTGTGATATAATGTAATAGTTAATGGAATTTTTTGTATGAATTCTACTTTAATTTCATTTCATCACGTATCGAACTATAGTTAAACGTTTGGCCATTATTTTCATGAAAATTTCGAGAATGGAATGTTGCAGATCGATGCAAATGTCGCTGTTCGCGACAAACGAAGTTTTTTTTTTGTCCACGAAAGCTTCGAAAAATGTTTTCTCACGGTTGTTAACATCCACTCTGGTTTACCGTGGTTTCGCGAAGTTGAAATCTCCTTTCTCATGCGTTCGCTCGTACTTGAGAAAGTACCCCATAGAGAAACTATGACATCAGCTCTCAACGAACTTTTCATCTCATGTTGTTTCTACGGTTGGCCTCTCTACCCTGTGCACACGTTTGGCGTATACAAAAGTCAACGTGAATAACGTCACGAATTATTCAAAAGCTTAGATCCCCTCAGTCATATACATATAGTATAACATTAGATACGCCGAGAGGCTATGGAATTTATTCGAAAGATACTGTAAGCATTGGATACCTTTAGTACGAATGGCGAGCGCTGGCGTGTACGCCAAGTTCTTCGTCCTCGTCGTCGTTCTGGTATATAGGAGAAGCCACGTCACCCAGCTTTCTGGTCGCGTTTACATCTTGGCTTCTACTTTCCTCGCGTGACACCTCACTCAGGTCGAAGTACCTACTTCCATAGTAGCAACGGCAGCCGCAGCAACAAACTTTCCTTCCCCGGCAAGTCTTCGCTCCACTTTCACCCTCTCCTCGTCTCGTACACATTCGCGTGAAATTTACAAATAAGTCACATCCGGTTAAACGACAAATTTCTTTTTTCCTTTCATAGAGAGCCAATGCCACGCAGTAATGTGAATTGAATTTACGAAGACTAAAAGCTTCGTGAAAGATTGGATGGTCGCACAATACGAGAATTACAATTCGGCGGCAATGACGCGGAAGATTCAGTAGCATCATGAGACATTCCAGACTCGTGGAAAACGTATTAATCAAAGGGGAGTTTCTCTCGTTTGGAGCTTTCGCTGCGTTAGATAGCAGCGGAAGTTTGAGGGTAGCTATGGGGAAGGAGAACACTATGCGGTAAAGCTACCGAAGATATCGTCGACGAGCAAGAAACTCACTCTCTCTTTCTCCATCCCCACGCTGGCGTGGGAGAGGAGAAACTCATTGGACCTTACTAATTGCCCTCTTGTGCAATCATAACTGTCCCGAGGACCCCTCATCTATTAGATAGGTATTCTTCTATGAAACTCATTCGAGCCGAACATTCGTCATCAGTGACTTGTCTTCAACTTTTATACGAGATTATTCACGGCATTTCATTGCCCTCCGCGGACACGAGAATTTCGTATGAAAAATTATATCCGAAAGTTTACATTTTTACTAAACGTGCGCATTCCTTATGCGCGTATCTTTTTTTTTTACAGCCGATTTATTGGATCGCGATACAGTGAGTTATTGAAAAAAATTTCACCGAAAGATTGAATTGAAATTGCTGACTTTCGCGGATAAAAGAAAAGCTTCGACGATCTTGTAGAGCACGTAGTACAACCGTTCGAAAGTAGCCTTTCATCCATGGTACATTAAATTTTTCTATATTCGAACGTCCGACAGTAATATTCGACTCGTTCGTATACACTTACGTGTATCCCCCGAGCAACGAGATTTGGACCGAAGAACAACCTTTTCTTGGTTATCCTACGAAAGTTATTTATCACCGCCTTGTTTTTTTTCCTTTTTTTTTTTACCGACTTCTCCTTCTCTCTGTCGAATCGAGTTTCGTGGGAGATATCGAGTTCTCTTGCCGACTATCGCGGATAGAGGAAGAGATCGATAGAAAAGGAACTGTTTTAAGCGAAACGCAGAGAGGAGATTTTCATCCTCCTTTATAGACGCAGCCATTTCAACTATTCTATCGCGCGTTCTATCCTTCGTTCTTTGCACAAGGTACTGCGCTATGCTAGAAAACCTATGTCACTACTCTCGACAGCCATTGATGAAAAGAGTGTCGTCTCTCTTTCCTCCTGAGAAAAGCCATTACATTCGTTCCACGAACGGGTTTTTCAATTAAATTCAACGTCACGGCACACAGACGACATTTAAGCTCAATTACACAACGTAAATAACGCGTCCGGCTCACGCGCAGCGCTATTCTTTAATTACCGCATAGATATAACGTTGCAACGGTGACATTCTTTTGTAAGACTATCTTATTGGGTACGAAGATTTTTTTTATCAAAGCTAACAGTCCGTCTGACTAACGCACATCGCTATTCTTTAATTATCCCATAGATAGAACATTGCACGGTAACATTCTTTTGTAAGACTATCTTATTGGGTACGAGGATTTTTTTTTATTGAAACCAACAGTATCATTGTCTTATCGCAACAACAATTCCGATTTCTCTGAGAAACTTAATTCTGTGATCTCAACGCCATAAAATGTTACAGTTATTCCACAATTTTTATCAATTTTTCGGCAACATTTCGTTGCTAAAGGAGAATTTTGAATGATATTATGCTACAAATGCTATTTTCAAAATATTTTGTTTTTTGTGTTATTTTTCGGACAACAGTTCCTAATTTTTTTTAATTTCCAGTTTCAGTCTTAAAAATTCAGTAAATTTTTTTTTTTCTTTTTTTTTTAAACATCATTTCCGAAATAATTTTGTTTTTAATGACTATTTTATACGAAGTAAGCTGCGAACAGTAAAGCGCACAAATGTGACTACAAAAGCCCGGAAAATAAGCTTTGCTTATGGTAAAGTCATTGAATAGCTTCACTGACGTTGCAAGATTTATCGAGAGTGTTGTTCGTTACGGCTGTCTCATAAATGACGAAATGTATTCGCCACTGATGATTAGTGTTCTACTGCGGGAGGACCGTAACGTTAGTCGACCCTAAACGGACATAGGCATCGCGCACCTCACGGCGACCATACAGATGCATTATGCAATCAATCACGCAACTCTGATAAGCGTTACGGCCGCGTCCCGAGCTTCGCACACCTCGATTTCCCTCGATGACGGACTTGTCCCCGCGAGGGATTTGAAATTATTCGCTCGAACGTTCTCTCCGTATAATCACGCCGAATAGAGACACGAGTAGCGATACCAAAAAGGCGAGTGGACACACAGAGGGGAGTACCTGCGCGATGTATGAGACGGTAGAATCGAAAGAGCGACGAAGGGCGTGACGTATAGCGATAGAGCGACGACAGGGTGTTACAAGTGGGATAGAAATGGTTGGAAAGCTCGAGTGCACGAGAGCCAACATTGGAGAGCACCAGAACCCGTGGTATTTCCAGCCTGCATCCTGGAACAATGGCCCAGATATGCGGTCTCGTATCATGAATATTTAGCGCAACGAAGAAGAGGAGGAGAGACCGAGACGATCGCTGGGACGCGATGCCAGAGGGTCCGCACTGTTTGAGGTTGAAGGGGATCCGAAGTTGAATCGCCAAAAGGGTTGCCGGGACGAAGCCGAGATAGCCGACATTTACAACGGGGGTTCGCGCTAAGAGATTTTCCTCCAACCGGACGTTTTGTACGAGAAGAGCTATTCGACACGGCAACATTGCGGTATCACAGACTCAACGCGCAATCTCTGCGACCGATATTACAATAAAAATGAATATAGGACATGCAGTATTCAGCTCGATTTAAATACGTAGCTGGAGGGTAGAAAATAATAAAAATATAAAATGAATAAATGAGTTCCGAGACGCTTTGCGTTTTCATTTTTCAACAAAAAAAAAAGCAAAAAAAAGGGTCTGTGTGTTTAGGTTGTTGTAGAATACACGTTGAAGAAGTGGCCAAACCTACGAGCATTCAGAGTACTCGTAATCTCTTCGATGCTATACGAGAAGTTGAGGACTTATTGAACTTTTATAACGCAAACTAGAGGGGGTAATATTTTACGAGGATATTTACTATCGTGGAAGAACGAGGGTAATGTCTCGTGATGATGACGATATACCCCATCTACAACCGCCACCGCCGTTGGTTTTCTGCATTTTCCAAACAACCCTCGTTTACAGCGTTTCTCGTTGCCGTTATTTTTATTTTTATTTTTTCATGGCGTGCAGAAATGCGGAAAAATTGCGTCTGGCGAGAATACCGGGGTTTCATGTACATCACCGGAAAATGCGTTTCCACCACACTGCTTCGTGATCGAATTTTTATTTTTTTTTTTATTTTTTCAATAATTTGCAATTGTAATTTTGATGCAACTGGAGAACAAAGATTTATGCTTTACACATGCGTGATCACGTTTTTTTTTCTCACACAACGAGTCTTCATTGTGATACGGTTGATTTTGAATATTTCTTCGATAATTTGCAATTGTAATTTTGCGACGTAACCACGCGGCGAACGAGAAGATTTATCATCAAACGTGAGTTAAGCGATGCCGGACGGTTTAAATTGCATGTATACATCGCTCGGCCGCTTCGTTTCCGAAGCGTCTGGCAAGAGAGCGAAGGAGGCTCTGTGAAAGCTTTGCAATTGCGAGAGCCACGAGCAAGGAAAGAGAACGAGACGTAACTAAAAAGCTTTGGCCCCAATCGCAGCGAGCATTCCGAGCGGTATAGGAAGCCCAGTGTCGTCTAGCGTCGTTGGCTGTGAAAATTATCGGCGACCGGAAGTTCTCGCGTGAAAGTGTAGCCACACGAGGCAAAAAAAGGCTTACTGAGTGCCGCCGCTGTCGCTGGCGCGATCGGCCTCGTTAAAACGTGGAACTCTCGTCATTCCTACAGCTTTTCTCGGTTATATTCCCTCTGCGCTGACTTGGCTTTGGGTTAATATTTTACTGCGAAAAAAAAGCTTTCGATCGTAGGGTGATGCTTTTCGTTACGACTCTTGTAGATGCGAATGCATGTTATGATGACATTTTCATTTGACTCATCTCGGCTGAGTGCAAAAAATAAAAAGATCGGAGGTAAGCGTACATTTATTAAAATCCCTCAAAGCCTTCCTCGCCCTTTCGAAGAGTTGCGAAGAGTTCGTATACTTTGGACCAAAAATATGTAGGGAAAGAGATCGAACATAAAAAAAATAAAGGCGTCGTTGGCAGTGACTTGCCGACGATGAAAAAGTTTGACCCATCGTTGAGCTTTCGATATTCGAGAGGATGCGCCCCGAAGACCCGAAGGGATAAGTGGCGACGAGGGATCGTCGAAGGGGCGGATGAGAGGGAGAGAAAAGTTTGAGCACACGGTTGGCTATCTCGCGGACGAGCCATTCGGTTAAACGGCCAGGTGATAAACGGCTCTTTAACCGCGGCTGCTTAAAAAGCCGGTCTCTTCTACTCGACGGCCTCATCGTAGGCTGAGAAGAGGGCCGGAGGCCGTGAAGCACAGCAGCGGCGTCGGTGAGCTTTCGAGTTTTTCTCGTCCACGCCGGTGAGTGGCCCGTTTGGCAGGCGGCCAATGTGCCTCTGTTACTAATACCAACTATGCCAATGTATTAAGTATAGATAGATATACTTTTGTTGCAGTATAACGCAAGTATAGGTGATACGATGAGCCTATAGTCGTAGTAGTATGTAATATCTATGTGAAAGAGAAAAGCCTCTCGTTTATACATGTATATGTAAAGTTATATAGAGGACTTGGAGTAAAAGAGCCGCGAAGGTTGAATGTGCTTAATGGCCTGCGACGTTGGCGAATTTTGAGCGAAATTATGGCGGATCCCTGTTACCGATGAGCCCGACAAGCGCCATTAACATCGCACTTAGGAAAAGGCCGAACGAGAGAGCGCGTGAACGACCACGAGCGACGACTATCCGAGGATCGTCCACGCCAGGAACCTTCACTCATCTCGACCCGATACGGAACGAAGCTATATATGTATTAGCATAGCGCAGTACAGCATTATAATATCTCGGAAAGACGTCGAGGTCGAGGAGAAACGAGGTGACATCGACTTTTACTCTTCGGTGGAAAATCTGTCGAGCCCCGCGACGTTTTAGTTACTTGAATGAAACTCATGCTGTCAGCGCTAAAGCTTCATGATTTATTGATTTAGTATTGAAATTTTGTGACCCAAAAAACACAGCGGCGAAGCCCCAAGAGAAGAGCAGACAAGCAGAAGATTCTTTTATAAAATAGACACGTGTCACTAATGCGCTCACCTTTTTTTTCCTTAACACGAGAAGAAAATGGAGTATTCGATTTTTTATCGTTGGAATAAATGACTTTTGTCTGTATTTTTGGAAGAACGAATCTTTTATTGAGTATTTTTGCCCACGTGTCGGCGTTACTCAATGTTCATTCACACGGCAAAAAATTAAGAGTCATTTACGTTTTGTTAAAATTGGGAAATTAAGTAGTATAATCCTTTTTGGTCAGACGGAAATGTTTCTTGGTATTCAATATTAATCACTTCATTGAATAAATTTTGGGAGACGTTTCAATGAAATTTTAACGAAGCTTCAACTATACCGCCGATCGTCGATAAAACAGATTTGCTTTGTTAAGTGATTAAAGCCCGTATCGCGTCAGCCAAAATGTACCGGGAGCACTATACAGCGTCACTGTACCATCCAGTTGACTGCTTTAATACGGGCCGCCGTTTCACCGTCTACTAGCGTCTCTTTATTGCATCTGTCGTCGTAGAGGTGTCCCCCGCCGGCGTTCCGTTAAGATCTTATCGGGAATTAAGTTCGATTCAAGCATATGTACTTAGCGCTCGTACACGGCCGCGATAAGATCCACCTTGAAGCTACCGTCGGTCGGGGAACCTTCCGACCCCTTCTCTTCGACCGACGTTGCTGTTCCGGAAACGGGAACAGATACGAGCCGAAAGCTCTTCGTCGTCGCTCTCCCCGCCCATCCCTTACCGCCGGTGCCCCACGTCCCGGAAACGTGCTTCGTACGATCCATGTCATCCTCACTCCCCTTTCCAGCGTTCTTCTCTCCTTTTTTTCTATACGTGCCTTTACCGCGACTATCTTTGTACTTTTCACCCCCAAGCAAAACTGATTTCTTTTTTTTTTTCCTGCAATTTCCCATTATACAACGAATTGCTGATGAAATATATGATTACATTTTAATTACGAAAACTATTACAAAATCGCGAATACGAATAATTAATTGCGGTCGTCAAAGATATCCAATAAATGTTCAATTTTGCAGGATTTAATTTACATGTAAATCGCGGAATTTATGCGATTGGTATGGATGAAATTTTACTTCCCACGATGAATGTTCGTATTCGATGGAAATATGTCGCGGCATATTCATTAAATTGAAAATATCATCAAGAATCATAATGCAAATTTGACCGATCGATCAGCGAAGACGAAATTTGAACGATGAGAAATTGGAGCGATTCGAGAATCTTGCGGATTTTATGATCATAGAAATTTCGACGTATGTTCGTTCAACGGATCGTAATTCAGGGTGAATTATAGAACATTACCAATAAACTAGAATCTCAGGGGATAATTCCGGTGTAAATTGCCTAGTGTATCAGGTAATTAGGGTTGCGCCGATGGCGTGAGAGTCTACTGTGTGGTGTGACTGGCCTACAGCGACGATATCGAGATTTACGGTCGCCCCAAGCAGGAAAGGTCGTTAACGAGTTTCCGGTACGCGAGAGAGTTCTGCTACGACCGGGCAAAGCAATCCTCTGTTGAGAACGATAGCGAGTGAGAACAAAGATTGGAGAACTTCCACACCACTGTTCACCTACTAACCAGCTGCTCTGGTGAAACTCTCTCTCTATTCCGCGACTGGTTCACATTCTTCTTCACAAATCTGTGTCTAACGGACTCAACGTCAGTTCCGTCTAATTTTCTCATTCTTTCATTTAGCTTATCCAATTCCACAACACAATACATATAATAATTTACTTTCTGGCAATACTTTCATTGATACTATATGTGCAAATGATACGACAAATCGCAAAAAAAAAAGAATTTTCTTTCGCTACTTCCATGGGTTTTTATGTAGAGTATTGGATAATAAGTAAAATAAGTTTTCCGTAACAAAATTTTTATATATTGGATATGGTGATGGAATAAAGAGAAAAAAATATAAAAAATTCGGCGCGATTTGTTTTTCAAAAATTTGCGTTCCTATTGAACAACGATATCTTTGCTTATCAATAGAATATCCATAACCCAAGATGCCTCCATAAGGTAAACGACGCAATTTGTGACCCTCTCGCAGTTTGCGACTCGGGTAATTTTAACGTAGTCCACTTCCCCCACTATTCAATATACAGCCAATGGGTAGCGCGCGTCCGGGAGATCACAAACTGCAATACGCAAACTTTATGCAAACTATTACACGCATAAAGTGAGAGAGTTGCCTAGAAATGTCACAAACTTGGCCTTTTACCTTATATATATATAAAAAAAAAAATGTCGAAAAAAAAATTCTGAACCACACACTACTGTGCGTTTTGCGGCGCTGAACATGAACTCGACAACCATAGCCGTAGAAACTCAACCGACATTGATAATTCTCAAAAAACTTTTTTTTATTCTTTTCGGCGCCACCGAAGTTCGTTTCAGCTTTAGTAGGAAAAACGCGAACGTAATGACCGTGACATGGTAGGTAATCGACGGCGATAGAGCGAAATACGTGTAGCACACGATTCTACGAATGTAATTGGAACCGGTGCTCGATGTCGAATGATCGTGACGGGCGAATAAAAAAATAAAAAAAACAAAGCAAAAACCAGAAAAAAAGTATCCGAGTACCACGTTACTTCGGAAAGTGTATCCTAGAAACTTGAGTCGCGGTTCGACTGAACGGTTCGTCGACTGTAATGAGTGACCACGGATCGGCGCGACCAGATTACCAGCGCGTTTCGCATCACCACTGTCGTTTGTTGTGTAACGTTTCCTACACAGCGTGTATAACGCTACAGCCTTTATTGGACTAGTAGAGGCTGTCTATCGTGTCGTCGTGTCGCGAAGGACAACGTTACGCTACTCGAGGTCACGCAATCTCGTTTCACATCCCCTATTGGATTCCGAGAGACTGAACGTAGCACAGTAAAGCCGTTAGAGTTTAGCCTGTGGGCTATCTAAACTCAACTGTCCCATCGACGTATAACCATCGAGTTACCATAAAAAAATCTTTTCTCTTCTTTGCAAATATTGGCTTTTTCTTCAATAATCGACGGACTATTGTTCGCATACTCCTCGAATGCGAAGTCGAAGCATCAAATACGTTTTTATGGGAAACGGTGAGTTTGAATTCTCTTCGCCTAATAGGTTTTCGTCGTAAGTGTGCACCAGTGTTTCATCAACGACTAAGAGACTCAAAGGAATTTGCGAGGAAAGCTTACCAAGCGACCCCTTCACCGCAATATCCTTCTTGATAGGAGATCGTCGTACATCCACTCCTCGTGACTCCTCCTCTCACGCAACGAGCTCATCCCATCAACCTGCGTGAAGGGGGCAAAGCTTGCATCAACGTAAACGTAACCTCCGCTTACACAAGCTTACACTGCTATAACCTTACACTGCTATAACCTGACTGGTTACTCTCACTACCTTCCCCTCTCTCTCTCTCTTTCTCGATGGTAGTATATAACACAAACGCGCAAATATACACGCAACCGACCATCGCCGAGTTGCCGCGCGCGTATACCATAAACAGTTCCGCGAACTTTAATTAAAACCCCCTCAGTTATAGGTAATTAATTCAGTGCTCACCCACCTTTGGCCCTTCTGCTTAAACTCCTGCGTACCTCAGAGCACTCCGATGCTACAGCTGCCACGGGGGATATTCTCGTCTGTGTGTGTGTCTGTGTGCGCTTCGCGTTCCAAACATTTCATCGAGACTCCGCGACATCCTGTAACCATCTATCGTCTTCTCGCCCCGGGGAAATTCTCCGTTGAAACGATATCCGCAAACGATATCGATTAAGAGGTACCAGTAAATCTATAATGAAAAAATAATAATTAGTTACCATACGCCTGTAAAATAGTTGCAAATATTTTTTACATAGAATTTTCCACTAATCGATGAACCAAATGAGAACTCAGCATTTTTGCATATTATTACGATGAAAATGAATTATTATAAATTGTATGACCCGTTAAATATAATTATTCATTAAAATTGTATTAATATTGCTGATGTTAGTTCAGAGAAATTATTATTGGAAAATGCAGTATCTGAAGTACTGAAGCCAATTGAGTTATATTCAGTGCCTTTTTTCATACGGAGGCATCATTTATCTTTGGTAACATTATTTTCTTTTTGGAAGGAGTTATCGACAATTATTTCGATTTTAGCACTCGATGAGCTCGGAAAATCGTTGAACCCTCTTCAATAATGTTACTCCAATTTCAAATTGTTTCTCGTTGCTTGTTCTCAGTTTTAATCCTGCGGAGATTATGCCCGTTCGCGTATATATCCCAAGAGCATGCGATCGTTCGGACGAAAGTGGAATGAGTATTCGCCTGGAGGGATAACGATCGAGTGCAGATGATTGATCGAAGCGTGTGTCTGGCAACAAGATTGGTAGACCAACGTTGCAGAGTGAGGCAAAGAGAAATTCACGTGTATGTCGTTTCCCCGCCCCTCCCGCACCCCCTCCACACACACGCATACATATAGTGTCACCCCGCGAGCCGTGTCTATCCGTCATTCCTAATTTAAAGCTCGTTTAACGTCGACGATACTTTTTTTCCTTTTTTTTCCCCCCTTTCGAAAGTTCACGTTTCGATATTCAATCCGTCACGTGACCTATGAGACCAGGAAGTAGAAGGCACGTCGCTGCGTATTTTTTTTTTTCCATATGCGAGTCAAACAATAACTGGATTATTGGTTCGGCGTTCGAATGTCAGTTGTAACGACATAAACAATTACATAAATCAGTACTGTCACACGTGCCATTCGTCTTCGTTACTGTCCGTAGCCCTTTCCCAGCATTGATGGCAAATCGAAATAGATCAATGATCCAAATTTGAGATCGAACTTTCGAATTATATAAAAAAAGAATATGGACTCTCCATTCCGCGATCGTTCGAAATATACGAAATTTGCTACGAGCGTTTGCAATGGAAATTTCCTTTTCGGAGACGGCTCTTGACTGTGTGAGGGGTTTCGAGAATGCGGAACGGGATAACACACACCGATGTAGTAACCATCGACGCTGCGGTGAACTGACTGAATTATCAAATTTGCATTGCATTCGCGTATGTGGAATGAGTGAGGCGCGGTATGTGAATACGAGTAACGGACGAACATCCCCGTCGGCTTTGATTGACAAACAAGAGAGATTTCAACATCGAACGGACGAGAATACCAATCGCCCAGGCGGTTCTAATAGTAGACGTCGAGTGTAGCAGACGATTCGGTTAGTTTATGGATTCGTTGAACGAGAGAAGAGAGGGATTCGTCGTATCGAATCGGAGGTCGATACTTAATGCGAGAACGCGCGGTACAATAGTAGTGAAATATACGAATGTAGAACTTCGAGTGTCGGCAAAATTCACGCTTTATCCGGCATATGACGCAATTTAGACAATTTCTATTCGTAAAATAATAAAAAAAAATATATGACGCTTGATAATTGGTTGTTTTTAAATTCGATTTTTGATGCATTATTCTAAAAGATTTGGTACTTTTTCTCTGAAATTTCGATACAAGGTGATTGAGATATTCGTGTTGCTGAATTTATCATTGAACGACGCTTTCCCGAGTTTGTTTCGCGTCATTCAGCGACCTATCCATCTCGTAAGCCCTGCCGACGAGGCCAGATGCGCAGAGACGGTAAAATAGCCTCGAGGGTGTCGTGTCGACCGGATGAAACAAAGTTCCTTCGGGATAGTTATAAGGGTGTGAGTGATACGAGGGATGCCGTGCTATATTGTAGACACGTCACTTCAACTGCCTTCGTCTGTAACACGCATCCATCTATTCTCCGTACACATATATAGACAACCTGACGATTCCCTCTTCACCTCCTTTACACCTCGACCTTTCCTCCGTTCCCAAGACGCAAAACTCTCCAGTAGCCACTGTACTCACGGGGATGCCAACAGATACACGCGCACACACGTGAGCAGAGTTTCGAGAGAAGATAGGAAGTGAAACAGTAAGTTTTGGGAGAACTACACGGCGAAATCCCCAAAGACAATTTGCCGAAGTAAGCAAAGGCTAATGAAGTGGTCGCAGGATACTCTCGCATCCTTAGACCACAATCTCGGAGAAGTCTTTGGGTTACAGCTTTCATTGCGCGGATCTCTTCGTCGGCGGCTTCAGACTTTCACCGAATCTCTTCACATTGGACTCTCGAGCTATCAGTTGCGGACTGTCGTAACTAAACTCCCTAAGAAGTGTTAAAGTTTCGTTTACAAGGGAACCGAGAAAAATGGGAAAGTTCCCGTACAGTATATGCATTTTTCTTGTTCCACAAAACGGTATATTAAAATTGATATAGAAGTATAAAAAAAGATTGGAACCCTTTATAGTATAAACGGATCTAATTACTACATCGGTCACTCAACATATCTCTCATTTTGTTGACTGGATATTAATTTTACTTATCTTATAAATCATTAATTAACGCTTTGATGCCTTGAAACTCCTCAGCAGTTTCTCTTTCCCCGTGTTATTTATCATACAAATTTCAAGCGGCGAAAAAAAAATACCATTGTCTTCACGACCATTTATAATCGGTACATTGTAGTATTGTTCACCCTGCAACATTCGTTAACATGACGCGATAGCTAATGAAGTGAGGGCAGGAAAACTTTGCCGGAGTTCATTTTATCTCTGTGTCTGCCGTTAATGACTTTCGTAACAACAAAACTTGTAAGGCTATTTTTCAATGTCTCGAAATCGTCGTTTATTACTTATTCCGACATGAAAGCTGCGTGTCATAAAGACGAGTGCGATACGAATCTCGCAATAGGAAGTCAATGTATAAAGTCGTCTTTCGTTCAGTCGGGTACCCGGTAGCAAAAAAAAGTCCGGCGGAAGTCCCAAACGAACGTAAAAAATAGGGTCACACCCCCCGCGTTTCTTTCCACGCCGTATTAGAAGAGTACCTTTTATTCTTTCCTACAACAACGCGAACAGCTTACTCTTCCTTTCTCTCTCTCTCTCTCTCTCTTTCTCTGTCTATGTCAACGTTTTACCCTCTCCGACAATTCTTCGACACCCCCAGTTCACGCCGGTACTTCAACCCCGTCTCGCGTTATCCGTAACTACAAGAGAAGGAAAGAGCGAGCGACGAGCTTCGCAGAGGTCGCGGAAGAGGGTTGCGACAGGCGGAATCGCCGGCGGCGTCTTTTGTCTTGACTTTTATTAAGCGCCATTTTTCAGGCGTCCGCTTTAATAACGCTCTCCCTGTGATCCAAAGAAATCTCTCGCTATGATAGTGTAACTCTGCAAGACACCTTTTCGTAACCCTCGCTACCCTCGCATCCCTTCTCTTCCGTTCTCTCGTAACCCTTTCTATTCTGGTCTCGTCGCTCTCCTGGCTTCGCTTGTACCGCGACTTCTATACTCATCAAAGTGAAACAAGAATACCTCATCGCCTCGCTACATATCTTTTGTTCGAATTTTCTCCGACGTGAAACCAATGGTTCCGATGTTTCAGTGAAAAAAGTATTTTCTGCGAAGTGCGATAATTCGTTACTTATTTCGCCCTCAACTTACTGATTTTTTTTATTATCTTCTGAATGGAATTTCTATAATAAGGAAATTCTTGTAGCAAACTCGGGGATTGAGTAAACAAATAGTTGAAGAATAAAAACTACAGGAAAAAAAGAAAGATGCGTCACTGGTGTTTCCTGATTGCACTCCCTGTTTTTAGCTTCTCTTTTTTACTCTTTCGTTTTCCACTTGAAGAAAAACCCCTCAACGATTCCATCTTCTTCGTCCCTTGCGACTGGCTTCGCATGAACGCCAAGTCCGATTAATTCGATCCGAAGGCGCGGAAGAAGGCGATCAAACAGGAGTACACAAAGGTAGAATTGTCGGCGGGAAAAATAAAAAAGACATTTTATATGAGCGTTTGAAGAAGAAAGAAAGATCCTCGGGTAGCGCGAAATAGACATGAAAGTTGACAGAGGAAACGCTTCCAGCATCCTTAGCGACGAACGGTTTTTGTGGAAAGAACGGTTCACTGCCGTTCGTACCGAAGACGATCGTTCGAGTGATTCGACAATGTGGAGGGAGAGAAACGCGGGACGTTCAGAATTGCCAGCAAAACCGGGGATGAGTTTGGTGATAGACGACACTCGGGTTCTCAATTGCAGATGCTACCGAGAGTTATACCTGTCGCGCGGTCTTCGATCGACGCTTTCAAGTTCGTCCAATCCTTGCGCTCAATAACTCCCTCCGTCTCTCATCATTTCGCTCCCCGTTTAAATGAGAAACTCACCGGTCGCACGTGAAAATCTCTCTTGATCCCCTGAATGGTGGCTTTCCTCGTCATCACCGTCGCAAAGTTTAGTCAGGTCGAACGAAGGTTAACGACAGATCCGGCAGCGGACCTTTGCCACTCGCGATTATATCACAGCTAATTGCCAGTTAGCTCCACGTCGATAATGGTCACTTCGCACAACCGCAGTCCTCTGTCGTAGCATCCATGCGCGACGCTTCCGCATCCTCCTCCGGAGACCTTCGAGATTTCGCCAACGTGTCAATCCACGATATTGAGCTGTTACGACGATTGTGAATATCGGAGACTATAGTTTGCGCCTTTCCGGGAGTTGATATTCTTTATATAAACTGTAAAAAGAATAACATTGTAAAAGTAAAAAGCACTCCACCAAAAAAGTGTGCAATAAAATTATATCAACAAAAAAAGAGAAAACAAATGGATATATAACGAGTATTGTGGTCGAGAAAACTTTTTGTCGTCGCGCGAGCATTGAGTGTAAAACTCCCGACTATAATATGCGTCAACACTTTTTACCGTAAATACGAAGCGGGTTTTGATGGTCCGAAGAGACAAAGCTTTATTATAAAATAGTGCAGAGAGTTTCGGCAATGAATGAGTACATTCATTCATCAGCGATAATCGCTAATTGCCGAAGCTCTTTACACCATCTCGAAAAAAACACGAGTAAAACAATAATTGCAATGATTTTATTAGAAAATCCATGATAATAAACAAGAGTTTGAATCGACGCACACGACGGAGAACTCGTAACGACGCGTATGCTATAATAAACGGACAACGCGAGTTGTACATATGGAGATTGTGTTTAAAATTTGAATATTGTAATCAGTGCTACGTGAACCACCATTACTGCATTACGTATAGTTATGCGAAGACCGAGAAGGGCCTCAACCGTTCCGGGAGCGTTCTGCGCGATTAGAATATTCCAAAGATAAGGTATCCAATGTCTGTTATTAAGTTACTCTCTCTTGTTCTCGCGAGTTATACCTCTTCGTCGATCTCTTTCCCTTCAATTCGCTTTCGCGAAAACGGAACTCCAAGAAATATCCCTCGGATTTCTCGATGTATATAGCGAGAATACGAGTAAATGGAGAAGGAAGAGAAGGGGAAGACGAAAACGATAGAGGTCGATCGACATCTCGCGTACACGTGAAATGTAGTCTTCGATAGAAGTACCGCAGTAATGTCGAATCGCACGCGGTTCGACACTTTATAGCTAAGATACCACAGGGCACTCACAGACCGGAAGCTGCATCGGATAGACTCCGTGCGGATTACAGGATGTCGACGATACTTTCTTCTTCATACCTATCGATAACATCGGGAAACTCGAACTCATCAAATATCAACCCTCCACATCGAATTTCTTTCATTCGCGAAATCCACAATGTTATTTTCCTATCAAAACACAAAACAAATTACTTTTTCACAAAATGTATTGAAATAATGAACCTGAAATTACACCTGACGGAAGATCATCATGAAAAACTTCAATATCAAAAAAAAAATCGTTTCAGGTAATCATCGTCAAAACTTTTATCGCCGCTAATAAGTTTAGCAGCAACGTAGTTAACGGTTACACCGTTAACTATTTCCCTACAATATAGTAACCGCTTAATGTTTACTATAAACGAATTATCCCTGATAACCGAAACATTGTTTGTCGTGAATCAATAAATTGCACTAAGCAAGGCGTCACGGCGCACTCTCTGTTCGTTAAAATATAACGGTTCGTTCGTTTCGATACCAATTTTGTCGGCAATAGTTTGTTCGAGAATTTCGACGATTTATCGAGGCGCGTCATTCGACTCGGTATGGTTCGCGTCGATTGCATCGTCGGAGTAAACTCGGTCATCAGAAGAGAAGGATACGGTGCTCTTCGACGTTCGGTAATTCACCCGGTCGAACGACTCGCGTGAGGAAGGTAGTAGCCAAGCAGTGGCGGCAGTGGGAGTAGAAACACTTGCTTTAGCCTCTGCCTTCCACGTTGCCGCTACCAGGAATATTGTCCTGTTTAGTTTATTAGGGTGTGCATACTGTGTAGTAAGCGTATCTGTATTGTGCATCGGAGGAGTATAGTTCCCAAGCGAATGGCATCGTAATTGCAAGCCCTCCTTCATTACTGGCTAAATATCAAGCCCCGCAGAATACAACATCGCAAGCAACGCATCCCCGGTAACACTAGAGACGGGGCTATCGCTCGGGGCTTTTCCTTCTCACGATCGTGCAAATAGTTCCGGGGATCATTCCAAGCGTAAAGCTCTAATTTCCTCGTTAAATCTCAATCGATCGACTATCCAGTGTTGCGGTTGAAGAATTAACCAAGATTACCCTACGATTGAATCTTTCATCGGAAAAATTATGATCTACAGGAAGTTAAGAGAAAAATATATCTACGGTTATACGGTAGTTTTCAATTTATAATTGAGGCGTTTGTAGAGTTTCCCTCGAGGACACTAGTCGGCGGTGTAGTGTTTATTCACTCGTTCGCTTTAATCTTCGCTATTAATTCCCTGCAATTAGTCTCATCAACGCCTTTGCCGGTGTTAAAGCGTTGCTAATTACCAGTCGTTTTCATTCTCTCCCCCCTCCCCTTCGACACACCGATAATTTTCCCCATCGAAATGTTAACTTTGTCAAACTGGCATAACGATTATGCAAATATTTCGTGAGTGACTGTCGTGGTACTGAATGATTTAGGCGGAATATAGAGAGCCGTAATGCACGACGAGCTATGGGAATCGGCGTGAGAGGCAATCGTTACGAGAGAGAATTTGGAGGAATGAGGAGAGAAATGCAAGGGAGACGAAAACCCAATAAAGTGGACTGAATCGAATGAATGGGATTGAATTCAGCACAGGAAGTGTGAGAGGGTTCATAAATCAGCCGAATAATGGACTGCTTCCGGTGCAACGCTTTTGCGTATCGTACGTGACGTTTTCTTTGAATTTTCGTTTACCAATTCCCGAATTCACGACGCGCGTCGATACAAATTTATTCGGTCGATAGTCAAATTAATGAAATCGATTACACAAACCGACAAAATAGAAAAAAGGAAAATATATACTCCGGCAAATACTGGTATACAGTAAATTTTGTTTGTGTAAATATGCAAATATATTTGCAGATGTTATATTGTTTACACTCTGCTAAGTATGCAACACCTCACGAATTTTCAGGTATTAAGCAACGATACTAGCAGATGACAAAAATGCACTCGAATACTACAGAATATCGCGGATTGCACTATTTACGGAAACTTAACAAAAATGTTATCTATTGGAATAATTATCCGCTATTGGTATTTTAAGAAACAAAATTTACCATGTCGACAGTAACGTTTGACTTTACTTACTTTCGATAGGATAAAAAGATACTATCGAGAGAGCGGGTAAAGCTGAGAACTTTGTTACTCACCGGAATTTCCTTTTCTGCTTTCAAGGGTTGCCGATAGAATTTCGTGCTGAATAGAATTTTACCCGCGACAGACAGAGGGTGTGAAATTGAACTTCCGGTATTTTCTGCCGAAAATTCAGGCTTCTGTGGCAACTCCTATTTTATTCACAGTCGATAACTTTGAAGCAATGAGGGTCGTGAAGTTGCGGAATCATCCCTTACCGGCAGCGAATCTCGAGCTTTCGCTTCCTGCTGCTGGAAATACAGAAAAAATTACTGTAGTGCAAAAAAAAAAACGCACAAACGTTCTTTCCGTTTGTCGATGAATTATCCACGTTAAAACATCGCGCGAAAATTCGATAAGCTGGTGCATAAAAATGTTTCATTCAATTTTAATAAAAAAAAATTTAAGGAAGGAATTCTAGGAAACTCCGAAAAAAAACTATCAACGGTACCTTTACGAATATTTATTGTACGTGTTATGCGTTATCGTAAAATCAATGGTTTCATACTCTTCTACAGCGATGTCGAGAAAAATATTTCACACAAAACCGTTCGGCGTTCATTTTTGGGACGCTATGCAAGACAATTCAATCCCCCGAACGTTTCTTTTTTTTTTCTTTTCTCTTTTCGGGCATCGGGTACAATAATTGTCGATAATTATGATAATTATGATAGTTAGTATTTACAGATTACTTTACAGATACAACATTACGTTGGAGCATTTAAAAACGATTTTTTTTTTCAATCTCGGCGCGTAATGCTTACACTTTAATACTGTCTTTTATTAATTATTTGATCGATCAATTAAATATACACATCGAGCTGAAACAAATGCTTAATCGAATGTCGCTTACAAGTATATTCGAAGTATCTCCGACGGATTTGGGTCAAAAGCCCTTCTTTTTTTTCGTCTTTTTTTCATCTCTCATCCATTTCATAATCCACCCTTCAGAGTGTCCCGTTCTCTCGCACACATCGCACATTTGCATAAAGCGGAGCGCGAGCGCGTCACTGGCGTCTATGAATTTTAATGCGACGACGAAGCATTCGCTTGGGCTCTCGACGAGTGAGAGCGAAGCCCGGGTTGCCTCTGTGTATGGGAACTCTTCACAACAAGTAGGTGGTCGAGGACGACGAGTATGCGACATGGAGAACGAGGTGGATCGTGGTTAATACTGTGAACAAGCTGCCACGGGCCTCGTGGTAATTCGTTCTCGCGGCGTTCCACTGGTCGTGATGCACGGCTGCCTGCTTCTCGCCTGCAATCAGTCGGACAGAGAAAAAAAAAACAAAAAAAAGGGGGGACACATACATACAAATAAAGTAAAAAGAAGGCTTTGAGCGAAGTGCGATTTCATCATCCATTTCTTTTTGTTCCATCTCTTTAAATTTCTTTTTCTCTTTCTTTTCATTCATTCTTTTATTACTCAAACGCAAAGTGCATGCCAGACGGTCATTGTCGTCGTCGTCGTCGTCGACGAGGGAGAGTGACGCGCGAGAAGGATAAAGAGGGTTGGGAACTAAGCTTCAACGTTTCTTTTTTTCTTTTATTATTTTATTTTTTTTTCTATTTTTTTCCCGTACTTTTATATTCCTTTCTCCATCTTTCGCGTTGTGTGAGCCCTAGTCGCGCGAATCGGGGTGGCAAATTGTGCGCCACCCGAGGCACCACCTTACGACTATATCTTGGAAAGGGGGAGTCTCACTTCTCCGCTCTTTCCCGCTTTCGCGAAGGGACGTTGTAATTTCCTTTAGCAGAGGAGCTCTACACCCTGCACTCGGCAGAAAACAGAAAGACGAGACTCGATAAGTGAATTCCTAAACTTGCGAAAATTTATATATCACGAAGGCAGACATTCTGGTTGCATTTATCGTCTTCTAAAGTTTTCATTAAAGATTTCCCGATTGTACCAATGAGAAGAATGTATTTGTTTCGATAATTTATTCAAGGAATTTCATGTTTCGGTATCTTCGTTTCTATATTTTTATCCCGGTATCGCTATTATATCGTCGAACAGAGAATTCTGTCGTCGACCACGTGTTCCCCGTTATCTATCTGCCCTCTCCGGTCTTAACCCGTAACAACCGTTCTTGTGTCCAATGCTCGAAGGACAGTAATCATTCCAGTGGGTTGCATTCATTAGCATGTTGATTAGTCCAGATGTAGTGGCCGACCAAACCGCAGCCCCATGTATGTCTGATACTTACTCTATTCACCGTCCTATGTCAGACTAATGCCGAGCGGATCTGTTGGCCGCGACTGTGCGAACCTGAGCCGGTTAGAGCACAGAGGATTATGCTAAGCCACGAGGCAAAGTGATAATCAAACTATCAAAGTTACTTGTACAACGGTGTAACGACGAATATTGCTGTACGAACGCGAAACGGTGAAAATCTCATTACAAACTTTGCTCGCACAGCATTGTTTGATATTTCAGCGTAATTATGGTATTATCAAAATAAAATTTTTTTTTCCCCTCAAATTGCTTAAAAAACTTCGCAATTGATGAACATTTCGTTGAGTCGAATAAACAATTTCATAATTCGAGGGGGAAAAAAAAATAACACGGTTATTGAGGAGAGGGGAAGGAAAACAGACGAAATGACCGTCTAAGACTGTAGACAAGAATTCCGTAGACGAGAAAAAAAAACAAAAATTGTTTTTTACCATTGAGAACGTGAATGTGAACCATGGTGCTGGTGAACTGCCCGAGCGAACACGTGTACTCGCCGCTATCAGTCTTTTTAGCTCGTTCGATGTGAAATCCCGTCACCAGTTCGTCGTTCGATCTGAAACGGAAATAAGCGACGGATAAATGAATTTATGATGAAAGAATATTCTTCGGTGAAAGGGCGGTTATCAAGGCGCGATAGCATCGGAATGTAAGCTGTTAGTGTTGAACTATCGTATGGAATGTGTAGGGAAACTGGATACGAGGAAACCGAGAATACAGCGAGGGTCTCTGTGCAGAATCAACGGTTTTGCGGTTGCACACTATTTGGCTTGCAACACGCTGGCACTGCTTTGCTTGCTATACCGCACGCCGGCACATCAGACACCGAATCGTGGAAGGAAACGGGGAGGAGATTCTCCTACGTGGACGATGTTTACACGCCAGGTGAGCATCCATCTCGTTCACTTGACGAGGGGACTCTCTATCGGCTTCTGGTTCGTCTCTAAACTCTCGATAGCTGTGATCAGACACGATAGACGAGAGTAAACTCCGGCAACGTGCGATCTACTTCCGGTCTGTACAAATTGGGAAATACACACACAGTGTACAAAGGAGGTTGACGCTACTCCAAGACGTTAAGCTTCGACGAACTGCGACGGAACCATTCAATCGTAGATGATACGATTTTCGCACTACTGACGTACACACGGGATTACGCGATCGAAGGAGGAGATTGCCGAGTTATGACAAAAATGTTGAGAAATTGTGGATAAGATTTTCAAACTTTATTGTGTGTAAAAAGTCGGAGAAACACCCGAAAATAATTTTATTCGGTTTTGTCGTAATAATTCAATACTTTTTTTTTATTGAGACGAAACAGCATGAAAACCCATTTTTTGTTTTGCGTATTCCACAATTTGTTTAGCCCATTGAATTATATTATTATTGTTATATTAGATTAAAATAGATTGGTTGGATCGGTTGGTTTTTATTTATTAAAGTAAATAAAGTGATAAGTATTGCATACTTAACACTTCGATAATCCCGATAGCGCTTTTTTTTTATCTCGTAATTCGATAACGACGCCGATCTATGCTCACCCGTTAATGTGATAAATATTGACATGATCCGGCAGTATCTCTCCGGCCTTTTTCCACGATGGATGAGGTACTCTCGATTCCGGACGTGCGGGCCTCACGATGCATGCCAATTCTATACCACTTCCCGTTTTGTAGTAACGATCGCGCAACTCGTGGCTCGCCTCGTCAACGATTCGGATGTCAGGCGCTGTAAACAAATGACCGATTAATACATTTGAAAGTGAAAAATAGTCTTCAGAAAATGATATATACGTATCCTACAATGGTTGACGATGAAAAATAACCGTTTCACCTCGTTATTCTTATTTTTGTTTGGTTATACACGATTTTTGGGTTCCGGTAGTGAGATTAATAACCGTCGAGGGAGTTCCGAGGTTTAGTTTAGGGAGCCGGCAGAAGGAGGGATGTGGATAGGCACTCCAAACTCGTTCAACGACCTATCGATACGAATCGACGTTGGGGCCCATAGCCCGCGAAAGCATCAATTGATTTTCGTCGAGCGCACGAGTCGTCCGAAGGGTCACGAGGACTACAGCGTTGTATAAGTGCTATAAATCGTCGTAGGCGTAATGGACGACGATAAATCTTCAGTAAATTTCGATCCTTTTCAACGGTGTTGAGGCCGAAGGCCCGAACGGTGAACACAAACCGACGGGGCAAATCGCGCGCAGACCCGATAGTCGCGCCGAATAACGACGAATAGTTCCTGTGAGCTCGTCTACCCTTGAATTCTCCCTCTCTATATTTACCGGATCAACAGCGGCACCAGCAGCAGACTGGTTGCATACTGCACCTGCAACAACAACCGAGAGAGAGAGAGAAAGCGCCCGGTTGGCTTCATCTCTGCAGGTGAACGCCGGATAACGTTGATCCGAATTTATCACGTATACGAGGCGAGTTTCGTACGCGCGTTAATCATCGCGAATTGCATGCATGTAGGAAGGGAACACCGTTATATATATCGATGGTACACGCGGACGACAGAACGCGTGTCTGCTGCAAACCAACGGCCCTCTCCCCTCCGAATCTCGATGATGCGCCTTTAACAGATTCAGTCGCTGTAGGAGATTGTTCGCTTTCTAGATGTCGACATGCCAGATGCTGCAATGCCTCGACACCAACGACATTTCCGATGTGAACATCGAACACACGTGGATCCCTCTCTTTTACGAATCATCATGAATTCCGCAGTGCGAACGTGAGTACAACTTCGATTGATCGACGATGATGCTGCGTTAATTAACATTGGTTGTTGGATGGATTCGCAGTGATTATACGCTTGTCGAATGCTCGGCTCGATGTTTTCAATGAAATTGCAAGCTGCGATGTACAAGTTGTAAGGAACTCTATTTTTTTCGGGTTATCGATTACAAAAACGTTGAATGAATAGTTCAGTGTACAAAAAATATGTTAAGTAGTGCATTTAAGATTTTTTAATGTGAGTTTTACAACAATTGCAATGTTCATTTGACTGATTTTACAGTTTACGAGTTATCCGTGAATTATTCACATAACGACAGTGACTGCCGCACAAATTTCCTTCATGGTCCCGTTAGTTTCGGTACACACTTTACCTTTTTTGTAAGCTAACTCGCGGCATGAATGCTTAATTACTTGATGGCAGGGCGGCGGCTAAGCGCGTAGCTGGAAAAGTTTAATCGAAACTCTGCCCGCCTTCTACTCGGCGGACTCACAGGCTTTTTTGTGTAAGCGAATCGAGTTTGTGCAGCAGCACCAACAGAAGCAAAAGGTTTTCCCTCTCGTATTCACATCGTCACGCAAAGTCGAGCCTCGGCACGCCTCGGGAGTCCAGACGACCGAGCCGCTTACAAATAAGCTGAGCAGATAAGAAGAAAGCATTACGTGGCGAGACAACTTTATACCCAGGAACAGCCGCGCAGGGATTGGCTACTCTCTCATACCCGGGATACAGAGCACGTGGCGCGGTTCGGCCAGTTTGTGAGAAAAAGAAAATTGTAATTGAATCTTCGCGAGGATGGAATTTTAATCGAGTCCTCCTCGCTGCGTTCAGCGCCCGTCTTCTCCCCATTTCTCGCGAACAGTAAGACTGCACTTAGTGAGAAATTAGTGGAGCACCCCGATCCTTCCGCGAATCGATGAGAAAAGCTTAAACGTGAGGACAATCGTATATTCACGAGAAAACATCTTAAAGTACCACAATACCCTATGCAAAATTAATTAAGTCTCAAGAGACGATGGTACCGTGGAAATGCTTTTAAACCACCAAATTACCCTCGACTATCGATCAAATATCGAGTACACAAAAGACCCAACGGGGTTTATCACGCTTTAATGAGAACAAAGTTTGTGTCGAACTCGAGAAAAACATCTCGAGACAAGGAAAATTGCGGAAGTTTCTTGATTGTGGAGCGATATACAAACGGTTTTAAAAAGGTAACGATTAATGATATTGCAGGTATAAGTAAGGAACAAACGAGTTTGTAATTACTTTGACGAAAAAGCAAACGGTGTGAGGTGTATAGGAAGCATAAAGGACGGAAGAAAGAACGAGGAAAAAGAGGGGTTGCGATGAGGAAGGGATGAATTGAAACGTCGAACAAAGGGCCACTCTTCCGTGGACCATCCGCCGCGAGCCGTCCTCTTACACTTCTTTCTTTCTCTTCATCGCCATCGTCGTCGTCGTCGTCGTCATTCTGGTTATAGTCGTTTCTAAGTAAAAGTGGCACGTGACCGCTAAGGGTCACGTACGAGTGGACAATTTTCACTCTGCTTCTCGCTTCACTCTTTCTTTTTTCATTTATGTCCATTTTTTTCTTCTCTTCTTCTCTTCGTTCGTTCTTCAGCGTGTGGCCCACTTTTTCGTCGACTCCCCGTGCAGCCGCTTGCCAACAGATTCCAGGCTAAAGCTTGAAAGAATCCCAGTCATCCTGTACCCTTTTATGCCGAATGAACGAACCCCCAAAGTTGCTCTTCTCTCTTTCTCTTCATCACTTTTTTCTGTCGTTCTCTTCCTCTCGCACTCTTTGCTTTTCTCAAACTCGGACGAGAGCTTCTGAAAGAGCGATAGTTTCGCGCGCGAGTTTGCCTCAACACGACGCGAACGCGTGCGAGAAATTTTTAGGCTCGAATGCGCACCCCAATATCGTGCGGAGATTCCGACAGTTTTTACGATCGGTATGCGGCTGTTTTTTCCGCGCAGCAGAGCACGTCGTAGCCCTTTCACGGTGATTTTAACCTTCCGGCAACAACATTTTTGACGGGCGTTCCATTCGACCAAAGGGTCGAATGGGTGTCGGCCAAAATTTACGAATTATCCGTTGTAATTTGGATCTGCGATGGTGTGGTTTTTTTTTTTTTTCAAGTTTTAGAAACTTGGCAACGAAAAGACGGTGGGAGAGACCGAAATTTTTGCAACAGAAGCTCAACTAACAACTTTCGACGTTTGCCGAGAAGCAGATGTTCGTGGAACCAACTTTTTCGCGGTTTGAGATCGAAAGTTTTTCATTGACGGCTTACTTCGCTCCTCGCGCGCTAGTCGACAAAAAGGCTCGTCGGTGGTCAGGGTTTCGTGGAATAAACGGGGCGACGTATAGGCACCCGGTATACTTTATAAAAAAGTATATAGTGTACTTTCGAAGAGATGCTTAGAACCCGTGAGTCGAAAGGCTTCCGATTTGGAACGCCTCAAAGCTTCGAAGAAAAACGAGAAAGAGGCTTGTTGAAGCTTTTTCAACGGATGATCAAAAGCTTTCGTTGAGGCTGGAAGCAGCGTTTCCAACGACTTTCCACGGTGTGTAGAGAACCAAAGCAATTTCTAAAATGACCACCGCTACGATCTTTTGATGTGTAATCGCATCAGAACGAAAGAAGATATCGTAATATTGGAAGCGTGGGGCACAATGTGACAAAGGAAGATCTTAGTTACTCCGCAGGTTTCTTTTACGGTCGCATTTTTTTTAATGATTCCTAAAGAACAATGCGCTTTTATGAATATTTCTTTAAACTTTGAATTCGTTATTTAAGTACAAGTAATAAAACATTACCAAGTACGGTGACATTGGTGACGAGCATCGTCGGCGGATGTGTGTTGACCTCGCAAACGTACTGTCCATGATCTTCTTTCTGTACCGCGGATATCGTGAGCCTCCAGTTATTAGGGTACTGAAAATTCACGCTGTAACGCGGATCCGAGATGTGAACATCCTTGCCGAGCGTCAGAAGAAAAGCTCTGTCGGCACTCTTTCTCATCCACATTACCTGCAATGTTATCGAAAAAAGAAATAAAAAAAAATACCACTTCAATTATCTTATAGTTTTCGTGACTCGGCGTTTTCTTTATTTATTTTTACTGCGCCAGAATTGACGAGAAAATATGTTTGTCGAGCTCCTTTATTACGTCAACGTTATAAATTAGATTTTTTTCTGATAATTGTATATTCCCCGTTAAAAAGCGTACGACGCGCAAAGTACATACTTCATTAATCTTCGCTACGTCCGCTAGGAATCGGCTAGCGGCTGTTGTAAGAATTTTCTAACGGGGATAGGATGATGGATAATGAATTTTTTTTTTCGATGCCTTTGACAATTACCGTTCTCTTGTCGAGCATCGCGACTCTGCAGTCAAGCATAGCCGTAGTACCGAGATGAAGTCCGACGTGCTGCGATCCATTGATCCATAGGCCATCGGCATTCTCGAAGTAAGGACCCCAGTGAGTGACGTGATGGTGCCTCAGGTGCGGCACTCGCAGTGGTGGCAGCTGAACGTTGATCTGTTCTACGATAAATAACATAAAAACAAACGACAATCGTTAGTAAACATCGGATACGATTTTCACCGAGTATCTCCAATTTTTATTCGCTATAAGTAACACGTTTAATACACCGCGCGAGAGATTTTTCCGAGCACTACAACGCCAATATGATGGCCGAGTGTGCGAGTGTTTTGTCCTTAGAACGAAGAATTCGAAGCTATAATGGAAAATCGTAATACCGTAATGGTACCGAGAAGAGTTTAATCGAGTTGAGATAAACAAGCGCCTGTCCCACGGGGCTATTAATCCCTCGGGGCGTAACTCGAGTGAGGAAAATCTATCTGCACCGCGGTGAGCCTGAGTGAGAGAATATGATAGACCAGAGAGGATGATGGTCTTATAAACGCTTTCAGGAATTCTCGAGAGAACGATACTCTCTCCGCTATATTCTCCCCCCGAACGCTCCATCGTTTTTCCACGTCTATCCGGTTCATCCTTTTTCTCCCTTCTGTATCGCGAGACCGAAGATATGATTATTTTATGACACCCTGAACGCTACTTTTGTCGCGAGACGAGGACAACAATTTTTATCCCTCGACCCACGCAATCTCTGCCAATGCGCCTGTTCGTCGCAATGCCAAACCGATTAGCCGATATAATTCACTGTGCAAGTTTTTTTTTTTTTCGTTTTCTTTCGCAGAGAAATCCAATCGCTGAATTCACGAGAGACTACGTCGGTACGCGAAACGATTGTATTTTTCTCGCCAAGTGATGGTTTTTTACGAGACCTCTATTCGATCCAATCGATCTTTGGCCGTTGGGCGCGATAAGTCCTCAATTTACTAGGCCACTGGCCCGGCCTCCACCGGAATTCTTTCGAGAATACGACCCGATGCGAATGTCGAACGAACGACTGGCAATCACATAAAAGACATTCTTTCCCGAGGAAACGATTTGTTGGAATAAAAATTATATCTACACCGGTTTGATATCTTTTTCTCCCTTTTGCTTCGGCCTTTTTACAAATCGTTTCATTTTATTTCCTCGGCGTGACTCCTCGCTGGTCAATCCGATTGGCATTCAACGAAGCACCCTACAAGCCCTTTTTTTTATTAATGACCGAATCGTTTCAGAGAGCCGACGGAAGCTTACAGGCTAACGTTCAACTTTACAATCCGCACGTGGCAGGAACAGTTATTTTCACTGTCGTTATCCACAATACTGAAGGTTGCGAATATAAATATTTCAATCAGATAAAAAATCAATAATCTTCGAAAAAAATTATGCCAATAGCTTCAAAGTATTGGATCTTTCGAATGACGAGACAAATCGTTACCAATGTTGCTTTTTATTTTTTAGTTGCAGATTATTTTTTTTTTTCAATTTCCTTTTTACGATTCTATAGTTTCTTACTTTTCAATTAATTTCGCAATAGAATGCAATGCTCCGAATTGATTAAACAACAACGGGAATGTAACAATTAGGGGACGACGAGGGACATTGGGGCACAAACAGTAAAACCGCACGGCGACCGAAATGATCAAACCTCGAATGCTATAAATGTTCGGGATACAGAGAATCAGAAGGGTTGAGCATTCGTCAGAGCGAATATCCATTACGCTCGGTGGGGCGAGAACTTGCGAGAGGTTGATAGCGCGTTCACGTGACACCAACCTGTTACGAGCCCGCAGCCGTATGATTTCATTACTTAACACCCGGACGGCGTTTAACGCGCGAAAACTCAGTATTTCGTCGCTGTACCGGCTTTTCACATGGTGCCTCGTGTAACAACCCTACGAGCCGTACACACATAGAGGAAACTCTCGACTTCGAAGTGCTCCAGTTATACGAGAATTTGTGTGGCATTCCAATACTGAGTTTAATGTTGCGCGATGAAAAGGCCAACTGTTTACCTCGAGGGCTCGAAGGGTGCGCCACGACGTTCAATGATCTCGGAAGATAGAAGACTCGTCGCCTTCTACTTCGCGAAAGGGTATTCTGATGCTAATAAAATTCCAAGGAAAATGTCTTTTCGATGAGACGTTGGCGAAGGCTGCGAAGACCGCGGTAGGACGAGTATACAAGTATAGAACGTGTAATAAGCCTTCGTGGAACACTTTGAGACCCGTCATCTCACTGTAGCTAAAGCCTCAATCGCTTTTTTATACGAAAGCACAATTTACCCCGCGAAGATTCTTCCACCGGCGGATGGCGAAGGGCGCGCGACTTTGCCACTGGGATTTCCATTTTTCCTCAGGTACTCTAATGGGATTTATGTGAAAGTTTTGCTGCTGCTACCGGTGTGATTACAATGTCATGCGAGATACGCTGCTGCTACAGCGGTATAAATACGATTACGTACAAAAACAGTTATATTATGTGCCGTTTTGTCGATTAAAATTGGACGAACTGAAAGCACTAAAAATAAAAAATGATAGTTATTAGGAAATAATTATTTACTGATTGTTATCAGTTATATGGATTTTTATCTGCTATATGTGGAGACGTTTTTCTTTGAATTGATATATCAAACAAAATTGATGTATAGAAGGATTCTTTGATTTTCATTCCAACGATCAATCTTGAAGAACAATTTTTGCGACCATTTAAGATGATCTCTCACACTTGCGAATACGAATAAGAAAGTTTACTGCCTCGTTAAGCAATAACTCTAACTTTCCACGCATTACGCAAGTATCATTTGAGATTTAATGCTTTCGACAATCCGACTGTTAAACGAAGAGTCTGACTTATTACACTCTTCAAGATTATTCAACCCTTCGTACTTTCCGTTGAGTGAGCGCCGAGCGTTATATTGTTACGAACGTAAAAACGTTAAGAGAGTCAATTTTCTTGAAAACAAGAGGATATAAAGGTCGAGGGGTGGTTTGGAGATTAGCACATTGAGCTTTTAAACCCTTCAAGTTGGCCAAAGAACATTCGAGTTTGAACTCACGATCGTAGTCAAGGTTCGAGAATAACCCGAAAGGCTTCGCTCGCAAAACTCTCCACTTTGCGCATATATAACTTTCACGATTTCTTTCTTAACGTCTTTTCAGTATCTGCCTTAACTTTACCACCAACTTCATGCAGAATTGCGTCGATCAAACGAACTCGCATCGGTTATTCGCTCGTAAACCCCCCACAGTAGAAAAATTCTCACCGACAGTCGAAGGTTAAAAAGTTTTGACGAGTTTCCCGCGGTGTTGGATTTTCCGCACGGGGGACATTTCCGCGAAGCGAGCGGAGTAACCCGCAACAACAGTTACGGTGTGTTCTCGTTGCGCAGTCAATGAAACAATATCTACTTCAGTGACCGTAAAAAAAAAAAGTTTTGACTCCCCGTAGGCACGCTGTAGCCATCAAGCTTCGCGAATATCTAGAACATCACGCAACTGAAATTATTCCAGGAATATCGGGCAGTAGTTTTTTTTTTTTTCCGTGACGACTGAACTCTCGGGAGCCCGAACATTCGCGTCAGTAACTCGTGAGGATTGAAGTGCCGAAGCGTGAGGAAAGCTACAAAAGAACGCCGTAAACGAGGAGTGTATAAAAAAATTTGATGAAAAGTGAAGAGGGTTAAACGAAGCCACGGATTGTTGAATTATTTTCTTTTTTACTGTTCTTGTCATCAGTCTCGAGTAGTTCTTCATCCCCTCTCGTTTCGGTTAATTCAACTGCGTCGAAAAAGTAAAAAAATAAAACTCAGAGAGACAGACACCAAGATCTTCACCTCAGATTCACCGCAATTTCATATTTCGTCTTGTCATTAGGGGGTTGACTCGGGGCAAAAACAGAAAGGGCGAAACAGTGGCGATGGTGGTACGACGAGGCAATTTCTTCTCTGGAGCGAATTACGTCGAGAAATCCTTAACCTCTCTCCAGTCGGCACGGGGAAAGCCTCGGAGAACAATCATTTGGAAAATACGTGTGTGATTTTTCGTGCTACGGCCAGAGAGGGTGAGAGATCGAGTTCGAGAATCGCATTAGTCGAATTATGTTGGGGTTAAATCCTCAGCCCTTTAGACATTTGGCAGATTACTATTTATTGGCATTCCTCTGATCTTTTTCGGTTCTCGACATTCGTCAAATGCAAGCGATTGCGAAACAATAGATGTGCCAACGACTGTAACGCTTTTACGGAACTTGGATATACGCGGGGATATGTATTCGGCGCGATTCCTCGCACCCGGTGCCCCGCCCTCTCTGCGGTTAATCCATCAGCCGAATCCCGGCTTCGCTTTGCTCACTCAGTCTCCGTATAGAGAAAGGGGTTGTGTAACACGCCTCGCGCTTTCACCATTGTTTCATCCAATTTCGTGGCGGAGAAAAGCCAAAAGTCATTTGCAATAAAATCAAGTGAACGTGGAACCTGGTCGGCGGTGGGGAACACGAGATTCGTTTCGCCATTCGGTCGATATACGCGACTGGAAAATTAAGTACTGTTGACCCACCTTTCCTCTGTTCTTCGGTAACAGTGAAAATCTCGCGGTAAATACGAGGAGACGAGAAAATTTACTAGAAACACGCGACTTCTGTCGATAGTTTCGAGTCTCTTGGACTATTGGCCTTATTCCGTCGCAAACTGCGGTGGAGTGCAAACTTTCATATCCGGTAGAAGAGTCAATACTTGGGGTTAGGGTGTCGTCGTGGTATTCCGGTATTATTTCACCATTGAAGGTTCTGGGCGTTGCGGGCAAATAACCGGTGAAAATAATGAACGTTTTTATCTGCATCCAGAATTTTTTTTTTGTTTGCTTCGAATGAATTTGCTGTTTGACTGCATTTCGTTTCGTTTAAACAAAATTTAATCGACAAAAAAAAAGATTTTTCCGATCCAGATTTTTGCATCTTTTAGTTTTTTAGGAAGATTTCGCTCGTCAATCTTATGGGGAAAAAATAAACATTGACTGCGCGATAACGCCTATCCAACGAATGCTCAGACTACGGCTCTCAATCGTTCAGCAATTGAAGTCGAAGAAAAGAAGCTGAAGCTTTTCCGTACCCTTTACAGCTTTAACGTGACTGTTTTCATTTTTTTTCTCTTACTCAGCGCAAGTCGATTGAATTGATCCTCAGTGACGTCGAATAGAATCCCTCGGTTCCTCGAGCGAATGAAGATCACGCGTATCGGAGACGGCATCGAATGCTCGCTTGTCGACGTGTAAGTAGCAGAGTAGAGTTTACGATCGTCCGAGCATCGTCTCCCCGAGGCGTTGGTGTACTCAAGAACCGTTCGCTTTTGCTTCGCTTTCTTTTCACAACGACATCAGAAGCAGACAGAAGGCAAAACCCCATTACGAATCCCGCATCCTCCTCTGCGCGGAGGTGGACTTTAGTAACCGCGTCTTTCGCCGCTCTCGCTTTGTCCCCCGGAAGAAATTACCCATCCGTTGCTGATTCGATTTCGCCAGACCGCACGAGGTTAACGGAGCAGAGAACTAAATGTCTTCGGCAACGCTGCTGCGCGACTTTCTTCCCTTTTCCTTCCCTCTTCACCCCTTTTGCTTTCTTAGCTCCACGAGAGAGCTTTACTTCACGAAGCCAAAGACTAACTCTCTCCGCATTCGGGCTCTGAATTGCCGTGAAAAATGAGCGGAGTTTCAATTTATAATGGAACAATAAAAACAAAGAAATGCAAAATTATAAACATTTTCACCCTTCATCTGGAACAGTCTTAAAGAAACGAGTTTCCTCGAGAAAATTGTCCAATAAACTCGCACCAACGTTTTTCTTTAACTTCGCCCCTGTCGCGGTTTATTTCACTCGACTTTATTTATCCCCTCTCCGCCTTTGTTCGACCTCGAGATTTGTACTTAATTCGTGCGCGTCCCACTCTAACGCCCATTTCAACTTTGATTATAACCTTTCAAAGCAGTCTCGCGACTTTTGTTCGCAAAACGAGATTACCGTTATACCGCACGCAACACGTAAAAGATTTATCAATTTTTTTTTCATATTCCTCGCAGTGTACTCGTTGAAAAAGCGAGGAACCGGAACCGCAGCTATCTCGGCTTTCAATTAAGCGAATCAGGTCAACTCCATCTCTGGTTTACTGTCGCGGATTTGAGAAATAGAATACATGCCATGCAGACCGGTCTCCGATGTCGCATAAGTTTTTACAATAATGCGCGGGGCGACCGTTAGTCGGTTTCGACGATTTCCGAGCTCCGCTAAAGCAGTTTTTCGGAATGCGCACTGTAATAATAATGCAACGAGAATAAAGATGTAAATATGTTCGACGAAACAATATTAATGTGTGAAAAAATGTTCTGATATCATCGAGTTTCACGGAGGCGGGAGACAGAGAATTTTTAAGCACTTTTACGACGGGAATGTTGTGATGTCCTATGAATTATATAGTTCAACGGCTGTTCATACTCGAGAAACCTTATGGATATGTCAGGGCCATCATGGTTGCCCATGGAAGCATCTCCAGAGAGTCTGTCGAATTGGTTTTACACGCTATACAATAACCGATAAAGCGAACGCGGATGGCTTTCATATACGGTATCTCACTGTATCTATCCCGTCCTCCATCGAGCTATATAAATTTCAGAACACCGTAAAAATAGGAGGTGCTCTCTGGTGAAGCGCGAAAAAGGGATATGCGCCAACACTTCAGTACATTTTTATATACACGGAGGATAGTGCTGCGGAGTGGGGAAAGCTTTCGATACTTTCCATCGTCGTGCCGCGGTGCTGACCGAGATCTACGAGATCTCTTGAGGCAAATATAAGAATAGAAAAAAAAACGAAAAGATATAATAAAAAAAGGTAGAAATTGCGAAAGATAGAAATTATTCTACGGTCGTGTAAAGTTTGCTTTGTTGATAAAACATGAAAACTTTTATAGTACAACACAATTTTTGCTTCCATCGCGATAAAAAAAAATTGCTTTTTTTTCCCGTGAGACGCACCCGTGACGGCGATTCCGATAAAAATTACTAATTATTTTTCAGCCTCGGGGATTGCAAGTTTAATTGGCGAAACATTTGTTTTTTTGTTGCTTTTTTCTCGTAAACTATGTTGTGTTTTATTGTTCATCGAAAACGACATGTAACTGCGTATTTCGTAGTGAATTTTATTCGCAGGGGGTGCGCGACCGATTGGCCATAAAATCTCTTGCTTAACGCTTGTAGAAAAGCGATAAGCCTCAGGCCTTACGGGTTGATCGTGGACTGGCGAACCGCAAGTAAAGACGTACGTTATACGCTCTCTTTCTCTCTATACACACCATCGCTTTTTCTCCCTTCCACTCGCAAACTTCGATATGCCTTCGCGTTCAGAGATTTATAGCTACGTTCCGCTAAACTTGCCACCGATAAAAAGAAGCAGAGCCTCGCTTTCTCGAAAATTTCTAATAAATCATCGAAAGCCGAAACCGTACGGATTTACGAACACATACAGAGTTTCCTCGCGCAAACCCTACTCGCGATCCAAATGGAAAATCGATGTAACCCGCATGGTGAACGGATACACACGGGGAGAAAGAACGAATCATAAATCGTCGGTCGCGATGTCGTTATCAATCCCGTAACGCACCTATGATGGACAAATTAAAACATCGAATCAATTAAAAAATCGCCGAAACAAGAATGATAACAGCATCAAATTTTACGACTTCGCTTACGCCGATCGATTAATCTATAAAAATCGTTGAGTGCAAATTGCGACAATTGTAATGCCTCGCGTCATCGATAAAAAAAATATTTTCGATGATACGAAAGCTTTATTTTCACCGAAGGATCAAATAGGGTACAATCTCCCTAATGGAAATATGTTGTAATCACCGTCGGCTTGGGTTGGTCGGGGTTGCGAACGGAGCTGAGTCATTGTAAAATAAAATAATAAATGGACGTTATTGTTAGAAAAAAAAATGTGAGAGAAAAATCCGAGCTCTTGCCTGACGACGATAATATATTATTAATGCTCCGTTTCATATTCGCTCGACGAGCGTACTGACTATTTTATGACAGAGTATAAAAAAAGAAGAAAAAAGAAAAGAAAAAAAAGTTGAACGACCGAGAAATAAAAGGGCGACGAACAATTGAAGCAGAAGCTATTTAAACGCGTCGTCCAATTTTCATTGATACTCAACGTTGGACAGCGCCAATTAATTTTTTTCAATTACATCCGTCAATTTGAGAGAATGCAGAATGTAGACGCACGCGAAGTTTCAATCGCCTCGTTGAACATGGCCTCCATTCCGAAGGAATAAACGTCACGCAAGCATGTAAAGAGCCAATCGCTAATGGATCTGTGTAGTTTTTCGCTATGCAGATATTGTAATGTGATTATTATCAGATGCATGAGTTCATTTAATTAAATTTTCTCCATATATTTCAAGTTTAATATCAAATTAATGGCTCTGCAAAATCAATTTGTTTTTCGCTTCTCTCGTCGACTTGTATCTCGAATTTCTGTAAATCTCTATCTTTTATCTTTGCCTTCTAATTCATTCAAATAAAATAAAATAGTACAAAGTAATGCAGAAACAGATAATTTTTTTTTTTTTCATGAGTGAGATATACGTGTGAATGCTGTTGTTATCTCACGACATAATAATTTCTTTTTTTTATTTTCAACTTTTTACTGTATAACTTTATATACTCGACGAGAATACTTTGTATCTTTTGACCGGCCGCACAGGAAGTTTAGAATCGGCGCTTTCACACGACGAGTATGTCGTTAGGTGTAATTAACGAAGCGGTGGAGCAAAGTCGTGAGAGTCACAAGTACGAAGTGAGGTCCAAAAGGGTAGTTGGTGTCGAAGCGTTTGTTGGCGTGACGCCGGAAAGCTGCTTGAGGAGAGGACATTTCCGGTGGTTTATCTGCCAGTAAAATACGTATAGCATCGAGGGTGGCGGTGAAGAGGTGCGTGTTCCGCCGCATAAATATGGGTA
Organism: Cryptus viduatorius; assembly: GCA_964006125.1. Classification (NCBI taxonomy): domain Eukaryota; kingdom Metazoa; phylum Arthropoda; class Insecta; order Hymenoptera; family Ichneumonidae; genus Cryptus; species Cryptus viduatorius. The sequence continues at coordinate 7,769,677 of OZ023222.1, read as the reverse complement.
GCAGCGGCGTGTTTAAAGCTGCTTGCCCCCATCTCGAGGCCAACCCTTGCTGCTGCTGCTGCTGCTACTCCTGATGGTGCATATGCGGTTGCAGGATGCGGATAAGGGTCGCGCATTTACTGTTATAACCGTCGAGGAAAGCTCACTCTCGGAGCCCCAACCTGCCAACTCTCGTTTCACTTATACATGCAGAAGGCTACAACAGCGTAATATATTTAACGCTGAGGTTCAACAGCGAATGAAAAAAAGTAATGTTTTTTTTCCGTCCCAATTTCTTTTCATCGTTCCTGCACAGTGCACGCACTTTCTCCGTATTAAGAACGTTGAAAATCCATCTCTGTACGAGAATTCAACAGTTTTTTAAATAACATTTGAAACCCACGACTTTCCACGGCGAACGTAAGCTCGAGTTTCCAAGAGCGTTCCGGGAGGTAGATATGAAACCTGAGATTTAATTAATACAATGTTGAAAGTTTAGCGTTGCGTAACGGGACACCAGTCATCCGTTCTTCACCAACCGTGTCTTTCATGCTGACGTTAAGGATATACGGTTTAAACAGCATGAAAAACGAAATAAAACAATTTCTCATGCATATATCCCAGTTTGATTATCCTCAACGAGCCTTATTTTACGGAAGAAGCGTTATTAAAGGATTTTCTCGGATAACATTTGTGGGAGAAAATTTCGTTTCTTTTTTATTGTTTTTTTTTTTTTTTGAAAATGTATATCTTGGCATCTATTGTGCGAAACAGCGAAGTGCGGTGCGTATAAGAGAATAACAAAAAAATATTTATGTACAGACTGATTACGAAGTTGCTGAGAAATCCTATTGTCGGTGAGCGTTAAAGGGATAAATTTTCTATACGGTATAACTTCCATTGGCGTGTCGCAACTTTTGTATATTTCTGAGCAAAAGCATTGCTTTTCATCGAGCGCGTCGGGAGCAACACGCTTCGCAGCGTCAAACTCGCGCTGCACACGTTTCGATGTCAGTTGTTGTGTATAATACAGCTTTTTGATACCGAGTGCTTTTTCACCCCTATCTTTTCTCACTCGGCACGCCTCGTTTCGAAAGCGCACATCGAAACATCGAAAGTCCAACGCGGAGAAGCTTCGACGCCCTCTCGTTCATCAGCCGGCGTTCAACTCTCGGATGGAGTGAGAAGAACTACGAAAATATGTGCTTTTCATTAGCGCTAATGGAGGACGCTGAAAAACCCATCGCTTCAAACACCCCTTCCTGAATATCTCTGTTTACCGGAGCAGCTTCATCCATACTGACTTTTCCGTGAATAATCTCTGAACTCGCAGTAACGGTCGCGTAGGAAAATAAAAAAAAAGCATTCATAAAAAATTCAGCACCATTCGGTTCACCCCTCTCAATATTTTTTTTCTCCCGAGGGATCGAATACTCTTTTATTATTTTTCAATAATCTATGCAGTAAACCATTCTGCTATTAGTTCAATACCCACGCCAATTCTACGAAATATAATTAAAAATGTGGACAACATATCGAAAGTACTGAAATTTCTCGATGCATTTTCGTGATTTTAGATTATAATTTCCTCTCTCTGCGAGACGGCTAAATTGCAATATCACAGAAATACAACAATGACGACTTCGTTCTTTTTGGAAAGATTCGGTGGCTAATTATTCGCGGTAACAACGTCGATGTATTCGTATACTTTTTGCTACCTTCGGCAGGCTATTCACTCCGGAGAAAGGGTACCCAATCACTGGCGAATGGCCGAGTTTAGTCGTTACCCTTGGAATGTCGAACTACAGATAGTAGTGGAAAACTCGATAGGTTTCTATGTTCCCATACAAACTCTCGCCGATTGACAATCCACCTGATTTACTCTGTCGTACAACGATAATAAAACTTTATTTGTTCGAAATCGAGAATTGGAACGCGTTCCCTATTCTGGTTATATAACACGACACAGTATGTATGCACAGTGTATGTGCACAGCGTGTAAGGGATGTGCAGGAAGTTTCCGTTGCATCCCCACCTAAAAGCAGAGCTCGTCAAACCGTTCGGCCAATAGGCAATACCGATACACAGTGTGTCTATATATCTATCGGGGATTGCGAAAGCGCATTCTCAATATACGCGCATCCGTTCGTTTTGCCGAGATTCATCGGTATCGGTGGAATAGCTGGCGGGGTGGTGGCGAACAACCAAACGCGATCGCAGAACTCGCTTTGTGACCGCTTGACATCCTTTTTTGTTTTATCTCTGTATTTTGTTTTCTAACTCGAAAGAGACCTTTTTTTTTCGTTTTTTTTTTTTTTTTTTCACCTTTGGCGGAAGTACCGGATAAAAAAAGAGCTATTGCTCTCTTTTTATCCGGATAAATGTTGCGTATATAGAAAAGTTGTAGCCGTTGCACGTTGTAGACGTTTCTCTTGTCTGTGCGACGCCCGAGGTACGCGAAATCCGGGTTAACAGTTCAGTGAATTTACAACGTTGGACATTTGTCCCCTTTCATCGTACGCGCTACTGCTATTGGGCAGAGAACATTTCTATTCATGTCGTTGCTGCGCAATCGTACGTCATCACCGATCGATGTATCTATGCGTATATATAGCGCAGTTGATACAGCGTTGGCTCGATGGGTCTGTTAAAACTTAAATTTATCATCCAAAAGGCACTTTTTTTTATTTACGGAAAAATTTTAGAGGGTCCAATTTTTTGTATTTTTTTGTCTGTTTTGCCTTTTCACTTGTGGACAAACGAAAGGTGCACTGCAAATTGCATATTCCACTAATTGCGGCTTCCACAGGGCGAAAGCATTATTTTCACGCAAAAAAAATATCGAGTTTTCGTGAAAACGCATTCAGAATATTTCAAAAGATCAAAAAATCGCCTTTCGAAAAATTGTCCGGCGATGTATACGACACCGGTACGGCAATTAAAAATCCGGACACCTCGAGAATGCTTCGTAAAAGAACGTAAAAAGAGATCACTCTTCATTGTTTGGTTTTTCAAGCGATTTTGAATTTTGGCAAAAAAAATGTCTGTGCACACGATAGCTTTTACAATTTTTGAGTATCGGGCTAAAAATGTTTACTCGAGTAAAATGTAATTATTTAATGATTAAAAAAAATGTTTACAAATTAGATTTGCCTATCGCTTCCTCCCTTTATTTTTAACATCGTTCGCAAAGCTTATTTTATGAGGAATTCAAAAATGAGTTAAGTACTTTCTACATAGAAGAGCTTCGTAAACGACGTTAGAACGAAAATAAGGAAGCTATGTACAAATCTAATTTTCTTCATTGCAGACACGGATTTCACGCAAGACTTGTCTTTGTTGTGCGGCAACGGCACGCGTTGCTGCGGCGTTTCGAATAATTTTTTTAAAAGAGGAGTAGCGAAGATGTCGCGTTGAAAGCGTAGAAAATGATTAACCGGTCTCACACAAAAATTTTTATTCACAGCGTTCGTCGCGGGTGATAATTGAATATTTCCCATTCTCGTCGCAATGACGCCGTAATAACGGTTCCTCGACGTTGGAAAAGATATATAAGTGTTGAAGCGTGAGACGGCGAATTGCAAAAATTTTTATAACGGAAGAGTTCACGTAGTTTCTGCTCGTTTTGCGAGCTTCGCGTGGTGATAGCGAAGCGGTAAATGTACAGGAGGAACAGAGGGAAACGTAGCACGTGTTCGTGGCAGACGCGGAAGGCACAGAGGGCAGACACAGCACCGAGTAGAGAACTCTCTGCCGCGCTAGTCGTGTCTCTTCACAGGGTTTATGGGGTGACGCGGCAACCGAGATGAGCTCAGCGACGTTCTCTTGACGATTAAAGCACTTTCTTTTTTTTTTTTTTTCATTTCACTTGTACTCGACGATACCATTAATCTCGAGATACCGGACTCGTCGGTAATGGTCGCATAATTATAGTAAGACTTTCTCATTAAGATACAAGCGGAGAATGAGAGAAAATTTAATGGTAAAATTCTTCGAGGAGAAGCTGTATAAACGATGCGAAAAAGCGGAATTATCACCATAAAGAAAACTTCGTGGTAAGTATAATTACGTATACTTGTCAAATTTTACGCAGATTAAAGACTGAAGTAGCAAAAGACAAGAGATAAAAAGTTTTAATCGACCAAATCATGTAAAAAAAAAACTAATTTGTTCATATTAATCGAGTGAAAAAAAATTGCTGTTGAAACAGTATATTTTTCCAAAAATTAGAAAACTCCCAAACGGAAAATTGAGTGAATCAAACATATTGTAAACAAAAAAAATCGAATAACATATTGTTATTCGCATATTATACTCGAAGGATCTAATGGTCATAGAGTGTTAATATTTCCTAACTATCTACAATACCCGAATAATTATGCATTATTTTTCTCGTTTTGATTAATACAATTCATGTATGATACTTGAAATAGAATTAAATACATTTTTGGCAGCATATTGTTTTTAAATCAATAATATTTTTCTTCCCATTAATCCGTCGAGCAAAGATTATGACGAAAGATGTGTAAATAAATATATAAGCGCACGGAACATGTCATGTAATTTTTCTCAATGATTCGTGACGTCGTGACGCTGCGTATCAACGGGTTAAAATGATATTTTCAAAGCCATTGTTTCAACTGGGACGTCATTTCTCCTTTCTACATTAACAATACATTTCAGTGTTGCGTACATGTTGTCTTTTGTTTTTTGTTTTCACAGCGCGCAGAGAACGCCGTGAGTGCATAAGAGAACGACGTCACTTGCTTCGCTGACGCGCAGTAGTGGAAGTACGATGTGGGCAGCCGCAGTGGGCGTCCCCCGTCATCCGTGTATCTCTGCTGCGCGATCTTGCATTCATCTCTCGATGCTGTTCCTCTCTGTTTCCGCTTTCTTTTACCCTCGTCTCACTTTCCGTCTCGTTCTTTCACCAACGTAATAAATATACATCCGGGCAAAGACCATTTGTTTTGGCGCATTGTTTTATGGCAAGTCGGGTGGAACGTTGAACAGAATCATCACTCTTACCAACCGTTTTTCTTCGTACTTTCAAGCGGCGGAGTGAAAGTGCGAATGAGCGCTGTTACCATCGTTGAGAAGAAGCTTTATGGCCCTTTCACGAGAGACGCAAGTGACACTTCGTGAGTTTCTCAACTCTTCGAGTGTCCCGCGCCACGTAAACGCCACGAAAGTCTCGCTGCTATCAGGAGCTATGAGGCTCGCGACAGCCAACTTTTCCACTCCTGTCGGTAGCTATTCTCAACCCTGTTGTCGAGATAGACACGCGCTCGACCCCCTCTAATCGCATAAGTATACGCCTGTCTGACTACTTTGGAACGGCATTGACTCTTGTGTTCGTCCTCCATGTGTCGACAAATTATCCCCCTGTGTCACGTCGCGATAATCAATAAAAGTGAAAGTACACATATTTCAAAATGCGACGTTTTTTTCCCTTTTAATCTTCGATCTCCCGCACGGAACGGGAAGGAATAATTTACATAATTGGACGCGATTAATCAAATAGATTATGCGATATAGAAAAAAGAAAATATATTTATTTATCCGCTCGATAGAGTACAGCGGTACACAAAAAACCAAAATAGTTCATTACCAAAAAAGAAACAAACATTAATAACAATTCATATTCAGTTTTTTAATAACAAAACGATCGGTCGTTTTTCACTATAGGAATAAATTTATATAAGAGAAAATTAGGAAAAAAAGTTAAAAATATTATTAGAATTTAATTTCCTTCTTTGAAAGGATTAAAAAAATTAACAATCATTCGTATTGTTATCTCACGGGGATGAAACTTGACATTAGTAAAAAATGTATAAATGACTGGAGAATATATATATATTTCTTTTTTCATCTTCAATTAATTAGCTTCTGGTTATCGATGAATATACCGGAAATCTGCAATAGGAGTGACAAAAAATTGTAACATGAGACTTTGCAGCGTAAAAAAGAAGAGCAAACAGGTGAACAACCCACTTCCGCGAATCGATAGATTGATAATTGGATAGGCGTTCCAACTATGGTGGTTACCGCACAGACTATTGTGGCGATGTTGGAGTGTTCTGTAGCAAGTCTCGAGGGTTCAGCGAGATTCTACTTATCCCACTCACACGGTCACTCTTGTCGGTGACGAGTGGTGTACGAGTTTTGTTTGAGACTCTTTTCACCGTCGATGGGACTAAGAGTTACCGTCGGAGGTTTTTTTGCCAGCGCCTGAGTTCCCTCTCGAGATTTTTTTCCGCCGAGTTACATGGTATACAGAGACGCATAGACGCCCAGTGTTGTTAAATTTTTCGAAAATACTCGATGTCTAAAATCCATTTGGTTAGCAGATATCGATCGCAAGGGTGGAAAGTACGAGTCTCTCGATGTAGAAAAAAAAAGATTGACGTTGGTATCTCTCCACAGTGGAGATGAATGAAGCTAATTAGTTTTTCGTTCCACAATAGTTGCTTCGGATAAGAGAATTTTTACCTCATCACAGCATACAGTCAATGAGAAGTACTTTTTGAAAATTAACAAACGTAATGAACTACTATTTTCTCTGCTTCACGGATCATTAACTGCACGTTGCAGGTCGACAAAAAAATTTAATTGGTACAGTGCGCTTTTCCATTTGTTATAAAGGACAGTTTCGCTTAGTACCAAATGGAACGGAGTTTAAGAAAGAAATCATCGACCAAAATTCGCTCGTACAGACTCCGCTCGATGGTCGGCGTATGTTGAATAAAATGAAACCATTGACGCGGTTTTGCCTCCATTTTTGTTCACGTCGTGATAAAAAAATGTTTTACCCGTCTTTCTCGCATACATCCTGCTACCGAAATCCGAATGTATGTATTCAAAATTTGAATGAATATACATACAAAACGCGGTAAATTGCAACGGTGAAAATGAAACACCGCGTTCGCTCTCTTACGCGCGTTTTTATCTGCAAAACATAAAGCGGAACAGAATATTTCGTGTTAAAATATTGCTGCACGCGATTGAATAGAATCGTTCGGGAGCGTCAGCGAGAAACAGTTTAAAAAAGTTTATTCGAGTGGTAATAATACTTTCGATGTAACTTTCAATCGAGCATTCGCGTTCGGACGATTACATTGTGGATGTAAATAGCTATTAAAAATGTTCTCTCGGTAATATCGAACGCTGTTACATAAAGCACAACGAGAATGCGGTGGCGTAAGCGCGAATGAATAGTCGATGGGTAGTTCTCCCGAATACGGATTTTCGGGTGATCAATGAATTACATCGATGCTTTTCGAAACGCTCTGCGGTGCCAGCAGCTGCAGCCACGGGGTGGAGAGAGAAAAGCGAGTGCCGGAACTCGAGCTCGGCGACTCGGAAATCCGTAACCCACGACTGCACACCAACATATACATCGGGAGAGATTCGCTTGGCAGCAAACTCCGGAAGAGAAAACGTTGGCGGAGCGAGTTTTCGACGTTGATACTTTGCAACTAATTCCGAAAAATCACTCGACTTTTCTATCCGTTTCGCGGCTCGATTCGGGTTCGCAGTCTACGGCGATTCAAAAAACTGGTGGTGGAAACTAATTTTTCAAGATTTGCCCAACGTCTCTACTCGGCGCACCTGGGGGCTTCTTTCGTTTTCTCCTTTTCTTTTTACGAGGCTACAGTGGCTGATGGATAGGCAAGTAAGGAAAAACTTTCGACGTACTAGCGAACTTCGCGAATAAAACCGGGTCACGGTCGAGATTGCTTCGTCGTCAAACATTCTAGTTACTTTCTAAGCAATTTCTCTCGGGATGTTGATAATAATTCTTCGACGAAGTAATAATGAGCTTCAAAGCTTCGAATATTAACATATCGCGTTGAAAAATGTCAAAAACATCGATAATATTATTGACCAAAAGATATCGTCAGACGAATTTACAAATTTCAGATAATTATAGAAGATAATTATTTTAATTATTATTTTACATAAACGATTTCTTTTTTATTTTACATAAACCTTTCTTCTTCGTGGAAATTCTTTTTTAATCATTGTTACGTCTCAGAAAAAGAATTCGGCACTGAAGTGGCTGAAGCGGGAATCGTACCCGTGCTTCAACGCTTTCCAGGCGAATGCTTTTACCACTAAGCTCTCCAGCGCCGGCGCGCATGCAATTTCTAGTCGTTAACATATTCGAACGTGAGGGGCAGACGTAACAATCATTATTGAAATTTCGTGCTGGAAAGACTTGGCAATAGAGAGGAAAAAAGCCTCGGGGTATCGAGCTTTATAGTTGAAGATGCGATCGTCAAGAATTTCCGGATTTCGCGTAGAAGGGCCACTCACCGTTCGGTGACACGTTCAATCTTGAAACATATTTTATACTCCCATGTATGATAACCCTTATTCGGATAGCTGGATGAAAAGGGGATACCGAAAGAGGTCGAGGGTACGAAACTCGATGGATACGTCTACAACGAGTAAAACGCCTGCTGCTGATGTGACGTTGCAACTGCGAGAGGAGCCCTCGCGAATAAGCGAAGGCATTTGGTCCTCAGCGAATACTTGATCAAAGCTCGTTTCGCTGTCGCTTTAGTGCTTAATTGCCGGATTAAAGCTCTTAACTCTCTATAGGTTCAGCGAGGCGCTACAACGTTCACTCGTTTGTCGTAGACGAGTTCGTCGTTATAATTTCTAGCGTAACCGAACGACGAAGAGGAAAACGGCGAAGGGGGTGGAGAAAGTAGAAGCCGCGAACACAGGAAGAGGCCGAGAAACTTAACAATGAGAACGTGACTCTCTTATAACGTTGAACGCCGACACTGGCTAACCTCACGTACGTTTCCGGTTTCCTGCGGCGATGGAAGACGCGCGCGAGTCTGGTTGATGCCTGGTGCTTTAACTTTTCCCCTCGTATTTCGGGTCTCGCGGCGAAAAGCTCCGGGACATAGAAACGTCGGTTCATTAGTTTAATGATCCCGCGCGTGATCCCGATTACTTTGGCAACAAGTTCTCGTGATTTATAACTCGTTGCACAGTGTATGAATGCATTATGCCAAAATTGTATATATATTTCCATCCATATATGCGCATTCTATTTGATATCTAACTAAATTTGATTCCCTGTGCATCTCTGTATAAATATTAATACCAATTAATTTTAACGCTCGTATCAACGTCAACATAAGCTCCGCGTTCACGTTATATCGTGGATCGTATTTTAACGAATTTTATTCAATTAGACGTTCTCGGCAATGACGCGATATTTTTGGCTAATATAATTAATTAAATTCGCTAAATATATCGAGATTGGATAGCATTTTACGTTGTAGTATCCGCCAAGCGATATTATTGCTTGAATTCTTTGTAACACCGTGAAATCAATATACTGTATTACGCTCCTTTTACAGTTGGTAGTTCGTTAATTTGACAGTAATTATTTTTATTTGATTCCTTTCAAAGTATTAAAACGAAAGTATTCACGAAATTTCGAGAAGCGGTGTAATAAGTCACAGTGAATCAGTCGCGGATCGAGTCATTGAAAAAATCGTACAAATTCGGTAATAATTCTTTAATACTTACAATAGTTTCAAAACTAAGAAGACATTGATGTAGTACTCTACTTCAACGGGTTTATCGTGAATTCGAACCATCAGCGATGTCTTCATAGAATTATTTATTACTGTTTTTATCACAAGTAGAAAGTACATCATAGTATACATAAGTATCTACTTTATAAAGGATCAAATAATAGTATTAAAATCGTTTTTTTTTTACAATTTTTATCTTTTCAGCAAGTGAGTTGTATGAACAAAAGTATCAACTTTATGGAGGATCAAGAATAAGGTGGGTGATTTTAATATATAGCCGAGAGCGGAGACCCGAAGCTCAATAGCTTGGTTTGCTCCCCTATACTTTGTTATACGTCCGCCGATGGAGGAAGAGAGAGAGAAAGCTCTTTCCACGGAAATTACGCAACTTTATAGCTCGCTATTCGAGCCGAGCTAAAGCCAACGGAGGAGGGTAAAGCTATAGTACACACTGTCCTTATATCCCAAGATCACTGTCGCGAGTGTCATATCGTGTTAATAAGCTCTTCTGGGCTTCTCGGTTCCGCAAAGCTCGAGAGTATAGAACCTATCTAACCGTGAGACGGGATGGCCGACGGGACTGTAAGGTCGCGAAAGAGGCCCGAGTGTAACGCGCTAATTACACACCAGCGGAGTACGTGACGACGAGCAGCAGGTAACGACAAAAGTTTCGAATGCTCGGCTCAACTTCCGGCTTTCACTTGCAACACGTCGCCTCGCTTCCTCTGCGCCAATCTCAAGAGCTGCTACGCCGTTACTTCCCCTCCTTCCACATACTCGAACCGGCCGCGGAAAACTTGGTATTAACGCGGAAAACGACGGCGAAACACGTGCGAACGGAAGCTCATTCCACGATGATATATATCTCTTTTCTACTTTGAGGATGAAGAAAGAGAGTGCGGAAGCTTTGAGGTTTTACCGAGTGTACTTTGCCACCCGGTAACAAGATACGCGGGTCACGGTAATAACCGAAACTTTCGTATACTTCTGTTTCATCTCCACATTTTTATCCGCCACTCGGTCCGAGGCTACGATAGACGAAAAATATTATTTCACCGAGTTCTCTTCTTCGCGATCTCTATATACACATTCGTACTATATAACATCTCAAGCCGCGAGTTTCAGCTGTGACGAAGATTCTTTTAGTTCGAACTTTTCTCCGCCGCGAAGCTCAACGAAGATGAAGACGAGTAAAGAAAAAGAAAAGCAAGACCTCGAGAGATGATGAAGATGGCGAGGAAAAGTTTTGTTTGTCGCTCGCCGGTGTGCTCGCGTGTCTACTTGTTTGCACAACTTGTGACAAATTTCGCAATTCCCCGCTAATCCAGTGTTCATCCAGTACTCTCGTCGGTGTTGCCGACCTTATTATACAGTATCGCTGACGTTTGTTTGCGTAGTAGTTACAGATATTCCATTAATTCGAAATTAGCCGAAGGTTTCGTATCATTTGGTAATCAGGTCAACATTGTATTTCAATGTACGCCTCTCTCTTCCGCGTTTCCGCATTGAAGTTTATTAGTTGACCAATTATCGATAGATTTGTTTGCAAATGGATTGAAATAATTAACTGAAAATGCGAGGGACCGTTGATTTCTCGCGGCGTTTCCCTCTGACACGCTTTTCCACCTCCGCGCCAGTTGGTTGGTTTCATCAGCTTTCATCAACGATTCATTGAGTGTGGAAAATGTTGCAACGGCCGGAAGCCCGTAGCACGTGTAACAATGATGGGCGATAGACCTGTAATATGCACAAGAGAGCAAAAACGAGTTGACTATGTAACGCCAACTATCCGCCACGAACGATAACATATCTCGTGTTCATCGCGATCCGACATTCGCTCGTACCTTTCCCTAACATCTATATGCGCGCCTATAACATTTTCTCTCTCTCTCATCCGATGAATTGAGAGAATAATAGAGGCGGTGCCTCTCGATAACATCCACCTGTCCTCAATGCATTATGTATAAACTCATCCCGTGTAATGTTCAAGTACCCAACGAGAGAAATTGCCGTATGGCAGTAGTTCGCATAATTTCACAATCTACGAGAACATAGCCGACGAACCATTCGCGAGTTTGCGCTTCCGTCAGACCGATGATCCACGAAAACGTAAATCCCATTCCCGATTCTAATAAATGAGTAAAAAGATGAAAAAAAAAAGCTATATGTTATTCCGGATCGTCGGCGAGAGGAATAATTGAATAAAAAAATAGTTTTCTGTCCTCTCCATCGTATATAGATGTATACTCGGTGCGTAAGAAACAGCGCTTTGCATTCGACTATTGATAAGATTGTGATATTTTTCATCAATTTATTTATAGAGTCATTTTTATCATAGAAATACAATAACATAATTAACGTAAACGTAACATCTTTTACGCTTTGTTGTCTTCAGATGTGAAATGTCTGTTTGCATGATCAGGAAACCGGTAGGAAAAGTAAGTTAAGTAAAGCAAAACACGTTATTCATCCTAAAATTGTTGAAACTCTGTCTGAATTGTTGTCCCCAAGTATTTGGCATACAAAAAAAGGGGTATTCCAAAAACATTTTACGATTATTATGATGCATAATAAATGTTCCATCAAGTTAATGAGTTCCACCGACATTCGGCTTTTTCAAGTCTACTCAGCCATTTTATCGTAAACGAGGAGATTCTTGAAAAACTTTGTTTATTGTCCATTTACGTTTTTCAAACTAATCCGTTGCTATTGTCTCGGCAAGTAATACGTCTCTGTATCGCCCACAATCGCGAAACAAAAAACAAATTTCTCGGAAAAAAATACATGAAACAAAGTGGATGGCTCGTTGGCTCATTCGCAAAGTTTCGTTGAAGATTGTATGAGCTTTCGCTCGTTGTAGTCTAACCCCCGTTCTTCATGGACTTGTTATACCGTTTCGCGAGTGAGACGGTACAAGTGGATCTCGTGTTTCCTCTCTCCCGTAGCCTCCAAACACGAGGTGCACGAAGGCACCAGTCGCGTCGAGAAGCGTCTTGGTCCGTAGGCTCTTCGAGTCTTCTCTGACCGCGGAAGCAGCAACAATGACCATTGTGCAGAGAGGCTTCCCCTTCTTCGCGCGGCTAACTCGCTACTCTGAGCGCCTCGCAAGCTGGAAAGCTCCTTTCACCGAACTCTCCAACTGCCTTCGTTCCGCCCCCATCCTCAACGTACATATAGCCGGTGCAGTTTTGTGTATCCGTGTTGCCAACCAAAGTTGTATAGAAACGGTGCAAACTCGTTGCCGCGATATCTCGCTTTATACCGCAGCAAAAGCTCGGAGGGCAGTTTGTTTCCAAAGAATTTCCAAAGGGCCCCGCGAGCGTTCGTAGATACCGCAGACGCGGGTTTTTATCGCACCGTGCGACTGCCGCTATAACAGTGTATCTTTTCACCGTGTTCTCTCACTCTCGCCTCTTGACTTGCGCATTTCTTTCCATCGGTCCTGCATTTCTTTTCCGTTGAGCGAAGAGACTCTCACCGTTTGGTTTTACCCCTCAGGCAATTTTCCTTCGATAAGAACTGTTCTTATGGTACTTTGATCTTGGCGCGTTTTACCGTTTCATCGTGATCCCGTATAGTCGTCAAACCTCGAGATTTCCACGCACCCTACTGCCTTGTAGGATATCTATCCCTATGTAATGTATCTTTTTTCGCTTTCATCGCCGATTCACACTCGGATATCGAAGACAAAGTAACATCTTTTTTTTTAAAGATATATAGTATATCAATATTAGGGATGAACAGATATATTGAGAAGTTCGAGATTCAAAGGCAGTCGCGTGCGTCTTCTCCTGTAATATAATATCCGTCTCTATGCACAAAGGCCATTTCGCATGTATGAGCTGAAAGGCAGTTTCGGAGCAGATATCGCGTGCGACGCCAGTAGCTATACGGTTTTCGTCTGGTATCCTCTTATCGAAGTACAGTTCGCTATGCGGCGTTATATGTACATCCGTGAGAGGGGTCCGTCGAAATCAAGTTTGCTTGCGCACTTTGAAATGGCGAGCAAACGGGATGACGGCGGTGTCGGTGTACGCGGATATCTGTGTGTATTTCTGCTGCGGCGATTTCTGGTCGAAGTGCCTTGAATCGATCTCGCAGGAAGCGTATACTCCGGAAACGGTATCGGCGCGACCTCCGGTCGCACTTTTCAACGATGCAACGCACACACTATACTCCATGTCTTGATCTCGTAAACCTCATACGATTCCCTCTCATACTTCGGAAGAGGAAAGGTAAACTTTAGTACCGGCGAACTTGCAGGTGTTCAACATTGTAAACTTCAACACTGTCGTCTCACGTTCGTCGTCGTCGGGGAAACATAAACAATTTTGATATGTTCGATATATATATTTCACGGTTCATAGCGCACCTCGGATGAGATACGAAGATATTTTAGAGTGACGCGGGACAACTCGTCGATAAAATTTTGCTTCGCGGGAAATGAAAAGTTGTGTCGGAATAAATTTTATTATTATTGAAAGTATTGTGAGAGATGTTCCTTGTAAAATTATATAAGAAGCCGTACCGTTTTAAGTGTATTCATGACTGTAAATGTCCATTTTTCCGTTACAACAATTATGAATATCGAACAAATTTTAAGCAAAGAGTTGAAACGAGATGTCTTATGATCCGATGAGTAGATAAATTAGCGAAAGTACATTCTAAATTTTAAATTCTGCTGTAAAACATTAATATTTTTCTATCGGAAATGTATGCGAGAGACATTTACATATATTTCGAGGTTACAGTTCGAGATTCGAATTTATATACTATATATACTTTGAAAGGAATTAAATACGAATTTATCGTTTTTATGCCAATATTATTACGATACTTCAATATCGTTACGACCCGTGTATCACGTAATAAATAATCATGTCGAAGAGCGGAGAGAATTATCACAAATCACGCTAAAAGTCTAATCGATTAATCCAATCCGTGTCGCTTTTTTTACGATTAACTTTGAATCTCCATTATTTCGCGTAGTGTGCATCAACCCATAGATCTCCCGGCGCTTTTCTTTCCAACGGCTTTCTACTTACTGCTACGTACTACAGCCACTATCCTCCGGGATGCTTCTCCGCTCTCGTTCAACGAAGAAAATCTCCGCGAGGTTCGAAAACCTCACACGCGGGGCTATTACCAGCGCGTTCGCGGAGTGGAGCGGGAGGGTTAAAGCCGAAAGCTGTAAGCTCGGCATCGCTCGAAGTATCCTCCAGCTACGTTTCTCCATTCCCACTATAAGCGTTGGAAGAAGCACAGCAAGAGTCCGTCGCCGTTGTCGTCGCGAGAAAGCTTTGCGAAGATAGCGGCCGTAAGAGATGCCGGCGTTATCCAGATTCATCGTTGGCCATCCAGTTACGTATTATGTCGTAAAAGCTCGGCGAGCTCTCGGTGAGCGTCACAACGCTACTTGCTTTCCTCTTCTCGACTGCTTCGGTAAAGCGTTGCCGCCCGATCTCTCGCATAATATAGATAGAGGAGAAAACGTTAGAGATGCACAGTTGAGCTTCTCACGGCTTTCCGTATACGTAAGCGTACGAGAGACATGGCCTTTCTCTCTGGATTTTCGTATAATTTGGCTCTTTCACTCCCAATTAAGGGTGCACCGATTTATGACGTGCATCGCGCTCACTTCCTCTCTCGGCCTCTTCGTCACTGCAAGAGTCTCGAGTTTGCGAAATATAGAGCGAAAGCAAAATACATACAGGACGAGCTTACGCTGGATCTTTGCGGAGTCGAGCCTCTTTCTCTCTCCGTCTCCTCTTGGGAATCTGCGAGCTTGCGAAACCGCTCACGGTTAACTAATTGCCTTGCAACATAATAAGTGGCATTTCTGCGCACTCCAGATGCCGCATTTGCTCAGAAAAGTCTTGAGGCATCGCGGGATTAATTCGCGGAGGTCAGCGTTGATTTTTTGCGGCGATCTGACGAACGATCGAAGAAACAAATCCATTCGATCGGATAACTCAATTTATTAACTTATAATTCAACTCACTTCTCGGCTGCGAGATACGTCGGGGAGTACGTGCGCGAGAGTTTGGGGATTGAGTTCGTCGAAATAAGCTTCGGTGAGAGGAAAGGTACGCCAAGCGATAGAGAGACGAAGCGACTCCCGCTTAGCTTTTGAGCCGAGAGAGCCTCCGCTCTCTGTACTTGTGTGCACAAGTACCCGCGAGCTTTGTACAACGATAAGAAACTCATGTGCTCCTAATTGCCAGATAGATTCGCGTAGGTATGTGTAACTCGTTTGATTCTCTCTCCGTATCTCCACAAACGAATCTCTTAGGAAGCCAAATTAAATTGTTTACCTAACCACGAATTGAGCGATTCTCTGGAGATAATATTTATTCAGGGTTCATCCAAGTATAATTTGTTCGACTAACCGTGATGGGATCCGAATGGAATTATCAAGTACGCCAACCCACGCACTGATTCCGCTTTTACAGACGGTATCCTGAGTATTTTAACGTTATGTTTTTCGCTTTCACTTGCCGTCTGGAAGAATCAGAAATTATATAATGATGAAAGCAAACTTTGAATTTAGTATAAAAAATGTTTCAAGTATTTCAATTGCGTTACGATTGAATTTCTTGGAGATTCCTGAATTTTTGCGTAGACCTTTGTAATGAGTATACGAAGAGAAGCCTCCGCCCGGAATGCGCGAGTGCATTATGCTGAGTGGTTTAGGGTATTTAAAAAAAAAATCAAATTTTCAACTTGGCTAAATGACGACCCGCGAGCCATTTACAAACTCCATCCTCGAGTCGGAATGTACTCGTGAATTTTGCGAGTCCGTGAAACGCGGTAACTCGATTTCCTACCAACGCGCATGTAATAAAGCCATTTCGCGAATAAACCTCGGGAAATAGCTGGCGCGAATATTCCACGTACGCGAACGTATGAATGCAATGCAGAGTCGTTAAAATTGTGGCACTACCGGGGATATTAATAGTGTACTTTCGTCTCGAAAATACGGGAGTAACAAGATCTTTAATTATTAGCATTAGATATTGCAGTATTTACGTCATTTCACAAGTCTATTTAAGATTCTTCAGCTATCAAAAACAGTTGCAGAAACAACCGGACGGGTTTTCCCAGAATCCGAGAAGATTAATCATTAACTGTATAATATAAATAACCAATCAATACTATTTTAAATTTCTGAACACTTATTAAACAAACATGAAATGTAAATGCAGTTTTATTCATCTCTACTCAGGTTCTATTATGAATTGTATCTGATGATAGCTAATTAATAACATGCATTAGCGTTATATTTGACCTTTCATTCGCAACAATGAGTAAAGGCTTACGGTTGACGAGTTTAAACCGTATAACCAGTCTCTTTTCAAACGGAAATTCGTCGAACGCAAAGAAAGCTCCGGTGGATTTGTCGAGTCACCGGTATGAGACACGTGAGCAATTTTACGGCGCTGAATATAATCCCATATTGGCGAAACGATACGAGATACGTGTACGTATCGCAGTACCTAAATGCAACTGCCGGCATGTGTATTGCGCAAGATAAATCCGTGGCGAACGCAGCCGTATCGTTGGCGTACAGCCCGAAAGCTCGACTCGCGTCCTGATATATTTCATCGGACTGAGTGGACGTCTAGCACCGCCGAAGCCGAATAAACAATCTCACCAAATGTATGTGACGTTTATACGCGTATTTGTACTCAACATTATGAGAAAACCTCTCTGTCTACCTTTTGCGCTGTACAATACTAACGGGCAATAGAACGGCCGTTATACGTCGGTATGTGGAACATTATCGCACGGAACGATCTTCTCAATTGAAAAAAAAAAAATAAAAAGGCGAAAAAAAAATCGATTAAAAATGTTTCGAGATGGGATATAAAAAAAAATGTACTCAACTTTAATCCCGGAACCCGAAAGAACGCATGAAAGAAAGTGGATTCAATGTCTTCAAAATTAAACCTGTTAAGTACCTTGCGATATCGAACGAATTTGATACGCAACTTTAACGCGGCTAACGGGCGAATCTTAAAAGGGAAAAACTAACGTTTATCTGTAGAACTGAAACTGCAAATAGCCTGGTTGATGCCAATTCCGCAAAAAAAAAAGAAAATAGTGATGTAATACATTCAAAATTATAACTATTAGCAGCTTGTGATTCAACTCGAATTTTGTATGTAATTTTCACACGACCCAAATACGAATTCAAAAAGAATGTGCCGAGAAAGCGTCGTATACGTATACGTGTTTCCGTAATCGGTGTACATTCATACCGAGTGAGAAACCGTTTCGACGAGTCGAGAGATGTTGTTACTCGGAAAGCTGAGTGATAAAGCTCATCATCATCCTCGAGGATGAGGAAGTGGCAACCCTTCATGCCGTGACGACATTGAAATCCAGTGGAAATAAGTATCTCGAGGGAATGCAGAAAGAAAAAAAGGAAAAAAAAAAAAGAAAAAATAGATGAAATTGCATAGGAATGCGAGCCAACAGTTACTAACTGTGATAAGAGAGGAAGAAGCGAGAAAGCCAGAGGGTGCGAGATAGAGAGGTAGGGTAATGGATACTCTCCAGTTTCCTAGTTTCCACGAGGCTATTAAATACGACTCCTTAACTACCTGTCTCAGTGTGGCAAGTGCGGCGCCGGGAGTTGAGCAACTGTAGCATCCGAGAATTCTATGGCGTGCAACCAGTAGTAACATCAGTAAAGCGAGAGTTGCCCATCCCGCGCTCCATCAACAGCACAATTAACTGATTGAAAATATGAAGATAATTAATTGTTGATATACGGATCGGTATTATTGAATTTGTATTACAGACGAGCCGTCGAAAAAAAATTTTTGATCTGTTAAGGGGTTGCATAATCGATTATCTCAGCTCCCGATCGTTTATTCATGAGCGTTCTGGGGGTTGCGATGTATTATACATATGGATGCGAAGTAACCCTTGAACTGTCGGTGCAACGATAGGTTTATTGTTCCTGAAAACAATGAATTTTGATATCGTTCATAAATTCGCTACTTCAAAGTTTTCATAGCCGCAAGCAAAGAATTGCATTCTTTCCAGTTAGCGATTTCCAATCAAATCGAAGCATTATTATTCGTATTTTATAGACAAGAGTTTTATTTATACGAATATTCACTCTTCGTTGTTAATAATACAATTATTTTACTCCTTTTTTTATCGCAAGTTTTATGTTAATGACTTTAATTTAATTTTTTAATTCTTCATAAAATAAAATGGCACCACGCGTGTCTCTGCATGAATTTATATTTGATATTAGTAACTTTTCGAAAATCTCCTCAATTAGTCGATCGCAATGAAATGCGTATTAATAACTGCCCCTTATTTCGGACGATTCGGAACTATGTCGGCAACCAAATACGAGGAAACAACAAATTATCATCAATTGTTGACGAATCGTATAATACTCTACAGGGAATGATTAATTAGCGTTCTACATCCGATTACCTCTACAACTGTCGATCATTCATGTACCTGACACAGTTACTTAATCGATCAGCGTCCATTAATACATAGCTGTAGGTTGAAGAGTGTTGGTTTCCAATCCGCCGGCTATCACTTCCCACGATTCATTAATTTATCGTGTACTCCAGAGGGAGATCGCGAGATATTCGAATTCGTTCATCAGCCCATGAACCGCTGAAGCTTCTTCACTTTCCTCGCGCACTTTGCGCGAATTGGGGAAATCGAATTAGAGCTTTGTATGCCGTATAGGAGATAATCGAGAGAGAGAAATAGGTTCCCGTATAGAATGTCGAGTGATGCCTATCTCGCTACTTCCCAAACGAGAGACGCACACATACTATAAGTATATATGCAGATAGTAGAGCCGATAGTATAATTCAAACGCTTTATGCGTGCGCGTATTTCGAGATATAGGAACATCGGTGTTGCGGCTGAGAGTGTGAGGTTCACTGGTGTACGTGCTTTTCCTCTGGATTCACGGTTCGATGAGGCGAAACGCGATAAACCGACCCAAAGTTACGCTACCACTGTTTCTATCTCGCTACCCCGACGAAGAACTCTCGTTCTCGAGAGTCCCGTACGATGTTGAGCTCTTACCTCCGACCCACCAAAGAGAACAAGAAGATCCTGAGAACCGGATGTACGCCAAGAATATTCGATCAGACGGAACTCCAAAAGGAAGTCTATTCGAGAAAACGACGCTAAGAACTATTTTTTATTATTCTTAAACAAATTTGGATATAACGAGATATTCTCTTTATAAAAAATCATTCCACGGACGTTGAAGAATATAGAGAATTACAGAAAAGAGATTATGAACCTATTTTGCAGCGGAATATCTTCGCTTCTTACTTTTATATTCTATGTGAGATTAATTCAACTAACCGAAGATCTCTTACATTTTTAGTTAGTTAAGATGGAAATAAAATAATTCCAGGTCTACGCGAGATATTTCTATAGATAACGAATGAATTCAACCTTTCGACGTATCCCGGGTAGGTTAACCGTCGTTAGTTCAAGTATCTCGGAATAAGGAACGACCGGCAATTTCCACCACGGGAAATGTGTAAAAACCTCGTAATTATTCTCATATTTTACTCGATTCTGAGTCCTTCGACGGTGGATATGTCTACCTAAAGTGTATAGTGTATACAGAAAAAGGTGCAGTGCCGAAGGGATTCGCACTTTCAAGATACACAAACCTAACATATAGATAGCGATATTCTCGTGAACTACCACTCTGCAGTAACGGCCGCAGTTTCTCGGTACAAATACAGAGAATAGGGGGAGAGACAGAGAATTAGTGTGAACGAAGCTATGGCGCCGGCACAACTGGTGAGATATAAGCCAATTAACACAACGCCCGTCGTAATTAGTAATTAAATAAATAAGACGTGGGCTATGGCTATGCTGGCTAAGTCTCTCTTCTCAGGGTCCCTTCGCCTGTGCACAAGGTAAAAGTGTTCCCGCAGTAGAAGAGAAAGCACAGCGAGTACGAGTCGGTAGGTTAGTGCTGAGGACATTAAGCTCCAGGCGAACCTAACTCTCGAGGCTTCCTAATGGAAACTCCTCTTTCCGTCCATCGTCTCGCTCTGTCTCTCTCGTTTTCTCTCTGCCTACCGCACCTTGTCGTTTTTCCCTACTTGCAGCGTATAGTTTCCCCCCCAAAGCTTGGAAAGCTTAAACGTTTATTTTTCGACGGTGCATTAAGGTCGCTTTTAGAATGAGCACTATAATTACGTATCTTCACTGTTTCTCGTACACCTTACTATGTATTATCGTCGATTGAACTCTTAACGACTACGATTTGGAATACACATTATTTTATAAAAATAAGACAAAACAAATTGTAGAAAAATATAAAAAATAATTTTCTAAAAATTTATAAAAAAACTTATTAGTGAAGGGAGAATTATTCGCATAACATAGTCGAGAGATTGACTTGTCGTCGACTGATGGAATCTCCCGACTATGTGACGAGGACGGCTATTCGTTATTTTATTCCCTTTTGTTAATATAATTTCTATAATTTCTATAAACGGTATCAATAATACATCGAACACAAAATACTTAAAAAATCGGAATATGCATTTAATGAGTTGGTAAAGTTGAGTGTAAAGATCGAAAGTCATTGATTGAAAGTTAGATAACTGTCATCCAATGTGAATTACACTGTTTGTTCGAATTTAAATATTATTTTTGTGACAATCTATTCAACAGCGACAAAGACGACGATGTACTAAATATAAGAAAGATAAACTATTAACTAAAGATTTCAATTGAAGTCAAAGCATTCAATTCAACATTAATAAGTTTAATAATAAAATAAGTCTTCTAAAAAATTCAATTTCCGTATTCGACAAGATATTTAATCCTTTTTGTTCGTACATAAGCTCATTATGAATCTTTCCACTATATTTAAGATAAAACACAGTGCAGCGAGGCAATGAAAGTGGAGCTTATGTCCCAAACCCTTCGTTGAAAGACAGGAGAATCGCCACACTAAGAATTCGTTATTTGCTGGAAGACCTTCCGGTAAAAGAACAATTGCAGTGTCCCGTAATTGTTAGCGCTCACGAGATCGCGATCAAGATTCGGTGAGTGACTCTCGGCTGCGTGCTCTCCCGACGGCATCAAGATTGCGGTAGTCGCACAAGGAAAACGGTGCAACCGTCTTTCGCCTGTGGTTATCGGAAAAGCAACTTGTACTTTTCTATTTTCGTGTTTCTTTTTTTCTTTTTTTGTACCCGCGAACCTCGTTCTCGACCACCTTCCTTGCGTTTCTTTTTAGCGCTGAGCTGTATATACTACATCGTCGGAGGGAGAGAAGAGCGATATATACTATACAGGAGCGCTGTACTATACGATCCCGTGAGCACGTAATTAAGCCCCGCGGAGCACACGAGGCTCGTGCTCTCTAGAGCACTGAAGTAACCCCGTGGCTTCGTCGTCGGTGCTCCTCGACTGCTTTATACACTCGTTGCGAAAGGCAACGGGATAAAAAAAAAAGAATAAAAAAAGGTATTCATCGCCCATTGCAAAGCCATGAGAGCTTCGAGGTGCAACGCGCGAGATAGATACAACTAGAGCTCGAAGAAACGAGAAGCTTTGTGCTATGACGTACGCGAAATCTTTGCCGTTTGAAGACCGCGAAGCTGTGATAATTATTTTCAATAAAATCATTACACCAGCAAATGTCCGTGACTGCATTATTCCTATCACCGTAATTAATCAATTTTTTAATCTACGCGTCTATTATATAGCTCGTCGTCCAATTATCGTATTGGAAAAAAAAAGTCTGAAGTATTGATTTATTTTATGCTATCATCGTAGTCATTGAATACGATTATTTGGTTGAATGAGTTCCGAACTGAACTCAGAGCAATACACGCTGTTAATTGGAGGAACTTTACCGTTTTGGAAGCTCATACAACGTAAAGAGCGTAATGATAACCAGCTGCGGATACGTGACGAGTTCCAATGGTTTTAATTGAAAGCTCACGGAGGTCAGGGATGCGAGCGAATAGCAGACATTTGTGTTGAAGTTGGAACGCGAAGAGAGTCGGTATAAGAGCAGAGATGAACGTAGGATACAAAAATATGTTCCGTGCTTTCTGCTTTGTTATTCCGCGGATGTTTTCTACGATAGGGATGCGGGGTTCTCTCTGTGTATAACTACGCCATGGATATACGTGTACTCGACAGTAATTAAGCTCTGGCGAAACCGGTAGCCAGAGGCTTATAGGATGTACCGGAATATGCGAAACGCTCTGGTCTCTCGCCGAGGAGAAAGAACCGAGAAACGGAATGATAGTTCCGGGCCACGGATAGTGCGAGTAATGGACAAACGCGCATACATGCCGACTATATTAGTGTATTCAAACCTCTCTCTGTGGGAGGTGCGCTCTGGCTGTAGGATATATTCGTAACTGCATGCAACTCCACTGGCGCGGCGACCAACCCGGTTATTCGCTATCGCGAGTTTATATGCAATGTACCTATTATATACATGTGTGCGGATATAGACAATAGAGCCGGAAGGGTTTACTCCCAAAATTTCTGTGCGCAGTGTTCTATTTGATGTTTGTATTTGACGACTATTTCGCAGCACCGAAAGGCAAAGATCTAACGAATCATAGATAAAATATAAAATATTTTATAACTGAGCGAAAAAGAAGCTTTTTTCAAATTGCGAAAATAAATTTTCGGAGATTCTTGGAGATGCGAAACACGACGTCTTCGAGATAAGAATTCGCTTTAGTTATTCATTGACTATGAATGAAAAAAAAAAATGTCTTCTCCTATTTCGATGGAGTGAAAACAATAATATTATGTGCCGCATGTACAATGAGAAAGTTCCATTCTGTCGAAGCGTACAACGGCGATACATTGGCATTCGTATTCGCGACTTTCTTTTTCTTTTTTTGTTTTGTCGAATCTCTTTCTCTATCCAGCGACCCAACCCCTCGATTCGCACGTACCCCAGGTGCCTTGTCTACCTTTCTCTCTATCGAATGGAAGATATATTCTCACCCCGGTGCAAAGAGTTCTAGTATTCTGCTTCGGTAACGCGACCGGTGGGAACAAATTTCTATGGAAATCCGTAACTCCTTTATCCCGGCCTATTCTTTTATTTTGTCTCTCTTATATGGAGTCACGTAGTATGCATAGTATCGTATTCTTCGATGGTCCGTATCGCCGATCTCGTCCACTGGGAGCGAGAGACTTTTTTTCAAATTGGAATGATCGAGTATACAGTGTGAGGATCGAGATACGTAAACTACCCGCGAGAGGGTATACGTGTCTCGTATATTTCGAGATTCGATTCGCGAACTCGCAACTGAGCGTAACTATCGCACAGTATCAAACATTATCCTCCTCTGAATTAACTTATAGTGATCCAACGGACATTGTTTTAAAATCAAAATTGCAGCAACGAGGCAATTTATCAGACGCGGACTGATGCATTTTTTCCACGAATATTCAAAATTCAATAATTACTTTAATTCAATTAGTGACTTTTTTTTCATTTTTCGCATGATAAATCGACTGGATGGAAAGTTTTTTTTTACTGCACGACAGCGAAGGGCTTTAGTTGAAAAATTAATATAATTCTGTCAGAAAAAGGCGATCACTCCACGTCTCCCTTAATTAGCCGGATGGACTGCGTCTGCTAGATAATTCAATTATTCTACCGAACTGTTCCCAGACTTCCGGGATTCGCGCGAGACTTCGTTTATAGAACAGATGTGTCGAAAAAAAAAATTATCTTATGATCAAAATCGCATTAAAGGCGGTTATTCCAAACGTTGATATAATTATCACCGCGTCGTTAGCTTCGACGGCTGACCGACTCCGGAGTCAGAAAGTTCAATCAAAATGCCTCACAATTTACGTATATTTCGAATCGACCTTTTGAAACTAACGTATGGTTTGCGCTTTGTTGTTGTTGTTACCCTGGAGAATCGTTACTCGCGAACATTCGATGGACGATAATTGACGAGGAACAGAAGCAGTAGTTGCACCGTGAAGATAATGGAGTTTTGTTCGTCTGTTTGTTTTAAGCTATGTCCACACCAAACAATGGCCATCCACGGAAAAGCAAGAGAACGGGAGTTGCCAAACTGTTTACAAAACGCTTCCGATGTAGCGCGTTGAACAATAAGCGCCTTTGGGGCGCAAACCTGCCGTCCATTGAGTTTCATACGTGCATCGTACGCCCCGGGCGTTTGTCGTTACTTCGACGGTCTCGTTGTAACATACCAACGCTGCGTTCGACTGTCTCCTCGTGCAATCAAAATAATAATGCAATTAAAATTACTTTGAATGACAAAAATGGACAATAAGAAAAGTTGCGCTAACGATAAATTGCTCGCTGCAAGTAATAGACTTTGTTTCCGAAAACTAGCGGTGGGTCACTGCTGCACTTAAGTTCTTCACTTTATTTTGACAAATTTGTTGGATTCAATGGTTTAAAATCTTTTTATCAACAAAAGTTTGAACTCGATTGAAAAAGACGATAATTATTTAATGCCACGTGGCACAGTTTATAGTATAGTCAAAATTATTATTGTTTGATCTTCAAAATTGATTAAAAAAAAATAGTATTCTAAATTGTAGGGAAATAATGACTCTACGATAACTGTTTGCAATGTCTTGCAATTATTAAGCACAAATTTGAATGCATCGTAAAATAATGGAAGCGAAGGCACAACAAAAAAAATGATTATCGTGTTTCGTTTTGCATTGAGAATGTCGTTTGCGTGTGAAAAAAAAAACGCGAATTTACGGTAGGCGCGTAACGCGGATGTCAATCGTAGGGTGAAACTCGTTGGTCGGGCGAGTAGCGATGTGTTGCGGTGACGGTGCCAAGAGTATAAAGAGAGAGAGAAGAGAGAAATTTCGTCGCTGACAGCAACGAAATTGCTTTCATGGAACTGTCAATTTAGATTTTACTGTCAGGCCCTCTCGACGTTCGGGACGACCTCGTAAAGCAGTTGTGTCCGGTCGCGAGCACATATGCATAGATATATAACCGGAGAGCTCGTTTATGTAGACTCCGGTGTACAACACACATAGCGTCATGTACCGGGAACCATCGCAGACAATTTTTTTTCTTTTTTTTTTGCTCGTTTCCCACTGGAATACAATTTTTAGCCTCCGTGAAAATAACACCGGTAGTTCCGGTTGTTACGGTGCCGCGACGCTCGTGATTGTCGAATCTCCGGGATTTCGCCAATACGTGACCCAATAAAGCTCTCATGCTACAACACTCTTTTTTTACTCTCCGTCCGGTTTTAACCCGAACTCTTTTGCTCGTCGCGAAATGACAAACGAAACTGACGTAATATCGTGCAAGAAATTTCCAGTTCGAACAATTCTCGAAGAGTATTCTCGGAATTTGTATCATCTCTTGGCAACAGCGCAACTTCTTTCATTCCTCGCGATTTCGACACGGTACCTTTTTCAATAAGATATAATACAAACCGCTGGCCAAACTGTGGAGAGAAAAATCTTTGCCAGAGATTTTGCAGGCTATAGTCGGCGCACCTGTTGCCAGTAAGGGTAGCAGCGGCGATAGTCGTTGCGAATAGGGTCACAGAGTCAACGGGGATTACAACTATTTCCTCTTACCCTTCTACCTTTCTTCCATCATCTCTGTACACCTCATATTCTCGTATTTCTGTAGGTGATTCTAAAATTTTCGCAGTACAAATTCTATGGCCTATTTTCGATATTACAAACTCAGCGTTGCATAGCAATTTCATAGTGTCAGGGAAGTTATTAATTGATATTGAAATTGTTTTTCACCGTCAAATGTAATTAAATTGGTATTAATATTGTCTCAGAACATTTTCATAGTTTCTAAGAAAATAAAAATATGTGCAGAAAATTGCAAATGTTTAGAGAATTGCTAGACGTTAATGGGGAATATATTCATAAGAGTGTTAATTCATTCCGTTAAGTCTAACATACGCTTTAGTTACTATAACGCTACAATTGCTCCTATTGCTAAAAAAAGTCGACTGGTACTTCGACCGGATAAACTTCTAAGGAAAGTGAAAATATATGTATGAAATTGCAAATCTCGAGTTTAATTTAGAGAAATTATCCAAGAAGATTGCGAGGTAAATTCGAAAAATATCGATTATAATTAAAGTGAATCATTGCCGCTGAGTCTAATTACATTATATTTATCGAAATGCCGCAAATTGTTAGTGTTATAAAAAAAAAAAATTGAAATGGAATGCAACCGAATAAAAGCGAATATTTCTAATTGCGTTGACAATCTCAATCAAATTTTTGTTGCAATAGAAGAAAACATGCATCACGTTGCATTGGTGAAACGAAAAATCGTTTGTTTCAGCGTTAACAATTCAACGCCTAATGTAGTATAGTATTATCAGCGAAATTAGCTTCGGCACTTTTGTGTAACTATAATAAAATTGCACAACAATATTTCGCAATTTTGTTTGTTGATTATAGTTCTTAATATTAAACAGCTGTAAAACTTACCCTGTATGTGCGAAGAGTTGAAAATCGTCTTGTGATCACCGCCAATTTGCTCGTAGTTCCTCAGCGTCGAGTTATTATCGCGTGAACGTTGATAATTGGCGATGACGAACGTTGTCGTCGCGAGCATGAGGAACAGCCTCGATCCCCAAGTCGCTCCCGACGACATCCTCCTCCGGCATTCGCATCCCCCGAGGATTTATGTAGCGTCAACCTTCCCGGTGACTTGAGTTCCCGTGATTCTCACGCACGAACGTCAATCTCCGCGTAAACGCCGTATGCACAGTTGATTTCCTCGTTAAATCTGAAATATATTGAAAAAAAATGAAATTTTTGCTGCGACAGCACGTAAGCACGCGAGGCGCGATTATCAACAATCGCGAGTGTTCTCGTTTCCGGTAAAAGCCTGAGACGGTGTCTCAGTTTCCGAGGACACTGCTCGTTCTACCGATTCGATTATTTTCTCGTGAACGGAGTATTCACGAGTAGTTAGCGAAGTGACCGCGAGATTTCGCATTTGAAAAACTTTCTCGATAACGAAGGGACACCGGGATGTATGTAAATAGGCGAAGCAAATTAGGATCAGTTCTTTCGGCAACGGGGAACTGATCACACTTTCCTCTAACACCTCCGGGTCCCCGGAGCCTTCGGTGACGTTGGCTCCAGGTGTACTCAATCTCCCGAACCAGGGTGCACACATCTTTGGTGACGAAGTAGTGGGCATTCCTGTCACCAGTCACCGCTTGTAGGGAACCGCGATAGGGGAGGTAACCCGGACAAGAGTGAGCCGGAA
The DNA here is from genome assembly GCA_964006125.1 of Cryptus viduatorius. Lineage (NCBI taxonomy): Eukaryota > Metazoa > Arthropoda > Insecta > Hymenoptera > Ichneumonidae > Cryptus > Cryptus viduatorius. Next base: position 7,741,852 of record OZ023222.1, on the reverse strand, counting down.
TCGAGTCGCGGATCGACCAAGTGGCGACACGGTTGGTTCACGATCTCGTGGAAGCCGAACTCTTCGACGAGGGCCCTGCACCACCACGTGGGCACGGCAGAGTAGCTTCGATATTAAAGTCACGTTTCAAAATTATTTCTTTTGCGATTAATAACCTCAAAATTCAACCAATGCGTTTCATCATAAAGTCATGTCGATAAGTGAAGCTCTGTCGGTAATTCAGTATAAAATTCTATAAAATGATAAAATTGGATTCTTTTCCATCGATCGATCGGGAATCTTTGTTTATAAATGTTCTTTCAATGATGTTCGAAAGTTAAGAGGAAAAACTTTCTAATTCACAAATGACCGACGAACGGTCGGTAAAATTTGGTTCTTTCGCTCCTTCAGTATAGGATGCAAACTTTAATTTCATTTCAACGTAAATTTGTCCTCACAATGAAAACCGCGATAATTTAAGTTAAGCATCGATAATATGGGAATTCAAACATTGTATTGCATTTTTCATGTTATTTTAATAAAAACTATTATTTTCACCAAAATGACAACATCTAACGATTATTCGCTCGCCCTGAACTCCTAACGTGAGCCTTCGAACCGGGTGCGTGGCACCGGCCAAAAAGGTGAACGTTACAAGCCGGAAGTACGACGTGAGAAGTGGAAAAAGAGGCCCGCAGAACCATCTACTAGCGCCATCTATCAGCGATGAAAATGAATGCAAATTCGAATAACCGGCGCCGTGGATACGCGCTAACGTAAACAACGTAATGAATTACGAAATATTAGGCTGTCGTAAACACGCTAGCGGAATATATCCCGAGAGCTCGGCATCCAATAACCATCAGATGACATCTCGTCTATAACACCATCTGCTAACCATAAAAATAAATGAAAGTTTAATCACGTGATCTGCCAATACATGCTGACGTCCCGTGTACCGCCATGTTTAGTCTTTCCGCGAAACACGCGAAGGACGTCGCGGTCATTCGCGAGTACATTGTTCGGAAAAACAAAGTCTATCATTCGTTCGAAGTATCTAAAGGAAGCGCAGAAAGTTTAAACTCCGAAACGGAAATTGCGTAATTAGTGTAACAGACTGTAAAAAAAGATAAAGTGCTAAATATAAAATGATCTCTACGCTCGAATAAAGTTTTAATGGATTGATAAGTGTGTGATAGTGCCTCGTTAATTACACCGCCAACTCAAGTTACAGAAGTAACTCTTCTCAACAGTGCCAGAGGAGCGAGCTACTCGTTGAACGTCGGGGTTCTTGGGCAACGAGATAAACAGCGTCGAAACTTGGCGGAATTTCCAGATTAAGAAAGAAAAAAAAATGGACGAGCAGAATGGAAGGTAAATAAAAAAAACGTTTCCAATTACGAGCATTATTCGGATAGTTCGGGGGTAGCCAAGGGTGAGATTGACGATGCTTCGGTGCTAATAAATTGACCCGTTCCAATAATGACTCCCGCGCCAAATCTATCAGCTTCGGGTTTTAACTCCCTCTCGACCCCCGCGGCTACACCGCATCATCCGGTTAACCATTACATTGCAAATAGCAGTGATTGTTGATTAATTGAATCGAGATTAGTGGGTAGAACGTGATGCGGGCACGCGTTTCTTTCTGGCCACGAAACGCGTCATTAATTCGTCCGTTCAATTTTGGCACGAATAAGCGCACGTTCACGAGTCTATATTTTACATGTACGGTGTCCTCCCACGTGTTCTCGTTCAAAATCGATTGAACGATACAGAATTCCACGCGGTGTAAATCACTAATTATAGGACGTTTGCCGCTTTTTTTTCCTACTTCGCTCGTTATCACTCATATGAAGTCGAAAAATGTACGCTTGGCAACACGTCGGTGGCCGTATAGAAATCGATAACTCTCTATCCTTTATCCAACGGTATATCAGTATTGGAGATTCGTAATTGTGTAAAAAATTTCAATTTTTTAAAGTAAGATATCTTTCATTCTTATGAAAATCAGATTACTGTTTCATAGAAATATATCTTCGTGTTAATATAAAAAAATATATATATCATAACTGAAGAAAACTTTGCACGATACTGACTTCCCAATATAATAGAATTTGTCACGCCCACGCATTCTCAACATGTATGGGGGTTATTATATTCCACACAAATCGCTGCGTATTATAAAAGCTTTGCGGTCCATTAGGCCGTTAAAGAGGGATGAGAACGCGATGGGTGCGCGCGGGTTGGGGGTTGGTATATTTTTAAATAAATCAATGGTTTATTATCCACGAACGCCCCTCGAATGCACCTGCGAGCAGCCTGGTAGAACCTCGCGATGCGATGAATAACGATGCTAGAAGAGAGGTAAATAATTATACTATAGTTTTTTTTATTCACCTCTAGAGGTGAAAGTAAAACGAGATAGCTAACCCGTTGTACCAGCAGAGGGCATTGAAATAAAAATAAACGTGGATCGGAATATTGTGAAAAAAAAAATTATTAAAAATGAAACAGAATAAAAATGAGACCGAACTACACTCGTAAACAAACGCGAATTGATATTTTTTATTTTTTTTTTATTTAGTAAACTTTTGATTGATAATAATGAGTTCGCGACTGGAGAACATTTGCTTCGAACTCAATAACGAGTTTCGTCGCTTAGGGGTCAAACAGTCGATAATTGTGGCAAAGTACGTAATCGTCCATTCACTGCAAGAATCGCGAGGGTGTTAGTCGGGGAAAGCGAAGGCGGGAGAAAGGTTAAGTGTGCAACGACGTTGCCTCACTCGAGACGAGGGTACTTCAGGCGGCTTTCGCGTTTGCGGGTGGGTCGGGAGAATGAGAGACGAAAAAAAAAGTCGTTGTCGCCTCGGGAAACAGAGGGTAAGCGGGCGCGTAAGGCCAACGCGGTAAGCGCAGTTCAGTATATTTCGGCTTTGAAGTTTCGAGCACCGGACGCTTACGCAAACGGGAGTACCGAATTCAAGGAAAGTCGTGCCAATTGAGAATTTCATTCGGAATTATTGTCAAAGAATTCTTAAAATAGTTTGCAAAATTTTTTTTATTCCTGAACCACGAACTCTTATTTAACCTTCAAGTTTTTATTTTTTTTTTACGTTAAAATTATTTTTGAACATTTCGACGCGATTTAGATGTATACCACTCGAGTTAATTGATAAAAAACAAATAAATAATTTTTATCATTACGGGATCGATGGCATTTTGGTCAATACAACGATTATTATTATTTCGGAGACACGTTGTACGTGGTTTCTGGGGATTGTTATCTCAATTGTGTGTAAACACAATCATCCTCCGTCAGCTACGTGACATTTGGATAATACGGTCCTTCGGTAACATCACGTGAAAGTGCATTGAGGACTTCGCGCGGCGTACAATACGTGCAATGCATTCGAGAGATATCTTCGATCGCAAAGCTTTAACGGTACCAATGCTTCGGCGTACGCGCTTCAGCTTCGCGTTTTCCGCGATTTATGCGCGGAAAAATATTCCACGATTTTTATCTTCTTTTTTTCCCTATTTTTATTAGTTAACGTTACGTTCTTTTCGTGTTATTTCATTCTGTTTACCTCTCTCGCCCCGGCTAAAACATACGTGAACGCAGTTTGGATCGTATTCACACGAGACTCGTTTTTTTTTTCGAACAAACAATGTTTTTTTTGCCTGATGGCAGAGCTACTCGTAGGTAACAGCACGTTTGACCGATTAAACGCTTTTCCCGTATGTTTCTCGATGGTCTGACGAACACGATAAATTTGCCTCTCCATCGTTCCGTATACTATACATGTATATACATACGTATGACAATATCATCGCTCCGATGCGGCAGCAGCGTGAGCAATTCAGGGCGGTTTTCGGTCTCCTCGCTTTCCGAGATTCGCACACTAGAACCTGGAAATTCACTCAACGACGACTGCGAAATTGCAATCGATCGATTTACCGAAATTGCGACAAAAAATGATTGTATAATTAACCATTGGGTAATTACCCCGTTTTTCCCGAAATCCGACACTGAAACCGTTTGATTTCAATGGCTAAGTTACGATTAATCGATCTTTCGAACGAAACAGCTGCGAAAATAATTGCATAATGAACCACAGTATAAAATATGGACTTGCAGTACGGTATATTTTTTCGAGGTACAGTCGAGATTATGAGATATTGAAGCGGAGAAGAAGCGAATGCTTCGAACTCGTAGGTAGAATGATACAGAGCTGATGACCTATCGTATTCCATTGAAGAGCGGTAAAAATTAACGAGAGAATTCACAAGGACGAGGGGTGGGGACGGGGCGAAGGATAATCTGCTATAAATATTGCGGCATATCCCGCATCGTACTTCGGACTTGTATTCGAGGTTATAAATCAAAACCTATTACGCAGCTATAGAGCGAACAATTTCGTTGTTACATCGTGAAAAAAAAAGCTCTCGTAAACTTTTTTCGAATTTCTCGTTGCATCGCCGCGGTCGACGATACACTCCATTTTCGAGGAGCGCAGCGACGCTTCGATGATTTCGAATTCGTTTCGTAACGTCGAAATAATGAGGTCACGAGGACATATGAAAAATAAATTCGATTTTCGGAGAATACACAGAATGAGAAACTCGAAATTGCGGGACGGCGGGGGAGAAGGGGAAGCCGGGTACCCAAATCCCTCGTCCGTTGAGTGCCGTCGACCGACTAATTGCCGTTAAACTAATTAACCGCGTTCGCCCAGTAGTCGGGGGCCGAGGAAAAGAGATAGCGGAATGGCGAGATTTAATCACAGGGAAAGCAGCGCCACGATATGGGTTCTATAGTGCGCGTGCCGTAGAGAAACGCGTTTCAATTAGCTCTGTGGAACAATGGATTTTGCGTCTAGTCAATGGAAGACCAATTAATTTAGAGGATAATATCTGATTAAGCGGATAAACCGTTCTTCGCTGGTATACGCATACAATGAGCTTTGCAGCTTATTTTTCTTATACCTTTGCAGACGTTTACTTGAAGATTTGCGATAAGCTGTTGTAGATATTTCGAATTATCTTTCTCGTAGAATCTTTGAAGTTTTATTGTAGTAGCGATATCCCGTATACTTTAAGCGCGAAGCGAACGAAAACTAAATAAAGGATAACAAATGGATCAGTAGATTATCTCCATGGTGTTCATCACTCGTCTCGGAATTCCTGGAAATCCTGCATTTTTCTTGTCTTCATAAAGTCCCAAAATATCTTGAAATTTCTTTATTGATTCTCGATATTAATTTTCTTTTTATTCCCCTTAAATTTTAAGATTTTTTTTTTTTTTGGGTGATATATATTTTTAAAAATCTTTGCCGCTCATCCTGCTTCGCACAATAACTCAATTATATCCTTGAATTTCTCCGAACCTCGTGATGGTCATCACGATCAGTCTTCAACAAAAAACGGCACTAATAAAAAAAAAATAATTAAAATTCATTATATACGTAGTATAACCGTAAAAACACGTTATTGCGTGAAAACGGTATACATTGGTTTAATACCCGTATCGATATATGCTACAGAATGTTACCACATTCATTAATGTCCAATATACATAAAAATAATAAAAAATCTCATCAGTCGCGAGAAACTCAGGTTTTTTAGCGATAGAATTTATTGGTGAAAAATAATTACTTTTTTTTATACGTCACAAAATTCGTGTCTGATACACGGTCTATGTACCGTGATAAAACAAATATTGGCCTATGGTCAGTGGTATCAACCGAAAAAAATTGTGTTAAAAAACAAAATGAAGGAAGAAGAATTCACAGCGTCGATCTGTGTAGTTTAGGCTCACTGCGTAACGGAATAAAATGAACAAAAACGGGGATTGACGAATTTTGCATTGGATAATCGCCGATGACAATTAATTATCGAAGTGAGTGTCAGAGGGATGTACTGTAGTCTCAAGAAGACGATGAGTTTCATCCCGGAAGGATGGACGATAGTCTATTCGACTAATATTGGCCGTATAAAGGTGGAGTTCGCATGAACAGACAAATTAATCTTAGTTTAAATCCGCGGTCGAGTACTAAATTCAAATATTGTAGTTAAGCTTTCTGCCCGGTCGTTTCCTGCGTCTCTCGAGCTGTATATATATTCTCACACAAATATATATATACTATGTATACCGGGTACATACCGATTGGTTCACGCGCGAGCAGCGTCTTCCACGAATGGAAGGGTTGTACGTGGATTAGAAATCTCGTAGGTCGGGGATGTTTGGTCAGGATGTACCGGTATTCTCTGGCAAAGTACCTAGTTACGAGAAACTCGCACACCAAGGGGAATGCAAACGGGGTATGTAGCGGTGGTTGGTGTACGCTCTGGTAGTTCGAGGCCGGAGGTTCGCAACACCGCTTCCCAATGCTGATCCCTCGTAATTGCCACCCCACACTTCATTAACTAACTGCGTTTCCAATTCGCGTGGTTTAACTGGATTACTTAACGAATAAACGTAGGCAATGCTGTTGCACTTCCATTCCCGAAACGGGACGGTAAACATATACGGTATATAGTAACACTGAGTTAATCGCTTCGCCGTGTCTCACAGAAACCCATATACATTCCGATACTTTCCGTACGAATTTGAATTCAAGAATTTTATTCAATCCGAGCGATAAATGGTGCCAACGATGCGAATAGAGGATCAGCCACAACCGCTAAAAAAAAAAAAAAAAAAAAAATTGAAGAAGAATAGACCGCGGAGACGACATTGGTTTGTCGCGCGAGTCTCTCATGGTAAATTGTATGTTTTTCACTGAATATACGTGAAACTGATATATATTTCTATGCATTGAAAATCTGTAGAATGAAATTTATGTTTCTCGGAATGTCGAGAGTAATTCCGGTACTCCCTCCGGCGATATACATATATAAATATATCGTAAATCTTGCTGAAGCACCAGTATGGTGGAACATTCAACACCGGATTGAATGTTCAAATAGGGTTATATATATATGTCTATATATATATATACGACGTATAGAGATCGGACAAAGTTCGACACCTCCCCCTGTCGCGTTGTGGAAACTTGTAAGCAAATTCCGTCGTTTCCCCAGCGTCATCGATATCTCAAAGGTTTCGCGGGATATCCTCTCATTCGCTATCTCGCTCTCCGTCTATGCGCGAACTATGAGTGATCGTGTACGGCCCGTTTATACCCCGCGAGATGCTTTAATCGACAATTTACATAGTACAAGAGCCAAACATGTGCTTCCAGAGTTGTAACAAGCCTGAGAGCGATGGCGTCACGCAAATGGGAGGTTTCGTGCAAACCGTTAAATCTCACTGGTGCCATGTATCTCCATATCCCTGTCGATATCGAAACTTGTACCGCAACATTGCGGAAATGCGGGACACGCTTACCCACACTTTCGTTACGGTCACAATATTTATCGAGCAAAATTGAACCGACTAATAATCCATGAACTTGTCAAACCCTTGTCAAGCGCAGTACCGCTGATTGAAACTTCTTCCAATTTGTCTTCGCACTTCCGGTTAAATAGTTCGCGGAGAAACTTTTGTTCTCGAAACCGGGGGGACGAAAGTTTCAAGCTGAGAGAAACATGTTTGCCTGATGAATATTGACTTCGATCAAATAGGACGGAAGGGAATGGGGAAAAATGGCAACTGGTGTCTGAACAACACCGGGTCTTCTCTGCTAACTCTCGTCGCAATATCGTTGACTTTTTCTACCTTTTCCTTGCATAAAATGTACTCTCATAGCACTGAGATAGTGAGGGGTGGTCGGGGGAGGGGTTGAAACGAGAGCTACGGACGGCCTTGATGCTACGGGAAAGTTTCCGGCGTTGTAAATATCGGCTACCAAGGGCGTTTCCCCGAGATTACGAGGGGGAGGTTTGTCGGAGGGATGAGGGTTTCTACAGGCGTTGTGGCTGTCGGTGCCTCTCGCCTCCGTTGAAAAGCAGTCTCGTGACTCTGGGCTCCGAACTAACCAAAGTTTTCTACGACCCCGGGTATCCAGCTTCCTCTCTTGATGCCATACAGAACGCGATAGTCGCGCGAACTCGTCCACGTTCCGCATTATAGAGACACGTTATAACTATCCTGCAGAGGGACTTACGCCTTCCTTATTCTGTGTACCATGTTGATACGATATACTATAACAAGCTGGAAATATCCGGATGTAAGACGTATTTATATAAGCCGTGAATATATACCTTCTGACGGTGTTCGCGAGAGGGTACTTGACACAGTTTGCTGCAAATGATCCTACCATAAAAAAAACTGTACGATACTATATTTCGGTATCAAGATGTACCGTACTTCAAAGCTCGAACTATCCGGAAAACGTCGTGACGTAAAATCATGTTGAATTTCAAGCGAGAGATCAAATTTTCCGAGTGATTTACGAGAAAGATATTTAAATGATATCCGGTTATGAAATTTTTTTTGGTACCTCGGCGTAAACTCGAAAACGTGAGAGGTAAAAATAGCATTGAAATTCGTACGATGATTATACTTTTTGAGAGATCCCCGGAAGAACATAAAAGCCAAAAGTTTACGAGATATTAATTTGATAAATTGTTTTAAGTGTTCATCTGCGCGGTCTTCGTGATGAAACGTCTTTTCTCGTGCAAACACGGAGCAAAAGTTTGCTTGTTTTCCTCGAGCATAACGGTTAGAAACAGACACTGGACGAGTATACACGACGCGCGGGGTCGGTTCTCATTCACCGTGTTGCACGGCCACGTCCACAGCGTTTTTGCATTGCAAATCCTTTAACTTTATTACTTGGACACAATACACCAGGAGCGTCAGAGAACGAGGGAAGACGAGGCCAAGCCGCGCATATCTCAACGTTGCATCCGCGCCGAGCATGTTATGTAGGTTTTCCCCTCCCGTTGGCGGAGGGGCGCACAGGGAAACGTGGTTTCCGGTTGACGCGACGATGCACAACGCGAACATCTTAGCCCGCCCCCTCGTTACTCAAGAATCTTACACGCAGTCCAGTGTTTTATCCTCGTGAAAATAAAGCTTTCCGATGCAAAAATCTGCACGCTTATTAACTTTGCGAAGGTTCACTCAACATCATTCGCATATCATTACCAGTTTCGTTGTACTTATGCAAACGGAAGGGAAATACAACAATTTCGAGTGGAGAGACTCGAGACTAATACTTATCTGCATGTAACATACTTACGTTACGACAACGCCCATTATCCCATTGCACTGAAGACCGAAGTTGTGTAAGCCGCTTTTCTGCGCTGTACTTGGTACAGTAACGCTTCGCATAAGTTACCCAACTTTCTAAAATCGCTTCGAGCAGATACAGCCTTCAAAGTCCCCGGTGCCATTAGGTTGAAAGCGGAATCAGAGCGACGACAGCGGAGACGAACGACTGGCGCATACGTAAATACGGGTTTAGAATAGTGTCCCGCGAGATTTTAGTTACAACCCATTATCGGTAGGTGGCTCTAAGAAGGTTGTGGAATTACTGTCTGCATGACTATCTCACGATCCATGGATATTGAGTTGCGAATCGAGGTTAGGCACCGATGGACCAAACATTCCAAAAACGTAATTTCGATCATTGATTTCGAAGGATCTTCGATTTTTTAAATTGTTGCGTTACACATATTTTCGAAAGAATGTCACACTAAATGAGAACTTGTTGAGAAAAAATGGGTTTCGCTGATTAATTGTTAGTTCTTCAGACTCGTAATTTTTTCCGGTGTTCCGGTTACATTACGAGCGAAAATGCAATGGGTTTGTAGGATTCAATGGACTGATGTTTAATTGAAGTTATGTACCGGATCGTCCTCTTCTGAGCTTCAAAACTCGTCTTTTGGTACTGTTCGACAAAGTCCCCTTAACTAGTACGATGCTTTACTGTACTTTACTCAAATCCCGAAAGACCGCAAGAGAAAAATGGTGGGTGCAGTGAATATAACGAGCCACCAGTATATAAGAGGTTTCGCATAGTGAGGAGGCACTCGCAGAGCTTTTTAGAGGATCGTTCGATCGTCCTCAGTGGCCTGGTGGAACGCTGCCGGGCGCTAGAGAGGTCTGCAAATTTTTCACGAGTCGGAGAGCAGACTCGAGGTTATATAGAAAGAAGGGCTTGCGGACAGCTTGCAGTGTCAGCTCCGAGACAAAAGCCGCGAAGGGATCTATCTATATATATATACATACAAAAGCTCAAGAGAGAGAGAGAGAGAGAGAGAGAGGAGAGTTGAATACGGCGGCCTAAAAGAGGGGTTAAAACCGAACGTACCCCTGCCTTCCGCGCATCAGTTCATTAGCATAAAACGCAGCGAAACGTCCACTCGACTTCTATAACAACTCAAAGCTTCTTTTTCGTTCCGTTGCTCGAAGCCAAATGCTTGAATTAAGTTGTTTGAGCGCAAAATTGAAAAATCGCCTTTTACCCAACTTTATTATCACGATATATATATAATTTTTCTTTCGAAGACAAAACTTTGGTAAAAATCTCTCCGCGTGGTGTTTGCATCGCCGGTGGTATTGCGGCGTTCCATCGAGAATACTCCGCGGTATGGTTTGCTGTGTTCCAGCGACATCATGCGGCGTTAGTTCAAGTGAACCCAGTAAATTAGTCGACAAAGGGAGTTATAGGTTCGTCGTCGACACCGTACTTCGTATAGCCGACTAAGGGGTGGGGGAGGGGAAGGGGGAGGGCAATGAAGAGAATACAGTTCGAGTGCGACCGAGAGCTTGTAGGAAATTCCGTCGACAAACCGGAAACGTAAGCCCAAGTTCGTTCTTGTTCTTAGCCTCGTCGTTGTCGTCGATGTAGTTGCCAGAGGTTGAGAAGGAAGCAGTCTGAACAGTCAGGAGGTCTTGCGATACCAGAGCGTACCGGATGCTACTGCTTACTGACTCGCTCACTTTGCTCCCAATATGCTCTGTCTCTCCGTTAACCTTCCCCTATTCCGTTCTCTACCTATTCACCATTTCAAGCTCTTCTCTACGACAACTACTACCCCCTCTCCACCCCCACCCTATCGGCGTCTCTCTGTTCTCTCACTACTCCTGTTTCCTCACTATCGAGCTTCAACTATGCCGAGGCAAACCGCACCATAGTCGAGAGAGTCTGGCGAACTGGCTCACGAAGATTCAGTGTGTACCAAGGGAGAGCGAGGCAGCCAACTAAACAGACAATGCCAACGGGTTTCTCTCTGTTGTACTCCCTTGTCTAGATGCTCCGAAGTAACCCAGTCTCGAGCATCGCAGTGAACAGCTACCGAGGGACGCTCGGTACGCGACGAACTTCGAAACATCATAACCCGACCACGACGGAAAAGCCTTTCTCGCTGTAGGAGTACAGCGGGAACGGCGTTAAGGGTTGAAATACGTAGATGCTCACTGCCGTGAACATTCCGGAGAGTACGCTTGGAGAAAGGGAAGATTTTGACTTGAGTTTACAATGCGCCAAAGGCGCAGCCACTATTATTACGCGACGATGCAAAACGGAAATTCCAGGAGCATTAAATACATTTCATTGATGTGTTTTACCATTGTTACACATTTATCCACACTGAATAAACGGCTCTAGTTGATTTTGGTAAATTTGGATAACAGAAGGTTCAGATGTTTCGGATCAAAAAAGGTGGTTATTCCTTTCTTTGGGTAATGAAAGAATCTTATGCAACTGATTCTTCGTAAGGATGCTTCGATCACGCAAAAAAATACATTTTCGAAAATAGCAAGCGGTGGGAAGAGTTGCATTTTTTTTTAATGTCGTTTCAAAAAAAATTCGAAAAAAATGCCACTTCTCCTATAATAATCAATGTTTGGTTTTGAGAATTTTTTCATGCGCTCCGAACACCATTATTACGAAACAATCGCAAGGGATTAATGAACCGATTAAAAAAAATAAAACACCCTTATTTTTCTAAAATCGTCAAACCCTCGTAAGTCAAATGAAATTTCATTATTTCACGATTTTGGACTAAACAAATTTTCTCAACGACTGCAAGAGTTGCATTTACAAAACGTCCTGTTTCGAGTTAATTTCGCTTCGTAATTAACCCAAATAAGATATATCGCGGTTATTTTTTTACAAAGATGAACGTACATCTGCGTAACAGCGAATTTCGCCTCAGCACCAATGCTGCGCACAAGCGAGTATACGTTAATTAAAAGATACCGGACTTTATAGTTCTTTTTTTTTTCGTTAAATCGAGGACATGTTTTTTCTGCAAATGTCCTCATTAAAAAAAAAATCTATACGATACATTCGTCGCTCTTAAATTAAACGAGTGCTCCGCACGAGGCCGCGAATCCTGCGGAGCAATGAATAACGTTAAACATGTAGGATAAAACGAGTCTCTCTTACTCCCATCTCTTCGCCACCTTTTTATCCTTGTCGGCTCATGTTCCCTCGAGTCTTTCTCTTTCTCCGGTCGAGTTTGCACTGTACGCGGCTTGAGCCGTGTGGAAATGCTCCGAGGGCGAAAAATAGAAGTATGGGAACGACCAGAGAAACGGTTGGCCGGTGGACACGCGGAAGGACGTTCCGCATTACTAAATTCACCCCTGAAAATGAATGGACGACTTTTTTTTCGTCTATGGTCTACTTGCCGCACCCCCTTGTCGCCTTCCTCGCCTAAACTTTTCCGACCGTGTGTGGTCGCACCGGATTTCGGGTTACGTTCAGTGCACATGCCGGCGGGAATACATTAAACTTCCAGAGGATGAACTATAAGGTTCGACTGAAAGCCTCTCGGGCAGGAAGGGAGAATCTGCGCGACGAAAGAAATAAAATCGTCGTCCAGGTTTCAAAAAATCTTGGAACCCTTCCTCATGTTCCCCGTATCATCATTATCGAAGTTTTTAGTTCCCGAGCTCGTAAAATTTTTCGTGTTACTGTTTTTCCTCGCATTCTCATAATTTGTATCCTCCTACCCTTGCCGTCTCACGTCGAGGGCGTATTCGGAGTGATACTCGGCTTACATGCTCGTGTTTCGTTACAGCCGGAACGTAACTGAACAATGTCCTTCCGGATTATACGTAAACCTAGACAACTCGAAGGTCCAAGCTGCCTTGGGTGATCCCTCTCTGCAATGCTTCGAATTCTCTGTATCCTAGGAACGAGAGTTTTAATCTGTTTCGACTGGACGAACTGTCGACAACCGGACAGACTATTGGGGTGATATTGGCCTTCCCTTCCTTTCCCTTCCTTTCTGCTGCCGCTTCTGTGCAGCGGCGTTTCGAGACTCGCGTTCGTATTTTACAGTTCGTGCAGAATTATCGCGTCATTGAAAATTCTCGGAAAATCGGAAGCAAGCTGTCGGACGTTTGTTTTTTTACACGAAAATTTTCGCTTTTCATTCAACAAGTTATCGTATACTTTTTTGCGTATTCAATTGGTAGTTCATGCAGTTAGAACTCCACGTACGAACAGTTAAGAGAATAGGTAGCAAAATAGATCGTCGAAATTGAGGGCTCTTATCGTTTCATTCGCGATTCTGTACCCCCGGTCTCTGTGACATACATAAAGACACGTTGGTTGTGTTTTATCGTAGGTAAGAGCTCAGGCAGGCGGAGAATAGAGGAACGTGCCTCGAATAAGCAAATCGTAACTGCAAATCCCGAACTGTTGCACACATTCGTCGTGCTGCACAATCGTAAAACTTGTGATTCTGGATGCGTGCCGTTGGTGTGGAAGAATGATATGGGCAAAAAGAATGCCGGGATTAAAAGCTCCGTGAAACGATAACGTTTAGGCGCCTTAGAAACAGAAAAGAATCCCCAGTTATTCTATCTACGGATGTAATTGATTCAATGCGCGATTTTCCATCGAGGCCCCCGATTTTAAATCGTTTCGAGTTACGAGGAAAATTCGTAAGCGACATACCTGTCGATTCGTTTAATTGTGGCTATTACCTTGTAATTAATTACAAAAAAAAATAATAAAAAAATATATAAAAAAAAAAAGATTTTACATGCGTAATCAGCTGGCGGAATTAATTTTTTTTTAATTTTTTTTTTCCTGATATTTGGCACCACAATTAAATAAAAAAAAAAATGTGAACGCAATCGTAAGTTTAAAAGTGATTCACAAGGATCTCAGTTACTTCAGGATACTTGGAATTGCGATACTGCTGTGACTGAGAACTTACGTTAAAGCGTGTTAGAGGGTTTTGAATAGTGAAGAGGAGTTGACGGAATGCGTTGGTGTTAGAGAAAATCAGAACGTGCATATTTCGTTGCAGTACGAACCGACGACTTCCCCTCTCAAGAGTGTTTCGCGTTTATATCGAAACGTTTCCGCGTTTAATATAATAGGCTTAATTACTCGTCGCGAGACGGAGGCAGGCGAGCGTCGACCGGGGGTGAAATACTAATGAACAGCAGAACGTTCCCTCGGCAACTAGATCGACGATATACCTTCTGCTTGCTCTTCATGCAAGACGAGACGTCGCGAACGAGCTAAACTAATGAGAACGCAATCATCCCTCTATCCGATTATTTCAGCAATTTCCCTGAAATCGAAAGTAGATACAATTCAATTTTTATTTTCAACATTCAAAATGAAAAAAAAAAAACATAATAATCATAATCAACCTAATCGATTTTGTCATTTTGCTTGCATATTTTTATTTTTTTCCGTGTGCGCCACAGCAATCCTCTCTGCGGCACAAATCAAAAGATGATTTTTATCTCACTATGGAAAAACCACTATTCCGAACCTATCTGCGTTCGGAGTTTAAAATTGAATCGCCTTAAACTTTCTATTAAATAAAATTGATTTCTCATGGAATTGAATTGATTTTTCTCTGACCGTTGTGAATTTTGTTGTGTTTGCGAAATTGTCAATTGCATTTCATTTGTGAAATTGTCAATGGGATTTTACGGATGCAATGTATAATCTGATACCAAAAAAAAAAAAGAAATTTTTTTCTCACCTCATTGTGTGACGTATCGCAAGTCATAAACGTATCATGCGGTACGTGACAAGAATCACGGTGCTTGAATTATACGAATATGATTATACAGTCTCGTGTTTCCAAGGAAGTGAAGCCACGAGTAAAGCGGTAAAGCGGTATGTGTACGTCAGCAAATGTAGTCGCTCGGCATTAGCGCTCGCGAAGAGCCTCGGTGCCGAAATTTTGCCACGGAGCAAAACGGGGCCATAGTTGAACATCCCCGATGCGAGCTCCAGAGAAAGAGAGAGAGAGAGAGGGATGGAGAGAATCAGCGGTAGCAACGATCGCAGCAACCCTGGTTCTCGCGACGCTATCGGGAGGAGGGGGTGTCCAACTTGCGGTCGAGTAAACATTCGCCGAGGAATAAGTTTACTCCGCCCATAATTACTGCGGACCGCGGGACTTGGGTGTAATACAGCTCCGGGCGAGCGTGGTCACGAGAAAGCTCACGGGGTGAGAGCGGCAGGATAGTTCGGAAACGAGAAAGCTGTGAAGGAGTTGCAGCAAACCGAGAGTTCGTAGGAGGGAGATGCGGGCCTTGGGATCTGTGGCCGTGGAAATGCTTGGTTTTCGCACAAGCAAACGCTAGAGAAAGACAGAGTTCGCAAGGGAAGGGATGGAAGGATTGTGTAGTTGCGAGATACCAGACATAGAAATAGTATTAGGGATGAAGTGGACGCGAGATAGGAAAAGGCGAGACGGAGCAAGAGGTTACGCTAGGAGGATGGCTATGGCCAAAGGGGAATGGTATGTTAGGTCGTACGTTACACCGTTAGACTTTCCACACACCGACGTAGGGAACTGTAACTGCTGCCAGCAAACCTGTGAAGCCTCCCTGAGCGGGCGTCGACGCTATGGAGCTCGAAGAGTTCGCATCATTCTCCCCCTGAGCGAACCATTGCCATTGCGGAAACAGCACTTTCGCCTGCACTTGAGGAGGGATACCGCTGAAAAGTCTCATTAGTCAAACGCTCATTGATAATGAAATTCTCAGTCACAGTTAAGCAATACTGTTACAAGTTCAAAGTTGCTGAACGTTTATGAGAAAAAATAAAGCTTTTTTATTTCATCTTAAGTAGTTTGTTGGATCAATTTCGATATGTTGTTAATGCTTTGCGCTCTTTGATAATAAATTCGATTATCCGTTTTTCGCAAATACTTTTTGCAGAAATATTCTTGCTTGAGTACGTCATCTAATAAGTAGTTCAAGCTACGGATAGGTCAGACCAGACTCTCCGTCTGGATATCCTGTTTCACCCGAATTTTTCCTATGGAAGTATAAAGATACAGTAGCTGGCGGCTAGGCATTCGGCATGTCTAAGGTATCTGGGGAAATGCCGTTGTCAAACCTACTCGTCGCTCGCTCGTCTTTCGTACACCGCGGCCAAAGCCCTTTTCTTATCCCCAACTTATTCGAGAACGTGAGTAACCCGAGGGATATCCCACCGAGACGGCACCTGCCATTCTCTCCAGGGAAAGTCTCGCAGGAACGCGGAAGAGCTAATACCCAGTGACCGTAGTCATTTCACCCTGTCTCGTTCGACCGTTTCTCGCCTATCTTCTGCGGTCACCACAACTCACGCCTTTTTTCTTCCCGTTTGTTCTCCTAAACCCATAGATCGAACTCGTAGCCAATAGAGCGCAGGTGTCTCGGGTCGAGGGAAGTCCACGGTAACGCAATCGTTCTCTGTCTTCTCTTTGCTCCACTGCCCACTCTCGTTATCCTACGTTGTCTCTATTTCGTGGCTTCCAGCTCGTCTCGTAAGTCTCTAGCAACTCCGTTCTTTTTCCATCCGCAAAGAAGTTGATGGAAACCAGCCGCACTGGCAATTGGCGAGCTTGGCTGCAGCTCGTTGCGTTTCTTCCACTCGCTGTCTCGCTGTGGCCAATATAAATTAATGATGCGACGAACGAAATGTTTTGTCCAATAAGGCGATGACGAATAAAAGTAGAAAGGGAAGAAGGAAAAAAAATGGCGCGGGAACGGTAGAGAGAAAGAGAGACGCGACCTGTGCCGCAGATTGGATCGAAGAAATTAAGTGGACGAGCTGAGACACAGCTCCACTCGGTAGGATATCTCGTGGGACTCGTTCGAATAGCTTCTATCGTTCGTTCGTTTTTTTTAAACCCTTTTTTTCCTTCCTATCTGCCTGCAGGGAGTGATCGAACAAGATCACAAAAGAAAAGTCTCTGATAGGAAAAGCGCCCCGACCTATCATCGCCATTTCGCTCGATAATCAAGTCCTCTTTCTCGAATCCACTTTCTCGTAAATCGATTAATCAATTCAATATGAAATGCCATGTGTATTCCGAAGGATCTTCGTGATTCCGAATGAGAATTCATTCCTTTTTCTGTCAGCCTCTCCGATCCATGCGTTCGGAAATTGCCATTTAACGTAGTTGGTGAATTAGAGTAGGAAATCGGCGGGAAAGGCCTCACGCCGGTCCTATAGTTGGCCAAATAAGTTTACGACCACCAGAAAGTGGTATGAGGTCCGTTAAGTTTAGTCCCACGAACATTTGCTCGCAGTTGATTGGATTATCCAGCCACTCCGCTTTGACTGTGGATACCACATCCTCTCTTCCGCTACATACTGTACCATATCTGGAATGTATCCCGTCGCACATAAGCGAAATATATTACACACGTACGCGCACGTGACCACAAGCCCATCAAGCCTGTCTCCACGTCTGCTTTCCCAGTCGCTTTCAGAGGGCATCAACGAATCGGCTTCCTGTACACGAAGGGCAAAAGACTAGGATCGTGGAGCGTAGGCAGAAAATCGACCTTGGCTTGGCTTCGATCGTTCGCTCATTCATTTTAGCGGATCGGTTGTGTATATGGAAGGTCCAGGCCAGTCGATCAGCAAGCAATCAACCAGGGAATTTAATTCATTGCCGCGGCTGGTGAGCACAGCCACCTCTCCAGCCTCCCGTTCACTCATCTGCCTCTCTTTCCCCCTCTCTCTCTCTCTCTCTGTCTTGCTCTCTCACTGTGCCAATAAAGATTTTGAATATTAATTCCGAAACCGGGGGACGCGGGATTGAAGCTTTTGGGCGACGGTACCATATAGGTTTATCTAGTCTATGGTAATTTTGGCGATCAATCTATCGGATCGTTGACGCTACCCCCTGCCGGTCACACATCGATGAACTAAACGCATATGCGACGAATCATGTAGATGTAGGGGAAACCCATCAAATATAGAACCAGAACATTTTTAACCCTGGAAAAAAAACATCTATTTTCGTAAGCATGCGCTCAACGTGACGTTACTTTGATGGGGTTGGATATTTTTTATTTAGCTCGCAGTGAAATCAATACAACAGAATCTGAACAATATGCATCTTGAAGAGTCATACTGGAATAGAAAATAGTTTACAGTTATCGATTTCACGAGGAGTGAAATGCTCCGAATCCACCAATCTGTTGTTTCTTCGGGAATTAAACATTCAGCAGAGCGGCGAAGTTTTATTAAGATTTGAACTCAAACGCGCAACATTCGATGACCCCATTCTGATACCGATATCTTGTAGCTAAATTAGCAAACTTCTCGAGTCATACAAAACATCTTCGGATTTAAGGAGCCCACATGCGATTGTGAATCAATATTTCGTTCATCATATCTCATTAAAAATTATTTCCAACGCATCAATGCTATAATTTAATGGGTCCGAAACGTTGAATCGAGCCGTCGGTTTTTCGCTTTTCAATAAATCGGCTGTCCGGCGCGCCTTGATATCTCGATAATATAAATTCCTGGGATGACTCTCCCGATCCGATGCCTTCAAGAATTCATCAATTATCGGAATTCATCGAAGCCTTTTATAGCATTTAATGAATCTTCGTCTATTAAGAAGCTGTGACGCATGAAAGGTTGTCATCAAGATATCCTGGATATCTGTCCGGCAGATATCGTTGCCGATTTATTATTGATTAGATTATTATTGGTCGGTATTAATAATGTAAAAAAACCTTTTAAACGATGGAAATACCCATTTGCATACTTTGTTACGCGCGGAAAATCCTAAGATAGATCGCACTGTAGCATCACAGCGCACAGCAGATTAGAATTCATAAAGATTTCTTAGATTGCTATGTCATGGATAAAACACAACACACCTACACATTCCTTGAGTAATGTGC
This sequence comes from Cryptus viduatorius, assembly GCA_964006125.1. NCBI lineage: Eukaryota > Metazoa > Arthropoda > Insecta > Hymenoptera > Ichneumonidae > Cryptus > Cryptus viduatorius. The sequence goes on along the minus strand of OZ023222.1, from coordinate 7,722,786 downwards.
GGTGTAATTAAAGAAGTTTGCCAGACCATCGTGGTGCACAATTCTCGTTAACGAGTCTTTCTCTCGGTTGGCAGGACATTGGCCAGATTGGCAATAAAGCAATATGCTTTTAGCACCGCGTATCCGTTGTACCGCGCGACTAGCGGTCGAGTGGCGAACGCTGTAAGTTACCATGCTAACAAATCCAGTGCAGAATGACGGTAGTAGCTCTGTCGTACAGTGAAACGAGTAAACGAACGACGAGAGCACGAGCATTCAGCACATATAATAGTTTTCACCAGCGCTGCACGCGATCGCAAAAAAGAAAAAAAAAGAAAGAAGGATTGTCGACTCGATTCAGATTCCATCCTGCAACTCCAATAAATTTTTCTCGATCTTCTCACACGGTGGAAACTTATCGATTTCGCTTCGAACTCTGTAAAAATCACAGATCTCAACAGATGCAATTTCCTGTTTTCAACAATGAGATTCTTCAGTTTGGTAGCTTTAATCTCACGTCTCGGAGCTTAGACTTGTATTATCCGCTGTCTCGAGGCATTTGTCGGTTCGATCGGTTCGACATCATCTTACATTGCAAGTTCTCCCGGTTCTCCGGGGTTACAATTTGTTCGGATCGTGTTCTACAGAGTTCAACACGACTGGCAATGTGTCTGCTAAGATCATTAGGAAAATACTAGTTGCTTCGATCGATGAATTGGCAATTTAACCGAATCGTCCTTTGAACACCTGAAGCTCCGTTTATCCGATGTTGCTGTTGCAGCTTATGCGTCGCAATGTTTGCTATCAAATAACGAATTTCGCTGATCCTTACCTTCCTCTACCTTCTTCTATTTCTTCTATCTAAGACAATACGCTATTCTTCACTGAGTAACACGAATAAGGGACAAGAAAGACCTGATATTCGATTATTCTGGTGCTCCTTGAAATGGGATTTTGTCTACAAGAAAGCTACTCTCCTGTTTGTCTCGTGATCATCCTGTTCTTTATATCGACAGTCGCAGCTCGTAGGGTAGAAAACCATAGAGAGCTATCGATGTTCCGACTTCTGACTAAAGTCGTCTCAATATACAGGAAGGAAGGATCGTGAAAGTGTTACGAACCGTATGAGGTCTCTCAAGTCCTGAAATATACTTGCAGCAACTCTTTCGCGGTTCGAACGTGACCGGCGACTCAATTCTTTCTTTTCACATTTCTACTTCGTACTGTTACAACTATAGTTCGCTACTTTCCAAGGCGTCAACCACTTTTCCAACTCTTCCTACACCTAACTCAATACCCGAACTCAGGGGTGAGTCCGTGGATGTACCCGAGCGAGTTTCCCTTTTTTCTATAAACCTATACGAGGGAAAATCAACCGCGAAAAAGATCGAAAAATGCTGACAAACGTGCGAGCATTGTCGACACTAACTGAACACTAAAAAAAAAAATAATAATAATAGTAAAACCTATCGATATCTTCCGTAGTACGGTTGGTCATTGATGCATCAACTCGTTTTTTTATCGAAAAATAATTTTATAAAAATTAAAAAACTTCGGACTGAATAAGAAGTGTAAGAAAAAAATGTAAAAAAAAGAATAAAAAAAGAAATAGCTATTCGTAAATTATATTCTGGAGCTTTTAACACAGAATAATTAATGAATCTCTCGACCACAACTTTGTTTTTTCATTCTTTACCAGAATTTTTCATCTTTTCCATAATTTAATAATAAAAGCTTTACTAAAATGCGATGATTAGTAAATTTGTTTTATCGTAACTTTCGTCCATTCACGTCACTTTTAGTTGGAACGTTTTAATAGGCATGACAATTCGCGAAAATCCGCAAATGAAAACCAAGTTCTGACTGCCTGCATCCGACCGTATCAGGACACAAATTGTATGCCAGTGACATCCGCAGTCCTCCGTCGTTCCGAGTTATTGTACACTCGAAATTGATAATAAATTAACCCCGTCGACCCGAAACATTTCGCAGTAATCTCCGTTTGAAAGAATTCCACGAAAAAAAAAAAAAAAACAAAAAAAGAAAAAAGAGTGAGTCATAACGATAATGTGTCGGCACAGCGTGCGTTGGTGTATCGCGAATTCGTATCTATTTTTCCTCCCTTGTTCGGCGAAGCTCTGTATGCAACGTACAAGCGATAATAAACACCGCGGGTTTGTTATACCTCCACCGCCTGTCAGTCAACCCATTTCCCCCTCCCCTTCGTCTCTGCCATTTTCCATTATATTCCGCGTAAAAGCGCATATAATGAAACGAAAATGTTCTCGGTCGTTTGAAAGGACGACGTCACCGTAGTGTTAGGGAAACGTGTTCGCGATCCGGGTGAATCCAAGCGCGCCAACCGGAAAGCTATAGTAGATCAACCTCTCGGTCTCTCTCGACCTTTTTGGAGCGCCGTGCTTTAGCGTTAGCGGAACAGTAGGGGATCTCAGCCAGTAGATAGCATGTGGAAGGTTTGCGTGGCTGTAGTCACAGGGAACCTCATCCGGGACAAACGTGGCACCGTTGCTGAAAGGGTTTAAGGCTGTTGGACGCGACATAGAGGACGAGAGGCGAAGAGCGAGGGCAAAGGGGGTTCAACGATTTTCGTACTGTTTCCCCTCCGCCAACACATAAGCACACCGTCGACCGCATGTATTTAGGTTATCCGCATCCTTCTTGTCCCCTTCGTACTTTTAAGCGCTCCCTCCTCGCTTTTCCCTTTACCTGGCCTTCGCAATCTTCATCCCTTGTTCTTCCACGCTTCCGGATTCTCCTGTGAGGGAATTTCTGCGTTGAGGGAAATTCGGGGATAGACAGATGTGCGGAAAGGTGTTCGCTGGTGGGTAAGATACGAGAGAAACTACCTGGAAGTGGGAGGAAGTAAACCACACATACTGCTGCGTGGCGTATTGATGATACTGTTGTCGGTGTATTTTTTCCTGGGCGGAATCGAGGTCGACCGACCGTTAGGTGGAATGAAGAGCCGAGGCGGAGGGCTCTGATGCCCTCGTAATGAAGATACGTCCCCCGCGTACGCACGTGCTGATATTAAAAGCCTCTGCTCGAAAAAAAAGGAAAAAAAACAACCCATGCCTCGAGCAAACTATCCTCTTATACTCCTTCGGCTCTCTTCTCGTCATTCACTTCTCTACCATTCATTCTCGTTTCCTTATTCCCAGAGAATGTATACCAGCCTATCCTCGCTTACGTCGAACCTGTTGGTATTGTTTTCACGGGATAAAACTTCACCGCGTATCCTCTGGCGGCTCTACAACGCGCTCTTCCGTTCCAGAAGAGTCACTACGTGGGTTCGTGTGTTCCATTTTTGTTATCATGCCATCGACCATCGCAGCTTCTTCCTGTGGATTCGCATGACTATCGGCTTTCTTTTCGTTACTTTTTGAAATTTATCGTGACTCAACTCTTCGATCGGTAAACTATCCACGCAAGATATTGGTTAAGTGTTGAACAATGTCTAATTACCATCTTATTATGCATCCGTAAGAGTGCCGATACTGGATGAAGTTTGTCGAGAAAAAAAAACACCTGTGCTGCAAAAACGATCGCTCTGTGCAGGTAGTTCAGGCAGCGAAAGTAAATCCAGGTCTTCCACAGACTCCGTGCAGATTCTGTGTGCGTTAGCTTCCGAAACCGGAGATTTTGTAACACGTTGAATTTATCGGTAGGATCAAGCGGCACCGTATCTCTCGCCAGCATCTGGCAACGTACAAGCCATTTTCATGCCAAAAAACAGAAAAAAAGGAAGTAGGAGAAAGATCGAGCGAAGTAGGAAGTGAGTTCGCGTTCGATCGTGGAAAAGGGGTTCTGCAGGGTAAAATGAGAGAGGCTCACGGCAAGAAAGACTAAGAAGAAGTATCCCTCCGAGTGTTACCCCCGCAGGGCATTCGTGGATTACTCTTGTGTTCGATCATGTCTTGTCTTCGTCGAAACTTTCGCGGCTCAAAGTCTCTCGCGAGAAAAACAAATATTGGTAGCTCCGTAGATTATAACTCCCACTTTCTCCCTTCGGCTTTCTCTCTCATTCTCTCTGACTTCGCGAAGCTGATGTGAGAGCGTTGATCGATATCCTACCGTGCACTTGAGAAACTTTAATACGTTTCTCCGAACCCGGAGGATGCTTCAATCTATTCTCTTCTACATTTCCCTCATTCGCTTAATTCTCGTTTATTTTCATGGCTTTTACGTCCCTTATCGGAATGCACGCATCGGGCTAAGAACTTCATTCCATCGACTTTTCAATTTCATAATATCGATAAGCAGAATCGAAAAGTAAAAAAATCTTTCATGAAGCTCGACATTAATTTTTGTTTCGTAAAAAAATAATCGACGAAGGAAAAATAATTTTACAACATTTTTTAAAAATTCGACTGACCAAAGAGTGTAATACAAGAAATGTATAAACGGATAAAAAAATAAATTAACAAATGATAACTCGCGTATTTATAGTTCGGCCTCTCATTCGTCATTGAATGTGAAAATCTTCCAATTATAATATACAAATAATTACTTGTTATATCAATTTTTTAAATTTGTTAATACAAATTCTGTATTACACACTTTTCTGAGTAAAACAATATTTCTTTTTTGGATTATTATTATTATTTTATTATTTTTGAAGTAAATATATCGGATAAAAATTCGGTTGGATTGTTTTAGAAGACCTTTTTGCGCAAATCCATGCATAATATTAATAATTTGTCGTCTTAAATACGTAAACAGTGTTATTACAAAATACGATGAAATGGCTGTGTTTACGCGCAAATCCTGTCGCTGACAATACAAATGTATCTCTTTTACCATTAGTTTGGGTACTGCTAATAAATTGATGAGTATTAAACGCCGATCGATAATAGAAATTTCCGATGGATGCCCAACACACATTAATACATAGGTATCGGTTGGTTTGATTCTATATAACCGTATCTGTCTATGGCTTAGAATAGATTATACAAACTTCTGGCGTTGGACCAAATGTATGCAATTTGTGTATCCATTTACGTTTGTGACTATGATGTTGGTGTGTAATCGGGTCACGTGGGACTCGATGTCAGTCCTTCACTCGTGTAATACGATAACGCGATAACGTTTCGTGTAGAGAAATGTGTATCTCGCGAAGTAGTTGTTTAATTCGATACACGCTATACGTACAATACGACGAGGGTGAGGTAACACATCAGGTCTGGCCGACTAATCTGTTTCACAATTACACTCGAATCATTCAGCGCAGTCACTCGATCTCTCGTGGCATGCTTTTGAGCTGCGCGAGGCGTCCTTGTTCGAGAGCTCATTTTTACTACGGTACACATAGCCGAACTCGGAGAATGAAAAAGCTTCCCGGGAGAACGTGACATGCACGGAATTAGCTTGGCTGCGAGAGAGCAACACCGTGAACCGAGCGTTTGCACGCCACCACAGAGATCTCTCTGTACATTTATCCGCAGTGCTGTAGAAATTTTTGGAATCCCTTTTTGCACGGGCGTCAAATTGTTTAAATAAACTGTGCGAAAAGGAGAGAATAACTGTGTTGAAAGATCGGGAAAACATTCTTTTTTAAAAAATTTAATATCTCCATAGCAATTACTTCGAGAGATGAAAGAGCCGTTTGGATTGTTTACAAAAATTCGAATTCTGAATTTTGTTTGATTTTATTAGTCGATGCTTATGTTCGATTAGTTGAATTGTTATCGTGCCTCGTTAAGTGGTTCAATCTACAAAAAATATTTGATGTGATCCAATTTTATCTCATTTAAATTACTACTTAACGAGCACCTCGTCGATGAAGGCTATCGAATAAAAATTATATTTTCGTCGCTCGTGCCGCGAGTTTATCAAATACCGGGCTGGAAGAATAATAGCTAATAGATTCGCGATAAGCGAGATGAAATATATTGGATATTTCTTTGAAACAACGAGTGATAAAATGTTGTTTTCCGGATTATTTTGCGAAATATTACCATTTTTTGGCATTTTAAAAAGTCATAATATTGCTTCCCAATGAAATATCGGCAAAATCGAGGTCTCTCCAATGTTCCGCGAGAAAAAATACGCGAGATAAAGCGTTCGGTGGAGTTTCCAAATGTTTTTTTTTTCGAACTGTTATAGGGCCACGAAAAACGGCCAATAAGTGTGACAAAAGGTACCCTACGAAGGTTTTGCGTAAAAATCTCAACATTCGAATAATATTGTAATTCGGTTGACATATTCCCATGTATTTTTGCGGCCTGAACACGAATCCAATGGCAATTTTCAACCAAAATCAATCGAGACATTGATAACTCAATTAAAAAAAATCAATCAAAATAAAAAAAAACCAATCGGCTTAAATCAATTTTTTTCAATTTCTCTGCGATTACAATTCTTCATAAAATCTTTTCAGCTGTAACCTCGTGTAACTTTTAATCATCGGTTGAATAAAACCTATCGATACAATAGACCTTTCAATTGACCCAAAAATTCGTGAGTTTCATATTCTCGATGGAAAATCTATACCAATTTTCAAAGTAATAATTTTTCAAATATTTACTATTAATTACGTGATGATTATTACACTGCAATCCATTCCGCCGGTGTCAATAGTAGTTATCGCGCATTTCTCGAGACAATTGCTACAGGACATTGGCAAGACAGGGAGGAACGTTCATGGGAGAATGTGAACACACACGCGCGAACAAAGCTTATTGGCAGGACGTCGAAATGGCGAAAGCAATGAGAGAGCGATGGTCAGGGTAGCAATAGCCGGAGTAACAGTGGCGGTGTTATATAGGTACTTCCTCGTGGACATAGACGACAGCTAGCTGCCGCTGCCGCTGCTGCTGCTGCTAACAGCTCCCGACTGCGAGTGTGCACAACGCCGAAGGATAGATTGCAGTAGGCACCCGAGTTGACCCGTAGCGATACATCATTCGTGTTCTCCGGTCGAGCGTCAGGAACTGCTTGTTACGTGGCAAGCTAGTTGAAGCTCTCCTCTCCCTCACTCACACCCTCTTCTATCTCGAATCAATCCGAATTCGATGTCAGGAGGTGTGCGTCTGTACTCGACGATATCCTTGCGAGGCGCAGGCAGCTCGCGTTATATACAGTGTACAACGTTGCGAGAGGCACTTGCTTTAATAGCGTTTCGATAATGTTCAAACCCCCCCTCTGCTTTACCGAGGGGATCTAAGGCTTCAGGATAATCAATGGGCCACGATCGCCACGACCATCTACCATCGTCTCCGATACTCGTGCACCTACTCGTAATGTAACACGACGCGAGCCTCGAGAGTTATTCGCGGGATTGAACGAGCTGATTAGGATGTATAGGAATTCTCGCCAAGTCGGGGCATCGAGAGTCGGCTCCTTTACAGACTCCGTCGTCGCTCTTGATATCGATGTTTTTTTATACAGCTTTTTTGACCCTTCGGATACGTTGTTCGAACAAAGATCCAAAGACTGCCACCCCTCGAATTTCAAACATTTCAAGAATGATGTTAAAAAAATCTCTAAAAAAGTGCTCACGGGGAACTTTCCCCGAGAGCACGATAATCGAAGATGAATAAACCGTTCTGCCAACAGCACAGATATTGCCTTAACGCTCGTAAGATTTCGAGATCCAAACTCTCAGGATAATCAATAGAGTGAATAGATTTCACTAAATTGAACTGCTGGATTACCCGCCGCTCCAGAATAGAATATATGTATAACCCGCGATAAATCCGTAAGGAAATTGAAGATTCGAATGAAGAATCGTTTTCTAAATCCCATCGATTTTCCGATCGGTCTCATTTCCCTAATCTTATTAACCTTCCGCATTTCCGCAAAATTTCATTATTATTCCTGTATAAATGAATTTCGATTGACTTGTCGCCGGAAAGCGCTGTTCAATAGGGGGGACAATAAAATTGCGATAATGATTAAGTCGTCTTTGTGATAAGTGATTACGAACGTTAAACGAGATGCTTGGAATCTCTCGAAACGGAGCCTCGTTTCTAAAAGCTACTGGAAGCATAAAATTGACGAATCAACGACGATAGTTTGCGGTATACGCCAGGAAGCGATGCTTCCGGATTTCGAACGATCGAGCCTCGTTATATTTGCGATAGGGATCGTCGGCCAGTTTCTAGAGAGCGGTGGTTGGCGACTGAATGCGTCGAATGCGATTATTGGACCGTATACTCTGGCTGCTGTTGCTGCACTAGCAGCAATGAGGAAGCATAGGAAGCTTGTGTATCATCGGTATATATGTCGCCAGAGAAGAGAATGTCGCGCTCCAGCTTTCTCAATGTATGTATATATACATAGACAACCGTGTATTCCCCGAAGCTCCTCCACCAATACCGCCAATAATTGCCTCCCAAAGTATTACGCCCCGGATCGTTCGGGCGTTATAATCGTCGAACCGTCGACCAACAGCAGAAGCAATAGCCAGCAATAACACTGCCCCTCATGTACGCTTCTGGGAACATCCGTTGGCAAAGCTCTAGTCCACTGTTTTTTCAATGCCAATCTCTCTCTCTCGATTCCTATTCCTCTCTCTCTCTTTCTCCATTCCCCTCAATAACCTTCATCCCTCAGCCGCGATCCACCTTGATCTGTGTTAAACGTATTTGATGCCGTGCGCACGACTGACGATGTCGACGAGTAGAAAAAACTTTGACCCGATCAACAAAAAGAGTATCCGAGAGCATTCGGCGAAGTAGCTCGCCCGAGATTTTCGAGAATCGCAGTCCACAACCAGAGAACTACAGCTGATTTCGTTTTTTCTTCCGAATTCTTTGTTGTCATGGCTACGACTCTAATTCGTTCAACTTCCGAGGTCCGAGACTAGTCGACGACGCGATCTATGTTCTCGCAGCGAGTACATGTGTAATGGCAGTTTTATTGATAGAAAGAGTAAAAAACAAAAATAAATGGCGGGAATTTATTTAGATTCCTAGAATTGCGCGATTTATTTCGCTGCCAGTCTCGTAGTTGAAGAGTGCGCAAATATTTCGAGGACTTAGAAATGAAAATAGAACCAGACGCATGCATTAATTCTACGACGGAACCGTCAGATCGCAGTTAAAACTTTTACGGCATTTCACTTTTTATCCATTTTTTTTTCTTTTTCGAATCATTTAAATATTTCAAGCGCGGTAGTCTCGATGAGATAAAGTTTGTCGAGCTTCATGCATGCGCAAGTTTATGCCGTTGACCCTGCGTTTGATTGCCGAGGTATATATTGGTATATATATATACAGCACTACGACAAAGTGAGAAAAGGAAGGAAAGAAAGAAAGAACGAAAAAAAACAGCGTTGGCTCCTCATCCCAGTGATAATCGATGAGCTAGAGATCCCCGGAGGGTTGTGATAGAGAACGGGACAACGCCGCGAAGGAAACTGGGCGACGCGTCGTAAAAACGACAGGGACAGGATCTGCTCTCCCTCTCTTTCTCTTCTGTCTATGCTATCTCTGTTTCCGCGGATTAGCCGCAAAGGGGTTGACGTGAACCCCTCGCGTTTGTCTCGAGAGAGCCTCGGTATTGCGCACTTAACGATCCGACGGCGCGCGAACGATATATGCCAAAGAGATATAAAAATTATGAGAAAGACTGAGAAACGGAGTACTCTCGAGATTATTGAACCTCGAATTTTCATATATTTTTTTCCTCAAACGGCGACGGATAACTCGGATGAGATATTAATTTCCGGTAACGGCTGTGAAAACTCAGTGATCCGTGGAAACGGATCGTCTCTCGTTAATTGCCATATTTTGCGCCGAGCTATTCTCATGAAAAAACGCTGTAGGTCCATATTGTATTCATGTATATATCTCTTTGAAAAAAGCGTGAACTGCAAAAGGGCCATTCACGATCGCCTTCCGAACGAGGATAATCTCCCTTTGAAGTTTGAATGATGTAACGCAAGCACGCGATTTTGTTTAATTGCTTCGTTATCGTGGATGAATTTTCCAGCGTACTACGCATGAGTGTCGTAAGCGCGAAGTTATACAGCGACATCGGTATTATATGGTTATCGCGGATAAAATTTCGAATAAACAATAGATAATGGCTAAAAGTTACATAACACAATTTCGAAAAGGTCCGAATAATACGATTAAATTGTAATAATAATATTATTGCGATTAATATTCATATTACAATACGTAAATTCAAACATTCGTTTCACATAAAATATTAATTATTATTATTTTAAAAAAATAAAAAAATACGATGTACATTTTTTAATTTTTTGTTAAAATATTAAAAATGTTAAAGTCTAAAAATAATTAATAAGGAATAAGTAACGGTGAAATTCAAAGTTAACATATCATAAATTATTCCATTTTTTCCTTTTATTTTTTTGATAGGTTGGTATAATAGAAATAATAATGGAAATAGAAAGAGACGGCTTTCCATCGATGGTCATTCGGCAATAATATATGCTGCGTAAATAATTCATATTATATATAATAATTTCGTACCGATACGAAAAATAAGCAAAATTATGTTGAAATACGTCATAAATGCAAAACTTTGCTATGTAATATATTGTCAATAGATTCATTCTCACAACTAATACTACTAATAATATTAATAATAATAATTATTTGCTCAATCATTGCAAAGTCATTTCTATTCAATTATTTTCATAGTAAAAAATAATGGAATAGAAGTGATAAACAAGTAGATAATAATAAACAATCAAAAGCAATAACTTTGCGGATTTAAAGTTATGTTTCAAGATAAGGTGATTAATTAAGAGGGGATATTGTAGACGACAAAAACCCTCGTATCGTCTGCTATACGCAGTCTGAATTAAATAACAGACTACGGCGTGAAAAAGTAGCGGTGACAATTTGATATATTCGAGTAAAGTTTTTGTAACCTTTTTTAAAGTTTTTATCTCCACGAGTTCACGAATTAATATTCATAATTCGTCGTCAAAGCATACTTCGTGACTGGTGTACGAAATTGCATTAAGACATGTTAAGTACCTTCGACAATCATTCAAGACAACAAAAATAGAAAAATTGGCGAGACGTCAGAGACATGCATATCTTTCTTCATTTACTTTGGGGAGCAGTCGGGAGAAAAATATTGAAGTTTGCCGTTTCCAATGCGTTGCACTCCCCCGGGTCGTGTGACGTGATCATTATCTCTGATTTTTTTTGAATGCCGCTATCTAGACGGCTATATCGAGAGGGAGAGAGGTCTGCGGTGGAAAGCCTGGAACTTAGTCTGTGTGTTGATTACTTGGCGTTAATTGCTCACGGCAAATGAATCGACGAGCCTCTCAGCTCTCTCCGACGCTTAACCCCTTTCGCTGGAGATTGCTAGGCCTCCGCGGCTCTCCAACGTTTTGCTCGACAGTGCTTCTTGCTACCTATCTCTCTCTCTCCCTCTCTCTTTTTTCCTTCCATGGTAAAATGAAAAGCATAAGAGGGAAACAGAAAGTCGCAGGAGCTCTCGTCGGCGTAGAGATGGCGAGAAAGATGCCACCCCCACAGCATCTACGCGGCCGGATAAGCTCGCTCGCCGCTCTTTCGGAGTTTTGCCACCAACTCAGAGTTTTGCGCTCCCCCAGCGTGAGATCTTAACGCGGCCAAAGAGCTTTTCTATTTCGTTCATTTTAGAAATTACTCGCGGAACTTGAGGGTTAATGGAATTTCGAGATGGCAAAAGTATATTCCCACCTGTGCGTTCGCGATCTCGTTATAACATCGTCAACTGGGTCATCGATTTCATGTTCCGTTTTTGTTGTTTATTTTTCGTTCTACTCATATGGATACATATGAATATTAAATGGAAAAAAAATCGTATTCGCATGAATCATCCAATTATTTTACACCTTGGGGGCGTTTGCGGGAAAACTCTAATGATTATAAAAGAGCAAACATAAAACTGTGAATGCCGGAAAAAAAAAAAAAAAATACGAACCATGATACTAACATCGAAAAATATTTTAAATATTAACGTATTGAACGTACAAAAACGAAATAATAACAAAAAGCGAGAATATTACGCCTCGTATAGAGTTTATTCGCAGAAAAAATTCGAAATTTCATTTAGTTTACAAATTGTTACACAAAAATAAACGAATTTTTATTTTCCTCATTGTTCCGGCTTCGGTACATAACGCGACGGGTTACCGAAAAAAAAAATCCATTCTTCACCGATAACAATGCAAATTTTACTAAAATAAAAAGCATTCCTCTAGTCCACACACGCTATTGATTTGCAATAGAGAATGCGGATTTTTAACCATTCATTTTCGTTTCAAACATCGATAAAATACGTTTCGTACTTCCGTACAGCACGCGAAGGCGAAAATTTCACGACATTACATGGTCGTTTGGACTCCACAAATCGCAGTAACGGTTCGTATAAACTTCATTTAATTTCATCGTACTGCATTCGCTTACGGGATAATCGTCCAGATGCGACAATCATCATTTATTTTTATTTTTTGTCTCTTCGTGATCTCAGAATTTAGCCGCAAACGAGAAAAATATCCCGGTGAAACGGGTAAAAAAATGCGTTATTCTCGACTAAACCCAACGGAAATTTTACCGCGATGAAATTCCTTTGGTTCTTCGCCCCTTCGGCGAATGGAATTAGTATCAGCGCTGAGCGTACGATCCTTGAGTTACGCGAGGGGCGGTTGGATGGAAATATTTTGTGAATTGCCGACTATATTTTGTACCTTCTCGACGCGAACTCTCCGTATCCCCGGGGCAATTCTTCTTCTCGGGATATAAAGCACGCGCGAAAGTATAAACGACTTTCGGGGGATTAAAGATGAAGTGGGAGAGGGGCCGTGGGGGGTAAGTCATCCGGCGTGAAAAGTGTTTGTACTTTCGCGGGATCTCGAGGCAAAGGTACATATACATCTAAAACTATAGTATAACTTTATCGCGACAGAATAAAATTTTCGTCTAGCGCAAAGTTTGAGTTGAGCTTTCGAATGATTTTACTTTTGTCGGTTACGTACCTCTGTACGGAACATGAGTGGGAACGGCGCTGGCCGCTCTGACTGAATTCTCTCGTCGCCTCTCTCGTAGACTGCAGCGTCACGCGAACAATTTAACGATGCTGAAGCTCAACTTCTTCAACGTCAATATACTACTGTGTAAACTAACAACCGTAAATACTCTCGAGTCTCTTTACCGCCCTCGTGTTCTCTTCCCCCTCTGACTATTATCGTAATAAAATCAGTGAAAGCTTTAAGCTGCACCGGAGCTGTACACAATACTCCAATATGATCACACAAGTCCTTCGTTAAACAATCCCGTCTTTACGACGTAACTTCCTTTCGTTTCAACCGGCTATAGCATAATTCCCGAAACCTCTCCCCTCCCCTATTCTCTCCAACAACTTTAATTCATAAAATTTCTACCGCTCCGTCTGTATTACTCCGAGCGTTGAATAAAATTTCACTATTGAATGACTCCATTCGTAGTTTTCGTAAACTCGAGACGAAGATTAATTCAATCGCTCGAACCGAATCTCGTAAACTTCGCGGAGCGTTTTAACGCCCGCGAAAATTAATGATTTTCACGGAACGGCGAGATTGTGCACCGAGGTATTTCCAACAACGGGTACGTGTACCTACGAATTCGAGGCGGAGATCGACGCCGAAAAGGCGAGTCGAGGCTCATCTATGCTAACGTTTCACCAAGAGGAACCTCCCATTTTCGTGTGTACGTCGATGCCATTGTACTTGCCGCGGGCCGTCTAACGCATGGTATCAGCGAGGATATCTGTGCGAAGCCCCTCGGAGATACTGCCCGGAAATCATTGAGAGAATGCTGACGACATGATCGAATTAAGCTCCCCATGATCGATTCCTGTGTCCTTGCATCCGGTATAGCTAACTCCCATTGATGTATACATGATAACATCAAACAGCGTGTAATATATACCAAACAGCACCCAAACATATATAACCAGTAGATATTGATAGTCGAATATCAAATAGCATGAATGTACTATGGAGCAATAGAAATGTAAATTAAATATCGGCGATTCAGTTCGAAAAAATTTAGATTTTTAGACGCGGCAACGATCGACCCAATTTTTCTCGATAATAAAATTAAGCAAATAACTATGCGAACTTTTCAAATATTTTCGCGATCGACGGAAAAAAATTATATTTTTTTATACTTTTATATTTTCGAAAAAAAAAAAAACTCGAAAGGGTCAGTTTCCAGCGAAAAATGCATAATATACTATGATGGATTCGAATAAATTATCGTCGCAATCACAGAAATTTATCGAATGGTCGATTGAAATTGCAACTAAAAATTTATATCAGAAGAAATATAAAAGATGAAAAAGATATACGACTCGGCAAAAAGCATCAGGAATTCTCCTAAAGGCATCGCTGTCTTGTGACATCGCGGAATATATAAAAGAATATAAAATGGGATGGTGAAAATTAGGCCACTCCGTTCAAAGAACGGCGACAGCTTTAACGCGACGCGAAATAAGTTCATGCAATTGTACGCGCCTTGCATAAAATTCTCTTTTTCTCGAATATCTTGATTATAACGAATGCAACTCAAATAACTGCGAGTACAAATTATGAGATCTAAAAACAGCTCTATTTTCCGGAAAGTAAAAATATTTCGTAATTTCGTTGTTTGGATAAAAATAGATTATTATTATTGTGAAAATTATTTTTAAATATTAAAATTATCATGCCAATAATTTTTTTTTAATACGATTAAAATTAAATAAATTAACTTCTAATTCTTAACACTGATTAAATAATTTCGTAAATGTTGTTTTATTCGAACGGTTTTTCGTAAATAAAAAAATAAAAATATTGTTTTTGATTATTCACAATTAGCCTTATTTTGTATTCTTTAAATAACGATTATCGTATTTTAATTGCCGGCATGAAAAACTATTATTTTGTTTTCCGCACTTAATTTGCCGAAAAACTATAATAAGCTCACTTCGTTGGGCGTCAATCGATGACATCGATTCGAGGTCATTAAACAATGATATGCATCGCGCGAGTCGTCCTCGAACTTGTGGAATACAATGCACTTGCACCGGGCAAAAGCAAAAGAAGCTTTCGTTCGCCCATAGTTTGCATCGAAAGCACGACGACGAGTGCGACGAGTCTAACGCGACGGGCGGCTTGAAATGGAGAAGAAATGAGGGTACGACGACAACAGAGATCGGTGAGAGAAAGAGCCATAGGAAGATAGTAAGCTAGAAAGGGCGAAGGGGAGTGCGAAGAGGACTGCATGACTGAAGGCAGAAAGTAAAGCTCGAGTGGGTGAAACAGAGAGACGTTGTTCCAAGGGTGCGGCGTTGAAACCCACAGCCGAGGACTGTAGTCGTCATCGTCGTCGTCGTCGTCGTCGTCGACGACGTTGCAGGGTCTACGAAGCTTTTGTTAAAGAGACAATTAGCATTCTGCAAACTGCAGCTACGCCAGAGCTTACCACCCGGGTCATTAGAAAAGCACTAGGGTCAGCAGTGAGCGCACACTGGCTGACGAGACTACGACGAGGAGAAGAGGACGATTGCGAAGCGCACAACAAGGCGTCCTTCTCTGGCCTCGCATTAACCCTTTCGTCCATGACAAGGCATATCTGACCAAGTCTTTTGCGACAATTTGTAAAGATACCAGCCTTTTGTCCGCATTTTTTAATGATAAAAATATAAACACCGATTATCCTTTATTGCAACAATTTCACGATAATTCTAAAAATTTTAATCATAATTCGCTATCAAATCGTCGTTTGAACATTGATGAACATTTTTTATTGCACAAAAAAAATTTTAATTATTATTTCTTAATTGATTTAAATTTTAAGGTCAATGCGAACGAAATATATCTACATAGACATTTTCTCTTGAAATAAAAAAGTCGTAATTATAATTTCCGTAAGTGAAATTCTTTCTACCGATCGTTGATGGATAACAGAAAATCGCGATAGTGAACGGAGAAAAATAAAATTTACGAAAAAGAAAGAGGGATATAAATAACGGAAGCTCCATTTGTTCCCGTCCGTATGAATTCCGCGTGGACATCGATATATCGAGAGACACAGATGCCCTGTGGGATGCAACGGAATTCCGGAGCCCCTCGATTCAAGAAGCCCAAAGCCGGATTCACCGTCTCACTGGCGGAAGTATGTCCGAGCTTCCGATGGACTTTTACGAGCCACTGCAGCGACGTGATCCACGTGTCCTATGGTATCCGAGAGTAACAGTGGTTGGGGCACGTCGTGCTTCTCGGCAAGAGCCGCGGAGAAATCGGCAGAAACTCTGTAGTTGTGTGTGTTTTCTACTGTGCTCTACTAGCCGGGATTTGGCGCACGAGCAAAACAAAAAAAAGGGGGAGAAAAAGAGCCGAAGAAAGCTTGGCGAGTTTGGTCGCCAAGACGGTATTCTGTTTGCACGAAGAGTTTCTCTTTCGTACAGTTCGAGATCCTCTCGCTTCCTCTCGCTTTCGGCCCATTGGTCGTGGCGATTGCAACACATATATACGAAAAATATACGAAAAATCAAAGCATAAAGAAGCTGTCGTAAGTTTGCACCACACGAACCAATCCGCGTAAAAGTGAAGATGGAAAGAGCAGCGCGACTAAGATAAAACGCCATCGGATTATACGAAAAATAAGATGCAACGAAGCAACTCTTTTCCTTCGTTTTTTTTTCGTCTCTCGAAGCGAAATTCACGGAAAACGAAAAGAAAACGCGATTGCGTGTCGAGAAGACAAATTTTTCGATGTTTTTGGCTCTATTCAGATTCAGCCGATGGTACAGTAATCTCGTTATGCATCAAGCGAACATGAAATCGAAATTTACTCGAGTTTTTCGTACGAACGTTTTACTTTTTCGCTAATGATATTCACTTTGGATGAAAATACAGTTTTTCCGTGAAAGTAGATCTTGTACGACGGTTGTCGAGGTCGAATGGAGTCTAAAGCTCCGAATCTCATTAAAATGAACGAACCCCATCGTCGAAGAGACTAGAAACGTAGGAAAAATCTCGTTAACTGTATATATTAGTATACAGACACACGGAAAAATACATATAGAGGAAAGACTCGAACAACGGACGAGAGTTCATTGTATGCGACTGATAATTGTTGAAAAACGCAAAGCGAACGAATTTCAATGAATAGAAAATACCGAGACGGCACGCAGTACTTCTTCGCTTATAGTCGTAAGAAAGAAAAGTGCATGAAAATAATAACGTGTTTGGCTTTGGTATAAAATATAACAAGACTATAGACGAGTGCTTGTGTGGAACAGAGCGGATAACGGATCTTGCAAAGCGTTTTTATTGCTCTTTGATCAACTGCCTGGAGAAGTGCAGACAACATCGGCAAAAGATAAAGCTCGTCTTCGTCGACGACCGACCTCGACGATGAAAGGTGGAAAAGCTCGCAAGCGAAAAGCTTCGACGTGCACGGTATATCGTAGCTTTTTCACATTTTCTCAATGAATGATCAACTGCACTTCAAGCTACATATTGAGATGGAAATAAAAAGCGCTAAGAGCGATTTTATGACATTATAAGGAAAATATAATCTTTCGTCCTCGTAATTTTTTTTTTCATTTTGCGACAAAATTATCAAGAGAATTGCAAATAACTCTGTAAGAACTCTGTAAGAAGTCAACATTTCCGTTTAATATACATATTTACAAAATACATATTTATAAATATTTATTTGCAGTCATTTTCTAAAGTCGAGTTATGGGTCAAAATTAAAAAAATGATGAGAACATTTTTTTTTTGAGAAAACATTCAAAAAAATTCAAAACATAATTTAATTTTTGGAATTTTTTTTTTTCGATCTCTCGACGATATTTCGTATCACGACGGGAATATAACACTCGTAGGGAAGAAGCGTTGAGAATTCAATCACTTAATTTTTTTTTCAATGAAACTCTTGTATCGTTCGACTCTTATCGATGCCACATTGCACATTTTTCTAATAACATGAAAGCTATTTTGAAATATCCGTTGCTCCGAACTCCTGTTCGGAGTTCGATTACTCGTCGGGTGTTAGTCGGGGGGTAGCAACTCGTGCCAATGCCAAGCAATTTAATTCGAGGGTCATCCTATCTTCTTGAGACACACGAGAGCCCATAGTGCAGGGACCGAGATCCGGTGGTAACGGGAGTACAGTGAGCTCGGAAACAGGACGATGAAGGGGGGGGGGGGGCGGAGGAAGCCATTCGACTGGCCTCTGAGAGCCGATCAAGAGAGATCGATTGCTCTACAGTCTATAAACTTTCGGAGATAGCAAAGGAGAAGCGTTTCGAGCAGCGAAGGTCCCCCCCTCCCAGTCGCTGGGACAACGTATCGCCTAAATTCAAGATCCACTTTGACTAAAACCCAGAGACGTAGCATAGCTCCAGCCAGCAGAGCTCGCGGCAGTTCAGTTAGGTGCACCGCTCCGAAACGCTCACTCCTCACCTCCGCAGGTCAGACTTCCCCAAAGTCTTGCCCCGAACGGGACTTCGACTTGAGAGAAGAGTGACGCATCCTGTCACTTAACGTCTTCGTGAATGAGGGTCGAGAAATGCACGCGAAATGTTGGCGAAATTCTAACACCCTTTCCCCGTTCTCTCGTAGTCGCGAGTTTGGCAAAGTGCACTTCGGAAAATGTACCCTTCCACTATGTTATGGTACAGACACCGCAGTTTGACGTACGATGTTGAAATAACTCGAAGACTCGGACTTTGGGAATACCGAATCGTATAGTTTGTCCGGCGAATATACTCATTCGAATGAGAGTTTCTCGTACATACATACCTATATATCGATTCGCGAGTGATCGCCTGAACGAACGTGATAAAAAAGAATTTTTAAATCCATTCGCCGGAAACTCTAGAGAGTGGAGAGTATGAGAGAAATAGGTAGAAAAATCGGATGGTAGCAACTAGGGTGAAGCCAGATTCGATTTAACGGAGTGGAATTTATGGGAAAGCGATAGAAATTAGTCCGTAGCGGGGTAAGCCGTGCGTATATATAGGGCGAACCCTCTCCTCCATGCTAACAGCTGAGGACCGAACATTCTTCGGAATTCACCGGGTGGGATGCCGAAACTTTCGAATGCTCTCCAGCCGCACTTTGGCTGTACGGGGGTTCTTTTTCCCGACACAGACGTTCAATAGTCTCTCGTTTTCTTACTTTCGCTGGTTTCTCCGCCTCACTTATCCGATTCTAATTAGCCAGCGAGCGTATTTAATTAATTATCGTCGGGTCGAAAACTTTTCTACCATAAACCGAGTCACGGCAAGAGGATTAATAACAAAATGTGCACTCGGAAAGCTTCTCCCCTCGCGGCCGATGTTTCCCTATTGAAAATCTTGTTAAACATCTCCCCCTCGTACGTGTTACCGGATACGTGCGAAAATATAAAAAGTGAAACGAAAAAAAAAAAACAAAAAGAAGGGTATATATAACACATACTTTGTGTACCTACGCTAAAAAAGAATATTGCAAGTTTACGCGGGTTGGAAGCTTTTAATTATGTCGGGACGACGCTCGTTTGTCACGAAACCACCGTGGCGAGTTGCAAAGGCGAGTAGATGGAGAACAACGAAAACTGTAAGAATAATAATAAAAAAAAATAAAAAATAAGATGAAAAAAGTAAAAGAAAACAAAAAAAAACAAATCTTGACGACGAAAAAGGTGAGAGTGAGAAACTTTTTAATCAACTAGTTTACAGGGGAGGAAAAGTTGAGCGTAATGAAGTTGCCACGAGCTTAGACTTACGCATGTCGGACAGTGAGCCGGTAAAACAAGATGTTCAGCACCACGCCAAGCTTATCTCTCTTATTTTGTTCGCAACGGAAAAAATCCATTGGATTTGCAAAAAAAAAACGTTATGTTTCCTTAACAAGCTGAGAGCTTATTTCGATTTGTTTTTTTTTTTTTACTTTATTTTTTTGTAATTTTTCGTTCAACTTTACGTGAACTTTGGTATTCAATTTACACACGAGGCGGGCAGCTCTAAAGTCATGTGAGGTCGAGGTTTGTTTTTTTTTTTTTATTTTTGGTAGTTTCGTCGAGAGAGCGGACTCGAGAGCGTTTTACACACGTGTGAGCTTCGCTCCCTCGGCTCTTGTGTCTTTTCTACCCTTGGGCGATTCAACGATGCGTGCATCGTAATTGCCAGGAGCTCGGTTTCGCAGTCAAGGCATTACGAGACCGCTCTCCAAACCCGCAACTGCATTCACTAACGTCAACGAGACCATAATTAACAGGCCCCCAGAAGTTACGTACTATAAACGGATGAACCTTCGCACGGAAAACCAACGCGTGATACTCGAAACCTTCAGCCGCGACCCCTGTCTATCCTGAGGGTTAATGTTTATTTTACACTCGAAAATGCTAAATTGTTAATTTATTAAATGTTCTATCACTCCGCGATAAACACAGCGAAGTTTCAGTGAACTATTAGATTATACGTTAAAAAAAATCGATCGATTTTTTTTTTTTACGAAACTACTTATCTCGGATTAAATTTCATACATGAGTTCGTATTTTTTTAATATATCGGCTTCCGAAACGCAAGCAACGCATTTGCGGTGAGGCGATGTAAAAAAAAAAATAAAGAAATAGAATTCGAAGCTCTAAACAATCCATAAAACGGCTTCACTTGCGCGGGTTTACAAGGCCGTGGATATTGCGATTAGCGATGGCAAAAACAAAATGACCCGGAATAACGGAAGCGTGCGAATCATGCCGCGGTCTGAATACGTCTCGAACTGGAGACTCCCACGAGAGAGAATTAATTCCACGCCCCACTGGCACAATTCGGTTGGCTCAGCATCCGCGCGATATCGCCGAAGCTCTCTCGTTCGATTCTTTTTGCGGCGACGGAAAAATTGTTTCGTAAACCTATTAATAATCAACGTTCTTCGGCTGATTGTGAAATTGACGCGTTTCTTTCATTTCGTTTTTTATGCTCCTTTATTTCTATTCAAGGATCTCTCTGTCGAGTCACTGCGTTCACTTAGATCCCTCGAAACGCAATACTGCAAAGCTTTGCACCCTTGGCGAGCATATTGCACGCTCGCCACTCGCGCTTTTTTTTTTCACCCCCCTTTGAGCGGTCCGCACGCTTCAAAGGAAAACGCGGGGACTGAACTGGGGTATGACGTTGCGGCGGGTATGTGCCGCTCGAGAATCGCTCTCAGCGTAAAAACGTAATCTTGAAAATTTCAGTGCATCCCCTCCCGTGGGCACTTAAAAAAAACACCGAGCTTTGCGAGACCTTTTAGTAATTGGTAGTTTCAGTGATATGGAATAAATGTTATATAAATAATATAAAAACCATTTTTTTTTTCGATGCATTTGATAAATTAAATTTTACTTAGATTCATATTTCATTTCGTAAAATTGAAGAGATTAAAAAAAAAATTTGATTCATTCGAAGTATTATCTAATGGATTGTACTTGAATTGACTTAGCAACTTTGAATATTTAAAATAATTTAAAAAACTTTATCCGAACATAATTTTAACTTTAACTCTAATTTGTCTTGCATCGCACGTACGTTTTGTACGATTTTTTAAAAATAACTTTATGAACGTTTAGAACTTTCCAGGCGTATGATAAATTAGCGGAACTTTATAATTTGTTAGTTTAACACTCACCGGCCGCAAATCGGTGTCACTTCACTCGTCGCGTGTCATTGTCTTCTTTCGCTTCTTCTTCTCGATTCCTCGATCGTCTTATCGTCTCCAATCGCGGCCGGGGGTGGTGGCGGGTTAATCCGAAACTTGTGGATCGTGGGACGGTCGGCCGCTGACTGACTGCTTCGAAAGCTCGCAAGCATCGGCCCCCTCCACCTAGCCACGTGCTCACCGGGATGCCAGTGGCACACGAGCTCCTCCGTAGCGAAAGCGCCTCGAACGGTGGCCCTTACTAACCGTGGAATCGCAACACCGACGCAGTAGCGGTATCGCATCTCCACTCGAAAAAATAACGATTATTAAGTTTTTTTTTTAACAATTATCATCACGATTTCTTCGGGTCAATGAATAATTAACTAAATTTACTGGAGTACAATATGCGTCCGACACAGCGAGAAGATCTCTTCTCTCCGCTATTCCGTTGCTCCTGCAACTTTCTAAGAATCATTTTTAATTCAGTTTGACGGACGTTAAATAAATCTTCAGATGTAAATTATTTTCTCCTCGGGCACTCTGGCTTTTCTCGATGCTCGCCATCGTTCGAATTAATTTATCACTTTAACGGTGGCGATTCTTTCACGTCGTTGATATATAAAAATAAAATAAAGAAAAAAATAAAGTCTCGTTAGCTTCTCTACTTTGCCGGAATATCGATCGATATCCGGAGAGATTGACAAGCGCCGGAAGACTCAATTGGCAAACGAATCTAGTCACGATTTCGAGATTCCTCGAAAGCTCTTTCGCGTCGAAAGCTTTTCGCGGAATTATTTTCACACAAATCGCTCGGTCATCTTGATCGTCACGTTTCCGTTCCGGTATACGCGTCAACGAGACCAAGGTATACTGCCAATCACCATCGAATATAATCGCTGAGCTCTTCTCACTTCAAGGGCGCGTAATTTTCCCTCTCAATTTTCAACGACGCCTAGCAGATGCGATGCTTTCCACGGCTGGATCAATTATCAAGGTTGTCTCGAAAGAGGGATGGGATCGTCTCGAGAACTCTCAGATAATTGAGAGATATAGCGATGGTAAAGAAAACAGCGCGGAGACGATCGTCACAGAGATCGCGGTTTCTATTTTACCTTCTAATTTTTTTTTATTTTTTTTTTACGTCGAATCAATTTACGCTTTGGTACACACCGAGAGAAGTTCGTTGTTTGTAGGTAAAAACATTTCGGCAACTTTGGCCGGAAAGATGCCAATCAGAGTAATCAAATTTGCGAGTTATTCTGAAACCACAAATTAGTATTCGCGGTTTATAAAATCCTGTTGACTGGTATCTGTGACACCGCGTCGAACGATTGAAGGACGTTCGACGCGATTGTGGAAAAGCTTAGCCGCAAGGTGTACACAGGGGTGTATATATCCCCTGCGAGACAGGACAGTCGGGGAAACCGAGCGAGTGGAGAGAGGATAGCGGAGTGCGAACGTCAGCCACGGGTACGGCTAGTGGAAACGCTCCGGCTTGGGTCAGACGCGACCGCCTCTCATGTATCACGCGCTACAATAGGCCGCCTCCGTTGGACGTGTTCGCAACCGTCTGTGTCCTATACCGCAAGCTCTATACCCGGTGTCGGTGGAAAATCTCGACTACCGCGACGGTAACACCGATACATCAAATTCAATCCGCGGGGTGAAAGATAATCGAAAAAAATAGAGTTACCGAGAATACAACTGGACCACCGGGGATAACCGCATCGCGATCCGTCATCACCCAAAATGCAAATCGCTCACGTCACACGAACGTCCTTTGGCTTAATTTATATCTACAATTGAATCGTTCGCGGAAATCGGTGATGTTCTACGCGAAATGAAAAAATCTACAAATCTCGACATGGATTTCGGAAACCTATCTTCCGAATAAAAAAAATATCGGGTCTGAAACTTCAAAAAAAAAAAATCTCGTCGAACCTTAACAGAATTCGATCCCTTTTAGACCCGAACTGCTCGACTTGCTCCGATTCGTATTTAGGGCAAAACATGGTGATAAAAAAAAAGCAAATTGCACGTTTTTGCCGAATGTGTGTCGAACGAAACATTCGGATTACGCGTAGTTTTGGTAATTGATGAATTTTCCCCTCGATACTCATGAATCATGTACTTAATTTACTCCGGATTCAGTATTCAAATACGAATCTTCGGGCCAAAAACGAAAGAAAATTAAGGAGATGAGATGCGCGAGAACGACATTCGCTTATTAACCGAGTGCTCCACGGGTCACCCTCGACAAGCAACTCATCCTTCCATTCAAATGACTCGCGGTTCATGATGTTGTATACGTATTTTGAGAAAATCCCATGAGTTTCGATCACTCCTCCTGTCTTCTCCCGTGTCTGATGATGGGCGTAAAGTACGTACTTCGTCGGTACTCCGTCTTCTTCAAGTAAACGGGGCTTTTGACGCGGGAGGAAACGCGGAGGGTCGCGTTTTCCCCGTCTCGGTATTAGACGAAGAGATAAATATCGCAAAAAAAACTCGTGTTTTTTTTAAGTGTCGAACATCCTATCGTCGGGACTTTATTCTCTTTAGTTTCGCGTCACGTTATCAGTGAGAAAATAGAAATAGGACAGTACAGTGGTGTATTAATAATGTTTTGTGTATTGTACGTTCCGACTGAATCGTCGTTTTAGACGAGTCACCCGTTAAGATGATAAATCGCATTACTATAAAAAGACAACAGAAAAAAGAGTACTCCTTCCGGTAATCTCTATGGCGTTGCAAACCATTAATTTTCTCACGGATGACATCTAACCGCGATGCAGCAATTTATCTTTATCGATTTTGATACTACCGAGTAATCGCTGACGATCGTCTCGCGCTCTTTCAGGTTGTAGTACGAGGCGTTCGTACCGTACGACGTAAATCCAACGGTTGTTTGCGAGCGAATCGAATCGTTAATCGGCTCTGTAAAAAGGATTATCGACTTCCATAATGGAAAAAGTTCGAAATTATTCCGAAAGAAAGTGGATTTTTATTTTTGCCCATTGCTTTCAATTCAGTGATAAAAATAAACCACTGAATATTATAGTCGCAAAATAAAAAAAAAAATAATATCTCAAAAAATCGATTTCAGTTAATAGCCAATTCGGACCATTCCTTCTTTCGTATTTCACTTATAGTAGCCAGCCGCGCGAACTACAGCATCAATTTGTTGGCTCATTAATTCTTCGACCTTTTTCGAGAGTGGAAACTCGTCGTCTGCGTAGAAACAAACTTCGTTCGCGCTTGAATAGCCGAAGAAAAAAAAATTGTTAAAAAGAAATCAATTTTTTTTCTTTGGAAACTTTGTTTCTTTACACCTTACAAACGGTGAATTCTGGTGACGCGTCCTTGTTATCTCGAATCTATATACCGAGAAACACTTCAGAATACTTCATCTGCTCGCCCTCCAGGCGATACGAAACTAAAACTTGGTGCGCTTGACGTTCAATTGAAAATAGAATGAAAATAGAGTGAGGTACTGAGTCTACTCATTTTCACCGAAGTTTGTACTTCGCGAAGCCAGCATTGAGAATAGTCCCTTGAATCCAATTGCGAGAACTTATGCACCGTATGTCAGACGAACGAAGAACGAGTGGTATCGTCAAGCTTGAGCGCACTTTTCGCTTCGAGTTCTATTCGGCAAGCAAAGAACTCGAAGATAGTTGAAGCGCGTTACTCGACGAAAACCCTATCGTTTTCTATCGTAATGCTACGGGGGTTGTAACCACCCTCCGGGGCACATAGCACATTCTTCTTCATAATCCAATCCCGCTGAACCCGCTGACCGACCGGACTATTCTTCACAATATCGCCGGCAGAGCGAAAAAGCGAAAGTCCCAAGAATTTATTTAGGACTTCGGGAATCTCTACCCTCGACCGACGAGGCTATCTCAGAGCGTAAACTTCCTTATTTTCCATCTATCCCCCGAATACATAAATGGGGTTCGCGTACTCGATTTTTATATAAATTGCACCATGAGACTGTTTGTACCCATTGCTACTTTTCACTCTCCGTTGCGGAAACTTTACGATTCGTATATAGGTTCTATACATCGAGACTCGGAACATCTCGTTCCCTTTCACTGCTTCCATCCTTTGCTCGTTTTCTTTATAACCCACTACTTCGTCCGACTCCTCGGTCCGTTAAGATTCGCGACTAATTTTCTCGATAACTTTCTCTCTATCAGGGCAAAGTAAACTGTTTCGAACTAATCGATTTATACTTCGATACTTCCGATCGTGCGTTCGCGAGAGAAAAACTTTTGTCTCTGATTATCTTTTAAATTCGTTTTCGTAGTTATGAAAGACGCGAATAAAAAAAAAAAAAAAATTGAAAAACATTGGAAAATTTCGGCATGACGAGGGTGAGATGTTGGAAGTATCAGTCGAAGCTTTCGCGAGCCACCGATTCACCAGCGTGTTATAGTCTTATACTACACTCACTGCCGAGCCGAGCAAAGTCAACGAAGATTAATGGGTCCGTTCCTCCTTTTCGCTGGTCGTGGATAGTCGACGCACGTGCGCTGCATAAGTTACACGCCAGTGAGCCTCTCATCGTACGAACGATCGCATATTGCGTTGGCCGAGGTAATGCGCTATCCCGAAAATTCGACGCGTATCTTTGGTTTTTTTTTTTTTTTTTTCATTTTTTTTACTCTGAACATTCGCGTTTTACTACTGCGCATGCTCCGCTCCATCAACGAAGCTCACGCTACATTCAATCTCTCCTCGCGAGCAAAATCGAGGCAATGGAAAAAAAAAAAATGAAATAAATAATAGAAAAAAAAGAGATTATTTCCGATCGGTAAGGGGTTGGAGTGCACGCGGAGAATGCGGCTATCGATATTATATTTCGAACGGTACTCTGTATCAGCGCGACCCCCGAGCGATGAAATACAAATAAAACGACAGGCAATACATAACTTTCGCGTTTCAGCAGTCGATATTGCCATTGAATACAGCTGTGCTTCGTCAAATTACGATTTACAAATCACATAACAATGCAACCCTTTCGTGCAAAAATGATTTTTTTTTAAACGCGTCCATTAATCGGAACCAAATTATTCGAATGCGGTTTTCAGATGATCGATACGTCGATTTGAGAGTTCAATGAAAAAAAAATTTCCCGGACTCGTAATCAGGATTACGATATATCGATCTTTATCTTGAGAAGCCTTTTTCCCTCCAAAAGCTTTGCGCAGTACGGCTTTTCCACGCGAGCGAGAACTGTCAGTTTCGCTTCAGTGTATCAAATATATCTTGAGTGATCGGATTTCCTTGATGCATGAGAAAGCCCGCGTCTTCTCTCATAAGAAGCTTGGCATGCTTCCTCTCGACGTCTCAACGTCCGTCAGCATCGACGATATATACATGGATGCAAAACTTATATCTACTTAGAAGTTTCGCGGAATAGAGAGAGGTTGTCGAGATTTCCTACAATAAAACCATTCGCGAGTGCTCCCGGTATTTCTGCTATAATCCTCTCACTGGAAACGTGATTATCTACCGGAGAAATTACAACCGACTGAGAGGTATATGTTCCTTATGCTTTAACTTCGAAACTGGATACAATCACGGTAGAGCGCGAAAACGTGATCGAAATGTTAAAACTAAATGGGGAATAGTTGTATATATACATGTATATATATATACGAGGCATTTCGACTGCGAACGGGACCTTATAGTCGATCTCGGAAGCCGCGGTATACACGAGAGAGCCAACGAAAAGCTTGAGCTTCGCGGTACTGGCTGCTCCCCGGAATACTCTACACAGCGGGACTTCCCAGCAGCTCTCTAATACACTCTCGCGACTCTCGCGGGCCCGGTCTGGAATTCAAATGACTACTCTCTCTCTCTCTTTGGCGAGTATATGGCGGAGGTTCCACCGAGAGAAAGCCGATTGCGGGACATTTTACTGGCGAAAATTATGCATCATTTCGCAGGGAAGGCTCTCTCCGCGCTCGGCTGGTAACGAGTGGCATTTCGACGGTCGATTCCCTTGCGCGATGCAAGCTTCTAGTTTGCTGCGTCTAAAACGCGAATTATTCATAATTCAACCTCGAAAAAAAAAGAAACCAATAAATCGATGATCGACTTTAACTAAACGTTTTTGCGTGTCTAAATCATCATATCGGAGCTTTTTATCAATGATCATTAATAAATTGACGATTTAATCAATGAAAATGCACGGTGAAAATAATGCGGAATCTTCGCAAGTAGACACAAAGGAGAATAGTAATATATATGTAGTTTACTTAACATTAATTACAAAACACCCGAATTATTCATAAATTATAATAACTATCGAAGATTACTTTCTTCTCTTTACAATATAAATCCACTGGACGAATCGAACGTTTATTTGAATAAATATCGCATTTTTTTTTCGCAACGAACGAATCACGTAATAAAGTGAAATTCGGCAAATCCTCGTATATATATGTATATATATACATTTTACGGGGGCTGTAGCGCGGTAACCCACGTAAGGGTCGTATGTATCGTGAGCAACGATGAGTGAGAATCCGAGGACAGAGAGATGAGTTCTATACGGATGAGATAAAGGGTGCGAGAGATAGACTGGTACGTGGAGAGCGATGGAGAGTACGAAATGTAGTTTCTCTCGTCGTGCACACCTGCTCTTGTCTCATCACTGTTACTACTAAACCATCGGTATTTCCGTAGACAAACGCAAGCGTCGATTAAATCTCTTATGTATGTCTTATGTGTGTGCGTATGTGTGTACCAATTGTACAGTAGAAATAACAGTGCAGCATCCAGTTGACAAACAACGAACAGCATCTATCTGAGCATAGAGATGAAATTCCGTGAAACTAGTAACAACATATGCGTTGTCGGGGGTATGTACGACGAAATTGCAATTACATTCAATTAGTTTCGAGGACCGGAATAATCGATTGAACGAAGGAGAATTGCGAAGTCGTGAACAAGCAAACAACTACGTGGATGTCTTTGAACTCACGATGTACAAAAGCAACGATATCGCAACGAATATGTAGACGAGGATTTCCCGAATTTCACTGTATTAAGTGATTCGTTCGTTGCAAAAAAAAATTGCCACATTTATTTAAATAAACATTCGATCCGTCCGGTGGATTTATATTGTAAACGGAAGGAAGTAATCTTCGATAGTTGTTATAATTTATGTATAATTTGGGTGTTTTTTTAATTAATGTAAACTAAATTACAACGTTAATTGTATCGAATTATCTTTTATAACGGTAATCTATAAATCCTTTTTAGGTAAAGAAGACCCATTTTTAAGATATCAGACACGAACGCTGAAGAACAACGCAAGTAATGCAACTTGTCGCGGGACACTGTGACGCAGAAAATGAAGAGACAAAGGTCCGTTTTTATAGCTTAATTTTCGTCTTCAATACCTATCGTAATAAATAACTAATTCTTTCAATCGCTTTCATTGATCATAGAGTGTGTGTGAAGGTCACATTGCATCCAATTTATTCGTAATTTCGCAATTTTCATAGATTTTTAAACACGGCGACGAGTTTATGAAACATTTCGATAACAAAAAAATTAACCATTTCTAATCGATAAAAAGTCATTGTACTTCGTTATTTCAAGGATTCTGAAATATTCGTGAATAATTCACGACCTCATTTATAAATACTTAACCGATCGATATTTCATTAATAGATATTCCGAGAGGAATTTTCTTCAGCTCTGTTAAGCTACTTGAACAAAGTCTCAGAAATGAGTTTTGAACTCATAAAAATTAAGAAAAATTAAGTGCTTTTTATGCGCTGATTATGTGGCGAAACCACCATTTTTGTGCTCTTTTCGTTTAGCTAAAAACTGCAATTCGCAGAATACCGTTTTTTAGAAATTAAACGAATAAAAATGGTAATAGCATTTAAATACTTCGATGTTCATATATTTTCGAACTGTGGGGGTGGGTACTCTCATCAAATCTTTTTAGAGTAATTTTTCGGTACCAACATTTTTTGACCAATCGTCATATCGATGATTTTCAGAATTGACTTCTGTCCGTTTGATTTCCGGTCTGTGGTTCTATTCAGTTTCGTATAATATCGTAATGTTTCGATTTCTCGCGCTCTACAATGCCGCAACTCAATTAAATCGCGTTGACGGAATTATTGACGATTTGCAAACATTTTCTCATCAAATGTGCATAAAGCTTATTGATGCGCGGTGATCAACGATGTCCTGCGAGCCGAGACTAATTTTTCCAGCGCCGTGGCAACGCGATTCTTGTTGTACATTCAATTCTTTTATTATGCAAAACAGCAGAACAAATCAACAAGATAGACTATAAGATGAGGTTGAAAAGTGAGGATAGTCTGATCGTCGAAGGCGAGAGATACGAGATACGAGTTTGCGTTGTGGTAGGATTTGTAGCGGGGATTCATCGCGTCGTGGAAATCATCTCGGATCGGTATAGAGGAGTGCGACGTCCTACTGCGAAGGGCTTTCGATCTGACGAAGCGGCGAATATCCGTGACACACGTTGGGTATATAGTTCGGGTTCCCACAGCACAACTGGGGTTCCCCCAGTAGGAACAGCAGCAGCATTAGTGGCGGCAGCAGCAGTGGGAAGCATCCTGGATTCGGGTAGCGGAAGAGACGAGAGGAGAACGTAGTAGTAGAGGAACAGGAGATGAGGAGAATGGGAACGGCATTGTTCGTGGTCGATAGTTTCTCGCTCGAGTGACGTACACACCGGGGACGTGGCAGTTGACAGTTTTTGCTTGATTAATTGTAACGGACGATGTTAGAACCTGGAATAGTTTAGTCCCGAGAATTCGCACATATCCTCGGGATATTAACACGAACGATATATACAAATCGCTGGTCTGCTAAGTAGAATTCATCCCCTAATCTTCCCGGCTCTAGAATCAATTAATTAAGTGTAACAAAACGAGTCTAATTATCCACAAATTAAGTTGAAGATAAATATATTTCAATTATTTACGAATTCCCAATTGCAAAGTGCTCGCAGATCTCGAAACATCGAAAATAAAATCGAAAGATCTAATAAAAGCCACCAAACTGTGTAACCGTCATCCGGTCAGAAGATCCATAGCCGAGGTTGTTCGTTATTTGTAACAAAAAAAAAAAAATAGATTCTGTGGTGAAGAAGACGCGGTGAACCGGAACTGGAGCAATCCGTTTGTTTCGCGTCGTACAGAGAGAATCGAAATAACGATTTTTTCGTTTGCGCGTGGCAGACGTCGTTTGAGCCCCGGAAATTGGTAGCTCACTAGCTTTGTCGCTGCTGGGCAGTACTGTAGGAAAGGGAAAAAAATTCCAACCAACGAGGAAGAGCTATACAAATGGTACAGAGACGTAGAAAACATCGAGCACGCGGATCTGGATGCCGAACGAACGAACGAACGAACGAACGAATGCGTTTGATCGGCATGGAAATCGCGTCGGATGCACGAAAAGCGCAGCGTGAAAGCGAAAATCCAAAGTCACACGCACGCTGCGCTTATTTTGGCATCGTTACTGTCGCTGATTCTGCTGTTTCGGCTTCTGCTGGCCGGTAGCCAATCCACCCATTTTTCTTCCACCCAACGATTTTCATGCGCCCTTCTCCCTCCCAACCGTATAACATTGTACAACAGTCCAGTATACTGTAACCACTCCGATCGTAATCCGTTGCGTAATTAGCTTTAATCGAATAGGACAGAGGATTAAACCCGAATGGGAATTTACAATGTACCTTGACAAAGGAGGGCATGCGAATGGGTGGGTGAATGAGCAGCGGTACGAGGATAAAGTGGATACGGCCGTTGGACTCAGCCGGTGAAACGTATTTTGCATAAAGAGATAAAATTGCGACAAAATAACTGATGCTTTGCTGTTAACGCAAGACTTCACCACTGAAGTGACGTTTGTTTACCGATATCGATTGAACGGGTGAGGGAGGGGGGCGGGGGGAGGGGGGGCGGGACGGACTTCAGCGAAAAACCGGTGTTAGGGATACAATTTTAAAAAAATTATTACACAAAATTTTTTTTTTTCCAAAAATCATTATAATATTCGTGTTTGAGAATTATTTGACATAAACAGGATATCGGTACGGATAATTAATCGCATGCTATTTTTTTTTTCTAATAAATCAATTTTTTAAGGTTAAAAAGTCTCTCGATTTTTTAAATATGAGACAATGAATGACGAAATAGTATTTGTCTTTATTTGGTGGAGAAAAACTTCCACTTCCGTTCTAAATAAAGCCGAAACCTTTTTTCAATGATTCGAAACAACCGTTTGATTTATCACTACAATATCGCAGTACTGCTAATTTCAATCGCCATTCCGGTACTACGTAATGCAGTCGAATTAGCAGGGAAAGTTATCTATTCGTAAGTGCCATTGACAATGACTCGGGAGTAAATAACCCGGTTGAATGAGAGAAGTAAATACTCGCGATAGTCGGGACAGAAATGGAGGGGCAACTCGGGCGTGCGACTGGTGCTACTCGCTGATTCGTTCGCCGCTGTACACCCACTGTTACCAATACAATATTATCCGAACGCTATGTTCGCTCTATAGCGATCGCGTCTGTATCGAATGTTTCGCTCGAGTAACGGAGAGTTTCTCGAATGTCGAAAACTAACGGGTACTTGATTCTGTTAGTCCCGACGTACGGCCCATCGAGACGTATAGACGTCTGTGTCAACTGCATATTTATGCGATATACTCTCTCTCCTCGGTACTGCAGTGAAACGTATCGACACCCCCCCTGAGGGTACTCCGAATGTTCAGTTATTGAGTGAATTTCGCGTTTTGCACATGTCACGGTTCCTCGAACTTTTATTATTTTCGTACAGAGTAGCGACGTGATTCATATATAGATCTCGTAGTTAACTGGTACTTCAACCATATTTGAGATACGATTGTATCTTCTGACAAGCGATATTGTTTTATCGTTAATTGATACCGCAGATACGCGGATCTCAAAATCGTGTTGGTTAAGTTTTTTTTTTTTTTTTATCGATCATTTCGATAATAATAACGTTCATTTCTGTTCAGGATTAATCGACCAACAACCACATTTCAATATCGAGAATAGAAAAATCGGCAGAATTTCTGTAATGAACATCGACGCGTATATTGAACGATGCAATACCGATATCACTAAAAAAAAAAAATTCGCCACAATATATTATTATTTTTCATCTCACTTTAGAGGCTGCATAGTGTCCTACAAGGCGTAAATATTTATTTGTGTATATGCACTTTTTCGATTCAATTTTTTTTTTGTTCTTTTCCTTTTCGCGATATTTCGAGATTTCGCGATAGCATTTTCACATCTCGCCTTCACTCGAACTTGCGAGAGCAGTTTCTCCCGATATCGCTTTTTCTCACCGGATGTAAAATCCGTACGCTACACCTTTTCCCGTCGTTTTCTCCTATCTTCTCTTCCCTTTGCGGGATGTCGCTACCCACCCGCCCCTTCCCGGCCACCCTTGCTTTTTCCATCGCATCACTTCGTCCCACTCTTATACTATAGTATGTACAGTATTTCTCCACTCTCGGTTGGTACCGGTCGAGCGATAGAGTTTCGCCAAGTGCGCTTTGCATCGAATATGAGGCCCATTTATCCAACGCGAAGGAGACTCGAGAGTACGTACGCTTGCATTGCCGTTGAGTCTCGAGAGGTTTTCTCTCATTTCGAATGCAACGCGGAGAACGGAGGGAGGGAGAGAGAGTCGCGAGTCCGGTGCAGACGCTTCGAAAGATTTGATGCGCGAACCGGAGAGACCCCTCTCTCTCCCGACTCGCCCCCCAGTCAAGTGGTATCGAGATGGTGGACGAAACGGCAAGTGGAAATCGAAACACTTCGATATCAGTTGCAACGGAAAATCCGGGTGGGAAGAGTTTGTATATACCGAGGAGATGCGAACATTAATGAATGCCATAATCCAAAGAAAAAAAAATAAAGTGTCCATCAAAGTTTCAATCGTTTAATGAAAATTTCCGGTAAACATTATTTCCGATTATACTGAGTTATCGAAAACTCGATCTACAGTCGATACTAAATGACCACAATGGGTTGTAGGCGATTTCCGAACGCCAACGAATACAGAAACAACTTCGTCGATTCGTTACTCGATGAAGCCTCGGAGTTGCCAATCGCCGCGATAACTTACGAAAAGGCAAAATGTACCGGTAGTTAGCAAAAGAACTATGGAAAGGGTGCAGTATATTCTCCGTCAGTTGCAGCGATTGACTTTATATAGCCGGGAACCGGAGTGAAAATACTCATAGTGTTAACAATACAATCGTTGACCTCAACTTTTTTTGTGGTCGAATCATTGGCACGTAAAACACACGAGTGTAAAAGATACGCTACAAATTAACTAAAAAATAGCATTAAAAAAGATTGTTCTCCACCTCTTCCATTGCCGGAAAAAGTTTTTCTTTGTTCGAATATACTGCCGAGACGAGCGACTCAGGACTTTAGTTTTCAAGATCGTAGCAGGAAGATAAGCTGCAAGATATTCTCATCGAAAGGCGTAAGAGCTTCGATACTCCGCGATTGTTGGAAGTAAACTTCTATCGCTGACGATTCCGTAAAAGGTACGAGTCCGGGTCGAGTTCGATCGACATAACCGTTTGTGTAAACGAGCTCTGGTCTGTAACCTTCTGATTCTTGCCAAGAAATCGTGAGTATCAAAGTGGCAAAGAAGCGTCAGACGGTAAGCATGGCCTCTTGGTTCAGAGTGTCAGAGATCGAGGTGGCTGGAGGGCTAAAAGAGCTCACCGATGCATCGGCAAGCTGTTCCCTTCTTCTTCGTTGGTCCAGAGCGGGCTGCACTATCCCGCTCCCTGTGTCCTATAACGCGAAGCCGATTGCTCCATTTATCCGGAAGCAATTTGGCTAGCGAGGGCAAATGAAAAACCATCGATTTTCGAACAGGGTCATCGACGAGGGCGAGAAAACACCGGATTCGCGAAAGAATCACTTTTTGTTACACGTTTCTGCCCCGTTTCGATACGTTCGGACGTTTCTACTTTCATAGGCGACGATGGACATGAGGTTTGAACTAAAAAATGTATGAGATCGAAAGTAGGATCGATATAGAAATGGTAGAAAGTTCGATCGATTGTACAAATATACGACTCTTTTAAAATTAGCAATCTATAATAAAAATCTTATTAGATAGGTCGAACGAGGTGAAAAAAACGCGTTTAAATTGCCGTTAGCCGATATCCGGTGAAATTTTAAGCGTTAGCAGGACCGTAACGAGATCCAATCGGATTATTTTATCGAGCATCCAAAGATGAGAGAAATTGTGTTACGAGATTGAGTGTGAGTGAGTGTCGACCTTGTGGGATGCAAGTCAAAGCAGTTCTATCGGTTCGATTGCGGAAGGCTCGTTTGCGGCTTGGCTGGATGCTCTAGCGGGGTTGGATAATTACGTCAGAGAGATAGCGAGACCCGCAGAGAGAAGCTGCGGGAGGGTAGGAGAGTTCGTTAAAAACATCATTTACCCTGATTATTCGAGTACGCAGTTGATTCGCAGAGCAAACAAGACACTATTTATTCGTAGCTCTACTATCTTCATTCCACTCGTGCGTTGTCGAGTTTTCCCTTTCCAATTCCAGCACACACTCGGTCTCGCTCTTTTCCCTCCCAGAACCCCGGGGATGCCTTCTACGCCGTGTATGCTCTACAGAACGCAAATGATTTGTAAATGTTGGAGAACGATTGGATATTGATCCGTGCAGCCACTGTGGTTGAGAGTCGCAGAGAAAGGCAAATTTTCTTTGTTTCAACCACGTGGCAGTTCTCCCTGAACGATTGATACTATTTAATAAATTATACTCACGCGGGATTGTACCAATATTGATAAATTATTATCCAGATCAACAGAAATTTTTATGGTTATTTGTATAAAAAATTGTCTTTCCCTCTTGATGTTTACTTTTTTGTACACTTCCTTGACAAGCATACGAGTCGGATTATCTCATGAGAAACTGTAGCTTCACTTAGGCTTCCAACTGCGCAGTTTATTAGCCCCGAATCATGTAAGGAGGTCGTGCGATAACGTTAATTGAGTCACCGGAACTGTTGATATCCAATAGCGATACTGCCAGATACGACTAATTACCAGACGTGATTGCGCGCGATCGAAGCTATAGTATTAATCTGAACTCATCTCTTCAAAATGATTGCACTTCCGCTCTATACTTGCATCGTAAAAATCACATATTCACGGATATACCGACCCTCAAGATTGTATCGCTTGCGAGTATATCGGGAAGTACCGAATTCTGCAGGCAATTCATTTTAATAAACCTTCAGAAGATCCCTACATTCTAATCATTCCTGACAAAGCTCTACAATGATCATGGGGAGCACTATCACTGATAGACAAGAGAAAATCTGCGTGTATCAATTGCAGGTATCTAATCAGCAGCTGTTTTTGATTTCGATACCATTATAGCTATAATGTTGAAAACATCAACACATCGTAAGAATTTTTTTATCAGCTTGAGAAAAGTCAACGATCGGTAACTCGTCCAGAACAGGTTACTTTCAACATTTCTTCAGCATCAACAGTTAGTTGCGTAACTTAGCTGGTTATCAACGGCGGCTTCAATAGGGGCTGCTCGGTCGATAAGAGATGAATTACCGACTGTAGGATTGCAGGTTTGGAACACGTAGAGCTAAATCTACCCTCTGCCGAAAAAGGATCACATTTTTTCGTATTTCAAAAACGTGATGCACGGTAAATGTTCTCTTTCACGTTCATGCTGCCCGCTATCGTTTAGTTTGGCGCTTAAGTTCATTTTATCGACTGCCAATTAAACAACATGATCAATAATAGCGTGAAAAAATGTAGAATGTTATGACGCACACAAGAATTGGAACGATCAAGATAAATACAGTAATTGAATGTCAAAATGGCCACATTTTTTATCGTAAATCACGATCGGAGATTAATTGATGCTAAGAAATGTTGAATGCTTCAATAATCCGTATTTCGATAAAGACTTATTACCGACATGTTTACAGACAAAGAAAAGAATAACGTCGAGGATCTTAATTTTTTTTCGTTATTCGGGGTCGGGAATGGGGACGTTTACCTTATCAACTGCGTTTTTTATTCTTTGATAAACATTGAGCTCTTTGCTTTGCCAACCTGTGGCAATATTTGCGTATTAAACGTCTGCCAACGTTTTCACGTACGAATTTGAAATCTACATATCTCATGTCCCTTGGTACATACAAACGTGTTCTTCTCCGGTTATTCCCGTAATAGCGTTAGAGTTGACAGTGTAATTGGCTTTTTGATAAAGATCCACCAGAAGGGAAAATAAACTTTGTTTCAAGCTCACGAGCTGTTCGAGATATGTATATACAACTCTCACGTATCGCGGAAGCTGAAATCTGGAAATCTTTCGAGTGTGTAACACCGTCCCGGCGATGGTGCGTGCGTATTCGTGAAAGAGAGAGGAAGAGATAGGAAACGGGTGGCGAGAAAAGCAGAGAACGCCGGCGTCGCGACATAAATATTCATAGGGTGTATATGGCCCGGGAACACGTGAGAAGCGCGCACACACCCTTTGTGCATAGGCGGATGATGTTTTAAATTATCGTATACGAGGAGCGCGTAGCCTCGTCCGTGCTCTTCGCCAACACGTCGTAGTGTCGAGAGCCGGTCGGCGAAAAATGTGACGGACAACATCATTCCAATTTACGTCATGCGACGTTAACGCGTCTTTCCGTTTCAAAGCGCGTCGCACCGTTGAAGAGAGGAATGGGTTTTTTGTCCACTGCCCGCAGCTACATTATTACCACGAGAAAAGAGGCAACAGAAGTCCGGAGAATGAGGAATACCGCGCTTTTACATCTTTCCAACGAATTTTACGGTATAATATTGTCGTGTGTCTTTTTCCTACTAATACCTTATTTTATTTTATTTTTTCCCTTTTTCTCTCAGTCCGTAAGTGGCTAACGTTAATTACAAACCATGCAAAGGGATATTTGATATTTATACTTCACCCTTGCTGATCGTAATCAAAACGCGAGTTGACATTTTAATAAATTACTTGCCAATTTCATGATTAGTTTCCGGAAAGGATAAGTGGTCAGGTCTTCTGAGAATCATCCTGACACGCAACAGCGACGACAGCCTTTTGTTTATTCCATTCAATTCTCAAATGACCGATAACGAGTAACAACACATTGTAATATCCGAATTAACGCTCTAAGTTCGTTGTATTCGGTGTATATCGTCGACAAGAATTCAAATTGGAAAAAATTGTATACGATATATTGATATATGACGATTGATTGATATTTGAAGACAGATAACGAATATCCTCGTTATGTATATTGAATTTTTACCGCGGTGCATTTGAGCGCAATGCGACGTTCTCGCTATTGGGCTTTCCGTGAACATTTTTTTCATTTCTCTTTTCGCGGTGCAACCCGAGAGGTCGTGGGTACGGGGAAAAAAAAAAGCGGCGTGATGCTCGGTTCGCGGGTATCGGAGCTTAAATTCACCAAGCGAGAAAAGCCCTCGGCGCTGCCCATGTAATCGCGCTTACCGAGCCGCTTCATCATCGTTTTATGGACCCTCGGCTTCCCCTCCAGCATGAAAACCGAGAGAGGCAATTCTCTAGCCGAATTCGAACGGCAGAGAGATGGAGGGGTTGAAAGAGAGAGAGATAGAGAGAGAGAGAGGGACCGTGAGATACGGAGAGAGATAGATAAAGAGAGAGAGAGAGAGAAAGAGAGAGAGAATGAGATACATAGAGAGACGATATTCAACCCTCGAGTCCTTAAAGGGCGATGGCTTTCGGCCTACCAATCCCCGAAGAGTGATGAAGCAGTCTCCGAAGAGCCTGGCAGATCAACCTCCAACGCCACAAGATTCACCCTCGACCCCGCGTTTCACTAAATAGCAATTCCGCTCTTCATCTATTACCCTACGTCTCACGCTTGACAAACGATACTTGATGCATTTACGATCCATTTAAGGAAAGATACACGAAATGATTCACATGCACATGACAGGCAGATGATAGAAAAAAGCACATCATAATCCGCGTTGGATCCCAATATGAATGATGATACAAGAACAACTTTCAGATTTGATACGACTGGCAAAAAAAAACATCGCGCGGACACGTTAAAAAATTAATGTTGCAACTGAATTATCATTATTGCTGAAAGATGGTACGTTGGCCTTCCAAGTCCAACCGAGTCGTCGGAACAGTGAAGAGTACGCCGGTGTTGTTTTTTTGCGAATGCACAGAGACGAGAGCCACTTTCAGTTTTTTTCCTCCATCCCCCTGGTGCTTCTCGGCAGTCGCAGGGGCCAGTCTCGAGCAGCTCTACTGGTTAACGTTCGTGACTGTAGTTCTTCCCTTTGGACTAAGTGCTCTAAGTGATTTACTCGAGCTCTCCGTTGGTGCAGCACTCGAGTAATATAAAAGAAAGACAGTTTCGACATCGAAAAGGTAGGAACCGCGGACGACAATCCTGTCGCAATCTTCCGTACTCTCTTGTCAAAGCTGCTTTGTCTCTGCATTTGAATAGGAAAATCGTAGACGCGAGTAGTGAAAACTGAGATTCTTCTGACGCTATAGAATTAATTATAATACATGAACTCGCGAACAAATAATTACACAACTAATTGCTTCGTAAATGAATGAAAATCTATCATTGTTGCACTAAATTCTATGGTAAAAAGAACGAAAAAAAATGTTAGCCTCAATTCTTGATACGAGAAAATTGCACTCGATGAAAAGTACGAAGATCAAGTCATAACGTAGAAGCAAATGAATCCGTAAAACTCAGCGCGCATATTTTAGTCAAGGCGGAGACTATATTGCATGGAAGAGTATAACGTAAAGCTCGAGCCTTGGACGGGTATAAATCCTTGCATAAAATTTAATGCCGGCCTTC
Organism: Cryptus viduatorius; assembly: GCA_964006125.1. Lineage (NCBI taxonomy): Eukaryota > Metazoa > Arthropoda > Insecta > Hymenoptera > Ichneumonidae > Cryptus > Cryptus viduatorius. The sequence continues at coordinate 7,683,220 of OZ023222.1, read as the reverse complement.
CCCGGCATTGCAGCGACATTGCTTTATGTCCAGGACCTTTGTACGAGTCGGCTCGGCTGGAGTCGTGAGACTTCCAGTGCTGAATGTAAGAATCCTTCGGCGGGAGCTATTGCGAAGCACCAACCGAGGGAAAAACGTTCTCGATATAATAAGAAACTCGAGGTTGAGTAATGCAGGGTTATATTTTCTGGGAGGATTCTCAGTTACGTCATGTGCGGCTGTGGTGGAGAGTGGGGGGTGTGGTGAAAGGACTGGGCGCGAGTCCGAGGCACACTTTTGGATTCTGGCTCGCGGAAAAGTCGCTTCCTCCTTTCGGTATTCTTTCGCAAAGAACTATCGTACCAGTGGCGACCTCCAATCTCTCGCACCCCCTCGTATCTATCTGCGAACTATTCTACCTCACTCGGTTCTTTCACCGAGAACCCGAAGACTTTTCCCTTGTATTCCCGGTTAAATGCCGTACAAGAAATCTTGAGCTCTCCCGTCCGCGAGAATTACGAGCGTTAAAGGGAAGAAAAAGCCAAAGGGAACGGACGAGAAGAGTTCGTTCGCGTTTCATTCCTCTCTCTAACCGACCTAGAACAGCAGAGCTGGCGGGCGCTGAGGAGAGAAAGATTTATTATTCGTATGCTCGTCGAGATTAGTACGCTGCAGCTGGTGTATATACCATCGAGACGCTGCCCTCGTCTCTTAATAGCATGAAGCTATAAAACTTTCGCTCAGAGGAAACTTTGTTAGCAATGAAAATCGTTCTGCCAAAACCGTACAGTATGAAACAACTTTTGGCGAGCACCAATTTCGGTCATCACCTTTCGTTACGAAAATTAAATTACTCAGCGATGTATCATTTTTCATATTTTTCTTGAATTTAGTAGAATTTGATGAATTTATGGTGAAGAATAGTAAAGCATCCTGTGAGGCTAATATCGTTCGCGCATTGATCAGTGACAAAATCAATCATTACTGATTGCCAATTTGCATTTAATTGAATATTATCGTTGTTAATTGGTATTATGATAACCAGAATTGGTCGGTGGTATCGATTTGGATCAATAGATTCCTCATTGCCGTACGAGCAATCCCTTCTCGGTTCTCCTGTGACCAATATGCGATTATCCCGAGTCTCGCGTCTCCGGAGACGGCAAACGCCCGGCCGGTTTCCAATAGCCCCCATACGTCACTACAACGTGTTCGGGGCTTGAATCGAGCGTCACGGTTTAACGGATCTGTTATGTGTGCCAACCAGTTCGTAGCCAACAGGCACATCGAGAACCGGTCATAGTCTTCGGGGAGTTCAGAGAAGCACGTAATACACCTCGATAATACGATAGCCCTGTCTACTCATGAGATCGGAAGTTTTTTGGGTGCGCAAAGTCGCAACGCTCGTGAACAATAATTCTTTCTTCGTACTTTATAATAACAATAATAATAACAAGCTGCGAACTTTTTATCTGATGCATTTCAGTAGTGTAGTTAGAATCGTAGAAAAATAAAAGTACGAATTGGATTCCACTTGCTGATCGAGTTTGGGAATCAAAGGCTGCGAAGTCTTCCTCTGTGATACGAACACTCCTTCTTCCACATGCAAGAATCTCAATATTACGACTACGCATGAATCGTCAATGCAAAAGCCGCTCCCAGTATTACACGCGCTCACATATAGTCATATACACCCACGCGAAGAGCCACGGATCATCGAGGCTCGTCTTGTTCGGCGTGAAAACCAATAAACTCACTCGCAATTCAGGTCAAATGGATATCCCAGAGGGTCGCGAGAATAAGCGAGACAGCGAGTCGCGAGAGCGAGAAAAAATGCGAGATATGTATACATCGCTGAATCTACGTAAAATAAGAAATATAAAATCAACACCCACCGACAAGGGTTGGAGTTTCTGTAGTCTCGATCAGCCTCGACGAATTTTTTCAAAGTGCGACATACAAACACGGCAAACATACAACTTCGAATCCCGTTTGCTTTTATCTCACCACGAAAATATGGCTCGTGGTTTATGGGGGAGGGATGCTGAGTCTTGGGTAAAGGGCTAAAGGATAAATCCCAGAGGGACTGGCTGTGAGTGTATGTATGAAAAAGTTGGAAATAAAAAAAAAAAAGCGGGACATCTTGTCGTTGGGGTGAAGAACACGGTGAGGAGAAGTCAGACAAACCGACGATGGGGGGTAAAGGGATGAAGGAAAGTAAGAAGAAGACCCTAGAACAGCTATCGGCCATTCGTCATTTCGCCCGGGCCTTGATCTTGCGAGCTACTCGTAGTACGAAAAGTCAAGAAGCGATGGTGGTCGACTCTTATCGCCTCGAGAGTCTCCGTCCCTCTCCCCCCCTTTTTTTTCATTCCTCTCTCGGTTCGTTCCTACTTTCTTTCTTCACGACCCGCCCAGATGCTTCCCTCGACGCGGATCGTGACCGGAATACGGAAGTGGTCAACTCCCTATCCCGCCTGTCGCCCCCCTCCCCCCTCCCCCTGTCTATGTATGCATACAAGTGTGTGCATGTCTTATATTCTCTACGTGTATGACGCCTGGCGCGAGCAGGTGTGTCCTTGCGGGTGTGGTTTTCCATTAAAAGTCAGCCACTTCGGGAATTTTCTTGCGAGCCGAGAAGCTATCCATCATACATGTGCATCCTACCACAGGTCGCGGCTACTGATGCTTCTTTTGGTCGTCCCTTACTGTAGCTATCGCTTCTTGAGACAGAGCGAATATACGGATTATCGAAGTGAACTGAGCTTGTCCCAGGGCGTCGTTCTCCTACCTGCAGTCTCTTGGGAACGCGTTGCTTTGCAGATTGGCACAGTAGTTACGATCTGTGACTCTTATAAATGATCCAACGCTTCCATAACCGGCTGTCTGCCTGTGTCTGACACGTATAAGCAGTTTCTACTGCCCGTTTCAGTAGAATTTCCACTAAAGATCAGACGAATAATCCGCACAATTGCTGAGGCATTCAGCGATAAAAATAAGGATAAACACTTAACCAATAAATTTTTCCATTAACTAAGAGAATTTTTATGTATGCCATTTATGAAAAATCGATCAACGTCTGACCTTCAGATCCTCGATATCTGCCTTTTTTTTATTTGCTAGAACAAAACAAACTTCTAGACTGAGATCGCGCGTGTAAAAAAAAGTAGTGCGCAATATCGAAGGCCGTACGTTACCGATGAGTTTCTGTTCCTCCCCTTTCGTCTGGTGCCGACTCTATTTCTGCAAAGCATAAATCACAAATGGCTACGTATGTATCCCACGAGATCGTACCCCGTAGAGAAATGTCTATCGTTACAGGATCAAAACAAATTTGTCGGAATCCTAGGGACGCGTTCGCGGTGAGAGAGATTTATCGATTTATAGCGCAACCGTAGACCAGTAGAAGAAGACGGAGGAATACGTTAGAGTTATGCCTGTAGACGGCGACCCCTTTGACTCTCTCGTCTTTCTTCATCTTCTTTTCCCCTTCCATTCCAAACAGCTCCACTGTCTCTAAAGCGGTACGTGGGTTCGGGAACGAATAGAAGACAGAGATTTTATAGCTCGACGGAAACTTCGAAGGGGTGCTATCAGCCACGACGCGTGTGAGTCTGTGCCTCGGAGTTTCTCTTGTCTCTTCAACCCCTTCGTTGGTCCACCGTGAGAGTGCGACCAGTTCGGGTTATCCAGCGAACCCGCAAATCGAGACTAGAACTTTGCATAGGCGACATGTTAGACCAAAGTCCAGGAGGCGCTTTCCCGTCCATAGACACATCAGCCCGCTATATTCGGACCTCGTAACGCCAATTCGTGCCTTCCAGGCGCGCACAGCATCGGGTGCTATCGCCAGTTTCTATTCCTCTACATATACCATACAGGAAAGCCTCCCCGGACCTACGGCACGTTCCGACGTTTACGACGATCGTTACCCGCGGCTTTATCACTCGGGCGAAACGACGAAATAATCGCAGCCATTTAACGAAACTCGAACGAGAGAGCGACGGGTGTCGATGGAACACCGCAGAACGAGACTGGTCCGGTAAGGTCGAGGGTGCGATAAACGCTTTCGGAGAAAACTTTTAATATCGCAGTTATAGGATGTTAGTGTAAAAGGGTCATCAGAAGAGGCGTTTCCGACACTCGTCACACTGTTACAGAGACTCCAAAAGCTCATCCAGAAATTCTGTGGCAAAAGATCGTTTGCGGTTTAGTCGTTGATCGCTAATCTGGTAAAATAACTTCAAAAGCATATTCGAGCTTCGATTCTCGTGAGGAGACAAAAAAAAGAAAAAAAAATAGTAGCCACTGCATATACGTGTATATACACTGTCAGGAACAACTATGCAGTGCTTTCACTTGTAGGCAAGTGATAGAAAAAAAAAAACCTATAGATTACTATCGACGGTTGGATGTTTAATTTCTTTTTTAAGTACTGTAAGCGAAAGCTTTCAGCATCGAGCTTTGTTCTACATGATATCCACAGACGTCGACTCTATGGACGAGCCTACCTGACACAGCTCATTGAAACGACTCTGAAAAAAAGTGAAAGAAAAAAAAAAAAAAAAAAAAAAAAACGGAGATAAAAACGCTAAAGAGCGAAAGAGGACTCGATAGAGGACGGTGAAAGAGCGAAAATAGTGATAAGTATCGATGGACGAGAGGAATTAATTCCTTTTTTAAGTGCTGAGCGAAAGCTCACGCCAGCATTCTCTGACTCCGCCTCTACTATGGTCTCTACACTCAATGTGGAATTCACTTCGACTATCGACGATAGGTTCACCACGACGTTTCCGACGAGCCGGTCGATACGTTCCGGGGTTGAGTTCGTTGGTGAGTGAGTCGGGTCACTCTCTCGCTCACTCTTTCGCTATGAAACCCGACTTTCTCACCCTTTTTCACTCGGTGTAGTAGTAGAGAGAAGGGGTTTTCCGCTGGAGGACTGCCGAGGCTCGATCTAGATAAGAATTTCATTTAGTTCACTCGGACTTTATTGCTTCCGGTATCTGACGACGCAAGGCTCGCGTCGACGTAAGATCGAAAGAGAAAAAGAGATAGAGTTGAGTAAAGGAAAAAAAAAAAACGTCCAGGTTGAGGCTAGCGAAATGGAGGGAGAGACGGAGGAATCGAACAAAGATCCAGAGGAATGGAAATAGAATTGAATATCTCGTATAGGTGTCGTGTTCCCGCTGGATGCAGCCTGGCGAGAGGTCTGATCCGGTGACGCGTTGGTAGTAGTAGCTTTTAGGAACGGTGGAAAACCAGCTAATAACTATGTGTTGAATCCGCTTTGAGCTGCGAGGTGAAAGACCGAGACGCGATGCGTGAATTCGGAGCGACGAAAGGAGAGTGCGGAACTATGCTATGAGGCGTCAAAGTGCATAACACAAATGTCTATATCATTCCCTTCGCGGGGAGTCTTGCTAACGAGTTATTAATTAGCACGTTATGGCTCCATTCGTGTTTACTCACTGAGAAGCGAGTCTTTGTTCTGTCGACGTTTCGCGTACAGCAGAAGAGCGGTAGAGTTCCCTATTATGTCACCCGCAGAGGAGGAGAGCAGCGTTATTCAACGTATTCTGTATACCATACCCTCCCATTTATTTCTATTATGCTATTTCAAATCACGTTTGGCATGCATGACGAAATGGTTGCTTTGAGAAAAAATCCTGACGCTTTTGATGACCATTGTCATTCTTCCGTCTCCAGCCATCAACTTTGATCATTTATTTGCGTACCATACATTTTTTTTTCTTTTTTATCCGATGTTTCCTCATTTGAATGATGCTGTTTTGGTGTTACCGTAAATCCCTTTCGTTGTTAACAATAATCTTTCGTTACACACATGGAAAGCGTAGAACGACGAAATGATTATTGTCGGATCGTGTTTTCTCGTCAAATTTCACTTGGTCGTGTCACATCGTAGATTCAACGTCGACAGAATGGCAGAAAGAGAGAGAGAGAGAGTTAGCGAGAGGGTAGAGCATACCACTCGGCGCAGATTCATCATCCTCGTTTCATTAACGATCCCTTCCTTCCCCCGGTACGTCGCTTCATCCTATCCAGACTGCGGGGCTCTCGCGCATCATAGAAGAGGATTCAGGCATGCATTGATGGAACTACGTGAAACCGGATCGTTTGTACTCATCAAGTCCTCGTCGCACACTCGCACACCCACCCCCACCCCCACCCCCACCCCCTCCATACTCGGGCGGTAGCTCACGTGCGATGGTACACTCATTAATATTCATTACGGTACGACCGAAAACTCCGGATTCCCCGTCTTGTTACTCCACGGGTGACAGGACGAGCTTTCTCTGCCGTAGAACTGAGGAAATGGGGCAAACACCTTCGGGCTTCTCGCAATGCTCTCAAACAGTAGATACACCCCGCTGTCTATAACAAGATATGAGGTATACTCTTGCGCACTACGGTACAGTCTTTTGCTCCTACCGTTTCCACAAGAATGGAAACTTCGATAACGAATTCTAATTCCCGGAACATACAGAAGCTTCCCGTCTCGAATTCCCCTTAAAGATGAACTTCGCATAAGCTTTGTCGACTGGTTATAACAGATCTCGTTACAAATTCTAATTTAATCCGACATGCGGTCATTGTACACGTGTGATGAGTGCACATGTGTTCCGCGCAGTGTTGCAAGAAGATTCCGTAATGGAATATCCATTAACTTCCGCTTGTGTCGGATCTCGAAACTTTCACGAATACAGCGACAAGTCCTTCCGGTAGACACGCTCGATATCTCTTTATCGTTTCTCTGGTGGCGCACAGTACGTACGTTGCTGCTTCTGCTCCTCCACATTGCCTCCGAAAGTCTACGAGCTCTATTTCGTCTCGATACGTACCCTCACCTTTTTCTCTTCCTCTATACAACGGATATCGGTCTCCAACAAGACCCTCGTCGCGGTTTCAAACCATTTTCGTCGTTACTATCATGAATCGTTTCGTACGATCGATTTTTATTACCAGCTTGCAACTATAACATCGGTTCGGACTCATTCGACCGGTGGAAATTCAAGTCCGGTATACCGTTCGTAGCCCACGACGATAAAACTATGAAACTCCTACGGTTTACAGCTATATAATATTGAGGAGTACAATATTCTGTTCGGGAGCTCCAACGATAGTATGTTGAAATTTAGCGCCGTTTCTCCGTAACGGAGAAATACACACGTAACGGATAATGTTAGCGAACGGACCCGATGTAAACGATGACTGCTAATGAATGAAACAGCGCTGAAACTCGAGAGAGGATTAATGAACCTTAAGTGTTGCTGGCTATGGGTGCGAGAGCTCGCGGATATTCTAGTCGATTTCCACTTCCGTGTCCCGAGTGATGGTGTTCCACTCGCACTATGATGCAACTACCGCTGTTTCTCGCTAATGGATTGTTGCGTTCTCGCGTGCCTCAAATACTTCGAGACTCTCTCTCTCTCTCCCTCTCTCTCTCTCGCTCTCTCCCTCTCCTACCCCCACCCCCTCTCGAGATAGAGGAATTCAACTGTTCCCTCCTTCTATCTTCTGTATCTATCGTGTTGCGAAATAGCAGTAACCGAGGCCTACTTAAAGCAGCTTTCATGTATCGATTCTACAGGTATGTACACATCTGTTACTTTGGATAGCATGTATCTTGGGATTCAAAGTACCTCGGCGACCAAGTGTGTGTGGGATAATTCACGAGATAATAAGACGCTTCGTATAATCTCCACTATATCCTCATCGAGTTGAGAAGTCACGTGTGAAGTCGTGAGTGGTGTGGTTCAAGTCTCGAGCGGGAATTTGCCTCAAGGTGCTCGAGGCACGTATCTTAAAGATAAAGACTAAAGTTTCGAGGGTTACTGGGATGTTCCACTTTATAGTGCGGAAGATGAAATTTAATTGAGATTACGATTATCAGTAACTGTTTCAGTACTTAGAGACATTAATTCGGGAGTTTTAGGAGAATATGCATTTGTCTTTTGTGCAGACATTTTTTTTTTTTAATTAATTAACCTATTTGTTATTTTGAAATTTTGTGAATTGGGGATTCTTCGGCGACTTTGCGGTCGCAGACGCTCGTTTCCGGTGCAAAACCTACTGAACTACTGTAGCAGGTGAGAGAACAAGTAGGAGTATAGTGGTAGGAGAGGTAATTACTTTAACCAAAATTTAACGAGACACGTAGAGGACCCGAATCCGGATTTGCGAAGTCCAACTGCCAGTTCTAGGAGTCCATCCGTTGATTAGAAATACGGAGAGATACACTACATTCATAGAAGTACGATATCGAAAATCCTCGCGTATATCTCGAACAACAGATCAACTATTCCGAAAGCCGCGACCCTAACCTCAGATAGAATACTTGAATAGTTGGGGACAATAGTAATTCTAGACTGTGATTCGTTGTTATCTCCCGTAGGTGGTGATTGATCCATCAAAACAAATAACTTTCAATTTGATCAGAGACAACCCCAATATCTGCGGAACTCTTTATGGGTCGTTATACTTCGAATTTAATATAGTGTCGGGAAACTATCGATTTCCGGTGAATACATTTTTTTTTTTCGTATTTTCTAATAAAAATTTCTTCTTTATATCGCTTCGGCAGTAGTATTGGTACGGTAAATAGATTTTTTTACCTCGATAATAAATACGCTCAATAAATCGAATCAAATGAATTTTCGTTTTCCCAGTAACTCGTAAAACGGTATCACGTGCATCACCTCAAAAATATTTTTTTTTGACAAATATAAAAAAAATTCAAATAAATCATTTACGAATAAACATATTTTCACAAAATCTGTGTACTCGGTTTACGTAATGGCTACGGTGAGGCTTCTCATGTTACATCCCCCCCCCCCCCCTATCCGCAGCCCTACAACTCCATTGCGGCTGTACCTACAATACCGGGACGGAACTTTTATTTTCTAGCAATGTTATAACAATTTTGCTCGAATCTATTTCTGTTTGAATAGAAATTATTTTCATGTACGTGAAAGAGATTTTCTCGGCGTAAAGAAATGTAAAAAAAAGAATAAAACAGGCTGTCGACGCTTGAAACTAATGCAGAAAATGGGCTATCGGAAAGCTAGCGATCGAAGAAAAAAAACAACGTTGCAGTAAGTTCTCTTTTCACCCGACGCAACATTGCCGCCCTCCGCGGCAACATCGATATTTTATAATGCATTAGCTTTCCTTATTCGAACCGGAAGCCCTGATCAGATAGATTCTCCATCGGCAGCAGCAGCAAGCTCTGCGCTGGTCTCCGCCGGCACGGAGTTCATATATTTCGAAGCTTCCCGAGGGTTGGAAGGGCATCGAATCTACTACATTTGGTACAGCGCGTTATAACCAGTGCACCCGCAGCTGCACAAGCTGAGAAATGGCCCGTCTCAGAGAAATGCTTGGATTCTCCGGGTGCACACAGCCAACCGTAACATATCAAATAGCTTCGACTAAAACCGACGTCGCAACTTTTGTCCAATATAACGCGAGGAATATACCTGTAACCGTTTTGGCTGTATCTGCTTTTCTCAATGTAGCGCGTAGATATCTAAGACTGTAATACGGTGTCCCACTACATCCGGAGAGGGATGAGCCGAGCTTCAACCCCTCCTCCCCCATCGCTTCCCAAGAAACTCTATACCACCCTGGAGAGAGTTCACATTACAGATTACTCGATCAGATAAATGTCTACCGTAACAAATAGATAGATCTTGCGATACAGTACGATGTTGCAAACTTTCAAGAAGAAGGCTTTTCTTCAAGGATATTAGTATGACATCCCCATTCAAGATTATAGGCTCCTGAGCGATGTTAAACTGTTGGATTAAACGTTATAGCCGCCTTCAAACGATCCCACAGGAAGCACGAATGATAACCTGAAGGTTCCCCGACGTCGAAAAAGTCTTGCAACCCTTCTGACCAAACTACCCCTCCAGCTTCGAAGATGCTTCATAATATCCGAAACGATATTCCACACCCCGTACCAGAACCTCGAAGAGAGTCGGTTTTCCTTTGCGACGCTTCCTTGTCCATATGCTGCGCGTCGTACGAAAAAAAAAAATGATATACCTTAAAAATACGTGAGAAGAATCGTTGATGGCGAAAGCGTCACGTTCTCGGCTCAACGATATAGGGATCAGCTTCGAGCTCCATATATTTCTAACTCAACGAAACGACGAGTCCTTTTCTCTTTCTCTTCGATATGTCTCCTTGTCGTTCGGCCAACAACACCAGCTGGCAAATGGAGAGTTTGTCGAATTTTTTTTTTTATTTTCCATCCTTATTTTCACTACTTCGCGTGCTTGGCTAACGGACCATGAATTCCTCGCACTGTGTGTATTTTTTCGAAGGATCTATAATAAATTCTTTTATCATGGAAAAAGCGTGATCACGTGCTTGACGGGGCAACCGGGTGGTCCAGGAAGAAGCAACGAGGGAGAAGAGCACCTCTTTTGCTTCGAGTTTCAACGATAAACCGTTAAAACAATTCGCCATCAAGTTTTCGAGGTCGTCGAAGTCAAAGTCGACAACTGTTGTTTCAACAACTCTCGTTCGCTCTCCTGTCTCTCTCTATCTCTCGCTCGTTTGCGATCCCCCTCGTCTTCTCATTCCGGAGAACTGTTCTCACACCCTTCGAATACTTTTTGACCTACCGAGGGTCGCTGTAGCAAAGCCCGCGGGGGTAAAAGAGAAGCGAGATAGAAAATAACGCACCGTCGTCCTTTTACGAGTTTCCGTAATGTACGGGACATATGGCACCTTGGCTGGCAGCTCTTTACGGCGTTGCGCGTTTGCTAACCTTCGTCGTACTCCCCTCTCATCCGCGTGCTTCGTCTAACATCACCGACCATTTGGCTTGAGATTCCTTCACTGTGCTACGAGATTCCGTGCTACGCGCGCTCAAAATCCACGACAGTGGAAAATCTCTCTCGCGCATGAGACAACCGAATTACGCGCTTCCCGCTTCGATTTTCAGTTACCAAAACAATTAATGTTAAGGACCCTTTGAACTTTGGTAAACTGATTCGTGCAATTTATTCATCTATGCAAGAAAAACTTTGGAAATCAATTAATTGGACCAACAATTCTCCCGCTCATCTCGAAAGTCGTTCAGTTTACATTTTCATAGAATTTCATTTTATTGCTTCGACGATTTTTACGAATATCTTTGTAGAACTAATATTTTTCTGCGCACTCGAATGCTCTATCCGCGCAACTCATGATCCAGTGAAAACAAGCACCGCGAATATTTTTAAAATATGGTAGGATTATTCGTTCTTTAAGGCACTTTTCGTAAAACTGAATTTCCTCTTTAATCAATAAATTCTGTTTACTAAACTTGGATTGCTTCGGAATTTCGCAAATTTCCCTTGACGCAAGCTTCGTTCGATCTGTTGACATGCCACCGAGATATTTTTTTATATCGATATTCCTATCGATTCCGAGAGTTACATCCATAAGCCATTTGTCAATTTTTTCTTCTGAACTCGTAGATGAATCTTCGAGCAAAAGGCTGCACGTGCGAAGTGCTCCATTCTCGTTGATCATCTGAATAAAAATTTAATACAATTCATTAAAAAAAAAGGAGCAGCAAAGAAACTTTACACGAAGAAAAATAAAAAAAAAATGACGATGTTTTCTAAAAAAAATAATTAATATTTATTTTACTATATTCATATTAATGTAACTTTTTTTTATATAGTATTGTGATTTTTTTCGCAATGTAGAGGATTACCACATATACCTATAATAATTTTTCTCAAATATATGTGAATTATTACGGGACACTTTTATCCGCGGCAAAAAATTCTCACCGAACGCCAATAGCAGGCGAGTGCTTTTTGCAATTCGATCAATAAATTTCTCCCTTCAACCGCGATTTCTTGAAAAATCGTCAAAGTCAACACTCGCGGAAGATCATTTTCAACGATTTTACCGAGCGGCATTTTCCAAGTGTTTTTCCTAACGCCGTTTCCATTTCTACCAAACGGAAAGATCCATTCGTAGGGATTTGAATAAGTACTCCGCGATAAATCAGTACCGTTGTGATTAGTTTGTTCGATTTTGTTAACCTGAACGAGTGTTAGGAAATTATGCGGTTGGAAAAGTCGATGTAGCGTACGGATAAAAATCAATCTACCCTTTGTAACCACATCTTTGAATAATTCGTCGGGTTTGGAGGATTTAGGAAAAGTCGATATTCAAGACCACCAGCTCGACGGTTGGGAACGGAGATTACGCTGGATCTTGCGTCGGAATTTATTCGCTTCTGAAATTCATTTCTCTCCGATTTGTGAAGATACTCGTAAGCCGTGAGATCTCGGCTCATTGCAAATAATCTGAACTGTTTATGCAGGGATTTCTGTGGGGATCTCACTGAGTCGCTGTCTCGAATCGCGCTGCCGTCCGCATGAACGGTAAATCTGTTTCCCTGTGCGTCTGTTGTCATCAGCAAAATTGGATTCAAATTTTGACCATTCATTTCCGATCGAGGAAAGTTATAAATTGTCTCCGAGATGTTCTGATTATTCACGCAGACTCTCGATGAATATTTAAGATTATCCTCACTAATTCGAAGTTCGATACTTTCCTTGATGCTGACGTCTAACAATCCCGAGCGGAATATAGTGACATAAACTTCATCGGGCATCGACAATTCACAGCTTTCTTTAGCTCCATCATAAGCCACTGTTGCATAGCACTCGTGCTCCATGCGACAGGTCATCAAAACCGAGACGAATGCATCTGCCAATAGTATTGTACTCTTCTCCTCTTTACTGGTGATTCGCCGGTTTGAGGATTCATTGAAATTCGTCAAATTCACGTTACTGAATTCCGATAAAATAACTTCATCTTTCGCCTGAGATTTGCGGCTATTTCTGAAGAATGTGCCATATTCATCTTCGCTCCAATCGCAAATTAACGGTTCATCCTCCACTTCGAATCCTGAAGTGATACGCGTACCGTCTATTATGAAATTGGAACGAAGAGAATTAATCGGGGATCACCTCTATTTAAAGTACATTTTGCCGACTTTCGTAAAAGCATTGTATCTTATTGATGGATCAATAAAGTATACCGAATTTAGGCGAAATCGTCAGGAAGCTAAGAGAGATGTTACTCAATATTTGAATTTTTTTTAAATAACTTTTTCTGAGACAATATATTGTTTTTTAATCTTGACAAAGGGTTTGGCAAAGTCATCAATATATTTTAAAAAATGTAAAAAAAAAATTAAAAATTTCCGATCAAAATAGAAATGTAATAAAGAAATTATATTAACAAAAAAGGGTGAAATAATAAATAATTTCTGGCAGTTCTTCATTAAACTCCCTTTCCGATGGTAAGTTTTTGAAGTGTTGTAAAATATTTTAATTTCTATTCCTATCAAAGTAAAAACAGAAAAGAAGTGATTATAGTTGGAAAGTAAAGATACTTTAATCCGGTTAAAAATAGGATTTCTTAATCATTTGTCAGGTACCTTTCTGTGGTTCAATGTAGAAAAATCTTTATAAAAACAAAAAATCTATTTTTCAAGATTTAGAAGCTATTGTTTCGTATTAAATTTCAGTACGGAGTAAACAGTTAAGAAACGTCGAGATTAAATGACTAACCAGGAAAGGAGACGATCAATTCACCCTTAGAATTTAGAAGGGACTGCGTGCCATCCTCGCGTCTGGTGAACTTCTCGCAAACCTCAAAGTCCGATCTCGTTCTCACGAGAGACTTATGGAACACTTGAGAAACCTCATCGTTCACCGTTTCGTAGTGTCGGCCGTCGTGCTCGAGTGTGGTATACCTAGTTATCTTCACTCTCGCAGCTTGGTCCCTCGATGAGTGAATTTCCCCCTAAAGGAAAACGCGGATTTCGGCTATTCTCCCCATTGACTCGTATATTCGTCGTTCAATCGTGAACTGTAATGTTTTAATCATAGCTTTCAGCTAAATGAGAAACTCAACATTTATAGGATCAGATGATGCTGCAATCAGAGATCGCTTTCTGGGTGAAGAAACTTTTCGCATTCCCCTCGTTGATATCGATGACTTCGTTTTTTGACTCTTCGATACTTCCTCTGAAATTTACCCATCCGCGTCTTTCGAACATCTTTTCATATGCCACCATCCTAACATATATAGATCTCGATTGATTTACCTTTGGTCAAGTTTTCGTGGCGTTCGAGTTCCGAATCTCTGGTTCTTGCGGTCCTCTCGAAGTTTATACATCGAACTATAGTACCGTTCGGACGCAGCACTTCGACCGTCTCGTCATCGTGAAACTTGAGCACAGTGCCATTACTCAAGAACTTCCGGTAATTCTCTCGTGACACGGCCTCGCACTCCGGACCCTTCGAAATGTATTTCTGAAGGATGCAGAATGGATACACTAAACTATCCTCTCCCACAGGTTTAATTAAAAGACCAGAGGGCCATGAAGCACAAAAGTCGAAACGGCGGTTGAAACTCTGATTTTTCTCCGGTGCGAAATAATGTCCTGTTGGCATTGGTTGGTCACTGGGATCACTGTTCTTCGAAGATTATTATGATTTTACCTATTTTACCTTTCGATTCGTGAAACTCTTGAAATGCCATAACAATCCCATTCTTGGTGATAAGATGAAAGGGCATCTTATTATTTTCCTGACTACCAACGACGCTCTCTAGCTTCAGAAAGCAACCTTCCAAGTTGACACCAATTCCTAGACGCTTTTTCCCATAGAGCCATTGATCGAGATCAACTTTCACCACAGTTCCGTCAGATGAAACAAACGTTTCGCTCTCACTGGCAATTTGAATCCTGAAGTTTCCCAAATCATATCCTACGAACTTATAAGGTTCACCGTCTTGAGCGCATCGCAAAGATGGAACTTTGCGCATGGGTACGGAACTCGGGTCGACTTCTACGGGTTTCATATCTTTTTTCTTCATTTCTTTCGGACTTTTGGCCGTTGCAGATTTTTTATCTTTTTCCGTTGTGATGGCGGACTTAACGCTCTTCTTCGTGGATAATTCTGCTGCTGTCGACAATTTGTCTTCATCTTTTTTTCTAGCTTGACCTTTCAAGGAATTCGGCAGAATGAAATCATCATCGGTGAATTCTGTGATTTTTACAACGTCAATATCACGGTGATGACTCAATTTTCTGGTCAATTCCCCGGCGCTTATTGATCTCTTTCTCGCTCGTTCAATTTCTATCTCTCGAATCCATTCGTCCTCCTCGCGAATCACGTATTCGCAAAAGTTTCGCAGGCAAATCGGCGTAACGATCCTTGAAATTCGACGACAACGATTTCCGTGCTGGAAAACTTTGTCCGCTGCTCGAGTCATTGATGTTGGAGTACTGTGCGCGTTATCAAAGTAGAGTAGTACAGAGTCCGTAGTCTCCAGATACGAGGACTCGAAGCCTTCGAATTTCTCGAAACATTCGTTAATGGCTTGTAGAAAGACGTCCGACGGGAGTAGCCTGACGTCGGTAAAGTCTGAAACTTCAGTAGAGCTGTCCACTCTTCTAGCGCAAAGTTTTTCCTCTCGTGACTCGAGAAAGCCGGGCTGAAGCATTTCACGCGTATCCGTTAGATAAAACAGTTCCGGACACTCGAAGGTATCGCCGACTGATTTATCATAATCAATTATGCTATCGCTCTCGAAGCACCGTAAATTGGAAATGGGATTTTCGCCAGACGCAGAAGTTCGAACGTTTTGGAGAATCTTCGAGGGTAATAGGAAAGGATCTGAACGAGTCGAGGCCGGGATAGCACCTTTTTCCGCTATCGCAACTCGGCGATCTTCGCCTCGAGTAGCAGTTCGATTAAGACCGCCGTTAATCATTTTGTCGAAAACCTGAAGGTGGAGATAATGAACGATTCTTCGAAAGTCCATTTGATCTTCGAAACAACGAGTTATCTTGTTTAGGTGACAACGATATCTTTTCTTCGTGACTTCATGTATATTCTTGCGATTCTTCCACAAACTGAGGATTCTCGTATCACGAAAACTGCGCCCAGCTAAATCGGACAATGACGTGGGTTTGGGATTTATAAGCTGAACAATATCGTCTGCCAAACGAACGTGATGCGTTTTCAATCGGAGGTTATCACCGGCAAGAATTATATGTGGATCCATAATTTCGTTAACTTGCTGGTTATTCTTCAATTGCATTCCATTTTGTACGTTCAAATCGTGTATTCTCCGTCGGTATTTGTTCGAATGATCAGGAATTGGGTTCTCAAAGTGGTGTAAGCTGCTAACAGATGTTCGGTACGGTGAACCTGCATCAAACTTAGATTTCATGCTCGGACCGGATCTTCTTTGATTTCTTGAAGTTCTAACGGTCTCATCATCGAAATTCGTTGCCCGATCGCCTTCAACATCGATTTCCACTTGCGCCAGCATAGCTTGCAAGATAACAGTCACAAAAGCGCACTCTGTGGGCAGCGAGTCCATAATCTTGGTGTAAACATCAAATTCTCGCGGTGGTTCGCTCGGCACACATTGAAGCTTCATACTCCGGATGTACTCAACGTGAAGTCGTTGGAGATCGTAGAGGTCGTAAACGATGCAGGAAACTCTGTCGTACAAATCTTTCTTCAATTTCTCTTCCTCTTCCGCATCATAGATTTCTATTTCCGGTGGACAGAACGTTTGGAAAATAACACCCGAATAGTCTTCGAGATTTTCCGGATCGTTTGCACTTTTGTCCAATTTAGACCAGAAGTCGAAAAGCGTCTTCTTCTCTACATCTAAATCTCCGAATACATTTTTCGTATGATTGATCGCATTATCGTCATTCCCCATATGCGATTCAGCGCTCCCGGCAGAGTCCACACTTTCACCTGGACGTTTAATCTTCAAGATACAAGCCAGCGGCAGTCCAGCTTTTATGAGCTCCAATGGTAGTTCCGGATCCCGAAATCCGGTCAGCAAAATAAATAAATCGGGCCCATTCTCCGGTGCGTCGTCAATGTACACTTTGTCCTTCCATTCTTCGCCGCGCTTTCGCAGACGTGTGTTTGCCTTCTCCGTTATTGGAGCTTCCGTGGTACGCTCGGATTTCTTCGACTTGAGCGACTTCATTGAACGCTGTGACTCCACTTTTGCCACTGTGAGCATAGCTCGCAATTCTCTATCAACATCGTTTCCGAGATCCGATTCCTTCCTGCTTCTTGCAATAGCTTCGTTTTTCACCCGATAAACGAGATACTTCACGAGATCGACGATCAACCGAGTTTCCAAGCTTTCGCCACGGGAAATCAGGTTGTTCGCATGATGAAACACCGTTTGCGCCGGTGGACATTTATCCTCATCGATCCGCGACAAAGTTCTAATACTGTGCATCAGTTTTCGAAAAGTTAACGAGTAAATGGCTTTTCGGGAACCTTTGTCGGCTGCCTCATCGAAGAGGTTAATACATGTTGCGTGGCCCGGCAGTGTCTCGACGATCATAATGATCATGCATCGCCAGCTATCATCGTTGATAACTATGGCTTTCAAATGGTCCATCCAAGAATTCGGAGCTTTGTTCAGCTTCGCTGATGTCGTAGGCACCCGTTTTGCAGACATTTTTGTTCATAACGAGTATCTCCGTATCTTAACCTAAGTCACCCGATCTTTTCATCGAATGACTTTGAAGATTAATAGGGCGAATAACAAATGAATGTCACAATTGTGAGCTTCTATGCCTTTTCAATTCACGTAAGACTGAAGGAAAGTTAAAAAAATTCAATGAAAAGAATAATTTGACGGGTTGTCGTAGGATGACGATAGAAGAGTATTAAAAAAAAGAACAGCTGGAGATATCCCTCTCGACCCACATTGCTTCTTCACGAGAACTATGGTACACCTACGCGCGATGCTCTGAGAACGAGATCTCGAGCGGGTCGCGCGTATCTCACCTATACTATTCCAAAGTCGTGAAGTGAGCATTTCATTCCATTGAATGGATGAAAGCTCGTCTCTTGCACACTGGCGTCGACGCTCTCTCGGAAACTCGCTTCACCGGTCGAAATGAAAACCGGAGTGGGTTAACCAGGCCGAGGGTTGCGGAGCGGTGCCATCCAGCTCCCTGTTTCTCTCCCTCTTTTTCTCCGCCATGGAATCCCTGAAATAAGAAAAAAAAATTGGTGTGGCATCGCTCTCTCCCGAGAGAGCGCGAAACTTCACCGACGAGGCAAACAAGTCCGGGTGACGAGACCGTCTAGAAAAGACGACATCGTCGTCTTCTCAAACCTGTCTCGGTCCTACCTTCTCGCGCTACTTTGGAAACAACTTTCACGTAATTTCGGGACTTCATGGTGGCTTTTTTGTACAAAAAAAATTGAAACGACTGTTGACAAAGAAAATTGTTCGCGACGTTCACCAGTCCGTCTGAGCAGATATGTCTTCTTATAATTTTTTTTGTCGGTTTTCTTTCGAATTTAACTTTGGTAAAAATAATAAGAAGTATTTATGTATAAGTGGATTGTGCCAATGAACAAAAATGCCCTTATCTTCAAGCCGCTCGCGGTCGACAAAATAAGAAAAAGTATTAAATTCCTAAATTACTTTGGTACGAGATGTTATATGTCAATTACATTAACTTATATCACATTTCTCTAGGAAAGAAGATTGCTCGCTGTGCCTTCTCGGTCTTTCTGACGAAAGTGCCAGCATCTTATATAATCCTCTTGGAAGGTCCATAAGCTACTTGAGAATGAGCGAATGCCATTCGTAGTGTCTCGCTTTGAAGACGGCGGAAACGACGACGACGACGACGATAACGTCATCTATCGGCAGGTACAAAGTTTTCCTCCCACAATCTCTCCTGTTTCTGTGCCCCCTGCTCTCTCCCTCTCTCTCCCTCATCATTCGTACCACTTTCGAGCTCACCATGGACCCCGAATGGGGCAACCCTTGACTTCTCATGACGAGGAAACAACCCTCTTCTGAAAGCGCGCCCATCCTCACCTGCAGCCGCCTAGTTTCTCGACAATTTCAATTTAACTACGAAATTTCTGAAGCGAGTGCGTCAATCTAGCGCTTATTTACAGATTTAGCCTCGGCAGTCACTTGACAGTTTGCAAATTAGGGGAGAAATACGAGTTTAAGTTGATACCGCGCAGGAAGGTGAACCGGAAATTTGTCGTCGTCTCATCGGGAATTGTGCAAGTAAGTGTCTTGCAGCACTGTCCCCCCTCTCCTACTTCCCCAACGAGACCCAAGTGGATTCAACCGCGTAGTCATAAGAGGATTGAGCAATTATAACAAAGAAGACATTCATTTTCCATTTCGTTCTTCGAGTGGTTTTGTTTTCACGATAATTACGGGAATGACGGAGAAAAAAATAATTGGTGTTACTGACTGACATTTCCAATGAAACCAAATTTGAGTAAACAAAAAAAGTATTTTTATCATTATTACGAGAAAAAATTATAACTTTAATATCTTTTTTTTCACCGATCGCTAGATACACTGGATTATCCGAAATTTCTGTACATAGACGTACCGTCAGTGTTCATTGTACCATTTATGGCCATTTTTATTATTATGCCAATTAAACATTTTATTTTTTTTCAAAATCGCATATTGATTCGTAGAAAGTTCTCATATAAATTCGTCGAATGATCTACTCGATTTTTTTTTTTTTCATTTTATTATATTTTTTTCTTCGAATTTGATGGCCACTAATGGACCTAAAATGGCAAAAAACTGTACTTCCACTCTGTGGAGAATTATATATATCGTGGTATTCAATTTATCCAGACAATTTTGTTTTTTTTTTTTGTACATCAACTAATACTTTTGAAAGAAAAAACGAAAGAAAGAAAAAATCGGCAACAAATAAAGAAAATCAATTAACGAGAGCAGACGAAAAGCGTCCACGAAGAATGACCGTGAACGAGTCCTCGTGGGAGTCTCCGGTCAATGTCACCAATTTTCTCGGCCCATGTTGCTCGAGGATCGTTGTCACTTTTTTTTTCACCGATCATCCATCAAAGACGGGTGGAAAAAGCCCCGAGAGGGTTGTACGTCGTCTGCCGACTAATATTCACACGTATATATGAAATCGCTTTCCCCTTCGCTGGCGTATGTGCGTCTACCACCGTGCGCCCCCCAAACTCATTGCGATAGTCTTTGAAAAAAAGGGTTTCCGAGCTTTAAAGATATACTTCGCGGAGGTCTCATCGTGCAAATTTGTGAGAAAGAGAAAGGCCAGAAGGGACGTGAACAAAAGTTTAATTTATGCGAGACTTTAAATCCCGAACAACGCGGGAAACGCGTAGGGACCCTCAGGCGAGAGTGGAGAACCCACAGAACGAGTTCATAGTTCTCACCAACGACGCTGTATTAGCTCATTTCTCGCGCGGGGGAAACAGAAAGAAACGAAGAGAAGAAGTAAAGGAAGACAAGAGACGAGAATAAAAGTGAAAGGATCACGAGAGTTTTTTCTTTAATTTCGCGCAGTTTTTCTGAAACAAATAAAAAAAAAAATCGGAAACATTTTTTTTTCCCTTTCTCATTTGTCCATCCTGATGGAAATATGTTTGACTCGCAGTACCACAGGAATTTTAAGAACGGTCAGATTTTCTGCATAACTTTTCGCGTCAGGTTGTGTTTTCTACTGCGCGGTAAATTTCTTGGACACAGTACGCTTTTGCGGATGATATCTATTGTGGTCGAGGGCTGCTTCTTGCGTCGATACTTTTTCCTCGCTTTGCCAAATAGGACCACAAGCAGACAGAGAGCAGAAAGAGGACTCAACCGGAAACTCTCGGTCGCGAGTTTCAGTCAGCCGTAATGGAAAACGTATTACCTACGGAGTCGTAAGTTTCGGACGTCGGGGAGGGAGAAGGGGTGGGGGACAGAGGAAGAGGACAGAAAGCCGGCCTGACATTATAACGCGGATGTGCAGGCTGTACTTAACGACGAAACTCCGGGGAAACTGTAATTTTCGCGCGAAAAAAGAAAAAAAGAAACCACCAGCGCTCGGGTGAGAGCTACGAGAGATAGAGGGCAAAGAGGAGACGAGAGTGAGTTTGGTGCGCGTTGCTCGGCAAGGGAAAACGACGAGGTAGACTAGTTGATATGGGATAGGGTGAGGCGTGTCCTGTACCGCTGGCACGTCATGCGCGTGTGTGTAAAATACGCCCGAGGAAAAAAAAAATGAGACAAATGGACCAACAAAAATAATTGCAATGGACAGAGAGATACAACTTCAGATTAATGTACACCCAACATAGATGCACGAAAATAACGAAATTTCAATCGCGTCAACGGTACAGTAAAGTTATTAAGTCTGCGTCGTCGTAATAAAATTGCTTCGTCATAAAAAAAATTATTTTCGTAAAGAAATAAAAAAATTTCCAAAAAAAAGAACAGTAAAAAAAAAATCGATAGATGCGCCAAGATTTCATGAAATTTTATATTTGCTGAAAAATCGCAGAAGAACTGTTACCAAACGAATGCGCGGTGGAAATTTAATTTTATTTCTTGAATTCGACATTTTATGTACGCAAAAAAAACAAAAATTTCAAATAAAAAAAATATACTTCCTCGAGGATGGTATACGAAAAAAAATGGTCAATGATTAATTGAGGTGTTTCGGAGGTATCGTACCGTGACGAGGTTAAAACAAATACAATAACTGGAACGTGTTTATACTGAAATTTTAACCCCTCTATAGTGACTTCAAAACTGATATTTAATTCACGATGCAATAACATGACATAAATATCCGTTCGAATAATCGTAAAATGCATGAAAAAAAAAAAAAAAAAAATCGAAATGGATCCGCGGGATATAAACAAGTTGCGTAGAGAGCAGTTAAAAATGCAATCAAGTACCGTAAATAACTGATTTTACTGTAGCGAGAGAGAGTACGGTATCCCAGAATATTGCGTTACACAATCGCTTCGCTCTACTGGATACACACAATGCAATAGTACCTGTTAAGCTCTACCCATATGCCGCAGTGTGTTCTTTGATTCAAATGCCACCTGACACCCCCCGAGGAGCACCGTGGGTGTCCAAGTGAACAGCGTGGTATCGGGCCGGTCGGTGTGTTTCATGTCCACCAGCAGTTCAGCTCTCGTTAACAACGGTAGACGTACGTAACTCGCAGGTTTATCGTATTCCTGCTTTATTCGTGCGCGTGTTTGCCGAGCTTTCGCGTTTAACGTACTTTTAATTAAATTATAATTTCGTCGCGCGTTCTCTCGCAGCACGTAATCAAGTAACCGTTTTTTAACGAAAGTACACCTGTCGTATTTGGTTTCGTGCCATGTCGCTTGAAATATAATCATATAACCCGCTAAATTAGCCGTCAAATGCAACACGGTACAGTTTCGAACGAAAAACAGTTGGGCGCAATACGCGATTTATCAAATTTATTTGCCATTTTCTCGAGAAACGTTGAAGCGCTTCTTTGCAATATTATTAAAACTCCGAACGCCAGTGGACTCGGTAAATATTTATTGTCGTTGCTAACTTTTCAATATCAATTGCTCGAGACTTGACCGTTATTACTTTCAGAATTTCTAATTTGAGTGTAGATACTTGTCGCGCGCGTACTCCTTCGAGATTTCTTTGAATCTACAGAAGTACCTTTGACCGATGGTCCGAGAGCTCTATTTTCCTTGGGAAACTTTCACATGATGTAGTTTCAGCCTTTGCCATCGTTCCTCCAATATAGTCCGAGAACTCACTGTCCGTGGAATCTTTGAAGATCCCTTGACGCAATTCCCGCGGCACCGAGGGTACAGTAGCGCTCGGGTCAATTTGCTAGAATCTCGTTTACCGTGTACCGACTGCTTTTCAATTTACACTCCTACTTCACAATACCGAAGATATCATTCGGGAATTGGCAACTTTGTTAGTGTACATATAGGTAGTAACGAGTTATTTGAGCGCAAACACGGAAGAAACACCGCGGATATCTTCTTTGTTTTTCACCAAGAGACGGGAAACTCCGGATCGATCTTTGTTTCATTCTCGCTAACTTTAAGCGGCTAACTTTCCTCAGAGTTACCGGTTGGTTTTACGCAACTTCGATACATCCGGTTCACTGATTCTTCAATCTTTTTTGCCCTGAAATACATTCTTAAGGTATTTTGATTCCTTTGATTCCTTCGCGAACTAACAACTTTGCCGTTGACTCCCTGTCGGGGAAGAGTTTGCGTAATATGGATATCAAACTTTATTGACATCCCTCGTCTCGTCTTTCGCTATTTTCAATGTTGTTCTATCATACTTCCGCGTCTACTTTCACCCTTTTAGGACCGAACGGTCGTTGGTTGTAGGCGCGGAGACTTTACTTCGCAAGGCACGGAGTTCTCAAAGATATACCCGGATCACGTTTCTCCTCTTCTCTATTGAATTATATGCAAGAATTTGAGAAGGATCCTCGGAGTCCATTAGGAATAAAGTAGGAACTACTGTAATGATATTTCGTAAGTTGCCTGCGATAATTAATCTACAGAGGCGAAAGTCTTCCAAAGTTATTCGATTTCGACGACCGTCGCATTGTTATCTAACTGTTTGAGTCCGCTGCTAAATTCATTCCGTAGAATTAATCCTTTCGTTGAGAAACTCGAAGATGAGATCTTTTTAACGTTCGCAATACCTGGGAGCTTCTCTTGTTGCATCGAGGAAAAGTTCGGTTTACCCCATCGACGTCGCCACATTGACGAACGGAAGTTCATTCTTCTGTGTCTACGAGAGACTTGCTTTGGGAGAATGCTGTTTACCTTCGCGCGTCTGTACTGTGGATTTCGTATCCTAACTCTGCTCCCAAAGTGTTTTCGTCTATCGATCGAACGCCAAGATCTCACTCGGCCATTTCACCGTCTTCACTTCACGTTCTTCACCGGCAGTTCGAACAGCGGCAGCGACCCTGTGCGCCTCTTTGCTCCGTCTATATCTCTGCAACTGTTCTCAACTCTCGTTCAACTCTCGTAGTTGCAGCGAATCGAAAGCAGGAAACTCTCTCTCTCTCTCTCTCTCAAGCTCTCTTTTTCCAGTTCTCGTGTTTTTTTTTTAGCGAATCGTTCAACGAGCGCAATCCTTGATCGCGCGCGACCTCGACATTTCGGCTGACCTGGGATCATGGGATCATTGGTGGAGCGTTTCTTCGAATCGTGGCGAGACTCTCGATTAACTTTTCTCCCCCATGACCTTTTCCACGTTGTTCACCAGGTAGCTGTGATATACACGTCGACGTACAACGGCGAGCCAAGCTGAAAAAATACTTTTTTTCAGGATCAAGGATCAGAGTCGAGAGAAAAACGTTTTGCACTCGAAGTTTCTTCGTTGTTCTTCCTCTCACTTCGTAACATTTTCGTCCCCCTTCGAAGGGTCTTCGAGGATTTTTCCTTTTTTTTTTACCCTCTTCGCGCCAACCCTCTAGTTGAGGACATATGCTGAAATCACCTCAGTCCCCCTTCGGTCTGGGATTTCGATAATCCGGTTAAGATTGATCCAAAATTTAGGTGAATGGAATCTTGGAGAGGGGGATGACTCGCGCGTCTCTTCAGGCGGCACACTTCGTGTATTACAAAGTGAAGGGTGGCACTTCTGGCTCTCCGGTCTATCTTATTTTTCATTCCCATCCCCGCTTACATGGCATCGCCCTCGATACCCTCGAACGCTTAGTTATATAAAACGCCTGGATATACTGAAATTTTTCCTATAACCCCGAAAAAGTTTCGTTTCAGCGTAAAAATAGGGATAAGACGAGCTAATAAATCGACAAATTTCACACCTCTCCGAACAATAGCGATAGATCGTTAATTTCTGATCTCTGTTATTTGAAAAAGCTGCGATACAGCTATAGCACGTAAGTCAGAGTTGAAAATTAAATTTTTTCGATCGCGTGTGTCAGTCTGACGAGAAATCCTCGAAGTGAAAGAGAAAGTTAATCTTTCTGTAACGAGCTCGGGGACCCTACGCCGCGCAGGTTGATTAATCGATGCGTTTCGACGGAAGACCTTAAAAAATCGTATCGAGTTTCTCAGATCCGGCGATTTATATCATTTGTGCGGAAATGGGATCACACTTGATTTTCAGCGTTGAAGGTAAGCTATCAATCCGGCGAGAGTAGTTGATCGACAATTCAGTTGGAGGTTCGTCGTTCCTAAATCACCCGACTCTGTATTAGCGATCAAAAGCCGCTATTATATACGCTTTTAAACGAACACTATTTCCGAAACGCAATAAAGAATAATTTTCATATTATTTACGAAAATTGCTCGATGTAACGTACATTTTAAAAATTATTATCGCTTATGCTAAGCGTCAATATTTTTTCAAATTTACAAATAGTTTCGTAAAATTTGATATAATAACAATACTTTTTTAACGATTTATTGACAAAAAAAAAAGATACTTCCCCTTAACTACTTTACGCGGCTGCAAGATACGACAACAAATTAATCAACGAGAAAAAAAAATGTCCTGGAAAATATGAAAATCAGTGAAATATCGAGATCAATTTCACTTGATCCCGGGTATTCATGAATTTATGACGAAGCTGCCACTAGAACGCTTTACATAAATCACCGCACCGGTCGATCACTCGGGGTTTTCGTAGCAGAGGAACGAACTAAAATCCCGAGTAGCGCCGACTCGTCAAACGTAAAACAGCTTTTGCAATATCTTCTCTACCAGCTGAAATAATTCACGCTTATCTTTAATAGCACCAAAGTTACGGGAGTTATAATCTCGACACGTCGACCTTGGATAATGCGCGGTAGTAGAGTTGTAGGGTGTAAGCCCCGGAGCGAGAAGGAGCTTCGTTTGGCCACTTTCATCCCTCTCATCATCTCAACCCGCGAAGCAAGTTCCTTCGACCACGAGAAACTACCTCGCGCGTTCCTAGTTTTGCCATTGTTCAATTCTCCTCTCTCTTTCTCTCACTCTCTCTAACTCCTCTCCCGCGTTCCGTATTCCCCCAAATTCTGGAGTGTTGTTAGTACGTTTAAGCAGAAACTATCGGTAGCGGAGGGAGGCGAAGGCGAGTCGCAGAGTTAGGGTAGTAAGCCAAAGTAAAGCAACTTTGACATACATATGTAATATATACGTTCTATTTAGGAACGTTAATGAGAACGGTAAAAGTCCACGTGATGCACGCGACTTAGGCGATTTAACAGGATAGTAGTTAGAGTTACTAGTATCCGGCACTGTATACGCTACTGAATAAGTTACATCGCATTCGCTATTCTTCAACAGGTCGAATAAGCATCGCGAAGCTCTCGGGGGAGCAAACGGAAAATGTAGAGACATGTGAATAATTTGCAATGGGGTCATTCGGATAATTGATTCCGCAATTCGAATGTAAATGTAACGCGGCAGGCGAATTGATCGTGTAATTGGCACAAGTCGTGTAACGGATTTCAATCTCTCGTTGAAATTTTCGCGTATCGCACGTATGTTAGTTTCCCAGTCGTGATTACGATGACTTGCAGCCCTTTCAAAAGATCGAAGGGGTTGATGAGGGATTTATTCAAACGAACCGCGTAGTTTGCTTGATAGCGTGTCGACTTGTATATTTTTTAAATTTCGTTTTATTTTATACGAAATAAATAATAACGAAAGATTAAGATATTTTTCTCGTGGACACCGAAATCGATTTAATACGTTCGTCGTAATGCCATCCCTTTGTTAAACTTCTCAATTCCAAAGCCACGAGATATTACGAAATACTTTTTTCGAACGAACGGTTATTTGATTGTCATGCGAGGCTAAACGACAAGGAGAGATGAAAAAAAAAGGAAGAAACGCTAAACCAGAATACAGAGTACTGGCCACGGCGTACCGAACAGTAACACCGTTCACTGAGTTTTAATTAAACGTCGATTGATCGAATTTGACGGTTCAATTTACGCTTTGATAGGTTTTAATCTCTCCGTTGAAACACAACGTCGGCGAATGTTGCGTTGTTACTCGTCGTTGTGGTTGCAACTTCGGATTCGAGATAACAGATTATTTTCCTTCGTTTGGACGGCAGTGAAATATAATAAACGAATTGAGAAAAACCAATGCGCCAAAAGTGCCGTCGCGAATATTTAGAGTATTAAGTGAAAAAAAAAAAATCATTGATCAATTAATCTTCAAGATCATTCGTATGGTGAAATTGAAATTTCTATTTTTTTTTTTCGCTTGAACATTAATTTTAACGCGTATCTAAAAGAAAATACAATTTATTATTTTACAAGTAACGAGAGTGAATTCTCGTCTCGTCAATTACCGACAAGAGACGAATTTCCGAGGAAGCAGATGTTCTTTACGCGCGAGATAAATCGTGGACAAGTCTCTAACGTTATCTCTTTCTCTCTGCTCTCACCGCGCTCGTCGAACTCTCGTGGGAAAGCTCCGGATGGTACGGAAGCGTTTGCGAACCTTGCGAGGAGTTTTCCGTCGGAGGAGCGAGAGAGGAGTTCTAAAAAGAGAATTTAAAGCGAAAGGACGGTAGATGGAATAAGAGGGCACGAACGGAAGATACTCAAAAGGGGGATGAAAACGAAATCGTAGTTGGGGGTGGGGGACAGATATAACCCTCTCTGCGTCGCTCTCACGCCCTTCCCTCATAACTGTACCCCGCAAGGCGCGAGACGAAGGATACGGGAATAGTATCTCGACGAGATATATATGCGTGTTTCGTATGACCGTGAAACTCGCGTAGTATGGGATCGAGAGCAAGATGGATGCGCGGGAGAGGGGTCAGGGCAATTAAATAATTTTATTCTGAGAGATGCATTTCAGGTATTTGAGCGTTGACTTTATTTCACTTTACAATTTGAGAGTACCGTGTAGAGTGAAAAATACCTGTCGAGTTCTTGAGCGCTCCGTGTGATAATAAATCGATGGTGAGACGCGACGCCGTTGAGTCGTTCGTTGAGATGTCCGTTGGCGATGCCGAGAGTAGCTGAGTCGTTGAGAATATTCCTGATGAGCGCTCCTGTTCGCGAATATGCGTTGAGTTGTCGCACACACCTCTTTCACTATCACTGAGCTGATCGCGAGAATATTCCGTTGATGAGAAAACCGAGAGAACGTCCGAGAATATCCGAAAACCGTAGAGACGCGAGAACGCACGTGGAGATCGCACAATGCCGATGCTGATAATGGCCGCCGTCGTCCCGTGCCGGTAGTCTCGTCTCTTTCTCGTCGAGCAGCGGCAAGACGACGGAGCCGCGCGTGCGCGAGTATCGATCAGTGATCGATGCCGGAGCGTGCTGCCGCGCTAGGAGAGCGCGGCAGTCCGGAAAATGAGCGACCGTTCGCAACATTCCCGCCCGCCATCTCCGCCTCCGCGGAGATGTTATCCCTTGGTCCCTTCTGTAAGCAGAGGGACGAGTGTCACAACTGGTCGAGTGAGTGTGGTCGTTGCGGTTTTCAGGGTAACAACCCGAGTTAGTCCATCGCGCCCTGGATGAAGAGCGGTGACTCGAGCGAGAGGCCATCTCCCTGGAGGGGCTCTCTCGTCACTGATGAGAACCAGAGAGCCGATCTGAATTGCATCTTGAGAGTGCTGCCATTTCGAGATCGCCTGTTGTTGATGCAAGTAATGAGTTGACCAAACCTTCCAAAATTGCTACGTCTTCTGCTGGAGTAGTTGCCAATGAGAGAGGCGAGCCTCTCTGAGATCGAGTACTGAAGGCTCAGGTATCGTCGTCAGAGCAGAGCCGACAAGAAAGTGTCCGGGTGTTAGAGCTGAGACATCCTCTGGATCGTCGCGAAGAGGTTCCAACGGCCTTGAGTTGAGCAGAGCCTCGATCTGCGTGAGCAGCGTAGCCCACTGTTCATACGTGAGCAATGCATCACGTACCGTTCGCCGAAGATGGTATTTAACGGATTTTACGGCCGCTTCCCATTTTCCGCCCATATGCGGAGCTGCTGGGGGGTTGAATACCCAGCTGATTCCTTCCCTCGAGAGTTCCAGAGCCATCGTCCGATGTTCACGGGCGCTTGCCGTAAACATCTGTTTGAGAGTTGCGTCGGCTCCGAGAAAATTCGTTCCGCAGTCCGAATACATCGCCGTGGGGATGCCTCTCCGTGAGACAAATCTCCGAAAGGCTGCGAGGAACGCTTCCGTTGAGTAGTCCGTGACAACGTCCAGATGAAGCGCCGAAGTGCTGAGGCAGACGAACACACAAAGCCATCCTTTGTGAGTTTTAGCTCCTCTACCTTGCCACGACTTGAGCATGAGTGGTCCAGCGTAGTCCAAGCCTGTGTGCATGAACGGGCGAGATGGTGTAACCCGGCAAAGAGGTAGTTGGCCCATCAATTGACGGGCACGGATCCCCCTCTGCCGAGCGCACATCACGCACCGAAGCACATGAGCTCGTACCGTATTCCTTCCTCCAAGAATCCAAAACCGTTGTCGAGTATGTGATAGAGTGAGCTGAGTACCGCCGTGAAGAGTTCTCCGATGAGCTTCGTCGATTATCAGCGACGACAAGTGCGAATGCCGTGAGAGAATTGCCGGATGTTTACTCTCTTCCTTGAGAGCAGAATTGTCGAGCCGTCCACCGACTCTGAGGACACCATCTGCGTCGATAAAGGCCGTCAACCTGCTCAGAGGATGACCTGGCGGAAGAGTATCCCCCTTCGAGAGCGTCCTGAGTTCCGAGGCGAACGATGCCGCCTGAGATGCTTTAACCCAAAACTGCTGTGCACGATGCAGTTCCGAGGGTAGCAAGAGTCGTCCGATGGGTGCTTTCGGTAGTCGCTTTAGCCGATCAATCACCCTGAAACACAGAGCCGTTACTCTCAGAAGTTTAAAATATGATGAGTACCTGAAGAGCAGATCCCATTGACAATCAGGTTCCGGAAGAGCCCCCACAAGCGAAACTCCTGGCCTCGCCTCTGAGCCGCTAGCCACCTCAGACACGTCTGTCTGAGAAGGCCATTTTTCCCGGGGCTGAGTGAGCCATGATGGCCCTTGCCACCACAACGTGAGAGCTGCCAGTTCTTGCGTTGTCGCCCCGCGCGACGCGCAGTCAGCGGGATTGCACGTTCCCGGTACGTGCATCCACGAGCAATCCGTTGTGAGATCCTGGATTTGCGTGACTCGGTTCCGCACGTAATCCTTCCACCGAGAGGGATGAGCTTTGATCCAGGTGAGAGCGACCTTCGAATCCGTCCACAAAAATACCTCGTCGATATCAAGACCCTCTTTCTTCCTGATATGACTCACGAGCTTCGCCAGAATGAGAGCACCAGAGAGCTCTAACCTCGGGATGGTTAGTCGCTTCAAGGGTGCGACCTTCGTTTTCGAGCAGATTAGTGACGTCACTTTCCCCGTGGACGGTGAGTCGACCGTGAGATACACCACGGCCGCCATGGCAAGCTGTGACGCGTCCGAGAAGCCATGCAGAGTAACACGTGCCCCCTGGCATGTGTTGAACCACCTTGGAACAGAGAGACTAGCCAATTGTGTGAATTCTTCTCTTACCGCCTGCCATTTTTCCGCCAGAAGAGCTGGGAGTGGTTCATCCCATCCGAGTTTATGCAGCCAAAGCTCCTGGATCAACGCTTTGGCGCGAATGGTAACCGGTGAGATAAAGCCGAGAGGATCGAAGATCTTCGCGACCTCCGAGAGAACCACGCGTTTTGAGACCTTGCCGATAGGCGAGCTTGACCGAGAAACGAACGTGAATTTGTCATCCTTTGGCGACCATTGAACCCCGAGTAATTTGGTTGTGCAGTCGTCGAACTGGATGGTTTGCTGATCACCAGATGACCCAAGCTGAGCGAGAACCAAAGGACTCGTAGCATGCCACTTAGCCAACGGGAATCCTCCCGCGTGACAGAGTCCCTTCAACTGTTGAGCCGTTTCCAAAAGAGCTGCTTCCGTGTCAGCACCGCCAAAGATATCATCAACATATCTTCCGTACAAGAGAGAAGGCACTGCCAACGGGAAGTTGTGCCCCTCATCCTCAGCGAGCTGAAGCATAGTTCGCACCGCCAAAAACGGCGCTGATTTCGTGCCGTACGTCACGGTGGTGAGACGATACGGTACCTCGTTGAGCTTTTCATCGACCCAGAGGATGCGCTGAAGGTCTTGGTCCCCTTCGTGCACCCTTATTTGACGAAACATCTTCGTCACATCCGTCGCGAAGAGATGTCGATGATGCCGAATCCATATGAGAACGTCCGAGATGTCCAAGAGCAGGTTGGCACCAGTGTGCATGAGATCGTTCACCGAGTATCCTGATGCGGAGGCGCTGGATCCGTTGAACACAACCCGAAGCTTTGTTGTAGTTCGCTCAGGTCGTAACACTCCATGATGCGGCAGATAGTATGCCACCGGATCCTCCGAGCGTTGAGCCGATACTGGAGCGCGAGCCATATGCCCGAGCTTCTCGTATTCCCCCAGAAACTGCGTGTACAACTCCTTGTACACATCATCCTTTGCAAGCCGTTGCAAAGTTTTGCGGAGACGATGACGCGCCGTTGAATACGAGTCGCCCAGCAATGAGACGGGAGCCTTGAGAGGGATACGCACGATGTACCGTCCCTCTTCATCCCTCGTATGAGTCGACCGGAAATGATTTTCGCACTCCTGTTCCTCGGACGAAAGAATCGCCGTCTCGTCTGTTGGAACTTCCTCTTGTTCCCAAAATTTCGCGAGAAGATCCTGAAGAGCTTGAGAGTCATTGTCGATCCTTCCAACGAGCGAGACGTTCTGATGAGCAGTTACCCCTTGAGCTGTCACTGGGCCGAGAATTAACCATCCGAAAATTGAGCATTGCGCCACTGGCATTGAGCGAGATCCCCTTATCACCTCGGGCTTGATGACTTGTCCATAGACGTCCGCTCCGAGCAACACGTCCACTGCTCGAGATTGATAATACAGCGGATCAGCAAGTTCGAGATTCTGCAGATGAGGCCATGCATCTACGATCACGTCGGCAGATGGTAATGCCGTTGCGATCTTCTTAAGCACGTGAGCTCGAACCATTACACTTTCCGACGAGTATACCGAAGCCAAGGAGAGTTGAACGACCCCCTTGGTCTTTGTCGTGTGAGTGCCTCCAATGCCCGTGACGATGAGCGGAGACCATTGTCGAGAGAGATGCAGAGCTGACACAAGCTCGTCAGCGATGAAGCTGAACTCTGATCCAGGATCAACGAGAAGTCGAACCTGATGAGTCGTCGATGGCGTGCGTACAGCTGCGATGGCAGTTGCAAGCAACGACTGAGACGATAGCACGAGAGCTTGAGTCACTGAGAGAGCTGATGATTCGTGAGATATTTCCGCGAGAGCTGTGTCCGAGCGAGAATTTCCAACCTCGTCCTGGCTAAGAGACGATCGAGTTGTTCCAATCGAGTGCGACGCGCGAAGTGAATGAGTTGAATCCTGGAGAGCGACGACCGCATAACCTCCCTATTGAGAGGTCGAGCTCGTTCCTTGCTGAGATGTTCCTTGAGTTGTTGCTGGTCGAGCTGATGCGGATGCCTCGTGCAGAAGGGTGTGATGTTTCCCCTTGCAGGTCTTGCACAATTGTGCATTTCTGCAGGCACGAGCATTGTGCCTCCCCAAACAGTTGAAGCAGAGCCGCTTCTCGACGACCAGAGAGCGTCTTTCCTTAGCGTTCTTGTGCAAGAACGAGGCACAGGCCGTGATGTAATGCGACCCTTGACAGCAGTCGCATGCGTAGGCCGATCGAGAAGCGCCGTATGCCTGAGCCGATGCTTGTAGAGCCGATCCCCGCTGCTGAGCTGTCGATTGAGTAGATCCGTGTGTCTTCTTCTGAGCGGCGACACCTTGAGGCTGTTCCGTCGTTTCTAGAGCGCGCAGTTTTCCTCGCACATATTCCTCTACCTTATCGTAGCTGTAGGGAACTTTAGTGCTTCCGAGAGCGAAGGCCAAATCTCTCCTGAGCGAGGGATCCAAATTTCTCACCATGAGATGCGCCCAGAAAATATCACCGATGTCGAGTTCGGCCGCAAGAGATTTGACGGTCCTTGCCGCCTCCGACACGACACCGTATATTTTCTTCAACTCCGCCTGATTCGACGAAGTGCACGGCGAGAGAGAGAGCACCCGTTCGAGATAAGAGGCAATGACTCGTCCCTTATCCTCGTATCGAGCCGTTAGAGTTTCCCAGGCCTCCTTGAGTTTCCCTTCCTGGAGAGGGACTGCCGAGATGAGCTGAGCGGGTTCCCCTTCGAGACTGAGCTTCAAATACTGGAGCTTATGCACCTCCGAGATGCTCTCTGGCTCCAGTACCAGAGAGTTGAACAGCTGCGAAAAACGCGGCCATTCGTAGTATGCCCCCGAGAAGGTCGGCAAGTCAAGTTTAGGGAGCTTGGCTGCCGCCGTGACCTTTGAGCCGCCCGCCGTCGAGGTGCCCGAGAGAGCCGATTCCGTTAACCCAAGACTGCGCTTGAGCCCCAAGATCGCCATGAGAGTGTTGTTCCGAGTGCTGGTGATCCTGCGGAACAACCCTTCCGTAAAGTAGGGATGATTCAAGTTCCCTGATGGCCAACGATCCGAAATAAATTCGTTGGCCTCCTTCGCGTCGTTAAAAAGCTCCTCGATTCGCGCTTCCCACATAGCGAGATGCGAGAGCGATGACTCCCGATCATGCGCCTGCGCGACGGATTGCGCGAACTCTCCGAGCATCTCCAACCTCTCTTCCTGCTGGAAGATGCGAGACGAGATCGGTCCGGTTATCCTCGCAGGAGATGCCGAGCGAGTGCGACGATTTGTTGTTTGAGAGAGAGGTACGTTGAGTGTTTCCACTGCGGAGGAAGAGGCCCCTTGACTCCCGTCAAGAGACGCCTCCTGATCCGAACCGCGAGTCGTCCCGTGAGCTAATTCCGGAGCTGAATCCTGAGCTGTTGCCGTCACCGATTCCTTGGTAATGCTCTCGTTAGGAGAGACGTCATCGGCCCAACTCATGGGCGGGGGAGGAGCCGGTCTCTTTTTATCCTCCATCGTATCCTGAGCTGTCGAATTCCCAGAGTCTTGAGTTCCGCCTGTAGAGTTCATTGTATATGAGCGCAATGTCAGAGGATAAAAGAAGACGAGATAGACACAGACGACAACAGCAACAGCGCACAATAAATTGTCCAAAAGAGAGAAATTTCTTCAAACAATTGTCCGAAAATTATTTGCACTCTCGATAACACAAAGTTGCACAAAGTTGAGCGAATCCGAACGTTAAAAATCGTGCAACCGAACCGTGAGCCGATACCCGAAGCGCGCGAACATTTACGCCTATCTGTCACCGTGCGCGAGAGAGAGAAGTCCGATAGGCGTAAAGCTTGAGGTATACCGTGCGAGCGAGACGCACCGAATCCCCGTTACAACGCGAGAGAGCGAGTGAGAGCGCACCACCACGCCGCACTGTACGCTCGAACGCGAGACAAAGTCGGTACACGAGCACCCAACCGACGCGCACTACCACACGTATAATACCCCGGAGACTTCGACGCACCGATCGACCGTTGATCGAAGTGCGCACGAGGCACGAGAGAGACCGAGAGCTCAACCGCCGCGAGAGAGCCCACGCGACGAGAAAGCCGTTGTTTCGCGCGCGAGACTGAGAAAGAGAGAGAGAAAGACGACGGCTCGTGCTGTTCCCCTCACGAGCCAGAGAGAGATGCCGAGAATATTCGACGTCTCACGCTGTTCCCCACGCGAGAGCGAATACCGCGAAAATTATTATATTATGCCCGCGAAACGCCACACGCGCACAATATCCGAGCCTTTTCCGAGACAATTCACAGGAGTACCGCGAGATAGAAATTGCCCTGTCAATTTCACCGATGCATCCGCACACAAAGAGTCGCACGCGAGAAAAACACCGAGCTGATTTTTCACGAGTGCCCTTTCACAAAAGTCTCGAGAAGTCCACACAAAAAGAAAACCACTGACCACTCCACCCACGAGCTCTCGATCCGGCTCGAAGGACCAAAAAATGTTTCGTATGACCGTGAAACTCGCGTAGTATGGGATCGAGAGCAAGATGGATGCGCGGGAGAGGGGTCAGGGCAATTAAATAATTTTATTCTGAGAGATGCATTTCAGGTATTTGAGCGTTGACTTTATTTCACTTTACAATTTGAGAGTACCGTGTAGAGTGAAAAATACCTGTCGAGTTCTTGAGCGCTCCGTGTGATAATAAATCGATGGTGAGACGCGACGCCGTTGAGTCGTTCGTTGAGATGTCCGTTGGCGATGCCGAGAGTAGCTGAGTCGTTGAGAATATTCCTGATGAGCGCTCCTGTTCGCGAATATGCGTTGAGTTGTCGCACACACCTCTTTCACTATCACTGAGCTGATCGCGAGAATATTCCGTTGATGAGAAAACCGAGAGAACGTCCGAGAATATCCGAAAACCGTAGAGACGCGAGAACGCACGTGGAGATCGCACAATGCCGATGCTGATAATGGCCGCCGTCGTCCCGTGCCGGTAGTCTCGTCTCTTTCTCGTCGAGCAGCGGCAAGACGACGGAGCCGCGCGTGCGCGAGTATCGATCAGTGATCGATGCCGGAGCGTGCTGCCGCGCTAGGAGAGCGCGGCAGTCCGGAAAATGAGCGACCGTTCGCAACAATGCGAGTATATCTGTCGGGAAATATTGAATCGGTTATGGTAAGTGGGCAAACGTTGTAGGTTTATATATAAGATGAAATGGAAAATACGCTACGAGAGTATCGGCGTAAGTACGTACCTACACCGATCGTTTCGTACGGTAAACTTCTTCAAGGAAGTTCGTGAAATTTATAGAGTTCCAATAAAAAGAAAAAAAAAAAAAATTCTCAAATATAAAAAGTCCCGAGAATCGAAACTCCCGATTCCAGATACATTCATTGTCGAGTTGCCGAGTTATCCTCGAAACTTTGAAGATCAAATGTCAATGCGAATGTAAATATCGAAGATAGACGTTTCCAATGCATGTTCGATTTATTCGTGTGTGGCGTATAATTCCGACCATAAAATCTCGTATATGCGTTCCCTCAGTGTTATTTCATAACATCGAGTAAGAGAACCAGATGGTTGGATAAACGTATATCGCGAATACACTTGGCGATTTCCCAGAGGTTGTTGGCCGTCGAGCTTTCGTGTCTCGTATCGATTGTTCTTCGTGGCTTCTCGATGATTTTATGAATATGTCTGCACACCTGCAAAAAGAGTCTGATCGACGTCTGCGCTCTATAGACATTGACTGAGAGGATCGTTGCCGTTTGACACGTTTTGCCCCCCTCTCTCTCCTCCCCGTCTCTCCCTCTGTTGAACTGTGTAACATTGGTAAAGTTGCCGAGTGGCGCTAGTAGTTCATGGTACATCCTGTTAGCTTCTGGAATCTGGTATCCTCTGCCTTGAGTTTATACGGTGCAGGAAATGTGGTATATAGAGTTTTGCGTTCATGGGTAACCAAGAGAGAATATCAGCGAGCGCGCAGGCAATAGGGCCACCGGTTGTTTCCGTCTTGCGGCTACGAGAGAGCGAGAGCGTGGCAGCCCTCGAGGGCAGGGAGAAAGCGAAACTTCGGTAAGTAATTAGAAAGCCCGGGTGTACCCGCGGGGAATGCGCGCCTACCCAACGCGGAGAAATTGATTAAGGAAATATCGGAGCCTCTGTTTATTCACCCCGTTTCGTTTATCCAGTCTCTCGCATTCTCCATCCCTCGTTTTACCGAGGAGAGTGTTACTAGTTTTCGCGATATTTATTCGTCGAGGATCTTATTGCACTGTGTTATCTCGTAACCCCACCGCAATACGCAAAGGGTCCTTTCTCGAGTTTCATTCTTACGGGAATATACATATATATACATATATATAGCTATCTAGAAATTTCATCGCTACTAGTTACACCGACATGACACCACTGGGATTGTGAATTTCCTTCCACAGCTACTGAATGTAATTCTCAGACTTCAAGTCCTTTGATATAATGATAACCCATCCATATTTGTAAGACTACTACGTAAGGGATGGAAGTTACACGCGTATTAAATTATCGTAAATTGTTCCTTGTCGTTTCGCTATCACAAGACGATTAGATAAAGCGCAACGTTCTAATGATAAAATTTATGAAGTTTGTAAAGTTCATGGAATTCTTATGCTATCAATGTAATGAGATTACAACTACATGATCGAAGAACAAGAGCGTCAAATGAAAGCAAGCTGCCTGTCGTATACATAGCGGTTGATAAACTGTCGACGCATCCTTGGGGTGCAACTAGCTTAACCCTCGCCTTTGTGACAGATGCAAATTTCTCGCTAGTGTTAAGGAACAAACCCCGTGCCCTCTCATCCACCGTGCGCCATACGGTAGAGGCAAAGTGTACACTACAGTTCGCGGATCGTTACGAAAGCCTCTCCGCAAGCTACACGGAGTTTCCTGGCGCACAGTGGATGGGTGTCAAGAGTTAAGCGAGCATACGATAAGACGCGCTTAAATGTGTTTAATGTCGGCGGTTCTATTAATGATTACGCGCGTATTCGGCTTTAACTTTCACCCTATAGCAAATCAACCCTTATTTAAATTTCTCTCACTATTAGGACAATACTAATGAACCAAAATGATTTATTAAAATTGCCAAGTCTGCTGTAAATCTTATTTTTTTCGGCAGATTAGTCATTTTTTTGCATCCCCTCACGTAATTTTTTTTTTTAATTTTTATTCCACCGATTCCTGTAGATTCGACTGTTGCATTTCGCGAGAACCCCAGTCAAGAGCTTATTTACGATAGTATCCGGTACAATTTAGAGATCGGGACGGTGAGAAAGACGGATAGTGCCCGAGGCGTTAGTGGCGGATAGGGGGTGAGCGTTCGTGGTTGGGCTTGCGGTTAACCTGACGGCGGTAGGAAGGCATGCTAAAGCGCGTGGCATAGGCAGAGAGAGGTAGCGATGCTGTGGGCGGGCAGAGTATATACGCAGAGCTTCCGTGAAAATAAAGGTAGATGAGGGAGATAGACTCACCCTTACTCGGTCGCTTATAGCACACAACCGGAAACCCGGCTTGAGAGAAAGCACACTCGTCACACGGAAAATACCACATACATCGCAAACTTATGCGTACGCAAATATGAAGATACACACAAAACAAACATCCAGATGAAGTCTCGCGATCGTTTTTATTCCCGTTACAGTGATAAAAAAGCTCCTGACAAGGGTGAGAGCATTGTAACCGTGCGAGTCAATGATTGCCTCAGAGCATTTATTTTCGATTTTGTTGAATTTTTCCGGTTGACGGTGGGGCTCGTTGGGATTCTCGATAGCCGAGTGCAAAAGGCTTTCTCGTTCGCCCTCGGGCCGATAATCCGTTGACCGATACAATGTACCGAACGGTTGAACCCTCCCCTCGCGGTGAAAGGTATACGCGAATAGCTATAGCTTTGCGTGGTAACGAACTCCTTCCTTCGTATAGTAGTATAGTAACCCCGACTCCACAAACTATCGACAACCTAGCGAGATATAATAGTGTATAGCAGTCGGGAAAAACGGGGGGCGGAGCGTCGAGAAAGATCGAAAGAGTGAGAAAGGGGAAGGAGAATCGGACTGGAGTGGCTGGCCACAAGTACGATATACAAACTAACGTACATATATACCTGCAAAAAGTTCGGCGTACCGGATAATCCACTGGATTTGGTAGTTCGATGGTGCACTGCGAAACGCCGGAAAAATAGCGTGGTCGCTGAGGTTTCCACCAGTATTTAGAGCGAGGAAAATACTAGAAACGGGGTAAAAGCTTTACCGCAGATCTGTTGTATTTTTATTTATATAGTTTGTACGAGATTTATTGTTTGCTGGCTGGACGAGCGATAAGAGCTTTTGCATTATCGCGCGTGTGGTACCGAAAAAAAAAAAAAAAAACGAAAGAAAGAAAAAGATCTTCCTGTCGCTCCTTTTCAGGATACCATATAGAGTATCCGAAAAACAGAATAGGCCAAAGGACCACTTTTTTTTTCTTTTTTTTTTTTGTCGTCCCACCGTGGGGCCGGCTGAATATCCTCATCGTGATTTATGGAACTACCCGTGTCCGGATGATATTCTCTATATCATCTTTCGTAGAGTTTTTTTTTTTTGGTCCTTTCTTCGCCCGCGAGAAGGAATGAAGACATAGGACGAAAGTCTTGGATCCAAAGTGCGTTGTTCTGCGAAAGACCCTTTCGTAATTTATAGGGATGAGTTTCTTAAGCCAGCGAGATCCGTAACGAAAGCTCCGAGCTTTCTATCTCTCCGGGTCGTGCGTATACGCTAATTGTCAAATGGTCCGAATTAGTATTCGGCGCCAGAAGGATGAAAATCACTGACGCGCGAGTTAACATGCCGTTAAGAGATTTAACACTAAATAAATTACGGTGTACTCGCGCGTGTCTTGCAATCCTTTTAAAACTGTTTAACGCCGGAGACACTTGTTTAACAAATAATCATACATTTTATTTTGACTCTCCGCAAGGCGAACGGTGCTGACATTTGCGTTTGTCGAAACGGCGCAGAATCCGTTCTCTTTGAAGCACCGGTTTTAGTCGATGTATTCTCGGAACGTATTGTGTCCCCGAGGAGATAAATTACTCTTCGAAGTAATTTATTAATTCGAGACAAAAAAAATCGTAAACCCAACGAGTTGTTAATATTGTATCAGTGATATATGTTATACTTTCTTAAAATTAATGTACATGTAAGTGCCTCACTTCATGTTGGATTTGCCAATAATTCGGTGGGCCATTTTTACGATAACTGGTCGATTAGTATAATGGTCGGGAGATTCCCAATCTCGTAGACAAATAAATCTTCGGACTATAATATGCGAATAATTATTTTTCATTCCGCTCTTTTTTGTTAATTCCATTTTTCCATCACACTTCTTTTTTCAGTCGGAAGTTTTTAAATAAAATATTCCATCACGAAATAACGAAGGAGCGTTCGTAAAAGGGAACAAAGTTTATATTTTTACAAAAAATTGCTCTACGTGTGAGAAAAATGTTTGCAAATGACAAGGGAAACGTGAAATTAATCGCTTTGTGGCGAATGACGGGAAAACGAAGATAGCGTTCATAAACGAAAGCTTACATAAGCGAAAAGCAATGCGGAAAGCTATTACCGTTTCATCTTGTAAATCGAATGGCATACTGTAACGTTTCAATAGCAAAAAAAAAAAAGAAAAGGCTTCAGCGTTGGTTCCCGATAATAACCTTTATAACGTAGCAGGTAGCAACATCCGGTTATGCAGCGTTTTGAATATTCAATCAGCCTCTGTATTTTTCGGGATTAGTGAATCATATAGTTTACTGTTTTCTTCACTGCCAACTTCCGATAGGGCAAACGAGACGAGACGAGAATTTTATTGTCTATTAATTTGCCATAATTACGCGTTTTACAGAAATTAAAAAAATTCTCCTCGAAAAAATGATAACAATAATAAAAATAATCACAAAATGCGATTTCCATATCATAGCCGGGAATTTCAGCAATTTTTACAGAATTATTTTTCAACAAAACAACGAAGAGCTAATTACCAAAATAAAGTTACATTCGGAGCGGTTATATAGCGTTTACTGCGTTACGACTTTAATTGACCAGCATCCGAGTAGACCACTAAAAACAATCGTCACTTTCTACACCGCAAAACTTTGTTTGCCGTAACATAACTTTTCCGCATCGTCGATTTTTTTTCATTTCGATAAAAGGCTCGATGCCGTCGACGCGAGACATTTGAATACGTCTGAACTTCTGAAGATTTTCCGTGTAACCGACCACGCGGAATTAAATGTTGTATCGCATCGGGGGATTCTTTTTCGTCATCGTACGTATGTACGTATATCGCCGTTGGCGTTTCAATTTTTCAATGAAGAGGTGGGCTGAAGCGTTCGTATGTCGAGAGGTTGGATCTACAGGCGAGAAGGCAACCAAGCGATACCGAAGGACTATAGAAAACCGCCGGTATTAGATATTCTCCGAAGTGCAGGGATCCCATTCAGACTATTCTTGAGAGGCGCGTGTCGAGTTTTAACTCTGTATGAGTCCGATATATAGATGTATATGTGTATTTGTAACATCCGCGTTGAAACCAGCCGGAGGGAGTGCGGATGAGCAGCCACGAGCAGCTCTGGTACGCCGCGAACCTTTACAGGATGGAGGGCGTCTTTCGCAGCTTGAAAGCTCACCCAACAGAATCCAAGCTGTGGTGCGGTGGGATATATCCCAACGCGCCTTTTCTTTCACTTCTCAAATAACCCATCCACCCCCGCAACTTTTCTCTTCTCTCCTTCGACCCTTCGCTGCTTTTTTTTTCTCTTCGCCCCCCTTCTCCACTTCCTTTATTTCACCCTACTTATTTTTTGCTTTTTTTTTCTCTTCACAATCTCGGAAAGATCTCAGTAGCGATGAAGGATTCGGGTAGCGCAAAGAAGGAGAGCGGAGAGAGCGGAGAGCGTAAGACCCTTTACTAGAACTGGGATAAACCAACGCAAAAGCTCGATCGGTGAAGCTTTCCAATGGACAGAGAGAAAGATTTCAAGATGTATTACCCAGAAGAGCAGTAAAACCGCTGGTCTTCAAAGAGATTTTGCGAAAGGAAACAGGTATTACGGATTTTTGGTGAACACGCCGTCAGCTTATCGAGGCACGTTAGCTGTTCGCTTAACAATGGACGATTAATTCATTCATCAGATGAGATAAATAGGAGATTCCGAGATGAGTACTATTATCATGTTAATATCACAAGATTCTATAGCGGCTTGGGCACTTGAATAGTCGATCAAGTTTATGTTCCAACTGAGTGGGAAATTCTGAGAGATCGTATTATCGTATTACAGCATCAGTTTTGATCCATTCGATATCGTTCGAGGTGCGAAGTAAAGTATCAAACTTCGGGTCTCAAGTAACTCGAGTATTGTTTGTATTGTCTAAAAGCACCCCAAGGATAGGGTGGGGCATCCTGAGACGCGGAATGGTGTAATCATATTAAAGTATCGAAGATCATTTCGATCTTCAAAATGATCGGAAAGCTTTCGCTTAGCGATTATTCGACGTCGACATCACGTTTTGCTCTGAGCTCAGTGCACAATAGGAGTTCTAGGGAAATGAAAATACATAGAATAGATGGGGAAATAACTGTACTCTTCAGTCGAAGTGTACGGCATCCATAGCGTCACTGGTATGCACCACAAGTAAAGCCGAGCGTTGCACAGAGTACGATGCAGCCAGATAACCGTCGGATCAGAGAAAAGCTCGAGGCGTTGCGGACGTCGTCGTTGACGTCGACGGCTGGTACCGGCGGATCTTGGGTACGCTTTGCGCGGCTGTATCGCGATGCTTGGAATGTTTAATACCGTCGCAACGACACACCACCGAGTAATGGCTGCTTCGGCCTTCGGAATAA
This sequence comes from Cryptus viduatorius, assembly GCA_964006125.1. Lineage (NCBI taxonomy): Eukaryota > Metazoa > Arthropoda > Insecta > Hymenoptera > Ichneumonidae > Cryptus > Cryptus viduatorius. Next base: position 7,640,921 of record OZ023222.1, on the reverse strand, counting down.
ATCTCGTGGCTTCGCGAACCTCTCTCTCAGCCGCTTCTGTTTCTCACTCTGTATCCTTGTTTCGCTACCATTCTTCGCTACGTATTAAAGATCTCAGCGATGTCTTGCGAGACCGTTCAACTGTTCGCATTCCAAAAAAGCTCAAGTTAAACTGTGTCAGCGCAAGGAACGAAGGACGAAAAAATTTTAAGAAAAAAAAAAAATGAAGAAACAAGTTAAGGACAAAGTTGACTTACATTTTTTTCCAAATACGCGCGCGTATTACATAAAAAAAGTTGGCGAGACATTCATTGAAATTCGCGACCTTCCAAAATGAAAATTCCGATCATTTCATACGAAATAATACCTAATTTTCGATTTTATCGGAGACTCTGCACGTTTATTCCACGTAATAGCCGCATCGCTTTATTAATTTAATTGTTGTTTGCAACAAACATTCCTCACTCAGCGGCTTACTTTTCTACGAAATCCGTAACCCCATCGACAATGTTTCGAATTTATAGCCACGGAAATATGTTTCGCGGACGTGGGAATTTACGAACCGTCTTCATCGCTGTAAATTCCTTCTCATTGCTAATAATTACTTGTTTTCCGGTATTTAATGTTGTGCAATGCGCACCTTGTGATTCTATCAGTGATCCTGCAAACTCGCAACACACATGCGCTTCCGGCACGCATTGTATTAGTGACAAATTTGATTTAGTCTCCACCCCCTTTCCCTTCAGCAACAATCAGAAATTATTTCCCAACAATACACACGTTCGCCACTATACTCTCTGTTGGGCGATATTAACATCGTCATCGCTAACATGTCGAACTCGCGCTCACATTTCCAACAACAACTCGTCCTTGTTTTCAATTAAATTCTCTCAACCCTCCGGGATTTCCGAGCGTTGCTTTCGCGGAATCCAAGCTCACGAAGCCGATTCAAACTTTGCAAAGCTTCACGCACTCTGTGTCCACCATATGCACAACATATCTCGTGAAAGCTCGGCGCGTACGGGGCGAGCAGTACACTCTCGTTTGACGCTGTCCCTTTGTCGCATTATTGGAAATATTTCAGGGATTACGCGATTGTTCCAGATATTGCATATTAAAGCCCAGAATCGCGCCTGGTATTATCCAATTATACATCGATGATCAATATTTCCGTATAATTTAAAAGATTCCGCGTATTGCCAGTGGGGTTTCTCGAACATTTATTTTTGCGATGCCTCTCCGATCGATCGTCAATTTTCGTGGAAATAATTTATTTCATACGGACAAAGAGTTCTCTGTTTTTCGCGTCAATATGTGAAAAATGTTATCACAGTTCCCGAGCAGTACGATACGAATAGCGGGATAGGAGATAGAAATCGTATCGTCGTCATTCTTTGAAATGCCGACGAAAATGTGAAATTTCTCGATTGGCTCGATTGAATGCATTCATTCGGAAAAAAAACAACAACAATAACGCTCTTTAAATTGTGTCGACAAGCTGAAGCACTTCCGTGGGAATATCTCTTCTCGAAATCCATTAAAAACATGTTTTTCATTCGTCCGGTGTTGTATCTCAAATAAAATCGTCGCTACTTTTCCCGATGTCGAATATTCGCTATTTGATCGACGCGATCCATTTTATTATTTTTTTTTTTACGATCCTCGCGTGGAATTCCAATGCATCGTTATAAAAAACTAAATTTCCTGATAACATTTGTGTGGTCTTTCCCGGTGAGAATAAAATAGGGAAATTGACGCTCTCTGTCCCCGTAGTACATCCGGTTAATCGACAAAACTCTTCAACCATCTACTACTACTATGTCAACTGGAGGCTAATAGTACGCACACAGTGCCGCGAACAATTATTGACAATTTATCCGGCGTTTCGCCAACTGCAGTTCGCGTCAATATTATTATCCCCTTCTGGAAAATTTCGCCGAATTGGATTTTCATTTCTATACATATATATATATATTCTTTTGTTTTCAAAAAACATCGAATTCACGCGAAATTTCGTCGGGAATTCGAGTCAAAGCGGTAAGGGATAAACTCGTTCGTGGTAATTCCGATAATTCTTGGCGTTGCAAGAAACTCCGGTCACTTGGTTGATGATGCTGTTGGTATACTTCGAACGATAGTTTGGTCCGGCAGCGAGAAATTTCGGGCCTGTCGCCGTGTGGCTCTTTTCTTTTGTCGTTTTGTCCCGATAAGGATCTTCCGAGTGGACGGGAAACTTGTCGAAACAACCAGCGTGCTGACCTCCGGGTTCTTTCGGAAATGGTACGTAGAATGGCGGAGCTGTGTGGCCAACTTGGCTCTTGTATTTTCCATTTTCTGGACGCACGTAAGTCGGACCCGGCTTTGGATCCACGTAGGGATTCGGAGGAAAATAATCCAACGGTGCACTCGCTGTGAGAAACTTGCCGGGAGACTGGACGAGCTTTCCTGCTGCCACAATTGAGTCGAAGTGAAATTTCGTTGATGTGAATCTTTAATGAACATTTCTCAGCTCGATTACCTTTGTCTTTCTGTTTTTCCCGACTGTCGTAAGGTTCCGTTGCATGTTTTGGATAGGGATTGAGGCATATGTCGACGTAACCAGGACCGCCCAGGGGATTCGGTTTGATCTTGAAATTCGGTGGTTCACCGATCGAATCGCCCTTAATCTTTGTTTTTGTTTCCTTTGACTTTCTGATCTCGGGACTGAAGTAATCCGGCGCTTTTCCTATACAGCCGAACCAATCGTTCGGTGTCGAGTGCAGCTTAGTTGGCGAAGGCGGAAGCATTCCTCGACCACTGGGCTCGACTCGCTTCTTAGAAACGGGAGTCTGGAGAGCTTCGCCATCGAAGATTCTCTTGAATGTCTTATCGAAGAAATCATTGGGTTGTCCGGCGAGTAATTGTCGGCCTTTGAAATCGCTACGCGCTGCGCGATCTGCTGCGCTGGTATACTTGTCGAAAGGTGCGGAGGGCGTGTCGTCGAAGAATCCTGAAAGTTAATTATTGATGGGAGCGTCAGATTTTTTTTTAATTTCTTTTGTGACGATTTTGTAATTACCGACGCGATCCAAATCGACTCTTCCGTAATGACGTCCAACCTCTTCGCTACGATCAAATTTTCCACGTTTGCCAGCCATTCCACAATCGTCTGATGTCAACGGATGTTTCAGTGTACGGCAAATCGTTGCGAGCTTCCGGCAGAGATATTTTTTTTGTGTGCATTAGGCGTGGAACTCAGCAGCAACAGCGGCAGAAGCCTCGTTGCCTCCTCCTCCTCCTCTCTTTGCCATTCTTTTTCCCGGAGCAGCAAACTTTCACCACTCGTCGCTTCTCGATTGTTTTTCGGGAGACAAAGGATATCGGCACACGGCCCACTCTGCAAACACAGCATGGAAACACTACGAAAAAATCTCTCTTCATCCTCTCACTCTATCCCTCGCTGTGAATTTTATGAAAAATGGATGAAAGGGAGGAAGTAAAAAAAACGAACGACCGGAAGAAACGTGAATGTAGGTGCGATGAGTAAAAAATTGGATATGCCGAGAGACGAAAAGAAGAACGAGCATCGCGAATCAAACCTTTCCATAAGGTGAACAATTATAAACTGCTATTATTAAATTAAAATAAATTTCATAAATTTCGTAGTTTCGCTTTCGTTTCGTTTCGTTATACAATTTTTTATATAAAATTAAAAAATGACCTATTGAAAAAGCGGCCATATGAAAATGTTCAGAACACTTTATAAAAGCTTTTAATTTTCATGTGAAAAAATTGCCTTTACGACCCCTTTTTTTTACATTTTTCCAAAGTTCCATTAGCTATTTGAAAAACGGCTTCAAAACTCAGCTAAGCGAATTATCGACTGCCATTTCTCTCGCAGAACGGAATGGACATTGAAGTTTTTTCGGTGCACCATTGGGAAGCAAAAATATATTGTTTCCAATACACCGAAAATCATCAAATTTCGGTTTTTTTTCTTTAATTAGTTTACTTAATTCTTTGTAGAGGTTGATTTCAGGATTTCAAAATACCGAAAGCCGGAATTTCAAAATTCGCGATTTATTAATTTTTTGATTGGTTATTAGAAAAAGTTAGAAAAATAATAAAAAATGTGTGTCGTCACATTCAGTTTGAAGATCACAGTGTATTACCGTAAATTTTTGTCGTATACTTTTTTTGCGTCACTTCCAGTTTAAAAAATGTTGTGATTTCATGTCACGTGACATCTACAGCAAAGATTAGAAAATTTTTCAGAAAACCATTAAGAAGACATGAAATTTTCAAAATTTTCCATTGAAATCATTTCTACTGAAAAGCTGAGATTATAAAACCGGAAGTAATATTACAAAAAAAAAAACAATATCTTTTTTTTTACGGAAGTTAAAAGGAATTTCGTTTGCGGAAGTTAAAAGGAAGTCATCAATTATTTAGTGCTCTATAAATTATTTGACTTTGTCCTCCGTGAATGGATATCGAAATACATAACTGAAATGGTGAATTGAATGATTTACGGATTGTCGATGGAAGTTCCGAGACTCGGAGTTTTAAAGTTTCAACTGTACGGAGTGACTTCCGGCTTTCAGAGCATAATATCGCGGCGGAAGATTCGAGGGATTATCTAGTTATCAGGTTGCGCGGAGAGTGAATATACATTCGACTCGGGAGTTACCGCTCTCCTACTCAACAACGACAACGCGAAAGAAGGAGAGAACTGAATCCAAAGAGCGAGAGCACGAATTCGACCTCCGCATCCGTCCTAATGAGTTGCCCTTAATGAGTTGACGTTGGCACTGCGGCGGTTTACAGAGGCACAGTAGACGGGTCCTGATGCGGTAACAGAGGAACATTTCATTACTGCGTTTAAGGGGACTCTTGGCTTTTGCTTCGCTTCTTCATCGCCCAACCCTTTTGGAGCGCTCTGTCCGTTCCTCTCGTCTACAGCTTTTCCCCAGGTTGACAGAGCGTGTTTTGCCGCCCACATGGGGGATTACTATGTAAACAATGCGGTCGTTTGTTGGCTTTTAGTAGATAAAATGTAACCTCGAGTTCTTTCTAAATAATGCCCTTTCGCTTTGGTTACTTTGACTCTCATCTCGTTTGTCCCAATGAAGAGCAAAAAATTTCTGTAAATCGACCCATTCTACTTGCGCTCTCTTTGCTGTCATTAACGTCGTTAGAAAAATGCAGTGCTCTCAAACAACCCCTTGTGCTTTCATTATTTCGGTACTCATCTCGTTTTTGCCGATGTCGAAGCAAAAAAAAAAAAAGAATTACCGCAAGCCGAGCGACTTGAATTCTTCGTGTGCTATTATCATTGAAAGCTCATTAGCTCTGTTCAATGAACTCCTTTGATTTCTCATTTAGATGAATTCGACTCTCGCCTCGTATTGGAAAGTTAAAAATTGCGTGTATGCGATTAAATCGGTGCTGGTTTGGCGCTTTCCGTCCTCATTGTTATAATAGGAAAGCTGATTCGTCGATTACAATAATCGTTCGGATATCTTCGTGTCTTGAATTAAGAATGGCAATGTAAACTCCTCGGTAGGGTGCCAGTATCGTTCGGAGGCTCTCCCAATTTCCTTTTCGCTATCTTCGTCTCATATTTTTCATGGAATTTTCCGACAGAGAGCAAGATAATCCGTAGCTGTAGTCCGTGAGGGGGAAAGGAAGGTGTACCGTGGCGCGACAACGGGCCGCACAGCTATGATAATAACTAAACTTTCGATTGCCGTTGCGCCCACGAGCGGAGGTGGCTATTAAGATAAGACGGTGGCGGCGCGTCGGCTTCCGCGACTGAGACGGTGTCGGGGCTCCCGCTGCCGCTACGGCCAACGGAAACGGCCGTCACCTTAAAACTAACTTGAAGATTTAGCCGAAATGGCAAGCGATCTCTTGCCTGCTACCCGAAAGGTCCACAGACTCCTTTTTCGGCGGTTGCCTTCGAAAAAAAAAAAAAAACAAGTAGCGTAGAGGAAAGTCGTGAGAGACGACGAGTAGAAAAACGAGAAGGTAAAACGAACGAAAGACGAAGAAAATCGGAAAGGGGAGGATGACGATCGTCCGCAGTAACCCACAGAAACTTCGGTTGGTTTCTGTGTGTGATACGCTGGTAGATCGATTAAGATTAAACGTCGGGGCTTTGCCGAGTTTAAGAGGCCTCGTCGAGCGAGAACTCGGGGGATTGGCTGACGGGGGATAGAGCGAGCGCGCGGCTCCCGTTTCACGAACGATCAGTCCCATTCAGAAAGGAAATCAAGAGGGGCGGGTTAATTTGCAAATTGAAGAGCATAGAGGGAAAACAGCCAGAGAGAAATTCATCCAACGGTGAGGTGTCTTTTATCCAGAAGCCTCGGATCATATCTAAGAAATGAAACGGGACGCCTGCGGCACGACAAAGACGGAAGATTATACATTGCGATTGACTGACACGTGCTTTCACTCGCACGTGTCTCGAAGTATTTTTTTTTTTTTTTTTCTTTTCAAATATACGAGTTTTACACTCGCCTCCGTGAAGCTTTGCGTGATCTCTGGTCGAGGGGATCAGAACTAAACCGACCCTCAGACGTCCTCGAGAAAAGCTTCGCCATATTCCGGAGAGTTCATTGCCATACTTGAGACTCGTAATACGGAACACTAATGGCGACAGCCTGGCGACGTCTGTGTCGGCTCTCTCTTTCTCTTTATACTTGGCGAGAACGACGACAACCGAGAGACTCTCGCTACCCCGCGCCGACAAAAACATCCTGAATATATTTCGCGCTACGACTACTATGGCGATCCTTCCTATGCTTTTGTTCGGGAAGAGTTTCGTTCGGAGGAAAGGGCGGCGAAAGTGCGACTGTGAGGTACTCGTTCGAGCTGAACGCCTCGATTATGCAAATGAGTAATAAGAATTGTTATGACACTTATCGAGCATATTATTCATAAGCGCGTTACCGTGAGCCATCCTGTCGAAGTAACAGAAGGAACGACGATGGAAATATATATATGGGGATGGAAGCAGTTATTTTACAACTTCCGTAAACGCTTCCGGGGGTGTACCGCGGGAAATACGGGTGGAACGGGGAGGGGTCGCGAAGATGAGGCTACAGTCGAGAGTTTCGACTTTCTCGAGTAGCGTCGAGTATTTACTTAGGTATTTACCAACTTCGGTACATTGAATAATGAATGCGATGCGAAGGGCTGTGGAGTCAACTGCGGAGTTCATCTCCGCTAATACGTGTTAGAGAAGTTGAAACATTTGCAGACAGATTATAAATTGAATTGATTAGAAAAATGAAGCAATTTTTTTTCATCGCTGATGGCTTCAGAAGCATTCGTAAAGTACAAAATTTACTTTAAACTTATTTTAAAGGTGAATTCCTTCGTTCCACTCGACTCGAGGGTTTTTAGTATTCGTTTTTTTTTTTCTCATTTTCTTTTACCTCTCAAGGAAGCAATTCTTAAATTCTTAGCTCGACGATTCCGTGACGCGGAGTCCTTCTTATCCTTCAACGATCTCCTCTTTTATTAAAGATTCTCATTGTCGACAAACATTTTCTCTCGCGATTTGCCCGACGAAGAAATCTCGCGAGAGAGAAGCCGCGTCGGCGTCCCCCACGTGCCGGTAAGATCCTTTCGCCGAGTGGCACGCGACTGAAAATGCGACTTGACAATGATCCTCAAGGGTGGATGAATATCATCCCTTGAAATCGATATTCCCGAAGATTCTTCTCAGCCTCGTTATACCGGAGTTAGAGAGGAGGCTATGAAAATCCGTTCTCGCGATCGACAAATCTTCGAAAGGTCCAAAAAGATTCGAAGCTTTCCGAAGCTCTCTCAGTCTCGTTATACCGAATTTTCCAACAGCACTGCTTCTAACATCATTTCTATCGGATTGCCATAAAATCGTCACGAAAAATTGAGCCTAAATTGCGTGGTGAGTTTATTAACGACAACAGCCACTATCTTCCCCTTGCATTACAGAGTTTATCGTCAAAAATCTCGCAGTTTCGATATATGCATTCTTATCGATTAATTTGTATTTTTATTAATCAAAAAAAAAAAATTTAATTAAAAATCGAAATATGCGATATCACGATTTGTTTTCAATTCTTTCAAAAACAGTGTTTCCAGTAGTGCCAATAGTATTTTCAAAATAAAAAAAAATACTTTGCTTATATTCAAATGGTAAGAAAAACACGCGTAAAAATGTTTAAATGCAAATATTAAAATTCTCAAGATATTGCATAATTCTTACAAAACCCCATCAAACCAATTAAAAATAACAGGTACTCCGATGAAAACGGAAATACTTACGGACGAGATTGCCGCGCTGCAAACGAATAAGACACGTTAATTACCAAATAAAGATGTGGATGATTAAAAAACGGTCGTCCAATCTTGTAGTGCAGTGGATCAGATTGCCTGAGAGCAGCGTTCAGTATGGTTCAGTCTGCTTTCCCCGAAGGATATCGTAACGATGCTCGTGTTTCCTTGCAGTAGAAGCCGCTCTATGTAATACTGCAAGGTACCGGTAACCAAATCGCTGTGCCAGACGGCTCGCAAGCGGCCACAGAACTGCATCCAGAATTATCTATGCCGGTGGTATGGCATTGCGGTTCGGTACCCATTAAATCGACGTTAGCCTAAGGGGGTTTAAATAATTAATCCCGTGCGCGAGCGCGCGAGTACCCCGGGCGAAAGAGGGGGGGAGGGCGGGGGAGGGGGAGGGGAGGGTTGGGTTCTCTTGCTCTCGCTGGCATGTCCTCAATGCATCTAGTTCCGCGTACTCGTGCCGATTAAACCCCTACGATTAAACCGGACCGCACTCATGTGCCAAGGATTCGGCGTATACATACGAAGTTATACTGACCGTGATACGTTTGCCTCGGTCTCGCTGGTCTCATTGACTCCCGCTGGATCGATCGACAATGCTTGACCATTGCTTCCGCTGCTGCTACTCTGTCACACCGTCTATAAATTATCTCGAGAGCACGAACGCAGCCCAATGCCTATTGGCGTACGGATTGAACGCATGATCGTCTTGAACATCCGTGCAACCCGTTTATTCATTGATCCATGATATGTTTGCGTTGTCATCGAGGCCAATGGATACATCACGAACTGCTATGAGCTCTGATTCATAAATGACGCACCTACTGACTAAAGGATGACTCCTGATTCTCTGATTGTATTGCTTCGTTATAATCGATTCAGCGGCCAATCGATAAATATAGAGGCATTCACTCGGAAATTTCATATTATACTTATTATACTTATGTATGTTACGAATCTTTATATATGTATTACGGCCTAACGGTGAGCCTTAGAAAAAAAAGACACGCGGAGTTATTGAAGAGACTAAGAGAGCGTTGGATGAGAAGAAGAGAAGAATGTAATTGGATGGATATCCTTCCATAGCCTTCGGTATAAAGATTCTTGAAACGTATGCTCCTCTCACAATGAGACACTTGTTCGACGAACAAGTCCTCTCCTTCGTCTCGATTGACTGACTTTGTGAGTGCGCCGGTGATTCTGTGAGAAGATGAACGGAGTCGTGTCTAATTAGGTTGCCCTTTCCATCCGCATGCGTCTCCCCTTCTGTACACATGCGCTTTTCGCTTATAGCAGGTTGTATGCATAATAATGCCATCGTTGCTATCTGCTATCACCGTCGAGTCAGGAGCGCCCGACTGGATGGCAAAGACATCAAGTTGCCTCATGTCATCGAACAATCTCGACGATGCTAATTATCGCTGAGCGTCTGTATCCACGCATCAAACTTCTGTGCCGTGTATCATGTTAGTCGCGGAAATTATCGACCCACGAAAATTCTGCTCTCAGCATATTTAACGAAAAAAATTGAAGGCTGCGAAGATCCTTCGAGATTAAGATCGATTATTGCAGTTCGATTCATCCGCTCTTTTGAAATGAGAATTCATTTTGTTAGCTGCACGTGTAAGAGATACCAATTATTTCCAGTAACGCGAAAAGTCGAACAATTTGGACTGATAGCTGATGCGAAGCGTTTAAGTAAATAAAAAAAAAGGTACTCTATGTTCCGTATTGAAGAATAACGTAGGACAGGAAATCGATGGGAACTTCCGCTTCACACTAATATGCAACCTTTAGCCGTTTAAAAAATATTCTACCGGGTGTAACGATACATTTTTTTTGCATAAAATCTGTTATTACCATACTTTTTTTTTTATGATGTCACTTCCGGTTTAAAAATGTCGATTGTTCACCGGCAAGATGTGAAGTTTAAATTGAGTACATTTGAGGAGTTTTTGATGTTACCTCAGAAAATGATGTAATTCTTTCTGATGCGTAACGTCCGCCAACTAATTTTTTTGTGACGTTACTTCCGTTTTCATTATTTGCCTTTTTACCAGATGTGATGTCACAGAATGACATCATTTCCAGGGAAAAGTTAAGACTTTCGAACCGGAAATGACGTCCGAAAATTGTTCAGTTCTCTTCAGTGGAACCAATTTTGTGACATCACTTCCGGTCTATAAGTCACATTTTTTTCTCTGAAAGCGGAAACACAAATGAAAATCATCAAAATGTCACGAGTAGAGTTCACGATTTTCTGAAAATGTTTGTACTTTCGTATTCTACAATTCGACCGAATGATTGACAACTTTCGAGTGCATGTAGAAGAAGAGTACCGTGATGTGGAATCATATCGAACGTCAAAGTTTAACTGATGTGAGCTGAACTCCCTGCAGGGGCTAATTTCATCGCACACAAGTTATAGGTTTACCGTGTCTGCATATTGTTCATTATTGCTTATTATTTCCTCTACGTAAATATCCCATTTCGTTGGTGATCCGAGGTTGTCAAAGGGTTTCAAGCGAAGCTTACACGAGCGGAGCGTCGGGCGTTGTTGGCAAATTGGCGGTCCACGGATCTGTCGGCAATGACCAGAGTTTGATGAAGTAATGGACGTTCTGTGTCGACGTGTTGACCCCCTCTGACGTTCGATGATGTATATATACGAAAGGGGTTGGGGGCGTCGTGGTGGAAAGAGGGATTGGAGAACGCGTGCTGGTCACTAACTCTCCACCACGCATTCACCCGTGCATACCATACCCACGTGTAGGTACCCGTGAATAACTGACGCCGTCGAGCCGTTGTTCGATGCACGTATGCGTATGTGTACGCGATCACGCGACAACTACACACGCGCGAGTACAGATATATGGGAGTGTAGGCGACGTTCAGCAATTCACACGTACGATATATGGTACACCGTCTATCCGAGAGTGGAAGTGGTTGAATTGAGTTTGTATATGGCTCACGTGTATACACAGGCCAAAGTTCGTCGACGCAGCTTGACCACACCGGCAGTTCGGCTAATCTTTCACGAGAGCTACGAATCGCTGTGGGCCACATACCCGGCACATCGATTTTCCTCACCACCGCCTTCCCTGCGTATTGACCTCATCTCCCACTGAGGAAAGCCAGAGAAAGGGTTAAGGGTGAGAAGGGATTTTACCCGTACTTACGATAATACGGGAGATTCAACTGACCACATGGACTAATGATGCTATAAGCTTTCGTTATGTCCTCTTCAATTTCGAGAGTGATGCTTCCTTCGTAATATTGTATATAAATTTAATGATTAAATTTCATTCAATATCCCATAACAGTCGTTATGTCACTCCTTTGTAGAAGATGAAGTATTACCCTCTCCAAAAGACTGAATGCCGGAGTTCACACGCTATATTGCAGTACTTTCATTCCAATGTTTTTTGCTATATTTTCTGCAACGCAAACTACTAAAAGTTGCATTTTATAACAATGTATTTACGTTAGGAACGACGATACTACACTACGGCTTCGTAGCGTAGCAATTTGTGTTGCAAACTCGGAATTGTAGCGCAGTAACGGAAAATTGCAAGGTTGGGAAGTATGTCGGAGAAAAATAAGGGAGTCGCTGGCTTGAGAGAAAAAGCTTTCAGGATGTATGCATCGAAGTATAACTGACTTCATTATCAACAGATCTATGGTTCGTGAAAATGTTGAAACAATTATTTGTTTAAGTTTTATCATTACGCGGAATTGTAGTTTTGATAATGATGTGCAAATAAAAATGATTATTGACTGAACAAAATAGTGTACTGCGTTACTTTACTTCTGTATTGCGATTTTTTCGTGTTGATGTCTATCGTTACCATTTCTTTCGTAACATAAACTACAAAAATAGCGGATTTTTATGACTATCTATTAGGACTGCGTCAAAAGTGATGATACTGTCTCCGCTGTCTCTCTTTTCGACGTGAGTGCACAGCAATTTCTTTCTGTTGCAAAGTTGAAATTGTAGGGCAAGGAAAATTGCAGGGTTGGAAAAATGACGTACAAAAATAAAGGAGGAATTGTTGGCTCGATGGGGAAGCTCTTTCAGGATCCGTGCACCGACGTGTACCATTATCGAGTTCTCGTTGTGTATCGTAATTGAAGCTCGACGTTGTCCGACTTCCCGCGTTACTTCGATCTGATACGGAAAAGCATTTGTCGGGAAAATAAAAAAGAATTATCACAACCAACTACGAATTATTTATCGTCAAAGAAGGAAAAAGCTTTATCTTATAGTTCCGATGATTGCATTTTTGTTTGAACGAATAGTTCCAATTAATGTTGTTAAGGTGTACGCATAAGACGAGTTATAGAAAGAGAGTGGGAGAGAAAAAACATTATAATTGAGAATTCGGATGACGTAATATTAGAACGCAAACATCTCTCTCTTTCATTTCCCACCGATCCGAAGTTAATTTTTCGATAAAAAAATTATTCCTCGATGTTGAAACGCCTTCGATTAGAAATTCTCATTTCTCATAGTCAGTGCGTACAAAAAAAAAATTATAAAAATTCGCGATTTTTGAACGCTTCCAAAAAGTTTCGGACTTTTTTCTGTGACGTCATTTGATGTGACGCGACAAAAATTGTCGTATTTTCTTATTGTAAGAATGACAAAAAAAGTTGTTCGACTTCCGGCAGGACATTCGAAACGGCGATTGCAACTTACGTAGCAGAACACGCAGTATTATTATAGCGGGAGGGTTCGAGTAAACAAGACATTAAGTACATACGATGAATTTTTATTTTTATCTCCTCGTCTTTCTCCCTCTGTCTCTCTGTGTGTGTTACAAATAGTGAACAACGAATACCGACATTAAAATGATTTTTCAACTTCCGCAACAGCGCATCCACCGAATTTCAGCGATTAAACGCGAAGAAGAATGTGAACGCGCGGCCTCAATCATCATTCTATATTCATACTTATTATTATTTTTTATTCGTCTTATCATTTTTATAGTGATCATTATTAGGTATCGATAAACTATTGTGTGTTATAGTTGTTTTTTTTATCGTTAATCGCTCGATACATTGCTATTGATGAGAACGCATGTATTTCAATCGATTCTTCAGGTTTCTCGGATTTCTTTTCGATTTCGCTGTGGTCACACGTAACTTCGCTGCGCCGAAGAATCGATTAACTCTCTATACTTTTACAAGTCTTTTTTTTTTTTTTTTGATAATGAATCTCGATGAAGATGATGTGAAAACTATAGACTAGCGTCGATTAGATTATTTTTTTTTATTTAAACACGGAATTGAGTCCTTAATATTCGTTCTCGAACACACCGCGCGCAATTCACTCGATGAAAATTCACACGATTTCGTACAGAAAATCCATTCATATATCACCACCTATAATAATATTATATTTTGAACAAACAGTCTTCGGGCAATTTTTACAAACCCCTCAACATTTGCTCTCTATCTCACACACTGTCTTTCGTCGTTTATACAAACACGTGTATTATCTATAGACGTGCGATAATCGCTTCGATATCGTGTCCTTATACGATAAACTTTATATAATCGTCAATCGTATCCTAATATTCTACGTAAATAAAATAATTCACCTTTCAATCTTCGTCGGCAGAAAGGCCCTCGGGGAAAAAACTTTATATACGAAAATCACGACGAAGTGCCGAGCGATATTCTCGCAAATTATTCATTCAGTGTTTTCTTTTAATATCATTTTACAACAGACTTATTCGCGAGATAAATATACAAATAAAACGATAACTAACGACGAGGATATTCGTTTGTTTGATCGAAGTGCGCGTAGTGTACAAAGCGTAGGGTCTGTTACCTGCTCTGGGATTTAGGACCGAAGGTATACCGCTGACCGGGTTGAGTTTTGCGCCGTTCTGTTGCGATGCTTCGTTGTTAAAAATTTGGACCTGTATAGGATTACAGAAACTTTATACAATTCTTTAAGTTTTTTTATTTTACTCTTTACGTTTTCCTCAGATTGAATGTCGTTTTGGTTTATTATTAACTTAACACTATCGACTGCACGCCTCAACGAACTTTAACAAGTAGTAACGACCGGATGAGGTCAAACTTCTAGTGTTCGCGAGTAGAAATTGGGCAGTAAACTGATTTATAGAATATTTCACGGATGCGTGATTCACACATAAAAATCACTTATGCATCGAGAATGCCGGAAAAAATAGAATTCGCAAATACAATAAAATTTTTAGATACCATTTTTTTTTTCATCAATCGAACCTGCAATTTGATTTGTTGAGTGCAATTCATGAAAAGAAAAAAACTTCGAAATTCAATATTAAAAAAAAATTTAACCCAAAATTGTACGCTTATCTGAAATTGGATCAACGCGAAATTACGTAATTGAACGAACAATATCTTTCGGGATCGATTACGAGCTATCGAAGTTAACGGATGGCAAGGTGAGCGGAACTAATCCAAATTTTGAAAAGCATTAACGATTGATTTTCGGTGAATCGTGGATAACACGGTGGACTCATTCGCTCTACAGCACTTTATCCATACGCTCCGGTGTGTGTTATAATAATTAAATTTATCGTCAAGTGTTAAAAGTATCCGAAATCGGGAGAAGTTCGCGCGGAACGGGGGGATTTCCGAGGTACGTGAGGGATTTGCGGTTTTCCGAACCGTTTCACAGCTTCGGCAAATGTGAACTATTTTGCAAGTGTGGGCCGTAATAATGCTTTTGTTAAATAATCATATGTATAGCGGAGAGGTGTATGACGGTGAAGCTGATTTACGCATGACCGACGTTCTGGCGTTACTCCCTCTCGTGCGTCATTGTCACAACAAAGCGCCACCACGATCAGTTCGGTATATACGCACCTCATCGTCGAGCCTATCCCTCCTCCCGCTTCCGCTTTCTCGATCATTATTTATCGGGATCGATGACCGTCGAGAATCAAGAATACGCGGTGTGCGAACGACGGTTCTCGCGGCTTCCGGTCAGCATTTGTTATCCCGCCTGTTTCGTCGCGTTTACCGCACAAATTTCCTTCGGACATCACTCCTCCCCCTCTCCCTCCCCCACCCCCCCAACCGCGGGAAATGCAGCTTCATTTATCTTTACAACGACGATACGTTACTTCGATCAGATACTGAAAAGCAATTTGTGAGAATACAAAAAAACCATCGCGAGAAAATACGCATTATCACGAAGGAAATGTAAATTGACATCAAAATAAAAAAGTTTTTGATATAATAAACATTTTTTTAAATGAAACAAAAATATCGAAATTATGTTCTCGATTACGCATCACGATTATTTTTTTTGTACAGATTTATTTATTTTTCTATTTATGTAAAAAAAAAAAATTCGGAACTCAGAAAAAAATTGAAAAATTTCGCGATTTTTTTACGATTTCGGAGAAAAAAATCGAATCATTTACGTGAGAAGTAATGAGACAATTAATCATACGATGCAAAATTAAATGCATCATAAGTAACTATTTTCAAAAAATGTTTAATGGGCGGAAATTATATCGCGATTATTACCGAGAATTGCGGGAAATTGGCTCATGATGCAAGTGATTCTTATAAAATCGAAGAGATCGAGTCGAAGTGTCGTATTCAAAGAATGCAGAACCTGCGGAGACAGAATTGACGGGTTGAAAACCCATGCGACGAGAGGAAGTAGAAAAACGACGAATGCCGGAAACGAAGCGTAAAATTGAATTCGGTAAGCAAACGTAGTTTCTCGTCGATGGAAGGCTCGGGCTGATGCTCTCTCTGAGAGCGTATTGTAAGATCGAAGCTACGACAAACGGAGTAGCGGAAGGCATGCAGATGTTTACCGGAACCCAGTCGTCGTCGTTTTCTCCCGTCTTTTCAATACAATCTATTGCAGTATACGTACGTACGTACGTTACAATCGGCTATGTGCAAAAGAGAACATAGCTGCTTATCGTTTCTACCAATTTCAGCCGATTGTACGAAACTAAAACGTCAAGCGAAACAGACATTCAAGATAAATCCTTCTCTCGATCAGCATTTTTTTTTGTCACTCGTCTTTCTTGAGAAGTTGATCCACACTATCGATCATTTAAATCCCATACGAAATTCTTTCGATCTTCGATTCTCGATACCCGAAAAACGTTCTCTAAAAATTGGTAAGAGAAAAAAAAAAAAGAAAAAAGTAATTCCAATGTTTTTTCGAATTCGCGTAAAATATTATACAAATGTGGTAACAGTTAAAAGCATGTGACGTTATTATCTTCTGATGCGTGATAAAACGAGTAATGAATTTCGACGATTTTCGAGAGAATAACGATCGTGATGATATGTTGGAAGAATTTTTTAGTACATCCGTACCCAACGATTATCAAGAGATTGCCAACGATGCGCGTCCGGATATGACACGTACACCGAAACGTTTTTACGTTGAAAAGGCGTTAGCTCCGCGAGCAATAGAGGACACGCGGTTAACGTCGATTTAATAATGGTTGATGAGCCTCGATCGTACGGAGAATTAAATCACACGTTTTTCCAGCCCGTGGGCTTTTCCGACACGTCAACCACCAGTACCGAGAGGAACGAGAGTTACCCTCCCCTCATCCTGCCTCCGGTCGTTCGTCGGATAATAATTGGAAAATTGTCCGTACCGGTCAGCGTTCGCTCGACGCCCACATTCGCGCACACGTACATCTACACACTTACGCGCGCGTTACTTCTCACGTGCAGATAAAACATAACGAATGTGTGTGGTATATGCAATGGACGCGTGGAAGCGTGGAAAGATCTGACTGACGTTCGTCGACGTCGACGGGTTCGCCCTCATAAATAAAACATTTCCCCTCCCGTCGCGATGCGCTCGGCGTTTATGACCTCTGCGAGTTTCTCCGTAAAAAAAATGAATGAAAAAAAAAAAAAAAAAAAAGAATAAAAAAGTAGCGCGCGAACGCGGAGAGGGACGAACACATTTTGCTCGAGTTCAGGCCATTCTAGTCATTTATTAAATAGTCGTTCGTTCGACCTCCACCCCCTCATTCTATCCCCCTATCGAGTGGAAAATCGCGAGAACTAGAGTCGGTCACAGGGGAAATTTAATGAGACTCGATTGATCTAATCGATAAATCAATCGTTTTAGTTACAATTCGATTTGGTTTTTTTTTTCATTATCTTCACCCTTTCGCGAAGGTTTCTATATCGTCGTCAATATTTACAATGCACAGCCGAGAAATTCAAGATACGTTTCTCTCGATTATAATAACCTCATTTTTTTTTTAATGTATACAATCAATCGTATTATTGTAATGGTACGTATATATATATTTGTAGCTTATAACATTTTTTTTTGTATCATCAATCATGCACGCTTTCAGGATATTCTCTTTACGATATAGTGTAATCGATGTTAGTCACAAAGGTGCTTCGAATCATCGAAATCCTATGAAGATTTATTATCTAATCGTAGAGTTTAATTTATTACTTGATAAACCTAAAAATTTTTTCTTCGTCATATTCTCTTTGTCGCATAAACGATGAGACGAATACATTATCGTCCGTTCAATTATCACCGTTAATCTCGCGGTTTTTTTTTCTTTTTTTTTTTTTCAATTTTTTTTTTGTTCCGTTTCACTGTCGGTGTCTCGGCGAGGTATAAATAATTTATGCTGTGCCACATGTATGGGGGAAAAAAAATGAGGAAATGGCACGTCAACGTCGAGTAACGTTCATTCGCTATGATGGAACGATGAGAATCGCACGTTCCGTGTTCCGAGTAAAGTACGTGACGCACGACGGTGACTTCCGGTCTCGCGAGACCAGGTACGATTATGCACTGGATTAGGCGTCGGAAACGAAGGATTAGCACCGAAAGAATAATCGATCAGAAGATTGACAGAGGCCTCATGGTCACCTCAGTAGAGTTGCCGAAGTCAGGACTGCGATTAGTACGAACGCTGCTCTGGTAGCTGCACTTCCGCCGTGTTGCATAGCCGCTGGATTCTCCCCTGTAACAAGCAGAAAATAAAGCCTTTTAAATATTCATGTTATCGGGCTTCGAACTTTCCATCGTCAATGGAGCAGCAGCAACCGCAATCTTTATTCGCATCTTTGATAATATTTTTGTTTTATGATCCCATTACTTCGCGGGATTCTCCAATAACATTAAACAAAATGGCAGTATATTTTTCCCAATGACGCGTACACAGGAAGCTTTGTTGTTTCGGTTTATATTCGATATTAATCGATAGTTGCGAATTTGCAGCCCAACCTTCAACATTTCGCATTTAATTCGGTGATATCTTATCGCAAACTTTTTTCAAAGATTTTCCATCGTCGTTTTTTTTAATAAATTTGTAACTTTCTTTTACGGAGGCGAAAAACAATTTTAAACTTTCATTCGCTTCATTTGAGAGATAATTTGTTTCGTTATTTTTTCGTTTACGTTCTTTCCGTAGTTAAAAAAAACTCGAATAATATCGTAATTAAATCGCAATTGGCATCGAGTTACCTCGGGGGTTAATTCGCGCTATCGCGGAAGATATTCCGCAGAGGGACCGAAACAGGATAAAGTTCTTGGTGAAATATACTCAGTAAAAAGTGAGAGAATTTCACGCGTAGAAGACACGGATTTGAAAAAGCTCGTTACGCGCCCTTTGACCGCGGGGCTCGGCTGCTCAAACGCGTCCCGCTTGACCACGGGAGAGAAGACACCAGTAATGCAGCGATGCGGTGTGGCTCCATTGCGCCATGGCGTCGACGAACGCGCATTTTCCGACAGCTGCGGGTTCTCTAATTTTTGTTTTCAAACATTCCAGCAAAGTTAATTAATCGCTAGGTACGAGGTCACCAGAGCTCGCAGTCGTCCTCGCGTTGCGGACTACGCAACGGGAATACCGAGGCGACTGGCCGGCTGACCGAGAGCGAGGGGTGGAGGGTGAGCATTGCACTGGCGGACTTTAAATCCCACGGGAATATAATTCATTCGATTCTCCGTGCTACAGTCCGCGGTCGCGCCACCAGACTCTCGCGAACAGTACGTAAAGACAAAGCGTAGAAAAAGAAAAGAAAAAAAATTGTGCGGCTCGTGACTACGAAATATCAACGCGCCAACCTCAAATTTCAAGCTCTTCTTTCGTATACACTGTTTTTTTTTTTAACATCCCGCCCAAGCGCTTGAATACGCGAGGATGAACTGCTAGTGAATAAATCAGAGGGATTAAAAATCTCGCGAATTATTTCGGTGAATAAGATATAGCGACAGACGCGTACCGCACAGCTGGCGGTATTCGAATCATCGAGCATGAAATTATTATTAGTTGTAATTAAGTGCAATTATTCTCGGTACTTGGGCGCTCGTATAGCGAACTGGGAGAACTATAACTCATGAAATCGAATTGCCGCGGGGGACGAACCTTCGTTGAAACTTTGCTTTATCGAATTCTCATGCGCGGTCGCTTCGCACGGTACCCTTTAACGGGCGCGAAACGATCGAGAGATATATGGAACAGAAGTAAACTGATGGCGGATAAGTCTGCGGCATCGATGAAAAAGAAAAAAAAATTAAAACGGATCAGCGCCGGTGAAAAATTTACGGTTCTGTTTACAACGCCAGCGCTGTATACTTCGGAGGAACACTGTGTAGCCGCTGGCCAATTCGCATTTGCGTGAATCTTGGACACACGAGCGCTAACTTCCGGTTCATTTTCGCCGGGGAATATTCCGACGTCGTTTTGCCTGCCAGTAGCTAAAATATCGCTCACTCTCTCAGCTTTCGACGAGAAAATTGTCTTCGATATTCGGTTGTTAGAAAAATACAAAAAAATATCTCATGAAAAAAAAAAAAATTTCTTCCGAAGAAAATTGTGTTTGAAAAGATGTTTAATCATTGTGAAATTTATCGAAATATCACGATTATTTTTTTTCCCCATATTTCTTCGCGGTTATTCGACGATGAAGAAGTCTCAAAGACGTCGCGCGCTTGTCTGTCCAACAATTAAATGTAAATTTCTAATTGAATTCAACCGACGAAGACGACCTAAAGAACATTTCCCGACAGAAGAATTGTCAATTTATTCACAGCTCTAATTAACCAAGACTAGTTAAGAAACGATTGGAAGCGAGGTTTCTTTACGCTCACAATCGCGCAGTCTCCTTTAGTTATTTTACTCGGACTTCATTGCGTCTTTTCTTTTTTCCCACCAACGGCGGCAAAACAACACCTCGGCTCTCCGTATTCTCGACTCTATGCGAAGCTCGATGCAATGCCAATTGGACATTCGACGCCATAGTTATTTTGTCGGAGTGTTTCGCAGGCAAAGCTAAATAAAAGAAACGAACATAAAAAACGAAAAAAAAAAGAAAAATCGATCGTCGTTACGGAGAAATTGAGTGTCCCGGAGTCCCGGACGCCCATCGCGGTGAGTGGCGACGAGTATCGGACCCCGTGAAATAGGGGAGTTCTCGCGAAAAGCCAATAATGGTAACGTCACTGTGTGGAGTACGAGAAGGGATTTCACGGAGCCAGTAGTGGTTTGTGCTATTGCGATATACGGTGTATGAGCCCGAGGACGTTTGGCCGAGAGGCCAGACACAGAGAGGAAGAGGGAGCACTCGAACCAACGATACAAGACCCCTAGTTGCGGTACCGCTAGTGGAAAGTGGCAACTGCGATAACGTTATTGTCCCTGTCGTTGGATCGCAAGGAAGCGAACACTGTGGAGAGGCGAGAAACAAGCCAGAACACTGCGCGAAACGAACGGAACTCACGGCAGGATACAACTGCACTGCTGGAGAATCTTCTCCCTGGAGGGTTAATCGCGTCCGGCAGCATCAGTAGTAGCGGAGAACTGGGAAATCTACTATACGTATACCTCTTTCATATTACTCATTCGAAGTCTGTTATCCAAATACATTTGAAATAGTTCCGTTTAATTTGGGAGGCCAACAACACGTTGGAATACAGAGCAAATTTATTTAAACTTCAACTCGTCTGCTTCGCCCTGAGTAAATGTTTTTTCGATTGATTTTAGTAAAATCGATAAAACCGAACGTCCCGCGAGTGACAAACGACGGCTGCGACCAGCAGGCCGCATAAATCACGTATCACGAATCACGTATATGTATGAAATAAAAATGTGAATTATTCATTTTCTAATCCCGTGTACATTTATTCCGAAATATATCAAGCATATTTATTAATCTTTTAATTTTTATATGTATTACATAATAATATGAAACTTTAGATTTGTGAAGTATGAACCGTTATGACAAAATTACGACGTTTTTTGGAAAATCGTCAAGAGAGTACAATTTTTTTGTAAATGTGTTGTATCGTCCGACAAAATGTTGAAAAAAAAAAAATAATAATAAATCGGCAATTCCAGTTTCAAAATCAGATTCTTTCATTGAAAACTGTGTTACAAAACCATTAATGTGTTCTTATGGTGATAAATAATAAAAAAAAATGTATACGAAGAAATTGATCGGATTATCTGATGGGCAATTTTATTTTTGAACTTTACGTCTCCAGAATAAAAAATTGCAAGTCGGTCTCGAGATATTTCAACGAGATATTCGATATGGCAAAAGAATTGACAGTCGAAAGTTATAATGTCTGTGCGTCGTGAATGATAAAAACGTCCTGCAGAGAAACGACGTTGTCTTATTGGATTGCGGGTGTCCAACGTTGGGAGATAAATAATCGATCGATTCTCTTTCTGCTCTCGACGTTGCGGCGAGAGAGAGAAAGAGAGAGAGAGAGAGGGTAGATAGACTACAGAAAGCAGAACGGCACCGTATAGAGACCGTTCGACTTCCGGAGGATCGTAATCGCCGGCTCGTTTCGAATCCGGTTGCCCCGTCGGCACAATGGGCCGTTGATGGAAGGACGAGAGACCGCGGGCGGTTGTGACCGTCAACGCCGGACTATCGTTCGAAAGATGAATGCGAGGTTGCGCTTGCCTGCAAGCACGACCTCCTCTCTCTCATCACTTCCTCTCTCTCTCTCTCTCTCGATGTCGCATTCGTTCTCGCGCATCGGCTCGACAGTGGCAACGGGGATAGAGAAGTTTCCGGTTTCGATGCCCGTTCGATACAAACGGGAACACGTTATCCTACCTCGCTTCGATAACGTCAGGCATGTATATAGATTTCGTACAACGTACAACTCTCGTATGTACGTATTCCGTAGAGCACCGTCGCTCCCACCTGAATGTTTCTGATGCTCACGGTACGGGGGGTATTCATCTCCCTGTGCACTCGCGACTTCCGGACATCCTGCCGTAAACTCTCACCATCCATTCCCTTCTTCGTTCACATGATTTATATCACTAGCCGCGAATAAAACCGAAGTAAAATCGATTACATCTGAGTCATTACGCGAACCGTGAATCATTCTGAATCTTGTGTCAGTAATCTTATTGGCAATGATTACCTATTTATAATAAAAATGGAACTATGGTTCCGATTTACTAATTTCAAATGGATTTATTATTAGACGTTCCATGTTTCGTTAATATGACGATTTTATGCTGACGACTCGACAGTTAGGATAAAAAAAATTTCCAGTAAAATCAGTATAAAGCTTCGACTCGTTTGTATAAACGGTTTGGCATTGTATTGTAAACACAAAAGTAAGGTATCTCGTTAACCAAATTTCAAAGTTATGAGTCATTAAATCTATTGTTGGGCGCAAGGAAATAGAAATAGGAACAATGAGATCTGTATCTGGTGTTTCTCGCTCCCGCTGTGAGTTCTGTTTCGGCGTTATATGTACTTCGAAAGAGGAACCAGACGCGGAGAGTTGTAGAAGGGTCGTAGAAGGAGAAGGGGGTTTGCGAGTGGAGTTGCTGGTGAATGGTGGGTTACCCGGATCGTTGGGGCTGCTGGTGTGCACGTTGCACCGAGATGAGGCTGGCGCGTGGCCAATGAGTCCGCCGCGATTACGATTGTTTATTGCCAGTGATACCGGTCAACTTTTGCCGAACGGGAACCGCCGGGAGGAGGGATGATTCGGGAATAGGGAGGATTGCTGCCGAGTTCCTGATTTCCCATCCCGGTACCGAACGTACGTAGGCTATCGGAGAGTAGTCGACCTGCGATGCAACTCAAGCGAAGCCGCCCTCCCTGGCAGGAGTCGGGTCAACGCCGATGAACATCTTTCCACGACATTGAACAGACTGCGGGAAGCCAAATGGAGTTCAGCCTCTGCGTCGCAAGCTCCGTGCCATCACGAACGCGTAGATCCCGCGACATCGCGCTATACCATGTATACACAGCCACCCACGTCTCGACAATCTCGTAATGATCGAAAAAAAATTTCAGCCCCACGAAATCTGTTAACCCTCTTATTTTTTTATACAAACTCGTTTAAGGCTTCGTTGCGTCGAATACTTGATCCCTCGATAGTCAAAGCGAAAAAAACCATTTATCATCTAATCTGATAATTGAAAAACTCTCGAGAAGGAGAGTGTAATAAAGAAATTTCATTCGTGTCATGAATTCACGTCATTATTCGCCATGCCGGGAGGGAATCCCCCGATTATAATACACGAATACTTATTTCTTATTTAACTCTGTGTTCTTAAAAGAATTTTTGAATAACTATTTTTGGTATTGAAGTTAAAAAAAAATTAATACTTTTCCTCATCCCCTAATCCACTTTCCCGAGAAAAAAAAAATTTCTCGATAAACCTTGAATCTTTCATTCGTATAATGGTATATTTGCCGACCCTCGAGAGGTTCACATTTATTAATATATTATAAAAAACATAATATAATCTTATAGTAATAAAAGTCCATAAAAAATCCAGTCCCCCACCGCTATCTCTCGTATTATCAGAGTTCGAAGTTCATATATTGAAAATTCTGATCATGTCTGAACTACTCCAGTTTTCTTCAACGCAGGTATATTCGTCCGAACGATAATTCGCACGATATTGGTAGAGAACGCGGATAGAGAGGGAGAGAGAATAGCTTCCGAGTGTATAGCCTCGGGGAAGCCACGATGGTTATCTACTCCAACCACAGCTGGTTTCCGCTGTCGGGTCACGTGCAAAAAAGACCGTATGCAAATTGAGCTGTCAAGCACCCTTGGGAGATTCCTTCTGTGTATTATACATGGCTGCACAGAAGCAGGCGCGCTGGTGAAACGGCCGCCTCCTCTGTTAACTACGTCTCGCGAGGAGAGCTTTGCAAACTCCTCACGCTTGTAGTACGAGCGGGTTAGGTGAGCTTCGTAGAAAGCCTCATCTTCTACCTCTCCTGTTTCCTTCCCTTCCTATGTGCTTCTCTCGGAGTGTCCACGTAGGCCAAACATATACGGACCGTGTCTCATACACCGAAAGATAGATAGAGGGACGCATACACAAAGCAAGACGGAGTGGGCGACGAGCAGAGGAACTGCTTCTGCGTTTGGTGCTTGCTGTACCGCTGCTGGTAGTAGTTCAGGTGCCACGGAAGAGCAAGGGAGCGAAACATAGAGGTAGGAAGGAAGGAAGATAGGATGGTCCCAGCTTGGTTAGGTAGGAAAGGGTAGGCAAGAGGTAGCAGCAGAGAGGAGCTTGAGGCCAGGTTATTAATGGGCCGGGCGTGACACCCCGCGAAATAACCTCCCTAACCCGGAGTTTCCTAGCTACCCGAGGGCACCCCGGCCAAGTAGTAGACTACGCTCTCTCACTCTCTCTCTTCCAATTCTCCTATCTCGTCGACGACTGGTTTGTCTCCTTGTCGGAGGCGTTAACTGGGCCAAGAACTACTCATTTTCGAGAAACGAAGACGATCGTCGGTCTCTTCATTTCACCCCTTGCTTAACCATTCTTCCGACACCCTTGCTTTACCATTCTTCTGACACCCTTCATTTCCTACGGCATTTCGAGTCATGTCTTTACAAAGGATAGCATACTGTTATTTTGATCCTTGACAACGGCCGGAAGTTCTTGCTTATCGAATGTGACGAAGTGATATATGGTTGAATCTTGATGACGCAATATTTTCAGGGCCCTCTGATAATTGGCTAGGGACGTGTAAGATGAAATCTAATGGAGCCAAAATATTAGACGACCTCGGAAAACGCCGAATAACGACGACCAAACATTCGAAATGTGAGAGTAAGTTGCGAGAGAGAAAAAGGAAAAAGCAGTCACCAACAGATGGAAGAGGACGTGAAATCTTCGTTGGAATCTCACTTGGTCTGGTAAGGGTTCGGTATATAGCACACGGGCCCTGGTGGGAAAGACTGGGCGATAATTTTTCACTGACTCCGGTAAAACGACGGGCAAGTAAAAAAAAAGTATAAAGAAGGAGGAGAACGGAGAGGCGAGTACAGGGTGGGGGTAAGGAAGATGCTGGTTAGTGGGAGTACAGGCCAAGAGGAAAGGAAACGCAGCTGAGAGTCCACGATGCTTGGAAAGGGTAAGTGGATGTGGAAGACATCGCCCAAGGGGCTCTATATCCGTCTTTCTTCTCTTTCTCTCGTTCTTGTCCCTCGGGACTTGGGTCGCACCAGAGATACCGTACCGAGTAATGCGCTCTGCTCCTTTCTCGGGTCGCATCTAATTAATAACTGCGGCATATCGCAGCGAGTAATGTACGTTAATTGCAAAAAGAAATGTGCCAGCGAAGAGACCCGTTGGAGACCATACGGACGTACGGCGGTACTTGGACCGCTGCTATGCTTCCCGAGACTCTCCATCACTCCTCTCACCCTTTTGTGCTACTAGAGGATTTTTCCAACAGAATTCATGAAACTACAATTAATTTAAGGAAAATTGAAAGACAAAACGGCGCGTAGGATACTTAGAAAAAATATATGACATTTTAAAAAAATATAACATTTTTTCGACTCATTGTTCGCGAACAAAAAATATCTTTGTAGCGAAATTCGACGGACGAAAGATGAATGGAAAATTGGAAGACAAACGAGTAACGAGATTGTCGCCAGTAAAGATCTCCACTTCAGCGAGAGAAAGGCAAAATAATGGGGTGAGTTCAGGCTTTCGGAGCTTTTAGTGGGTAGGTAAGTCAGTTGCCGGTCCCAACCGGTGAAATAACGCCAACGGCTCCTCTTTTCCTCATGGTCTTCGTCTCTGCACCCGAGAAGCAACGGAATTTCGGCAATGTATCGGTATAAACTCCTACTGTTTTCTTAGATAACGCTATACATCTCGAATGCACCGAACTACGTATACCCGTTGGACGAGAAACTGCTTTAGTATTCGGGACTCGAGCTTCGACTACTTGTCAAGCAAACTCGTATTACTTGGAGAGCATTACGGCAGTCCTCGCGAGTACCTTGGTACTACGTTACCGGTAGTACACGCGTATAACACACGACGTTATAACTCTCTCGCTGTCCGGGGCTCTCTCTAACTCTACACCTTACCAACCTCGCATACTCATCGCTTTTCACACGGTAACTTACACCTTTCACTACAGTTATATAGGGCGGACTGGTGGAGAATCAAGGCGTTTCCTTTCAAAGGTTAAAGCTAAAGGTGTAAAAATCTCCCGACAATAACTTGCGAATAACAGTTTCTCAATTCACTTAGTTTGCCAACACAATTTTTTCATTAAGTTCATTTTTCAGTCGGAGCAAAATAATTTTCGTAAAATTATTCTTATTTCGGAATTACAAGTGGTTAATTTCTAAAAAGGTTTAAACAATTTTCCAGGCTTCGAAAAAGTCTGCAATGCAGTTGGCGAACGCCAAGCAAAAAATTTATAGGTATTTTCCGGACTGCAATTTTTTTTTTTTTTTCGGGAAGTTGTTCGTCACCGATCAAAGTATCGAAGTTTTAAATTGCTTTACGTCGTTTTTTTTTCGTTATCAAGAATATATGGCTTAACAAAAATTAGCTAATCAGCCGATTACACTGAAATGCATAACTTGCGCTTTTTTGCTTTACGCGCAGTTGGGGCTTAAAAATAAACAAATGCAAAAAACGATTCATTCTGCTGTCGTACCATCTTTGAATACCCTCCTGTACCGGCACTTCCGCATCTCGACCGGCGGCAAAAGTCACGCGCAACTCTTCCCCATGTCTCTCTTCTAACCCTCGTTCACTACTTCTATCATTTTCATGCTATGAGCAAAACTAGTTGAGCTGTTCGCTGAAACTTGTGATATTTCTGCGCATCTGGAAATCCCGCGTTTAGCAAAATTCCATAATGCTTGGTGGCGTTACGATATAGTGGAAAAGTTGACTTATCACCCGTAGCCGGGGAACGATTTACGTGAAATACGAAAGTTTTACGGGTACCGGGCAGTGATGCCAGACTCGCGGGCGAAAAAGTCCCGCACGCTCGCCGAGCTCCCCCCACCACGTGACATGGACTGGCTGTAGGGCGGAGCTTAGCGCGCTAGAGTCACCGGGCTGGTGACGTCACTCATGCCCCGAGCGACTGAGCGCCAGCCCGGGTCGTGACGTCACGCGTGAAGATCCGTGATTTAACTTTAATTGAAATAAATAGAAATTGATGATTAATTTCTTTAAAAATCATAATTGACATTTAAATTGTTTAAAAAAATCAGAATTGATGTTTAATTTGTCAAAAAATTGAAATTAACGTTTAAATTAGTTAAAAAATCGTAAATTGCATTTCTGATATTTCAAAAATAGAAATTAAAGTTGAATTTGTTTACAAATCACATAAAAATGTTTAATTCGTTTGAAAAATCGAAATTTGCATTTCAATTGTTTAAACAATGGAAATTGGTGATTCAAATGTGTCAAAAAAACTGTAATTTGGTTTTAATTGTGTAATCAGTCGAAATTGACATTTAATTGTTTAAAAAATCTAATTAATGTTCAAATTTTTCAAAAAACAATTTAAAAAATTTTTAATTGTTTAAAAAATATGAAAAAATGTTTAATTGGATGAAAAATTTGAAATTCGTATTGAATTTATTCGAACAAACAAAATTGACGTTTAAATTGTGTAAAAATGAATAAAAAAATAATTCATTGGTTTAAAACATCGAAATTCTTGTTTAACTAGTTTAAAAATCAAAACTCATGTTAATTCGTTTAAGAACTCAAAATTATCGTTTAATTTGTTCATAACTTAGAAATTTGTATTAATTTTGGTTATAAATTCGACATTTTCTAGTAAATATTTTTGAAATTATAATAATTTCAATTTATGAATCATTTTGTCGAGAACTTGAATTTTTAAACAAATGAAACGTCAATTTCAATAACTTAATTAATTAAAACGCAAATTTTAATTTTTTTAACGAATTAAATGCCAATTTTGATTTTTTAGGAATTTAAATTTGAATTTTAATTTTTTTGTTAAATTGAAGTGTAGTTCGATTTGTGAGACAAATTGGAAGTCAATTTTGATTTGTATAACAGTTGATACGTGAATTTCGATTGTTTAAACAATTCAAACAAAAATTCGGATTTTTTAAATCAATGTAAACGAAAGTTTGAATTTTGTAAAGAATTCAAAAGAAAATTGCAATTTTGTAAACTTTTTAACGAAAATATGAATTTTTTAAACAAATTGAAAGCAATTTTCGATTTTTTAAATGACTGAAAGACAAATTTCAATTCATTCAACAATGTAAACGCTGATTTCAATTTTCGTACCAATTGAATCGCAAATTTTGATTGTTTAAACAATTCAAATGAAAATCTGGATTTATTTAAACAATTCAAACAAAAATTGCATTTTTTAAACATTTCAAATGAAAAATTGAATTTTTTAATCATTTCAAACGAAAAATTGAATTTTTTAAACAAATTAAAATTCGATTCGGCAATTTTCAATTTTCCAAACGACTGAAATGTTAATTTCGATTCATTCAACAATTTAAACGGCGATATCAATTATCGCACCAATTGAATCACAAATTTCAATATTCTAAACAAATTAAACGTCATGTTCGGTTGTTTAAACAAACAAAATTCGAATTTCAATTTTTTAAACCGATTAAATATTTTGATAATTGTTTTTTAAAAAATGAAATGGCATTTTGGCTTTTTAAACAATTCAAACAAAAATTTCAATTTTTTGAACAAATCAAAATTTTTTATTATTAAAAAAAAATTAAACAGCAATTTTCATTGTTTAAACAAATTAAACGTTTTTTTTGTTATTTATAAACAAATCAACTGTCAATTTCGTTTTTTAAACAATTGACCCGATTTATTTATTGTACACTCTCGTAATTGTTATATTATATTCTTTTACTGGTTAATTTATTTATTTATTAGTTAACATATTAATTTGCGCGAAGCCAACGTGTGGAGTTGTCTTGTGACGTCACGTAAGCGCGAGGCGACTGCGCCGCCTCATGCCTTGTGACGTCACGCACCCGAGCGCGTCGAGACATGTCTCGTGACGTCACGCAGTCGAGCGCGTCGAGACATGTTCCGTGACGTCACGTGGACGGCAGGCGGGTGCGGGGCGAGAGTGACGGGGGCGTGGCTTACGGCACGCTCGAGCGAATAGGCAGAGGGCAGCCGGCGGGATATTTTTGTCCCGCCAGGGTCGGAGAGGGGGTAAAAAAGTCCCGCATGCGGGATTTCTCCCGCCAATCTGGCATCACTGGTACCGGGGATGTGTTGAAACGCTTACTGCGCATGCAAGGTGGGGAGAAGGATCATCTGGATTTTCCGCAGTGTTGGAATATTTTTCAGAAAATACTTTGGACTCAAGCGATGAGAGGTAAATATGCGGTCACGCGTCTCCGGAATACGAAGAGCTGTATTTCACCTCAAAAGCTCGAATGGGGTGCACCAAGTAGGACAGCCTTATGAGTGGCGCGATACAAAATCCGTTTGAAGATGACGTTAGACTAAACGGAACGTGAGCGTTCAAACTTGCGAGGGTCCATAGAGGGATGTGAATACATTGTAGCAGAAGATCGTGGAACGTTCTCTCTGTTGCTAGAAGCTCGTTAGCGAACGCAAAGCTCGCAATTACAGAAACGCCTCGATTGTTCGTCCGCACATCCAGTAGTAGCAGCAGCAGCAGCGGTAGGGTCTAACAGCAGCAGCAGGAGCAGCAGTAGGGTCAGGGAAGTCTCGAACGTGCGGGCACGCAGCGGTCGTGACCAATGTACGCGCTTGGAACGAAATGTGCGGGACGGTCCGGGCATGTTAATTGTAATTAAGCGCAGCTGGGAGAAGCGCGATGCTGGTTTGCCTGTCGGGTGGATAACGCTCTCATGTGTTTCTCTCTTGGACCGCTGGTCTCCGCTCCTCTCTTCCGCCGGGTCTAGCGTCCCCGTGAATGCGAAGTGCCTAAAGCTAGTAGGAGAGATTGGGCAATTCGTGTGGTCTCGTTGTACAGGGGTTACTCCCGCAACGTATGAATAGGTGTAGCATAGCTAGGAATTCACATGTACTCCGCCGAAGTACTAATAACGTTCCTTGCATATTACCAACTGTACGAGGATAACATGGCAATGAGAAAAATATTACGGAGGAAATTCTCTGTTTTACTTAGGTGTTTTATATGCGTCCCGATTTTGGAAATTTATTTCAACACCAGCGGCAACGCGTATATTTATTTTTTCCGCCAAGTTTGTGACCAGATGTCTTGCATAAATCAGAACCTTCAGTTCAGTAGAACTTCTGTTACTGGAAGTTATTCATAACGAACTTCGCTTACATCAGAAACATGAGAATTTTCTTTATTGTATCACAATTACGGATGCACCGTTCGAATTAAGTTTGCTGCTGTTGAATTCATTCATTTCCGGTGTGATAAAGTACATAAAAATATGGGGTGTTGGCAAACTTTCGGTGAAAAAACGGTGAAACAGGACAATGTTGGCAAACTTCTCATTTTTACGAAAAAAGTTGCGAAATTCCCCATGTGATACTTCGAATAAATGGTTTTGAAACTTCACCGGGTGTCATAAAATACGCCGAATGATACATTTTGCGCGTTTTGGGATTTCCGAGCATCGATCAACAGCCGCATTTGCAGAACCTACAAATATGGATCGTACGTCGAACTTAAATTTGACCTTAAGTTCGATCTTAAGGTCAGACATACGTTCGAATTTAAGATGAAATGCGAGTTCTTAATTCTGACGGCAGTTTCAAATTTGAACTGAAGACTGGTTTGATGCATAAAAACAAGTTCGATCTTAAGATCAATTCTACGTCGGAAAATTCGGGCCTTAGATGGAAATTTGTAAGCAATTAGAATCGATGAAGATCTTATTTAACACCGTTCAGTAAACTGGAGCGGAAAGAGCTTTAAACGAAGCCGTCATCGCCAGCAGTTATCGACTATTCCCATCTCGTCTTTCTTCTCACAAGCCCTGCCGATTATTTCGACTGTTAAGCGCGGACGAGAGTTCGAACGAGAGCTGAGAATGATGAGGAAATAATAGAAGTGAGGCATCGTCGAAGTCGATGAATGGTCGGCCGAGAGAATCAATTATCGTCGCCACCTCGAGGCTGAAGGATGATTCTTAAGAAAAAAAAATGGCGGCCAGCCGAGACGCAAGGCATCCTCTCGGCGAGTGGGTTCAGCGAGTTCGAGCGTTTTCTAGAGGGTGTAAAAAAGAGAAGAGCAGCGCCGAAGCTGCTGCGAGCGGCTCAGCCAGGAGCATAGCTCTCGTCTGAGCCTCCGGCAGTCGACAGCCTATAAACACCTTTATCTGGTCGAGACACTACCCCGAGCTTTTAGAGCGCGTTTTTATAGAGTCCTTGACCAGAAGCGAAGCTCAGCGGCGCCTCAAATCTCCCCTTCATACCGCAAGAGCGACCTTTCTTCCCTCGCTTCAGTTCACCTTCTCCTCGTAAACCCGAACGAACTAAAAGACATCAACGTCGAAGAGAAATCTATATGCAACGTTCCGCGAGAAGAGGATTTTTATAGCTTTCATTCGTTGTTGACATCGTCAACCTATCTCTATCTTGCAACATTATAAAATATAATAATCTTTTATCCTTTTCACGGTACGATGCTCCTTGATGCACGCAAGAATTGTTAAAGATTACGCGGAGCTCCGATACTTCGCTACGATGATTACACCGGTTTATTCTCAATTTTTCTTTTTTTTTAATGCAAATTCCCCCTAAAGATTAGGACGCATCTCGAGCGACATTATGCCCAACGAACAGTTAAGATACGTTCGTCGGATAATAAACTCTGTATACTGTCGTTATATCTATCGCTCGCTCTCGGTGACGCACAATGAAAGATTTCACGATGGTGCTGAAGTATCTCCAGTCGCTATACATATATAGAACGAGAAACACTTACCGTTAAGTACGTGAACGGAGACAGTGGTCGCGGCAACTTCGGCCAGTGCACAGCTGTAGTTGCCGCTGTCTTTCTTGTTGGCATTTGCGATATAGAGCCTCGAGACCGCTCCCTCGGCGCCCATGTCAGTTTTAACGCTGTAACAGAAAGCAGAGACGCTCGGCGTCGGCAAGTCTCCTTCTCGCAAAAACGAATCTTTCCACCGTAGAAAAAAAAAAAATAAACCATTGGCCCTACTGTTTCGGTAACAAAGGAGTAAGGAAGTGAGCGGCTATCACACAGGCGGGCGGAGACCAAGAACGGCGATTATGCGCGGCAATACTTTCAAACAATTTTTAGTTTTTTTTTTTTAACTACCTTAATGACGTTATGCCTTAAAATAAACCGATGAAATAATCCCTACGAAGCGTTCTCTTGATATAAACAAAGGGGTGAGTTACTTTGTCTCGAAATCGACGATATCTTGTATAACAATCTATTTAAATAAAATAATAACGTAACTTTACGACTGATCTAAAATCTACGAAAATAATTTTTTTCTTTCATTAAAAGTCTAATTTTTATTTTTCGGAATTTAATTGGTCATTTTGATTATTTTATGCATAGTTTCGCGTAGTTTCGAATAGTGTCTACAGAAAAGTTTAATGATTTGATAAGAAAACGGGGATCGCGCCGAAAGGACCTTTTGAAGGATAAAATATAATTTGTCTCAGTCGGGAGCGAAGTTTCGTCCAAAAGGCGAGTATATCGCAAGTACCTGAATCGAACTTACACGCTCGTAAGGACACTTGAGGCGGGACAGAGGTCGGAGCAATGAGCTTAAGCGATCTCTCACGGTATGTTCCGTGAACGGATTAGGGGAGTAATCCCGATTCTCTTGGGGATAGGATAGTCACAGGCTGGTCGACAGTCTCGGGGATAACCGCAGTGCATTGGATTACCGGATACAGGAGAGAAACGCCGTTGGTGGTTGTCAGCGAGGCGTGCAACGAGACGACGAGCTCGGGGAAGGGTCAAAATACAATACAACATCGGTGTTGGTTCTCTCAATTGGTCTCATCTTGTGTGCAACTACAACATCCTTTGGCGCGATTGCAACGGTAAGAGAATGTCATCTCGGAGCTATTCACCGGTTTGATACACAATCGCAAAGGCGTACGTCTTGCGTACAGGAGATTGTATGCCGGCTTAATCTTCAGCTACCGGGTTTCACAGTTTCGCAAGGATCGCAAATACCCGAGGGGAAAATTGGATCCTCAAATGTGTCAACAGCGTGGAAATCGCTTGAAAGGTTGTTAGACTCGATGAAACGGAGAGATAAAGAAACGGGAAAGAGTAAATGGAAACTGAGGGAAAAAGATACAGTAGAAAAGATTCTTCGTCGAGCGCGGCGTACGTTTTGGATGAGTTAAAAAATTCATTCGGTATCGGTAAAATATTGTTGCACACCGACGGTGGGGTATAACGGTAAGAGAACTCGAGGAGGCACCATGAAACGAGGTTATTTCTCGTGAAAATACGTCTGTGCTTACTGCTATGGCGATCTTTTCGACTGCGAGCGTTCGCGTGTGTGTGCAGTTTGTATGTGTATTTAGAGGGGTAGGAGCTACAAGACGAGGGATATCTCTTCCATCCTCGCTCCTTTCGTTTGCTGCAAAGAGGCGGAGCACACCGCACCGGATACTAAAAGCACTTGTTGCCCCGTTATCGTTACTCTCGCGCTTTCTCCTTCGCGCTCTCTTGCTCTTTCTTTCGCGAAAAAATAAACGAGAGAGAAGACATCCGCGCCGACCTCGTCTAAAAGAACGTCTCGAGCTTTCTCCCCCTCTCTCTCTCTCTCGACTCTTCCGTTGCACAGTTCTTTTTATTTAACCATAACGGAAAATTATGCGAAAAAAGATATGCCAAGATTTTTACTTCGTAGGTATATACGTTTGACGGTGAATTTCACTCGTCCCATTTCTCGTACGAGAATAAACGGTGATCGTAGATATAATAGTGTATAGAAAAAAAAAATGTATGAGAGAGTCGTGAGAGAGAGAGAAGGGAAAAGACTCTTAAATTCGTTTACAAAAAAAGTTTTTCTTTTAATTCGCCCCCCCGCCGTGGACGAAGGGATCTCCTTTCATCGGATATCTTTCCTTACTACCAAAAGTAAAGTGAAAAACTGAATTAGTGGACTTTTAATTGCTCTTTAATATGCGCGATGGGAGTTTCCGCGGAGAAGTCTCGTTGAGCCCCTGTGAAAAGGGTTGTAGATGAAATAGTATGGAGCCCTTTACGCCTTCGTGGTTCTAAGTAGTTCGTAACGAGGGTCTTTCAGCCTAAAGCGGAGGATTGCACAGCTCTATGCTTAGAGAGCTCCAGAGACTGATAAAAAAGTCTTTAGTGTCTCTGCTTTCTGGACCTCGATGCTCGCGCAAGGTTAGTAAATTCACGTTGGAATCTAAAACACCCATAGGTAAAAGGATTGCACGAAGCGGAGTGCCTTTTCGATTAAACTTGATCGTTTGACATCAATCGATTGATCCAAAGCAATAGGTTAATGAATGAGAGCATTCAATCATACAATCTCTTTGACCTGCAGCTCGTCAATTTTATGATGCAAATACCGGAATTTTTTAATTAACAAAAATATGAAACCCGATATTCAAATATATTTTTCTTTAATTATAGTTAAAATTTAATATAATTTATAAAATCGGTATTTATGCTTATTAATTAGTAATAAATAATAATTATACCATTATTATGTGCGTAATTTATTAATTTTTTTTTTTTTTGCAATTAGGTTATTTTTTTTGCATTTTCTTTTTGGGTATCACTTTATTGGATTCGCTCTCGTCGCTGTGCGCAGACATTTTATTATTTACTTCCCCTTAATTCAAGAGGCAATTTATTTGCGGTATATTCATAATTGCTCCGTCCCGTACCTACATGCTACGATGAGCTGACGAGAGACCTCCCTTGAACACATGACGAAGGAATTCTGAGCAGCAACCAGCAACTCTCAGTGGAAGCCTAAGTACTGCGTAACGAGCGTGTTCCACCGGCGCAAGAGACGCAACCATCCCGAGGCACTTCCGGCTTGCGAGCTCTTTGCCCTGTCTAAAACGTTGCGTTCCCGGGGTCTCTCTATACCGTTCGACGCTTCATATTATTGCGGCTTTACCTCGTCCTCTTATCTGCTACCGGGAACGCACTATGTTTATGTACTTAACTGGTATACGAGGCTACTAATACATAGACACAATGACTATATGTACGAGAGCGTTGTCACGTTTCTCTCGGGTACCGAAGCCTCTGGTATTGCCTCGTTAAACGAACTCGTCGAGTCGCAAACGCGATCAATGCACTGAGAAACCGTTTCGCTGCTTTGCAATCTTCAACTTGTTCCTTCTCATAGTTTCACTCTAAATCGTTTACAACGACTTTGTCAAATTACCATGTTACATCGATCGAAAGAAATTATTTTCCGTAGCGTACGCGGAAGGAGCGCAAATCATCATTTTCATCATTTTAGCGAATACCTTCGAGCGTTGGCTTTGCTCTGGAAATCGGATTGTAATTCTTAGCTTATTATCTTTGGATCTGACCAGTTGTATCGAGTGATCTGTTTTTGTGAATTTTAGCGCAAAACAGGTTGTATGTTTCTTTCTATAGAGGTGTATACGGTGGTGCATACTGATGTATAGTGTAGTATACGCGATAAGCTTCGAAGAATAGCCAACAATCCATGTGTGCGCTTGCAAGCTGTTTCGAGAAAACACGATAGAAAAGTAGCGAGTGAACGGACGGGAAAAGGGAGTAAAGCTTATTCTTCGATGGGAATTCACGTCCGGGCCGAAGCAACCGGGTGTTTCGCCTCTTCGACAGCAGGTGTATCGAATGACGTATCGGATTTTTCAAGAAAAAGGCTTCTGGCGTTCCTCTCGTTTGCCATTCTCGGAGCTTTCAATCGAACACCCACAGCACAAATTTCTTCGGCCACTTTAAGCTCAAAGTATACAGAAACTTCGCCATTTCGAAATGATTTTAAAATCTGATAAATTTTTGCGCGACTCGTATTCCTTCGCGCGTTTGTTGTTCGATTTATCGGATTTTTTTTTATCTAAATAATACTAAAATTTATATTTCGTAGACATATTTTTCGATCGAATTGAAACGTTTGGGAGAATTTATTCGCTTGTGGTGAATGGAAAAAGCTTTTTCCTTTAGTATAATTCTTCTTAACAACTCTCTGTAAATTCAGCGAATCGTTGGAAAAGTACAGAGGGCAAGACGTTCCTTCTGCCGATAGGAATACTGCTACTAGAGACTCTGTACATATTCGATTCACTGCAGGTCGAAGATGCGGTGAAAGCTTTGAACTTTGATCACACGAGAACTCGTAGAAATATTCTGGCCCGTGGACCAAAACTTTTACATCGTCGAAGCTCCGCGCGCTTCCTTTGGCTATACGCGCTCGCGAACCAAACTCTCCCTCTCCGATAGCGATTCTTCGATCTCTCTACTATCCATGCGACTATTTTCGAGTGAGTATTTCCTCGATTCCCAAGCTGGCGAGCATCGAAACCGATCGCGAAGGAGTCTATAAGCTTCAAAAGTATAGATCGAATATGTGAGTACGTAACGTAGGGTACGTATGATAAACGTTTGGAGGGAAAAAAAGTAGAGAAAAAAAAATGTCAATCGTCGTAATCCAACGAAAGCTCTTTTTCCCCCTTCGATCCCCGATCCACCAACGTTTTTTACGATTTTCCACGATTCACGACTTTTAAGTTAACAACGCGAGATATGATTTTTTTTTTCACTTTTCCTTCCTTTTCCGACGTGATACCGAAAGATTTTATACAGGAGGTAAAAAATTTCTTTGTGATCTTTGAGAAAAGAATAAACGTTCGAATGATTCGATGAAAAGCGATATGAAGAATTCTATTCTATTACGGTGAAGATTGTAAGAGAGGATTGGGGTAGTCGATGCCGAGTGAAACAGAATAACTGATAGATATCGAAAAATCAAGGCACACGCTGTCTGTAAACGCCTTCACGTTTCCGAGTCTCGAGTATTCGGACCTCGTAGCCACCCTTGACCGTACGTGACCAGCACAAGTTTTTTTTTTTTTTTTCTTTTCTTTCCTCGTCATTCCTGCTTCCTAGACTTTTCCGTCTCTCCTTCTCCGGGCAGCCGAAGTATCGACTATATACGTGTGTGTATACATATAGCTATATATGTATAAATCCGATGTACGGTTCTTCCTGTGCTGCAGCAGCCCGGACGCGAACTTACCGGACGAAGGAACGAGGTCAGTGTGTGTTCACGGTGTGTAGCGTTGAAAGCATTCACCCAGACTGAACCACCGACCGAAGGATCTCGAGTGACCCGAATTGCTCTTCCTTACTCGATAAAAAATTCTCTCAGCGAGCGTGAGCAAACTATTGGAGCACTTACGATCTCGAACAATAGCGCTGCGCGATGTCTATCGCAGATATATGTATAGGGTGCACTTCCTGACAATCAGGAAAATCTTAATTAATGATTAGCTTCCATTACAAAATTCTCGTGCCATTTAGGTGCCTAAACTATCACGTGATCTCATCGTTTCTTTTCGACAATTATTTTATGCGAAACGATCCACAAGAATCTTTGCGATTTCGGCGATGCGCTAGAGATTTCCGAATGGCAATTCCGATCGAAGCTCGTAGGTTTCACCGCTTTGACTTTATATGCGCAAGAATTTAATTTCACGACGATTCGCGGTTACGTGATGTGCGGTCCTCGGACTCTCGTCGGTCGCGGTCAGCTTCCGAGTTCACGATTCTCACTGGTGCGCGTTTGTCGCAAAAGACGTGGCAGCCGGACCCCGTAGACACGGTACCAAATTGTTCGGATAGTCGTATGGAACGAAGTGAAAACCAGAAAGGCAGAGAGTTGCCGTCAGGAAATCTCCGAACCTGAAGGCCTCATACTCCTTTAGTTCTCGCATTTTCGTCGTTAATCGATAATTGAGGACATTTTTTTTTAAATGTGGTTAATATTATTAATTTTTTGGAAAAAATCAGAGAACAGTTAATATTATCCTACAAATTCAAAACGAATCGTAAATTTGTGAAAAGTAAATTCACGCAGAATTAAAAAAAATAATTAAATACACATCATATTTTGTTTACTATTGAAATATTCTCGAAGCCTTAAACTCGCCTGCGGCAAATTCGTTGTTCATTCGTAGTTTTATTGGTTGTTTGTTTATTCGGTGTTTGTTCGGCTTTCATATGAGTTTCTAAATGCAAAGTTCGAGTTTAGGTCGTTTAGAAATTCAAAGTAGTCGCCAAACTTGTTAGAAAATGTAGAAATTCACTTCAAAACTCTTCAACATCTGTAAATTGCTATATGTTATTGTATTAAAGTTGTAACTATGATTTGCGCGGAATTGTTGGCGCTTTGACAATTCTTGAAAATTACGAGAGTATACGTGATTTTCATGATTCGCTGTATGTTTTGTAATTCAAGCAACGCGCACTTTTGTCTATAGCAGTTTCCATCCATTGTTACTCAATTCTAGTGCAATACACGTTTTACTGTCGGAAAATCTGCAACGCTTCATCAAAGCGTCAGTATGAGTTTTCAACGATCGTCCGCTATCGGCTTTAAATTAACGATGATATTTCATTCGCCACGGTCGGTGTGTGGCTTCGGTGGTCTCCCAAGTCAAGCAAAATTGCTTGCGCCCAGTACTTGGATGGGTGACCGTTTAGCCGCGCACTGGGTGATGCATCAATGGTGGTGCGGGAGACAAGTTTTTCCGAAGCCTGAAGTCGACACTTAAGTAAATACCTTCGTGCATACATCGGGAAATCAGAAGAAAATGGCCGCCTATACCGGTGCGCGATTTCCGCAGTTTTTTTATCTCCTTGGCAAATAAAAAAAAAATCCGGAAATGTATTATTCTATTCGTATGTTAATTTCACTGATTATTTACGCCATCGAACAAATGCCACCAGCGCACTTTAATTTCAAAAACGGCAGCGGAAGATATTTTCAAGGTCTTCAAGTTGAAGATCGATATGGAAGAAAGTCGCAATTATGCAAATGCACAAAACCCCGAATACTACTCGACGGAAAAAAAAAATAATAATCATGACAACCGTGTTTCAGAGATTATGGGAAAAAAGAATAGTCGTTAGAGTGTATGCATTCTTGAAGGGTTGAAAGAGGCTTGAAGGTTCCCGCACGGCGTGTTACACTCAAGTGTTCCTTGACTCTGACGGACTGGCGGCTTCTTCAACCCATGTCTCCGAAAGTTCTTCTCTGTTTCCGGGTTGCTGACTACTTTTGTCTCGCGTTTTATAAATAATAGTTTTGGTCTCGGAGGTTCTCAGTTGGAATTCATCGTAACTCGGAGTTGTGTGAATTTGTGAAATGTCGTCCTTTCAGTAAGAGTAATTAAAATTCTGGATTCTAATTAGTGATGATATTTATACCGGTAAATGCGGTATCCAACCCCCTCCGGAAATCTTTCGTTGAATCAATCTACGGGGTATACGGATAGCTTTTCTGAAAGAAAAGTGGAGAAGAGAATTCCTCTTCTCGTTTCTCTTCAGAACGCTTCAAGTCAGTACAACTTTCTCAATGAGAAAACCCCCACGACTTTGGCGAAACGAAAGGTTTTCATTCAGCCTTAATTACGCCGAAACTTTGTAGATTCTCTCTGGCGGAAGCCGCGAGGAGAGAAGGAGTGGTCGCTGAACAAAAGTGCAATAAATCTATGGTGAAGAGGAGAAGAGTGGAGAATCCTTAAACAGAATTCATTGCGCCGCTATTAATTACGAACTCTCCGAGACATCTTCCATCTCCTCTTCGTTCTCACGCACATACGAATAACGAAAGCCCTATTCTCTCGCAATAACGTGCGCGAGAATTGTGCGAATTGCGTTGTTTCTTTCATTCTCGTATTTGTAAAATATTTATTACTCAATCGGACGCGATCCATAACTTATAGAATTTAACGAAAATCACTAGAATCTCGTTAATTGCATCATGAGATTCCATACAGTTTACTAATTACAGTAGAGTTCGAAGAAAACCGGTGAGATTCTTCGTGAAAGTTTAGCATTTCCGTGCATTTAGCAAATGGATAGTGGAGAAGTTCACTCGGAAGGGCTTTTTCGTTGAGAAGTCGAGCACAATTCGCATGCACGCGAGAACTTTTTACGACGACAGGAGGTAGGAAAACGAGTCTGGGAACGTCACTCGTTGTGCGGCAAAGTTTAGACTTTACGGAGACTTTAACGGAGACAGACGACGGGAATTCTTTCGACGTCACTGGTTATTCTTCTCTTCGCTTTTTCTCTTCCATGCGTTATTTGCTTGTGCGATATAAAGATCCGCGTTCTCTATCTTTGGGAGGCGGAGAGCGACGAGAACCCATGACGTTTACCGAGTTGGGCGAATGGTGCGCCATCGGGTTGTGCCTTGAGGCACGCGACCGGTTCGCGTCAGGATCGTTGGCATTCTGGAAGAGAAATTCTCGGGATTTACTTCCTCAGTTTCATTCCCGGAGTCTGTCTCTCAAGCAGCTTTCCATCCTCCAGGCAGCGAATGCAATACCGTTCTCACACCTGGAACCTCTTTCAATCGACGTCGAACTTCCCGTTTGGACTGCCGATACCTATATTCATTCTTTTGCCGCCGCCTTCGATCCATTTCGTCTCTATCTTGGCCTTCGCTTTTCGAATTCTTCGAGTATTTATAAGCGTTCCATTGCTTCTGAATTTAATAGAGATAGTGCATTCAATGCTTTTGCGTAAAATTCATCGTACGCAGGATGCGCAATAATGTTCAACATAATGACAATGTAAACATTTCCACATTATTTGTCACCCAAAAATGGATTTTAACTGCACCAGGATCGACCATTTATTATGTAAATACTACGAAAAACCTTCGCGCCTCAAATTATCCCGGTCGGTATTTTGTCGCATTATTTTTGCGCACCAATTAACTATTGAATAAAAGGTCTGAATTAATTACAAATTATCTACCATAGAATACGAATAAAGCTTTGGTAACCGAAGTGGAAAATCCAACGAAACAAAAATACCGAATATTTATCAATTGTTCCCGGTATGACAACAATAATATTTATAAACCTCGTGAAAAATAAATGACTTTTATTTCTCTCGGTTTTTGGTCGTTAATGAGGCGGATAACTCGGGTAATAAGGTAATTGGGTAGAGTAATTACCGGATGAGAGAGTGGGGCAATTAACACCTCACGTCGTCGTTGTTGGAAGGCGGAATAATACACTGGTCTGCAAAGTAGTGTATACGGTATATACATCGTTCCTCCGTGAAACAGCCTGCTGTGCGCGGTTAGAGTTTCGCCGATGTTGTATCACTGTATATAACACAGTAGTGTCCCTTCCTTACGGTATATCGTCTGTTGGGTAACTGCATCGGACGAGTTTCTGTCCCATTTGACTTTGACGCCGGATGTGTAAGGGTTGTATCGAAGCACGGAATGCGCGACAGAGAAACGCACATAGACGACGTGAGGAGGGAAGGCTGAGTGGAAGACCCTGATGGAAGACGAAGGTATGAAGCGAAGGGTAAGATTCTATTAGATCCTCCCTTCCTCCTCGATTCCAGCATCCAAACGGTGGTCCCCGTGCTGCTGAGTGATCCACCCAACTTACAGTCCTGTTTGCCACGGCATCAAGCGCAATAGTTTGCTTCATAGCTTCAACTCTATCTTGCTGCACTGCCTCACGACAAGCAAACTTTAACATGTTCCACCCTTAGTTAAGTGACTCAATTACTCCAGTCTATCGTACCACTAAATGATAGATCGGCATGTTTCCAAAGACGCCATAGACGAAATGTCCATCAACCTCGCGTAAAGCTCGTTAAACTCGACGCATCTTAAGGCTCGAGTAGCCAATTTACAGTCATATCGCGCGCGAAATTATGCAGGGGAGGCAAACAGAGGACAACAAATAAAAGAAACTTTCGTTGGTAATAAGATCGCGTGACGTCGCCTACGGGGTGATTGGACCTCGAAGCAGTGGGAAGATGAATGCAGCGCGGAAATATTAGATATCGTTACTTGCAAGATGTTGTTGCGGACCACGCTGGCACGTGCCCAACATCGAGCTCACGTACACTCGAGAGAATCTTGTCGAGAACAGGAATTGTTGAGAGTCGCGCGGGATCCCAAGGAGACTCCCGGGTCTACAGGGAAGGGAACATAATTATCGTGTCGGAGTGCGGCATACATACGCGACCAAAGCACTCGCAGTCACAGTGCAATGCAATAATAAGGATAAACTTTGATAACGAGATGCGTCTTGTGCATATATTGCTTCCTCACAGTCCCGCGACCTAAGAAACGGTTCGTTCGATTGAACACAGTCTGAGAGACACGTATAACAAACAGAATAACGCTCGGCGAGTAGCTCCATGTCGTTGGTATAAGTGCGAGAAAATTTCAGTGCGCAATTGTCGGATGAATAACGACGACGTGCCGGTGTGCCCCGAGAGCAATTAATTGCAGCGTGCTGATTGTACGCAATTTATTGCCGTAATTTGGTCGGAAATAGTCGAGGAGACGCGCACACATAGCCTATGGTACCAAACTCGCGGCCGTACGATTTATCGTCTCGTACCGACAATTATTTATTTAGGTACGCGGGGGTAACCAGGGAAATGAAGGGAGAGAGAAGTGAAGCGAGAGAAAGAAAACAACAAAAAACTAAACGACTATTTGTTCCAACCACACTTCTCCAACTGTGTGTTTGTTATTTTTATTATTTTCTTTTTTTTTTTTTTCGATTCTCGTTAACCGTGCTGGTTAGGTGGACGAGGGAAACGAGTAGGAAAACGAACTTAGCTTGTTATAGAAAGCGGCAAGGACGGGGTTTGTGTGGTATAGGGAGGAAAAAACGATGTGTGTGCCTCGAAGAGGGTGAATTTCGTACGAATCTCAGAAAAAAAAAGAGTCAAGAGAAGAAACGTCCATTGCATGTCTAGTACCCTTTCGTCGAGAGACCAGTCCTCCAGCCTTGCAAGTTGTACAATCTGGTGAGGGTAGATCGAGGGTAGTGAGCACCGAGCTAAGGCGATCGGCCAAAGCAGGGAGGTGGGTCAGATTGTGGTGGTGGTATTGGTGGACCAATATGTGGCATCTGGCGTTACATGCTTCGAGCTTCGCATAACAAGGTAACCCACCCTCTCCTGGATCAAGCAGAGGGACGCGCAATGCTGATGGGAAAAGTTGCAGCTTGCAAGCACAAGAGATGCCTCTCTCTCTCTCTCTCTCTGTGCTTCTGCTTCTGCTTTTGCCGTTGCTGTATGGATGCTTCTAGCTGCTGCGCCGCATATCCTTCCGACCTTGTCCTTCCTTCTAAAGGCATCAGAAGCAACGCCACCAGCAGTGGCACAGCTTACCAACCGACTGAATATCGACGCTTATGGCGCATCCTGCGACAACGCTCGCGCTTCTACTGCTGATGTCGAGGTGAAGCGAGCCGAGTATCGGGCATAACC
The DNA here is from genome assembly GCA_964006125.1 of Cryptus viduatorius. NCBI lineage: Eukaryota > Metazoa > Arthropoda > Insecta > Hymenoptera > Ichneumonidae > Cryptus > Cryptus viduatorius. The sequence goes on along the minus strand of OZ023222.1, from coordinate 7,596,866 downwards.
CGTTCTCTTCCCCTTTTCCTATATTCAACAACCATACGTTGGGCATATCAGGCCCGCTTTCGTTTCCGCAAACTCGTTGGATAAACCTTGAATGTTACGTACTGTGTTCAGTCGAAGCTTCGTTCGGTGTAGCGAGTGAATACAGTACAGGTATGCACGCGCACGCCTGTGGCATCCAATTTTCATAGAAAAAGCTCTTGATACGATTTCTTGGATTTTTTTTTAATCCTAAAATTTAGCTGGATCGTGGCTCGGTTCTTCCTTCTTTCCACTTCGTATGGCAAGAGGTAAACACGGACCAGCATTCACCAACGACAAGGATTGTATGATCGAAGGAGAGGAGGGAAGCGAAGAAAGAGGAATAGGAGGATGAGACTCGTACGTGAATCCGGATTTGGTGCGATAAAAGACAACCGGTACGAGACTCTCTCGAGCTTTATACAAGTCGCTCTCATCTTTCTTTCTCTTTGTCTTCATCCCTCGAACTTATTGTCTCCTCTCGCTTGCCTCTCTATCCTCCTTTGCACCCAACCCACGAGGGTGAAATATTCCTCAGGATGATGCGATAAAATCGAAACGATTTGGTGGATCGTGCCCTGCCGGCAGCTGTTTTAAAGCTCTACGACCACGCGACGTTTTATTCTGATTTATAATCTCTCTTTCTTACTCTCACGTTTATCGCATTCCCGTTACGGAGTATTCTCAAAGAATCGTTCTCGATGTTCAACGACAGAGGTGACGATCGATAGTGCCGTAGGCATCGATAAGTTAACCGATAGTCATCGAGGGTCAACATGGAGAAGCAAATTTACGATCTTCAGCTTTTTCACGAAAAATATTTCACTTCTTTCGTTTTAACAAATCTATTCATAGGTTCGAGTTCTTGTTTGAGACTTTGCAACACAATCTCTTTTTTACCGCATGAAAACCGCTATCGTATGTCATAAAAGGATCAGCATATCGTAACGAAATTTAGATGGCATTTTCAAAAGATCGATATGTCTGAAAATATTTTCAACGTGTATTACGATGATTCATTGAGCCGATATTGGCCGGTGATTTAACTTTTCTTCTCCCGTTAATAATTTATCGTAATATAAACGACGTTAAAAATTAATTCTTAAAGAAACAATGAAATTTGTTACTTTTTAACGTTTTCCAGCCTTTGGTTTAAAGCAAAACTCGTTTACAATATTATAAAGAAATTGTTGAGAACTTCCGGAGAAACTGAAACTTTGTCACAATTTCTACGTATAAGAGCTGTAAAGCACTTTCGTTTATAGTTCATAAATATTATTTAAAAATAACTTAAATATCATTTTGCAAAACAGCACCATCTGCTTAGTAGGGCGCCGACATTCATGAAACTTCGCCGCTGTAATCAACGGGACGTCTTGTTACTCAGCTTTAGTGAGACACCCGCATTCTCGCAATATACAAACTCCTAATAATACTACAGCAAAGCCCTACATAGTAGCTGTAGCTTAAGATAGTTGCCTCGCTTGCTCGCTCTCGAATACATCAGTAGCTTTATAAACGCCGGCATTTTAGCCTCCCGTCGGATGGGGGCAAACAGTCTGTATAAAGTACCCTGCCAAGCATATTCAAACTTCCCACGGCTAACCCCGGCGTCTTTAGCCTACGACGCTTCCTACCACACGATCGTAATACTAGTGTACGCACGAGAATATTGTACATCATCTTAAAGGGAGACATACGACGTCGCGACGAGCCTTCGTCTTCCATACGCAGGAGTATTCGGAGAACCAGATAAGTCAAAAGATTACCACCCAACCCCACCCCATGATTCTAAGATCTGCACGTACCTAAACTACGATGTAGTCTGATGATACGACATCGATTTTTGAAAGGATTTCAATCTCCCAAGATGCAACGGCAAAATGTTCGAAATTCACTATAAAATAGTACATTATGCTGTAAGAGAGAAAAATACCTGATTTTCACCGACTGTGAGGACTGTGAGGAGCGCAACGAGGGCAGCACCCACACGAGGTGAAAATTCGCTTCTTCCGTGTGGCATACGATACTTTTTTTTTTACCGTGCTAAAAATCGACCATATATTTGTGGCTGTAACGGCATTGCGGCACCAATTAGCGATAAGAGGAATCGGGTCCGTGACTCAGGAGCGGTCGATTGACGCGTATTTTCTATTTATTTATTAATAAATGCATTTGGAAATAAAAAATGAAAAAAAAAGATTCGAAAAAAAAAAAATTATTTGTTTATTTTATTTTATTTCACGGGTACTTTTACTTTTACTCCCGCTGGTCAAGAATCGCTAACTTTAAACCCGCGTTGCAGGCATGAAATATGGGCCTTTTAGCGCAGTCGGTAAAAAAGTATGTTTTCTCTTGAAGTTCAACTTAAAGCGCAACAGGAAGTTGCACTGGCGTTAATTAATGTATAAATTATGTGAGAAAAGGGGCAAGGAAACGAAAGTAGCTGGAATAATGAAGAACATGCGTACGAAACATGTCTAAAAGAATGTAATGTATTCTATGCCGAGGAGGAGTTTATTGCCTGTGAGCTGTACGTGAGAGAAGAGGAGCTTCAGAAAAACTGTGACTACTTTGCCTTTCTTTTCTCTTCATCTATCTACCTCTTTGTGAGAAAGTGCTTTTCTCGGTTTCGTGTAGACAGAATGGAAGAACGTGAGGAGTAGGTGGTTCAGGTATATACCAAAGGTTTATTTTTTTCTTAGTCCCTCTCATCCGGCGCTCTCTCTCTCTTCTCTTTTCTTGACTCGTCACGATGGGATTGAGATGTCATAAAACTGTACTGGTGCCTGAGTTAACGTAGTCCAAAGGGTAGGAAATGGAAAACGTGCAAACGAGAGTATGTCGCCCACCGTGCGCTTCCGGCTTGACTTTTATACCTCTGATTGCGATTCTCTTTCCCATTTCGTGTTTATCGTGTTTTTTTTTTTGTGGTTATCTTATTGCTTTCTTGTACACTATATTAACTGTTGTTAATTTCGCATTTGGATCTTCTTGATAGCAAGTCTTGATAGCAAGTCGTCTTGATCTTTATGTTATCGGTAAGCCGTACAGCCGTCACTCGAAACCATCGTAACGATAAATTGATACAACTAAAACAGGAAAGTTTTAGCTCGCGTACAAACGTTTTACGCGCTCTTCCGCATAGCCGAGCCGGAAATAACGCTCGAACTATTATCATCGAGTTTACACAGGTTCAAGCCATTCCCTGTTTCGTTACGAGAGTATTGCGGCCCTGCGAAAGCTACACTTATCGCGCAAAAACCCATGAAGTGCGTATCACATCCTCGGGTCGAGCCGTTCGCCTGACTAATTCAAAACTAGTTTCCGCAGCGCAGTTTCTCGTATGATTTATGGTCGTAATTAGAACTCGGCTTACCTTACTGAAGGTCGGATTCGAAGCTCCAGCTTCACGAAGTTAAACTTGAACGGTCTCTCGTACATTTTCACAATGTGTACAGTGCATAATGTTTTTGTTCGAGGAGCTTCCAAAAACTCGAAGTTTCCGTCTTCCACATCGCAATAGTATGATGAATTTTACCGAGGATTTGTCTTCAATTTCAATTTTCATCATGCGTTCTTGCAATGAATTCTGCAGTTTCCATAAAGTTTTTTTTTTTTTTTTCAAGAAAAAAAAAAATTACGTCAAGTATTTAAAAATTCTGTTTATTATAATTACGATTTTCTCGTCAACGTCTGCGTAAAAAACATTAGATTGGCGCGTGTAAATTTCTTCAATGGTTGATTTATTCAGAGTCTCGTCGAAATCCACGAGAAACATCGAAAGAATTTTTTTTTCAGGGTATTTATGAAGGGGAGCAGATATTTCGCATTGTTAAATCACTAATTACGACTTTTTGGATTTTGATATGATGATCTGTGGCTAACAGTTGCGGATGAATTTTTGTTTTGCAGGTCTCAGTAAAACTCCGACAAATACGAGATTTATTGTATCCTTCTCGCACTTTTCGGACCCTTTTTTGATTTTTAATGTAATTTGATTTGATTGTTATATCACTGTATTCTTCACGTCCCAATTATGTGGATCTTTTGTTCCAATTTCACACTTTTGGTTTCCGCTGCGGCCCGAAGCCTTACTTCAAGTAGTAAGTACCGTTCGTGCACAAACAAGAGCTATCTCTCCCATTCTCGCCGCTTTCGCAGTTCGCAGGTTCTCCAATTTCTCCAACCATTGAAACTCTAATACTCGCGAGAATATCGCCTCTCTTGGTTTCCGACGATTCACTGAGGGCTCAGCCATACTCTCGATTCGCACGATACGTAGTGAAGCTTGTAGAATCGTGAGGCGGAGAGCGAAATCCAAACCCTATAACGACAGGTAATTGTAACTATTCTCCAATATCGAGCCGACCGGAACGACGGCGACGACTACTGAAGTGTTAAACTATCCTCAACTCGTGATATCGCGGCTGACCGTACTCCGTGCTATCTTCGCAAACCGCAAACCACTTCTATATCTATCTTGGACTATTCCACTCTTCGGCATGACTCCTCTCATACACTGCACGAGCAAATATTTCCAAGACGTGACGAGCTTTTGCGCTCAAGTGGATTCATGCTGCCGAGCTTTCGGAAACTTGAAACGATGACCGCAAGTCCAATCGCCTCCAATGTCGGCCGTTATTACGCAATCTTCATTCATTAAATTATAAAGCTTTTTTTCTCGTATTAGTGTTCAGAAATTAGAAATGGGTCGGCCAATATGAAACGTTGAATTGAAGGTCTTATTCATTATCGCGCTCTTGTTCTCCGGGGCGATGATGCAAAGAATATTGAAGATGATTAAGCGATTCAATTCTCCTCGTTTTTCCATTTTAGCTTTCTCTCTTCTCTCGCGCGGCCGGTATCTCCCTCGCGTTTTCTCGCGTTCAACGTAGCAAAATTGCTCGAAGCCGCTCACACGGGAATAGCGGGTGGATAGATACTCCGGAATGAAATATCGTGCAATACCGTTTCGCTGGGGTGGATTCGCCCTCGTACCGCTTTCTATACGGCCGACTCTCTCGCTTGTCTTTTCACGCAGGGCGAGAAGAAATTTCCGTAATGATACCTTATCACTCGGACGAGCTTTCTACTTTCTAGCGTCAGGAAAAGTAAGCATTACATCTTAGCGTGAAGAAGGCAGCGCGGCTTCGTGGAATTTCATTGAACTTCGCCCGAACATAATCGCGAGCCCTCTCTGTCCCTCGTTCGTTCTGTGACGCGAGATTCTTGACGTCAGGTCTCACGTTGGTTAATCGTGGGTCGTTCGGAGGGTTGTAAAGGAGTGCCGTTTTTCAAGTCGTCTCAGAAAAAAAATCCAACCCTTGGGTCGCGAGGGAAAATGCAACGACGTCGGAACAGATTTTTCCCTCTTTCCCGGGTTCAGCGCCTGCCACGAGGGCGGCGAAAAAAAAAATCGTTCCACGGTAAATGGAAACTCGAGAAACTTGAGTGTCGTAAAATTATTTCCGTATTCCAGAAAAAAAAATGATTGAATAAAGTAATTAATTTATATAAAATATTTTCTCATTATTTGAAACTAATTGAAAAATAAAAAATATTTTTTTCGACGCGATTAACGAATATTGGTTTGAATTTCTTTTAGATTTTTCCATGTAATCGTATTTATTTTATTTCAAACTTTTCGCACTGAGGTCCTTCTCATCGCGAATAGGGGAGAACAAGCGCGTCGTGATTAATTAAATATTATCGCGGTTATTCTAATGTTAATTTTCAGCAGAGGACCACAATGTGTTATTACATTAGCGGACGCTGAAATATTACGAAATCCAGAGAGAATATTGCAATAATTTAATGATTTTGACGACATTCGGCCGTTACGCTTATGCGCTTGAAAATACGTAACAGTAATTCATACGGTGCACTTCGTCATTCCAGCAAGATGCACTTTCAAGCATAGGCAATGCAGCGCGATATGCTCGACGACGTTGGTCCGCACAACTCTCCCGTCGGTACGGTACACACTACTCGTAAATTATTACCAGGCTACCTTGCCGCTTTTCCAGTCTCTTGTACCTTACTCTCCGCGTGCTATACGCTCCGGGGTCACGCGTGAATGCATAATCTCGGAATGGCGCGAGTTGGACAAGGTGCGAATTCAGCACGGACGTAATGCGTTTTCCGCGGGATACGCCTAGACTTTCCTTGTTCCCTTTTCGCGTACTACACCATTATAGTATAATAAGGTACCCTTTACACCGACGGGATCTGCCTTCAGCTTTCACGGCGCATTTCTGTACTTGTTAACCATTCCATCTTCCAGTCTACGAGGTACTCAGTGAGAGGACACATCTAGTTTTGAGTTTGAAGATCTCTAATGAGAATTTAAAACTTGAATAAAACAAAAGTTCGCGATTCATTAACGCGAATTTTTTTTTTTTTTTTTTTTAGACCCCGTTTACGTAAGTGACCCACATTGCTCTGCGACTCGAATTATTCACTCGTAAGTTTATAAATTATGCCGCGTATAATTGTAAAATTCGTTAAGCGCGCTATTTTCCTAGACCACTCGATCGAATATTCTCGCGAGTGAAGGTAAATACCGAGAATTTAATTCTCATTTAACCACATCAGAATTTAACACAAATTCATTAGCCTCAACGTTAAATTTAGTTGCATTTATCCCGCTCTCGATACTAATAAATTTATCGACTGTAGAAATAGACGTGAATTTTTACGTAAGTTCATCGTAAAAATTGAACGGATTAAAGGAAAATTATTTATACGTACGAACCACATCGCGCGCTGCGACATACCGATTACACATATTCTCCATATCTTTGTGTAAATACAGATTACGAAATTGGGGCGAATAACAAATTATGAGGAAAACCGCGAATTCAGTTGAGGCTCGACGCAATATTTGGTCTTCGACTCTAATAATGGTGCCGTGACACACAAAGCATTCTACACCGGAACATCCGGTAACCCAAGCCAATATATGACGGCCGTGGTAAATTGCCATCCGCAGAAACTTCGATCTGTGAGCGAGTGGTTTATGCGGTCGTTGTTTGGGGCGTAACAGAGGGGTGCGGGGAGGTTCGGGCGTCGAAAGGGAGGCAAATTCGAGAATGGAAAACCACCTAAAAATTCTCGCGTAGAAATACGATCCTCCACAAATATTTGTTCATGGTAGACAGGAACATAGAGACAGAGAGAGACGGATATATAAGCAAAGAGAGATATATAGAGAAACGATAGTCAATGTTTTCCGATGTAACGTTCCGACCAGCGAGTTTGTGTCTGACAAACACACGTCGGATCCCCTCGGCATTTCTGCACTGGTGCATCATCATAGTGTGCTATATTTTCGTCTGTATGTCCTCAACATTTCGCTAACGCATACACCAAAACATTACTAAAGCATTGCGAAAAAAAAAAAAAAAAAATTCGCTGTGTGACGCACATCAACGACGAATCGCGTTTGAAACGTTTTATTCTCCAAAATATTGAGGAGAATGTATTTCATGAAATATATTACCAATCCCTTCAATTTTACTAGTAAATTGGATTCTTGTTGCGTTTCAATCAACGTATTGAATAATTTTTAATCTGAACACATGACGTATTCCCTGGTCGATCGTACGACAATGAAACAGATTCTTCTGTGTTCGAGTTTCGATCACGCGAGTATCAAAATCGCTTGAAAAAAAAAAAAATAGAGAAAAATAATTTTAAATGTTTTATATTCGTATAAATACTGAGGAATTTTTTAAACATACGGCTAATGGCTTTTAAATTCTATGGGATAATTTAATTCTTGTAAAATTTCAAACTACGCAGGCGAAAATTCTTTTTAATATTATATTCAATTTATCATATTAGGTCATTAACGGCATATCGCTCGATCTCTCAGGTTTGTATGTATATACATCGTGCTGAACGTGCCGCACGGACGAGTGTATCAATTCGATATTGTGGAATAAAAAGCCGTATTGTTTTGCGTGTAAAATGAATCGAGGTGTTACGATGACCGCGGGATCAACGGGGGATGCGAGAATTTCACCGATAATGCGTACTCGATCTGTGAGCATTGTTATTCTCCGGTAACAATCAGTTGGATAACAATTTCACTGCAGTTCGTTGAATTGCAGGTTACATGAAACACCGGTGTGTTACACCAAAACGATGATATACGAGTACAAAGAATTTTCGTGCGCGTAGTTTTCGTATCGAATTTTTCGTATATTTTTATTTCAATACTAATATGTATATTTTTTTTTATAATTTCATAGAAAACTCCAATAACCATATATCATTTTTTTTAATGAATGGCAAACAAAAATATTTGATACAAATACGTAGCATTCAGCAGGTGTTCTGTAGCGGTAGAAGAGTCGAAGCGTAGAGAGAATAGTAAAGCTGCGAGAATTGTCGGGTAACGGGGGTGCACTTCGGAGAAAAATTCGGAATCGCAATAAAACCGGAAAACCACAGAAATTCTCGTAGAAAGGTCTTTTCACCACACGGAATCAGACATTGTTCTCCTCTCGCGGGTATAGAATTCACAGTTGCGAAGAGAGGCCGAGTTGTAGTCATCGGATGAGAAAGAGGCGTGCGTTCTTTTTTATTCGCATAGCTTTTCTCTGTCCCTTCTTTTATTTTGTTACCCCGCAGCAAAAAGCGGAACAGCGAAGGCTGACGTGACGGGTAGGAAATCGTACGGAATAAATACCACTTTCATAAACGACGAGTGAAAAACGAAGAAAGAAGAAGAATGAAAAAGAAATATACATATAAAGATGAAGACGCGCGATGAAAGGAGAGTACATTGCGCAGCTGTGTGTTAACACTGCCAGCATAAGTTCCTATCTACTTACTATGTTTAAAAAAAAAAAAAAAAAGTCAGGATTTTTCCTTTTGTTACTGGCTGCCGTGCCACGATCGGCAGCGAATACACGCGCACATATGCCGAGCATAGACGACAGAAGCCACAAAAATCCTCATCCGAATGCAACAACACCTACGCGACCATCGCCCACGGCGATATTAGGGACCTCTTTGTATGCAACCCAATATGTATGCTATTCGAGGTTGTCGCTCTCGTTGTATTCTCCGACTCTCGCTTCTCATTCCCGCTCGTATCTCCTCCCTTACTTTTTTTCATATTTTCCGCACGTATAAACTTCGAGAACGAAACTCTTGTCCGCGGATCTCTTTATTTTGCTCGCAGTCACGAATGCCAGCTTTTCACTGCCATATGATGCGTCAGTCTCGCCGAAAATTTATCTCATATATTCCAGGTATATCATTATTATATTTCGACGCCAGATGGCAAAACGCTTCGCGTGAAATTCGTGGAAAAATATGAATATGAAATATTCACTAAAATAAAAAAATCGAAATTCGATCGTCATGATCACAGTATGCATGTGCCAGTAATTTTTTTTTCTTTTTTGCGAAACATGAAAATGATCGATTTATTATTGTTTACTTTACTTGTTGCGTGTTTCCCGAGTGCAATTACGTATTTCGAGAATAATATTGAAACTGCGATCGGCAAATACGGGGTTAGCGATGTAACGACAATATTCCGTATTGTAACTCCAATACGCGGAATTCTGTAAATGGGCCTTTGACTTTATGAAATTCGTTAAAGCGAAAAAAAAAAAAGTTTTAATAGATGCTGCACTGTCGATCGCGAAAAAATTGTTTTTCATGTTCCATCATCGGAAGGCGATGGGATTGGAATGAGATTAAACAAATAAATAGAAAAAAAAATAAAAAAAAAAAACAGCGTAATAGAACATCGAAGAATAGATGAATCCGAGAGATCGATTTCGGATAGCGAGGTGATACCGTCGAGTCGGTTCACCCTTTTGCAACATCGCACTCTATACTACCTTCCTAGGTCTCCCTTTCTCTCGGCAATTTTATGCCGCTATCATTCGCATTCTACTGCAGTGCAGTCGTTCGCGATAGTTTTGGCTTTCGGTTGCCCCTCGGGCTGTGGGCCACGACGACTGCTTCTATACATACAGAATACCTATAGTACGCAAAGAACACAGTGAAGCTGACCAATTTTCTATAATTTCTGCTCTTTCCATCTGTGAAACGAACTGTAGAAAATCGGTCAGTTTGATCGCCCGGCAACAGTTAATAGTATGCGTCGTAATTCCACGGGAAGAGAATCGAATCGGTTCGTTACGAGTCTACCGGAGCCAAGAGTGACGTTACAGCAGCGGAGAGAGTTGGAGGTACGAATAATAGATTCGCGGACTTCGGAAGCGATCCTCCGCCACTCTCGGCGTTCGATGGTATTCCCGTTAGTGAGTGTTAACTTCTAACTGTATTCAGTTCAGCTAATCACTATGCGTCTATGTGTCATATGTTTCATCATACTCCATTCATTATTGGATGTGAATCCATTATCGATTACCCGACTTACGTTCGAAATCAATCATTTAATATCTCGTCGTTGATGATCGTAGCGTGAATTTTCAATTTTTTTATACATATTACTATCGATCGGGAAATGCCACCGAACGTGAGAAAATTGTGATTGAAAACATTTCCAACATCGCAGGATTATTTTTTTTATAAAAAAAGATAAAAGGTATTGAAAGGTTGCTCTTTCACGTGTTTAGTATTGCGTCATACTCACGCTAGTTTCCTGTATAAAATATAGTAATCTCGGTGTTGACGTTGACTGTGAGGATTTTTTTATTATTATAAAGCTATCGGAGAACGGAAAAAATGTCAGCTCGTTGCTGCTCGTTGAATACGGTCAGAAGAATGGATAGCGAAACAAAGCGTCGTTTCGTCTGGCCGATGGGATATAGAAAATTTGCGCGAGTACTTTCTGACGTCCGGTTCGCGTTGAGTCTCTCGTCAACGTCGTCATGACTCTTTCCGATTTTGCTTGAAGCTCTCACGCGGCATGAATAGCCAAGAGAAACGCTAATTAAATTTCCGTAAATTTCATCGTACCCGAAGCGAGAAAGAGACGAGCGCTGGCGTTAAGATATCGGAAGAGTCTCGCTGGAACTAATTAATGCTTCGCTTCGGCCTTCCATCGTCTGTAGCCGCGAACAGTGGGAAAGCGAAATAAAATGTCATCTGCGCAAACCGACGAACCGAGAGAAAAGATATAGCGGAGTGAGGCGCGGAGAAAGCGCGATGCTATGAGACGACGGAACAGGGAAAAAATAAAATAAGATAAAGAAAAAAAAGAAAAAAAAAAAAACTGTAGAAAGAGAAGCAACGGTTGAGAAGGAAAAGCGAGCTGAAGCGAGCGGAGTACCTGAAATTATATGCTCACATTTCTGGCGATGACTGTTGGGCAGGGATCTCGGCCGGAGTCTCATTGTTCGGAACAATTATTATACCCACTTCCGTTCTCAAACGGCATAATAATAATAATAATAATAATAATATACTACAAAAAATTCTTTCGTTGCATAAGATAAACTGCCCGAGCGAACTAATTAGCATCCGATCGAACTGCTCCTTTTTTTTTTCCAGGACATTGCCTTCCAGTTTATTAACTATTTTCTGCTGGAAAATGATAAGCGGGTTGCTCCATTATGTTGCTACAACTTTCTCAACATGTAATGAGACTTTGGTAAGTGCGCAACATTTCAAAGGTCACGAGAGTTTGGATAATCGGTTTATGTGTCTGCTTTCGAATTTACACGAACCGAAATTACTCGTACCCTAAAGTAGATCCAATCGTATCGTAGCTGTTTGAACTACTTGAACTACGATACGATACGACTGGTGGTAGGTAAGCATATGTGTACTCCTCGTATCGTACATTACAAAGGTCTCTCGTGTACCCGGTTGCCAAATGCATAGCCAATTGCGATATTTACTCGGGTACGAGAAACCGTTCTGTTGAAATTCATGGACGTGCATAAGCACAAGTCGTCAATAGGTACATCGAGGAATATCCCGACGCTCTCTCTGCAGCGAGATGCTCTGGAAACTCGGGACGATTCCTCGCTATTACGCAACATGCGCTTAAATTATCATACCCTGCAAGGCAATCTATACGTGTGAGAATTTGCGTCAATGAATACCTCAGTGCATAGAGTACCTTCGAGGAATCTGCTTTTCTCCCCATAAACTATTATTTTTTATAGCGGTATAGGGAACCATAAATACGGAGCGAACGTGTAAGTAGTAAAGGCACTAATAGAGCAGACAGTTATTTTTGACGAAACACTGAGCATTTTATGAACGGAGTGAACATGAAAATTGTTTATTACCAGTGGCGTAGTTGCGAGAAGTAAATACGTAATATTACGTTGTATCTACACGTATCTCGTTCTCTAAAGGAAGTATATTTCTTTTTAGTTATTTACTACGATTTTCTTAATAATTTTTGCAACGTCGTGATACGCGATATCGGCGAATATTCCAATAAAACATCAATTTTAATAAAACTTTTGGAAAGCCTTACAATACCCTTCAACTATTATTCATCATACTACTCTCGCGAGTATAATAACACGGCCAACAACATCGGAAGACGTTTTAATTTCTCGAAAAAAACTCGAAGTACATCGTTATATCAACGAGTTTCAGGCACACCGGTGGGAGTCGTGAAATATTCACGGGAAACAGTGCAACGGTATCCTCAACCCCCCCAGGCGTACACCTCGACACTAAAAATAGTTGCTTCTGGCTCCGCTCCCTCTCGGCTCACTCCCTCTTTCGCTCTTTTCCTCTATACCTCCCTAAACTATATCTCCGCGGGAAAGAGAAGAAAAAAATAAAAGAAGTTTGAGTTACAGGCTATAAAAAGTTTTCGAAGCTCCGGACGATTAAGTCGTGCCGCGGCTGGTGGTATACGTGGCATGCAGTGGCTTTCTGCCCGGTAGCGGGAGAGAGAGCTTATGTACCATGTGTTACACGTATATTTCCCTCCCTCGACTCATGCACTCTGTGTTATACAAGCGTACATCATTCGTACTAAACCTCTCTGCTTCCACCCCCCTTCACTCCTACTCGACCGACCGATGTTCCGTTGTCTGCGATACGTGTGTATAAACGCTTACGGCAATGTGAATGTCATACCGTTCCGTATATATATGTACGGTTGGGGGTCTCCAAAATTGCAAGCTCAGGGAGATGCTACCCGAGGCCGCTAAGTGCCGCACTCCGCACCTACTCGTATTTTAAGGCGACTTAAGTTGTCTGCCAGCGGAACCGAGGAAGACAATTCACACTGCAGATTGCCATAAGTATTAGGTACTCTCCGTCGGACACTCCGTCGTTGAGAGTCCACTGAGCATCGTCGACGACGACTATGCTCGGGGAGGAGAGGCCTCTTTACTTTTACCCCCCTCTGTAACACAACTTGCAGTCAGGGGATAACGAGAACTTCACACAACCGGAGAATACTTCGAGAAACTGCGTTTTACGAGCTCCAAGACGACAGTGCGAATAGAACAGACTTCGCTCCCCTTCGGAAGTCCTCCCCGTGACACCCACCAAGGCAAATTTATACAAGCGCTCGTAGCTTTCATTTCTTCCCCGCAATACACCATTCCTCCATTCTTCGCTCCTACCTCACGCTCCTTCACATCGCAGTCTACGCGAAGTCTCTCTCATGAATATCTTGTACATAAATTTACACCGGTGACTTCGAAATATTACCGGACTCTGGATCTAGCTGTGAATAAGCAGAGACCCCGACACGGGGCGAAAGGGGGGAAGTCCAGAGAGTATCTATATGTGTGAAGACGGAAAAAAAGTGAACAAACGCGGCTCTTCGCCGCGAATGGTGCATGACAATTTTACAAACCCTTGAGTCTAGTGTACCGTTCTCATACCCGCGCTTCTTCGCAATACCTGCCACCTTTCGTGACCTCATTTTTCATTACGCAACATCGCTATGACTATAAAGTAAAGAACGAGTCGGAAGTTTATTGGACAAGATGATAGTTATTTTTAATTATTTCCTTCGAAATAATGTACCCATTTCGTTTCTGCGCAAATCTGTATGCGCAGAAATGTCTGTACGTGAAGAAGGTCGTTGGATCATAACTCTCGTTGATCTGAGATGTGATCGACAGCTAACATTATGCTATGGTAGCTGCGGAATGCAGAGAAATATGTAAAAATGCATCTTCTTGTCGCGGCACTATGTTCGCTATTTCGTTTTTGCACTGATGGAACGTTACCGGAAATTTGTCACAGAATGGTCATTAATCGTGTGATACAAACTTACATCTCTATATGTTTCTATTTTTGTGGGTCGATAAACGGATACAGGGAACAAAGAATGTGAGTCGTTCCAATTTGTGTCTTTATCCGTATCTTAAAGTCAAAAAAGATTTAACAAATCTTCGATAATGACATAATAATGATGCGCAAATCTTTTCAGATTCGTGCGCATGTAATAAAAAAAAAATCTCAAAAATTTAGTCGAAGATCCCATGCAAGTCGATTGTCTACGCGCCGCGGTCGAGAGAGGCGAAAGGGAATTGGTTGCGAGACTCGCCGAGACGAGATTTGCTTTGAACGAACAGCATCAGCATATAGCCTATTCCTACAGATTCCCTTCAAAGAGAAGCCTCCGATTTTCTCTTTGAGTCCCATGTCCTTTAAGAAATGCCTATGCTTTTCCGCATCTTCACATTTTATTCTCTCCGCAAAGTTCGGGCAGTAAACAGCGAATATTATCGTCGCGGTTTGCCGTGCTATAGTATAGAAGTGCGCGGAACAATTATACAGCTGAGACGACAGAAAAAAAGTAGATGGACGCAAAGGTAATGCAAAACAAGAGAGCGGAAGGAAAGGACGCGGGAAGCGTATATTCCCCACCAGTTCTACCGCTGGCGGTTTGGGGAGCACTTATTAAAATTCAACTAACGTCGCGGCGCCGACTGCCGCGTCGTTTTGATTAATTGCACCGGCTGCAGTGAGGGATTGCATCCTTGCGAGCGAGAGAGATCGTATTGCGCTTCCCCGAGACACGGAATATAACGCTGTTGCTATCCTCTCGGCGTTCCCCCTCGGGCTGCAGCACTCTCGATATTAATCACATTTGAGGTCTGGCCTGTGGGATATGACTATCGGCTGCGACAGCGCGTCGTGGCCTCCGGAGAACGAGATATACGCGTTTGCAACCCCTTCGTAACACGGATAAAAGCTTTTTCGTTGAACTACAGAAGCTAAAGCTTGAAATGTGGAACGCACAGTGCATCGGCGAGATACCACAACTCGGCATTATCTCCTTTGTAATCTGTAGCTTCATCCCTTGGAATCCTTTCACTGTAGATGTTCGCGCAATTTCTTAACTCGCGTAACTGAATAGCTAGTCAAAGGACAAACCGGACCAAAGAAAAATGAGAAGAAATGCTCGTAAGCGTAATAAGAGAAATAAAAAAGGAAGAGAACGGGTGGTTACGATCCCCGACTTCGGGAGCGTTGAAGCATCTTGAGAGTCGTCACGAGACTCCCCTACTAGCTATTCGACGATCTTCGGAGAAAGGAACTAAAGACAAAGCACCCAGCAGTTCGTCTTTTGTCCTTCTTTGGCGTCGCATCTATTCCCTATTCTATTCCTGCGTCATCTTCGAGAGTTCGCCAAGGGTGTGTAGCAGCTCACGTCTGAACCTCATGGAGAAACGAATAAAAAAAAAACGGAGTAAAGGGAATGAACGAGGAGAGGGAAAACTCTGAGGCACTAGAAGAGAGAAAGAGCGTTAGTGAAACGCGCGCGGAGTGGTACACGTAAGAGGGCTTAGGTAAATTGAAAATGGAATTAAATTTCCAAGCTGCTCGAGCGTATTCGTTCTCGTGTTCCGCTTCTTCAGGTTCCAACTGCTTCTCAAAAAACGTAGGAGATGGAAAACCAGACTGGGATATCGCGAGGAAAAGGGAGTTCAGGAACGTAACGTCGCTTCTATACGATATCCTTTACTAGCTTCTCTTATTTTTCGACACGTAAACTGGGTATGTAAACCTGTTTTCAACGTGTGCGATGGCGAGTTTACATTTATTTACGTGAAAACGTGTAACCGTGTAAACGTGAACCTGAAGTCGGATCGTCGAGGCGCTACACTGTAAATCGATTTACGCAAAGGGAATTTATCCGCACCGGCGGCCCTTTCTCGTTACAATCTTAAAGTATCGCACGCTTCTTGCTGAAACGAATGAAATTCGATTTTCTGTGAAAGCGCGTAACCCGGGATAACGAGAAGCTATTCTGTAAAATGATCTATTTGTTTGCAATGACCTCATTTACTCATCACGTTGCATCGTTATGATAATATTGTGATAAAATTTGCGGGACGTATCGCACGCGATATTGCGCTGTTGATCTTGCGACGTCGGGGATCTGTATCTTTATCAAGAATACGTCTCCAGAGGCATTATTACCGTCAGTGTCTCGTAATACTGTTAGGAAACACCTGTCTGATTCTGAAGCCAATTTCCCTCCCACCACCGTGTAAAATTCTCCCACCGGGAAAGGTTTGTTTTATGTCAGCCTATTTTTTTATCGAGTGTCCAGAAGGATACGGTTTGTTCACTACCCGAGGGAGAAATTTGCGGAAATTCCATAGAGATCGCGGGCGAACGAAGTTAGGGACAGGGGAGGATAGCATAGACGACGCGATGTCTCAAAGTAGAGAATCGGATTTAAAGAGAGCCCCAGGGAGATAGCGGCCCCTGCTGCTTCTTGTGCCCGAAGACTTGTGCTTCTTCGTCGTGTGCATATATACTCCACGGGGATGTCACGGATGGAAGAGGAATTTGTCGTATTTCTTGACTCTTCTTTATTTCTGATCGGGCGAATTTCTTTTCGCTACTGAATAGTTGATGGAAATAATTTCATGTAAATAAAAAAATTACCAATTGAAAAATGGAGAGTAATAAAAAATGTTATTAACAAAAAAGAGTTAAATAACATAACAATTTTTTGGGTCATATAGTCGGCCAATTCCGTTAATTAATGACTAATGCATCTCCGGGCTATAATTTGCACAAAATTATTTATTATTTTTTTTTTTTAGTTGGAAGTTTGCCATATATATTTTTTTTTCGTTAAGCTCTGTATATTTCGGTCAGTGGCGCCATCTATCATTTAATTCTTTAATTGTAGTGTAATTGTGGTTAGCGGCATTTAAATAAGCATTTCGGGAGATATAATTTGTATTTGATTTATGTTTTGATAATTTATATTCTATGAAAAGTGTCATTAGAATTTCGATCAGATGTCTTGTTTCCTAGAAAAATAACAGTCAAAGTTTAGAAGGCACGATATTGGCGTATATTCACAGGGTAGCGCTCGATACGCGCAGCATCGCTTTGCGGACTATTTCTTTGAAGTACTTGGCGTCGAGAAGCTACCGCGTCTCTTGATTCGAAATCCGCTCTGAATTTCACGCGAATCTCACTCTTTGGTATTCCGCAGCGATACACCCTCCTTAATTAAGACGTAATTAGCTATTGTTGGAATTTCATTAACGAATCTTTCAATTCGTCACGATATTTTTTTCTCTTTAATTTCTACTTCGAGAATTTTGGTCCTACAAAGGCGACCGGGACAGAGGACATTGTCAATTTCCAACAAATCGCCTGCGCGAATATGTTTCACAGTGAGAGCCGTATATTGCCATCACTCAGCTCTCAGCACTAAGTGCTCAGATACTCAACTGCTACCTTCTCGAAAAATGGCAAGCATTTCGCAATCAAAGGAACGCGCACCATGAGTATCAGCAGCTCTTGTCATCCCTTGTTACACAATTATCGTGCAATACACCTTTTACGCTACGGAACGACGTGACGCATTGTCAAAGAGACAGTACGAGTATTCGGCGGATCGGTCACTATTCGGTTTTAATTAGCTATGGTATTTCAATTTGTGTTAATTAAACTGCACGGATTTTAACGAACGGTAATTTCCTTTTTTAGCTGCCGACTGCCCGGCGAGCAATGGATAACAACGTTTATGCGTTTCGCCGTGAAATATCATTTTCCGCGTTATCTTGGTATCCAATGCTCTCCGAAACGACAAAAAATGTCTTAACAAAATTTGACACACCTTTTCATTGTACCGCGGACTGTGTTCTTTTTCAGGTTCCATTGCGTTAAAATGCGATTCGGTAGAAATAAAGCCGTTACGCGTTACAAAGTAATGCGATCGAATACATCGAAATTTCGTCGATATACGCCGCCATTATCTTTGTGCTTTCTCGCGCCGAATTTCTCGTGAATGTATGAATGATTCGTTTACGTTTGGAACAATGAATTTTGATAATGCATTTCTCAGTGAAAGAACAAAGTGAACCATTGTGATATTGTCGAAAAAGTCTGGACCAGCGTTGGATCGACTGTTAAAGCGCACCTGAGCCACCGGAAGTTAAAGAATATACAATGCAGAGTGCCGTGCATTATCTTAGCCGTATCAGCGTCAGTTTGGCGCATATAGGAATATTTCAAGAAGGAGTATGAAATGGACGGCTTTTATGGAAGTTTTACCGTGTCAAGTAATTTTTTTTCTTTTCGCTGAATCAGTTTGCTTACCATGAAATAAACGATAACTATTCAGAAATTTTGGGACTAACCGTGCTTCGGACGACGGTTAACCGAATGAACTTTGAGGAATTTGGTTAGTTCAAAGATCGGAAGGAACACGCGCGCGCACGCGCGCACATACACATACAACGCTTGACCTACGTAACGCCAGAAATTCGCAAACTTTGTTCGCCGTGTCATCCTTGTCGATCTCTCTCGTTTGGACTGAGACTTGTGAACTCATCCGGTTTCGTGGAGAAGCAAGCAGAGTCTCCACTCCACCTATTTCTTGCTGATCGTAGCGGCAGCGAGGTGCGACTACTTTAAAAAGTATAAAATCCGGACTTCCGGCACGTATACCACAGTCTCCGTTGGTTCTTACGCGCCCTCCACGTTGGACCGGTATCTGGTGATTCGCAAGAATGGTAGGACGTGCTGACACGAGTTTCGAGATAATATGATTGCCCGCAGACTTCATACCGGAGTCGTCGAGGATTTCTCGAGTACATCCGCCGGATAGAGACGGCGAGACAACGAGTCCTGGAAAAAGTTTCACGACATTCTTTCTCTTTCTCGACTGTCGCTTCTCCAACCGGACTTTATGTCGTAAAACGATGAGGAAACGAGGCTATACCTTATATCTCGTCTCCTATTGCTACTCCTGTAATTCTACGGAATTTTTTTTTAACACGTGAAACTCAAATATTAGAGTAAAAAAATTGAAAAAAATAAGGGCTACGAGGCGACGGATGGAATAAGAGGGTACATCAACGTGAAAATTTCAACGCCTGGAAGTACACAAAGCGGATAGAATGTCCAGGAGTAGCCTCGAAGTCTTTCGTGTCACGAAGGCCGCCGGATGCTCTTGTAGTGTACATACAGTAGAACTACAATGCTCCGCATTTGACAAAGAACAAAAAAAAGTAAGCTAAGTTGTTTTACTGTAGTCGGACAAAAGTCCGAGAAAAAGTTTCTTTGTGGAAGGACCCCGCGGACGAGCGAGCTTTTGCTACGGCTGTGACAGGTAGTCAAAACTTTGAGGACTCCGACGAAAGTTTTGTACAATGTCTGACAGTCAACGGTAGTGCTTACTCCGCTCTGTCGCCGCAGAATTTCTTTGTGGGCCTAACCTCGTGCCCTACGTGCCCTTTGGCATTTGAAGACTGAGTATTCGATATTCCGGGAAACTTTTACATTGTGTACAACAATGTACAGCAAATATTTGTATATACAAATCACGTCTTCAGAGATAAAGACGGAAGAGATTTTATAGGAAAATAAAAGATCGGAATCGTCCACTCCGTTCTTTGAATAGCAATTGCTACTGTAACGTATCGATCGGACGGCAAATGACTTAATTAACAACTCAGGACCACGATGACAGCGATAGCTCTCGCCGGACATAACTTCGTTATCGAAGCATTATTGAGGTGAGGGATGTCGATATTGGAATACCTCGTAAGACGCTCGAAGCTTACTGTGCGCTCGCGCGTGATAACTCAATAACGATCATGTAACCCCGTTAAAAGTGAAACGTAATCTTACTGTCGTAGCGTAGACTTGTACGTGTTTGAGTTGACATAAATCTGATGAACGTACGAGTGATCGATGAGAAAAACCTCTTAGAAAGTACGCGGCAAAAGCGTTAAAGAGCGGTGTCTCTGCGAAACCGTAGGTAACCGATAGGAAGCCGTATTTATCGGATCGTAATACTTGAAAATAACATTATTCATGGAAAATCACTGGAAGATTAATCTTTAGATGCATTTCTCATACAAACTGGTAAAAAGATTCGTCTTTTTTTTTTTTTTGCGAATTCTGTACGTAAAAAAAACTCAACATGGTTATGCACTTCGATGTCTTAGCAAAAGCGTTCAACAACCCTGAAAAGATGAGTGATCGAAGTAGTAGCGATTTTTTTTCTGTAGAATTAAATATTAAGATGTAATCACGTTAACTACCGTGGAAGCTTCGCAAATGTTGGATCTAAACTAACTGGCAACTGGTCGAAAATAAACGATAACAATGTAGGGACATAGATCTTGAAACCAACAACAGTTGAAGCGAAAGGTAATGTAAACTCGAAGAATACAGTACCGACGAACCTCCAAAGCTCTCGATACCGCCGGGGTTGCCAAGGCAAATAGGTTGTACAGACGATAAGAATATATTTATCGAGTAGTACACTGTACCTGGACACAAATGTCGCCAGTACAATCGTGGCGGTTGGCCAATATTTGTCGAGGATCCCGCGAACTATCGAATTGAATAGGCGAACAAGAACCTCGTCGACTCGTCCGTTTCTCTTCGTCCGACTCTTCAAACAGAACGATTCGTTGAACAAATTTGTAAATGTTCTCCTCGATACAAAGACATAATCACAGAATAATTGTTACTATAACACCGTAAGTTAAATTAATCGTTTCGTATGTTACGTCTCAGAGGTCTACTCGCGAACGCATTGGACGCTCGTCTCAGCGATCACGCGCGCGATTGAATTATTTACGCAATCAGAAATATTCAAGAT
This sequence comes from Cryptus viduatorius, assembly GCA_964006125.1. Classification (NCBI taxonomy): domain Eukaryota; kingdom Metazoa; phylum Arthropoda; class Insecta; order Hymenoptera; family Ichneumonidae; genus Cryptus; species Cryptus viduatorius. Next base: position 7,575,826 of record OZ023222.1, on the reverse strand, counting down.
CTGTGGGTTTCTTCGTTGAATAAGATCTAAAATTCGAGTGTAATAATTCTGGAAAAAACTGGACATTGCGAGGCCGTCGAAGATGTTGATATTGCGCGACACGCACTATGGCTCGGCAATAGGTAAATCCATCATAAGGTAAACCACGAAATGGTGATTTAGCCGCGAAACTAAGGAGAAGCGAAAACCTTGCGACCGGATGCAGACTATAGGAATTCGATATTTGTCATCCGGTATTATCGATTTGCGTCTGAGTTCCTTCCTTTGCGTGAGAAATAATATGAACGAATAAAAATCAATAGATATTGATCAATTGAGGGTCAATAAGTAACAGGTAACAATTCGGAAAAAGGAAGAGGACGAGTAAAAAAAATTTTTCCAAAATGCAAAAACTTTTCGTTTACACTTTTTTTCAGTTCTTTCACGAGAAAAAATCATAAACCTCAATAAAACGAATAACCTCCAGTCTTGTTTTCTAGATAGTTGTCGAAAGTTGATTATTAAACTGCAACGCAAGTATCAAAAGTCGCGATTTTATCGGTGAAAAAATAGAAATAAAAGAGAGAATAATTGATGAATTGACAGAACGAGCGCAGCTTGGAAAAAGCTCCCGGGAATAAAGCCGTACCGAGCAACACGAAATTGTAAATACAAAAGCCGTAGAATCCATGCGAAGAACAGAGAGTTCAGAGTTCACTGACAACCAATCGCGTCTCTCGGTCACTGGAAAATGGACGGCGGAAGTGACCGCATTCATGTGACGGTCTCGGATCGGCCGATGCATCAAAACGACGTTAACCCCCACCCCGTCACAGATGGATAGGGATGAAGAGAGATTGAGAGGGCGAGTAGGAGGACGAGGAGTTCGAACGCGTCGATACGGCCGAAAGGGGTGGTTGTCGCTCAGTGCTGTGTCCACCATATATATTCGAGGGAAAGTCCAGGAGTCCATCGGCTTTAAGACGACACGTAAATCGGACCGGAGCGCCTACCGTACTTGAATTCAACGTCAACGATCGAGTGTCAACCCTTTGAGACATGGCGCTGATCCGGAAGGCCCTCCAGCTCCGTCCGCGCCGGTCTGAGACTTTTCTTTACTGCACAATTTTACTTTTTTTTCCCCGCAAAGATTTCGAATTAAATACTTATAGGGGAAAACAGAATTCCGTGGATTCAAGCGTGAAACCGCGAGCGTTGAGATTGCAAATAATAACGTCAAAACGCCTCTAGCGTCGTTCTTCCTACGAACCTTTCGTACTTCTCGTCCACCGTCTTCATCTTCAGGAGTTCGCGAAGCAATGCTGACGGATCAACCAAATCTTACGAAGGACACTTAATATTACTTTTCACGCCCCTAAATGAGCGCAAAAGTCTCGCGAAGTCTTTACGCAGAATTCATTGTACAGAATTTTTCAAACGGAAAAAGAAACAGTAACATAACATAACAGTAACAGTGGGCGCTAGTATAGGCATCAAAAGATCGTTGAGCTTCTGCTACTCCACGAATTTCATAGAGGCGGTCATCGGTTATTGGGGTGTGACGTGTTTCTCAATAACTTTTCAACTTTCGGGTCGCTTGTGTTCTCCAATTTTCGCTCGAATCTGAGAAGAGGAATAGATCGGCAGAAGCTCTACCTCAATATTTCTTCGTCGACTTTTTGATATCGTTTTTTGCCATTTTGCTGAAAACGAATGCCCCGATCGAGAACTCTTTGCTCACTCGATTACGAAATCTCGGAGACAAAGTTAGCCCACCGATTCATCCCCTTGCACCTTTGTTTACATCGAAAGATTCGCGAGTACAGTCTGTCCCCCTGACGACTCCGCGGAGGGTGTAAATCCAGACAGCGAACCGACGGCGTGTTCGCTTCGGAAAACAAGAGCCAGACCCCGACTTTCGCCTACTTTTCATCGAAAGAACGAACCGCTCGCTCGGAAGAGCTGCGCGAGTCTGGAAGAATCCAGAAGAATAAAAAAAAAAAAAAAAAAACGAAAAATAAAAGAAGTGAAGAAAAAAGAAAGATGACGACAGCGTGCGATAAAGCGAGAGAGGTGCAACTCTTTGCGAGAAAGAAGGAAACGGAAAGCCACTCAAGCGAACCGGAAGTCGGCTGGCTCGATCGTCCGCGCGCCGCGCTCGGCAGCATCTGGCATAGCTCCGGCAAAGTGTTTCCAAATCTATTCTTTTCCACCCGAAGTCTTTCTCTCTTCCTCTCCCTCCCTTCAACGTGAGAGGAGTGAAAGAGTCATGCCGTTCTTGCAATTAAAAAGATATCGTCGATAGTCAACGAGCTATTTTTCTTCCCTCAGGGCTTCTGAAGTCTCCATTTTTTTTTTTTTTTACACAACGCAAAAGAAACCGTGGCGAATGGAAAAACAAGATAGAAAAACAACATTGCTGAAGCAACGAAGGAAGTTCTTGGAGAAAATTTATTGTATAGCCGGCCAAACGGGGTTGGACCGTTAATTTGCTTCTCCATATCATTAACACCCAGTTAGTTTAACTAGGTTTGTGGGAAATGTGGCTGGCAAAGGCAAAACTCACGGTGACCTCGCTCTCTTACCCTCTTGCTGTAAAAATGCAAAGTAGGATGCATAATTTTATAGGATGCATAATAATTTCAATAAACACGCGAGAGCAGTGGTGACACACTGGTCTGTTCCTTCCCCGAAGTCCTTGCATTCCAAGAGTACGCAATCCGACCTCTGAACTTGCAAATCTGTTGAAAAAATTAAGAAAGAGAACACAAGAATAATGAAAAACAGCAAGGAAACGCGTGTGAAACGAAGAGGAAATTATCGCGAGATGAGATAGAAATTGGACGGAGTAAAATTTTCTTCTGGAAATAATCGTTTGTGGTGTGAGGCTTGACAGTAGAATGAGGAGATTCCTGTTGGAAGAGTGAGAGAGAATGCCACGTGCATAAATTTATGACCCAAGCCACGGCTCTTCATTTGGTTGGCTGCACTACACAAAAGTATTAACCCACCCGCGAGCCCTCTGCACGTTGTTTCTCTCGTGTGCATGCCGCTCGCGGACCCGGGTTGACCCACTCTTGGTTGGAAATAAGCCATAAAAGGTAACAAAGTTTCCTCTTCGGAGTTTCCAGGAAACCCACGGACCGGAGCAGAAGCGGATAGAGGATAGAAACTTAGCGGTGCTGAACACGTTACTGAATTTTACAGTCTCTTAGCTTTACAACTATTTTACAACGTTGTTCAAGACCCCTACCATCACCCCCCCAGTCTACCACCGTTACGTCAGTTTTGCCCAAAACGTAAATCATATTTGATTAAAGTCTGATCGATAAGAATTTTACGACGATCGCGGGCATATATATATTTTTTTTTTTCGAATAAATTTTTCCGCGGTAGATGCATGTTTCGAAAAACAGTATCGTTGCAAAATTGGTTTATGCACGAAATTTGAGGTTCGTTGGCCGTATTTTTCGGCAATTTCAGCCAAGAAGAGCGATACTGTGCTTGGCTGCAAAATTGGACGACGTGAAAAAAAAAAAAATAAAAAAAGACGTAGACATTCACGAACCTTGTTGAACAATTTAGCGAGAAAAAAAATTAGACACGGAGCAGGGAAAGTACGTAAAGTAAAAGGAAGACAACGGAAAACGAGATAGAGAACACTCCTTTTCTCGTGAACGAGATTACACGAAGATCTATTCTCGCTGGGCGCATATAATGAGCCAACGTGAATTCGCTTGTCTCGTAGTCTCCCCCCCCCCCCCCGCCCCCCCCCCCTCCCTTATACCCCCGTCTATCTAGTATTTTTTCTTGGCGCGCGTTTCGTCTTATTCAACTGTAAAAATAATTAATTTTATGTAAATAGGGTTTTCTCTTGATGCCCCGCCGGAGGAAACGCTTTGTTACCGTGTCTCGCAATATTCTCCGTACCAGGCGCCCCGCGCGTAGCAAGCGAATAACCAGCTCAGCGCATCAGCTGTCTCGCAGCGAAGGAGTTTCGAGTAAAGGATCTCGCTTTTCCACTCGCTTCCTCACTGCTTTCGTCGCGTCTATCTACATGACAACGAAACCCGATAGGACGGTATACATTTTCGAAAGCAATCATCTCGAATTCTCATTACATTAGTGACGGCAAACATATACGCAAAATGAATTGGATTTCGGCGAACATTGAATTTCCGCGAATTTGTTATCATCCAAAGAACGCCACGTTGATAATGGAAAAATTGAACGTTTCCCTTATCATTTTCATGACTTTTTTTTTATTTTTTAAACAGGCTTCATGTTTTTTTAACGCATTTTTGAAACAGAGGCAATAGTCGAGCGCAGTTTATCAACGACTCTGATAATTGACGGATGGACAGTGTGCATCGCACGCGAAGAGAAACGAACGCGTTAACGACGGATAAAAAACGCTTTGACGCGTTTTAGTCATATATAGCACATACAAATGTCGAAATATATGTAGGTATAGCCGATGAATGGCTGGAGTTGACGAGGATAGAGCCCGGGGAGCTCGAGCATCCGACAAAACAAAATCGGATTAATCGCTTTGTTTTCGTCACGTTTTGCCGAGTACGCGCAGGGGAATAGGCTCATCTCACTCGCGCTCAGGCACTCGACTCAACCCCCGGTATACATCCCGATCGATTTTCCGGCCAACGAGCTCGTCACCGGAAGACGGGGAGAGGGCAAGCTTGGTGCAAACCCACTCCCCACTCCCAATATCCGTTAGATTCATTTATAGATACTGAATGACGGTGAATGTATATTGTTTCGTGGCTTGAATAAACGAGACAAAAATGTATACAATAGCGAAAAAAAAAAGAAAAAAAAGTTCAACAAGAGACGCCTAATGATCGCGCGGACGAGTAAATGTCTTTTTTTTTTAACGATAACAATTTTTCGGCTGAGTGTTTTCTTCTCGTTTACGTCGAATGAAATGTAAGGTTCCTCAAATATTGCATTTCCGGTTATTAAAGAGAGTGTCATCGTGGAAAAATTTGACGAGACTATGCGCCGATTCAATGGCTCGATGCCAAATTCGACGCCCTTTTTTTTTGTCCATCTCATTATTTGCTTTTCCTTAATATCTTAGAGTGCCAGTATATTGCATCGGCTGCCGGTCGTTTAGAAAATAATTGAAAAAAATATTTGTCGCTGACATTACCACTGGATAACTCGCAGGATTTTATCTCGTTGCTGTTGTCGCGATCAACGAAGCGATACGAAACTTTTGAAGACGTAGGATAACAATAATAGGAAAGCGGATCAGTTTTCTTCTGTTCATATTCCGCCTCGAGCGTCGAGTGTATTTTGTTTTTTTCTCGCATCGAAAAACCTTTAGATAGCCTTTAGATAGATAGACAATGTTGCCAATCGAAGAATCGATTATTTAATACTTCGGATCGGAATATATTGGTGTAAACTATTCTCAAATTTTTCTATGTATCGCCGCACGTCTGTGAGAATATGTGAGAATCGTACCGCTTGACTAAACGTTCAGTCAATTTGTGCCGTCTGACTAAATCAAACCTTTACTACTGCGTACGAACACTGTGCATATTCTCTGGCGGCATTCTCGTGTTTCTCCACGTTTCTCGTTGAAACACGAGTGTAGTTACAGAGTAAACAACAAAAAAAAAATCTACGTGACATCCCGTAAATTCCTAGGTGTATACCCCCCGTTCGGGTGCCGTGTAAAGCGATTTTATCGAGTCACAGTACGATCCAGTACACCGACAAACTGGTGTACTGGGCCATTCTCGAATTTACGAGGGACTCCGAATTTTCCTGTCACCGGTCACCGATCTCCGGGTACTCTATAGTTCCCTGTATCGCGCTGCACGGAACAGCATATATTTTATCCGTACTATAGCTTGGAAAACTCGAGTATACACGCTGATTTTACCTCGCGCTCGTGGATCGGCGTATATGTTTCAGTCGAGTGTTCCCTGGTGACGATAAAGCTGGCGACGTTTTATATACTGTGTAAAATGCGGTTATTCTACCAGATATTAATTATTCGTGATCGCGCGTTAAATCGAGATGTAGACGTGCCAAAGCTTTATACTAAAATTATGAGCGCCCGATTTATCGCAGTAAACCATCAAATTGACGGTTAATCAACAACCGCAAAGATTGTGGCCACCAAAACTTCCGAAAATTTACCGAAATTTTCGACTTGTATTGAAAATTTTACGATGAAATGCAAAGAATATTATAGCGAAAAGGTGAAAGATGATCGATTCAGGTATCACGATAACTATATATAAACGCGACTAATGAGTACACTAGAAACACTGTTCGCATAGTACAATGGACGGAGATCGTATTTGTGAATGACGTTACAATAGATCGAGTCTTCGCGGTAACTAGAAAGTTGTATAATAAGCTTCTGGTCAAATTTCAGATTAGCGAATTTTGAATTTAACGATCGAAACTATTGCCGCGGGTGGATGGGAATCATCAAAATTATTCATAGCAGATATAGCACCTCAGGGCGCCCCCGTTAAATCCTAACAAGTTATCAATTATCCTCGAGCGGCTTTACTCTCTGTGCGGCTATTTTCATTTTCTCTCTGTGATTCGCGTAACAGAATAAATAATGAGTTTTCAATTGTTGGATTATTATATCGTATAGTTTGGTAGAATTACATAAACCTTCGCTCGATTGTTCAACGCTGATATTCTATTTCTTGTGCGGATAAATTCGGCTACCAATATTGAGATCTCGTGAATGTAATTACGTCATAACTACCCGCAAGACGAAAGATATGTAATAATAAAAAATAGGGATTCGTTATTCAATTATCCAATATTAATATAATTTTTTTGTTGCACTTCTTTTAAAGTTGAGAATTTTTCATTTTTGTATTAATAATTTTCCTATAAAAAAAAAAGTTTCATTATCAGAAATGATAGAAATAACAAATAATTCTTCGTTGTTTGCTAATTTTTCGCCGATAGAATGTGTTTATTAAACTTCTGATGAGTTGGGATTTAAAAAAAATTAATATCGATGATACTGTCTTCTATCGTGAATTTTTTGAAATTCTGACATTGTTTGTTCACATTTCACATTGCGTAGTGGCGCACAGAAACCCATATGGGCAAAGATTGTAATATCGACAAACTCGACAGCCGCTTCGATGAATGAATACAGCGATAATTAGAAGGAAACATTAACGAAGAAACATGCAAGTGAAAGGTTGAAAAGTTACGGTACAGTACGTTCGCTTTTACGTCGGAGCTTCGAAGACACGGAGAAAGGCTACAAAAGCTCCATGTAGACGAGTTTTCGTCCAACAAAGACAGTAATGGTGCCAAAGGTTGCAAGCGTCGAGTGGGACGCAGCATCCACGAACTCTGTAATGACGTTAAGGCAGAGCTAACTAACTTCGTCGATGCAGCCGCGGCGTCCCCATACTCTCCAATTTTGTACAGCGGCGCCTTACCGGAAAGGCGTAGTATGCGTCAAGTAGAACACAGGGATGAGGATGTCTAACCGTTAACTATACCTACCCAGCGAGAACAGCGGTTAAAGGGAAAGAGAGACTCTAGAATTATAATTAACTACGTCACTGTCTGCGTCTGAAGCGCTTCGATATTTCAGCTCGAATAGTCGAAGTCAAATAAACGAGACGGCGTCGGTGAGATTTTTTTTTATGTCGCAGCATCCCGAAGCACGTAGAGCGTGAAGCATGATGTCGTTAATGAATTAACAGGGGAATAGATTTTTCTAGATCGGTACATTGCGAAGGAAAACGGCACATCACGAGATCTGCGTGATCCGGCATTTCGGAGAATTTCTCGTTGGTACGGTCAATCTGCAACGTCCATCAAGCCAAATAAGCGATGGACCAATAATTAATCTAGCCGTGGGTTGCCGAGGGAATAGCGGTATCTCACGTACGTGAACGGACTCCGATGTTGCAGAGTTTGTGCAGAGTAGCTATGGACGAGAAACGCTCGGAGATATAGAAGGTCGTTGGTGTATAACCGAAGAAGGGCATAGATGATGGTCTGCTTTCGTATGTATACCTATAGCGGGGGATTTCACGTACGTGGCTGAATTCATCAGTTGCTAACGCGAGCTGTAGGCTCAAAGCGTCGTATGTCCAGTGCTTTGTATCGTTTGGTCCAACGATCTCTGCTCAACGTATACAGCTGGAACATCCTTGGTTTGTGCGACCAAAGATACCTAAACCGTATCATTTGCAGAACATCGAATTTCCCCACTACTCTCAAGTGATGCACGATGATGCTTGGCGTACACCCGATGCTTCCATATACTAAAATTAGCTTTCGATTCAACAAGATCGGGATTCCTGCTGACGCTGTAGATGGAACCAGTAATGTTACAGCTTCATTCCTCTGAACCATTGGGATGTTCAATCCATCCTCACAATCCTTACAATTTCGATGTTCCATCGCTCGTGAGCATCGAGAAACATGAATGTGCGGATTGCTTTGCAGCGTTCTGCTTCAAAGGGATTTGTACTATGGCTTTAACTTGCCGGAAACTGACGCGCATAACACTTACATTTACCCGTCAGCATGGCATTAAATATGTAAACTCGTTTCAGGGCAGAAATTAGAGGGCGCTGAAGCTCGGGGGATGAAGAAACTGAGGAGGATAAAACTTTAAAGAAATTATTGGTGTCTTGACTGTGGAGATGGGATGGAAAATTCTATAGCCGAAGATCTATAAAGGAACAACCAACAACGCGAAAGATGATTGAGTCGTTTATCTGTATATTCCATTAGGCAGAAAAATTAAATTTGATAATTTCTTTCAAAAAGAATAAAACGAAACAGTTAGAAATGTCTTTGAAGTCTATTAAACAGTTTGAAAAAAAAAATTACTAAATTCTCCTCTAGGGAAATTTTCCAATTTACGAAAGAGAATATTTTTCAATTTTTTTTTTCTTCGCATTTATTTCCCGGCTTTTTCAAGATAATTCTTCGCTTTTGTGTACATCAATGTATCGCGGAAACATCCATAAAATTCGTCCAACAATGAAAAAAAAAAACTTTTTGGTTTTTCGATACAACAGGTCGGTTATTAAAATCTCCCAACAGGAGAAAAAAAAATATTTGTCGATTATTTTGCACCGGAGATGATAGTGTTGCGAATAAACACTCGTTGAAAGACATGTCGGTATATCCGCGATATCGAGGTCCCGGTTTGACCGTTCGATTAAAAACCAACATTGATAACCGGAATACGGTTTCATAAGGGTTTTCCGGCCGAATCCGTTGGCTCGTGAACACAAAAAAAAAAAAAAAAAAACTTTCCGTTGATCAATATATTCCGGAAATGGAGAGTAATCGCAAACGTTGGAACAATGAAAAACGATGGGTATAGGCTTGAAAAGAAAAGCTTGAATCGATTTGTCAGTAGTGGAAGTGAGCTTTGGAAACCGATTTGAAAGTGACGCCCAGGGATCCGGTGATCAAATCGATGCGCATAACCGTTTGGACTTCCGCACGTTCGCGGTTGGTATACTTAAAATTCATGAATTCCGTTATACTATAACCAATTAGGTCACACACGGCGAAGAGATACGTGGGGTTTGGGAGGTCGACTGCAGCTAAACGAGAGAACAGCACCGAGAGGGAGGGAGGGGGGGGAGGGGGAGGGAGCGGCCCGTGTGCATGCTGAACACTGGCCTCGAACACCGCAGGTTGCACAACTTTAATGAAAGGCTTTCAAAATTCAGCTGACGCTCTATTCTTTATCGGCGTAATTAGAATACCCTCTCCCACCCCACGTGCAGCGGCCAATATAAACTATCAGTACGCCGTCGAATAAAAATATCGTTCAGTCGGTTTATTCACTCCGGTCAACCGGTGCGTGTACACATTCCTATTAATTTTTGTCACACTTATTGACGCAGTTGATCGATCAAACAGAATATTGAAGCTCTTAAAAAAAAAAAAAAAAAAAAAAAAAAGTCATAAAGAAGAAAAAGAAAAAAAATGACTGACCTGATTCCTCCGCGAATCGTATCGTAATTGAGCATTCTAGATCCGTGCCTCCATGTCACATAGCCAGTTGGATGTGGCACTTTGCTCACAACGCACTTCAGCTCTATCGTACTGCCAGCTTTGTAGAATTTATCGCCAGCAGTTGCGCCGTGTTCGTCTACTATCTCGACTCTCGGCACTGAAACATACGAAAGAGACAAAATATAGTCGGAGTTTATTTTTTTTTAGAACACTTTAGGTGTATTTCAAGCATTACGAAAGACATCAAAACATTGACGATTGGAGGCCTTTAAATCGAACCGATGAAAGACTCGAATGTTTCTCGATTTTCAACACACGTAACGCTTGTCAATGCGACGATTTTCCATAGGATCGACCATTCGAAGTATCTACAAACTAAAGAGAGACAGAGAGAGAAAGAGAGAAAACCGAAACTATTCGCTGCCATGACGACGAGAATACCGAACAGAATTTCAATATGTACCTCACAAATGTATATAGACTGTCGATCTCGACATGGTCCCCGCTGAAGCAACGACGAAAGTACAGAGATGAGTGAAACATCGATTGTAGAGATAGATATCCCGCGGAGATACGCATACAAGTGAAAATTCATTTGCGACGGCAGAATGTATAGATTAATCAATGAACGTTTATTGAAACGAAAATCGAAGGACGCGCGGCTCGCTGTGGGGCGAGATGCATACACGGTGTTCCGCTGCCTGTCGGCATTATACCAGCCATATTCGCCTCGTGCACCACCCCGAGCGTGTATCCTCGTTTACGCACGTTTGTATTCCCTATCGCTGGTTTCAACGTGGCCGCACGCATTATTCCCCTGTGGTGCGTGATCCGGAGTTTCACCAATGTAAAACTGTGTCGGAGAGTCGACGCCGGGAGCAATTGTCGCTGGTGCTCCACAGAATCGTCGTCTACCGCTATCGGAACATCGACATGCATAAATGTAACTTCTCTCTAGTGGTTCTCCACGCGAGAAAGGATGAGTTGAAATTTTTGCGGGGAATACTTCAAGCCCCTTGGCTTTGGACCTCTTCTTCCATTTCCTTTCCTTCCCTCCCACCAACCTTGTTATTTATTCCTCCTTTGAGAGCTTTTCGCGAACAGTTCGAGCGTAAAAGCGCAAGAGAAAAGAAACGCGGAAACAGATACCGTCACAAAGACACAACGACGAAGGAAAGAAAGGAGGAGAGTGAGGAAGGACTTTTTTCGCACAGTCTATTTTCTTCCTTGAAGTCCCCGACGCCCTTTCCTCTCGGAGTCAGTCAGGTTTTCCGGTGGAGAGATACTCGGGTGCATGTCGGCCGGGCTTTCGAGTAGCGAAAGCGACCACGGAGTAGAAAAAAGGAAATAAGAAAAAAAAATGAACGAATGGTAGAAGAAAGCGAGCGCGAGAGTAATTGGCTGTTTGTCTCCGACCGACGAGTCTCGCGCCTTGGAGTTTGTTGTCAGGCGAATTATCGAAGCGCTCGTGTCTCACCCGTAGCTTTTACCGGCTCTCGCCTTACCTCCGTTTGATCCATTCACCGATCAAAAACGTCGCAGCTTTTTCGCTCGTGCTAAATTTCATTTTATATATTTTATAAAAGAAATTTTTTATTTCTCAAAGCTTCTTCATCCGAGTTGAAGCCTCCTTTGCGAGAATATTCGTGTCCCTTTTGCCATAGGCGTGGATAGGTCCATAATAAAGCTTTCGTACTTTTCCTATAGTCCCTGTGCCGTCAGGCAATTCGGTGAAATTTTTCACAAGCGGAGAAAGTAAAATTCTGTATGCCAAACAATTTCTTCGTGGGCTTTGGGGTACGAAGAGGCTTATTGCATGCATGAGCGAGAAAACGAGTTACGGGAATGAGAGATTTTGGTTGAAAACGCGGCTGCACGTAAGAGAAATCTCGATTTCAATCTACATAGCAGCTTGCCATTCTACAAACTTACGAGGGGCGGTTGGCTCACACCGGTAACCCGGGGAAAAACCTTCGGCAATCCTTTTTGGCGAGCTGTTTGCAATCTCTCGTATAGAAAGAGGAGTACTACAGCGAAGCGCCGAGTTGACGACGATATTCAGTGGCAAAAAGAGGAAGAAGAAAGAAAAATAAAAAAAATATATATATAAATAAAAAAAAAAAAAAAATAGCGAATAGGGAGGCTGTGCGAGCTTTTCGGTAAAATCGAGCTGCCGAGATTCGCATTCGTATTCGTAGTAGTCCGGGTGGGGGCGGTGAGGGGGAGTATGGAAAAGGTTTGAATCCAAGGTACAGAAGAAAGAACGAGAACTGTAGAGCCCACTGGAGTTTTTCCCTCTTTTCGAGATTGTAAATAAGACTCGAAGGCTCGTTCGTGTTCTCGGGGGGGTTTCGAAGAAGGATAAATAGAACGATGGAAGAGTGATTTCGTGTACGAGGAAAGCTTTACTTCGGGCTTTCACAGTAGTACAGGAGACCGAGAGGGAGCTTTTCGGGAATGCTACGGGTGGAAGCTTGTGAGAGAAGTGTGGAATGGAAGCAGAGGGGAGGTGTTTGAGGGTATACATCGGTCGAGGTCTGCCCATGCAGCGTTGCCTGCGAGTGGACTCTCGATGGTTGTTGTTTTCGAAAGGGTTTCCGCGCGAGGGTGAAAGGGTGAAAGGGTGAAAGGGCAAGCGGAGAGAGAGAAAGAGAGAGAACGAGAGCCGCGTCTGTCTGCCTGAGGCTCTCCAACTAGTCCGCGGATATCTGTTGCGGTTTGTAAACGAAGGCCGGAGCTTAATTGCGCCCATAAAGCAACGTTGGCCAGACACAGGCAAAAGTTCGTTTTCCGGCAATCCTCTCACGTTTTACCGAAGGCAAACGTAGCCACGTAACTCTTCTGGTACTTGCCCGTCAATCTAACGTGGAGTAAGGTCCATCGATTAGTGGACTCGAAATCGACATCGATATCTCGACCCTTCGAACTTCAACGAATTTGGGCAATTCGATACCCAGAAAGACTGATTCAAGAGAAACCCTAAATTCCGCTTGGCCCACGATATAACTCTTCCGATTTCGATATTACGGAAGTCGAGTAGTTTAGAGTGAAAGCTCTGGTTCGACTTCCTTAAACGAAGAAGGTATAGCAATTACTATATAGTACAACTGGGGAAACGTTACGTCGGAAGCTAGGATTTGCGGACCGGAGAGGTTTCGCTACGTACAGCTTTGCTATCGCATAAACTCTGTTCGGTTTTCGCTGTGTGTATGCGTGTGGTATAACTAATTTATCCTGGGGTTTATATGGCGTTTACAACACGGTAACTTGGACGATATTACAGCAACTTCGGGGGATATGGCCTTTCGCTTGCGACAGAGGAGAATCGGACTCACCTCTCTTGTTCGCTTTAATGGAACACTGGAGGGGATTCCCCCCGTTGGGGATTTCAGGGATTTCGCATAGTCACGACTATCTCTCTTTCTCAACCTCTCCCGCCATTTCTAACCGTTGAACACGCGGATTTGGATGTCGACGACTCAGTCCGCGGCGCTCATAAACACTCCGGATGAAACTAATTTCGACGTTGGTTACATCGACGCCATCCGAATGTTCTCGTTACAGTTCATATAGGCCGTTAAGCTCGCGAAATCCGAGGCCTTCGTGCTCGCTGTGTGCGAAGTACACCGCAGCTTTATCGATTCAAATTTCAGCCACAGTTTCGGCAGCCATTCGGCAATATTTTCTTGGTAAAAGCTTTTGTAGCGCATTAATTCCGATACGGAATTGTTGCTTACTTAGAATACAGTGGAATCTCTCATAATTTACCATCGCGTATCTTACGAATGAAAACATCGAGAGAAACGTAAGCCGATGCTAATAGAGAGGCGAGGAGGAGCGGTCCTCGCATAGCCTTTGTCTCAGTATTATGTAAGCTACGAGAGATTCCACGATAATTGTAATTTATGGAACGAAGAAATGGCGGAACGGTTCGATTAATGTTTTAACAAGAACGTGGTTCGTCGCATCGGCCTCCGGCGTCGTTATTCTTCCCATAGGAGTCGACGATGCTCGCGCGTTAACTGGAAACGGGTCATTTGATTCTAAGTTTGCGATAGACTGGACAGGAGCAACTGCCTGGAATAAATCGAGTGATGATGCGGACGTTCGAGGTGCTGACTCGATGCGGAAGAGATCCAGGGTACGGAGTGCGAAGATGAGGTATCTAGTGGATATGGATGGTTATGATCGGACCAATCGACCGGCTATCCATGCTATAATACCTGCCGCATGGATACTCTTACTCTGAATTTCTCGTCATTCAACGATGTACCTTGAATTCTCTCCCCTCAGCTATTTCTTAGAGACCGTCACCTTGCCATCCGGGTATTCGCGCGCGACCGTGTCTCTCTCATCCGGAACTCTTCGAAAAAAGGACATAGCCATTGTTCCATTTTCTTCGTCGTCTCTTTCACTTTCTTCGACTTCCTCGCCTCAGAAAACCCCGTACTTTTTATCTCCATCGAGCGGGGTAAAACCGTGGTGCCGGTTCATTGGAAGACAATTTGCTAAAAGCACGAAAGCACGGCATAGAAGAACCGGAGGGAATGGTACAGAATGAGAGACAATAAGAAAGCTCTCGTACCAAAGCATCGGCTGGAGTTTGAACTAAAAAGGAGGAGAATAGTGGTTGAGTTCGAAATACGTTTGCCGAGTGCTGTGCTCTTCGCGGAGTTAGAATGAGAAAGGAACATGCATAGGAAAGTTCAGACGAACATTTATTCGCATCACCTTTAACAATCAAATGATTGCTAAATTAACCATTTCTTTCGTTCATATATGGAGTAAAATAAATAGAGTTAAAAAAAAAAGAGCACGAGGACGAGGATAACACCATCAAAACGATCGATTGGAGCCATTATTCGACTCTGGTTAATCAAAAGCACTCGGCGAATCAGTGGGGCGTCGGCACAAACAATGCTTCAGGCAGACACCGTAGTGCCGAGCGACTGCCAAGCTAACCACTACTAACTGTTCGTATAACTGTAGGCTCGACAGAACACCGCTAGGCATCACACCGCCAGCTGCAACGTGGCCTGTGGGCTGACAAAAGTTTTTTCGCCTCCGTGAACGAAAAAAAGTCCATTTGCGGCAAAATAGAGGCTGAAGAGAATTCTAGTGCAGCGTTGGATAACTCTCTTTGCACGCAAACTCACCTCTCCCGCGTTTCAGGGGAGGATTTTCCTCTCTAACGCATCCCGTATACTACCACCACCACTCTGTCTCTCCTCTTGACTCACACAATTCCCCGGCTAACTCTATCTGCGCCTTTTCACCGGTATCGCATTGGCTAATCAACTCGATCTTCCATTGTTCTACATCATGAAAACCATTGGACGGCGAATTCGTGTATTTGAGTGGAACGTCATTTATGTTTTAAAGGTTTACCTTATTTTTTGTCGTTCGAAGCTGAAGGTAACTTTTGACGTGAATTACATACAATCGCGATGAATGACCGTCCTTTTTATGGTAAGTTATCTTTTTTTTATATATAAATGTATAACTTTGTGAAATGAAAATATTCCGTATTAATTTCGCATTGTTATCGGCGAAAAGTTTTTTATTCGGGGTTCAGAAAGGTATAATTTACATCAAACTTTTCCATGTCCACTACATCGGAATAATGTGTTCATTTAAACGACTGCAGTTTTTTTTTTTTTTTTTCGCTTTCGTTTGAACTATTCCTCCGAACAGTAACGTTGTTTTAGCTACAACTGCGTTTAAAAAATAAAATTAACGCGCCGTAAACTTTTGCATTTATTAAAAAGAGTTTAAGCTGACGGCAGATGTTTTTTTGAACCGCAGGCGGTTTTCTATCCTACGAGAGTTCTTTGAAGTGTAAGACACGTTTGAAAGAAAGCGTCTTCTTACGAGCGTTCGAGGTAAAGATTTCTCGTCGATTATTCGTCAAAGAATTCTTCTCTCGTTCGTTATTTTGCCACGAGGTTTTTCTAAGTCTTTCAATGTCTCGTTGTTGACTTTTCGTTTCAACGAGAACATAGCGAGATACAGATGTGCGTCTGGAATAGAGGACAAACGCAGTACCGATGCTCAACGTGTCGTTTTTCTTCGAATCTTCCGGCGCCGAGAATTCGATTGAGACGGATACTAGTAGCGCCGACAGAAACCCTCGAGGCACCGTTAAAAGATCGCTGACTCTTTATATTCAATTTTTTTTTTTATTTTAACATTCCGATCTCTGGTTCTCGCAAAGGAAACGCTTTGACGCTGCAAGCATCCAAAATGCTCTCTGACGAGACACGAGGTAAGATACTTTTAATCAATACGGTAAAGCACGGCCGACGTCACATGTCACATGTCCCAGAAAGGGACTACAAAAAAAAAAAAAAAAAGGAAGTCATGAAAATCTTCGATGTGAGATCTTTGTCGCTTGGAACTTTGTGCACTGTCGTTGTTACGTGAAAAGAAACGTTCCCTTCGCCGTTTCCGGTGCGCTCAATAAAGAAGCAGAAATCGGCTCGACGAAGCTTTGAAAAATAAGTCGATCGCAGAGACGCGTTTCTATAGCTATACTTATATACAACACTCGCATCCACCGTGGAAGCGCTTCCACTCTCCCACTCGATTTTTCTCTATCCTCGTCTCTACTGGCACTATCCTTAGGTAGTACACAATAAGAAACTTCACCGGAGAAACTCAAGAGAACCCGTCGAATAAAGCGGCAGCTCTGTCGCGACCGGGAAAGAGTGCTTGAAGCTTTAAGGCTTTACCTCTTTATACCGAGCCATCGGTGAAGTTCACGGGGCAACGCATATATGAACACATATGAACAGAACGGATTTGTATGTTCTTCACCTACAGGGGGCTGAAGAAGCGAGAGAAAATAAGGAACAAGGTCTCGCGAGTTTATACAGTACATTGAAGTTCGATCTCTTCAGTTTCAAAGGAAAGTAAAGTTACGATTGAAAGATGTGTGTGTATCGATGATTCCCGTACGCGCGGTTGAACAAGTTGAATAAAGAAATATATTTTCATATTCCCCGAAAGATATACGTACTCACGTACGCGAGTGTTATTCTACCCGATTGGTTGGGACGTTGTCTGAAGATTATTTTGTTATTTTTGTCCATACAAAAACTTTTACCTCGGTTGACCATCGCAGCTACTGATCAAAGTTCTGGAATTTTTCCGCGCTGTGTACTGTGTATATTCGATTCTCTCACCACCCCTGGAGAATCTGCGAAGGATCCTGAATTCTGTCCTTTTTCTTCCCTCCCCCGATAGCTGCGATGCGATAGGACTCGAGTTTCGCACTATACCCTCAGCTTGGAAACACACACGAGGAACAATATCTCGAAAAGTTTGTAGACTCTCGAGAGGGTTTCGTGCGGTACACACTGCGGCTACCGACTGGTCAGATCCACCCATCGATATTGTATACACTATCGAATATATATGTGTGCACATATACGTACACTATTCAGGGTATTGTATATATATAATAGTTCAGCTTGCGGAACAGGAATTGGAGGCCAAATGGAGCCGACACCATACGTTGCCGAGTCGATACGCCCGGGGAAAGCTCACGCGCTTACAGGGAAACCAAAGTATAATCCCGGAGAACGCACGCCCACGGCAAGATATACTCGAAGGCAATAAAGGACGTAATACAGCTTAATTAGAATTTTGGTGTTATGACAATTTGGAATATCGTACAAATATTTGAAACGAGAATACACGCGTTATCGGTTTATGGAAAGTCATATATAGCCTCGAAGTTACGATCCTCACGTACGACAGGAAGTTAAAATGAAATATTTTGCTGTCGCGATGTAATGGACATTAAATTATAACTATTATTAATTATTTACTGTATATTTTATATCATATTATTACATATTCATTGTCAATATCAACGAAATATTAAATATTTATTCGTACAATACGCGGCGTATCTCACGTACGCGGACACCGACATCTATTAAAAACCGATAAAATATTATTATCGTATCTCCATTAATCTACGTATCTGTTATTTCGGGTAATATATTACGAACGCTTTTATTATTTTTTTTTTATAAATCTGCGATTATACTTATCGTTAGCATAGTATGCCGCTCCTGAGACGATAAAAATATCTATAGCAATGTAATTTGAACCTCAAGAACATTCAATCATTTCTGGGGCTTTAAAAATGTACGGCAATTTCAATATGAAATTCGATGTGAACGAGAATGCGAGCAGAGAAGTTCGGAAGTTTCGCCATTCCAGCGCTATCCAATTTCGCAGCCATACAAAAAATCTCAAACAGGAATAGATTGAGATCGGCGGATGAAAATCGATTGCGCCTAAAGGTACGACATCCTACAACTCCGAGTTCAGAAAATAAAAATTTCAGATAGCAATCGGCCTTTCATTTCAAAAAATCTATACGAAGAAAAAGTAAAAACGATGAAACGTCGGTGCTCCATGTTTCGACTAATCGTGGCCTCGATATTTTTCTAATGGAAATCGTATACAAAAGATCGGTATCAATAAAAATCTTACATCATATCTCAACAATTCGCGAAACATTTCTACGTTCTTTCCAATCTAAAATTCGACGTGAACGAGGGCGCAAGTAGAAAAGGACCAAAGGAAGTTTCGCAAAAGCTCGACCCGCGAATGTCTCTCTATCTCACCGCGGAACCCATACACATGCAAACACCCACATAGCATGCATATCGAACAACCAATTTCAAGTTTACCATCTTCGCGTTGCCGACGTGTAACATGGAACAACAAGTTTCCTACGCATACATATCTATACATTATGTTGCATAGAAAGAAAAATGTGTACGTCTGTTTCTTCGCGGTTTGTGGTGCTCCACGTCGAGATAGGAACGTAAAGAACGAAGGAATGGCGTGAAAACGCCTTTGCACGGCGCTTGTATCGAAACACGCGTCGATTTTTCTTATCGAAAAAAAAAAAAAAAAAAAAAGATCGAAGCCGCCAAAGGGAAATGGCAGAGCGGCGAATCAATTACTCTATGTATTTACATATACATCTGACTGTATGTATCTTGTTGATATTCCATTGTGGGATAAACGCCAACAATGTAATTGCAAGTACTTCAACGTGAGTGTACCTACGGTTGGGCCACAAGGGTGAACCATCCTCGAAGCCCACTGACCGTACTATGCCACGGATCGTCCCTGTTTCAACTCACGCAATATACGTGACTACGTGCCGGTTGTACAAGCATTAGAAGCGCTCGCATACAGTGCAGAGTAGTACCAAGCAATACTGTATACATACGACGGGCATACGTATGCCTATCACCTCCTACGCCTTGCATGCAGTCGCACGCACGAGAGTTACGAGAGTGACTGGGGCGGTCTCGTTGGTATGTAATCGTGTGGTACACGTGCCGTCGGTGTCACGTGTGAACCGTCTATGCAAGTTCTCCCGTACCGACAGCGCGTATACATGTATATCGTATAAGCAAGCAGGCGGTGAACATGTATGTATATCGCTATCTCGGAACGGCGTGAGACAGATAGATTCAGGATGTATAATTCTATCATCCACGGAATGAAGCTGACCGATTCGATGTAATTTCTGATTCAAATGCCCCAGCAGAGATTGTACCGAACGGGTCAATTTCATTGCGCGGAAACGCGATATCCTACACAGGTGTATATATTGTTGCGCATGCATCCTACATCCCTGGAAGGACGATCAACATTGATCGTAGACATTGCATAGAACATTCACACGTGTGTTCTCGATAGGTATCGTGCAGTTCCGTCATGAATGTATTAGTGCGGAATACTACGCGTTAAAACGTTGAATATCTTCATTTTTACGATTTACGATTATATCGATTACTCGAAATATTGATTGCACTGCCGATATTTCTTTACGATGATTGGCATTTTCTGGTCCTGAGCTTTCAAACGTTTCGAAGAGCCAGAAAATAAAATAAAAAAATGGTCAACATGGCGCGGGGTGTAATTTCTTCAATGATATATAAAAAAAATAGTATAAAGCCGATTAACACCAAACATAACCTTCAAAGGGTAACTTCCCGTAGTATAGATAAAAAGATCTTCTTTGCTTATTCAGTAGAGTTTTTACCGAAAATGTCGCACAGAAAGCGGAAAATATATAATCGTGAACGGAATTCTCGGTGAAGTATAACTATCGAAGAGATGTGGGGACGATCGAGAGGTGCAACCTCGCAAGTTAAGCTTCGTATACGTACTACGTACATTTTACGTACAACGCAAATAGTCCTCGTATGCATGGGAATCACGTTTGTTGATGTACGAGAATAGCGTACGGCACGCCGTACTCCTACAGAGCATATGCGACCACCGACGCTCGTGAGCAACCCTCCGCACCCCCTCCCCACACGTTACCACTTTCATCCCTACAGCAGAGAGCGAGAGAGCAGATCGCGTCGAAACCATTTTCACGGTGAGTCACGCTACGGTACTGTGACTTTTGCTCGGATCGCACTGTACTACTGTGCAACCCCTTTCGCGCATCCACCCTCTCCTAAGCCGAAATACTATTTTCACATAGAAAGAAGTACTGTGCTTTCACAGGGGCGTTTTACAATGAGAATAAATCACCGTGTACACATACGAACTACATCGCCGCTCCGCAAAACTCGCTGCCTCTCCCGACGATGCGAAGCGCCGAAGCACAGCCACCAAAAAAATTCTTCGCGGCTTTGTGTTACTCGCTCTGGTATTTTTTTCTACTTTCCACCCACTACCGGTCCGTTTGATATCAATTTTTTTTTTCTTTCAACATTTTTCTTTTTTTTTTTACGTTTTTTCATTCATGCGTATCGCTGGGCTACAATCCCGGAGTTTGCATGTCCGGGCTATCCAGACCCTCGCACACTTCCGACTATCGCGGTATATTGTTCTCACTACCGTTATAGTTTGATCCACGAGCAACGAAAAATCTGCTTCGAATATTTGAATGTCTCTATCTCGGTCAATGGCCAGGATATTTTTTCGAATGGTGGCAGGAAAAGCTGTGAGAAGACTGTGTGGTGTACGATATGCCGAATTCCCCTCCACCCCCGAGTGAAACTCGCGAAGAAAGATATTTCGCGTGTGTAATAGGAATTCCGTTCGAATCGTTTCGATGTATTTCGCCGATAAGTAGATATCGGGAAAGAATTTTCACAAATTTTTTCGCGTACACGCTTTCTGTCGCTAGTGTCCCAACGGCATACGAGACGCGAATTTCGCCATAGCACACGGTTATTTGGAATTGAATTTTTTTTTTTTTTTCGAGCAGAAGATGCGAAGGATATAGTTCTTTCCTACCGTCTCTTCTGGGAAGATATTAATTCGGATGGTGCCTCGAGAGGTCAAAGCTCATACAGTCAGGGAAAAGGTGGAATAATTTACTAGATAAAAAAAGATACAAGGAGAAAAGAGGCGAGAGATATAGCTGCGTACGAGGGTATCTCGTGTGGAATCGACTCTTTCAAACTCGCAGTCAAACTACAGAATCCGGGACTGCAGAGGCAGCCTTCCGGCTTGTGACCGTTGGCTCTCGTCGACGCATACACAGGAGGAAGCAGAGAAAGAGAGAGGGAGAGACACAGAGATTCAGTGAGAGAGAGGCTGCGAGCTCGAGGTTTTAATTAAAATATGGAGATCAACTCCTAAAGCCTGGCATTGTGGGGGCTACTGCACTCGAGAGTAACGCTCGGTGGCTGCGATAATAACAGATAATATATCGCTGTGCAAACCCCCCTCTTCTCCCCCCGCAGCTCTACGAGAAGCCGCAGGTTTCCGCCAAGCCCGGCTGCCGCCGCTTTAACTGCTTGCGAGTCGGTAATGGCAACTCGAAACAGTGCGGATCCAAATCCTAGATTCGTTATTGTAACCCCTTTGGAACAATGACGTCGGCGCCGAGAACGACGCGATGAATTTCGCGACGTCACAATTCGCGCTCTCACTTCATTCACGATTCATTCTCTCGTGGGAAAGTATAACAAAGTCATCAAGCTATATATGCTTCGAGTTTCCAAAGTCTTAAGTCTTTGAAAAGCCCCGAAACTTCAAATGAACGCTTTCATTTCATTGCTAATTGAATGTACATCAGAATCATAAAGTTTCACACCGCTGTATTCAGACTTGTGTTTTCGCGTATCAGAGAAGAAAAGAATTTTATAAAATTTCAAAAACTCCCGATGGAAAAAGGAGTGAAATAAAGAAACGGTGTTGAGGGAAAAGAGTAAAATAACAATTCATTATTTGCATATTATAGTCGAGAGATTCCCACGCCGAATAACGAAGAAATTCTCGACTAATGCGAATAAACATTTGTTCTTTCAGTGTTTTTTGTTAATACAATTTCATTCCATTTCGTACTTTTTCCGTCAGAATTTTTTTATTTTTATTTTTGCAAAATTTCCTTTATGTTATTCTTGTTATAAAAAAAAGGCATTATTTTATAATTCTTACGCTGAAAAATAATAAATGGTCATTATAAAGTTCCAGTTCCGTGTACAAAATAGCGGTAATTTGAAAAATTAGATTTCTGGTATTTTCCGAAAAGGGAGTTACAGAGTTGATTGTGAAAATTGCGGTAATTTGAAAAATTACATTTCCGGTATTTTCCGAAAGGGGAGTTACACAGTTGATCGTGACCGCATTCGACACAAGGGTATAGATGCTCATTAGCGTTCTCTGCGGACTCGGTCTGGTTAGCTGATTGGCTCGCCAGTCATTATCCCCATTTCACGCTTCACATGGCGGAGTGTCTGATGGCAGTTGCCTCTGCGCTGCGCCCCGATGTCTCTCCGATCGTCCTGCACATTCTGAACCCTGTGTCTCCATGGTCTCTATCTCGTGCGATGAGAACGGGCGTGACAACGTTGACGATCGATGCAGTGGCACACTGCTGTTGCTCCTACCGTTGCGTCACAGCCAAGCCGTCCGCTACTTGCCGATCCAAGCCGAAAGCTCGCCGCTAGCACCGGTTTACCGGTGTGCAGAGACTGAGGGACGAAGTAGCTGCACCACGTTGCATATACGCGTTGGTGCACACTTGCGGTACGTGATACGCTACCAAGCTCTACCGGCTAACTTGTTAACCCAGTACACGGAAACGGCTTGCCTCTGGATCTCGAGGTAGAGCTCGAAGAGCAGGCGTTCAGCTCAAAGAGCCTTCTATCTATAGAACACACTGTCCTACTCCGTCTCTTGGCAGTAAACTGAATATTTGGAGATCTAACTACCCAGAACTATATTGCTTCCCAAATACATTAACGACCAAGATATCGTTTTTAGTCAATAGACATATCGATTGATTGATTCATTCATTCATTCATTTTTTCGATTTTCTGATTACCATTCCAATTGTTATTTCTATTATTGTACTGTTTAATTGAATGGACCTTTGACTCGGTTGAAGAAATGAGCCTTTTCTACTTCCAAGCAGAGTTCCGGCGCTATTGCGTCTGAAAAACTGTAAATCCCTGAATCTAAGATTACCTCGTGCTGCTATTACATTACATTCCGCATCTTAATCATTATCGATCTTCTGCGATCTTTAACTGAATTTTTCTAAAACCCTGAGGATCCAGCGGAGGCTGCATGGAAGATGATCATGGACGATGATCATGAGAGACTGTCTATGAGGAGTTATGGAAATGTAGCGTCTAATTAATATATATAAAGGGATAGAAAAGGTAATAAAATGCTAACTTAATGCGAACTTTGTACTTGTGAAATAGCAGGAAACAGGAAGCACATCAATCAGAGGAGAGTACGCAGAAGATAAATCGTCCTTATCGAAAATTTTCTCATCAACATTGTTGACGCTGGTATGCGCAGACTAAGTAGAAAGTACCGTTACACAGTGCTTTTACGAATATCACGGTGAAAGTCTGAAAGCGCAGAAGTAAGTATAAGAGGAGGAGTAGAAGGTTTAGTTGGACCACTTCGCAGCTTCCAGGAGAACGAAGAAGCACCCCCCGCAGTTGCGCTTTGCCACTCTGATGCTGCCTCTGGCTATCTAGATGCCGTTTATGTTACACGAGCGAAAAAGCGTAGCTGCTCTTTTCTACCGGTGGAAAAGCACCGCGCGGAAAGAGGGCGAAAGCTCCCGGTCGTGCTGTGTGAGCCGCGCTTAAGCGATTCGGAGCTTAGTGCTTCTACGAAGGCGCGATCTGATAACGAGACAGAGTTTAAACGGTCTGCCGCTCGCACGATCTTTTCTAACCCCTCGACGCGCGCAACGTAATAAATAAGTGAGTGCCCTGACGGAGGTCGCGTTCTCACGAATTACCGTTCCCAGCAACGGATATCTTTCACCCATTTTTTTTTTTTCGGCAACGGTGAAACTGGTAAAAAGCTTTTCACTCTCATTTCCGGCACGAAGTTCTTTGTTTTCAACGTCCAAATTTACACCCCCGAAAGAGAGTGATGATAAAATATCGCGTGGCTATTGCATAAAAACTAAGTAACCGGATGTTGGGAAACCGGAAGTAATATGATTATATCCTTAATCGAAAAGAAAAAAAAAGGAAACTATCTTCGATTGATTGGTTACCTGCACCGATAATAATCGAATTACTTCGGCTACATTTGTGCTCGAGATTCAACTAAGACGAAAGATCCTTTTTTCTTTCCCTGTTGTCGCCTCGAGACAACTCTTCCGAGAACGACCAACTCCTTGTCAATCGAGCGCGAGTATCTCGGTCATCCTAGAATCTGTGTGCGGGACGGAGGGGAGAGGGTGGGCAGGAATACAACGAATCCGGCGGCGAAGAGTCGCGTCGATAATCCCGTTAAAACTCTTCCATTAACGATGCTCCATGTTCCTGGCCTTGAAACCCCGCCTGGAGCTATGCTACAGCTACGAGATTCGAGGGAAGAGAAAGAAGAATCCACGGGCGAACACTTCGCCACTAATGGCCTCAGTGGGATTGTTCTCCGGTGATCCCGTAAATATATCGTACTATATATATCCACAGCACTCCGCGGACTTGGCTATTTCCGCATTGCCCGGAGAATTGATGAGAGAAGGATACGCGTGTATTTTCGAAATGAAAAAAAAAAAAAAATTTGCGCGCTCGAATGTACCGAATGCTCAGTACAGCATGTATGCTTTAACTACTCACAACGAAAATTGCGCAATCCGGTTATAATACCGGTGGCCAGTGCCGCCACCGAGGCTGCATTTACTTCTCGGAGCTTATAAATCAACCGGGAAGAAAGCTCGGCGGCGGCGCGCCCAGGTAAATAGACGTAATGGCCACTTTCCGCCTCCGCGTGCATACACACAGTATATATACCCCACCGGCGCGGTACGTACTCGAGAAGAGAAATAAATAAACCTCCCGCCGGTTATAACATAAATATGAATTTAGAGTCAAGAGAGATGGCGTGTGCTTCGCATAGGCTATTTCATCCAACCGAAACGGCAGTAGCTGCGTCTGTGTGTCTCGTACGAAAAAGAAATATATTTTATTGCGAACGATATAAAGAACGATAATTTTTACGTAACTGCTTCTTTAGAATACCCCGTACCTGCCCCACAAGTTTCTCAACGTATACACTTGACTGCTGTCTCTCCATTTGAATTTTTATCATTGAAAAAAAAAAGAAAAAAAAAAAATGAAAAATCTTGAAAGTTTCTGGCAATAAAAATAATGTCCATTTTTTCCAGACAATATTGACGCACTCACGAGAAACATGTAAAATCATTTTTTACGCTCGTTTTATGCACGGAAAAGCTTTCAGACCGTTAAATCTCAAGACGAGTCAAAGCGTTCGAAAAAAAAAACTTGATGCTGCAACGTTGACCGATGCATCCCACGTTCGCGGGAAGCGTTAAAAAAAATTACCATTCCCCTCAGGCCGCCAATGCAAGGCATATACGCAGGTCGTACGTTTTATTAGGTACTAACGTTTTTTTTTATTAACCCGACTCTCTTCTCGTTCGAAAACGATCGTTCGAACGGTTCGTGCCAATTTCGGGGAGATTCAGTGTCGAGCATATGGGGTCGAATGAGCATTTTTGTCTGTAGTCTTTCTTTTTTATGGGTAATACGTTTTTTTGCTGTACGTTAGTCGCGTTGCTGCTGTTTGTGACGCTTAAATGACTTCCAATTAAAGACGATGCATAAAAAATACAAATTTCGGACATTCGTAGTGTGCAGAAACTCTCATAAAAAAAAAAAAAAAAAATGTGATCTTGCTAATTTGGGAAAATTCTCGAAAGATAAGTGCCGAAAAACAAATTTGGTAATCCTATAAACTGAGATTTTTTCATAGTTAATTTTTTTTTAAAGCATCCAACAGCAGCCTCCTGATGGTCGTGCGTACGCAAGGGCCACCTACTGCCGACGTGACGGCGAGAATTATTTAAATTTAATATGGTCGCGTGCAGCCGTAATAGGAACGTCAATTCAATTAGCACCAGTCCTGAGTTTTAGAGTCATCAGCGCATGAACTACTTTCCTCTCTCGGTGCCGGGACCGGCGTTAAATCCAATTTAAGTGCCGGACGCGGGCAACCATCCAACCCTGCTGCATGCTCCGTCCGTCGTTGCCCGCACGCCTACTCTTAACGTATGCGTATAATATCTATCTATCTATATATCTATGTGTGTCTCTGTGCGCCTGTGTTTGTTTTCCCGTGAGAATAATCGGTAAGCTTCCAGACAAGCGACTGAAAATCAGTGTCTATTTGCCAGTGTTCAACCGACGTTACGGAGAATTGTTGGAAAATAAAAATCAAGTCTCAGTTGAACTTTGAAGATTCAACGAATTGGCATTACTCTTGGAGTGGAGGAAGTTTCTCAGGTTGATGGCTAACACAGCGAAGAAGTCGAAGCTGTGAATAATCGAGAGAAAATTGACTCCAAACTTCTATCAGTGAACTACGAGACCACATCTCCCCGCTACGTTCCAGATCGGTCCAACGTATATCCATCGTTCTCCATCTATAACTCGAATCTTGTCCGATGAAACTCCCGTAGATTTGCAGAGTCTGAAGGTGTCGACCACCGCAACGTGGACTCCGTCGTTGGGACGCCGGTAGAAACCAAGCATTTCTATACTAAATTGAATATGGTTAACTCCGCCGTGCCGGATCACCCGGTATTCTAATCCATAACACAACCCCCTCCCCTCCCCCCCTCCCCCTTCCATGCAATTCAGTTCCGTAGGAGAGAACTGTACCAAGCGGAACGCCGCAAACGCGAAGGGAGAGGGAGAAGTCTCCGCGTTCCGTAGTCACCACGAACGTCGCGACCAGATTCTCTCATGGTTACGGCTATTGTAGCAGCCAACAGCAGAAACGAGCACGTAGTTTAATTGCGTCTCGATTCACTTCGCTGCTTGAAATTCGCACAGACACGAGAAACGCACGATACTTGGCGAAACACGATGTCCAAACGACCATCGAAATGGTCAGTGAGAAGGACATGGCGCTCAACAGAAGAAAAGCATTTCCCTAGCCGCGAGGCACAAGGGAACCGAAGGATTAAAGGAAAATTCAATTAACGAGATTTCATTACGATCCAAGCCAATAGCAATTGGAATTTTCATCGGTTGCCTCGCAAATCGACGACTAACGCAAACTGTTGTCATTAATGGATTATCCTTCGCGTTCGTCAACGTATTATCCGCGATTATTACATTTCAAATACCCCGAGAATTGGAAATTAATATTGCGTAACTGAATTGCTGTATCATCCCTTGAATTCGATTTAAACTCGAAAACTTTGAGCAGTTAAAACGGTAAGAATATATAGTTTAAAAAAATCGAATAACTCGAAAATTAAGTCTGAAGATCGGTATTCATCGGCGCAGATAAAATTAGAGGAAATCCGGTTTTATTCAATTCGAAGTATTTTATACGTGAAGAGTTAAGAGTTTCGCCCGTTAACTTTTCCTCTTGACCTTTGATACAACTTTTACACGTTTTTGAACAGAATGAAACTTCACCAACATTTCTTTCACATTCGAATCTCGAATTTTATTCACATAGTGAAAACATCGTTACGAACAACTAATCGCATAGGGGAAATTATGTTTTTTTTTGTTTTTTTTTTTTTTTTTTTTTTTTTTCATGTAAAACATTAAAAAATATAATTTCTTGTGTAAAAATGAAAAAAAAATGGCGTAAAGTGTGAACATTTTTTAACGTCAACGTGATAGAACAGTTAAAATAAAGTTAACAGATAGAAGTTTCGGAGTCAAACGAAGTTAATGTGTTATTAGCGCAGAAATGAAAAATTAACGGACATTATGTTGAAAGCATCGAGCTTTGGGGGAACCGTAGAAAGCGATAGTGATGGTCCAGGCGTGAGGCGAAAGAGATAAATCGAACGAGAAATTAGGGTTAATCGCCCCCAATCAAGACACCGCTACCCTCGAACGTTTAACTCGCAATCGTCCACCGAGCGTAACTGAGGAAAGCTCTTGCGAACACGCGGCGGCGTATAAGAAGCTCGAGGATGGCAGAGTAATAGAGAAGGATCGTGAGAGAAAGTGAGACAGCATAGCAAAGGCAATCCCCTTCCGGCAGCAATCTCTTCTTTGATTCCACCGACTCTACCCATCTCGCAGCAACGTCCTTAACGTCCAATTACTAACGGTATCGTTTAAGCTTTTACTCGAATCGAGTAGAATTCAGTGATTTTCTACATCTCTACGAATGTTCATCGTGCAATGCACAAATTACGATCGAGCAATTTATGTAACTCCCTCCGCTAAATGAGAACTCACTATACTCGAATGACTGGATAATAAAATCTCGCTATAGAATTGTTCCAATGATATTCCAGCCAGATAATTCTTCAATTTATATTGCTGACAATTCTAAGATGGAGAATCTTCCGCCTCGAGCGTAAAACTTGAATTTTTAACGATGTATCTCGCGCAGCGTTGAAATTCGTTCGAGAATTGTTTCCCGAGGTAGAAATAAAGATATAAGACGAGTCTCGCGAGAGTCCCGACGGAAATGGCACCCTCGTCTATCGATATAACTAGCGCTCATGCCAATAATCGTAGCCTCACTTTCTTCATCTCGCTATTGCGCGAACTTTGAAATGAGTGAAAGGAGATAAAAAAAAATGACGGAAAAAGGTCGCGCGCATTTAACCGTTAGCGTTTCGCGTTGCGACGGCCAAGGGAGCGTACAGCACAGCCAGCAAAGTAGTAAGATCCAGTATGAAGGCAAACTTTTCGCCCAGCGTACACGCGATCCGTTGGGCGTACCTACCACTATCGTTTCTACCACAGTCTTCTGCTGCTGCTGCTTCCTCTTCGTTGCTCGACTAACATAACACCGTCAGGTGGACGCGATGGCTCCGCACTGAGTTTCGGATCGATATGGGACACTCTTCGCCTTCCTCTTTACTTTTCACGACTTTTCTAGTACCTATGCCAAGTAATAGGGCAAGTAATGGAAGAGCTAAGGCAGTGCTGCGATGCACACTGTTGTACTAGACGAGTAATCAATGCTTATGGCAAATTTCTTTTTTTTTTTCTCTTTACGAGAAGCTTTTGTAAATTTTTTCGATTTATACCGAAGCATTTCGCGTCAAGTGCTCATACATTTTTCAAAAGCAGTCGCGAATACAGAATGTAAATCGATAAAGAATTTCGAACTTTTAACCAGAAAAAAAAACCGGAAGTTATTCGTTCGCGATTTTTAATCCGTAAATGATTGATTGTAAAAAAGGGTTCAAATATATTTCGTATTTTTCTATTTAAATAATAATTAATATAATTCTTCATGGTTTTATTTTATTTTATTTTTTTCGAAACTATCTGGTGACTTTTTTTTTGTCTATTGCGACTTTTCACAATTTTTTCAATGTTGCCGAGAATATCTCTGAATGCGTATTTTAATCGAAAAAAAAAATTTTAAAAAACAGAGAAACAGTTATGTTGATAGATTTTCCTAAATACGTACAGGACAAGTAATCTCTGACATAATCGCATGAATCTCTTCTGTTCGCCCATCAACCGTAGCTGTTTATCCGTTGACTTAGAAATATAACCGCGCGGATGATGAAACACGAAGAAGGATAAAGGAAGGGAGAGTATCCACTTTCGCCTCGGCATCGTCAACGTCCAGCGTCGGAGAAACGCCGCTGGGATGGTTGAAGCGCAGGAGGGACTTATGATACGATACACAAGATGGTCCATCGAGTAAAGTAAGTGACGAGAGACAAGAGAGGAAACGCGAGCGCTGCAGGAGGTTTCCTCGAAAAGATCTTGATGGAGAAGCTGACGACGAGGTAATACGGAGTGCACGAAAGCGAGAATATAACGAACAGAAGCAAGGAAAGTAAAAGGAATAAGCCAGTCTTAGCATTAATCATCCGCGAGAGATATAGATACAAGGATAAAAAGTAGACAGTGAACATAGCGAAGAGATCCGACGTTCTTGCATCCCATTCCCTCCCTCCCGCGCATCTCTCGGCGATGATCCGCTTTGCTGAAGTCACGAATTTTCCAAGACGGATATAAACAGAAATGATAAGGAATGAAATGGCGGAAGTAGCGATAGGGGAGAGCGAGGGAGAGACAGAGAGAGAGAGAAAGTAACGCGAGAGGTCACGAGACGTCGAAGTAAATTCTGTCCGAAGTGTGGCGTCAAGAAAAATGATTGTTTCGCTACTACTCGACCCACTTCCCAAGCCTGCTGGCGCCAACTAATATCTCTTATACTGTATATATATCGCCGACCAGAGCTTGTGAACTCCAACTGTGAAAGAGTATACGAAACGCCTGAACTCGGAGGCATCTGACACTGGAGATGGCCTCCGGAAGAGGGACGGATATTCTCCTTCTTCCCCTCGGCCCTCATCCTCGTTTATTCAACCGGAGCCACTGCCCTCTCTCGCTCTGTTGCTTACTTGGAATACCTCCTTACTATTTTACTCGTACCCGAATTTTCTTCACGTTCCAAACTTCAGTAAAACAAGAAATCAAGTTTGGAAGCTTCAGCGGATGCGTCGACAATTGTTATTTTCTTGCATTTTTACCGTAATGCGCGTTGTGTACCGTTTCGCGAAAGATTGATTGTGACTAAAAGAGGATCTACGGTTGTTTGCCATTATTCATACAACGTAAATACGCTAATAGACAATTTGCGAATACTTTTGAACGCACCATCTTCCAATAGAAAATAATTCCAGTATTTCAATCGCAGTTATTAACTTTACGTTTATTCCGATACAATTCCGTCGGCTCTACGCAATCCTACACCTGTGTCAGCTGTGGAAATCCCCTACCTAAACATTGTTTATCGATGATAAAAAATGATGAAAATACGATGGAAGTTGCGATCGAGTTAATACACAGAATATATTTAAAAAACTGAAGTCTTAATCGACTGCATAGACGCTTAAGCGTTATTTTTAAATGGTTCGTATCCGTCCTATCAGCAGTGGAATGTTCGTTGGAGCGTTGTATCGAGAGAATTATAGTAAAATATCTCAAGAATTACACGAAGAGAAGATAAAGTGAAATCTCGGAAGATAGTTTTTTTTTCCTTGTTGGATTTTGAAGAACACAAGGATTCCAACGGGTAACTCAGCGGAGACTGGTGCATCTGCACGGGCATAGCGCGCGGTACCCGGTAGAAAGCTCTGAATTTTAAATTATGCGGGTAATGCACAGTTTCTGCGTCGTATATATCAAGTGCCGTAGAAGAATGGCGAAAGAAAGAGGTAGAACTGGCAAGCATGAAAGAAGAAGAAGAAGAAGTCTGCAGAGGGGGTTGTACGATGCTAGGAGGGGTGCGATAATGGACTTTCAGTGATAAAATGGCTCTATACCGAAACGGCTTACGCCACCGGGTGCTACGTAAGGAAACTATTAGAGCAGGTTGACAAGGAATAATTTACGTGTAAGGCGCGATGGGTTGGGGGGAGAGAAGGCGGTACGAGAGGATGACGACGTGGGATGCTTCTCGCTCCGACACCAACTCGCCGAGCGGGTAATTTACCGGTAATTTCGAAGCGCGATGAGATATCCCCCCCAACAGCGAACCGAGCTTCACTCCAGCATCCGTGGAATACTCTACCGGAAATACGATACGAGAAACACAGAACTGTCGGTGCAGGTTGAAGGGAGAGGGAAGGCTTTCTCGAGGACATAGAAAGCCCTGAAATGGAAGAGGATCGAGGGAAACGGGAAACGCTCTTGTTCCATTACTCGCTTGGTCCACGATCATTGCTATCCCCGTTGTGGAACACAATAAGTCACTCGCCGAGTACTTTATTAAAGTGAAACATGTACAGAGCGTACCGGATGGTTGCTCAATAGGAACCGAGATACCGGATATATCGACGATATCGTCGTAATACTATTTCTTATTAATAATTGCGCTTCCATAATGGAAAATATCAAATCGAATACAAGTCATGGCAATTACGTGATCGATGGCATGTAGTCGAATGAACGGAACGAAACGGAAGAGACGAGTGGATGAACGCATTGATAATGCAGCGGGAAACTTCACGAGTATTTAATATTGAATATACGGATTTTTAATTCGGTTTTATCGCAGAGCTCAGACAACGCTAGAAAATCGTTTTCGAATCCATCGCTATAAAAGTTCGTTGGTTGGTAAAGAAAAATGCACTGTGTTGTTGAATATCCTTTTTTAAATGTTAATTTTTAAGATTTCCACCAATGGGTGTTCAAAGTTAGAGGATTTACGCGGAGAGGTGCGGAAAACCAGTCGCCAAAAATACAATGTCACGTTTTTCTTCTCCATTTCCTATTCGAACGGAATAAAAAACGTAACAGATCGGAGATTTTTTTTTTTTTTTAGAAAGTTTGCGTCAAAACTGTAAAAAAATTCGCTGTCCCCTTTTTAAATTTGATCCAATAAATGAAAGACGTGAGGCAACGTATCTCTTTTGACTATAAAAAAAAAAAAAAAATCGGTAATTTTTCGAAAAAATGTATAAAAACCGTTTCGATAAAATAGTTGTCCTATATAAAACACATAGATCCTGTGATCACAAACGAAACGTAATTAAACACCTATCGCTAAAAACGAAAAATATTAATTTTGAACGACGTAGTAGCGCAAAGATGAAGACGGGAAAGCAAGAATATCTTCGGTTTTTGAGAGTTAAAAAACATGTTTTATTCACTTCTCTCGTCACATCGTTTGAGCCAAAGATTACATAGAATTTCCGGTTGAATCTCTGGCCACGTTCCAGCCTTCAGAAATCCCTTTGCACTCGCGACAGTCTCACTCTCTGTTTCCGTAACGGATGTTAAAACCCTGGCGCCCCGAAATTGCTTCAGGCAAGCAACAGCTCACCCCTTTCGTGTTCGGGATAAGGCGAAAAAAAAAAAAAAAAAAAATTAGCTGCTTTTTCACAGAGTGCTCTTTTTTCACGACGCCAAAAGTAAATGGTTGGAAAGTAAGAGAGGGCTTCCACCTGCCCGCACACGCGTCGGACCGAGAGCTGAACGAAACCGCCAATTTGCCGGGGAGCAAAAGGTTGAGGCCTCGGGGTCTCGACGCCAGGCAAGTTGAGCATAATTCAGGGAGATTATCCCGGGAAATGAGACACCGCAGACTCAGAGGCTACAGGGTTTCTTGCCTTTTGTGCGAAGCCGGGGAACCCGGATAGGCCTCACGGTATCGGGTGTACCTACTTAACTCGTGGAAGAAGGGTTCGGAGCAAACAAGGGTAAGAAGTTAACGAAGAAATAGGCGGGGGCTTTGATCGTCGCATATAAGCATGAAGTACTACGACAAGAAGACCCGGTAGGTAAAGGACATATTTGGCGAACGGATGCCGAAAGCTTTGCTTACAACAAAAATAAAACTAACCAAACCTCATTACCCTACAATAAAATAAGCTTAACAAAGAAAAAAATTAGTCAACATTACTTTATTTCGGAGAAATTGTACTTGAAGAATAAAAAAATGATAATGAGACTCCGAGAATAAAAAGAGTAAAGAACGACGCGCAAAACTTATACGAAGACATTGAAGATCAAAGGTTTGGAATGAAAATATACTGAAGAGGGCAACTGGGAGGCCTTTGCAGCAGCTGTAGTTATAGCAGAGAACAGTAAATAGTATAGATGTAGATATGTTTTTTCAACCTCGATCACGTTCTCCTCGTAGCGAAATAACGTTGAAAAATCACGATAGAAAGGCCAAGAGAAAACAAGAAGCCGTGGAGCTTATCGCCCTTGCGTAGGAGAACACAGCACACAGAGCCCAACCAACAAGATTCGTAGTGAAGCGGCGGTCTGGTAAATATAAGGGTGAAAGAAAATACCAATCGAGGAACGTCGACCAGCCGTAGTACAAACTCGTCGATCGTCGTCGTGCCTTGGCCTGAGATTGAAGTGTCGCCAGAGCGCAGCCTTGGAGGCTGTGAAAGGGAGAACGGAATGAAAAGTGCTCGGCGACGAGACGACAACGACTCTACAAATGTCACGTTGCAAAATAGAGAAAAGCAACTCGGCGGCAATCAATTTTTCGAGAAAATAAAAACCGCGGCACGACGTCGAAAATTCTGTTGATAAATTAAAGAAATCTCTTCGTAATTATCGGAAAGTTGAAAAAAAAAAGAGAACTGCATACGAAGTAATGGCAAATTCTTGGTCGATAGTTAATTAAAATAAACAATAGATGTCGCGAGATTCCAGTTGAAATGACTTCCAAGTTTCCCGATAATTTCTTGTCCGCTAAGGAGTTATATTGCGCAGTTCTTTTATCAATTTAATATATCTTGTGAAGTGTATATGTTCAGACGTATACTTTCGCATTTTGACGTAATCTTAGGCGGCAGGAGGAATGTCATGTGCAAAAGCGTCAAGAGTCCGGGAAATAAGTCTTGGGGAACAGGTTGACGTGGTATGGGGCGAAGCGTCGTCACGCATCGTTGTTGTATCGCGACGATGGATCCGGGCCACGTCCTACATAAGACGAGCTGAAGACGGTGTGCCGGCTATTCTCATAGCAGCTCTCTCGCTCTCTTTCATTTCAACCCCTTGCGCACCCTTCTAGCTTTCTCGGGGGTAGCTTCTCACTCTCACGACTTCAATTTCTCTCGACGACGTGTACGTGTGCGCTGCATCCGGGCACTTTTCTCGTTCTCCGTCTTTCCTGTGCTTTTACATCGTCGACTACTTTCCAACCCTCTCGCTGCTTCTATACAGCCTTCCCGGCTGCTAGACCCAGACTTCGCTGTCACCCTTATTCCACCTGCTGCTGCTGTTGCTGCTGTTGCGGCGGTAAGGTAATAGAAAACAGCCTCGCCTCGTCGTCTGCGTCGTCTCGTCGCGGCTGTCGATACGGTTCCTTGTGGAATTGTAAATGAGAATGGCAGCGTGAGAACCGCCATGAGCAACCATCGAGGCACACCCTTATGCATTTAAGGGGAATTTCCTTTTTTTTGTTCGTGAAAAAAATCGAATCGCGAAAGTACGTCTCAAAACGAATTCTACGAAGTATAGGGAGGCATATGGCCGTCGTATAGCAGTTTAGAACACGAATACTGTAAGTATTCGATATGTCTCCCCAAACAGCTTTTTCGCTGTTTCAGCAACTTGTGTGCGTGATATCTAAAAAACTATTGAACCGATAGCCTCTAAATTTGGACAGTATGCTTAGTCGACATCCTTCTATCATTTGATGATGACTAAAAAAGCAGTACGTTGAATTTTTTTTTATTAAAATTAAGAAGATCGGTAATTTTTTTTTAATTAATCTTTTTTTTTTATTATTTTATTTTTTGTTCTGTTCGCCAAACGATAGCTACATGTGTGTGAAGTAAAATTTTCTTGGATTTTTGTTGCCGGATTAATAACGAAACTCCAATTACGCATACCGTCAACTGAAGACCATTGCGCGTCGAGGTGGAGTACAAGGCGTATTTTTGGGAGGAAGGCGTCGAATTTTTTTTTGTGAATGTTTAGCATATTCAAAAATCTACATACCGATTTTCACATTGTTTCGTTGTATAGTTCCGTCACCAGAAAATTAAAAAGAAACCCGTAAATATAGCGAAAAAAAAAGAATGTCCCCTCTTAATTTCTGCATTCATACCACGTCATCCGACGTCGAAGGGAAAATATACAGACATGTGACGTTGAAGAGCTGAGTATACGCGAAAGGAACTGAGAACGTACGATGGAACGATATTACCACCGGTATTTTTATAGGAAAAAGTATCATAGAGTGTCTATACTTTTACAATTTATTACTCCTACTCGACGGTTCATTGTATATTCAGTATATGCATAGCGACATTCAGTATTCGTGTCGATATTGTAACCAACGAGAAGGAACGTTGTTAAATAAATGTAAAATTTGAAAATCATTGTCTCGAATTCGTACAAAAATAAACGACTAAAGAAACATTTATAATAGCGAAATGTATAGAAATGAAACTTTGTAAGCTGTCGGTGAGTAAAATTCAATGGCATTGATACGTGAAAAAGCAGACAAAAGTTTGTTTCATACACGTCGACAATGAGTGAAAGAGAAAAAAAGGGTGCAGAGTAAGAAAAAAAAAAAGAAAAATGAACCCGAGAAGAGATCCCCGGCAGCCCCCAAGTTATCGCGTTACCGTGAATGCCTGAGCTCGCCTTGACTTCATTAGCAGTACACTAATTATGCACGGACTTGGCGGGTAATGCAATCACACCCCCTTATTCCCCGTCCCTTTCCAAAACTCCTTTCGCCCCCCACCCCTTCGTCTCTCTCCATCTCACGCTACTCTAGCCTTCAGCCAACTCTCGGCAATGGCCTGTACGTCGAGTAGTTTCCTCGAAAATGTCTTTGCTTCCGCGGTTCCGGAACTTCGAAGTCGTGTCCTTCTCCATCTCATTCTCTCTCTCTCTCTCTCCTTCCCTCCCTTTTACCGTTGCGGCACTCGGCCGCGCGGGTTCGTACCACTTTTTCTTTTTTCTTTCTGTCGCTGAACAGCCATCTCCCACTCGACGCTCCTTTTCTTTCCGTAATACTGCCGCGCGTACTTCGAGGCAACGAAGAAACTCCGCGCGCCCGTTTCTTTCAGCCAAAAGCGCGGCGGGAAGATCGA
The DNA here is from genome assembly GCA_964006125.1 of Cryptus viduatorius. NCBI lineage: Eukaryota > Metazoa > Arthropoda > Insecta > Hymenoptera > Ichneumonidae > Cryptus > Cryptus viduatorius. Next base: position 7,538,799 of record OZ023222.1, on the reverse strand, counting down.
GCCCGCTGTCGCACTTCATCCTTCTACCTTGGGAAAACCAGAAAAGTTTCGGCTGCTTCGGGGTACCCTCACACGCTCCCACCACATTTTGTACCTTTTTTTCTGTTTTTTATCTTCTTTTTTTTCATTTCTTTTCCTTCTTTTACTTAGTGTACACTCTTCGGTTCGTTTCCCCCAGTTCTCCATACTTTTCCGTCGAATTAAATTTCAGTCGTCTACGTATAAGACCGACGAGTACTCGAAATAGTCGGTAAAAAAAAATTATTGCAACGAATACAATTTTAAATGGAAATTTGAATGCGAGATAAAATAATGCAATAGTTGAAAAATACTAACATACGCGGAATATATGATTTTAGGGGAAGAATAAAAAATAAGATTGAATTCGGGGTTAAATCTATAAAACGAACCGAAATACATCGAAAAAGAAAAAGGGTACTATTTCTCTTCGCCCCTTCGATCTCTCGAATTTCGACACCCTCGTAGCTTTCTCTCTCTGCTTCCTATTTCCACGTGATAAGAAGCCACTACCCCCCTCAAAGCATTCGATTATTTCGTTCCCCCCTTGAGATGGAACGTCTCCAGAGTAGTGCTCGTGCTCGATCCACGAAACGATTTCCACTCTGTAGCATGGTCTTCTTCTTCGTTGGTACAGTAGAATTGGGCGTTGTCGAAGCGATCCTCGAAAGTGTCCTCTCTTCTCTTCCATCGTTCTCTCACACGTAATGGGGTCGACAGATCGCAGCTATTTACCGTTATTTATCCGAGCGACACTCTCACAAAGAGGAAAAAGAAGGGTATAACTGGGAAAAGGCGGAATTGAGGACGAAGTAGAGGCGAAAAGATCGAACGTTAAAGGAGCATTTCGCCACAGTTGGCAAACTGTCGACGGCTGTTGTCACCGCTTGGTCGAGAGCGGGCGAGAGTCACAAACAGCTGGCTTCATACGCACCACGAGAAATCACTTTGGCATATATATGTCGAAGCAAAAAGTTACTCTTTTTCTTTCTATTTTTAATCCTCAAAGGTTCAATTCTTTTAAGGTCAAGCGGAAAGAATTCTATCGATACCTTGTGGAGTTGAGATATTCATTTGAAAAAGTATCGATTTTTTTTACGAAGATCGCACGTTAATTTTTTTTTTTTCGTTTCATGCGATGTTGAACAGCGTTTATTAATATTAATATTTAGGAAAAAAGTTAGAAACATCTGCGTTATGCATGTTATATACGCGGTTTTGAAAAAAATTCATCAGAATTCATCGAAAAAAAATTCTTGCAGTCGGTTGTTAAAAATCACTGTATCGCGCTATAGCCTTAACGAGCTTTTCATAGAATAACTTTTCGCGGCGCCACAGAAAATGGGCAACATGAATAGGTTTAAAAAAATATTCGCTTTTTAATATAGCGTTTTCCACACAGCTTTTCCCTAATTCATCACCCCTGAAGTGTCTGTGGTATACTATATCTTTATTATATGTAAATGAATACCAAACTGCCGAAACCGCGTATTACATGTTGAGAAGAAGTATTCAACTATTGCGGCAAACATGCATGACGCTTCATACGTATCGGTGAATATCAATAAGTCCCGTTGATTCGTTATTCAACATCGCGAACTGTGAAATCAAATACAACACGCGCGCCTATGAGAACAGTCGCTAATCTACCCAAACCGACGAGGAGCCTTCAGTTTTGCCTCCGATCTGTCCGTATGCGGAGACTTCTATTTGAAAAGGCATTTCAAACTTTTTGGGAATCGTTTGGTACGTTTTCGCGCGAAGTCTCTCGGGACCTCAAAGGAATTCGAATCACCTCTCTCGTCTAGTCCTCGGCGTTTCTACTACAGATGTTTAACGAAACTTCGTGTGTGCATATCCGAGTCCGTCCTGCCGATAGCGTATTAGTAATTCCGACTGTGCCAAGAGAACGAACCTATAGAGAACGAGAAATCGTCGCAAACAGAAATTCGAGTGAAGAGGGACACACACCGTTAGGAACCCTCAAGAGTCTTCGGGTAAAACAGCAATGCGCGTCTGCTGCAACGAGAGATACACGAAAGTACTCGACAAACGCAATTATCCTTGACGCGCAAGAAAACAGACAAACTGTACGCTCGCGCATTTTCAAGTGAGTGACGCACTACTCGAGAAAATAGCTTAAGGCATCGAGACAGAGGGGAGGCATCGAGAAAGAAAGGGGATCTGTTCAAAGTGGTGTGCCAGCAAGATAAATCTCGGATCTCCGGTAACTCCTTAAGCGAAGTCAATATACGAACGAGGAATGAGGCGCGGGGTGTGCCGACGAATCGAATAGATTATACTTTATCGTCTCTCTGCGGCGAAGGGTTCTGAGGTAAACCAACCCACGTTCAACGAATATTACACTCACATAACTGGAGATTGAACACGCATGATTTTCGGCGTTAGAGGTGGAAAGAAACAACCCTCGATTTATAAGATACAGCGGTAGTCAACTACGCATATCCACCCGGTGAGAAATTCAATTTAAGAAAGTTCCCGAAACAGGGAAGGGTTTTCGACGAAAATCCAACACCCGTACTGAATGAATTATCGCGAGAATAAAAATTGTTTTCCGATATTATGAATGTTCCGCTAGACTGTAGATTTTTTGTCTTCAGCGCGAAAAAAAGAAAATATACGAAAAAAAATGTTTTTGAATCGATAAAACGCCGGAATAATTAGTGCCGATGAACACCATTCATTTAACTCCTTTATATAATTGAATATAGAATTGTACGAATCCGAAATAAAATCAAAATTATAACATATACCGCGAACATCATCATCTCGACCATTTAGTTAAAAAAAAAACACATTTTTTTGGTACAGTTGGTTGAAAATACCAAAAATCGCGATGTTTTGAAAAATACATGAAACGCACAATTTTTTGTGTCTCGAACTTTCGATGTTGCATTTTTTTCACTGGTCATGAATACGGTATCGATTTTAGTCTCTGCTAAATATTTGATGCAGAAATCTGCGGGGAATCGAAGAAATTTTTTTTTTATGGATCATCATTTTATAACATTGTCGAGAGCGCAAAGCGTCCGGTCGCGTTAGTTTTTTAGTTAAAAATCTCGTGTACGCGAAAACGTCCTATTATTTTGTATGGGCGTATCTCGTGCAAGCGATAGCTTTGATATCTATAATAACACACATGCCATTCAATAGCACTCACTGTTGCGACTATTACATCCGTGAAATGGAAAACCAAGGGTGCGAAAGACTTCAACGGTAGCGGCTGGATATGTTCAGAACACTCGAGGCAAAAGCGCGGAGTGAAAGACAAATTTGCGTTACGCTTTCTAGTTACTACTGAGATGCAAAGGCATGCGGTAGTTGCACACACTGTTACTAGTGTGTTATACCAAAGGTCTGTGAGTTCTCTCTGATGGAAACACGTGTTGCAATATTGTCGGGGCCCCGAACTAATAGCGAGTCCTCTGTGGGTTTCTCTATGTGAAACTTCGTTTATGCAGAAACTCACGGTAAACGAGAGAACGAGAGAACGAGGACATGGGACGGGTATCGCGTGCACGTTCTCTTCTCCCTACGCTCGGCATACAGATATTTCATATATGCATACACGCGTATACCTGTAATGAATTTCATACTCGAATTTTAAAAGAAACCATTCGCAAATTCAATGGATCGCGAAGTCCTTCAAAGGCACTTGAATGACGCGAGCTATTGAAAGGATCGCGAAACATGGACAAACTCTATGAGAAATAGATCAAGATCTCGGGGAAATGTATAAAAGCGGACTGTTTTGAACTTTACGGAAGATCGTAACACCGAAGCCCAAAAAAAAACGATCGCCGAGACAACCACGTGAGTTTTTTTTAGCGAATTCCAGTCGGGTAGGTAGTCAAATTTTTCCTCGCAACTACGAAACTTTCTCGTAAAGAACCACCAGACAAACACAAAGAAGCTGTGATTTTTTAACCCTTCTACCCCTTCTTCTATCTTCTTAAACCAGTAGAAAATGGATCCTTCTGTAAAAAGTTGATGAACTCGAAATGTATCGAAATTATCGAATGTATCGCAACTTCGAGATTTTTATATCGAAATCCATTGTTGTCGCTATTCGTGCCGTGATTGGTCGACGAGATTTGGTCGCTGCGCTCGCGTCCGAAATCTCCTACTTATTCAAAAAAATGATGATCCGGTTTTTTCTGTGCAACGCAATATCGAGGTGGCGAAGAGTCCTAAAGTTTTAGGGATAGATGGGTAGGGATGGGTAGATGGGTATACAACAGGTATGGGGGTAGTACACTTTTAGGGTGTTTTTCGCGAAAGCCTTCACGTGCGTTCAAGATTGCGTGAGACTCTAGAGACCTACGTATAATGGCGTTTACATGGATTTGCTTCTAGCTAAAGCCATCGTGACCCTATTTATTTTATACCAAAAGTAATTCATTAATTCGATTATAAACATTATTTTTGTTTTAGCCTTAAATACGATTTTAACGATGATCTTCACACCGTCTCGAATGCTAGAATAATAACAATCATACAGCTCAGCGATTGCATTAAAAAAAAAAATGAAACATTAAATTGAATCTCACAAATGATGAGCAATGTATGACGATTTTTTATAGGTCGCTCCCTTAAACAAACGAAATTTCTCGTGCTTGCACCCTATTGCCTATCTAACTGAGTAAATACAAGAGAAGGGAGCGTGGGTCTGCCCGATACGTGGCTATACTACTACGTTCGCGCTTGTATGATGCTTGGTCGCGGCGCTACCACGTGCCGGGTAGGGATACACTTGAACCGCGCGGCAGGATTATCAACCCCAAAAGGCTCGTAACTCTCGAGCGGACGTAGGGTTGCCAGAGGTGCGACAGGGACGAGGATAGTATCGTTCTCGTTGAAGGTCGCTCGAGGCTATCATTCTCAGTAGCTCTGCCGCCATCACCAGAATCGTCGCTGGGGGGTTGCGGCTTGGAATTACGAGGAGCAGCTATATACTCTATACAACATCGCTATATACCTGAACCGTACGTTGTTACACCTATAGATACGAGAGAGTGAGCCAACGGATTGCGAGCCTCTGCACCTGCAGGACGGATGAAATTATCAAGCGCGCCCCGGAAGGGTCATAACTCGACTAACGGGGGCTCGTAGATATTATACTATAGTATCGTAGTAACTATGGTGAGCTTCAAGTGTCAGACAGGTTAGTAGCTACCGTCTGATTCTCACCCAGTCAAACTTGTCCTTCCATTTCCGTTACTATCCTACGTGAACAATAACTGCAATCGCGTACGTAATCCACGAAACGATTAACTTGTACCGAAATCTTGAAATTTATTTGTTATAACTATGATGCGGCTGTTTCTAATCGTTTTTTTCTTTGTATCGTGAAATCAATAACACGTTTAAACCCCTTCGGGAAAGATAAAGGTTTTTTTTTTTTCTTTTTAAATTTTAATTCCCGTAAGGAGAAGGGGTGAGGGAGGCGTCGGCGGTTTACGGCAAAAAAATGTGTTTTTTTTTTTTTTATCGCTTCAATTGGGTGTTGAAAATAAAACACGTATTTTAACGTGAAATTGCCGGGACCTCCTTAGAAGCCGATAATTTGTATCATCGCTTTTAATAACCGTTATAATACGGAGTTCTCGAGACCTACATAATCGCGGCGTGGATTAACTCAAACATAAAACAAGTGGCAGTACAAAAGAAAAAAAAAATTCTATGGATCTTATCGTACATCCTTTATCCTCCCGACTCGGTCATCACTTCTGGAAGAACAAAACGCGACGAGTATTCTCGGGTGCGCGAGCGTGAAAGTCGCGACGTCATTCGATAGAGAAGAATACCAGGCGGCATCGTTCCCTCCCCGTCCCCCAACCCTTCGGAAACGCGAAGACAATACCCTTAACCCCTTTCCTTTGAGACACACCGTCGGGAGATAAATGAGACTCGCAGTCCCCGCTGGCGCACCTACATACACGCGAACGTGAGGAGGCGACGAAAGAAACGGTAAGGTCGCTTCTCGTGAACAGGGTAAAGAAGTAGAAGAAGTAGCAGCGGGGGAGGCAAAAGAAAAAGAATGTAGAGGAACGGACGGAGCTCTCGACTTAACCCCGATACGAGCTCACGGCTCTGGTGCTGAGGTAATCGATGAGACGCGCGCGTGCCGCAGATAAATCTTCGATAACTCCCGAACTATAGTTCCAAACATGTGTCCATACATATACACACACATACACACACAAAAAAAAAACCTTTCTCAAAGGTTTCTTTCTCGGACCCTCTTTGATGCGGTACTTCTTCCACTTCGTCGTTTTTTTCCGAGTCTCATCGGTTCTGGTAAAACAAGAGCAGAAGTGATGCCTACACGAGAGTCGAATGGTAGCACGGGAAGCAAGTCTTAGGGGTGCAGAGAACGGTGTTGGCGCGCAAGGAAAACCGACGGAGCTCGCAAGGGACGCTCAATTTAACCGTTCCACGTTCGCTTGTGGCTCCCACACCGACCCAACCAGTTGAGCTGAGGAAGAGGGATCGATAGGACTGCCCGTAAATACGATAGATAAATTTTCGATAACCAATGACAACCAGCAGAGCGCAGGATACGAACGACTTTTCGAGTATTTCTTTCTAACTGCGAAACCTGTGTAGTCAATGTAGGAATTGAGATTTTTCCCTTTTTCGTATTTCCTGACGCCTTCAATCTTCATCATCGACTCTCATGGGATTATATTATCGCTGCTGACGAAAGCGAAGCCAATATCGAGAGCAGCGGACTGCAGGACATCAGAGGAGCCGCAACGCGGTCGATTCTTTTCGACCCCACAATTTCGGGATCTGCCAATGACACAAATGTTCTCCGATTCCGGATTCCCAAGGCCTCCTAGTCTCGACGTACCATCTGCTTGCTGACCGTAGTGTGGGGTCTCAAATCGAAGGCAAACGGTATCGCAACGATCTATCTGTTTGCCTGATTTTGCTCTTCTCTATTCTTAAGCGGCCAATCGTCGTATTACCAATGGTCTATCTCTCCGACAATCTAATATATTCCATATGCCATTCGCCGCATGAAGTGGTCAATCTCTACGACTGCCGCATCGTCCTCATAGCCTTGGAAAGCATATCTAAGATTCCTATATTTATGATACCCGTTGACATCCCTCAAAGCTTTCGCTGCAGTTTACCGTCTACACAGGGCACGTCTGTCCATTACCTCGCCGTTATTACTCATGAGATACAACGAGGTAAGAGCTGCTTTCCTATGCAAAGAAGTGGAAGTTCTCCCAACGAAAGCTCGTCAGGTACACGCATTTTTATCATCAGCTTGTGTTAGATACGCGAAAATACGTTCGTTCTCGGGTCGTTTTGTCTCGGTAAGGGTTGTCTCGATGCCGTCGTTTCTTCCGAAGAATTGGCGCAAAACGTTGGTAAACGGGACGGAATCTTTTTAGTGCAAAAAGTAGCGCACGCCTATATGGATGTTTCACGTTTGGTGGTGAGAAGACAAAAAAGGGTGAGAATATAGTGTGGATCAAGGGTGTGTTGTAGCGTTTGGTTGTGCTGCAAGACTGTAAAACCGGATAGTGTGTTTTCGCCGGGCGATAACTCACTGCCACTTCGCGGGGCACCGCCTTTATAGCTTTCGTCTATCGTGAAAAAGAACATCGGCGGGCGCGTAGTCCTCTCGACTCGCTTCTGTCTTGTGCTCACGAGTTCCCCTGCCTTTGTCTCTCTCGCTCACGGCGAAGCCTCGTCGTGAATTTCGTCGGTCGAGTTAGACCGAGTGCTCCGAAATAATCCAATCCATTTAGCACACGCGAGGGTGGAGAACACGAAGGAGGAGGAGGACGAAGAAACGGTGAAGACGAGTACAAGTGGCGCGTGGGTTGATCGTGCGCTGTGAGGAACTTCTACATACATCGCGTGGAAGAAGGCGAGAGGACATTTTGGTCTGATCGAAGGTGGAGACAAAAGGAGACACAGTAAAACGACGAGGACGCGATGAAAGCAAGTGGTAGCAGACGAGATAGAATGTTAAAGTGTAAAATGTTGGGATAAAAAGAAAATGAAGGAATAGAAAACAGGGTTAGCGAATGAGGGAGGAGAGGATTCAGGGTGTGTGTTTGGGTATGAGGTATGGAACTCTATCTCCGGAGCAAAAAAATGATGGAGACAACCGAAGCGAGAGCGAGCGAACGAGACGAAGCGTCACGGCATTCCATCTTACATTGCTGGGACAATATTGCCAGAAGACACTTTAAAAGTTCGGTAATAGGAGCTTCCAACCAATCCCCTTTTCTCTCTCTCACATCCTCTCAAGACTCTCCAAACACCTTTACTTTTCTACTTTTTTTTTCTTTTATACCGTTTCTTCTCTCACTTTTATCCGCCGCTCGCACATTTTACAACCCCCTCCCTTGTGCAGTCTGCACCAAGGAACGGTAGATCGCGGAACGTATATATAGATATATTATCTATTACACACATGGCTAACCAAATGGACTCGATTTGCCCGCCCACTCATTCGTTCGTTGTCGTAGACGTACCACTTGTTTTCAAATGCAATGGGGAGTACGAGTTAACCGCAGAAGCTGCCAAATCGCTGGACTAACAGCATCCGTGCTCAGCGACCAGCCACGGATGCAGTTTGTCTCAAAAATTTCTGTCCGCGAAGCTTCCAAAGAGAATTTTCGTGAACACGAAAAACATTTTAATTTTATGCCAATTTGACTCTTTTGAGTAAAGAAAAACGAGTAGCCATTCATCATTCTCTGTCCGGAGTTTGAATTATGTGAGAAATGCTCTCGAACCCTCAAAAAGAGGCCATCAAATTTAATCATTCTGTATAAGGAATGAAAAGGAGCGGGAAGAAGTTTTTCGAAAAGTACGAAGCTACTTGAGAAAAGCTTTTGCCGGTGGACCGAGCATCCCTTGTAGCTTGGGCGAGCGGCACCATCGATCAGACCAGGAAACTTTAATCGTCAATTACTAATCAGTTTTCGTACGGTGGACTTATATTTAGCATAATTCCAATTTTCCCCTCGAGCGAACAAGGAGTCGCGCAACGGCGGGAAAGAGTATTCCGGTCCGGCGTTTGGATGGTGAAAGAGCGTAGACAGGAAGGAATAATAAAAGAAAAGAAGAAGACACAAAAGAAGCCGAGAGGGAGAGTGAGAGTGAAGAGTATAAGTGAAGAAAAATTGTGATAGGTTGGTAACGCCAGTCAAGTGTGACTACAATTCGGCACAGTCAGCTTAAAATTCAAGCTCTCGCGAGACGCCTCGTCCCCGTTCACTCTTTTCTTCTCGGTTCCTTCTCACTTTCTTTTTTGCTCCACCGAATAGAAGATTTGAATATCCAACTGAATTAAGAGAGTCTTACGAGCCATTAAATCAAAAGAGGGAAAACGAAGAGAAGAATGCGGTAGAAAAAAAGACGAGAGGGAAAAAAGAAAAAATGAACGAGTAAAAGACACGAGGGATTCGAAAGCACTTGGGAATGTAGAAAGGGGTTGAAAACTTTTTCTGATTTGGCCGACGCGAGCCTAGCGCGGGAAAGAAGCACATTAATGGCGAGAAAATTTACACAGAGTTCCTTACTTTTTTCCTCCCTCATTCACTCATTTTTTTTCATTTTTTTTTTTTCATTCGTTCCTCTCCGCTGATTCCCTTTGCCGCGCGTGGAACGAGTAAACTCCGCGGTAGTATCTCATCCCCGTTATATCCAGTATATTTCGTTGTCTTAATAACCAACCTTTAACCGCACTGCATACCGACGAAATACGAGTGTAACAGCCCGCAACCCCTCTGGCTAATTACGTTGCTCCAATGTAATCTCGCCAATTGAGAATTCGACGAAGCTTTCGGACCGGTATTCGCGGCCCGGTGGGTACAGCAAAAAGCTCGGCCTGAATATTCTCCGCAGCCCTCGCGCGCGCACTCTCTCTCTCTCTTTCTCTCTCTCTCTCTATCACTGTAACACTCCGACGCGTAGAACACATTGCAGTCTAACTTATTGATACGCTTAGCGAGAGTGCGGAGAGGGAGAAAGAGAGAGTCGAACGGTCTCGCCTTGCAATTTGGAACGGCGGTGGGTGCACAGTTTACAACTGGTACCTGTTACGCATAACAAGTATCGGATAACTAGAACTAATCTGACCTAAACATTCGGTACGTGCTTCGTATTTGCCCGCGAGAGAATTTAATCGATATAGGAGTAGTACATTCGCTATTTATTTCTCGTCCCCTCGCTCTCCGTGTCGGGCCTCCCGCGCCACTATTATTCCACTGTATCTGTCCCATGTATCGAAACAAATCAGTTAACCCGTTTGCTACTGCCATGTGAAAACTATTTGTAACAATTAGTCAATGAAAATATACGGCTCGGGCTCTGTGTCCAAAACACTCGATGCTCATAACGGACTCAGCTACGCGATAGTCGTTATACGTTGAAGCTTTCAGATTCGATTTTTTCATTGTCGAATTTCTCGGTAAAAAATATCATCCATGAACGCGCAAAACACGGGCAATCACCACTTTCCCAATTTATTTTTTTTCCACGCAATTTCGCCACCAACGGTCCTTTTTTATTTTTTTTTCGCGGTTTTTTTATTCCGCTTTTCAACCGTTTGACGGAAGGTTTTTCTTCTCACACTACGCTCAATTCGCTTTTTTAACGATGAACCGACGTGTCATGGCCGTGCGAACCGGAGCTGAAAAGTCGGCCGCAGAGCCCCGGGGCAGCGTGTCAAATTTTTCGGCTATTCAGCTCCGAAACTCCTCTCCGCTGTGCCGGCACACTGCGGTGCCCGGAAAATTGGCGAGAGGCGCGGAGATGGAGCCTGGGATATCATTATTATTCACTCGGCTGTGTCGCAAGTAAGCCGACTATATTTTTCTTCCTTTACCTCCTTTTCTATTTTTTTTTCGGACGAAAAAGATATGTAAAAATTAACGTTTTTCTCGCAAAGCTCGGAAAAGCGACCCGTTGGTAAATTAAAAAAAAAAAAAATTCGATGGGAAAATCAAAGATGTTCGCACATGCCGAAGAATATCGATAATCGTACAGATACATGCCAATTTTTTACTTTTTATTCTCGTGAAATCCACGTGGTACGAGGATCTTACTTTAGCCGAGAGCACTTCCGGCGTCTGCCACGGTAGCTTTTGGTTGCGCGACACAGCCGTATTGAATGTACCTATAAGCTCATGCATTTATTTATGGAAGAAGCCAAGGTAACCCAGAGGTTTCCCCTTGGGGGCCCCAGATGTAGGCTGTGCCGTTGCGCCAGTTAGCAAGATAACGTGTATCTCACCCCCTTGCTTTTTCGCTAAAGGCAACGCGCCCGAATACAGAAGCGAGACAGAGGTCCGCCCTGGCGCCTGGGCAACTACCGTCGTAGTGCGAGGCTCGACTCTCGGTGGGCGGATTTACATTTGTAACTTTTGCGGTTTAACGGGAGAAATGCTTGTACACACGAAGTAGCGCGGCGAAGAGAGGGCGAGAGGCATTTGCCACACGGCGTTCTCTAACCCGTTTCCACTACCCTCAGAGCCCTTATACCATCGAGGCGAGACTCTCGAGTCTCGAATACAACCCCCCTGACCGCACCTCCGGAGGTTATATTCCGTGCAAACCTTCCTCCACTGGCCTCTCCACTCGCTTCAAACTCGTCCCACCCGACCGTGTTAACCCCTTCAACGGGAAGAGCGCGCATAATTAAAGTTAAAGTGCACCGATTGAATTTGAATGGATTAAAATATTTCAAACTATAAAATACCTTGTTTGCCAAGGAATACTACTAAAAAGTTTCTGATACGGCGATCGCAACGCCAGGTTTTTCATCAACCCCCGTTATCCCGCTACGATCAATTAGGAAATAAGAAATGGTGCTAAAAAGCAAAAAAAAAACGGGATTTTGATTTTTTTTTACATTCAACTTTTTCGTACCTCGCGAAGTACGAGAAGCTCTCTGTGGGATACCAATTATCTCTGTTCCGAGAGTAAATGGATTTACCTATTAAACTTCAACGTCGTCATATTCCCATATTGCGCCCTTAAATTCATCATAACAAAGTTAATCCTCGAAGCGACGAGTTAATACGCTCCGAAGCGGCTTATATTCAAATTCTACAAAGATTCCCTCAGGCATCAGAGAAAAAGCTCGAAACTCGACGTATTATATTGAATACGCGAAGAACGAGAGCAAAACATCAAATGCGACAAGTGAACCGACGGTTTATGCGTGTGGATAATCCGGATAATGACTTGGATTAAGTTCATGGTTGGGAATAGCTAGCAGTTAGTCGTATATTCACGATAGATATACGTATTACGTTTGATAGTTGACCCTTTCCCTACGTTGATGCGTTATATGGTACGGATAATTACTGCGAAAGCACATGGAGGAACACCGAGAGGAACACCGCGCGTGAGCCATTCGTTTACGCCAAATTAACCGGTCAGCGGAGCACCTAACTTCCGGTTGTACGAATGAGCTGCATCCTGCACACGGCAGAGCGGACGGAGGAATCAGTTCGTTTGAGTGATTGCGTCCAATTTGACGCTTTAAGTAGAGTATGAAAATTAAACTTAATTCCTCTCGATTGTCAATCGTAAATTCTGCAGTGTATCCAACCTCTCGTGACATACAAATGTCGCTCAATAGCATACTATAAATACAAATTGTCGGAATTAATCCGGTCTGGAACTCTCTCGCGTGAGATTTCCCGCTAATGCGAATCGAGAGCACCACGGTCTTCTCTCATATACCCCGCGACACTCGGTGCAGCAGTAATCTCATTAGTGTACAACGAGACGAGGCGGGCGTGGAGCTTCGAAACACTTGCCACTTGCACTCGCTTCAAATATATAGAATGTAACACTGTGTTGAGCGCAATGCGGAAACCACCGAGGGGCAATCCATTAGAGACCTGCCGATTATGACACTCGATCTCGCACCGAAAATTACAATGCACCACAGAGACGGAGAGAGAGAGAGAGCGGGAGTGAGAAATAGCCTCGAACGCGAGATGGAACGGGAGAGCCGTCATCGAATTATCAATCAGGCGAGCGGGCTGACTCCGTCGACAACGTACAATCGTTGGAATTAATGCGTTCTGGGAGAGGAAGGAAGAGGTGGATAGAATTTAACCTATAGTTTCGATGGATTATTAATTATTTCCTCGATAAATCTCGTCAAAACGTTGAATTTGTCAATTATCATTTTTTCGAAAAAATCTTTCGAGTTAATCGAACGGTGGATGTGCGAAAAAAACATTGGCGAGTGACTGTTCGCTTTCGATAAATATCAGAAATTTATTCGGTTTTTCAACAATTATTAAATTGTGATAATTGTGAAAATTTAGAGGCGAAAAAAACGAAAGACGTTTAAAAGAATCGATGAGATCGGCAACTGCAACGAGATTCACGAGCGTCTCGTAACGCCCCTTCTATTTCGCCGACGTAAGAATTTGATTTCGCCCGCTCGCTCTGCCCCATTGAAAAGTTTCAACCGACAAACCAAGATAAAAGGAACGAAGGAAAGAGAGAGAAAAAAAAACGGTTTGCCATTGGTATGTACGGGAAACCAATGAGAATACGAGAATGAAGGAGATACGGATAGCGGTTGGAATTTCGGGAACTCGATGCAGCTATGTCAGGTTTTTCTCGTGTCTAGTGCTGTACGTTGCAATTTCTTTTATCTCGTTTTTTCGTCCGATAGCGGATACTACCCGCAGTGATTTTTTATCTAACTCTTTCCCCAGGCAATAGGCTTGCGCGTCACTTCGATAAATTTTTCAAATATTTTTTCTCTTGTTCTACGATTCGTAAAACATTCGACACTTGTTTTGCATTCTTCATATATAGATATCGAACTTTTTTACGTTATATATCAAGAAATTTCTTCATATATTCTGATGTATACTTCATTTCTGTGGGGACACGACGACTTGGATACTTGTATAGAGATTCCATAAAGATCGATAATTGTATCAGAATATTATAGAAAAATTTATAAAGCTTCCGATATTGGTATAGCTTTACGAAAAAACTATAAAAAGTAGTATTCATTGTAACGAAATTTTTTTTATTAATTATTTTCATTATACCGGAGGGAGTAAACTTACTGAAATTTTTCGTGAAATTTTCTCGTCTCCACGAGGTCTTTCGTTTTCCCACATTTCGATAGTATCAATAATCCCTACAAATTACGCGTCTTTGAGAGTAAATATATTGACCTTCAAACGGCAAAGCATGTTAAGCACAATAGTGTAAACAACAATGGTATATCTAAGAGTACCAATGTTGTAATTTTCTGTCGCAATTTCGGATGGTAGAGGATAACTGCAATATCACGATATTGGCACATAATCATAAGTATCAATGCTGAGCTCGCAGTAAATTCCTACCGTGCAGTAGTACTCGACACAAACAGCATATTAGATGCGTATGGTAGTTTGATGTTGATCCCGCGCACAGAGAGCATATAGTAGACAATCCGTTATAGCCGAAGCAATGCGCGGATGTATTGCCGATAGATCGGTTATCCCGGTAGTTGCCCAACGTACTATTGGAGAGGAAGGCGAGGGATATAATGTTCCTAATTAATTATTACTAGCGGTAAGCTCCCATTGAGCTCCTTAGACACCAAGGATCGAAGGGTTCCCGGTGTCGGAAGGTAGTAAGGTGATAACGCGCGTATTTCGGCACTAACTAAGATTCACGGTGCTAACCCCGCGCGACCTAGAAAATCTAATACAATAAGAGAGCCTGCAGCGATGTATTTGAGTACTTAAATCCTTCTCTCTCGCTACGCGGAATTAATTCGATGTATCGCAGTCACGAAAAATACCGACCGAGTTCGCGAAGAAATTCAATGTTCCATCATCGCGTATCGTTTACATACTCGCGCTATTCACGGCACACAATGGAAATCATATTTCTGGCATTTTCTACTTAAATCGAGAAACAGAGACTCGGAAAAGTCCGAACGAAAGGTCCATAACACGCTTCGAGTCAGTCTGCGATATTTAAAGCCAATTACGCCGACGCTGCAATTTCAATCGGTCATCGGTCGGGTATCGAACATCGATAACAGGCGAATTGCGGATGCTATCACCAAATGGAAAATTTCGAGTTACCTATGCGCACAGCAGGTGCAACACGATATTCTGAATAGGATTTGCTTAGTTTCCCACGGTGGCATAATTATTTCATGGATCGAAGTATCTAACAATTCACATAAGCCGGCTGCAGTCGGGGGTTCGCTAAACATACATAGTAAACGCAAATTGGTTGCGTGAATTGCTCCGGGATTTCGATAATGTTCATGGAATATCGCCGCTTCCCACATCATTGCGTACTCGAATTTTATAGCACTTTTCTGTACGTCAGAAATCCGTCATTAAAACATTTTATGTGTAAAGAGGAAGCCATTCAATTATTTCCCGCACGATTGTCAATACTGCGATAATTGTGCCAATTAACTATTATTTATCCGAGGGAAACAGAAATATTGAAATAACCTGAATGCAATTAATTATTCGTCGTCATTTTCATAGATCGACGAGCGGATCTTCTGTACCTTAAAGAATTCAATGCGTCAATGACCAATGAATTTTTGAAATTATTCCACGTATATATAACTTTGTTATAAATGTCTGTATGTATAATTGGATCCACACAATGTTTTTTTTGTACTCAAAAAAGAATGAAACAAAAATGATTAGACATAAATTTAAAAAATCCCGACGATACAAAAACTTTGCGAAAAAAATTTTTTTACGAGTTAAAAAAAACATTTTCAAAAAACGGATCCTACACTAAATGACGAATAAAACTCACGACTATTATATACAAAAGTTATTTTTATTAAACTTTTATCGATAATCCGATTTGACTGTTGTATTTTTTTTTTTTTATATGAGTCCGGAGTTTATTTGATTTTTTTTTTAATAATTTGGTTAGTCCGTCGCAATGCGCGAATCGTTGACACTATAACAAAAAGTTTAAGGAAATTTAAACATTTCCTGGGAGCTGCAAACGTTCTGAGAAGAGGACGGGAGCCGGAAATAGCCGTGAACGAGATCGCTGTGAAGTAACTTGAAGCCATGAGCGTGCAGGTGATCAATCCTCGTAGGTTTGAATCCCGGCACTCTGATCTCGTATTCCACTTGCCATTTCTCTCATCTTACTCCTCTTCTCTATGCGCGTTCGCTTTACCCAGAACTTCGTTTCGTTGGGATGCGCCGTTGGCAATGGGTAAAGGAATCGCATATTCTACTTTATTCGTTTCGATGTGTGACGGTGATGGTGTCACCGAGACGTTCGGAGAGCGGAGTTGAAAGAACGTAGATGGAGGCATCTACGACTCCGTAGTATCGGATTCTCGGTCGTGCGATGCGCGAATACGAGGGAACGATCGTCGTCAAGTCGTGTTTATAGGATACCTTATAGAACTATCCGATATCCCCGTTTTCCCTTACAGAGTCTCATCATCATCCTCCTTTTCCTCCCCGTCATCGTCTACTCACGGAGCTTTCAGAGCCTATTGACGTGAGGGAAACACCCGTGGAGAAGGTACCTCAACGCAGACGTTATATAACAGAATCTTTTCATCGGCCATACAACCCGTTCAATGATAGAACCGAGTGACCCTTCAATAATGGCGAAGAAACATAGATGACTAAAAGATTAAACGAATAAAGAAGAAAGCATCATACTCCCTGAAAAAGTATATCTAGACTCGCGAGATGAAATTCCCATAGTCATGCCTCTCTGTAAATAACCAGTGACGGAAAACGAGGGACTATGGCCGATGAGAAACTTCTTTCACTCTTTCCACTATAGTTCGTGTGGTAATAAAAGCTCGTAACGCCCGGTATTGGCAACTCCTTGATTTATTCCCAACCGGGGTTGGGAGTGCTTTTCATTCTACAGTGGAATCTCTCGAAGCTATATCCCTGTTCCGATCTCTCGAAACAACTTCATTCTGTCTGCTTTATAGAAGTGAGAGATTCCACTGTATAGAGAGCAGTGAATCTTACGGAGGTGGAGGAATCGTGTGGAACGAGTTACAAGGACGGGCAGCAGCAGCAGGATCAGCCACATACCCTACACCCTTGCTATTCTGGTTGCTGCACCGCAGAGCGCATCCACTGGCAGCAGCCGCCACCACCAGCGAATTCTTATACTACCTACTCGTTCGCGGATTTATAACCTCGCGGTTAGTGCGCTCACGTACCAGTCTCGCTTTTCCTCTTCTTCTGTCTCCAAAATCACCGGCAGACGCAGCAGAACGCTGCTGGTGCTGGTGCTCGGTCGGTGGAAGGCTATGCGACACACTCGATTCAAAAGCCTCTTACTACTCCAGTATTCTCTATCCTCTCTGGCTCTTTCGTGTATACCTACACTCTCGGTGCCAGAAGCAGCACCAGCAGTCAGAGGCAAGCCAAGCGAAAGGACAGAGGAAGGTAGGAATAAGCGCAAGAGGAAGAGGGGAGGAGCGAACAGCATCACCGAAGCGCAGCGACTTCACTAGCTGACAACCAACACCGTACCGAATATTCCCATGTCTGCAGGGCGCATTGCACCCGGTACGAGCTCCTCTTCGGCTCCTAGGGTTCCTCTTCTTCGGTTTAACCAGCCACCTATCTACCATACGTCTCGGCGGATTCGGTGACGCGGCTGTTCACTCGATTTCTCACGATTTACCCCTCGCAACGATGCTCCCACCATCCCTATCTTATTCTGACTGTCGTATATCTCGCGTCTCTTTCATCTCCGTCACTGCTGGAACTGGTGTTCGCCTCCCCGGGGTGTCTTTTCCCGTCGCTTGAAGGTGAACCGTGTCATCCCTTGAATTTTAAGGGTGCCTTCACGACTTTACCGAGCTTCGAATTGAATGAGGTTAAATCCGTGAGGTTTTTTCAACGAAAACTCCCCCCCACCGACAATGAGAGAACACTAAGTCGAAGCGGATGAGCCTCCCGTAACGTTTTTGTGATCGTTCACGAGTAGAGGATGAGATAAAAAGTGATATCCGATAGGACATAGAGAGGTGGGGAAAATCGACGTGTCACGCGCGGTCAGGCGATTCGGAGGAGATCGCGGACGGTGGTCTATACGCGGTCTGTGGTAATATCCGGCTTTGGTTTCTTGCGTGTGGAAGAGGGAGGAAGGGTCACAGCGAAGATCGATCCCGGACGTCCATTATCGGAACCCGATTAGAGGTTGAGATAGTGGTTGTGGATTGGAACGGGGTAGAACGTCGTAACAGAGGAATGCGACGCTATGGGGTATGCGAGGTGCATGTACGAGCAAAAAGTCGTAAGAAATGGAAGAAAACCCAAAGGATGGTTACAATAAGAGAAGCGAAAAAAAATGCAGCCCACGACGTAACGGGCGCTTCCCTTTTCACGACGAAATTTAAGTTCGCAACTGTTTGAACGGCTGCCAACCATAAAGCTTCGCTCACTTCGTCTCGTCTGTCTCCCGTTCGCTCCCAGCGCGAGCAAAGAAGATACCAGACACAAACGGAGCGGTGACTCCCTTTTCGCCTGAGGAATTATTTGGTAAGTTTTCGGAAGTACGGCAGTCCGGGTAAAACGCTTTTGGGGATACTAGACTTTGGCTCCTACCGCTGCTAAGCTATACCGAGAGAAACAACTAGTGAAAAAAAAGAGGAGAAAGAGTGAAAGGCCAAGATCGTGAAGTACGACTTGTGTGGCTCTTACTATACCGCAGCGTTTTCACTCACTCGTTCAAGATCTCTTTCTCTCTTTAACTCCGCTTCCTTTCCTCTCTCGTCGTTCTTTTTCTCGAGTTACCCCATCCGGTAAACGACCTCGTGCCTTTTCAGTCGACTCCAACAAGAGCGAAACTTTAAACCTCGGAAACAATTCGCTAGCCGCAAATTGATTAGAGAGAAAAACGAGAGTCAACGTTTATGGTTCTTCACCGCATATAGTCGAAATTTCGCGAATTCGGTATCGCAATTTTTATATCTGAACGTTCAAAACGCTTGTAAATTTGCAAATATCATTATTTAATAGCGATAACGATGATGAAATTGGCAAAATTACGAATATTGTACGAATTTACGACACCATTGAGCCTCCATTTCAATAACCGCCTGCGGTAACGAGTACCTTTATGTATGCAGTAATAGCTGACCAGTAATGTAGGACTTTAAATAAATTAGTAATTTGGAATACAGCGAGTTACAACGATACGCTCATTAACGCAGATCGCACCCGACAACACCGTACGATAATTCCGTAGGGTGCGTATTTGATAATAAATCAATTTTTGGTATCCATTTTGTAATATTACGAAAAATCAAGGTGCGTCAGAACTTTAGAGGATTTTCAATCTTTATATACAGCTTTTTTCGTTGTTCGTAAAAGGGATGAATTCCATGGGACGCTGGTATAGTTATGGACGATATTTTACACGCTGCAACAAGCCGTACAGTGTTCTAATAAAGTTCCACCTTGGCGTACACGACTACACGTTGCTTTGTACTGACGCAGCCGGCAGCTGCCGGATAAGGGTATGCAGGGAAGATTATTTGTGGCTACTTTATAACGTGGTACAGGAACCTACTTTAATGGGAGGCAACGTAACATACACGTACCGTACCTTTCTCTCACGATAAACCTTTTCCCTTTATTGGAAACACTCTAAAATATCCTATCAAAATTCTCTCTCGTTTCTCTCTTTATAGCGCTAGAAGGAGAGAATCTTTATTGGAGCCTCGTATACATCGTAGCTGACGTGTATATAGCGCGGAATCTCGTAAATGTTAGCAAAGAGAATGCGCATGCGCGCGTATATGTAAGCTGCACTGATACGTATGATTTCCGAAATGTATGGATACAACAGATATAGAAACCGAGAAAACGTTCGTGGAAGCGTAACGTAATGGTTTCGCGAATGCCAGATTGCGCGAGAGCTATGTCCAACTTTCTCTCTCAATCTCTCGGAGCCATTGCAGCGAGCATTATATAAATATAGGTAAACTCCATAAATGATAAACTTTTCGTTCATCCGGTGTGACGCCGGTCGGCGACGAGAAACAAAAGTACAGATGTATGTTCAGCGTATAGTTACAGTGTTTATATATGTTTCTGTGACACGAGCGTTGGCTGGTAGACATCGTACGGGGTGAAATGCCTCGAGCTATCGGTCCTCTAAACTATCCGCGAACTCCGCCGCGGTCGAACTCCCCTCGTGCACACACCGTGTGCGCGTTCGCCCACCATACTCTCGGCACTCGTTACGGATTCCTCGCCTAGCCACTGCACACGACGACCGCACCAATGCCAGAAACAAAACGAACGACTCTGAAGGTAGCGGAAAAAAAAAAAAAAACACAACGTACGAACTGCCAGGCTGACTCTCGTACGTTTCGGATGGGTCGTTATCTCTTTTCCATTTTCCATGCAATTTGTTAAGCTGGCCGAGAGAAAGGTCGAGTTTAAAATATACAGAGAGGCCGCGGTGAGCATCCGGCTCACACGATGAGATACCATGTACTGTTACAGTAGGAAGCTTCGAATTCTACGACTATGCCACGTGAATGTGTCTTTCCGATATAATACCGAACAAAAGGGAAAATTTATCGTTGCCTCTGTTTCGTTCGCGCGGAATCATCGATTAACAATCAAACGTATATATCCGTGTCCTCGACTAGAAATTGAGAACAACTACAAAGTTTCTTTAAACGAAATGACATCGATTTTCTTTTGTTTTTAATTAACGAATTCGAATAATAACTTATGCCAATAACTATCGGGGGGACAATAATTATTCATTGAAAAAATTGCTAAGAATACGACGCAGAAATATAAAAACTGTTTGATTACAAAGGTACTTGTTAATTGGCTTTAGTAATCGAATCTTTCATCCTTTCAATAAGTTATTAAAATCGGCATATCAGCTTTTGCTTACGATCTGAAAAACCGATAATATCGTTGATACGAAATGGGCTTCTGAATAAAAATAAGGGGGTAACGCTTCTTTGATAAAGGAGATTGAATCGATACATCAGTGGAGACTGGATAATCGAGAATCGAAGTCGATTTGAAGGGTAGAGACACTCCATCTCAGACAATAAGATAAAAGGGATGAGAGAGGGAGAGAGAGAAATATAGCAGTCTCTGCTCTCTTGCTTCCTCATTCTTTTATACCCCGACCTCCGACCGTAGGGTCAGGGTTTTCAAGCTAAAGGAAATATCGCTTTATTTCGTAACGGGATAAGAATTTATGATGCCGCTCGCGTGTAGACCGATATTTCGGTCAAATATATTTCATAACCGCGAAAGCCCGAGAGTCGATCCAACGAGATTTTCTTGTATATATCGATACTGCGTCATGTATAATATATCTATTGCTACGAGAAATATCTCAATTTTCCGAGACATACCGAGTATTTCTCTATCGTTGATTTCTCCGAGTTCGGCTCGTACTCTCTATCATAATAATAATTTGTAGAAAATATTTCCATTTGCAATCTGAAAATACATCCCAACTTTCTCTCTCTCTTTCTCTCTCCCTCTCTCTCTCTTTCTCTTTGGAAAACGCAAGAGCTTCGCCGTAACTCCCATGGGTAATTTTCCCGTAATCCCGCGTAATCAGCAGCGAAGCGAGCTAACGAGGAGAAGAGGCGAGGCTGGCTAATCGGGTAAAAGTGGATACGTTTCGATGATCTGCTCGGGGTTGGATTACAACCCAGGAAAAACCCTACGCGGAATAGGTCAAAAGTTTTCAAGTTCCAAGAAGAATCCAATTGTTTTGCTGTCGAACTAACGAGAGACGATAGTTAAAAGTTTCGTGCGAAAAAAAAAAAAAAAAATGGGCTAAATCCAATCAGGGAGTACTGGAGTAGTAATCAGTCTCTTTGAAGTGTGTAAGTGAAAATTTTTATAAAATTGTGGATATGTTCGATCGATAATTAATTGAAGCATGCGTGACAAATTTTGCGTTTCGATTTGCCAACGTTGTAAAGGAGAATTGAAGCGGATAACGAACACAATATGCGCGAGAACGTGAGATAAAGAGCTCGTTGGCCCAGGCGAAAATTGCTACGGCAGGGATGGGGTCGATGGATGCGACGAGGGGAACGGAAAGCACCGCTATATCGTATACGCAGACGATCGATTGCTTGGAGGGACCTCGTTCCGGTTGACTTTCGATTTACCTCCAACAAAGCATCCTCACGACTATTATAGCTTATATACCGAACGGCGCTCATACGTTCTTTCAGGTGAATAAAGGAAGAAAAAAAAAAAAAACAACAACAACAAAAAAAAAATGCAGTTTGTCCACAATGAACCCGTCGACGATAAATATTAATATCTCGCACGAGTGACCGCGCGTTAGTTGATACCAGGAAATATGAATTCAGCGATCCGTTATCGAGAGAAAACTATAGTTGTGTCACAATAATTACATGTTTGCGCAATAATGGGAATGTCAACATGCAATTTATACAGCAAACTTTCGATACATTTGATGATTGGATTTAACGACCGCAAACAAATGTCTGCGTAATTTACGATAAAACATAATTTCGAGCGTAAAAATATAACTGCGCGAACCTATAATATAAGGATCATTAAGCCGGTAGCGAGTTGAATGAGGAGAAAGTTCTGTGCGGCGCTTAAATGTCCGTAACGAAGCTTTAGAAATTTAACGTATCTATTTGATACTACCACTGTGCCCGGCGAAACTACTAAAGCCCTTCGTGTATTAGGGCGCAGGATAGCTTTACTGCAAATTAGATCGTCCGTGAAATGCGTGTGTCAGGAGTGTCGTACAGCGAATAACTTTCAACAAGAAGACGCCTTCGTGTGTTCTCGCGCATGCGCTTGAAGGAAATGTTTTAAAGGCCAATCTCGTCGAAACGACTGCATGTCGACGTCGTCGAGCAGATATGTTTCAAAGTATAGGTGGGATTATGCGTGAGTTTTTCGGCAGCTATAGTCGAGCAATATATGCTGTTCTATGTACAGCGATAGACGCAAAGGATCCGTGATACACCCCCTGTATATGTATGTATTCGACCAGACGACGAGAACAGCGATCACGGTGAACGAGTTTGAAGCTCCACTGTTATTGCGCACTTTCTTTCCATTATCGTGACATCACTATATACGCGCGTCCACCCGTTTCGCTATTCTTCGAACTTTATATCTGTCTATAAGGCGAATGTAAAACAGCACTGGTTTACCCTGGAAAATAAAATCGTCCAGACGATCCTCCGAAACAGTCGATCTATTGCTCTTCTAAAGTATCGCGATAACTACTCTTTTGGATAAAATCGACATATCGTGAAAGGCGTATAATTAGATCGCTGTGTTTACGACAAACAGCTTTCATTTTTCATCTTTGCTTCTTCTCATCCGCTCCTTCGATGCGCTTGCATTTTTGCCATTTCTGCTTATACTTTTGTAGCGTTTTCTGCGCCACAAATACCACTGCTACTATCCGTCCGACTACTGTTATTCGAATAACAGAAAGATATCTTTCTGTTTTAAAATCAAATTTTTCTGCGCGGATTTCCGCTTCTTTGCACCGTATAGTTTGCAGGAGAGTTCTCTCTGATATAAACAAAATTGTATCTATTTATCTATTTCGGGTGGAAATCAAAAATGTCGATCGAAACTTTTATAAAAATATCGGAAAATTAAAAATGTTCATATTGCTTTTTCGTTCATTTTTTTTTACTCATAAAGAAATTGGGAAAACTGTGATAAAGAAAAAAAAGTGTAATTCGTTGGTTTCCTGTCAATTAAATATATTTGTGCGCAAAATTTCAGCTCTATATTCCGACCGGCAAATCACATTTGTCTACGAAAAGCACTAATTGATCGATATTTCAGGCGCGAGAGAAGCGATCAACATTTGTTTTCGGTTCCCGTATTTTTTTTTCTTCGTGATCAGAATTCGGTCCATAGTTCGATCGCACTGAGCACGTAGAACAAGAATCGTGATACCTTGCAAAGGAAGGATTACCAGTTGTCTAGAATTGTAGATATACATAGGCATATATATGTATATACTATATAGCGGCAGCCAGTGCACCTCATAAAATCTGAAAGTTATACCCGCTTTGTCATACCGACATTCGCAAACATGTATAGGCAGTA
This sequence comes from Cryptus viduatorius, assembly GCA_964006125.1. Classification (NCBI taxonomy): domain Eukaryota; kingdom Metazoa; phylum Arthropoda; class Insecta; order Hymenoptera; family Ichneumonidae; genus Cryptus; species Cryptus viduatorius. The sequence continues at coordinate 7,514,647 of OZ023222.1, read as the reverse complement.
ATATTACGGTATCACGTTTTCAAACAGGAACATTCGATGCTCTATCTTCTCCGTTTCCTTGTTCTTCCATACTTTCCATCGCACCATTCCTTTCTCTTCATCGAGACTCTCGCGAAGTTTTGTCACGTTATTCCGAAGCGCGCGGGTGCGCCCACCTCTCACGAGCTCAACGAAGCACGCAAATACAGTACATACCATCCGCACGGAGTAATAACACGCTTCGTTTCTACTTTCCGGACTCCCACTCCAAGGGGGCGGCACAATTATTATTCCCCCTGTGTTTCATTTGATATTAATGCTACTTAAAGAGATTTATCTCGACCTCCGCAGTCCACGTTCTTCGTAGCGTAACCCCTTTAAGTGTATCTACTACACACTCGTGAAAATATTCGGGTCAAAAGAGGAGTCAAGCCAACGGCAGCGAGAGAATTGTGGCGAAGGGGTAACAAAATAGCGGCGAGCGAGCGTGCTAACCAAGGGTGAAACTCGACTTCAACCCCGTGCTATCTCGTTACCCAATAAACCATTTCTATCTCCCTTCCTTCGTCCCCCGTCCCTATCCTCTTCTAGTTCTCTGCCACTCTGCTGCTCCTTTCCATTACCTTTTTACGCTCATTATCATTTAATTTAAGAGCGAACGCCAGGAGTTGTCAGAAACCGGGGCTCCGATCTCGACGCGATCTCTCCACCGTTCTCTCTCTCGCGCTCCTTGTGTGGCGAGTGATAAACGACGAATTTTATTGTTGAACCTGCTGTGCCGAGAACTGTATATAAACCTTTGCTCTCTCTCTCTCTCTCTCTCTATCTCTATCTCTATCCGTACTATCCACTTCCTCATAATTTCTCAATTTCATCGGCTCGCCTCAGGCGCGAAACTGTTTGCCTCTGTTGCGAGAGTTGACCGTCGTAGATGGCGCTATTATACGAAAAGCTCGATACATACCGCGGTTAAACCAATCCTCCCCCTTATTCCACCCTCGCCGTCAACCCTCGAAGATATATACTACCCTCGATTTATACTGTAAATTTCCACGCGTTGAAATTGACTGTATTACTACATTTCGAACTGAAACGTTCGCCTCTTCGTGGATTCGCTTCATCGTGCGTTAGCTTATGCGACACCGAATCGAGAAGAGCTTTGGTCGTTCTACTCGTCGTTACAATCCTGCCGGGTGCTACCCGGAGAACATCGTTATCGATGACCCTAACGACGAGGCACTTTCGTGATTTATGGCAGTCTACATTATCGCTGGCAATGTGGCGGCGGTAGAGAACGGACACACGAAGTGTGTTCCACCACCGGCACATCCAACACTCACACAGCGATTGTCGGAGAGCTTCAACCTGCTAATACCACTACTACTACACATACTCCCTCCCGTTTATGGCTATATAACCGCGTCGACCCGTGAGATTAAACGACTCATCCTTTCTCCGAGGAAAACCTAACGACGTCTTATGCGCCACGGAAAAATGAAAAATAAGCGAACCTCACGGTTGAGGCTATATGATTTTTATACAGAAAAATTAAGCGCTTTTCCGCTATAGTTCCAGTATATTTATGAAGAATATTACGCGATAAGGATACTTTTTTATCCTCGATTAATAGATTTATTAACTGTTTGCGAGTATTAAAGAAAGAAATATTGAAGAAAAATTGACTCACCGGATACTGATAGGTAGACCGTCCTCGTCAGTGGCGGATGAACGCTGACCTGACACTCGTAAACTCCAGCGTCGCGTTCTGTTGCCGAGCGTAGAAAAAGACGCCAGTCGTTTGGTTTCTGATAATCCAACGAGAAACGCGAATCGCTCGAATATGTTTGCATGCCAAAGGTTAACAAGTGAAGTTCTTCACCCCTTCGGCGTACCCAGGAGACCTGAAAAACGAGAGGGTGGGGGTAACAAAAACCGAATGATATAATAGCGTTCTTAGGGGTGGCGAAGGACGAACGCAAGCGCGAGATATTGGTGAAAATAACATCGGACGAGAGACCACCGAAAGACGATGGATATGATAAAAATTCAGGGGGTTGAATGATATACATTCAGAAACAAGAGAGAATGTATAAATCGATGAGGGTCGGCCGGAACTATCCTCTCGATTCTCCTTTGACAACTGCGACTCTCCGCAGACACCTTCGTTCGACGTGCGCTCACCGGGTACAGATTTATGCAGCGTAAAGCCGTGTGTACAACACGAGTGAATTCAGAAATCTACGTGGGTATATATACGGGTCGAGTGTATCACACATTGAAACGAAAAAAAAAAAAAAAAAATCTTCAGCGGATCGAGGTCGAATGTTACCCACCACAAGGTTTTCTTTCATCTTGGAAGCATTGAATATATCCTCAAAGATAATTGCCTCCCGCCGAGAGGCGCCCTACATCGGCTTCAAAGCTATCGGGGAGCCCCGATGTGCCCGATGTTACCCGGTGCAACCACCGTAGGATATAAAAGAGAAGCGTGCAAAACGCACGGGAATTTCTGACATAGATGCGAGATGCAAAGTATCACAATATCACAGGATATAAATTGCCTACCTTCGCGAAAGCTCAGCGTCAAGTTTTCCCGCGGCGAGATGGGAGCCCGCAAAAAATATTACCCGTCAAGCATATTTTTTTTTTTTTTTCATTTCATTTTTTTTTAATCGCAAAACTGTTTGGACACTTTGGCGAGCTCTGGCGAGAATTTTATTTCGAAGAGAAAAAAAATTCTCGACGCATCTGCGAACATCCAGCATGTCGTCATCGATTATGCGAGAAACTTACGTGACGAAGAAGAAAAGAAAAAAAAAGTAACTTTATCTCCTGCTCCGTTTGCCGCGAGGTTGCTCGTTGCGACCTCGGGATGAGCAACTGCTATTTCCTCTGACCAATTCAAGTGTAGGGAAAAGTTCGCAACTCGGCGAGAGGTGGAAAGGAGTGAGGAGAAAGGGGCGTCGGGTGTTGGAAGTTAAAGAATCGTTAGGATGCCATCCCGTCGTGGGATATTCGTTGCGGGTGTAGCAGCACACCGTAGTAGTGTCTTTGGCTCTCGTCGCGGCACCGATCTCATTCTCCGCGCTTTCTCACACCCTCCCTTAACTTGAGTTTCCTGCTGCGCCATGGTATCGTCGTCTAACGGTAGACAGGGGCTCCTGGTCATTTGTCACTATTATAAAGGACTGAGCAGTGAATAATTGCGTCTTAAGAAGTTGGTGAGAGAACACCCGGATCTTGATACTCCACTGAAGCTCACTCCGGGTACGAGAGAGCATACGCATACCATCTGCAAGCTGTGAGAAATTTCCTACCAAGTTTCCGGCGAATAGACGACGTACGCGGATAATTTGTGCGATGACAATTTCACGTTATTCGAGTAGGTGATGCAATATCAACGTCATGTGGAAGTTTATACAGTACGTCATTCGAATCTACCAATGATAGACACCGGCAAAAATGGCCAATTATCTTTCAGATAATGACTAATGTTACACTTTGGCGATTAATCAGAAATGAACAATTTTTCGATTTCAAATACGAAGAATAATAAAAAAGAAAAAAAAATCCCTTTGCGCGAAGTAATGGAAAAAATATTGGTGAAAAAACATGTGTATCGTTAATGGAATTGAAATAAAGCTATCAAATTTATTGACAATTTTTTTTTTTATAGTCTTTACGAAAAAAAAACGAATGCTTGAAAAAAATGTATGTTACGGACAAAGATCGAATTTCGATTTAGAGTAAAGTAACTACACATTCAAGAACGAACGTTCCGCCTGAGACAATTGGATCCGAAGCTTTCAAAGGAAACGAGCAGATCGTTGAGCAATGTAAGCACGAACGCGGAAGTCCTAAAACTTCAACATATAACCGGAAGTGTAGAGCTATGACTGCAAGGAAGCTGCCGGATAGGATCGTTCACAGGGTATCAGAAATACACCCTTACCCTCGATAGTACACCAGGGTATTCCTCTTCCAGCAACGGTATCGTTCATCGAACGCCGCGGAGGCATACAGGTATTAGTGAACAATGCCGAGGAAACGAGCGATCCCAACGGGGTGCGTCAGAGTGCCGGTATCACACGTACAAACATGCAGCGCTACGAATACACCGATTGTATGTGTACAACTATACGTAAATACGCTGAATGCCGGAACTCACGGTACGCACGGGTTACGATTACGCTTTTGCCCAGTTCCGAGCTCAGCTCGACCGGCTCGGAAGAGCTATAAACGTTTGCCGTTTGCAGCTTTTATACACGACGATTCCGAGACTGTATAATGCTGAGCTGTGTTGCTTACATTGAGTCTGCGTATGTATAACACGCTTCGAAACTTGCAAATTTTACTCTTAGGAAACAATGCGCAGCTATTTACCATCTATCTGCTAATCCGTAATCCGCGTTGAACGCTGATTTTTTTTAAATGAAAAATTGTTAGAGCGAATACAGTTTTTTTCCGTAAAAGATATCCGAAAAAAACTTTCAAAAAATTCCTTAAAAAAATAATGAAATCATATGAACCAAGTAATAGATATTGTCAAAAAATATAAAAAAAAAAAACTTGGCATCTCCTTTTGTTTAAAGCAATTAACTAAATTTATTTGAATTCTAAAGACGTGCCAAGTATTTTTTTATTTTTATTTACAATATCTATTACTTGGTTCATATGATTTAATAATTTTTGTTCTTACATTTTTTGCAATAACTATTTTTTATGTACGTGGCATACGGTTTTTTTTTTTTTTTTTTTTCATTTTTTGAACGAAAAAAGTCGTTTCGAAAGATTTTGCTTATTTGTTAAATTCCGTAAATAATTGCGTTCAATTTCTCAGGAATGAGGTCGCTGCGTTAATTTCTGAGCGACGAAGCTGCTGTGTTAATTTCTCAGCGATAAAGCCGCTGTGTTAATTTCTCAGCGATAAAGTCGCTGCGTTAATTTTGCAACGATGAAGCCGCCGTGTTAATTTCTCAGCGGTTAAGTCGCTGCGTTAATTTCTCAACGGGCAGTCGGGAGTTAAAAAATGAAGCTGATGTAAGTAAGATCATTTTATGACCATTTCACAATCACAATATTTCTTCGCGCATTTTATAAAATAAATTAGAGTATGCCGGCCGGCGACAGCTGTGGCAACACGACAACACGAAGCGATGGACCGATCGAACACCCATCTACGCATCTGCATGTGTATATGAGAAGCAGATAGCCGTATATCCATTGCATTAATCCGTTAAATGATTGAGAAGATGCCTTTCTTTTTCTCATCTACACATTTTTCCAATTTCGCTATCTTCGATCGAATATCTTTTTGATCACGACGTCGATAAACATTTTTCCATGTACTCGGCGTCGAGATGCTTCCGTGTCTCTTGATATATATTGCGTCTTACGCTAAAAATTGTCAACAGAGTATCCATAGCCAACAAAAAAAGTGACTCTTCCGGCAGCAATATTTTTTTTGTTTTCAATGTCTGTTGATAATGATATTTTGAAGGGCTCTGAAGTCATTAGCACCTGTATCCTTTAATTAAAAAAAGAAAAATCGAAAAATCGACTTGTTTATTAAATCGCCAAGATTTTTGTGAACGGAACTTAAAACCATTAAAAAAATGGATCGGAGGGCGGAAAGAACGTTGAAAGAAAAAAAGAATTGATTACAAAATGAATTATACAATTCAATGCGAACAATACTTTTCGGGACTCATCATAGAATCGAAAATAGTCGTAATCTGCTGACATGCAATCTGAACACCGCACAATTTTCAGAGATTGCACATTGACGCTTATCGAATGCACTATCGATTTGTGATCGAAGCAATGTCATCGAACATAAAAATGGCGAAAATAGGACAAGTTTGCTTCGTGGAACATTCGTCATTGACCCACGCGAAGCTTTGGGTCAATGAGAAAGAGAGAATGTCGTTGAACGACTATCGACAACAGCCTGTTGGATCCTTCATTGCTCAATGAATCTCTGAATGACGCGTATGTATACGGGAATCGTTGTTAATCGTCGAAGCAATCGTTCTGCACTCGCTGCACTCTCCTATAGCATTTAGTAGGCATAGGTACAATGAAGAGGCTTGCAGAGAGTGAGAGAGTGAGAGAGTGAGAGAGTGAGAGCGTGAGAGAGCGCGCGAGAGAGAAAGAGAGGGAACGCGTGTGTGCAAGCTTATCTCTATTACTGTTTGAAGATTACGCCTCTACTCGGACAACGAGTAACGACGGTGTTTATCGGGCGTAAAACCAGGAAACGCAATTGCAAACGGGTTCAGCGAGCGTGCGAGGGCGTGCATGCGGAAAGGGTCCAAGGTATACTACCATAGGATTCAAGCTCCAGCGTTTTATCTGTATGAGCAGTGCTGGTATACAACACGAACGCAACAAATTCGCGTCTACACGTTTGGGGCTGTAGCCGAAATTGCTACTGAAACTGCACGTGAACTTCCGTTTTTATTTTACCGTTTCGACTCCCTTCGACGAACAGCGCAGCACTGTTGCAGCGCTGCACGCCGAGGCTGTCGCATTTTGATGGTCGGATGCCTCACGTCGAAAAAGCTCGCAAATTTTCGGGACGAATACACGGGTTGCCCGAGGCACCCCGTGTATCGTTATACCGTTCCACGACTCGCGTGTGTACCAGTCGATGAACGTTTGTGTGGAACTTCGAATGCGTTTACGTATTCATGGCTGGGCGTTAACGATAAAATTCCGTAAAATCGTACGAGATCCGATCGGTGCATCCGCGTACATTGGTACCTACGGTTCGTTGACACGTGTCACAGAGAACAGTATGGAACGCGGGAAAGTGCGGGGGTCGTATTCGGAAAAAGGATATATACATCCGTGTGGAAAACGATACCAACATCGATCCCAGGTGCAATAAACCATCGTTTCAATGGAAAATTCTCGTTTCATCTCGAATGGATTCTGTACAAACTGAATGCTCTTTTTTACACGCTTAACATAGAGGACTCATTTCATCGGATTATTCAATAGCGAACTATTGAACTTGAGATGAATGTTCATTCGTGTTTGAATTTAACCGAATCGGTTTTGCATGCGATCATAACTGGACGATCAAATTACCTTTTTTTTTAAATAATTGTGTAAAGATTAAAAGATTTTCGGTAGAAAAAGAAATTTTGTTAATAAAAAAAAAACGAAATAATGAAATGAAGTGATGAATGAATGAAATGAAATAATTTATTATGATCGAGTCTTCGGAATCTTTTTTTTTGCTACCGTATTCACTGTGAACAGTCGAGTTTTGTTTTATTAACGAATTTTTTTTCTCTTTTTTTTTCAAATTGATTACGTATTATTTTTATTATATTATTATGATAATTATTACGAATACCATATCAAGCTTATCGTCAATATTTTAGGTTTAGTATCATTTCAATTTTTCTCTCGCTTTGTTTTGCGCCGCATAAAGCAGTTGTCATGATTCCTTTTCTTGTCACGTAAATTGTGAACTGTTAGCTAAGAACTACGATAGCGATCTTTGATTTTACTCCTTCTAGTCCTATCGATTTTAGTTAAAAGGGACATTTTCTCTCTATCGATGTTGGTTACAACACATACAGAGAAACAGCTGTATAGACTGTCCGTATATAGCAGTAGAAATGGGTCGCCAAACGGGTTTCCGGTTGTGCGACGTTGGGAAAAGCAGACAGGAAATGAAAACGAACTTGCAACAGAAAAGACACTCTCTCTGTTCGCGAATACGTCCACTGCGTGAAAGAGTAATATAAACTATGTTTTGTTACGGAAGGAGCTCGGATTTTGTGGGTCAGTCAACTTTCACGAAGCTCTCTCTCCGGTGAAAAGCCTCTGTAGATCGGAAAGTCCTCGGCCTGTGTATTACGCGTGCTATATCTACATTACATTCTTTCGCCCTCTCTGTGCTCTCGCGAGCGTACTACGCCATTTCAAATATTAAAGTCTGGTGCTCCACACAGAAAAGCCAATGTAATGAAACCGTCGCGAGAAGTTTCGTCACGAGAAGCTTACAACGGAAATTACCGAGCCGCTGCCGTCTATTTGCATCTCGCCTTTCAAATTATCATAATTTGACTTTCGCGGTAAAAATATGTAACGGGGTCTGCCATTTACCTGCACACTTTTTTTTTCGAAACTTTAAGCCGATCAAACGATTGTACAAAATCCGGGACATTATCAAAATATAGGAAAAAGTCCCAGATTTTGCTTTCCTCCCACGATTCCAATTCGGGTCCGATAACTATTCCTATATTTGTCTCTTCGTGTACCATAAAAAAGAGAAATAATCAAATATTTATTTAGAAAAATCATAACAGAAAAAAAGTACATTCGAACGAGAAAAAAGCAATCAACTTCTGAAAAAAACAAGTCCGTTCGTATCGATGTTAAAAAAAGGGCATAAAAAACAACGAAAAAATAAATTCAGGAAAAATAGCATCGATGCTCTGTGTTTCAACAACAATAACGTCAATAATATAAAGGGTATACGCGAAACTCGAGAGTTTTTCGTCCGCCAATCAAATTGGTTTCAAGTTTCTGTGAGTTCCGTGGTCAATGACTCGATCTACTGGTGGTTTGCGTATTTGGGCAGACGAGGTAAAGAGAGAGATGCTGTACCGATGTTTCTACATCCGACGGTAGACAGGGGGCAGAAGCGTCGATCGCGGTCGCCGCTTTATTTTGTTGGCGATCGAAGGGGAAGTGTGGGGGAAGAGCGGTTGTGTTCGCGGCCGTGCCAAGCCAGCCTCGGGGGTAAAAAGCGAGGAATTGAAGCGAAAATAGAACGAGATACACAAACCGCGTGACCACACCGGAGGTAATAGGTTCGGATAATAGGTTCGAACCGCGGTAGAGCGTAGAGTTTCGATCTCGTATATATAATCCTATATGAAAACCCGATAGCATCCCCCTCCTTCCCAATCGCGTATTTTTCTGTCATTAATTCCGTCCAACAGAAATGGTTTCGGCAATAAATTTCCGTCGTTCATATTCATATTTTATTGATTCACGCGACAATTCCCCGTCGAGCGTAGAGAGTGTATACGCGGTACGTTTATGGAATGGAAAATGCGACAGCGGTGAACGAGAAGGTCGTCATAGACTCCGTCCGACAGCTCGGAGTAGTTGCATTCCTAAGCGTACTGGAGCATCCCTCGCTGCTTCCGGTATTATCCACTATATATAGTACAGCGATGGAATGCCTTAGCGATGGGGAGATGAGAGGGAATGGGCTACTAGTGGACTACCTGCCGTCGTTGCCACCAGAGAAGCCGAGGGGCAGTGAATAAGTACACGATGTGGTCAGACGCGAGACGAAAATTCAACAGCGTCTCTCCATAACTACGGCCACTAACTTTTCGTGCATTTCATCTTTCTTTTGCAAATATGAATGATTCATAATTTTCAAAAATTTACCAACAGTCGATGGCTAAAAATAATAATCGTTGGTACAGCTAAAATCAGCTTTTCGACAGATTCGAAAGATCGTGAAAGCGCCTAAAAACAACTTTTGTACGTTTTGGACACTGATGGTGGTTTCTTATTGATTCATCCTTCCGAAAATTACATAATAACCATCAATATTGATACTTGTTAATGTAAAACTTTCTTAATTTACTGCGGAATATCTTGAGGTCAGCCAGTCATCGCGGTCTTTTTTATTTGTATATTTTTTTTATTGTTAATTTTGGAGAATCCTGAAACATGTATACGGGTAACGAAACGAAATTATTGACGAAACGCTATCTACCAAAAATTTGAATAATCTCATACAAGTATAAACCGGAAGTCTCGAATTTTTTCGATGTTCCGTCGGCGAATATGCGAGAGCCGAAAGTACGTAAGCGTAAATGAGGAAACGCAAGAGAGAATAAAAAAAAATGAAAGAAACGACGAGGTGGAGAAATCCGTCGAATACAGGCCGACCTGCGCGAAGGCCCATTAGTTACCCTCGAGCCTGGAACAAATCGTACGATGGGGAGGTGCACACTTCGTATTCAATCGAACGGCACAATTAGAGAAGCATTAATCTTTCTCCTGGTTCTCTCTCCTTCTCTCTATCATCTTCCGATCTCTCTATCTCTCCTTCTCGTCCGGAGTCTTTGTCGAATCGGAAAGGTGAAGGAGGCGGAGAAGTAGAAACCCTCGCCAACTTTCGAGTTATAGGTATCCCGGATTCAGCCCTTTCGGCTCTTTCTCTGGCACGCTTGTGGAATGATGAAACTTTTTATACCACCCCTCTCTCGGACTCCGAACTCTCGCGATTCTATCGTCAAAAACTCATCTGCTCCGCTATCTTTGGATCAAAAACATAATCTTCGATCGTAAAGAGCGAATCTTTCCTTCCACGAAAAAACGCTCGTACTATTTACGAAGCTTAGAATCGTTTTTTTTTCGTTGCTTATCTTTTTCTGCAGTATAATTATCCTCAAGATGGAATATGGTACGGGAAATAACTGTCGACAAGTTAACGATCTCATTGTACCCGACGCTATTATAACAGCGCTTGGATGCACCTCACCGGGGGCGTCCTTATCGCCCAATCTCGACGCGGGAGAGAGCCGGTAATCGAAACACGTAAAGCCCCACAGTGTTGCCGGCTGTGTATAACAAAGATGAAGGTGGATAGGAAGGTAAAAAGCTAAACAGGAAGATGTTCGAGTGCGGGAATGAAACAACTAAACTCGAGAGTACGAACGTGTAAGAAAGATGAGAGGGGCTGGCGATGTAGCCGGTGAGAGGGTACTCGATGAAGCCGCGTGTAAATGAAAGCTCGCTAACTCGAATAGGCGAATTAAGGTAACGTCGTTTGTAGAAAGGGTACAGAGAAAAGGTGGCAAGAGGAGGGGAGGGAGGGAGGGAGAGGGCGAAAGAGGGAAGAACGGCTTCGCTACGAAGGCGTCGCGACGCTTTCAGCGGTAATCGAGTGAACATCCAATTGACTCCGTTTCTTCGTACCTCTCCTTCGTCTTTCGCTTTCTCTGGCCTCGGGGCTCGTCTATTCTGTTCTCCTCTTGTCGGCGAGCTTCAAGCGCATCGAGTACTGTACTCCTGCTGTTTATTCCCAATGTGATGCCTCGAGGAGGAAAAAAATAGCAGAAAAGAAAAACTGACGCGTGAATTCAAATTAGACGGTGGAAAGGGTGTTTCCAGTACAGTACATCGATTTCCCGGAGCCTGTGAAGTGTGTCGAGAGCAACTCATGAACTCTTGTGTATTTCTCAACATGGAAAGTCTCACCTCTCTTCATAATGCAGTTGAGAGAAAAAAAAGAGCGTTTGAACTTCCGGAAGCGAGAAATGAACAAATTTCTTAAACTTTTTACTGGATGCCTTCTGTGACCTGACGTCATCTAGCGACTTATTCTCGTTGTCGAGGCGAACGAGTTTAAAAGTCGTGTTTCTCCGCACTCCCATGTACGCGCAATGGCAAAAGTCTCGGGATGGAAAGACGAAGCGGCAAGCAGCGAGATTACCACGTCACTGAGCTCTTCTCCGAGAGAACACGAGATCTTTTCGCTTCTGGTGATGGCAAGACGTTCTCTTAGGTGCAACGAAAGCGATAGACATTATTCTCGAAACTGTGGAAATTGGATCTCTTTTCGTTCGAATGTCTGCGAAGTTGATGCGATTTGTTTGACTTTTCTACGCGAAACACGAAAGTACGAGGGAAGAAAAAGTTCGAGTTTCGTATCTTCTACAGTGAATTTATTATAATTCATGTCATTACGAAGAAAAAACCGGCTATGACCACGAAGATTTGGAAGAGTGGGCGTAGGTGCTGTTCCACTTAACTTCGAAGGACATTTGCACACGCCTCCCGAATTAAAGACTTGCGTATCGCATTCTCTTTTTTCACCAAAGAAAAGCCGCACTATTTTCCTTATTCTTCGATTGTACCGTTCTACCAACTACTGAGGGAACGCGGAGATATAAACACGAAAAAAGGTAAAGATACATTGATAAGCGCGCTGGATGTACTTCATCTCGTCAACCGCCATAAATTTGCCGTTGAGAGTTCGCACTTCTGCCGTTGGGCACATCAAGCTACCGGGGTGAAAGTCAAATTTATGAGTCGTCTCGCATTATTCTCGTTATAAGGCCGCAAGGGAGGAAGAAAAAAAAATCAGCGAGTTTTCTTCTCACGAACGGAGTGCGAAGATGTCCCACGGGATTAACGTCGTAGCGAGAGCGACAAATATCCGCAACGCGATAAATTTCACGCTGGCGAAAAAAATTTGTCGACGATCTTGAGAGAAAAATAAATACACGGAAAAATAAAAAAACAAAACCTCACAAATCAGCATGAAGAAAAAAAAGCTCGAGGGATCAAAATAATCGTCGAATTTTAACCGGTGTTTATTCATCATCGATTTAACAGTTGTTTTTTACTTTTTATCATCCATCCCTTCGTTGAACGATTAAAACTCTCTATCGGAGAATGTTTGCACTGTCCACTAGCGCGAAGCTTTTACGAATCCGCGCCGAAGTAAAATGCATATATGCGACACACAGTCGGACGGGTTATCCGAACGATTTTCGACCCTGGAGTTGGTCCCACCGTGTTAATGGTCGATTAATCGAGGATGCGTGCATGTCGTGCAAATGACATGTACTCTCGGGAAATGGAGTATACATGTAAATTTATATATTTTTTTACAAAAATAAATATGGACCATTTGCGAATTTCTCTTGTTTTTTACTATAGCATTTTTTTCCGCGTATTCGGGAGTACATGTAAATTATCAAATGACACGAACGGGGAGATGCATACTCGACCATTTACAGACCATCAAAACTACTGTCACAATTTCTGTAGCTGAACATTCATTAGCGATTTTACAAATCTCGCCGTTGCGTTATTTGCAGTGTATAATGTAAATTTTTTGCTTCCGTTACGAAAATATGGAAATTGCGTATTATTCGACCGACACGCCGCGTTAAGTGTACCGTTCTGGTTATCGACAGAGTTCCCTCGGCGATTCAGTAAAGCAAACGGTAGCGCTGGCTGACGTATTATACATTTCTATTCGTTTATAAAGATGATATTTGACGAGTTTTGTTTTTTCGTTCCGGTAAAAGAAATTGTATCAACGATCCCATGCAATTAATTTTGCGCACCGGTTTTCTCTTAATGCAAAAAATGTTCACATCCGAATATAAAAACGTATGGAAGAAAATGCATTTTTTTTAAATAATAAAAAATTTTACTTATAATTTAAAATTTATATTTAATGAAATTTTTATTTTATATTTTATAAAATTTATAATTAAAAATTTTTTAATTTAATTTAAAAAAATGTGTATAAAAAGAATTAAACCTCTCGCACAATTGCACAGGATTATTAAACCTTTTCTTCCGCTATATGCGCTAAATTTTCGGCTGCCTAAATGTCTTTGAAGAAACACAGTGAGACAAGCTTTACGTCAGTTGACACTAATGAGTACTCGGATTTTGCGAGTGATAATTATACGTACGCAAAAGGGTGAAAGAAAATACGAAAAAGACGGTAAACTGTAAATGGATTTTAATCCGCGTACAAAAAAGTGTAATTTCGGTAATGAGGTGACTGCATGGTTTCGGGTGTAATTCAGCTAAAAAGGATAATTACATTAAGATACTCTAAATGTTTATGTAAAAAAAACTGTTGAAAATTATTTAAAGTCGCCGCAAAGGCAATGAGTAAAAGCGTCCGCCGCAGAGGTTCCGGCATCTCACGGCACCTTATGTAACAAGTAGCCTCTACGCAAACGAGCGAAGCATCCACGACATCGTCGCAAGGACACTGTCAAGTGATCCACGTATCGCGTTCAGCCTAAATGCTTAATTACTCGCTCCTTCCAGGCTACCGGCATATATGTATACCCCTTTTTTCAACGTCTGATTTTCCTTCGCCTCCGGTACTCTGCACACCCAACCCAACCTCCTCACACCTCTTTCGCCCGACTCCTTTCGCAATTAGCGCGCGCGTGAGGTGACGCTCGTTATACAACGATTGGAAGAACTTCGAATGAAAAGAAATGGTAGCTTGCGGCACACAGTGCTCTCGTTACGAAGTATTAACGAGAAAAGCTTTTCTACGGTTTATTCGATGTATACACTTCGATGCGATTGACTCCGAACGAAGTTGCGAAGAGCGCGAGCGCTGTGTCTCAGGAAGCTTTCAACGTCGAACATAAAAGCCCCTGGTAATAGCCGGCCCTTTTATCTTTGTTCCGGTTTTGAACAAATCCTTCTGGTTGTGATACGCTCCTCTATCGACCGTGTTTACTCGCGGAGGAAGATCTCTCTTCACTGTAAAGCTCTCGGGGTGAAGTTTCACTTCGAAATATCGACTTTACAGCCACTGCGGATTTACTTCGGAGAATAATGACTTAGAAAATTGATAGTGAAAGATTAGTTACCACTATTTCGAACAGAATGTCCCTTTTGCTGTACTAACGCCCTCTGTTAAACATGTTTATACGCGATAAAAGAGATCGATTCTAACCGCACAGATCTTGGGATTTAGTTGCGAAAGAGACGATCGATTTTAGGGTCACTGAATTTTTAACTCCCGACTGCCGACCAAACATCTCACTGAAGATTCGTTGATTTTTCCTGTTTTCCTTTTCATAAATTTTTACCGAAACAGTCGAATATCTTTTAATGAAATTTGGAACATCGATTCTGTGAATGACGAATTGTGTTTTTGACAATAAATTATAAACACTATACGTGAACTCGTAAAAATAACTAATTCAAAAAGTAAAATTAATACTTTATTCAGATATATCGAATTCGACTTCAGACTGCGTATGAATAATAATGATTCCTGTTACTTTTTTATTTCGCTTTAAATAAATGGAATAAAAATCACTTCACGAATTGAAAAAATCGGCGGTAAAAAAAAGTGTAATAAATAATTCTATTAACAAAAAAGAGTGAATTAACAAACAATTATTCGTATATCGCAGTAGAATAATTAAAAATTCAATGATTATTAATATATTTGTCGACTATAATATGCGAATTAATGTCGAATACAAATTGTCTATTATTCTTCTAATTAATTTCTAAATGCCTCTGCCTTTTTCCGCTTTCATACGAGTTTATTATTGCATTTTTATTTTTATTGTAAATTTTTTACTTTTTGCAATATTATTTTTTACTGAAAAAATAATCGATATAAAAAAACTCGGCGACAATTTGGAGGTTGAAGATTTGGGAAAAATTTAACGATCACGTCCCGTTTGACGTCGTACATTCAGTGCGATAAAAGCATTTGCATTTTCCGTGGTCGGTGGAGGTACAAGGAGCTTTCATGGAAGTCCTTCCTCCTTATCAATAGATAGTCAGCACAGCTGCCAATTTTCGAGAGCCCTTACGACGAGATATCGAAGGATGCGAGTTATATATACTATAGAGGTCGCGCACGCCATCGACGTCGCGGTCAGATCTTTATTCACGCTTTCTGCATCCAACGAGCGTGCCTCGAGGACATTAGCATCCGGAATTCACGGAAAGAATAGCCACTGACTTCCGATAACAGTGGATAAAGCAGTGCGCTTTTTTTTCCGTATTCGCATTCTCGGCTTAACCTCTTCACTGCTCAACTTCAAACTTAATTTCAGGATACGAGCAAATCGTATGTCCAAGAAAGGTGAACCCTCAAACGTATGTAAATTTATGTAACTACGATATTGAATGGGTTAACATTTTTTTTAAACCAAAGTTTGAAGCGCATGTTCGGGAATAAATTCAAACGTCCGACGCGTTTGAGTACCGAAAAAGGTTTAATCGGAAGGCATGCTTTGCAAAACAAAGCTTTCGCGCGGCCTCAATGAAAGCTCGCGAACTGTTTGACTTGACCCGACTAACCTATGTAGCGCATTGTCTACGCTGTTTGCGTACGTGTGTGTGTGTGGGTGGGGGGGGGGGGGGGGGAGGCACTGTAGAGTACACAGTTGAGATTGTACAGTCAAAAAGAAAGAGAGACAAACGGCACAAGCGCCGACAGCATGAAAAGCGTTCAAACATTTTCCTGTTACGCGGTCGGAAATAATGTCCGAAATCGCGGCGCAGTCAAGCCGCTTGTGGCCTTTACCCGGTTACGAGAAGTTTCGACAGTTTGTTTACCGACGAGTTAACTCGAGCGAATTCTAATTAGGCCCTAAGGGCAGTTAGCTTGTACCACTGAACAAAGAATAAACCAGTGAGCGAAGTATAAAGAGTGACAGAACGCACACAAGCAGAGCGCGGAACACAATATGCCCCGCAGTGATGGAACTTTGTTTTCCAATGGTAACAAAAACATGCAGTGTGAATTTTCATTATGAAAATCACACTACACTGAGCTCTCCTGTTTGATATTTTAACGCGGGAAATAACTAAAATAACAAACGGTGTCGGAGTCACCCGTACGGCCGGAAGGAATAAAAATAATATTACAAAAAAATATTAAATTTATCATGGAAAAATGAGTGTAATACAGAATTATTTTAATATATTATTAAAACGCAGTAAATATACGAATAAAAATTTTGCATTTGACTATTTTTTTGTGAATAAAATTTTTTAATTACACCCTTTTTTCAGTTGAAATTTTTTCAATTTTTGTAAAATATTTTTATTTTATCCTTTTTAAAGGATAAAAGATAGAATAAAATTTGTTATTGTGAGCAAATAAATACTGATAAAAATAAATGATGCGTAGTATACAGACACTGCGGTTTATTTCATCGCGTATTCAAGAATTGCCGATTACCAACCGAAAATAAATATCGTCGTCAAAGCGTTCAATATTGCCGAATGAAATATAAAAACGCATCATAAAGTATTACGAACAAAAATGAATACCACTGAAAGATATTCATATAAAAAAAACGAAAAACATATTTCGCCAGCGTATTCCATATTTCGCAAAAATTGAAGATTTTTCCGACTTTTTAGGGCACAAAGCCACGAAATGCAGAATTTCGAAAATTACGCATTTGACAAAAAAAAAGTCAAGTCAATAAATTGTCCTACGTGTTCGATAAGTCTCGAGTCTTTGCTTTTGTCCCGAAATTTATACGAAATTCTCTTGGTGACTTCTCGGCATTAATGCATCGTGAGAAACGACTACCCGGGAGATTTTGGCGCTCCGAAAATCTGGCATCAGCATCCAACCCCCATAAACACGAAGGTTGATGTAACTTGGCCTTCGAGTATATGTAGAACCTGATGTCAGTCTCATCCTACTTTGGCGCGCTGTGCCCTACGACGCTGAGAGCAGATCGTGACAATTAATTAACCGTAAGTCGGGTCGTAAACGTCCCCAGTTAATTTATGTTTGATTAATGGCGAGAAAGTGCTGGTAGGTAGGGTTCTGCGGTTATATATACACGGGTTATAAGTCGTGAGCGCGAAGCGCGTTACACCGAAGTCTCCTCCCCGTCGCAGTGTCGTTAAACGAGTCATGCTCGGCTGGCCGGGCGGGTGGCTCAGTTGTTTGGCTTATGGGGCGATACAGCGACGTGGACGAGTACTGAATACGGAACAAAATCGAGGAAGCAGGAAGCTCTATCTCTAGGATAACAGTATCGGTCGACTCTACGCACACCGAAGAAGAGACTGTGTTGTCGGTGGCGTGTCTCGCACGCCCCGATGCTTTGATATTCCACCCTTATCTCGTAACGGACACCGAGGAGAAGCGAGAAGCCATCAGTGTTTCCACCGTAGGGACGAAGGAAATATGTTTTCCCTCGCAGGAAATCAGCAATAAATTTATTTTTTCGACGTTTAAAATAATTCATTAACCACCCTCTCTTCGCTTTTGCGAATCATTAAATCCTGTAGTAATTAGAGATGAAAGACGAGAGCTTCACAAGTTGAAACGACGTTTTCCTCTTTTTTTTTCTTATCTAAGAGCGTATTAAAAAGGCTGATGACATTTAAAAGTCCGAGAGTGAGTATTAATAAATTCATTTTTCGATGTTCAAATTACTAAAAATGATTTATTAACTACCCACTCTACTCTTTCGCAAATTATAAAAACGTTGACTAATTAAGGGTGAAATACGAAAGCTTTACGAATTAGGGGGAATTTTTACTGCGAAGCGACAAGGCAAGAAAAGAAGAACGATTTTGGAGCTCCGAGGAAACAAAAAGTATACTCGCGACTAGCTTAAAGCAAACTGTCGTTGTAATGATATATATATATACAGTACAGTAGTTGTAGCGAGTATAAACTGGGAAGCAGCTGGCCCCCTTGTCGGCGACTCGATTTATCTTGCTTTCAACGACCAGAAAATTCGTGGCTCTCGTGACGCGATGAAACGAGAGGAAGATTGAAGAGAGAATGCGAGAAACGAGAGTATAAAACCGGGTGCATCGTCTTGCCTGCGGAACCAGTTCGTGCGCCCGACGATATCCGCGAGAAGCAACCCCCTCGTAGATGCAACGTTGCAGCGAGCGTTATAATAATGTTTGCTTCGGGCGCATTGCAACAACCGAGACAAATCGTTTCGGTGTCGGATCGGGCGATCCCGTCGAAACAGGGGATGCTGGTGGGTTTTGGAGGGGGGAGAGGGCGGTAAAACGCTCGGAGAGATCGACGGTAAGGGGAAGCTCGACGAACGACTGGAACACCTTGGTCTGAACGATACAGATTCGTGCGCGGCTGGCAAATAAATCGAGTGGCGTGACTCGAACCGGACAAAATCGATCGCGATGCCGGGAATGATCGACCCGGCAATCTTTCTCCCGGTACAACCCGTCTTCCCTTCGTTTCTTCTGTGTTCGCTACTTTTTTTTTCAAGTTACTTCTGCCTCCTACACTAGTGCACTCGCACTCGCTACCCTACGTATTACACATAAAAAAAAATGGCGTGCAAACACCGCAC
This sequence comes from Cryptus viduatorius, assembly GCA_964006125.1. Taxonomy (NCBI): domain Eukaryota; kingdom Metazoa; phylum Arthropoda; class Insecta; order Hymenoptera; family Ichneumonidae; genus Cryptus; species Cryptus viduatorius. The sequence goes on along the minus strand of OZ023222.1, from coordinate 7,495,793 downwards.
TCGCAGTCATACCATCGCAACATCCATAGATGATATTCTCTTCATTCCATCGTACAATTCTCGAGGTGAAGTGAAATGCGATTTAATAAACATTAAAGGGGAAAAGTATGGAGAAAAAACATCGCGAACGAAGTTCGAGAGACTGAGTGAATTTTCATACGTTCGAATCTCTTTAAATTTCACGACGCACTCAGCTTAACTTAACTTAATGTAGGGAACGTAACTTTTGGCTCGAGTTAACCGTTAGAGTCGATCGGAGATAGTGGAACATAGGGGAAAAGGGTGTGTGCGCTGGTTGAGAGTACGAACTTTCCTCGAACATCCGTATAGGTACTTACGCTCTGCACTGTACGATGTTCCGACAGTTTTCAAAGGACTTCTGATAAAAGTTACAACGTCGGCTGGGGAGGTTTGGGACGGGGAAAGGGGGTGCGGGGTGAAGACGCGTCTAGCTATATCACCGAAAGTACGAACAGGCGCCCCACCGCCGCCCCCAGACAGGCGCAAAGTACGCGGATTACACGCGTAACAGAATCTACATATTTTATAACCCAGTCGAAAGTGCACTTAGTGCTTGACTGCTCTCTACCAGTTTCCCCGAGCGTTCAAGCTCTCGTCGCGTAATTACGAAAGAAATTATTCGGTGAACACGAAAAGTTACCGTTTCCAACAATCTCCCCTCTCCGCATACACATTCTCTCGCGAGCTTTCGAAAGCCACTTTGGAGAATAATTTTCTCCCTCAACCACGCATCGGGACACTTGAGACGCGTTTACTCGGATACACATACATCCGTTCTACCAAACCACAGCATTTTCAACAACTCGAATGCGCGTTGCCACTCGCGTACGAGCCGCGTCTATACGAATGTAGTCTACGAAGTTTCGGCTCGTCGTCGCGAACTAACGAGCTCGCGATCGCACACGACTCTTCGATGGGGAAATGGCGAAGTTTAATTACTTCGCGCGTATTATATTGACGAACTAACGGGAAGAAAAGCGAAAGGACGTTTCGCGTAAACTATCAAAGTTCTTCGCAATTCCTTTGAGCAGCAAGTAAGCAACAGCCTTTTGACTTCATAGTTATCTTGCGAAAACTGATAATGAACGAAGCACGCTGGCGTAATTCGTGTGATTTTTAAACTTCGAAAAAAAATGGCGCCAAAAAGTATCACAAGACGATTGAACGGACGTTCAAATACGTTGAATTTTTTTTTTTTTCTTTTTTCATCGAAATGATTGGACGTGCAGACGAATTTGTAAAGATTGCTTTGACCGTGCAACGGAATAAAAAAAGCAGCTTTACAGCAGAATGAGGAAAATAAGTAATTGAGAACAAAATCGATGGAAAATTGATACCGTATTACATCCTTATAACGAAAAAAAAGTAAGTCTATCGGGTGAAAGGGGTATTGAAAATTGACGAACGAGAGAATAAAAAGAGTGAACCATAGAGTTACGGTAAAGTTATCGAAAGAATTCTCGGTCGGAATATTAAGAAACTCTCTCTCCTCCTTCATTTCCTCAGCAAGATCTATCAGCTTTTGCGAAAAAAAAAAAAAAAAATTGAAAAATGAGAAAAAGAAGAAAAAGACCTTTCCGCATATTTTCCGAAGTTTCTTTCACGAGCAGCTGCTATTCCACTCGGTTTTCTCCTTCCAACTTCTGCATTGCTTCCCTTCGACTGTGTCTTCTGCCTCGCGAAAGAAAAAAAGATGTTTCATTACCGTGAGCTATTTCATTGGCGGTACTACCAATTATGCGGTTCATCGATTGCCCGAGATTGAGATGGAAAAGAAAGCTTCGAATTAGCTGCGGTTGTTGGTACGTATTATTGGTCGAGTTTATCGAAGCAAAGAGTGAAGAATACCGAAGGAAGAGCTTCGCTCGCCGGGAATATATAAATAAGAAGCTTGTAAGATCCCCGCTGGAGCTTTCCAGGTACTTGTACTTTCCCGAGGGACGTCGGTTCCTCGGGAGATGTACAGGAGTTGCGTCGAAGAAAAAGTAGAAGAGAGAATAAATAACGAGAAAAGAGTAAAAAGAAAAAAAAAAAAAAAAAGCTCGGACATCGACTAACTTTTCCACTGACTGAGCGGCAGCGGCAGCATTTTCACAATCATCGTATAACGCACAGGCGCCGAAGAGTTTTTGAATTTCGCCTTACGTAATAATGCATGAGTGGCTCTTTCCAGTGAAGCGCGAAAGTGCAAGATGATGAAAAGAATAGTAGTGAGCTTAGAGGAAAAAAATGAGCTGAAACTGTTCGCTATCATGCACGAGCGTGGAAAGCAGATTATAATACCCACTGCGTGTATTATACCGTAGGCAGGCAATGAGCTTTTAATAATAATGCAGATTGCGCGAAAGCACGAGAACGCCGGATCTCTTAATCCACCGGGTCAGCCATAGCGTACATCGATGTAGTACTCCAGGGTAAAAAAAAAAACTTTATTCCTTATTGCATTATTATCTTACCCTTTATTATTGGTACCCTACAAAGTTTTTCCAGTATGTAAGGGTTTCTTCATTAAATAAAATTAAGTTTCGCGTAGCTTTATTATCAAAGGTAATATTAATATCGTTAATCCTCCTTCATAATGCATTTTTTTATTAAATTTTTCTCCACATTTATCGAAGATTTTTTTAATCTGTCTATTAAAGTAGCCGGTAGCCTAATTATTTTCAGCACGGACTTTGCTTCGAGGATTATAGCGCACATCGGTTTTTCGATAATAATTCATAACGTAGAGGCGAGAGAAATTCCGAAGAATGTAATAAAGCTCCCTGTTATAAGCGAAAATCGAAGGTCTTAATACGAAAGCGGAATGCTCGAGGGCGACTAAACGTCGATGCGTTATATGATCGATGCCGGGATACTTAAGTGTGAGGAATAAAAAGGGGCGAAACTGCTTGCAAATTTCGTACTACTTGTGGAAGGAAACGAGATGTTGCCGCTGGTCACGTTCGCGTTCGGCCAATTCGATTCCATCTCAAGAGCGTTGGGTGGGAGGCGGTGGTAGGAGGCAGCAGCACCGGCAGCTAGCGCTGCAGATACGGGACGATCCGCCGAAAATATGCGAACGCCACTAGAATGGCCGCTCTGGGAAGCCAATTCCACTTGGATAATGGTAATCATAAATACGTTGCCTCTTCCACCTCCTACGGTCTCTCGTACTACCGAAAACCCTGCTACCCACCGCGGCGTAATTTGGCTATCGCCTTAATATACTGCGGATAATTTCTGTGCGAGAATTGGAACGAAACCCCACCGACGCGACGCAACGCTGCAGTATACCAGCGACGGGAGGATTGCGCTTCTCGCCCCGAGGCGGCAGAGACATAACAATCGCGAGGCGTCCAATCGACTCGAAGGAAAAGAGTACCTACGCTCCTTTTTTTTCCTTCAGAATTATCGCGCGAAGAGAGAAATAAAGGGATTCTATTTTCGTGTAAATATGAGGTCAATGTTTTACCAACTCATGGAATTGTTTTGAATATCATCCAGAGGGTGGATCTGCCGTGGAAAATTTTTATTAGCGATTTTTTTAATCAAATTTACGACAGAATTCGAGGAACGTTTAAAATTTGATTAAACCCGACAAGTACATTTTTTGGTACAGCGAAATTAATATGTTTATGACACGAGAATTCCTAAAGTAAAATGTTTAAAAAATTTCCGACCTTTTGGAATTTTCCCGGAAAAAAATTATTTTTACACGGTACATTCACACTTTTATCCCGACAGAAAAAAAATGCTCCAAGTTTTTTCATGTAGCTGATTACAGAAATCTCGACAAAAAAAACGACTAGCAGAAACGAGAATATGAAAAAAATATTTCTGAAAAACAGATTTCTCCGTAACGCCCGCGCGACCGCTGCCTTCGTGAAAATGCTCTATTTACGATGCGCGAGGACTTGTCCTCGAAAAAAAATCGCGAAAAAATGGTTCGTAACTTTGTTGTTGATACGATCGAAAATCACGTTTCCAGAGACCTATAAAGGACCTCCCTTCAAGCAAAATATATCGGAAAAATAAAAAATAAAATAGTTGGAATTTTTTTTTTTTTACGTTTTGACGGAATTAAACGTTTCAGAGGGGTTAAGCTGTGGTATGAACCAACGATAATTTAACAATCCCGCCGAAGCATTCGATATCATCAACACGACATGCGGAGAATAATGTTAGCGAATTTGTGCCCACGAGCAAATAGCTAATCACGAATTTGGCACATTGACGATTCTTGTCTCGTTCAGCTAATCAATCGAAGCGTGAATCAATCCTCTCTCCGCGCGATGCATTAATGAGGCTTAATTGGATCACTAGCCGTAGTCTCCAGTAGTAAACTATACGAATGTACACGATCCGGGAATGCATACATATATGCAAGAGGTGGACGAAGCGCTATCGAGTTCAAATCGAAATTGAATACTCGTGTATCACCCGACGCCTGCTACTACCTCCCCTCTCCCTCTCCGCTGTCCTGTACCAAAGTCTACTAGTTTTACCTCGATAGCGGAGCACTTCGTTCTGCTGTTGTAGGGCACAGCAGCGGGCCAACACTCGAGAGCTTCCGTTTTAATCGTGTATCGGACGTGCGCGACCGGCTCGTTTTCCCCCCGTGCACATCCACCCCCCTCCCCCCCGCCTCGAAAGGGAAAAGAAAATGTTTAAACTGCCATCCATCAAGCGTGCCGGCGTTGCCGCTCGCCGGATTCAACGAACGCGCGGCACTACCGACTACCAATTTTCCACGTTGACGTTCAACATTATATCGGTACTACCTATCCACTCTCGGTAGCGTACAGTATAATTTTGCCATAAGGTAAATCACCACAGAGAGCGAGTGAAAGGGGTCGGAGGGTGAGGCTTCGAGCACACAGAGTCCCTGTACATGCCATTAGATTGTCTCGCTCGATTTTTTATTCGCTATCCGCCCTCCCCCCCCCCCCCTCCCCCTTTTCCCCCACTTTCGTTGTGTGTATTCTCATTATTCACAGCCACGCAATATTTCCTTCCGGGTCCACGACGCCAGAGATGATCGATTCTTCTTGGTCTCCCGGAGTTCGAAAACGCACGCGTCGGACACACAGACACGAAACAAAAACAATCTCACATCCTGTCACACTTTGTCGAAAACAAATAACTATTTATATCAGTCAGAAGATAGAAAATACGCGACGCAAAAGAAGATACTAAGTTCGCTATAACTTCGGCGCTTCGCATACGGAGTCATTCCAACCGGTCGTTTTGTCTTTCAAACGATTTTAGTTTTTATAGAATTTCATAAATCGAAAAATCTAAAAAAAAAATCCAACAACACGATTTTGTTGATTCGCATTGTTGTTGCAATAAAAAAAAAAGATAAACGATTCTTGAAAAAAAAAAAAAAAAAAATTGAATCCTCCCGTACAGCCGATCAATCGGTCGAATATTTGAGATTTTTTTCTACCGCAACGCTTGGTATGGTATGTTATCGGTTCTCTCTTAAGTCTTCGAAGAAAAAATAAACCAAGAAAACCGAACGGAGACGAGTTTTTCTCGGATAATTTTATGTTGGTCAAAAAAAAAGAAAAAAAAAGACCATGATGGAGAATCCGATAGCAAAAAAGGGGATCAGAAAGAGTTCGATGGCATATCGTTCTTGTCGTTGGCGCTCGTCTCACCGCAATAAACCGGACACTCAATAATCCTCGATTTCTCTATTACCCGGATATTGGCCGAAATAGAATATCGTTCCCTTGTCGGCCATCTATATATACTCTCGAAAGCTTCGAGACGGAAGAATTCGAGGGATTCTGGTTAAGTGCACATTCGCACCCCAGGCAACTCGCCGAAGTATAAAAGCGAAACGAGAAGTCGAAGAAGTCGGAGAAAACTCGGCGACGTAAAGCCGTAGACGGAAATATATTGCAGGTACATAGAACTGCAGTGAGGCACCGGCGGGAGGGGGTGGAAAATCGGAGAGGCGTCGACATTTATTTACATATCGTGCAAATATTTGCCAGAGTTGAACGGGCAAACGAGTGTACTTCGATATCGCTCCTCTTTCCACCGGCAACTTCTGTCTGTGTCGCTCGCGCATTCGTACGTTCATTTTGCACCCAATCCAGCATCAACGCTTATCTATGAAAACGCTTCCTGTACATTCAGCATCAATGGCAAGGCAATGAATTTCCCATTAACTGCTGTTGCGCTCAAGCGGCAATACATTAATCGAATATTCAATATTAATACAGCGTTTATTTAGCCTCCGGTAACCCTGTGGGGGAGGTATGACACACCCCCAGTTGAATAATATTTATCGGTACACTAAATTCGCAAAAATCAAACAAATCTAAAAGAGAGTCTGCTTATTTTTGGTCTCCGGGCAAAATATATAATTTAATATGTAAAAATAACTAAAAAAAAAAGATCGAGAATTTTTTTTTTTGCAGACGATAGTTTTTCGTAGGTAGGGTTATTTTTTTCGATCTCCCTTTCTGAAAAGTTTGTCCCGTATAGACGACGGAGCCACGTCAGCGTCTTACTACTTATCGCGACTGTTTCTACTTTCTACGACTCTTCATTGTTTTCACTGTAGCGAAAACCCTCCCACACGGATTCTTAAGATTCTCTCTCGAGTCTGAGTAAACAAACATTTGAAGAGGCCGAGAGATAGTGGGCACGTGGGGTTTAATAAAATGTATAAGAAATAGCTTCTGCCCTTGGGGGCTAAATAGGCGTCGATAAAAAGTAACGACGAGAGAGGCGCAGCCATATATCCACCTCCTCCCGCGTGGATCCACTCGAAGGATAAAGCAATGATTTCTCGGCGGCAAACGGTTCCTCGAGAGTCACTTATCGACGAATTCAGTACGAACCCTCTTACAGCAAATTTCTGATACCCTAAACTCCAGGCTTTTGCTCTTTCGCAATCCCAATCGTTTCATTCGCATGGAAACCACCGAAGCTAATCTCGCCGCAGCGAACAAGGATCTTCGAATTCCGAGTTACAGCGAGGGATCCTTCGGATCTTCGGTTACCCCCCTGAAACTGCGTATAGCTTTTGGTTCTCTCGTTTGCCGGACCGATAATTACATCTTTCGGTGTTCCCTCGCCCTCCCGAAGCCCCTCCCGATCCCCTGAAGCTTGTCTCTCAGGCCGGAAACCAGAGTGGAATAATAATTTTCGACAACGCAGAGAGGGAAACATCGTTATATGTCTCACTGCGATACCGTTCTCTCGTGACCCCGAGGGCAAAAGCTCGCACAGTGATTAAGTAACTCGGCACCTCTATATATAACCGAATAGCGGAAGTTACCTCGCGATATACAGAGCGTATTTTCCGACTTCAGAAAGAAACTCAACAAACGAATTCCGAGTAGCGAGATAGAAAAGACTATCGCGAGGGGCGCGGATCGGAGTGAGAAAAGAAAGTTCGATTCGCTCGCGAATAACTTTCGCGATTTACATACTGTCACCGATGCACTTTCTTCCGCATCCCCTTTTATTCTTTGTTTCTCTATGTATTTCCAACTCGTTTTTTTAATTTTTTTATCGGAAAAGCCTTCGGACTTTTGTGGATCCGTGTACTCTACTTTTCGAATTAAATTATCGCGCAACTGCATGTTAAAAACAAACAAAAAAAAATTTGATCCCGACAATAACACGCTAACCGCAATCTTCTTTCGGTTAAATTCAACGATTTTATATTCGCGAGATTTTAAGTTCGTTTGCATTTATGAGATATTCTCAAGGGGGTACTTTGAAATTTGCAAAGTTACGGAAGACGAGCGTGCCGCCACGCCGTAAAGGTTCTACATAACATTATCCCGGTCTGTTGGCGGCGGAACGAAGAAACTGGTGCGACGAGGACGGGGGGTTTTCGTGAGAATTGAGACGAAGCGCCGGGGACAGAAAGGCCAAGCGGATGAGGCTTCTTTTCCGTGTTTCCTGGAACGCGGGGGATGGGGAAACGAGGAACGAGAAAGGTGCAAAGGAAGATCTGCTTTCCGTCACGTAACACTGGGTCTCTCAGCGCTGACGAAAGATCTTTGCAAGTCTGAGCCAAATGAATGAAATGAATCCCGAGAGGGTCCGCGCGTCGGTGCTTTCCACAGACGGGTCAGGATAAAACCCCCTTCACAGAGCGAGAAGAGGGCCACCGGGTTTCACAGACACAGGTCTGGTACAGTAGGGAAATTGAGAGGTACAGATATAGCAGAAAAGCCAGTAAGGGAATGTGATACCGGTAGCCTTCGGTATACAAGAAGAGAGAAGAGAAGGATTTTACCTCGGCGACTAAAACCTGCTGCAGGCGAGGAAAGCTTAAATCTATCCGTCGACAAACATTTCCAGCGAATCCTCTTTACGTTGAGATCTGATGCACTCTTCGCTCAGCCCTTCGTATCTTGATAACAATTTTTTATCTTTCGACCAAAATTGCCCTACGCTGCTCTTTTCTACCCGTAATGACGTCAGATAATAAGACCTTTGAGGCATATAGGACAACGAAAGCGTTTGAAGTATAACCCTTTTTGCCAATTAATTAAGATAAATCGCGGATCAACGGAGCTTAGATCGATGACGCTAAAACATCGCGGAGATTGGTAAAAGTGATCAGAAGTGAACTATTACCGTATAAAATACACGATACCCAGCTGAATGGCGAAACTCGCGGTAAAGGTTGAGCTATCATTGGTGAGTGTAGCAGAAGTTCCAACGTAGCGACAGCGGACGCAGTAACTTTGGCAAAATTTCATTTAACTTTCCGTAACAGTTTTACCGTGATGCATCAAGTGCACTTTGTGTCGACTGGCGAGGCTACCCTGATCGGATTAATTATTTCCCTTCGTTTCGACGCATGTATCGAGTATATAGCCGATCGGCTTCCGGATATATCCGCGGGAATGTGCGAACGAAATCCCGTAAACTTCGCGCACTAAACTCTCACTGCGCCATCGTCTTTCTTTTAACGACAAACCTATATATATATACATATAAAGATCTATGTATGTGTATCTTCAAGATACTCTCGGGAAATCGCGAACTCGTTTTCACCATTTGGCCGCAGGTCACCGAAGAACCGTAGAAATGTTCATTTTCCTTTTTCTTTCTCCTCTGGCAACTTCCGTGCGTTTGTATGTGTTTTTTTTTTTTTTTTTTTACGCGGAGTCTGGATACAGAAGAAAATCTCGTTTGGCTTGAACAGCGCACGGTATAAGGTTAATTAATTATTCTGTGTATGAGAAACGTTGTCGAGACATCATCGAACGCTCGTAAGCTTTGGACGAGCAGTTCGGAGAGAAAGGGAGAGAGGGATCGAAGAAAACGCCTGGAACAACATACCAGGTCCCTGTCGCCACCGTGGCTGCCAAGCGGCATCATAAATTACGCGTTATCGACTCATTTGCATAATTTCTTACCTCTCCTTGTCCCATCATCTTGGCTACAAACTTCGGATAGTTCAAACTTTCGCGTTTGTTATTGTTAATGAGTTTGTACAGCGTGAGCCCACTGCTCGCGCGAAAAGTGTTTTAAATATATTCAGCGGGATACTTTAACGAAATCCAAAAGTTCCATAGGGATCGCAGTAATTATGATGGGATTTCCGAAAAAATCTATTATTCGATAAGATAAGACATTGAAATTCGATTTTAGCTTTTTATTCGTCGCGTCTTAAAAAGTAGAAGATGAAAAAAAAATTTATTTGGAAATATTTTTGCCGAATCTCTCATTGCCACTCGATTTTTTTTTTTTTTTTTGAAGGGATACTTTCATATAAATTGTTTGCAACTGCAACGTCATTTTTCTTACGAGTTCGAAATCGCGGAAATTTCTACGATGAATATGTTTGGGAATTTGCAGATTCCGGGTTCGAATGTCAATCTCCCGCATTCCGATCGGTTGCATATTTAAATTACTCCACAGGGCGAATGACGTTAAAAACTTTGATAGTACGCGTCATATTTGTCTTATCTGTAGTACGTGCGCTGTTTCTCTATGTATCTGTGATTTATGAAAATTGTATCGAGTCCCTTGCGCTTTTTGTCAATCTTCGAGAGCGTATCGTCGGCGATCGGATAGCGTATACAGATATACAACGGTACAAGTGTGTGCTGTAAGAATGTTTGAGGGGTTGTTTCGGAGACGAGGGAAGGGAGTGAGTTATTTTCAAGTGCCATCGGGCCCGAGTTTCGTTGCGTCTTGTTTTCGGTAAGACTCGACGATATTCATGCAAATTTTGAACGATGTATATAGAGTAGCGAAGAGAAAGAAGCGAGAAAGCATGCGAGCCGATAGGAGATATGCAAAGCGCGAGGTATAGAGCGGGGAAAGCGGGTAGGGCAATGCCTTGTCCCTTGCGTCGAGTACTATCGTATGTAAGAGGGTTGCTTCTGCTTCACCGGGATTCTCAATACTACGAAAATCCTCTTAGCCCACTTTTTCGACGATCGATCTAATACCTCTTGTCTTCTTGCACTACTTCGCTCCGTTCTATTTTTTTTTGTTTGTTTTTTCATTTCTTTCGTTTTTATCATCCGACGAATCCAATCACGGATATTCGCTTGTCTTGCAGGAAAACAAAGGCTTTAAAATATACTGAACATTTCTGATTGATTGAAGGAAAGATCAAACCGTCTTATGTCTCGGAACCAAGAAAAACGAAGACCTCTGCTACTTGAGATTTTTCAAAGACGTTCGTTCCAAATCGACATCGCAATCAATCGGTTTTTTTTAAATTTTTTATTTTCTTTTATAAGAATTCATATTTTTCCGTCGATATATCGTAGAAAAACAGTGTATTCAATTTCCGGTTATTGTTGAATCGCGGGATGTCTCGATGTAATTCGGAATTTCTACGATCGATCGACAGCAACAAATTCACTTTATTTTCGCCTCCACCATCCCGAAGCTTTGTATTGCCATTTTTTTTAATTCAAGATAAAAAAAATCGGAGGATTCATTAACAAATCAGCGATAAGAAGAAAGTCGAGAAATCGACTCGTCGAATGAGTTCCTTCGATGTGAAATCTGTTCGGAATCATCCGGGCAATTAGCTTCCCTCTATAGGTGAAGAGTTCAAATGTGAAGACGCGAAATGGGGCTCACGAGGTAAAAGCATCCACGAGAACGTTGGCACTCAATTCAGAAGTGATAACACGACTGCGGTTTCGTCGGGTTCCTTCGGTGTCGTTAACTCCGGATTCACTACCCCCCCCCCCCCCCCCCCCTCACGCCCTCCGATCCTTTTACTACGTACAACACCCACATATATGTATATATAGATATATAAAACACATTCTATGCATACTTTGCTCTTTGCACGGTGCATCGGATTTCGAAAGATCGTGTGGTAACGTCGTATGTGCAGCATACTCTTCTCCGTCGCTAACGCTCTTACCGCGTTACAAATCGAACTGGAAATCCGCCAAACCACTCCGACTTCTCATCCGTTATTGTCGCTATCGCGGTGAATATCATTTGTACTGTTCTAACTTTTGCTTCGCTCAATTTTACCACATTTTTCTCTTTCCTGCGCTATATGTTATAAACTTATAGATATATATATCTTTGGTATCGAAAAAAACTTTTTTCCATCTCATCAAGATCGCGAGTTTTTATCTTTGCATTTTACATTATTATTCTATCCGGCAAACCCGCGGGTATACCTTCTCGAGGGGATATACATGTTACGTTTCGAAGAACGAACGGTTACCCTGAATCATCCAGAAATTAAAACGGACGTTGGAAAAAAATAAAATAATAATTTTGAATATGGATGTCCTGCCGCGGCTGCAGCTTCTTTGCATATTACAGCTAACGGTTCGCGGGGCGGATGAGCGGTAAACGGGGCAGGAAGGCGGAGAGAGAGAAAATTTCATTCCTGCGCGTTTCGGCTGTTGTATATATACGATTGCGCAGAGTTTTCATGAACCATCTGGCCTCTCGGCGTGATAGAGGATTCGGATAACCGGCCAGTAGAGAGAGAAAGGAATTGAAAGCTTTTCGATATTAATAAATTCCGAACGATGATGAATATTCCTATACGGAATTATTACGCGGCGCTACATGTATTTCAAAAAAATAGAAAATACATGAAAAGAAAAAAAAAATTGCTTTCATTTATCCTCTCGGGTAGGCGTCGGCGGCCGCTGGCAGCTGGTTCGACAGATGCGGGATATGACTGGGGAATCGAATTTCTACCAAGCGGACACGAGGAATTTAATGAGATTTCTTTTTTTTTTTTATTTTTTTTTTTGCGGCACGAGACCGTGTGAAAACTTTTTAGGCTCTTTTTAGGGTAAAGTTTATCAAATAAAGAAGAAAATCCTTTTTGCGTGAGAGATTGTCAAGGATCGTTGAACTGTTTGCGGTGAGATGATACCGAAAACCTTTGCGGAGAATGGCCCACGCGTCCCTTGACGACGCAGAGATCATTCGCCGAGTTTCAAACCCTCCAGTCGCGTTTAATTAAAGTGAAGTTTACAGGGAAAAAAAGATTAAAAAACGGAGAAGAAGAAGAAAAGCCGACCCGGGAGCGTAGAGTAAACGTCGCGAATCGGAAGGCACGAGAGCGTAAGGGTTGATTCGAAGAGACGGAGGGAGGCTGACTGTGCCGGCAGTCGCTTCGCACCATCGGCAAAGCGAGGAGACGAAGGACGACTAAGCCACGAAATTAAGAGGAAAATATTCTACTCTCTCTGATGTATTCCTGGTTTTTCCTTTGAAACAGTAGCCGTCGATTCAAAAGATTGAAAAAAAAAAATTAAAGATAAATAAATAAAAATTCGAAATCGATTCGCAGTTTCGATACAATTCTAAAATGTGGTATCGAATAAACATCTCATCTATTTTCATCAAAAAAAAAAATCGTGCATGAAAATTTATCACGCAAAAAATTTCGTCTCGTCGAAATGCGAAAGGACAAGAAGAGTTTTGCCAAAGGAAAAATTGAGACGAAAAACAAACACGACGACGAGAACTCGTCTTCGTGCAATTCTCGAGAGAGCCTCGGTGTGTCGTATCGCGATCCACGCAAAGGGGTTGAAACCTGAAGCGCGTAGACATCCCTCGCGGGATTAACTCTAACTAATGCTCTTTTTTTTCACATTTCCCGCTTCACTACTTCGCTTGGGGGATCGGAGCGTTGGATTCGACAGGGTAAAAGGCAAAGAACGAAGAAAAGCTGCAGAGAAGAACGGACGAGCGTCTGCGGAGAGATATTCGACTGCGGCGAACTCGTGTAAAGGCGTCGAGAATAAACTTGGACTTGATTCGGTAAAGAAGAACGAAGAAACGGATGAAAGACGAAGTTTCGTGGAAGTTTGGAGGAGATACGCCGATCTTTTGCACTTGGTATTGGCCCTCGGCGTGCTTAGCTCAACGTCATTAACCTAACAATACATTCCAAATGGGGAAAGCGGAGAAAGTTCGATTAATCCTCCGGGGAGGATAACCAGAACGTTTTACCGCAAAGTACCGGTGGCAATTTTCTCAAACGGGTTAAGTCGACGGAAAGATTGGACAATTTACGTTGGATAATTATTGCGTACATTGCCTGCGGGTTTCACGATCAAATTTTCTAGCGATCATCAGACATCGTACTCACCGTTCGCTCCTGAAGATTCTCCACTCTGCAGTGAAGATGTGCGTGAGCCGCAAGCTGTACTGTAACGTTGCTGTCGGGATCGTTGAAGAACGGTCGAGGCTCCGGTGTCGCACCGTTCTCCGTTGGAATACTCTCCTCTTGATAAACCTGCGATAGTTGAAGAAAAATAGCAAAATATAAAAAAATAAAATAGTCAAATTTGCCGTTCAGTAAACGAAAAAGCATTTTTCGATCTATTGTTGAAAAATGAATGTATTATTATTATTACCGCAGTATAATTATTATTATTAAAGATTCTGAGGATCAACAATTTTTTTTGTCGAAAAAGGAAAGAAAAAAATTAAGGGTACGATAGCAATTTTCGTAAAAATAAAATTGACTCGAAATCGTTGAATCGTCAGTTAAAAACGCGTATTTTTCGTAAAACAGTGTTTCGGTGGCGAAAAATTAAACTGGACAGATCAGATTTCGTTTTCAGACTCTTGAGATTCTCAAGGGACCTCAATGAAGAAAAGCCGGGCGCTTATAGTGTCTGCGGGGATAGCGGTCGCGGTTTGTGGATACAAGGCATTAACTCTGCTTGAAAATCAACAATAGCTCAGCGGGAGATGAAAAAAGGAAGGATGAAAAAAAAAGGCCATACAACTAGCCGCTCTCGAGGGCGACCCGATCAAAGAGCGCTATGGCGTCGCCACGCACACCTGCGGAACAAACTTGGCGAGAACAGCGTCTCTAACAGAGCCACTACCACTAACGCCCACTCTGGTCGTACCAGTGGTGTAACCAAAGAAATTTCTACGAAGCCCACGGGGCTTTTAACGACCTCGCGAGAGCGAAAGAGCCGCTCAGCTAAAGAACTATAAGGAGGTAGAACCGGTAAGAGGGCCGAGAGGCAAAGCTTACCTCTGTGAAGGGCGAACTCAGCTCGTGCCAGATAGACTTCGGCAGGTTCTCCAGTCCCGGGTACGGTTTCCCACCTGTGAAAGAAATGTCGCCGTGTTAGAGAGTACTACTCGCGTACTCGAAGATTTTTTTTTTTTATTTTTATTTATTTATTTTTTCAATGAAAAAGCATCTTTGATGCAAACTACCAATACCTTGAAATCATTTTAAAAAATTATTCTCGATGTATTATAATAATAAAAAAAATGCTTTGTACTCGAATCGAGTCTGGACGACAATCGAACTTATGTATATCTTCATATTCATCGTAAAATAAAGTTCTGGTGATCATTTTCAGGGAGGTAATTTCTATAAGGAATGAAGAATAAAAAAGTGAACTGCGATAGTGAAAATTCCGCGGCGCGAACATTGACTCGTCTCAGTGCTTCGAAGGTGATATTCCTCGCTTTCGCGGATATATTTCTTCATCAAGATCATGTTTAGAAACGATTCGCAGCAGTAGCGCGCAGGGGAATATAACGTTTCGTACTGTCGGCTATATTCGCTTGTGCGATAACCTTATAGTAACCCCGGCGAAGCTCTGCTAACGCGCTGAAAGCTATTATGAACCACCCGGTGTACGGTTGGAGTTCTCTGTACAGTACGAGCTTTTGGGGTTGTGCATTGCGGCGTATACCACATCCAGCTCGGCGTTCGGTATATGCTCTCGGAAAGACATCTCTACTCACGGAAAAGCCAACTTCTCGAGTCGAGAAACGGTGTAGAGAACCGGAGTCTCTCTCTCTCTCTCTGCCCCTTTCGCTCGACGCCCTTATCAGACTCGGG
The DNA here is from genome assembly GCA_964006125.1 of Cryptus viduatorius. Classification (NCBI taxonomy): domain Eukaryota; kingdom Metazoa; phylum Arthropoda; class Insecta; order Hymenoptera; family Ichneumonidae; genus Cryptus; species Cryptus viduatorius. The sequence goes on along the minus strand of OZ023222.1, from coordinate 7,480,471 downwards.
CACACGTCGAGTCTGTTATACCCGCGCGCTAGACGCGCTCTCCAGCTTTCCACGACGAACACAACACAACACCACCTCGATGAGAACCCGGATACATTACACACACCGCTGGATATACTGATATTTAGGTGGAAACTTGCTCGACCCTTGATACGTCTACTCACTCTGTCGCATTATAGATACCGAAGAAAGGCGTCATGCAACTCAAACGAGAATAATGCTACTTGACACCCGACGATGTTGGACGAGAAATTCTCCGAGTTAATTTAATTAAGAAAAAAATATAAAAAAAAGCTTTGCGGTTTCTCGTTAAGCGACAATTAATATCTATTATAAAGCGACGACCTCAATTTTTTTTTAGATTGAAAGTTTTAGATTCAAGTTGCATCCATTTTTTGCGTAAAAAAATTGCTGTGAAAAAAAGGGCCGAGAAAAAGCAGAGAGGAATGCAAACAAACGTTCTGTGACACACACAACGTGTTAGTGCCGCTGGGGCGGCCCTTTTTTCCGTGTTTTTAAAAAAATGTGCAACCTTTTCTTTCTCGGAATTCTCCCCACGGCAATTTTTGCCTGAACCCCAAATTTCATTTAGGTATTTCACGCTTTTAATACGCAACGAAATAAGCGTTAATTTATTTCAAATGTTCGGAATGGCAAGTAATTGCAAATGTAGCTGAATGTCGCCTATTGTCCTGAATGCTGCCGAATAATGGCATTTTTTCACGGTGATTCTCACCAAAACGCGCGAGAAAATTAAAGAGGGTGACGAAATACTTTTTTTTTTTTCGTTTAACCATTGGCGAAGTTGGAGGGTCACGAGACTCATAAATTTTGGTTCGTCGAACGAGCAATAGTTGGGCGACAATCTTAAGCTATATCGAGAGCTTTTTCCACATTTGATAGCAAAACTCTAGCGCCCGCGATGGAAGGGGAGTGGAGGGACGCAGTACGTACCGTGTCGTTGGCGGTTCGCGCGCGCCAATTCGACAATAATTCATATCCCTGGTTCGTTTGTTCCACAAATAAGGGTGAATTTACCGGTGGGTGTCAAAGCGCGAAGGTATTTTCGTTCGAGCGTAGTATGAGTTACGGGAGTGAAAACGTGAGAGCGAGCGAGGGGGCGGAGAGAGAGAATTCCGTTCTGACCAGTATAACGCGCGCGAAACTCACCGTCGAACTATACAAACTGTGCTCTCAGCGTTTTCGGTTCACGAGCTTTGCCACGGTACGTGGAATTCTCATTTCGGGTACTTCGAATTTGGTTTTTGGACCACGCTGTGAGCATTCTACCTACATCAACGTATCTCTCTTTTGCGCGTGAAATTTCCTGCTCTATCTCACGGTCTCTCGCGGCAATGCTCTATGCTCTTCACGGCCCGTTTCATTTTAATGTTGGCCCGTTAGCGTGGCCAGTAAACATCGGATGTTTCACACACGCGAAGCCTCGTTAATTCACAAATTTGGTCGCACCTTCCATCGCGGAGTACTATGAGTTTTCCGCGGACACAACTCTCTCCCCTCTCCCTGTTACCGGCTCACTATGGCTGCAGCCGTGCGGCTGCTACACGTTATACAATCTCTCGGCGATTCCAGTTATGCGTTTTAACGCTTCGCTGGTAGCCACGAGGCGGAAAATTCATGGCGATACTAGAGGTGAATATATTATTATATCTAATGAAATAGTAGCCGGTTCCGGTGCAGACATCTCACGTTAACACGAATTCTCTTTCAATTTCGTCCCATACGAAATGTTCAACGACACTTGTGTTTTTATAGAGCATTAATTAGCTTTACTAGTAAACATGCTATTGTCATGAACGCTTATCAGCTTTATTAGCTTCCGATTGCCCGTCAGGCAAAAAGGCTGAAATTTCGATGTGATCAGCTGATCGAAGTGATTTTTGTTGGGTTTTTGCAATCAGCAAAAAATGACTTAAGAGAATTTGTCTGTACTTTTTTGAAAGGGAAGTCAGATTAAGTATATTTCTAGCGTTTCGACTTCCATACAATTGAAATTAAAAATATTGATTTTTGGCAAAGTTACGCAGCGATGAAGATATTCACCAGACGCATTTGCGGCGTTAAACACGTGCAAAAATATATGGTTTTCTAGGGTTACTGTAGCGACCAAAAAAGTAACTAGTATTCGAAAAGCGTGTGGAAAAGTAACTAAACCACGAAAAAAAAAAAAAACGCAGCCGATGTACAGATACGTAATATTTTGTTCGCATTGCCTGATTGCAAAGTACCAATTTCGCGAACACTTTAGCGGTACGAAAAAAGGGACTTTTCGCGCACGTATTCCAAAAAAAGAATATTATGAAAATGATAAAAATTCTGATTGAAAAACAAATAATAAACATATTCTATCAACAAAATAGAGTGAAACAACAAATTATTATTCGCATTTCATAGTCAAAAGATTAATTTGTCAATAGATGTGATAGTCTCCACCTATAAAATTCGATTTATCGTTAATTATGAATACGATTTGTTTATTTTACACCTTTTCCAGTCGAGAGTTTTCAAACTTTTTGTAAAATCATTTACCTCCATGTGAAATGATGATTTTAACATGTAACGAAAAATGCATCGATGGCGAAATCAGAATGTAATCAACTGTACGGAAATAAGTTTATTACTTTTTCATAATACATTTACGAATATTGGTTTTCGGTTTTCGAAAATACGCAGGAAAAAATTATTCATCAGATAAAAATAATAATAATAATAATAACAATATCATCGGCACGCAGAATATGTTTGGTGTAAATTATACAAAAAACTTCGTGATTTGTCATACAAATTTTTTTACACAATGTGTCGCTACTTCATTTCCGTGATATTACATAAATCCTCGTGTTTTTGTAATACCAGATATGCGAAAACGCATACTTGTCAAAACTCGTAGAGAACTTTGTAATGAAAATTGTTAGTAGTCTGCCGGCGGCGTTGAATTTTCATACAGGTTTCGCTTTAACGTAGTGTTGAAGTATCCAACATTGGTGGTTCCTGTTAGTCGTAGATTGAGGATAACACAGAGAAGCACCCCGAGTATTCGAGCTTTTGCTACCACCGTTCGTGCTTGGCGCGCGTTGGATACAGCGGGTGGAATTCATCCCCCGCCCATTGCAGCCAGTGCTCGTGATGCACATGCATATGCAGATGATGCAGGACGCGTACCTCGTCGGCATGGACGACTTGCCCTCAAACCCATCCAACCCGTCGCCATACTCCTCGGAACCATCGTCTCTCGAGCAAACCGTGTGGGATATACAGTCATAATAACTGATGCTGATGGTCGGGAGGTTTCTGAGTACCGAGATAGTAGGCGCGCCTCTGCTCGTTCGCCGCCCCTCACTTTGCCGGTGCCAACAGTTGCCACTTCGTCAAAGTACATAGCAGTTTAGAAAGCGGCGATGTAGAAATGTGCATTTATGCCGGCGGCGAAAGAGCTTACATTTCTCTCCGTAACGCTAATATGGCTTCACTTTCGACTGGTCGAAACATGACTACGATACCAATTCTTGCGAAACCTCCATCGCCCCATTTTACGGACCGTTAATCGCGAATAAAACGCATGTTTATTCTCGTACAAAGCAATTCGTAAAATACGAGAATTCATACGAAATCTTCCTAATAAACGAATACCCATTCATGTATTTTATAGAATTTGAAAAAAAAAAAAAATGAAAATTGGAAACTTTATTTCAATTGAATAGGAAATATTTCAAAAGGGGTCTATTAAATATCTATTGGATTAAATAGCGTAAACAGCAGTAAAAGCTAATTTCATTTTGGTTAAAAAAAAAAAAAAAATTTCTATCGATGAAAAACGGTACTTCATTTTTTTAGGGACTTTTTCCGGTAATCAATGGTATTGGCGGCTTATTCTACCCCTACGGGATTGGAGATTGCAGTAGCGTCAAATATCGTAAAAAAATTTTTCGATACATCGAAGAATCGACACGATACGATTTGAACATAAATCATAGAATCAACATTGCTGAAACAATGCGAATCCGCTGGTACAACAACAATTCCAACATAAATCATAGACGAAGCATTGGCTGAGCCAATATTTCTTTATTGTCGAAGCTCATATGCTTTCTCTCCGCAAATAATACACAGCGTGAAAGAAAGTGGTCACGATTCAGAAACAACGATGCGATACGAAAGGTGTAGCGATAAAAAATGGTTCCCGAGAGAATAGAATCGTCAGACGGCAAGACGCGCGAGAGCGGAGGTCACGCTAGCAAGCAATTTCGAAAGAGGGTGACTTTGGGACGGCCATAGAAGCATACAGCAGAACCTACACGGGGGGTTGAGTTCGGGGAGGTAATTTTTCTCGATCAATTTCGACAACGCGGACGTGGCATCGTTCGTCATTTCTGAGCGTTGCTCGGCAGCACTAAAGACGAAGACTTTCCGCCATATACCGGAGGTTCCGCTGGTGATATTCGGGAAGAGAAGCGGCGAGCGGTATTCGCCATTTCCCAAACGAGGGCACGAGCGGTAAACTCTTCCAAAAGCTAAAAGATTCTGAAGAGAAACGCGGTAAAATCGTGTACAAGGACGACGCTCGTGGGTCATACACATAGCCACGAAGAAATGATTTTCTCCTGCTGATCGTTCTTACCGGAACCGCTCACTCTCGCACCCTCTCGTCTGGCTGACGACGGGATAATCCTCAAGAAAATTTATCAGTGAGAGGTCCGCGCTACGGGACACTATTTCGCGAGTATATAGTGCACTGCAGAAGAAGAGAGTAAGATCTCTCTTCGCCGTTGAAGCCTCGGAGATTCTAGACTCAAGGACCAATTTCGCGGCGGTAGAAGCCCCTGTGTAACCGGGAGACGTTGCGAGGTAGAGAAGTGGAGACGACAGTTCTCGGACGGGTTTCCGAGGAAAGAAAATAGAATATAGTCCCGGTGCTTCGCTCGATAGTGGAAGCAAAGTCTTCACGGTGAAGGTAACGTTTAGACAGAAAAAGATTAAACGCAGACGAACTTCGGCAGAGGTTCGACTCAGAGATAGATACACGGAGGAGCTTCCGAAAGCGAAAAGGTTGACAGTGAAATGGATTTAGACGAATTGAAGTTAAAATACAAAACTTCGACCGGATACAAACTTCCAACATCCGACAAAAGGATTGACGGAAGAAATCCTTCTCTCACTCTACCGAGCGACGATCTCATTATTCGATGCGACTACTTTTATCATTGTAATATTAACTCTACTAAAGTTAGATTAATCCTCACCTTGTATACTGGCATCAACGACCGGCTGAAGAAGATTAACGACTATGGCGGCCAGCAAGGCCGGTATAGTTCTCAGCGTCATAGCCACTCCTCAACTCATTCTTGTCGTCCAAATTCTCGTCTCGCTCCTTCGTGACTTTGGAGATCTGTAACATCGAATCGTACGGAAAACAAAAAACATTATTATAGATAGACAATTAAGACGAAGATATTGCGCACATCAAGTTACATCTTGACGACGCGATGAATCCAAATGGCAAAATCCTCGAAGCGGATGATAACGAAACATCGACGTTTGCGCACGATGTCTAATCCGCGTACGACATCGATCACCGACTTCGATAGAACTCGGAATGCAAAACCCGAGCCATCAATGTGAAATATGAATTGAATAACTGTTTTTCGTTAAGCTGCTATTCGCTTATGCGATTATACGTCGCTTGTTCAGCTATCAACTTCAAAAGAAACGTTCAAATCGTCTGCATCCCTAGTGACGAATTGGCGTCACATCATGACGTGAGATTGTGTCCGCTAACTACTCGATAGAGCGATCTTGTTGAACTGCAACGACCAGTTAGAACTTTTAAATGCTCGTATTATCGAAGCTTTGAAAACGCAATAACTCAAATCCCATTTTCGTATTCTCTTAACGTTCCCTCTTTACTACATCCGATTCTATTTGCCTTCACCTCGTCCCGTTTTATTGAAAAAAAAATTATACCAAAGCTTCGTTAATTCAACGACATGAATTCATTGGAAAAAGCACTTTTTTTCTAAATCAACACGAAAAATACAATATTTTTTTTCAACAAATCCGTTCTCGGTGAAATCGTGTATTGTATCTCTCGAAAGGGTTTTAAAACGGATGTCGGTGTATTTTCTAATGATTTATGAAACTTCATAACATAAGTCAATTTACGATTTCGAACGCATATTTAAAAAAGGCTCCGGGAAGAAAAAACGAACAATGCGATCAGATATCCATGCAGAATTTAATAAAATGAACCCGCCTCGGGCTATGAATCAATCCAGATTAAGAATACTTCGCTAGTGAAAAAGGAAAAAAAAAAAAAAGAAATAAAAAGATCGAAGCTTCGACTGCGATTTATCCGGTAAAACAGGATTTCCTTACGATCCGTTTTACCTCTACTATTCTGCAGTTCGCATTGCGTTTATGCAGTACAGAACCATATTTACGGTATATGAAGTACAATATATAGTATATATTCTATATATCTACCATATGTATAAATACATCATATATATAGTGTGAATTGCCTGAGGCGTTCACCACCCGCGGCCCACGTCAACGTCCCGACTTTTTACGGCGAAGATTTTTTTATGTTTTTTTTTCTCACTCGCATAGAACTCTTTTACGATCACTTTCCAGGTGTCAGTGAAATATGTCACTCCAAATTCGCGCGCAACGTATACGTCGTGCAAACTTATTTCTTCACACATCCAACCGACAAACATACGCACGTAGATTTTCTATTTTCTTCGTCTCCTGTGGTATGTTTGATCGTACAAAATCCGGTCCTATATCTACACAACTGGAGTTATATAGTTTATTTTACTCGTCGACTATCGCCGACCTTTCTCTTCGTGCCCTGAATCGCGGATATCATTCAGCTCGCTGTTCGCAGTAGCGAATTCTCGGGCTATGGACAGCCCAAGCGCTTGTTCGCGGTAGCAGAGAACACGCGAGGAACGCTAACCGAGAGACAAATCAGTCCTCCTCGACGAACTAAAGTCAAACAGAAGTTACTTTACCGCGAAATTTCGACTGATTCGATTTGGTAGTTTACAGAGAAGAAAGACAAAAGACAGCGCCAAAGAGGCCAAAAGGGGAATAGATGAACAAAAGGAAGAAAAAAAATTTCAAAAAGTGGCAAAAAGATTGAAGAAAGACAAAAGGTAAAAACAATCAGTACCATCGAGGTATACTTTTTTTTACTTGTTTCTCTTTTCTTATCCTGTTGAAGCAGACATTCGGTCGATTGGTTCGTGCGGTTCGTTGACGAAGGGACGAAAGCTTTCGTCGTTACGCTCTAACGAATCTCCTCGACGCAGAGCGGGGCAGCGAGGAAACATTGGAATTTTCCGTCGTCGTCACGAGTTGGCTTCGTTTTTTTTTTTCTTTCTTCCATTTCTCCGTTGTTGCTGCATGTAGCCGGAACCAAGAGTGCACAAAAGGCTTTTCTTGCGCACTAGCAGCGTATACTTTGCTACTCGAAGCTTCGCTTAAGGCGATGAAAAGGGGGCCAAGCAATCTCCTGTACTTATTTCTATTTACTCTTTGCGTTTACTCGGCTGGCGCACGTTTCGCGACGAGAAAATTCAAATTATTTTAGTTTATCGGACGAACGGTCGGTCTTGAGAAAACTCTTAATGTTTGTCGCACATCATCGCTGTCCTCGCTTGCGTACGAGCTTTCGCAATTTTCTCTGGCGTCATTTGCTCACTTCCTGTATACTTTGTAAACGAGTTTGTCCAGATCGAGCCGAAAGGGTGAAAGATATACGACGAGGGGACGATAGTGTGTAGGAACACAAAAAAAATACCCTTTGACCGATCCTCAGTCGGACATGATGCCTCACGGTGCTGTGTGTTATGTTTCAAAAGTGATTGGAAGCCCCGAGCATTGGTGAATCGATTTTTTTTTCGAACGAGGACAGGCGACAGAGACTCTCACGGGTTTGTACCTTTCGCCGCGGCGCCTATATCCTACGAATGAATTGGTGAATTCCGAGTAGGAGTGATTGAAAGGGCTTCGGATATGCAAAAAGAGCGAAACGATCGAAAACGCTCACGTGAGCAAAGCACGAAAAAAATGAATAGAGGAGATAACGAGGATTAGCTCGCAGTTCACATCGATAATTAAATTCGATTCAGTATAATCGGCAGCCAAACAGCGCAATTTTATACTTCCGTACGAATTGCTTGTCAAATGTGTATCAAGATCGCGAGAGGGTCGCATGGGATTATAGAAAACGAACAGATTAATAGTACATTAAACGATGACGATAATTTCTCATCCGTCACCTTCGACTGACCTTCACCTTCACCTTCGTTCGTTCTCAATTCGACTGTTAATTAGAAATCAATGAAAAAAAAAATTTAAACGATTTTGAAAAATATCTTGTGATTATATGTGATTATAAACATTTATATCGTTTTTGTAGCTCCAAAAATATACCTTACAAATTTCCACGGTGATTCACTAATTTCCTTTCCTCGCAAAGCTTTCATCATGAGAACTCATCGTTTATAATTTATTGGCTTTGGAAAACATTACAAAAATTGTTAATTTTTAGAATTTTTTTTGTTTTAATTTCTCAATTATTGCATCGATTTTTAAAATTTTCCAACGTTTCGTTTATTTGAATCTCAATTCATTAGATTTCAGCTCGATATATATATAGACGTTGAAGACAAAGCAATTTTAGTAATTTTTCGGTAACTCAATAAAGTTATACGACTAAAACGACTAATTTATCGGTTAGTGCCAAAATAAATGCTAAATATTCCAAATGTGTGTTAACGCTAACTGAAAGCTCCTTTAATAAAGAAGCGAAAAGGATGAAGCGGTCTGACCATCACGAGCCCTTCGCAGGATCAGATATATTCCCTCGTTTTTTTTTTTTGCGCAGTCTGCAGCTGTGTGCGGCATAAATAATAGCCCCGCGAGAGCTCTTCAATCAGTTGCTTAATGATGGCAGACGCATAAAAACAGTGCATGCATATAAATGAGATATTTTGTGAGCATTGAATCAATCAGTAATTGTCATGTCGAATAACGTAATTCCCGTTAACCTATTTACCCAGATATTTCGAAAATTCTGGAAATTAATGAACTGTCTATGCGCAACTGGCCAAACGAAGGACTCTATGATTATTGGAGATTCTGTCACAATTTCAAAAACCGTTCGCCTAGAATGACAGATTTTACCCCCCGTTCTCTAACCCCCTTCGGGGTGTTCATTATTCCTCGGCATATATAATTCACCTCATTTTATTTAGCTGACGAGGCAGTTTTTTTCATTTGCCGGAGGTGTCAACTCCCGTCATTCATCGAGGACAACAGAGCAGCGTCGGAGCATACAGACACGGCGAGACAAGCTCGCTGCAGGGCAGAATAAAAAGCGTTCGATGCAGTCGACGAGAGACACGAAAATTTTGGTGAATTTCGATAAATAATAGAAAAAAAAAGAGGAAAAAAAAAAATGGTGAAGCGGATATCCCGGAGGCGTCCCCGGCAGCAGGGCGAACTCGTAAACGTGTCGTGAACAGTCGGTGCTTGCGGTCGGAAAAATATCCCATTCGCATTTACCTCCGTTTTAGGTTTACTTTACAATGTGGTTTATACCCATAAACTTTCACTTTATGTTTAATATTCCTAAAGCTGATACCGTTCTCTCAATTACACGAGTAATCGAATATTGCTTTTTTTTTTTTTTGGTTGGCATTGCTGACGATGACGATATTATAATGAAATCATTCGAGTGGAAACAATTTTCGTAATGTTCGAACAACAATTCAAGTAATAACCGCAGCCGCATATAGCTGCAGGCGCAGAATTAATAACGATATTCGTGGGAATTAACAATGCCCCACTCTGTCAACTTTATTGGCCGTTCATCGACGTTTCACGAATTTTCGGTTCATAGAGACAATGTGAAATGTGCGGATCGGGCAGGATACCATGTAGTATATTACCCCAAAATCCGCGGTTACAGTAGCCTCTGCGCCAGAGCACACATCGAACCGGAGGATGAGAGAGCCGTAGATAAGCAGTATGGCGTAGTAGATGAGGTACCTTATAGATCAGACACAGGCAGGCCTGGCTTCTGTGTGCTGGGAACAGTTTTATATTTTCGGAGAAAATACGACCCGGGCGTCGGAGCAACGATGCGTGCCAACGTTGTAAAAATAGGAGAGACAGGGAGAGCGAGAGAGAGAGAGAGAGAGAGCCCCTAGTAACGGACACAGTAGATCGGGGAGAAATATTTTTCGACCGATATTTCACAAGCTATTCAAGAATTTCGAATCGTGCATAATTTTGATTCGGTTTTAGATTATGCGAAAGTGGAATTTCAAAAATTTTCGTATTTTAAAAAAATAGACAAATTAATTATTGCCATGGGCTCAGCTACGGTTCAAAGTCGCACCGACTGATTCGAAATGGAACGTCGACTCCGTATCGGGAATATTTGGTAAAGCCAAGTCTCGCAGACGCCAGGGGTCACAGGGAAGTAATCCGGGATTCGGCCAAAGAGGAAAGAATGATGTGAAGGGTTCGAGGAAGAATATTCCGAGAGGGAAAAAACGCAAGAGTGGCTCACTTATTTAAATCTGGGATTTATCGTCCCCAAAACGAGCCGCGAGAACTCGGGGAAAACCATCGTGGTATTTCCCTCGACCCTGTGGCGCAAACCCTTTTGTACGTTCTCAATCTCGTCTCTCCTTCACCCGGCAGCTGACGCTCGGTCATTCTTTACCCGCTAGTAAAGAACACAGAGAATTTGTGATGGTTAAATTTGTGGACTGAAAAATATTCTCTTCGAAGAAATTCCACGTTAAATTTTATTCTTTGTTCACCGATTCCAAAAGCCCTCTTCAAAGCCTAAAAAAATTCACTTATTCGCTCCTGCGACGGACTTTCGTATCGAATATTGATCGAAGACCGAAAAAAAAATACATCGGATGTCTACCAAATTTATGACCGACAATCCTATTTACGAAAAGTGGCATTTTCAGGATTTTCAAACAGCGGTATGTTTGCTGCTCCATGAAACATCAACCACCCTGAAATTCGTCATATTCCACGTTAAAAGTTCACAAAAATACCGGACGTAGTCAACACCATTTTTTCGAACCGCTCACGGGCGATGACATACATCATAAAAGGGATTTCAGCGAAAAAGGGATTTGTGACGAATTCATAGCCTTTACGATATTTTGCATAGTAATGTATAGTTTCCGCGGAATGTTTTCGATGAAATGAAGCTATGTATTTTTTATTTTTTTACTTCAATTACGTAATTGTACCGGTTTCTGCATTCGAAACTGTGGAGAGACGAGAGATTTTCGAGGTGCCGGCAAAAAATTGAAATACGCACGATTGGCAGTCCACAATTTCCTACGATTATTGTTTGCTTTTCATTATTGCACATATCGATTCTCCGTTTAGTATTGGACCCCCGTATGGCTAAAGCTCTCTCGATATCTCTAAAATGTATTATATCGGTTAAAATGATCGTCTATTCAATGAGAGTATGACACGCATGCTACTCGCTCGCGAAATTCACTCAAAAGTTTGATTAACCCCCGGCGCGTTTATTCTTGTGAAACATTGAAAATTCGATAGCCGCGAATTTCCATTTAAATGCCGAAAAAGCATTGTGTATTCCGGCATCAACTCTTGCAACTAACCGAAGCGAACGATGGGCGTGCGATTGGTATAATGGAGATGCGACGAGACAAAGCAAATGGAATGAGGAGACAGAGGACGAAGGGGAGGGTAGGAAAAAAGGGGGGTAGAACAAAGCCAAAAGGGGATGCCTCGTTTTCCGAGTGTAATTCCGTTAAGTCACTCAATACGTACGCGAAGCGTGACCGTAGAGTACAACGTTTGTAATTCCGGGAGAGACGCCAATGCGGATCCGTCGTTCTCGGTGGAGCACACGGTCGTTCGTTCGTTCTCTATAACCGGGTGGAAAACCTCGCTTCGGCCACTCCTACTCCGGTCGTTCGATTTTCGGTAGCCTCCGGAGCAAACCTTCCAACGGTGTGCGTATATATAGTAACAAGCGCGACTAGCCACCAGCTACCGTCGCCGTCGCGAATTCCGCCTTTATTTACGCGGGCGCCCCGTTTGGTGGTCGCGTATGCCCGACCACTTATCCGTAGCCGGTGGCTACTGACCTCTCTTTCTGTCCAGTTGTATCGCACTCATTTCGGATAAAAAGAAACGATTTTCCTCTTGAACTCTACGCTTTCAGAGAACTCATCGAAACAAAACTTTTACCGTTCGTTATCGGTGGACCGCAAGGTTGGCTCTGCAATTCTTAAAAAAAAAAAAAAAAACTCGATTCGAATCTTTCATCTCGCGTTCACCGCTCACAATACGGCAATGCCGGAATTTCAATGGATTTTGAAAAATAAATTTACAAATTTCCGATGAATAAACAAACGAAAATGTGTTCGTGTTACGAAAATTTGTCAATTGGACACAACGCGACATATGTTCGTAGAATAAAATACCGATTTGTATGGCTTTTCGTAAGCCTCATTTCAACATTGATTGGTGTTAATCGACAAATGTTTTCGTACAATGAAAATAATTAATAATTTCGAAAACTGATTAATTCTCAACTCTCCCTAACGCTCGCGTTTGGCTCTCCGAAGGCTTGTCGTTCCCATTATCGGGGCTCTGTATTTGAGCGAAACTTTTCACCGATATTCCTACACGAATATTCACACGGAGCAGCGTGCAACGAATCGCAAAACATTGAGTACATAATCTCTCTAATTATAATTTTTTCACGAATGACTGGAGAATCTGTCGCGCTGCGATTGTTATCGGTGGAATGCGAACAATCGTAACAGCACTGCGATCTCGGATTTCCACGATATTTCAGTTAATACATTAATTCTCATCGACTGTACGTCGTGACAATACACACGACGAGCGAAAACAATTTTACCCGTGAAATGTTCGCAATCCCTCGCGACATTTTAATAAAACCGGTCAAGCGCTCCACTCGGAAGATTAGTTTGATTCAGTTATTTCGAAAAAATTTTCAAAAAATTTTAAAACTCAGTTGAAAAATTGTTATAGTATACAAATGATATGAAAACACAGAGAGAGATACGAAATTATTATTCGCATATAACCGGGAAACTTCCGCCTTCAGTAACGAATAAATCTCTCGACTACAATATGCGAATAATGATGTGTTATTTTACTCTCTTTGTTTTCATGCAATTTATTTGTTATACGAATTCTCCTGTTCGGAATTTTTTCATTTTTGCTAAAACTGCGTGAATTTTTTTTGTAAGCTGTGTTTGCAATAAAACGCATAATCCCCGCCAATTTGCCTAACAGGCAGTCGGAAGTTAAAAAAATGAAAAATACGGAAATCAGATATTTCTCTCACACTTGCCTCGTTTTGTAAGACTCGTTTAATACTTTTCGTAAAGTCCAAAAACCGATTATGCTGCTCTTCATTGTCCGAAGAACAACTGTTTCGCTCCCGCAGCTTCGTATAGTTTCTACTGTACTATCCGACAGTTTCATTGCTGTGAAATGTTCATCAAAAGTGTAACATTCACATATAGACACGTGGGTTTGTTGTAGCAAAGCCCATTAAGTGTATAATCTCGACGGAGTACTCTTTTGAACAATGACTATTAAAGAAGCTTTTGTAATGGTATGAATCTCATTGGGAGAGCAACAATAGACGATAATTTACGCCGAGAGTCTTTCTCCGTAGAATATATACCTGTGGCAGTATATCGTATCGTATAGCCGCGGGGGAAAATAAGCTTTAATTAGTCTCTCGTAAGCGGCAACCGAGTGTTCTCTCGTTGTATATGTGTGCCGTGAACATCAGCCGCGAAAGCTGCTCTCCCGGCTTGCTATATTGCAAGAGCGGTATGTACGAGACTCGATGGACGATAATTACGGGGCTTGTGTCTCGTCCCGCAGCCCGGAACAATGAAATAAAACCGTACATGCAGGAAAGCGTTCCCTCGTCCGCTCGAAACCCATACGTATACCTATACGTATACGCGAACACAGGCGCGCGCGCATACATGGATGGAGAAACAGAATCGCGCATCACGAATTCGTCGTGCCTCGTCGATTTTCCGTAAGCTATCGATACGTCTGCCAACCCAGTTTGGTCATTGGGTCTACTCGACGCTTTTCGAAATCGAACGCGATTTGCTACGTTCGCCGATCAATCGGTGGGTTCAGACATTAGTTAACGGTAACACGTCGGGCAGAACAAGAACGGTTACAGGAGAGGATTCGATCCATCGGCTGCTACTGCGGCAATACCGGAAGCCTCGATCGGTCCATACCTCCGTATATATGCAACGGTAGAACTTGTTCAACACAACCATAAAGTACGCATCACATTGCGGGATGCTTGTAGCGCCCGTCGAGATCGCACTGGGCGAAGCACGGGGTTCCGAAACTCATTGACTAACAGCTCTCTGTCGGTGGTGGGCTATTACCGCGTTCGTTCATGGAATTTCTGGGTAGACTCCGATCGAGTTGGAATCGCGGATAGCGGAGAAGGACACGACAGTTATATATCCCCGGAGGGTGGTGGGTGATCGTCGAGAAATTCAGGAGATGCGCGAAACAAGAGGACTCGCTTGTCTGTGGCTGTTGAATCGATCGAGCTTTTCGCTAAAGTTCGGGGAACGGACAGGCAGACGGTCAATATGGTGGCGGGATATATGTTTGGCAACTGGCAAAGCTTACGAGGATTCCTGAGCTTTGGAAGATGAGAAAAACTATTGGGATATATTGCGGAAAAGGGGTAGAATACTGTGCAGTTTATTCGTGTTAGGTATGTAGTATAAATGTAGGGAGGGGGAGGAGAGGAGAGACAAGTAGAGCCAGAAACGACGAGCGGAAGGCTTTAGCAGGTGGAAAACAGATTGGAGTCGGACGAGACCGAAGCTCCGAGCTCTCGTGTCTCGTACAGTGAGCATCGGTGAGGATTAATGGTGACAGAGAACAGTAATTGACGACTCTGTACAGTATAAGTTTTGGTTCGAAAGCGATCGCGTATGATTCACAGCGATGGAGCGGACTTTAACCCGCTGAAGCACAGCAGTATATCAATGTTACCTCGTTGAAGTACCGGCGATTTTAATCCGCTCGATGAATCATTTGGGTTATTCGAAGACCAATTTCGAAGGATAGAATCTTCATTTTGGATTTTTTTCACTTTTTTTTTTCCAAGGTTGATAGAGGTTTTGTCTTCGAATAATACATTTCTTAAGGGGCTGAGGATTCAGCAATTTCAGACAAAGGAACGCGTTTTATTATTTTTATATGAGAAAAATAAATGGTATTATCGATAATCCTAATCGATTTTCTGTTGGTAATAGGGCTCCGAACATATTGAAAAATTCCCAGACATACATATTAAGGATTGTAAAAATTGTATGTTTTTTTATTTTTTTACTTTTTTTTAAAGACATAAAAAAAATGTAACTCCTCAACACCTCGTTATATTCTATTTTGGCATTTTTTCACACGTTTAAGGCATCGATATGAACAGTCAATCGCACGGAATTTTTTATAAGATTTTTTTACTGATAAGAAAAAAAAACGAATTTTTAACCTGAAATTGTCAAAACTGTGCTGAAAATATGCTATAAAGTATTCCATACTTCGTTTATTAAAGTTAAATCCTACTGTATATTTTAATCATCCCGATGAAACATTCGAAAATGTTAAAATATCGTACGACGATTGCTATTCCCGTTTCACATTTTTTTTGCGATTTTTTCAACCTTTCCTCCCCGTTGAAGTATAATTTTTATAACTCTAACAAAGCGTTACGCTTATGAAACTCGACGCTTGAAAGGGTTAAAGTAAAAGCTGCGACAATCTAAATGAAAGAACGTAATAAAATATTTTGTGTTAATGCATATTCGCCAACTTATGAAGGGTATAGTGTGCGGTCGAGCACACGCATGCGCAGACACTCGTACGATCACTAGTCACGCGGGGATACCTTGCTTTTTCTTCGAGTCCGTACATTCCCTTGACAATTCTCTGCCGCGGTAGACTTTCTCCGTTCGTGTAGTCGCGTACTGTCTCTATTAATTAAAGAGAACACGACCTGGCAAAGCCAAAGAACATCGTGAGCGTGGAAACACGTTGGGACGCACGACGCGTACGGGCAATACGTTTTCATTTCAGCTTTTCCAGCCGCTAGACGAGGGCGCAGCAGACTCAGTTTTTTCATTTATGTCTTTTTCTTTTTTCGCTTAAATTTTTCGCACAATGAGATGAGAATTCCGAGTTATTCGGCAAGAGACATAAATAAAAAGAAAGATGAAGATAAAGCTATGTGATGCACCTACACGCACGGACCCACATTTTCATTAAATTTGTGAGGTAACTTCGCGAAAAGAACTCCGAAGTCTATAAAAAAATTGTTCGCATAACTCTACTAATTACGTTTGAAGTGAAAGCTGCTTCGGCATTTCAGCAATATTAATATCACTCGAAGTCCAATTATTTTTTATTCACCATAAAAGTACTGTTTAACGCTCAACTGACGAATCAATTAACGCGCAACCGTCGAGTGTCACCGATTCGTAAAATTCTGGAAGTTTTTCATTAAAAATTTGACGGAAAAATCCATCCGATAAATCGGTAGTTTCATCAAATTCCGATTTGTCACCTCATCGGTTAACTCTCGTAACGTTGATTCCCCGGTTACTATGCACTGGTCTCGCATCGTAGCGTTCACAATTACGCAGGAAAATCAACGATTCGTGACGCTTGACAGGAGTTCCGAATAGAGAAGCCGCACTGTGACGTAACCGAGCCTCGCGTCCCATGAGCCAACAGCCGACCGGTATAAACACATATATAGATATATGGAAAGGGAAACTGAAAATTACCAAACTTTTGGTCCCTCTCGCAATACCATGCGAACTCGTTGGTTCGTACCGTTTGGTCGCATGAACTCTGACCGCTATATGCGCCACGGGAAATGGACACACTGCAGAAATGTGCGAAGTGTAGTGGTTCCCTTTCTGAATCGACTACCGCCGTCGCGTATATACGCGACACGTGGAGTTTTCACGGTACCACAACGCTACCCGATACCTAATATGAGAATATTGCTACACGCTCTGCTTGCACTTCTTCGTATACCCCGTCCCATAAAATCCTTTCTGACCAAATCGGATGAAATCCACTCGAGTAAAATATTGATGAATCGATAATATCAGTTTGTCAGCTAAATTCGTTGCGATAATTGCATAGATTAATAGATCGATGACACTAATCCGCCAACGAAATGGTACTTCTTCTGCGGTTACGTTACATCCGCCTAAATCATTTTTAAGCGACCGATTTTAAATCGGTATTATTTCGAATAAAAAAAATATATTTTCGATACATTCGAAATGAATTATTATTAATGCTTCAACCGAAATTTTTTTCTCGCACTTATTACGAAACTCTTGTCGAAGCTGCTCTTTCGCGTGCGCCGTGTCACACATAAAGAATGAAATTAGAGAGTACATTTCACACGCTCTGTGAGTGTCTGCATAAAATATCGTCCGCATGAAATTTCATATCGCAGATGAAAATATAATGCTACTCGTGTTTCATCAGGGTACCGTACAAACGACATTAAATGTGCATGTAGACGGTACAATGTTACGTTCAACATTCTCGTTTTTTTTCTTCCTTTCTATTTTTTTTTTCTCTTTTTTTCTCTCGTTTTCTCTTACGGTGCGAAATAATAGAGAAACGTCGCTTTATTTACAACTCTGCTGTTGGCAGCAGAGACGAAGTTTTTTCATGCCCCATCAAGACAGAACGAGGAACGAACGAAAGAGAGAGAGAGAGACTCATCTCTGGCGAAATACTCGAGAAAGTGCATTCTCGCGTGGGATCGTTACGGATGCATCGTTATCGGGAGTCCAACTAACCACGTCCGAGAGGATGGAGGGTTAAAGGACGAAGAAGGGAGTCCTCCTCGCGATAACGAGACGCGACGGCAGAGCGTCCGTTTCCGCAAAGTGCCGTTGGGCATCGCTTGAGAATCGACCACACCACCCCAAGCCACCGCGTCTTTCTGTATGCACTTTCATTCCGAAGTTTCGGTTACACCGCCACGAATCTTTTCTCGATTTTCGTTCTCTCATTCCCAACGCTCGAATGCTGGCGGCCCGATATCCCCGATTTTAAGTTTCCTCTTTCTTTATCGTGAGAATCCGAGCATTATTTTTCCTTACGGCGTGAAATAGATCGAGTACAGCGCCAAAGGGCTTTAAATTCATTAGCCGACAGCTGATGCGAACTCGTTTTTTTTTTTTTTTCTTCATTCTTTTTCCTTAGCGGTCCACACGGATAGACTATTTTGACGATGCAATAATAATCATGTAGAAACATTAAGCTGTGTATCTAGCCGTGGATTATCGTTAGTTCGTAGCAATATCTATAATAATGATGATAATAATAGGTAATCGACTTTGTACGATAAAATATTGGCGATGAAGAATCTTGCAGAGGGGTTATCGCTCTGCAGGCGTCGTATATACCCGCGGAGTAGATATACTTTATAGATGATACGTGAGAAGCTTGAAAATTGTTCGATCAGAGTCCCTTACATTCACCAATTTATCGATATACGTCGAGAGATCAAGAAAAATAGTATGAAGAACCGCGGTAGCGGGGAGGTATGTAGTATAACATTATATTACTGTGTTATTCTTCACCACACTGAAGAATTCTCGGCGCGTATTCGGCTTCTATACCGTTACCAAAGAATAAAATGCAACGAGTGCAAACCGAGAGAAGAAGAGAGAGAGAGAGAGAGCAGAACGGTGCAGAACGACGAGGCGTTGCAGCGCGATAGAGCCAAATCGAGAGGTAGAAAAGAAAGAGAAAAAGAATGGAAAAGGAAAAAAAAACGAGAGAAACGTGGCGTACGGGAGTACGAGGGATGAGCCAAACGAACTTTGGCGCTTTAGTCACGTTTGCTGCGTTCGGTGCGTTACGGTTCGACGAACCGTGATGCAGTCGACGTTTCGATCAACAATAATATAAAAGCAATAATAAACAAACTGAAATATCTGAAAAACATTATAGCTGCAGAAAGATCGATGTGAAATTTATTGCGCGCAATAAACTTCGTTCTTGACGACAGTGTGTTTTCATTGACTGAACTTGACGTCCCCGACGACGGAACGGAACTCGAGAGCCCGAAACAAATTTTTTCATTTTTTTCCTGTGGGGGAACTTTCCCCCAACTGTTTCGGAGAATTTCTTCCAATCGGTAAAATATTCGAGAACTTTTTGCAGTTCAACCACTTTCCGGTTCATTATGTGCAAAATGTTTGTTTTTCTTTTTTTTTTTTTGTTTATACGATTTCTCAAATTTTGCCTAAGAAATCGGCGAAGATATTGTAATAACGAAATAGCGTCATTTTTACGGAATATTTAGATCGAATGAATTTCCCATGAGACCCGTCCTGTAGGCGAGTTGGACTGTAGCTAAGCCGATGCACGTACACGGGATGTAGTTACGCTGATTCCTCTATATGCATCCTCAATATTCGAATCGAACATGCTACGCGTGTGAAACTCCACCTGGAAAGCAGTTTCGGTCTCCCATTCTCTCGGTAACTCTAACTCTGTCGGTTTTAGTCTTTCGCCATACTTCCTCTATCCTATCATCGACTATTCCGCGTTTCCTATCCCAACGCGCGCATATATATCAACACGAAGAACGCATTAAAGCTTCGGAAGCGTTGCCGGAAGAAGCGAAACGACGAGAGAAAACAGCCCTCGCCGACGTGCGGGTAAAGTTTGCGAGACTAAATTACTAATCTTTGCTTGCTGCGATTTCGGTATCTCTCGCCTACTTCTATCCTATCGCAAGATATATAACCGCAGTAGTATTACCGAGCAATTAACAGTCTCCATCGTATTCATTACAACGTATTCGGCGCTAACGACGAAAATGCATAGATATATATAATATATATTTCTATCTCCGTGTTTGCCGTTTGACGAGAAATCAGTCTACCGTCACTCACGGAATATTTGAGTATTTCCACCCGGAATAACACACAAAGACGCGTTTTCCGAGCCCTACGAAATTCATCCCTTTCGTCGCTGTATTCTACCTCAATTTCTCGAAAATTTACTCAAACGAGAGGAAATTCATGCTACACATTCAGTCATATTCGTGTGTACGACTATCCACCGTCACGTACGACCTGCACCTATATATATATGGCGTTTAAACCGGCACCAGCGTCACAAGCAGCGACTCCTGCACAGCGACAGTGTCGCGGTATCAACCGGTTGGTTGGGAAACGACTGCAGCTTGAAAGACGCAGGAGAATGCTCTCCAGCTTTGTCAGAGAGGAGGCAAATATTCACCCGTTGCCCCGTCTCTGAATCTCTCTCTTTCGCCAACACGCGAGGTATTACTTTTCAGTCTGAATACGTGCGCCGTCGCATCGAACCACAAAAGACTCTTTATGCACGGATACGTTTGTGCACGCGCGCTCAGCCCAAGGAATATCTTCTTCAGCTATCTACCTATCTATGCCGTACAACGGAGGTATGCACTGTGGATCTACGGACCGGGAGAATACCGTATACGCCACGAGACTTCAAGATATTCCATACTCTAGCAAGAGCGCGAGTTTCCTTCAGAGATTTTTAAATCCAGTTCCGCAGAGTGTCCTCACCGTGGGGGACGTTATATACTATAACCCTCTCTCGTCCGCTATTACCGATAGAGCACGGTGCTTCGTCCGCGAAATGTGGGGCTGAAAATATCTCGATGCGCCGAACGAGAGAAACCCGTTTCGCTCGACCGTGGAACATTTCCGTGTTAACCGAGTTTTTACAGGAAAAATTTTGTTCCACGCGAACACCGAAGAGACTCGAACTATTCGAAGAATCTTTGAGGATCGCATTCCGGCGCGTGGGGTCAATAAGAGAAATGGAAATACATTTTTGTTCGCGGAATACGGATATTCGGTATTTCGATGTATTGGTCGAACGATCTTAAGATAGACGCAAGTCTATCGATAGATCTTCAGTTTCCGGTTGATAAATGTCTGATCTGCAAATGGACCAAATTTATTCGACTGTGGTATGCGGGAAAACTGGATGGTTGACTCCGGGAGTGACTTCTGTCTGTGTTTATGATTACTTCTCCGTATCTATGTATGTTCGTTGGTCTGTCTGGATATTGCAGCTACTGCTATAGCCTATAAACCCCCCGAACGTTTCTACACTCCGTATTCTGGTCCTATCGAATCACAGGTCCGATTCTCTCGCTCCTCTAACACGCAATACCAGCATTATTTACATAACGTGGCAAGCGGTGATTATGCAAACTCGATGACGCACGTCATACACGGGGCTCTCGCTCACGAGCACATAATATCCCTTCGAGTATTCAAACTCTCTATTCTACGGCATTGGGTTGTACACCTTCCGCGTGGTCCAATTTGGCAGTGTGCTCGTTTGGAACTGATATCAGTAGGAGGAATTGGTACCACTAGCAATCTGGATGCGAGTAGAACACTGCGAAATATGGCTGAATGAAGCGATATCGGATTTACCCTTTAATTATGACTTGTGAGGTTCTACGATACGATTGTCCTTGTTTGCAATTGAAGAAGAAGCTTAACGAGTGATATCGTATTTAATGACCGCGAAAATATCGTTGGAATATCATTTTTCGAAAAATGAAAAAGATCGCGACTGGAAAAGGAGTGCTGTTTCGAAAAATCGGCTATTGTACGGATGACGCTGAAATGAATACTTCCGTATTTCGGGGAGAGGATGAGCCGCAATATACCTGCGGGAATCATTCGAAGACATGCCTGACACGCATAGATGGAGAACATGCGGAACACCAATGGAATCTATAGGAGTACTGAGCTCTCGAAAATCCCGACTTCCTCTCATGTGTACCTCTTGCTTTTTCATATTGCACAAGGATATGGTGTGTTGCACTCTGCATACTCCACCAACATCTCTACCATCTCGTTGTCTCGTGATATATCGCGGTATGACATTGCGAAACAGAAGAAATACCTCGAGCTCCGCATACGACATCAGCGGGATTGAACATTAGAATTGCTCCCATTTTTCGACGTTAAAGAATATGAAAAGAATGTCAGTGGGGCAGACAAAAGATTGCCGAGAACTTTAACGCTTCTTTTTTTTTTTACCTCTTCCGATAAATTCACTACTTGCTCCGAATATCGAGTAAATTCATCGATTTACATACGATCGTCGTGATAGAGAGAAGAAAAGACGCCTATATTTGGAATCGATCAAATTTCATCTTCCCGACTTCATATTCTGACATAAATGATCGAATTGCGCGCAGGGTATGAGGAACGAAGGTTAAATAGTTTTAGTAGTCGTGAATGAGATCGCGTAGAGAATTGGTACCTAACTGAATGAATGCTAAGCCCTCGGGAGTATTCTGTCGCATTCGTCTGGCCGGTTATCGGAATATTCTCTCTCTTGAATGTGCGCACAATGACGTATTGATTAATCCGTTATTTATTGGAAAGGGAGAGACGGGGGTACTTCAGCGAGAGAGCGTTGAAAAGTTTCTGAATATCCCACTCCGCGCACATAGACACATACCACGGGTATTCGATTGTTCTTCCGTTTTTGTTGTTTTCTTTCATTGTTCTGTCCAATTTCATACCTGCGCACAACCCCCTGAACTGAAGCGTGTAAAAAAACTGAACAATCTATTCGGTGGAATTGAACATTGAGAGGTTAACAGTGGCACTTTTGAGTATCGATCGCGTAACGATGACGCGAACACCTTATCGAAAATTCGGGTCCATTGGAAGGAACGAACTGAAGCATCTTCGGTGATAAAACACAATCCTATGTCGTTCGAGTGTTCCCCATCTTCATCTTTACTTTTTTTTAAAATTTTTTTTTTATCATTTTATCTTTTTTACCATTCTTGTTCTCATCTAAATCCTCTTCGAAAGATACCTCACTTCGATAGTCCTCTTTCTATGTTCCGTCGCGAGAGTGACCTCGCTGATTTATCGAGAAATCGGGGAACGGTTCCATCCGAACGTTACTCGACACCCCGGCTCTCCCAGTCAATCACGTCCAATGGCGTCCATTGTACGTCGAGTTTCCTAGATTGATTATCTACTCTTTCTCATCCCACCAACTTCTATATATTTTCTCTTTACTCTCGCGAGAGTCCTTCTATCTCGTCTACCATTCGTTCTGACTGAATTCTTTTTTCGGGATCAAAGCTCAATAGTGTTACACATACATAATCCGAGGATATTATACACGTATTGACATCAAGGCGCCATTTTAATTTCCACAAAGCAAGACTTCCGTTCTATCAAAATATTGTTCGATGAAACGAGATTAATGTTGACGATAAAAAAAAACAGCCGTAAAAGTTGGTAATAAAAGCGACTGCAGATAACTCGCGGAGAAAAGTCTCACGAACGTATCCTATGAGATACTTGCAACGTGGAAAACGTGACTCTGCGAGAAACTTAATTAAGGCGTCTACTACGAATACTTATGCATACTTCCACAAGAATCCAGAAGGAAGCGAGAGAAGTAGAGGATAGAAACGGAGATCGAACGAGGCGCTTGGGCGAAGGCGCGAGTCTCCGGGTTTCCAAAGGCCAAAGGGCTTCAAATTCTGTTCGTACCGCGGAATAACAACAAATCGACGGCTCAGGAAGGGTGAAAAAGAGAGAGAGAGAGAGTGAGAGAGAGAAGGTGAAGTCGTGCTACCGGTTCGGCGTTCGTATAACAAGTGGCGCGGGCATCGAGCTCAGGTATGCGCGCTCGTGGGCTTTCAAAAGATGAGCTTGCGCTACCGCCGTCGTCGCGACACTTCACCGTCTATATACTATATAGTATATACATGCCGTGGCCACACAGGTAACGAGGGACGGACGTCGTTAACGTTAATTAGAGGCGATTTTACGTGGAATTTAAGTTTCGTAATTACACGATAATGGCCCCTCGCGTTATCGCGTTCGTTCGCTCGCGACTCGACTCTACCAACCCTTTCCCCGCTACCCCTGCCGTCTCTCTTACTTTTGCCCCCTCACTCTCAGCGCACGTTGCTTTATGGACTAAGTTGGCCGACGAGGACGATATACGCGCAAAAGGAACAACTTACAACGAAGTCCGCGCCTTCGCACTCCAACATTCTCTTTCTCTCTCCTCTAACGCCCTCACGAAACTCCGCGTAGTATTATACATGCACTATAAATGAACTCTCCTTAAGAAAAAGAACAAAAAAATGTTCGAAATACTCGATAAAAAAGTTTTCTTTATCAGTTTGCTGGTATTAGAGAAATACTGTGAAGTTGCATTGTTTAATAGACGCGAATCACTCCACCAGAGGTACAGAAATCCATCGAACCGTAAATTGTATGTTCTTTATTTTTTTTTTTACATTCTATGACTATTTGAAGCAAAAGATTATAATTCCAAACTTAACGCATTTATTTTTTGGGACAGATATGAGAGTTTGAAAAATCACAAATTGATTTGACGATATTCTTGAAGAAAGTGACGTGTGTTACATTTCCTCCGCGAGTTCGCGAGCTTCGCACCCGAAAGTCATAAATGATTTGAACTATTGCACAAGAGTTCGCGCCACTTTTCTCTTCGGTTCGTTCGTCTTTCTTTACCTAACCCGTGCTATACATATATATACTCTCGAGCTAAGCTCTCATAACGCCGCCATTCCCGCGGCAACTCGGGTTCTCGCACTCTGACCGAAAAGCATGCGATCGGGTTTGCCCCACGAGAGATGTGTTACGCTCTCGCAGAAGCCGTGGAGGTTTGGAGGAAAAACTCGTAAGCGAGAGACGCCGCTATGTGTATACATATATACCAGCTGCTAGTAGTTTCTTGGTGGAGCCGCATAGCGTCCTATCGTAAAGTTCATAGAATACCGTGCTACCCGCGGAATGCACTTTTTATACGAAGAAATTTTCACTTCTCTCGCAATTTACCAAACTTTATGGAACCATCGCGCGCGGGTCAACGGTGAGATAAATGGCCAGACAAGAAAACAGACTTTATCATTTATTGAAGCTGATCGATTTCTCGAAGCGCTCTGTACTATATACAGCGCTTGAGTTGGTAGACGAATGATATATGACTTTCGTGGGTTCGTCTAAGAAAATTTCTATTAGAGTCAAGCTAATGTTGTTTTCGACGGAATATCCCCAGCCGCGCAAAAAAATGTATTAATCTCTTAGAGCTGAAGACGGATATTCTTTGGTGCATTTTTTTTTTCTGTTGATCTTTCAACGTTTCCGGATTTTCCGCGGATATTATAAGTCTTGCGTCTTCCGTTTGTTATTTTTTCCCCCCTTAGCAAAACTGGAAAAGCCCAACGGTCGAGAGCGGAAGAAATCGAGACGAGTATAAAGAGGGTGGGTGTGGAACGATAGTGCCGCGGCCGCGAAAGTCCACCGGGCGAAGGACGAACGAAGCGTGGGTGCGGATCTCTCGCGGAGAAAATGTAGAGAGTGTGAGAGAGTTGGAACGTACCGGACCTCCCTCACAGATTAGAGATATTTATGGTCCGGTAAATCAGAAAGTGTCGTCTCTCATCCGCGCTATGTTGATTCATCAAAACGAGCCGCGGCGTTTATTCCAGGATATCTCTCGAACCTCGCCAGATTTTTTTTTTTTTTCTTCGCTTCTTTCGTTCTTTTGTTTTTCTTATTAATTTTATTTTGGACCTACATATCTACACGTGGAAACTACAATAGCCAGCGGTGCGTCAGTGCGCGAAGGAAATCCGCACGTTCACTAAAACGCAGCCAACTCGACGGTTTCTCTTTCTCTTTTTTAGTCAACGAACTAAATACGAAGCCTTTCGAGCGTGTTTTTCCAGCTCGCAAATTTGTGTTTTTTTTTCCATCGTGTCACAACGGAACAGGATCAACTTCATTATTTTTTGTTCGGAAAAAAAGTAAAAAAGATCGACGCTCCCTCATTATGCAGCTTTTACGCAAAGTGAAAAGGAACTTGTTTATTTTTCGGAACAAGAGTCTGGAATTATTAATGAAGGACGGACGGAAACGCAAAAAAAATGACCCGATTCAAGCTTACGCGGCGGACGGGAGATCGGTCGGAATAAAGTCATGACGCAACTTTTCATGACGGATTTTCTCTCGTTCGAATGTATAAATCGTATATAACGTCAGCGAAAAGAAAATCAGGAGAGACCGACGTTCACATTGGCCGATTTCTCTACCCCGTTGTTTCTACGCGGTGGGATTCCCACGCTTGGATGTTCGTCGAGGGCTGCTATAGGATCAGAGGACATGGAACGCCGAGAGTCGGAAAAAAAATTGGAAAAAGAGTGCTTCCCCGACGAGCCGGAAAAACGAGACGGGAACAACGTCGACGCCAGTTATACTTAGTATGTAAAGAGAACGCTCCTGCGTTGTATTTTTTTTTTTTTTTTTCAATTTTTTTTCCTCCTTCCCGTAGGCGACCCGTTTCGTCCGTGCCATCCCGTTCAACTCTCGAGTTCTCTCTGCCCAACCTCAACATCCCTTTCACTTTATTCTGTATTCAGAAGTTCGCGGAATTATTAATATTGCATTTCACGAGAAATGCCGACGGGAAGCCGGTCGGCATGAAGAAATAGACGAAGTTGAGTAGAAATTAGATGCGGTACATGTATATGCATATATATATGACATACAACGGTACATGTATATGGGTAACATGGATTCAACGAGGAGGGCGTGCAGCGAGCATGCAAAAACCTCATACACCACCATTTTCATAGAACATACAAAGATCAACGTTTATTACATATAAATAATTAAAAAAGTCCCGCGAATTTTATATTGCGGAAAGATCTTTTATATGTGCCACAAAGTCAAAACAAAAAGCAACGCGGATATAGTCAGAATATTATGTGATGACCATTTTCCGTCAAGAATTTTTTTTTACCCATTTTTACAAAAAAAAAAAAAAAACAAAAAAAAAATTTTTGGGGAAATACTTAATATTTTTATAAAATTTATCAACATTTTTCCGCTCGTCCGGAATGGAAAACATAAAAAGTTACAGCGGAGGCCCCACAGCGGTCAAGAAGATTCATGGGATTTTTTTTACGATAAGGTACCTTCGGAAGATAGTTTTTTTGAAGAATGTGTTCAAACTTTGTGTGCACATTATTTGATATATTATTCAAACATCTGTGAAATTGATATTCGATTTGCCGTCCCGACGATGAAATATCTTACACTCAAAATTCGCGTAATTTTCACGTAACCTATCTACAGCGCATGCATCAACGGCACGTTTTTAATAACACCGATAAAACTACACTCGAGAAATAAGTAAAAAGCGAAGGGAAGTTAGTGAAAAGTTATACGAATACTCTGAAAAATGTAACGTCCTATAGCACTACCAGTTTTTGCGTAAAGTTTATTTCCTCCGACGTGACAAAAATGTTAATACGAAAAGTTATTTAACGGTAAATAAACTTTCTCGTGGTTTTCATACGAATCACGTAAGTTTTAGTTACTGTATACATTTTTCTATGATGGTGTTTTTTATTATCGATCTTTCAACGATCTATATAAGAGGATTATTTTAGTTCAGATTGTCGCGGTAGAAATTATCTTGAAGTTTCAAAATCTGAAAATTTTCCGAAAATCTGAAAATTTTCCGAAAATCCGAAAATTTTCAAAATCTGGATGAAAATTTGCATAACGAAAGTTCCGAACTACGGGGATTTGGTCTTTTTCGTACCAGTCGATTATCAGTCTAAACTTTCAGCGTACGGGTCGTGTCGACGAGTATTCGCGCTCGCGACGGACGTTGAATTGCTATGTAACATTGATGAAATTTTTTTATTCCACGATGCAATACCGCTAGAGTGCTGTTCCACGAACGCGGCGTAAAAAAACTCTCATTCGGATTATAAAAGAAATCCGTAAAAATTTAATCGACTAAATGGAAGTTTCGAGAAATTCAAGAAATCATATTGTGACGACGGCCTTTTATTCGTTCCGTCTCTATATCGATAGTCGCTTCTACCCTATCGGAAGATGGTTTGGTACTTGAAGCATCGTATCGTACATCATCATCACTGGGTTTCGATATAGTAGTGTCCCAGCAGAATACTCGTGCGCAATGTTAAATATTGGGAGTTCCGGAGACATGCGTCGCGTTTGCAATGAGAGATCCTTTGTCGCTATCTTTTACTGACCGTCCAGCGTGAAGTCGGGCTAACGAAGTTAAACCTTGAAATTCGATTGTTCATTATAGTTTCCTTCTGTCTTTCACCCGTATCCTTTGGGAAGCTGTACGTGGCTTTCGCTACCGAACTTCACGAGAGAACAAAAAGGAAGCGTGCAAATTTGATTTGGAAAGCCAGAAGAGGTCTGCGGAATCGAGAACAGTAACTCGACGTGTCTTTTGTGTTGCCGGTTATTGTAGTACGGTTTGGTAACTAAAGTTCATACGGCGACGACGCTAATGAAACAAATAAGTCTCAGGGTCG
Organism: Cryptus viduatorius; assembly: GCA_964006125.1. Taxonomy (NCBI): domain Eukaryota; kingdom Metazoa; phylum Arthropoda; class Insecta; order Hymenoptera; family Ichneumonidae; genus Cryptus; species Cryptus viduatorius. The sequence goes on along the minus strand of OZ023222.1, from coordinate 7,451,895 downwards.
ACGATGAAAAGGTGAAACCCGTTGAAATCAGAGAATTTCCAAAATAATTCCAGCCGCGTTTTTCGTATCAATGTTTCTGATTATACGATCGAAGTACAGTTTGTGATATTGTATTTCTCGTGATTCAAGTATGGAATATTATATTTCGCGTAATTGAAGTATCGTTCGTCACAGTGTTAAAAAAATAAAGTCCGAACATCACGAAACTTTTTCACGTGTCATACACGTGGCAACGTGGTTTTCGTGAAGCACATGTTGCGCAATCGCGTCTGCAATTATCATATCGAAATAACTATTTGCGTCAATGAACGCATGAAACTCGTTACGAAACGAAGAGATTACGAGTCTGTAATAACAAAGTGAAGTGAAGTAACATACAATTATTCGCATTTTATAGTTGAGATATTTATTCGACATTAAGAGACGGAATTTCCCGAGTATAACATGCAATAGATTATTTATTATTCCGCGCTTTTTTTGTTAATGCAATTTCTTAATTTCCTTTTTTTATTTGGGAGATCTTAATTCTTGTAAAATTATTAAAAATAAAAAAATAAAATTATAAAAATTAAAAAAAAATTCAAAGTACAAAAAAATAAAGAACGGAATTTATTATTATAAGCAAACGAGTAATAATAAGCAACTAATAGCATGTAAAAACTGCAGCATAATACTTCGCGCACGTAAGATTACTATACAATCACCAAATGAAATGAAACGAAACCGGAAAAAAATTACGAGACGTCCGTGAAATTTCTAACTCCCGAATTAATTGTGTCAGGTATTCGGAAGTTAAAAACTACGAAAGACTGTCTCCAAAGGCAAAGGGACATTCCACCCCGTAATCAGACTTTGGCTTTACGTTGTGCGCAGTCAAAAAAAAAACATCCCCCTCTTCCTTCGTCTAATTTGTAATGAATTCATAAAAATAAATCGTCGTTAACAAGAATGAAAAGGGGGAGCGGCTAACAATGAGAAATGTCCGAGTGGTGTTAAAGACGCAAAAGAACATTTACCGAAACACAGAAAGTCCCCCACGATTCAGCGTGATTCGTTTTTTTTTATCTCTTTTCTTCGTCTCATACTTTAACGCTACTGTAAGAACGCCTTCCCTATAAAACCAACGTAAATCGCCCTCTGCGCGACCGAGCACACTGGGGACGATCGTATACATCCCTAAGGCCTTTCCAACATTACCGCGAGCATCCCAACCCTCCCGCCCATCGCGCTCGGTCACACCCGTAGCGAGTAATTCGAACGAGAACGGAAGAAGTAAGTCGATGGGGCGCAGACGTTGCTGAGGATAGGAAGTTAGGTTACGCATCAACCCATTCGAAGCGAACAAGTGAGCGTGGAAGAGTGCGATAGATCGCGCAGGTATATATATCTACACCGGTCATAAAGTTTACGAGCGTCTTGTAATGTCCAGAGGGTGAGACCATGCGGGAGGGGGAGGGGAGGATTCTTCGACTCGTTCGACACGCCAACGGCATCAACCCCATCACAGCTCCGTGGAACTTGGTCTATGACGAAGCCTGACGTATTCGCGTAAGGCTTCCGTGACAACCCTTACTCACCCTACCGTTGAGATTGATCGCCTTCTCGTATTATACGACCATGGTAACCACAGAACCCACCTACATACGTACGGGTTACGCCTTCACGATTTTATGCCATACGTTATATAGTTGAAGGTAGAAGAGAGACCGGATTTGCCGGAATAGACCATCAAAAGTAACCCTCGATTAATCCCGCGTCAAGTCCGATCCACGATAATCCGACAATAAAAAAAAAACGATCAAAGAAACGAAAAAGCATAAAAATAAATGAAACGATAAGCAAATTGTCTCGGAATTGTCCGTATATGCTAATGTTTTGACGAAATTTCGACTACGTTAACATAAAGAGGTTGGACCGCGTTACAAATATGGTTATCAGGCGTATAAAAACGAAGTTAATTTCGGTTTTTAACTGATTGCCCGTAGGGAAGAAGGTGGAGGTTATGCGTTTCATTGCGATCAGCTGATAAAGGTATTTTTTGTTTAAGCTATTTGTTTATTACGCTAATTTTCAGTTGAGATTTTAAACATTTTTCTAAAATGTGTCTCCTAATTAAAAAAATAATAATTAAATTAATCAGGAATTATTGGATAATAATTGAATCATTAATGTTTTTAATAAAAATTTGCATGTATTCTAATTTTTATAAAATTACTTTTTAATCGAAGAATAGTTTCGCCCAATGAGGCAATAAAAATCGCTTGGGATTTTAAACTAACTGAACCTCATCTACTCCTTCAGCGAGTTATAACTTTCATTGGCGACTGTATGACGCATCATTGAATCGAGAAAAGTTGGCGACAGCACCAAGGAGGGTACCATCCTGTTCTGCAATACAGATGTAGCGAAAACGATCGTTAGCGAGGCCCGAAGTCACAACTTTGAAATTACTCAACTGTATAGTGGCGTGTGCAACGGTGCTGATTAAAGTTTTTAATTAACGGCATTAATGATCTATCAAGTGGCGCGCATTGCCATTGGGGTGGGAAGACTTCGATGCATACTATATACTACTGAGCGCCCTACTACCCCTCCCCCCTCCCCCGCCGCTCTCCGACGTCTCCGCCGCACCGCCCTCGTTGCAGGCTGCCACCTCGTCTGCCAGATACATCGAGCCCCTTCAGCAAGATATCGTACTTATTCAACAAAATCTCTAATAATATATTATTAGCGTCTTCCCTGTCAACAACGCAGAAGCTTTCCTCCTACCATCAACGTGAAAGTAACAACCCTTCGATCTCTCGTCAAGATAAGCCCACGCAGGGCTATCAAACACGAAAGGACAAAAGTTGATTATAATTGCAGTAATAACAATAATTTTTTCTCGAAACTTTTAACTTTTTCAACGATCAATTTTGACGTAAAAATTTTGAAACGAACCGTTTTTGGCCATTTTAGGTTCATTTGTCGCCATCAAATTCGAAGCAATAAAACAAAATATAATCGAATTAAAAAAAAATTGAGTAGATCATTCGGTCAATTTATATGAGAACTTTCGTAGAATCAATATGCGATTAGTATAATAATAAAAAAAAATGGCCATAAATGGTACAGTGGCCACTAACGGTACTTCTACCCTATATAGTTGGTATTCAAGATTCGATGGAACGCGGGGACGATTCATCCCGTGAATCTTACCATCGACCACGTTCATTAGCGACAATTACCGAAAACGTCGCACCCAAACCCTCGTGGTAACCCCTTCTGGAAATTTCTCTCCCTCCCCCGTTCGTTCATCTACGGAGGGCGCCAACCGAACGACGAATACGGCGGTGCTTCCCAAGCGGACAATTAGGCCGAGTGGGTAATTAGAGCGTTAACGCGGATGCGCGCACACTCTTGCTATAGCTCAGCAGCCCCGTTGGATGGGAAGAGAGCTCTAGAAGCTTCGACACGCCAACGTACGAAGGTGACGCTCGACAATGTACGTAACAGTACTTCGCCGAAGTACACGGAGTAACAATCATCTCTCCAACAAGCGTGGACGTGGAATTATCTGGCGGCTTGAGGTTCCGAGGCCAACGGCAGTGATTCCGATGCTTCATCCCCTACCATGTTAGGTATTAGGATGCCGAGGCATCGGAGCTTTTCAACCTAATTGTACCTTTAGCCGCAAAACTCTCTTCTATACGAATAAAAATATACCTAACCTTAAATTTTGTTATTTCTTAGAAGAAAATGTAAAAAAAAAAAAGATTTTTCGTCAAAAGGAAACTATGAAAAAAATGTAGTTTCGAAACCCTCTATTAGCAAACGAGACGGTCGATATTAAAATTTACAAAATTTGTCTACGAGTTTCAATATTTATTAACAAATATTTTTAACGCTGAATTCAACAAACTATTGGATTATGTAATGAACACCTTGGAAAGTATGACGAATAAAAAAAAAGTCGAAAGCTCGGAATACTTTGAAAGGCTAATCAAAATTCAAATCTCCAGCGTGCAGACGAAAGTCTTGAAAAATTTGTGTGCCGACGGACGAATAATCTTTTTGATAACACGAAAAAAATTTGGAATGTAAAAAAGCCTTTTAATGAAGGCAATCTACATCGCAGTTAGAAGGTCTGCTTCCGCTTCATGTTAAAAAAAAATGGAAACCAACGAGATATTTAATTTGAATAAACATGAATAATTATTCGCGTTGATTAAAACCGCATTAACACAATATCTAAGTCCACAAAATCTAACACCTTGTTCCTTGGGGTCAAATTCATACCGAGTTATTTATTCAATTTCGGACGGAAATGGTCGAACGACCGAGGGTTCGATTTAATCGCGTTACATCAACGGAAGTACTAACCGACGATGCATGCATCAGACGTGTGATGAGAGGCCGAGGGGAGGGAAAGCGCAAAGGCGTTAAAGTGAATTAGCGAAAGTGACGTGCGCTCGACAGCCATTGCTATGTATACGTATACGGTACGTCTACGTGCTATTGGTATTGGTGTACCAATTCTGATGCACAGAAGCGACGACGCGAACGGCAAAACTTCGCGCACCCGGTACACGGCACGGCGTGTCTGTTTGCACGTTCCCGTTTTCATGCCTGAGAACGTACCACTACCGCTAACATGACGATGACGACGACGACGACGACGACGACGGCGAGAGGCCATAGAACGAAGAAGAGGAAGAAAATCGTAGGAAAAGTAGGGCGCATTGTTCTACCACGGTGCCGACACGAGTTTACTTTTCCTACTCATTTTCATCCCTCACGCGTGCAGCGAACCGTCGATCTACTATGCGCCACCATATGCTGCATCACATGTAAACTCGATACCGAGCGGCTCAGCTACGATGAAATATATACCGAGAACGGAGCACCAGAGATCCGACGAAAAAAATCCAAGCGTATACGATGCGAAAATTAAATTCACCGAATTAACTATCCGTTCGAATTTGACACGAATCTCTTTTAATTTAATCTCCGAAATGTAAAAGAAAAAAATTTCGGAAATATAAAATACATTTAAAATTTTTCTTTTCCCTTCAGCCAACATATTTGTTCAGTCGAAACGGAAATATGAATTTGAAACATTCGCTTATTAAAATTTTGCTAAAACTTGAAATTACATAGTACCCGTGAAATGTAAATTTGCATAACTCAGCGTAATGCGAATCGGATCAACGATATGCCGTATCGATAATATCGCAATGTAAAAAATGTGAGTATGCGAACGTGCCGCACGGAGGTCGAAATTCCGCAGAAGGCAAACTCGATCTGCCGACGAGGCGCGCGTGCCGGACGTTTTTGTGAAGTCGCCAACGGCCTCAATTCACAAAAGGGTCGAATATTTCGTATCGGCTCGTGTTCATCGGCCGCACAATAGAGTTGGATATACTTTTATATATTTTTTTTTTCACGAACCACTGTTTCCCTCCGTCGAATATTTTTTTATGTCTCCACCGACTCTCTCCGTTGCGTCCGCTATTTCTTTTTCGTGGCATCGCGCATTCGCCGCAATCGGGTTGAAGACTTATGAATTATTTCCTGCGACAGGAAATTGAGTGTTCGCTGTTCGCCCCGTCCCCACGGGCCGCTCAAACATAGGCCCGCTAACAATGCCACTTTATACTAATTCCGCAAAGCATAAGTTCGAAGTTCACGGGTCTGTGATAAATCGAATCGGGAATCTGTAGGCTGAGGATATATGGATAAAGTGTTATCGCTCCCACGCGTCGCGGAGCAAAAGCTCCGTCTCGTTTAGTTGGGAAACAGTGTGAGAGGGTCGAAGAAACGAGAAGATGTGAGAAGAGTGTATATAGAACGAGAAAAAGCAGTTACTGTTGAAACGGTAGCCGTGGTGGTGACCCTCGGAAATATTTCTTCCTCTCTCTCGCGAGACCACTACCGATTCTTCGAACGTGTTTATACAAACCCTCGATCAATCCCGTCCGAAACAACAATAACCGAAAGAATCGAAGAAACACCCCTCTCCAACCTCATTTTAGCCTCTGCCGCGAGATTGAAAGCGGAGAAACGCATTTTTTTTGTTTTTTTTCTTCACTTTTTCCTTTGCCACTCCAACTCGGCTTCAGTCTCGGTCGCAGTCCCTGATGACGCGGGACCGAGGAACTTTGAGCGTCGAATCGAAAGCTCTTCTTGATGCCCGAGCTCGGGTGTTCCACCCCCTACCCCCATTGCGAGCTGAAGGAGAACTCGCGAACTTTCCTTCGGCAGGGAAACTTTCTGTCATCGAAGAAAACAAAGAAGTCGCGTAAGCGACCTCGGTGGGGTGAAGGTGGGAGAGTCGAAGAGAGAAGAAAAGGGTTTACCCCGGCCGAGTAAGATATATGTATATAGAAAATAAGAAAACGACATAGAGAATGGTGGAGGCAAATACGAGAAAATGGAGAAGAGATTGGAAGAATTTTGCACAGAGTATACCGAGTTAGCGAGTCGTCGAATGGAAGAGAAGCAGGATGGCGACGACACCCGGAGAAACACGATGGTGGAGTAGTGCGCAAGTTCACGTGGACCCAAACACGGAGAACCGACGTTTAATCTTGAATCGCGATATCGTCTTTGCCAGGCGAACAGCAGCAGCAGCAGCATCAGGAGCGGTAACAGCCAGAAAGCGAAGAGGGGAAAAACCGCATTAAATTCTCTGTATCTCGACGATTCAATCTTTCGCCTCGCTCAGTAGCGAATGAACGAGCTGGAAAGTGGAAGAGGATTCGCGCGAATGTGGAAGGGGATGAATTCGGAAGATCGAGGGCAACTGAGTGTGTAGCGTCACGAGGACTCGAGAAATGGTGTTGATGGTGGGGGTGAAAATTCGTCGAGCTTGTAAAGCTTTGCTCCGCTCTCGTTAACTCTGGCGTTGTGTGAGAGATTCCGAGTATATAGTAATTTTCACTTTTTTAAGTACAGAACATCAATAAACAAATGATATCGACAAAAAAAGTGTGAAATAACGAATAATTATCGACATTTTATAGTTTACAGATTAATTCGTAATTGACTGTTAGAATCTTCGGAATAATGTTAATTTTACAGATATCGCGGCAAATATAAAATTCTAATGGCAAAAATACCACTGATTGGGGTATTTTCGTATTATTTTTTATCCGACTGCATGGAATATACAAAAGTATATTTAAACGAAAAAGCAACAGTCGCAAAGATTCCTATATAGATAGCACGAGAGTTTCGAACTCTTGGGGTTTGTCGTAGAAAATTAGAAATCACGAGCGGTCCGAAAAGCTGACTGTTTGCGGCAGACGCCGTCCCGCAAAAGTTCCCCGTGTGTTCTACGAGAAAATCACGGTAGGTAGGTAGTAGAGTTTCGCCAGCGAGAGAGGGAGAGAGAGCGCGTGGAAAACGGCCGAGAGTAATGTTGCCACGAAATTGCACGAGCTTCGAGGATCTCGCTACGTGCTGAAAATGTCGGGAGGGTAGGAAGCAGGAGCGACCCAGAGAGACTTCAAGCGCGCACGGCGGACGATATTGCTTGGGTGCATTGTTCGAACTAACGGAAAAATATGTTTTCGCTTATGAACCGATATGTATGTTTCTACCGCAGGCTAATTGCGATCGATCGTTAATTGGCAAATTGTGCGATCAAAACAACGAGAAAAAAATAATGAAAGAAGAAAAGTTAACCTTTAGAAAGCACTTTTCGACCAGCAGAAATTTCGATGGAAGTAATTGCCATTTATCATTAATTCATTAGCTAAGCGATGGAAAACGACGAGATTTTCAAAAAATCAACATTTCTTCCGTTTCGTTGCACTTGTTTCGCGTTGTGCGACACGATTTTTTATTCAAATTTCGCACTATAATTATTCGAAACCATCAAATATTTTCATGCGGAAGTCCGAGCCGCGCGAGTGGCGATACAGCGGTGAAACGGTGCCTCGGGAAAATGCCGTATTAATTGGAGTTTCGTAACATATTGACTACAGCAATTACGCTGTGTTATATTACGTAACTGAATGATCAACGACCAACACCGCGACATTGGAAGATGTATGCATTGTGTGTGTTACACATTAAACTATGTATTCATCGAATGTCCGTCTACGTACGATCGCCGTTATTATATTTGTGGGAAACGGCGATTAAACGGTGCTGCATATTGTTTCAACATTAGGTGCATAGAAATTACAGAATATTTCAATCCTTTCAATCGCCGACCTCACAATATTGTTTCAAAATTAAAAATTAATTTTTTTTTTAACTGCCCATTAATTAAAGTCATACGGATTAGACAACAGCGTACAATCGGATCGCTAATTAATTTACGTAATCAATACGACGAATGAAACGTCAGGTTTAATTATCGAATGAATTATCGAAATATTCATTAATTACGTTACACATATTAATCGAACTCTTATTATTAATAATATTTCGGGACAAATGTTTTCGCAATATGACATTAATGGAATAAATGAAATTTCGCGAAGCCGAACATTTTCCCGATAAAAGATACGAATGCTTTAATGCTTTTAATAACAACACAAGTAGAAAATTATGTCGGTAAATTCTCGGGAGATTAAATATTGAACCAATAATTTAACTCGGGGCGATGCCGTATCGTATTTCTCGATAATTCGTAACTTCAATCTCTTTACAAAAGTAGAGCTTCTATTTCTACTTACCGTCCTTCTATCCTATTACAATTCCTGTGCACTTGCAACCGGAACCACCAAATAGAAACGTTTCAGTTTTGAAACTTTGAGGCATTCGGTTAACTACTCCTTCTCTGTATCCCTATCATTTCGCTTTCTTGCTCTTTCACATTCTCCGCTACATTCGGCACGGGGTTTCGAATACGTGCACAACAACCCGAGTCTCGCAATGAACTAAAATCGATGAAGCAAGCAGAATCAAATACCCAGCTACATCTCTCTTCACTTCGGTCCGAACGCCGCGATATCGGCAAACGTTGCAATTAATTCGCTTCAATTTGATTTCAATTTTGTTACTTTTTTTTTTAATTCAATATCCATCCGGGACGTCGATGATACCATTCAGGTTTATGGGATGGATGGGATTAACAGGACGAAATTTCGGGCTCACCGTTCAATTCCAAACGCGATTCTGACCCCCTCGTCGCCAATGAAATCGCGGTACATAAGAACGATATAATCGATAAACCGATATCTAGTTTCGCAGATTACTCACTCCACTGCTAAATGCTCCATTTCCAACGGTTGTGAACTCGGCAACACTCGAGTGTACGAAAAAAAAAAAAAAATGAAAAAAAATAAAGCGTTTCTCACGCCAAAATAACCGCGAAATCTGCCGTTTCTCCTCACGCAATAACCGATACATTTATGGATCCGCTATCGAAAAGCCTTTAACAACCTTCTCCGTAACCTGACAAACTATTCAATAAAAAAAAAAAAATAAGACCCCTTTTTCATACACATAACAATAAAGATAAAATAAAATGTTATTATTTCATTCGGTGCGAAAAAGGAAGTTCTCTCCATTTCTCCACCTTGCGGAGTAAAATTTTGTACGATATTCTTGTGAGTTGTCGTTATCGGTACCTTGATAATCATGAATTTAATTTATTTCGATTGCGCGTCGATAGCGAACACATCCGTGGCGACTTCCCAAACGATGTATTATTATTCTCTGTCAACTTACGGCAATGTTTACGATGTCGAGACTCGGTTTAGCGATTTCTCGTTCCCAAAACTCGAAGAGCGTATTGTGTCACTGCCCCTTCAAAGCCAGCAGTGTATTGCACTTCGAGTTGGCGTTCTCTATACTTCCCATTCGGTTCCTGGTTACTCCTAGCGGTGGTCCATTTATATGCTATATGAGGGGGAGGATACGCGAGCGACTCGTCGTTTGATGTTCTCTCGTGTACGGGTACGAATAACATGTATATACTTGTAGCTACATCCTGCATCTCTTTCTCTCTCTCCCTCCCTCTCTCTCTCTCGCTCTCTCCCTCCCTCACTCTCTCTCGCTCTCTCACTTTTGCTCTCTCACTCTCTCTCTCTCTCTCTCTCTCTCGCTCTCTCTCTTTCTCTCTCGTTGTCGTTACTACGCATGTAGCGAGCGCACTATACTACCCGCCCATTGTATCACTCCATTAAACATTCGCTGCAGTGCACTATAAACCACGATATAATCTCGCAATGCGGTAAACACTGCCAAGTTAAACGAGCACCAAGGCGAGCCTTGGGGATCGTAGCGAGAACGGTACGAGCTTTTCCAACACCGTTGGAACCAATTCATTTTCCATCTCGCTCACCGCTATGCCCTGCGTTCGAGAGAGCTAACGGCGGAAAGTGAGCGTAGACGCGAAAACAATTTTACCTGTTTCACCTATACGCTCATTTGCGCGAACCGCGAAGACGAAATGTTCCAAGAATTTCACGGATGTAAACGAAAAAAAAAAAAAAACAATTCCGAACAACTTTCGCTGCTCCCTTCACGGTTAATCGCGCTCGGGGGTTACAATTAGATATTAAACTTCAAACTTTTCTGCAATTAGATCCGCGGCATTGCTTCGTACAATAGTTTACGGTTGAAGCAGCTGATTAAAAAGCTTAAAGATAAATAAAATCTCATTTACCATTGATAAAAAAAAAAATAATAATGGTCATTAAAGATTACTTCGGGATGAAAAAAATACGATCGATTCCAGAATCTCCGATTATGATGAAACAGTTAGTTTTGTCGGATGTTTAAGGGCTTCAAAACATCGGAAAGCAAATTTTTATTTTCATCATTATTATTCTTCCCGATATATGTGCGTTGGCGCAGAAAATAAAAATATGATGCGGAAAATTCAAAAGAAAATTCATGGCGTCCCCCGGGCTATTGTTTCTTTGGCAGCATAAGAAGAAATCCATTATAAGCATTTATATATAGTGTGCGCTAAAATTGGAGAAATTCACATTTTGCTTCCGGCAAAACAAGTCCCGAACGATTTTTATTTTTAATTTTCAATTTTAAATATTTCAAATTGTATTAAGATCTACCGATCTCTCGGTGCTTCCTTCCGGCTCTTCGCGATTGATGAGACGAACAAAAAAAAAATTAATATCATTCGTTTTGCTTTCGGAATAATTTCAACAACGATGAAAAAGCGCTCGCAAAATTTCCGCGAAATGTGGAAGCTCCCGGCAATTAATTTGCCGGATAATAATACCGACCTTTCATCCGCGTTGGAATAAAGAAAAATCATATGAATAAGTTAAAGCCTTTACGCGTGCGTTTGAACTTTCTTCTCTGTAGATGCGCGCGGTGTTTGAGGAGCACACAATACGGTAAAAGCCGAAAGCAGCCAAAGCACAAAGTCGCGGCGCAAAGACAGTGGAAAAATTATATACGTTAAGAGGAAAGATGAATAGGAAAAGCGGTCGAGAATGAGAGAAAAAGGATAAAAGCGTAAACGACGAGAAGAAAAAAGTACACTGGACGCAAACCGCAATGATTCTTCATCTCGTTCTTTCTCTCTTTTCAATCTTCTCGAGAAGAATTTTTTCCCTTCCTTCCTTCCTTCGTTTCTTCAAGCTGCCTTTTCCGTTAGCTCTTTCTTTCAAGCTTTCATCTGCCACGTTAACCCCCGACTCGGGTTGGGTGCACTTTGTTAACGTTCGCTCTTAAACCGACGCAGCGGCACTCGCGTGAATGGACGGCCTCCAGTTATAAAGCTAACGTTCGCTCTCGTCAATATTGTGAATGGCGAAGCAGCGAGAGAAAACAGAGAATTATAACCGGTTGAAAAGCCCAGTGACTGCTCGCATACACCATAAGAGGCCATAAGCTCCTGCGAATAATCATTCGCAAACTTCCCCTTGTGTAACGAGGAACAATAGGCTCACCGGCTTTCGGAGCTTTTAGGAAGCGGATTATAAATCGCGACACTATGCGAGCGAATTCAAAGTTGACGAGAGAGACGGAGAGAGAAAGTTACAGCAATCGAGAGTTAGTTTAGACTCGAAGTTAGTTCGGCGCAAATACTGTCGGCAGCTCGTGCTGTAACTTCGAACGATTTTAACGAAGTTTTACAAATTGATGTTTTGATCCTCCGATGGCTAGTTGACTTCGAGCAGATAAAGCGCGTCGTTTAAGGTGACGAAGTAAAAAGAAAAAGCATTTAAACGTTTTTATTTTAACGATGGCACGCAAATTTCACCCTCGAAACCATAAGCAAAGGATCGCGGGGTGACTCGACGTCATTAAAAGTGAGCTATGACTCGGGGGTGTGAGATTTTAACGATTCGTTAGACTAATTAAAATGACAATTAATTTTCTCCCCAAAACCCTTGTTTCTTGTTAACCTCCCTATTTCGAACCCTTTCTTTAACTCCAGTGGGGGATTTCTCACACAATTTAATTCAGCAAAATTGTAAAATACATCGAAAACTCGCGTCTGTGTGATGCGTATATATATGCAGACGATATTTGTTTCTTTCTATTTTATCGGTCAGTGCGCAGAGTTAAAAGGTTTTTCGCGTCCACTTTTTCGAATCATCTCGTCGTCGAAATTTGCGGGAGAAAAACGACTAATAAAAAGTTCCCAGTGGCTGAACCGTGGCAAATGGCAGCTTGGTAGGTGTAGTCGCGGCAGCAAAATTTTACGCGCTTGAAGCGATCTCTTTTTGTCAGTCCGGAAGTTATTCGGTCAGTTTGACCGTATGAACTTCGCATGGGATGGCTACGAGAAGGAACAGGAAAAGGTAAGATCGCGCGAGAGCCGTAGAAGTAAAAGCGAAAGAGCGGAGGAAGCGAGAGGCGGGATACGCAGTATAACGTTGCATTTCAGAGGCTCCACGAGGGTTTGCGGTAACTGTGCAAACCTCGAAATTTATGTTACAACCGTGTAAACGAGAGCGGGTCTTGGACGAGAGAGAGTATATAAGTTCACCCTCACCGTTTTCCTCAACTTCTCTTTCCTATCCACGGAACGCGAAAGGCGAGAATTTCTCTCTTTCTCGGTAAGATTTACCGTGAAAGTTAAAACGGCGACGAGGGTGCAGCGGAGGCCAACGAAGCATTGTAAGATATTTAATTAGTTGTTGTTAATGCCTCGAATAGTTGCCACCAGCGCGCGAAAACGTTTCCTTGACTTTCCTCACTTCTTTCACTTCGATATATCGAGGAAAGCACCAAAGTACAATGCACCCTCAGGTACTGTGCGACCAAGAAAAGAGGCAGTAAACGCTCGACTTCGAGTACCAAATAACGGCGTTGTAACTTTTCAAATTGCTACCACCGACTAATAACAACGGAGCCATTAAAGGTCGGTGCCAATTTAAAGTGTGTAATTATTTTCATCGCGAATAATTGTATTATTTTGTGGAGTAATCAACATTGATCGAGAAATATCGCTGTGATTGGTATAGGGGTGCGATGTGATGCTGCGCTATGTACGCGCTGCCGAGAACTACGACCCAGCATCCTTCGAACGTGCGCGATGCAACCTGACATTCATCGTCTCTCCTCTCGCGTTCGCGCGCTTTTCACCAGTCTCGTGAAGCCGCAATAAAAGTTACCACGGATCACTCGACGTATCGTTTCGAATCAAATGAAATTCGGACCGTCGAACAGGCGGTCGGTTGTACGGTTTTTTTTATTTATTTATCTTTTTTTCATCAAACTCGTTTCGAGGCAACATAGTTGCGGCGATCGGAATTTTTTTTTTTTTTTTTTTTTTTTCACAAGCTACCCTCGTCACGATTCGCGCACGAGAACATATCGGCAAAGCGTAGACGGAAGGGGGACACGAGCGACGGGAGGGATGAAACCCCCGTTTGTGACTCGAAACGTATCGATGAAACACAAAACGCATCCATTGGGTCATTCGTGCGATGATTTTATTTTTCGTCGCGCACACACGGCCACATAGCATCCGTTTGATCGTTATTCGTTATTCGATCAATCTGAGTGGAAAGACCCGACCTCGGGATAAAGAATTGACCGTAAATCGTAGATGTATACATATAGGTAATACATACATATCAAGTAGAGAAGGAAGAAAAGATTATTCAGCGTCGTTTTTTTTTTTAATAGACCGCCATTTTTCAATCGTACGAAATTGATGCCGAGACCCAGTTTATGATAAGGGATGAAATTATGCTGAGATGCAATATAAACTGATGATAAATGGAAATAATTCTATTTTAATTAAACCAGTCGTTTTTTTTTTGTCAGTGTTGTGTCCCGGATTACTAATCTGCGAATACGGAAAATTTAACGCAACTACGCGATACACGTACGTACTGCCGCCCGCGCACGTACGCGCGCCGTGGCGTACGTGTGTGGAAAGTGGGTTCATTGAGAATTAAAAAACGCATATGCCACGAGGCTAATGCCGCGCAACACTGACGGAACACGACCCGTTCAACACCGACAATTTTTATTTTCATGAGGCCTTAAACGCTCGTGTATCATCACCGTATCCCCATTAAGTTCCCATCGTGCTGTGCCATACACCCGATTTTTTTTTCTTTTTTTTTTATCGATATGTTAGCTCTTGAACGATCGTGAACTTTTTTTTCATTTTTATCGAACGTACCTTTGCGTATTTGTCCGGATCGATGGCTACCGATCGTTTGAACTCATTAGGGACGGGAATCACGCATAGATTATTCGTTCGTTGGAGCGTTTGTAGCTCAATGCACCATGCAAACTTCTTCGAGATCGACGGCAAGTGAAATGCGCAGATGTACGCCTACGTGTATCGATCGTATGCCACTGTTTTAAAAATCTTATCGAAAGACGTTCGATCTTTTGTTTGACCCGTTTTTTTTTTTTCTTTTTTTTTTTTTTTTTTACGCTGAAATCCGAAAAAAGGGCCAAAAAAACGCGGGTTTTAATACAGAAAAAAAAAAATTCGTATTATATACTTCACCGAGATTGCAAGTCGCCCGCATATCCACCCCGCCCCTCGTTGAAGCTTAAAGCTTATCTATGACTTGGCTCTCGGTGGAAAAATTGCTGAGTAAACGGAAAACGGTGGATCGTATAACCTGCCAGAGCACTTTTACGAGAGTGGTTGAGAGAGAGTAGGTCGAGCTCACGCGCAAAGATTCTGTCATCGAATGCGTTTAGGAAAAAAAAAAAAAGAAAACACTCACCCCTTTTTTTTCTGTGATTTTTGTTTTCCTCTATCTCGTGCACGTTTTTGACATGATTTCGATGGTATAATTGTCGCATCGCGCGATACGCGAAAAAATGCTCGTTTACCGAGCTTTTGTTTGATGCTACAGCGCCACTCATTGCGCACGCGCAAAACTGAAATCTCTTTTTATCCGCAAGCGAAAAAAATATATTTCCCAATTAAATGATTTTCCCAACGATATATGTCCCTCTATGCATGCGCACTATATAATCCGGCGCCATTCGCGATTCAATACTTTTTCATCGCTCTCGACGTGAATGAGGAAACAAGAGTTTGTCTATTGAAAAAAAAAAAAAAATAGTGAAAATAAACAAAAATATACTGCGTGAAATGAATTTTTCATGAACGCAGGTTATCCACTTAAAAACAAATCACGATATCTACTGCGCGAATTTTTTCGTATTCGTAGTTGTAAAATTTTTTTAATTCGAATTGAGGTCTATTGCAAAATTTTTATCTTCGTAGCGTATCTTCGATATAATCGTTTATAAATATCATTAAAAAGAGATTAAACGAAAGAATGAAAGAAATCCATCGGAGACAAAAAACACTCTTAGAAACATCGTTTTTTTTTTGCTTCGCGGAATTGTGTTCAGTTCATAGCTACTTATAGAAGCAACAAAAAAAATATATTTTTTTCATCGCATCTAAACGATAGCAAACGATCGATGAACTGAATAGCCTGAGAGCGGGAGAAGAGCGGAAAAGTCTATTGACTTCCGGTAATTTGATGAATTATCGACGGTTCGCTTAAACGAATGGTACGAGTATATATTGCGACGAGGGTGGGGAGGGGAGATGGCCGAGCTATCACGAGCACCAATTCGATAATCGCATTAGTCTTTAGTGAGAGCGCCGAGTTAGGTTCGAATTTCAGGGTCCGCTTTTCCAAAGAAGATGCGAGATTCTCGCGCCAATCGTACAGTCGAGTGAAAAACTGGCCGGGGGCCAATTTCCTATAGCCGATGCGAATAATCTCGGTGTGATTTAGCAGCGGGCTCTCTTGATCCCGGATGGGAAAAGCTTTCGCAGGTGAAACGGACGACTGAGCTTGATAGTCCGAAATTGAGTTAATCTACTTAATTGTAACGTCAAAGTGCCCATGCGCTTTATCGGAAGAAGTGTGTTAAGCGATCGAATCAATTGACACAGTTTCTAGAGTTTGATGTACCGATTTTACCGGTAATAATCGAAATATTCTCTGTGCGATCGAGTATGCGAAACGATAATGAGCCGAGAGGGAGCGGATCAATTAAATAGCAATTTCGGTCTATTCGATATAGTATGTCGCGCAACGTGATCGAAGTAGTAGACTCGATAGGCTGATTTTCGTTCGAAAATGATAATGCGCCCTGTGAAATTATGCATGATATTCGGAATCGTGAGAATGACGATCCTAACTATTGTTAGGTGTATATTTAGATATATAAACCGGGGAGAGCCGTTAATGCACTCGCCAAGAGAGTTTCGAGTTCATACGAACGTGGATAATCTACTCGTACAGTCGCATCTGCCGAAGTCGTACGCACGTTCCTGCCGAGGTATTACAGGCGTGATTACGCGTTCGTCGAACACCCCACCCCCACCCCCTCCCCCACCCTTTCTCCCGCATGTGCGAAACTGGCCGCTATTATCGAGTAATGTAAATCAGCGTTATCCGTAGAGCGCGTATGCATCGACTGTAATCTCGCAAAGTGCATTAATTAGAACACGTCGAAAGCGTGATATGATCATCACGGCAATAAAAACAGCACGTAGATACCGATAGATATCGAGGCAATTCGTGTTTTTGTACGATTTTTTTTTTGTTTCGACAATTTGCTGGTACTTTTTAAATATTACACGCTAATCCTTCGTACTTCGGCCAAATAAACTTCTCACTTAATTACGAATTTCGATGTCATTATCGACGTAATTGCGCAAAATGCGTTAATCAGAACACGTCGTACGCGTCACACGATCATCGAAGGAATAATAACAGCGCGTAAATATCGATAGATATCGATGCAATTTGTGTTTTTGTACGATTTTTTTTTGTTTCGACAATTCGCTGTTACTTTTTAAACCTGAGATGCTAATCCTTCGTACTTCGGCCAAATAAGCTTCTCACTTAATTACAAATTTCGATGTCATTTTCGACGTAATTGCGCAAAGTGCATTGATTAGTAACATCGGCAACATCGCGGCAATAAAAACAGCGCGTAGTTACCGATACATATCGAGGCAATACCTGTTTTTGAACTTTTTTTTTCCGATACTTCGCTCCTGCTTTTCAAATATTTCAAACTAATCCTTTGTACGTCGGTAAAATGAACTTCCTACTCAATTACAACTTATAATTTTGATGCGTACGTTGCAATGAAATTATAGGTTTCTATTAAATTGCATTTTCCGAAAAATATCGAATTAATGAATAATTTTATATCTTTATGTTCTCACAAAAATTTGGACACGCAATATTTCGAAATGCAGCAATTACACCCTATTAATTTTATCAGAAATACCGCTTCCAACGTAATTGCAATTTTTCAATATTTATAGAAATAAAAAATTGATTTTCGTGCCGTTATTTTTTTTTTTTTTTTTGCGGAATTAAATTTTTTTTTTTTTGCGAAGTCTTCATAAGTGACTCTCATTGAAATGGCTATTAAAGTTTAATAATGTGTATTTAAAGATTTGTAATACATACCAACTGTTCCGGAAAAAACTCCAAATCTCGCGTCCCTTCTCCGTCGCACAGTAAAGTTACAATTATAAGTCTTATAGAAATTCACTTCTAGTTGTTCTCCACACCGTTAAACTGCACTCGCGCGATTGCAATTAAAAAAAAAATCACCAATATACAAACGCGCGCACGATTAAGTCAGAGGCGGAGTTTCGACGATGACGACGACGTTAAAGTTCATAGCGTTACAAATTGCACCATACGATTATCGCGTACAAACATAGTGACTTATCCGCGAATATCTTTCCTCACAAAGTCGCTGATGTACCGATAATTAGTGTTCGCTTACGATACGCGAAGCCCATTAAACTCGCGAGGCAACAACCGCTTCGCGATACAACGATCGCAACATATACGCAACCGCACTACACAAATTTACGGAGCTCCCATCATCCAACTCGTAGATTCGATCTATTTACCAACAGAAAAATATATAATCATCTAACTAAGATGAAAATTAAGGTCGCGAAGAAAATGGAATAAAAAAAGCTTTTTATTGCACAGAACAGATGCGTTTTACATCTACCGACATGAAAAATCGATCTTTTTTTTTTGTCGTCGCAAACGCTTCACTTGAAAAATTGCGTATATTTTGCTATATGTATATATATATATTTTTTTTTTCCCGCGAGTATATCTCGTTTAGCTATTCTGGAATATATATATATCTTTTTTTTTACGTGAAATACTTGAAGCCCCCTTTTGTTCTCCGACTATCCTCCCTTTTTCATAACTGCCTCTTTTATCTTTCTTACGCGCGTTTTTTTTTTTTTTCGCGGTCCACCCGGGCGACACACCGCTAGCGGGAAGCAAAGCTTGTTGGGCGAAGAGGATAGCGCTGAAAATCCCTGGTAGTATAGTTGGCATGCCCCAGTTCACGGTTCGGCGTTAAACTTTATAATCCGCGATAACCCCACCTCCCCCCCCCCCCCCCTCCCACAACCACCCTCCGCGCGAACTAGCGGCGTGACATCAAACGGTGCGGTTCTTCACCGACACCTTTTACTCTCTCATAACCTCTCGTTTCAGGTATACCACCGCGATAACGCGAGCACTCGTCACTCGCGGATAAAAAGGAAATGCGGTAGAAAAAAAGTTAAAAAAATTTAGCGAAATCGCCGGAGAATATAGCGGTCGGTGGACCCGAGAAACCCGCGTGTCAACCCGGATTTTTCCCGGATTTTTCAGAACACTCAGTGGGGGAAAAAAAACAACGAAATTCCACGAACTTTTAACACGTTTGTAGTTAGCGGCGAAAAAAAAAACGTGACACGAAAAATCCGCTCAAGAGAATCTCTAAGTATCTTCTCTAATTTTATTGTACTCTTGGAAATTTGTATGTATATATATATATTATTTTTTTTTTTTTTCGAGTGTTTGAAAAATTAATATTGCTCCGCGCGATGTAGGATAAAAATACAGACACTTAAAAAAATATCAAGACTCGAAATGGGTATTGAAGATTCATTTTATTTCACGGGAGCTTTGCGTTTTTTTAATGTTTTACTTTTTTCACTGAAGCTATTCTTATCCTGCGATCGCGAAAGCTCTTTGAAAAGATTCCAAAGTCTCTTCTCTAATTTCAATTATACTCCAGTTTCAGATTTTTTATGCTTGTAAATTTGTATTTTTTTTTTTTTTTTTTTCATTACGTCGCTGCACGTACGTCGCCTCTCTGAGGTGTGTGTGATAACAGCTAAAAATAAAATACCTCGAAGTGGCTCTCTCTCTTTTATTCAATTATACGCCCGCTCGGCGTTTATTTTTTTTTTCCTCTCGAGTACTCTCTCCTTTCAGCCGCCCACGAAAATGCGAATTTACTCGAAGAGTATATTCTCAAAGCTTTGTCTCTCGTTTAACTTACGCGGAAAGCGCAGCATTTAGATTTTTTTTTTTTTTTTTTTCACGCAAACTCACGAAAGCCTCAAGCCTCTAGTTGTAAAATTAATCGTCGGAGATGTACTATTTATACGCAGAAAAAAAAACGCGTTGTTATCCATATCGACGACGCTGACACCGCAGGGCGCCTATGCGTCGAGGGACTTAGTATTTTTTATTTGCATTCGGCAGCTCGTGTTATGTTCACACCCGGGAAAAGCGACATACCAGCAACAGCCCAGGAAAGGGGAGAAGGGGGGACGGCTCGACGTGTCGCCATATAAATTTCGCGATAAAGCGTCGGTGTATACCAGTGAGTTTAATCCCTTCCTATAAATAGACTAGCATCGCGCTTCTTAAAAAAAAAAATGTCCCTCCTCCCGTCCCCGCTGTCCCATACACAGGATTATTTGTTCCGATATGAATTTATCGAGTGAGAGTTATTAGCAATGCAAATGAATTATCATTCTCGCTTTCCGCGCGATTCGTTGTTTTTTTTTTTTCGAAGTAAAAACGCGCGGAACAATATCCTACGGGCACATCGTTAACACAAACGCAAAAAAAAAATAAAAAAGCAATAACAAAACACCCTATAACCTTACGTCATTTCCAGAAGCTAAAAGCGAGTCACGAACGACTTTTATGCACCCGTCGAAAATCCTGTTGTAGTTAACACCGTGGCAAAAACTTCGTAACACACTTCCCCGGCCGCTTCCTCCCGCACGCAATATTAAACAACGCCGAGCTGCTGCTACACAAAAGTTGGTTTTCGAGTTTTCGAGTTTTCGCGTGCGGTCTCACTAGGTTACCGCGAAGACAGGATGCGGCGGTTAAACTTCACTTTCTTTCGCGCAACATCCGCGGGATCACCGACAAATTTTTTTAACCTTTCGTAACAATAGTTAGGAATTTTTATAATCTATGTCGTTCGATAAATTAGACGTTCGTTTTTATTCTAAATTTAGACGACAGTTTTCGATTATCGTCGCGAAAACGTTTCTTATTTTTTACACTGTTACAAACGTAGTTTGTTAGATAGTTTTTTTTTATTTTCGATCTTTTTATTTTAAGGTTAGTTTTTTTTAACACTTGTCATAAACGGCAAAGACGATAATTTTCTCGCGAGTGTCGAAGTGTTTATAAACGTTCGTGCAGAGTCACGCGGCCTCGACGACCGTTGAGAAATAAACGCGAACACGTAAGCTTGTAAATGCTCGCTCTCAGCGGCTACTAGTACGTTCCGCGCGGAGGCGAACTCGCTCTTCCTCCCGATCGCCGGTTGCTTGTTAGGGCTTCGCCAAAGGACTGCCAGGCGCCGCGGCAAAATCTACGGCGCACCACGCCGACGCATCCGCCGCCCCATCCTCCGTGTCGTCCTACTAGAGAGAGCTACGTGTGTGTGTACAGTGCACGGCTATAACCGTTTCGCTCCCACTCTTGACGTTCGCGCGAGTACCTATCTCTCTTGGTCCACATAACGCGCCCCCCTCCCGCCCCGCCGTTCGCCGTTAACTTCCTCGCGTCGTTCCTCTCTCTGTATCTTACACGTTCGCGTTTCCTATCTATGACGAGAGAGTGTGTTCCTAACGGATGCAAACTCTGGGTTAACGCGGCACACGTAACGTCGCAGGATTCTCAGTGATGGAGCGGGGCGTTGATGTCCGTCAACATCGAGAGCCGACTGTTTGCCTCGCGATCAACAGAAACGTTGCAAAAGGGAATTATTAGAATACGATGAATTACCTCATAAAAATTACCGAGGGTACACGCAATTAACGAGAAACGTTGAATTTATTAAAAATTCGTAGAATTACACTAAATCGTTTGTAACGTCGACAGCTGTACTCTATAATGAATTTTAATAACGACCAATGCAATCTGCGCGCACGTCTGCTTTTTTTCAATTCACTTTAATTAATAGATGCGATTAACATAGTAACTATGAATTTAAATCTAACATACTATTAATTTATAGTTATTAATAATAATATTATTAATAAATAATGATAATAATAATAAATATATTTTTTGCGTGATTGTAACTTTCCACACACATTTACGCAAACAGTACGCCTCAAAAATCACGAATAAAATATCGTACTCAGTACGACTCGCGATACACGAGGGAAAACGAACTTGCGACAAAGCTCACGAGCAGTGAATGCGGCATGCGACTGTTCATACACGTACCTGGGGAGTTCGCGAGAGAAAGAGAATGATCGAACTCATGTTCGCGAAGCACGAGACTCAAACTCCGAAAACGGCCGAAGTTCATGAATTAGAAAGCATAGAAGACTAGCGTGGCGATACCCCCGTACGGTGTCCCGCGGTCGCGCATCTGTCTGACCTGACGCGGACCGTTTTCACTCGACCCATCCGCACATGTTCTCGCTAGCCTCCGGGGTTTAAACGTGCTGTCTATTAAACGAGCCAAACGCTCGCAATATTATTAGCCTCGTAGCTCTCTTGCCACGAACGGGGAAACTGACAATTATTCTCATAATAATACGCGGACATTGCGACGACGGACAGATGTGGGACAAAACACGCACACGCGCACGCGCATAAGGAAGATACGAGGTATACACACAACTCGGGTTAATTAGAGAACAAAATTAGCATATTCTCTCGGGAGGAAAGTACTCGCATTTTTTTAAATTAATAGGATACTCTTCTGTTACGCGATAGTATCGCGCCGAGTTTTGTCGGAGTGGTACAATTTTTTTTTTTTTTTTTTCACGCGAAATAAAATAAAGCAGAGCAGAAACAAAAAATTAGAAAAATGCAATCGCTAAAATCGGATTAATTTCTTGATGCATTGTTATTTTTATTAGTGTTATTTTGTGCATCACGTTCGATTCTGCATTCGATCGCGTTCCAGATAATTCACGTTCGTTTTAATATAGCTGAAGCGTCCTGGTTGATTCGAAACTCGATCAATCATCGCTAATGTCCACTCGACACTGTGCGTGTCTACAAGCAATTGAACATTTTTCATCGATCTTTCGATTATTTTCGATCGAGTAACAGTTCTTGCCTGTTGGAAATTCGGTGGAATATTATTTCGCAATATCGGGATAGCCAATGGCCATGAATTCTCCGTAACTAATTCATCGTTCATTGCTATGAGCGTCGACGACGATAGAAATTATTCATTTAATGATTCATGCAAATGAAAATGGCGCACGTTGCTTTTACCGCGATACATAACCAACGAATTCGCGTTATTTTATATTATTCGCGTAAAAAATAAACCCGCGATAATACGTTGCTGATCGAGGAATATCGTCAAGATAAATCGATTTGAAATGCCGAGAATCAAATGCGACATAAGGATAAATTCAACTTTTGCCGCGCGTTTCGAACGATACGTCGTTATGCGTGTAACTGAAGTATCTATCGGTTTGCTAGTTTGCATCAACTCTCGCCACTCGACCGATGAAATTCCAATGGGTAAACTTGATAAAGCGCGCGGTCGATTGAAAGCGCTACGCAGAATCGAGTATTTGAGAATCAAAGCATTTTTTATCTCCGCGATGTACAGCCGGTGTATTCGCTCGAATGAAAGAAAAAAAAACCGATTTAAAATCGCGTTTTTTTACAATTCTCATCGTATTGACTTTGGCGATAAAACTCGGGGAATAATTTTTTGAAGACCGGTTATCACAGATATATTGATTAAAAAAAAAAAAAAAAAATTTGTTGGAATTCCATAAACGTCATAACTTATGAGAATTTCTACTGTACGCCTCCGCTTAAGCTAATTTGGAGTTTAAAAGAATCTGAAAATAAAAAGCCCAAAGCTTGACTAGCTGCGAAGTGGCGACGCAAACCTAACAATGGTACGAATACGAACGGAGAACTTATAACTCTGCGACGTCACTTTAGCACCAAATGCCGCTCGGGTGAGCGGCACCGCCGAGCGACCGATCCACCAGGGCGTAGAACAAGCAGTAGTGGCAGTAGCAGTCATTAATTTGCATAACGTTTTAAGCGGTAGGAGGACACGGAAGCCCAACGCATTGCAGGCAGGCGACGAAAGCACGCAAAGCACACACGAAGTACCAAAGCGCAGTCACCGTTGTGTGTTCTCCTACTCAGCGCCTAAAGCGCGGCGACTAAATTGTCGCGACCACTTCGTCGTTCTCGTGGAATAACAACAAAAAAAATGAACAGAAAACAGCAGAAAACAAACTTATACATCTCATGCATCTCAGACATCGGAAATAACGTTTATTATTAAGTATATATGTATATATATATAAATATATGCGCAGAGATATATTTTCTCTTCTGTCAGCGATTTCCATAAATGGCGGAGAACCACGCAAGTCTCTGGCACTCCGCACGCACACTAACGAACTTGTTATTTAATTAAAACGTCGCTGAACGAGTTTTCCTCCCTCCAATCCCTTCCCGTGAGTTTTCCTCGGTTGTTTCAAACGCTTGCAGTTCTTGCTGAATTTTAGTTTGCCTACAGCATCGTCGTTCTCTGCTACCGTTGCTGGCCGATGCTGCTTTTGCAATTTCTACCTACTGTGGCTTTAAGCATCTGATATTTTGATACATCAATGCACGAAGAACGAAACTTCGCTCTCGTATGGCTGTATTAAAGTTGATTGCGAGCATTGCAGTGAGATAATTAGTGCACTTTCAGCAACGTGAATTCTTCCAGGAGTTTCACGAACTCTGTGTTGGCTTTTCTAAAACAGTTCTCGAAAGTCCCAAACACTCTCTCTCTCCCTCTCCCTCTCTCTTTCTCTGGATTTCTCTTCGCCTCACCGACGTGCCAAAACTTCGACACGTATTCCGTGTACCTCAGGGTTGGAAAATAACGGCGAAAGGTTCAGGGAGGCAGAGAACCGGATAGTTCATTGCCCGCTGCGGAAGAATAAGAAGAAAAAAAAGCTTCGTTCGCGTTTCGTACGGCTGCAGCAGCTTTCTCGTGTACTAACAGCTGACCGTACGACGAGAATGTAAGCTCCTCACGTGCGCGGAGCTTCCAAAGAACGGCTGATTTAGCATGCACTCACGGGGATCCAAGCCTCCGAGAGAAAAAGGTCATCCTAATGCTGTGTATTGTTGAAAAAAGAGATTTGCACTTCTCACGAACGGATGAGACCAATCGACAATAAAGTTGGAATGTAAAACTTATAAATTGCTATATTTAGTTCTGAAAACTTAGCAACAGCGATTTTTTTTTTTTGGCTTTACATTTTTTTTGTATCGATGTTATTGAGAATTGCGGAACTCAAATAAGTTTATAAACGGTTTGACGACCTCGTCATCCGAAAAAAATTGAAAAATATATTTTTGCACTTACATTACATTTCACATTTTCCGCGACTCATTATCGTTCGCGAAAAATCAACCATAAAAAGTTGACATACTTTTTTTGTTTTCGAATGTAATTACTCGTATTGAATAATTTTTCCTTCGAGTGGTTCAGCTCCGTGAAAACGCATGACGGTCTCCGATCGAACGTTTCATAACCGCGAAGGTAAACGCAACGCGTCAAGCCAATTCGGGTTGTTCACGCCAGCGCTGATTGATCGACTGCATCGATCAAGCTGCCTACTCCGTTCTCCCCTCGAGACTTGGAACGTTAACTTTATATTAAATATACTTTATCATTTTTCCGTAACGCCTTGTCCTCCGCGATTTTTAACTCGGCTCTCGTCAGACTCGGACGCCATGAAGCATTGCGCAGACTTTCGTTCGCTTAACCTGCCTCCCTCCCCCCACCCTCTTCTTTTTTTGTTAACTTGCCTCGCATTTCTTTTTCTTCCATTTCATTCACTTCGTCTAACACTTGCCGCCTCTCATCTTCTCTCCCTTTCTTCTATTTTTATCCAACGAACGCGCTCTCAGTTGCCTTTATTAAAAATCGGATATGCTGCGCGCGCGCGGAAACGGGAAAATTTTTTTTACCGGAAATCCGTTCTCGCTCTCTTAGTACATTTCTTTCTCTTCCGCAACTTTTCTGTTCTTTTCTTTTACCTTGAAATCTCGTACGCTTGTGAGTTTTTCTTTCCTTCTTTTTTTTTTTTTTTCGTCTCGACCAGAGCGAGAAGCTTTACTACATTGGCTCGCGAGTTATTTTAATATTGCGCAAGAGGAATATATATAACGGTGTTCGCTTGCTGTCCCTCGTCAGGATCAACGTGTTTCCAGCGACTTTTTTTTTTTTTTTTTTCGTCTGTCGTCGAGAATTATATCGGGGGGACGAGCCTCACAGATCCCGTAATAATTCTCACGGGATCATAAAGAAAGATATGGTACGACAGAGAGGGAGGAACGCGAGAGGCACTTTTTTCGGTCGTGAAACATTGCGGTGAACACGAGTGGAGTCTCCAAAAGGGACGAATTTCGGCAACCACGTTCTTATACTTTCTCATTAAAACGCTTGCCGGACTCCCTGCCCCCCTTTACCCCGCGGAAATTTCGTATGAGAATTTAGCCGCGTTCAACCCTCTCCGCCTCCCTCTTCCGCTACGGGCTTTACGCCCGCTACGCTTCCCTAATCGTGAAAGGGTGCCTCGAGCTTTAGCGGCGACTTTGGCCTCATTTGTGTGACGGAAATACTACATCGAACCAGAAGAAACCCTCTTCTCTCCATATCTTTTTACTACGTAAAGGTACATTATATATACTTATACGCGTACTAACACAACTCGGCGTTAATCGAACTTTAACTCGTTCATCCACGGATTTCATTCGTGATAAACGTGTCACCCACATAGATGTGCTTAAATAATTTCACCCCAACGCTTTGCCGCGTAACCCGGTGTGACGATTTTCCGCGAATTTCTTGCCGCGTACGCGAACTTGCAATCGGGTCGACTCGATTAAGCGTCGGGCTCTTCGCATTACATATATCTATAGTTCGACCTTTATTCACGAAGTCAATGTCGATAGACACGACTCTTTTTTCTCGCATATCTCGCGTCGTCATCCTAATCGTTTTGCAAGTTATTGGAGAATTTCGTTTCGTATTGAACTATTCATGCAAAGAATCGTTCGATTTCCCAAACTTGAACATTGACTATCGTAATCGTTTGCCAATCATTGGGAAACACATTTTTCTATTCGACTACGGCGTGTATTGAGTCGACTTTGCAAATGTGTGTAAACTCCCCGTATATTCATTGAGTCATATCGTATATGGGTTGCGCGCGATCTATTTTTCTTTTGAACACTCACCGCAGATTTCTAAAATAAACGTGAATAGACCGTCCCTTTTGCTTCTTCAAGAAGCTTTTTTTCCTATATATTTCTCATTGTCTAGCAGTCGTTTTCGAGTTATTGGTAAACTTTATTTTCGTATTTCGCTACCGATGTAAAATATTCAATTTTACGATTAAAAAAAAAAAAAAAAAAAACGTCCCACATTTATTGCCTCCATTCACATTTTTCTTCTTGGCGAGCATTCCACAAAAATCCGCGAGCTTTCAATCACTCGTCGTTCGATTCTGGCACGCGTAAGAGCGTTGCCGATCTATATGTAAAATTGGGCTTTCAATGATATTGCCCGCTTTAATACAGCGCCGCATCCAGAACGCGAACGTGACTCAAGCTACGAATGTCATATTCCATTCAGTCGGGTAGGCGCGAGAAACCGTATATTACGTCGTACGTTGAAGCTTTACAAAGTATATTCGCTTGCTTTGCGACATCGTTGAATTTTTTTTTTTTTTTTTTAACCGCATGTACCTTTGAAATGATATCGGAAAATGAAATTTCGCAACCTTTTAATCGCGCATATCGAAAAAAAACTTTCGACTAATTGGTACTTTACTCCAATATTATCAATATTATTATTATTATATACAAGCAAATAAATATCTTTGAGAAGCTTGAAAAATATTAAAGCATATATATCTATATAGCAAAAACAAATTATTTTCTTTGGGATAACTGTTAAACGGATTAATACCTCGAAAGTATATATATTTTCATAGCGCGACCTCATTTTTCCTTCTATCTCTTGATATCTCTCCATCCGTCTATCGCACTGAAATTCCTCTCGCATCGCGTACAAGAGAAGCTCGCAGTCTCTCGACGAATCGGTCCCAATGAAACGGTGCTTGGTCGCTCCCGGCGTTCGGATGCTCCCGTATCGAACTTCGTAGCATGGGAAGAAAATTGCGGCGGGCTTTATTGCCGCGTCGAATATAGGCCAGTAATTCGTTGGGAACTACACACAGCAGCAAGGGAGAGGATGCGAATCGACGTGTGTGAGTAGAAGGGAATAGCGAGGGTTGGTGCAGCGGATTCTGAAGCCGCGTGGCTTGCTAACCCACCGCCTTCACCCCTTAACCCAAGAGTACCCGCAGCAGCAGTAGTGGGAAGTACATTCCGTGGCGGGTACCGCCGCTCGCATCACCATTGTCGAGAGGATTGCTTATTTCTTGCACGGTCGAGCCAGTTAGCCTTTCTCGTCCTCGTTTTCCCTCCCCGCTCGTTCCTTCACTTCGGTCCCTTTATCACGAAGTTTATCACACACCGAGAACCCCGGGAGCAGCATCCATTCGAGTTCGCACGCTAGAACTGCGAGTAGAACGAACAAGAGCCAAGGCATCGTGACGTTCTTGACCCGTGAAGGAAAGAGCTGAGGAATCCCATAAAAGTTCGCTTGACCAACGTTCCCCTACCGTTCTCTCGCCGTCATTTCTCCCCTCTGCCTCTTTCCGAGGTTCAACCGAGGCAAGGATATACGAGAATAGGATAGAAGTAAAAGAGATGAACAAAAAAAATACGGCATGGTATTCTCGCGTCGATCATCCTTTGCCTCTGGATTGAGGATACGAGTAGTTTCTCGTCATTATCGTCGAGCTTTTACCGTCTACGCTCAGCTTTACCTTATACATTGTACACTGCAGAGCATAGTAGAAAGCCCTTCTCGGCGCAACTTTTCGCACGAGAATACCTCAAGTTTTCTCACTAAAATATATCTTCGGAAGGAGATGGAAAAGACGAAAAGCTTCGATAATCTTCGAACGAGTCTTATTCGTTTTTTTTTTTTTTTTTTTTTTTTTCGATCTTCAGCTCACATCTTCGTTCGTTCTTCATTTATCTGTAGAGTGAAGTGCTATACGATGTAGCTTACTCGGTGGAATATGGGTAGCGTCGGTCGTCGGTAGAATCGAAGCAGCGTGTAACGAGAAGGAGAGTCCAATGCCGCGATATCCTTACTCGCTTTCTTCGAATCTCGTTACATTGATCCAGTTTTTTCTTCGTTTTTTTTTTTTATTTTCTCTCGCAATCTGGCTTTCATCCATTCCCAATCGGTTTGCGTAACCTGGCTTAAACCTCCCCGGCTTTCAGTGACGCTCGATGGCTCCCACTCATCGTCTTTGCGGATGTTCGAATAAATGGAGAAAAGAATCTAAATCGATCTCCACTTCCGCTTGTTATTCCGATAAAATGAATTACTTAGCGCGAAAAAACATCGGAGAAAGAAGACGAAAAAAGAATTTTTACAAAAATTAATAACTTCCGAGTGCCAATAGCCTATTATAAACAAATTGCGTTCAAAAAAAAAATTTCAAATAAAAAACTGTTTTAACTACAAAATAAAATTTTTTAAAAAACAAAAAATTAAAAAAAAAAAAACATCGAATTATTCGTAAAATATTATCCGTTTTATTCTAATAAATATGTAAGTTTTATTCGTACGCCCGATATCTACGGATGTACTTATACATCTTATTTTTCGAACAATTCCGGAGCTCTACCAAAGCATGCAGTGTTGCGATTGCCGGCTAATTTCCACAGGGCGCAAACCACCCCACCGAAAATGCATAACTCTCATCTCGGTTATCGCTCTATGGTTGTGTGTAGGTAAGCCGAGGGGCAGTGGCAGTGGCACGATTCGCCGAAGACTACAGTCGTACACAATTCTGGTTGGTAAACGCGAGAGAGATCTTTGGTGAGCGCCCAAGTGGCCCCGAGGCTCGTTCGCCTAATTAGCGAGGAAATTATGTTCAGCCACGATTCACGCTCGTTAGTTCAACGTACCCTCATCCCTCATACTCTGCCCCTCTCGCAATTAAAAGTATTCCAAATTAATCGTAACGTCTGCATCGCCACTGGTACCACGGACTTGGGTAACGCTACAGTTTTCGTTGGATTCAATCACGGAATGGCCCGTAGCGCACACACCAGCGGCAAATGGAAGCCAAACAACTTGCGATCCCTCGACCTCCTTGTCTTCGCAACTCCATCGTTTCTGTATACGAGAACACACTCCCGCAGTGCCTTGAGTCCTCAGTTTCGTCGTTTATTCTCGTGAGCCGTGGCTTGCTTCGGTTGGGTTTCACGAAAGCCCGCAAGTGAATTCGGCAGAGCACCTTGAGACAAGGACTCGCGGACTTGCTGCTGCTCGAAGGAACTCCCGATTTCGGGAAGGATAGACGAATGCAGAGAGAGACGAAGTAGTTGCGGTGCCAGACAATGGACCACTCGCAATCCCCTTATTTGTAGAGGGTAAGCCGGTACAATCGTTGGCCCTTCAACGTGACGTGAAAGCTATGTCCCCATCCCTCTGAATTTCACAACTATTGTTCCAAGAACTGGCTTAATGACATTGTGCGAAACTTTGGAGTTAATCCACTAATAAACAAAGACGATATGATTCTTTGTTCGTCATTTGACGGCACACAGATTTTTTATTTTATTATGCAAATCATTCATTTTGAACATTTATTCGGATGCTGTAATGTGGGCAATGATGCTGTAGCGATTTCTCGGATTCCGTCTTTCTCTTCAGATTGTTCATTTCGTTCGATCGATTGTTCGATTTCGCTCGGTTCACCGCTTGGCCCACACGTCTCGTTCGAGTTCTCTTCCGGTTAGACATCCAGTACTTATCCAGATTCCGTCGTTGCAGCCGAGTCGGCAAGTTGTATTTGTATTCCAAGAAACTCCGCCCGTGCAATGCACCATCCAATGTCTGCTCTGTCTCCGTCTATTTCTACTTCCTTCGTTGCTTCACCGTTCTTCCGTCGCGGTTTGGTCGACGATGCTCACCTCTCGGAGTCTCTCTCGTCGTCTACATAAACGTCCAGAATCCACAGACCAACTTCGTGGCTACCGTCGAAACCGTTCCATTAAGGACGCTCCATTACTGTGCAAGAAAGCCCCTACGACTTTACCTTACCCTCTCCTCTGTCTACAACAGTCTCGATACCGATAGCGTTGGACGTCACAACGTCGAAACGCTTGAAACTGCTCGAGCTGAAGAGTTTTACTGCTCACAGGATCGCGTAGTCTCAGTGTAGACAGACCTCCACACTCATTTAAATCGTTCAAACTTAATGCTACGAAGTTTGGAATGGAAAATGTGCAGCAAACACAATCAAAAACAAAGTTATCAATATCAATATGAATTTCAACGCTATTAAATATTGACGCGAGTTATGCTGAAACCCGGAAAAATACTCCTTAAAACTTTACGAAAAAAAAAGAAAAATTATGCTATTTTTTTTTTCGAAAATGTAAATTTCTGCGATATAAAAAAAAAATGCAAAGTATAAGTATACTTTTGGAAAAAAATTTAATTTGCAGCGCTT
Source organism: Cryptus viduatorius (assembly GCA_964006125.1). NCBI lineage: Eukaryota > Metazoa > Arthropoda > Insecta > Hymenoptera > Ichneumonidae > Cryptus > Cryptus viduatorius. The sequence continues at coordinate 7,420,556 of OZ023222.1, read as the reverse complement.
ACATAAATGAATAGTTCTTTAATGTAAAAAAGAAATGTCACGCAGGGTCTGCATAGTTTGCAGAACGAAAGCACGCATACGGTGCTCCGGTATAGAGGACGATAAATCCTCCGAGATTGCGAATTGCTGGGCGGAGCTTAGAAGTCCCGTGTAGAATGGGTACCGATTAAGCGAAACAACCGACTGACAGCACCTGTTGATGGTTCGCTAGCCACCGGCGTGCACATGACGCGAACGTTCGTGTGCCCACCCACCCCGCACCGATATAGTCTCTAGCCGCTGATGCATTCTCCTACAACGTGCACTTATCGAAGACGCGAGCGCTATTTTACCACAGAGAACCCACCGATGTTCCAACAATTTGTTACACAAACTATACGATGAAATTCGATTGAAAAGATAATTAAATCGAATGTAACGTATTTTACGACAAAATTCAGTTGACCCTTAAAATTCGATCAAACTTGATAGCCTACAAAATGAATATTTCCGATTCAGGAATTCGCAAAATCGAAGGAAAAAATTTTTAATCCTTTTTAGTTCAGATGAAAATTCCCTTAAGATATTACGTAAATATTACGTGAAAAAAAATGTCAATTTTTGTCTTACGACTGTTTTTACGCACTTTTTTCGCGATCTTTAAGAATTCGGATTATTTTCCTAAATATCGTTACGCGCGAAGGTAAAACGGATAATGAGCATAGAAATATCGCCATTGAGACAGCTGCGTACTACGGATCACCCCTAACAAAATCTCCGTAGTCCCCGGTAACCAATTTGTTCTTCGTTAACTCTTCTATAACGGATAATCAGTGGGTCCGAGGAGCTTTGTTGCGATATAACGGTTCGGTTGACAGACTTCTCTCATCACGGAAAACGAAGGCTTCGTGGAAGCATCATTGCCAACCGAGTGCAGCTCATAGAGAGACCAGTTTGGATCTTGTTACGCAAGCGTGTTTCCGAGATAGAAGTCCCGAGATAGAAGCTTCGCGACGACATAGCTGGCGCTGCCCAATAATTTGCAAAGTTCTCTGTACCAGACACGTACACCATACTAAACCGACCTCGCATATAGGCGTGCATATAAAGCACGCCTATCGAAAGACTATCAAGCTACCCGCTTCGGCTTTTGGACTTTGATTTCAATCAATAGCCCTCACATCGATGCAGTATATCGTATCACGTGTGTCCATCGGGACTTCAACGACTTCAGGTAAATATACTACGCAACGACGAATCAAAGCGTTGCGAGATATTGCAGCGAGAGAAAGAGAGAGAGAGAGAGAGAGAGAGAGAGAGAGAGAGAGCGCATTGATAGCGTGATGCTTCAGTTCGCAAAACCTCAAAGTTACCGTCGAATGAACGATGCCAATTAAAACTGAACTGGCAGACGCTTCGAGGAAACGGCTCATATATGCAAATATATTTTTATTCATTGAATATCGAAGCTTTACGATGATCTGTCGTCGAACATTCGCTATTTGAGAATTCCTGGAATATTCGTTATCCATGAATGATATCGGAAATATTCCGATCGAATTAGTGGCTGAATAATAAACCCTAATTTGTAGAAAGGTATTTTAAAACCGAAACGGAGAGGAAATATTGAAGTATCGATTAGTCAGTTATATATAGCTTTTTTTTTTTTTTTTTTCAATTGTTCGGGGACACGCGAACCGGCTGCGTGGAATGTCTGACAATCATTGACCATTACTACTGGCAATCTGTCTCCACTGGGGTCGCGGCCGCCTGCCGTCCGACAATAGCCTGCTGGCCGTTGATCATCACTACTGGCTGACCGAGATTGAATCCCACCACTTGGCCGACTAAACTCGATACTACGTATTATTGTTGTCCGACCACGCATCGACGTAACTACTTGGCCGAACAAACTCGATCGTCTACCATTCCGCGCTCTCCCCTTGACCGCGGAACAACGAATGTCGGCATACTTATTTACCGAGTCACTGTATGAATCTCTGAATTTTTCAGCGCTCGGAAATAAGAGATTTAAATTCGATCATCGTACGACACTCCGTCGCGCTACCGTCCCACACGAAAGTTGTGTAACGGTACTTCTTGGCAATATAAAAAGGGAACTGGTCACCGCGTGTCGTAAATTGTTTCTTACAGATAGATTCGACCCCTTTTCCGCGTTGAAGTTGAAAAATAAATAAAATAAAGTTTATGGATCCTCGACGAATGACCGCAATATTCTTGGACCTTTCCAAGTATTATAGCGCTTTCTACTGTCAGCTCTCGCAACGATATATGTATCTATACCCGCACTATCCACGTCCTTTTTCGTATCATCCATCCCGCAAAAGCTGATTCAACATTGATACTCAAAAGTGAACCCCAATGATATCTACACGATACAAAAATTTCATTTGCGAAACACCGCAACCATCTTATCTTTCGTCGTACAGTCTTTGACTCATTTGGGTCACTTTATTCGTTATGAAATTCTCTCGGTGAACAAGTACTTTTTTTTCTTACATTGAAAAGTAAAAAGGGGAGGAAAATTTTTATCAACCCCGAGCGAAGTTTATGAAACGAAGTACACGAGATCTACAGCAAGCAAATATGAAGATTTTTCTTGTTTATATAATTTTTCAAAGATATCGATCTATTCGATCGATTTATCGAAGTATTATTTATTTTTACAAAAATGCTGTCCATACCATTATTATAATTATTTTTCATCACTATGATTATTGAAAATATGATTTGTGAGATTTGCCGAAACTTTTGGCAAATTAAAAAATAAAAATTAAAAAATTGAAAAATAGTTAATAGAAATCATAATTACGCCAAGAAATCGATCAAGGAAACCGTAAGTTTATAACTAGAAGTTTAAAAACAAAGTCGATAATATTCGGATACGTCTCCGTACGTAGTTCTGGACAACATCCGATATCGCGCAATCCGAGAGACTCAAAGCCGTCGGGAGGGACGGCAATATAGCAGTTATTTGTCAATGTTGTCTCGAATCGTATAATGTACATAGTTATAGTATATTTGCGCGGTGGCGCTATACGTCGCAAATACGTTTTCCGGAGCTGTCGGTTTTGCCTCGAGGGAAAATCAGTATGCATGCCGTGTGTGGGCACAACGATATACGATCCGTATACGCGTATTCCGAGGCTATATTAGATGCGAGTTTCAGCGAATGCGCTCCTCTAGCTGCGGTGATGAAACGCTCCTTCGTGAAACTCGGTATTTCAAGAAACTTCGAAATTCGAGGCGCAGAGATCAATCTCACGAGTAAAGTTCACGTCGAATTCGAAGTATTCGCGATAACTGATGATAAAATTCATTCAATTTTTTTAAAATGTTTATTCTTGCTGTCAATAGCGTAAATAATAATTAACATAACTTAAAATGGAAAAAAATGTTATGTGCGAAGGTTTAAACGAGGAAAGACGAAGAAACGGAGAGGAAAGAGGAGGAATAAAAAATGGCGATGGGTAAACGAAAAACATCCATTACGTACGTAAAACGCGTTTTTTCACATTAAATCAACAACGTTAATATTTAGAACGTTATCATTAAAAAATCGACATTACCCTAAAATTGTGCACCATCGGAGATTTACGTCTTACGAGCGATAAATCATTGGTGGGTTGTTCAACGATATGATAAACTACCCGCCAAAAATCGTGATATCTTCGATTTGTATGAAACACTCGACTATTTTTTTTTTTTTCAACCAAACTAAACGGTTGGCCTCTCGGGAATAAAAACGGAAACTTTTTAAAAAATGTATCGAACTAAACATCGCAAACACTAAAGTAATTTGTCACTTTTTTTTTTATTTTTTCATTTTTCTTCATGCGCTTTCAATTTCATTACTTCGAAACTTTTCGAAATGAAAATAAAAATAATATAAAAAACTGCGTCTGCAAGTTTGCGGAAAGTGAAAGGAGGGGTTGGAAAACTACAGGGATCCAGTCGAGAATCGTGATACTTGCGAAACGGCAATGAACATTGAATCGATAATACGCAGCAAACTAAAGAAATAAAAATGCATTTTCACCGATGAATCTTGAGATACGGAATTTTTTATCGACGCTGCAACCTGACTTCGCGAGAGTATTATTCTATTTGTACAAACATCGAATCGGTAAGGCGCGTGCGTCAATGTAATTTTTTTGTTTTCTTATTTCCCGCTCTGCCATTTCGTTACGTTCGCGTCAGTTTTTTCGTGTCTCGACCGTTCGTCCAGTTTTTTTTTTTTTTTTTCACTCAATTTTACACCAAAGGATCGTCATCGTCGTCGGGATAATGAAATCATCAAGAGCACCATACAAAAGAAATGGGAGTTATTATTTGTGTTTTCTTTGCCACAGTTACACGATACACGTGAATTTTTCTCGTCGAGTCAGTCGTTACACATAATGTCGTTTCGTGCGTATTAAGTTATGTTTTCTTTTTTTTTTTTTTCGATTTTTCACCAAAAACTTAGCTCGAAAGTGTTCGTAAACCTGAAAAATGCGCAAATTAGAGAGAGCCGATTAATCATACAAATCTTCACAGCAGGAACGTTGGAAAAAAAATACGAATGAAGAGTTGCGAAAATTTTGAGATTTTCATCGCCTCTCTTCAATTCGATAAATTTTCGGTCATGTAATACGCGGAAAACGAATAAAGACGGAGTACGAAGATATATATTTATATGTACATCTATAACAGTTTAATGCTTCCATCCGTATTTAAATTAAGAGGAATGCACGCGATACATTGAAGTTACAGATAACTCGAGTAATGATGCGAACAACGATGAGCTTTGGCAAGGCTTTTGTTTTTTTTCTTCTTCTTCTTCTTCATTTATCTTCATTCTTCAATTTCGTAATTATTTTAATTTTTTCTTAATTTTTTTTTTCCTTTTTTTTTCATTTTAAAAAGAGAACGATTTCGGGACGTTGTCCGTGTTACAATTCATCATACCTTACGCACACTATCGAAACACAAATTATCGATATCTAATTGCACTATATCTCGTATACAGTAACGACAACTATAGACGAAACTTCTTTCCCCACCGTTAATCTTTACATTGTCACTACTACTTTATAACTCCTTTTCGTTCATCGAACCGCCTCTATTCTCATGGAAAATGTGCATTTTCCCGTCGACAGACGTAAAAAAATATTGCTTACTACTATAAAAAATCTACGGCTCTCCGTTTACTCTCGACACTCGTCCCAAGCGCTCTCTCTTTGCTTGTTGCGATTAAAATAACGAAAAAAGAAAAAAATAGAGAAACAAAATAAACGATGAGAAGAAAAGAAATTAATCGCGTAATTTTGCATGATAAAATTTTCTCTCGCCGCACTCGTCGTTCACTAACACTCGGGCCCCCTGTCGCGCATTCTTCTTGTTTATCTTCGGTCGCGGGGGAGGAGGGGTTGGGGATATAAACTTTCGACGATACGCGTTAACGCGCATACGCGCGCTCGCGTCTTCCTCGCGGAAAGTTAATTGTCATCGGCCGCCACGCATCCCGCATCAACTTCGAAGAGCAAAAAAAAATCTCACCAACAATCGTCATTAATTCGCACACTCGCACACGCACTCATATGCCAGTCACTCGCGTCGCTCTCTAAGTGAGTTTTTTTTTTTTTTCTTTTATTTCCTACAAACGTGCGATTCTCGCCGTCCAAACGTTTTGGTTGGTTCGCACGTATCGGTTGGGGAAACAGAAGAAAAATAAATCAATTACTTAAATCTAATAAGGATCCGGCAAGCCGTACGCGAAGATTTACGAAACGTTACGAAAAAATAACCGACAGATAAATCAATTATTCGGCAACTTGGGAACGTTACATAGTCATCGGATATTTCATTAGTCTTCAGACATTCATTTAACGTCCCGTAAAAACAACGCATTCTCTATCTCGCCGATGGGATGAGTTGACCGAACAACCGAACGCTTAAAATAAAATAATGAAAAAAAAAAAAAAACGTTTGAAATTTTTTTTCCGACCGGAATTAACTAAGTCGAAGCACGATTCGTGTGATCGCGAGATTTTTTTTTCTTCTAATAGATGCAAAGAAAAAAATAATAATAATAGATAATAGATAATAATAACAAACGAAGATTTTTTTTTCTTTTAAACGATAGAATAAAGTACAACCTACTACTGTGACAAACACGTTTCTCGTACGTATATATACACGTGATATTAGTTTTTTTTTTCTTTCTTTTCGACGCACGCGGGACTTTGGTACGTCAAAATTGGAATACAGGCAATACTTGGGTAACTTCCGAACGGAACAAAAAAAAAGCCTATTCCAACTCCCGAGATAATCGCGAGATTTGCCCGCGATATCTCACTCTCCCGTTTCTATAACTCTCTCAGTCGTCCACTTCGTTTTTTTTTCTGATCTAAATCGGTCGATTGCTCGTGTACCTCTAACTCACGTTTACGTAATCCCACCCGACTCTCCTCGAACACTTCACTGTTTTTTTTCTTTCTTTTTTTTTCTCTTTTTCTTTTTGCGCGGCAGCCTTTTTTAGCGATTCAAAAAGGAATTATGCGTAAGATTAAATTCAGTATCCTTAAGTTACCTAGTTAATGTTGTGTTTTCTGTGTATCAAATCATTATCGTAACAATTATTTGTTGGGCACACACCGTATTTAAAGTCTCAGCTGTAAGCACGCGTCATATTTTTTTGTTTTTTTTTTCTCTTTCATTTTTACTTTTGTTGGTTTTCATTTTTTTTTTTTTTTCGTTCTTCACTTTTCTCGGTTGTTCATTAGCCATCCTCCTTCGGTGGTGTGAACCAACCTGCGAAGACAAAAGAGAAAAGTACCGATTAGTATGGAATTAATTATTTTTCTCTTCGAGTTCGAGTTTCGACTTTCGTCAAACGAATATCGTTGATTACAATGAAACATCACTTGCCATTCTTCTCGTGTATTTGCACTAGCGATTTGAATGACTGTTGTGCGCGCGCGAGACTGTACTGTCCTTGTCCACCGCAAACTTTGCCACCTCCAGCTGTGCCCTGAAACTGTATACGCGCCTTTCCCTTTACCAATGTGGCCGATATCTGCATTATCACCGCCTCGACGGTGTAAGCTGAGCTCCATCCTTGCTTTGTTAGCAACTCCATACAAATCGCCCCGCCAACGAGTACGTATCCTCCTGATATTATTGGATGTACAACTCGAACGAAGGGTGGTTCATAGGGATACGATTCCTGAATTATAAAAAAAAAAAGTTACATTTTTCTGTTTCGACACCCGACGGATGGAAAACAGCGAAACATGGAAACACCCGACACATGGAAAACAGCGAAATAACATTCGATTGCCTCACCTTGAACATCATGTTGAGAAGAATACTGTCTTTGCCTTCTTTCTCTTTGAGAAGTACGAGATCTTTGTGAAGCGGCGAATCGGGATCGACGCACATTAACCTGATGTTCCATTCGTACAAACTGTCGTTCACTAGCTCTATGTTGTACATTCCTGATGAACGAAATTTTTATTTTTCATTGGTTCGTTGCAAATCGTTTTTCTTTTTTTTTTTTAGAACCTTTCATCGCACCTTTTTTAAAGCTATCGCTTCTGTATATATCGCGTAATTCCTTCATCAGCCTGTCTGTCGCTTGTACGCTTCCCGATACTGATCCTCGAAGATAATCCTGTCGCTGATTTTGTCTCAGCCTTTCTAACGTCGCTAGGTGCTCCAGAGCCATTTCGTCGGCCTTGCAATAGAAAAAAAAATGATCGTGAGAATAATAACGAATATAAACGCATATGAATTTGAAAGGAGTCCATGCAATGTAACACAGAGAATTCACGAATTTTATAATCTATGAATAACGAATTTGAACCACAATTGGAATTTAAAAGTAACATAATATTCGAAACAACGGGAAAAAAATTAAAATTTCATCACATGAAAGACTAAAAAATGAATGAATTGTCATACAGTTATAGGAAAACCTATAGTATAAAATATAAACGAAAATATACGAAGTTTAAGAATTTTAGATGCATAGACAATTTTCTTTGCTAATTGCACGAGAAATTGGTATTTATTTAATATTGTAATGGACACAAATTGAAAATGTAATGAATTCCGCTACATTATCTAACTATATTATTAATCACTACTACAATGAATAATAAATGTGATACAAATACATCGAATAATAAATGCAATGCAAAACTTCGAAAAACTAATCAGCGTTTTTTTTTTATTATTTTTTCTTTTTTTTTATTGAAATATTCGTTTTGTCTCCATTACCTTACTCTTGGCATTGGCTTCGCCTTCATCCATGTCCAAGTGTAGGTCATCCTCAGTCTCACTCTCCTCGTCGTCATCAAAGTCTTCCGTATCTTCGGCTTCCATTCTCTGCGCTACCATTGGTGCCGCATCCCCAAGACGCAGTGGATCCAGCGCCGTTCTTAGTCTCTCCACGTCCGGCGGCTCTGGCAGCGAGTGAAGGCGACACAATTCTTTCAACAATATTCCCACCTGATTTATCACGTGATTGTCGCGTCCCGTTGTATTGCTCAAAATTTGAACAGCGTTTGTGACACTCGTCTCCTCCGATTCGGCGAACCATACCGGCGGTGTGGAAGGATAAGTTTCCTAAAAAAAATTTCCAACTCGATATTCGCACCGTATAGCAAAGTTTGAAAGTCGACAACAAATTTGTAGAAACAAATTGAAATACGCGTAGAATGGAAGTAGCATAGTAAATGGCATTAAAAAATGTTGAAATTATTTACAGTTCAACTTAAGCGAGAAAAAATATACTTCCCACGCAAGAAATGTTTGCGCCACAACTAGAATCCCGAAGAATCAATTGTCTCGATTGTCTGTGGCTTTGTAGCGTCGATGACTCACTGACGCGCAAATGATTTGTTTGCCAATCGCATTGGAACAATGCTTAAATGTTTGAAAAACTACAGACTGTGTCCGTTGTTGCCATTTGCGTGGTTAGTAAACTAATTAATCGCAAAAAAAAACTTTTGAAAACTGGTAGTGTCTCAAAAATGTTGGTTTGCCAATAGCTGCACATCAATTTTAATTTGTTGTAATTTGTCACATTTTTTTTCCGCGATGTTAGAAACAATCTGTGTATCGCAAATAGAATTATTGCATAGTATATTCTTTTAAATAAATTTATAGCTCGGAAAGCGAGAGTTTCGGACGGCGATTAAAACACAAATGATGTTTGAAGCATTGAAAACCTGTTTAAACAAGATTCTCAAACAATAGAACAATAATACGCCGCGCGAAACAACGTCAATTTCCAATAACATATGCCAATTGCCAATCTGGCACAATGCAATTGCAAACCAGATGATTTTAATGCATATATATATTGCAAGCCTATATTTGGTGAATTTACGGGATATACGCGAGTAACGGTATATGCGAAGCTCGAACGATTGGGAAATCGGTTGAAAAAAAAAAAAAAACGGATGAAAAAAAAAAGAACCGAACAGACGAGACCTTTGTCTGGAGTCTTTTCAATACGCGAGTAGGTGGATAGGAGGGTATTGTGAGGGCCTTACCCTCTATGGCACGCATTGACCTCTACCCCCTAAACATCGATTCACGTAAAAAAAAAAAAAACGAAAAAAAAAACTTCATAATTTTAACGATTCGAGAAAATTGTCGATCGCGACGAGAATAACTCAACGATTAACGCGATTTTACGGGAGTTTCCACGTGAGAATTGTGAGAGAATGCCGAGACTCTGAGTCCCGGATCTCGAAAGGGGGACCCTTGTCAAATACCCAAATAACAACACGAATGTTATTGTTTCTTTGTCCTCGCGTTAAGCTCGGCAATAACGAAAATCGGGAGTTACGTCGACGGCGTACGAGGGATTACGCGGGTTTAAAATAAAATAAAAATAACGTGAGATAATTAATGAGTTATATGACTTACTGTGATATTGGCGTGAATTTCGTACTTCTTTCCATTTTTACCGACGAACCTGCAACTCAGCTCGTCCACACTCGCGGACATTATCTGAAACCTCTCATGGCTCTTTGGGAAGACGGACTCGAGAGTTTTGATCTCCTGCTTGAGGGTGTTCAAGCAAGCCATTTGAGGTGTAACCGCGCTTTATGGGAAAACGGATTTACCGCGGTACTTTGACCGAAAAAACACTGCGGGACCAAGAAAACACGATGTACCGATGACTACCCCGAGAAAATGGCGACGTTACGACTGAGAACTTCGTGAAATGTCGTTGAAATTCGTGTTCGTTCGTCAATGCGGCGGCGCCACTCTTCGTCGTGTTTTCGGGGTATAAAAGCTAATATATCTTCTCCGACCAATCCGATATTCGCCTCGAGGGTAAAATGGGATTTGGGCAAACGATGGATGGCACTGAGAGCACATTCCCGGATAGAGTTAAATGTACGCGAGACAAAAAAAATTGTATTTCTCCCGGTGCAATTTTTAAGGTAATTACTATCAAAAGAATTATTTTTTCTCAATTTTATCGTTACCTACAGTAGGAAGTAACGAGAAAAATTAGTTTGGCTTAATTGAATCCACCGTAGATGACGCTAAGAGCCTCGTTTAGCAATATTCGTAACTTTAACAGCTATTAAACGTAAAGTGAATTTAATATCATGCGAAATACCGACACAGTAGTTTCGCTGCTAAAAAATGTTCCTTATTCAATTTTCGTGTTTTTTTCGCGATGGTGCATTTGCCTGATTAACAGTACCAAACTATATATATTCCTCGTTATACATCTATACAATAAAAATAGCGTCTGGCAATCAAAATTAAACAATACCTGAAGCAACTCTCTTTATATATCTCCGGTTTATCTCCTATTCTCTAAAATCGAGTTCGCTAAAGCTTTTGGGACAGTGCACGAGGAAGTAATCGACGTCAATCTTTATATACTACTTGAAATAATAAGAAATTTTTTAATGAGCAAAATTATCCTCACGATCCAGGTACACTTACTTAAACTGTTCGTGTTACTTAAAAACTACGCGGTCAGCCTTCGTTTTCTGAGCTGAAAAACGGAAATGATAAATTCAAAGATCGGTGCATCAAGAAATACAACTGCGTCTCGACGCCAAATAGTTAAAAAAAAAAAGGCCCGCGCACGTCGAGCACTACCGACTTCTTATACGCCAATATCAAACCCCCTAAAGTTCGATTGTTTCATCTTGAAAAAGAGATTCGAATTCTACAAAAAACTGAAATACTTAAGAACTACGCGAAATGCCTATTTCCTTCGTAAATGCCGAAGAACAGAAGAAAAGTGTAAACATTGCGCGTTCACTCCATAATTTTCAGTCGTCACACGATATGACGCGATACTCATGCGCATACCTTAAGTACAGCAACTATCGAAGCTCATACTTATTAATCATTGCGTGAATAATCCAATTTTGTTTGCCTTAATATCTTTGTTGCTCGATCGACGCTACAGTGGGCATCACGTAATCGTCAATTGAGAAACAACGTAGAACACGAAATATATGTATCATTTTCGTTGACATCGTAAAAGAATCCTATAATTCTAAGTATTAATTAGCGAAATAATTAATTAATCCTTAATAACTAAAGCCTCATTCTGGAGTAAAAAAATCGCTACTACTCGTTAGCCTTGAGTCTCACGTGCGTCCGTTCATTGCCAACCGACTAGAAACGTAACACCAACCGATCGCAGAAAATGGACATTTAGCATGAGGAAAGACAGAATTAGCGATTTTTATCGCGGAAGATTGTTACGGGCGCACCGCTAGAGGAAATTATATCACAAATCTGTGCCGCCAGTCGGTGTAAGCGTTTCGTGAAAAAACCCTCGCAACAAGAGTTAAGAAAGGTACGTTTTTAGATACAGTGAAATAATTACGCAGTTTGATATCTGTGACATCAGACAAATTTTACTAACAGATGAAAATGAACGCCTCGAGCGGCCAACCCTGTGCTTCTATATGCTGCAAACAAGATACGGTCCATCCTCCCGGCGCGAGGTGCTACTGGAATGTCTCTTTTTCCACTAATGAGACAATTCTCCCAAAGATTCTCGATTTGTCGTTTATTAAGAAAGTCGGCCCGAACGACTTGTTTCCTCGTCACACCGTACCTTGTCCCGGAAATACTGTCTGCTATTCGGATTGCAACTCAAGGAACAACATTTCAACGTATTTTTTTGGAAATGACACGTTCTTCATGAACGATTCGATGAATGGTGGTCTGACCTGCAGACTCGACGCTAAAGATTACTGTTTCAAATCGTACGTAACTGATGAAACGAGAAATGTAACATCCGTTTGCAAGACATTCTTTGACTTGTTAGCGAATATGGAACTTGCGTACAAAGACTTAGCTATCAAACGACCAGTTTTTCTCTACACGATACCCTTATCGTTGATATTTCTCGTGATAACATTCTTCGTTTATACAATTGTACCGGAATTGAAGAATCTTCATGGATTGATTCTTCGGACTTACATGTCGTGTTGCTTCGTGTTTTTCCTGGTGGCAATGATCGACTTGACACGCGTGAACAAGGACTGTACTTCCTTTATAAGTAATTGCTAACTTTCGCATATTCTTACGCTTATTTATCATATCCATAATGATGTAATGAGTTCTTTCAGTGCTTCCTCAGCACTTCGCGTGTCTGACTACTTTTTTTTGGCTGAATGTCATGTCCTTTGATATTTGGTGGACCTTCCGGTAAGTTCTAACGATCACAGGTATCGTTGCCGTTTTAACGCGTAAAAGGATAACGGGTTTCCTTTTTCTTTGCCGTGCATTCAGATCGCTGCGCGATTGCTCGCGACAGTCGTCCCGAAAAAAATATATCATTTATTCGATTTACGCGTGGGGAATTCCAATGCTGATAATCGGAGTTGGCTTAATCATAGAGTTCATTCCTGATGTGCCGAAGGGAATAATAAAACCGGGATTACGGACGGGTTGCTGGATACAAGGAGGTGGTTATTCGCCCGTTTCGATCGTATTCCACACCTATCTTCGTATATAATTTTTTATTTTTTTTTCGTTAAAGGGGACGATAGAACGACAGTTTATCTTCGGATTCCTATGACAATTACGGTAGCGGTCAATATATGCTTTTTTGTATTAGCAGCCATAAACATTGCCATGCAAAAGAAGGCCGCGGAGCAATTTCTTGAAGGAACTGATAGTCGACGATCCAACGACGAGAAAAAAAGGTATGTACAATAACAGCACGGTGTGCGACTGGAGGAGTGGGCTAAACAACTGATTACAGTTTTATATGTGTATCATGTGCGTTTATTTGCAGATTCTATCTTTATTTGAAACTCTTCATCGTCATGGGAATGACATGGCTCGTCGAGGTACAAGGGTTACTTTTTCCGTTTCCCTTTCCGACATTTATTTGGATCATTTTGATCACTCCAAATAACGCGCAAGGCCTGATTATCTTTATATTGTTCGTTTGGAATGATAGAACCAAAAGGCTGTTGTCGAAACGCTTAGGATTAAAGGACTGGGCAGCAATTCAATGGATTGAACGTGCTGTCACTCGAATTAGGACACTTATACGACGACCGCAATTATCGTAACTACTCTTTCGAAAAATACTAATCTTGTAAAAAAAAACGAATCCATTTCATCGAAAAAAACGTTGTATTCCATGATGAAACCGCAGAAATACATTAATTTCGCAAGATGACATAGATGCGAGTGCTGGGAATATAAAAAAAACGAATTTCGACGTCAACGATGCAGTCTCGCGAGGCGTTCCGTTGGCATTGTTCTTGTCATCGAGAATTACGCAATGCAATTACCTAAGAATGGCTCTAAATTTCGCTTTCACCTGTTGCGGGGGACTTCGAGAATCGATAGAAATACATTTTTAACGTGGGGACATGTTATATCAAAAGGTACGCGCGGAAATGTACGACGCTTAAAAGATGCTGCGAGCCGGCATTCAAGATGGCGGCAGAGTTTCGGCTCGCCGTGCAACCGTCACGCACGATGCGCAGAAGACCTTTGTATCGATCGATCTCTCACCTCTGTATCGATCGATGTCTCTGAGAATCGAAGATGTTATGAATCTTTTTTTCATGATTCATTGTCATTTAATCAAACGATATTTGTCGAAAAAACAAAATATTAAACCTATCAAGGAACTTCGGGGTCGATGTACTTTACGCGGTGGCATCGTTAATTACATCGAAAATAACAAACAAACAACGATTTTAACGAACATGGCCCGCGGCTCCTCGGTTAGTAACATTAGGATATTTTGTCATTAAGGGATTTGAGATGAATTATCTCTGGACAGATGTGGATAGTACCTGCAATTCTTCCCAAAAACATCAGGAACAGATGGGAACACTTTTTTCACGCGAGAACTCTTTATATCGAACGTCATGCGTGAAACTATACAGAGCTTTCAAGATGCTGTTTGCTGGCATCCAGGATGGCGGAGGATTGAGGATCCACAGGTGAACGTTGAACAGCTATGCGCAGAGAGATCTGCGCACACCCCCTTCGAAATTTCTCTGAAATTTCGCAACTCTTCACGCCCGTTATTCTCGAACTCAATGTATATCATAAAGTGACCATTGTCCGTTAATTATTCAACGTGAATTTTCCGGAAACGGATTTTTATTTCTCTCCGGTACGTGGAGACGATAAAACTTGGAATTGGGTGAAAGATGAACCAAGATACGTAGATTAATTTAGTTATATCATGAATTTATTTGAAATATCTATTACTTCTAATTAATCCTTACAGGCTATATTTACAGATGACAGTATGATAAATTATAATACACGTATTATCATAACAAGTGGTTTAACAAATGAATGATCTATTCTCTAGTGTACTTAAAATTCATCTCTAGGTTTTGGACTGGTGCCTCGAGGAACTTCGCTCTTGAGATTCACCGTGTACATAAAACACTTTGTCAGAGTGTATGGTACTATAATCTTCTGATCGTGTTGTTGCTTTTTTTTCCATGTTTTTTTTCATTAATTACATTTATCACTTATATAACAGAACTGAATAATCCGACAGTCGAATGAGACTAACAATTACGGTGTTCTCGATCGAGTCTTCCACAGAAATAATTCGAGAAATTTTTATTTTTTTTTTTATTTTATTTATTCTTTTCTTTTCATATTAATACTATTTAAAAACAGGGCGCAACGCACTATTCATCCGAGTTCCAAGAATCATATATATGTATATATACACATATGTACATATGTAATATATATACATATATATAGATATATATATATTAAATCATAACGATTATTAATTTTCACTGCAAAACGTGTTTTGCAATTCACATAATTCACGTTACAAAAATATCGAATATATTCATAGAATTTTTTTTTTTTTTTTTCTTCAACTGTACATTGGGGAAACTTTACACGTTGAATTCTACAAAATATATAAAATTAGGACTAACCCGACAAAGTTCCATCGCGGTATCTCTCGATATCTCTCACTCTCGTGTTCATAAACAATTCTCAGAACTTACGAATTTTCAAAACGCAAATACGATATTATATTCGCGTTTGGACATTAGCACCCTCTTTGTCAATTTCTTGGATTATTTCTATAGCGAGTCTCGCATCGCGTTCTACCATTCACTCGTGATTCTCGTGATTTTTGCAGTTGTAAAAAAGACGTGACAATAGTTTCTTTTACGATAAATATCTAACAAAGCCAATAAGACCCCAGTCCTTCATAGTCTTTTCAATGGCAATAGAATCTTTCGAGTTGCACCGATCACTAAATAAAGCATTTGCTTTCCATTTTTGTTTCGTGTTTTATTCATAAATAATAAAATATACCATTTCCATCGCAACGGACTATCTAAATGAATTTTTTCGTTTCATTATGCATTTGTAATTTCGTAAAAAAAAAAAGAGTAATTCACGATGGAGTGCAAAATTTTAAGCAAGAGATACAACGTAAAACGAATTTTCGGGAGGGATATTTAGCGGCGAACGATAGTGGTATGGCGTTATGTCGAAGAGATCCGTGATTTCGATGAATTATACTATAAAAATGAAACACGGGACTCTCGAAAAATCTGTTCTCGACTCAGCAGTGCCTCAAAGCTCCGTGGGGTATACGTGTTTTTTTTTTCCTTTTTTTTCGTTTTGGATTGTTTTTTCTTTTTTTCAGAGTTAATGAAATTAATTCCGTGTGCAATGCGGCACACGATTTATCGTTTTTCAAATGCAAATTTGATTAGTGCAACTTGTTGCACACATTTTAGTTTGTTTTTTTTTTTTCTGTTATAAGTCTTAGATTTTTACTTCTATAATTCTCTTTATATACACGTTTCTCGTCATGTACACATTTAGAGTCATTACTTTTTTTTCATTAATCTTTTTTTTTCATTTTTTTTTTTTTTTAGTTTTTACAACGTCGTTAACGCACGTGACACACATATCTTCAGTCGACAGTATACACACTCGAGCGGTCCCATCGCACTCTCTCATTTGTCTATTTTTTTTACCGCAGGATAATTATCTCAATCCCGCGGAGATTCTTCATCAGTTCGATTTGTTTTTCTTTTGTTCAGTTTTTTGTGATTTAAACTTTTTCACTATGCGACAAAAACCAGTTTTTTTTGTTTTTTAATCTACAGCAAAGTTTGTTTTTTTTTGTACTCAAAACACACTTTGGGTTGATTAGGAAGACCACCCATTGAGCTGCCCGAATTGTTTGTATTTTTTTTCTTCTTTTTATCATTTTGTTCGGTGGGTGCTCTCTGTAAATCCGTTGGTAACGAATTCGCAATATCGCAGGGAGAAAAGTTCGTTACGCTGACAAACGGACGCATGTAATTATTAGTGCCACTCACGTAGGAATAAATAAGTTTTGGCAATCTTCCTTCGCCTCAACTTCGAAAGTGATTTGTTTATGTTTTGAGAATTTCCTTCGTTTTATTTTGTATCTTTTTCATTTCGCGGACTTAGTTTAACTTGTTTTGAAAATCACAGTAGGCGAGGAAGATAACGAACAGTCAGACTGTTCATGGTAATGAATGAAATCGTCGTTAGAGATAATTTGCTTCGAAAAGTTCTTACATAGTAAAAACCGTTGGATCCACGTTGGATCGCTCCCGTTGGAATGATAAATCAAGCGTAGAACGTTAATCGAGTCTCGTGGAAAAAAAAATGTATGAAAAAGAAATCTCATTTTGTTCGAATTTAATAGCGTCCGCCGAGTGTTTTCACCGTACCGCAGATAATCCCGTCTTATCAATTCGTCACATACTTACGCGCATCTAATAACTAGGAACTTTAAGATGTATCTAATTCCAATGAGTGAAATTTTTTATTTTTTTTTATCATCCGGTCAGATATGACATCGTCGACGATCGTTTATCCTCACCGAAATATCATCGATCGTTTTTTTTTTTTATTAATTTTTTATAATTTTTTTTTTTCGATCTAAATAAGTTGACGTTAACTCTTTGGATAGTCACTGGAAATCGTTTTGCACTCCAATAAGTGTTATATTTGCCGCGTTTATTCATTACTTTTCAATACGACGAATTTTCCGATCTGAATTTTGTCGGTTCCGATCGATTCTGTCAGTGAATAGCACAAAAATATAAATATAAAGTTGAACAAATTTAACGCGCACGTGCCCGAAGCACGGTGAACAATTTAAATAGGCTTATGGTTAAAAAAAAAAAGAAGTAATTATCAGATGAAAAGAACGTTTAGCGATGTTGTTGAATCGTTTTCACATTTGTCGAAATAAAAATAATAATATTAATAATGATGATAATGATCAGTACATGAACCAGCGAATTTTTGGGAACGACGCAATCGTGAGTCGACTCGAAGATTTGGCTGTCGTTGGGTGTCTCATTCTCACCGAAACCCTCGTATTTTTTCTTGTTGTTTTTTAGTTTTCATTTCTATTTCTTTGTTTTTTTTTTCTTTTCATACAAACCAAGTAATATTTAGCACGAATTTCTTTCGTTCATCAAAAACTCAATCATACTTCGAAGAACATTCGGGTATTTAATGATAATCCATACCGCGGATGCTTGTTGTCACGGAGCGTAAGCCTTACATGTGCACGTACTGTTCGAACATTATTTGTTTTTGTTCACTATGCCACCTTTTTGAAACATCGAAGATTATCGCGACGGCGGTTGTTTTTCGTTCATTTTTTTTCAGACACGACGCATCACTATTTTTTTTCACCCGCGCGACACTCTTTCGACGACGCCTCGACACTTTTAAAATGCCGAGTGATAATAATCGTAGGTGGGCCAGTAAGGC
The DNA here is from genome assembly GCA_964006125.1 of Cryptus viduatorius. Lineage (NCBI taxonomy): Eukaryota > Metazoa > Arthropoda > Insecta > Hymenoptera > Ichneumonidae > Cryptus > Cryptus viduatorius. The sequence goes on along the minus strand of OZ023222.1, from coordinate 7,402,274 downwards.
TGTAGCCAATCCTAGCTGGTGCGCTGACGCTTCTTTGCGGGATGCTCTTCGGACAGATGAGCCGGCGCTGGCATACCAATGTTACGATTGAACATGTACTTCATCTGTGGCATGTATTTCATTATACTACTGACTTGAATTAGCGGCAATTCTTCGTTCAAAGACGAACACTTGCCCGCGTCCATTAACATTTTCATCTGCAACCTGTTGAACGAAACACAAAAAAAAAATCACGTAAATAACATTTTATACAACGTTAAGGAAAACATTCGTTACATTCGCAACCAAAAGTGAGATACAAAGAGAATTTTGAAGACTTCCCGATCGGATTAAAATCTGAAAAAAATCAACTATACGGAGGGTGCTAAGAATATTCATTTTGCATAATAATAATTCCAAAAAATTGTTAAGAAATTAGTTTAAGAAACAATTGTTCAACGAATCATTTAGTAATCTAACTGTTTATTTTCGAATTATATTTATTTTTCAAAAATCCCATTTATGAAAAAAATCTTATCGATATTTGCGAATATCGTCGATGGATAGCCCGGAATTTTTTTGAGTGTAATGCGTAGCGTTTTTACACACTCGTATCGGAATTCGAGATTTTTCATGAATAAAAAAATTAGAAAAACGTATCATTTTTCCGCGAAAAAAAAGTTTGTTTTACCGGATGCTTCGTTGAATAATTTCTATTTCGACTGATTTATTAATAACTCTTTGATATTATCCTTATTCAAGATAAATCTTCTTAAAACCTTGTATATCGTTAATTTTTCCGACTGATTATCCCATTGGAAAATCTTCAAATTTCGCTGGGAATCTCACTTTCAGATGAGACTGTGACAATGCACCCTCTTTAAGGGCCCAAAAGCCCAAAATGAAATATTCTCCATTCTGTTTTCAATATTCCATTAATAATGACGTTCATTAAAAATGAGTCTAATGGTAACTAATTACATAAAAAAGGAGATATATTTATTTTCTTACCTATTTCCTTGGTACAATTCAATGCCAAGTACGTCCGTGAGAACGTGCCTGCAACTGTTGATGTCGCAGGCGGGAAAATACTGAGATACAAAATCGGGTAGTGTCATCAACAACATCTCTTTGAAGTTGTAAGTTTTGAAGTTAATGCAAGGCACCATTTTGCCTTCGACAAGTGCTTTCTGGATTCCATAGGGTTGCGATTGTCCAGCTGGTAGCGTGAAATCGGCGATGGGTATCAACTGTTTTCGACCCCTCGAATCCCTGAAATCCATAAAGTCACATTTAACTCTCATTCTCGGATGCGTCAGAAAAAAAAATGAAACCGAAGCTTCAATGAAAAAATAGTCTTTCATCTGTACCTCGAACTGTTCGAACTTCCATTGACGGGTATTAACGCCGGTGGAAACTTCGTATGCGACGAGTTGGCTACCGGTGGTGTATGCCTCTGCAAGTTTAGACTCGACAAAAGGTTCGACCCGGCCGTTGGTGGATGAAGCAACGCTTGAACATGTTCTGTACTCAAATTGTACATTTGAGGATAGGTACTCGCGCTGACGGCGTTCGGTGCTGCTAGACTAGGCGTCGTGTACGTCGACGCGACCCTGCAAAGGAAAGAGAGATCCAATTGACTTCGTAGCCAATGGGTTGTTTTGTCTGTTAGGAAAGTAAGCATAGACTTCTTGGCTTCTTTTGTTTTCCTTATCGTGATGCGGCCATTGAGCAATGAGATGGATTTTGAGGCGTGAACAGGAGCGATGAGATCGTCACGTTTGATTTTGCTTTTTTTTACTTTGCTTTTTTGTTTCAGTTCAATTGTAAGCGAGAAGAGAGATGAAATTGATGTTTACAAAGACGAATAGCGTTTTACTTTTACGAACGTTGATCGCATGCTGACTACATCGATGCGTGATATGTATATATGCAAAAAGCTTTATACTTCATTAGAATTTTTAACTCACCAGTCATCCTTCCCATAGGTTGGATAACTATACAACAGAAATCATACGTTGTATGTACAAAGATAAAAAAAAATACTCATTGCGCCGATTGTTTTCTTACAAAGTAGGCAAGTAGTGTCCCAGTTAACGAATGTTTGTTGCGTACAAAATATTGCGTTGCTGAATCAATTTTGTAATATTTAAAAAAAAATCATTCGTGATTTTTTTCCTTCTTTTTATTTCTTTTTGCGATCGTAAGATTCCGCTACTGGACACGTGGAAAGAAAATTTGATACAACGCGAATACTTTTTGTTTCTAAACCGGAAAAGCAATCACCGGGACACGTCGTTCTCGGAAACTATTGATTGGTTTTTTTTTTTTATCGCGAATCCTCGAAACTTCGTGGCGCATATTTCCAAGAAGTAAAATACTGCGATGACTCACCCAAGACTCGGTTGACTCGAATGAACTGTGGATCGTACGAGTGGTGGTGGTGCAGCCTGAGGTACAGCTTGAATCGTCGTTGTTGGATAAACAGATGCATATTGTGTCGGCGCTGCGCCACTGCTTCCCGGTCTACTTCGCGACTGTTGTTGTTGCTGCTGTTGCTGCTGCTGGTAGCTCTTGTTTGCGGATTGAATTTGCTAGAAAAGCACAAAGACATCGAGTTGAAGAAAAAACGATAGTTTCTATTTTTTACGTGAAACATTTAATCTTTCATCGTTCGCTCGCGCGTGACTAATATTTCTTATCTCGTTGCAGTCTCAAAATATAACAATTTTCTGTGTAACGAGATGCCATGTGAATTTCCAGAAATTACATGACGAATCTCGCGACGTTTAATATTAGAATTTCCGGAACAAAAGAATAAACGAACTAATTATTGTTTTTCTTTTCCATTGCATCGCATCCCCAAAAAATGTATAAAGAATGAGAATAAAAATGTACGTAAACCGAACGAAATTATTACTACGAGCTGAAGAAGAGTAAGCAATTTCCGGCATAAAGGCAATTTTTTTTTCAACATCTAAAAAGGAACATCGTATCACTAATCTGATGAGATTATTTGCACGTAATGATATTTTTAACCGTATTAAAAAAACTCCAGAATTCCCCATAAAAAATGTAGAAAAAGTTACATGTATAAAAAAAAAGTTCTAATGATATTATAATAAATGGAACTCATCGAACTCATGTCAAACTACTCTAAAAAATGTTTATAATCGAATCAGCAAATTTTTTTCAGTCAAAAAACCGTTATTAACAATTGAATGAAATTGGCGACTCGATGTTTTTTCGTTGCATATGAGAATATAATAAAAGCGTCTCTGTTATCTAAAATTGCGGGACTTTCCCTTTAAAGGTAATAAAACTCCAACGAGCTTAATTTTCAGAACCTCGTTAAGACGATGGCAGTTGCGGAAGCAACAAAAGAAAATAACTATAACGTATGCGATCACGCGATGTGTGACTATATAGTAAAAATACTAACGTTATGCATGCTGAGCGATGAATTTTGCATTCTTATTATAGGATTCGGTTGCGAAACGAGAGGCGCCGTTTGAAACGTCGCTTGTCCACCGACGAGTCCCGACCACCCGTTGACCGCAGTCTGCACATTATTGAGCATCGATTGTGAATTGTTGTTTGACCTAACAGACGATACGGTATTCGGTGAAAGATGAGCGGGATGCGTCGTGATAGTTTGCCTCTGTTGATTGACTTGCTGCATCGTCGTGTTTGCACTGTTGCTTCTCGGTATCATACTCTGTAACGACGTAACTCTCGAGTTCAATGGATTTTTGCTTGAGTTATTTTGCATTTGCGACGGTGTTTTTGATGCCGGTGGTGTTGGTGGTGCTTTGGTCCATCCACCGCTACCATTGCCGCCTTTACTGCTCACAAATAATTGCGAGTCCATAACTTTGCTCGGCCAATAATCCTCGAAGCCGGTGCCCGGTGGAAAGTAACTTTTAATGTCACTGAGACTTATTACCGAACACGTTTCACTCGCGAACAATTCGTTACGTATACCCTGTACTTTGCAACAGAATTTCAAATACGACAAATCCCAACCCTCGAGTTTTTCGGCTTTGAGCTTAAGATTGTCCGTTTCACCTTCGAAATAAAACAGGGGAACGTACTTAAGATTATCCTTTACCGTGTAAGGAACCACGGATTCCTTGTTGATACGTATGAAACCGCACTTCTCGACTTTATGACCGGACGACGATGACGTTACGTTCTGTCCAGCCGTTAGTTTCGTGTAACAAACGTCCAAAAACGTATAGAATTCCTTAGCATCGGCAACTCTAACGACGAGATCTTTAACGGTAAATTGTTCTCTTCCGAATTGACTCTCGCAGTGCCTCATGTTTATCTCGTTGAAAAGTTTGCTCTCAGCTTCCGTAATGTAGTAACTCTTGATACACGTGCAACTGTAGATATCCGAGTGTAGATAACTCAGGTACTTGTTCAAAAGTTTTGACTCGAGTATTCGTACCGAACAATATTTTTCGCCGGCTCTGTATATGTAAGGTATGTGACATTTGTCGAACGTTATCCAGCCGAAGCGACCGCGTTGGCTTTCGTCGTCCAATGGTAATTTACCCTCTGTCGCCGGTGGTTTCGGTGTAACATTGTCGTTCGGTCGTTTCGTTAGGTAACCGAGGATTCCGGGAAGATTCGGTTGTCCTGGTATCAGTCCGGCTGGTCTTTGCGAGGCGCTCGGTGTTGTCGCCGCGATTTTCGCTTTGTTTGCTTCCACCATTTTGGCAGCCAACTCACGGATTTCCGCTTCATCTGGATGCTCTTGTTTTACCGCTACCTTGTCAAACGACCCTGGAAATAGACAATACTATAATTAATATGATATTAATATCATTTATATACAAAATAATAATAAAAACATCGATTAAAAGATCGTTGAAACTATAATGATAAATAATCTCGAGATATCGTTTTGAATATTAACAATCGAACGATTTATCGATCCACGTAACCCATATATCGTAAAAAGGCAATAAATAGAGTATTTCATAAACAGTACGAAGTATCGACCTTTTAGATTATATCCACGTGCAGTTCGCGTTTAGAGAATTTATTCATAATGACGCTCCGTGAATTCATCTATGCCGTTTATCCATCGATAGGTCGGTACACGTGGCACATTACTATCGCGTTCGATCGAACAACAATACATTTTAAAAAACGCACATATTACTAATGCAGACGGGTTTGTTGACGGCGGATAGATAGGTTGAGGGACAGAAATAATTGGGACAATGTATAGCGTGAAAAATAAATAATAATAACATTGCAAACATGTAACGAATTTCATAATCGTGTCGCCGTATCTGCACGACGATTTTATCGATTTATCCGTATCAATGATTACATCGAAATCGAAACAACACGATTCATTGTAGAAAATAGGTCTGCAAACGACTAAACAACACAATTCATTGTAGAAAATAGGTCTCCAGACGAATACGAATAGTTTTTCGCCGTAAACAGCAATAAATTTTCACGCGTACGAAAACAGGTTATCGTGAAAACAACACGCAAAAACAAATAAAAAGCAATCTACAATCTCGCATTGCCCCATAGCTGATATTCGGTTATCGTATATCGGCGAATGTTTAGGCGCGATACTCGAATTCAATAATTCAAACGATTCCGACACTATATTACAAAGTTTTGATATCTCCGGTCACTCATCAGAGAGGCGTGCGCGCAAATCGTCTATATACAAACATATATAACTGATCTATCGTAAGAAATAATCCGAGTAATTCTCGCATTCGTCGATCGTCACTCGAGACGACACGAACCGCGAAGGTGCGCCAAACAACGATAATTTCGAAGTCGAAAGTGCGCGTGTGTACGTGTTTAACAATGTGTTGTATCTGTTCTACGTACATGCTGCTTCGTTGACGGGCGTATCTCCGTTCCCCGGCGAGTCTTTAGCCAAAAGCACGGTGCTCCCTACCGAGGGCAACGCCATTATAATAAAATCTCGTTGTTTTCCACGACGGATAATCTCCCCCAACGATTGTTATTTGTGTTTAAATATGTCGCGTATTTAAGAAAAAGTCTTCGTTAATAGTTAATGTATCCCCGTCGAGAGAGTTAGCATCGACGGCAGGCCGTCGTGCAGTGACATCGAGGCTTTTTTTTTCCTTTTCTTTTCTACACAGCTGCACGGGGCACCAGGCATTCCGTAGTCTAGCCGTACCGTCGAACAGACGGAGACCGAGACTTTTGGGGCGGGTTGTAACGGCCTAGTAGATACGCTCGCTCGGTAATCCAGTGCCGCATGTGTCTATCAACGGGCCCTCGACCTCTCTTCCGCATCGAATAATAACAAAATTCCCTCATCCGTCCTCATTCCTACGCCGAAGGGCCTTGTATTCGTCGGACCGTAATTTTATCATATCCATCACGAACGATCGTCGAAAAATTTCGTTAATTCCCAAAAAATTCACTCATCTTCGATGTAAAGAAAAAAAAAAAAAAAAATAGAAAAAAAAACTTTCCAAGCGCACAAACACATTCGTATCGAACACTGAACGTATGAATGAAGAAAATTTCACAATTCTCGAATACTGTTGCATCTTGCGTGTGTTCGACGTGACGTCAGTTAGCGAGTAAGAGAGCGAGTAATGGATAAAAAAAAGAAAAAGAAAAATATCGGAGAGAGGCCAAGGACCCTGTCACGGACGTTAGGCCTTCCGAGAGAGCGAGAGACACTCGAGAGGCCTCTCTTTGAACAACGAGAGCCAAAACGCCTTGAGAAAACTCCCTAGAAGACATCAACAGCGTAACTTCGTCTTGGGAACACAAACGGTGCAATTGTTTTCTTTTTTTTTACTCGTCGATCGAAGATTAAAAAAAAAATTGACACGACCGAGGCGCGTGACAAACAAGCCTCCCGTTGCAGCTGTTTCCGAAGTTTTTCGTTTTTTTTTTTTTCTGTGTTCTCGTTACATCGTTGTTTCGCGACTACGAGGAATTTATCACCGTCCCGAGCGCGCCTGCCATTAAAACTCGATATCGTTCATCGGCGCTCGGAAAGAGAGGAGAGGCTTCTCTTTTGCGGCAGATCGCCACGACAGGTCAGAGGAAAATCTATTTTCTGACAGGTGAAAATACATGTGCGCGCACGCGAGATTAGACCGGAGCGAGAAAGAGACGAGAGCGCGAGGTAGACGAAGCGATATGGCGAGGAGGGCACACCACTGGGATAGCAAATAACGCACACCGTCGTCTAGAAAACGATTTCACCGAGAAACTCACGCCAGTGGCGGCATCGCACACTAAAATCACACTATCCGAAGGCAAATATATATGTATATACATATATATCTATGGAGATAGAGATATATACGGCGAATGGATGGATAAAAAAGATTATCAATGCTGTGCCGCGTTGCCCTAGATGTGTACGTAAATGCGTTAGTGTAACACAAGAACGAGCGGAGGCTTTAGTAGCGTCGCAGCACTGACAGACGACGGATGTTTAATGAGAGGACTCCGTGTATTCAGCGGCGTTTCTTCTCTCACGACATCACAAACAACTAACGCTACAAACATTTCGTTCCATGTTGGTATTGTCGAAAGCACGTAAAAAAAAAATGAAAATTCGCACTGTCAAAACACGAGCGTAACAGCATTACAACCAAAAAATGGTAGTCCCAATCAATAATCTATCGACACCGAGCCCCACAATATCGAGAGATGGCGCCTAGTATCGAATGAACAAAACTTTTTTTTTGTGTAAATAAAAAAACATCGAAAAAAAAACACGTTGATACATCGTGTAAACAGTAGTCACTAAGAGAATCGAGAACACGTGTCGATGAATTTTAACCCGAGGATCACTTCAAATAGCATATAATTATTATTACTATTATTATTTTTCGCGATCTTAGATTTGCCGTATTCCGAGAAGACAAAATTTATCGTGACTGACCACTGAGCACACGTGTCAGATGCACTTTTTTTTTGTTCGATTCGACAGCAGTTTCGATGTTTCAAGGGATTCACGTGTGGTTTAGTTTGGTTTTTTTTGTTTTGTTTTTATGAATATTTCGTTAACAAACCCGAAAACTCCTGCTGTTGCTGCTGTTGCGAGTGCTGCTGCATTGACATCGCACAGCACCGGTCCGCCTCGCGGTTAATACTGTGCGGCTCCGTCGGCGTAGCCGCCCGAACAAGCCGGGTCTCAACTTCCCGGTGCAATAGAAACTCTTGTTTCGTGCTGTACCCCACGCGTAGGTATACACAATCTTTTTAGGGCCCCCCCTCGGGGCTAACGTAGGGGCCGAAGACGTTGCCGCAGGCGGCAGCGACGCGTCCGATTTCGCTTCCACGGTGTACGATCACATTTTCGTTTACGTCGATTAATAACTCCGGGTATGTAACAAACGCGGTTCGTTCACATCACGGAAATACGTCACACATTCACACGCGCCACATACACGCGAACTCGATCTTTCGATGTTTTTCTTTTTTTTATTTTTATTATTTTTTTTGATTTTTCAATTTTGCGTGTTGAGAAATTGACGGATATCAGAAAAAAACGCCTTCGAGGACACGAGGACGATCGACGAGGACCCTCGTCGTCCTCCGCGTCACGCTGCGAGGAGTGCTACAACGAACAGCGGCATACACCACAGCAGCAGTCGGCAGGGCGAGGAGTGACGCGCGCGCCACACGCACCGTTGCGGCGACCGTCATCACATTTTACACTCGGCCACCGAGTCGATCTCAATGCTACACTGACTCGTCGTCGTTGCCTGTGTGCTTGTTACTCTCTCACTCCTGTTGGAGTCGTCGGCGATGCTGCTGCGGCCGCTGCCCGGTTTGTTCAAGAAAATGCCCCGCCGCGTCGAGTTTACTTAGAGTAACGATGGGACACATTCGTCAACTGAGTACGTATTTTGCTATCTCGCCGACGTGAACGAAGATTCGTTCGAGTTTAATGTTCCTCGTGGGGCAACGTCGCCTGTACTACTACTACTGCTACTACCACTACGCCAGCGAATATATACAATCTCGTGTGCGCAGGGGGTACAGTGACCCGATAAGGTTTGCACACCACGTGAATGTAGACGGTGTATAGGTAGGGCAGACGTAAAGTCGGAGCTAAAAGTGACGAGAGTGTTACAGGTCCACTATATGGTTTTTTTTTCATCCTGTTCACTGCTATTAAATAAAAAACTAAAACAACGAGAAGCATTCAACAAATTTCGAAGTGATCGCCGAAAAAAAGGGGTCAAGTGCAAAAAAGAGGGTAGGAATATCCCTTGCGACGCGATGTATTTTATAGGGCAAATATGCGGGGGAGGGGGGGGGGGGGTAAAATTTTGAAGGAATCGTAAACGGAACTCTAATAACATCAGTTGATTTCTGCATAGAGAAAAAAAAATGTTACAGCTCCGTAAAAATGCGCATGCAAAGCTTTTATATACTCATTCACAATTACACGGCAATTTGAATGATAATTAACATTATTTATTATATCATCCAATCAGCGTATTTCCGTATTCCTATATATAATCATTGTAAATAATCTCACAAAGCGGATAATAAGTCACGTCAATGGAAAAAGAATTGAGAAGATTTACGACAGTATTAATGAAGAAAAAAAAATTTTGAAAATAAAAAAAAAAATTCAAGCAACAAAAATAACATTCCAATGCATTAAAAAAATGTAATAAACAAATTTAGGAAAAGAGGACGATTCGGTTCATTACCTCCGGAACAGTTATGCAGATTCGCGTATTCCTTTTTCAGGTTCACGAATTCTATAACCGGTATTCCCACAACGTCTTCCTGTTCCTCAATAATACTTTCGGAATGTGCAATAAACGTACTACTTTCCGTATCGACGTCGCGATCTTCTGTCGATATGTTACTTTCGGACAATTTTTTCAATCTAATAGCTTCATTTCGTTCTTTGACTCTCTGCGTCCCGCGCTCGGTTCTCTTCTTTTTTCTCATCCCGATAAATTTTCGTGGCTTCCGACGCCCCATTTTGCGTTACGAATACATAAATATTAGGTAAATACCGTTAACTCGAGAATCTCACTACCTACCGACTCGGGTCGTTTAGCGAGAGTTTAAAATTCCGTCTATAATAGTCGAAAAAATATTCGCGATAACGGAAGTTAACAACATAACCTCGCCGTTCGGTTGGCGTCCCGTTTAACACGGAAACCTAACCTGCAATGACAAAACACCGAAACCCAAAAGAAACGAACGACACCAACGTGAAACACTAGAACTCCAGTGGAATCTATAGTACCTGTCTAATTTTAACGATATATTGATCGGATTAAACGACAATCACGGAGTTAATTGCTTTTGCAACGTACGGATGGAACTACTTCGCGAAGCCGTCATGGCGGTCGCGATGCAAACGAAAAGCTGCGCCATTAGTAGTCGTTTCTGTTGGGGCCTACGAAACTACGCACACATGCAAACATCGCCGACTTCCGCACGACGTACTCGAATTTGAGAACCCATGCGAACTTAAAAATCTCGTAAACGAAATCATCGTACTACAAACCATCGTCAATACGTTCCATCGAGTCCCCAACTAGATATTCTTTTCTTCGTTTTGCACAGAAGGTTCGCACACACAGGCGCGGTGAAAAAAGTTAAGTCCCACTATCGTCGCCATCAATTTTTTTTCTACTAAACGCGTGTACGAGTCTGTGACCGCGTACCGATCTCTGACTCCGACCGCATGAAAGTATATTTTTATCTCACTCGCTCGCGTTGAAATTCCATTCACCGGTCGGAAGCTTCTCGGGGCTCGAAAAAAACTGCTTATTTCGCGAAGTTTGCGAGTTGCTGTTTCGTGACGAATGTATTCGAAGCTTAGATACATAAGAATTGGATCAAGTTACTAGAATTCCAATCAATGATATCATCGCGGGATCGTCGTCTTCTATGCGAAGATATTGTCGATAATAAATGACAATATCGATAGTTTAACTTCCGATGGCATAATAAACTCTATTTATTCAATAAGTCCCTATGATTTTGAGAAATCGATGTAATTCAAGTATATATTACATATCTTAATTCCGTGCGATTATATACCCGATGTACAGTTCGTACACACAGGACACACGGGATAAAATAAGCTATAACATAGGATTGATCAATAGGAGGATCGAGAGGTAGTAGTCGTTGGCATCGTGTAGCATGTACTTCGGTGCGCGTGTACATACAACTCAAAGAGTAGCGAGCACCGGGCGCAAGATCCCGTCTGATGTGACAACGTTGCACGGTCGATATGCTCTTTCAGGCAAAGTGCCAAGATTGGCAAACGCATGGGAAGGTATATAGCGCGGTTTCAGGTGATCCTCTCCCCCTCCCCGCGTATTGCCTGGAACCCGCTGGATTTTCAGGCTGGTGGGGGCTGAAATCCAAACAGTGGGGGGTAACGAAGCTGCGCAAAACCCGGCCATTTGACCGTTCGCTTTAGTGCTTTAGCGCACCCACCTATATACCGGGAGCTTATGTAGTACATATGTATTATACTTATTATTTTAATCATGATTTACGGTCGCGGTGTTGCCACATCGGACTCGAGCGTTCCGGAGGCACGCCCACTACGCTCTTTCGCAACGTTGCCTTCACACATGTACGCAACGCAGGCAACGTTTATTAATACTAACATATACCAATGAAAAAGTAATCGTATATTGATAATGTGCGGAAGAAGAAACTACAATAATTATCGATTTTTTTTTTTTCCACATATATCCGAGTAACTTTCATTCATTATATACGCCCAGAACAGCGCCCCCTAACGTCACGTTCTCCAGATATCAGCGTATCGCAAGCTCGATTTATATACTTTAATTTCATTCATATATACGAATTGCGACACTTTTTTTTTTTACGAAGCCTAAAAAGATGTCAGACGCAACGATTGAAAGGTTAAAAAAAAAAAATAAAAAAAAATATCGGAGTTTTGCGCAGTACTCGCGGACGGCAATTTCCGTTCGGAACGGCGACGTTGCCAGTTCGCGCCTAAGACCATTACGTCCTTGGAGTTTCGTGCTCCCCGGGGGGCGCTTGGGCCAGTTGTTTTGGCAACGTCGGATGGTAAAGCGATCTATTTATAGAAGCCCTCTATTACTGCTGTTGCTATGCCGCCTCGAAGCGTAGTTACTTTCTGGAGGGGGACAGAGTGAGGGGGTGTCCAGCGTGAAAGGGGAAGCGGATTACCGAAAGAACAATATGGCGTCGAACCGGATGTGGCCTCTACCAATACGACGTTGTTTGTCGGCTTTGCTCTCTCGCATCGTCAACGTTAACGATCGAACGAACTTTGGCATTTTAACGCCATTGCTATATCTTGACAAGTTCGATAAGTATCACATAGACATATGTAAGTATATGTATATATATGTATGTACATATATATATATAGTACATAAGGCAAAAAAAATGAACAAACCAGTTCACATACGTCTCAAAGATGGTCGTCGGTGCGTCAAGCGAAACGTACATAGCGATAGCAAACTCCAAAATAATCATAATGGCAATCGGCTGGCTTTCTCCCACGCGGACATGAAAGGTAAATAAGGTCGGAGGGGGGAAGGGGGAGAAGGCGAGTGAAGGTCAAGCTCCTTTATTGTGTTTTTACTAACGACGGATTGTCGAGAGCAGGAAGAGAAGCTTCAAAGCTTATATATATATATACTTTTTTCCTCATTCGATTTTCGAAGCCATCGAATTATCGTTTTATTTTTGTTCGAAAAAAAAAAAAAAAAATGATTCGCTGTTTTCTCATGCCCCCTTTCTCTCGGGCGCGTGAAGAACGCGTGCCTCGACGACTTTCGTGGAAGAAGAGAACTCTCTTCGTCGAGAGAAGAGCGCTTTCCATAAAATTGCAAATGGCGGCCGTGCTGTGAGGCAGCTGACGCGCCATATAATCCCCGAGAGCCACGGTGCACGCATCTCCGAACTTACCGAAGAAACACCGCTACCGCTCTCGTGCGACCTCGGCAATCTTCGTCGAATCGCCGGCTTTGTTACATCACTCTACGGTGCTGTCCTATGTATAACATATACATATAGCCGTTGTACATGACCACCTTTATATTATGTACAAAACGGGCTTCGGGCCGCACATATTTTCCCCGACAGCGGGACGAATCGAGCGTTCCCCTTCCCCTCTTAACGCTCACGACGTACCTATGTGCACATTATGTATGTACATATGTACAGACCGCTGTATAAATGGCATATGTGCAGCGGCCGGTACATACAGCCTTATCGAGACGGCACAAACCCGTCCGTGTCACACGATGCTGCGAAAGCGCTCTATTCGGAACCTCTCTCTCCGCTCGCCGTTAATCGTATAAAACGACTGAGAACCCTCGTATGCACAACCCCATTTCGGGAATTCATTATTTACACTATACCGACGCATTAGGCCCTTACTATCTATGTACGAATCGTACAATTTGTCGGAATTTTTAATTTCGCGAGAACGAACGAACTCTCTCGCATGTCGGCTTTTCGCTGCACGCAATATGCACGTGTGGTATGGAAATTGCATAAATAATCAATTGACACGTGGACGACACGAAGTAATCATCGATGCTACCAATGTTAGCTCTTCTGTGGCGGAGGGGGGAAAATCGGAACATAACATTGAACACGTGATCTCACACATTCAAACTTCAATGCTTATAAATCTATATATAGATGCTGTTATTTATTCGGTTTTTTTTTCACCGTTTATTTTATCGATATCGGGCGAAACGCGCGAAAAATTAAAAAAATTCGCGACTGTATGACATCGAAAGATATTTTGCGAAATTCGCATTCGTTTATCTACATTTGCGTTTACGTGAAAGAACGACGAACGAAATTTTGTGGGAACATATTTTTAATAAATAAACGATGCATGCCGTCCTATGGTGTTATAACCAAACAAAACATCGCGAAACAGTTGAATGTGGCAGAAAAAAGAAAACAAAGTACGATCAAAATAAAAAAACAACCACAACTTTACGAATAAGTCGCTTAGCAAAAGTTCAGAGTTTGAATTGTACGCGAGTTTGGATAAGTGGTTCAAAGTTCTGAATTGAAAAAAACATATATATATGTATATAAGAATCATATCCGACTGTGAGGAAGGATAACAAGCTAAGTTCAATTCACATTTGAATACGATATATGGCATTGAGTTCGCTCGTAATCCACAATCGCGCTCGTAATACCTCGGACAGCATACCTTGAAAGTTTTCATTTTTTTTCAGGGTCTGTATGCAACAAAGTATATACTTTGTCGATAATACGAACTATTTCACGTTGACGATATATAAGAGACGCATTTCCGTTGAGAAAAGTACTTAAGCGAATAGCGTTGCAGATGCCGGACGAAGAGATGAGATAAGAGAAAAAAAACAATGATAAAAAAAACGATAAAGTTACGCGGGTTGACAGATACCGCTGGCGAGTCCACGTTACGCCGGGTACGCACGCGGTTGTTTGTTGCGCCGATTTTCACTGAGAGTGGGATATATCTCGGTTGGACACGAGGAAAGGGACTCCCGAGAGGGTTGTTGCATCGTGTCCGTACGGTATAATAATTGCGTTAGTAAAGTAGCCCAAGAGTGGGAGAAAGGGGAGGGGGGGGGGGGTCTTAGAGGTAGTAGGCATCGAGTTTCGAGATTGGTTTACATGTGCGGAGAACGATGGTAGTCAGATGCGCGAAGTCCGTGCAAGTGTATAGATAGGCACGTGGAAAGAGCGGGAAACACGCGACCGGCTCAGATCCCGAAGATCGAGTGGTAACTCGGGGTTACGCGCCGACAGTCGCCTGTTTAACATCGTCCCAACGGCGCATAACCTCAAAATCTTACAACTTCGAAATTGTAAATAAAAATAACCGTTTGGGATCGAAAAAAAAAACGAAATAAGGGGAAAAAAACGGCACAAAGACTCACCTTTGTCCAAATTCACCCTGACAATCTGCACGTCCTCTTCGAGACAACTCCTGTCCCCCATGTCGCTAGACTGGACGTCCATGCACATAATTTCCACGATCGCACGAGCACACGGCGCACGCACTGCACGGTAAAGCACCGTTGCTGCTGCACCTGGCACACGACATTTATCTCGCACGCTTTTATTCGCCGATACTTTTTTTTTTTGTTATTTCAATATCAATACTCTATATATATGTCGCACTGCCGGAAGGTTTGTCAACGCTTCAGTAAAAACTCGGAAGCAAAGTAACTCTTATTTTGTTTTTTTTTTATAAAGGGTGTTCTGTCTACGCGACGAATAATACACGAGAAAAACACCGGGGGCTTCCCCCTCGTGGAGACGTGTACAACACGAGGTTGTGTTCGAGAGGACACTATATGGTAACTTACTCACGATACCTCGCGTGATATACTACTCTGTTTCGACCCTCTCTTATGTTTCACTTTACGAATCGTGCGTGAATTTTGTACACGCACGCGCGCGCACGCTCTCTCTCTCTCGCTCTTGTCGTACAATTTCTGTTACCCGCGCACACTTCGCGCAACACGCACACACTGGAGCAAGCGCTTCGATAATACGAAAGCACTAATACCGGCGAGTCGAATGGTTTAGTGGGAGAGTGACGAGGGTAGAGCGAGTGATACAAAAAAGGGGGCGGGGAGGGATGATTATAGCCTTGTGGAAGGGGACGACAGAAAGTGGAAAGGGATCGAGCGGAAAACAATCCCTATGTGTACACGCGACTGGCGCGAACTTAGCGCAATAAGTATCGAAGTATGCTGTTTCCGATTGCGCTGAACAATAAATAAAAATTTGAAAAAAAAAAAACAAAAAATAACCACCAATGTTTTTTATTGTTTATATGAAGAACCGTGGCAAAGTGTACATACGTTATGTACGTTAGTCGTCGGACGAGAAAAAGAGACACGAGAGTCCGGGATCTGGTAGGTTATTTGAATGCGAAGCGTTGCCACGTTCTTTGCGTTGGAAAAGGCCTCTGGCTCGCTGGCTATACGTATATACACGTTTTATCCCCACCCGTTCGTATATATTTTGCCCTTATGTACTTAACGGTTGCGACGTTGCCGCACATCCGGTATGGCCTTTCGGGCGGTATAGTGGGGGGAGAGAGAGAATTTCGTTCGAGATAGTGGGGGTTATGTATACATACAATGTTATCGCAGCAGGGGGAGAGCGAGGGAGGAGAACGAGGGTAGAAGAGGGGGGGATTTGCCACTCGGGAATGGGAATTTTCCATGACGCGTACGAGCAACGAACGACCGTTAAAACGCGAGAGAGAGAAACGCCGATAGATTGAGCGGGACGAAGCTATAACTTCAACAGGAAGTTGAAGACCAAAAGTTTTATGAGTTAACTATGCGAGCGACCTCTAGCGGCTCTTGGCTCTCGCAATGGCGACATTGCGACAATTCGGAACGACCGTTAATCCTCTCACGGAAAAATTAAGACGGTCTTTTCGATCGTAACGTCGATGTTGTCGAGTTTTTCCGGAGATATGGTTAGTTATTCGTTAAGTACAGAGTTATTTGGAATGGATTATTACGAAGCAGGAAACTACACAAAGAGGCACGCAATATAGCAAGCGGGCGCATGTATTAAGATTCCTTACATTAATTACAGCCATTTTTTTTGTGGTTAAAAAAACGTTCACAGTTTGGTACACAGGCAAAAACATCGTTTTCGTAGCAATAAATAGAGTTTTTTTTTATAGACAACATTAAGTTTCGGGCTTAGAATGGTCGGCGGTTGACAATTAAAAGTTCCGTTATCGGATAAGAACAAAAGATTTTTAATGGCGCTAATCCTTAACTCTATTGTATGGCACATTGGTGCTGCGATTCGGTGACCGCACAATTCGACGAATCGTCGATACCTTTCGTCGCTAAAAGACCTTTCGTACTTTCCGCTTCTTTCATCCATATTTGTACCTGAAAAACAATGTTATTTTTGTCGACATAAAATTGGGTAAAAATTCGCAAAAAACATGCCGGTTGACCCCGAGAATTCATCAGTTGGCTTTTACCTGCTGATGGAGAAGCTCTCGTCTACGTCCGGGCGGCTCTTTCGCGAGAACTCGAACTAACATTCCCAAACATGATCGGAACTTCTCTAATGCTAAAGCGTAATTTCCTTCGGCCAGATAATCCTCCGCGGCTTCACCCATTTCTAATCCCACTGCCATGTCCGCTGTCGTTTTACTGAGGGCACCTGACGATCGAAGTTTTCTTAACATATAAATACTCTTTCGTGTCAAAAACGACTTTTTTTCTTTTTCTTTTTATTAATATTTGATACAAACATAATTCATGGTAGGAAAACGAGGAGTTTCCCTCGAACGCGGCCGGGGATTGTAGAGTCGGTACACGATTACCCTTATCCTCCGTGCGCGGCTGGGCTTCCGTTCGCGGAACGCTATCGTCGAGTACGTACAACTGTTTGAGTTTCTCCGCTCTGTTTATGTAATCGTTTACCCGCGAACGTAGTATTTTTTTTCTCTGTAGATCGCATTCATCTACGGAAACGTATACAATTCAGTGTATACTACGGGGTATATACTGCAATATGGAATAACGAAACAACAATACATCGCCCGTAATAACTATCGATAAACTTTATCGAAGTATCGTACTTGTGAGCAAAGGTATGAAATATCTGAGAGCTTCGCAATAAAGATGAAAAGCTTCTGGGATATTTTTCGCCGTGTCCATTTTGACCGCTTTATGAATTAATTCCACAGCCTTATCGTAATTTTCTTTGGTCGGCGCGTGTTCGAGATCCAAAAAATCGTGAGCGAAAAATTTCTCGAAACTTATACGATCCTTTGGATTGTGTTTCAACAACGAGAGCAACAGATCTCTGCACTCCGGAGATACGTGAGATCCTTTCGGTACCTGCGCACGGGGATTAAATTCTCGATGAAAAAATACCTCGATAATGGATATTTTCTTTTTTGTTATTCATCATTTTACGAATATCTTATCGATTACCTCGATAGGACGGCAGTCTTTAATCTTTTCCGCCAATTCTTGAAAACTGCTACTAGAATAGGGCGCCTTACCGAAGAGGCATTCGTACATTATAACACCAACGCTCCAGAGATCGACTCGAGCGTCGTATTCGTGACGCAGCAATATCTCAGGTGCCATATACAGGGGTGAGCCTCGTATGGCAAATTTTTGCTCCGAACTCGACAAATACTGTGCAAATCCAAAATCTACGAATTGGTTTTATCAATTTCATATTGAAAATCATCTATAGATAGTTTTGTTGTTTTATTTAACGCGCTAAACGTACCACCGACTTTGAGAGTTAAAATGGGCTTTTTGATAAGCAAAAGATTCTGAGGCTTAAGATCCATGTGACAAACGTCGTGACCTCGTAAATATTTGAGCGCAAGTGCCAATTGTTGGAGAAATTTGCGACACACGTTTTCCGGAAGTTTCTGCCTCTTTTTTATGAAACTCGAAAGATCGCCCCCATCGCAGTATTCCATTACGATATATATGTGTCTGAATGAAAAATTATTTTTGTCAACTACGATGTTCGGTTCGTGATGTGGTCATTTTCGATATTTTTTTTTTTAACAAACCCTTCCGCCCAAAAGAAATCCTTCATTTCCACGACATGTTCGTGTTTCAGAACCTTTAAAAGATTGATTTCCGTCACAAGATTGTCGACAGCAGATTTCGATAGGGTTGAACTATCGACGCATTTTATAGCTACGACTTCCCGAGAGCCATTCTGTACATAAAACAAAGATATCGTCCTGAGATCGATAAAATGTCCATCCTGTGCGATGGAGAGGTCGTGCGATTGAACAAATAACTATATGTACCTTTTTGAACGCTTTGTAAACGTTGGAATAACTTCCCGAGCCGATTTTTTCAAGAAACGAATAATCGTTCACACTGGGAATGGTATTCGTCATTACAAATGGTGTAATTGTCTCGATTTGTAAAGCGTTTAAGTGAGACAACCCGTAGTTCTTTTTTGCAGGGATAATGTTGATAAAATGTGCATAACAGGGGGGTAGTGATACGCTGGATACTGCGGACGACGTTAACCCCTGCAACGTCAGGCACTCGTTCCCAGACACATCGACGCCGATTATATCTAAAACTTGAAGGGGTCGTCTTGAAGTCCCGGTCCCCTACGGCTCGCTGTCATGGAAAAACGTTCGAAGTTATGTTTTAACACGGATCTGCAGTTTGCACAATTGTCCTTTATTATAGCTTATTATTTCAACCCTTTGCGAGTCATCAGAGGTGAAAAACTTCTATTTCCGGTTTGACAATTATAGTTCCCGACCCTTTCCGATGTGAAATTTCATTACAAGGTACTCGACCTTCGTAACCTACAGAGGGTAAACGACAAATTCCGTTTGTGCTTTGATCACTAAAAATTATGTGCCTACTTCACGCGATTGATCGCAATCATTGACGACAGTGACGTTTTCGAAGTCGCGTTTTCTTCTCGATCAAAAGTATCCCGAAATTATCAGCGTTAGAGAAACACTCCGTAACCTATCTTGTGGTTTTGAATGGTCGCAATTACGATTAAAAATCAAATTTCATCGATGGAAAATGAGAAGTATTAAAAATTAACGCGTCACGATGGATCGATTGCTGAAATTTTATCTCATTTTCATGAGAAACGGTAAGTGTATCGTTGTTTCTATTTCATAATACAAAGTTAACCCTTTAACATGTCCCGAACTATCATGACGGCTTCAATGCACACTTTCGGCGTGACTGGTAATATCTTCGATTCTTTGCACAATGTTTAAAGGGATGAGCGACAAGTATAATGAAGTAAATGAACTTTCCGCGGAAGTTTAGGGCCGACAGTAGTGGAACTTGTTCTCCGTCAAACTTACAATACATCGCTATAGCGCAGTCAGTGGTTTCCGCGTACAATAGCAATGAATACAAAGGGGATAAAACAATGAGAGTAACTGCATAAAAAAATAGTCTAAAGTTTTTGCAAATATCATTAAACCCTTCGATTTTTAACAACGCGTTTTTTTTATTTGCAATCGAACTGTGGTATTTATTCCCTTTGCAATGAACAAATTTAATACATTTTTGTCGACCTTGCGATGCAGAAATTTATATTAACCCCATGCAACGGAGTATTTTCCTACTTCTCGTATTGTCTTCCGAGCTTCAACGATATGCTATATATATATACACACACACGCTACTCTCTCTTTCTCGCGTTGCTACGTTCACTTTGCGTTTGGGACGTCTGCCCAGCAGTGTTGTGCATCGAGCGCGTCGCGCATCGACCAGTCGATTTTAATCGCGAGAAAAACTTTTCCCCGTAATTCGCCCGAGCTTTTCACGTGAGTAACAAGCCTCGTCTGATGTACTTACGTTCAAATATATTCGATGAGAGTAATTTTCACTCGGTCACGTTAACGTGGAACTCACAAATATATATTTTCTTCCGTTGTACACATTACGATTCTAAACATAACCAAACGAACATTTACGACGACAAGTTTGACATTGACGTTGTGTGGACGATAGAACGCGATTGGTCACACGAAAATCATGGTAACTTGAAGCCTGCTTCGCGCGATTGAGCACACGAGAAATATTTTTGTTGTCGCGGCGTTAATTTAGACGGCCTTGCGTCAATCACGGAGATTTGGCCTTTGTGCTCAAACAGCTGATTTCAGTCAGTTCTACGCGGATACGCGTACGTCGTTGTGTATCGATATTATTTTTGTCAAATCCGTGTTTGTCCTGTGGCCGTGTTTTTTTTCTTCTGATTTTTTTTTTCATTTCACTTTCTAAATTATTTTTGTCTGTTTTCGATTAAATTTCCCAAACACCTCCGTGGTTACTCAATAGTAAAAAGTGATAGCCCACAATCGTGACTTGAGCTGTTGTAAAATGTTACCTTTTGTAATCTGAAAAATTCTACGCAACAATCAACAACTTTCAGATCGTATATATATCGCTGTTAATAAACATTATTCGTGGAATCTACGCGTATTAGTGTATCAAAAAAAATTGTATATTTGATAAAAAAACAAAATAATCGTTCAGCAATACGCGCCGAGTGTCACGGTATTTTTTTATTTCATCGATCGTATCTCTCGTAATAAAAAAAAAGTGTACTGTGCTCGAGGGCGAAGCAGTCCTTCGAGGCGAGGTTAAGTTTCGTAGGTATTCGAACAGTGTTGTCCCTCCTCCACCTCGCTCTCTTTCTCAACCCTTTCTTTCACTGTTGCCATACAGTCCGAACAATGCGAAATGTCATTCCGACCGTTCTCCACGGTGATTCGTTGCGCGGAACCTCGTAAAATTGACACGATTGGGCACTGGTTCCCGTGTACCCAGATATACGCCGTTAACACCACTTTCGCCGTTACCGTAGTCACTCAGTCTGCCAGCTGCCGGAGATAAGCTCAGAACGTATTTTAGCAGCTGATTTCCAATACTCGAGTATCAGAATATCCCTCAGTCAAACCCGGATTATTGTTTGTACTCGTAAATCGCGTAGTTTTTCACGAATCCGAAAAATTGTAACGTTTAAACGTCGCTTTACTCACTTGGAATTATCCAACGACAAGGCAACGAAGTATCGAAGTATTCACAACGCTCTCTCTGCGTCGAACGGGCTCGGGTAGGCACTCTCGTGACGTCACTTACTGATACAGTCTGTTTTTTTTTTTTTTTTCGCTTTCACAAGCGAGGGTGTATCACGAATTATTCATTTTCGACATTCAATTATTCGTTATCGAGGTGTTCTTCGACTCTGGTGCGAGTTGAATCATCGGATCTTTCCAAATATTGCGACGAAATTATCGATGTGCTGAATTTGTGTCTGTAAAAAACGTCGCGAGTTGACGCGAGTCTCTCGGGAGATCTGGGTCGGACGCACAGACATCAAACGTGATTCCAGTTATAGCGTGTCGCGTTTTCTCTTTCGTTACCAACGACCAATTACTGGGGCTATACGAGCGATATATCGAATTTCGTTAAATCGCGTAAAAACAACGAAAACAAATTTTAAACAACAACAACACATAAAACAGAGTTCGGATTTATTTTGTTTACAAATTTATCGATGTTTATTATCGTTTTACGTTCTTAATTTAATTCATCAATTAATAAAATCGTGTTTGTGCCATTGATCACACAACAGCGGAGACATAGAGCAGCCAAAGATAGGCGGACGGCAGCTCTAAGGGAGTTCTTCGGCAGTTAAGCGTATTGCTAGTGCCAGAATTAGAAAATGGACTCTGAGGAGGAGACTCTGTACGATGAGGTGGACTCCGGAAACGAGTCTAGCGGCGACGATGTCGATTTTGCTATGGAGATTGAAGCCGGCAATCCGCGGGAAAGAGCAGGCGATAGCGACGAATATCCCTTTGAAGTACTGTCCACAGAAGAGATTGTACAACATATGGTTGATTGTATCAAAGAAGTCAACACTGTCGTTGAAGTATGTTGCAACATAAGGCACATAGATTTTAACAATAGGTGTACAATTTTATTTTATTGCATCATATTTTATTTATAGATACCGGCGACGACAACACGCATTCTTCTGAATCACTTCAAGTGGGACAAGGAAAAGCTTATGGAACGTTTCTATGACGGAGATCAGGAAAAATTGTTCGCCGAAGCGCGCGTTATAAATCCATTTAGAAAAGGTCCTGTTATCAGCAGATCTCGATCATCGCAGAGTTCACTGGTAATGAAAAAAAAAAAAAAAAAAAATCAGAATTGTTTTAATTTTTAAAAAATGATTACCTATTTTTTTATTCCTTACTATTTATTTATATTTTTCGAACTCAACGAACTCATAAGAAAATAGAGTACGTAAATTGTTATATTTTAATCTGCAGGCCAGAAGAACTTCGACCAATGGGACCGAGGAATGCGGCATTTGTTTCACTCTTTTACCGACCTCGGTGAGTCCGATGAATAAAAAACACCGAAAATACGTAAATGATAAGCATTGATTGAATTAATGAAAAATTAAAAATTCACAGATGATGACGGGTTTGGAATGCGGACATCGTTTCTGCACCGGTTGTTGGGGAGAATATTTAACGACGAAGATAATGGAGGAAGGTGTTGGACAAACTATCGCTTGCGCGGCACACGCGTGCGATATATTGGTAGACGACGCGAGCGTAATGCGTTTAGTCAAAGATTCAAAGGTCAAACTGAAGTATCAACATCTCATCACGAATAGTTTCGTCGAGGTAAGTATCGCAGAACTATCGAATACTTTTCGCGGAAATATCATATTGCCAATTTTTTAAAATTTTTTCTTTCGATTTTCAGTGTAACAGGTTGTTGAGGTGGTGCCCGTCGCCCGATTGTAACAGCGCTATAAAGGTCCAATATGTCGAGCCGAAGCCGGTGACATGCAAATGCGCTCATACGTTTTGCTTTCATTGCGGCGAGAATTGGCACGACCCGGTCAAGTGTCACTTGTTACGCAAGTGGATTAGAAAATGCGACGACGATTCCGAGACATCGAATTGGATCGCCGCTAACACGAAGGAGTGTCCGAAATGCAACGTGACCATCGAAAAGGACGGCGGTTGTAATCACATGGTTTGCAAGAATCAAAATTGTAAGACCGAGTTTTGCTGGGTTTGTCTCGGCCCGTGGGAGCCGCACGGCACGAGTTGGTACAATTGCAATCGTTACGACGAGGAAGAAGCCAAAGTGGCGAGGGACGCTCAACAAAAATCAAGATCGGCGCTACAGAGATATCTGTTTTATTGCAACAGATACATGAATCACTTGCAATCGTTGAAATTCGAGAACAAGCTGTACGCGAGCGTCAAGGAGAAGATGGAAGAGATGCAGCAACACAATATGTCTTGGATTGAGGTACGAAAAAACGATAAAATATTCACCGACTTTGTACTCCAAGATGTGACTCATCGATATTCTTATCTCATCGGAATAATTGTTATTTTTTTTTCAACTACAGGTCCAATTCTTGAAGAAAGCCGTCGACATTCTCTGTCTCTGCCGGGAGACTCTCACGTATACTTACGTGTTTGCCTATTATCTGCGAAAAAATAATCAGTCTGTGATTTTCGAGGAAAACCAGAAGGACCTTGAGAGCGCAACCGAATTTCTATCGGAATATCTCGAACGAAAGATAACCAGCGAAAATCTCGCTGATATTAAGCAAAAGGTTCAGGACAAGTATAGGTGGGTTTTCGTTTTGCAATCATTTATTATGTTCTTTGAATTTTAATATTAAAAAAAAAACGTAAATGTAAATGCTATTTTTCTTGGTAATTTTTTAGATATTGCGACAGCCGAAGGAAGGTGTTGCTGGAACACGTTCACGAGGGTTACGAGAAGGAATGGTGGGACTACTTTGAATAAGATGCGGACGCGACATCTTACAAATTGGTTGCAATGGTAGCCCGACTCCCCCTTTTCGCCGCCGTCGCCCCACCTGTGATAATCCGAGAAAGCTGACAAGACGAGTTTAAAGAAGGTCGCCGAGTGATACCCATTTCGTATTATCCCTTTTTACTTCTTTTTTTTTTCATTCTTTACTCTTAAACTGCACGGTCCTCTCTGTGGCAATGCATAAAAAACTATTTGTCGACTTTCATTATTAAAATTAAACATTTATTTCCATCTCGATAAAGTTTAAACGAAAAGAAAAAAAAAATAATAAAATATAAATTACATTCGTTTCGTGTGCTTGTGCTAAACTTTACGCAAAAAGCTCGGAACCACCGTCCGAGCATTGTGAGGGAGACGTTATTAATACAAATTTTTCTAACTTATCCGTGGATCAGTGAACAATTCTCGATCGAGCCTATGACGGCCGGATATTCCATGAAAAATTGTGAAAGTGAATTTTTCTTCAACCCTCGAAACTGGACGTAATCGTACGTAATCCCATGGATCTCACTGTCTCTCTCCTTTCAGCAATCATTGTCGTCTCATATATAAAATAACATTGAGAAAAATGATTTATTTGTACAACAAGAATTTTGTTGTAATAGAAATTTCTTTTTCGCGTTTACTGCAAAATTCTTGCTGTTTCAAAGGATCATTTAACGCAATGAAGCGATAATTTTACGAGAAATCCTCGCGTTCCACTGCTATTTTTCGTTTAATCCGCGAGTTCCCATCTGCATCTCGGGTATCAATCGTGAAACACGAGTAGCTATACGAGCGATGATGCGATAACGAAATCATCGTAAATACTTTTCCAAAAAGTTGAAAAAAAAAGAAAAAAATCAAAAATGTATCGCAAAAACTGTGCTCTCTCTATTTTGGAAGAAGAAATCCCAATTTCCGCGCTCTCTTTCGGGCAACGATACGTCCAGGCGACAACTGCCACAAATTTTAAAAGATACTAAATTATAAAATATTCGTGTTTAGTGTTGACGCGCGCGGCTGCTTCTTCGCATCTCGAGGACCAAAAAAAAAAAGAAAAAAAATGACATCATGAATTAACAATGTTTTTTTTTCGTGATGCAACGATACGACATGTTCTTTCAGAGTTATCATAGCAAATGGGAAAGATAAAGAAAATCGCGTATCACTAGAGCGACGCTCCGGTCGGGTGAGTGTAGTTTTTAAATGGGGGTGCGGACAGTTCTCTCGCGACAAAACGGATCGACAAAGGGGTAAATGGGTATAAAAAAACAAAAAAAAAATTAAAGAAAAAATAATGACTGTAATAGCGTCGAAGGTGTTCGCTTCCACGTCAAAAAAAAATTATCCAATCACCACGTAAAAAAGAAACTAAAAGAAAAAAAAAACTATGAAATTATCTAAGCTATTCTGAGGGTTTAACGGGAGGAATAAAGAGCAGTGTTAAATATTCATCGTGATTGGACTTTTCTCGATTGTTGATTTTAATTTTCATCTCATTCTATTTATAATAATTAGGCGTAGAAACGTATTTCGCATGTCTCCCTCCTCTCCCTCTCCGCAACTTGAGAGTATCACTCGTAAACCGCGGATACTCGATACGATTTATTGCTCAACGTTATGGTTTCGCGACAGATTGCATAAAATCGCCGTTGGCTATCGGTAACAATCAACTTTGTTCAGTGGCGTGTGGCTAATGAATAGAAAGAAAATAAAAGAAAAAAAAAACAAACTAAGTAGACACGATAGGCGAACACTGTCGGCGTATGGTGGAGCCCCGCGAATGAGTTCCGTTTGTACAGTTATATATCGTTATACTATACACACGTACGTACATTTATTTAATATTAAATGTAGTAATGTCGATAAAATAGAATGATAAAATTGATAAGTAGGATCTGTTCGAATGATTGAATCTAATAATGAAGAGAATAACGAAAAGCGAGAAAAAAGAAAAAACAAAAAAAGATACTGTTGATTCTTATTATCGTGCACTTTAATAACGAGACATTAAGACGTAAGAAATAACGAATGATTAGAGAACAAGTCCAATCATTAATTGTACAGTCTTAAAAAATTTGATTAGAAAATCTAAGGGAATTGTTACATATACTCACAGTACATATATTAGGACTTTAGCTTGAGTTTTTATATTATACACTCGAGATATGTTTATCGCAATGCGTACGAGACGCTACATGGACTGTAATTGTACACAACAAACTATCTTTCTTTTTTTTTGTCTCTGTGTACTTTCAAGATGTAAAAAAAAAAAAAAAACGTGAATGTGATTCATTATACGTATATAAATATATCTTGATGAAGCGTCGATTAATGTTTAGGATGAAGTTGGCGAAGACCTGCCGTAAATAAGTATACATGTTTGTCTCCCTTTCGAATGTTTGTTTTTCCCGGTGCGATTAAAGTCGTTTATTTTCAAGTTATTGAAGATTCTGATGCAATTATTTTCGTTTTTAATTTTCTTTTTCTGTCCTTAATCATCGCAGTTATCTTCGCTTATCTTTAGAATTAATTTCGATATATCAGAGATTATTTATCTACAGACTTTTCTCTCGAAGTGTTATACGATTCGTACGATCCTTCGCCAAGCGATTCTCGCTATCGCGATCTGTTCAATATAATTAATACGCCGTACCGGCGCAAAGTTCCAACATCGTTCGTGTATCTCTGACGCGTCCGCTTCGATAAATAGGACATAAATATGAAACATTAATGAGTCTTCGACTGTGTGAATCGGAACTGAATGATTACTTCGTGCTTCGAGTGACGTTCGGTCGTAAGTTAAGTAAGCTATTGTTAAATACGCTTGGCGCAGTACTTGCAAAAAAAAAAGAACTGCAATCCACCGTTAGAAATGTTTAATTAAATATCGTTTACGATAAATCGTTTGTTCTATTACTTTTAAGTAGTTTTTTTCAAGTTTGAAGCGCTATCGTCCACCGCTAGTTATTACTCTTTACATTTAGCAAATTTTTATTATTAGTTCGAAAACGATACCGAAGCTGTTTTAGATCATTATATGCGCGGGTCTTACATCCCCCTCGCAGCTCGAAAAAATCCTCCTATGCTTTGCGACACAAATTCATCGTGTAATAAAGATAATACGAATAATTAAGTAGCCGTGCACCCAATAAGAAAAAAAAATATATGAAAGAAATACCACATTGTTTTCACTATTTCCTATGGAAAAAAAAACATTGCTTGTAAAATGTATTAAATTACTTAGATTTGATAGATCTTATTGTCTGAATTTCTATTATAGTTAATAAACATTTAGTAAAAAAAAAAATATCGAAACATTGGCGAACCTGTTGTTGAATGATCTTCCTGCTAATAAGAATTTTATCTAATCGTTTTCAGATATTCTTTATATTTGTTTTATTTTTCTTTTATTATCGCCACATACTTCGTACAAAAAACGGTTTGACAAAAGTACTAAAAGCTACCAATGTATTACTTTTACAATGGCGGTTGAAACTGCAATTACAGTGCATCATAGTGACCGATATTTTAATTCAATTAAATGCAGACAAGAGGAAACGTTGAAATTGACTATTTCCTAGTCAAAGCGTATTTTTCATCGTACAAATGTAAATTATTTAATATATTGTTTCTACCTAGAATAAATTATAAATAAATACAAATAGTTTGCTTCTACCTAAATTCAATATAAATTTTGAGATTCATATTTGGCGCTGGAGATCTAAAGAAAACCTTTGATTTTGAGTATCATTCGTTTGCAAATTACATTTTTTCTTTTTTTTTTCGTCATCAGACTCACCTAAGTTATAGATATTAAATAAGATTTTTTTTCTTTTTGTTTTCTCTCGCATTTTACTAATAGAACTAGTGTGGTTTTTGTATTAAAAAATAATAAAAAAAAAAGGTCCTTTTGCGTGTAAAAAATATTACAGTAATAGGGAACTTGCATTGTTGTCCTTTTCTCTCGGAACCGAGAATGAAAGATGGAGTTCTCAGAGAGCACGTTAGACGAATAAGATTTGAGGGATTCGTACGAGAGATCGAGTCGTTTGTTCGTTTTTTTTTTTTTTTTTTTCGTCTAAAAAATTACCAAAATCACTCGGGGGTCCAATTTCTTTCGTTCGTGTTTCTTGCGATTTTTTTTTTTTTTTTTTTTTTTTTCATATAAGAATACGATCACAGGATATAAGTACGCGATAAAATTCTTCGTTCGTAAAAGTGTGTATGTAAAACGTTTTTTTGTGTTTTTTTTTTCTTACATATCTATACTTCATGAAGTCACCGTGAGGATCGTCGCTACGAGACCAAGCGTTGCTCCCGTCATCAAGAGACTTCGCCAAACGGCTCCGCTGACCTCCTCCGCCACGGGATATTCTATGCACAGTTGTTCCTAAATATAAAAATGTTGCGGTCAGTTAATATTTTTCGAAAAACATTGAAAAGTTTTAAATTAAAAAAAAAATTTCAAAAATATTATTTAACTTACCCAACCGCCATAGCCTTTGATAAAGTGCGCAATCTCCTCTCCGATGTATCTGGATACGTATAACGGCAATTTTTTTCTTAAAGCGTGCATTCTGCCGTCTCTCGCCCAGAGGGCTAATCTTCCCATAAAAGCGTACAAACACACTATTCTTGCCCACGTAACACCGCCATGAAGAAAAAGTTCATCCGCTACCCCCATAAATGCTTCATACGCGGTGTCCGGCACGACGTTCAAACGATTCACCATACTAGTAAAGAGTATGCTATGTTTGTTTAGCATCTGATAGACGTTATGTCGCATGCTGCGAGATATGGGATCTCGCGATATGAGATACATGTCCTCCTTGAGAAGATATCTTATGACGTCGTTGGCGAGACATTCGGCGGTCAACTCGACTGAATCTTCGCAGATGCTGTAACGCGGCGGTGGAGCAAGTTGAGGAAAAAGATTTTGTAGTCGAATCTGAAAGCAATCGAAGAAACAATTATTCCAACTGAGATAAGTACCAATGAAAACAAAAAAAAAAATTACGTTTGAAAATTTATTTAATTTCGCGCGCCGTGACAAAACCGTTTATATATATCATTAAAAATGTCGAGTAATGCTGACGATCGGGGACTTCGGACGTCGTTCCGGTGACTAGTCACCTTCCAAACATCTGTCCAAAGCCCGACGTTTTTCGTGGCGCCAAAGTGCACGAAAAAAATCACAAAAGAAACTCCCGGGAAAAGAAAAGATAAGCTATAAAAACATTTATTCGACGTGTCTCTTCACGTTTCAATTTGATTTGTAACAATTTGTATTCGGTAGAAAAAAAATTCACTCAAAGTCAATGCGCGTAGAAAAGACGACCGTGGGAAAGTTTGTTGCACGTTCGCGCGGTGACGTCTCCGCGTTCGATGCCTCGTCGGCACGAGAGATTAATCGTGAACGAAATCAGCGCGCCATAAGTATCGTTAATAACTGTTATAATACGAATGTTTATAAGTAGAACTTGAACGAATTATAGATTACCTGGCAGACTTCGACGAAAGACATACCGCCGCTGTTGGATACCGCACCATAGCGGCACAGACCGTCGTTGATCTCAGTAGTTTGCTGCTGCTCGCTCGGCGAATTCCTGTTACCGGGGGGATCGCATTCCAGAATGCCGCCCACTCTGGAATGTCGTTCCCCCCGCGCTGACGCACCCTGATCGCGACCGCCACCATCGTCGCTCTTCCCCTCTCCGATCTCATTGTTCGTAGCACCGTCACCGGCCATCCTCCTCCGCGTGCTTACTATCTCTGCTTTCCACCCGCGCGTTATTTTTTTTGTTCCTTCTCGTTCTGTGAATCACACGTTTTTCGTCACGCGCGCGCGCCAAACTATCACCTCCACCGGATACTTCGAGCTTTCTGCCAGGAGCTACCACTGGCCAACAGCAGCAGCAGCAGCAGCAAGCAAAGCTATCTCACGCTCACCAACCCCGGTAAAACTCCTGCTCACGGCAAAGTTCCTCGGGACAAGACCCCCGTTACACGTATCGCTCGCACAGCATCCCGGTAACCCCGCTCCGCTCGGTCCAGAGCCACCCGCTCACGAGTTACACCGGACTAACCCGTGTAGCACGCGAGAGTAAGAAAGAGCAAGCAACAAGAAAAAACAACATGAAAAAAAAAAAAAAAACAACCACAAAGTCGCTCTCCGATAACCGCTCGCCGCTCTCTACTTTCCCGCGGCCATTTCCGAGCCGACAGTCCCCCACTGCTACAACGTTTCCCACACCGCGGCAGTCGCTACCTCGCGCTGTGCCTTGCTCGCTAGCAGTTCACGAGCATTGCTCGACGCCATCGTCTCTCTTTCTCTTCTGCTTCGTGTTTTCCCTTCCCCGCCCGTCGATCCCCCCCGCCAACAGAGTCTCGCGGACTCTATGGATCATTCAGGTTTCATCCCCACTACGAGAAACAGCCTCCCGAGAATATATCCTGGCACGCAATGGTTTGTGAACGTGAGAGTCACGAAGCGCCTCGTGTACACTGTTAGCCCTCCCCCCACCTCTTTTGCCTCTCGTGGCATTTCTCGCTCGCACTGCCAACAACGCCGATCTATGTGTATATGTATCGCGTGTATGCAACTGCCCCCCCGAGGTAAAAGCCTTCTCACAGCCTTGTTGCATCGTGAGAGAAGCATCGAGATTTTTTTGAAAGCGAGATGACCGGAGCCCGCGAACCTCTCGGCGGGACGAGTTTCCGAGCTCAAGAGTTTCATTCAAGGAACGCTTTACCAGTGAACGAGAGAGGCGGATGCTGACGCTTGCTGCATTCATGACTTGGAGAACTCGAGAGAAACGCGCTATAGGTATACAGCTATAGAAATGCATCTTATAATCCTAATTATCGCACAATGAGTCGATTTAATCGATCGTGTTTTTCATTCTTGTACATTTACCGTTTTTTTTATTTTCGATGCTTCCAATGGTAGCTATCAATTACAATCGGTTCGAATGATTCTATCGTCGAAATTCCTTATAAACTATACAATAGTTAGATTATGTTGTTTTTTTTGTTCGGTAAGATATCTCGATGTTTTTCGTTTAACGAGAAATGCATTTATAGGTTAGGTAATTATGCATTTTTTTTTTGTAAAAATGTTCCGAGACATCTTATTATTGTTATTTTACTACGCTGTGTGCGTTTCTTTATTATTGTTTCATTAACTTCGTATTGTTGAATTTTTAACTGTCGCTCAGGTAGGTCTATGACAGAGTTCATTAGTTCGAAAACCTTTCGTATAAATTTTTTTTTACACAACGAATACATCGCGAAATTGCTATTCTACGAGAACATCTGAAGGGGATTAGGTAAGTCTCGACGTTCGACGTATATTTTTTTTTACTTTTCAACTATAGACTACGAAACTATGAAAGAAACTCAGCTATGAGAAAACTGCGATAGTTTTCAATGAATGAAAAGGTACGAACTCGTTAGCGGAGAACGAGAAAAAAAAAAACACGACGTTTGTACTATTTTTAGTACGAGTATAAAACGTTATTGAATAGTTATTATACAAGCTCTATGGAATCTCCGGGTTAACGCTCTGTATCACGTTCCACGTATGAATCACGCGAACGCCGTCAATGCTGGCGAAGTGAAAGTACGTATGGGTTGCACACACTCGGCAATGCAACTGAGCTACCGATCCTCTAACGTGCATAAAAGTTTCGCAGTAGTCACCGCGGTCACTGACATCTCTCATGGGTAACGAAACTTCGCGCGAAGATATCTCGCGTACCATTGTACGAAGAACCGAAATGTTTGTGTTCGCGTTTTGTTTATAAGACGCGCGGCGTAGTTGAGCCCAACGTATTATTCCATCGAAACATTAGCGGCATGGCGCTGATAATAGTTCTCGCGGCTTTGTAATTAGCGGAATCAAAGAGAGGTTCACCAGTGAGTTAAAAGCGCAGTCGAGATTACAGGCGGTAGAATCCTATAACTTTCAAACTATAGTCGAGCGAAGAGAACACATCGCGCATATTTGCTCGAGGGAAAGATTGTTCGGCGATTGGGTACAGGGTATTTCCGAGAAGGAATTTACACCGCGACTGGTGGACGGGCGAGTTGTTGCTGCTGCTGCTGCGCGGGTTCTCGCGCTCCCTCGCGCGGCTGCTGGTCTCTCGAGTCTGCGTACCGTTCGTTTTTCACCGCGCAAGCAACCTTCAAAGGCCGCAGAATGCTTCGATGAATGAAGTAGGAAAGCCTGTATGCGAGAGCGCTTACGGAGTTAGTCGACCGGATGTATACTAGGCGGCCAAGAAAACCGTGTTGCTTTATGCGATATATATATACGTATATATAGATATATACATATATGCATAATACGTATGCCGATACAGTCTCCGACCTCAGTCACTGTCGCGAACGGGATCTGTTCTACTTTATTATTGCCAACAACTTTTCACGGTACGGTGTTCCAGAGAACGTTTCGATCGACCCTTCGGTCGTTGAATAATCATAACAATTATTATTGCTTAAGATCGCTGGCAAAAAATACGATTTCTAAATATCGGAAAAAAATCACTAAATTGATGAAAATTATTGGTAGGTATTTTTTTTATGATAAATAAGTATAATTTTTATAGGTTATAAGGTGAAAATTACATTGTATCGAAGATTAAATTTTTTTCATAAAATGCATTTTTTAAATATTTTTTCTATAAAAATTGTATCTGTAGCCGGATAGAAATACTTGAAAAAAATACGAGGATTTTGAGAAAAAAATTGAACGCCTTATATTTAAGTATCCATTGGTTACGTCATAATCCTTTCATTGACGAAGATTAATCCCGTCCAGACGTACCACTAGCGGAACAAAAACGACGAAAAAAAAAACTGGAGCTAATCGTCGGCATCCCTATTCCGGGAATTGCATAACTGTGCGCCTCCAGGCGTTTTTACTGGACCGCGCGAACGGTATATAAGTAAAGCTGAATGCCAGCGTAGTGCGGAATAAGACGTTCGAGAATAAGCGTTCAGGCGCTTACATTCGCGCATTCCCTTGACAGAGAAAGGAAAGGCGCTATAGACCACCGTTTACTTTCTTTTTCTTCATGATAATAACCGTCGTGTTTAATACATATATATACGCGCCACGTTCATTCAGCAACGTCGGCATTCCAGTCTCGAGAGCCTTCGGTAATTTTCATCATAGGCTCTCGCGAACGTACGTACATAATTCCGTGTTAAGCAACGTTTCAGCAAACGGCAGTCAGCGATTAGATATATATACATACACACCTCTGCGTACTTCTTTGAGCGAAAATCTCACGTTTTACAGATGACGGAGCAATTGGGCTCCGTCTTTAAATTGCCCGTGTCGTTTAGAAGAAGGAATATTTTACCGCGTCTACTTACTTTACGCTCATAGTTTGTGCTTCTCGAGCGGTTATTTACTTATCAGATTACGCTTCACGCGCGATACGAGAGAGAACAATTTTCCACTGTACTCGGGAGGACAGCCTCGAGTAGTAAATTTCATAAGGCGATCGACAATCGCGTGTTTAACGAGTTACAGGTGCACTGACAATTATTACGGGGTGCGTATTGGTATTCAACATTTCTCGTGTATCTCGCGGCGCCCCTCAGTTATTCTTCGTAAAAAAAAAGAACTTCGGATAGCCGAAGCGAATATACTCGCGGTTATTAGAACTCGACTCGCCGGACATGGATAAATTGGCTACATGACTCACGTGTAAATGACATCTAATTGGGTCATTATCCCGCTGTTAGGCGTTGATTCTTGAAGCAACGAGAACCGTGTCACGATAAGGAGGACCGCCGCTCACCGCCGTGCGCGTTTTGCGCGACATTCACGCTTGGAAAATTTGGCTCTACACGCCTCCATCGATCCGCACACGTGATACGATGTGTTTAAATTTGAAAATACAAATATTTAAGTTTACCGATAGCTTCGTCGTTGAATTCAAAAGAATTACATCATTTCTCTAACCTTAAAAATAACCGCACACTTCGCGCGTATATATATATCGAATCGATTTCGGCGCCTTATGATCGATAAAACGTCGAATTTAAAGTAGACAAAAAAAAAGTAGTTTGCTGACGTTATAAAATTTATTCACGTGGTGATAAGATTATTTAAAGAGCTGTTGCACGGAATAAAGTTAAAATTAAGTTGTACACCGTTTTGTCGAAACAGATCGCGGAAAGTCAAATATTCGAACGGCAAATCAAGAATACAATACGATTTCTCTTTTTTTATTATTATTATTACTTCTTACTTCATACATTTCTTTTGATAAAAAAAAAAAAAAAAAAAAAAAAAAAAACAGGTGAGCGCAGTCGGTAGCGTGGGAATAAAGATCTTGTGATAAGAGTATCCCGCCGCCTCGCGCGTTCAATGTTTCAGGGGAACTCTTGTGGTACCGGGTCCGGGTGGCTTTTCTTACCGTCGTTCATGATACTATAGTCACGGCAATAGAATGATTGCTTGACCGCCGGTGACTAAAGTGGATAAAGTCTTTTATAGTAATTTAACTCGCCCGAGGGTGCAGGGTGGCACGGTCTGCGGGCCCTTCGTCATTTTTTTTGCTCTCTATCTCTTCTACTTCTACCAACAAGCCGAGAGCTATGTTTCAATCTGCGAAGAACAACGATACTTCAATCAGTGCGTTAATTCTATTCGATTCTCTCTCTCTCTCTCCCTCGCTCTCTCCCCCCCTCTCTCCCTCTCTCTCTCTCCTCATAGCTGCTTGTTGGACGCCGACGACGACAAATAAATCGTAAATTGCGCGTTTGTTAAAAGTGCGTTTTACTTTTATTCGTCGAGGAATATCGAACGGCACGTGTACGCACTTTGCACTATGCTGATTTTTCGAATTAATTAGACTTCGTGTATTTGTGCAATTTTTTTTTTTTTTTTTACGCTACTGCACCCTTTGCAATAAAAACTTTATTAACGCGAGTACACGGAGGGGGAAGCGGAAAATATAAATACGCGGTGTACACGTTTCGTGGAATTTATTTATACGTATTTATTATAACTTTAATACAGTAAGTGCGTGTAATGCTACTGGGGGGTTTCCGCGCGAACGGCAAAGAGTACCCGAGTGCCATTGTCTTCGTTATGCAAATCAATGCCGATTTAACTCGAGAATATAAAGGCACCAACACTTACAAACATATGCACACACCAAGGCACACACAATCGTTCGTACTGATACTCTCGGTACTGGTGGATGAACGATGCCGAGTACCACGATATACTCACCCCTCTTGGGTTCTCGACTCTCTTACACGAGAGTTGTACGCGTGTTTATACTGCTTGTATCCAGTTGCGCGTGGTGAGAGCCCACCGTGTGCACGACGAGTACCACACTGCTGGATCCAACCAATTCGAATGCCGGATTCAACGTACGATGTACGCGAAAAATATATAATGAAAAAAACACGTGTTCCGTGTTTACCGAACTTCTTAGATATCATTCAGCTTCGATTCCCCAATAATCTTACGAAACTTTTTCCATCATTCATAGAAATTTATGTTTTTCAATAAACTTTGACGATTTATTGATTATCGTGTGAATAATTTTAAAAAAATGTTACGCGTTCGGAAAACTAACAATCAGTTCGGAAACCCGAATATCAGTCGGTACAACTCACTTTTTATTTGAAATTAGTTGTCTTAATTAACTATTCGTTTTTTCAAATGTTCATTTTTTTAGAGCAATGAATGTTGTGAATAAAGTAAAAGAATAATTCATCTATGACATCGAATTTAATAACCTGATAAGAGAAGATTTATTGATTATTGATTAAATAATTTCGAAAATTTAGTCGAACAATGAATCTTATGAATATAATAAGAAAATAAATTATAGTCGAATCAAATTCATTAACTTCGTTCTCGACATTCCATGAAGCAGTGCGTTTAGGCTACAGATCGATTGGGAATCAAATGATTTTAAAAAAAATCTCGTAATTTTTTAATCGCGGAGCATATATTCCAAAGAAAACTGCTTCTGTTTCTCAGACTTTCCATTTCCTGTAATTTGGAAAAAAATTTTTTTATTTTTTAATACCCTTCAATTTTCTTTACAAATCGCAGTTATATCGGTTAAACTGATCGATTAAACTTCGATTTATTGTATATGACTCTTGTCGCCATTCTACGCGGATCTCAAACTCGTCGACTAATGGTTTATTGTCGTGAGATGATAGGGTGTAGTTAAATTTTTTCCCATCCCAATAAAGTCCTCTTCCGTATCAATGAAGAAGGTTCCAAAACGATTTATGATTCGATCGCCGCGAGACTTGACGATCGAAAAAAATGAATCTCTCATCCCTCAAACAATGACGCGATTTTGTCACAGGGATATTAATTACGACTTTGTGACCTTTGAACGTTGATAAAAAAAGTCGGAATCTGTACTATTTGTTTGAAAGAAAAAGTGAATCAGAGAAAGGCAAAGAGACATACATATACGATACACGAGAGGAGCCCGAGTTCGCGGCCCTGTGCGACGTCCCTGTTGGTGAGGTGGCCGCGGTATCTACTCCACCAACAGATTGACAGACGTACTTGCCGCGAAGTGACCTCTTCCCGAGTGATTCAGTTATCGTTCTATCGGCCACGACGACCAGGTCGCAGGTCACGTACAACAACGTAAAAAAGTGTCTAATACACCGAAATTAAAGCGGTGAAAGGCGTCGCGTGTGCTCTATGCATGAGCTCTTGCTGCAGTACTGTTCCTTCAAGACTTGATATTATGATTAGGTGAGTTCAATCCACCAATTAAAGATAAAAAATCCACAAAAAAAAATTAGAAAAAAATTCCATCGCTATATATCGATCCCCGACAAACCTTATAATAAAGTCATATTTGCGTCGTGACGAGACGCTGTTTACGCGCTAATAAGGCAAAAGTGATTCGAACCAAACGTCCCGATACCAGTTAGAAGTAATTCCGCTCGATTACGCGCTTGCGTGCGCAATTAGATCGTGAGAAAGAAAACAGTTCGATCCGCGAATGATCAATAATGCATCGATGCATACATTATCGCTCGATACCTCGAGTATCGAAGGGTGCGATTAAAAAAAAAATGACAATTCTTCTCGTACGTTTTGTGCATTGATTTATGCGAGTTGAACAGCTGAATAACTCTCACGTTAATAAATAGTGAATGATTGAGATACACGAAGCCTTCGGATGCTGCGAAGTTGAAGGAATGCGATTATGCGAGCATAACGTTTCGATAGGCCGTATACTTATTATCGGGAAGTGATCCAAAGCGCGTTAAGATCGATTCAGCCTTCGAACATACTAAGATGTTTTTTTTCTTTGCTCTCTCGTTGATATATTCGATCGCGTTGTACAATAACAATTGTTTTAATAGCCGAAAAAAAAACAGGCGATAAGGTCGTAACAGATACAGGAAGTCGATATTATGCACACGCGCCGTTCCTAACACCAGGAAGAGAGTGTTAAATACTTGACGTTGGTAAATTGACGGAGGGGTCCAATTACGAATTACAGAAAGGAATTGAATAACCCGCGTCCGAGAAACCATTGAAAATGGTTTCGTGTGTATGATCTTTGTAATGTCGCGAGCGTGTGGCGTGGAATTCGTTGTACCGTCAATTACTCGATTAAACTATGTCGTACTCACCGTGACTTGCTCCCTTGCGACCCCCTCCCCTGGACTTCGATGTGATAACATTTTTCTTTGTTAATTTTTCGAAAAAAAAAAAAAAAAAAAAAAAAAATAACACGCACACACACATACGATCTTTCGAAATCGAAATTTGTGGATTGATATTTGCCGAACATGTAAACACAGACGTGTTTGTCACGAAACTCCTGACGATGACGTTGCGCGAGAAGCGGGCGATAACCGGTTATTGTTGATCTTTTAACGCAAAATTCAGGCTAAATTGAGCAATGGATGGTTTTTTTAATCTGCCGATTCGCTGCTTTTCGATTGAATCGAATATCGTTGATCACGAGATCACGTTGAGATCGGTACGACGGTAATATTATCGGTGCTAACAGAGTGAAGAAAAAATAAGATTCGCGCGAAGGTAAGTGCGTTCGAGCGGAATACAAACGTGCGTATTATTTATTTGGCGCATGTGCGACGTTGTTAAACATACCTTTTTTTGACGGGCATAGAGGGTAAAAATACTTTCCGACATGTACTTTCGCGCGTTGAGAACACGCGATTCGTGATTCACTCGCGGAGACAGTGATGCACCGCTTTCTCGGTTGTTTTTAAATAAAATCACGCAGTTACGATCGTTACACAGTGAGAAAAGCAAAGAGAGAGGAAGAGAAAGATGAATGAAAAGAGACAGAGAGCGGGAAAGAGTAAGACATACTGCGAAAAAAATACATCTGTGATTTATGCTCGTCGAGAGGATTCATCTTGTTTGCCCTTCGCGGGCAGATTTATGAAACTGGCGCGTCTCCACTGACGCAATATCGTTCGGCGAATCGAGACGGGGACGGGAAAATAGATGCAGTATCGACTGCCCTTTGTCAGAAAAGGTGCACAAAGTGGATACGAAAACGGAATGCGTCATTAAACGCTTTTACGCCTTTGTACCTGTGCGCCGTAGATATGGATCCTTCGAACGTTTTTACCCATTGGAACACATTATTTTTTTGTTTTTAATAACTTCTAAACATCAGGAACGAAGAAAATACGATAAAAAAATTGACTTTTATTTTCTGTAACGGTCTGTCGATTTTTTAATTTTGTTTAAAAAATTATCTAAAATATTTCGAAAAAAATTTCATCCGAAAATCGCCGATGGAAGCAGTGAAAATAAGCAAATAAAAGTAAAGCGATGGAAGCAAATTGCAATACATTTTCGTAAAAAAACGGCGAATATGTTGCTAATTTATTTTCATATTTTTGATTTCCACGTGGGAACGCAAAATCGTTTCGGACAATTTACGCGACTGATTATTATAATTATAATAGTTTATGTACTATTTCCCTCTGCGTATGATGCCGACGAAGCCGCAAGAGAACGAACGCGATTCTCGCCTACCAATTTAAATAATAATTGTCAATTAAATATCGTATTGCTGCATCGCTTCTTTCTATTCACGTTTCCATTCGAGACATCGTGACTGCTGATGCTCTCGAGACTCGTTCACGTGATACAAATTCTTCTCCGTTGTCGTCGCGGATACGCAATAATGCTAAAGCAACACGAAGCCCGATACGCTTCACAGATCGATACGATCTTTGCGTGAAATCTAAAACTTCCATCGTTTCATTTTTCGATGTGTATTCTTATCTTTGCCGTAGCTAAACGGCAGATCAATGCTCACCTCAGCACTAATTATTCTACGCACTAAATGCCTGCGACTAGTTTGCTCTGCTTGCCGGTCGATTGCCTCCCGTTCGCATTTGTGACGTAAAATCGATGACTCACGTTTCGTGTTCTCGTACTGTCTAAACGACTTTATGCGGATTGCCTCGCCTTCCCCTCTCCAAAATTATCCTATGTGATTTCTCAATATAATATATAAAGTTTAACAAGTGATAAGACGTCAGTGTGCACACGCGCAAGTTGCAAGATCCAAGTTCATCGGAGAGCTTTGATAGAGAATCGTCAATTGAAACGGCGCGTAAAAAAAAAAAAAAAAGATTCATATCTTCTCGTAATTGCTACCGCAAGCGAGACACGTTTAGTGAGAATCAATCTGCGTCCCAAGTTATCTCCGTACTCTTTGGATACCCTGACGTGATTAACGATCGGATGCGACACGATCCATTATTCGATTCATTATTACAACACATCGCAAGTGATCTTTACCAATTAGCGCCTTCTCCGTCTTGTTGACTTTCGATGTTCCTTTCGGTGAGCAAATAGATCGAAAAAAATGATTATATACACAGTAAAATTAATC
Source organism: Cryptus viduatorius (assembly GCA_964006125.1). Lineage (NCBI taxonomy): Eukaryota > Metazoa > Arthropoda > Insecta > Hymenoptera > Ichneumonidae > Cryptus > Cryptus viduatorius. The sequence continues at coordinate 7,361,995 of OZ023222.1, read as the reverse complement.
GATGATGTTGAGTTAAGTTCCGCGGGTTCCAGAGACGCTTCTTGAATTTTTCGGCCATCGAAATAATTACGAAAGAAAACTTCGAAGCATTATCTCGAACATTGAAATGCTCGCGAGTTTTCTTCATTTTTTGGTTATTGGAGAGTTTAAGAATAAAAAATTGCGCGATCTAATAGTCGCAGAAGTAATATCAATTGTCCGGCATAAATGATAACTCCGTAACACACCTTGATAGACACTCTCGGGCGTTGTGATAACAGGGGGCGGAATGAATAGTCAAAAATCACGATGCAGCATCACAACATTCGTCGTCTGCTCCGTTAAGCACATTAGTTGGACGACTTTCCTTACGAAAATATATGGATTACATTTGCTCGACGACTCTCGTACGTCATAAAATTATGGTTATAGTTTTATAGACGCGGGTCGAGCTTCCGTAATATATAACTGTAATATAAAATAATACTATAACTCGAGTGTACTATACGCTCGCTGCTGCGCGTTCGTATACACTGATGACAATTCATCAAATTGGATTTATCGCTCGAAAATAGACGATTCCTTGTTTAGCGGGAATTTCTTCCTTTTTCCTTCTCGTCTTTCTTATCTCAACGCGACGACGATGAAACACAATATTTGAACAATAGCGGGAAAAATTTTTCAAAGTCAAACCTATGGCTTCGTCGGATTTAACGTTTAAACTATAAACTCCGTCTCTCTATTATTGAGTTAATCAGTAAGACCCCCGAGGCTAACTGTATGACGAATTTATTAGTTTACTTTAACGATACATTGTTACGATTTGCGACGGAGCGGAAAACTTTTCAACTGCTTGCATTCGATTTTCCTCATTGCTGAAATTATCTTTTTCGTCTTTATTTCTAACCAAAAAATGTATTAATTGGGAGAATTAAAAATTACGTTGAAATACTGAATTGACAGGCGGTGCAGTCGATTTTTTTTTAAGTAGTCGTCCCGAAGAAATATTAATTTTTTCGATGTTTAATTTTCTTCGATGCTATGTTTGTAAAGTAACGAATGTTTTTCACGTAATTAAAATGAAAAGAAATACTTATTGATACTCCGATTGGTTTTAATTCTTGCGAAAATGTTATCCGTTTGTAAATTGCGATGCTATTGCTATATATGCTTACTGCGGTTCGCGAGACGACGCGCAGTACAAGTGACCGTCGCTCTCCTTTCAGAACTAATTGGAGCGGCAATTAGGACGGCAAACACGTCTATTAATTTAGGCCATCGCCTCGCAGCAACGTTGAGCACACCCGTTGAGGTCTTCGAAGCTCTTTAATTCTTTTTTTTTTCTTCCTTTCTCGTTGAACACGACAGTGACGCGATTCGGACAAATTGTCTCGTCTTGCTACCGAGGAATAGTCTCGGCGTCGTCTTCTTCGACAAACTCAGTCCCTCGTTGACCCTCGTGAGTCATTGGCAAAAAACCCTCATATATGCCAATTGCAAACATATTTTTTTAGCCGATCTTTGAATTCTCCCGATTCGAAAACTCGATAACATTTTAACGCGCGGTAGTACGCGGTACTAAGTATATAATAAAATAGTATTTACAGAGACGAAGAGCTAATTACGAGAGGACCGATCGTTAGCGAGTCGACTTTAAACGATTGGTTTTTCTATCACGTGTACCATGGGTTCTTCTGGGTCTAAACCATAAAACCGTTGGTCGTAACACGCCGCGAGAGGTTCCGGGAATAGATTGGGTGTTAAGACACATGGCAAATAATCTTTCGGAATTAACAGGTGATGTTTTCGCGCGCGATCATTCGTTTATAGTACACGCTGCCGCGTGTAGTCTGCAACGAGAAATCGTAATACGAATTCGCGTGTTAATTACGAATTTGAATAGATTTCCACTCATACATTCGAAAGAATGACGATAATCGAAAAAAAAAATGATAAAACGTACTATCAGTGACGTCAACTAGAAAATCGAATGAAATAATCGTTTCAATGATGATAAGCGATCAATGCTCGCTGTGTAATTTTCAACGAACGTCGAATCTGAGTGGCGCGGATTCGACGAATAGCTAACATTTGCCCCGAAGGCACATGTGCTCGAGCACATGCTTAGCGAGATGCTACAGTTACGCAATGGAGGCACAGAATCAACTGACACGTACCCGCGCCTCATTACGCGATATTACGAAAAATAAATTAGATCCGAGAGTACACGACGAGTTTGTCGACAAAACTGTACCTGTTATTCTCGTAGTATCGAAACATGAAAGGTAACGGGAATATTAGCGTTGATGATCCAAAAATGGCATTCCAACGAAAGGAAAACCTAAGAATAACATCTTTCAAAAATGAATGGAAATAAACACATTTTGAGATTTGGGGGAATGTCGGCACAAAAAACGTGCTTTCTTCTTATCGGCCAAAAAGATCTTATCGAAAATTTCATGCGATTGGTTCTTAGGATGTGGAAGGAGTATAATTTTTTAAATATCGATCTTGAAATTTTCTGTATTTAAAAAAGTTGCACTTCTTCTGTAATATTTAATATGTCGATCTATGGATTTTTTTTCATTATTAACATACTGTTATCAACAAAATATTACATGAGAATAGAAACGCATTTTTTTTTTCATAGAAAAAAAAAAATATTTTTTTTTATCGAATTACCGACTCCGTCGCTCGCCCTTTAAGCTCTGAAAATTTTTTTTTCAATGGTATACTATTTCAACAAGTGGTGCAATGTATCAAATAGAAAATAACTTTAATTATTCACCTTCAAAGACTAAAAAGAATCGATCGAACCGTTCGTAATACACACTTATTAATATTCATTTCTCAATTGTTAACAAACTATTTCATCGACTCAAAATATCCAACAATTCACTTAGCTTTAAGAATATTGACAATTTACATACGATAGGAACATAGAAATTGATGAAAGGATTGCAAAAAATTGCGTAACATCTTCTGATAGCGCCGCGGGCGATCTTATAATCGTTGCTCGGTTCCACTCATTTTTGAACGAAAAAAAGAAACCGTTAAAAACATCGTGATTATTTTTTTTTTTTATTTTTTTTTTTCACCGGAATGACAACCTCCCGAACGCGTTCGTCGTCGAGAAAGTTAAATTTGATAAAAGTAAATAAAGAAATGTCCGAAGTATATCGCGAAGCTCGTAGCACGTCTGACAATCGCATCCGTGTTTCTCGGTCTCCGTAGGCGATAATGCAAAGATATGATTTGTTACCCCGTTCAAGATATTCTTGTTGGTGTTCGCTACCGTGTTACCGTTTTTCAAAGCCTCCGAACGCCCGGTGCTGTCTATGACGCTGTCGGGCTTTACGTTTCTTCTTTGCGATCGCGGTAACAAACAGAATAGCCAGGCGTTTTGGGCTCTTCTCCACGAGCTTGTGCCTCCACGGCGTGTGCGATATCTGGTATAACACGTAGTACATTACGAAGCGCTAGATGGATATATCGGAGTGGGGGAAAGATCGGCTCCTCCACTCGACTCTCCCCGTATATAAGCTTTCAGCTTTGTACCCGCACTTCGGTTGTTCCCGCTTGGGCAACTTTTCACCAAGACTTGGCAAACACCACACCGTAAGTTTCGTTTTTTTTTTATATATATAACATAACATAAGTTTGTCATTTCGCACACTGTAAATCATTTTAAAGGCACATATCGTTCAGTCGATGTTTTTGACGTTGTAGGATCTTTGTCGACGCGTTTATTGTTTTTTTTTTAATTCATTAACATTGACGAAGAAAAGACGAGAAGGTGATTAAAATCGTAATTCGAAGAGCGAACCGATGGCCGACCGCGCATTGGTCACGGGACTCGGACGAGTGGAGAACTCCGAATGGAAACCGGGAGAGTGCGCGTTCGGTGCGGTTATTTATTTTTTTTTTATTTCAACGCAACGTGATGAAAAATCTATGCCAAGAGTGCTAAGATGCTAGTTGAGCGCAGTTTTAGAAAGGTGGTTTTTTGTACATACACACGAGAGTATAGACAAGCGAGGCGCGATGGAGAGGTTTAAACTAATCATATACGATAAACGGCGCGACAACAGTGACGCACGAAGACTGCGGAGAGTTGACGAATACTCGCGTCGTCGACAACTGCTTCGATTCGAGACGAGGGTGATATTTATGGAAAAAAAAGTACTAAATGATGAGTTAAAGAACGGCGCCTCCGTAACCCTTTAGTGATCCACTTAATTCTTAATTACCATTGTGCAATTTTTTAAAGCATTTTATTAAAAAATCTTTGTCGCAAAATCGCGATATATTGGACAACATGAGGACGAAACGTTCGATAATGAATTAATAATATTTTAATTACGAGAAAATGCAAAAAAGGTGATGATAAATTAAAAAAAAAAAATATAGTAAGTTTTATGTACGTAAATGTATAATTATTCATTTTTTTTACCAAAGACGAGACTTTCAGAAAAACATAATGTTGAAGTTTTTTTTTTCATATTGTAACAAAATTTGAACGATTAAAATTGCTTTTTTTAAACCCTCCGGAATTTGTGATATCCTACGAATATTCCTCGTAGCTAAAACGACGATTATTTTGCGAGTGTTCGAATTTCGCACTGTTCCTCCTTGACGAAGGATAACGGAAGATTTTGCAGGCCGAAAAGTCAATAAATTTTTCTGACATTTTCGATATTTAAATTCATTCCTGTTGACAGTGCAAATTTGTCATATCGTTTATAGAAACAGCTGTTGATATGTTCCTACACGAGAATTTACTGAAACGCAGAGACTAACGCGTCGCGCGCACCGCGATAGACGATAAAATAATGGGGGAGTACGAGATGATTAGATGCTGCGAATAAAACGCAAATGTATTTATCTTCTCGTTCGTAGTTGCAATTCGGTAAATCCTTTGAGTCATCAGCCTCGAGAAGATCTTTTGACAATGTCGTCTCCGTTGGAAATCGCAAAAATCAATAGGAAAATATAGAAAAATAAAGCAACATTACGCGGAGATATGATTTTTTACCATGTAAATTTTCTCGTTCGAGTTACGAGAGCTACGAAAGCGCGGAGGGCTCACTTTATTCTTAGCCTTCGAGATGGATCCGGTTTGAACCGCTTTTAAATATCTTGATCCCATAGGCGAATGGGGTTGAATGAGCTCCGACAACAATTCGTTTGATCATCGATCACGTGCTACGATTGTAGTACACGTCAGTAACGTCAAACATGCAGTAACATCGTCGCGCTTTTCTCACGACGCGGCGTCTTGTAAATACAAATATTGCGGAGACTATTCTCGTCGCACGAGTCGCGCAATGATTCATAACGATTCTCAAACAATTAAAGATAGCTATTAGCAATGGTATCGGGTCTCAGTGATAATTGGAGATGTACGTCTTGCAACGATTGCGAGCTATCGATCATTTTTTTTAATCAATCAGTTAAAAAAAAAATGTATCATCCCTGTGGCTGTAAAATTGAAATGAAAATAACTGTAAATAGTCCGAGAGTCGATTTATTGAGGGCAAACATAATCGTTAACGTTTTAATTAATCACTACAACGATATATCACGTTACCGAGAGCTGCTGCTCTCCCGGCAGACAACAGTTCTTAAGCCTCTTTCGAGGCTGCTGCGTTCTCTCGACACAAAACAATAAATATAAGTGCTGTCGCGGGACTATCTGCAGGGAGAGTAGGAGTTGTTAAAAGCTCACGAGAACCGCAAGGACGATTTGTTGTCGTGAACGTGGAATTCATTGTCTTAGAAGTCGAAATCCTCCAATCGAACCAATCACAGCCGTTGAGGCCGCGTATTTTCCGGCTTCGAATCGCTAAAATTGGCCTTTGACGCGATTTTTATCGCAAAACGGTCAACCAGACAACACGTTTGCTTTTTTTTTTGCACATCAGTATTCTTTCCAACGCTCACGCGTCATCGCGATTTTTCAAATTTTCTCTCGCTTCTTTTTTTTTTTCTTTCGTCTGCACGACACCTCGGACGCTCGAATTTTTTTTTAATATCTTTTTCGAACCAATATAGCGTCTGTATAACCATTTTGTCGGCAAAGTCGGCGATCTTGGCGTCCGTTTCTTCAAGGTCGATATACTTTTTATTTTTATCCCGTACCACGAAACTTCGGTGTTCTTCTCTCCATCTCTATGCTTTTACTACTAGCAATGTTGTCGCTGATGATTGTTTACAACATTTATCGCACGCGTGTACACAATTATTCACTGATTTATTAATGGGACGAGTCAAACGGGACCGGCGCTGTTCAATGTCGACTGCGCGTTTAAAATAGCCGGTAACTTTTTTTTTTTATCACATTCAAAACAGGCTTTGTGTTTATAAGTTCCCGTTGTCCTCCGATCGATCAATTTACTAAAAATTATTGACAAAAATAAGAATAATCGGCAAATTAATTTTTGTGAAACGATATTGGAGACCTGCGAGCTTTGGGCGTTTAAACGCTACTGAGACACACTTATTATCTGTATCGGTAAAGTAGTATCGTAATTCAGGTACGTGTCTGACTCGAACGCTTCTGAAGGAATGTATGTCATCTCGTTTCGGAGTTTTCGGCGCGACTCGTCTGGTTGTCTCGTTTTTGGCAAGAAATTGTTGTTTACTCCGAAAACCCAAAATTTCCAATGACTCGCAAGGATAATAATATACCATCGGACTTTATTCACTCGTCCTTACCATCACGAATCTCCTACATTGCAAATTTTGTATTTTTCGAAACAGCTACGTTAATTCTATTCTCGTCTTCAGAATATCGTCTTCGTAACGATGCCAAATCTGAAAAAAAAATCTATTTTACGCGCTTACCGCGTACTTAAACATCGAGTCGAAGGCGAATTTTTCGGAATTTATATTTGAAAAGAAATTCTTCGAAAAAAATAATGTCATTTTGCAAAAATATTCCAAAATCGAAAATTAAAAAATTATAACAGCACTTATATATAAATTGAATTAAATTTTTAATTGAATTGAATTTTTGCATTTTGACATTTTTGCTCAAAAAACTGGCGATAGAATCTTTCGTAAACGTTCCTGAAAAAAAAAAAAACGCCACGACCATAATTTTCATCGAGTCTCGAAACTCCGCTGTAAACTCCAAAAGAAGCTCTGCAACGATAATCGATCCGAAAATCCGAACACATAATTTCCGCGAATTTCATACAAATCACATGACACGATACTTCGTTATTCGTGACGACAAAACAATTCGTCAACAATTCGAGTAGGCGATTAGGCCTGAGTTTCGAATTACGAAGCCGACGTGTACGGGTGCCCTATCTCGCCACCATCTCAAAGCTCCTCTGGTTGACCGGAAGTTTCGATTAGCCGCCTCGGCTACGGTGTCCGTAACGAAACTCTCTCATTGATAGCATTTATCTCGTACGACGTACGGTACATATACATTGTCATTCATGCCATTGATCGTTACGGGGAGAGGTTAGAACGTGCCGATCGAAGCTCCCACGGGTATCGAAAGCTCTCGTATTTTTTTTTTTTTTTCAAATGATTTTTCCAATAACCAAAAAAAAAAGGTCATCCGAGGTTAACCTTTGATCGGGACTTTGGTAATAGCTGCAGTCGAAGTGTAGTAAAATCGGCGACTTTCGTCATTCGGAAAGTGAGACCCGGAAAGTTAGCGGCAGTAACTACTGTAGTAAAAAGTATACAAGTGTATCGTGCGATATATCGTTGCTTGAACGCGTTCGGCCAAACGAGTGGTGGACATATACTCTGTTACTGACACACGAGTGCACACTAGTTAGTGGGAGGTGGCAGGTATCTTTTAGTTGCTTCAACGATCCTCGACACTCACTTCATCTCAACGCACCGTCTCTCACGGGTCAAACTCTCAATGACGTACACGGAATAACGTTGCAACTTACGTCGGCAGACCCAGTTATTAGACAACTATAGTTATTAACATAACAAGCTTAAAATTTTGTAATATCGCAACGGCGAACGTGCAACGCACGCGGTGCGCGAGTTGAAAGTAACGAGAAAAAGTTGCTGATACGCGAGGAACGTTTCCACGAGAAAAAGCTCAGTGAAAGTGGAAAGAAAACGCGCAGTTTCGATGCGATTTGTGAAATTTTCGATGTAATAGATTCTTAATGATATCATCAATGTTATTATTATTTGTGACGTTCGTATTGTTCATTTGAAATATTCGATTTGGAGTTCGAAGTTTGTGAATGAAAAGTTTCGGGGTGAAAATTGAGACTCTGGAAAGACTCGCACGATCGAAGATTCATCAAAAGCTCGATTGCGCTCTTCGAGATTCGGAAGATATTTTACGGCTTTTTTCGAACGTTTCGTCGAGCTCGTCGGACTCGCGAATTGATGACAGTAGCGGTGACAAAATACTGCATCGAGATATTTTTCGATCGGAAGCAAAGCCGCTAATCGGAGTTGTAAATCAGAACACAGAGACACCGGTAATTCACATGTTCGAGATTTCTATGACAGTCGAACTCGTTGAGCGAGTTGAACCGACAATCGCGGCGAGAAGTTACGCCGAAGATTTGGGGAAGTATCCGTGTTTTAGGCGCTAGCGGCTCGCACAGCCCCCACGGAAAGCTTCGATCTTATTTTCTCCTTCGGCTACCTGTAAGTTTCTACAAAGAGGTTATAAACCATCAGAAAAAAAAGCTGCAAACCTTGACGGGTTTCTTTCGTAATTTTACAAGGCAAAGAAAATCTCTGGTATCTACTCGATCTATTTTTTTTTTTCGTCGCGAACATGTCCGCATGTTAAGAAACAGAACAGCGTATCTATCGCTATTCAGCATCCAAAACTTCGCGCAATACGCCCCTATGATTCTTAGCCATTAAAATTACCAATAATCATTATAATATCCTTTTAATTTATGAATTATTTTCCGAGACAAAAAGAATGTTCATTCGGCATATTTTCGATAATCCATAATTGATTCAACTACAAAATTTTTATTTATCGATGTAACGTACAAAATTGCTGTTGCTCTTTTCACACCCTATTTATTCATTTTAAACACTTTACGAGAACAACAAAAAGTTTCATAAAACTATTAAATTTCACTCATTTCAGAGTTTATTTTATATATCGTAACTCTGCTATTACATCGGAATTATTTAACTGTGAAAATAATCGATGTTCTGTTCTCATTTTATTTACGATATTTACGATCGCATCGCGTCTCATTTGTATATTACAAAAAAAAAGTCATAAAGATAAAATTATTGAATCTTTGCGCACCTGGTGATTAATGACCTTTAAGATAATCTAATAGTTGTAAACGGGTCAAGGTTTGATCCATGATTGGTCTTTAAACGTCCTTCGACCTTCGTTCCTTGTTTCTCCCGCTGCACTCAACGCACTTGTCCGCAATATAGTAACTACGTGTTATTTTATCGTTCGAATTTTCAATTTAATTTGAAATTTAAGTTTCTTCTTAAATACATACATTGCGTTGTTAAACTATAGACATTGTATATTCCGGGGCTAATGAACCATTTGCTTATGGACATTAGAGCGATAGCCGCGTCTTATCTATGCGTTGCCATGTATTTATATGCCGCGAACAGCATCCACGTTACGTACAATCGTATAGTATTTATTTCACTGATTCTTCGGCGTCGTTGATATAAATACGAGACTAGCAGAACATGACGAGATTCTGTATTATTACAAAGATTTAACGGGGCAATAAACGGCATCATCTCGCAAAGAGGAGTGTCAAGATCGTCCAGCAGCTGTTTCGCGGTTCGTTCCGTAACGAGACGAGTAACCTCGATGTAATTGAGGGGCCGAGACCTAATTTTTTTTCTCTCAATTATGGATATATCGAGAACGCATTTCATTTCATAGAACGCACGTGTACTGCGACCACAAGTGGAAATTTCCTACGTTTCCGGCTGTCTCGACCTTCCTGCTTCCGTTAGCGATCACAACCACCGTTTGTTTCCGCATTTTACCGAACTATCGATGCGCGCGCAATTTTTCTCCGATTCGTAACTTGTGCTTTTCTAGCTTTGTACTTATTTTCTCGTGTCGAATATCAGTACATTAAAAAAATTCTATAATCGCGATACGTTTTTTATCGTAATCATTTAAAGTTTTAACGAATAAAATTTAATTACGGTACGCTTCGGAAAAATTATTTTTGAAGGGATCGCGCTACAGAAGTACTGAACGCTTCGCTGCATTCATTGTATCGTTCTTGCGTCAGAAAAACGCCTGCGGCTTGCAACATAACCAAAGAGCACAGGTTTTAAAAAAAAATCATCTCATTGCGAGTCCCGAGGCGCCATAGAGTATGGATCTCAATATTTTTATTGCCTTTTTGCGCGAGGAAAACGGTCATGGCTCGTTGATCGACTCACTTACAACGATCACCCGACTATAACTCTCGCTCTTCAAAGATGTTATTTACCATTGAGATGTTTATTTTTTTACCTACATCATTAATATTATCCGTCCGTTTGGCACTCTCGGACTCCGGAAGAATTTTACTCTCAGGGTCAAGGTAATTTCCTCTTTGACACGAGCGGTTTTTTTTTCATGTATACGTTTAAATTCGTTCCTTTACGTACACTTTTATGATCGAAATTACGAGATATTTCCCGTCGTCGACAGTTCGCGTTTAATCTTCATAAACTTACGACACAATCATTACATTTTTTTTTAAACAACTTATTTTTCGATTGTTCGTATAATCGGACGATAATCGTGGATTCCTGACTTTTATAGCGCTAATTTGTACGATGATGAGTCGATTATGATAATCCGCTCGATAACGAGTGGATAAAGGTGATTGCGGTATATGCGCTCTATCCTCTTCCCGAACAGTTATTTTGCTGAGCAGAATAATGTCAGTGGCCAATAATCGCAATCGACACTTCGGGAGTTTTCATGAAATTCAAATTTGCCGTTACTGCTCGACAGTCCCGCCATAAAAAATATATGTTTTAAATGGTAATATATATACGAAAAAAAGTACATAAATCAACATATATAAATAAAATACGTACATTATCAATAATACTTAATATACAGTTATTATTTATTGCATATACATTATGTATCTTGCGGCAAAAAGTTCCATATCTCGTGCATCTTTCAGCAAATACTTCGCTTGTAGATTCCGACGATCTATTCGTTGATAGGAACTGCGCTTCGAAACTCATACGTAATATATGATTGCATGCAATGTATACTAAAAAACAAATTCGTTTCCGCACGCAATGATTTCGAGAGGAACATAAAAAGCGTTCGTAATGTAGAAGTTGCAACAATGTTTCCGGAATCCGCGTATAAATAACAAATCTCGAGTAATTATTGTCATGCAGATATGATGCGAGTGATGCAGATCACGCAACAGATCGAGTATTCATCTATGACGAACGAGTCTTCGAATTCAAAATGTCAGGAAACTTGTAGAGACTTTTACATTTCATTGCCGGTCTACCGGAAATGTTGCCTGTCACGAGAATTGCAACATCGCGGAGTTCTACGCGACTCTCATACATCGATGCATTTTTTATCGTCTAATGAAGCACCGGAGGATACTTCGAAATATTGGTTATTGTTAATTCGCGCTATGTTCGCAAAAGAAATCGCGAGGATCCCAATTAATCTAATTGCTGCGCCGACTTTTTGCAATAGAATTTAATGAGAAGCCTCCGAAGGAATGGATAGATGAGCGTATCACCCACTGTCGGAAAAATAATGCAAGAACGTATAATGGCGCGTAGTGAACGGACTCCGGAGTCTTAGCAAGCGACGCGTATAATTAGCGCGTAGACGAAGGACGGACACAAACTATAGCTGATATAAATTTCCATTGTAACGCACGAAAATAACTAAAAAATTTACGGTGTTTTCAAGATTGTCGACCTAATTTTTTTTTTTTTACATTTCCAAAAACCTTCGTCAATCGATGGCGAATCGAGAATGTTTTTACGGACATTTTCATACCCCTCGTAAAAATACATTAAGGAAAAAATGCGATTACGAGATAATCGTTTTTTTATAGTCGCAATTCGCTATTCGAAAAGATCCTAAATATCCTAAAGATCCTAAAAAGATCTTAAATAGTGAGAATACATTAACGCGGTTTTTGGATTCCTCCGATTTCCCAATAAACTCACACGCTCGGTATGGGATCTGCGGGTGTGGTACCGATTGTAACATCGTTTATTGTACGCCTCTCATTCATTTACGATTGTCACCGACATCGCCTAACCCGGTTTCTCTTCGGGTCATCGACCCATTCCGATACTTGCCGATACGCATAGACGCAAACGCACGTGAATGACACGCGTAACTTCATTTTTTTTTTTTTTCAATTGATTGATTGGAACAGATCAGACCAATTTCTTTATTGAATTGTTCGTCATTAAGATTGCTTAGAAGTTTCTGTAATATTAATGGGCACCACCCCCGCGTTGTACCCGCGGCTTCACGCGATTAAAGTGGCGCGTGATGGGGACCAGTTATCAACTATTTAGTACAGGATGTGCGTTATATACTCGACGGTTAATGTGTATCCACCGTTTTCTGGAACAACCTTAAAACACGTGACACGCCTTCCTACCATTATGTCATTGAGCTTTTCAGGGTCTGTTATTATGTGGCAATGTGGCGAACGTGAACGCACATATCTGGGATATACGTCCGGCTTATAACGATTCTTATTAGCGTATACGTGTGAAATATAATCGCGACTACATATTCCCATCGTATATATCTATTACCTATAACAGTAATGAATTATGGATGAAACGCGTCGGGAGTCGTATGTTTTGTATCCCAGAACGCTATACGCGACGAATAGAGATGTCGATGTCATAGTATATAGCGTCCGGAGTTTATTGGGACAAGTCGCGATAAATCAATAATGACGACGCGTCGTTGTGACTCATAGTTCCACTCTGGTAAACATCCCCCAAGTGACCGTGTGGCCTAACGGATAAGGCGTCGGACTTCGGATCCGAAGATTGCAGGTTCGAGTCCTGTCACGGTCGAAAAATAATTTTTTTTGTTCCTCACTTTTTTTATCCTTCGACAACTTTAATAAAAATCAAATCGCTCGAAACAAATTTACATAAAATAATAATTAATAGGAATTGCATTGCATGATAAATATGAATATTTTTGTGATTGCGGAGGAGACGTAAAGGCTATTGGAGAGGTGATGCAACAAGCGGTTTTTGGAGTTTCGCATTCTAATACATTATTTTGCAAATTACTTTAACTTTTTATTTATTTAAAACATTATTTATAACGTAAACATCTATAAAACATAAAATCGAGTAAAATTATGAAATTTTGCTTTGCTCCGAAAACTGCTCCGAAACATGATTATTGATTTTTTAATAATAATTAAAAATTATGCAAAAACCAGAGCTATTTAAATGAATTTTTAACAAATTTGCGATAATAATCACTTCGTAAAAAAAAACAGAACGAAAAAATTTAATTTTATCGTGACTCCGTTATCGTTCGGCAAGTAGCTATTGAATGAAACTGTTGTTACTCACCATGCGTTCTCTGGCTTCGCTCGAACGAACGCGAACATAATTGCCGCGTATTAAACGAATAAGTGCAAAAACTCTTGTGCCGTAAAACTAGACGGTTGTGTTCTCGAGCCGAACATAATAGAATTGTGGGAACGCGAAGAAACACGAGGCGCGATCGTCTTACAAGTAAGAGAAGCAATTTGATCGGCTTCTTCGCTAAACGAGAGCCGCTGGATCTTCGTTGATCCTTATTATTTATCTTCTTTACTATTCGACGATTATATGAATTTTGCGCTCGTGCCTTGCAGAAATTATACGGTAACATTCGTCGTTAACGAATTGAGAACTTGGTGCGTGTACGGCAATCAGTAATTTTACTATATTGCTTTGGATGCCTCTTAGACGGATAGAGAGGGAGAGAGAGGAACGTTTGCTCTATTGTCAATCTTCGAGTTGAAGAAGAAGATGCAAAACGTTGCCTTTCAGATCGCGGTATGAGGACAGCCCACGCCCGTTATCACAGTTTACAACGAATTGACCCTACTTAACCCATCGCGTATTGAAATAATCCATCCTGACAGCGATTCATTGCGCGCTCGTCGTTTAAATCTCGAAAACGTCAAAACAGCTTTTCGGCGTTGGTCCGCGAAGAACAACTTTTCGTTGCGTCGCAATAGCGTCGAAATCAATGAGAAATGCATTTGTTATTGTTAAAAGTTCCGAGACGCAAAGTTATCATTCGTCATCGTTCGTCGTTCGCGCACAATCATAAATCGTTAATAACTCATTTTTTTTTATTTAATTTTTTATTGTTTAATTATTTATTTCAGCTCGCGTGTGAGCGCAAAACCGAGCCCCGTCGACGAAACGAAGCAGATTAGCGCAGAATCAGCAGGAAAATTTCGCCAAAACCCGCCAACGATCACCGAGTATCTAAACGCAAAGGCCGTACGTCCCCGCAAAAGCGTCCTCTGACTATTTTCTGTAGCCAGATTCACAAAACCGCGTCGACATCGTAGAATGGTAGAAGGTGAACCCGACTCAAAACACAATCATAGTGAGTACAAACTATTTTTCAACCGTGTAATCTGGAAAATTTTCGGAAATTTGCCGAGTGAATCATCGATGGTGGCGATAATACGAAATTTCAAAAGACTTAAGAATTACGAGAATGCGGAATCTGCCGCAAGAAAATTGCCATTAACGCTTTAGCTCTCGGATAACTCGAAAGCCTTGTGAATTTGTGAAATAATATCAATAGTTTTGCCGAAAATGTCGGAGAGTAAGAAAAGATATCGAAACTGTTTTTTTTTTTTTTTTTTTTTTTTTTTAATTTAGCCGAATTATCAAGAACGAATTTTTTTTTCTAGAGTGTGATGTAAAAGACGATCGCCTAAACGGCTGCGGTTCCAAGGACCTAGAACTTGCCGGTGAGTTGTGCAAAAATATTCGCGAATTTTGTGTAATTACTCATTACGTAATGTAAAATATAATGACAATTTTACGCAGGTATTGGGACGAAGGGCAAAACCCTAGACCCAGAGAAAGGATCGTACCTCAAAGCTGACTTCGAGAAGGCCATCGAACTTACCGGTTAGTTGAATTATTTTCTTCCTTTTTCCGTATAACTTTAAGGCAGTCTTTCCGGTATAATCGAGTGAATCGACTACTAGAATTTTAAAAATTGTCTGTATACGAATCCGAATTAAAGAATTCTGTATTTAGTTAGAAAATTAAAGTTTGACAATTAATTTACGGAAAATAAACTCTAATTACGATGATAAATTCGCCGGTATATTTTTACACTGCATTTTTCGTATAAACGTATCAATTTTTTAGATGAATTCGTATCATCAACCGAAATAAGTTATTATTCGTTAGAATAAAAAAAAATGATGTGGATAACTTCGCAAAACGGTCTGAAAAATATACCGGAATTTTTGTTTAAAGGAAATGTAAACAATTTTTCATACGTTTCATACGTAGCGATCAAGGTAATTGTACCGCGAAGACAACTTCAATCAAAGAGATCGGAAGTATTGCCGAGAAGTCGATCGTTAAAGCAAAACATATGTCGTTAGAACGAGTGGAATATTTTTTTATCGCCGAATTCGCGTGCGCATATTCACGCGAAGATGATTTGTGTATACGGTGTTCTCGTCACGTCACTCTTCATCAGAGTCTCGTTTAGCGATCACTCGGCTACAATATGTTTTTTTTCAACGTCGGGAAGTCCCAAACGAATTCACAGATCGTTGCTATATCTATTTCCGATACGTTGCAGCTATATCCTTGTTTTTTTAAGAATGAGTCTCGGAACATTAGAGTAGTTATGATAATCGATTAGAGTGACACATTCGCCGATTAACACGATTCTTTAAACAAACGAGTTGCAGCGCGAGTACTCGAGTCTCACTAAGTTTATCGTCGAATGCATCCATTCGCAAATATTTTATACTTCACGGAAAATTGTATTTTCGGCTCCTCACACACCCAGTATAATGTTTATGCAATACAATCGTCTTTTACCTAAAAATCGTTGATCTCATTCGTCGCAATAACTTTTACCAATTTTACGTTCGTCTTTTTCAATCAATGTCTATCGCGTTATTTATTTTATTTTCGTGTTTTCAATGTATGAAAGGTTTCGTTATTTCTTTTACTCAATAATTATTTATCTCATTTGTCGCAATGACTTTTACCAATTTTACATTTGTGTTTCTTAATCAATTTTTTTCGCGATTCATATTTCCCTTGCCGAATGCGATCTGATATCGCTAAATCAATTTTTCTTCTCTTTTTTCCAGAGTATGGAAAGTTTCATTACTTCCTGCTCGCGGTATGCGGGTTGGTCAGCACCAGCGAGGAGATGGACGTAATTTCTATGTCCTTCATCCTGCCGAGTGCACAATGTGACCTAAAACTCGATACCAAATCGAAGGGATGGCTAAACTCTATCATCTTCATTGGGATGATGGCTGGTGCCTATGCGTGGGGCTCAGTTGCCGATGCATTGGGCCGACGCAAGGTGCTGATCGTCATCTCCTTTATGAACGCCGTCTGCATCGTTGCCTCCAGTTTTAGTCAGTCCTACGAACTCTTCATGTTCTTCCGTTTCTTAAACGGAGCTGCGTGAGTATCTTTCACAATATAAAACAAAATATTTCATTTTTACAATCGAACGGCGATATTCACTTATCAATTTTTTCAAATCTTACAGCCTCGGAGGCAGTGGACCGGTTATCTGGTCGTACTTTGCAGAATTTCAGCCGAAGTCCAAACGTGGCTCGATGTTGTCCTTCATGGCGGCATTCTGGACGCTTGGAAATCTCTTCGTTGCTGGTAAATATCTTAATCAAATGAAAATTTATTCTTATCATTCCTATTATTATTATAACATCGTATTTTTTCCATGAAACAAAGACTGGAGGGTGTTTTACCAAATGATTTTGTTCCCTTTAGGATTGGCATGGTTGATCATCCCTCACGATATTGGTATTACGGGTCCAAGTTTCACGTACAACTCTTGGCGAATTTTCCTGCTGATCTGCGCTTTTCCCTCCTTCGTCGTCGCAGGGCTGCTTCTGCTGCTCCCTGAATCCCCAAAGTATCTCTTGTCACGCGGTAGATACGAAGAAGCACTCAATATCTTCCGGGGAATTTATGCCATAAATACGGGCAAACCACGTGACACCTACACGGTGAGTTATTTCACGACATTCTATATGTTAATTCATGATTTTTTGAAGAATTTCTATTGAATTTGATTCAATCAAATGAAATTTTATATTTATATCTCATTTTATTTTTGATACGAATTTTTTTTTGATTTTTTGTTGTTGCTTTTCAGGTAAAGGAATTGATCCTTGATGACTTGTACCGTGAACCGGAACCGGTAAAAGCCGGAGCTCCGGTAAAAAACAAGTACAAGATGATGGTCGGCGATATAATAGAGAATAGTAAACAGCTATTCGTGTCGCCGATTCTTCGTTTCACAATCATATCTATAGTTATTAACTTCACATTTCACATCGGTTATTACGGTCTAATGATGTGGTTCCCGGAGATGTTCAATCGTTGGGACGAGTGGAACGACACTCATCCGAATCAACCTGCATCCATATGTCAAGTCACCGATTACGTTGTAAATAATGGATCTCACAGTGCCGAATGTTCCAACAAAATTGCGCCGAATGTATTCATGGATTCTCTGATCACCGTTGCCGCCGCCATCCCCGCTAACATTCTCGCTGTTCTCGGAATGGATCGACTTGGACGCAAGTTCTTCCTCGGTGAGCTTCAATCTTCCAATTCTTGTCTTCTTTAACTCGGAATATTAAATACATTTTTTTACAATAAATTATAAACTATAAATTATAAAAAAAAAAATAGTACATATTAAGCGCTAAAAAAAATCATATTAATACTAATTTTCTTTTTTTGTTCAGTGTTCAGTACCCTGTCCTCGGGAGCCTGCGCTGCCTGTATGTACTTCGTGTACAACAAGACACATAATCTCATCGTATCGGCGACGTTCAGCGGCGTAATAAGCTGCGGTAACGCGGCTCTCGACTGTCTTATCACTGAGGTTTTCCCGACGAATCTGCGTGCAACCGGTATCGCTATATCGATGGTTGCTGCGCGTCTCGGTGGTATAATCGGTAATCAAGTCATAGCTCAGCTGCTGGATACGTATTGTCCAGCGCCAACTTTTATCGTCGCGGCCCTTCTGATAGGTCAGTATTCTCAATGATTATATTTTTTAAGAATTTTTTTTTTCTATTCGTTTCTGACTTAAAAAAATGCGAATTTTCTTGTATTTCAGGAGGTGGTTTGCTGTGCTTATTCTTACCAAACACAACGCGCGAGCCGCTTTCTTGACACCGCCGAAACAACAGCTCTACCTGATAATCCATGTATAGTCATAATGCATTTGTATCAAATATAAGCATTTCCAAACATAACACGACGGAGTGGCGCAAGCCTCACGATCACGCGTACAATAGAAACAAAATAAAATGCGAAAGAAAGAGAAAAAAAATGACGGTATCGTTTGTAAGTAAAGTAATGTATAGAAGATAATTTTTGAACATTCCATTTGACCATTAACATCGATAGAATAGTCCTGAAGTTTTGTGAAATAGTCGAGTTACAAATAATCCACTCGCGTAAGTGTAACTTTTTTTTTGCGCACAAACAACGAAAAGAAAAAAAATTGATACTGTCTTCGCAAAATCGATTAGCAGGATAACGAATGGGAGTAGTAAAAAAATATATATATGTGAACGAAGTCTCGGCGAAGTGCAATCGGCGCGACGCAAAGATGACAAACAGTATGCCTATGTGCTCAAGTTTCCTAGTGATATCAGCTAACTTTACCTCCGTTGTTTTGTATTTTTTCTTCTTTTTCTTGTATTATCGTTCTGACAAATCTTCACAGCCATATTACGATCTTAGTATACATATTCACGTTCTGCGCAGCGTAATGAAAAAAAAAAAAGAAAGTTGGAACAGAAATGCTAAACAAAAATCTGAGTTGCAAGTATCATAGATGAAAAGAAAAAACTTCAAACATATACTATTCACGTAATATCATTTATACTATTTTTCATTCAATCTCCCCACCACCCCTCGAGAAACAATTTCTTGTATTAAGTTATTAATCTCGCTGTTCGATTTGTACGAACGGATTCGCAATAGTTTTCAATGTTATCGTTTCGAGAGATTATATTGTTGTAAGGTGTCCACGATAGTGGCGTTATAAATATGAGCGAAGAAATAGAAAAGTGTCTATCATAACTTTGTATTCAATCGAATTTATTTCCATCTCCTATCAATATACTTATAGTTTTTCACTTTCGAGGTGAAACTATTTAAAAAATCGTCAGTACGAAGACTGAAGTTTGAGAGAATATTTAATACTCACTTTACACATGAAACGAAATAGCAAATGTTTGTTGTAACTTTGCATCCATTGGAATTTACTTCATAAATCCCAATAATTATATCTTTTGTTTGTTCTATTCTTTGGATAAAATTAATGGACAAATCGTCAATAAGGAGAGTCGAAGGTTTGAGAGAAGAAATATGTAGCCTTTATTTTCAGTAAGGTACATACGGTCTCATAAAAATCGCGTTGTGTCAATCTAATTATTCTCTCATCATCTTCTCCCTCTGGCGCGCGAGTTTCTTCTTACTGAGTTTCTTTTTCGATGGTTCCTCCTCCGCTGCCTTGGCGACTACCTCCTCCTTCTCGGTCAATACAACTTCGATGTGGCAAGGCGAACTCATGTAAGCTGTGAACAACGCAAATTTCGTTGTGTTAATTTTGGACCGTTTTTTTTTGTAAAAAAAAAATCAGTCTATTGGTGCAATGTATTTTTAAAGACTTTTTACGAATTTTCAACACAAATTTCGTCGCGTAAATTTTGTACCGATTTTTTGTTAAGAAAAAATCAGTCGGTCAGTGTAATGAATTTTTAACAAGTTTTTACGAATTTTGAAGAAATGGACTTACGATTGATGCGACCGTGGGCTCTGTATGTCCTTCTGCGCAGGCAGGGAGCGTGATTTACTTGAATGTGATCAATAACGAGACGGTCGACGTCGAGTCCCTTGTAGTCGGCATTACTCTCGGCGTTTCTGAGAAGCTGAAGCAAAAATTCCGCAGATTTCTTGGGCCAACGTCCCTGAGTCGTGCCGAACTGCTTGGCCTGTGCGCATCTACCCACACCGCCGTTGAATCTGCGGAAGGGTACACACTCTTTGTGTTCGATGACACTCTTCAGGTACTTTTGCGCCCTGCGCAGAGCCATACTCTTGATGGCGCGTGCCGTTTCATGAGTGTTCTGGAAGATAAACATCGATTTTGGAGTCAGCATAGTGAAAAAAAAAAAAAAAAAACAAGATGGTCCATGAATCACATGTTGAACAGTCGGCAAATTTTTCACTTCCGTATATCGAAACGTCGATGTTTTAACAGTTGATGCGCGCAATCGAGAAATATCGGTATTTGAATGGGAAGTTTTTTTCGAAACACTGGAGAAATTGGAATGAGGGAATCTTTTGTGGTGAACGAGGCATGATCCTCGGCCGGGAAAATATTAGGTTAGCTTGTGATTTTGTTCGAAAAGTTTGTTTACCTTGAAGTGAACACGAAGATTCGATCCGCGTGCCTTGCACGACTTGGTCGCGTTGACCGGTTCATGAGAGTAACGTCCCATCGCGTTCTGGAAGCACAGAAAAATTCACGCACTTGTTAATAAAATACAACAAAGTTGTGTGTGACACGAGTTGAGAAGCGCGATTGTCGGCCATGGCTAAGAGAGCTGCCATGCAACTTTTTCGTCGCTGATATATGTTATTTTTCTCAATCGCGGACAACATATCGTGACACGTAATTGAGTATTGAAAAAGCGTCTTTAACGCTGTTACAACGATTATAGAAGAATAATAGTTGTTTCGTTGATGCGAATAGATTCGTTAAACGTTGCTGCAAGAACCATACCTCTTCACGAAGCGATATTATAGGAAAAGACGTCAAAGATCCATGCGCAAACGCACCTTCACTTCCTGTGAGAGGTCGCTACCGACGCGTTTCTATAGTCGCGTCGACGAGAGTTCCGTCGCAACGGTTCGACTATACTTTTTCACACTATACTCCGTATCTAATCAGCGTACACATTATAATCGTCGTACTTTACCCGATGTACGGTATGTTCGTCGAAAATGTTCAATTTATTGAAAATGCAGCCTCAGTTTCGCCGCTAGGGTGTCTTCGCACATCCTCTATCGTACAAGTGGGTCTTTCTCCTCCGCGAACAATAAAAAAAAACGACTCGTGCGAAAAATCTTTCTCTATAGAAGCAAACAGCGCACTTGACCAGTATAAAAAAAAGAGAACATTATACGATCCTGGAATGCGTCGAGTGTCTGTGGTACGACGATCGTCTCAAGTTCCTCCGAATGCAATAATTTTGCACGGATACGCTCAGTGACAAAGTTTATTCGGTAACCAAACTCTCGATCACCACTGTCAGTGAAAAAAAAAAAAAACTTAACACATTTTTATTACAAATTTGTATTCCAATCGTTCTATTCTTATCGATGTGTCGACGCATGAAAAATTCTTGTGAAACGTAAAAGAGCCCTTTGTTACGGAGTAAACCGGGTGTACCAGTGAGAGCCTCGCGACTTTGTACTTGACAACGCTCACGAGTTTTGACAGTTCACGCGAACCGAATCGTTTGCACATTACTTTGGGCGTTTCGAACGATCGCGAATCGTTATGACACTAAAGACTAATTTCGCCAAAAATTTGTAATCGGTGCTTGAAAAACATAACAAAAAAATCGAAAAAACAAAAAAAAAAAACAAAATTCAAGCCATTGCTATTTTCGCGTACGAAATCAAAAAATAATTGAAGCAGAGCCTTTTGAGGAAAAAAAAAAACAAAACCAAAAGAAATCGTCAGTGAAACAATGTCGAAAAACAAATTAAATCTGACACTGCCACCCGGCTCCATAGAGCCAGTGCCAGCGGTATCCCCGTCGCCACCGGTACCTCCCCTGGCCACTTACACAGAACCACCTGTAATACCGGAGTAAGTCGAGATACAATGCGATAAATATGTATGAAAAAAAAAATATTATCGTCGCAATAGATATTGATCTACGCTTTTGCTTGAAGTAGGGTAATGGGTAAGATGAGCATAGATGCTATACAGGAGAGACTCGAAGAGCTTGAGATGGATGAGGAGCAGCGCAAACGATTAGAAAGCTTTTTGGGACAAAAGGAAAAAGTTGGTGAATTGAGCGACGAAGATTTTGAAAAATTGGGTGAACTTGGAGCTGGTAATGGCGGCGTTGTTATGAAAGTCAGACACAAAAAGTATGGACTCATTATGGCGAGAAAGGTAAACAACGCAAATTCGTAATATCATAGATTCGTCAAAAAATTTAAATTTCTTAATTCAATGATTAATCTAATTTTTTAGTTAATTCACCTGGAAGTAAAACCAGCGATCAAAAAACAAATTATAAGAGAATTGAAAGTACTACACGAGTGTAACTTTGCACACATTGTTGGTTTCTATGGAGCATTTCACAGGTAAATTTTTTTCATCAAAAGAAACGCTTAAAAAACGGTAAATCTTTCGTACGACTGATAATAATAATATTGTATTGAATAATCAATGGATAAATTACATTTCTAGCGACGGAGAGATAAGTATATGCATGGAGTACATGGATGGCGGTTCGCTGGATCTGATACTTAAAAAAGCCGGTAGAATACCCGAGCCGATTCTCGGAACCATAACTTCGGCTGTGAGTAAAAAAAAAATTAATATATTCAATAATAAGTTTCCTTCTCGACGAAACCACCGGGAAATGTTCGTAAGCAGAGTCGTCTCAATTCATCGTAAATCCAGAGAAAACATCCGAGTGGTAAACACGGCCAATACCAATAGGCGTCGAGAGGCATAGTTTTTAATACTTTCTCCGTTCCCGGAACATACAACAATAGTCCGGTTAGAACGGCTTCGAAAAGGAAGGAAAAATTAACAAACCAATTGCCCATTCCTTGCTGAAATATCGAATTCCTTCGAGTTTTGCACATAATAAGATCGATCATTTGTGTTATAACGATCGAAATAAAGTATCCCGTACGCGCTTCGTTCAGGAGATCCATTCTTCCCTGATAATTCCACGTTTGCCCGTAAGAATCTTCCAGATCGCTGATAGCTCGATTTTCCCAAGTTTGGCGCAAGCCGAACAGATCCTTCGGCAAGAATCCGTGAAATCCCAGTATCATGAAATACGTGAAAAATCCAGCGAGCGACTGTGTCATGCCGATTTGTCCGTAAGTCATCGAGATCAATCGTTTATTCACGAGTTTATCGTACATAGGATTTCTCGGAGCTCGTCGCATGATGTCGGATTCGGGTTTTTCGTAAGCGAGAGCAATCGCCGGTAGCAAATCGGTTCCTATATCGACGCAAAGTACGAGTTCGATGACGAACGGTAGAGGTATCGAAAGAATAATGCAGCTGAGAAGCGGCAGCATCTCCGGTACACTCGATGTTAAAGTGTAGGCGATGGATTTCTTAAGATTATCAAATATCAATCTCCCCTCTTCGATTCCCGTGACTATGGAAGCAAAATTATCGTCCATCAGTATCATATCCGCAGCGTTTTTCGCCACATCCGAACCGGCAATTCCCATTGCTACGCCGATATCCGCTTTTCTCAGAGCCGGTGAATCGTTTACGCCGTCACCGGTCACCGCGACGATTTCTCCGAGACGTTGACAACTCTCGACAATCAGGAGCTTCTGTTGCGGCGAAGTTCGCGCAAATACAATTTCCTCGTAACTACGAATAATATCGTCCAACTCTTCGCTATCCATATTTCGCAATTCCGCACCGGTGACGATTATAGCCACAGTGTCGTCTTCGGGAATTTGACTGTAAGATTTGTTCTGCGCTATCGCTCTCTCGTATCTCGTCTCGTGACCTTCGCCTATTATACCGACTTTTTTCGCAATTGCCATCGCCGTTACCGGATGATCTCCTGTTACCATAATTACTTTAATGCCGGCTGTGCGACACTTGTGTACAGCTTCTGGTACCGAGGGTCTCGGGGGATCTATCAAACTTATGAATCCCAAAAATCTATAGCCACGAGCCGGAAAATTATATTTTTCCGGACTCTCGGTGTTGAATACGTAATTCGAATCATAGTCGGCACTCGGAAGTAATAAATCGCAATAAGCCAAAACTCTCTCTCCGAGATATCCGAGTTCTGTACACGCCCTCCGGGACACCGCTAAATCTTCCGCCGGCATCGCTTTCGTACTTCCGTCCATTTGCAGTATCGTCGTACAAAAGTCGAGAATAACTTCCGGTGCGCCTTTCATGTACATCATGTAACCTGCCGGATCTTTGTGTATCGACATCTGATACTTAGTTGTTGAGTTGAACGGAATTTCCGCCGCTTTTGGATGACTTGCGCGATACTTCTTCGTGGGATGTATGTGTTCGCAAAATTTCAATATCCCGGTTTCCGAAGCGTCGCCGATAACGTCGCGATCCTCGATTCTCAAGAACGCCGCCGATTCGGTACGAAATTCGGCTCGCAAACAGAGAGTAGCGGCTTTCATGAGAATATTGAACGCCGGCTTTTCCAGCAATAGTTCCCTCTCGACGCCGAGGGACCACTCATCAGCGGGAAAATGATGTCTGGCGTTGCCGAACCACAAATTCGATACGGTCATTTTATTTTGCGTCAGTGTTCCCGTTTTGTCGGAACAAATCGTTGAGGTCGAACCGAGAGTTTCCACGGCTTCGAGATTTTTCACGAGACAATTTTTATTCGCCATTTTCTTGGCTGTTAACGTGAGACTTGTTGTGACAGTAACTAATAGGACTTCCGGTACATTGGCTATTATTATTCCCAATAAGTACGTAAAAGCTTTGATTATACTCGGCTCGACGATGAGGGAAAGTCCGAAAAATAAAATTCCGCATATTATAGCGACGAAGGTGATTATGTGAACGAAATGCCGTATCTCCTTCGCTATGGGGGTTTCCGTTTTTTCGAGATTTGTCGTAAGACCCGCGAGTCGTCCGATCATAGTTTTGTCACCAGTCGCGATTACGATACCTTTTCCCTCGCCGGCGACGGCGAATGACGAAAAAAACGCAACGTTCTGAGACTCCAACGGATTCGGATCTGTTGGGTAATCCGTTCGGGGAACGGGTTCACTCTCTCCTGTTATACTTGAATTTTCTACTCGTAAACCGACGTTCTTTATTATGCGAATATCCGCGGGTATTTTGTCGCCGAGTCTTATCTCCACTAAGTCGCCGATCGCGAGCTCTTCCGTCGGCACAGTTTGTCTCTGACCCTCGCGTATCACCATTGCGAATGTCGGCACCATTTTCGTAAACGATTCCATTACTTTGGAGTTTTTGCTTTCTTGGATGTAAGCGAATAGACCGGAAACAATGCAGATTACGACGATTATCACGCCGAACCATTCGATGCCTTCCTCCTCGTGATCGTCTATCAAAATGCTTACCGCATAGAGAACGAAACACAGAGCCGCGCAGACCCACAGCAAACACGCGAAACCTCCGTACATACATTTCAGAAATTTTATGTACTCCGGTGTTACTTTTGGAGGCGTTAGGGCATTAAGTCCGTTTTTCTCTAAGACTTTTTCCGCTCGTGCCATTGTTAAGCCAATGGTCGCGTCCGTTTGATAATTCTCGCAGAGACGACTCAACGGAATCATGTGATCTTCGGTCGTTAACTCTTGATGCAGATCCTCGATCTCGTGCTCTGTTAGTTTTTTCTTATGCATATGCATCGACGACATGCGCTTTGCTGCTAATTGCGCACTTTTCGAGGGCCTCATGTTAACTTTAACTTTAATCTCAGTTAAGTTTTGAACTCAATTGAGGTTTAGATTCGATAACGGATTCGGTTAATCTGACAGAAGACAATTGAACGATTTGCGGGTACAATGTGAAGTCGAATTTTCGGAGCAAATTGGATTGTTGTTATTAGAGACGACCCGTTAGCGTTTTGTGAACGTTGCGTTTGTTTCCATCGCAAAATTAGGAAACAAAATTATTATTACGAATTACATTTTTTTTTGGTTTATAAAAGAAAATATGTGAAAAAAGAAATAAAATTTGTGACGAAATTTTTTTTTTATCAACAGGTACTCAAAGGTCTGAGCTATTTGCGTGACAAACATTCGATAATGCATCGCGACGTCAAGCCGAGCAATATTCTGGTAAATAGCGCGGGAGAAATAAAAATTTGCGATTTCGGAGTTTCCGGACAATTGATCGATTCGATGGCCAATTCGTTTGTCGGAACGAGAAGTTACATGTCGGTAAGTTGTCATCTCAGGTTTTCGGCGACATCTTTTACAGAATCTATTAATGATTGAGTTTAAATAATAATAATAATAATAATAATTTACAGCCGGAAAGACTGCAGGGTACTCATTATTCAGTTCAGAGCGATATCTGGTCTCTGGGATTGTCTCTCGTAGAAATGGCCATAGGAATGTATCCGATTCCTCCACCTGATACTCGAACGTTGGTTTCCATTTTTGGTCCCCAAGCAGCACAAGCACCGACGGAAAATGCTACAAGCAACAATGTTTCCACACCAACATCGCAATCGCCGGCTCACAGTTAGTATAATTTTTCCTACACGCGGTTGTCCGTAGGCGGAAAAAAAAGACCCAATTTTTTTTTTTTTTTTTTTTTTCGGAAAAAAGCCCTCGAAGAAAAACTTCCGAAAAAAGCCCAAAAAAAAAATTCTTGAAATAAAATAACCGAAAGAAGAATTTCGAAAAAAAACCCCATTTTTTCTACAGAGGAAAAAATAACAATTGCTCTTCAATTTTTTATTTATCTTGCAGACGCCAGTAGCCCAAGACCAATGGCGATTTTCGAGTTGTTGGATTACATCGTAAACGAGCCGCCGCCGAGGCTACCGGCTGGTATTTTTACAGACTCTTTCATGGACTTCGTCGATCGTTGCTTGAAGAAAAATCCTGCAGAAAGAGCTGATTTAAAAACTCTGATGGTAAGCAAACCGCCGCATTGCATAATGATTTTCGAATTTGCTTACATATTGAATATCACTTTGTCATTACATTTTTTAGAATCACGAATGGATCAAGAAAGCCGAGCTGGAGAACGTCGACATCGCCGGATGGGTATGCCGAACAATGGATCTGCAACCGACTACTCCTACCCGTCTGGAGAACGTACAGTCCTGAATAAATGTCACTCTTACATACTTGACCACATATATACGCGTTCAGAATTCCTAAGTCACATTTTGTTACTTTTTTTTCATTTTGATTCCTTTTTTTTTCACGATCGATCACGACAGTGGCGTTTTTTGTTTCAAATTTATTACAAAATCCATACCACAAATTAAATGTTAATGAGAACGATTTTTCGACAACAGATCGAAGTGACGAGAGTATTATAAACGGGCAACGCGAAAGACCGATAGCACTTTAGTAATTTTCGTCTGTTATTGAAAAAAAACGTGAAAAAAAAACATAAATCAAACTTAAAATTTTTTCGAGTTCGACATTTCTCGAGTAACTCGAAGTGTGTTCAATGGAGATTACGGATAAACACGGTGCGACTCCCTTGGGAAGGGTTCATCGTAAATTGATTAACGCGCGTCGTAACGCCACTGCGTTTAAATTTATATATTTTCTGAAAAAAATTTACATTTTTTCTTCGGTTACATTGATTTTCCTTTAAAAGTATGTAAGAACGAGAACAAAAAAAAACAAAGTTATAGTATAGGTTTTAGTACATCGTTATTGAAACAAAGAAGAAAAAAAAAACGACAACAAA
This sequence comes from Cryptus viduatorius, assembly GCA_964006125.1. Lineage (NCBI taxonomy): Eukaryota > Metazoa > Arthropoda > Insecta > Hymenoptera > Ichneumonidae > Cryptus > Cryptus viduatorius. Next base: position 7,334,073 of record OZ023222.1, on the reverse strand, counting down.
ACTCGCGCGCATGATGGATGTTTCCTGTGATAAGATTAGAATATGAGAATAATGGGCATCAGTTTCAATAGGCATAATTCGAAACTCTGACTAGACATGTTATTCATGTGGGATTTGTACCTGAAAAATAGAGGGGCTTTTTGTTTTTCTTTTTTAAACAAAAAGCCGTTTTTCACTCATCCTGCAAGTACTATTTTTCTTTTGCTCACTATTAATTTTTTTTTCTTTCCGAGACGCCGATAGATTTATACAATAGAATTTTTTCTTTAACAGTTACCCTGAGTGCGCGATGTAAATATTATTAGCTGTAACTATTCCATGCACTTCGCGCACTTCTCACGATATGCATCACGGAAGATTTAGACGATCCTACGAAATAAATATTCATCCTTGTATTAGCCCAGTTGTACATGTATCTCATGTTTCATACTAATAGAAATCTTTGTTGAAAGAAAACAAAGTGTATAGAAAAAAAAGAAAAAAAAAAAAGTAACGTTTGTTGTTCGACAGCTTTCGTAAGTATATTGAAGTGCGAAGTGTAAATTGAGACAATTGCGAAAGGTTTCCGCTGATGTTTGACCGAATTTTTGAAAATGCATCGTCGATCAATTTCACGTTCAAAGCAGCGTAAGCTTTTCACTGCACTCTCGAAGAATGTTTTTTGTTTTTTTTTTTGTTAGTATCTCGGCGTATACGATAATTGTACGCGACACTCGACGCTACGACTCCCAAATGCAGAGTTTTCATAAATCGTCATCGGTAGATCCGAGTAGATAAAAAAAAATTAATAATAATAAATATCGTCACTCGAAGCAGAGTTTATATATCGATTATTTTCATTGCTAAACCGGTTGTTATACTCAAAAGCGCCTAATTCAAACAATAAAGAAAAAAAGTACAGTCTTACCATCGTTATCGAATCTGGAACAGTAGTTAGAATCTTAGCCTCTTCCGACTTGGCTTTAAACTTAATCGGAATGTACTACAAGTGCAATGTGATGTTTAAAAAAACGGACACACGGGGCTCTGAGTTGATCTCTCGACCCGCTGTGACAAAGCGTGAAACGCCCAAGAACTGATTTTTTGTATTTTGTTCGTAAGCATCGAGATAATATTGATTTATTATCTCGCAGACCGGGTGTGTTTGAAAAGCCAGGATTTTACCGCGATGAGACGAAAAAAAAAAATACGTTCGAATTAATGGAAAATCGCGATGAAAAAAAAATAATAATAATAATGGTAAATAAAAATAATAGAATTGCATTTAATTCGTTACAACTGTTGCCCCTATGTGGATTCCAAAGAGCCTCGTAAGTTCTGGTATTTACTAAAAAAAAAATAAAAAAATAATACATATGCACTTTACTTGTCGTGCTTAATAAAGTGCATATTTATAATTATCGCAGCTGTATCGAAATATCGTCTATATGTTATATCAATAAAATACTATATTAAATTACAGGTTAAATGATGAATAATTTTTTTCGATCGATACTCCAAGTAAATTAAACTATTTTTCGATTAATTATTTTATTGTTTATTTTTTCATTTTTCATAAATATCAACTACACACATTCGTACACGCGAGGCTTACCAAAAGCAACGGAAAGAGCTGTAACAGGCTGCTTTCATTTTTTTTGTCATATTTCAGTCTCTATACATATACACGATTTAAGCTATTTGAACTTTTTTTTTATTAACAAATACGACTTATAAATACGATTCGCGAAGATATTCGTATAAATAGACGGGCGTATAAAAATTATGAAACCGGAAATTTGTTTCTTTGATTCGTTACAAGAGAGAAAAACAAAATATTGTCGCTGCTTACAGCTGCTTACCGCAACTTACAGTATTGTAAACAGTAAGAAAAAGACTATATCACAGTGCGGGGTCTTCACAAATCTCGAACGAAAGATCATGAGAATATATAGAGATTCATAGATTTAAAAAAACCAAAAAAAAAACAAAATGGCAGTTTTTTTTTGTATGGCTTTCCAAAGTTAACGCGCGTAACGCGCAATAAAGTCGGGATATTCAATACCCGTCATACAAACTTCACGATCCAGTGAAACATTGACAATCTGAAGTAACGGCGATACATCTGTGAGCTCCGAGAGTTTCGTTAATGTATTGCCGACAATTATCTTTAGTATTACGTTGTTGCTTCGCCGTTTCGTAGCTCTGAGCGCTACTTCGAGAATACTGTTGGTAATGAAACTACAAGAGAGATCGAGCAATTCGAGATTCGGCGCAATCTCGATGAGAGTCGAGAGTCCCGGATCGTCGAGAGATCGGCAACGACGACACTCCAATGTTCTCAGATTGTGCATACCGGCCAAAGCATCGCCGGCAACGCATAGCAAACTTATTATGAGATGTTGAAGATTTTGCAAAGTAGCGACGCTCGCTAAGCCTTCGTCTGTTACCGAATCGCAACCTTTGGAAAAATTAAACAAAGGTAATTACTTTGCATTAAACATCGGGTAATTACTGTTGTATATATCTCACCACATATATCCAAGTAGGAGATACGCTTGCAGTTAGCAGCGACGAGTTGCAATAGCGCGTCAGTCACCAATATGTTTTTCCGAATAGTCAAACTTTCGAGATTAACCAGCTGAGCGATTTGTTGCATCGCTAATGCCGAAACTGTCGGGAGTTCGTTACAGAGCCTCAGAGTCGTAAGCGTATGTCTCGTGCCGATCGCGTGCAATGTACTGTCGACGAGGCAAACGCAGCAGTTCAGTGAAAGCGAACGCAACGTTTCGCATTTTTGGAGCGCCTGTGTGAGTGATGTAATAATCAGGTATAATAGATCGATTGATTAATTCTGATAATTTCAACAACGATAAAATAAAAAAAAACAAAAAACAGTTAAATAATCTCAATGGTTGGCATCTTACCGCGTCAATGTGAGTCGACAAAATATTAACGCCGTTACGAATGTCGATTTCCTCGATAGTTTCACACGGCAAATGCGTCAAGCATTTGCCGCTTATGTGATTCCCGTCGCTGATCTTTAGATATATCAATTTTTTGTTGACGGCGAAAAATTGCGATAAATCCTTTTCGCAAGGACCCGTAAGCGATTTCATCGTGAAGCTTGTTATGTTTTGGCAGCTCTGCATTAGGGATCTTATCCCCGATTGCGATAGATTTATATTCGATATGTCGACTATACGCAAATTTGGACAAAATTTGCCGACTATCGTGAGGGCACTGGAGGTCAACAAATGCGGATGGGAGAAGTCTATTCGATTGAGAAAACTTCCGCAACGTAACAAAACCTTTCTGAGGGCCGCTGTGTCGACGGATTGCTTCCGAATTTTTGAATTCAGTCCCCAGCCAACCGACGTGAGATCCAACCTTTTTACCGCTCTCCACGACTCTTGACTCACTGCTTGCCACCGTTTGCAGACTGACATAAATACATTTTTATTATTCAAAGTGAATTGAAAAAAAAAAAAAGACAGAAATAAGTAAATTTTCATTCATAATTTGAGAAAAAATTAAGAAAAGATAAAAACGTAAATGAATACATTTTCATTCATAAATTGAGCAAAAATTACAATTTTTTTTTAATGCATTATGAGGAATTTTACCTCTTTCCATTCTTATTCTATCGGCGATTGGCAGACATAAAAAAACTTCCATCAAGCAATCGTCGTTCAGCATGTGAATAGGCGCATCGTCGTTGGATCCGGATTCCTGCGGCTTCTCAGCTTCGTTATCGCTATTCGCATCTCTATTGGAAGAAAATTTTTTTTGATTCTCAGGGCTGTCAGGTTGATGCCAAGAATCGGCAGGCGACACTCTCAGGACACGGCAGTGCAATTGTATCGCCATTCTACACGCAGCTTCTCTGGCTCTGCAAATTGTATTGAAAAGTAAATATCGCTATGATTTTTCAATTTTATTGTAAAAAAAAATGTTTGTAAAACATACTTGAGAGCGTCAGCAGCATCTGCAAAAGTGACAAAAGCAAAATTGCTCTTTCCATTGTTTCTCTTTAGATAACAACTCTCGACTTTGCCGTAGGTAGTAAATAGCTTTTCCAAATCCTTGTTGGTTGTCTGAGAGTCAGATAAATTGAGGTACCGTTACGACATTCGGAGAATAGTAATTGGGGACGATACTCTAATAATAACCAAAATTACTCACACGTTCGGCGAGATTGCCGATGAACAATTTCCGTACCGGTACCCCTTCGTCCGTCGTTGACGACAGCACGGAGTACGGTATATCGCCAAAGTATCTCGAGGCGTAATCTACAGATTGAGATAAAAACAAAAAAAACACCAATCAATGAGATTTCGACAGACGAAAGTTTTGTCTGTCAAAACAAAGAAGCGCGAGTACCTCCCAATCCGGATATGGAGAGTGTGCTGATTATTTCGCGGTAATATTGATTCACTTGTAAATTATCCATCTGTCAAAGTAGCGACAGATATTTTTTTTTTTATTGATGCAAAGAATCGTTGATAATAACGAAAATGTTGGTTGTTAAAAAACAAAGACGAGATCGGAAAAAAACGAAGCGAAGCCCGGAGCGGAAAAAAAATTAACCCGGACTTGCTGCTGCGAGAGCCCGTGCGCGAGCCACTGGCTGGCGTTCAAGCTACAGACGTTCGGTAGACGGAATAAAAGTTTCACGAGGCGCATGTTTTCTCATTCGTTCTTTACTGGCTAACTGCCGAGTGCCCGTGAATTCTGGTTGGTCCGACACGCGGGATATAGAAGCTATATATCTTGAGAGCCTCGAGTTTCTCGAGAAGCCCGTTGTTAAGCGCAGTGGCGCTGCGCTCGCGATCGGGAATGTTGTTCGATGGTGTCGCGACGCCTCCGTATTTGTCAATATCTCCCGAGGTTCACCGAGGATTTTATCCCAAAAAAACTTTGGATTAACGTGCTTACGATTGAATTCGCGATTTAAAAGACGCGAAGACGACCATCGTGTCGCATCGAACGGTGAGACAATTCTCATCCGTCTTGTGTCTTCGAGGGTTTTAATATTCGGCAGTGTGAAGTAAAGACGAGCCGCGAGGACGAGGGGGCGAAGCTCCTGAGACACACGAAATCCCTCACCCCGACCGTGAACACCGGACGTGTGCAATTTTTGTCATACAAACGATTTTACTTCTTTGTTTCATTTTTTTTTCGTACGCGCAATTTCGATCGTAGATTCATTTCTTGTCGCGTCGTGAATTTTGTGTTTTTTTTTCGAGCTTCGCTGCCGCAGGAACGTACGAATATATCTATACATATGTATATATATCTTTGGTGAGAGTGTGTGTGCGCGAACTCCAAGCGATCGAGTGTACTTACGAGATCGAGAACTCTTTCGGAATATAATCTTTTGACACGACAATAATAAAAAGAGATTCTCTTGGTAAATTTTATCTACGAGACGAACGGCTCACGGATGCAGTCTCGCGCCTTCTCCATGTTTTAAGATGTGAGTATTATTTTCTTTTTTCATTCTCAAATATTTTTTGACTTCGTTGAGATGTGACTCGGAATCCGTTATAGCAGCTTAGCGATGTTATGTAGAAAAAAAAAGATTGAGCGAGATACAAAAATGCTCATCCCGACACGGTCCACCGTGAATCGCCGAAAGTGCGGCCCCTTCAGCGAGTTTGCTATTAGAGGTGTACGGGCTATCGAGCGAGCCAGAAATACCTCTGAGCGTTTGGTGACGATGAGTACAATACAATAGTATAGTTTATTTAATCTGCCGCGTGTTTCTCGACCCGTAAAAAATAAAATATTCCGACAATAAACGAAAACAAAATAAAAACCGAGAAAATAAAATTATAATTGTGATAAAACTAAAAAACCCATTCGAAGATTATCGGAAAAATATGTTTATTGGCCGCAATATGCGAGAATGCAGACCCAGACATTGTTTACATAGTGTACGCATGAAACATGATAATGAAGTGGCTTCGAAACGCGGGCCTTCTCGCCACACAAATAAGTCGTTTTTCACGGTTCAGTCATTGGCAAGCAGCAGCTGACACGATATTTTTTTTTATTATAACGTTGAAATAAATCACTTTTCGACGCCACTGCGGTAATATTTCGCGATCAATATTTTTCAAACTTCGACATAATAGTTACGAATTAAACATCGGCGTCAATTATTTTTCAAGAACATCGTTTTTTTTATTCGCGTGACGACGAGTAAACGAGTAATGGAAGCCTCATAGCGTTCTCGGGAACGCTGTCCCTTGGCGCACAAATACGTGTCACCTGTTTCCCTTTCACGTTAACCCTCGAAACTCTATATACAATGAAAAAGATCTACTGTGCGATTCGTTGTGGATCAGCTGAACGATCGGCTTTGCCCCCCCCCTTCGCCCGTCGAATCGCAACAACTTGCTGACTATGTAGAGAGACTCGAGAAACGCTTGTATTGTGTATATATAAGTATATGAGTATAGTATAGCAGTTAACAACCGTCGAGCGCGGATCAACGTCCTCGCGTGGCGTCTGACGAGATGCAAATGTCGCGCGAATGTCGATAGCGTTCGCTTAGAATCCAGAAGAGCGGTTATCCCTCTCCAACCGATGGTGTATCAGGTATTCCGGATTGGTAGTCTCGCGGAGCGGTCGCTGATCTCTTCTAACACACGTTTTGCCGTATCGAACGTATACATTTTACATAACCCGTAATCCGAGCCGTACAAAGATTTTTTTTCTTTTTCTGATTTTTTTTTTTACGTACGAAAAAACATTTTTTTCAGTTTCGTTTTTTACGAACGTACAGTTTTATCGTTGCAATGGAGGTTACGGTGTTATTGAAGATTGAGAAGGATATTAATCGAATGGATATTTCCGTAATGGCGCAGGTGCGAAGAGGCTACGGAGGTGGAAACGCATCATCGGCAAACAGGAGTAACGACGATGGGCGTCGCGGAGGACGAGACACCGTCGTCTCTGACCTCTCATCCGAACGCCAATCCAAATAACCCTAATCAAGAAGGTCAGTACTAAAGTCATTGTCACGGCTATTGATATTATTAATTCGTGAATGACCACACGAGTTTACGGTATTGACAATTTTTTCAACACTTTTAAAACAATAATTTATTTTTTATTCTGACAAATAGGAATTTTTTATTACGTTACAGCGCCGAAAGAAAAATCGAATATTTCCGATAAATACGCGGAAAGTTGTAATTTAGTTACAATCGATTGTTTAAAAGGTGAAAAACAATTATTGCAATCATTTTTTTATTACATCGTAAACTGGCAAATAACAATAATAATATTTCAATATTTCTACATTATTATTATTATTATTATTATTATTGCCTTTATAAGAAACAAGTCCGTTTGATTCTTTACTATCAAATTTGCTCACGAAAAAAAAATGTGTTATTCAAACACAAAATTTACAATATAAATATGGAATAGTTGAAAAAAAAGGTTCAAATTAACTATTCTGGTTAAAGTAATTATCTTTCGCGCATCAAACGATTTGAAACGAGTAAAAAAAAATTCATTGAAAAACTATTCTAAAAGACTGTATAACCCGCACGTTAACGTCATCGTTCCATGAAAAACCGAAAAAATTCACTTTTTTTTTTCTTTCTTAGCCTCGAAAAGCTGCGTTAACGTATAATTATACACAAAACTTCAGCCCACGAGTCGACATAAAAATAAACGTGGATCGGTAGAAACGTCCAAACGTTTACAGGGTACAGAAGATAGATGGAGATTACCGCAGCGGTATTTCTCTCGGTTGGTTCGCAAGCAAAAGCTATACGCGAGGAGAGGGGCCCCCCGGTCAATTCTTGAAAGTCTGCCAACTCGCGAGGTCCGCTGCACACAACTCCTAGAGACACATACAGAAGGTATCAGAAAAGCGGGAGAGAGAGAGAGAGCGAAAGAGAGAGAAAGAAAGAGAGACAAAGAGAGAGAGAGAGAGAGGGAGAGACACGAAAGCGGCCCTCTCTCTCACGAACGCTCTTGCGAATCCTGTCTTCTCGCGAGTATTCCCCACTCTCGTCCTTATGCACCTTATATACCTTCTCTACCTATGGCTGGCAAAGTGCCCGCGTATGTGCCCTCGACGATGAGTCGTGTGCCGCGTCCACGTACGTTGCATCGCGCCGATTTTTTTTATACTCCCTCTACAACGTTATAACCTATGGATGTGCGTTATGTATGTATGCGAAAGATTTTCCCGAGTCTCCGAGCGTTAGCCAGTAGGACCACCGGAGGCCGCGATGATACACGTGGGCTTCGTGTGGGTCAAGTGTGCATCTCGATGACAATCGATGTTTCCCAAGAGGTTCGAAGGTTCCGCAATGGGTAGCGGGCTGTAGAGATGGTTATATTGCTATATATATATGTATATATATGTGTACTCTGTGACCTACACTGAGGGACAATCTATCTGGCAAACGATCCGGACGACCTGCTTCTTCCACCGCTACAGAGAGCCGCAAAGATTGAACATCCCTCTCGTCATTGTCGTCGTCGTTTACTGATATAATCTCTTAAACTCCGTTTTTTCTCTCTTTTTCTTTCATTTCTTCTTTTCCTTCTTCGCGGTTTAGTTGTGTATATAACTGCGTCTATTATCGAGGAAATATGTTTATTAAGAGAGCTCTTTAACGAGATACACGAACGCTGATGTTATTAGGTGCGAGAGGCGACGATAAGCCTCGACGGTAGTCGCGACGCCGTTTGCGTTTATATACAGTCGACAGTAGAAACTATGTATACGAAGCGAGAAGACACTCGGGTGCACTGTTCTCTTTCTGTGTCGATACGAAAATCGGAGTAAATAGGATAAGGATAAAGCTGAGACGACGAGGCGATGAACAAACTATCGAAGCCACTCGTCGCAACGTTGTTAGATACGGTACACCGGGGCTACTCGACACGCGCTCCTCTTTCTCGTCTTTTCGACCGGAAACAATCGTCGAGATTTTGCCATTTTTTTACCGCGAACACATGGAAACTTTATCTCGATGTCTGCCAAATTTCAAATTGATTCGTTGTTTTTTCATGGAGATAAAAATTACGATACGAGATGAGAAATAGATGTTTCGCATTGCCCCGGTCAGCGCAACATAGTACGCGCATATGTATGCATAGAATATATAATACATGTGGCGTCTAGAGGAGTGAATGCCAGCATTGTACGAGACGCCCTAATAACCTTGCTAATCGCGTCTGGTGCTGCACGGGCGGGTAAACGATTATGTTACGTGCCTCGCATTCCGTGCGCAAAACGCGCGCGCCGTACGCTACGATTTAAATACGACTCGTTGGCCGATGACAAACTTAACGCTCTCGAGAAACGTCGAGACACGCGTCGTTGCAACCATTCCGCGAAGATTCTTTCCTCATCAACGTCTCGATTAAGGATAAACGATTAGGATCTTTCGCGGATACGCGACTTCAATATCTCTCCGTGAGTTGTTAGACTCCTCGCGAATCCCTCGAGCGTTTCGCGGTTTCTTCTCCCACTTCTCGTACACGAATCTGACGAGAGCTGAAACCAATTTCCGCGTACGGAAGTGGGCCGTTCTCATCTGATTATTATTGTTGTTGTTATTATTAAATTAAATGAGCGTGAAAAACACGCGAAGGCCAGCTAAGCCGAGAGACAGAGACGAACGCGAGAGGCACCTTCCGTGTGAGCGAAAAGTTTACGGAGAAAATTCGTGGAAAAGTTTTTGTTATGCTTGACGTGCGTGACGCATGGGCCATTAGGGAGTAATGAGATTGTTTTTTTTTTTTATTTTTTTTTTCTTTCTTTTTCGACGGCAATCCGGCTTTGGATAAACGGCGGCTGTAATCGATTTTTAGGAGGTGACGGGAGGGGGGGGGTCTTTGATAATTGCGAGTATGAATCAGGCGAGAAGGGCGAGAGAGTGGAAAATGAGGAGGAGCGGTCTATACGTACGCGTCGGGCACATTCGCCCGTAAGCGTCGATCCGACGAACGGCGTCGTCGTAACGCTTTCTATTTTTTTTTTCTACCGCAAAGCCCTCCGCGCGCCGCGGCTTACTCGTCGAGCCGTTAACCGAGAGCGCGGGTGTTTTGAGAGCTGTGTTGCGAAATAAAATTGAGGTACTTTCCAGTCCGTTCGAACGTATATTCACCAGAATTCTTGTACACGCCGAGAGGCCTTAACAGCGACACCGGCATACGTGAAATTTTTTTATTACATGCCGAAAGGCGTCGGAATTTTGATCATCTTCTTTCGACTGACGCCTGAATTTTTTTTTTTACTATTTTCTTGTGTGCGAATTATTTTTAGCAGCGTTATCGATCGCTACTGTGTTGTTTACCATCCGAGGGCTTTGAGTCTTTTCAGGTTATAAAATACGCGATGTTACGTTGGAACAAAAATTGAAGAAAAAGTCGGAGGTCTAACGATATCATACAATTGCCTTAATATTTTATTAACCGTTACAGAGGGGCAGCCGACAATTTCAGTACAAAGCGCAATTTTTTTTAATCGGTCGGTAAAGAAAATCGTATTAATAATCTAATGGGATTTTTTTATAATAGTTATCATGTCAAAAAAATTCAAAAAAAATTATAGGAGAACGCAATTTTGATTCAAATAAAACATTTAAAAGAATAATATAAAAATGAGTGGAATATGGAATTTTTTATGATATTCTCTTTAATGTTAAGAAACAATAAAATATATTTTTTGACCTGAAGATCGTCTTCTGAAGATTAAATAAATTAATTTGCGTGTTTTTCTGTCAGTTTTATCAATTTCCCAACTAATGGTTTTAAATAATATTAATATTAACTAATATTAAATTTTTCACTTTGCACCATTTCGCAGTCGATCGCACGCTATACCGCTCTACAAAGATTTAATATCGTAACGCGAACTAATAACACGAGTACAGCATTGACCCGATTCCGGCACTCGAAACAAAGGCGTAAAGCTGACCTTTGTATCATCTCCCATATACAATGCTACCACACGGACTTTATAGCCGCAAGTTTCTCGCAATAATACCCGCGGTCCACCTTCCGTTATGGCAGAAGCGCGAACGGTGCCCCGTTAGGTAGTACTGCTCTTTTCCTTCATCTTCCTGCTCTTTCCTTCGCCGCACCGACACAAAACCATCCCGTAACTACGCGTGTGGGAAAGAGAAAAAAATAATTCCCGAAAAAAAAAAAAAAAAAACAGCAAAGTATGACCGACATAGATACAGTTCCGAATCTCCGGATGCGAAAGACCGCAACATCCGTGGGTCGTACAGTTAGTAGTTTTCAAGAGTAGGTGTATCATCTGAACATCGTTGTCGTTCCCTCGAGAATCGCGATGTTCCCTCCGGTTTTCTCATTCTCTCTCGAGAATAAACTTTGACCGCAACGGCGAATTGGAGCGTCGTGCGTGCGGACGTACTGCGGCGAAAGGTCGAGAGCGGTTCGGTCGAGTGGCTTTCGAAACGAATAGGAATTAGTATTCCTATCTAAATCCATACCGTGTCGTCATACACCCATAGCGTATACCAACAAATATTGCACAGGTAGAGTGAACATGAAACGTTTGACGCCCACATAAAAAAAGAAGAACTCCGATATAATCGTTTCGATACAACAGTGCAGTGTATGTACGTGTGCCTTGTAATAAACGTACGTGCGCCGCAATTTTGCGCGGCGATTCAATCGCTACGCTCGAAATTCAACTGCTGATTCTGCGCCGTTTGCCGCTTTGGTGTTTCGTCTATAGTTCGCAACGCGAATACCGCATCATCAGCAATTCACGAATACCGTGCGTGCAGCGATCGTGCGGCGGTTGCATATTGCGCTATACAAACGTTGTGTACAAATTTATATCTGTATCCATCCTGCTGAGTGCACTAAAAGGGTCGCCGATAGTTAGCGTTGGCGCTCGTAACATTTCGGGCATTAATAGCCGGTGAGTCGAACGCCGATCCATACGGATCGAGAATCCGAGTAGTATAATGACCTCTTCGTGAACACGAGCGCGATAAATGCTGAATGCGTCGACTGGCGAAATTCTACTCGGAAGTCGATGACACCTCATTTCCAGCAAATATAATGACGAGAAAAAAAAATCCTAGCAGTGCGGAAACTTCAATTAAAAAAGAGTCAAAGAGAAAGGAAATTCAGTGAATTGGAAATGGGAAATAATTATTTTTTCGCACCGATTCATAATTGATTTTTAAATCGAGAAATTAGTATTTATAAATAGAACTGAATGACTAAGATATATTTTTTTTTTTTCGGAACAATTGAAAATCTGTTTTACGAGTTCGTAAAAAAAATAAAGAGAAATAGAGCGATAGGCCGTCCGAGAGCCGACTGTCTCAAGATAAAGAGCGCACAGTAGTAGAAATAACAGTGTGGAGAGGGAAGGGAATATCCCCCCGACGAGCGTGCAAAGCCAGTCGGGATTGCTGCATAGGATAGAGAACTCGGAAACGTGCCGCTGTTGCTGGTTGCGGGGCTCTCTTGCCTCGAGTCCGCACGAGAGAGTGAGGTGGGTACGGAGCAAGCAAAGCGAGCCTCCGCTAGCTCCGCTGAATGTGCCCGGCTGGTCCGTAGTCTCGCGTCGACGCTCGTTCTCGCAGTTGGTGCAACCAGTCGTCGCCGTCGTCGTCGCGTACTCGTCGATACGCGCGTACCGCAAAACAGAGACACGCATACTTCTCTAACTGTTGCACAGCGATAGCTGTGTACTCGTTTACAGTGCAGTTTGCAACGAGCGAGCGAGCGGTCTAGTCGCTCGTATCGTTCTATAAAAAAAAAAAAAAAAAAATTAGTGAAAGATGATTTACATCGAATTTCATCAAAATTATGAAAGTGCATCGAGAAATTTCGTAATATAGTCAATTTTCTTTTTTTACTCCGAAAAATGGGGTAAAAGAAAATTGAGAAAAAACATCGATTGAGATTAGGAACGGAGAGAATAACGTGAGTCTGGAATACGAAGACAGTCGGAGAGTAGCAGAAGAACTCGTGGTGCATTCGCTGCGCATAGAGGCAGAGGCCCGGTGTCTGTTGTAGGCCACCACGAGACTATAGGTAGAGTGAGCAAGTCGCGCAAACGTCGTCGTCTATCCGTCTCTCTCGGTCTCGTTTGCAATATATGTTGGATATACCTTCCAACTCGCTTCCTTATATACCCACTCGAGGTGGAGAGTCTTTTCCAACACGAGAGAGTCCCGCACGGCCTGCAGCAGCCACGAGACAACGAACGAACGGGTTTTGGCGTGGCCTGTGTATACACACGACCGTGAAGGAATAAGACACGCGGGAGAAAGAGCGCGAGAAAGATAAGATTGTGTGAGAGGTGTGTGTGTGTGTGTGTTTTTTTTTTTATTCACCTCCGCGGTGTTGTGTGTCGACTTTACGGCCGATGCACCATACAATACTCTTCCCACACATTGATACTTCGCGCTTTCGTATCTGTGCGTGAAAAATAAACATACCGAAGAAGCCAGTTACGAGTCGCTATTATTCCGTTGTGTCAGCGCGATTGCGTCGAAAAAAAAAAAAAAACGAAGAAAAAAAAAAGAAAAGTTGAAAACACCATTCGGCATTAATAAAATATTCGTTGCAATAAATAAGCAAAACAGCGACGAAGATCCTGACGTCCTTCGGTAGAGCGTTGCAATAAGTTGCCGAGAAAGCGGCTTCTTTCGAGCAACGAAATCTCTGTCATTTGCATGATATAATATCGTCGCGGGGAGTAAGTAGATACCGGCGCCCGGTGTGGGCAGAGTCAGCCAAGCGGCAATTATTAATCGACAGTTGTTAAATTCAGTTACAAACAGAAAGAAAATTATTCGCATTGATCGATCGATATTAATCACGAGAGATATCCGGTCGGCCTTCGTAGAAGCGAGAAAGAGCGCTCGACACGAGTCGCCGGAAAACGTTAATTCCATTTGAAGATTATTGGAATAAGGAGATTGTGACGTTGTGATCAGACAAGAAAAAAGAAAAAAAATTACACGAATAATACGATCGAACAGAATGTTCTATATAAGAAATCGTCGTAAAGCGTAGATTCAGGCGATGGTTTTTGCGCTCATCGTTTACCCGAGAAATCGTTAAATCAGACGAGTGGAAAGCGAGTTTACGCGATCAGACATAGCGAACCACCTGACCGCACTCCCACAATCGTTAGTTTTGCAACGTCACAACCGCAATCGTGTCTAACGTAAGACTCTAACGTATGAATAATAAAGCGTTGTTAATGAACAAAAGTGTGATAAACAGCTTGAAAGTTGCGCGTGCGAAGGTCTGCATGTCGTTGCGCGAATATAAAGAACCTATACTCGCGGGGCAGCTGACTCTAAGTTGTCGGAGAGGCGGAAATTCGATCGGGGTCTGGCTCGAGGTCACGCGAACGGGCAAAACCGAAGCGAACTCGTCGAGCTCTCAACATACTTACCGCTATATACTTTTTTGTTTAGTCGTATGCGGTGTTAGTCGAGCGCGGCACGCAGGCAAAACTCGATACGCGATCGAGTGCGCCTACACACCGAGTGCATATATATAAATTCATATTATATATATACACACATACACACATTCTGATATATAATAAAGTGCATACAAGAGCGTTGTAGCAGTGAATTGCGTGTAGCTTCGAGTTGCCGAGAGAATTCGCGTTCGCACGATTATTCCGCCAAGTGAGCCTCGAACTTTGCAGTAGGGGGTCGAGCGTGTCGAGTAGGTCGCGAAGTATCGAAAGACGAACAAGTTTGAGCGGTGCGGTAAAGCCCCCCGTGTGGCTCGGAGCCAAACCGAAATTTACTCGAACGCCGAGAGGGAAGCATACGGAGAAAGAGATTCGAGCCCAGTGGTTACGGCCAGTAACGATCAGACGGCCCGAGCACTGGCTTGCCGCGAAAGAGACTCTTCGAGAGGAAAAACGAAGGCGAAGAGGCAGCGCGAACGTGAGACTACGAAAAGCTGGAGCAACGGTAGTCAAGACAGTCTCGAAATAATATCTATATAAATCGACGGTTAATGTTGAGCGTAGAACACTCTCGCCGATCTCACGCTTACGTAAGCTCACGGGGTCCCGGCGGTGAACGCGTGACGTCGCGACGAGATAGCACGATAGACAGAGAGGAACGGACACGAACTGTTGCTTCGTCGTTACCGAAGAGATAAGAGTTAAAATCTGTTTTATACACAAGGGAAGTAAAAGATCGATATACGTAATTAAAAAAAAAAAAAGGAATCAATAAAAAACAAGGAAGAAAAACAATGTCGCAGCTGCTGATGAAAACGAGAGGTCAATGGAAATTACGATGGATAGTGATGAAAACATCGGAGAAACGGCCTGACAGCGTGTAAAGCTTTACATAGACACGCGTCGCTCTCTCATTATCTGTCAGTTCGATCTATCGAACGATATTCCGCGGAGCGCTCGTTCGCTTTGCGCGCGCGCCCGCACACACATCGCTTATCTCTCGCTTGGCAAAAGGAAAAGCTTTGAACTGTAATCGTTCGAGTACGAGAACTCGACCGCGACAAGAGTTGCTTCAGTCGATCATCAACGGACGACTTGGCACTGTGTCGCCGACCGTGAGTCCGGTACTCCCGTGTCAAAAGGCTCTCGATGTGCGCGCTGTGCGCGATACTCCGAGCAAAGGCAATCGAAATTATCGTACCGATTTCGCAAAAATTTTAATACAAAAATTACTATTTTAAACTTCCTCTCTTTCTCTTTTTTTCGGGGGTAAAAAAATAAGAGAATACGAATAAAAATTGTTTTTATCGAAGTTTGTGATTTGCGCATTTGCGTGATATTGTGCAAAAACTGGTTCGACGAAGTGTCGTAGTGAACGCAGATACCAAACGAGAATTGTATTATTATTGTATTTGAACGCCGACAGCCGAGGCTCGAAACTTTCTTCTGTATTAAACGGACGAATGACTTTTCTATTTTGCGGTTTCGTCTTCGACTCGTCCGACGAGCAGGAGACGACAAGACAACAAATGCCCGTGCAAGCAGCGAATTATAGCTGGTTACCGGAACCAGCGAAAATCAATTTGAAATCATCGACTACGTGCAATTCGTGGATGTCGCCGTACAGTCGTAATCCTGGGGCTGAAACACCGAGCGAACGGACAGCCTGCGGCTACGTACCCGCGGCAAACGTAGCCGGTGAAACTCGGCTTCTGAACAATCGTCCAAACAGCATAACGCCAAATTCCGTTGCGTCTAACAACAACAATCATCAACTGAATCATCATAATTTGCACAATAATTTAAATCATCGTATTAATATAAATCATAATAATAACAACAACAACAACAATAATGGAAGTGGTATCGTTATTTTGGATGGATGCCGACCGCCAAGCGCCACCACGGCACGACGATTTCTAAGGTGGTTCAGCCGCATCGGTCAGCCACCGACGGAAAAATCAGGTGGGGTTTTTTTTTAAACACTAAAAAATATGCATAATCGTTAATTTTACGGAAAAAAACATCACATAAATGTTAAAACGGAGGGATCGAATTATTTCTGTATCTACGCGCGATATGTAATCACTTTATCGTCTCGAACTACTCGGCTTAAAAAATAACGAAGATAGCTTGGGAATTACAATCAGCAGAAAAAATGCGCGTTAAAATTGCATAACTTTAAAAAAATTATCGTTTAGTGAAAATTATAGTCATATCGTGCGAAATGCGATTATTCAGTTTAATTTTTTTTTTTTATTTCGATTTTTTGCTATTGAAAATTATCGTTATGTTGTGCAATATGCGTTTTATATTGCGTTTTTTTTTTATCTGAATGAATACACACAGAGAGGCTTTATGACTCGCATACCGAGATAAGAATCACAAATCTCGTGTCTGGTGTCCGGCAGGTGAGAATACCTGACTACCGGTGTTGTTACACGGTATAGATATATCAGTTGAGAAGGCAGACGATATAAAGACAGTGGATAGATTCTTCTCCCGTCTCTCTTAACGGGCCGTCCGCGATAAGTGGGCCGGAAAGAGGATGAACCGTAAACTCGATAAATAAACATTAGATCGCGCGATCCAGTAGGATTTTTCCTCTCTTATTATTTCACTGTCTCGTCTCTCTCCCTCTCGCTGTTTCGACGATAGAAACATTGAAAGGAACTGTGTACTTCCTCTACTACACGCATAGGTTTCACGGAGGAATGACCAACTTTCCGTCCGATTCGCGTGAACCAATGGAATTTCCGGTTGGGATAGTCACGACACTTCGTCTCTTCCACGAAATAACGAATTGAATATCATAACCATAGATACTGTACTTCCTGTCGTTCTCGCGAATGACCCCCACCCGCTGTTTATCGTTATCGTACACTGACTTGACCCTCAACTCTGCGCGTCTCAGTTTCTCGCGACTCACCACGATAATACGTCAATTATTGTCATTATTATTGAAATCAATAAATTTTAATTAAAACGCCGTTATTTTTAACGAACTAAATACGCACCAATTTCCTTCTGTACGAAACTAATACGCGTTGTAAGAAATCATAGAAAAAAAAAAATGGTTTACGCGTTAGAATTTATCGTTGACGAGGTTAATCATAGCCGGGAGGCCGACAACCCACGTCGAAAGAAATTATTACTTCTTCAATGTCATATCGAATGTAAAACGCTCGACTGACCAACTTCGATAAAACGGCAAATTATTATTCGATTCAATAAATTTTTATGAATCCTCGCGTATTTATGGATTTCATCTAATTAAATACGCTATTTTGCATTTCGCTCTTATTATTTTTTTTTTTTTTTTTTTAATACCCGACCGGCATTACAGAAAAGGATTAAGTAAGATTAGTCATCAGGATTCGCGGATACGTTAGTTCGGGTATCGCGATTGACTCGATATGAGGCCAAATCGTATTGCGAAGAGGCCGACAACCCGCGGTGAAGGAAGTCGTTTCTTTTTCTATGTCACAAATCGAATGTAAAAGCTTCGCGTATATGTACACATATACTATGTATATACGCATATGTATCTATATATACACGTATTACGCGGCTACCTGTATATCACATACAAGTACACCTGAGCGCGAGGACGAACGTTCGCGGGTCTCGTATACCCACTTTAATATCCCTCCTCGTCGCGCTGTTCCGGCCTGAACTTACCTTCGCTCGCTCACTCGTACGCTTTACAGTTAGTCGACACGAGCCGAGCGTGCAACTTTACGCCGATATGACGCCACAACCTATATATATACACATACGTATATAAACTTCATAGACGTACATACATATAGCGATATATGCGATACAACTACAACCGCAAACTCCACCGCCCTGCGCTGACGATTCCATTCGCACAAAAATATTTTTCCTTACAAAAGAATTTGTCTCTGTAGGTAATACGTGAACACAGATACAAAAGCTTACGAATACACAGAAATATACGACGCAGAACTATATCTTTGTCCCACGCTTCTGAATGGTTAACATTCGCAGGTATTGCTTGCAGCGAAATGTACAAACGAATTCCCACAGATATAAAGATATACTGTTTCTACTTTACGTTCTGTAACTCGTTTTGGCGCGGATAAAATTTAATTAGAACAATGATTAAAATTATTATTAATGTAACCTCGACATACTCTACTACTGCGACACACACACAGCTATTGCCACCAATATCATCACTCTGACGAATCTTTTAATCTATTAATAGAGAGTCACGAAAAGTGTAACATTGGCGCCGGCATATTAATCAATTATGTACCGAGTCTCGATAACTGGCTTTTTTTTTTTTTCAACCTACTGCTCCGTTTCGTGCAGAGGTCAAATTGTAAGCAACTGCGAGGGTGACGACGATATTCGAGCTTAGCTCACCACGTTGCGTCTACCGGTCGTACGTGCTGTGTGGGCATAGAGTATCGAGACGATAAAAAAAAAAAAAAAAAAAACTTCGAAGGAACGAGGTTGCTGGAGCTGTTGTATTGCCGCTGGTGCTGAAATCACGCGTGGGCACGCATACGGTGCTCCATTCTTTGTATAAGCTACAAGATCAGAGTTGCCAAAGCGAAGCAAAAACGTCGTCATCGTAAGACGTAAGCGAGCAATACGATGACTACTACGAGAGAACTGGGGCTCTCCCGTGGCGACTACGATCTTGCAAACCTTCATAGGCAATATCGGTGGAAATGTGGGTCAGTTAAGCAATAAATTCGTATGTTTTCATCGACGATAAAAATCCTCAATAAACTTAACGTATATCTCATAATTAATCGAAAGCCCTTTTTTTGCTTCTCTAAAGTTCGGTAGTAAAGTAGAATTATAAATGCGGTTTCACATCAGAAGAAGAAAAATACATCGATTTCGAACCCGAACACGATAATTCGTAATTTCACTGAATTCGCGATTTTTTAATAGCTATATTTTGGTCTTCCGGTGGAATTCTAGAAAACTCCAACTCGCTGTCGTATTTTGCGCGTTAAAAAAACGCGAGATAGACATTTGGCGAAATGTAAAAATTATTTTTTCGAAGCGTTTTCGAGACGATAAAAAAGCGTGGAAAAGCCGCAAAGAAAAAAATTTTGAAATTTTACCGTAAATATTGGGGGTTTACAAAGAAAACAGCACGAAGATTTCTGTTCCTTCGTTAAATTTACACACTTTTCGTGCTTTCAGCTCGTTTTCATGTATGTAAAAATTTGATTTTGATGGAACGTCAAGGTTGATAATTTCGTTAGCACGTCGAGCAATAATTTCGCAAAGCGTTAGGGTTCTCTTTGATCTTTCGGGGAATAGATATGAGTTCGAGATTAGCGAGAATTAAGATCCCGCGCGATAAAAGGGTAACCCCTACTGTCGACTGACTCTCATTGCCCTATCTACGATTTTTCCCATCGTACGGGTACTCGCGATGCCCCCCCTCGAGGCAGCGATAGTTCTGTCCTTTCCTATGTCCCACACACAGTCTCACAGTCTCGCCCGTTGTTCCTGCATGTATAAAATAATATAATGCACATACAGTAGTGGTATACTTGTTGCGTGGAGTGCCGTGGGTTGCGTCACGCAACTATATCCTCGAACGTCGGCGTCGTCGTCGTCGTCGTATTCGCCGCGGTCGTCCAAGTGGTCTGTCGTATGCTTTGCTTGCCTGGTTGGCCCTGTCAGTCGCGAGTTAGTCAGTCACGCTCGGCCACACGCGGACCCAGCCTTTTACGAACGCTTCCACGATATCAGCATTTGCTCCGAGACTCGCAAAATCATTATCACCTGAATAGCGCAAAAAAAAAAAAGAGAATACGTAAAGGAACCTGTATATCGCATAAAACTGGTTACATAGTTACGCGACGAGTGATAAATTGTGCCAAAAAAATAAAAAGCGAATTCAAGAACGCGAGAAACACGTGAAAGGCGTCTGGTTCTTGGCTGTCGATCATACGAGTTTCTGATCTCGCTGAGCCTTGAATCTGATCTTCAAATAAACGTGAAACTTTAAATAAAACAAAAAAAAACAAAGTAAGAACTGTTAGAATCACAGTGGCTGTCGATCATTCGAGTTTCTGATGTCGTAGCGCCTTTAATCTGATCATTGTGTAAACGTAAATAAAAAAAAAAAAAAAACGAACAAACGAGAACAGTTAGACATATTACTGTTTCGTGATTTTCGCGACTCGTTTTATATCGCAATGCGAGATTCAAGCGCAAAGATTGCAAAACTCTTCGGCAGCCCGTACGAAGAATTATGCTTTACGAAAAATCTTCTCATTTATTCGGCGGGATACGTCGGGCATAAAATTTTACGATATGGACTAAAGTGCAGAGAATGAAGAAGGCGCAGTAAGGAGAATTAAGAGAAGAGGGAAAAAAATAAATAAAAATAAAAGAGGATCTACAGAGGCTTCTCGCGTTCGCGCATCGAGGACACAGAGTGGTGCTGCGACTTACGGAAACCGGGAATCCTCCACTTCGTGCGCTAGTAGATTCACCGTTTCATGGTCTGGCGCGAGTTCGCGTTATACTATACTTACCTTCTCCGGGACTATACGCGTCTACATATATATAGATACAAAAGAGTAGGATATATCTCTATAAATCTATATATGCGTCTTCTGGACTGTGAAGTTGTTAAAAACAACCTATACACACCTGTGCTTCTGCGATAGAAGATTTGATAGAGCGGCGTCGAGGAATCTCGGCGGAGACTCATAGACGTCTAACACCGTTCGCGCACAAACTTTCTTTTTTTTTTTTTTCATTTACGATATTTTTATTGCGCGCCGATCGCGGGAGCGTGTCGAGACCGCGTGTAACGCTCGAACATAGTGTTAAAAAGACCTATTATAACGTGTAAAAAAAAAAAGAAACAGTTTTATCCATGTCGTCGAGTACGTTGCACGCATGAAAAATTCGGAAGCTCAGAGTTCGCCCGGTCGGGGCTCGACGTACTGCAACTCGGAAGTACTGAAGACTCTGTGGACGAAGATCGGACAGATGTGCGGTTACATCACGTGTGCCAAATCCTACCTCTCAGGTTTGTCATTGAAAAAAAAAAAAAAAAAAAAAGTATTAGCCATCGGCGATTCGGGGTTTTATGATTTTTTTTTGTTTACGAAGCACTCGGGTCAAGTGTCTTCGAAGAAGATTCACGTAGCGTGGGGGTTATTTATACGAGAATTTTTTCCCAACCCAAGACTACGTACTTGTCACGGAATGACGTGGTACAATGATTTTTAATGATTTAAAGAAGCATTCGTAAATAATAAAAAACCGGCCTCGAAAAATTTAAGTGCCGCGTGGGTGTGTTGCCTACTTCGCGATATATATTTACCGATTGATCGAAACCGTTAGATTTTGCGATTAGTCGAATGCTATTTTTTTTTTTCAATTTTTTTTCTAAAGTACGAAGAGGTCAAGAATTCGATGACTCCGTAAAAATTCCAGTAGAATTTAATTTCGGATAGAAGACAATAGACGTCCGGCTTGGCGAGGTGAAAAAAAAAGAGCCCACAGCTGTGAAATCGGGTCTCGTTAGTGAGCTCGGACGGTGCTCGTGCGTGCGGCGAATTAAACGATCATCGAGCTCTCTTCGATGTTATAGCGGTAATACCAAACTTGTGCCCCGTATATGCTTTGAGATCGTTCTTTACATATATATACACACGACGATAGCTCATACGACGATCGAATTTGCGATTTTTGCGCTGTGCGCCCACGTGAGCGATCCGGCACATAGTTCGAACTCGCGGAGTAACTGTTGTTTTGCTCGATCGATATGCAACTCTCGCGGCTCTGTGTACAGCGAGACTTTCCCCCCATAGAAACTACTAACTAATACCGTCTAAAATTTAAGTGTAGTTGTACTGTACTTAACACACATACATATATATATAAATGTATATATATATATAACAACTAATAGTGTACGGCGCGCCGTCACGGAGCAGGAACCTCCGCGACCTCCCTTGTACTCTATACCTCCCACGTTCCGTTTCCGACTTTCCGAGTCACGACTTATTCTTCTCTCTTCTTTCTTAACTTTTCTCCTATCTCTTTCTCCGACGCTCGAGTTAAACACCGGATTGCCGAGACGGACAAGATATTTCCACCGTGTATATTCGCGGCATAATACCATAACTCTTCTCCGGCAAAAAGGTATCGTTGCTCCGATGTTAACTCTGTCACGTGAACCTGCGTGACTCGTGCCCGTACGAGAGCTGCGATTTGCCGTGACAGTATTATAGAAGAGGGAATATAACCGCCACCAGTCGCGCTTTTCCCAAACAAGAGATATGCACTATCTGCGTGTACGGCCCGTACTTCGTTCCAAGTCTTCTACCGCTCTCTATCTGTTGGTTCAGCGGTGTAGCATTATATGCTCCCCTTTTCTTAGGCTCTTCATATATATCTTTCTGCATTATCGAGAAACACATCTCCGCGGCTCATACCATCTTTCCGCGGAGTTGTTGCGTGGGAGGAGACGACGCCCGGAGGACAACGGGATCATCCCACGATCTCCTTGCCGAAGAATCGACTTGCATGATTTTTATTTCTGGAAACGCTTTCGTCTCTGATTGCGAAAACAATCGGAATTTTCACCTATTGAGATTTCTTTTATTGTTGTCTACCGTGGAAATTTTAGCCATTAATCACAGAAATTTATCGTGTTTCCCGGATACTGGCATTCATTATGTGTTCAAAGAAAAAATTGGATCGTTTTATCACATCTGTTTATCTTTTATCTTCGTATCTCGCGGATAACAAGCATTTATTAAAAATTGAAAAAAAGTTCGATTTTTCTATTAGTTCGATAAAAATTACACAAAAGATACGTCGAAAAAAAATGGAAACCATTGTATCGCCTTTGATAAAAAATCAAAAGAATTTTTATTAAAGACGATACAATGCTTTCCAATTTTCAAAAAAATCAAAAGAATTTTTTATTTAAGACGATACAATCAAATAAAATCAAAATGTTTAAAATGTTTTCCATTTTTTTTTCTTTTCTTGAAAGGGTTAATGTGTTTCAATATACCAGCAGTTTTTTTGTCTGTTTCTAATTGCTTTGCGGTTTAGAGTCGAATCACGTTTACGTCGATGGTACCGTAGCGAGTCGCGACGCCATTCGTTATTATTAGCCATTCGCGTTTGTCCGCTCATAAAATGGGTGCGTCTAATTTCCATAAGTGTATGAAAAATACTTGTCCGCGATGATGAGACTCGAACCCTGCATGCCTTGACTTTGTATTTGCGAGTGCGCACTCGACCCGTCCTCCATACCTCTCGTGGAAGTTTAATAATCATTTTTTTTTATTTTTTTTTTTATCGTAACATCATCCCGGCACTTTTCTTGTTTCGCGATTCTAAAACTCTCGTAATTGCTCACGAAGTGCGTACAGTTTATTTCCATTCCCGATAATCTCGGTCTCACATTGCTGGTCGTTGTGCCGCGAAGATCTGGGTCGATGAGGGGACTTCGCGTCTCGTTCTCGTGTGCATGTATTCTGCCGTTGCTCTTCTCTGCCGATGTCCTCTTCTGCTACGTCCAATTAGAGTTAATATCGCGGAAAACACGAGCGTCGCGACTATTTCATCGGATCCCGCGTCACCAGATGAGAGCCTTGGCCCTCGAGGCTAAACGATGAATCCGAGAGAATCGAGCTTCGTTTGAACGGCAATTCATATAACATACTTACTTGCTACGCTGCTACGAGTACCTATATACGTAACACCCACCGTTACCGATGTCTTTTTCTTCGAACTCAATTCTCGATTATAAAACGCTCGTAATTTAGTCATTTACGGGGTGCAACGACAGGCACCTCATCCTCGTTGGCAACAATCTAATCCGAATGGCGTACCGATAAGCAACCGTTTTAGCCTTCACTTGCAAAGAAGACCGGGGCTACTTGATACAAAAGGCAACGAATAGCTTCAATCAGTAGCGTTTCTATTTTTTATTATTGCAGACGGATAGCGAACATTTCTCGAATGCCGAACCTTAAATTGACTCGTCATATCGAAAAAAAAAAAAATTGTGCAGTTCATTTTATCGATGTTTTCGATAAATTTTCGATAATCGAAGTTTGACCGACAAAAAAGTTAATTTCGTTTGTTCGGAATAATTTTACGCAATATTATTTTTTTATCAACGCGATTTATTTGATTAACATTTTTTTTTATCGATGTGTTTTGTGTCGATACGCCCCGATCTCCATCGGGTAACGGATATATCTGTGTTTATGGATAGGTAAACGGCTATATTACGAGGTATTCAACATGTTGGTAATATAGCCATACGGTTAACTTTATTTTTTCGAAATGATTTTGTTTTAACTAAACTTTTTTTTTATCAACGCAATTTATTTGAATTAAATTTTTCTTTTTTTCGAATGCGAGATTTGTGTCAATTTACCCCGATCACCGCTATATAAGGCGCATACCTATGCTTATGTATAGCTAAACGTACACATTCAGGTACTTGGCATGTAAGTAATATTGCCAGATACTGCTATCTATATATAGATAATGCATATATACATATCACCGCTATCCCAGTCGTAGTCATCGCTGACGCATCGTTACTCGGTTCGTAACCGTGTGTTTCTTCTCGTCTCTCTCAATATTATAGTATACCATTAACGTCGACTCGCGCACGATCGCGGTGAGTTGAGTCAAGAGACCCCCGTGTGTTCGGACGAAAAACGTTTTCGAGAACACGATTCGAGTGTTCAAGCGATCGCTTATTACGGTAGATACGTTCATCGATTTTCGTAGGTAAAACAACGATAACTTATCGGTACTTTGTTAACGGTAAAACTTGTACGAGAGATTCAAGGACTGTTTGCACGAAATCTT
Source organism: Cryptus viduatorius (assembly GCA_964006125.1). Classification (NCBI taxonomy): domain Eukaryota; kingdom Metazoa; phylum Arthropoda; class Insecta; order Hymenoptera; family Ichneumonidae; genus Cryptus; species Cryptus viduatorius. Next base: position 7,308,752 of record OZ023222.1, on the reverse strand, counting down.
TATCTTTTTCGATGATCCAAATGTGTTCAGAGAAATTTCCGGGCGCTTCGTAAATCAATGTTACACGTTAAATTAGCCCTCTATCTTCTCTACGCTTTTGACAAATGTTCGGAAGTTTTTGTGGTACACGCGTCAGGAAGATACGATAGTTTTAACTGTATTGATAACTCTTATCGATCGAATTTCAACATAAAAAGCATCCTTGAACGGCAATTGGAGGATTGTTTGAAGAAGATAAACCGGAGAGTGTAATGTACCTTGGGATTTCCGGGTTCGTAAAATTCCAAGTGATTTCGTGATAAAAAAAAAATTGAGCGTAATATCATTTTTAATGAATAATTGAACAAATTTTGATTTTTTTTTTTGCGAACTTCTGAAATACTTAATTTTACTGATCGACGATTCCATGGCCTATTTTTCTGTAGTGTTTATCCGCTCTTCGATTTCTAACGTCCTCCTTGCGCGATGTTTTGGTCTCGCGTTTCCGTTAATCAAGCGTACGCGGCCCCTCGAATGGTCTACGATGCGGAAACTCTCGATGAACAAAGAGACAAAAAAAAAAGATATCTCTACTCGTTCTGACAAGAGTAATGCGAGGGAGGATGACGCGATGACGCGAAGGATCCTTAGAGAGAAACGAGAGCGCGGGCGGGCGAGAGACGAACGGGGCGAACGATCCTCATCGGCGCTGCCATTCATCTCTCGAATCCTCCGACAGTTTCGACCGATCGAAGTTTCGTCTACTCGTGTCCCGCTCGCTCGTTAGACGATATTCGTTCCTTTCTTTGTAAGGATCGTCTCGGCCCCGCGCGCTCAATGTAGGCCGTTGCCTTGGCGACGAAGCCAACCACCGACACGAGGATAAGCGGTGTAACGAAAGCAAAGAACCGAAAGATGGATCGTTGAAAGCACAAGACGGAGATGGAAGGGAAAAAAAAAGGACGAGCGAAGTGCGGTACGCGTGAGAAAGAGACTCCTGATACCCTACCAATAATCGATCCTGCACTTGTTATTCGAAGTTACTCAGTTCGTTTCATCCCCGGATAGTGTAGAAGAAGTTGCGAGACAGCGTGGGCAGAAATTCTAAGCGCCCAGCGAAGTATGTATAAGAGATATTGAATTTACTCAAAGAATTTTAATTATTTTACGGTTCAATCTTTATCTTCGTTATTGCGTGACGTGAATCAATTTGCCCTTTGGCACACATTAAACGATGGGTTTTCATCTTCGTGAACAAAAAAATTCCGACACTTCTGGCCAATTCCATTCATTGACACAGTGACGAGGGTCTCTCGTTTCGAAAGACCACATATTTGCGGCATTTTTTTTTACGATGAATAAAAAATTTCCTTGCCGCCACCCATCAATGAATCCATTTTTTCTTTGCCATACTTCGTGAGATAGTCGTTTTTTTACTCATAAAAAAATGTCGGCATTTCTCGCTAATATTTCTGTTTAAAATGAATTTTAAATGAGACATAATTCCTCAAGATCCTGTTTTTTGCTCTATATAGTCGATAATAGTAACAATCATTTTCGATTTTTATTTATTTTTTTATTGAAATAAACTTATGCGAATAATTTTTTTTTTCATTTACATAAAATTTTTTTTTTTTTATTGACGATATATTTTTTTTTTTAATTTACGATTTTTTTATCCCTTTGATTTATTATATATCAGTGTACTGAAAGAGTAGTAAAAGTCGTTTATGGAAAGTGAAATAAATTGAAATAACGAAAATCATTCCACCGATGGAAACAATGAATGGGGCGATAGTAGAAACGGAGAGTGTTATTTGTTCAGAGAGGAGATAGAAACATTTGTGGCGCTCATTTTATCCAAATAGGTTTCGTTGCCCTCCTTTTTTTATGGCTCACTTAGTCAGCCAACCCGACGTAAGGATATTCCCGAGAGTCTTCATTACGATCCATTCATTCGAAAGAATGCCATAAACCTTTTTTCCGGTAACGGAGAATATAGAAGCCGAGTGTTGCGCGTCGGAGTTTCGGCCTTCGGCGGAAGTAGAAACAGCCGTTGATGTACCGCCCGCGCGCTGTTCGCACGAAAGTGCAAAGTCGACGGCGCGGGCGCGGGAGAGTCGAAGCTATGCGGTGGTTGCGGGTTGCAAAAGGTGATATACACGGTTACGAAGCCGATGCAAGTAGTAACAGCGAATCTGCATCAAGCAGACTGTGTCAGCTGATGCGCCCTCATTCGATTCATATGCGCGTATCGGAGTCCACTACTACTGTACATACGCGACGAAAACCTTTCAATATTCATTATCCAATCCGTCCTATTCATTTATTCGCTCACCGGTATAAAATCATTTATTTATCTATCTATATACGAGTCAATTAATAACAGTGTCTCGGGTGCGCACGGTAGCGCGATTATTAAAAACACGGAGGTGTGGTGTTTGGCCTCGACGACGATAAAGAATGAAAGGCGACGATGACTGTCGTGTTTTCTTTCGCTCGTGTGTATCGGCGCGTTGTTGTCGCCAAGCGGTGCGACGATGATGATGACGACGTGAGATTCGCCGGCCGTGTCTCCGGTACAGGACGATTTCCGCTTCGTGGACCGGAAAAAGTAGGGACAAGAGTGGACACTCCGAGTGAGCGAGGAATGAGAACTATTATACTCGGGTGTACTCGCGGGCGTACGAACGAGCAATAACCCGCTCTCGCGGAATAACCCGGCAAAATCTTATCTCCTCCCGCCGTCTTTCTTCCTGGTATATTATGGACTAATACGGAACAGTGGATTCGTCTTTTAAATCCTCGAAGGCTACCGTTGCCAGGTGGGATAATGAAGTTAATACGTGACTTCGCTAATTAACCATTTAATGGCCGCTGAAAATACTGTAAGCATTTTATTCCCGTCACGTTTGACGAACAAAACTTTTTTTCTACGTTAATAACGTTATTATTTCAATTAATTAGAAAATTAAAAAAAATAAAGTAGAGTTCGGTTAACTATAATCGTAATATCAAAGATTTATTTTTGATAGAGTTTCATTAATTTTTTAAAACTGTTATTATTTGAATTTATTTTTTAATTAAAACACACGATAAAAATAAGTTTTTATGTATTATAATGGCCAACATCACTCATTTTTCCTGAAAATACGCGAAATGTGATTTTTCAGTGAAATTTAAAAAGTTGACATTGTTTGATGAAATTTTCTTGCGATAGTTAATGAAAGCTGCAGTTGAGGGAATTTTTCCATCTAAGAAACAATATCGCGTAACATCCTTATCTTGTTATCGATCTATATGATCTTTAATAATCTCGTGAAAAAAAAAGTGTACCAGCTTCGTCCGTTGGTCACTTCACCGCCGTCAATCAGCAAAAATGCACAATGAGGCGATATCAGACAAGAAGCATAGAGCGCAGACAGTGGCCGCGCTGAGATTGCGCAAGGCAAGCTTTCGCTCATAGCCGCGGCTAGTAAAAAAGACGAACGTGCAGGCGAGCGCCTCTTGGCGTTAAAAGAAAGAGAGAGAAGTGATGTGGCAAAGACAAAGGGGAAGTATGAACGGCGCAAAAGGTTGTTTTGCTCGACAAAGCGGGCAGCGTCGTCGGTGCAAAGCCGACCGACCGAAGTACCCAAACTTTCAGTCAAGCGTGACCTCGATGAAATCTAACGAACCCTCCCTCTGCCGCCGGCGCTCCCCCTTTCGACTATACGAAACTTGCGCAATCGTTGAGACGGTCGTAGCTGTGTCTCGTCCTCGTTGCTCCGTTGCTTGTCCCGTGCGGCGCGATTATTCGTTGATTTTGCTGCCTGACTAACGTGGCCTCTCGCTATAGCTGGTGTTGTCCGGTTTGCGGCGACGTCAACGTCGACAATGAAGAGTCTCAGCTGTTCGCGACTGGCGATCGAAGACACGCTGTTCAGGAATACAAAAATTGCAATTTTCGGTAACGCGACTTCGTCAAAGAAAATTTGCATAATTAAACACATCGATTAATAATAGAAAAAATAGAAATCAAATGATATCGAAAAATGTAGAAAAACGAAATGAAATCGAAGACTTTTATCGTCTGTGTAACTAAAACCAATTTTGTTGTGAAAAAAAAAAAAAAAAAAAAATCGAATCGTAGCCTACATTCGGCGGATCTAATGTAGTCAACAGTTTAAAAATATCGAAAAAATCATCAACTCCCTGTTTACGAGAATAAAAATAGTTTGATAACTCAGTTCCGAAGTTGATAATAAACCGAAACTATAAAATTTGAAACTTGATAAATTGAGTAATTTGAAAAAATAAAGTTGTTTTCGAGGCTATGAAAAATCCGCGTTAAGCGATAAAGTAAGCAGTGGGGCACTGTTTTACGATCATCCTCGATTCTGAGTGTTAAACATTCGTTAACTGTTTCTTCGTTTCTCGCGCCAAGACCTTGATCGCTGCATTCTTACCGATATACAATTACACGTATATAGTATACCACTTAAATGGCATAGCTAATATGTCGGTATGTATAAGTAAAGGAAAAGGGGTGGGGGTTTGCCTTTCTCTCCGTCCTTTTTTCGCAGACCCGCGAAACTTGTGTGTGTTGTGTGTGTGCGGGCGCGCGGCTCGTGCGGTTAGAGGATTTGAACGAACGGGCGAGAAACGTGCGACGCCTACGAAACGCGGATATAGCCAAAGGGAATGTGGGTCATAGTGCGCGCGGAAAGGGTGGCTCGATTTTGCCTCCTTTCCCCCTCTCCTCCCATCTTTCGTGTTCGGAGTCATTCGCGTGGCTATGCAGGGCATCACTCTTTCTCTCTCCGTTACTCCCTCGCGTCACGAGTCACTACAATCGAAACGTCGACAACACATGCAGAGAAATATACACATGGATACTCCATCGCTGTCCCAGTGTTGCAGTCTCTCTTCGGTGCAGTCTGCAGTGCAGCATAAGGCGCGGGTAAAACGTGTCCGCACACCGCGGCAAATCGATACGTCCACGTGTGCGGTACGCTCGCTACTTTATGCATGTATACAAAACCCCCATTCGAATACCCGAGGGCTCTGACTGTATACACGAACTATCAAGCGCTAAGCGACTGAAACCGTCGAGGTATATAGAACAGGAGCTTACAGCTGTGACTCACACGAGTCTAGAAGCCAAATACACTCGTGCCGACATCCAGTGATCGCGCGAGGAGTTCCCCGGCTACGAAAGACACTTCGACTTATCAACGGTAGCGATTTCTACCGAACCCTCTCTCGAACCTTTCAGACATATTTTCTTTGAGAGAACATGTAAAGTCTTGTAGAATTCATAAGCAAAAACATGTTCTATGGGCTCTACTTTCTCGATGGTAGCCTCTAACATTTAGCGACGTGACTGCGTTTAAACATCGCGGATAAAAATCCAATTTTTTCTTCCCGCTTCATTCTTGCGGAGTGCGAGAGATATTTCGAGAGATGCAAAAAAAAAACCGAATTTACACACAAAATTTTATTTATTTGCAAGTCTCGGACTATGCTGTTGCGCTATGCTAAATAATGTTTCATCAATTTTTTTATTTTTTTTTTCGCAATGATCGTACCTAAAATTTTCATTATTTCTTACCAAAAAAAAATTTGACATCGCGTTGCTTAGCGTAGCATAAAATTATCCCGGATTCGGGCCAACGATTTTTTTCTTTTTTTTTTTTTTTTCACACTGTACCGCAGTTACGATAAGAATAAAGACCGCGAATTGCTTCATTCTTTCTCTCGCTGCGTGACTCCGAACTTCGAATCGCGTTCACGCTTTCACGATTTCGTCGGTATGTGATATCCCCTCCTAGACGCAATCTCTCGAATTTTATACGAATCTTTAGCGCGAAAAATCTGACGCTTCCTTGGCGATGAGCCCCTCTCTCGCGGAGATTGGCACTGAATCAGTAGCAGCTGCTTGCGCACACATATATACGATGCCGCAGATACTATGTACGTATAATACACGTGCGCGTTCGCGAATTTGAAGAGGGATGTTCGTCACTAGGTGACGGTGTAGCCGTACTTCCGGTTCGTCTGATCCTTCCCTCGCTGCTTGTTCATTACCCATTTACCTACGTAAATTCTGTTATTCTCGACCTACGCATCGGCCGTTCTTAGCCTTTCTCGCGCGTCAAAATAACACCGGACATCATGAAACGAGAGTAATCCACCAATTTATCCACCGAACGAGTGAGTGAAACAAAAACGACGTCACGCGGTTTTACCACGCGTCTCCCTCGGTAATTTTCCAAGTGATTCACCGTTCGATGCGTCGTCAACGTCGTCGCACGCGAGCGAACCGAGAGGCACGGAGTTGAAAAAAAAAAAAAAAAAGCGAAACGGATCTATTATATAAATTCTTATAAATGATCGTTTGATTTGCATATCGACAATTGTTTCGTGCCTTCTGGCTGCTGCCATCAGCAGATTATTCGACCGCTGACGATCGCTTCGTTAATAACTCTATTTATATTAATCTCATCTCCTTTCAATTGGTATCGAAACGCGTGGCAAGTTTCAAAGTTTATTTTTGCTTGACACTGGCGCTGTGGACTCGACCTGCTAAAATTGGATTGGGATGTACGTTTGCATACTGTGCGGCAGAGAGGCCACTGGTGTACAGTGAAAGCCGCGAGCCTCTCGCGCCGAAATATTCGCGATGTTTTGTCTCATCAGAGGGAAAGAACGCAAAAAAAAATATATACCATCAATAAAAAAAAAAACTTCGCGTTGAAAAAAAAAACTCGGGATTTTGAAAATTTTTTTAAATTTTGGGTTTTCGATTGGATCTTAAATAGTCTCTGCATCGTTTGAATAGAAATGAGTCTACTGACCTCTACGCTAAGAGTGTAACAGATTCCGGTCCGATAACTAACCCGGAGCAGTGTTACGAGAATCGTGAACTTACGAAGTTCATTGTCTCGTTCGACTGTGACGCTATACTTTAACCTCCGGTTTATCTAACGGTGACCGGGAAACGCACGGAGGCTCGTTGGACCGCGATATACAACAATGACTCTGCATCATTGAATCCACACGATGCCGGATTTTTCGTCTGCTGCCGATGTCTTTTACGACGTTCTTTTTTTTACGAGAGCTTCGAGCGTTTAGTCGAGTAAAGTCGTTGCGATAAAATAGTTATAGGAGTCGAGAGTTCATTGTCTTTCGACTGCTACGCGACTGGGATACATACGTATACACAGGTAGGCCGCTTGTCGACATCGACCGCGCGGAATTCGAGTTACGTGAGCATCCAAAAACCAATACTCCGCGCAACACGTGATTTCCAAGTCGATTCCGTAGTAGCGGACTATCTTCCGTAACGTGTCTTGCATTCCAAGAAACGTTAGAAAAATATATTCTCCATTCCGAAATAATAAGATTCTTTATTTTTTGGAGCGCTACCTACTTGGGTACTTGAAATGATAATGAATCGCGCGACGGGACAAGTGTACATTCGTCGATAAAAAAATTTTTGAGCAAAGATTTTTATCGCCATATATTTTTTATTTGTCCGATGAATCATTATCAAATCTCAGTAATCGGTATCTTCAGGGATTGAATATATTACATACAAAAATACGAAGATTTTTCTTTTTTTCAATAAACAAATTAGTATTTAATTGATGATAAGAATAATTAATAACTAATTATTTATTTGTTTTTATAATAAGTTATTTTAATACACATACGTTTTTCCCGATACGGGTTTTTATTTTTCGTTCGTCGTGTTTGAGTTGTTAAATATTCAAATTACCGTTGCCATGACTACGCTATTCCGATATTCTGCCGAATTGCACAAAGATTCCGTGGAATTCGAGTACACGCCTCGGCATATGATCCTCGATTCCTTTTCTACTTCCTTCTTTCTCTTTCATTGCCCGAATGACTATATTCACGGTACAGATGCTGCGTCAGTATTATAATCCGGTAACGCATGTAGGACATTCCAAGCGTTACGGAAGATATCGGCTATCCGTTCACCGCGAGAGTATCGGGTATTGTAATAACTATTCCATCTCCCGTTCCGTGAGAGTTTCGAGAGCTGAACAACACGGCGCGTACGAGAAATAAGATTCTTTGGGGTCCAACGAGTCGCTTGGATCGCGATGTTTCTCGCAGACGATCAACAAGACTTTGACTCTGATAATGGGGCCGCGTCGGTCGCGAGGACTCGGTTCATTGTCTCGATGTTGCTCGCTGCGCCTGTGGCTGCTGCTGCTGTTCGGTCGTTCGTTCATTCGTCGACTAGAAAGAGAGAAAGAGCCGTCAACCGTGCGGGGCAAACCAGAGCGAGTTAGGGGGCACGACCCGTTCCATCCCGACTTCCGACGCCGTTCGTTCGTTCGTTCCTTCGTTCGCGTTTCTTCTTTCGTTCGCTCATTCGCTCGTCGGAGTTCCCGCTTCTCGAAACCCGTTTCTATCGCTTGCGCATGGCTGAGTCTCTCGGACTCCTCCGAGTGAGCCTTCTCCACCGACCGGCACACAACACACACAGCGAGACGTGCTTTGCTCTGCTCCTCCACCACTCTGCTCCGATCCGCTTAGAGCACCGTACCGCGGCGGCGAGTCTCTCGGCACCGACGAAGTCGAGTTTACCGAATGGCGTGGCGGCCAGTGGTAGTGGAGGGTAACGAAGCAGACGGGAGAGACTGACGAATCTCCGACGGATATCTTAAAGGAAGAAAGCTCGAGACGTGCTACGCGATAAAAAAAAAAAAAATAAAAAAATAATCACGCAAAATCTCCCACGTTGCACACTCCTTTGGCGATCCGTAGGTGAGATATTCCGAAAAAAGTACAAACAAAAAAAAAATTATTTTTAATTGTTTAAATCAAAGTAATTGATTAATTGGTGATAAATTCTCGATCGGCATAGTGATAGATAGAACGGCAGTAGATGCATTCATTTTTTTTTGCTGCACGCAGCTAATCATTTTTATGCTAATATTTCGATCGTATGCACCAGTAGGAAGGTGCGATTGAAATAAATTAAATCTATTTAAATACCAGTCTACTAGACTATTTAATGCGCGGATTTTCGAATGAATCTCGTGAATCTATTTAAATCAAACAAAGCCTTACCGTATCTATTGGATTTACAATGAAGTGAAGCCGAAAAAAAAACAACAAAAAACTGACGAGAAAGAACTCGTGTGCGATCCCCACGAGGAAGCGCGTGACTCAGAGTGTTTCCCCCTCACCTCTGAGAGTTTGTGCAAACGTCTCTCGCGCGCGCGTCGTTCTTTCTCGAGATAGCATGCAGTGGTCGCGAATTGTAATAGTCGGCTCGTGCTATCCTGTCCGCTTTCGACGTCGGCCGATAATCGTAATATTTTTTTAAATATTTTTTCATCACGCGATATGTCAGAGTCTCTCTTGGAATGGTAAATCATTTCTTACGGGATTAATTTTTTTTTTTTTTTTTTTTTTACGTTAGGCACATATGTTGCCTCGTACGCGGAGGTAATACGATAGTCAGTCATACGAACCGCGATGAAAGATAAACATAATATTATTACGAGAAATAATGGAGCCTACAGCGGTACTTTACTTATTCGACGGCAACAGCAGCCGCTCGAGTTGTGTTCTCTGCTCACAGTGCTTCTCGTTTCGTTGTAATCTCGAGACGGTGCCGAGTTCAGGAAAAGATCCCGTTTTAGTAGCTGCCACTACACCACGGTGACGTACATACATATATGTATATATATGTATATATATATTCGTACACTCGTGCAGTATAAAGCTTTCGTATTTTATTGTATACTCCGGGAGGGTATAGAGGACACATGCGAGTGACGAGTGTAGAGTGAGGTACTCGACGACACAACTATACATACTTTGCCTCGATCTCTCTCTTTGGTCTGTCTATGATGTGCCCTCACTGTCGTTGCTGTCGGAACGCGAGAAACTTTCGAACGACGGTAACGACAGCAGCGAAGCTAACACGCCTCCAGCATGTGGAGGATAGAATAGAATCACGGAAACCACCTGCATCTATATAGATATCCGCCTTTTCCTCGAACTCGAAACACTGTTACACATTAATAACATTAAATTTCTTAGCGGTTCCGAGTTTTCAGTTATATGAACGTTTTTTGCTGAAATTCGAACGTTTAATATAAAATTCGATATAATTTTTTTTTTAATGTAAAATCGAAAAAGAGTCGAAAAAAAATAGAAGATAAATTAAGCAATTATCGATTTTTATCTTTATCGGTACATCGTTATTACGAGCCAATTAATCGTCGGGTACATCGTAATTTCTATTTGCGTGCAAACAGCTACTTTGCAGTTGTACATAATAAATCGAAAAAAAAAAATCTTCAATCAATGCAAATTGCACCTATAAAGAAATATTGACCGCAAACAATTTCTCCTTCGCGGTAGCGCAGAGTTGCGTTTCAATCAGCTACTTTTTATTGCGTGGGCGGAAGTTTCTTCTCTCCAAAGTCCATTCACTTGTGCACATTATCATCCGCCGTCGCCCTCGGTATGATAAATTCTATGCTATATAAGAGACTATAATACGTGACGAACTCTCGCTATCGTTGCAGAAACACGCGCGGGAGTTTTCACTTTCACACGATTTCCCATCCTGTGTAGCGTCCCCGACCCCGTGTGTACTCTCCCCGCATTTACGAACCTTCCAGCTTTATAGCCCCCCAAGAAGCGATAGTCTTTTAGCCGGGGAGGCGTTATAACCATCGTCATCGTGCATTAACATTGCCGAGCGTTGAGACTAAAGAGTGTAACGCGATTAGCGCGCCTGCGACTCGAATCCATTTGCCATCGTCTCTTCGTATATATCAGCGACGACGACGACGACGACAACGACGATGACGCCGAAGAGTTTACTCTCTCACCGTGGCGCATGATCGAATCCAATGTATTTTAGTCTTAGCCGATCCTCGCAAACTCGCTGTCGCTCGATGCAATCATGTCCCATTTACGACTTTGACGTTTGCCCGACTGTACGCTATGCGTGTTGTGTATAACGACGTACGCGTGCACGCCGAGTGATTGACGATCCACGGCTGTTCGCACCAGTTAATACCTCCGGGGAAAAAAAAAAAAAAAAATACTTACCGAAGTCGATCGATAAACGGCTCCAACCTTAATTTTCTTCGTGTATTTTGCGAGAGCCGAGAGCAACGGCGTAATATCGTTGCTTCGTGAAAACTAATCGTTGCTGATGAAGGGAAAAAAAAAATTACGAAAAACAATCCATGACGAAATAAAGTGTCTCGAGACTGTAATAAAGTTTAAAATACGACTGCATATTAGCATAAAAGATACATTTATATCGCGCGGATCATGCGACACTTTACATCGCATTATTGTACATTATTATCTCGAATGTTGAACGATAAATTGTATTTTAATGATTTACCGTTCGATCATCTTTAAAATCGATATCGTAAATTGCGGCTACGTAACACAGAGGAATAATGTATCAATCCAAAAATAGCCGGGTTTGGAGTATTTTCGATTCATTAATCACGCCGAGCCCCTCTTGACGGACAGATACATGCACTTCTGCAGCTCTAAACGTTACTCGATGCTCGAGGTTGATGCAGCCTCGTGCGCTTGACCAAAATAAGCCGTCCTCTTGATATACCCAACCGAGAGAGCCATTATATCACATCGATTCTGTAACGAAGTCGTCTCGAGGATGTGACTTCTACGATGTGTTACGATGTCATATACAACCTCTCGCGGGTTGTATATCTGGGTAGAGTACGACTATTTATCTCTAACACGGCGTACCTACACCCACTCTATCTACTGCCCACTCTCTTGAACTCGATATCTCGCTCTCGTCAGCCTCGCGCCGCTGGTCGTCTCTCGTTCCCCTTGCCATTGCGCGCCGCTCTCAACTCGTACACACATTATGCAACGAGCGTAAATTTCGTTAACTCGTTGCAAGGTCTACCGGGCTTGCCTAGTGGTGCTTGTTGGCGACCGAGCGCAGTCGTGTAAGTATAATGACGTTGCTAGTAGGGAAACCCTACTGCGGCACTCACGGCCTCTCTGGTATATATAAAAGCTGTTTTGTGTATATCGCCATGCGACAAACGAACGCTACGACGGTAATGATATGAGAGAGCGAACATCAACCAACTTGACTAGATATTTCAGGTGGACTAAAACCTTATCATTTTATTGGTTATACATTCATAAATGGCTTCATTTTTATGCACAATTTTTGCACGTATATTGCATTGCTATTCGAACGATTTACTTTTTTCCGTATCAAATGATTGATGTATTAAAGTTTTGTACCTATATTACAAGTTGCCTCAAAGTTTTCATTAAAAAAAGTGCTGATCAAAGTGTTTGATTGTCAAGAGTATTCAAAGACAATTAAATATTTCCTTTGAAATTTTTCTCTACGATGCATCGGCTTCGAAATATAAGCATTTGAACATTCCAACCAATAAGCTCACGTGAACACAGAGGGCGCGCGAGTCGTCTGCGCTCCCATTGGCTGCAAACTGTATTCGGCTGTATCTCGAAAAGTATGCACTCTAGAAAAAATGTTCTAAAGAGAAATTTGTTCAGTTCTGAATTCTGCACACGGTCCTATATTAATACGATTTATTTAATTTTTTACATTTTCTGGAGCACTCTTTTCAGTGTAATGCTCTGTCTCACTACTACAGGTGCGTTAAACCCTCGTAAGGAAAGTAATCGCGTATCGCGACCGTAGAAGCTGATTTAGATACATAAATCGTCCATCGTATATAGCCATGGACGCGGTATACACGAAGTAACGGGGCACCGACAACCGAGGAACCCGGTTCAATCCGTTTACTGTATTATTATAATGCCTTCGTACGCAATCTCAGAAAGCTTACATGTATACAAGTTCCTTGGCAATGTAATATGCCAGAGTTCATACGCTAAACGTTAACCGTCCACTGCAACGTTGCATCCGTGAATAAGTATGCATATGCCTCCAGCTGTGGCCAGTTGACGCAGTGGAAGAGGCGCGCAACAGGTGCTGACTTTCGAGGCTAATTCTTTTAGAGTGTCGGCACACGCTGAGCTATATAGATCGCGAGCGTCGAGCGTTAATTATTAATCCTCCGTATGGCGAGATTTTTCCGGTAGGGGAGAGAGAACACGCATCTTCCGTGACACACACAGTACATGACGAACACTCGCGGGTATCATAAGCAAAAACGATTCTGTTCTCGAACGCCTGTATTCTTATCGATCGACTTTACTCCACGGTACTCGGAACCAACGATATCGCGAAACATAACATAGTAGTTGTATATAAACGAAAAAAAAATTCATAATATCACAAGCCTCGCTGGATAGGGAGGTTTCGGGAGCGGGTTAAACGAGCCGTCAAACTAAACGTTGGCCTTATTTTATTGTGTTTCAGGGGTGCTGGAGATGGCCGCGACCGAGAGTACGATTCGATTCAGCGGCCACACGTTGGACAAGGCGACGAAGGCCAAGGTACGTGAAATTTAAAAAATCGTACACTGTACTTTATTGTGCCGTACATTACCAGAGAAACCAAGTAACCTGTTTGAGATAATTTGCTCTTAAGGAAAATGAATTTTTTTTCACTTCCTGCATATTTTATAATTGTATTATAATCCTAATTTCTTCATATCGTTAACTGCTCCCGTATCAGCGCTTTAATACTTTTTTCCAAATATCTCCGAGGTAAAGACACGAATTACGAATTGTTTACTTGAAAAAATAAATCTAACTATCGGTAAAGGCACTGATCCTTCCGTAAAAAAAAGTCGAACCAATTAATTATAAAAACGGAAAAGAATGCGGAGATTGACGATAGCTGTTTCCGGCCTATTCGCAGGTTACCTTGGAGAACTATTATAGCAACCTGATAGCTCAGCATATAGAGCGCAAGCAGAGGTTAGCGAAGTTGGAAGAATCGTTGAAGGACGAGGGTCTTTCGGAACAACAGAAGCAAGAGAAACGTCAGCAGCATGCGCAGAAAGAGACGGAATTCTTGCGTTTGAAACGTTCGAGGCTCGGAGTCGAAGATTTCGAGCCGCTGAAAGTCATAGGACGCGGCGCATTTGGCGAGGTAAGAAGGTCGACGTCGTACATCGTCTCGTTTTTTTTTTTTTTTTTTTTTTTTTTTTCATTACTTCCTCGTGTCCTCCGACCGCAACTGTACGATCGCGGACCATATACTCCTTATCCGTACAAACGATCTTCGCGCTCGCCAAGCTAGCAACACTCGAGAGATTCTCGACTGGTACGCGCGACACGGAATTCCGGATGTACCGATGAAAACATTGTTTTTTTTCCGCTTTCCGCAGGTGAGACTGGTGCAGAAGAAGGACACCGGTCACGTTTACGCCATGAAAATCCTACGAAAGGCTGATATGTTGGAGAAGGAACAAGTGGCTCACGTCAGAGCCGAGAGAGATGTACTCGTCGAAGCCGATCACCAGTGGGTCGTTAAGATGTACTACAGCTTTCAGGATCCTATCAATTTGTATCTCATCATGGAATTTTTGCCTGGAGGTAAATTACACACCCCGCTGATCACTCGTTCGCGATTATCTCTCGAACTCATCGTTATGCGTAAACAACGAATTTTATTAAAGACATATATACATATGTAAAGGTTTCATATCGATTTTTTTTCTTCACAGGCGACATGATGACCCTTCTTATGAAAAAAGACACCCTTTCCGAGGAGTGTACGCAATTTTATATTTCCGAGACGGCACTCGCGATCGACTCGATACACAAATTAGGTTTTATTCATAGGTAAGTCTACAAAATGAGATTATAATAGGCAATCACAGAAATTGAAGATTTGCAAAATCCAGCCAATTAGGGGCCATCAGATAAGTTGAAGATCCTAATATCTGCTGGAAAATAAATACCTGCCCACTGTCCCTTCCGCCGGAAAAATGTTCGTTTCCGCCGCGTTTCCTCTTTGTCACGCAAATGGCAGCAGCGATTCTATTGGTTGGTATGAAAAGAGAGAAAGGCGCTGTCTCGCCGAGCAGATAGAGGGACCCGGCGAACGGTCAGAATTCAATTTACTTGATGGTGTTTTCTTCAACTTACTTGATGGTTAGAATTATCTGAGTTGGAAATACGTGATCGCCTATTGTATAATTGTATATGTTAAATTATATAAAACATATGCGGTATTTAGATGATAAAGTGATATTGTATTATTTTATATTAACTTTGTACTGATTTCAATGATTTTTTAATCACAGGGATATCAAACCCGACAACCTGTTGCTGGATGCACGGGGCCACATAAAGCTCTCGGATTTCGGGCTTTGCACGGGCCTCAAGAAATCGCATAGAACCGATTTTTACAGAGACTTGAGTCAAGCTAAACCCTCGGATTTCAGTAAGTATGCGCTGAGAAAAAATAACATAGAAGGTAGCTAAACACATTTAGTTTCATTAAAAAATTCCAATCACGAAAATTCTATATTTAATAGTTCCCGTGAGATCGAAAAAGAAAGAACATAGCGGAGAATACAGTGAATTAATAACGGCCTGAGGCGAATATTCTAAAAAAAAAGTAACTCTCGACTTTGATACGAAAAAAAAAAACGGATTCTTGAATAAATCGCGAGTTGCTCGCTTTTACCGCAAAATTCCTGTTTTCTAACTATGTACGGGAACTATAAAATATAGAAAAAAAAATGACACGCATACTGATCCGGCGAACGTTTGAATATTTTTTTTTGCAGTGACATCGTGCGGAAGCGGTAGCGGTGGAGCGATGGACAGCAAGAGGCGAGCGGAGAGCTGGAAGAGAAACCGGAGGGCACTGGCCTACAGCACAGTCGGCACACCCGACTACATAGCTCCCGAAGTCTTCCTACAGACTGGTTACGGACCGGCGTGCGATTGTTGGTCTCTCGGTGTCATCATGTACGAGATGCTCATTGGTGCGTATCCCACACAACAATGTTGATGATCCTTAATATGGAGTAACTAACAGTTTATTATAATTCTATATGGCCGCAGGTTACCCACCGTTCTGCAGTGAGAATCCACAAGAGACCTACAGGAAGGTCATGAACTGGCGAGAGACATTGGTCTTCCCACCGGAAGTGCCGATCAGCGAGGAGGCCAAGGATACGATCGTAAGGTTTTGTTGCGAAGCGGAGAGAAGACTCGGTAAGTTAATAAGCCTCCGATCTATGAGATCGTCGTAAACACACAGTCGTGCGAACCTCTCAACACGAATTAATTTTACATTAATATTCACTTAGGTTCGCAAAGGGGGATCGAAGAGTTAAAACTCGCACCGTTCTTCCGTGGCGTCGATTGGGAACACATAAGGGAAAGACCCGCCGCTATTCCCGTCGAAGTCCGTTCGATCGACGATACGTCGAACTTTGACGAATTTCCGGATGTCAAGTTAGAGATACGTAAGTGATAAGATTTTTATAATTGATTTCCTTCAATTATTATCTTTCGCTCCACAATTTTTTTTTACTGCGATCAATAAACACGATGAATTCTTAGGTTTAATCGTAGTTTTTACGTTTCTGTTGTTGTTGCAGCTTCGGCACCGTTGCCACAAGACGGCGAGGTGATATACAAGGATTGGGTATTCATAAATTACACGTTCAAGCGTTTCGAAGGTCTTACGCAACGGGGAACGCCTACCAAAAAATAGCAACTCTCGAATGCTTGTTTGGCAATCGGCAATCAGCAAAACGATTCTATCGGTACACCGGCACAAGTACACCATAATCCGCATTAAGTACCGATTCATCAATTCAACGAGATTTCGCGCATCTCTCTATCTCTATCGACGACGACGACGCCGCCTCACCTCGGTTATGGCCTATGCGCCAATTTTCCCGAACGCTCTTAAACGCTCTCGGGATTGCAGAAATATGAGACTGCAAACGCGCGGGGCGCCCGCGTGTGAGTGTGTGTGCGCGTGTGTGTGTGTGTTGAGTTCAGATCTCCGTAACGAAGACGGACTTTGCGAGATTAGCGAGACTTGCGAGACGCACGGCGAAGACGCCGACGGAGAAACATGTGGCACGGCACAGAGATGGGCAGAACATTTATTCGACGAATGATAAAAACTATTCGAATCTAACGACGATTTGTCGATTGTAATTTGTTTTTTTCAAAGTTTTCTTGAAAGCGTAAAATGTATGCATTATTTCGCGGTCGTGAATACACGATTTCGGATAGCGGAAAGGCCATTTTTTTCTGTTGTTTATCGATATTCCGTACTATACTCGATTACACAAAAAAAAATGTTTGCTGAACGTTGTTTTTATACGATTGCGAGAAACTTCGAAGTATTCAGGTTTAAACTGCGATCGATTTTTCGTTAATTTGTCGAGATGAGAAGTTGTTTTATTCGGAATGATTATCCCATCTCTGGGTACGGCAACTCACGATGACGACCCGGTCTCGCGACACGATCCAAGTAGGCGCAACATGGTCCTCGCTACGAGCTCTCTGTCTTTCTTTCTCTCTCTCTCTCTCTCACTCTCTTATCTTTGCTCTGTAGAAATTGTATTTCTCCGAAACATTATCAAACTCTTTTGTTTTTCTTCTGTATTTTTACTTTTCATCTCTTTTCCCTTCTATCATTCGTACTCTCTGTCATTTTTCTATCTCTGTCAGTAACCTATTTCATTCGGCCTGTTATTATTTCCGTGTTTTCTTTTTTTTTCGCCTTACAACCTTTCGTTCAATTATCGACAAGGCGCGCTGTGATATAATTCTCAATGAAAATTAATCATTTACATGGAGAACTTGTTATTCGTGATCGGTCGTACGATGTAATTTGTTACCGTTCGATCCATGAGGATTACGAACGCGAGAATAATAAAGAAGAATTAAAAAAAAAATGGAATGAAATGAAAATGAAACGTAGCTGTTTTATCGCGAGGACACGCGCGTTTTTTTTGTTTTTTTTTTTTCGGGGAGCGGCTCGTTCGTTCGTTGCCCGATTAAGGTTCCTAACACGAATAACATACGGCACTCTCTCTATCTGGCATTGTGCTTGAAAATACCAGGATAACGTAAAGCAAAACGCTATTGTAATGTAATTTTGAAGTTTCGTGTGATATATCCCCGAGACTCCTTTTCCCTCGCGTTTATAACCTTTTCCCTTAAAAAAAAAGAATTCAATTCCCCTCGGCGATTCTGAGCAAATCGTTTCGCTCTCCGCGTTCGTACGTCTGTTCGTTCGTTTTAACGGGTTATTCAAAACTATTCAGGACTCTCTCTCTCTTGTGAATATTCGCGCTTCGCTCGACCCCCGAAAAAAAAAAAATTCACCACCAGGGCACCACTCGATGAATTATTATATGAATAAAAGAAAAAAAAAACGTTTATCATAGGTACAATTTAAGTGATTGTGCTCTCCGCGCGTGAATCATCGCTCCGCGAGAAATAATCCACGCGCCCGAATTATTTTCGCAATTTCGCTAATTGACGCGTATCGCCAACGATCGTTGCGCATAAAGTCATGTGGAGGTTTTATTAGTCGGGCAAAGATGATGAAGAAAAATAAATAAAAATATAACGATATAAATACGTGAAATTCAGATAAACAAACACATACATATTATATATTCGACGAGAAATTAGTTTCGTACGATTTTGCCAGCGTATAAAAACAAAAACTATAATATGAATATCATACATATAGAGCACCAACCGTACCGTGTAAAAGTTTCAATATAGTTTGATAAAGTGGAGCGATTAGGTTTACGGTTATTCTAGTGCGTTACATATACAAATGAAAACGACGAGGAAAAAAAAAAAAAAAGAAAAATACAGAGATCTAAGCGAAGATAAAGATTTAAAAAATTCAATAAAAGAAGTCTTGAAAAAAAAAGGGGACTAAAGTAATCGAAACAACTATTTTCTTCATTCACTTAGATGACTTAGAAAACGATAGAAATCGAGAATTTTAAAACGCATATTAACATGAGTCAACGAGTGATAGTGGAGTCGATATTATACATTTAGTAACGCTGTATATTGAAGAAAAAAAATCGTTCGTGAAACAGTATTGACGATATTCATCGCGAACGACGTCCAATTCTATCGATTTACAAAGAAGAAGAAAAAAAAATAATAAAAATCGTGCGATCGCAATTTATTTATCTATTCAAAGAGAAAAGTTTAAATGAAAAAAATAACCTAAAAAAAAACAATGAAGAAGAAAGAAAGAAAGAAATAAATAAATAATAAATAAAAAGAATACAACAATAGCCACGAGATGCCTTTGACGCAGTAATTTTTGGTGCCCTGGAGCAGCGAGCGACTAGCTGATCGTGAGGTGACATAATCACCACCTCTTACAAAAATATATCTATTTACGTGTACCTACAATGTAATGCGGTATGCCTATCTCCCCCGCCTACTCCGGAAGCTCGAGTTACTGAATGAATTAAAAAGTAAATGAAAAAAAGTAAAAGTAACAAAAAAAAAAAAGAAAAAAGGTTATGATTAGCTACTCAGCTATATAGCTTTGTTGTAGAATTAGATCAGCTCTTCGTACGGATTACGAATTGATGACGGCGAACGTTCCCGGATAACTCGATAATCTAAATATCCGAGTCGTGAGATATATTTCGTTATGCGTGTTTTTTTTTATATTTCCGTTGCCAAATCTCGCCTGTCGTCGTAATCATAATCGTGTTGCGTGATCCCTTCCCTGTCGATAAATCCTCCCGATCTCCGTTGATCCTCTCTCTCACGGGCGTCGCGAACGTACGGCCTTTAACGTTTATTCGTGTTTAATCTAATTAATGCTCTCCTCGTGCTAATACGATACAAATAATAAGATTGAAAAAGAAAAAACGCATTGTTGTTGCTCGTCAACGTTGAATAAAAAAAAAAAAAATTCCACGTATTTACGATTAGATGTCTTTTTAGACAGTACGCTATCGAAAAAAAAATTAGCTTCTCGCGATTAACCGACAAATTGACGATGTATCATTGATTTAACATGCGCGTCTCCAACCTTTTGATCTATTTGTGCAAAAGAAAGAAAATAACAACTAATTGTATCTATATACCCTTTTAATCTTTCTAAAAGGTGTTTTACTTTACTTGCCATCAATGATGTATATCTGTCGTACGAGCAATTGTCGATGAAAGTAGAAAAAAAATAAAAAAATAAAAAAATCGCGTCGTAAAGAGCGAGAGGCGAAATTATCTACGACATGTTATAGCATCGGTATCAACCGGAAGTGAGATGATTTCCTTTTTCCTCTGCTAGATAGATAAATTCATCGTGTCAAGTAGTGGACCGTTCGATATCGACCGAAGATGCGCGACGACAATCTTCCGGAAATTCGTCTCTCTAATTCTCTTATTCTACTCTTCGACATACACACATCGATAGCGCTTTCGTTTTTCTACCCGTTTCAACACAATGTATAATCTCCACTCGATCCGTTTCAATAATCTGTACAGTGATTTAGTTTAATTCAAACGATAGAAAAAAGACGATGTTTAGATCGATATATATAGTTTTTAAGTAGAAAAAAAAAAGAAAAGAAAAAGAAAACCAGAAAAACACAACAGCCCGACCCGTTCATCGCGAATATAGTACGTAAGGATATACAATATTTTGGTAGGCAGAATCGGCAGCGGCGAAAAGCAGCGACGCTGGAACAGGTCACGCATATTATACGTCCGACGACAATGAGCCACGAGAAAGATCCGCATCATGTAAACTATTTTGCACGTAAATTACACAGGAAAAAAATGAGAAGAATACACGATTTATCGTCGCGATCGTTAAAACGAGTAGTTGGAGTAAATGAATCGCATAAACGAGACAAGGTGACGAGTGGATCGAGATATTTTATAGTAGGCTTGTGATTAAATTAAAGAATTATTATCGAATGATTAAATGAAAACGATGTATAAAGAGAAAACATTGCTTTCCACATGCAGAATATACTATTGTAATTATGTCGTTAATAAATTGTTTTTTATTTTAATTTATTGATTTTCGATGCTTTTATTCATCTCGACGATAAATTAATAAAAAGCAGAAAAATATTTTTGCCGATACAATTTTTGGTGCAAATTTTTATCACGTGGTCATTCAGAATTGTTGACAAAGGAAGGGATGTTGAGAAAATTAATAAACATGCGTTTTATTTTTCATCGTTTGACGCAAAATTATACGCAACAGCGATTATGATTTTTTAGTAAATCGAAGGGATCCTCACCGGATGTTGATTTATTCGAAAAAAAAAAAAAAAAAAAAACCACGAAGGTAAAAAAGCTGTACAGTGTTTTTTTCTCGGAACAAAATTTTCTAAAAAAATATTTGTTATCAAATTTTTCGATGCATTTTTTCGCACGTAAATCTTTTTTATCATAAAGAATTTTTTATTCTCTTTATAACGTCACCGCATTTGAAAATCTGAAAGCCGTTTTTCGACGTGACTTACGGTTAAAAAATTTCAGTATTCTATCAGAAGTGACGTCACGGAAAAAAAAACTTCTGTTTTTCTCTATAAGTGAGGTCATCATGACCTAAAATCTTACTTTTCACCGGAAATTACGTAAATAAAAATACAAACATTTCACGATAAAAAAAAATAATTTTTATTATGACGTCGGTTCTGATGAAGAAAAAAAAATGTTACGCGACGTCACTTCCGTCACTTCAGAAAATTAAATTTCTCCTGTGACGTTACTTTCGATTTGAAATGATTTGATTTTCACCTGGCTAAGTGATGTCACAAAAAAATCATTAAAATTTCTTGCAGTTCGACAGATGTAATGATAACGAGTACATTATGTTCGATTGCTAATACTGAACACTGATTGAGGTCGGTAACGTTACCTCAGGTGATATCTTCTCGACTGTGAGCGTATCGAATTTCTTCTGTGCTGTTCGACGATAGCACTTGGCTCTCGCGTAACGTCCATCGATGGCGCCACAACCATCTCCCAGAAACGTTGAGTTGCTGCCAGAGTGATTTTCTCGGAATGTACATCAGTGAAGTAGATGTCACAGTCCACGAGCAACACTTGGCAGTGTACTTATATAAATGAGTGTAACAAGATTTCGCCAGCAAGTTGGTGTTCGAAAATCATTTTCATAATTAAAGAATATCTGTTTCAAATTTGCAATATGGAGAGTCCCTCGTAATGATTGTGAAAGATCGAATTTTTTTCGTTATTTAAAGATCGATGCGTAAAGATTGTTATATCGTTATTTATATTAAATTTTGTGATTTTCGACTTTGACTCCGAAAAATTATCGATAATCGACAGGGATATTCTACAGCTGTATAATATCTAAAATATGGAGTTGTTCCACATGTATCTTCACTTATATTTCGCAAAAAGAGTTTAAAGTTAGACGTTTGTACTTCAATGTCGTGAATTAATATTTATATAGATAAATATCTCTACTACGATTAGATTTCATCCAAACCAATCTTTGTGCATTTTTCCACTCTTCCATGTGTTTTCTTTCGCTATATTATCGGATTACAAAACACCTATTGCGTTGAGAAAAAGAAAAATATTTTTTCTTTTCGACCGAAACGAATTTTCGGTCGTCGCAAATGTATTTTCATTGGTTAATGTTAATAATTATTGAAGAAACTAATTATTCCGTTCTACTAACTAAAAACTCCTTCGATTGAGAGGAAACAATATTTTCATTGACCCAATTTTTTTTTTCGCGGTGTGGGATAAAAATACAGCCGCGCGGTTAATCCGATTTTTACTTTAAACATCCAATACCATTTTTCCTCTAAATACATCGCATCGGATGAAAGAATAGTAAAAAAAAAGATCGTACTATTCCAAAATTGAAGGAAAGCTAATTTTTTTCTTTTTGGCCTTTTTTCGCAAAGTAGATACAGTCAGTGCGGAGGAACCGAGAGACACGTACAAATCGTACAATTATGCGCGACGAGAGTCGATTGCCACCGTCGGTTCCTGCATCACTATAACAGAACACATTTTCTCCTTCTGTGCTTCTCTTTTGCTCGAGGACTCTCATAGAAAATGCGATTGGATTGATTTCGGTGATAAATCGTCAGTCCCCCGAAACGTCCGAATAAATTTGCCAGCCACCGTCTCTCTACCCTTCCTTCGGTGGCGACCCCTTTACTCTTGCGCCAAGAGAAAAGTGGTTGTTGTAAACTTGACCGTTACGTGCGTGTCACCAGCAATAAGTGCACATACGCGTCACCCCGTTAAGTGTATAGATACGTTTCGCATGGTTATGAGAAAACACTCAAGCAAATTGCGATGCATATGTGTGGAAAGCGTACATCGAATAAGCCGCCAGCTCGTTCGCTCGTTCGTTCGTTGCATATCGAGGCAAGAGTGGTTATCACCAGGCTGTGATTGGCTGTGCCCTCTGACCCGCGAGCATAGCTCCGCCTCTCACTTACGCACCGATATACAGTACTGACCGCCTCCTTTTGCCTTCCGCGGAATCTTCGCTTCTATCCTCTCTCGGCATATTGTGCGCGCGTCTCCGAAGATTTAACCTTAAGACATTGTGGCCAGCAACAGAGCTCGGTACAAACTTCTCGAAGGCAACTAAGCTTTTCGTTGTCGTTGCGGAAGGGACTGATAGGAAATTAACCGCGCTAAACGTTGCGAAGACGTTGGCTGATCACGAACTGCCTGTAACTACTTGTACCTACATAATAGTACTTCTAAACCCCACGTCGGGGATAGAGAGGATAGATATATGTATAGAGATAATACCAATGTAGCATGTTATGATGCCGCTATGATTAATTTATGCGTGGGTGGAAAAAACATCAATTGAAACATAACAAACGCACATTACTCCATCAGCGGAGCGGAAGGCGAGGGTCCGCCGTCGCGTTCGCTACGTTTGTGTCGTTCCTTTTGATCGCCGTCTGACTCCTTCACGTTTTCCTGCGCGTACGCTCGATGGAATCGGTAAAAAGCCCGGCGGTCGCACGTCGCCGACATTCCGGTTAAGAACTCGCCGCCTATGCGTCTCGTTTAATTCAATCGAATGCATGGCAAAAGACGACGAAACACGATTGTACGAATCGTGTTGGATAAATTTTCAAATCATTGAGTCATCGTGTACAACATTATGCAGAATTGAGCTTAGGACATTTAAATATTGCATTTAGCTCTTGGATAATCGTTGTCGCAGGTATCGGGAACTTTTTTTTCAGCGGAATCCTTTGATCGACATTTTAAAATGCTCATAAATTAAACCTCGTAAAAATAGAATATATAAAAAATATGTGTTTATATACAATCGCGAAAAAAATATATTTTCATATTTATATAATGGCAAAAACGTTATACAGTTATACTATATTTACATGCGAAAAAAGTTTAATTTTAGAGATTTATGATTAAGATTTAATTTCGCAGAAAAATCGGTAGGGGGCGCTTTTGCATCGACAATGTAAAAACCGGAAGTAATGGATTCTAATACGTTACGTTGTTAATAAAGACGATTTTTCATCGTCTTTATGAGACTGCATTCTCAAGACATCGATATATCTCGCTATAAAATTATGTCGATGCAAATTCGCTAATACAGACGACCAACGAATGTGACGTCGTCTCGATATATAGCCGACAATCTGCATCGAAATGCTTCCGTTGCCAACTCCTTTCATCACTCCGTCCTTCGGGTCCGTTCATTGATGCACGCGGAAATTCATTGAAGCTTCTTAGTCTTATGACGTTCATATCGTTATAGAAATTGAAAGCATATACATAAGTCCGTTCGCGAAGCTAACAGTCCGCATTACGAGCGAAGATGAAGACGAACGATTCCGAGAAATCGGCTTTCTTATCTTCCTCGTTCGCGCGACCATGTAGATATCCGCATCTCTTCTCGATGTGCTAGCGGCGTGTGAGGCTGTGGTCGAAATACGTAATGGCTCGAGTCTCGGTGGCGTTAGAATTATCGGCGGTTGAGTAAAACCCGGGAGGGCGCGAGGGAGTGAAGGAAAGACAGTTTAGTGGAGAACTTGCGGCTACTGGTTATACGTATATACACACGAGGGCTATGGATATCCTCACTCGTTCAGACCGCACGAATGAGATATAATAAGGTCAGACGTCGGGGTTATCGGAGCGGGTTGAGAGTGCCCCTCTCTCTATCTCTGTTCTCTTTCTCCGCGAGGGAAACGATAAAGCTTTACCACTGCTGCCTGAATCCCGAAATTCTACCCCTCACTCCTCTTTCGCTCGCCGACGTATCCCGCCTGCGAGAGTACCGAATATACGAGGGCTGTTGTACCGCACGAATTGGAGGTGCTCCAAATATCTCTGCGGTCCGGTACCTACTTTGCTCGTTCTATCCAACGGTTCTGTGTCGTCTCAATGCACTCTGGTCACATATCCCTCATATGAATACTACGAACGAGTGCATCGAGCTTAAACTTCATACGTTTGCGGTAAAGAGTCGTATGAAAGTTATTTTTGACTATTTATCGCGGCAAAAATTTGTTTTTTTTTTAATCTTTTTTATTTTCAATTTTTGGACTATTCCGATCTTTGGACTATCTACAGTAAAAAAAATCTTTATTTGCAACAACTAACAATTAATTGTGTAAACTAACAGTTGGCTGGTGCAACTCATTTTTTTTTCACGAAGTAATTGTCTTAAATTACGAGTTCCAGTGACCATTAGACGGTTTAAGATTGATACATTAATCGATGTTTTTGATGTTCTTGCAGCTTTAAAGATATATGTATTTTTACTTTTTTATCATACACGATGCATGTAAAGGGAAAAAAGACTGCAATTGTAAAGAAAAAATCGAATCGCGGATTATTGTTTGCATGTTTTACATGTTCTACAATACGAAAAAAACAGTTTTCCAATTTCGTCTGTCTGTCCGGCTGTGTATAATTTTTTTTCAAAAATCCACTAACTTTTCATAGTGACTTCGGATTGCAGCAAAACTCGTATGCTATTTACAAAATATAATTTTAATATTGACATTGTAACATCTTTCGCTCATATCGTTTGATACTTTACGTGAAATGAATTTAAAAAAAAATGTTAAAGTCTAAAAAAAAATTAAGTATAAATTTGTTTTTATATCATTTTAAGCTCCGATTTCTGTTACAAAATCTGAACTAATAAGATTCTGAATAAACGCTTGCCTCGCGTTATCGAGAAAACGATAATCGGGATATGGAAATAGTCGAGAATACGAAATACGAGAGACGTTATCGTGAGTTCTCGTTCCCCCATTTACTTTTTCCGTGAATGGAACGTTCTGTTCTTCGTCGGTCGGAAGCGATCACATATTTTTCTGAGGAAATATATGTTGAATGAAACGACGATGACGCTCGCGATCGTGAAACGGGTGCCACTTGGATTAGTTTATATTTCGTTGAAATAAATGTAAAACGATGATTATATAGTATACACACTACACAATGACCCAAACTCTTGGTGTGCATCGGATCGTGTGCTTTAGCCGCTGCCATGTTAAAGAGAATTTGCAAGAGCCGAAAGAGCGCAAGAGAGCTCTGGGAGTGCTTGGCGCTTTGTTTCGCAAACCGCCGAGCAAAGCATCGACGGAAAAAGGAGGGAAAGAGGGCGGATACGAAGCTGCGAGAGCGTGCTTTGGATTCGAGCCAAGAAAGAGCAGCGGTTTGCACGCTGTCACGTGAAAAACGCGGTACAGCAACAGCTTTTTCTTCGAATTTCTATATCTTCTTCATTCTCTCTTCTTTCTATTCCCTTCCCTCTTTGCTCCCCTTTAGAGATCGAGCGGTAAGTTGAATTTATTGAAATTCTAAGCGACTACAGAACGGCGATGATACTACGAAGAGTTTGTTTTACGACTCTCTTTCGTTTGGGATACTGTCCGAATGTGGAAAAGATAGATAACCCCACGGAGACGCGGAATGGGTTGGGTTAGCAGTTGCAACCACACTGCGCACAGTAATATACCGCAAAGCAAAGTTTCGCGAATCGTAGAATGGAGAATTGGATACGCGTATATATGGAAACTCACGTACGACGAGTCAAGGAGCCGAGAACTATCCCTGCTTGATTTATCTGCGATTTGTGTTTGCGTTACAACGAAACCGAAGAGAAACGCGAGAGAGCCGAAGCTAGAAGAGCTTCTCTCGGTGTGCACGTACGACGGCTTCTCCCTTGGAGTTGTATAGTCTTAACAACGGATGACAACTTTGAAGGGAGCGACGGACACGCGAGGGACGCAGAAATCACCAAGAATGAAATCCCATTGGCTGCTCCAAGACTTCGTGCATTATATCTATGCATATTACGAAGAGGGTGCAAGTTGTACTGTCTGAACTGAATTATCTCCGATTTCCATGGTTTCGTGAACCAAAATTCAGCTGTCTCAGCAACGAACTATCTACATATAGGCGCTGATCTGCGTAATTGAATACAACGTAGGAGAATGGCGATCGTCTGTAAATTACGAGCTTTTCGCTCTGTGCGCATAGCATTTAATTA
This sequence comes from Cryptus viduatorius, assembly GCA_964006125.1. Taxonomy (NCBI): domain Eukaryota; kingdom Metazoa; phylum Arthropoda; class Insecta; order Hymenoptera; family Ichneumonidae; genus Cryptus; species Cryptus viduatorius. The sequence continues at coordinate 7,281,301 of OZ023222.1, read as the reverse complement.
TTCTTATTTCACGAATATTACGCACTCACGAAGCAAATCCACCGACAACGTTTGACTTTCATTGTATTTCGATTTAATTAAGTTTATTTTTAATACAATAATTAACAAATCCAAAATTTTGTGATTCTCAAAATTATTCAGTTTTTTTACACATAACCGTAAAATAAGTCACAAATTTCAAATTTCCGAATGAGAAATAACGAAAAAATAGGCAAAACAACGAGAGACGGAGAACACAGAAAATTTGAAGAATGTTTCCGAAGAAAAAAAAACGCGATGGTTCCAAGAATATTGCGACAATTTCCGGAATTAAGAAACTTTTTTAAGTTGCGATCTTTATCCGTTAGTATACTTACTTTACGGTTTACTTTTTGATAATTTTTCTTAGATATGAAATAACACAGTCCTCTTATTGTCGGTAAGGAAAATCGTAGTGCGAGCAGATTGAATGTAAATGAGATAAAATAAATGTTGCAAGGGTACAATCAGAATTGATAGACCCTTAGGTGTACTCGTGTCCGATAATATTGAATTTTCTGCACGATCAACTCGCGTTTTGTTCATGAGTATCGGTCACGATTCGTCGAAGATGCGGTTCTATATTTCTTCTCGGCGAAAGCTTTCACCGACGATTTCGAGTCCCCGAGACTTGATCGTCGATCACTACGTTTCTCCATCGCTCCAGTTGCCGACAACACCGTGCGCGCGGGACCCGAGGATACGATGAAAAGAAAAAAAAATACCGCTCAGGGTAGCGGAGAGAGTTTAGCAGTGATTTCGTTACCGGACAAAAGTATCGCGGCGCGTAGTCTCGAATAGTAAATTCCTTCGCGAGGGTTATTTCAATATAAACGATTGCCAAACGGCCGCGAGTGAATTTCCCTGCGACAGCCGACGCGCTTCTGGAGTGATTTGCTGGAGGCAGTGAGTGCGCGACGTGTGCATCAGCGAAATAACTGCGGTTCGTCGCGGTCACGTAGACGAAAATCTTTTTCTTTTCTTTTTTTTTACTGAAAATAAAAAAAAAAGCTTCTGGATAGCAAATTATGCAAAGTCGTGCGATTTCCATTCATCTATTCATATATTTTCATTTATATAATATAATATAATATAATATATATGTATGTATTTATATATTAATTATTTACACGATTTATACAAAAATGTTCATGTTCTTTTTACACAACTATGTATAACGTATTGTATAGCTTAAAATTATGTTTTTTTTTATGCCCTAAGCGGTACATATGGAGATTCGTGGTGATTGATGATCGAGGATCGGGGACGAGGGGATCGGACAAGAAGATCGAGAAGGGGAAGGACACGAAATTTCAATTTTTATTTTTCCCTCCCGACGTTTACAGCGCCGTCGTTTTCACTCTCTCGTCGATAATTTTTATTATTTATAATACATTGATGAGTGTTTTTTTTTTTTATTTCCATTCCGTGAGCAAATTGCGTCATTGAGTTTGCGAATCGAGAATTTATTTTCTCGTTTCATCGAACTCCGCAAATTTTATCGATTTTTTTTTTCTTCTTCTTTGTTTCATTCTTTTCTTCATTCTTTCACAAGCGCCGATGTGGATACAATATGTAATTCGCGAGTCTCCGAGAGACGAGGAGGAGCCGAAGCCTAACGCACGCATACACCTCTGTACACACAATAACTCGTCGCGCTCCCCCTCCCCTCATCGCGCGCGAAGTAATATATCGAAATCGCATTAAATGTACACAATGTTTTAATTTTTTTCCATTTTATTTATTTTTATTTTATTTTTTATCATTTTTTTTTTTCGTTCTTTCGTTCAGTTACTCCTCAATGAATAATCCCATAAACCCCCTAAGTGCTTTTTCACTATTATCGTAAGTAACTAGCTGCTCGACATTGCCACATTTATGTACTATTCGGTATTTAACAATCAAAGAAAAAAAAAATTGTCTAAGTTTTCGTCGATTATTCGATTGAACAAATCCACGCGCGTCCTCTCTTATCCTCTCCCACATTCGTCTTTCTACACACGCATACACACGTCGTATACATACATCGCACACACGCGAAGCTATCGTACAATATTTATAACGTAGAAAAAGAAGCACCGCTTGGTTTTTTTTTTTCCATTCTCTTATTCTTATCGTCATTTTCGTTAATTTTTCAACAATTTCGCTTTTTCTTATAAAAAAAAAAAAAAATAATTCCATAACTCGTTAATCCAATCTTTGTAATTCTTTTTTTTTTGTTTTTTTTTTCTTTTTTTCGTTTTCATCAAAGTATATCACATGGTATATATTTTTTTCATAATAATAACAAATCGAGCCGATACCTCGCCCTCGCCCTCCCACATTTTTTTTTCTCGTCTCAATCGCGCGAAGCTTAAGTAACCGTGAAAGATAGAAAAAAAAATGTATAAATAAAAATAAAATCACCGACAAAACTTGACTTACACAGCTGACTCGCGACAGGAAGTGCCCGCGGACTTTTACTCGGCGTTAACGCAAACTATGCGCACGCAGAAGAATACGAAGAAAAAAAACATTACGATGGTACTTCGTGTTATCGACGACAGTTTTTTTTATTTTTTTTGTTTTTTTTTTTTTTCCGTAATCCGGTTCTCGATGGCCGCAAAACCGCGAAGACTTCGTAGACCAAGGGGTCGATGACGTTTCACGAAGTCAGTTCACTGAGAGAAAGAGAGAAAGAGATCGACGGGCTTCTCTAACGACGAGACGAGACTCTTCGATAACGATCTGCATCGATCGAGATGAGATGCGGGTTCCGGCCTCCCGTTGAGAGAAGCAAAGAAAGAAATAAAGATAGTACCAGATAGTCTCGAAGTGAGATCTTGCGAGTTTCCAGGAGAGAGAGAGAGAGCCGGTGAAGTTCTCTTAGGCACATCGAGAAAGACGACGACGATGATGATGATGATTTCGACTGGTATCTTCAGTGCCGGTTTACAGCCGATCTCCGTGTCCCTCTCTCTCTCTCTCTATCGATTTTTATCATTCTCTCTCTCAATGATTTTTCTTTCTTGGATCCCCACTTGCGTCATCCATTATAAATGCTAATTTATTATTTGTTCGCACCTCGTTGCGTTCTCCATTGGGGGGCCGATGTTTTTCTTCCGTGTGGTGTTGCGCTGTGTTTTTTCGTCGGACACTTATTTTTATTTACTTCTTTTCCTTTTTGACTTTTTTCTTCTTTCTTCATCGACAATTTGCGCGATCGAAAAAAAAATAAAAAAAAAAAAATTAAAGACAAAACGAGAAAGTCGAAGTTTCGTAAACGCAGAGAGCACTTGTTTTGGGGGCGTTGGATTTTTCGGGGGAGGGGGAGGGCGTTAAACCAGTAAAATTATTATCATTATGCGGAAGCTAACTGCCGCCAAACAGAGTGTCACATCGTGGACATGTAAGGCCAGTTGAAGCTGCTCCCGCTGAGTAACATGTCTCTGATAAGTGTCTCGATCGGTGTTTTACCGACGAGACGCACGAAGAACAATTGTTCGATAACTTGCGACGATACCGTTCGAAGAGATGGTAATCGAAGCAATAACTTGCCGAAGCGCGTCGGCTGATTCGGATATTGGGTTCTGCAGTATTCCTCTAACGCGCACTGTGATTTCTCTTGCAAGGACTCGATGTGCGCGACGTCCGACAGGCCACAGGCATCTGTAACACGAAGAAAAAATGACATTCGATTAATCGATCGATCAATAACGATATTTCGATGTTTTTAACTACGAAATATACGATAAGAATATTATTATCATTGTAATTGGGTAACGATTGAACTTTTATTCAAAATAAACGTATTAGCGGTATATTTAAAAAAAATTATTGCTAAAATCTATGAATTTGTTAATAAAAATAATTTTTTTTCGCGTCATGTAGGAACGTTGTGGATAAAAATATTAAATTATTGCGTAGAATATGCGAATTAACAATAATTCATGATTTTCGAAATAATCATACTGTTGAAATAATAAATTATTGTTCCGATAAATGTCGCAAATTTAGGGATCAAATTTATAAATTTGATGGTGAAAGTCATAATTTCTTTTTTTTCAGTCACGTAAGAGCAATGCGCGTAAAAATATTCTATTAAAAAGTAGAGTATCGGAATCAATAATTATTAACGATTTTTGTATTATTCATATACAGATAAATGTAATTTCTCTTGCCGGCCATTATTGATGCAAATTAATTCTCTGCCCTTCGGTACTAAATTATTCAGTATTTGATTTCGTACGCCCTGAATCGCGGCTTACGATAACTAATAACAGAGATTTTCTTTTTTTTTCGTCGTCGAGCGCTGTGACGAATTTGTGCTCATTGGGGTCTACAAATGCGTGGAATGCGTGCCAAATTCGGACTGTTAGAGAACCAGACGCAATCGTTGTCGTAGTCCCCGAGTGTCACAAGGCCGCGAGACTAATCACGCGCTCGCCGAGGCTTCGGCAAAAGCTTCTCTCGCCTGCGCACGTTTTTCCCTCATTCTCTCGCCCACACCCCTCTCTGCTTGTTTCTCTCCCTCGTTCTCTCTTCCAGCGTTGAAAAGCATGCGGTTCGCGAGACCGCATTGTTCTACTCCCGATTTCCTCGCTCTCTCGCGCCATTTGGGAAAGAGGAGGAGGAGGAGGAGAAGGAGAAGAAGAAGAAGGAGAAGAAAAAAAAGCGTAGTGTGGTACTTTATCTAGCGGCCTCACGGTCGAGCAGACTCGCGCGTACGCCCCGCAGGTGCATGTGCACGCAGGGGTGAAACGAGACTATAGGCTGAATATATAGCTCGCATATACATCATACATGTATAGATATTTGTACACGAGAGACACTGAGCACTACACAGGGGATGGTATTGGTGGAACGACCGAGTCTACATGCACAACGGTTCTCCTTTGTGGCTCCCACGTGCGCCTAATGGCTCGCCATTATCTATGCAGTACGCCAGGCATTACGCGTCTCCTATATATTCCCGTATTATACCCGTGCATATACGATGATGCACAAGTTTTCTCGTTGTTTGAACATCAGTTTCTCACCTGTACGCTAATTTGCATGTCCGAGAAAAAAAAATGATAACGCGTGCCTCGGTGACGAAGAAATTTAAAAAAATGCAAAAATAACAACGAAAAAAAAAAAAAAAAATGAAACGAGATCCCCTTGGAATTGAGGACTGTTGAAATCCAAGCGGGACACGCGCTCGCTTCAACGACTCTCGATGAGATGAGACACGAGAAGAGGCGCCTCAGCGTGCCCGGTACTAATAAACAAACCCGCCGGATTGACTACTCCGTCGAGCGATGATGTCGTCAGCAACGGGGCGGCTTCAATTCAGCGCATCAATTCGAATAACCGACGGGGCGTTGAGTGGCGTCTCTCATCTTCCTTCTTCCTCGTCTTCGCCCGCTCTTTTCTGTCTCATAAGACCGCCGAGATCTACCGCATCATACTATCTGCATGCGCGTTAAACGTTAAATGGTATGGCGCCTCGGCGACTGGCCACCACCGTAAATTAACCGATCTTAATACCCTATCCGCTTCTCTCTCATGTAAATTTTTTTTTCTCGCGAACATTTGTAGTTACTGATACTCGTGACGACAGTGCGGATACTAGACGATGAATTCAAAGCTGAACTCGATATCGGGAAATTTTCGGGAATAATTCCCGAAAAATTTCAAAAAAAATTTAACAAATTTTTAATAAATAAATAAATACTCGAAATTCAACGTATTTTCTGGGATTTTTTTTTTTTTCGACAGCCGGGAGAGTTTGAAACATTTTAAAAAAAATTTAGTACACGAGGGTCGACTTTGGAGGAATTTTTACGCAATAGATTTCAAACGTTTCATGGCCTCTCATTGGATTTTTTCCAAACAAAAATTCCACGCTCGATCGGGCGTGGAGAATTTATTCTGTATCTTTTTTATCTCACTAACTCGATGGCGTATGAGAGTGACTCCGAAAAAAAAAAAAAAAAAAAAAAAATATTCGACGAGTAGAGAGAAGCAGCGAGAGAGGAGCAGTAGAAGAATAGAAGAACGAGGTCGAGACCTCGATCGTTAAAAACGGCAAAGTCGCGCGCTCGGGTCCAACTCTATATCGTTGACTGATCGCGAGGCTGGGCGCGAGTTATCTGTACACTGCCAAAACTAATGTTCGCGCGTATGCGCAAGCCTTCGGCTATATTTCGTCGTAATCCGATACTCTGCAGAGACAAACCCTTTCCATTTTCACCCCTTTCGCCGCGGTACGTTTCTCTCGAACTACAGGAGAAATACACGAGTTACGTGTTACAGATATGCGCGGAAGGTGGCCGAAAACAACGACGAACAGAGGCGGCAACTGCGATGGAGTGATGTACAGGTAGGAAGGTCTAAAGTTTCAAAGCAACTAGGAAACAAACAGACTTGTGTTTATCCGTGTGAAACAGAGAGTTTAGATAGGCGGGGAGATGGGGCGACGGCGAAGCTATGACATTGGAGGATAGGTCGCTTGCGCACTATGTCGATTTCGATCCATCCCTGTGTCATCCCACACGCGCGCACGTAGATTCCGCGAAAATGCCGCCCTTGCGCCATAATATTCTCGATGCCAAAAAGAGATTATCGCTCCTCGACGGAGAATGAAGACATTTTTTTTTTTTTTTTTTTCGTTGAATCGACGAAATTTCATCGGGGAGGTATTGCAATTTGGAGGAATTTCCGGTCTGTTCGGGTATAAGAATTCGACTTACACGCTGTAAAAGTATGTGAGGTCGGAAGAGGCGTACAAATAAGTCGTCCCGGGCGCGAGACTAGGGGTGAAGGGGCCAAGGGGGTTAGAGACAAATGACGCGGAGAGGGATCAGCGAGCGGGGGCGCGAGACACAAAGCTCTGTTCCAACTTCCCACCCCGCGGGGAACAACCGGCACAAGCAACCCTTCGGAGTCGTGCGGAGGTGACGTCACTGACAATGGAAGGTCGAGCTGTGATTAAAGATCGAGAGACTACGTAAAAACTCCTCGAAGAGGGTGGGTTTCGCCCCCCTCCTCCCCTCCCCTTTCCCTCCCTGAGGTTTCAGGGTACAAGAGGAAAAGAGAAGACTCTCTCTCTCCCAGAGAGAGCAAAACTGACACGTCTCTCCGGTGTGAGACGCGTTGAAATATTGCCTCCACGATTCGCGACAGCTTCTCGGAGAGGGCATATCGCCACTGCTGCGCGAAAAGACACTCTTTCACGGCGTCAAACTACTGTGTTCTCGATGTGACTACCGGGAAACGAAAAGAACGGTTCTTCGACTATTTCGTCACGAGTTAAATACGCGATGTACTTTAAAAAAAATAATAATAATGATCCCCTCATAATTTACCTTTTACACAATGTTTTTTCTGCTAATGATTTGGCGTCAAAAAATAAATGAATATTAATTGATTTCAATTAATCAAAAAAATGATGGATAACAGCCTAATGGAAAGTTGGGGACAGGTTTCCTCAGGAATCGCTATCAATGCATAGATTTCTGTTTTTCTCGCCTTTAAAGCGTTCGAATCTAAAAATTGTTGTTTTTTTTTTTTTTTCGATATTTGCCAATCGTTTTCAATTGAAAATCAATAGACACGACAACTTTCCTCGAGTGAATGAGGAACCCGAACAAAAATAAAATATGAGTCAAGTTGCTCGTCCGGCAAAACTGGAAATTATATTAAGGTGGATGTCGCAGTCATTGCCAGCGTACCGGTAATCGTCAATGTGTACTTCGACTGTAGTAAAATCTATAATCAAAACGCACGATCGACGATCATTGGTACATTGACGATGACTGGGATATCGACGCGGTACATAATTACATATACCCGTATGAGAAATTTATATCGATAATACAAGTCGGTTAAAGCGACTGCAGCCGAGAGAAGTCGTCGAGTAGGATAGGGTATAAGGATGTTCTCCGTTGCTACAGTAGTTGATACGGAATAGCGGGTTTTGCAAGGGGAAAAGGCCGATGACTGCCGAGACAGAGAGAGACAGAAATTATCGAGAATATCGCGAACGCACACTATCATCCTCCGGAGTAAACGCGAGATGCGATGAGGCTAATAAAAGTGTTGTTGCGGAGGTAATTATCCTTTTGATGTGAGCTCCGGCGCCTCGAACTTTGATACTACCACCTCCTTCTATGCCACTGTCGCGAACCGGGAAATCGTAATAAACTGCGGCCCGAGGGACAGTCCGGTATAATTCTTGATGACGTTCTCGCCGCGGTCGCCAACTTTACGTTTCCTCGTGTACGGATAGCAAACGTCGTAACGGGAAGGCGCCGGTTGGCCATTCCTTCAAAATCTGAATACCCAATGACGTTGGACATCCGAAATGTCCCAACAGTGAAAATTTATACGGCCCCATTCCGCGTCTTCCGATATCTCGAATTATCGGCGCAACGAAATGTGCGCAGAGAAAATCACATTATCCTCTCGAAAAACGAAGAAAAATCATTTCTTCGCATTCGAAAATGAATAAACGATCATTCATTTTGTCGAGTAAACCCTTTTTCTTGATTAACTCTCGCGGTTCTTTCGTCAGAGGTGCAAACGAGTTAAAAAAGTGGGTATATCGGATATCACAATATTGTGAGGAAGCGCCTTCAACCGCTGTCTAATAATGATCCCTCTCTCGGATCGCCGGGGCAATTCGCAATTATCATAACAAGGGCAACTATTTGGAGTTTACTCGTTTACACGTCGTATCGTCGTTACGCATCTCTTGCCGCGACAACACTGTCGCGACACGCATATTATCGCTCGCGGTCTGCAAAGGTGTCGCGCGCGAGCGCCTGTCCCAAAATTCACCGAGGCGCCTCTCTACTGTGTATTATACACTGTTATAACGGGGTATAACATACACTATGCTAAATATCGAGTACACTATAACGCGTATACGTACAAGCATCCCGTTTAGGGGTACATTGTCATGTTAATGGAGTACAATGCCAATCCCATTAGCATCGCGTAGGGTTACGTGTGTCCCCTGGACACCCATTCTTCCGAATCTTCCTTCGCTACATATATATATATATACCCATCTCCTTTTTTTTCCTCTCAGCCTCTCATCCCGCCAGCGGCAGGTAAGGTCAACTTTTTTTTCCTACCGTTCATTCTTTCCTTTCCGTTTTTCGTTTTTTTTAACCCTCTTATTTCTATGCACACTTCGGCGTTCTCCGGTGTGTATCTTCCTTCTCGCCTGTGGCGTCTCACACGTAAGCTCGGTGATCGCGGTTCCTTTTTGTTGAAGGTACACATTAAAGTATAGAGACATAGGAGATCCAGAGACCGGTTTCGCGAATTGTGTGTGTTGTATCCATATCCATATACATATAGATATATACGCGAGCGAAACACGATTTTCGTGTTGCGCGCGCTTCTCGATCGCAAGTAACCCCGTTGCACCCTGTCCGCCCTTTTTTGAGTCCGCCCCGCTTTTCGTGCCCGTCGGGGCTAAATGTCAACAGGGGCCATAGCATAACGGCCCGGTTAGAGGATTATAACTACCAGAAGCAAAAGTCTCCCCCATCCTTCCTTCCGTGTCTCGGCGAGACACCGCCACAGGCGAGAGGAATCCTTCGTCGTCGAAAGGGTTTTTAGGCCGCGTTTCGCGCGAACCGATGAAAGGTTCTGAACTTTCTTTTCACGCGTGTCATAATCCTCGCGCTCGCGTGAGAGCGTGTGGAAGGAGTCGTGAAATACGCAGGCGCGTTATTATTATTATTATTAATATATACACGTGTATATACTGCGAAGTGTAGCACTCTCGGCTCGTCTCTATGTCGTATGTGGGGCTATAAAAGCGTTACGAGGCATTTTCGAGTTACCAAACGAGAGAATACTGTTTTGCCGTTGAACAAGACAACAGCCGATCGCCCAGTGCAGCCGATCGCCCAAAACTCGCCGATACAGAGAAGATATTCGCTCAAGTAATAGGGAGGGATAGGGCTCGAGCGATGTACAATTTGGAAAGAGGCCGAGGGATGAAAAGCCCGATCTATGGAATCCGGCGCGGTTTCTCGTACAGCGGAGAGAAGGGATCGCGAGATGTATTGATAAATTCAGTGGACAGAGCGGAGGAGGGCGGTAGAGAGGGTTAAACAACAATGAGACAACAATGTCGATTATGCGAGGAACTCGCTGTGGCTATACGGTTCAACGATCGGTCCCACGCGCGTAATTAATAGAGGCTGGCAGAGGTTACAACACCGGAGCGTTTACTACCCAGCGAAGTATCGAGTATGTTGCCGTCGAATTCATCACGGTGAAGCTGATCGCATTCAACGAAATTTCTAATGCTCACTGAGTCAATATCATCGCGCTTATCACGGGATTGTAACGCTGTACTCTATTGTGTGTACCGCTCGATAGTTTGTACGCATTCGCTAGTTTGCTGGGGGTCCCTCGTAATTCATACAACTATCGCGGGTTTGCATGTAGCTTTGCGGAGCTCTATAGTCATCAACGGTGTCTCTTTTCTCCGAGACTCGCGAGGTTTATGGGAGAGGAGGGGGAGAAGGGAATCGGAGCGCGACCGCGATCGCGCGGTCTTCTGATCCTGGAACTGAGACGGACTTCGGGATCAAAGCTCAATGTGCACACATAACCGGCATACGTCTTCGAGAAAAAATGAGGAAAAATGGACACATGGTGACTCGCGTAATTGAGAAAATGTTAAATGAAATTTAAAAGAAATTTCTATCAAATAGAAAATATATCAAAACAAAAAAAAAATATATATAATATACTTTTTTAAATGGATTCTCAAATTTCGAATTCACGTTAAACAAAAAATGAATTCGTTTCGATTTTTCTCCGTTTTTTCCAATACGTAACGAATAATAAAAAAAATTAAAATAAAGAGAAGAAATTGATGCGACAATTGGATGCATGAGGAATAGATCGTGTTCCATGCGTTGGCATAGGTATGTTGGGAATCTACGAGAATTTTTTCGAATGCTATGAACCGTAAGGGCGTAACTTGCGTGGAATCAATCTGCAAGACTACGGGAGATCGGCCCGTCTGGTTGCCAGCGATCTTTATGGAACGGTAATATATATAGGCTATAATATGTATACCATGTTATGCTGTACGCGTATAGCGTATACATACCGGTATTTACGAGATCGTTGGAGCTCAACTCGGCCGCGATTGTGGGTGTACAGAGAGCGTTATAGAAGGGGGCGCGTGCTCGGCGTGCCGGGCGCGTGGGCGCGCGTAATATATTCTTGGAATAGACAATGTGGCGAGCACGTGGAGAGGCATAGTCGAGAGAGGCATCGGGAGGTATAGAAGGAGCCAAGTCGACCGCGAGTCGACCAGGAACGAGAGGGACGCCCCCATAACGAAGCGTTGACGCGGGCATAAAACGAGCGGCGCGCGCGAGAGCACGTCGTCCTTCCTATCTCTTGCTTGCTCTCACTTTCTCTCTCTATCTCTCTCCCTCTCTCTCTCTCTCCCCTATCGTGACTGCGGTGTGACGGCTTCGCTCTTCGCCCCGAGACAATGGAGTGATTGAACGCGCTAACGCCAAAGGGTTGGCCGCGTCAACCCCGGGGTGAAAATGTCAGACGAGGCATACACCAACCCCCTCCCTTCCCTCCCGCTGGTTCTCACTCGCGACTACCCAAATGTCAGAAGAACTGCTGCCGAGTCGGCATGCTTAGAAATTGAAAAATCTCTCGACCCTCCTCTTCTGCCTTTTATACTTCCTGTCTATATTACTCTTCGGTGGTTTTTCCATCTTTTTTTTTTTTTCTTCTTTCTTACTTTTTCTTTTTTTATTCCTTTTTGTATCAAGATGCGGACGCGTACTTTCTGTCCGCAGCGGGGAAAATTCACCGCGGGCGTAGCGCAGGAGATTCGAAATTCGTCTTTTTTTTTTACACCTTCGGGTAGATACAAGCGTATCGCCGAGGATACGACTATATAGTTGAGATAGAGATCGGAGGACCGAGGGACGTAGGGTGAGGAAATGTCGCGACCGCGTTACCGTCGAGCCACTCTCGTCTTAACTTCCGCTTGCCGTCAAAGAGGCAGAGGAACGTTATTTCTCGTCGCGGATGCGAGACGATCGTTTTTCGCGAGAGCCACAAGGGATGATGGCTCTTCTCGGCCCTCCCGGTGAGAACGCAAGATTCAGTCCGGAAGATTGTTTCGCATCCCGGTATATGATACCGGTGTCGGAATCTTAAAAAGATTCCGTGACGACGGTTATACGATACTAATGCGATTTTCGGCCTCAAAGTTACCAGTTAAACAACCGCTACCCCTTTCTTTTGACGCTTAAACTTAATGTCAACAAGAGGATGAGCTCACAAGTTACGAAAGAAACTCGAAAAAGTGGATTGAAAAATGGTATGAAAATCTCATCTTTCATCTACGGATTTTTTTTTTTTTTTATTGTAAAACACGCAGCAAACATTTTCAGAATCAGAATTCCCTAGAAAAAAGTACTATAATAGTTTCCTCGAGAAATTCGAACTCTAAAATAATTTTTTTTCTATTCTGAATAATTCGTAAAAAAAAAAAGATGTATACAGTGAAAGATGCAAAGATGCTGCGAGCCGATTGCCACTGTACCGAAGTTAGTATAAAACTATATCCGTACGTACGTTCGTCGATCTTTCTTAAAGAAGAATTCACAATTTGTCTGGTACCAGCAGCTTCGGCCGTAAACGCAATATTACGTACCATAGTATTTATATGAGACGTGACGCGCCGTGCGGCGCGCGAGTAATGGCTAGAAAACCAGTTTCTACCTCGACTGTAGAACTCGCGAGCCCCGTACCGTTGCGAAGAGGCCCGTGCGGAAGAACCAGAAGAGAGTTCCTTCTCTCGTCCACACTTATTCACTCCGCAACCCGCTAAGCTCTCGGAGTCTCTATGTGTTTCTCCTGCATATCCACCTTATTCCCCGAGCGAAGAGAGGCCATCCGAGATATCCGCAAAGCACTCACGAGAAGAGACAACGCATCTCTCAGTCGTCCGTTTTGAGAAACAAAATCTCGAGTTTAGATTGTTCTGCGTACGAAAGAGTCCGCGCGTAATTGTCGACGTCAAAGGACTCGAATGACCCTACGATAATTTTCCCCTACGAGGTACGTAGCAACTGAAGAAGAGACCAGTTATCAAGATTTCCGAATCTGTATCATGGAGTCATTTTTCACGATCTCTCGTCACGTAAAATTCCTGAGATGATTTTTTTTAAAACATTTCTATATATCGCAAATAAATGGCTATGAATGATATAGAGTTCAAAAAAATGATTTTTGGTCGGCAAGGAGAGGTGTTCCCGATAAATACGAGAGAAACCTACGTAATTTATCCGGAGAAGGGGTTATCAATTAAACTCCCAAAATGTGATCTATACGGTAGATCCGTTGTACCAAAAGGGCCGAAAGGACGAAAACGTCTTCTCCACCTTCTCAGTCCCGATAAATCTAACGAAGCGCTTTCCTCCGGCTCGGTTTTCCCGTGTACTCGAGAGGAAGTAGATGGACTGCACTCAATGCGTTTAACCGGTATGGGTATCTGGTATACCGCGATTTGGCGCCAACCTCTATCCTGTCTCTCGATGTCGGTAACCGCCCCATCCTTGATTTATAGGGGAACACCGGGTGATATAGCGACGAAACGCGGCACCCACTACTATATACTCAAGTCACAGCATCAGCACCCTCGATCCTCTCCACGAGTACCGAGTATCGAGACAGACATGCTGCAGAGACATACGCGAATGGGGAAGCCCCGTGTAGGAATGCCTCAAGCAGCAGCAGCAGTAGCAGCAGCAACAGCAGCCGCCGCAGCCGCATTCAACGAAAGATAGAACCATATAGTAGTATCTGCCGTTCTGCTGAGACGGTAAGTTCTCTTTCAGCGGGGTGCGAAAAAACGAGAAAAAAAAGGAAAGAAAACGCTACGAATTATCGCGCAGGGTGTCAGGTCAACCTGACGCCAACTCCGAGGTTCAACCCTCGAGAAATCCAAGTGTACTACGAACGATCTAAAAGCGTAACGAATCCGTGATATTGCGATAGGACTATCGCAACTGCTGTGTATACGAGATCAACCGCTATATACCTCCCCCTCGGCTATGACGATAGAAATTTTGTTCGGCAGAACGCATTGCCATAGCTAACCGAGAGATGAAACCAGGCGCTCGCGGCACCGCGACACAAAACAGCTAATACAATTATTTTCGATGCCCACGAGAGCACGAAGGGTCGAGGAGTCAGTCGAGCACGTTCCCCTCTTATACAGCCGATAAAGAACGAAAGAGGCATACAGGGCGCTTCTTCGCTGTAGCGTTAGTAGCTATGGATGTAGTAGAGGGGTCCGCGTGGCTTTTGCGCGATTTGCAGAGCGCGATTGAGAGAAAGAGACGAAACTTGCGGTGCCGGAACAAAGTAGCACGGGGGACTGCATTCATTCCGACTCGTCTTTCTCCCCGTCGCTTTGCCCTCCACCGCAAATCTCTCTCCTTACCCACCGTCTCGTCAATTTTTGTGGCCACAGATACAGCGATAAAAGTCATGTAAAAAAAAAAGGAAACCGCACGATTTTTTTTTTTTTTTTCGATGTTTTATATAGTTTGAACACCGACTTTGAAGGTTGTAGGACGAGTCGGTTTTATCGTTCTTGTACGCCGATATCTTAGGATATGCGGACATCGGACGATGAGAAAGCACGCCGAACGATTATGAAGCTAGTAACGAAGATAGAGATCGAACCGAAACGATCGCCTCAGGAATCTGGAAAGGCGCCCGAGAGCGAGATATCTTACTGCCAGCAAAACGGTCGGCATGTCTCGTACATAGCTACAGAATCTCGTATCGGAGAGTATCGCGATTACAGCCTATTTTCTGTACGCTTTTTTTTTGTCGTTTTGCTTTTTATTCCACAGTCCGAGCGCTCGTACTCGTCGTCGTAGTCGCGCTGCCGGCTCTATCGGCCTTGTCGGTTATTAGCATTAGCATTATATTAAATTCTCGAGAAACGCGAGCGAACGGAAGATATCGCCTTCGGCGCATATCGACGGGAAAGCGAAAGGAGCTCTCTCGTCAACTCGTCTTTTCATTTTCTTCCACGCGCCTTACAGTCCTTTTTTATTTTTATTATCATTCGTTTACCTCGAGTTCTTCATCGAATTCTGTACGCTTTATTATTTCCTGATACATCGATCTCATTCGCGCTTACGAGAGCCATCGATCGTTATTTCGTCCTGAAGAGGTCTCGCGTTTTGCCGATAGATTGAAGAAGTTTTTTAATTCCGCCGTTATTATTATTATTTTCTCTCGAAATCAAACAATTCCATGAGAATTCGCAATGTCTAAATATATTTTACGGATTTTTTTTTTTTTTTTCGTCGGTAAAAATTATAGTGGGAATTGTAATTGAAATCGAATATTTTGAACATTTATTGCGCGGCAGGAATTTTATTGGCGTATCAAAAGTATATTATAACGAGAGATTTAATGTTTTGTGTACGTGCGCGTTTGTCCGTGTGCGCGTTGAAGCTATAATAATGCTGCAGAAGGTCCCAAGTGTCTGGTAACTCCCGTAGCACATCGAAGTGCCGCCTCACACTGTGGCGGACGTAATTATAAGCGGATCTTTACGAGCCACGCACCCGATATATCTCGCGGGGTTTTTACTATTATTAGCGGTAATGCATGCGATTAACGTCAAGGTTCGTGCGCGGCGGTATCGCGCCGGGCTATCTGCCACACTCGATGCACTACTATAAGGAACGGTAGTATTAGGCTTTACATATATACATACGAACCTCCGCCACTCGGAGGAGCAGTCGCATGTTAAGACCGCCGCTCTATTTTCTATATTCTATGGGTTGTTGCGCGATTGCACGGAGGAATTCACCGATGAAAGGGGAAACGACGGTATTTTTTTTCAGATTTTCCACAATCTCGTCTAACCGCGGATCCCGATGATACCTCGCGAATTAACGGAGATACGAACCCCGTAATTGTGAAATTTAAATCACAAAGCGCGACATCTGTGCGCAGCTATAGCTTTGTCGCTTTACGATAATTCATTCAGTTAGCAAAAACGAAGCGTATCGCGGGAGCGTCCAACTATATTCCGCGTTCTTGCGTCGTTAGGCATACAAAAAATCATCGCTGTTTTAAGGGGGGCGTCGCGAAACGGAGATAATAAATTTAATAAAGTCCGCAAGCGAGTCGCCTGCCTCTGCCTCTGCGCAGTCGAGGATAGAGAACGCGACTTCTTATGATTGCGGTGCAAACGACCCGACGAACGCGGGCAACTCGCTCAGGTATACTTATTACGATTTTGCAAAAAGAAGATGTACTGCGTGCGTATGTGTACTGTAATGCAAATGATGACGGAGAGAGTACGCGGCTGATATATAGGGGAGAAGAAGTCAAAAGTTATATCCGCGATAAGTGTTCGCGAATTTGAGATAAAAAAAAACAACGACCCGAATGAGATGAAGGGAAAAAAAAGTACGTCATATTTTTCGGATAATTTCGTTTGCGTGAAGAGGCGACTGTGCTTTTGGCATATCCTCGGTCTGAAATGAAATACGACGAAGCGTGATTCACGGCCTTCGCGAGAGAGGGAATAAGAACCGCCGTTCCGATGGCAGAGGGTGAACGTGCGTGAGGGTAGGGTGAAGTTTTCTCCGAGTAGTTTTTATTCCTCGCAATAACGCTTCGTTCGGAATCCAAACAAAAATTAGTTTACAATTTTAGCGTTTAATTCATCATTTCAAATCGAAATAAAAGATTTCATCGTAGTTACTCTCGCAATTGAAAACATTTTTTTTTTCATCCCTTCGGTGTCTTTTTAATTAATACACACATATTAATCGAAGGAAGAGATATAACGGATTAATCTTCGATTTTTTTTTTCCTTTCTATTTTAGTAAAAAAAAAAAAAATTTAACATCGATGCTGCAAACCCGACGAACTAATTCACAAAACTGCGTTGTATGTGAGTTAAACACCGAACACACGAGTTGAAAATTCCGGGTAAGCGTCGTCTAAATTCACGATTTTAAAGTACACAGTCCCATTCCATATCCCGTATTCTCTCGGTCCACCCGGGCGCGAGATCAGTCGGAAAAAAAGCAAAAAAAAAAAAAATTTCTCTCTCGCGACTGTCCCGGCGATGGCTACTTAAGGCCCGTGAAATATGAAATTAAATTCATTAGGTTCGCGGTCGTAATAAATCGAACGATTGTGCGTGAAGAGTCGGTATAGCGGGCTTATAACTCAGACGTTCTGAATGGAAAATGATGAGAAATGTCTCTCATTGAACGGTGGGGGGTCTCACGATGTTCGCGAGAATCTCTCCGACTTCTCGACTCTCGTTCTCTCTCGGTGGAGAGCGCACTTATCACACAATCTGAAAGTGTTGTCGAGATGCACTCTCTCGCTTGCTGGTTCGTGTCTCTCTTCGAGTCAACCGTACAGTCGCCCGAGAGATCGCGAGAGACTACCAGCATTTGCAGAGTGCATCCCCCGCGTCTCTCTCTCTCTCTCTCTCTCTCTGTGTCTGTTCCGTGTGATAGAAAGAGTTTTCGTTGAATGAGGCAGAGCGAGACGGTATAAAAACCTTAAACCGTGTGCGGTGCGCTCGGAGCGCGCGAACCATAAACACCCGCATAACGACCTCGCGCCGAAGCATCGAGAGATAGCCGCGCGCTCGGCGGTTACACTATAGGAGGTAAAGGTAAAAGGTACCCCTACCGTTTCCATCCTACAGCTTCCACGGTACATTATACATACACACATATATATGTATACTATATAGATATAGTATAAAGTTCATACAACGCAACGCGGTGGATCCGCATCGCGAAGTCTCTTTCGTTACCGATCACGTCCCGCGCGTATTATAAACAGCGCATATTCCAGACTCTATACATTATCCGAGTGGTCTATAGTACGAAAACTATGCGGTGTAAATTTTTCAGATGACATACCTCGATCCCAACGAGAGGGGCGAGAGATTAATCGAGATTGTCGAGACGACTTCGAGAGTTTAGAGACTCCGGTTTGCTTATACGCGATCGTTTATACATATATATATATATATATATGCTACTCTTACCGAACACGAAAGAAAGAGAGAGAATTCTGGATGCAGTCCACGTATGTAGCTAAAGAAAGCCAGTTGGTGCACTTTATTATCTGGATGGATTAGTCCACGTAGGTTGGGAGATCGGTACTTATAAATCTACAAGAGCAAACGTAACGCTGTCTACCTAACATAATGCTATAGGGTACTTCACCGTGCAGTATGTAGAATGAAAATCTGCTTGTAAGTATGCTGCAGTTACAGAAGTGACTTGAATGCAGTTGTGTTGTTCTATTGTCCTATCCGTTGCGTGTCACGTGCCTCACGTTTACCAAACGATCGTCGAGTACCGCTTGCATCGAGAGACCGGGGCTACTTGACTCAATCGATCTTATAACATCGCAGATTCGAGTTAAGTAATGAAATTGGTCAGAAATTTTGAGATTTTTATACATTGATGAGAGGAGATGATCAATGCCTCGGGATGTGTGTTTCAAAACGAGAAATCGATTCGTTATTGACGAAAAAAAAAAAAATTAATCGTAAAAAAAAATATTTCCGGAAGTTCCGAGATTATCGTAATAAAATGAATTATTCGTCACATAGCAATTTAATTTGGTAGATATTACCAGAAAAAAAAATGAAAAAAAAAAAAAATGAAATGTGTCATGTAACCCCGGGAAGGTCTGTGCATCTGTATTGCTGCTATATGACTTTCGAGAGATAAAACGTCGTGTACAACATGGAGAGTTGGATGTACGCATCTCTTTCTCTATAATAGGAGCTCTTCTTCATTATTGAAAGACTTTTTTTCGATAATGCGGGTATAAAGGTGGAGGGTACGTTGTCGCGTGGTCCTCGGCACGAAGAAGACCGACGACTAACCGAAGATTTATCGCTCGGGGGCACCCGCGCGACGTTAAACGACTTTTTGAAACTGAATGGAGTAAATGGCTCGTGATTTGTATGTCGGAGGTAGAGAAGAATATAACACCCTATCCATAGGCCTCTCACGGTGGACTCTCGAGTGACGCTGAAGAATTTCGTGACGCGACGACGACACCCGTGCAGGACACGGCTGTCCGATCCTCGACACAAGAATGGTACGCATGTTTTCGGGAGCATCGTGAAACCTCTCGGCTCGTGAAAACATAATGAGACCGTAGGAGAGAAACGAGAGTCTCTCTATACTATATGTGTGCGATGTTTGGTCAGCAAACATCATTGTGTAGACTATGCGGGGTAGGCGTGGGCACACGGGACTTTCAAGGGCTTCACAGCTGCTTCCACGGGTGCATCCTACTTGAACGTATACCTCTGTGTCTTTTTTGTTGCAATCTCATGTCATTACGCAACAGCGAATGTTCATTTTACTCAAAGGTGAAAGGATGACGAAAAAAAAAAAAAGTCTAATATCTCGAAGTATCGAATTAAAACGTTGCATCCCTAATATAAAGAATATCGGGGCGAGTTGAAACAATAATAAAAAATTTGAAAAAAAAAAAAAAAATGGAATGTATGCACTTTAGTTCCATAATATGCTTATTTGCCGTGGAAAATCGTCGAATTTTTATTGCGTGTTTTAACTGACTCCGATTTTTTCTATATTTTTTTTTTAACCGATAATAGAGTTTCTCTATGTCTATGAAATAAATCCGACAGAATGCCGACACCTATCGACAAGCGTAATTTAAAAAATAAAATAAAAATATCGGAGGAAATGCAGCTGTAAATCTATAAAATATCGGTATTTTTCTCGAAAATCTATCGATAAGAATCAGAAAATGCCTCAAGACAAATTTTGCGGCCGTTTGCAGCGTCCCGCAGACGAGAGTCTGTCGGGCTATAGATCGTGGAAAAACATTAGAATTCTTTCGGTAGTCAGTAATGCTGAAGGGGGGAGGGGGCGGGGGGTTTGTTGTCGATATTTACGTGTATACATGAGTATCGGCTGATTAGGTTCATTGTGGGGACATCGTCCCGCTGCGAACATTTGCGGGGTGGCTGAACAAAAAATAAGGAAGTTCGCCAGCAATCGAGAGACTGGGCACGCGCTGGACATGCGTTCACAACAGAAGGAGGAGTTTTTTTCTTCTTTTCTTCGGTAGCCTGGTGGTCCGCGTTGAATAACGACGTCGTGGAAGGCGTCAGCCTCTTTCGCAAGCTGTGGACCGTTCGCAGGACTTTTCTCCATCGATATATCCGCGACGTTGCAAGGCTCTCGGAGAGTCTCTATGGACTCTGTCGCCTTCTCGTCGATTCCGAATAAAGTGAATAACGCGAGAAAGAAGGAGAGAACGACATAGCCGAGGGGTCGACGAGAGGCGGCGGGGATAGGGGGTAGAAAACTGAAAAGCGTTCGCAGGCCCATTGTGGCGTGAATGGGCCTTCGAGAGAAGGGCAAACACGCTTAACCTCCCGGCGCATTGTCGTCGCCGGTTATCCGATTTGGCGCTCTCTCGCGGCTGGTGGAATGCCTATATTCATAGCTACTGCTTATGCTTCTACCAAGTGTACCGCAACTTCATGGAGACACGAATGTCGCTGAAGAGCAACGTGTGTCTTATGTACGCTTCTCTTCGTACTCTATACCACGACAAACATCAATTTCAATACTTCGTACGAGATACGCAACCGGCGCACAAATACATTCGGGAGGGTTATACACACGCGTATTAAACGCGACTGTCTTGTGGCGCATCGTTATATTTCTGTAGTCTCTCGGACACTCTCGCGACTGTGACTGGTAACGACAAATTGGAAAATGAACGAGTCATCGTCGTTGTTGAAGTCAAACGGCGAGTCACCGGTGCAGCTATTTCGAAGAGCTGCGAGCGTCGCAGCTTGCTGCTGATTCACAGTGATTGCAGCACTGCACGGTTTCTTTTCTCTACGTATATATATTCTACGCGGCTCTCCAGACGAGAGACAAACTCATGTATACACTCCGCACTGTGAAGTTTTATGCTTCTACACAGCGAAGAGTCCTCCGCTCTCTATGTATACCGATCTCCACGGCAGTTACGCTTTTCGTTTCGCAGGTATAAATATCATACCTGCGGATTCTGTTGCAATAAGAGAACGAAAACGAAGCGCGACGCATCGACCGCTTCTTCTTATTCTTTGGGATTCTCTATCGGTTTACTCCTCAAAATGTCATCAAATTCTACTCGAGATTCTCGGGAGGTAAATTTTTCGAAGCCGATCTTTCACGGGGCGGACACGCCGGCGTTATTGGATTACGTCGCGGTCCATTGTGTCGCCGTATATCGTCTCATAGGCAAAAAGTACAGCTGCGAACCGTTGCATGCGGCGCTTAAACTCAAAAGAAAAATTCCGGAACTGGGAATGGAATAAGAAGATCGTTGCGTCTCTCCCTCGTCTCCTCGCGAAATATGAAAATAATATTTCCGACTTTGTTCGATACATTGACGGGAGAGATTTTATGATTGATATTTATTCAAGTGACTGGACGAATAGGCCATGAGACTCACGCGTCCCTTATGCTTCTCGGTTGACATTGTTCCCTTCGGAGGATTCTTTTCACGTAACTTTTGACACCCGCGCGACGTTTCGCCTCACGTTTCTTCTCGATTCTCTGTGTGCTCTCCTTTATTATTATTATTCTTTCTTTTTTTTTCACCTATTTGACGGGGTCTATACGATTTTTTTCGAATCGATCCTCGTCATCGATGTTTTTCGATCGCGAAAAAGATTTCTTTTCGATACGTAACGGTTACACATTTCTCGTGTACCATTACGTGACCGCTGCTGTGCAGACAAACGAATACAGCATCCAAAGATACAGAGAGATAAAAATTGATTACTCAAATCGCTTAATTGAACACGCGATGCCAAGGATCTCGGAGATATATATGATATATATATATATATATAAGTATAAGCGAGAAGAGGCTCATTCCTCGATCGATTAACGCCATCGCGGCTCTCTTATACCTATCCTGTGTGTTATACCCCTGTGGCGAAACTGAGAAACGCGGAAACACCGGCTCATCGCCGGGAAGGATCGAGAGAGGATCGGCCAGAGCGATGAAATAGGAGACGTCGTGGGTACATATAAGCGCGCGGGCACTTCGCCTCTCTGCGGCGGCAGCTTACTAACGATCTTCACAGCCGCGGTCGGGTGGCTATACACGGCTAACTTGCTTATATCCCTATTGCTTAGACTGGCGAATTGCTCGACTCTCTTGCTATCCCGTCGTTTCCCGATTCTCTCTCTCCGTGCCGCTCCTCGCGTACATATTCGATATATTCCGTGCAACATATTATACAAGCGAATAACTGCCGTAATAAATGATACAGTTATTGGCATGAAAATCAATTAAAACGGAAAAAAAAAAAAAATTAAATAAAAATTAATACATTAAAAAAAGCCATTAGCAAAAAAAATTAATCAACGGAATAAAAAAATTAATTAAGTGCACACCGGGCCCCGATTTTTTTTTTTCTGAAATCTGCTTCGTTGGATCGTTTTTTCAATGCAAGTATTACGATATTTATCGTTTTTTTCAAAATTCTGCTTAAAAAAAGGCAACTTCCGGTAGAACGATATTTGTCTTATTTTTTTTCTTCTACGAAAGTAAAACGATGTTTTATATGACGAAAAAAAATGATCGGATTCTCGATGTTTCGGAAGGGGCAACGAAGCCGTAAATAGCTTGCCAATGAAAACGATCGCGGGTGATAAAAGTTTATTTTAATGATTCAACGTTAACACACCGTGGCAATTTTTGTTGGTATCTTGTTTGAGAAAAAAGAAGCCCTGCAGCGATGTTCTTAAAAGGCCAATAACTGTGTTTACGTTCGTAACCCTGCAGTTCTGTAATATCGTCTCGGGGCTTCGGCTTTCTTTCTCTCGGCTTGTATCCCCCGCTGCTGTAGCCCCGATGCTGCTGGGTTGCCCGTTGAAGTCCGAAGTATCGTGAACGCGGCCGGCCGGGTACCGAGCGCGGACGATAGATATAATTGGCGTTGCGTGCCTCGAGATAAACGAGCGTGATTGGCGAAAATAACGATTAATAATTATCCACTGTGGCGCGCGGGATTCTCTCGTGAACGAAACGCATATGCAGGCGGTCTCACATCTGCCTTTGGCTCTCGCGGTAAGAGGAGAATGAATATAAGGATTCAACAGATCGAGGGAAACCTTCACGGTGGAGAATTCCGCTTGTACCGGGAGGTAGATATACGAGAGCTGAGTGAAGGTGGCGAAGACTCTCAGCTTATTCATACATAAACACACGAAAGTATCCGAGGGATATCCGAGCTTCAAGCGCACAGTTTGTACACTCGTTACGGAGCAACTAAAGCGACGCAAACTCGACAACTCATCGTAGAGGAAACGAAGCAGAGGGAACTGAACGAGAAAGCCAACGGAGACCCGCAGCGAGATTAACTCGAGTAATCCTTTGACGCGTGTCGTTCGGCGTGACTGCTGTCGTCACGCGTACACCACACGCATATATAGAGTCGTATGTGTGTGTGTATACATAACTTCCGTACGTATATAACGCAACGCCCGCCGTTGCGACACATAGAGACCAATCAACGAGATCGCGCGTTCCGCGGTACCATACACTGTACTCTCGGCTATCTCTCATTCTCGCGTCTCGTGAGTGAAGCGCGTCGACAGAGAATGAAGAAGAGTTGACGAGCAACGAGCGCGTGCCGCCCGCTTAACTATCGACACAGTTGGTACCGCAAGCGCGCGAGAAAAAGAACGAAAGAGCGATGAGAAAAGGAAGAGGCATATAGGAGGAGGTGATTCAATGCGAAATAGTCGCGCGTCAGTATGATTTGCGAACTTTACACCTACGCTATGGTGGGTATACCACTTTGTATCACTTAAACAGTCCAATCCTCAATGATACGCTAAATTTATTGCGCCTCAATCGATAGATATTCTAATGAAAATCAGTCGAATCATAAAACATCGAGAGTCGCAAAAAAAAAAATAATATCGAAAAAACGAACGATTAATGTAAATTTAATATGCAGAACTATGTTTTTTTTTCCTACAAACGATGATTTTCGATAAAAAAAATAATGCGAATCCCGTTTGCTAGTAATTACCGATTGATGAAATGCGATAAAAAAAAAGATCGCGACTAGCGGCGATAAGCGTATGAACTCCGAACATATGG
This sequence comes from Cryptus viduatorius, assembly GCA_964006125.1. Classification (NCBI taxonomy): domain Eukaryota; kingdom Metazoa; phylum Arthropoda; class Insecta; order Hymenoptera; family Ichneumonidae; genus Cryptus; species Cryptus viduatorius. Next base: position 7,257,061 of record OZ023222.1, on the reverse strand, counting down.
ACGCAAGGAACGTCCCTACATCGCAGCGCTTCAATATAATACGAGAAAAGGGAAAAAAAAATCGAAGGATGAAGCGTTGAGTATCCGGTTGAAGGAAATCTCTTTCAAGCTCTGTTTCAAAGGCCACGAAAGTGTATGACCATTGGCCGTCGTCTGTCCGGCGCCGGGTCCGCGGGTGTGTGTTGGATCTGCTTCAGCAGAGCCGGAAACGCGAAAACGCGTTGGAGCGCGAGGGTTAAATAATCTGGTTAGCCGTCGGGCAGCCCTCGATTCGACCATACCGTTCGTCCCTCGCCGCAAACCCGTATATACATATATACATATATAGTATAAGCATTGCGCGACTTCTCTTTCTCTCTCGGTTCGGGTGAAGTATGGAAATGAAGGGCATTCGTCGCGGACATCGGCCAGTGCGGGTTTTCGAGCCGACAGAATGGTTGAACGCCGCTGGGGTAGAAATGAGAGTCGGACCGGGGGGGAGGGGGGTTGAGGAACGAACCCCCGCGAACTCAACGGGGATGGTTGGGGGATCGGATTGTTAGTCGGCGAACAGTGGTTTGTTATAGTATATACATTCGTAACGCTTGCGTTTGCGAGAGTAACCGCATACGTTCGCTCTCGTACAGCGACTCTCTTCTCTCCACCGCTTGCATACAGTTATATTACGAGGAGAGTACCAGGTACAATTAACTAACGAGCGGTTGACACAACTTATCAAATATTATACGCGTCACGGATCCGTTACCAATTCTACAAACCGTCGAGCGTTCACAAAGCTTCGGTAACGCACAATTATATATACCGGAGAGAGCAAAAGAGAGAGAAAGCAATGGCCACGATAAATCTGGTAAATTTTTCATCGAATTCATTTACTTGTTCATTTTTTTTTATTTTCATATAATAAAAGCGTTGAAATTAAATTAACGGCGAGATATTCGGAATAATTAGGTAACTATCGATGTATTATTTTTAGAAAAAAAAAATATATATGTTGGTTTCGGAAATTTTGAACTTAAGTACCATTGGTTACCTTTAAATAAAATCGAATAAAATGTTTTTCAACATTTGATTTAGTAATTCGTTTCGTTATCAATGAAAATCTCGATTCCGGAATGTCCGTATTTTGCTATGAAATGCTCTACTAGAGTTTCGATAACCATAAGCGGAAGATGAAAAAGGGTGCGCGGTCCCCGGTGACTGCGAGCGGAGGTGGAGAACGTGCCGCAGGATGAGAAGAGATCTCAACCGCAGTGTGGGTCCGCCGAGAGGGGAGAATAGAATTGGCAAAGGGGTTATAACATAATTGTATTAGGCGAACCTCGTCTTTCTCTCGACTCGGCTACGTGGGGGACGGGGCGGAGAGATCACGCCGTGAAATTAATGCCTTTGGCTTATCAGTGGCCTGACACTTTGCCCGGCGCTAAAAGTCCCACATCCGTACACTGTACTATCCGCGTATACCCCCCAATGGCGTAGGGCGACGATAGCCCTTTTGGTCTCTTCTCGAGACACAACAAAGCGCTCGAGTCGCCAGGCGTTTCTCTATTTACTACTCGAAACATTTCGCCTCTTTCGGTCCTCTCGATGTTTCGCGAAGCGAGCGATTTTCGTTTACTAATGAGAGCCCTATTAGGCAAAGCAACGGTTTATATCGAACGGCGAACATTCGCGCAACGTCGAGTGGAGTCGTTCTCGCGTTCACTCGTGAGACGTTAAATCGTCGACGCTACCGAACCATGTAAATCGGCATTAATTAAGGACACCAAAAGATCGCGAGCCACGGTTATGTACCACTGCATACTCTCGGCAATTTTTTTTATTGGAGGAAACGCGAGGGAGAGCAATCCCGCGCGTGCGGTGAAAAACAGCAAGCGGAGTCGACGAAGGAATTTACCGCGGGGGGGTTTCAGCGAGTGAGAATAAGCCAATGTTGGATCCCTTATTACCCGAGGTTTGCGACGAGGATATCGGAGGGGATGCTGAGTCACAACTGTACGATGTTTCCTTATGCCGTTGCTGCGAAGTTATTTCGCTATAGCGTCGCGCGCGTGTGGTACACGTCACCGGACGGTCACGCTCTTCTCAGCCGTTTCTCTCTTTCTCTCTCTCTCTCTCCGCAACGCATATTATATTACAAAGACGAAAAAAAGAGGGGGGGACAAAGAGTGACGGTGCAATCTGCGAATAAGGGAGATATCGGCGGGATGCTGGGGACCCAAAGGCCATAAGGCAATCCTCACCGCATGTTTTAGACACCGATAATAATTCGGTATATCGCAATTTTTTCACGAAAAAAAAAAAAAAAAAAATCAAACATTTTCAAGATTTTTCGATTATCGATAATCGAAGATCGATTTTTTTTTAAATCAACTAATAAAAATCTTCATTTTTATATTCCGATTCTCAACCCTTTTAATCGCGAAAGTTATAAAAATAAAATCTATTTCTATGCGCAAAAAAAAAAAAAAATTTCGTTGAGATATTCACCGCTGGCCTGCGGCGCTAATGGGCTAACGCGCGAAGATTCGTGAGGAACGTTCAATGTACTTATACACCATCGCCAGCGAGAAAGGATTGAAAGAAGAGAACGAAAAAAAAGAAATTCCCCCAAAGGTTCACGGTAGAGAGAATGCGCCGAGGGGGGAAACATTCGCCGAGAAACTCGGGTTGTCCGTGTAGAAGATCTCTTAAATTGGAAACAAATGCGCTTTGCAAATTTACGACTTCTGCCGCAATTTACGTGTGTATATATATATACTAAACACGCGACCGGAGACAAATAAATTCGTGTCAACTTGTTTCAAGTGTCTCTTGACGCGTAGTCTCTCGGCTACTTCCAGTTTCGACTCTAATACACGCGAACCTTATTCCATTCCGTCGTCACGTGCGCGCAGGAAATGCCGAAGGGAAACTCGTATGACGGTTCGGCGTTATCGCAAGTCAAACGCCAAATTTCTAGATAGACGTACAGATGCAAGTCTCGTATTGTATGAGAGTCACGAGAGCTCGCGGAGGGAAAACTAGAGGAGACGAGAGACACAGGATTTTCGATGGTCTCTTCTGTTGGATGATTTGTTGGAAGGAGGGAAGGATGAGAGATGCCCAGCCGTGGAAACCGGACGGCGACTGTGTGTAACACTGTGCAAACGCGATGGCTATGTTGTAGATGAGAAAGACAGGTCTCCTCGAATATCTAACAACCACGGAGCGTCTCAACTCCGTGTATGTTGGACGATTCTAAAGCTAGAGAAACACGAGAGAGCGAGCATTCGATAAGGCACTGCATTGTCCAGCGCGGAGAGATCGAGAGAGTCACCAAACAACAATCCCGAACCTCCCCCACCCCTCCCCCTCAGCAACGTCAAACTATCTCGCTTGGTAGCTTTTACCCCTCTAATCTTTCTCGCTCTGCTAAACGCTTCGCTTCGCCACCCTGTTTATATTAAACTTTGGGGGTTAATACTACCGGCTCGGTCACCGCGGGCCGTACCGGCTTACGGGCAATATAACCGAACAACCGTTGCCCTTGCGCCCTGCGATACTCCGATAAGGAATGAACTTTCACTCGAGAAGTACCGAAATTCGTACCATTTCGGAGTGCCAAGGGATGAAAACAACCGTAATGATTATTATTCCGTGAATACGTCCAAAAATTAAAAAATGTATCGTGATTTTCGATTTGAAGCCTAAAAAAATAAAAAACAATGTCTTTTGATATTTCGAACAAAAAAATTACAAAATTCGACTTGAAACCCGAATTAACTTTTTTTTTTTAGGTTTTTGTTGAAAAAAGTCGTCATTTTAGGCGTATCGAAAAAAAGCAATGTTCCGGTGTCTGGATCCCGGGTTAAAAAAAAAAAAACAACAAAAAACATCTATTTTTATCGTGTACGACCTTAAATCACGGACTCAGCGTGAAAAATTGGAACAAAATAAACGCGAGACTAGAAATAGAAACGGGGAAAAAGCGCGAAGCTATTACAGGCTAAAAGTCGCGAAAGAGTGTAGAAAGGCTTCGGATGTAGAGGAACAATGCGCGGGGATAATAAAGAGGGAGAGAACGAGAGAGGTGCGAATGTCTCTCTCCCTTGTTCGCGAAGGGGTCGCGAGGGCGGTAGATAACCGGCAGGGTGAACAGAGAGTTGGAATACAGAGTCGGTGGCGAAGAGATCTCTCGCGGGTCTCGCCACCCCTCTGTGACACACGGTGAACCAGCAGAGCCAACCCTCGTATAGCCGGCGGCTAGCGAACCATTGGCGTCGGCATTTTCCACCTTCGCAACAGAGCAGCAACAGCCACCAGCGGTTTAATTCTCGACACCGGTACCAGTCGGCATATAGAAGCTATTTGACTATGAATTACGCCGATTGGTTTCCAGCGACGCGATTAACAGGGTTCAGCAGTTCAGGCGTTTCCGATAAAAAGAAGAATAAAAATAGTGCCGCGCCGATCGGATCTCGTTTCGATGACGAAATTAGCGGCTAATTAGTATCGACAGGTCTCGTCGTCGAGCGTCGCGGTGACTGACAGTCGTTCGTTTCGTTTCTACGAACCTCGAGCGATCAACGAGGATGAAAATCATCGATGAAATCGCGTATAGCCGCTTGTGTCGGTATAAACTTCTCTTGCGCTTGTAACCAAAGGCTCGATAATGTACATAGTCACTGCGAGCGTTACCTCGACTCCAAGTGGACAAGAGACAGCGGCTCTTCAGGAAACGACTCGGAATAACGGCTGTGTTACTATACACAATGTATACGGTCTATGATTGTGACTATGCAGAATTTTATTCAACTACGAGAATTTCTATACGTTGAATACATTCGATACTTCGTTTTTTTTCCTTCGAAATACTCTGTGAAGGATACGTAAGAAGAAGATTGAGGGGATCGCGACAACTAATCGTCGATTATTCAAACATTTTTTTTAGATGATTCAACAATCAAAATTTTAATACCGGTTATTTTTCAATAATTTTTTGTCGACTAAGCAGACTCACGTTGACACAATTTCAATGTTAAAAAAGAAAAAAATCAATTTAAAATCCTGCAAAAAAAAAAAATTAAAAATAATTCAAGCAAAATCGAGACGCCTATTGAATGCTTTGATTAAAGTTCCATCAACAACATCGAAGACTTTTTCCTAATGAACGCAATTATTAAATTTTTTTTAAATTCACCACTTTTCGAGGATTTTTTTGCAAAATTTTTATTTCCTTTTTAGTCCTCTGACTTTACGGAACATTAAGAGTGTATCAACGCGGATCTTCGAGTAACGGAAAACAGAAACAAAGTCCGGAAAACAAGTGGCGATTCTGCCTTCGGATCCACTTAAGATTGAACATCCCCCGCGTATGTTTGCGAAAAGTTAATGCGACAGGGGTTCAAATAGATTCGCGAGAGAAGACATCGAGGCATCGTGGTCAAGCATCTTCTTAATTAGATCGTTAATTCGATCTTTCAGCTCTGAATCCGCGGTGGTGTACGTTTAAACATCAGTGCGCGGCTTGTGCGTCTATCTGCACGTTTGGTATGTGCGGAAAAAAGCTTTTGTAGGTATATATATACGAATCGGATAGACGAGAGGATAGGAATAGGTGTGTAGGTTTTAACTGAGAGTTGTAGTACATTCAAACCTCGAGGAAAGAGTCACGTCGGGTTAGTTGGGTAGCCGATGCCGCTGGTTGGGCAAGCGAACGGTACGGAGCGAGTAGAAGCAGAGAGAGGCATATAGCGGTAAGGAGCCGGCAGCAGCAGCAGCAGCAGCGGCAGCAACGGCAGCAGCCGGGAATTGCATCGCATGCCACATAATCGTGGGAGTGTTTCCCATCAAGATATTGTACACGTATCCTATAGGTTTGTATAGGTAGTAGGTTGGTAGGTTGGTATAGGACTCTCCGCGCGCCGACACTCGGGTTCTCTTGCCCGCCCGCGTAATACCCCTCTCTCGCATAAATATATCTGTGCCTCTGCTCCTGGCTCCTTGGATCGCTGTTGCAGTTACCTTTCGTACATTTACCTATATACGGGGTGACGCTCGTGTATCGTTTGTTCGCTCGCTCGCTTCCTCGCAATTCCGCTAAACGCGTACGTTGAATTATATTTCAACGCTCGTGGATTCTCCGCGGAGCCGAGAAAATCGCGATGCTAAACACAAGCAGCGCGAAGGCATTGACTAACTTCTTTTTCTTTTCATCCAATTTTTTTTATCTCTTGGATCACGTATGAGCACATTTGACCCCAAGAGATAAATCAATGTAATGTAAAAGAATTAATTTTTACTACAGAAGCCTCCGAAGAATGCGGGATTAATGCACGTAACTCTTTTTAACGATCGGAAGATATCGTTGGAAAATTTTTATGAATGCTGATACTACAAGGATTTTTTTTTGTAAATTGTGTTTCATCGTAGAGATTTCTTTTTTTTTTTTTTTATTGAAAAAAATTCTGTTTGCGAGAGTCGAGAAATTCGAAATAAAAATACGCGGCAGACAATCAGCTATTCGAGTGAGTTGATTTTTTTCGTCTTATTTCCTCCACTTGCGAAAAGGCCTCAATAACTCTTTCACCGTGGCACTCTCGTAGCATCGCTAAGTGTCTCATATCCGCGATTCACCGGGTATGCAGCAGCGGGTCTTTCTCGATGCAACTCGTGAATCTCGAGGACGACGTTGCATGCGCGTTAGCGCGGAGAAAGCCTGCCGTGCTGCAGACGAATGGAACGATGTATCTGACTAAACGTATACACACAGACGATATACCGTGTCCTATCTAAACCAATGCCCTCGTTCGATAGTGACGCGGTGGCATCATCGTCGCGATATTGCCAATCGTGAAACAGACCGAGAAATATCATATCGATACTGTTATACTTATCAATATCATGCCACGGATACTTCCGACTGAAATGAGGAAAAAACAACGAAATAAGCGAAAACGCTGAATGCTTCGAAGAGTCTGTAGAACCTTTCGTAAAATCGCGGTACGTTGAGGACCGTAGAGAAATAAGAAACAAGAATACGGCGAAAAGAGAAAAAAAACGGCAGAGTATCGGCGCATACTATAAGGAAGAAGCCACAGGAGGAGAGATAAAGAAAGAAAAAATATATAACAAAAAAAAAAAGGAGCGACGTAAGATCCCCGAGAATCGGGGGCATTAGCATAAGCCAAGCGGGCGAGCTAAGCGATCGCGAATGCTCGCTAACCGAGCGAGCGAACGAAAGAAAGAAAGATAGAAAGTCCCAAAGAAAAGAACCAAAAAATAAAACTAACAATAAAAAGAAAAGTAGTTAGAGAGAGAGAGAGACTCCCGGCGAGGACCGAACGAAAGGCCATATAGCACGAAAATAAATAGCCTCTCTCTCCGGATGGCGAGAGAGGGTCCAGTGGCCGCGAAAGATAGAAAGAGCGAATCTCTCTTCCACTCTTTCTCTCTCTCTCGCGAGTTGAAACTCTCGTGCTGTTTCGCATCTCGCATCGGGGAACAGTGAACGCGAGTTGCACGCTTTGTCCTCCGATGGCGAAATACCCGGTGAGGGTGCCTTCGCCGTTGGGTTTCGCCCGCGTGGAATCGCCGCTGTGGCCAACGTCGTCGCGCTGTGGATGCTGCGAGGAACACTGGCTGATGGTATATCCACCAACCCAGGGGTTGGTTGTGGCTAACGCGTACGGGGATACGAGGGGGACACAGATGGGACAACGAAGATAGCCACAGCATTCGGACAGGACGCGCTTGTCATCGGATGTACCATTCGCCAGAGATAGATATATATGCTATACAGAGCGGCGAGTGCAACGATGGTACTGCGCGAGAGAAAGAGATATGAGGAACAAGCCGTGCGGAGCTGAGCATCAGAAGGCATTGTCTGCGGAGGCGCGAAGAACGATAGCGCCCGGGAATCGGGTGACGAAATCCGGGGATAAGGCGAGAATATAGTAATAACGGTATGGAGTATTCTATGCAAAATATCCCAAAAGCCGATGTTACAATGATGGAGACATTGTTTATTAAAATTGTTGAAAAAATGGCTCCAAAATAGTTCCAACGTGTTGTATGTTTGAAATCGAACAAATTTGATCTTTACTATATTTTTCTACGACCAGTCGGTCCCGAGATATACGTAATTGAAGCTTTTACCCAATGCGGTCGTTTGCCTTTAGTGGCGCCATCTGGCAAGTCGCGGTTACTTGACGAAATCTTTAACTGCTCGTTACTCGAGAACTATTTGTCACACGAAGTTTTGACAAAGAACAAGTTTACTCAGTTTGTAACGCAGAAAAAGATTCCATGCTTTATATAGACTAAGTATTCAAAATGGTATGCGTCTCATTAAGGGAGGCCACGCAATTGCCAATCAGAAATTCCTTGACTTTTCCAAATTTCGCAGGTTGCGGGTTGAGTGACCACTCTGGTTATTGGGATTTCTCGTAAATATAGCATATATGTTTGAATTCGTGACGTTTAAGTGTCGTTTGTCTACATTTTGAAATATTTCGATGTTAAAATGGTAAATTTTTGGAACACGTTGTTCTTACCTGTTGTGAAGAGTACGATGGCCTTTAGACAACTGTATTCCGCAGAGTCGACGTGTAGGGCTTTGAGTTTCTCGACTTGTTCCTGAAAGATCCTAATGTGATCCATGAATGCGACGACACGATCGGCGGCCATTGGTGACGCGTGAAGTCCCGCAGCGGCAAGTAACGGTGCAACGTGAAGTGGCATGGAGCACTGACTCGCGTTTAGAACAAACAATTCGCTCCATACTAGCCTCAGCAACGCAACCTGATCGGTTACTTGAAGGTCCGGAAAGAAGGGTATGTTGCGAGCCCATTCGACCGCGGAGAATAGAAGTCTCGCCGCCAGTTCGCAAATAGTATCGATACCCATTATGTTGTTCGGTTGCATACACTGTCCGTAACGCGAGGTCGGATAGGGCTCTGCTCTTAGCAATAGGCTTATGTACGACGAAAGATACGAGTGTCCATTGAGACTCGCGCACGCGACCGCATCACCGTTCGTCAGTGAAAACTGTCCCGGTAATCCTGGTAGCGATGGCTGCGACGGTGGAACTCGACCTCTCTGAACCGCTGAAACACGAATTAAACGTTCGACAATTTTATAATTTATACTCAATCAGTTCCGTGAATAATGAGCCTTCAGCTCATTATTTATGCAACGTGAGAAATAATTATCAAAAATCAAATTAAATATTAACGATCGATCCTAATAGACAAAATTGAAGCTGACGTAAAAAATGATATTCATAACAGTAAACCTGTTTAGAAAAAAATTCTTGACGTATAAAACAGATGGAAAAAAATCGCCCATTTTTTTTTTAATTCAAACTCAATTATTTGACGGCAAAAAAGAAATTTAGGATGGTTTTTGGCTAATATCCTTAACAAAACGCGCCGGCGGGTCTGAGGTAACCATAAAAAATGCAACATTCGTGAAACGTTCTGAGATTTATATAACCGGCAAACAAAGCCGTATACCGAAAGAAAGGGTTGTTTGTTGCGGCATCATCCACAGCAGCGAATGAGAGTTACATGCAACACTATAATGCACAACATCGAGACAAGAAGAAGCTAACGTTGGCCCGAGTGAGTACGGGGTCGGGTCTGAGGTCCCTCTGGCATACGTATACGATAGTCTCCGCGCTTATGCCTCGTGAGTTCGAGAGTTCTCTCGTCGAGAAACGGCGCGGTGGGCACCCCGCTGAGAAACGCCTGGATTCCAACCTCCGGCCCGTACCTAACGAACGAATGGACGGACGGACGGACAGACGCGGGAAAGGATGGACGGCTTCCACTCGGAGCTTCTCGAAGAGAGTTCTCCTCGCAACTTTAACGAACCGGTGGTATATGTATTATCTATATACCCGTAGTAGAGAACGCGATACGCGGAATCGCGAGAGGGGGAGAGGCCTTCCTCTCTCGACATTATTATCACCCTTCACACCGGACCGCTCTGGCAAGCGCGCGGAACTCACTTCGCGCAACAGACATATTATATTTGAAACTCTTTCCTTTTTTTTTTCGTCCTCCCGTAGCGATACTTTAGTACACGTACTTCGGGCTGCTGAACGCAATATAAATCATATTTATAATCGTGAACGATAATAATACGTTCACGTGACAACGTGAAAGTAGCTGAGGTCACGAGAAACGAAATGTGAATTATACAATTTGAAGTTTCATACTATCAATCCAGGAAACGCAACATCATAACTCATGTATTTCGTTTCAAACAAAATCCGATAATAGCGGAGTTAAATTTAATTTAAAAAATCAGCTAAGAACGCTGTACCCCGATAGAAATAAAGTATAATATGAAAAAAAAAAGTTTGTTATAAATATAATAATTTTTTTTAATTATATATTTTTCGGCAAAAAGTTCCATATTTTGTCTATATCTCAGTATAAACCGCATTTCCATAAGGCCATCGGGAAATTAAAGGAAAAAAAAATAGTGACAAAAGGGTTGAAATTTGAAAAATCTCTGAATCAAAAGATGCTGCGTAGAAGAATCAAGACGAAGATTAATCCATGCCACTGTCGCGAAAGCAGCGGGTATAATAATACGAGAGAGGGATAACCGAGGCTAAGGACATAGCTCGACAGAGCTCGTGAAATTAGCATGATGCAGTTAGCGATAGCTCTCTCTCTCCCGGGGCCATTCTGGCGAATGCGCTCCTGTGGTCCTGCGCGTCGAGCCAGCGAGAGATACCTGTATGCTGTCCGCGCAGTATAGTCCACACATACATACACCCACCCTACACATTGAAAGATACACGCCGAGAGCCGGAGTCAAGATGCACCGCGAATCGAAGTTACGTTGGTAGAGGGTTCGAGAGCACGAGGTACGGGAGTATATGCAGATTCGGTACCGTTACAGCTCGTGCGCTCCACGGAGAACCCGCTGCGGATTTTGTTGAGTATCCACAGCGAATGGCCTCGATGAATGCGACGAGAAGACGAAGTGGAGATGGCCACTGTCCGGTCCGGCACTGTTTTTCAACGCATAGGAAACTACTATACGGTAATAGCGTCAGTCTAAGCGCCTCTCGGAGTACATACGCACTTATACAGTACACACAGACTCCATCAAACATGCATAACAGACAACGAATGTTGAAGCAAGCAGAGTCCTCACACTCCGAATATGCAACGTGTACCAACGAACTGTCGAGAGTATATATATCCCGAACAGTAGAAGAGAGGATGGTTAGATAGCCGGTACAAAACGCCTAGTAGGCAGAGAGTAGACAAGAGGCTGAAGGGTCCGGCGAGAACTCGACGGCCAAGAGAAGAGCACCAGACAGATATCTTGAAGGGTCCCCCCGTCGCGGGAGGGGAGAAACGACGGAACTTTGCGAGAGATTCGTAGATCTTTGAACGAACCCAGAACACATAGAGGCAGAGACTACATCAAGTTCCTTTGGACTACCTAAACGAGAGACCTCGACTGTCGTTCTTCACAGCGAAGAAGATGGATGATCTTCGTCGGTTTCTCTTCCTACTTCTCCTGTTCGACTGTTGGATATCCAGAATGCGCGCGAGCAAAGATGCGCGTACCAAAGGAGCATAGAATAAACTACAGATAAGTGACTTCTCTATGCTTCCACTCTGAGGATTCTAGTATATGGACGCCTTATCGGTTATCTCGAAGCGCAAGGCTGCGCGGCGAGTACAATGCTACAATAATACGCGCCCTCGTTGGACACAATGACGCGGGGAGAGTAGACGAGGGAAACAGTCGTAACAATCGCGATCAAACCTGCGCGGGGAGTTTCTCTTTCGTTTTTCGAAAACGGCCACCACCTCCTTCGTCTGTTGCGCAACACTGCCGAAAGAGTAATCGTCGAGAAACATTGAAAAAATAAAACCTCATGATGGATCTTTGAATTTTTTCGATCCACTGAAAAGGTATAAAAATCCATTGATCCACCGCACGAGCTTCTCGGCAACGCTCACCCGTGGCGTTTAGATCATTTGAAATGCTAATCTAGACGTAGCGTTCGACGGCCCCCTCCCCTCCCCACGCCTTCGACAGTCTCAGTCGCCTTTATTAAGACGGAATTCATTAATGCGTCGTGACGTACGAGGCCGTGACGAGGCTGCCGTTGCGCCGGTCAGACTCGAACGGTTCGTACGTCGAGACCCATCATCCTGTATTCGTAAAATCGAACTTCCAGCGTGTAGAGAATTACGCGGATTGACGAAATCCACAAATGTATATTAGGTGTGAGACGAGAGCGCGAAGCAGTAAAGTAATACAATAAAGTGAGAATTGCGAATTGCCTTGCGAGAAAATCACGAGAAATATGATTCCTTCGTGTTCTTTATCTTTCACCGCAAAATCTTCTCTGGTTAGAGAACACTACTGATGCCAAGCATACTTGTGGAGGAGCTGTAGAAATGATGTATAAGCGCGAGTAATCGAGTCAGCGTCCACCTACGATTTCTCCGAGCACCGCGCAAATATATGTGTATATATAGATGTATATGTGTGTACATAGAGAGAAGAAACATCAGCATCTGCCGACCTACATGAACATCGGGTCAATGGGTTAGAATCGGGCACGACGCGAGTCTACGAGGGGGCCTCCAGCTCTCGACAAGCGCCAGGCAAGGATATCTCCGGAGCTCGCAGACTCCCCGCGATCGCCTACTCGATGCTAAAACCTCGTCTTCCCTCTTTCTCTTTTCTTCCACTCACGACCTACAACTCAAATCGTGAGCACCTGCGAGACGAACGAATTTCATCGTTATTGCGACTGTCGATGATCTGTTTTCGTATTTTTATCGGATTGACGAGATATTCAAATTTGTTGCGAAAAATCACACGATTATTATCGGAATTGTAACCTTTTTCACAGCAAATGAAATATTTTTCATTTTTTTTTTTTAACATTCGTTCATTAAAACATTGAAAATAATCTTACAAATAGCGAGATAAACAATACTTTCCAATTATTATTGCCACAAAAATAATTAAATTGTTTTTATAATTACTTTCGTAATATTTTTATTTTGATTTTAAATATTTTCCATAATTTTTTAAATAAATTAACAAATTTTAATAAATGTTAATGTAATCGGTGAAAATATTTTTTTCAAGAAAATAAATTCCGGAAAAAATGGATTACCTTATCGAGGCATTACGTAAAAATTTGATACAATTTAATTGAGTAGTTTAGAAGATACGTCATTTTTTTTATTGATTATTAAAAATAGACAATTTCATTTCGTAAATATCGAACGAAAAAAAAAAATGATTATAGCAGCCCAACGATGATTGATTCGGCGTTCATAAATAAAAACCGCGAGCCGGAACAAGCAATCGTCGTGGTGATTTGTTCTCGAAGAATTTTTATTTCGCCTTCGTACCGATCGCGAAGACTTTTTTTTTTATAGCATAACACTATTATCGTTCACGACTCTCGGGTACATGTACCGGGGCTATAAGTTTCGTCCCATTCGAAGGTGCGAACCGGCCCCCAGCGGGGTCTGGGGCAGCGGGGAAACGCAGATATACGTTACGACTGCGAAGACGAAACCGTCGAGAGGGAGAGAAACCTTCGAGACGAGCGATCCCATCAAGATTTCGTTATGTGCTGTATACGCGTCCCGTTACCGGAGGTGCGCACGGATGGCTCTTGAACGCGAGTCCTCTCTCCCTCTCTCTCGCAAATGCCGGATCTCATCTCAACTCTCTCGTGACACGACTGGCACTATATAATGCTCTGGTAACTGCGCTCCATACAATCCGAATCGGTGCCGCGTCCCTGTGGTCCATATCTCTCGACTCCCGATGACGAGTGGTCACCCCGCTCGACATATGCACTTCATCTCATATCCCATGTTGACGAGCCTTCGACACATTCCGGGAATTCGATAGATAGTAACCACCGCTACAATACACGCGAATGCATGTATATTATCGCTGAATATAATAACGACGAAGCGAAATAGTCGCGATAAATCCCACGGTACTCGTCACAACGAACAAGCATTTGATGTATCCGAAGTCGACACGGATAGTACACAGATACTCGCAGGATATCTAATACATCGAGCGGAAATAGCCGGAATTCTCGTCAAGCGAAGTGTCGAGATCCGCGGAACCCGTTGAGATGAGAGTGAGAGAGCGAGAACTTCGTACGATCGTCTCGAAGAAGAGGAGAAATGAGAAGAGCCGAAGCGAAGGCGTTAGAGAGAACCTGAATACACCTGCGGATCGACGTTCGCCAGATCGTCCTGGTGGACGCCGCCGCAGCATATTCCAGTCGGCGGTGTAAACGGCGAGTCGGAAAGAGATAACCAGTCGGGGGAATCCAGCGTAGGGGAATATAACTGGTATTAATACGTCACGTAATTACCACCCGGTCTTGTAGCTTATATAGGTATTCTATATATATATGCTACAGGTATAACACATATAGACGCCATGTCGCGTGTGTAAGGTATTCCGGAGTTCCGTAGTTAACTACACGTGTGCCGATTGAAGAAGAATCGTTCGATTCGATCTCAAAAAAAAATGTGTTGATTTTATATCACGTGAAATGCAAAATTATTACGTTTATTGGAATAAACGTACCTATGGATTATTCTTCACACGTTTTTATACTAATTGCCACGGAAATTGCAGACTTTATCTTTAATTTTTTTTTAATTGCGAACACATCGACTTGGCACACGGAGAAAAGGAACAAAAGTTGCATATTTTATGCTACGAATCAATCGCGTGTTTCTAAAATATAGAGAAGATCGAGAATATTAAACGTACTCAACGATGGAACGACTGCAGATCCGTGGCACATAATTAAATTGGCCGCGAAGCTATCGAGATTTTTTTTTTTTTTTTTTTTTTTTTTCGTACACAGATAAAGACCATTTCCATTTGGCGTGAGGGGCCAAAGGAAAATTCAAGATAATCGTAATTCGTACAATTATCATTAAAAAATAATCATTTTTTTTTACTTTCAGTTTCATGAATAGTAAAAACTTCACTAAATATTTACTAATTTATTTTTCCGTCAATAAAAATTAATTTTCAGCTGAACGAAGGGTACTTCGGAACATTGCATGCAACGCGTCAAAAATTTGTGCGCGCGTAATATATCTCGGAACCTTAGGTAGTATTATGTCCGCGAAGTATTCGCGTACGTCTCTCGGTGCGCCTTGCATCTCGCGCTCCTTGCGAGCCTCCGGCGTCATGTACCACGCGGTACTCTCGTTCCTCTCGAAGCGATGTATGTGTGTGTGAAAGATGAAGAAGAGTAAGAGAGACACAGCATCGAGAATGCACCGCTCCGAACCCCGGCGAGAGATGATGTTCTCGCTCCGGGCTATGCTTCTGTTCCGCGAGTCATTATGATAATTTAGCCCGGAAAGGGGGTTACCGGCACGCTCGACGCATCTAGGGCCCCCTCTATCGTTTCTTCCTTTTCTGCACATGTGTATAAACACATACACACGATATGCACACCTACACCGAATCTTGGGATTATAAATACATATCAATACACTCTCGCGATCCGTGATTACGTTCGCCCAAATTTCCGGACCCCTTTGAAACCATTCCGGGAACCCCAAGAAAGTTCACAACGTTTAACTATCGGCCGCGATCATAATTTTTTTTTTTTTTTTTTTCGTGTTTTTAGTCTTTCCTCGACCTCGTCGTATCCACGAAACGATTCTCCTGCATTTCTCGCCGAATCTGGTGCAATCTCCTCAAACTTTAAACTCCTCCTACGCTTGGCTACTCTTCGTCGAGATATCGTATAGGAGTCGAAAGAGCGTAGAGATAGTGAAATGAGAATAAAAGAAAGTAAAAGAAAAAGAAAGAAGAAAAGGAAGAAGAAGAAGAAGAGGGACGAGGGTAAGAAGGAGGGGGATAGAGAGGTCGGAGGAGGTTACAAGGTTACACGCGTCCAGAACGGGGCCCGACGCGGGGTCCGCCCAAGATTCCCACGGTGTCTGCTCGAGGCGAGGCGAGGCACGCCGCCCGAGAAGGCCCTCCGCTCGTTTCTTCGCTCGCATGCTACGCTATGCGAGCAACATTAAGATTGAGGAAGGCAAAAGGCAGGGGAGCGAGAAGCACGCAACAATCATACTATATAAGCTATATACGCGAGAGAGTCTCAGCCCGCGCGTTATTAATATCTGCTCTCGTTCTACGTCTGTATGCTGCTTCACTACTACCACTTCTTCTTCTTCTTCTTCTTCTTCATCATCTTCTTCATCTTCTTCTATCTTACGTACGTATTATCGAAGGTGGAGGTATCGGAGCATCGAGTTTATTTCGTCGACGTATGATAATTGCGAATGGTCTCGATGGGATATCCATGAGAGAATTCGCAGCGTTATTTATGAAACGAAACGATATGACAGCATTTAGATCGTTCGTACCGATCGACTTGTTCACGGATGACTTGTCGTCGCGTAACGAAACTACGAGATGCAATGGAAATATAGAATAAAATGCGAATCGTAGGGGGAGAAGAGTAATTATCGGTGAGTCACATTCGCGAAGCTGGCAAAGGAGAGGATTGAGTTTTGTATCTTCGTGACTCTCAAAGACGAGACCCGGTGAACGTCCAACGCGCGGGACATTCAGCACAAACGGCGGAGCAGTGAAGCAGAGGAACTTCAACGGTAGCCTATCTCGCGCTCGGCGAACTAGGCGAGCGAGCATAAGACGCGATTGGAATGGATTCGAGAGAGGGCAGTGTAATTACAGCCGCGAGAGCGACGATGCAAATAGCAACAGCCGTTATAGTATCCCCCCCGCTGTAGAAACCCACCTGCCTTGTCCAGCCGCGATCGCGAACGCGAGAGCTAACCAGTCCGGGATGCAGACACAGGATGTACAGGTTGTTTCAGGATCACTGCTGGTTCGATCAAAGATCGAAGTAAATGTAATAGAAATTTACGAAATTTTTTTTTTTAGAACTGTTTGATTGGAGTTAAAAATCAAATTAGTGAGCTCATCGAGTTAATTTCCGAAAAAAAAAAAAAAAAAAAAATGCCGAATAAAATTGCCCATATGTATTGCGGATTTCGATTACAGAAAAACGCCGATTTTTTTTATTTTCGTGGGGATGAGATTTTGGAGTAATTCATAGAATTTCGGAGTTTCAAATTCGTTTTCGATGTTCTGGAGCCAATAATGGAAAAAATTCGAAAAATTTTCATTCCCATGGTTTTTAGGTCCGCGATTTTTCAAAGATACGAAAAAAGATATTAAGGAGCGAATTTTGGTTCTTATTAATTTCCGCGCTCATCGTATAATAAATTTTTATCTCGAGTAGCGTAGATCCCGCCAGATGCCTGAATCACGAGACATAAAAGCCCATACTCTCGTAGAATATAAGAGAATAAGTAGTTAAAGCTACAGAGGCACAAGAAGCATGAAGGTGCGCGCGATCGAGCGAGAGTCGGGGCATGTGCCGGAGCAGCGCACTATCTAGCTGTCTCGCAGATGGCCGCGTTACCGCTGAACTTTCACATTCTGATTGTAGCTTATACTATATACGTATATACATATACATATACATATATATGTAAGTATCTATACCATATAACTGGCCGTCCGTCTGAAATGTACATTGGGTACATATAGAAGGCATAAGGTACCTGATGTAGGCATACATATTCGTGTATAGGTGAGTAGATCGAGTGAAAACGCTCGCGCGAGAAACAACCAACGTTGGGAGAGAAAGAGAGAGAAAGAGAGAGAGAATCAACAGTTTAAAGAGACTTGGAAGCGAACCTGGACCTCGAAGCAGCCGGCGAGAATCTCTCGCGAGTTCTTCTTCTCGCTTACGGCTCGTAGAATATTCGATCCCCGGAGGCAATCATCGACGGCACATTATTGCCACACGAGCAATATCGCGAATAAGTTAAGCCTCTTTCGAGTTAACGAAAACTCTTTTGCACGCTTGCGACAACGATGCGCAACGCGGCGTTTGGTCTTATTAGAATGCGGTTAAATACGCCCGTCGAATACGCGGTTCGTCGTAGGTATATTCCACGGAAGAAGACCTTGCCGTCAATGAATATGTATATCGTGCGTTATTGCGACCGGTCACCTCGTTCGCTATCCTCATTGGATCATCGAGCTTCGATTGCTTGACCTCCGACGCTTCGAGCGACATGCTAATGCGGCCACTTTGTATTTTAATGCGAAAACACTCTCGTCGAGAGAAAAAAAAAAAAAATGAAGAAAAAAATAAAATAAAAGGAACACGCAGTATTGTCTCCGTATTTTTGTCGCGATAGGTAAGCCGCATTATAAAGTAACGACGTGTATGTGTTTACCGAGCTATGAGGATTCGATGTAATTATCGATACGGTATACGCATACTATCAGAATTGGAAATCAATGTTGTTACTTGGGATTGTCGAAAGAAGGTTTGAGCACACGGCGAGAACACGAAGTCCGAGCAACGAACTCCGGTTCTACAAGCTAAAAGCAGACCACAGGATTACTAATCATCCTCGTCGCAGTAGTAGGCTCTTCGTTGTCGTCGTCGTCGATTTCCCGGAGCCGAGAAACCCCGCTAATTGATTAAAGTCACGATCCTGACCCCCCCCCCCCCCCCCTCACCCACCCCCTTCCTCCCTGTGAACGCCATAATATCGGGCGCAATCTCGGATGTCCCGCGGGCGTTCTCCTCGTCTTTTGCGGGGCTATCAGACCGTACGAGATAGAACGAGTGAAATAAGCCCTTTCGAGCCCTTCGATGTTATATATACTCGCACACGGTTCGACTCTCGATGGAATCGCTTTTTTCCGACCCCTCGGACGGCAACTCGCTGTGTCCAATTTCGAAAATCCCGAGACAGGGATTCTTGCCGCAGCGAATTGCCAATGCGTTTCTTGATTATCCGTCAATTATTCGATACTAAACTAAAGTCAACGAAACTTGAAACTAAATTTTCGGGATGCAGTAACAATGCTAAATTTTATTCTTCGATGAACGGTTTGTTATATAAAAACTTTTTATCGTGGGGAATAAAAATAAACAATCGTAAATAAAATACAATTGAAATAAAATAAATGTGAAATCGGAAATTTGACGAAATTAGCCTTCCAAATTTTTTTTTTTTTTTTCAATACATTTTTCGAAGATATTTTTTATAAAATATCTTTTAAACGTAGAAAAAAAAGACGATCTCGAAAAAAATGAAAAAAAAAAATAAATAAATTGATAATTCGACGTGATTGGTCTACGGAAATATGAAATATGTATATTACGAAACGTGATTTATATTGGAAAAATGTTATTTGATATTCGTTAAATATTTTTTCGTTATTTTTAAGATATTATATCGAAACAGTCGAGATAATTATTTGCGTTACGAGAAGCGTTACGATATTAAATTTTTCTGAATTGATTGAAACATCGACGTTGCGATAAAGTATTTGTCAAGTAGCGACTTAATTACAATTACGATTGACGATACCACGTAATTTACTTCGCAACAAGTTTGTTGCCAGTTTTCACGAGCGAAGTCACAAGGTCGATCGTGTAACAGACAATGTACGGAGAGTTCTGTCGAGAATATAGTCGACGATATATGCTATATTTACGATGCGCAATAGTCTGCGTATTTCAGGTTATGTACAAGAGAATCGCGCAACGCCAGCGTAATTATAATAACGTACGATGTATATACACACACTGGTTTGCTTGTTTGATAATGACTTTCTGAATGCAGGCCTCTTCTCCGAGGACGAAATTAGGGTTATTTGCGCATCCACCCTCTACTCCTCTACCTCTCTCGCGCGCCTCTCGCGGTGCCCATATGCACACTTCTTTCTTTCTTACATTGTTTCTTTTCATACCATTTTTTCTGTACCTCGCGTGCTCGACTTCTCGCCCATTTCTTTCATAAAGTCCTCTACAATATAAGCGCATAAAGTTCATGCGAAAGATTTGTTTCTTTCACCTACAATTTGTTATTGTCAAAGTTTCCGCCGCAAAAAAAAAAATTATCTCAACAAACACGAAAAAAAAAAACTTTGCACGAGAAATTCTTGAAACAAAGTAAAGAAAAAGAAAAATTCGAGTGATCGTGTACTTAATGCGTACTTCGTAATGTATCGTTTCGTATTACCCTCAACCTTTTTTGTTCGCGATGGGCGTCAACGAATTCTTTGCAAAAAAAAAAAAAAAAAAAATACGACGAGCTCGCGAATTAATAAAAGAGTCACTTTTGCTCTATTTCCTGTGGCCGATGGCCCCTGAGAGAACTTTTCATAGGAGCCTCCAGGGGGGGTGTGTTGAAGAATAATGAAAGCGAAGAGGACGAGAACGATCATCGAGGAATGTCCTGTCTTGTGTCGCGCGAGAGACTTCAAGAGTTCGCGTGTCTGTCTACACTATACTCGGCAATATGGCATGGGTTACCTCGAGGAAACTCGCATCGTTTGCTCTACTCTCTCCCTTCCTCTCTGTCTCTCTCGTGTGTGTGTTTCATGCATAATAGCGATGCTGTAGTGCACCGCGCATTCTTACGTCTATACCTATACTCACGTATAGAAAGAGAGCAAGAGAGCGGGAGAGCGAGAGAGAGAAAGAGAGAAAGAGAGAGAGAGAGAGAAGCTGACTGTGGTACGTAGTTATTAAGTTGCTAGCAGCAACACTCGCGTGTGCATAGCGTATGCACCCGCTCGG
This sequence comes from Cryptus viduatorius, assembly GCA_964006125.1. Classification (NCBI taxonomy): domain Eukaryota; kingdom Metazoa; phylum Arthropoda; class Insecta; order Hymenoptera; family Ichneumonidae; genus Cryptus; species Cryptus viduatorius. Next base: position 7,236,372 of record OZ023222.1, on the reverse strand, counting down.
CTGCTGTTGGTTGCTCCTTCTCGGCACTCAAGAAACACCCGTAGTTTATAATAGTTATAATAATAATGTACTGTAATAACGAGATCGGCCGACTGGTGCGGTGTATGAGAAAATAGTTTATAATAAGACAAGGACACGATAGAACAATTTCGACGTAATTTCGTCTACGATAGGGACAGAAATATTCGATCGGTAGGTCAAGGATAATTCGATAGATGTCGATCGATCTTAGATTCAGGACTTCGATTTATCGAACAAGTGTAAAAAAAAAAAACTCTTGACGAGTGTAAGAGTGGCATGAAAATAATTGAAGCCGACAGAAAATGATTATATAGGTCGTCTGTAATTTGTATATAGAGAAAAGTGGAAAATACTGACGCGATATAATATATATGTATAAAGTATATACACGACACACGCTACATATATAGATTATATATACTTTCCATATTGATTATTTATGCGCAATTCAATATAAAATTTATAAGAAATAACTTTCCCGACTTAGTGTACGAATGTTTTTCATTAATGAACAAAGTTGCAGCATAATTGGCACAGAAAAAAAAAAATTTAATGCAAATAAGTAATTTTTTTTTCGGTCATAATATCTTAAAATAACATCATCTGCGGCTGCATTGATGAAAATTTTCGTATAATGAGCCGAAATAAATTTATTTTGAAAAAATAAATAAATAACCACGTGGGTGATAACGTCGGAGATTTATACGAAACTGCTGTCCAATTGCGGCAAACAGCGGGAAAAAAAAATTGAGTGCAAAATAACGCTATGATATAAAATAATACGATCTAATCCGGCGAATTCCGTCTCCGACAGAAATTCCGATGTAAGTACACGAGGATATTTCGATAATTATTTCATAATCGTCATGATAAAAAGGTTTAATTAAATAGCTATTTCGAAAGTTATAGAGTCCGATCGACTGGTATGAAAAGCAAAGGGGAACGGAGAGGAGGAGGACGAAGAAGAAGAAGAAGAAGAGTCAAGCGAGTCCGAGGCACACGCGTGCGCTCGCGCGCGAGCGCGTTCGCTCGGCTACCTCGAGATTTCTGTAATCATCGTGGACAGTATCGGGCGAGGTAATCTTGAGCGCATCCTGTCTGCCTGTGGTGCCCCGAGGGCCCACGGAAGGAAGGGGCCTCCAGGTAAGGTCATGCACCCCGCTGACCTCGGACCACCGACTCTCCGCTCTCTCGACTCCTCTACAACTCGCTGCTGTTCCCTTCTTTCTCTTGCTCCTGCTCCCGCTGTTTGTATCATCCCCACTCTCACATTCGCGATTCTCTTCGTTCCTGCTGCTGTTGCTGCGATGCCACGGCGTTATAGCCAACGTCCATCCCCGCAGTTCTGATCTCTCTCTCCTCCCCCTCGCGTTCCTCGCCGCCCTCACCCATTTGGCTTTACCGAGAGAGTAACCTATACGTTTCTCTCGAGTCTTGCCACCCATCTTCGTATGGTACTATATACAGTACAGGACCGCATGAGCAAACGAGAGAAGGAAGAAGATGAAGAAGAAGAGAAGAAGAGTGAGATCCTTCGAGGATCCTCGCGCGAGCCACGGTTGCCCTGACCGAGAGCCAAGACTCGGGCGGGACTCGTACGAAGCCGAAGAAGAAGAAGAAGAAGAAGATAGGTGCACCTTTTGCACGATGGTTTACAGAGGAGAATATGGAGAGTGAGGCACAGATATAGTACACAGGTATAGGGCAGCATGAGTGTAGAAAGATAGGGAGAGAGCGAAGAGTCCCGCGAGTTGGAGAGGCGTGAGAACGTATCCGCGGCTATTCCGCGAGAGCGGCGTGGCAAGAGCCTCGAGAGTGGGCCGCAATTAAATGTTTACCCAACTAGCACGGGGCTCTCTCGCGAACGCTAAACTCGCGTTAGCCGGGCCCTCCACTCGCGCAGAACGCCGAGATATCCTTCTCGGCTATACGTGCGTGTGCGAAGCTAATAAGTGTCTGTGGCAATGGCAAAACGATCTTCGGGGGATATGGCATGCCCGGCTTTCAGTACTGATTGAGAACCGGTGCTATTTTCGTTTTTCTTTTTTTTTTTCTTAATGATGCTCGATGAAGTATCGAAGAGATTGAAGATATAAATATAGCCACCCGCGCAAAATTTGAGGACCGATAAACGAAGCAACAACTTTCATTCGTTTTTTTTTTTCGATACTCAATCGAACTCAAACGAAATCGAAAGTTGGACTTTGATAGCCTTTTCGGGAATTTTTTTTATTACGCATATTTTCGATTAAAATATTTTTTTTCACGATTTTACGCTCATCGTTCAATTTTAATAACCATATATTATCTTAGGAGGTGGTTTAGAGAAGAAAAAAAAAATTCCGAAAAAATTTCGCACTGACCGACCGAGTATTTTTTTTTTCAATATTTGTGATTTTTTACCGTTTTTTTTTGCTATTTTAAACACATACGACGAAGGATTTCTATTTCAGAAATTATATACTTCTATATATCGCGGAAGCGGGTAAGAAAAAGCAAAAAAAAAATTGAAGAAAATGATCCAACTGACTTATCGACGCTTCGAATATTTCATGCAAATTTCGTAATGATTTATCGAATCATTCGAAAGATACGGTATCTCAAGCAGAATAGCATTTTACCGTTTCTGTGGATAATTTATTCCCGATAATTCTGTGAAAAGCGTAAGTGCTAAAACTATTTCGTTTTGCAAGAACACGATTTTTTTTTTTTTCAGATAGCAATAATGCAGCAACTTTCTTCCTTTCTCTCTTGTCGAAGGAATTAGGAGTGTTCGAGTGTTAAAGTTTGTCTTTGAATGAGTCTCAATACGCCGCGCATTGGTGTACCGGATAGGTTGGTTTTAGAGTCCCTCTCTCGTGTTATTGGACTTTCTCCGGCAAGAAAAGTCGGGTCCCGTAGCGGCGCTGTCGAGTCCGACAAGCGCTATTCGCCCGAACGAGTACAGAAATCCATTGGTTGCATCGGCATCGGCAACGGAATCGAAAGACACACACGCGACTCGAAACCGTTCGAGCAATAAGCGAGAGAGGTATTAGGTATTCAACTGCATCGACGCGTCGACGGTCACATTTGATCGATTAATCATTCCATCGGCTTCGGCTTGTAATGTAATGGTCGAATGTGAGATGTATTAGCGCGATAATACCATACCGATAGAATTATTCCGAACGTTCGTTCGTTCGTAGCGCGCAACTACTCGAAACAATTTTATTAGTAAATTTTTTTTTTTTTTTTTCAAATTCCAAACATCGCAAACTTTCTCATTTACCTTTCTTTTACTTTTAGCAACACACATTTTTTTTTTTTAAATAATCATAAAATTTTTCAAATTGATTTTCTTATCTAATGCTATTAGGATAATTGATCAAAGTTTCAGTACAATGCATACCTTCCCGGCGCATGCCCATCTTGAGGCACTTTTTCAGTCGGCAGAACTGGCACTGGTTTCTATGATGTTGGTCGATCGGACAATTGCGATTCCCCCGACACGAATACGTAAGATTTCTCCTCACGCTTCTCTTGAAGAAGCTCTTGCATCCTGTAACATCGAAAAAAAAAAAAAAAAAGAACGACGATAAGTAATGGCGACATCGGAATCGGTTTTTTGCAAAGGAATTACATTCAAAACCATATTAAACTCGAGTACAGAGGGGAAAAAAAGAAAAAAAAAAAAAAAAGTTGATGTAACGAAATAATCGCGAGTCAGCGCACGGCTTTGCCATCTCTCCCGCGCTCGTGCCTTTCATTCTCTGGCGTTCCTAGCTAATATAGCTTCATTCGATGCACGCACGCACGCATTTTGCACACGAGAAGTACCGCGGAATAAGAAGCCCAAGACTCGTGGCGAGCGAAGAAGTCGTTGAAGGTAAAAGGGGAGGGCGGGAGAGGGTAAGAGAGAAAAGAGGAACGACTCGTTTCCGAGTCGCTATATTCAGCTCGCCCTAAGATTCCTCAACCCCGTTCGTTCGTATACACGGCAAAATAAGAGAAAGAGAGTGAGCGAACCCCCGCGCTCTCATCGCGGTCGTTACACGCACGTAATTCAATCCCACGCCGTGGAAATGACTGGCGAGCATCCCGCTCAACTAACTGCTGCATGCACACAGACAACTCACGTTTTCGCGTTTTACCTCAGAACCACGAGAAATTTTTCGTTCAAGTACCCACTCTTTTCAACATCTCGCGCGGTACTCACTTGCCCGCGATATTCCCGCGTACATCGCCGAGGAACGACCCTTCGGTGAGGGGATGGGAACAATGATACGTGATTACGCAAATTCTTCGAGTGCCTTCGCTTTCGAAAAAAAAAAAAAAAAACGCAACCAGTAAAAAATGTTTGGCTTCACAGTTATCGATGGAGATGCAACGAATGGGAGAAAAAATAGGAATTCGACTTTTTTTTTTTAGATCGATAAATGTTTTTCTATATAGTCGAAAAAAATGCTGAAAAAACGAGACATTTTTTTGGCTCTCTACCGTAAGTGATATTTGGGACAAATCAATTTTATTTACGTAAAAAAAAATTTTGATCGTATCAGTTAAATCGTTTGCGCGTGCATCGAGCGCAGAGTGCCGGAAGGTCCGACCATTGTACCGTTTAGCATTGAGGAACATCAGCGTATGGATATTTTCGCATCACGGTGTGGGAAAACTATTCTGTCCCCGCGGCGATTGGAAAAGTGAAAATTACACGTGAGATGAATTCCGGAAGGCGGCGAAGAAGGATCAAAGACTGCGTCAATGGTAGTTGCACCTGCGGGGGTCTACCGGTGGAGCTTCCAAGTGCCTTAAGACTTCGTACTTCTGTTATAGTAACGCCAACAATTCGCGGAGGGATTTTCAAACTGTGAGAAGTCTTTCTGTGTTTACCTCTGTTGCCTACTATGTAGCATGTTGTAGTTACTAAATTATATTGCAGGTAGTAACGTTTGCGTTATTAGAGGTATGAGAAAAGGCAGGGAGTTCCCATTGCACAAAGTACAAAGTAGCCGGAGGCTGAGTGTCGGTTGCACGCTTACGCATCTATGTAATACATAGTCCATCGGGTATTCTGTATATCTATATTTACTTCGGGTTGTAAAGCTCCCTCTGGTTCTTCGTGTTCTCAAGCTGTATAACAAACGATCGAGTTCTCTCGTTCGTTTAATTGACAGTGTTAATGGCGAGTCGATACCGCATAACCTCGCGCTGTAACGGAGTGCGATACTATTCAATTAAATAAATCCCTTGCAGCTCGTGCGCGGGAGGTCGATGGCACTAAAAAGCAATAAAAACTAATAATTCTGGACCGAGGGTCGTAAAATATAAGCGCAATATCAACACAAGCCTTGCGAGAAGTTACTATGTAACGTCTTGTGGTTTCTGTGCGGTTAAATTTCTTCCTCGATGTGATGAAAATTATAAGAAAAAAAAAAAAAAAAAAACTTGGGTACATTTTTTTTTTTTTTCTAAGGAGTGAAATTTCTGCAATAAACATTCGGATTCGTTATGTCCAGATTCGGAGCGTAAAAGCGGGGATTCCCGTGTGTATGAAAGAGAGTAGAAATATATGCGAAAGAACAGAGGGAAAGAGGAACGGAACCAGAGAGAAGTCGTCGTCGCCCGTAACTACAAATTGCATCGTTACACGCAAATTACGCGATTACGACCGAGCGGCGAACACACACGAATCGTATTTGTGTATTGTATATATGTAAAAGGTATGTATAGCAGGAGAGCACAGTGAGCGTTGCGGACGACGAGAGAATCTGCGGCGCTTAATCGGGCGGACTGTATGGGGACCTGTGCGGGCTGTTGCCGCTGCTGTTGCTGGTCCAACTCTCGCGGTGAGCTGCAACCGTGCATACGCGGGTAATACGTCTGTTTATACTTTTAGATTGCCATAGAAACTTCTCGCGTAGAGAGTAGATTCTTCTTCCTGGCATTGAATTTTCATTGGTAAGCATGCGCGCTCGACGCAACACAATTTTAAATCGTTACGATCTTTTTTTGGCTCCAGTATAACTTTTTACGGTGTTATTTAAGGCGCTCGAAAAATTCAAATAAAAAATCGTTGTTCATTTTCTTTACCGGCAAAAAAAATGTCTATCGTAAAAAATGGAACTTCTCCCACAATCTTTAATCTTTGGATACGGATAGTTTTTGTATAATCAAAACATAATTACCTACACTGAGATTGGTGAGAGATTTTATTGCCACTTAAAAAAAAAAAAAAAAAAAACTACCGGAAGTTGCGTTTGAACCGTAAAAAATGAGATTGTAAATAAAAAAAATGCTAAAAAATGGATCAAAAAATGTCCAAAAAGCCGTATCAACTCTCGAAGCGCGTCGTAAAAAATGCCCAAAAAATTAATCGATCGAAATATTTTCTCCGAAAAAGGTATCGTCTTATGAACGCTCATCATCGCGATATTCGTAAAAGTAACTCTTAAAAATAAATAATGAACAAGTTTTCATCGCGTACGAAGAATCAGTGCAATTAGTATATGAGTTCCACGTGACAACGAACTCTCCTTCTCTCCGCCGCGTCGGAGGAACGATGAATTAATAACGAAAATTAGCTCTTCCGTTTCAACCGGAAGGTGATCCCCGGAGATCCTGTGGTCAAGGTGCATAATGATATAGCTGAGTTCTTGTTGCATAAAGATAGAGGCATAGAGAGTAGATGAAGACGGTGTTAGTTGCTTAGGGTCGGTCTATAGGGGAATGTATAAGCATCGAAGCGAGCGGTCAGTAACGTTTCGACTCGGCCGCGTAAAATTAACGACATTGTTATAATTAATTAGCGTTAGCAAGCGGCGTGTTTCTATCTACGTGCACCACCCGTACAGACGGCTTGGAGTGCAGGAAGGACTATTCTGCTAACTGGTGAACGCAGCCATACCAGACGAAGGGAGGAGGAAGAAGGGGGTGGGGGACCAGCGAGAACGTCGGCGTGCGCCCGCGTTCTCGGCCTTCGTTAGCGGGATAATTGGTCACAGAGGATGCGTCCGGGTAAGTCGCGCCGGGTAATTCTACGCCTCGCGCATAAGTATACCTACCTATCCTCCTTCTGTTTCTGTTTAATACTGCATAGAAGAAGGTATATATATGTATATATAGATAGGGTAGCATAGGTGTGCCGATGCTCTTCTGTGTACACAGGTGTGTACGCGAAGCAACCATCTAGCATCTTCGCTTTTGTATGCTTCGGTATATATATACGCACAAGAGAATCGAGAGAGTGTGGTAAAACACGAGATCGAGGGGTGGGGGAGGGAGGGGAGGACTAGGAGTCAGTGTCCGCGGTCTCGTGAGCTTCCTGCTCGGGTCGAGCCGACTTTTTTTTTTCTATCTCGAAAGATCCGTGAAGCTGCGTGCAAACTCTCGGAAAAAAATTTGTTTGATTTTCCATAGAGAAAGGTAAGTAAAAAAAAAAAAAAATCTTTGACGACCTCATTTCAGATTTATTCGATCCCAAAAGAGTCGTTAACTTTCCTACAAAGCCTTTTTATCCAACATATATATGTATATATATGATTGTTGAACACGCAGATGGGAATAAGAAAGATGAACAAAGCCGAAGAGACATACGCACAGCCGTAGAAATGAGATTAATAAAGATTAGCCGAAACGGAATAATATAATATGATCTCATTAGAGCGATTAGCCCGCGCGGGGCGGCCAACAGAGCTCCGTCGCTGCTTCTTCTTTTTCTTCGTATTCTTCTTGTTCTATCCAGCAGGATGTTTGGCTTCTTCTCGTCGTTGTTCTCCGGTACCGCACGGGGGTTGCAAGACGAACGAAACGGTTAAGTCCGTAAGTAAGCGTAAGACTCTCGCCGAACGAAGGGTGAGAGGAAGAGAATCCCACCCCGGGAGGGGGGAAGCCCCTTGCGCTTTGGCGCTCGCGAAACATATCTCCGAGACCGCAATGGTAGAATTGAATTTCCGCAACGCGACGGAGAGAGAGGGAGAGGGAGGGACAATAGTTACACTGAGTTAAGACTTCGTGAGAGGCAAAAGGATGAGTCGATCGTGGGGTAGAGAGAGTCTTATTCCATCCCTTGAGACCATAATAACAACCCCTTTAGTACCAAACCGAGAGACAAAATGCAAAACACCATTAAAATTTACAATCCCCGACGAAAATCCAAAAAATGAAAAAAAAAAATTCGTGAATAAAATTCAAAATGGCGTTATTTTAATATTGTAAAATCCTTTCATTTGGCTTTAGTCACGCGATATATAACTACGAAGCGAAGAAAAAAAAAAAAAAATTCGTCATTAATTTACAATTTCCATCGGAAACTCAAAGAGTTAACAATCAAAAGCACATGATATTATGTGCTCTGGAAGGATATGTAAAGGGTACTTGTGGCATGTACACCGGGGTACACGATTGTTGCGTGTAATTCACGACAAACAATATAGCCGAGAACGCTATCTCGTCTTAAACACTGGTTTACAGAGACATCGCGACGGCTAATTACTATAATGGAGCCTCGGAACTCTCGCGACGGTGGACATTCTTCGTGTACATTGTGTGTAGACGAAAATTAGTAAGTTGTACCGCGGTACGATTTATACATCGAGGTTGGAAGACCTTTTCTTGTATCTTCAGATTGCTTGTAATAAGACGTAGCTACATGCTATGTAAAAAAAAAAAGTATATATAGATATACGTAACATCGGAAGTTCCTGTGTGTTATTAAATTTCACGCTGTAGATTCAAAGAGGGAGTCCAATGACTGGACGACCCCATGAACGTGAAAATAATGCTAAATGTTAAATGGCCGTGACCACCGTGACGGGATGGTCGACATGCCGTGCGCGCGGATAATACGATAGCGGGGATAGATAAGGCGATATAGTACGTGTATAGGTTGTTGGCATGCAGTGAGCAGCGGTACGAAAAGCGAATGGGGAGGGGGGAGAAAGAAAGAAAGACACGAGGGAGATGGAGAATTACGACAAAAGGGTGATGCCGTCGTCGTGTTTAAGGGGTCCCGAAGCGGAGAATACGGGGAAAGCCCCGAGCTAGAAAGACGATGACGAGGGTTAGAGAGAAGCCGCGAACGACTATTACGCAATGACCACGCGCGCGCGAGCCTCAGATATCCGTTCTCGGTCGGCGGCGGCGGATCGGAGAAACCGAGAAACCGTGTTGGACTTCTCGGTACTTGGAATGGGAGGCACCCGGCTTTCTGTAATCGGCAGATTAATGTCTTCTCGCACACGCTCGCGGAAGACTACTACGCGAGGATCTGTGGAAATGCTGCGAGGGTTGCAGACACGCACCCCGCCGAGAATCCTTGTACTTCGTCGAGTCTTTACGATCGCAAAGGGATTTTCTTCGAAGTGCACTTGTAGCGTTACGATCGAGATAAAGAGAAAATCTGAGGTATGACGAGCTGTCGAAATGAAAACGGACTCAAAAATTTGTTTTGCTCCGAAAAAGTTCTTTTATTTTATAATGGAAAAATTTTCTTCCGACTTTTGGTTTTTTGGAATTTTTTTTTTAATTCAATAAATCTATAGTTCAAATTCAACAAATAAATAAAACGAAAATTAATTTTTTTTTCAGCTTTAGAGATTTTTCGATAAGAACATTCAATAGAACGATTAGCCGAAAACCAAACGGTTTTTTTTTTAATTCCGTAATTTTTTTTTCTTTTGCCGATTTTCCGTAAATGCCTTCTATAGTTGATTATCAAGATTACTTATCTAAGAATCAATGCATTTCCTAGTTAAATCCTCGAAACAAATGGCCCTCTTAAAAGCCGCGATGTCCATTAACTGCGCATGTAACTTGGTATAACTATTGCTGCTTTCCTTATCCCCGATATTACATATTACACAACATCTGTGCACTTGTGATAGAGGTATTTTATATTACGCCTTACAGAGCACCGCTATATTATATCCACATGTGTATAATATAAAATAGGTGCGAGTCTCTCGAGGCGTGAAGAAACGTGCGCGAGATACCAGTTTCCCGAGACGGGACGGTAAAAATTTCTTTCCCAGGGGTCACCACCGGCAGCTTTGAACTGACCCCTCCGATGCCCAGAGTACCATTTCTTTTTCTATCCTCACGCCGCCAGGAATCGCGATGTTTTGTCATAATGGACATAAACCCCCCGAGAGCCACTCGGAGTTTTTCGGTGTGCGGAAGCGAGCGAAGCCGGAACAACGGTCGACGCGAACGCGAGTGAGAATGAGAAAGAAGAGGCCGAGGAGAGTGCACACAAAACGAAGGAAGGGGGAGGAAAGGGGGATCGAATTTTATACACAAACGTTACCAAAGGGAGGGGTGTCCGGTTTAGGAAACGGGCCGTTGCCCACCGTTTGAAACTGTGAGCGTTAACTATATGCTTATTCGTTAGCCCCATTCGGCTCTTTCTCGACTCGGTCACTCGCGCGCTCGATCACCGGAAAAACTGATGTGCCGTCGCCCGTGAGAGAAAGAGCGCAAAGAGCTCCCGACAGCGGTAAGGTCATTAATCAAAAAAATTTCTGCATTCGATAGTACTCCGCGAACGAGTTTTTCTCATCCGATTATTGTATCCCTCAACCTTTATCGCGAGAATTCACTCCGCGCGAAACCGTTAAATATAAATTTACGAAATAAATTTATCGCTACGCTACGCTATGGGTAAATCGTCCGTGAAAACCGATAATGAAACGAAACAATTTTTTTTTTTATATATATATATTTTTTTTTATTAATCGATAAAAATGGAAATGATAAGCGGTCGGGGATCTCGTTTCGTTCTGTATCGATCTTTCATTGGCGTAATAATCTCGTGGTTGATGATTGTCGGCAATCACTTTATTACGTGGACGGATTGATTTTGATGTCAAGCGATGTCAAACGACTGGGAATTATCGTCAATTTGTCAAACTCGTGTATACGCATATATACACATTATGTACGTATGCACATCTCTCTCCTTCGCTCTCTCGCGATGTAGTTGATTGGGGGTTGGCCCAGATTGTCGGTAAATATACGGGACTTCGATGCGCCGCTGCGACGAGTCTCGAATGACTCATGAAAATCAGTGGAATTCCATTGGGCTTCATATGTCTTTCATTTTGGTTTATAGACGTATACATCGTATACATCGTCTGCACTTACACATGTGTTACGAAATCATCCACTGGAAGAACACGATTTACGAATGAACGATGAAAAAAAAAAAAAAATCGTATTGCCGATCGAAAGTTGAGAAAACAATAAAAAAAAAAAATTTCACCGGGAGAACGCGAGTTACGAACTAAAAATGAAAAAAAAAAAAAAAAAAAAAAGCGAATCAGTGATGAATGAGCGTAGAAGGGTGCGGAGTCCGTAGGCACAGGTATAAGACGCCGGGATAATACCCGAATTCAGATATATAAATTCTCGTTTGAGATTCGACGAGGGATTCTCGTATTTTTCGATTAGCCGAGATACGCGAACGTTTCCGCATTCGTTCATCTTTCACCGCCGTTCTTTCGTGCGTTTTGTCTCCGCGATCTTGTGACTGTCGGGGATAGGCGCGTGTTTAACGCGGAAGAAATAACGATTTCTCTTCGTTAGGTTGTTGAAACCTTTTCGTCGCCTACGAGAAATTCGTGTTTCGCGAAGGACCGACCCTCATCAAGAGTCGTATTAATAATGCAGCGATGGTGAACCCCAAACTCGATTCCGAATTACGTCCGAAAGATTCGGTCTTTTATTCTATCCACTGTCGCGCGAATAATACAGAGATCGCGGCGCTCACGGGACACACTGGCGAGCGTCGGACCGAGCCAAACGGAGTTGAGATTTTTATTATGTTTTCTTTTCATAATGGAAACTTCGCCTATGTATTTTTTTAACTCCTGAAGCGTCGGGAAAAAATCTTTTAACTGGATTGCATTTTTTGCGTAATAATGCGTAAAAAAATTGATTGACTGGAAGTACACATCGATAATACATAATTTTTTCGCATATTCGCCAATAGTTCCCTTAATTAAAATTTTCCCTTCAACGATAGAAAAACAAAAAGTTTTTATCGATACATTTGATTAATAAACACTGTTATTTCGTATTTAAATTAAGAGATTATTACAAGCAAATTAAGTTATTTTTTCTCCTGCTATCAATATTATTTGCTTTACAAAAAAAATCTACGAAATTCCTTTAGTTCGAATTTGTAAAACAATTAATAATTATTAATTTGTGACTCAATAAAATACTCATTTTTCCCAAAAATATAAATTCTAGCAATAAAAAAAAAGATTCTCGCGAGTGTAAATGGATCGTAGTTTTTTCTGTTTGAATTAATTTTTTTTTTCGCAACAAACTTATCAACACAAATAAATAAATATTCATTTTCAGCAGCTACGACGTTTTAAAATATTATTTGCTCTCCATCCAAATATTTGTGTATTCGGAAAATAAAAATCGATAAGTATCGATTAATTAAGCAGATAGAAATTTCTCAAGCGCGAATTTTAAAAAATCCAATAATTATTAACTTAACCCTCAATAAAATAAAATTTTTTTCGAAAATTTGAAAATTGAAGAATTTGAAATAAAATAAAAAAGAAATTCTCACCTTCGCAGGTAAATTGACCGTAGTGTTTTCCGCTACTCTTGTCGCCGCAAACGACGCACTCGATGTTCGGTGATTTGTCGGTCTGTGAACTACCGGATTGCGAGCTGTTAGCTTGACTTCCGGGTGTTGTGCTCGGGGGTAGAGGATCCCTCGGGGTTAGTACACCGCCGACGGGTACGAGGCACGTAATATCCTCGGGTGTCGCCGATGGGGTTAGATGAGTGGGCGGCATAGGCGGTGGACATACTTGTAGGGGTCCGCCGCCTGGTCCACCGCCGCCGCCGAGGGTAGAACCAGGATCCCGCGGTGCCCACGAGGGCGGCGGTGCAACCAGCGCCATCGAGGCGGTGGTCCCGCGGGCCGGGAACCCCAGCTCCAACGTGCTGGTGAGCTCCGGGTGATGATGCCCCGCTGGTACACGACCAGGAAACAGGCTCGCCGTCGCGGGCGGATAAACGACCCCGGCAGTCGCCAGGGCGTCCGCGCCTCCTGACCCCCCTCGAACCACCCTGACTGCCTTTTCGGGCACTCGGCCGAAATATTTTTCAACCGACGGTCCACCGTCTTCGTATTTCTCCGATTCCTACCGTTACTTCCGGTTTTCGAGAATTTTTTTTTTACCCGAAACACAATCGATTAATCGATAACAATGAATTTAAGTTCGAATTATCCTTCGATGCACTATGGGGTTTCACCACTGCGATAAGTTCACCGACTTGTTCACTGGACAAAACGTAGAGAAAGACTCGTATCGTTGTAATCGATGTTTCCCAGTCCCTCGCGAATAAATAGGGCTTTAATAATGTAATCTGTCGAACGTGGCTAAGACGTTCACGAAAATGGCGTTTTATCGTCGCGACAATGAATCAAAGTGCGAAACACGTGACGCGATTTCGTAAATATCCTCTTTTCGTGTAAACAATAGACCGTATCGAGAATCGAGTATCGTTTTTATTCTGTATTATTTTTATTATACAGCGTTATTTTACGTATATTTAGTTGAAACGAAGACACCTGTTCCGTTAACGATATTCTTTTATAGTTTTATTCGTCGTTATAACAAATAATGTTGGCAAAAAATTCGACGACCCCGGAAACGAGGTCGATCGAGATTGTGACGACAGCATCACGCGAATTGGATCGTTGAACCGATAAATTCGACGCACGTTGCTATAACACACACTCGTTGGATATTTATTTATTTTTTTAAACCTTTAAGATTTTTTATCGATATATTGACTTTTTTTCAAGGTTATTAATAATCTATCAAATATTATCCATGTTTATGGCAACAGATATTCGTTGAAGATTAAAAACGACACGACGATTCGCGCACTGCACTTGGCGAACGATTAAGTTTCCCGTAGAGGTTGTGTACCGTGTCACAATAATCGCAAACTTTTTTTTCACCGGGAGGGGGTCAAGCACGTTGTTTCGAGAACTCTCGAGACACAAGTTTTTTTTATCGCGCCCGTACCCGCCGTTTTGTTTCAGTTATATTATTCACGATGTATACTATACGTTTACGACACACGTATTGTGCATATATACAAATATATATGCAAACGTTTTAGCGAACTACCGCGACGACGCGAGTTCTACGTCTGTTCTGTCTCGCGCGCGCGACGAACAAGACGAGAGAGATCCCTCGTGTCTCTCGGCACTGTAAGCGGGCCGATGCGAGCAGAGAAGGAGCAGCAACGGCGCGCGCGGGCAGGAGAGCAGCACCAGCGGTGGCGCGAAGAGGAGGTATCGCCGCGCAGCAAAGAGGTGGAGAAGAGGAGGCGACTATAGGCACCAGTGGAGGAGGAAGAATCGAGAACGTGAAAACGTACAAAAAAGACGTTCGCGTAGTGAAGTGGAAAAAAAACAACAATATACAAAGAAGGAGTGAAAAAAAAAAAGATCGGGAAATGTAAATGAAGTTGAAGCTAATGTGTGGTAGTGATTGCGGACAACGACTCGACGGAAAACGAGAGATTTTCGTTTTTTTTTTCAAACCCACATGCGTATATTCGTGAACTGAATAGTGAAACGTGGTTAGCTGGTCGCTGCTGTTTGGTGTGGATATAGTTCGAGGATATTTCGTCTTCGTTGCCGTCTCGCAGTAATCGGGAAAGCTTACGAGGTGAGTTATAAGGTTATGGTGGTTAGGAAGTGTACGAATGTATAGATATAGTAGAAGGGGTAAAAGAGAAGGACGAGCGGCGGGTTCGAGCGTGTTGAGCGAGTATATTATAGTTATAGTATAGCGTAGTATATTCCGACTCCTCGACGGACCGCGCGACTATACTTCGGGCCGACCAGAGACCGACTGCCGACTGAGGCGACCCCTGACACCGACCTGGCTCTCCCTCCCTCCACGTCGGCCTACGGCCTCGCGGGGTCTCTCGCGGATTCCCAAGTAACCATGACTACCGAGGGTTGGGTCGAGACCGGGGCGCGCCCCGGTGCTACTCTCATTGGCTACGGGCATACCCTACCCTTCCTGGATCGCGAACGAAGACGACAACATTCCCGACGAAGACGACGGCTGGTATGCACGCTGCGTTTTTTTCTTCTTATTATCCTATTTTTTTTCTATTTTCTCTTCGTCCGTTTTTTTTAACTCTATGCTCGGGTGTACCAGCACTTGGCGCTCTTCGACCTCCCACTCGCTCACTCACTCGCAGACAGTTTTTTTTTAACGTCTCACCCTACCAAACTTTTATTTCCTTTGAAAATTCTTGAGATTCTTGTACCTGCTGATAATAGACTTCTTCATCTACAGATTTAAATGAAAATTATAAAAATAGTGACCATTTTTTCGATGTATTTTTTGTCTTCCTCGATTTTTATAAATTTCATGTAGAAACGAAATTTACCGAAAAAAAAAAAAGTTTTTGACAAATCTTCACACATTGTTAAACGAACATTGTTTGATCTTTAAAAGACGAGATTAGAGCCAACCGAGAGTGCGGAACGACGAGATTGCCGATAGAACGTGACAGTTCGGGGGTAGTAGATAGAGAATTTGTGAGATATACATATATATATATAAGAGAGGCGCCGTGGCGCGTGGGTGCAGGTAGAAGGGAAGAAGAGAGGTCAGAGGCAGCGAGGACGTTGCCAGCCAATGGGGTAGGCGAGTCAAGTGGGGCGCGAAAAATGGGACGGTCCGCCTTCCTTTTCCTCGACATCCCCGCTGGCTTCGTAGCTATACCGGAGGCTAAGGGTGAGGGTTGAGGGTGAGCTTGCGGGTTGCACAGAGAGCGGGGTGATTCCAGCTATAGCTCACCGAGCTTCGCGTGAACTCGCCGCGGGAGCAAGAGAGACCGGGTAATATCGCCGAGGAACGGGGAGGGGGGATACGTACGTGGCGCTCGTGCGCGCACGGTGAAGTAGTAGGGGCAACGAGGGCTCCGGAGGCGCTTCGGCCACCGAGCCAGGGTCAGTCGGGTCGCAGCCCTGCACCCCTGCACCCTGTCTCGGGGTCTCTCGTCTTTGTGCCCCTGCTCTTTGCACTCGCTCCGCGCGTTTGCACCCTACAGCGTTACAGCAACGAACTCAAACATATAAAATCATTCAACCAATACAGTAAAACCTGTCGATAATTTTTTTTTTTCAAGTCTCCGTCAGTCAGAGATTTTTTTTATAGATCCTTTTTTTTTATCGATCGACAGGTATTTTCGGCGTTTTTTTTTTTTTGGTTCCGTTCATTGTATTTCGAAATATTTACTCGTAGAGTACGAACAGCAGTTCGGTTTTTTTCTTTCGATAACAGTTACAAATGGCAACATTTTTTTTATTCTTTCTTAAATCGATGGACAGAGCTATCGGTGATTTTTTTCAATATTTCTATCGATATATTTCGAACTGTTTATTTGTATGACGACTCATGAATTCTAACAAAATTTCGTATGAATGCATCTCCCGATCGTTTTTTTTGCCCAATTTTTTATCGAACCCTTTACAGCCACGTTATGTTTTTTCAACAGAACATTGAATTCAGACTCTTGAACTTTTTTTTTTTTTTTGTAAACATCGAGAGAGAATATTATCGCAATTTTTACGAATCACGTTGAAAAATGAAGCAATTTTTTTTTTTTTAATTATACATTTTTTTTTCGCGAGTGCGACTTCCACTTTACGATCCTATCAGCGAGTGCTTAGACGCCGCGCAAGCTTCAGGCAATTTTAGCATCCGTCGTGACAAAAACATCGATAAGATACAATGGAAGGGGAGGGGTGGAGTACCGACGAACTTAGGTATGCGAGTGATTCGACGTACGTAGAGAGATCTCCTCGCTCCGTCGGCCTCGCGGAACGTACACTAGCGAAGGATTCGCTGGCACTCGTTCATCTATTATATATCTGCCCCTCTTCCTCTCCGTTTCCGACGCACTGTCTTACGAGAGACTCTTGAACCAGAGTCAATAATTCGGCCTTTGACTGAACAGCCCGTTAAAAGTCAGCGTTGACGTCGAGGGTCAGATTTAGTTTACGGACGCCTTAAGGCTACCGAATCACACCGCCGGATGAAGAATTCTTCTCTTCTCTATTCTCGAACTATTCTATCTATAATACGCTATCCGTTCGATATAAAACTTTTGCAATGTCTCATTTTCTTCTTCACTACACGAAAAAAAAGGAAAATGGAAAGCCGATAAAAATTTGAAAAAAAAAAAAAAAAAAGTTCGATTTTTTATATATTAATTGAAATGTTCCAAATTTATACATTTTCTAAATAACGTATAAATAAATAAATTATTATTATTATTGGAGATAATTTTTTATGCGGTATACAAAATTGATATTAAAATATTTACATTTATTTCGATAATTTTAATACTTTTACCAAATTTTCTTACGAATTATACGAAAACTATAAAAATTAACTATTTTATTGCCGTATAACTCAAAGAATTTGTATAAGTGGATCTGCCGAAAAAAAAAAAAAGAAATCACGAAGTTTCAACAGTCTCCCCGAATCGCGTGCAATAATGCATAAAGAACTCGTGTAATCCGTTTGGTGAGGGTGGGCGATGAGGCGCGTGCCCCTGAAAGTCGAAAAAAAATTCGATGAGCCCGAGGCGGACTGAAAAACTTCAGTACATATCCGAACTCCGAGTAACTGCGTAGCGCTACGAGGTTAGATCGTGCCGCACCGCAGGGGCGGACGTCCCATTGCGAGTTTAAGGGCTACAGAATTCACCCGCGTAACCACAACTCTCCTACTCGATATTTCGCTCACTCTATAGCATCGTTTCATCGAGAGGGTGTAGGGGATGTAATAGTATGGCGGTTGCCACACTCTATGTGCGTTACACGGGGTGTTTAGAGTGTAGAGGAGTCGTCATCCTGTGGCGACTCTCTCGTTGGTATTACATATGTATTAGATATCACCCACCGTCACGTATGTATACATAGTAAAGAGCACACGCACAGTATAACTACGTGTATATACCCCGCAACTCCAACCGCCAATGGTATAAGTGTATCGGTGAAGGGGTGGCTGAACAATGCGTTCATTCAATGCGCTCCAGATATGATTACCGGAAACCATCCCATAATTACTTTTTGTACCTCGAAACTCGACTCTCGGAAAACGACTCAGGGGCGGGGGGTTGAAAATAAAGTCGAGGACTCCGTCAGTGATTTTCTCCGCGGCTTCGAACGCTCTCACGAACTTTGTTATAATTTGACTTCATCATCCCCGCACACGATATATCGTTGCACCGCGAAAGCGGGGAAAACAGAAAAAAAAAATTCAGTTTTGTCATTTTTTTTTTTTTTCGAATTTGCGACTATAACAAAATAGTTAGCCAAAGATCTTTCGGAATACTTTGCAAAGCAGGGCGTTGGTATATATTACACAACGAGCCTTTGAAAGAGGTGAAAACCATCCCCCGAAGCGAACCTTCATATTTCGAGTTACCCGACAGAGCTTTAGCCAAGCAGCTCTCTACCTTCTTTCCCTTATCGCTGAGCTTCTTCATCCGCCGCCTTTTCCCCGGAGTACGCTTTTGTTCGCACTCTTTCGACCGTTAATGCCGCGAAATTAACTGTGGCGAAGAGCGAGTTGAAGAACTCTGTTGCTGTTTCGCGAACCGCCTCGTCGTAGTTTGCTATAACTAGTTCGGCGAGTTAACTTCAGTGCTATAATAGAACTTGAACGATGGATGGATCTGGATCGTCATTGTTTCTAAAGCCGCAGTATTATTTTAACATTATCAGTCGTTTCGGGTCCTAATTAATTTATTTATGAACTGCGCGCTCACTCTCGCGCCCTACCCGCGTATCTACGATGTTGTCCCTCCCGGACCGAGATATTCACCTCTTACAACTCTCCCGAACCCCTTTCGCTCGGCTCCGTGAAAGAGACGATAGAAGGGAACAACCAAAGGACGACCCTAATAATTTTCTTCGCTTTATTATCTCTCGTTATCGCTGCCGGGCCGCTTGTAGAAAGAAACTTTGCCGCGACGCTGGGCGAAGGGTAACTCCAAAAATTTCGCAATCCCAACGACGGCCGAAGCCAAAAGCTCGCGAGGAGAAAGGATAGGAAACACTGGTTGGAAAGATACGAAAAGGGATAAAAAAAAAGAGAAACGACGCGAAAACTCCCGAAGACTCGCGGACTCAACGGGGGTTGGAGTAATAACTCGAGAAGAATGAAAAAACTCTCTTTCTCTCTTCTTCGACTGTATACAGAAAAATCTTCTCGCTCTTCGCCCATTTCGCTCAATGGTTTATAATTAGCAAAGAGATCGCGAGAGAGACTCATCTCGTCGTCTCGTCTCTCGTTTATATCGTTTCGCGTTAAACTTGTTGCTCCAGAGTTTCTTTTTTTTCTACTTTTGTCGTTTCTTTCCGCGCCATTTTTACCCCAATTCCTCGCATCACTCTTCTTCTCCTAAGAACCCTAAGAACTTTGGAAGATTTCTTTTTTTTTTCGCGGACTCTTGAAGGCATTTTTACGAACTCATCCAGTCGTCGAGGCCGAATTTGTCAAGCAACCAGAATGCCCATCGTACCTTATGCCAGTTATTATTATTCGTAGAGAAAGGGAAGAGAAAACGGTCGTTGGGTAGACTTGACCGGCTTTCCTGGAGGATCGAACGATAAATCAGATCGTCTCCAATAATGGATGCTCCGCGCGATGTAGCCGCGTATTTTTACCTATGCGGAACTTAGCAAAGCGTGTATGCAGGTCCTGGTGAAGAACCCCCCAACGGTTACGTGAGGAAAATCGTGAGATTTGCATAGGGGAAAGTTCGGACCCTCGAACATCCCTGATACGTAAGTCCTAATGCTTATGCGACCAGTATCGTGCCCCCCCCCCCTCCCCCTTCCCTTGGAATACATCCAAACACGCAGGTATAGAAGATTGGTAGCTAAGTGTACACATCACGAGCCGGTAGATCGCAGACCGGGGGGCAAAGAAACACCGATGGTCAGTTTAGGATCGTAGAAGGGAGCATTGCTATGGACGGTCGTCACCCGATCACCTGTCCCCTACACGATTAGTCGGGGGTCAAGATTCCCGGAGAGGCTTCATGGGTAACTCACGGGTTTATGGGAACTTTGCTCCCACGGAAGGAGATACCTAACATAGAACCATAGAAGATTGACCCCTACTTTTTCTCTCTTCGCTGTCCTTGCTGTTTACGATTAATTAATGGTTTTCGGGTAACCCAGTCGGTCCCCCCATTGAAATGAAGTATGTGCTGAGATATATACAACATGTTAAATTTTTTGCCCCGAAACATTTAATTTATAAAATAATAATAATAATAATAATAATAATAACAGTAATTGTTATTGTAATTGTTATTTGTTTATATAAGGTTTTTGGGAGTTTTGAATTCAGAGAAATTTTGCAGAGCCGTTTAAAAGATCGATTAAGAATATCGTTAGAATCGTTAGAAATACAGATTTCCAATGTTTTCTTTGCTTGTACAGCGTGTGCGTTTCTTCAGTATATTTGTACTGAAAAAGGGAAAGGAAATAAGCGAGAAGCCTGAGAAACGTTTAGCGTTTTGCGCGGATACAATGAATTTATGGTACAGCGGGGGAAAAGATGGACATTCCTAATGATCCTGCGGGAAGAAAGCGCAAAAGAGATTCGTAGACTGGGTGAGAACTGGACGCTTTCACAGTGGCTAATGGTTTTACATCAAACACCGGCTGAAACGTTTAAAACGTTCGATTATCATCGATCTTCCGTGAAATTTTCTCGCGCGTGTAAACATACAACGTCCATTGATCGGTTGCGTTCGGATTCGCAGGAAATTGCTTACGAGTGTTAAAATTTTAAACGGTCAAAAATTACATCCATCTGCACCGGCGGCATAATCTTAATACATGATTTCGATCCATACACAGCGTGTCTGCTGATCGCAGATGTCCGAAAATATTCGAACGGGTATATGCGCGCAACCAGCTGCGCGGCTGTATTTGTTACTTACACTGTTATTATCTCGAGTGGTACTCGCGGCGCTACGATAATTGGTGAATTATTGCGACGTGAGAAGATTGCCTTAGGCGCTTTAAGAGAGCGAAGACTCTTCAAGGAAAGAGGCCCTTCTGTAGACGAGATGATAAGAGTCCGATAAAACGGCACGCGTCTATCCAGAAGCATCCGGCTATCTTCGTAACGCCCAGCCGTGTGCGTCACGATGAAGAGTCTTAGATTATATTACTAAGAGGTCTAATCACCGCCAGACACACTTTTTCATTGAATAAATTTGTTTAAATAAAAAAATGTATCGATCTTCGTATACAAAAAAATTTTTTAGTTATCAAATATGAAAATAAAAATTATTTTAATAAAAAAACAACTAATTCAATAATAATAATATTATCATTAAATTTTAATAGTTTCTAATTATTTTTAACATTTTTTTTTATTAAACGAATTAATAACATGTATTACGAACGAAATTTAATGATAAAGAAATAGTTGAGATTACGTAATATCTGTTCTAAAATAATTTTTGTTACCGACATTTTTTTACCGATTTTTTTCGTTGGCCAATTCTTGCGAATCGGTGAAACAAAAAATCTCGACTCGTCAAACTCAACGAGGCAAAAAAAACCCATGGATCTTTCATTGCCGTTGGTAACAGGGGATTCATCCTCGTACACTGCTTTCCCCTCGATTGACGCTCCGCCTCGCTAATGTTAGGCCTCTGTGACATATGGCCGTTTGCGTTTCGCGTACTACCGCGATTGCACTGTGGTTTCACTTTCAACCGCACGCACACACACGCGCACACGGATATACGTAAGCGTATAAAAGTACGGCGATTGCGTCGCCAATTCGCGTTGATCCACCCTCTATTCGTCTCTCTGTACATATATGCATAGCATGTACAACACTACAACCCTTGTGCGATTTGCTGTACAACGTATAGGTCCAACGCGTACCCTCGATGCCCCCAAGGCTACGTTCTCTCGCATTCCCTCTCGCGTTTGCGTTCATATTCGCCTCTCTGATTCTCGTAGGACGCGCGCACGAGCGCACGTAATAATCCCCCGCGCGACACCGGATAGTACTTTTTTTTTTGTCCTCCGTTCGAATTAGCGCACGTCCCGGTGCAGTACAACGGCGCGTCGGTCTAAAACGTAACCCGCCACCGACACTACGGCAAAAGTCCAAACGGGCAAAGGCAACGATGGGAGAGAGACGGAGAACAAAATGTCGAGAGGATACGACGAAAACGCGTGCGGATACAGATACACGCACGTCGGGGATGAAGAAAGCAGTGAGGTTTTCTTTTCACGTCGTAGTGGGAGCCCGGAATAGTATAGCGGGCAAGCAGAAACGAAGAGAAGCAACCCACGGCGAGTCTGAAACTCGAGTTCGTTGTGGTAGTTCGGGGGTTGGAACCCCCGGGGCTTACCATTGTCCGGAATGCACTGATTAAAAACCCATTCCCTACCGCCCCCGCGAGCTCGCGCTCGGTTTAACCACTCTACTCGGTTCGTACGTTCCGAAATTCGAAATTTTCTGCGTAGCTGGGTATCCGTAGACTGTACAGAGACTGCGTTAAAGATCGTTGTGTCTATACTACTGAAAATTAACACTTTTTTTTGAGTGTTTTTTTTTTCTTTCCTTTTTTTCATGAGGTTTTCAACATCATACGAGTCATTTTTGTCTCGGAGAACGTGAGATTTTGGTAAAATTTCAACAAGTATAGTTAAAAATTTTAACTCGCAGGTTTAACTCGAAAAAATAATTGTATAAAAAATAAAAAAATTCGCTACTGAAAAATCTATTACAGAAATTAGTTTAACAAAAAATATAAAAATAAGAATTAATTATTCGGTAAAAAAAGAAATGAAAAATCATATCTCTCAGGTTTATCTCGAAAAAATAATTTTATGAAAAATAAAAAAAAGTCGCCACTAAAAAATTTATTACAAAAATTAGTTTAACAAAAAATATAAAAATGAGAAATAATTATTCGTATACTTATATTAGTATTTTTACGACTTCTGTAATACACTTTATTGTCCGTCGAAATTTTTTTAATTTTCGAAAAAATCAATCATTAGAAATCCGTCTATGATTATGTGTATTTCCAAATTCGTTTGACGGCTTTATGCATCATTAATAATAAATTTTTTCGAAAAACCTATTGCCCAATAAATGTATAATCCGCATCCAAATTAACGATACAGACGCAGTTAGGAAACATTATATTATATTTTTCAACGAGTCCGTAAGTTTCCATCGTCGCATTCATTGGTACGAAGTAACGTACCGCAAGAAGACTTCGAATTTGACGATAAACAACAATTTGTCGTGAATCGTGTGTGCTAAGCTCTAACAACGATGACGCCGTGACTCGATGCCGCTGGTGGCGCGCAAGGCGCGTGATTATGATTGAGGATGATTAGACGAAGCTTGAGAGAGAAAGAGAGAGGGAGAGAGAGAGAGAGAGAGGGAGAAAGCGTGTAGAAGATAGAAAAGAGAAGTTGATAGTTACAGTCAACGGGTATTCTTGCGTCATTGAACGTCGCTCGGGGCATCGTGTTGTTGATGGTATACCCGACGCCAAACGTGGGGAGTACAAACGAAACGAGTATATGTTCACCAACAACATCGCTCGTTCTATTCGCCGTGTATTCCATGTAGGGGCATCGTTAGATCGGTCGACACCCCCTTCGCGCAAGCATCACCTTCGATCTCATCTCGTCATCTTTTCTACTACTCTTTTTCTCGTCATAGTTATCCCCACACCTCTGTCATTTATAAGCACAGCGAGTAAGTGGGAATAAATAAATCGAAAAAAAAAAAAAATTAAAAATAAATAAAAAAACAATTGAAGAATAGCGGAAATACGCTATCCGCCTGCAAAAGGGACTCGGTGTGCCGTTGATAGTTGAATAAATATCGTAACTCATCGTCGCACACGATCGAATCGATCGTTACATTCCCGGCGCGCATTACAGCGACTGCAGGGGTAGTTCTTTGGTCGCCTCGAGCGTTACGTGTGCACACATACCGCTCATACTACGATCCACTATAATATAGATCCTTATTCGCGCGCGTTGCACCGTCTGTAATTTGCATCGTGATCAATTTTGTACCGACTGAGCGTATATACCGGCGGTGTTGAATTTTGCCGTCGTTAATGAGAGAAACGAGCGATCATTAAGCCGCAAGAGAGACACAGAGTGGTTATCTCGACAAAATGAATATTATAAAATCTTTATATGGACGCTTGGCAATGGCTCGTTAAAATATCCCAAAGAATCGCGGCGCAAGACGCGAATGTACTTTAATGCTTTATGGAGGAATGTATCGATCAGCCAATATGAAATTGCATAACTATGCAAAAGATCGCAAATCGACACGGCGGGTATTAACTTTTTCTCGTCGATGCATGCACATTCCTCCCGTAAGCGAGATGCTCCAGTAATCTCCCGGACTCATTTCTCTGAGGTTCTCTGCTTAGCTGAGTTGCCCGATCGTGATTAAGGTCCCGACGATATCGTTTATACAGAGTAACACGCGGGGACTCGCGAACTGGCGGATGTTGACTGCACATCATTCGATACGGTAGCTGATGCTGTGTTATTATACGGGTTATATGTATTACAATATATAGCGCAGACGGTGTGGTCCACGATGATGAAGCTGCACAGGCATTGCGATCGCGCTGTGCGTGCGCGTCGCGAGTGCAAGTACTCGGGACCACGGGTGTCGAGTTGCGCGAACGAACGCCGATACGTTCCTTTATCTCGCCTCGGAGATTCGAGATTCATCTCGATAATTTTCGTAGTATGGCTACGAGTATCGATTGACATAATACCGAGAGAGAGTAATCTGCGTTTGTATCTCTTTGGCTCGTCGCCACGTGGCTAAAACCCCCTTCTTTGGCTTGTGTATCACCTTAATCGCGTGCATTCGTCGGATACGAAGGGATATTATAGGTGTTCTCCCCCAGCAACAACCGGAGCAGCATCAACTCTCTCAACCCCGTTATACGCCCGGGTAAGCGGATACAGTTGTCTGTCATCTACCTGTTCACCTGTACCCACCGCGTTGTGTCCTGTGTTGTGCGCCTCTTTTCGCTGGTGGCGAAAGGGGAGAATGACGAAAAGGGGAACGGCCGCTATACTACAGCCTCCCGGTTTCGCACAGATGTAGAATGCCTTTCATTATCAGATTCGACTCTATGACTTTTAACTTTATTATCTTATGATTAATTATTTATTCTGTTGGATTAAACTTTTCATTGTCTCGTTTAACACAATGAAAAATCGTTTCGTGACGCGTCAAATTTTACGACGTCAGTTGATGTCAGTCGATTTCAAGTCTGTAATGTACTATGGGAAAATATCGCATTTGAATAAAAATTTAAAGACATTTAATTAAAAAAAAAATTTTTAACGAAACCCTTAAAGTCGATTGACAATATTGTACTTCGACGTTTCTTTAAAGTTCGAAGAACCAATTACTTACTTGGAATAGTTAAAAAAATGTATCGTTCCTATTCATCATTGGGTTTTCCAACGTATTATTTTTGTTCAAAATGTAACATTCAATATTCCAATATCGAGATATTTCCTGACGAAAGACACTGATAAAAGTATTCAAACCAAATACCGCTGTTCTTCGATGTATTTGGCATCGAAGTTGAGAATATCCTGTAACACGTGTTCTCGAATATTTTTACGAAAATCGGTGAATTATCGAAGAAAAATGCGTTCGCGCATAGAACACAATGTCGAAAGCACAAGCATTGAAAGCTGCGAAGTTTTAACGTGCGCCGCGCAGCAGAGACTTGAAATTTTGGAAACGGTGGGGTCATCGAGCCACTGGCCGTTATCATAGCTATAACATATCTGATATGGCGGACCAAAGAGGAGAGAACAAGCCGCGTAGAGTCGTCGAATTCAGGGTTCTTTGAGCTCTCGAGCCCGCGGTGATCAGTGCGGCTCGCGCGCAGGCTAGATGAACCCCGGAAGATTAATTAAGCCGTAATTACTGGACAGCCTCTCGCCGCACACGCTAATGGGCAACCCGATATCCGTGAAAGGGCCGAGCGAACACCGGCCAGCGAGGATAGGCTCTAGCGCCCGGGTCCGCCGTGAACGTGAATAGAGAAGCCGCTCGTCCACGGGACTGCGCGGCGATGACCACGTCGAAACTCTTGCAGTATATGGTGCATCTCTGTGAACGTTTATTCTCGTATAAACCGGCGGTAATCATCTTCAGAAACTTTGAAAAACCCTTCATGGTCGTTCGGCTTTAACGAAAAATCTTTTGAATATCGCAATAACGAAAAAAGCGACCAAATATATAATTTTTTTTTTTTTTTTTACGAAAATTTCAATTTCGTCGTATTATTGTTGTTTTTTTCTCGCAATCGCGCGGTCGTAAGTAACATATAGCCGTTGATAGACCGAAGCGAAAGGCGTACCGGGTGACGAGAGGCTAAAAGATAAAAGATGGTACGAAAAAAAAAAAAAAAAATCATACCTCGTTTCTTCGGTCCGAACCGAAAGGTAATTACTTCATCCTATGTGCAAACAATGCTGTATAACGTTGCGTACCCTCGACGATACCGTTCCCCCCTCTCGTGAGAAACAAAACCTTCGGTCAGCAGTGCGATGCGCCTAGTGCGTTGTTTGCGTGTATAAAGTTTCTATACCCACTGCCGACCGCGACTTTCGTATGCGCGCGACGATATACACGCGGAGCGTCAGTTCGTATTTATACCTGCTGCGGCATTACAAACGCGCCGGGGTAACCGATACTTCGTGCGAGAGGAACGACGAGAGAACCTTGTGCCGGGGTTGCGCGGCTCTCTCTATATACGCACCGACCGAAAAGCTACGCGCGGAAGCAGTTAGGCACCGAAGATTATACCTTTAACGTCCTGAGCAATGAATTACACGAGCATTAATCAGCGGGACGCCCCACGAGGACCGGCCAAAATCACCCGTGACGAAGACAATGCACATGCGAGAAACCGCTCACTCTCTCTCTCTCTCTCACTCCGGTCGTCAGGGATATGCATACCCTCGATATTTCGGCACCACTATACTCATGCCAACAATCTCTACGGGTGTATTGAAAGAGAAGCTTAACAACTCTAAGCTCGGAACATGTGATTTCAAGTATCTTTTTTTTCACCGGATCAGCATGAATTACGCTAAGAAACGATTTATTAACGCGTAAACGCGTAAATTTAAGTTCCAATTAAATTTTTTTTTTTCGATAGGAAACGATAGATCGATATTTTTCATGTATGGATAATCGAACAATGGAAAAAAACACAAAATAATTACGTAATTCGAGAACAATAATTAAATCGAAAATAATCGATCGATTAATCGATGAGTTTGAAATTAAAATTGAAGATAAATCGACTTCATTGAGACTGTAAATAACAATAATCATGCCATAGACCCACAACATTTTTCGGTAAAACGACAAAAGTATAATTCGAATTTATGCGAAAATCAACAATATGATAAAACACAGAAAATAATGAAAGCTCATGAAGCATCAATTCGATGTTCAATAATGGTGGGTGTTTCGTGTTCATTGAGTACGAAGTTATTTCCGCTATATATACACGGCGAAGTATTAGCGGAGCTGTAAGCGCGGTAAAGTACGCGCGGCTGATTCACAATCGTAGAAGCACGTTGAGTTAGTACGGAGAATTACGTTGCTGTATGTGCAACGAGAGAGCGTTCCGTGAGAGCGGTCGCGCGACACCCGAAATCCCCGGCCCACTTCGGCTGGAAGCTCGCGGTGCAACCGGTATCTATACGTATTTCTACGGTTGGTGTATAACAGCGGTGTAGAACGCGGAGCGAACGTTAATCGTCAATCCTATTAGAGCCGTCGACAGGGCACCCTCCCGCGGCAAAGGATCATCCCTTAATCCGTTCATTCGCGTCCCTGCGGCGTTTCTCTCGTCGAGCGAGCGAGCAAGAGAGCGAGAGGAAGGGATATTAGAGAGCGTATATACTCACCACGCCGAATGAACGAACGAGTGCTCTCGAATCTGTTCGCACCCCCCTCTCGCCACAGCAGCCGGTGGAGATATAGCCGACGAGTGTTGCACGCCCGCGCATCACATCCGCCTTCACTAAACGCGAGTTTGAGATGAGTAGCATGAATAAAAAAAAAAACAAACAGAATAACGTATGCTGTGATTTCGTGATTTTTTTAGAATCGGCCCTCGTTTTTTTCGATATCTAAATAACAATCGATTTGACGTTATCTTTTTTTCAAACATTAATTACGATCATCGTACTAATTTCGATCTATAAATCGCGTTATTAAAGACGGAAGTATGCAAATCGAGGGACTGCCGAAAAATGCAAACTTGCAATGTTTTACTTCCAAAAGGATATTGAAAAATGCAATTTTTCAAATTTTCTATAATTTAATTAGTTATTTGTTCCGAGAAATATCTGATCGACATGTTTCAGATAAATTTTTTTTATAACTATAATAACTAAATTTTTTCGCGATTCAAAAATTCAAGTTGACTTAAACGAAAATAAAAATTAAAAAACATCGGTCGACATTTGGTATCCTTTTGGCAACAGTGTAATACAGAGTATGCAAAGCATATGCAACGACTTTAGTTGAACTTAATCTTTTCTTTTTTACTACCAGTACTTTTTTTTTCATTTGATTATATCCTCAATGTTTCCACGTCACTGCGATAATGCTGTTATTTTGTTTGGACACATGAGTGATAGTTTAAGAGGGGACTGTCGTTATACTCTTTCGAAGGGTTAAATCAGCATGTTTCACAGGTGATCATTCAATGTTATCCCAAAGAATAAGAATCAGCGATCTTCCTATAAGAGAAAGGGAAACCCAAAAAAATATAAAAAAATCTTCATTCTTCTCGATCATAGAAGCGAAACCGGTGATGCGCGCATCACGGGTCCTCGATCCCTCGTAGCGAATGTCGCCGGTGTGATGATGGTTTTCACGTGCGGCCCACAGGTATACGCGTCTCTGTAACACATCAGCATTTCCGCGTTGCGGTGTCTACTGCACCAGGGGAATCCCCCCGCCTTCGAGCCTTTGCCGTCGAAGCCTCACGCACGAAAAAAAAAGTGACGAGAGGAAGCTTTGCAAAAAAAAAAAAAAAAGAATACGGCAGCAGGAAAGAGTCTTAATAAACACGTCTTGCAAGGTCGACCGGGTGCCGATGGGGAGGAGGACGCGAGAGGCACGAGCCACAGCATCCGCAGGACTCTCTCGACGCGGTGAGCGCGCGTTCGGGAAGAAGAAAAAAAAAAGGACGAAGAGACCAGAAGAGGTGGAGAGAGAACCCATCGAGGGAAATATAAAGGGGGGCGCCCCTGTGCGGTCTCTGTTGTACGCGTATAGTCTCTTACAGCGTGAATACTCGAATAGTACAGTAGAAAGACCATAGTTACTCGAGAGGGGTGCAGCGAGATACATCGACGAATGAAGAAGAACGAGAAAAAAAAAATCCACACATACAGAAGTGGAGAAGAGAGTGAGGAAGTAAGAATCGCGGCTACATCCAACTAACGCGGTTGCACACAATGGATAAATGAGATTTTTTTTGCGAGCGATTGAGATCCGTAGTGTGAGCCGACGTAGTGTATAGTGGTATATAGTGGTCCGGGGGCATCGTCATTGTCTCCCCGGGGAAGGAACGAGAGTGTAGCGATGATAGGGTGAATCCCCCGGGACTACGACGATGTCGACGAAGCCTACCAAACCCCTTCTTCTTCTACTCTCTCGCCTTCTATCCTCTCTACGCGACACGAAGAAAAGGGTTGGAAGAGAAGGCTTTTAATACTTGCGGTAGAGACGCTTCGTTCCCCCATTGTCGATAAAACGCGGATCGACTGCGGATTACCGCGTAAATACGAAAGACAGAATAGATTGATGCGAAAGAAAAAAAAAATAGCTGCGGAAGAATATATAGAACACGGTATGTATGCAATACTTTAGCTTCGCGATATATATGTATATATATAACACGTAAGTACAAGTAGCGAGATACGGGTACTCTCTCGACTGCACTCTCTCTACGCTTCTTCCTTCTTATATTCATCGCCGAAGAGCCTCCAGTCTTCAGGTTTCTCTTCCACGCTATCCAGAACGCATTCGAGCGCAGTAGAGAAGCTCGCGCGCGCGTCCGAGAAACCGAGGGTCGAATTCATTCGCCGAGGTCCGTTCGCTCACGGCTCGTACATCAACCTGTCACGATTAATAGCGCCTTCTTTTTTTTTCGTTTCTTTTGCTTTTTGTTTCTTTCCTTTCTTTTATTATTATTATTTTCTTTCACACTGATGGGCGCTCGCGCGCAAGTTCCGTCGTGGAAGAAGAGAACTCCGCTACCCAGAACTCCCGACTCGATCTTTAAAATACTTTGTCTTATTTTACATGCGATCGTTTCGATGTACCGAAAGGGGGGGCCTTTTGTCGAAGTTGCATCGTTGCGATTTTCATCGGGGTTCATAATTTATTCGCGCTCCTCCGATTAGACTCAATACCTTTTGTTTAATATACCCGACGAAAAAGTCCGTAACAACTGAAACGAGGAGTATTAAAAATCTACGAGGGAAAATAGAGTGAACGAGCGGAAAGCTCCGAATTCTTGTCGGCTATCACCGAGCGGGGAAAATCCGCTCATTTCTCTCTCGCGGCGCTCGTCGCGCGGTTACGCTATACCCTTCGTGAAACTCTATACCATTATGAGCGCGTGGCCCCTCGTTTTCGCGAGGGTTTCGCGTTCGCAAATTGGCGCTCACGGACCGCGAACCAAACGACGCGGTTGGAGTCGAGAGAAACGATAGCGAAGAGAAGAGACAGAGAGATGGAGGAGAAGCCACCGGTGCAAGATTTCGACACCGCGCGAGACCCGACAAACTCTCTCGCTTACTCTCTCTCCCCTCCTCTCTCTCTCTCTTTTTCTCTCTCGCCGTCTGTATCGTTCGCGGATTTCGAGCCCAATTACTACTCCTCTACGCTTCTGCGGACGCAATGGAGAAGCGTGCGGCGCTTATGTTTCGCCAAAACCCCACCCACCCTCACCCCCTACGCGATTTTCAGAGATAATTAATTGAGACGCGGATTAATAGAGGAACATTTGTTATTACCTTCGGTGAGCTTCTTGAAGGCCTCGCGCGGCCGTATTGTCGATTATTTTCTGTTGGTGGCCCCGTAAGAAGTAACACGAAGAGGGATTGAACGAGACGCTCGAGACTTTGGTGGTTCCGTTTGTAAGGGTTATTATACCTTCGTCTTGAAGGATTTTTGCCTCGCAATAGTTCTACGATGCGAGAGAACGACTGACACGAGTCGGGATGTAATGCACGTGTCGGAAAGAATTCTATCGCTGCAAACGCGTGCCATATGGCTAATGGCTTCCGCGTTCGTGGATCATCCTCGCGACGTGGAACGTCATCGATAGGAGGAGCAACGCATAACGGGCTCTTGTACATACCACCGTAGACATTAATTGCAAGAAACTCAAACCTCAACTTGTTATATGATGAGTAAATGAATTTCCGATGTAAAATAATATAGTAATTTAATTCCTTATTCGAAGAAATTTCCGCGATGTTTAATGGGTTAACGATGCATCAAAAATTAAAAGAAAAATAAAAATAAATATATAAATATAAAAGTAAATATAAAAAAACCGATTTTTCGATGTTTCGGGCGCTACTAACGTTCCTCATGAATGGTTAGCCTCGTATGGCAATTTATCGGCATAGTACTAAAATGACAATATTTTTCAATATTTTGAATTTCTTCTCAAAATAAATCTTCGAAATAGCTATCAAAATTTTTTTCGATAATTCAATTTCGTCGTTGATATATAAAAAAACAGTAATTTTTATAAACATTTGAAAATAGCGCATGAGTTTCTCAAAATGTTACGTGACAAGAACATTAATGTTAAATAGTAGACATAAGTCCGATAGGTATCTCGTTGCGAGGCTTCGATTCAATGGACTTTCATGAAGCGAACTCTCGTGAGAGTTCGATACCATTATAATTGGACAATAATGATACGTTTGTCATAGAGACGTTATTGTAGATTATAAACCGCGTGTCTCCTCTCTCTTTTTCCAAGACAGCCGAGTCGCGTTCGAGGCGGGACTCGCGCGCCGAGATATACACACTATTGTCGAGATATTATCCATAGGTATACATTATTACTATAGTAGATCGACGATCGGAGCAAAGCGACAACAGCGATCGTTTCCTGGTATAAATATGCAACGCGTTGTGTCACCCCGGGGGTCAGCTCCGTTTCCTCATGGCGTCTTGGTTTCAGTTGTGCTCCGCGATGTGTCTATACGACAGTGCGTCTTCGACACCCGTAAATTTTATGCACGCACACGATTATTCCCTGTATACGATCTATCGGTGTACGGATACGTGAATACGTTGGCGAGAATTTTACAATGGGACGGTACTCCACAATAATAGGTGTCTTTGTTCGGACTCGCGTCGTTATAGGTATTCATCCTATATAGTTATCCGCTATCCGTATATATGACTGCTACGCTCTTGAAACGCGAAAGAATTGAACGAAATCGACGCGAGCGGCTGTGTGTAGAGTCGCGACTGTGCCTCGACGCTCGTAACTCCTCGACTTCCATTTTCGCTCTGCACGATGATGGATTCCTCGTGAATAAATTCAGACAATCATTTTACTCAACAAACATTATAAAATCAACAATTTACATGTATCATTATTATGATTTATACATTATCATAATAGAACGCGTTAAACAAGAAGACGAAAAAATAAAAAATTAAATTAAAGTCTGCGGTTCTAGAATCGAGCTGCTGCGAAGTTCGTAACTGTTTCGGCTCTCATTTGCAATTTATAATACGGACATTTTTTTTTTCATCGCGAAAAAAAAATTATATTAAATATAATAATTGTTTATATTATATTAAAGTTTAGAATGGGAGTTACAAAAATAGCAATTGTTATCATTATTTTAATGATTAATTGTTGTTATTATTATTATTTCATTATTAAAAAAAAAAATTTGTGCTATTTACGATTTTCAATACTTTCGAATCCTTTGATCCAATATACGAATTCAGATACTACTGTATTCCCCTCCCTTGCGATTTGTTTGTACCTATTATCACCGGTCCCCTTGTCCCTCTCCTGTCTCCGCGAAAATTGGATTGTTGTACTCGTGCCCCCCTCCCCCTCACCCTTCATTCTGAGAGATAAAATAAACGTAAAGATGAGAGGTTGAAGCAAGAAGGGAATAATGCTACAGTGGCATAGTATACGCGCGCTTGGGAAATCTTGGCAACTTTCATTAGCCCGCATTAGCGTTTGGTCTCCGCGGTGGTTTTGGGGGGATATTGAGGGCGGCACGGTATTCAAGGTAAAGGCGTTAATCTGCCAGAATTAATCCGACTCGGTCGGATGCTTTTCCTCAATATGCCGACGGAGAAACTGGAGAACTCGTGGCGCACCCCTTCGGTTTCGACATTTTACTACGGCAAAACGCCCGCCTCCTCCACCCCCCTCACCCTCCGCTACTCGCCCAGTTTACGTCTATCGCTCTCGTTCTCCCTGTAGTACAAGGTGTATACGAGATACATGTTCATCGTACACTCCGTGTAATACTCTGCGGCGAACGCAGAGTTTGTATTCCTATTCGATCCTCCCGCCAGTTTATAGGGTACTACAGAGAGTACCGAAGTGCGCGAGCGAATTTGCCCGCAATGTATACTCGCTCGGTCGCCTCGCGACAAAACGGACCAATCCACTTCAGACCCATACACTACGTTGGAGTAATACGTGCAACAGCCGTCGTAATATATCGTTGCTCTCATCGAATTCTCGCCAACTCCGAATGGCTATGAAACCGAAGCTCGTTTCTCTATTGTTGCGATGTATCTAGGCGAATCGTAATGCCGGCGCGGATAATTGAATGTACGAAGATCTCGATAGGTTGATTTACACATAACATTTTTTTCTTCGATCTATTCAAATGAAGCGATGATCGAGCGTTTGTGAGGTACAAACGCACAAATAACTTTACTAAATAGATAATAATAATATATCATTATTAAAAATGATATTTATGTTATATCAAGAGTACGTAAAAATCTTTGTTAATAAAGAATTAAAGACGATTTCATTAAAAATTACGAGTCAATTTTGATAAAAACAAAAAAAAAATGGTAATGGTGTTCCAAAGTTCAGATTTAAGGAAAATCGCGTAAAAAAGCAGCCGGACACTAATTAATTACTGCAATTTTTCGTTTAATTTTTTTTTTTTTCAAATTCGATTTAACCTATAAGTTTCAATTGATTTTTTGCGAATTATTTCATGAACTTCTATACTATATCATTATATATTATGATTATGACTATTTATTGGTATTTTTTCATTGCCATTATTGCGATTAATCGGAATAGGGGATGATTTATTATCATCGCAGCAACGTCAAAGCGAAAGTGTTAAAGTGCTGACCACCTCGGCGCCTCGTAGCAGACTGAGATTCGATCCAAACGGCGTCCAGCGATATAGTTCTCCGATAATAATTTACCACCCCCCGGTTCCCCATTATTTAAGGGCATAACGGACCGAACACGTACCGAACCAATAATCCGCTTCACTGAGTAGAACGTTAATGATTTCATTCCATAAAATAATGGCGCAACGCTTTGTTTTATTTAGCCAAACGTCATTTGTTTTACGATCGAGCGGATCAATTCGCCGACATGTGCTGCGCCACTATATAAAAGGTCCTTGCGGTACCGTCGTCAGTGCTCGGGGAATTGGTGGATGTGTTCCCACAGCAGCCAGAACTCGTCCAATGACCGACGAGGTGGACCTCTGCTCGTTGATCGCGTTTTATTCGCGTTCGCACTTGCCGTTCTCGTTCTCTTTCCAGTCGCAGATTTGTGTTTTTTTTTTTTTTCGATTTTTGTCACTACTCGAACCTTCATTAAACGTCGATCATTCGACGACCTGATTTTTTTTGTATTTTTTTTCTAACTCAATCCCTCGCAATTATTGTCAAACGAAGCGCTGAACTCGTAATTTGCACCCCCGGAATCTCTCTATTGGATTCCGCGTTTTCAGGTCGTCGAAGAAAAAAAATCGTTGCTACTGTGACTCTCGACTTCTTTATGTCTCGTCGAGTTTAGAGAGTAGTCCCAGTTGGTTTTATCAGTGTATAATCATTACTACTGTCGCTACTAGACGATCAGCGTAAGAATCCGAAAACACAAATCTACACGTTTCTCTCGTTAATTAAAAGTCGTTGAACTTCCCGGAGGCGAGAACGTTAACGCCTCGAGTGTGTAGTCTCTAACGAAAAGCCGCTTCTTCATTCTCTTCTCACCAAACGCCACGCCGCCGGACAACGGTCAAACGCCGTGTCGCGATGAGTTCTCGAGCGTAAATCAACCGGTCGATCAAGGCAGCGGCTCGCCCGTGCGCGCGCGCGCGCACCGCTCCCCTTCTGGAATCACTGCGGTCGGTCAGTTGCCGCTGTTGCGTGTTGTAAATTCGTTGAAAGAAAAAGTTTGAAATAATACATGAGAAACCGGTATATTTATATGTACGATTTAACATATGACGCACGTGACGGAAGCGAGTGTGTGATACTTCCTGTCGATCGGCGACAAGTGCTCGAACAGGTAGTCGCAGCATTCCCGGAGCTATTGATCCAAAAGGTCTAAACGAGAGGAAACTCGATGCGAACGAAAATGAATGTGCGACACAAATAAAAATTGCTTTGCATTCTTTCATCACATGTTTATTCGGGAATCCGAAACTATAAAAGTAACAATTTATTTATTTTTTAACTACCGACTGCCCGGCAAAACATGTGCGGCGTAAAATTCTGCAGCATTTATACGCTATTCGTTGTTCATTAGAATTTATGTGTTTTCAATAATTTGGGTATTTTTTAAAGATAAAAAGAATGAAATAAAAATGAGTTCCCAGAAATGTCGAAAGTCCTAACTGATAAAGGAAGCTAATAAGGAAGTATTCACGAAAAAGCGTGACATACCGAATAATTAATCGGATGATATGATCGGGAGATTCGAACACCCGATGACGAATAAATGGCCCGACTTCCGACTGAATAATTATTTGATATTTCATTTCCTTCTGTTATTATTGCAATCTTTTCGTCTTTTTTTTTGTAATTTCGGAGTTTTAAAATCTTTTTGAAATTTCTATTCCGTTTAATTGTTTTTATAAAAAATTGAAAAATATTCACCTTGGATCATCGAAAGATTTGAAGTTTGTCACTATACGCATATTTCGAACGTGTAAACGTTTTTACGACTGTTCGTTGGTCACAGATGTAAACCACTTACCAGAGGCAAATTGACTATAGTACCCAATCTCTCGCCTCCGTCTGCGCTTTTTTTTTCTAATTCTTTATCGATCTTTTTCTTCCTCTCATTCGATTGCCGAGAAATCGATTACAGTTTCGTTTTATTGACCATTATGGCTCCAAAGAGCTCCCTAACGCATTCTCGGCTCGGTATATACATCGTTGCACACTTCGAACTTCACTTTCAGTTTCTTGGGTGCACCGCCTCCGGTCTCTCGATGTATACTTTATATACTATATATATATATATATTTTTTTTTCGTCTATACTTTGCCGTGGTCGACGCTCAATCTTAAACTCGATCACGACACGCTTTCTGGATTTTCGTTAAGATAGAAACGTTTGAGTGCTTTCTTCGAACGCAACCATCTCAGTTCGTCACCGAGAAAATTTTCGCGCTGCAACGAAACGGCACGTATCTTTTCGTTGGTTAGATAAAATTAATAAAACAATGCCTCTCTTCATTGAGTCCCACTGTCTCATCGTCTCGGCTCGGCTTGCTGTGTCGGCAAAGTCCGCGGAGCAATTGGTACGAGAAATGATGAAGACGACGGGAATATCAATCCTGAGAAATCGAGAGGAATATCCCCGTAGAGTGAAATTCAAACTCGCACGCCCGGACCGTGTCCCTCGAATAAATTATATTTTATTCTCGAACGGCAATCACAGACGTATTCATGCTATTGCAGAGAGGCAGATACTCGTTTTCCCTTCGTTCGCGTCGTCTCTTTCTATTTTCAAACCCTTAGACCTCGAATTTTGTTCTTCGTTGTTACTTCAACGGGACGTTGGCGAATATCTAAAATTCTTCTCACTCCGAGTTTGCAAAAATCGTAGATAGTACGACGAGCTTTTTAAAAATATTTTATATTGTCAATTTCGACCGCTATTTGCATAAAAGTATTTTCCTTATTTTTTAGGCAAAAAAAAATCGCATCACTAATCGCATACGATCGGTTGTTGTTAATATTATTATTTTTTTTTTCACGTTCTTATATTTGGACTAAGATTTTTTTTTAATTATTTGAATATCGGAATACAAACAATCGATCTATTGGAAAAAAAAAGATTTGAGAAGGATATTTTTTTTTTCCTGATCGCAATATTTTATTTGCATCCCTATTTTCGCCGTTGTGTTATTTTCTCGAATATTTGCATTATTTAATTAATTTACGGGGCCATCGATGAACCACAATGCAAGCGATGTGTGTTGATATACATTGTGATATACATGTTGATATACATTATAAAAATGATTGGCTTTGCGAATTGAATGCTGCGGCGTTTCGGCTTTAACGAAAACTGCACGACAAATAGGACGAAAAAGATAAAATAAAACTGTAGTCACGTTGACTGCACGGCTATAAAGTCGAGCACTTTTCCCCCGTTGGTGCACGACACTTGCATCGTCATTTCTAAAAGCTCCGAAGCCTAACTTACGAGTCAGCGGCAATAAATAACTCGCTCTCTCGAATGACCATAAATGCGTTTGAGATCTACGAAGCGTGACTCTTCGTCCATTTAATGTCTTTCCGAAGAGCGAGTAGGGAGGAGGTGGTTGGGAAAGGAGGGTAAAAGTAAAAAATGAGAAACAGGACGAGAGCGCAGAACGGTCCGGTCGCCAAACGATCTTCGGTTTCTTCTCTCGGGTCGGTCCATCGAGCAGCACACTCTCGCTTAGCCGGAACATTCTCCCTCCCCCTCGTCCCCCGTTCGTATGGTCCATGCGTATACGCGCGTACGTTAGTTCTTCTCGCCTTCGACCATACCACACCACGACACGACGATAATATGACTTTAGTTTTACGAGCATCCTTCGCTTCTCTCGACCCGAGTCTCGCTCACACGTTTGAGAATCCCTGGGTGAATTACAAGCACGAAACGAGCCGGAGGAAACCTGACTCTACTGCCTCCTTCCTCATCGTCGTTCCCGCAGTTTCGAAACTTATGCTTGTGCTATAACGCCTAGGCATGCATTATATTAGAGCAGCTCGACGTTCCTCGGTTTCACCATTTTTTCTTTTAATTTTTTTAACTATTTTTCTCTCACAGAAAATCTTCCGCTTCGAGCTAAAAATTTTCTCGGTTTCCTATGTTGACTCGATAAACTCGAAAGTCACTAGCAATTCCATCGATTTTATCTCGAATTTCCCTTCTCCCCGTGCGTCTGAAAGATACCGATAGCGTTTTTAGCCTCGTTGTCGACGATTATAATGATTTAACGGTTTTGAAATTTTTTTTTTTTTCATTTTTTTTTTGTGAGAAATAATTTTACATCCCTCCCGAGTCAGAAGTTCGAACATTTCAACTTGTAAGCGCCTTAACGCTTTGGTTCTATTAATAACATAATCGCAATGGTTGTATCGTTCGGGAGC
Organism: Cryptus viduatorius; assembly: GCA_964006125.1. Taxonomy (NCBI): domain Eukaryota; kingdom Metazoa; phylum Arthropoda; class Insecta; order Hymenoptera; family Ichneumonidae; genus Cryptus; species Cryptus viduatorius. The sequence continues at coordinate 7,197,548 of OZ023222.1, read as the reverse complement.
ATCTATCTCCAGAAGCTCAATCGACACTCGGAACTCTCTCGTTGTCTTGGCGTCTTTGAGAGTTGTTAATGTAATCGCCAATCGCTCTCTCGTTCTCTCGAACTTAATGATAAGACGCTTATCCGTCGCACTATACTCTCTCGTCGAGAATTAATCGTGTCACGGAGTAAGCGTGTTTCGCCGCTGACTCTTGAAACTCTTGAGATTAGTGACGAGTGTAAAGGCCAATTTATCGAATAATTCCGTCAAGAAAAAAAAAAAAAAGGGTTCTTAAAGTGTGAAGAAAGATATCTACAGCTCGGAATCATAAAAGGACCTAAATGTAAACATTAAAAAATGGGTTCTTACGTCACCAAAATGCTTCAATTTTTGTTTCACTGAAGACACTGACTAAACGACAGGAGATTCGAAGACGGAGATTGTTTTTAGGTGCTTTTCAGGATAAAGGAAGCGACGAGGGAGAGAAACGTTTCCCACATGTGCAAATGCCGATATAATGCACTTCTCGCTTTCTTTTTGGGTCCGTCGAGAATTCTCGTTTCGAAGGGTCTTTCGAAGCTCACACACCGGATGACCGCATGTGGTCGATTTTGGTGAGAAAAAAAAATAATATGACTCGAGTCCAAGGGGATGGTGCAGAGGTATCCCCCGATTTGTTTCTCGCTCTCTCGCGAGATGCCCCGTTACCGTATTTCCATGTGAATCTCAACTCATTATTTATAACCACGAATTCTCCATAGCTATATGTGTTACATTCCGTGGCTTACGAGACGAATCGAATTGAGATTTTTCCTGTATTTTGTTTAAAACGTTTATGAACCGTGTCCGAGGGTGAGTTCTCGGTTCTCCGTCCCCTTCTCAAGAATTGGGGATAAATCCGGAGAAGTATTTTTGGCGCGGGGAAAATTTAGACTTGTAAGGAGAAGGGAGGGGGGCGATGTGGTCAGTGAACCGGTGATGCCGGACCGAGAACGCACCCCTGAGGTTTACGCAGCCGGACATGCAACGACAGTGTTCCCATGCATGGAAAACGAGGAAATAAATTGACCCTACTGGCCGGAAATAAAATTTTATTTTTTTCCAATGTCATATTTTCCGAAACTTTTTCGTAAATTTCGGGGTTTTTGAATTTCAATTCGGCGCTTTCAGGGTTAACTTGAAAAAATCCGAAATTTAATTCTGTATTTCGAGCTTTTCTCAAGTTTTCGAGCGCTCCGTTTCGTTACGTCGGAGTCTTGCGGGGGAGCCGAAGCGAGGGCGGCGAGGGTACGAGAAAAAGACCGAGCTATGGGGGTGCTGGGAAATCATGAATGCTTCCGGGCGCAGGTGTCGTCGACCAGGGTCCAGCGCAATAATAGTTCTCTCCGTGGAGCGTTATAATGCAAAGCCACTTAGCACCCCGCAGTCGTTTGTAGTGGGTGCGGTGTGTTGTGACACTGTAACGGGAACAAACAAACAGAAGTAGGATGGGTTCTTCGTTCCTTTCTCAGTCTTTCTCTTCCAACTCTCCTTCTTTCGTAACCGCAAACCATTCGGGGACTGCGGACCACTTTCCTGATGCGCGGCTCTCTCTTTGACTATATGTTTCTAACAAAGCGTGCGGTCAGAAGGAAACAGCTAGTAGTTTATTAAGTGGGAAACGATTGACTCCCACGATGGAGACGAAAATCGCATCGATCTATTTGAAATAAAAATGACCGCTCGAAAAATATCGAAAGAATTGCGATTACGAGGAGGAAAACATTTCCATGCAGATGCAAGAAGACGAGAGAAGCATCGAGAGCGATTATGTCATATTTTACATTCGTGACTAATAATATAAAAGTATAAAAACACATTAATCGATCACTCCCGCGCGTTCGTTCGAATTCTCCGAACGTTTCGAAGAGACGAGGCAAAAACGAGCGTCTTGTCGCATTAATTATTACTATCGCTTTTGTATGTCGATTATTACTGTCCACAATTCTCCGTTTTAATCATCTTTCACGCTATTTCACGTATGACCACTCGCTGAATTCTTTGCTCCATTTTTTTTTTTTTCGTTGTTTATCTTTTCGCAATATCGGAACGTTCGACTGATGCGCGCGGAGTAACATATTCGCAAAATTCCCAAGTCGATGTTTTTCCCCAACGTCGAAATATGATATTGTTGCCAGTTTTGTGTACGCAATCGTTCAGTTTCATCGGCGAGATGAGTGAACGACGCTTTTTTTTTTTTTTTCAGTCGCGTTCTTCGGACTCTTATCGCACGCGCCGCATACTCGTAACTATATTTACAATGGAGTTGTTTATCCGTCGGAAAGTGATAGAAAGACAGAAATTATAGACAGAAAAAAGTTTGGAGTGTTTAGAGTTCTCGTGTTACGCTAATTTTTTCTCAAATCAGCTAAGAAAGCCGATCCGAGGGAATGAGAAATGGGCAGTTGAGTGATCGGGGGAAGAACATCTGGTTTTTCGTGTTTTTTAACTTATCAGTAAAAAAAATCATATTACGACGATTTTAGGGAAAGTCCGGTAATTTAGGCAAAAGAGAGAAAAAATGAAATCACTTCCACACGATTGTCTATTCGTACTGATATTTTGAATACGTAATACAATTCTCTGTTCGTAATGTACATAGATATTGAAGGCATATTTGTCCGTATCGTTCTTCTGATTTTTTTATTTACAAAAAATTATATCTTCTCCTAAAATTTCTTACATTTTCGCCGGGAAATTTTTTCATATGTTCAGAAAATCATTACAAATAAATAAAAAAATAACTTTGGCTTTTCGTCTTAAATCGTTGCCTTAAAGTCACAGAAAGAAGAAAAATAGACCTAAAACAAAGCATTTTGTCGTTGAAATGCGATTTTTTTTCGATTTCTCGAAGTTCTTTGAAGAAATGTTACGCGTCTAATTCAAAGGGCGTTGCAGAAAATGATTTATGGAAGCTAACCTTGCGTTCGTTATGCGTACCAAACAGCCGTTCATGACCTACTGACCCGATGACGATCGCCTCTAGGAGTAGTTTCTCCGGGACACCTTAGATGCGACTGTCCTGTAATGCCTACAATAAGATCGCGCCGGCGTTTCGCTCGGAGGGCCCATACGGCGAAACGAGTTAGACGACTAGTTTTCGGTACGCCGCCCCGACGTTCTCTGGGATCCTGACTCGCTGTATCCAGAAGCCAGCGGGTTTTGATAATCAAAATTCGAAAATCAAGTTTGACCGTATAGGCACGTAGGCACGTGATCCCACGAGGTGAAGTTTCCGCGGCGGGACGTCCCGCAACGAGAGCCATCGGAGAACTAGTTTTCTCGTAACAGTTCCGCCTTTCGATGGCCCGCGGACTTTGTGGGTATTTGCGTGTGACGGAATGACGAACGATATGGGTACTGGTATCTCGCGTCAGGATTGCCGGACAGTGTCCAGCTTCGGGACCGTTGAATTATAATTTATACGCAACTCTATCGTAGTCCTGGTGTTCTCGCAGAAACACACCGCGAGGCCAACGAACGATCCCTCTCCGGCTGGTCACTTTCTCGGTAAATCTTTTCACCAACCAGATTGTTCGGTACGTCATAACGTACAGTTTGCGATATAATAGTTGGCGATAGACGAAACTATATATAATCAGGAACCGGTATTCAAATATCGAGTAGTTTGAATAATAACTAAATAATTATTAAGGGAACTGTTTAGCAATTTCAGGCGGAAAAGCGTATTTTTTTATAGGTGAAAAAAAATCATACATATTAGTACTTTCATGCATTTTGTTGTTGGTAATAGTATCCCGATAGTGCGAAAAGATTTTTAGGATCAACTATGAAACATTAGAAAAGTGTCATTTGGTGTAAATAAAAATAAAAAAAATGGCCTCGGCGAAAAATTAAACTCCTTCGATACGTCGTTATAATTACACCTGAGCATTTTTTTTTTACATGTTATGATATGAATAATTAATCGCATGGGGTTTATGAGAAGTTTTCAAGGCCCTTTCAAAAAAATCGGACGCTTTTTGACTCAAATTGGCGAACTTCTTAAAAAAAAAAAAAATATTCAGAAAAAGATCGGAGAATTCGATCGTGCAATTTTCTCAACGTCATAGCAAAAAATCCATTAATTACATATACATCGCTGTAATGGCTGAGCGAAGGCAACACGAGTGCTTCTTGCAATATCATTTATATAGCCAATCGTAATAACTATGATTCAAATCGACGTTGGATCGATGAACACGCACTCCATTTCTCTGGAAGTTTCCATCGTGTATAAATAACATCGGAGATGACGAGAACGGCTTACAGCTACGATAATGATTTCGTAAAGCGCGCGTGCCGCCTCTCTCGCTACGAGAGTACAGTATATATTTTATTACACACTCTCGGAATGGTCGCAAACATATGAACGATACGTAGAAGAAGTCGTCGACTAGTTTACGGAATTTCCGAGCATTGATTTTCGAATCCGACGCGAGAAACTTCGTGCCTATGCTCCACAGTCTCAATTAGCCTGCGCGCCTGTAATAATCCCATGTCCCCTGCTGAGGAATAATAATCAATCGGAATCGCAGGAAAGGAAGATTCAATCTCGCGCCCGGTCTCACGGGTATTTTGATATTTCCCCGTCGAAAATCGGCGAGTATCGCGCGTAAATCCGAAATCGTAAAATATCGCCGATTCCTAGTAACAATGTGTCCATTTCTGCAAAGGGGAGAAAAACCGACACACAGGATGGGTGAGCTTTAGATAATATGATGCGGAGGAATAGGTAAGATCGCGTCAGTGGTTGGATTTGCTTACCGGGGTGCGTTGTCCGAATATCTACTAGTAGAACGCATAAAGAGGCAAAGGAACTTAGTAGAGGGATATACTACGAGCGACGAGTGCGTAACTGAACGTTTACGGAGTCCCCAGTTGGGGTCTCAAGACCCTAGTGTCCTGCGAGGATCGTGCAACCCCGGCGTACACAGCTGTCCTCCGTTCGGGGTACACACGTCCCGTGTTCCGCAGATGTCCGGTTCTACGGCCACTCATCTTGACCGTTCGGCGGCAGCACGTGAGAAACGAATTCACCGGCTACGCTCGACGATAGCCCGTGAAGAAGGGCCCTTCCTTTAGCTTCATCCTTGTTCTTCAAGAACTAGACACCCCGCTGGGAGTTCGGGACATTAATTATCGTACGAGGAAGAAGCATAGGAAGAAGAAAAGAACGAAGGAACGGGTCACTTCACGGGAACCTGTCTTTCAGCGTTATCCAAAAACTCTATACGAGATATAAAAAAAAATTCGAAAAAAAAAGTTCGGCACCATTATTTTAGATGAATCGAATTTAATTGTTTCCACCTAAGCGTAATCTCTGCGAGTGATTTAAATAAGAAAATTACTATTCATCGTAGTTTGAATTTCCTCTTAATGCATCGCGGGGTTAATACGAAGAGTCAGACGTAGCAGTAACCGGAAACCGAATTGGCTCCATTGGCCAAGGATCGATTGCGCCCGAGGGATCGAACACGCTTTCTCCTTCACATGGGTGAGGGCGCCTATTAATCGATAGCTGATTATCGGGCACTCCTTCCATCGGGTCCTTCGGCGCTTATACATAGGGTTCGCGATCGATTTTCCTCGGTGCTATCCGACGGCAGCGTAAAAGAGCGTATATTCTTGTCGGTTTTACGTACGCGATAGAGTTTAGAAGACGCTGCGGGGTGCAACACGGTGCAGCACACACGAGAGGGAGCGCAGAGAAGGGGAGAAGGGGGGGGGTTTAAGCTTGTAGCATATAATAGCGTTCTAGTATAATATACTTCGTCTCCCGGAGGCTCGATCGTTCCGGCACGGCCTGCGGGTCAAAGAGGTCCTTCGGAGCGTGCAGGTCTCGCCGGGTGCACAGTCCGGGAGAGTCTTCTTCGAGCTCTACGATGCAGTCTGCGCCTTTAGGCCCGATATACACTCTACCCAAGGACCTACATAATATACTCTGCCCACTTCCTCGGCTCGCGCTTCTTTCTTTTACATCCTTCTAAAATATGCATTATCCAATTTAGTCCGATTACACGGATCTGCGAAGGCATGACGATCCTCGTGACTATGGCTGCGCCACCCTCGACGCTTGGGTTTGTCGAATCCGACGCGTGGATACCGGAGAACTCGGCAACTATCCCTCCCAACAGTTTTAATGACCGAAATTTACCTTTTAATTGTGTAAATTGGCTGATCGGGATGAAATCGAAAAATATGAGTCTCGATTTTGTGACGAAAGGCATTAATCTTCGAAAAAAAAAAAAAAAAAAAAAAGTTCAACAATAGAAAAACGAGTATTGAAGGCGCGTAGTCACAAATAGATTAGCGCGAGTGAGAAAAGGTGCCACAGATGGGTGGGTCTCTCGACCGATATTAATAAGCAGTCATTAGTGCAGTAGAGACCGCAGGGTGTGGGTCGCGTTCGACGCGGTGAGTTCTCATCTACTTGGTCGTCTCTGACTTGGACAATGCCGATGGGCGGGAGCGTGTCTCGTCGTCCAGCTACGACTGAATAGAATAGACTTTGAGTTGTAAATCTTCCGCGAGACGCAACGGCTTGCATACGTTTCCATCGAAGAAACGTGCGAGGACGATGCACCAAGAAGCTTTTTCAGAGAAGTCGTTAGCAGCTTCAACGTGCGCATTGACGAATCGTCATGGCTGATATCCCGAGGGTATAAAATTTTCCGCGTCATTGATTTCTAGAAAAAAAAAAAAAATCGCTAAACGCCGCGACGTCCAACGCGAAAAAAACACTTACGTATCCACTGCTGTTTTATTGCACCGGTGTGATGCAGCGCGTCGCGGACAAGCCGTTTGGTAGCACTCGGCCTCGGATGCTCGGGCCAAATTCCTAAGTCGATCATTAATTAGAGACGGAGCGAGACAGGTTGAGGGATCTCGATGCGTTATAATTAGGCGCGGTTGCGGGCGAGTGCACGTAATCGGATTGGATCGAGAGATGGCCGAGGTAGGAGCAACGGCAGCAAGCGCAAGGGGTATCCATCTACTTGGACCTAACGATTCCCTCGGTGCAGGCTATTCATCAGAGAGTAGATGCTGCATCTTGCCTCCGCTATCGCTATACATATATATGCACCTAATTCACATAGGTGTACATCTCCTAGATACCCTTCTGCGTTGATCCCGAGCCATTACTACCGGCGGATCGTCATTGTGTACCTTTGGCCCTCTGGTTTATCTCATCTATTTCCTTTCCCGACAATCTGCGCACAGTTTTCATGCGACACAATTCTCTACAACAGCCTGACGATAGTCCGTTTGTGAGATCTGCCAGTAAAGCTATGCCGAGAAAATAACAAATCTCGTGCACATGTATTCGAAGAGAAGAGCCAGTAGCTAGTTGGAGAGGTGTCGAGGTGATTTAATCGTCCTACAAATGGATCCCCGGTGCCAAGATGCTAATGTCAGAGTTCGTGGCGAGTCGATAGGTCGCGTACAGTTGGCATACGACAACTCTGCGAGCTTCCCGGAGGCTCTTTCTCTCTCCCGCTCTCTCCCGCATCCCCCTCACCTTCTCTCGTGCATTTCTGGCTCTCTTCCAACAATCCAAACTGCACAATGGTGCATCGAATGATACCGATTAATCGTCCGATCGTATGTATTGCAAAGTATCCTGTCAAAGCACTTATTTAGCAAAGATCAACGCGATCCTATCAACCCTCGACGCGAATCCCGATGATTCGATTACTCGTCCTTCAAAACGCTGTGGAGCTGAGGATTTTCTATGTAGACGACTTATATACATCAGAGAAACACAGATATACACACAGAGAGATGCGAGAAGAAGAAGAAGAACGACGTTGAGAGGTATATAGACGGAGTGAGTTCCGCGTGCCAACGTGAATTGGCAATCCGGAAGGCACTTAGGAACAGGCCAATCCGAGCTCCAGTTGATTAGTAATATTGTGGCCTGATGAACCGACGTCGAGCTCACGGGGTTGCCATTGCCCCGGCCGCAAGTTGACGGGCGAGTAGGAGATGAGTCCGTAATCTCGTTACGAAGCCGCGGGCAACGTGTACGTACCTACTCCACCCGACACTATATGGAATATCACTTGTATGACATGGCACTATGGGTCTAGGCGTCTAGAACATAGAATGCGTTAGGAGAGAACTACAAGGGAAGGTATAACCGGAGCTCTGCGAAGACCAAGTTCTATAGTCACAGCGTCGTTCACGCTAAGGTTCACGCTCTACCCAATTCCCTTTCCTTCTCCGATATCCTTGCCTCCCATTCACGTCACTTTCGCCTCTCTGTTCCTCTTGATCGTTTAGTTTGGCGAGTTTCTCTTCTTCCCCTGATTCTCCTGGAGCTCTTCAACGTCCATGAAGCCGAGGAACCTTCGCGAAGCTTCCCGAATATCATTGAATTAATAATAACCACCTTCCGTTCTCCGGTCTCCTCATGCACTCAGGCGGACACGCTAAGGAGCCGGGAAATGGAAAGGGCCAACTGTTCAGCGACGGTGAGGAAACTCTACTTGTGAAACTAAGCGAAAACTTTAACGCAGCTTGATGTGCCTCTGAGGCGAGAGGCTATTTCGAGAGACGTTCGAGAGGAGTGTATCTATCATCAGTGTGTAGAGGAGAAACAGGAGGATGATGAGGAGATGGAGAAGAAGGAGACTCGTTTAGAGAACCCTGTCGTTAAGGGAACGAAACTCCGATTAAGCACGATTAACCCTGATGCTCAGCTGCTAATAGCCGAAGAATGGCAAATGAAGGTCGGGTTCTTCATCGTCTTTTCTCGATCCAATAGCAACAGACGTTTGATTCTATGATGAATAACTTCGCGACAATAGACCGAAAGTAGAATCCTTCGTCCTTTTCATAGATGAAGAGTAGACAAATTCTAGCGATTGGATTTTTTTAAAATGATAGACTAGAAGCGTGAAATCGCGACAAGAATACCCACAATTCTTATAAGGGTGACTTACAAGGGTTGCGATTGCTGGACGACGAAGAAAATTGTTGGTTTCACCCCGACGTCTGAGACCGGCTGTTGGTTAATTTGTCGACCCCGCTGTTGGCTCTCGCGTTGAGCAGTAGAGAAGAAGAAATGCGACGGGGGTGCCGCTCAAGTCGGGGTGAAACACCCCGACAATGCTCTAATCAAATGTCATGAATCAGCGACGAGTATTATGCGCATCTGCGGTATGAATTTGTAAATATGGCCCGAGGCTCTTTCGGACTACGATACCGAGATCTCTCGCAAAAAATCCGAAAGCTCTGTATATATATATGTATATATATACGTTTTCTCTTTTACAACACTCTTTGCAACGTTCAGCTTTTCGACTGTCCAGCATCCGTGACTTTTTTACTCGCAAACTCGTAACTGCAAAGCAAAAAGAGAAATAAAAAAAAAAATTCGGAGTATATCCTGTACTCGTGGTATTTTACTCGAGCGCATATAATCCAGCTGTCGACGAGAGAATATACTACGGGAGAGCTGCTACTACGCTGGGTATCACAGAGATCGCCCCGGTGGTTCGCAAACTTTTAGTTGCAGCTTTTGCACGTTTCGCGCTTCTCCGTACAACAAATTTTTTTCCCCGAGTGTTCCGTTCGCCGTTTCTCTCATTTTCTTTTTTTTTTTTTTTTCAACGTTGCTGAGTTTTCGTCGTCTATTCTCCGAATTCGGAACGTCCATAGGTATTTGAACGGGAAAAATGTTGTTCGCGATTCTCGGCTGCGATGATGTAAAACGAGAACGACGAAAGGTCCGAATTTTTTTCGGACTCTTCTTGTACAACGGACTTTTACAACTTGTTCTGCGAAATAAATGATGTACGAAAATGTTTTTAATTGAGAGCAGAAGCAAAAGCTGTATCATTTTTCGTCCCACTGTAGAACGGTCGAGGCGATGATGCTAACCCCTTTGGCCTCTCGGCGATAACCCAAAAGTCAAGGACACCTCGATCGTGTCTCAAGACACTCGACGATAAGCGACCGATAAGACATAAACGCCGCTCGTCATAACGCTCGAATGCCGCCGAGAGACAAGACTCTTCTCGTAGGGTAGAGCGAAGAGACGCAAAGTTAAGGAAATTCACGATCTCCAACGACGCGCATAAATATTGATAAAAAAAAAAATACAAAATAAAAATCTCGCATGAGAATGAGGAAAAAAAAAACAATTTCGTCATCGATTCGTCGTAAACCCAGACGAGCTAATTGGCAACGTGCATTCTTGATTCCCCCTCCTTCATATTTCATCGTCGATAAGAGCGTTTTATCTTTGCGTTTTACCTACTCAGCAATCGCAACAATGTAAAAAAAAATAATAAATAATATCTCTAACGACTTTAATTAATCATCGTTGGTCGGAGAACATGATGCATGCAAAAACTATAACTCGAGATTCATTCGAATATTGAGCGTTTTTCATTAAACGACATTCATTCGAAATAGTAACCTTTGACGCGTTTTGCGATGTTCGAAATGTTTATCAAAAGGAATAATCTCCTGGTGCGGTAGAGATTTTTAATATTTTTATTTTTCTTTTTAACTTGTAGTTCGCTTTGTATCCACGCGCGTAATCGGGGGCTGTTGCTTTTCGGCTGTACACGCGATATGCTCTTGTAAATATTGTTTTGCAACGGTTCATCAGTCGTCAGTCACGTGCTCTCTTTCTCTTCCTCTCACTCCTCTGTCTTTGACTCGATCGTTCATAGGCCACTGGTGTTCTCTTCTCTCTTTTTTTTTTTTCAATTTAGTACCACCCGTTACATAACCCGCTTTGTGGTCGCATGCTCTTTTGATGTACCCTATAATTAATCCACCGAGGTAACCGGAGACGCGTATGGGGCTCACGGGGTCCACCATCAGCGAGCGGGACTGATGTCTACGCCTTTCGCTCCTTCACCCTCCTCATCGTTCCCCTTTCCCTTTCTTCATTCACCGACAATACGCCTGAGTTATTGAAAGGGTATCGGATGAATATAAAAAAAAAAATATATATATATATATATATAGATACATATGTATTGCGCACACACCGGGGCCACGGGAGCGCTGATTAACATTTTAATCAGTCCGCGATGAGAGTCACGTGCGCGTTTCACCGTATTGTCGTCAACCCACCGTCGATAATGATCCTAACTACTGGCAGAATCAACGAAAAATGTCATTCGTTTAAAAAATGTACTAAAACATCCATTTATGAATTTCGATACTCTCAGCAATAATACAAACGTATCGCGGTTACGAAGTCTGAGCAGCATCGGGAATAATTATCGCTACGACAAGAGTACGAGAGAGCCGGAAAGATCGGTTTTAATTTTTCGTTGACCTCTCGCTGTGCTCGGGGTCGCGCGATTTTTCTTAACGATAAAGACGATTTTTTGGCCTGTATTCAGATTACGATGTGTGTAAGCGAGCGCTCGGGAAGAAGTTTCGTTTATGCGATCTTTTACGCGACATGTGTAGTATATGTCTTCGGGTCGGCAAAACGAAAGAATTTTCGATCGCAGGCGAAAAAAAATTAGCATTAGTGCAGCTGCATCGAAGAGACTACGGGTATATATAACTTGATGATTTTTACGATCGGGTCAAAGTTCGCACGTGCGATGCCGCTCATCGGCGCCTCATCAGCTTGTATACTACCTGCAGAAACAGCAACAGCGGCATCAGCAGCCGTGCCAATATGCGTCTGGCGGAACGGGGCAACGGCTGCTGATCGTGTGGTGCTTTGCGCTATATATGTATGCGATGGTTCATTGTTGCTCGCAAACGAGCGCGCGTTAAACACCGGGCTCGACGAACGACGAATTAGCATAGACTAGTGCTCGTCGGAGCTTCAACGTTGCGTATTTATTCCCTCATTAATGCGGCTGACCTCTTCGCCAAGCGAACGAGATGATGCAGGAAGCGAAACGACGACAAAATCGATGGAATACGGGGCCTATCGCCAATTCGAACAAAACGACTATTAATCGATTAGCTAATGTATCTTCACTCGAAAAAGGTAGCGAAAAAAAAATTGATTGAAATGCAGCTGACTTACCGACGGTGGGTAAGGAATAATTTTATTTCGAAAGAAATTTCTTTTATTATCAGCGACGCTGAAAAGGATCTTTATTTTCCATTGAATAAAACATTTAAATGGGATAAAATGCGAAAACAAATTTTCTCGAATTTTTATCGATGTACGTTAAAAATTAAGGATCAATTTTTTAATTTCGTTGTACTGATGAAAAATGTGTTTAAACGAGTCGGAGTGTCCATTTAATCCATAAAAATGATGTTTCCAAAGTAAGATACATTATAATTAAATTTTCGACCACCCGGAATTTCGTAGGTCATTGTTCCGAAGCAGTAAATTTGTAACATACAGAAGACACATATATTTGTTTCCTCGAATTTCCTCAAATTCGTGAAGGAACACGAGTCCTACACGAAGTTTCTTATTTCGAGGTCTCGAGCATAGGGTTGCACGTGTTCCATGCTTATCATCACGAGCCCGTAAATCGTCGCAAGGGCGATCCGTATACAAGTCCGTTTCTTCACAGAATCCGTGCTCCACTGCGATTGCCGTTGCTCCTAGAATAAAGAATAAACATCTGTCTCCGCGCTCTATGCTTTAACGGACCGAATGGTCATTCGAGACTTCGGTCTCTCGTGCATGAAAAATGTCTTATCGTCAGCACCGATCTCGATTTTTCACTCGAACGTTCTCCCCAAATAATACATATTCAACGTAATAGTACGAATCGAAAGTTGAAAGAAATTTCCGACATTCTCAACAAGGAAGTGAAAACTCCATTCTTTGATCCTTAGTATCCTCAAATGTCCTTATACCACATTTCCTGCCATTTTCGGCTTTCGCTGACCTCCCAAACGGTAAGAAAAACTTTTTTCGGCGTTTTCGAAATCGCGTCGTCAAGAAACCGCGCCGCTGGTTGCTCTATCAGCATTGTGAAAGTGTGGATAGCGTTAGTAGCGCCGAGTGTAATGCGCCAAGTGTTCTCGTTGGCTTTCGTTGTGGCGAGAGCCACAAGGCATCCCAAAATAGGGAGCAATAAATTGTCCACTATCTCTGAGGCCGGGTTAAACGCATTAAAGCGTCTTGAGATAGGGATGCGAGAGAACCCGAGACCGTTGGGCCCCGCGCGGCCTGTTTGTTGCTCAACCTTCGTCCATAGGCCCCTCCGGAGTTTCTGCTGCTCGCCAGAACCACCGAGAGAGAACGAAACGCCTGCATGAAGAACTGCATCTCGCGTTATCCGTTACTGCTGCTGCTGCACCGTTGCACCGGCTCGGCGTGAATGCCAAAGACCTCTGCAGACAACACCACACAACAGCGCAAGATGCCCATTCGCATCGGCAGTTAAACCCAAAGAAATTTCGGTAATTCATCCGCTTCCATCTTCATTATACGATGCAAAGTTTGATGACTCGTTTTTTAAACTTCGAACTATCGAGCCCTCTAAGAGCCGAAGGGTTAAATCCTTCGTTCGCCGAGCTTCGCGGAGCATTATGCTCGAGCGACAGACGGTGAGATGATACGCTCTGCCGCTGCTGGTTAGATGTTTTCAAGAAGGAACAGGAGAAAACGCTCGAGTTGACGTCGTCTCGAGGGGTTGGGGCGCGGTTGGGCCTGAATTTCCAATTACTCCGCAATTAAGAAGCGATTATTTTGCATAGACCGCGCTGGCGCCTTCTCGTTCTCGTTCACTCGCGCGAATTGCGCCGCGTGTCACCAAGAAGTTACGCGAGATAGAGAGCTCCGCTCTCTCTTCGTGCCCGAATAATATTTTAACGAGCATCGTAAACTGATTCCAAGTGTAGCGCAATCTTGCTGCTGCTGCTGCTGCCGCTGTTAGTCTCTTCGTTGACTCTCATCGTTTCCCTTCGTCGACGTTGTCGTCGGATTTTCAAGGAACCCCGCGCGCGTCTCACTGCCACTGGTCGCCACCCTTATAACCACAGGTTCTTTATACCGTATCGTACTCTCGAGGACAACGTGGCTCCTGTGCCTTGGAATAAGAGAGGTTGAGGGGATAGAAGTCCCGAAGATACTCCCGGAAAAAGGTACTTAGCATATTCGCCCTCGAATATCTTCGGCTCGATCGCGTATAACCCCTCCGCCCTCTCCCGCTTCATCGCTCCTCGCACTGCCGAGGTTTCGCTCCTGTCTTCTTCCTTCTACGACAGACAAAAAACCTCCACGGAATACACATAGATCCCCATACAGAACGTAGGAGGAGGAGAGGGAGGAGAGGGAGGAGGGGCTGCTATTGTAGCTGCTATCGCTTACCCCGCAGCCGGATTATCGAAGCTGGAGAATAAATTTTCATGTCTCGTCGCGCCGATCGAACGACGATACTCTCTCGTTCTTCCATTCGTTCTTTCTATAAGGCTTGCGTGTGCACGGCTTGTCGTATACACCGTTATACACTCTGTGGTTGAAACGAAAAAAAAAAAAAAAAAAAAAAAAAAAAACTGCACGACCCGAGAGAAGCTTCGCAAATATATGCACATTATAATACGAGGGAATTTCGTATCTTGTAAGATATCTGTTTCCGATGGGGCTAAAGTGACGAGTCAATAACAGTTGCAATAAAATCGAAAAATTGCATTTTTTTCACAGTGTATTTCGCTTGGAAGAACTCGGAAGCAATAACTCGAAGCATAAAAACGAAATTAAGTATCACTATAATTTATAAATGTAATTATAGTAATTCCATATAAATTTATAACGAAATAAAAGAGTCATTTTTTGGTTTTTGATAAGATTTTTTTTTAATGTTCTGCTGTCTCGTAAGTCGTGTTTGTCGATGAAAACGACGGCTCAATATATAATGAAATTGAAGGGTTGAGAGTTACAGTTATCTCATTCCCTCGAGAAGTTCTCTGATGTCTTTAAACGCTCCGGCGTCGCAGTGAACATCTTCATAGGGTCATAGAGAAAGGAAGAAACAGTTGAGGGGAGGGGGTCGAAGTTCGTTGCCTTGCGACAACTTTATAGTGCATTTCTTGGTATCTCAGTGAGAAAGACGTGAGAGAGGCGTCGGTGTTCCTTTCCACGTGTCTTCTCGTCGTTGCACGCGCCGCGTTATATTGGTTCCCGGTAGCGTGGGCCAAATAAGATTCTTCTGACGCATGGGGTTGCGACGAGATGCTTTGGCTCGTTAAAACTCCGAGAGCACGTAGTAAGTGCGTAAAGTATTGGGCATTTTATGTTACCATTAAAAATACGTACGTGAAAACAACTTACTTGAAATTCCAACGAATTCATCGCAGATGTACTTTTCGAAGAAAAAAAAAAAAAAAAACTCAATTACCGAATCGAACGGTAAAGAAATTGCATTACGCGTTATCATTTGCCACATTTCATTTTTTTTTTTATTTTTTTTTTAATCGTCGCATACGTAAAAATTTATTCGTCACTTCATTCTTTTCGATAAATCGCGAATTCTCGACAAGCTTTTCAGAACAGACAATATTAGTAGCGTCCGGTTAATATCCTGGTTAGTCGCGAGTCACCCCAAGGGGGATCGCGCCTCCAATCTTCTCTCAGGAACCACCAACTTGCCGGTTGCTTGGTCCAAACTATATTCGCTATTATACGACACGAGCGAACATATATAGTAACCTCTTGTAGCACACAAGCGCATAGACCCCCAAGAGATATTCCAGTAATTCGGCAATATCGCGGTGGCGACAAATTAGCGTTAATCCAGCGTCGTTAGCGAGATTGATGCCAGGATTTCACTTAAGAGGGTGAAAGACCGAGTGAGAGGGCGAACGAGACGAGACGAGAGAATGGCAAGAAGCATCATCCCCCTCTCATCTATACATCTCCCTTTCCGTTTTGCGGTTAGTCTCCGTGTGGTCGCAGTGGTCGTCCTCATCCCAACAGGTTCGGAGGAGCGCGTTGTGTAGCGGTGGTAGTCCCTTCTTTTGCCCAGCGAGAGCTTGTAATGAAGTGGGTGGACCACACTGCTTGCTATGCTTCAACCCGCGCAATAGTAGACATCTATATAGATATACCATGCGGTAACCGTACCACACGATTGCTGGTTGCGTATAAGTGTGAGCGTGCGGCCGAGAGTAAAATATATCCCTGGAGATGAGGCCAGAGACGAGTGACGGACGAACGAACTGACTGTCGCACACGCAGGGGGGATGAAACGGGAGAAAGAGGGAAAAAAGAAACGGGGGAGTCGGAACCGTGGATTGCCGCAACTGACTATATTCTATGTTCTACGCGTATATTCTACAAGAGAGCAAACAAGATAGAGTGCCCGAAGTAGAAGAGCGAGAAGGAATGGAGGCAGGGGGTTGCGGTAAGCTATACGATGAGTATGGATCAATCCACGGTCCACCCCTTGGTCAGAGTTTGATCCACCCTCGGCAGTAGTCTTCTCTATAGCTCCAGTGGCTTTCGTAGTGAGATCTACACTTGTGTTGGTGCATATATGTGCTACCGGTGTACTGTACCGATCTCCCTTGAGTATCCACTGCCGGCCACACCGGATTATCGACGAATTTGCGGTGCGCGCCAAAGTGAACTCTCGCGATGACCACGGGGATTCCCCGGATACGCGAATCTTTCTTTTCACTGCTTCAATCTCTTCCTCTTTTTATTCGATTGGTTTTTTTTTTTTTTTTTTCATTCTCTGTGAATGAGGACGCGATGAGAGTCAATTGTTAGAAAAAAAAGATGATCTTGACTGTTTGTCTTCAACCCGGTGACGTCTCGATCTTTTTCATCTTCCGGTTGCACGAACCTTCACTCCGATTGGTACCTTGTTAAAAAAAAAAACCTTCGAGATCTCAGACCCATCGCATTCTTGTTGGTCTCGGTCTGAACCTCCCTCACTCGAATGATCCGCGAATTCGGCACGCTTCGAAGGTCCAGCGAGTGCAACGAGAAGAGAAGAGCGAACCGATGACACGCCGCCCGAGGGCCCCGAGATCAGGAGAATCTTTCGCGGCGTTCCATTCGCGATCGTCCGCGACAGCGAGATGGAAGAAAGGCCTTCGGTCTCTCCCTCTCTCTCTCTCTCTCTCTTTCTCTCTCTCGCTCTCGCATCTAGCCCCGCGGTGTATACATATGTATATATTTCGCGGACGAGCAATATAAGCCGAATGCATCTTGCACAGCTATCTCGAGTTTCTTCGTCTCTGTCTTTCGAGTTTTCGTCGCTCGTTCATTCGTTCGTTCGCCCCAACTTTTACGAGCGTCTTCAAGCGAGAGTCTCGTAATTGCCTCTTTAGCGGTGTATCCCCGCACCCGAGAGAACTCGCTTCTGCTGGTACACTCTATCTTTCTTTCGTTCCTTCGTTCTTTCTCATTTTTTTATACCACCGCTGCCGAGATCGTTGGGACACTGCGAGTTTCATCGTGCGATCTCTGTACACCGCACAGAAAACTCACTAAGTTTTCCGCTTTCTTTCAATGCTTCCCTGCAGATCTTCCATAGAAAATTCAAACCGAGTGGCTAAAAGTTACCCACTTATTGCAATATATAGGAGGAACTCTACAGCAGATATTAGCCGTTCGGTCAATTTTATTTTTTCGAATGCACTACAGCGAGAAAAAAAATATGTTTCAACCGATTTCATCGGCATTCATCCCCATTAAAACAAATTGGCAGTTGGTACGACACGAATTTCAATTGCCGCGGACACATTTTTATCAACTGATGGTAATCACTATTGAAGATAACAATTATTTTATCTAAACAATTTTCTTTCTCCTTCAACAATATTCGCGTTTCATCGTCAAGCCTTCCGGCAGCTAATCCACAGACCTAAATTCACTTGTCCGCCAGTTTTTCTGCTTTCCACGAAGCGCATGCGTGCCGAACTCTACATTTACAATCGCAGGTGTTAAATAAACCCAATAACTATCGCTGAAAATCTGCAGTCATGCGTACATTTTTAATAGCGCGTCGCAGAATTAAATTTCGCTTTAGGCCTCCGGAAACCGAGAAAATGTTGCAAAATTCATTGCTAGGATAGCCGCGAGCTAATAAAACAAAAAGCGACAAAATCGCACTTTGCTTCTTCGTGAATTCAGCCGTAAGCACTCTTAGTCTCGAAAGATACGTCGCGTATCTATGCACGCAAAGCTTTTAACGCTCGAGTGTTGCGTATCAGCGATCCACTAGGTGTATCCATCTCTAGCAGATGCGTATCTACTAAGTATTGCAACAGAGAATTCACCGATACACGCCTACGTTCGATCGCGTTCCGGCTAAAATATTTTTTTTTTCTCGCCACCTTCCTCCTCGAGTCTCTTCCGTCTTCTCATCGAGAGATCTATCTCTATTCGCTTCGGAACTCTTGGCCTGGATACGTCCATGATGCGCCGATCATCCGCGAACCGTATCCGTATTATACGGATCTCTTCTTCTCCAGTATCGGTACATATAGTTATAAACGCGAAGAATCTCAGCTCTTACGGTTCGTCGTGGATTTACTGAGACGCAAAGTAAAACCGCAAGGCGATCGGTCGGCAGTATACCGAAGGGAATGCGGAATGGAAAGAGGAAGAGAAATCACGAGGAGGAAGAGAACTCTCGAGAGGACGAGATAGACCTCCGGGTCTCTTAGCCTCGCAGCGACGTGGAGACCGTGATTACCCGGAGCGTACGTGTCATCGCTGCAGGATCGTCGAATCTCCGCGCTCCGTTGGCTTCTCTCTGTTTCTCTCGTTGGAGACAAGAACCAGCGAACCGTCCAGCCATTCATTAATGACGAGAGTAGAACCCGGCGATGTATTCTTCTCGATTCTTTGGTCAGTGTTCGGTGTGCACCTCTACCGATATACCTTCGCCTCACCTCCTGCGCTGCACTCCTCGGTCGATTATACTCTAAAGACCGGCCTCGTTGTCGCGCTCGAGAGGCAACGATCGCGAGAGGTGTCGGCTTGTATAAACCATACTGCAAGGTTCTTAATACCCGCGCGCAACCGGGGCACCCAGCATCCCGGCTCTCTTCGCTTTGCATCGTCTCTCTTCCAGTGGAAGAGAAATAGGGGGCCGATTGGCTGTTCTAATATAATATACCGTCGAGTCGTATCGAGTTACATACATCGAACTCATTCGTGTTGAATGAGAGACGAGACCGAGAGAGGAGATACCGATCGTATGCAGTGCGGAGCTTATTATGCCGCATAGATTTTCGATTCTCGTCTCTCTTTCCCCGTTGTCTGTCGTCTTTCCGGCGAGAGAAATCCACCGAGATCCGGCGCGCGTGCCCTGTCAACCGAGCGATTCGCATCGTTCAATCGACGATACAGATCGGTGCTTCAGCACGAATGGGTTATCGTATAGTTTCAACTCGGAGAGTGTACATAGTTTATTCATCGACGACGCTTGGTCCCCGGATGGATACACGATGACGATGTATCGTTGACACGTTCATCACTCTTCGAGTGAATCGAGGACCACTCGAACTTGCTGATCGAGCGGATTAGGACAATGAAACGAGACTTGAACGCGGCGACCGCGCGATGCTCACCTGGCTACTCTGCTGCTCTCTGCAGCTCCCTTCTGTGGGGTATTTTTTTTTTTTTTTTTTCACTACGGCGCCCTTCGTTCTACATGAGAGTTTTATTCACTCTATAGTCCCGCAGCTAATAATACTCGACTCACCGCGATCGGATAGCACGTCAAAAGTCCCGTTCGCGAAGCGTCGAAGCTCACGGGTACAATGAGGTTACTGTTTTGAAAACTATCGAAGCTATCGATACTATCGAAGCCCCGACGTGCCACGATTTTCAACTTTGTCCTAACGTACGAGATTCTCGTATACTAATTGTGCGAATAAGTATGAATCGCGCGCGGCAACGTTTATATATCGAATGTTATTTCTATACTATAAGATATCGTTTCGAGAGTCATACCGGAGGCTTTCGGTGATGTTTGCTCGACGAGATAACGCGAGCTTGATATACCGTTATTATTGCCAAGCGTCCGTCAGTAGTTGCATATTCGAAATCGAACGATGCGGTATCGACAGACGCTTTCAATCGTCACGGATGCCCACGTAGAGTAGCTTCCGACTACAGTGGATAGCGTGTTCCGCGTATAACATTCAATGTTATGTTCATATATATATATATATATACACGATACAGGAACACGTGTTGATGCAACTGCATAACGCGTGTGCACACACACGCATAATAAACCTATTGTAACGAGTTTGATCAACGGACCGGGCGTATCGCTTCGGCGTTTCCGCAATCTCTCGCACCGCAGCGTCCTGCCACATAGCGTTCTGGAGATTCGACTGTTATAATGTTGTACTGTTAAAATCAGATATATATTTTAAATTTTTCAAACATATAAATTCGCTGCCGATCATAGTCGTGGAACACGAAAATACTACTGAGAAAAAAATATGCCGTAGAATTTCACAACAAACATTGAGGTGCAATTCGCGAACATTAAAAAAAAAAAAAAAATTCGTATGCTATATCTATTTTTTTCGTATATTATGGTAACTTTTTTTAATCAGATTTTTTTTGCAAATTTTATCGGAATTTTATATGTAGATGGCGCTTTTTGCAAGTTTCATCAGATGTTACGCATCTCTGAGATAAACGATATAGGAATGGTTTCCAGAACCATATGGTAATGGAAGAACAAGCGCTATTCTGAAATTCGAGTTGCATCGACAGTTGATAGATTACGGGATACGAAAGTATTTCCGAGGATCTCTTCAACATCCAAAGATTGCGAAGAGGGTATCGGGGATTTGCTCAAAGTTCGTAGTTGCGAACCTTCCGTCTCCTTGCGTTCCCAATCTTCGTCTCTTTCTGCCCTCGGTATATGAAACGGGAGGGCCCAGCGATGTCGGACGGGGCTATTTCTGAATCTTTAGTCGGTTTACAAGTAGCGGGGTCACGGGGCACCCCATAAAGAAGCATGACTTACATTGCTGCTATGTGGGAGCTTCGGGCCGAACGAGTTGCGGCAAGCAGGGGCACCCAGCAACGAAAGTTGGCCATCTATCTGCCGGTTACTCTGCTTATACCCTTCGCGTCTCGCCGCAAACGCCCAACTCTTGGGCGAACCCTCGTGTCCGCTTCTTCTTCTGTTCGTTCTTCTTCTCTGAACCGTTTCGTATAACGTCCTTCGTCGCCTGCTTTCGCTGCGCATATTCCCCTTTATTCTTTTCCATTCTCTTCGTTTCATATAGTTTTGCCTTTACGCTCAACGGCATCCCGGGGAATTCCGCCTCTTCGACGAAAGATCGGTATGCTTTTGGTCTCTCTTTCGCAGACGTTATACTATCGGCATTTTATTGTATATAGCTAACACTTCGAAGAGAGGGTTAGCCGGTCTAATATTATCTTGATAGTCGGCACTGACAGAGTCACCAGCAGCAGCTTTGCTTTGGCCTGACCATCGGCCGGTTTTCTTCTCTGCCGTAGTCTCGGGGGCCAGACTCCGGGTTGAGGTCTCAACCCCTGGAGCAACTGAGACGATAGCCCTCCGACACTGCGCTCACCCACGCCGAAGCCGGTATCTCCGAGACATACACTCGTCCGAGAGCCAGCCACGCTGTCTGGCACTCGCGTGAGATCTTTTGCTTCCACTTCTGTTTCTTCTTCTTCTTCTTCTTCCTCTCGTTTTATTCTTCGCGGGCGCGGTCAAGCAAACGCGTCTGACCGGCCCCGAGACGACTACGACGATGACTATAAGGAAGAAACCTCTTAATCGGTGGACCCCCGGACCTCTGCAGGGCATTGAGGTCTTACCCCGCGGCCGCGCTCTTGACTCTGCGTCCGCTCTCTCGGGAAGCTGTGACCAGTCGGTGTATCTCTCAAGGCTGACCCCCGACGACCCGACTGGCGATCGCAACCGCGCCTCTTTCTACTAATATTGTATTCCACTATATACATATTGGGCGAAGCTTGCATAAACTTTTCTCTTCGACAACGGCGAAACTCTTGACACTGTTAGCCGCAACTGTCCAAAGGAAGCTTTTCCCTGAAATCGCGATTTAACGCGCACTTTTCGGCGCTGCGGCCCAAAGCATTATCCTGCTTCTCCACCACATTGGTTGCACGAAGCTTCCGCGAAAGTTCGCCGCAGTAGCGACGAAAAAAGAAGTAGCAACTATTTCCCTGCAAGGACTATTTTATTTCTGGCAAAGCCCTATAATGGACTTTGCAACGAGAGTAGAAAGTATAACACGCACGTAGGGCTCTTGCGTCCCGTTTCGCGCGGCCAGCGCTCTCTCTCAGCGTAACCAAACGAAACGTCTCATCCGTGTGTGTCGCTCGAGGAGAGATGAGAGGCTTCTCAGTACCGCTATACCGGGAGGATATTAAAAAAAAAAAAAGTTTACGATCCTACGTCGCAATAACTGCTACGTGGAGAGGATACCGCGGGGGCGTTTTCGTATAGTTTCATACGGTAATACGCGTGTACGGTACCTTTGAATGTATAGCGAGTGTATCATTGCGCCGGACTCGTTTCCGCTCGCGTTGGATCGCCCGCTCGCCTCACTCTTGCGCGAAAGAGACACGAGACTCTCTCGGATCCCTTTTTACTACTTTTTTCAAGATAGAAGCAGAGTCGAGAGACTCGCGGACCGGACAGCCCCCGCTCGTCCATTCCCCGGCCTTCACCTCGGCACTTTCCTTTACCCGTACTGTATACATGTATCTAACGCCACTCGGAGTTTCACCACCACACGGACCGCAACCCTTGTGTACCGTCGAACATTCCGTGTCCTCTTTTTCTCGCTCGCTCACCCGCGCCTTTTTCTCCTTCCGCGCTCGCCTTCCACTCGACTCTCTTCTTTCATTCTTTACTTTTTTTTTTTTTGTATTATTTCTTTCCGTCCTCACTCACCGGGCGCGCGCGCGCGCTCCAGCCACATAAATTTCGCTCGGTAGGTACTCTGTCGAACGTAATAAAATATCGCGCTTGTATCGTAAATTCCCTCGGCATATTTTCACCCCGAATCCCCGTGACTTCCACCTAACTTTCGCGTCCGACACTGAACGCGAGATAATCAGTTTTTTTTTTCACTGATGGAAGAGGGTAACTCTCGAAAGACTGTAGGTGATGGTTTTGCCGTAAATTTGTCAGTTCCAAAATTTTTATAGCGATTTTTACCCTAAAATGCATTTGGTCAACAAGAATTCAGCTTCCGCTGTATGAAAAATTAATAATGAATATTCCGTCGTGGCGTTGATTCGCTTTCAAGATGCAAATACTGTGGGTCGAAATAGCAAACTCTACAGTCGTAGGAGAGTCCAGAGAGTACACAGAGACATGCAGGGTTGAGGGCGAGAGACAACGACGGCGAATCCATCATCGCCGCTGGAAGACAGACTGAAAGGCTTTCGTCGTTGCGCACTAGTTACGTTGGCGCGCTATGACTATCGTCACGAAACACAACAGCGGCAGCATCCCATCCCATCAAGCTGTGTCGGGGGCGAACCGCACTTTGTGTAATTGTGGCCGCGGCCCCTGTGCCCCGAAACCCCTCTGAAGACCAACCCCTTTCATTCTTAGCTTCCATTCTTTATTGCGAAATTTTACAGCCGCTTTAAACACAAGCAACACGTACAAACAATTCGCGAGAGAAATACGTACAACGAAAAAAAAAAAAAATTGAACAAAAAAGATACGTTTTAAGTTCATCCCCTTTCGTTATATCGCGGACCAATCAATAACGAGAGGCCAACGACTGTCTCGCTTATCTCATCCGGCGCTCTCATTGTTCGTTCATGGCGATGCGAAGCACGGAACAATAATCCACCCAAGCATTTGTGTTCGAGCGCAAGAACAACGAGCGATTTACACAACACACGAGGTTGTTGAGCGTGTCTCCGCGGCAGTACATCGCAACGACGATGACACGGCCCATTGAAAAGCGAAGCTCGTGCTCGATCCTCTAGTCCTTCTGGTCTCGCATAGTTATTCCCTCGTATTTTTTTTCTTTTCGTTTTTTTTTTTTTTTTTTTTTATCTCTCCAGCGAGCTTATAACCACAGGCAAACAAACTGTGCGGCGCGGCGCGCCTGGCTAGTAGATGCAAAAGAAGTATATCTCTCCGGCTCACCGGTGAACGCGAGACTCGCCCTGCCTACACACACGAGAGTACACACTATGGGTTCTCTCTCGACTTTCTCTGTTATTAGCATCCACTCTGTCGCGTCTATTCCAACAACGAGTCTCTCATCTCTCGATCCACACACAACGGCGCTCTCGCAACGGCAGAGATGCACCCGAGAGATTTTTTTGCTTTTTTTTTTTTTTTGTTCTACAGTTCTGGCCGCGACGAAAGGAGAATGAACCGGAGGGTTGGGGGGTGAGATAGAAGCGAGAACGGTCATTATGGAGATTGAAACACCGTTCGGGCAACACGCATTTGTTTTCAGAGCTCTTTCGCTCGCTGCTTAGTTGTCGAGTGCATTATACCGCGACCTCATAGTATCCAACGCTCGTCTCTCAATCGGGAACAACGTAGAAATGTACATAGACCGGTTATTATTTAATTATAAACGAGCGAAAAAATAAACGACAAAACTACGCTCGGGGGGTCCTTCCATCGATTTAACTACGAGTCAGAAATGTACGAGAGAAAAAAAAAAAGCTTCATGCGATTTTTCTTTTTGTTTTGCTTTCACGGTCCCGATATAATCCCGTTAATAAGAAGCGAAGAGAGCCTCAGGAGTAAAGTATGAAACGTTGCATAGACCCGATGATGCTGTGTTACCCCGGCAAGGAATGGGAAGGGGTGACGAGAAAGATGAAGAGAAGATGAAGACGCGCCGGTTGTCGGGGAACGTAACCGTGGGTAACGTGACCGAGAGCTGCCCGTCCCCTCGACAGTGTAATTTTGTTATTTGCCCAAGCTATCGGACGGAGAGACGCGGAAGTCGAGAGATTGCTGGCGTATGTATGTCTGCACGTGTGTGTGCGCGCGCACGCGCGCGCAAGAGCGCGTATATAGTAAAGCATAAGAGAGGGTGCGAGAGGGCTGAACTATAAGACTTATAAGACGTGTACAAAGATTGAGAGAGAAAGAAATTCAACGTGGAGAGAGCGAGAGAAAGGGCGAAGAATGCCGCGATAAATCCTTCCC
Source organism: Cryptus viduatorius (assembly GCA_964006125.1). NCBI lineage: Eukaryota > Metazoa > Arthropoda > Insecta > Hymenoptera > Ichneumonidae > Cryptus > Cryptus viduatorius. The sequence continues at coordinate 7,172,448 of OZ023222.1, read as the reverse complement.
GCACAGGCGGCATAATTATATACAACAGGTAATTAAATCGCTCTGTGTGCTGCTCTGTACTATATAGTAATAATCTAATGTTGTGTTCGTACCATGCGGGGTTGTCGGGGAGGGCATCGCGATTCTCGATGCTGCACGCTCGCCGCTCAATCGTACAGTAGTTTTTTTTTTTTTTCATTTCCTTTCTTTTTTAATCGTTTAAACGCTACACTGTATGGAATATATAGTAATAGTGTAAATACAGTGTGCATTGAACTTGAAGGTGGACGAGACTGGCGAACTGCGTGTGTTTGCAAAATACAACTTTGTACCCGAGTCAAGCTGTGGGATGTAATGATACGACGATCTCATGTGGATATTAACTATTTTTTTGAGCTCCGAAGCGATTTCTTCGGCTATTCAGTCAGACGAGAAAAGTTATCGGGAAAATTTTACACCCGTCTAAGTTCGCTGTACGGTTTTTGTCGTTACATAGTTGCAATTTTCTTGTATATTCTCTCGCATCTCGTGTCAGTCATCATCTTCTCAATCGTTCGTTCTAATCATTCGCGAATACCGGAGGAGACTGACGCGGTCGACAGTTCGAAGAGCGAAGAAGCTAAGGGACGAGAAAAATTGCGGAGATCGAACTCTCCGCACTCGAGAGAGAGAGCTTCTAGGGTCCAAAGCGCGCGAAGGTAGCGAGCAGCAGGAAAAGAGGATAGGTAGATAGGATAGAGACGGTGGACAGAGGAGAGGATAGTCGTGACAGGCCAAGGATTCTCTGCCTCGGGCTCAGACGTGCAATTAACCGCGGGCTATACCTACAGGCGCTACGGAGTTCAGGGGTTCTTCGCGAAGTCACGTTTATACACGTCGGCGAGTCATTCCCGTGTCCATTGGACTCTTCGTGTTCCTTGTAGCGTATCTTCGGACCATTTCGCCACACCGGCAACACCATTCCACGTTGAGAGTCCCTGATCACTGAACATCGACGATCGGGTGGAGCGAAGCTCGCGTATAGACGACGACGAGGAGGAGAAAAGACGATGAGAATCACCCATAAAATCTTCGCATGGACTTGACTGCACGCGCGCTTCGGCCACGTCAAACGTTATACGACCACGTTACTATTAAATACGTCAAAGTCCGTATGTTTATTGCATATTGGATGCCCAGCGCACACTTTGGCTTTCACCAAGCTCTCCGGTTGTGCGCGTCTTGCAACTAGAATCTTCGCTGTTGTTGGGGATATCATTATAGAATAATCTTCAGCACTGATCGATTCATCTTAATGACGATGCTTTTCCGAAGTTTTGCTATTGTCTATGAACATTGGTCAGTATAAAGAGTTTGTTTTCTCCATAAATGGCCTAAGGATTTTATTGCATTTTTGCTGAAGTCTGCAAATATAGCTTCGTAGTTAAATTAGATCGCGACACCCATTTTTGCATCACTTTAACGCTACGCATGGGTCTGGGAGACCCATTTCCGGTTTCGTGACCGATGCAAAAATTTGCTGAAAATCAGTATCTCGAAATGCGATTTGGGGTTTTCAACCGAAGCGTCAGGATGGCAGGAAGATGTGTCGCGAGATGCAATATCAACACATTCAATATCATAGAAGGCTTGGAAAAGTACGTAACTTAAAGGGGCAAATTGTTTTTGATTAAAGATTTTCTTGAAATCTTAAGATTTTCTGAAGAACTCTGTTCCGGTTTTTTTTTCCGTAAAAATTTTTGTATTGCACATATATCTTTTGTACATTTGCTGAATATACAAAATCTGAAGGAACGATGAAAAAAATCGAAAAATTGGGGTAAAGTACTTTGAAACCATCGATTTTTATTGATTCGAGTAGATAAAATCCAATAGTTTCGAGAGCCGACGAAGAAACGCACACGGAAAGATCCGTCGATGAAATTGGGACCGGGAAGCGGAAAACGAGGGTAAGAAACGAAATTCGAAACGCTGGACCGCTTACACAAGTTTCTCGTTCCTATACGCGATGCGTGCTTTATGGACAGAATGGACATCGAAAGACTGACCGGATCAGGTAGGGGGCAAAGAGCGCGGGGATTCACGAGTTGTTATTATTCAGGATTTCAGTCTGTTCGTCGAAGATACGGTGAATTATGTATCGGTCAGTCGACGTTATAGCTATAGTTTGCTGTACTGTATATACAGTTCGGTTCTTCTTCGCTTCGTGTCTTTCTTTCCCACCGTGTCTTCCCCCAAACTATGTATACTGTGCGCTACTCCTTTCTTTTCCATACCCCCGTCCAGCGTATGTCCGGACGGCCAATCGCACGGTATGTATATGCCGAAGGATCGCGACGGAGTGATAGATCGACGTGTCAATTTCATCGTGAACCGTAATCGATACGCGGTACTATCTTTATCGCGAGCGAAACACACGGTATTATAATAATGCTTACGACGGAGCTAACGCCGCGGGTACCGCATCGTCATTTTCTTCAACGATAGATACGTCGTTGATGTATCGATCGTTGTCGTCGTGGAATTGAAAAGTGCGCAGGTATGTAAATCTTGCATACATACAGCCACGTCGGACTAAGCCACCTGTTATATCTGTTTTCGATCTTTCTTTTGGGTTTCTTGACGGTAAAAATATTTTCTCCCTTTACGTCGCTGCTGCAGTGGCAGCGATTCGAATTTTAGCATAGTTGGCGATCCCTATCGCGTCTATTTTGCTTAATTCGTCAATTAAAATGTGACTCGTCCGTCGAATAGGATGCAAAGAATTCAAGGGTTGTTTCGTACAGATCAGCGCCTCTTTACGAAAAGATCCGATCCGATCTGCGGCCATCAAGACAAAGCTACTGCGCTCCCGAATTCGTTCGGCTCCTTCGGAGATTAAAATCGATTTTATTGACGAGGGTCGTGCAGAGGTTTTCAACGAGATACAGTTTCTTCGAGATTTAAAATAAATGCTAATGCTGTCGAATTAGAATTGATTTTTTTCTTTGTTTTCACAAAGTTCGGTGGCGGTACATTAATCGTGTATATTACGAGCGCTGCGAGAGTACAGCTGGTCGCGTATCGGGACGGGCCAACGGTCAGTTTAGTTACGCGTTTTTTTTTTTTTTTTTTTTTTTTTTTTTTTCGTGCATACAAGTACATCGTAAACGCTTGGCTAGACGCGTCAACGCAGATCAACGATGCCGACCCGTGGTGCGCGCCCAAAATACAATGACAGCGGTCTAACACGACGGTCTACAACGATGAGAAGTTCGGAGAGTTACGCAATGCTATTATTATAGCGATGTACGATGGTCGTGAAGGATTCATCGAAGGGTACACACACGCCGTACACGAACAAAGTGACGTCGGTCGTGCGTAATATTCAACGAAGCGTAGAGGAAAATTAGAAGAAAGGTCGTCGTTGCTATGCGCCGAGAACGCACCCGGGGCGTGAGTCTTGATTATCATTTATCGAAATATCGTAATTTTCCGCTCGGATTGTCGCGCGAAAAAAAAAAATTTCAGTCGGCTTTGCCGATGTTTCTGATACAAGACAAATGATTCGGTAAAATTTATATATTTTTATCAATATATATTTTCATCAACAAAACTTTTCGTAAAAACATTTGAATTTTACTGCATCAATTAAATTTACACATAGCTACGATTTTTTAAATTATCGTCTACAAAGTCCGTCGATGCGAAAGTCAGTTCTTCAAATTTTGATTGCCTCACAGAGTTAACTTTGCAAATGAAAATTGAATAAAAATAAGAAAGCGATACGAAAATTGAATGGGCAGCTTTTTTTGTAATTCGATCCAATATAACCGAAAAAAATTGGAAATTACGATCGATATAATAATTTTTCAGAAATTACCAATTTTTTTTACTAATTTTTCTAACAAAGTTACAGTGTACACGTCAATGCATTTTGAAAGGAACAAAGCGTAATATTCTTTTTTATAAATATTTTGAACGACAATGGAATTTTTTTCTGCAATAAACCGTTGTTTTTTCATTCGCCAGTCGAGGAATATTCAAATTACGAAATCTCTCTTGTTATTCGATCTGTGTAATTTCTCATCCTGTAGAACGGTGATAAAGTATAACGTTGTCCTATCGCGATTGAATGCGGATCGTCGGGAAAACCGGAAAATTCGAGGGGTAACTTTTGGCAGAGGGAAAGCTTAGATACAGAAAAAGAGATTTTTAGGGTCGTCTATCAAGCTGACCGGCAGGTATAGCATGCGTACATAAGCATAGTATTATATCATAGATCCGTAGGAATATATATTCACGGTGAGATCGTTGGTGTCCGGTCAAGCCGATGCCGTCCTAAAAACGTATGGGACAACGGAATATTTTACCATACGCTACATCGCAGTGTTACAGTGTGCTTGCGCTTCGGGAGGGGTAGATCAAGCGGCGGTCGCATACGTAATAATGGCATAAACCTGAGGGGTGTCGCACGGTCCTTTTATGCGAGAAAATCTACTGTAAAGCCCGAAAAATCGTGAACGAACCTATGCGATTCTCTCTCTCTCAATGTTCGATTCCCCTCCACGCCCCATAGATTCAAACGACCAGCAATATACGAAATCCAAATGGTCATCGTAAATAGAAAATCCGTTTTTTTTTCCTCCCTTATTCACTCGGGCTGCAGTCGAAAAGTGGCAGAGTTTATTCACGCCAGGGGCGCGTAATGTGAGCGAGAAATTTAACTGTACCACTAAAGTGCGGCGATGCCGCGATGTGTATGGATTTTTTTTTGTTCCGTTCCGGTGGTAAAATAATCTTTGAATTCCAAATGCCAGTTATTTTTACTATCATTCATTCGGTTTTTTGTCCGTCGCTAATAGCGAACGAGAATTAATTTTCATGACTCTTTGGGTCGGGTTCTCGATGAATAACAATAAAGTGCGAGGGACATCGTGCTGTGTGTCGGAGAGAGGATCGTTACGCGGTGAGCTCGACATTAACTTTCGGCTTAGCCTCGTTTATGCAAATCTCCGGGGCATCTGTTTCCCGCGGTTCCGAGAGCCCTCCAGGACTACCGACCACTGTCCATTCCTTATTCGTGCTCTTGGTCTTGTCTCTCTCCCGACTTTCGTATGGTATATGCGTTTCGCTACAAACTATAATAATAACTAGTGTCGTGTATGATGACATCACAGCATACCGCACGCGCTCCCTCGTCTTATTCTTCGTCTTCCACGTCTCCTCCTCAGCTTCGTCGTGCATTCATCGTATGTATATCGTAACAAGAGTACATATAAGTTCACCAAGTTCAGACAGATGCGAGGAGAGCGAGAGATCCGCGCTAACGAGAACAATTAGGAGTTCCACTTTGCTCTACGGGCGTCCCTCATTCCCTCTAAAAATAACACACGACCACTTAATCGCCTCGCTCTTGTCATAACTCTGAACGGCAGATGCGCACTCCTCGGCGATTCCTCTATACCGTATTATTACCGAGAACACGAAGATTGCCCCTTTTTTTTTTTTTTTTTACGAGAATCATTTCTCTATAACCCGTTTTTCTTTCAATCCACTTTCAATCCCAGTTTGGTATTTAATTTATCATTCCTATACAGCAAATTCTTCCTGAATCTTTTGACGGGGATGGAGAATATCCCTCGTAGAGGAAAGGATTGAGCACGTATAAGTAGGTACATAAGTACCGAGGAGAGAAGACCAGAGACAGAGACCAATTTATCTCGATGAAATCACCGCGCGAGCGCCGAGTCTGTACTCCCGAGCTGGTGGCCACACGAATAGCTGTTTTCAGAACGAGAATATCCTCCTTTTACGATGTTGTACGAGAGAATCCTCCAGCGTTCGGTCGATCCTCGTTAAAAGTCATCGCGATTTCACCATAGAATTTTGCACCTGTATGATACGATACTTTATACGATGTTTTATACGTCGTTTCGATGGTTTCCGGATTTTTTTTTTTTTTTTTACTAATCTCAGAGGATCAGCACGCTTCGCGCATTTAAGGACGTTTTGAAAACGTTTATCACCACAATTTTTTTTTTTTCGTAATGTGGTTATTTTCATTAGATCGCGGCGCAAAAATAGCCATTTTGAGAAAAGCTGCTGCTTTCCGCTGAAATATCTGGTAAACAGCTCCGTCAAGCTAACTGAGCAAAGTCGCCGAAATGAGTTTTGAAAATACCAAAATGAAGTGCTTTGTAGTGCTAACTATGTGGCGAAACCAAAATTTTTGCGCTCCTTTCGCTTACCTGAAAAGTCCGTGCGAAAAGTGCTCTGCTAGCATGACATCGAGTAAGCTGAGCCGTTGTTCATATTCGCGTTATCATTTAATTACCTTACATCAGTTTTATGTGTTTTTTACGCGCTTCTCAAATATACTCGTTAGAATTTACAATGTTTGAATAAAAATTGAAAAGAAGCGCCATATTAACAATTGCCAAAAACAATATCTTTTTTGTACTTCCCGACCGGATAACGACATCTATAAACGCTTCGGCCATACGCTGGTCGCCCTATTTTGTGTATTTTTTCCCGTACAACACGATAGGCACCTGAATTACATTGTATAACCCTCGGAAACCCAAGATTTTTGCGTTTTTCTGATGGGTAGTTTTCCACAATCCAACAATGGGTAGCAATGCAACACAAGTTCCTTGACTTTGCGCTTCGATTTCCGGACCATATAACGATAATCGAATGTATAAAAAGACACGAAGGTCCTTTGATCATTTGGACAGATTTTGTCACATCCTTTCTTTGCTATATAAAGAGAAAAAGAAATTCGACAAAAAATAGATCCACGAATACTCGTTAAGACGCCCATCGCGTATCTCAATGTGATTCCACCAGCCAACACTCCAAACTCTCGCAATTACACGGCAAACTTGATACCCGCTGTGCGGTATGTTATGCATCAGCATAATACGCGCGTTACATGTATTATCAAAGGTGTAAAACTTATATACCTATACATGTATACATACGAGGGCCTCTGTCCGCGGCGGGTGCTGTGGGTTTGGCCCGTCCAAGGTTCGCACATAAATCCCACTAACCGACTAACGCTAAACTGTAAACATAATTAACGGACGTCGAGAGTAGAGGAGAGGGCCCCGGGGCGGAATTGTATGCGGCGGCGATGGGTTCGCCGGGGTTTCGCCCGCCTCGCTCTGTAATTGCCGGTGCGGGCGCGCGAGTCCCGGTGCTCTCCGGCTCGTTCACCAAAGGCCATGAGCCATCAGGAGCTGAACACAGTATCCGTGGCTTTGCCAAGGCAAGAGATATCCGAACGGCAGGAGTAACTCTACGTCGCCGCGAGACTTGCACCTGGCTGAGCCGCAACTGATGCAAGGTACAGGTATAGCCATATAACCTCTACCTAGCTATACGCGTTAACGTTATAATGGCACCATACAAGGAAGAATGCGGTCGGGTTAAGCAGGTTCAACCGATTGGTGGTTCCTTCCCCCATTACAAATGCTAAAAGTTCCCTCGTATTCGCCAACTTATACTTTACTGGTAGCTGACGATCGGCATATGCGGCTAACTTTACTGCGGACCATATCAGCAAATTTAACGTCTCCGATCTTTCGTTTCGAAGACGTGGCATTGATCTGGATCAACATTTGACATCTCTAAACGCTCGTGCCGACGCTTATATTTTCATTACATTGATATGACGTGAAGCAATCTTTCCGGGTCACGTGTAAAATGAAACGGAGAGTGATCGAGCAAAATGTTACTGTTGCGTGCGCGTGTTTCATCGTCAACTCAGAACAATGCGTTAAATGTGTGACTGTGACGAGGAGATGAACGTCTCGCTATGCCTGGAATGCTCAACGGTCCCCGTCCATTTAATTGAGCTTAATCGTCCGATATTAGACTCGTGCGAGAGATCTACGCGTTGGGTGTAGAACGAACGACGGTTTAAACTCCGTCGTTGTCTGCCGCGTCGTCGCTGAAGCGCTTCTCACTTTTCAGCCTTCGCGCAACACTTGTGCGCGTGTGTGCGTAAGGGTGACCGGGGCATGTCGAAACACGGGGGAAGTTGGAACACAGGCTATTAAAAAAACGGAGGCTTCAGACGCGGCGTGCGCGGCAAACTAAGAAATTACATCGTATGCACTCTAATTCCAATGATTCTTTGATTTTTTTTATTGCGTGCGTTTCAAATGTCCCCGGTGTCGCGTGTATCTTCATACGAATGTGTGCTGCGAGAGCTTATGCTGTCTTCACGCTCTCTCAAGCGAACTATATGGACTCCGCGTCCCTTTTTTCATCCTCCGAGCACCGAGAAAACGCGTGACGACGAAAAAAAAAACCCCCCTCCGCCATACTGGCAACGAATTCGTAGATACTGCGTGGATATAGAAGTTGCGAGAGATGAAGCGCGAGAATGGAGCGCCGCCCTTCAAAGGGACGACGACACGAGTTCGTACGCGGAAAAGGTTTCAACGTTGTCACGATCGTCGTTCGAGGTATTACATTACTTTACGTTCTCTCGGAGATACAGTCGAAAAAAATGCGTGTCTTTCTTTCTTCCTTTTCTCTCGTGCCGCGTTTTTTTGCCTATCTTTTCACTAGTAAAAGAGAGAAGTTATAAAACGTACCGTTAATAACGATTATTTATGATGTACTCGGAACCTCTCGCGGCTTGATCACTCGTGAAATTTATCGTGCCGCGAAAGGGGGTTGGAGGCAAAAAGACGAGAGAGAGAGAGGGTTAACCGCGGGAGGAGCAGCAGCAAACTCCAGAGACGATCCATAATTTCTATGATGCAGCAATGAGGTTGCATGATATTCCTCGATCGGATCGGTAAGATAGTGCGATGCCCTCGCTATTATCTGTGTGTACGTCGTTCGTGGTATACGTTCTTAAGTCAGCTATATATTTATATATATATGGAACGTATACGTGTCGTCGTAGGTTATAACTGTGTAGTGACGTTAGGAAGAGGGTGAGGGGAGGGGGGAGGTAACAAGATTCGCAATCAGGAGCCGTTCCAAGATATCTATCTTGACTCGATATTCCAACGGGTCCTCTATCGTGCGCATACCTTCTATCTCTGCCACGAAGAGAGACATACACGTGGAGGCCGTATATAAGGAAATACATACGGGCAAAGGATGAAAAACACATGTTCGTACGAAGTGAAACGAATCCAAGGAATATCCTTTATTGGATCACACAGTCCAGAACAACGGGGAGAAAGAGAGATATGTGGGAAGTGAGAGTTTTCTTTCCTCGTACGTAGAGAGAAGATCTCGTTGTGCGCGGGGGCGTAAGGACACAGAGGAGAAAGCATCGAGGAAGGGAATCTTCTACTCGTGAGTCCGTTTCGTGATACACGGGAACTGTTCCCTGGAAGCCCTCTGGAGCGTAACCGAACGCCTTAGCCAAAAGCGTGACAAACGAGAGGCAGTAAAGAGTAAAGACCATTATCCCGACGGGGAGGCGTTACCACGAGTCGCGAGCTTTTGCGAGAGCGCAGGGACCGGGAGAGTATGTGTGGCATCGCAGTTTGTCCCACGAGCGAGAGAAAGAGGAGTTACGAATTTAAACGGTACGAAAGTACAGAATGGTACCGGGCGAATAGGGTTTTCGAAGATTTAGCACATCGAATATAAAACAAAGATTATTATGGCAATGTTAGAAATTATGCGAATCGGTCGATAAGGGCCTCAGACTTCGAAATCATTGACATATAGGGGCGAAGTGGGCACTTAAACCGGAAAAAATTGATATAAATATATTGTTTTTTTTTATGTAAAAAATGTTAAGATAATTCGAAAAAAGTTGAGTAAAAGTTGGCAAACAAATAATTTTAAAAAATCGGAACTAAATTTGCACCGTGCAAATCCCTACTCTGCTCCGTGTTCTTCCTTACGCCGGCCCTTTGTCGAAGCGGAAGCGAATAAGGACCTCCCAGTTACCAGCAACGAAGAAAACTATATTTCCATGATATACAACGATACTGCGGTACTTATAAAATCCCAATGTTCCCTTATGATACTTTACGAGAAGTAAAAAAAAAAAAAATACGAAGCTTCGAAATACTTTTTGGTCCGCGCAACTATCGTCGAACGAATCCCGGGCAAATCCATATTGTCGAACGGAGAAAAAGAAAAGTCGATGAATCTCGAATGTACGAGAAAGAAAAGGAGTTACAAAGAGCGCGTTCGCCAGCTCTTTGTCCACTCTGTCTCTACTGGCTACAATACCAAGCACCCGTGGAAGGAAGAGGAGTGCGGGTGGACATCGTAATCATCAATTTTGTCTCATGAATTCCGTAGACTCGGGAGTTGGGGGAGGAGGAGCGGGGGGGAGGGCAAAGTCGGCGCGACTCTATACAAGCGGCTCGAAGAGTCTTTGGCGACGAAAAGGCATGCGTCGCGGGGTTTGCCCGGGATGCTTCGGGTACAACCGTCTGGGCTTCTTCTCTGAGCAGAAAGCAGCAGCAGCAGCAACTAAAACGAAGAATCGCGAAGGAGCAAAAAGACACGAAAACAATCGGGGAATAGCCGCTGCCAAAGGAAAGAACGGCAGCACCAGCAGCCAAAGAATAAAAGGAACGATAAGAAGAATTGAAGAAAAAACGAAAAGAAAAGGAGGAAGACGAAAGAAAAAGATGGCGAACGCGAGCGCGGGTGCAAAGAGAGTTATGGTTATCGCCAGTGTGTATACCACACCGCTCTCGAGGATCGCGGGGGTGATAGAGGGTACGCTCTTTCGCCAACGGGGGGTTCCTCTTTTCGCCTTCCGCACGTGGAGAACGAGGCAAGCGAATGGTCCCAGTCCTCCCTCTATAACACTACCATATAAACGTACTATATATTAAGTATATATAGTGCATACATATACACGAGCAAAGAGGAAGAAGACGAAGAAGAAGAAAACGAGGAAGATAAACTGAGAGAATAAAGGAGATGGAAGATCGGCCGGGAGAGAGACGACCGGGAGGAACTTACTTGGGAGCGAATGTAACTTTATTGTGAACTTATCGCTGTCAGGAGGCAAACAATGGTCGGATCTTCGCGCCATCTGCCCCTGCCATCTCTCGGTTTGCTTTGCTCCTCCTTGCGCTGGCCATCCAAAGCCACACGGCATATCGGATGCTGGCTATGCAACAGCGAAGCTTGTGAGGACTTCGAGCTCTGTGACTCCTTGTCGCAGTGCTTCTCTTGAGATTCAGCGAAGTCGGTGTACTCTCCGAACGAAGAAGAAGTAGAAGAATAAGGGGGAGCAACGGAAAGAGATGGGGAACGCGGTGCAGGCGCCGCGTTATCGTTGCATCGCATCTATCTATCGGGCGCGAGACTGCACGCTGGACTCTCCACCGATATGCAAAAGAGTTTTGTGTCCCGATCTTTCTCGATTCTATCTTTTTTTATTCTTCACCCTCCTATCCCACTCGACTACTCGCGAGAAAACTTTCTTGCAGGATCTTTCAGTTCTTTGGGGAGGGGGAAGGGGGGGGGAGAAAGATAGAGATTGAACTGTATATAAATTTCTCTCGATCTTGACGGTCATCGCGAGAGATCGAGAACGAAGTACAGAGGGTTGGTGTTGGCAATCGATGTTCGCACGGAAATTAGTCAAGGATGGAGTACGTGCCTCGAGAGAGAGAGAGAGTGAGAAAGGTATCGACGAGTTCGTGAAAACTTTTTACGCGGAAGTTCGAAACGTGACAAATTTGTTCAACGTGTCCGGTCGAACTATCGAACCGGACCACTTAGCGGTCCGTCGGTCCTTTAACTTCTCCCCTCACTCCGGTTTTGCTGCCTCACTTGATTTTACGTCGGTTTCCCATGACTGCCAGGATTTCCTCCCGAGGGGTGGGGAGGGGGGAGGGAGAAGGTTACATAGGAAGCGGGATAGTCCTGCCGGTGCGCAGTGCGCCACCCCTGTTGCATGTGCGTCCCGATCGTCTGGGGGGGAAATAGCCCACCGCGAGATATCCGGTATAGGGTAGTCGGGATTTCGACAGTGTTTGGGGTGACCCGAGCAGGTGGTCACTGCCTCGATGCATGTGTTACTACGGGGTCGCTTCTGAAAAATTACGAGTCCTTTGGCCCCCGAGGCTATATTATACATTATAAGACGTAACACGAAATTTCGTCTTAACGCAATGGTCAACGCGTAATTTTTTACGGTAGCGTCGAAGGTTCAAAAATATTAATCATTTTTTTTTTTTTTTTTTTTTTTTTCGTATTGAATTTACCTGAGGCAATTATCGGCAAGTTCTTTCTTTTCTATTTTCTCTGATTGGCTTCGCGGTACAAGTGGACGAAAAAAAAAGTTGTTTCGAAGAGGCGCCAAGTGGCGAAAGTAGCACGAATCATTATCATCGGGCTGTATCCCATTCCTTACGGAACAAACTGTTCGATAATTGTATAATATACGACGTGAAAGAGGGAGGGGCATCGACCTTCGTGAGAAGCAAAATTTCCTAGCGAGAATCATAATCCACACAGGTATACTTGGTTGCCTATAATAACTATATATTAAGATTTTTCGTTCGTGCAGCACAACCCGGGAGTATATGGTAGCCGAGTTCGCACGGGTCGATCTCTCGGAAAGAGTGTTACCCGGGCTACAAGCGGCTATCGCGGTTCATCCATTCGATAGTTAATAATTATCTATCTGTATACCGAGCTGAGAAAACAGAAAGCCAGTCGAAAATTAGCCGCAGTACACACACACGCACACCGAGTTTCGTAATATATCTTTTGCCGCCTTGTCACCGTTGTCCTGCGTTCGGGACTCTCGAGACAAAAATTGCCATTTCATCGGTTAATTAAGCCGCGAGCCGTCCGAGAGTTGATGCGCGCGTATGTACATTAATACTGTAACTTGTCCGTCGAGCTCTGTCCACTATTTTTCTCTCGCTTTCTGCGGCCTCTTCACGGCACCAGAAACAACGACGAGGAGAACGAGAACGACGTTTTACCCCGGAGACCTGTTCTCGCGGATGATTTACACGAAACGTTTTCTTAGGACAAAGCGGAGCGAGCGAGCGACGCGCTCGCGATGAAGTAGCCGAGATATCTCGCTCTCTACGCCCTGACGTTAATGTATAAACACGCGAGCGCAAGAGCACGCGGGATCGTGAGAGAATTCACGTAAAAAGGACACCGGCCTAACAACGGACAACGATAGCCCCGCGAGCGCGGTATATGCGAGCAGCAAACAGTATAAACGCGACGCAAGGCAATTGCCCGCTGCCGAGTTCGCTCGTGCGTTTTGCTCGCTCCTCGGATGACGAGCACATGAGATGCATACGACTGCGGTACACCGCGACCGACGTTCAAGACCCTCAAGAGACAAGTTTTTTTTTTTTTTTTTTACTAGAAACCAGTAGAAAGCACACCTGATGCGGTAGAATACCTAATCTGTTTCTTAATCTATAATTGATACCGTTTTTCACAGAAGAAGAAACACATTCCACTATGCAGCATATTTTCATCGAGAAATTGTATATTTCGGATATAATTTAGAATACATTTCAACAAATTCATGTCGCAACGTATAACAATTTCTATGATTAATATATTCATTGTATCAAAACATCGAATTCATTTTTAATTTTCATTATCGTAATTTTTTTTTTTTTTAGAAATACCAATTTAACAACTTTTTCAAAATAAAAAAAAATACAAGGAGACTATTGTTAAAAAAAATGGTTTTCATTGCATCTTTGATTTTCGTAAAGACTGTCGTAGAATAGATGAATTTTTTGTTCGATGCGCGAAAAAAAATTCCGAAGACAAAAGGATTAACGGAGAGAATTTAAAAAATGTGTAGCATCGATATCAGTCGTTGTTTCCGTACTTATTAATTTTCATACGTTCGCTCGCAACGAGACAATGAATAATAAGACCCTCTTAACCTCCGATGATTTTTTCATGGTCTCGTAGATGCGCTATTAAGTACATTATTGTAACGTGCGAGCGCTCATCGTCGAAAGTAAACGACGAGAAATTTTTTTTTTTTAAGTGTTAAAAATCCGATTAAATTACGTGTATCGCACGCACGTGTGGCGAGGGGGATCTTAAGATTCTCTCCGGAGTCGTTCGGTGTGTCCGAGAATCTCTCTCTCATTCTCTCGCGCGACCCCGCGTGATGCGGCCACTACGGGGGACGTGCTCGTCGTGCGGAGCGCGCCCGTGCGATCCAGCATCGCCTAAGAAGGCATGCAATTTGAGTTTATTGAGAGCCCCACTTGTCCGCTCGAAGGTATAGAGAGAAAACGTACCTACGTATATGTTCGTGATACCCGCCATAACGGCTCACTTCTCGCGCCCATGGATTCACGTTTCTTCGAAGCCCATTCTATATCGCCCTTCTCTACAGCTTGTATTCCTCGCTCTCGGTCTTTGGCTTCCTTCGCGAGTGAAATATAAAAAGAAAATCTCGCAATATAACGTCGAGGCGGCACTGAAGACCTTGCTATCGCTCTTTCGCGATATTAATGCCGTCATTACCTCCCTTCTTTTCTGCTGCATGGATCCTATTAGTCCGTGTGGAGCTTCGAGATCGAGAGGTCCGCTGAGGCCCCACGGTTCACGTACTTATACTTGGGCCGCATACAACGTGCCATTACCCCCATTAGCGACGTTTCGCTCATACGTGCGCGGATGAGTTCGCGTTCTTTTCGTCCTCGCGGCTCGGACTCCTTTTCTCCCGTTTCCCCAGATCCGAGATATGCGCTATGAAGCTTCGGGACAGTGCAGGAATGTTATCATATTTTGTTTCGGAACGACAAGCCCGAGAGCCGCAGCTCAGAGAAAGAGCTGATATCGTGGGTGACGATGTAATTTGAGAAGTCTCGGCTTCTGCTTCGAGGAACTCCCTGTCGTCATTCTCCGGCGTAATCTCGTAACTTAGAATCTCGCGGGAGAGCTACGACGGTTAATCGGCTCCGAATATCGCGGCTGGTACGCGGCCTGCCGGTCATTCGGTGCGCAAACGGTAAAAGGGGCGACGATCGACAGAGATCGGGCAATAGACTTCGCGTGGCGCGATTCGCAGTGGCGTCATCGCTTCTCGGGCGATAATTAATTAAGGAGAAAAGAAAAAAAAAAAAAGAAGAGTGGAACGAGATGTGGCTGATGATATTTTAATGGTGGGGCCGCGTGATAAATGCTTGCGGCGAGGCGAATTTATAGTGAAAAAATAATATAGTGGAGACCGGGGCTATTTGACTCACTCGACCTTAAAAAGCTGTCGGCTCGTGCCGAGAAATAAGATTAAGCCGCGACGACTGAGGCTTCGTTTGAAGGGAGACGTTAAGACGATATCTCGATTTGTGCCGAAAGGCAATTTAATTCGTCGCACAGTAATGGAACCAAAAATTCAAAGGCACACGTAAAATTTCCATCGCTACAGCAAGAAATGAATAGCAATAATAATGATAATATTTAATAATTTTTTATCAGCTCGATAAAGAACATCGTTTGATATCCATCGAAGGATCAATTTATTTGTCATTCAATAACAATGATAAAAATTATAACGCAAAATAACGAAATGCGTCAAATAGCCCCGTTCTGCTGCAGTTACGCGTAGATACAATTTGTTACTCGTTTCTCCTGCATGAATAAAGCTGAAACAGGTATCCGCGCAAAGTCTCGAAGAAGGAGAAATAGTGCGAAAGCGACGACAACGACGACGACGAACCTGTCGATCGACACGATTGCAAAACGTACTAAAAATCATAAATCAACTTACCCGACTACCGCGTGCAGGTTGCATAATTTATGCTCTCTGCTTTATACACGTAACATAACGATGTGTTTCGTCGTGTACGCACGCTCTATACTTTGAAATGCGATGTCCGTCGAGAGCAGTTAACGCGATCGAGCGTCCAAGGTTCTTCGATTGACGCTCAACCGAGCGGAAAGAGAACTAATTAATCGAGGCTCGTTAGAGAGTGAGCCGCGCGTGACATATAGTACGATCGCGGATGAAAAAAAAAAAAAAAAAAAAAAAAAGAAAAACAAACAAGCAGAATACGAAGAAAAGCCTTTCAAAGTCAGGAAGAGAAACATTACTACTTTCGTTCCCCTATTTTTTTTTACCAACTTCTATCTTTGGGGCTCTCGCAGTCGTCCTCATTACGTATGCACGTTACGTAGGGTCTCGTGCGGCTCGCATCGCCTTCTCTCCATACTCCCTCCCGAGAGAGAGATGCGGTGTGATATAATTTTCTACTCCCTTGCGCCTCGTCTACTTTTCTTCCAGGACGACATATTCCACTACCGCGGACCCGTATAGAAACATAGTCACTTCTTATCCAACTGTATATGTATATATATGTATGTATATATATATATAATATACCTTACAACGTCGGTGCCAACGATTACACTGACAGAATGAGAATTCCGTCGGGATCTAATTTTCTCGGCTCTTATTCGTTATTATGTGTTTCATGGAAACAGTTGGTATCCGTAACTCACCTCTCTTTGCTCGGCACCTTGTTGCCTCCTCTGAATGGCCTACTCGTTAAACGTTCGTTCGAGAAGAGTTTCAGGGAGCCGTTACAAAGTGGCCGACGCTCACAGGTCGCGTCGGTGTTCTCCTTCTCTCGCTAATTTCATCTCCTCTCCTACGTGGCTGAGAACGAATAAAAAATAAAAGGAGTATTACAACTTTTCCACAACTGTGAGCCGTGCGAGTTTTCTCGCGTGTCGCGTTGTTGCTTGCAAGATTCGCGTTTTTAACGCTAACCGCCCCGACAGCATCCACGACGAAGAGGAGATAATACCGCTTGTACTGATGCTCCGCACCTGTTACTTTGCAGCTCCTATGAAGCAGCTAGATAAGTAGCAACCGCTAGATAAACGTTAGAAATGTACGAGAGGCAAATATTAAAATGGGAAAAGTAGCGTTGCTGGTACTCCTGTATCATCCCGGTCGCGGAGGCATCGCTGACTCTCGAGAAAACTTATATACGAGAGACCAAGAGATATTATTGTACGGGTCTTGAAATGAAGTCGGTTGTAATTCTCGTGACCGCAAAGTAGCCACCGTGCGGTCTCACGTGTTCCACAGAACCGGCGTCTTCGCCGACTATTAGCTCTCTGCTACTATTGGCAAATTTGGCCGAACAGTTTCTTCCACCGAGTTTCTACTAGTTAGTCTCGTAAAAAAAAAAAAAAAAAAAAAATTGAAATTGGCTGTTGAGAAGATCAATCTTTCGAAATTCATTTTATTTTTTTTATATATATTTTTTTTCCTTCGCCCGTCTGGCGAGAAGACGGCCTTGCCTCTGGCCACGCGATCTTTTCTAATATTTCACTAATAGACGGGCTATGTACCCTAATTTTTTATTTTCTTCAAATAACCCGCCCCAAATTTCGTGGAGGTTGGTCTCTGTAGCGCAATCTGAGAAAACGAAAAAATAAAAAAAAAAAAAAAAAAAGAAAGATTCTGACGGATCCTATGCACGCACGCATCCGGGAACAGGATCTCGTGTGTTTCAGTTAGCGTGACGATGAATTTTTGCTCTCTCGATCGCGAGCGTGCACTGTCGGTGGCCTACTGTACGGATCTGCTCGTCGATCTCGTGTTACGTGACCGAGAACTCTCGGTGGATATAACGTCTGGTAAAACACTCGAAGAAGTCTACCAAGAAGTATGTTTGTCTTTTCTATGGCTACGTGTTCTACAAATATTTTACGAGCCGCGAGAGTTCAAAGTCCTGATTCCGTTCCATCGGAAGATGTCACCAATAAAAAAAATAAAAAAAACGAAAAATGAAATAAAAACATCTGAATAACAGCTTCGACACTGTTTTAAGGCGAATTTAATATCCTTTAAATCATCCAAACATCGCGACGAAATATTCCCACATTTTTACATATCGAGAGGATTCCGTCGTTCTGTGAATTTCTATTCAATTTTTTGAGTTCCCCAAAGCGTCTTTCGGAAGTAACGACTTGTTTTTCACTTCGCAAAGCGTTCGCCATATGGTTGTTGCTTCAAAGGGCTTAACTTCTGCAACTAAAGGGTTGAGATTCGCGCTGCTTGCGCGGCAATGAAAAGAGCGTGTCTTATCGAAGAATGACGAGGAGGAGTTGATGAGCCATCCAAGAAGAGAGGTCCAAGTCCATTGGCATTTAGCTGTTCCGAGAGTAGTTCATAGCGCCTCTCGGTCCATCTCTCGCCCATCTCTTATCCTCTCGTAGCAGCATCAGCATCAGCATCAGCAGCAGCAGCCGCAGCGGCAACTCGCGTCTCAGGTCGTAACTCGCTAATGGTTTATCCGCGCACCGTTAGTTCAACGCGCTGGCTAACGCCTTCTGGCGCTCGCTGTCTTACCGGGACGGATGCCAGGAAGAGACCTAACTCATTTCTTAACAGCCCACCTTTTATTTTATAATCGCAACGGAGAATAAAGAGATAAATAAAAAGATAGTCCCCGTAGAAAAAAGACGAGAGTTAAAGTTCGCAACCAATTAATAGCAGTCGAGATTACGGAGTGATTTTCGGCTCGAAAGATCGAAGAAGAGATCGCGTAGATTGAATCTTTAACCGGCACTGTAGAGAGGGGAATGCGTCAATTTGTCACGATTCCAAAGGTTGAATATCATTCGTTAATTAGTTACGACCCCGGGGCGTTTTGTAATCGCGCGCTATCGATAGAGTCAGCCTACGTCAATACTTGCATTGGAAATCGATGACGCGCAACTATGAAATAATGATCAACTCGTCGTGGTGTTTGTTTTCTTCATTGAAACAAGACTGCTGTTGGGAATAATCCACTGGTATATTAACTATAACGTCGCTGTGTGTATTACTGTGTGTAACGCATGGTACAGATCACAGTACACAGCTCATCTCTGCGTCGTTACTACGCGTTATACGATGTGTTTCGAACGAGGGAGTTTCGGCAGACAGGGCGTGATATGAGCGAAACGCAACAGGTTCGCATTGCGCGTTTACGATGACGTGGATTCACCCATGGGAACGCGAGCTGAATACCGGAGCTTCGCGTTATAGCTGTAACACACCAAAGGCATGTTGAATTTTCAGTATGAAAGCTGTTCATACACTCGATGGTGTGGCGCGTGATATGAGGACGCTGTTTGGATTGATGTTGACGAGATTCGAAGGCATCAACAACAGTTTCGTGTAACGAGCCGAGCGATGACTTGCATGGAAATTTTGAATGCTCGCTGGATCGATGAACGATGCTGTAGAATGTTCGACATGTTGAACTTGCTAATCAACCTGTCTCGTGGTATCTTAAATATCAAAATCTCGTATCCAAGTAGATAAAAGATTACGAAATTTGCATGAATTCTGCAGAAGGCCATTTGCCTGCTTTTCAAAAGCATTCCAATCTTTTTTCGATCGTATTTTGGCGTAAATCATTTTTTAATAATCCCTTACTGATGACTATGTAGAAATATCGATTTTTCGCAGCGACATCTTTTGATAATTACATGTAAAATTATTCGCCTGTTGATGAAGAAAAATTGCTGTCGCAATCTAATCTTTGTATCGTGCAACAATCTCCCACCATCGCTAGTGCGATCAGAGCGGTCAGTGTTCCCAAAAAATAAAAAAAAATATGTTACTCTTGCCGCTGTTGACGCGCGATCTCGCTGCAACGAGAGGCTTAGCTTTTATCTAACGACCTCCAGATTTTTATAGGGTCATTAAAAGCGCGCCTCGGTCGAGGTGACCAGCGGGCGAGCGTTTTGTCCCCATCAACCTCGCGGCTCTCACGTACTACCGAACGCGTTTATGTAGCACACAAACTACACTATATACCATACGTTTTAACCACCGTTTCTGGATATTCCGACTTTCAGGTTTACGTGAGAACGCGCGACCATCATCGGGACCAGTTGACACTTAATTTTATTTCTTTTATTACGACCGAAAGTATAATTTCCGAGAATTAGTTTATTTAGATGTGACACGAGTCTGCGACGATTACAGTCCGCGAAGAGTTTGGAATTCGTCTCTCGTTATGTCGAGAATCCTTCGAAATTAAGAGAAATCGTTACTTCCGCCTCCGCAAAGTCTTTTTCTCCGTTTCGGACACGCGAATTAAATGACTAAAAGGATCAAAGCAAAGTCCTGTATACATCACTGCCGGAATATATGTATGTGTAGGATCATCCGTGAGCCAAGAGTCGAGACAGCGCAGAGGCCAAGCCAGAGCGCGCGCGGTCCGGACAAAGGTCAGCTGGGTCGTTGCACCCGCGGGCAGGGCATCTCCGCGATGCCCTGCTGCCATGCCATACCATGCTGCTGCTGCTGCTGTTACTGCTGCCTTTGGATCTTCTTTCGCAGCAGCTCAGCTCTTTTGCTTCCTCCCGTGTATCTTACAACCGACTTTGGGTATTAATTCCGCTTCCCCTGCATTTTATTTTTGTTTTCAAGTTACTTATGTAAAAAAAAACACAAAAATGAAGAGAATTCGCCTGAAGCATTTTTCTTCGATTAAGCGGTTAACTCGAGTGGTGACAAAAAAATCGGATAAAAACGAAAACAAGGTGCGAAACGAGGGAAGGGGATTGGGAACATAAGAAATTGGGACGATCAACTGCCGTCGTGGGACGCGCCGTTCCGAATCGATTTCCATCGGAGTAATGGACCAACCAGTATTCGCCTCCGATCCGCTCGGTTCCGAGCGTGAATCGCTCTCCTCGAAGACACGTCGAGGTGAGGAAGAAAGAGATATCGTCTCGGGGTCTTTATGCCGCTGCAGCTGAGCCAAGTTCAAGCTTTCCTGCGGTGCGGTAGATCGTCGCTGATGTGCTTGGAAGCAAACGACGATTTCATGGGAGGATGATAGCCATTTTGCAAACGAGATGCCTATACGTGAGAGGCTGCGCTGCCGCGAAAGCTTCTCTACTCATGATTCGCCTTGCAAGACATCGCGAATACATGTATATACACATATATATCTATATATATACATACAAACGAACATTGCTCGGTGGTTCATCGGGCGAGAAAAGCGAAGAAGCGAACACGCGCACACAGCGGCATCTAAGAACCTAACGGTAACGTTCCGCACGTATTACCGAACCAAACGCTCCTCGGATGCTGCGCGACTATGAAATTCTACTCGAACATCACCTTGATATACGCACTTGCGTTCTTCACCCGCGACAGCCACCAATTGTTCTCCAAAAGAAGGCTGATCCGTAGATGGAAAATTGAAAAATTGTTTGAAATAAAAGAGCCGCGTGGTTTATAGTTGTAAGGTATTAGTGCTGTAGCGAGATGACGAGGCAAGTGAGGCGTTCTCTCGGTCTCCACATGGCGAGAGGTGCGAATCAATTGGGAACGCGGGTTAACGGTCCTCATCATGTCGTTTCACGAGAGCCTTTTAAAAGATCTTTTCTCTCTCCCTATCCACGTTCCTCTTTCCTTCGACGAAACCGGAAAAGTTTCCGATTACTTTTAATGGGAGTTCTGTTGGAAGAGCGCAATTCCCGTGGCTCTTTGAGTCCAAAACGATCGGAGTCGCCACTCAAACCCTTGGCGAAGTGGATCCTCCTTGGTGGAGGATCCTTCCTCGCGATCTTTTTCCTCGCTGGGGCCAGGGACACTGTCCGATATGCCACGGGCAAGAAAACCTGCACACCCACGGCAACTGCGCTCCTCTCTTCTCCTGCTGGTTCTGTATGTATTGCTGCTCATGCCGAACCGCGGTCGCTATGTATACACATCAGTGTTGTAAAGTATATATAGGTACCAACGCCAGCGAAACTCTCCTCCCTCTTCCTTCGGAGCTCAGCTCCAGAAGGCACGAGATAGTCCCGAAGGCACGAGCCTTCGTATAACAAAGGGCGATCTTATCTGGCGCACGGATCAAAACCAGAACATGGCCCCGGCATAGCGGGCATATCCAACATACCACCGCTGGTTGTACCGAGCCGTGGAACGCGTGTATAGGATATATGTATAGCCAGCGAGCATATATATCCTGAAATACAGAGAGATAAAGAGAGACGAAAGCTCCATAGAATCGTTCCAATACGTAGGGCATAATTCCATTGTGAACGCGAGAACGTGCGGCATCGAATCCCAACGGTATGGGCCCCTGTAGTGTACCAATAGGGTACTTCTGTCCAGTCCACCCTCCTTCACATTTTACCCGTCTTTTCTCCTTTTTTTTCCTCATTTTTCAGCTCCGATTAGCTGAGTCTACGGTTCTCAATAAAGAATCTCTAGAAATTCAGCATTCGCGATACGCTTAAGAGATTTGACTTATCCGATCCTCGTAACGTCGCTTCTTAATGTTTCAAAAAATGCTGGTATTTTTAATTAATTATAAAAAAATGATTTTACCAACAAGATGATTAATTTTCAATTTCAAACGAAAAAAAATAAAAAATTCTCGACTGTAACACGCGAATAATTTTTTTTGTAATTTTACTCGTTTTTTTAATTACAATTTCTTCATTATCGATTTTTTTAGTCGGAGTTTATTGATTTTTGTAAAATTATCTTTTATTAAAAGACCTCTGGAACGAGGGGTTGCAAAATACTTGCGAAATGTCAACATTATTCATATTCAACTGAAGATCAAGATGAGAACATTTGGGGTCGCGAAGGACACGGAACCGTGTAGGGGAGTTGGTAAATTAGCAGAAAGTATCCCTGGGTCACATCTGGACGAGACTCCAATCCACATCCAGTGATTTAGTGACGCGCGTCCACCGTGACGCATGGTCTGCATTACGAAATTACGTGTCACGCTACTAAGAGCTCATCTTTTTTTTTGTATCTCCTCATCGATTATCTACTTCGTTTTTTTTTTTTTTTATTCGTTCATTTGTCCATCGCCATGAAATTTCGCAGTGGATTCGTCGAGCGAAAAACGCGTCGCGTATATCGTTTAAAATCTTGGAAGTCGTCAACGCTCGATGATGAGGATTTTGTAATTACAGTAGAGGCGAGAATAAACGACCGCGCGTGAGTTTGCGTGATGGTAGGGGTAGAGCCTGATGAGAGGAATGAAAAGAGAAGAATCTCGATGCCGTACTTACGCGACGGAAGAGGTGAAAAGAGGCTGATGTTGCGGCACGTACGCATGTAACTAATAAGTAATAAGCGTGCGCGGTGGCTCTTTCTCTCAGTTCTCTGTGCATTCGCCTAAGTAATACCTACACGTAAGGAAAGAAGCTTTTGCTGCTTGGCGGCCGTTGCTGCTTGTCTCTCGCTCGACAGGACAATGAGTGTAAATAACTTTAATTATGTAATTTACATTTTCCTTAATCGTTTACTGTGCGTATAGCTTGACTTGCCGCCGACCGCAAACTGCTAACATTAATTTATCGATATTGATTGCACGTGCAACCATCGAGGCATTCAAGTATACGTGTGGAAGAGCGGTGTCGGTTTGTCGCAAAGTCAGCTAATTATTTCAAATGATCCGAGACGCTCGGTAATAACTCCAATCTTCTCGATCATCGAAGCGAATTCCATCGTGTCAACGTTGTCGTATATATCGTTTATTATCATTTTCAATTTTTTTTTTCTCTCTTTATACGCGTATTTAATCTCAGTTATCAAGGCGCACAATGAGAACAACTGTTATTTGCACCTCTGACCACGCAGCTTCCACAGATATTTCCCTATAGCGTATTATCTTCTTTATATATACACATAAACCTTCGTGTCTATGATTGTTCCGTGAAGATGAGAAGCGATTTTCGAAAGTATCCATCCGTTACAATGTATGACGAACATACGACGGTAAATATCATCTGAGGAATGACGTTTTACCGCGAGACTGTCTCTCTTTCGTCCATTCCTCTGCGGTATTAACCTTCCATCATAATACACGAAACGTCATTCTGACGAAGGCTCGTGATCATTAGAGGCGAAACGAGTAAAGCCGGCAGAGAGACGATCGCGCATATCGATGCCTGAGCAAAAGGTACCATCGCGCACGCGCGCGTGTTGGTACATTCGATATAGGAAGAGGCGACGTTTACGATCGTCTTATTTTCTATGTCTAGTTTTATTTTCGGAGGTTCATATTTAACGACGTATTTACCACTACGCGATCTTTTATTACTCAGTTGTAACGGTATTGAATGTACATGCGCGACCGCGTCTTTCGTTTTCTCCATAACGTATCGCCCAACCCATAGATCTTCGATGTTTTTTTCCATTTTTTTTTATATCTCGATTTTTTTTTTTTTTTTTTTTCACGAACAGGTTATATACAATTTGTTGTAACTGATACAACGGGCTGAGTTTGGGAATTTTCGAATATCGCAGAAGTCGGCCGGTTACGCGGTTTTGCCGCACGAGGGTTGATACCGATGTTCGACCGCGCGAGGCACTGACACTCGCGTGGCTCTTCGGTATTAGCATATTAATTTCTGCGGAGACTGCGGACCGCAGATAAAGCATCTTAGGTAGCGAGAGAGAACTTGGGTGATGAATCAAGCTCATCGCCCCGGTGTAATTATTCAGAAAGTTGGCACACCGACGCGAATCGCGCGGGTTCGCTGCCGAGTTACGGCCACAGATATACACGCACCGACGCAAATACGTGTATAATGAGAGTAGCAGCGAATCTTTGGGAGCGCGACCACTCCGTAACCGCTCGACGTGCACACAGCATCTCGGAGAAACAAAAATATTTTTCTTTCTAGGAATAAGGCACCTCGGAATCTCATTCCGTCCTTCTTATTCGTTCAGTTGGGAACCCGCTGCCCGGGAGGGAGGGGGGAATCGGTAGGCGACGGAATTTGCATAACGAGGGGAAAGTTTGCCGCGGTCGGTCGGTTTTTGATTGGACGCCCGGAATACACCTAACGGCCGCTCATGCTAATCGCTAATTAAATCGTCGGGCGTCGTCGCATTTCCGCTCTTGCTTTACCCGGCAATGATCGCAGTTCATTTTTTTTTATCTCTCGATTTTTGCTCTTATATTGTTCGTAGAGTGTATTATTGTCAACAAAAATATGTTTTGAGGTTTTAAGATTCTAGTGTGGCGACATCTGATTTTTTTAAGGAGGACTTCGCCTTCAGATCGAAATGCGTGTTCCTTTTTTTCATCGGAAAAAAAAACCTATCAAAAATCGATTATTAAAAATACGTTTAACGATGTCACATTCCGAGAAAAAAAGTAATTTTTTTTGTTTATGGAAACAAAATAATAAATAAAATAAAGAAAACATAAGTAACTTGGAAAAAGTATCTCAGTATGAAAAAATCAATTTACTTTTTTTCTATTTTCTCGAAACCTCTCATTTATTGTCGACACTTCGTACACGGAGTCTTCATACCGAAAGCGTTGACTAACCTTTGAACATAACTGCTACATGTGATTTCGTATATATTTCCATCGTCGGTCTGTAGGATCAGCATCTTCGTGAATGATTTACGTGACGTTCGGTCGAGTCACTCCCAAGCGCCGCAAATTGCAGCTCGCAGTACCATTATGGTAATGGTTCGTCCGTCAGATATCTAGAGAGTAAGAGAGAGCAAACGCGATCGAAAAGCCGACGAAAGTTGAGCACATAGCGGCGGAATAGCGGCGCAGACAAGAATCGAAGAGATAGAAACACGATGGGGGAAAACAGATAGAACCGGGAGCTGCGGCTGGTAGGCACTCGAGAGAGAATGGGAGATGATACTTTGACGAGTACTCGATGGATGTATACTATAGGGGAGTGAGAGCTATCGATTCGTCGGAAGCTCGACCCGTATCCGGATTTAACATCCGGGCTGCCTTCCGGTACACGACGGTTGCGCCAAATCGTATTCCATGTTTCGCGTCTCCCAATTTTTTGTCGATTATTATTGAACAGAATATGAAATACATTTTCACCTTTCACATCTTGGCGTAAATTTAAAATTAGCTGATTAAAAGAAATTAATCGTCAAAATTATCTTCGAAACATCATCGAGAATCGTAAGTATTAAATTGATAAATTTTCACAAAATTACGATAAAAAAAAAAAGAATCTCCGTTGATTCACAAAGTTTTTTTAGTACCTAATTTTCGTAACCCCTGGCATTCGCGGTCTTTTTTCATCGCTGTTAAGGATCGCTGTAACGTAACCATCAGGCTGAAACAATGTTAATCTATTTACTTCCGACATTGTCTCGAGTCTCGTTCCCGTTTTTACCAACGGCACGCGCGCGCTCACCGTTCTGCCGTCCCGAAAACTTTGAGCTTCCTGCCCACGGCCTTTATCAGGCTCGTATTTCATAACCGCGCCCCGCGCTCGTTCGTTTATGAGCGCGAGCACGAGAAATTAACTTTTTCGCTAATTAACTCCCTGGAGCCGCTAACGAACTGTGGCGAACGCGCATCGTCTCTCTTTCGTCTTCTTTTCTCATTCTCCTCTTTCCTATATCTTGACTTCTTCTTCGCCCCCTCCCCCATACCCCCCTCTCCTCTTTTTACTCGACGGTCGTCTATCTATCTCATCTATATCGTGGCCTTCTCTCTTCTTTCTATAATACACTATCGTCTCCTGCAGTTTCAGCGTGGTATAGACATGGACACCGAAGAAGGGGAGAGATTCTCGGGGTTCATGAAACCGCTTCTTCGGCTCTTTACTACCAGAACGAGTCAATAACTATCTGGTTTATTATGCTCGTTAGGGGCGTTTGCTCTGATGTCTTGTATAAGAAAGGATATAACGTGGCGCTCGTTGCATGCCTCGATAAATGATAATGTATCGTTAGATCGTGTTTGATCGTGAAAAAGCATCACACGCGATATCACCATGAAAAAGGATTCCATATCACATTAATTTGTTTGATTTAAAGTAGAGATGCTTCGGCAATTTCAGACTAAAAAATATTGTTTTATTTTTTTTAAAGATAAAAAAAATGTTACCAACATTTTCCCACGCGATAGATTGTTCCTACCAGTGTTCCTTTCACGTAAAAAAATTCACAGATCGGAATACACCAACAAATAGATGAGATTCCATTTTTTTCAATATACTTTTTTTCATTAGTTCTTCGAAAAAATTGACAAAATTCTCTTACAATCTTTAACATTTGGACCTGCGATTTTTTTTTACGTAATCAGAAGACTATTGCGCACAAAAAATCGCGTGCGAATAGTGATACCATCGTTTTTCACCAATAAAAAAAATTACCGAAGCGCCTGAAATCACCGAAATTCCTCTTAAACAATTGAAATTATTTCTATTAAAAAAATATTTCTTATAGAGGGCGTAAATTTAAAAAAATTACGTATCGAGTTCTCGGTACTGTTTTTTTGAAATAAAAAGTGCAGTGACCCAGAAGCCGGTGTGAATGAAAATGGAAATAAAAAAAAGGCCGCCGTTCTCGATTGCTGTAATAATGTAACGACCTTGAATGGGTCGTCGGCATTTATCCAAACTTTCTCTCATCTCCTGCCGCCACGACATTATTATTATTATTATTATCATTATTATTGTTATTATTATTATTACGAGAAATGATGATGATGATCCTAGAGGCGAGAATCCACTATGTTATCGTTGTCCTCGTTGTCGCCGGCGTAACTCAACGTGTGTATGGATATTCCACGTTTGCGTTGATGCCGCAGGCCATCAGCGGCTGCTCCTCACTCGCGAATGACGTAAACGTACGCTCTCTCGCACGAAACGGTACGTGCAAGCAACTGCTGCCGCTGTTGCTGCTGATGCTACTGAACAGGCCTGTTGTACGATATATATGTATATATATATATGCCCGGGAGGGAATCGGCAAATGTACAACGTGTGAGGAGAGCGCCGAGAGCTCGATAGTTGGCTCTCTTGTATAGAGAGCATACAGGGATGTTGTGTTGCCGCGCTTCCTGCACCGTGGCTCTATTCTCGAGGTCGATTATCCAACCCTCCCCCTTTCCTCCCCCCTTCGTGAGCGAATTCTGATGCTGCGTGACGTGACAGCTGAGCATCTCTCACCTCTCACCCTCGCGGAAGAGAGAGACGTAACTGGCGTGACACGCTCGTCTATTATATAGGATAAAACAATGCAATGGCATGCACTGTTTCTCCGTCGCAACTATACAATTACTATAACAACTTCTCGATTTTTTTCGCTGCAAACACGATCCGCGGTACTCGATACATCCAATAAAAGGAAAATTGTCAAATTTTTATTACGTGATGGATTTTTTTGAAACGCTGATTTTCTTTGGTTCGACACAATCTTTCCTCCGTTGTCCAATGGAAAAAATATTTTGTGTACCGTGTACCGTGTTAGTCAGAATGACCTATACTCGCCGTTTATCATTCCCGAGAATTCAACAACCGGAAGTAACTTCACAGCGATCATTTTTAAAAATACACAATTTTTCAATGATTTTTTGAACAATGTATCGTACTTTTTGAAGTGATGTCTCTTTCGGTGAAAAACTAAGATTTTAAAACCGGAAGTGACGTCGCGAAAAATTGTTGCACCAAAAAAACGCAAATTTTTTTGACGCCATTTTTGATTTTTTAATCTCAGTTTCTTTTTCCGGAGGTGACGTCGCTGCGAGCATTACGAAAAATTCACGATTTTTTAACCGATCTTTTTACGATTTTGATTAATCGATTGTCGATTTTATAATTTTTTTCAATTAGGTTTATCCATCGCTTTCTCGTTTCATTTTCAACGTGTTTACAAAGCTTCTTCAATGAAAAAGACATCATTGATTTTAGCAACGTTGTTGATTGTGTTGTTTGAATTTTTAGCAATATCTCGCTGCAGTTATCCTTCCGTCGCTGCATATCTTATATTGACTAATGTTTAATCGATAATTTACGCGTATTTCGGCTTTTACTAGCAATATGCGAAGTACTTTGTAAACATTCATTGATTCGAGACGAGGGAACGCGCGTATTGTCGTAACGAGCCTATTTAACACGCCAGCAGATAATTGCGAAACTTTAGACGAACTCTGCGTGGCCTCCGGCTCTATGCCTCTCGTCTTCGAGGAGCCGACTACATCCCTCACAGTCGGAGAAACGTACACCGCGACTAGCGGAGGGTGGAACATCAGTGCGTTACACGAAAGTAGAGAACTCCGTGACACGCATTAACAGAAATTCCCTTACCCCTTTAATCATTCATTTATCATCGTTATCAATGGCATCCATTACGTCTCTAATTACATACATTACATCGTTCTATTATGCGTTACACTCTGCTGCACATTCCCCCGATGTTCTGATTCTATAACACGTTACAATACGAATGTATCCAATGTTCGTCAAGAATTCTGCAAGTTCTCGATGTCTTCAATCTTTCTTCAGCAAATCTTAATTCAATCCGGGGGTGGAAGGGGCTCATAAATATAAATCGCTTTTTTCTAATTACAACGACAATAGCATCGCGGCTCATCTCGCCGTCGGAATCGCGAGCGCGAGCCGCGCGGCAGGAGAGACTCTTTCGCCATTCCGTCGCGGGCGTTTAATTGAAAAATAAGATAACTCGAACAACAATAGCGGCATATTCGTAATTTCTTGCCCACGAAACTTCCATCACACGCCGCTTGTTCGTAAAAAAAAAATGTATTTTCATCGTCATTAAAAAAAGTTTCGTCGTTAACGCAACTATAAATATGTTTCATAAAGCAGAATTTTGTCGTCTATTCGGCTCGTGACATTTCGTACTTTTTCGTCACAACAGACTCGCGAAGTATCCGACTGTACGGTCTTTTTCGTCCTTCCTATGGCGGACAAGAGTCGCGCGCGCGACACTTGGAAACCAACGAGGGTTGGTAGCAATCGATAGCCGTCGTCTTGGGACATCTATCTCCTCGCACGCCAATACTGTATGCCAGACTTCGCGTCTTCCGAATCACCCTTCTTACGTTTCTGCTTGCCTGCCTGTCGTCTCCGTTAGACCCGACTTCACCCACGTATCCTCGAATGTAAAACTTGTAGCGCGTAAGATATCCGCCGACCGTCTCACCTATGTACGTTCGGGTCGAGCGCCTCTCTACACCAATCCCCGACGTCACATATTACAATACTATCCATATGTATACGTATATACGCACGTTTTCATCCGGGTTTTTCGGATACCGAAAAGAACGATCGTCCGAAGGACGTGGGTCGCGGATCTTCGAGATCTCGCGACAGATGTTGTCACGAGATTGAATTCGTTATACCACGTATACTGCGTGTGTCGTACATATCATTTTTCGGCCTCTCCGCTTTTCATTCTTTGTGCCTCGTGTCGTCGATGACGGTTCGAGCGATGGCATATTTTCGCGCTGAACGATTTCATCGACTCCGTGGAGAGAGTCATCGCTATGCTCGACGAATCCTGGGAATGAAGCGACATCGAGTTTCGAGTCTCATAAAAACATAACTCCGATAATTCTTCGCGCGTCAAATGACGTTAGTTACGCCTTTCTGTTATTCGTGTGTAAATCAATGTACACATTGTTGATTATCCAACACAGAATATTCCGCCAATTAGGAGCGTTTAGTCGTATTTCTCGCGATCTTCTTGCTTCTCAACAATTATGAGTTTTCGTAGAATAGGGGAGACCGGGGCTAATCGAAATGCGCGGCAAGCTAAAACATCGCACTAAAAAAAAAAAAAAAAAAAAAATTTGCAAAAAACCACCAACTGGAAAATAGCTAATCAGCAAAAAATTAAAAATACTTTTACAAAATACGAATTATTCTTCGATGCAGTTGCGAAATGCGAATAAAAGTACTCAACAACCTTTCCCCCAAGTGCATCAGAAAGTTAATTCGAATTTGCGAAATTACTGCGAACTTTTTGCAGATTAACTACTTTTTTTTGCAAATGTTCCGATTAGCTCCGATCTTTATCCGACGATCATTCATTTTACATCGTTTCTTCACGACGTCTGCTGGCATTTTTTTCGGAATCAAGGAGCGCATTAAGACGAATGAGCATATCGTGTACTCTGCACTGTTATGGCAATGGCTAATTCGCAGATGCAGCAAGCGCACTTGTGGTCCTTTGGCCCTTGTGGCTGATTGCTCCTCTCGGATGCTGCCGGTTTTCCTCGTTGCCGGGGAGAGTTACGCTGTGCGCTCTTCTTGAGCTCTGCTCAGTGTCGTAAGGGCGATTTGGCGTGTGCACCAACGGCAACGAGCATCTCCCTAATGACCCTGCCGGCGCGCATTGCACAGGGTCTATATCGCCTGTAAGCCAACCGACGGTGTTACATCGTCGTCGGCTGAGCTTATACATATATATATCGCAAGGCGCAACGGAGAAACGCGAACGAGAACGGGAGATGAACGCGCGGGCCCCGGCCAAACGTAAACTAATGTTTCATTAAGACGGGCAGCTGCGTCTCGTCACTTAACTTATTAAACAAGATGGCCGGGATTCTCCGCATCTCACTCTCTCTCTCGTCGCGTGATATAACACGGAGACCGGAGAACGAAAATATATAGTATAGCTTGGATATTAGCTGCTTCTGGGCTGCTGATGTTGTGTACTCAGCTTCTTCTTCTTCTTCTTCTTCATCATCGTCTATCTCATTCTCATGGAAGAGAGCGAGAGACAGTTTCTCGGTTGTTTCTCAGCCTTGTGTACACGTTTTGTGTATGTCGTAATGTTTGTATGTAGACTCCGTTAGGGAGACAAGAGAAACCGGCGTAAGCTCGACGATTCGTGCCTCGAGCTCCGCGTTCCACACCCCATCACGTACATAATAATTATTTAATTGTTTCATCGTCAGAGCTATTGTGCGAGACTCTAATTCTGTACTCTTCGTTTCGAATGCGAGAGATATCGTCACCCGAGCACTGCTCGGATAGCGTGAAATCATATCTCGGTCGACGGTTTTTATGTGGAACATTCTCGTGCTTATTTTAACGATTTTTTAACAATTTTCGGGGTTTGTTGGACATCGTTAATTTTTTTTATTTTTTATTGAAAATGTTTGACTTTTTTTTAATGTTGGAATACAATTTTTTATAGCTGCACGATGTATTAATTCGGCATTCGGAGTATCAATGAATGATTTTCATTGACCAATTTATAATAAATGATCATTTGCTTATTTCCGCGATGTTTCACAAAATTGCAACTTTGGAAATTTTCGTACTTCGTGTAGCATGGATCTCCTACCACGTTAAAGTGTCCTAAAAAAGTGATACGATGTCCTGAAATTTTTTTTTTTTTTTCGCTTCAAACACACAATTGTTCGTAAAAATAATTTTTATGCGGTTGAATTTGTTTTTGCTTCGTATATTGCTCCGAAATATAATTCGCGATGTAATAATAAGATAATAGAACGTGCAACAACGATTTACGCACCGAGAGGGAACGCGTAGATCCGCGGAAAAAAAGTTGTCGCGTCATAGAGGCCGAAAGATGCCTCCTTACGCATATACGCACGTGGATGGACGACGATCACTGGAGCGGTACGCGAATACGTATCGCGGTTGTACATAACCGACCAGCATAGTAAAGTGTAGTAACTTGCCGGGTAACGCTTCCAAGTCCCCGTGCCGGGCACCGTGACTTTCGTAAGCGGATCACGCATCTCGCTGAGTGCTTTACGGCATCACTTTTTTACTCTCTCCTCCCTCCTCTCTCGTTTCCTCAGACTCTTCGCTTCGTTTTTTTCCTTTCCCTTCCCATATACGTATATATACTATATAGTGCTCTCGGCAGCCCTTACGCTACGTTTCGTTTTCCTCATTCGAACTCTCGCTTTTGTATTTCCCTGCATAGTTTACCGCGATGAAAATTCTTTATACCGACGATTATTTCGCACGAACGAAAAAAATCCCTTCGGTACATCTGACGGAAAAAAAATTCTTCAATTTTGTATCTTATTCGTACGTAAGTGATGCACGCCGCACTGCGTCAGCATTGAATAGGATCGGTCGCATGTTTATGGCGAATAGTGCGCCCGGCGATGGTAATAAACTACGGCTGAGAAAAAGAGCTCGACGGGCTTTATTTTATTTCATTCAATTCTTCACCGGGCGACAACCGCCCTGCGGGGAATATGGAATCAAGTTGTTACGCCAGTGTCGGTATGCCGACGACTACGAGAATCCGTTGGAGGCGGTTGGGATGACGAGACGGTGGAGAACGAGCGCAACCGCGATACTCTACACATACTACGGGATCTGTCTTCTCATTGTAAGCGAGGAGGAGGAATAGTGGTTTCTGCCGGGGGCGACTCGGGACACATGCCGCATAACCAAGTGGCGCGGCCACACGCGACCAGCTTCTCACTTGACTATCTTATCCTTTTCTCTCATGTGATCTCGTCACATCTGCAAACTATATACGAAGTTTTACTTATTTCCGATCCGTTCCAAGTTTTGTCAGTTCAACGGTTCTTTCGATCTTTTTTTTTTTTTTTTTCACGTCTATCTTCACGACTTAATCAAATTTTGGGTCGAATATTTCTTTTTTCGTGTTTCGATGTATAGTTTGCAGATATTTGCGTATTTCTTTTAATGGACTTTTTCGTATGATAAAAAAATCAAACGTTCGAAAAAATTAGGCAACACGAGTTCGGCTATTGTGTCGGACAAATGGAAACATCCTCTGACGGATCGCGTTAGAGTGTATATAATATACGTATAGTCTGTATTGCAGTCACAGGACCACCCTCGCACGCACCCTCGTGCCGTCGCGCCGAAAGAGAGAAACGCGAGAATAGAGTCAAACCAATTGTGACGTTTGGCTTTTAGCCGCTCTCGTCCCTTGTGTCCCACATTGTTAGCTCGCGTTTACGAATCGGCGTGAAATTTCCTCGTTGATCTCTCAACGTTGTGGTTCCGAGGCATCGTAAAATCGACGTTCTGCGACGTAATTGGACATATGTACAGTCAAGAATTCCGACAAAAACCAACGGTATTTATCTCATTCGAAACATCAATAATTAAAATAATGAAAGATACACTAAAAAAAAAAAAAAAATTGAATGTATAAATAATATATATTTTTTATATTTACGTAAAAATACGATGGAATTTTTTTTTTGCACGTGTGTTCGTTGTATTCAACATTCATATGTTTAAGTACTTTTTGCCGCAACGAAAATAAAAAAATGGCAGAGTTCGACGCTCTCAAAGCTATGAGCTTTCAACACTTTGCTGTAAAACTTTGCGCGGAATTCGCTGCGACGAGACGAAGAGAAACGATAGAAACACCGTTCAGTCACCACGAGTACGAACGTTAAAGACATTCGCGAGTTTTATTCTTTTCGGAAAATAAATCAGTGGGCAAAAGCGGTTGTCTCGAAGAAACGAAACGCTCGCGGAACGCGTGAACTAGCGAAGGATTCTTTGCCATTTCGGAGCGCGTCACCTGCCTTGCGGCACGCGTGGATGCTTTTGCTTTTTTTCTTTCGTTTTCTTCAATTCTCCGGATCTTCCCTTTTGGCATCGCATTCAAGATTTATTCTTTATTCGGACATACGGCAGACCGAACGTCGGCACTTTAACGGACGATTACGCGGTTCGTGGTCAGCTCCGGGGATCGTCACGGTTTTCGGGGCGTGACGAACCGCCCGTCTCTGCCGATGCCATACAGGATTCTCCCCAAATGAGACGTTTAGCCGGGACGTGGGTTGAACTTTACTGGTCAGAAAATTTCACCCCCGTTGCTATGGTGCAAAGGCCGATGGACCGCAGCCTGCGATCCTTCTTTCTATGTAAGGTAACAACTATGCATACAATGATCTCCGCACCGCGAAACGCCCCCGAAAAACATACGTTAGTCTTTCAAACGCAACGTAACAGTGAGATCGAATTTATTCTTCTCATTTTTCCCCACTCGTTTAGTAGCCAAGATTTTTCACGCCCATTCGCGGCCCTTTATCGCCCATCATTGTCGCTGCCTTATTGTCCAAATTTTCAGTTTCGGCATCGGAAAGTCGTTTTCCTCTCGTTATAAAAACGTCAGGCGCGTGCTAGCCGGAGACTCGAATGATTTTTCCTATAGGGTTTCGTTGCAGACACTATTTTTCTTTCATTTTTACGCTTTGTACGCCCCCGAGAGCTTAGGCTGCAATGATATATCCAACAGCTGCTCCAATTTTGACGTCTTTCTTTCGAACTTTTTTTTTATTTTATTTTTTTTTATTTCTCGTCACGAATTAATCGGCGATGACTCTTGTGTCTCGAGGGACCAAGGAGTCTTCGGCGCGAGACAGTGTGGAATATTTCGATGCGGTTGAAGAGGCCTGCGGCGTATCAGGGAGCGAAGGTGGAAAAAAAAGACGGCAATAAAAAAAAAGAAGTCTTATGCCCTTTCGAAGGGTGCAGGGGGGGGGGGGGAAGACAGTATGATAATATTTTTTGGAAAACGAGTGCCGTGAACGAGAGGAAAAAAAATTGGGGTGGACGAGAACGAGACACTCTCTCCACGCTTTATGCATTCCGTAGACGAGACTCATACGTCGAGGAAGTTAGCCGTAGGAATTCACGCCGTTGGGAAGTGTTCTCTCCTGTGGGAATTCGGGGGTGTATATAGTATATAGTTTCCGCATACGCGCGAAGAGTATAAGGCCGGGGAATGGCTTCTTTAGCCCTCGTCGCTGAATCCTGAGAGCAGGAAGTGTCAGGAGAGCGCGTCTCGTCTGGTCGTAAGAGTCGACGAGGCCAATATCGCATCTGTCCGGTGACATCTCAGCGTCATGTGCACTCAGGCGTTGCATTTCGATATAGTTTATAGTTAATAATTCTATATAGCACTCTATAAAAATTGCCGATTTTTTTTTTTTTTTTTTATGCAGACGAGCAACGAAAGGAGTTAATTCCGCTCATTAATCCATTGAGTGCAGCCGTTTCAATGAAACGTTACAAAATTTATATTATATCGTCAATTCCCGTCTCATTTTGGAAAT
Organism: Cryptus viduatorius; assembly: GCA_964006125.1. NCBI lineage: Eukaryota > Metazoa > Arthropoda > Insecta > Hymenoptera > Ichneumonidae > Cryptus > Cryptus viduatorius. The sequence continues at coordinate 7,136,689 of OZ023222.1, read as the reverse complement.
CGGAAAAAAAAAAGAAAAATCCGATCCATTAGGATAAAATTTGATTTAGTTACTCTCTAAAGGTTTTTTCCATGAAAAGCGTTCTTTGAGGGGTTAAACCATCGAGTCATTAGAATTATTAGGCTTAAACCAACTTTTTTTTAAAACTCACATTTCACGGGTGCGTTCTCCGGATCGTAAGAAATCTACGAGATCGTCAGCCACCGTAAATCAAGATTCTTGCGCGACGATGTACAGAAAAATCTATTTACGATTCGCGCGCGTCTTTTTTTTTTCGAATCGAATACATCATTGTTTCTTTCCCTTATACACGAGTGGTGCACCACATTGCCAAGTGTGAGGGGGTTACACGTACACCGGGAGAATCTCAGCCGCAGACGGGGTCGATAGGCCAGCGGTTTATTCCCGGCACGAGCGACTACCAAACGCTTTTTTAAACACCGCCTCTATCCTCCTTCTCGTCGTGTGCTTATTTTTATTTCGCCCCGCGCACGCTCGCTCGTTCGCTCCGGAGAAGAGATGGTTTAAAAAAAATATATATATATGCTTTAACTAGCGTTCAGTGTGTTGTACATACTGATGTACCTCGCGTTCCTTTCCTATCCTCATTCTTTGGTGTAAAACTCGTAACTATACGAGAATGCTTGGCGCATAGCATGCAGTTTGCTCGTAGATATAGCATGTGTGTGTGTGTCGCTTGGGTCTTCGTCGAGAGCGGAGATCCAACAAACAAGAAACGACGATTGTCGCATTTATTTTCGAGTCGCTCATTCTCCCTTCTTTTTTTTTTCATTTACTTTCCGTCTTCGGGAGTTACTCTGCGCTCGTCCTCGTCCTCTTCTCGGCTCCGCGTATTTTTCACGCCTCGGGCACTTTTTCCGTGGCAATTCTTCGCGTTCCGCATCAACCAACGATTTCACTCGCATCTAATTTTCGTCCTTTTTTTTTTCGTTACCGATGCTTATTGCGCTTCGAAAGAGATCGCAGCCTCGTCGTCGACAGATTCACGGACGATTAGATAGATTAATATAGCCAACGAACGGCTGATCAACTGAGGATTAATTAAAGTTCGCGCTCGTTCTCTTGTCGGAATCATCTATCAAATAACGTGGCAACGTGACAGGTTAGATCTCCGTACGAACGCTCGCCCTCTCTATCTCTCTCTTCGATGTATTCCATCGCGCTGGTTTAATTATGCGCTACAGGATTCTGCCCCATTTGCCGGTTAAATTACACGCAATATTACCGTTAGTTTCTCAAATGGAAAATTATGTTCATCTAATGTACGCAATCGTATGTTTGGATCTCAAAGAAAGTGAAATGCATTAATTATCCGCTCGGATAACTCGCGGTATCATTAACCACGAAAATGATATATATTTGTTCATAGATCCAACAAATAGTTCGAGGTCGTCGATAAATCGAATCTTATACAATAAATTTTCCTCCGGTCCCGAGATTTCGGAATCAGGATCAGGAGAGTATTCCCGTGTATCTGCCAGAAGCCAGTCAGTGTTACGTACCCAGTAGAGAGTCAGGAGTCTCGCCTGTTAGTTTCTTCCTCGCCGGCGGCTCGGGTACCCGAACGGTTATTCCCCAGAGTTCGCTTTTCTTTTACTTTTTCCAAATGAACTGACAGCTAATCGATAGACGCTGCTTCTCCCTATAATACGACTACAGTACAGACACCGCTCTCTCGGTACCCACACTTGCGTACTCCGCAGACATACATTCATAACGACGATGCGCCATTGCTTCTCCTTTATGTCCCTTTTCCACCCTCTTTACCCCTTTTTTTTAAGCACAGAGAATTTTTAATATAAACTTGTAATACAGTCGATGGATGAATTCAGCGTAAGAGAAGACAGAGTCGGCAATAAGTAACGGGGTACTGCGAGTTCTGCGGCAGCAGGCAGTAAGCATTACGGGACAAGAAGCGCTGTCCCGACCCGATGTTCGTACAAATAGACGATGGCATAAGTCGCTTGATTGATAGATCCTCGACATAGCCATATACCTTCGTCTATATTGCACATGTTTAATAAGCATATGTCGAGGATGCTGCTTCCAGCTATGTACCGTACGATCCTCCTATCCGCTCTCATCTTAATCCTTTCATTGCTCGTAGTTTATGACTATAGGTATTTCTATGAATGTTTCAAGATGACTATAATAGGAGATTTCTTCGATGTCCTCATTCAAAACTAAACGTCTCGAAAAAAACCATATAACCCGCGGAAATGGGTCATTTAAGGACATATGTTTCCTGCGTCATTGTCTACTTTGTCCCTGAAAATCCTATATCTTACGAAAGGATACCTAAGGTTTTTTAAAAAGACTTTTTTATAGTTGTTTGCCGCTTGATTCGTTGAAAAAGGGTCTGTTGTGTCAAATAGCCCCGGTCACTTTTACGACACTATTATTACCACCTTTAGCCTATCATAGGGGTTTCCATGATGTCTAACTGCAGTGCAGTTCTCACGAGGTCTTCAACCTTTGGATCTTTGATGCGTGCTGCTGTACTGAATTCAATTGCACCGCATGCGGGATTCCCATCAAAGATGTTAGATTTTTATAGGTCAGATGTGCCGCTCTTGCCTTCGTCGTGAGTTGTCGCTCGCTGCGCTTCGTTAATCTCGCATGTGTTGAGGACCACGCGCCCGACAACGATATGAAACGATCAGTGGACTCGATGAGAGTCTATCGCTCTCGCCGTTTAAGAGAGAACGGGAGCGAAGTAAACCGAACGAAGGAACGGGGGAACATGAGGATAATTGAGACGGGTAGAGAAAGGTTGACAATTGTCGTGGTCTCGTGTCGCCACCAAACGACGGGAATATAGAAGACGGAGAAATGAGAATTGCCGAGGTATATCGCCGAACGAATCTCTCGTTCGGCATACACATCGACAATCGTTCGCGCAATTGCGAACGCTCCGCGGAGGAAGGAGAAGGAACAGATAGGAAATGAGGATAGAGGGAATGTAGATTGAGACTGTTGCTAAATGCTGCGGTCTATTTGGGTGGTCCGCAATTGGAAGGGACCCCTTCGTCCATACGTGTCACCAAGCAGTCGACTTAAGCTCTTTGTCTGCCAATTTGACTTTAAATTACCGGACAGCAACAGACCGAACGGCCGACAAACTAGCGGTTTATTTGAGGACAACGAGATCTGTGAGGATCGACGCAAATTAGAACTAAATTCGCGACCGGTCCGCACCGACCCTCGAGTAATCAGACTATTCGAGGTCTTAGATGCCGATTAGAAAAAAAAGGGAATCGAGAGCACGAACCACGCATTTTTTTTCATTCTACAGCAGTCAACGATCGAAAATAATTGGACCAATGCGCAATGCGCAATGGGTTCTTTTCGTTCGTTATAGAGTTCAGTCCACATTTTTAAAAAATCAGACATTTTTTTTTTATTCGCAAAACTTTCTTCGTAAGAATCTCAAAAATGATCGAAAATTCATTCAGTCACAAGAATCGTTGCGCGTGAAAGCCAATAAAGCAAAAGTAGTTGCAATCTTCGAAATTTAAAAAAGATTTTAGTTCTAACGTTTTGCACAAGAAAAAAAAATTATATATGAAAATAATAATAATAATAAATATGAAAGCTTATGATAGTTCCGAAACGAGACTTTCTCGTAAGGTGGAGTTCGTCGATTCTGGGAATGTTGCAAAGGGGGTGAATACGAGGAATGTAAGATATCGTGTTGCGAGTGTAGCCACGCGTACAGCATCACAGAGAGAAGAGGAGACGTGTCTCTCCGGAACTTTGCGTAACTTAGCCTCGAACGATGGGTGATAGAGAAGAAGAGCCCAGCGGTAACTTTAATTACAGAAGTTCGTTGAGCGTCTTGGGTTATTGTCTAAGAACTCCTGGTCGCAAGAAAGTATATGTTCTTCGCTGTCTACCGCGTGGGAGAGATTTCTGGTAGTGCGACGAGAGGGAGAGCGAGAGAAAGAGAATCGGTGGTACCGTGGTGTTTCCCGAGCACCGCGGTGGAAAAGTTTTCGCGCATCTTGGGAGAGACAACTCCTAGTTCGCTCGGCCGCAACGACCAGATATGATTGTTCGCGGCCTTCTGAATGGCAACGCCGGAGCTTTCTCAACGAGGAACTATGAGGACACCGTAGAGCCGAGGAATTGTCATCATACCGAGAAACTGGACTCCGGAGAGGCCAATAGGCATTAAAAAACTTTTGTATGAAAAGACACCGTACCGAGTTCAAATTTTTTCCTCGGCGGCGCTGAAGCTCGCTACTGATAGAATATAGATAAGAGTAGTTTCGGGACTTAGCGACACGTAAGGAGAGCAAAGCTATGAAAAAAAAAAAAAAAAATTTGAATAACATCGAAATCCACTTTTTCGTCGATTCTGACCGTATGGGGTATTTCAGAATTGTTCAGTTCCCCGTTTTCCATAACTAACGCTTGACTTCGATTTTTTCATCGATAAGAATTACCGAGCTACCAACCCCTATGATCATGCTATTCGATGGTATTCGCACGAACTGCGCGCCTCCGCGTGAGATAAGGGAGACGCGCAAAACCGCGAGAGATAAGAAGGCCCCTCGACAGACTCAAAGATTTCGTTCGTTTTTACAAAGAGATTTGGTGATTCCCACAGGGGATAGCATCCTCCGTCGAATTTTCTCGCGAATTGTGAGAAAACTAACTTACTTTTTAGATTTTTTTTTATTCCGCCAACTCTTTTGCTACATGGATGCTGCACAGAACTTCGGTGCGTCGACTCGATGACTCTCAAGTGCCGGCTGTCTCGCAGCGATGCAACAGCGAAGCAAAACCAAGTCCTAACCTCCGACGAGATTGAAAAGAGAGAAAATCTCTCGGGGTCTCTCCGACTCTCTCTCTCTCTCTCTGTCTCTCCTTCTCGCCTGGGATTACGTTGGATAGTCACTGGGCGGAGCGTGGAGGCGGTGGAGGCGGAGCGTACACGACGACTTTGCGAGAGAGAAAGAGTCCAAGAGCTACCGGAGAGGCGTACGCGTGATGTATCGACGGAATTCTGAAGTGTAGTATAAGAAGTCTGCGCTCGCGGCGGTTCTGTACTGCTGTTGCTACTGCTTGCCCCGTTCGCCTCCTCCGCCGTTATATACTTCGAGTCTTACAGCGGTGGGTGGTGTCGAGGTAGAGGTGGCTGGAGATTCCCCCCTCAAGCTATACGGCGAACTCGCGACTTTTTCCCCTTTACTGCCAACCCCGCCACCGGCACCACCCCACCTTGAAACCCTTGGCCTTTCGTGCTCTCCAGACGTCGGGGTTTATCCCTTCGTGATTTTGAATGTTCGAGACAAAATATGTTATCGAAGCAGCGAGCGGAAACTCGTGTCTTCTTAAATTCTTCAGAATTTTTTTTTACTACGAATTCTTCACCAGGCGAAACGACGTTATAAGTATTTTTCAGATTTTTTTTTTCGTCTTTTTACGTTCATTCTCCGGGCTATAAATCATTATTATTTTCAATTATTTCATTTTTTGAAAATTTATTTATATTATTGATTTACTCGTTTATAAGAAAATAAAATTGTACGCTTTGTTATTCTTAAAAAAAAAATGCAATTATATTCGTCTTATTGCGAATGAAAATAAGAGCAATGGCCTTTATAACAGTGTCCCCACGTTCCGGTTCAAAAATCGATCAAATTCCAAAGAGAAAAAAAAACAAAGTTGTACCTTATAGCGTAGTATGGAACAAAGCGTAAGAAATACGAAAAAAAAGTTTCCCTACTTCGCTTCGCCCCGAAGGACGGCAATCTCGTGGGCGCTTTTCGTGGGGGGTGCCGATGTTTAAGGGTGCCGTTTTATAGTATCCATGGCGCAGAGGTCAACCCGGTCCAAGATACATCAAGGCTACGTCCGTGCCGATGTTCCCTTCTGCCTTCGAAGCTCTCGGACCAACGTAACCCGTAGCCGCCAGCGACCAACGACGCCATCCTTACACGCGTCTCCCTGCATTGATGGATCAGGGGTTTCCCCGGAGCCCGCGGTCCTCCCCGTCCATCCGTCCGTCCAGTACACTCCCATTCTACTTCGATTTTTCATTTTTTTTCTTGTCGCCTCAACAAGCCATCGCGAGACCGTTCTTGCTGTCTGAAATTATCGTTGATCCAGACGAGTCCCGCGCCTCGTTACGCGCCTCACACGCATGCATATTATGCAGAAGAGTTTTCATCGTGAATGAGGATGGGGAGAGTGGACGGAACACAGCAAAGACAAGCCAATGTTTCCCTCTCGTATAATCAGTTTTTCAACGAGCTCACGACGAGCCCGTGCGTTCCTCTTTCCCGCGTCAATATAACGCTGACAGTGTCGCGAGGCCCGTAAACCGCTGGCCTATGTTTCGTTGTCAACCCCCCTGCGACGATGTAAAAGCTCATCGTTCAACGTATGCGCCGAGACCGTCGTAACGGGCACAAAGAAAGGAAGGAGAGACGGAAGGCAACGAGAGCTGACGAGGGCGAAAACCACGGAGAAAGAACGTGAAAGGATAAGGAAGAATAAAAAAAGAATAAAAAAAAAAGAAGTATATATTTCCGATGCTGGAGGTATAGGTCTCGTCGCTGCATTATTATAATGCACGAATCACCGCAGCGAGCGAGGCAGAGCATAGAGCAGCTCGCGTTTTGTACAGAAGCACGAAGTATCGAGAAGCCAACAAGGCTCGCCTCTCGTATACGTTCGTTCGTTCGCTCGCACGTACGAACGCGTCAGTATATCAGATGGCATTTCGTTGTATGTTTCACATCTCATTGAAACTCTCGGGGGGCTCCCCTACCTCCCGCCCGCCTCATAGAAAAATGTCACGGGAATATATCGGAAATTGGAAAGCTTATTCATATTTTTTTTCGATACCGCTCACGGGCATCACTGAGAGACGGAAAGAACGAACGAGCGAACGAGCGGAGGAATGTTTTTAAGGGTGTGTTTGTGCGCGTGTGTACGTGTACGCGTTATGTGGATGGGTTTTACGGGTAGAAGGAGTGATCGCAACTGCGAGCTGTACAGAAGAGAGCACATTCATTTCGCATACCTAATACCGCGTGGCATGGAACCGAGAGACGCGTGACGCGGGATAGAGGAGAAGAGACGCAGAGGGCGAGGAAGCATTCATACACGTTTCATTTCTGGTGGAAAAGGCTTTTATATCGGTAGTCGAGCGTTATACACCGTATTATACACCGCAGAATAAACGTATACAACTTCACAATATTTGTGTGTGAGTGCGTATGTGTGCGTTATGGATACAGTAGACGTATTATGGGGGTACAAGAAAGGGGTGCATACCCGATATTCGTATATTTAGTACGAATCTTTCAATTTCCACGCAACCCCGACGGTGAGGCCATCGAGATTTGTGATAAAAATCGGCTATCGACGTTTCGAGAAAAATATATATCGATATATAACGATATAACGATATATATTTTCGATATCGATGAAAATAATTTGCGAAAAAAAATAGAAAACATCTTTTTTTATTAAGCAGCATATGTGATCAAATTTTTTTTTTCTAATGTCCCGATGTGCGTAATTTCAATTTTTAGAGGCGTAGTCAATATTTCGAACTGTTTGTTCAAAAACAAAATTAATTTAAAAAATTCAACGAGGGAGTAAAACGCAAAGAACCGGATTCGATTATACGCGTTTTTATTTTTTTTTCCTCAATTGAGGAACGAGCTGGAAATGGACGAGGGGAATGTCGGCTCGTTTTGCCGATCGCTCGGGTTGATGCGTCGTCCTGTTGGTGCGCTGTGTAACAGTGTATAATACACCGTGATGCACGGGAAGCTGCACTGATGTGGACGAGAAGGCTGAGTACTCCGGTAGGGACTGTGGTCGCGTGGTGCACCCATCCCCATCGAGTACAGCCGCTTGACACACAGTAACGCGGTTGGAAATTAGACACGTACGTTTCATTTCCTGGTGGCCGAGCGACTGGGACACTTCCGTCGTGGCTTGATGCCCGCGGGTTGAGAGCTTCAAATATTGGAAATATATCGGGGATGAGAGAAACCGCGAGCGTTCAATTTGCTGGGAGATCCGATCGCTCGTTGGAGCAATGGTCTGTCAGCCGGGGGGTATTTTTTTAAAAGTCTGATCAACGATGAAAGAGCCTCGCTGTCGTGTATTCGCGATAACAAGTGAATTGCGGTCGCCTGTTTGGTAAAAATTTCACCCGCGACGACGCGTTCGGTTCAAAAATCGGCACCGGCAATTGGCTTTTAAACAAATTCATCTAAAGCGAACGTCTAATGTCTTTATACAAATAAAAATATGTAATTTTTTTTTAATTTTCGATTCTAGTTGATTTTATCGAAGTATTGAACGCGATCGACTAATAGATCATTTTTACTTTTGATTTTAAACAATCAATATGTTCGATATGAACCAATAAATGACCGTTTCAGTAAAGATTTTTTTAATAATTTTCTATCAACAGATCGTGCGATTTGTGAGCATAAAGTTGAGTCAATTGATGTTAGTAGTATATAGCAATGAGTCAAAAGTACCATTTTTGCCGCAGAAAAAATCAGCAACACAGGAAACGGAAAAAAATCGGAAAATAAAATTTAAACAATACATTATGTACCCTGTAGCCTATTAAAGCTCTTTGTCAGCACGTCTGGAATGTACAATTATTTTAATTAGCCGTTTAATCATTTTTTTTTAATACGACAAATTCAATTGTATGATAATTCACGAGTAGGTGACGAATAACCAACTCGATACAATCACGAGATTCATGAAAAATGGGTAATCTCGAAGAAAGGAACGAAAGGAACGATATCTCGATATATACAGCCCAAAGTACATAAATACGCCGGACACACTTCTCTCGATTTTTTCTCTTTTGGTTGCCATCGACGGCGAGGAAAAATAGTGATGCCTTCGATCAGTGAAAAGGGAACCGACTACTTCGGATCGGTCCGAGGTTACTGGTGAGAATGAGTGAGAGCGAAGAAAAGAAAAAAAAACGGTAGAAGCGAAGTGGATAAAAAGAGACGAAGGGTACATGTGGAAGAAGGAGACGCGAGTGTGTTTCAGCCGGGCGCAAGGGAGCAATTCCCTTAAATGCCCTGTCGCCCGCAAAAAGCACTCCGTCTAAAAAACACCCTCGGTCCGGAGACTTTCACACTCGTACCGAGTTTCCATGTGTGTCTGAAGCACCCAGTACGACCAGCAGCAGTGGCAGGAAAGTCAGAAGGAGGATCAGACCCGCAGGTCCCGCCACTCAGTCTATTGCCACTCCCGCGCGTCTTCCTTTTGCTCTGTGGTTCCCCCAAACCACCGCCGGTATCCTCTCACGCTTACGAATTATATTAGTCGACTTTATGGGTCTCGATAAAGTGCACAACCGTCGATCTCTAACGTTGCTGGTGGCTTTGCGACGCTTTCTCCTTTCATCGCATGTACAGCACAGCACGCGTGACAAAACCCTCGTGTCGAACGACGACGCGGAACGATATATTTCAGGGATGAGGAGAAGAGTGAAAACGCGATAGAGAAATATATTGCTCTCCTGTTGCGGTTACGTGACGACGCAGCAACCCAACACAGGAAATCACGATTGCGAATCTCGGCACAGCTGTCAAACGAGTAAATCGCGAATGGTGTACAACACCGATCGAGTCGAGAAACGTAAAAGATGAACGTACGAACGACACGATTTTTTTAATATTGTTATCTATTAACAGCTGTTAACTTCTTGAAGCGCTATGACGCATGTAACACGTTTGTCAAAATCTGATGTATTATTTTGGACAAAATGTCCGAATATATATTTTAAAAAATGCGTAAACAATTTTCTTTTCAGGATATTGAATAATATTTTAGATGATTTCAGGTTAAAAAAAAATTCCTGGAATTTTTTAAAAATAATCAGAACACCGATTCGTCCGATCAATGAGATCGAATTTTTTATAAGATTTTTTTTTTCGCCGATAAGAGAAAAAAAACACAATTTTTGACCTGAAAATGTCGAAAACCTTAAAAAACGTGTAAAAAGCAGAATTCTCGACTGAAAAAATTTTTGCGTTGTCTATAGTATGGATCGGGTCGATTTTGTGGGAAAGCCGTGAGATAGGCACTTTCGATCGCGGTGAGAAGAGCCAGTCGAAGAGATGATCCGTGAGTCTCGGGCCATAGGCCGACGACGTTTTTCTCCTTTTCCGCGCGACACTCGAGATGAACACCGGGCATCGTGTAAAAAGAACGAAAGAAGGAAGGAATGGCAAGTGTCAGAAGAAAGGAGAATCCGCGACCGAGTGAAAGCCTAAGAGGCCTCTCACCGGCTGCTGAAACTTGGGATATAAAGCTGCAAGACTGAACCAAGTATCGGGGCACTCAGCGCTGCGCGACAAACTCCAGAGTGGCGACAATCACCGCATCTCGTCTGGCAAAGACCGTTTCCTGGATACGAGATAAGAAGCGCGAGACTTTCGTGATTCGTCGCGTGAAAAATAAAAATTACCGAAAAAAAAAAAAAAAATACAATTGCAACCAGAAGAACAAAAGAGTCGATCGTGCAAGTCGTTCAAATAATTCGCCCTGAAAACTGAAAAGTTTCGAACTTCCACTTCGCCATTCTTCGTTGCAACTCGAAACTTGGTTATTACACCATCGATACATATATATATAAGTCTCGGGAAAAAAACTTCGTGATTCGATGAAAACTCTCTCACCCCCGCGAGCGCCGATATCGTAGCTCTTTCGGATATAAAAGCAATTTTATTTATTTATTTCGACTCGATGAAGGCGTAAAACTCGTCACGCGTCGTTTGCTCTTCGGCCACAGTGAAGTTATACGACTCTCTTCCCCTAAAACGTAAACCGGCAGTTATTGGATGCTGGATTCAGCCGAGAGCTACCCCCGTACCACCGTCGTACCGCGACGCGACCGGGGAACGTCTGCCTCACTTTAAAACGCGTTACTTTGATTGTAATACCGCTATTCAGAGCGAAACGCTATCGCCTGGCCTCTTCCTCTTTCGAACACCCCGCGCTCTTGTACCCACATACACGTTATCCACTACGTTCGCTCGATCGTTCTCGTCGACATTCACTCCCCTATAGTTCATGTACACACGAAAGAAGGGAGACACAGAGACACTTTGGCTCGTCTTTCGCACGCTTCGCCCAATGTCGCGGCAGATAGGAGTGTCGAGAGTACGAGAATCTCGCAAAGACGCGAATGAGCCCTTATCGCAAATGACTGTTTCCTTCGAGCACAAAGCCATTTAGGGGCCTCTAACGGCGTTATTCTCAGCCTCAGCATCCTTTCGCCTCGTTTCTCTTCCTTTGCAACGCGAACCCGGCAAAAGTGCACGAGTGTTACGGAAAGGAAACGACGATAACATTTGTACTAATCGTGTAGACCGGATAGCACTCCGAAAAGATTTTTTCAATTTATTTTATAAATTAGTGCATCCTGGCGTATTTTATTTAAGGGAGTCATTCGATTTTGGTAAAAACATCATGTAACGTGCAAATTTTGAAAAAAAAAAAAAAATTAGAAAATTTGACGCGGATTAAAAAAGTCGGGGATGAGATTTAAGAGATATTTAGTTGAATCGTTTTTACCAGTGCGATTATGAAGGATTCTCGTGACTGGATTAAGTATCAGCAGCGTATAATTTTAATTCTTTGCGTAAATAAGCGATTTTTTTTATCAAAGTTTTACCAGGTCATGAAAAGGGCAAAGGGACGGAGCGCGTGAGATAATATACAGATTCGGGGCTTTGAACGAGATGTTCGTAGCGCCTGGACAAAGAATGGATATATATTCAGAGAAGCAACGTCGTGCTTTGAAAATTATTTATGGGTTATGTCAAAATCCCTCTGGACCCGGGGCCATCCTCGCGAACGCCTCCACCTCTGCCGTATCCTACGAGCGTCGCGATGCCGCAAGGCTATCAATTACACGTTGGCTTACACACTCGAGTTCGCAAGGACGCGGCAACAGTGGCGGCCACGTGTACAACGAGTTGCTAAAGTGTCTCATCCTCTGTCGCTTCTCTGTCTCACTACCTATCACGGTTCACACAAATGTCTACTCGTTACAACAACGTGACTCGATTTTGATGCGGTCGAAACTATTCTACGCGCGCTCCGGCGTCTTTGTCATAGATAGTCTGGAGGGCCCGGAACCTCTTTGACATGGAACCGATTGAGTAGAAAATTTGTCTATAATAATGCTACGAGTCTCTCGCATGAATGAGGGAAACCTTCGGAGTTAATATAAACTATGGAAACTCTAATCCTTCTTTTTACTTTTTACTTAAAAATTACGAACAAAATCGTTACACGCTTTGGAGAAAAAAATATCATTGATTGATTACAACGATTGACTGTATGAAAATAAATAAATAAATAAATAAATAAATAAATAAATAAATAAATAAATAAATAAATAAATAAATAAATAAATAAATAAATAAATAAATAAATAAATAAATAAATAAATAAATAAATAAATAAATAAATAAATAAATAAATAAATAAATAAATAAATAAATAAATACTCTGCTGAAAAAGAAATTACAATCAATTTTATTTATACATCTCATGGTAAATAATTTTTTAATAAAAGTTTGAAGACAGATTAAAATGTTGAATCCGACTGATAAATGTTGTCATCACTACATCGAGTACCGAGCAACATTAACAAAGCGCGAGGCTCATAAAATTGTGCGCCAATTAGTCTAACATCGAATCTGTCCGAAACCATTGGCAGAAGACTATACACATCGAGGTTGAGTGGATCATCACTCGGGGGCCAGAGTTCTCCCGGGTATATAGCTTCGCAACAGATAGAGGCGACAGTTAGTCCTACACTCGGTGATTTATGTTTGCCATACATTACCCGAACGAATAATCCCACGAAAGGGTGCACACACACCGGACGCTCGCACCCCGAGCGTGCAGTAGTTCGGTGCTATATACAGTCCCCCGTCCGAGTGATCGAAACGATCGCGTGTGCATGTATAACGCCGCCGACGACCTCAAACCTGCACGCAAACACAACCCTCGAACGTTCTCGAACACATTCGGGTGGTCCGCGAGGGCGTTCGTCGCGCTCGTCCTGATCACTCTATTTGTTTCAATTAAAAGCGATGAGAGTGAGAGTTTGTAGGTCCCTCACCGACGAAGGGAGAAGAGGGACATTTCAGTGAATCGCCAGCAGCAACGAGAGACAGCAAATTAGTTATTTGAAACTCGACACTCCGGCCACATAGTTAGAGCCGCGTGGACAATCATTGCAACGAGACGATTGCGGCAACGGGTTAAAGCTTCCCATTGATACAAGTACCTGTTCTATTGTATTTCTCTTTGTGCAAATCACTCTCCTCTTTCAAATAACCACTATCTACCTTTTTTTTTTATCACGGTGCGTACCTCGTTTTTTCGCGCATCTAATGGCAACTTTTCCACATAGGTTCGTTTTTTTTTTTCTTTTTTTTATTTGTCCCTCCGACAGAAGTAGGCGCATATGTGCGTTCGAGGTCGTGATTATCTCGACATACGCATTGACGAACGCGCGATAGAAGTAAAGAGAGCAAGCGAGTCGGAGATATCGCGACACAGAGAAGGCGAAGAGGCGAAAAGAGAATGATTTATGCAGGTGCCTCTCGTTCTCTCGTTGAAGCATAATTCTAATTATGCAGAGTATCCTATTGCAGATTTATGAGGTCGCCAGCTTTCCCTCTCTCTACCTCTTTCGTATTACTACGAGGTATAACACGAAATATACATATATATACATATATACATAGACTTCAGTTATTATACGAGGAACGCGCGCGTTCACCCTTCTCTCATTCGAGCTCTCGATCCGCAGTGTCCCGTTCGGGCTCCCGGTATATGTTGAGCCCAGTGTAACAGCAGCTCTCTCTCTCTCTCTCTCTGCCTCTCTCTTTAGCCGTCCCGTGCGTGCGCCCAGCTCGGCACTCCATTTACATATGAATTAAACTATTACACGCTACAACCGCCGACGGGGCTCGTCGAGCGCGCGTGCTCGCTGGGCCCGCGGCTAAACTTCACGCACTCGAATGTTGTGTCGCGAGCCTCGCTCCCTCTCTCTGGTGAGCGAATTCACTGCTCGAATCTCTCACAGATTATTGTCGTCTCAATTTACTATCCTGTGGTTCGTCGAATGAATTAATTAACCTGTCGTCGATACAGTGAAGCTATGACACCCTTTCTTTTGTCGATTTATTATCTTCAATTTTCCGCGATCTTTTTGGGACACGATAATCGATTAATCGATTTAAAAAAAAATTCGTCCAAAAAAAATTTACTTATGGATTGTAGAATCGTATAAGATAAATCGCCGATATGAGAACCGGGCGATCGGAAGCAGTAATTGTACATCGATTTTTTTATAAATAATTTTTTTTTCACATTAATTTTTTTTTTTTAATTCGTGTTACGATAAATGACATTCGAAACTAGTAATAGGGTATATGAATTATTCCGTTACTCTCGGGAACAAGCCAATGCCGACAACAAGTTCAACCCCCTCTGTGTATACGAATCTCTCTGCGCTATACCTTTTCGTCAGCGCTAACACTCCCGCAATACTCAACGCTCAACCCTTTGACTCTAACCGCAGGATAAGTATAAAGCCCCCCGGCGCTAATGGAGAGCTCGTAAATGTTTAATCTCTTGGCTTTTGCGCCCATTGCGAAAATCATCATCCCACCTCGCCATTTACGTATCGTCGTACTTTCCGCGATATAACAGCTGATCACTATTATAGACGAGAGCTTTTCGATTGTCATTGATTATTCCCTTTTGAACATTTTCCTATTCCATATTGAAAATTTCCGTCAGTACATCAGTCGTCAGTTCGAGTCGAGTTCATCGGATTCTTATTTTGAAACCTACGGAATTCGCGTTTTCGCTGTAATTCATTTGCGGCATCGATGTTTTATAATTTTTCTCGTAAAGACCATCGGTACACCGTTCGTGTGAAGAGAATAAGGGTACAGAGAGGTTGGCATAGACATAATCGATAAGCAACATGGCCGGTCTGTGCACTGTAAAACACTCAGCGCTATGTTTAATATTTCACGGGACGAACTAATGCCCGCTTTTCCCTGCCGGGAATGTGCTTTACCGGGGGTGGAGGGAGGGGGATAAAGTCCACGCGAAAGCCAAGGGTAGCCCGACGCGCTGTGGTGTTTCACGGTCGTGTTCATCCCTTTAACGGTTTCCTCGTACAATAATTTTTACGAAAAAAAAAAAATGTCCGCATAAAAAAATTGCAATCGAAATCAATAAGGTCGCAACCATCTATTTAGCGAAGTCTCTCGTTTTCCCTAAAGCGAAAAATAATATATTCTCTCCGTAAAAGAGAAATAAAGAATTCAACAAAATTCGGGAACGAAAGAAACATTTTTGTTCGATATCATGAAATTTTGATAATTTGTTTATTTTATCGAATCGATGTTTTGAGGGTTTCGGAATTTTTTTTTTAAGATCGCGAACCCTCTGTTACGACACTGGTCACGTTAACTCGTGTTTTTGTGATAAAACAGTGAATATGCATCGATTTATTATGACGAAGATATCGAAATGGGGTGTAGAAATTGGATCGTAGTTGAAAGCGAGCTGCGTAGCGATGCTGGACTATTCTAGAGGGCAGTTAACCGTTCGTTAGGTCCGGTGATCAAACTGTCTGTAATGGTTCAATGCAGGGATGAGAATCGAGAGGGAAGGGGGAGAGGGTAGAGGAGTGGTATAGAATACGCGAGGGCCAGAGAAGACACAGAGAACAGGAGGGATGGGATATGGCGAACGCCTGTGGTCTGGTCGTGGACCCTTTCGTACTAAACCACTCCATGCAGTGTCGTACTAATTGCGGCCACGGATGGCGGTTACCGCTTCTCCTCGTGCTTAATCCCCAGTGGCGCGGAATACGCACACCCATAGTGCTGCAGAACTCGCGGGGGGCCTCTTATCCTACGAGTTCGGAGCAAACCACCAACGCCTTACGCCTGTGGCCATCAAAGGGTTACACACCGCAGAGTCGAACTTATGTATAATAGTCAGGCGAGGACCGAGACCCCGAGACCGCGGAACAGCTCTCTCGCAGCAGTCAGCCCGTGGAGCTACACACACACACACACATTTCAAGACGCTATCGGCTCTCTCTCGCTCTCCGTCTCTCCGCCCTTCGTGCGGTAATTAGACGAGATTGATGCGCGCAATTAAAGAAACCTGCGGCGAAAAGGACCTTTTGCGGCCTTTGCCAGCGTGATCTCAACGAAAATCTCTCATTCGCTCAGCTTCTTTCTTTATATGTTCTCAAAGAAATTTCGCGCGAATTTCAATTGTATTTCGAGTAAAAAAAATCGAAGTCTTTTTTCAATCGTGCAATTTCGAAAGTTTTAAAAAATATTTTTCATAAATATGTATTGATATCTAAAATTTATAAATAGTGTTCATTAATATTTGATATTTTTTTTATAATATTTTTCGAACTCTTGGGAAGTTGAAAGAAAATTTGAAATACGAAAAAACGAATGAAAAATTGTTTTTTTTTTTTTAAGAAAAATCGCTGTCAATTGGCTCAACACGACAATACACTTTTCTCGAAGGCTTTTCTTTCCGTAAATTTGCCGTTCCGACGACGACGAACCCCAATATATAGTGTAGAACATACAGGAAAAAGAGAGCAACCTACGACGATTTATGTGTACAGCGCGAGACGGACCGGGAGAACGAAAAGGGAAGGAAAAAAATGAACGAGCGGGTACGCGTGTCCGCGTATCGTTTACCCCCTTATTTATTTCCCAAAATTTGAAAATTATGCCGCATTTAATACGGCCGTTCGTCGTATAGAGGCCGACCATCGGAGCCGCCCCGTGCCCCCGTGTTTTATTCATGTCCGCAATAAATAAGAGCAAAGGAGTCTTTAAAGTGGCGAAGAGGACGGGGAGTTTGCGGTGAACTATGGACGAGAGACGGATATCTCTCCCAGGATTCGCTCGCTATTACTTTATACTTTCGCATAATACTATAATACTCCGTTGTGCCCCCGTATCGTCGTCGACCCCAGTTTCTCGTTCTTTTGCGCATCGAGTCGTTTATCCTTTTGTCGTGATTTTTTTTTTTCTTTCGAAAAGTGTACAACATTGTTTCATAATTCAGAGAAAAATCATTGCCCGCAACGGCTCAAAATCGTTCAAACTTCGAAGTCTCGTCATACCGTGCAATGGTTTTTTTTACTCACGAAAAAGAGCAAAAGAAACGCGAAATTTTTGACCCTCGTGATATATATCGGCTGTTCGAAGACCGGGGTCTTCAACCCCCTACACTCCCTCTCTTATTTTTTTCTACTCCACAACTGCAGGGGCTGCGTTCACCGCAACTTTGAGTTATAGATACGTTTTACGACCCTCACTGACGCGGATCAGGGGGGCGGATAACTCTTGTGGCTAAAGTCCTCGTGTATAGGAAATCCTTCGGAATCCTTACTCTCCGACGGGATTTAATACATTTCACATAAATAAGATCATTTTCTACTGCGCTGTATCTCTATTTTCGAGAGGTTCGATTCCACTGCCCTTTTTTTTTGCAAATCTTACGGATTAAATAGTACATTCGCATCTCTTTATTTTCAAGAAAATTTATTAATTAACAAATAGATCGAACAGAATTTCAACAATTTCCAATTTTTTTCCATACAATGATAGATCACTTGTCTCTTCCTGCGCGACACTGAAGCTTATTAATTTTTGGCCCCACCGTGTCTACCGAAAGAATGAGAAAATTAAGACGAGAGATGAAACTGCACCGAGTATAATGTTCGTATAACAGTGCGGTTAGATGAGCGGGAATGATTTTGCGTGTCGGAGGCGCACGAGTTCTCTCCCCGCCCTCTCAAACGCGAATAGAAGGAAAACGACGTCGGCCCTTGGCAGATGGTACCCGGGGGGATATCCTTTGGCGACGATATCAAGGGTTACCCATCCGCGCGCGCGAGCCCGGCACTTGGGGACATCGCGGGCGCTACGCCCAACGCACAAGTAAAGGGTAACTGATTCTAATCACACGCCCTCGCCGTCGTGGTGGTTCTATAGTCGGCCTACTGTACTATAACTCTGTGACGCTATACATAGCCACAGCTACGATATGATGAATGGGCCAAGTGCGCCCTGACTACCGAATCCCCGGGACGCGTGTATATAGACAACCCGGAGAGAGAGCCCAACAACCCTGCGCTCAGGTTATATCGCCCGTTCACCAACGAGCCACAGATACCCGCAGACGGAGCTCTATGCGATATTAAAATCTGCATGATTGATCTGCCTCTCAGTGCAATTCGCCTCTCTATACGAGTATTATATGCTTTTGGATGGATGCGCGCGGAAGGATCATCGTCTCTATGGCTACTATAGGAGTCCTTCTATCGGTGCCTAACGAGATGATATCCGCAATGCTCCCCATGAGGTTTCACCGAATGTGCGCTACGCGCATCCGCGCACCAAGTGAAATCGTATTAAACCTTTGACTCTCGATAAATATGTCGGCTATTTTATTTTTAATATACATTATCGACTTTTTTTACGAAATAAAATCATAACGATAAAATCGTAAAATTCTTGAAAAATTATGTAAAATACATATAACGATATTAATTTTTTTTTTATCTATAAATAGAATATAAATATAATTCAATGCGCAGAATTGTATTTTCATTGATTGTCAAAGGGTTTGAAGTAGTGGAAAGGCAAGAGGACACAAACGTTATTCTTTGCGTATCGTGATTTTAATAAAAACACCCCAACCAATAAATTGGTAATCGAGTCCCTCATCCGCCGCCGCTAACGCCTATCATCGTTCTCCAGTTGATATTCATTGAAAGCTGCTTTAAAAAAAACGTTTCCGCAACGAGAATTCTCGTGCGTTGCGTGCCTGGGATTTTTTTTTTTTTTTTTTTTCGCGAATGAATCCACGAAGGGATGAGAGACTAGGTGGGCAAAGGGGATTGGGCGTTGCCGTGTTTACAGAAGCGGATGCATCGCGAAAGAGAGAAATAACGTGAAAGAACGACGAAACGAATTCGCTCTCGTTGTATATATCGTTTCAATTTAGATTGCGATCTCTCGATCGGACTTTCTTTCTCGCTCTCGTAACGCTCGCCAATAAAAACACGCGATTCTCCACACTCGCGTTACCCGCACACTCTCCAACATGAATTATGATGAACGAGAGACGTTCCGTATTAAAATTCGTTGCTGCGATTTTGTCGCTGATTTTCTCGTACCCTTTTGGCACTCTACCCTCCCTCCCCCCCTTCCTCTTCACTACGCAATTTCGTTTAAACGAGTTTTTGAAATCAGCGATTGTACAAAATTATCAACGAATCGCTGAAATAAATGCGAACTCCAATCTACCGAAATAAAAAAAAAAACAAAATAAAAAGCAACAAAATTCAGATAATATACGATCGATGGAGGGATAGTAGTTTGCAAATAATTGTTCTCTCCCGTTTGAACTTTGCTGTTATTCGGATATTTTTCACGAAAGAATCGCGCGCCGGTACGGGTGAAAAGGGATGGGTGGTAATGGGCCGCGAAGCCACGAAGAAGGGTGTTCTCGATTGCCGGTTCGCGCTCTCGAGTCTGAGCGAACGAAAACGATCGAGACTCGGATAGGATCGAACAGAGAGAAAAACGCCTCGGCGAAATCCTCCGGTAAGGTATACAGGCGAAAGGTATAGACGCGTTAAGGACGAAGGGCCACTTTTTTCCCTTCCGAGGGTGAGACAAAGAGATCGAGCAGTTGGAAGCGAGAAAAGGAGAAAGAGAAGAAAAGAGAGAGGACTCTTGATCCTGGATAAGATCGCCAGGAGGAATCCGGAGACCCAAGGGAGTCGACGAGAGGTCCTGGGATGGTAGGTGGCTGACTGCCTCTCTTGGATGTGCTCTCTTTGGTCGTCCATGGGGGCGACGGAAAGGGGGAGATGATTCGGAGATATCGCCTGACATAAAATCCTTAAGGTTCAAATTTGCATGTTACAACTTACCGCCCCGTCCTCTCTCGTTCAACTGGCAAAACCCTATACCGGGGTGGCTCTCTCTTCGTGTAGAACCTCCTCGTCGTTTCGGCCCTTGTTTTTCTCTACTGTCCCGCATCAGTGAGATTCTCTTTCTCCCCCTTTTCCCCCTATCTAAAACGTCCTGTACCTGGTTTCTAGCTTCTACCCAATACCCACGACATTTTCCGCTGTTTCCAACCGGCTGTCCCCGTCGACGCTAAAGCTCAACCTTATCCAAGGCATTTTGAATGTAAGATTCTCTCGTCGAGACTCGCCCTTCGGTCATTTCGGGGATTCAACGCTTAAGCCATCTTGTTTATAGGTTGGATTTTCTCCCAGCGCGCACCCACCCTGTACAAGCTGCGGGTTCTTTTCCCGCGGAGAAATCTCTCGCTCTACTGGAACTTGATAGTCCTTGATGGGCAACCGCCTCGGCCATTTAAAATCTCTCCCACTGTCCGAACTCTCGCGAGTATACCATCTTCTCCAGCATAAACGTATAGCCACGATAACTCTAGACTAGCAGGGATTTAAGTTGCAGCTCTTTTTTTTTATCTTCTCTCCACGCGTCCGACGCTTTAAATCCACGAGAAATCGCGCGCGCGACAGAGAGTCACGGTTGGCACGTGTGCGCTTTATCGTTTCCGAGAAATCTTCGGGGCTCTCGATTATTCGGAGGTACACTTTGGACTTCGAATGTATGCATGTCTATGCAGAATTCGATTCTTTTCCTTTCTCTATCGATATAAAAGAGAGTTTGACGGAAAAAAAAGGGACGAGCTTAACCCTCGTAGTTTCGCATTCGCATTGTCTCTTTATCCATCTCGTTAATCCAGTGGGAGAAACCATCTGGAAACGGGGTATTGGATCGCATTGATAGCAGTGTTAAGTGAGTGCGGTACTAATTGAGATCTCCCGGACGTCGGGGGTTGCGATATATACATATATATATCGACCCAACCAAGTTTCGTTGACGTCGACGACTCCGACGAATAACGACGAGAGACTCGTGCGCGGCACGAGAGTCCCGTATACCATAGTGGCAAACAATAACTATTTGCTTAAGGCCACCCCTTCTGTTTGTGCAGGCTGCGCGGAAGCAGCAACGAGGTTGCACGATCGCTGGTGAATCCTTTTGGGTACGACGAGCCTCGCGTATCTCTGTCGTCGCGGAGGCGGAGCAGATGAGTCTCGTTGGTTACCGGTTCGCCGAATACTACTGGCTTCATGATTTTGCTTTTCTCGTCGTATATATCCGTATAACGCACACACTCCCGTATTTCTCATGCCTGTTTCTCCTGCTCTCTGCACTCTCGAAGCTTCCCAACCGCTGTGGCTATATATATGCACGCGAGAGGGAAAGAGAGAAAACGGAGCAACCGAGAAACGATGATATAGGAGAACCAGAGCGAGGACTTTAAATTAAAGGACGTCGCATCGCTGGCTCTAGCCAAACAAACTCTCCGACCGAGAGAACGTTATTTGCTTACACCTCGACAAATTGCACCACCTTCCACCCCCACCCCTTGCTACCCCTTGCGACAGAGTACTACATACCCTCAAACTGATGTCTGCCTCTCTTTTACTACCCGCGTGTTTCGCGTGGCCGTAATGTACCGAATTTTCGTCCAAATTGACGAGTACAAGAGACATACATCGACTGGTGGGTAACAGAAGGGCTGATGTCGTTATTTTTTCGATTTTTGTTGGACACCGATTCTTATTCAAAGCTCCTATATGCTTATCGGTTATTCCGCAGTCCCGCAGACCTTCTTTGTCGCTTCCGACACCTTTGGCCGATGTGGCAAGGATCGAGAAGTCGAGATGGAGAAGAAACACTGGCGACAACGGCCTCGATAATAATGTTACGCGCGTTATGCGTTCCGGATAAAATGACTGCAATAATTACGAACTCGTTCGAGGACCCTTCTTCCATCATTTGCGTGTCGTTCTTTCAGTCGCGCGTGATAGATCGACGGAGGATATTATATCCCTCGTATGCGTATACGCGCTATAAAGGAGGTCAAGCAGTACCGGCAGATGCCGATTTATACACGAGTCGATAACGCACTCGTCATTGCCAAAGATGTATATTCATCGTTACTCGGTTATTCCACAAGGATGAAACGAAAAATAAAAAAAAAGGAAAAAAAAAAAAAAAACTTCGACCTCAGAGAACTTCGCGTGTATGTTTCTCTTACGGCAGCGATGTTTGTACAAGTGAGACTCGTGTTAATCTTTACTTACGTGCGTGAGTACGCAACACACATACTCGATTTTCTCTCATTTCTTTTATCCTTTTTCGTGTTACCTTTGTCGAGAGTCCTCTCGACTTGTGTGTCGTTCGCGAGATGTTTGCTTCAATGCCCGCAACACACACCTCAGCGTTTTCATTCGTTCGTGCCTCAGCACGATGTGCAGTAAGAGCCGTAACGGCCAACAAACGCTCGAGAGACGAGTCTTGAGATCGCGCGCCTCGATCGATCATTAATTATAGAAAAGACGTGGGTACGAGAGACGAAAAAAAAAAAAAAATAATAAAAAATACACCATGCGCTGAATAGAATTGAGTCGAGTGAACGAGAAGAGAGACGGATGGCCGACAAAACGTAGCAGAGTGTTGAACATAATGTTAAATGTTTCGGAGAGCTATCTCTTCGGATCTTTCGAGACATCGAGAAAAGATATCTATGTACTTTAACGCTTTATCGATTTAACTCTCGTCGTTTCGCAGCTCTCGTATACCGAGAGCCGCGAAAACTACACGACGAGTGGCAACGTGAAATGACAGATGACTTTTGCCCGGGTAACACCCTACCACTCCCGTGTAACTGAACACGGCGACACGAACGCGGTAGAGAGAACACAAAACTTTTATTTTGCCCCGACGACGATGCTCGACGCCGTAACGGGCGTGTACCGCCCTCGCCCGATATCTGACGCAGTTATTTATCTCGCGGACGTGTATTATCGTTGTTTATTATCCGGGCACTCGGTACATTTAACCTGCATCATTTTCGTTTCCCATTTTCTACTACTGCCTCGATCTCTCCGTCTCTCTTTACGCTCTTTTGTATGGTTTCTCCCCCATTCCCGTACGACTACTGCGATATATACGTTTTTTGGCAAGAATCGCGAAATGCCGCGATATTTCCGGTTACCGAGTTTCTTATTCTTTCCTCTTCGTTGATTCGCCGAAGATATTATTGTCACATAAAAGTGAACGGTCAATTACTCGACGGCTATGCTCTTCCGTTCAAAGTAAATCCGATTTAAATAATAATAATAATAATAATAATAATAATACTCCGGACAGATTGAATCGTATAATACAACGCTAATGAGATCGTAGATATCACTATAGAAATGCATAACAACGTTACAATTTCCCACGGTTGACAAAATGAAAAAAAAAAAAAAATCAAATGAGAAGTTCGAATTTGGTGCATCTGCTCACGGATGTGTTTTATTGTTCGTCCTCTCTGGAGAACAATGAAAAGTCATAGACAGCTTGTACGCCGTGAGGGTACGAGAAAATCACCCTGAAATATGGTCGCATATCGTGATCAATGTTTAATGTTCACGCTGAATTTATTATATCGCGGTTGCGATTGACGACGATTGAGGCGATAGCCGAGCGCGATTAGCGGCTTGTGAACAATATATACCGAAGCGCAGGTGTAAAATCACGGGTATGTTTTATACGCACGCGATAGGTGGGTTATGCGGACTGTATGGTAAACGAGTTGCGTACAACCCGACCAGATGGCCGAAATCACGATGCGTTCACACGCCGGTTATCCAGGAGTCCCGGGACTTCTCGCCCTCGCTTACGCTCACGGTGAGCCGATGATCGCTCGGGCTGTTACACCACCACCGTGCCAATGCACTGCAACAGCCAGAAATTCTGCCTCCACCTCTGCTGCACCTGCACGCGAACGTCACTCCTCGCGCGCCCTCGAACGGAGCTTCACGCACGATGCGTACGCTTCTAATTATGCGGTCGACTTTCGGGCGCCCGTTCGTTATTTCGCGGTTACGAGAACGAGAAACCGGAGAAAATAAAAAAATTTACAAAGTCACTTCGCGTTACGCTCTTTCGTTCGATAATCGTTTTCACCCCGTGGAATTCGTTCAACGGACAATTTAAAATTTTTACTAATTTCATGGATCGCCGCGTGATTGCTGAATTTTTTTTTTTTATTTAATAATCGACGGTTTGAAAAAACCGCTTCGATAGTAACATTACGTCGGACATTTTTTAAAGATTTCTTAAGAATCTGATAATTTCTTTTATTCAATTAACGAATCATATGACGTTTTTACTTAATTTTTTGTATGTTTTTCATTTTTTATTTATCGGTAATAAAAAATCTTATAAAAAAACCCATGCGACTAACTTTTCGTACCGGTGACCTATTCATGTAAAAAATTCTCAGAGTCAAATACAACAACGTGGGAAAAAAAGTTAAGTTTTTTGGTACGTAATTTTTGACAGAAATAAAAGCTGCAAAGGAGTTTCTTTCGAGAGTACAGAACACTGATCTGTACACATTTCAATGATAAGCCCGAAAAAAAAAGATTGTATCGATAAAAGACAGGAATTCGTAAATTTAACTCAGGCAATCATTTTATTACGATTTGAAACGTTCTATTGCGTGAAACTATCCGCTATAGTGTACAGAAGTGATAAATGGATCGCGCGACAATCCGATGAATCTCCAATGGCATCTGCGGGAACCACAAATTCCCAGCGTGACAATCGTCGCCGAGCGTCCGTCAACGAGGGGATTTAAAAAAAGAAGAAAAAAAGAAAAGAAAAAAAAAGTTGCGGGGGAATGCGGGGGTGCGTATGTGGCGGTTTAGAGGGTGAGAGGAAAGAGAGCCGTTGCACGCAAGCAAGCGAATCGACACAGGGTGTTTTAAAACGAGTGCTATCGATAATCGAAATCACGGAGGCGAACGCGGGGTTGAACAATTCCTCTCTCTTTCTGTCCCATCGGTATGGAGCGATGTCGGCGGGGGAGGGTGATGCTCGGGACTGGTGCCGGGGATATACGCTCGGGATAGCAGAGAGCTCTCGGCTTCGCGATTCGTAGCCTCGAGGGTGACCAGCCGCGAACATTCTGATACCTAACTGTGAGATCTCTCCTTCCCATCCCCCCTACCGAGAGACAGAGAGAATCATCATCCCCATAGCGCGCTGGTACTTCTGTGTAGTCTTCACCCCGGCAACATATCCGACTACGAGACCGATCCTTGTCTACCCTCTCGACACTCACTCGCCGCTCTCACTCTCGTCTATCCGAACCGACGAAAGCGAGACTGGCAGATCGAGATCAACCTACACCCCGGTCGACACTATACGCGTTGCCGAATATCGTGTTAACTTCCGGGTAACGTGAAAAAAAAAAAAAAAAAAAAAGGTAACGTTTCCTATACATGGTACTTTCGCTTGCAGTGATTTTTTTGTTTTATTCTTTTTCTTTCTATTCGATGCGAAAATAACGAGCGGAAGGATGAGGGAGTGCAGAAGCCCGGATAATTCTCTCTTCTCGCCACAGCGCGGAACGAGACGACTAATACATATCACCCTCGATGAGGGGTTCTACTCCCTTCGGAAAGGGTTAAGGGCGATCGAGCGCGATACATTCTACGGGAGATTCCTTGCGGCTGAGATTAATGAATTATATCTTTCAGACCACTTCCACTTCCGTTTTTATCGAAAGCCAACTCTCTCGCATCTTCTCGCGCTAAATTATTCGTAGTTATAATTCAGGATTTGCGTTCTGCAGTGTTAATAAATACTGTTTGTATTTTTGGCGTCTGAATCTAACGGAAATTTACAATTTGATTCATTTAATACACGCTATAATTATTTTTTCACGAGAAACCTTTCCATTTGAGTTTTTTTTAATTAAGACATTCATTTTTTTCAAATATTCTAAATTTTTTCAAAAAATTATCAACATTGCCAAAAAGATAATTTTCGTAAATTATCTGGAAGCATGTTTTTCAATTTAAAACAAATATTTAATTATTTTTTCTATTTATAAATATGAATTTTATTATATTTATCATCACTATATTCATAACTGTTCCGTATTTTCGCTACTTTAAACTTTTATTTTTATTATTATTGCTATTATTATGATTCCGTATTAAAAAAAATTGTCTTGTTATTTTTGGAATTTTTTTACGATAATAATTCATATTGATGCAAAATTCTCGATATTCTATTGTCAACTCTGTAATATTGTAATCCATTGTACTCTCCACCGAATCCGTTCGAAGTTAACTATCTATATTGCGGTGTACGGCATTGTATCCTTCTCGTACTCGATCCTCGTGTTACACTCCTGTTGCTGCGTACACGCCACTGACTCTTAACAAGAGATGCAGTAGCGTGAGTACGACGCCTGCAAGGAGTCCAGGGAAAACCCCCTACTATCGCAACCCCTCTATGCGCTCTCGACTCATCCCAATTCAACGCCTCCGAGGTTCAAACTTAGCGAGATGTGAGATGCCTCATCCCAAAGCATCGCGTACTGTTGGTGGGCCCATAGCTTCGTAATGTAGCTTTCCTGAGGAGCCAACGTACCTTACCGTATATACGTCGTGAATGCGGTGACGCGTGTACGGGGGGTTGTTCGCCGCGATCGGACTCGTGGTCTCCGGGGGTCGATCGCTCATCTCTCCTTTCTCGTGTCTCGATGTTTTATATGGTACGTAGAAATACTATACACACTTATATACCGAATACAGCTATATATTGTATAGTATATATGAATAACACGCCACGCCAACCACCGGAAAAGATCGAACCCTCGTTCTCGTAATCTTCGCTATTCGCCTCCAACTATCTTAACATCGATCATTCCTTTCGAGGTTTTTTTCTATTAAATTTTTCATTGGTTTTGGTGCCCTTACGATCCGAAAGATCAATCCGACCCTTCGAGCCTTCGATTATAATATCGTCGCGAAGGTCCGTCAAATTTATGCCCCAATCCGTCTGTCCCGACGCCAGAGATAAGTACGAAAATAATTATGATCCGTCGTGACGCCACTCACCGAAGATTCATCCACTTCTTTTTTCTCGTCGTCACCGCTTTCCTCCCGTTTAAATCGCACTTGCGTTGAGAGTCCTATCGTCGCGCGCGGCAAGAGAGGGAGAGTTGACGAGAGTCAGTGAGAACGGTCGCTCTCGAGGGAATATCGGTGAGGATAAGAAGAGACGTCGAGGTGAGCAAAAGAAGCCACGAAGGATCGTCGCGGGTACCAAGAAGATTTTATGAAAATTACCATCGAATAAAAAAGTAAAACAGATAAAAACTAATGTATGCGAAAATGTGGAGGAAGGTGTGTTACCGTTGCGAGAGCGAGAAAGCCGAGGAAAAGCCACGCGGTTCCGTTCGGGATTTGCATAGCCCTCGCACCTCTTCTCTTATAGCTGGTTTAGCTTTGCGATTCTGCTGAGGTCCCTCTCGCCATCTAAGAATATATATCGGTGTGAGAGCTCCTGCACCCCCTCCCCCTCTCCCCCACGTGCGCGTTCTCGTTCGCGTTATGTAGAGTACATAAAATTGCTTTTACCTTCTATTAACAATTCATATTTCTTGCGTAAAAGTCGCGCGACACTATGAAACGTCGAGGCGAGAGGCGAGGTCTCTCTCTCTCGTGCGCGATAAAAAGTTATTGGCGAAGAAGATTTTTCCGGGGCTGAAGTATATTTTCCACTGTGTATCGTCTTTCCTGACTACCGGCAACTGCCGCGCAAGAATCTCTTAGCGCCCCCAGCCTTTGCACGAGGATTGCCCGCCGAGAAAGAGAGAGAAAAAGCTCTGTTTCAAGTGCTTCTACTTCTCGGACGAATAGTCGCAAATGTCGTTATCTATGCTTTTCGTGTTGTGAAATGAAAAGTTTTCGTTTCAAAAATATTCGCACGGCGCGCGAACATTTTTCCATTTTAATAAAAAAAATTCATAATTTTTCGTGTATTTTATTCATTTTTATTATTATTTTTTTTTTGGATCTGTGATGTGGAAACAATAATAAAGGGATGCGATTTTATACAACAAACAATAATGCAATTATCAAAGATTTGTATACAAATATATACCGCGCTGTATTATTTTTTTTTTACAGCTGTATCAACTAATAAGCTATGTGCGCAAATTGCTTTTGAAATATAGTAAAAAAAAAGGTATTTTCGATCGAAAAATGTGTCTACCGGCTGAAAAAATAATTTTTACCGATCCCTTTAAATGAAATTACTAACTCGTACTAATAAGAGTGTAGAATCGTAGCCTAAAAATGCATACTCTATCGTAGCGTACAAAATGAGGTCCTAAACTTCATAAAACTACCCCTACGATTCCATATAGCCGCTAGTCTCATGGTCCTCGGAGACGCACTGGTCTCGCTTCCGGTTCTCGCAGTTTAAAGGCCACCTATCTAATTACTTCCGGCGGTCCCCCGGCTTCGTTCATTCATTCAGGTTTAATATCCGGAATGGCGTAGAGAGACCTGCTACCATTGCGTCGAGAGGAAAGGGGTGGAAGTGCGGATGCGGATACATAGACGAAGGTATAATATACATACCTATGCGCGTGTGTATTAGGTACGTAACGTTCGCAGAGTGGTTTATGTATATATACATGCCAACGATGCGAGTCGTGGCAGGTGGTGGTCAGTCGGAAACCTCCCGCGTTTCTCTCCACCCTCTCACTTGTCCATTGTTTCCAGCAGCGCGCTCCGCGAATGCTGGGATTCGCGAGCGTTTCTACATTCCGCGTTGTCGAATTCCTCACGGCCAGGTGAATCCGCGCGCGCTCTCGCACAACTCCTCCACTTCTCGCCCACTCACCCTCGCAACCCCACCGAGCGTACGCTTCTCTTGCGCTACACCCAGTTTATGTATATACCTCGAGTATTATCTGTATATCTATAGCTATCCTTCGGGATGTAGTCCACCGACATTCGGCGTTTGCTATTGATAAATCCGGCGATGCTTCTGTGTGTGTCTGCGCGTTGAATGAGTACGCGCGCGGGATCCGATATATCCACGTTGATATAAAACGCACGGTGGCCGAATATCCCTCCCCCTCCGTCCACCCCCGGACGTCGCATTGTTTTATACGAACGATCCCGTATCTGGTAACGCGAGAGAGTCGAGGACGATGTGCGCAAGCTTTCGGGATATGCCTCGCTACGGTACCCGAGCCTACAGTGGTCAGCCGCAGGTGGCCGTTGGCTTGTGGGAGACTCGAACGCATTGTCAACCCTACTCGTCGAGTTAACTTTTTTTTTTAATTTGCTTTATCCTTTTATGTTCTTTTTTATATATGGGAGAAACTGCGAAATCTGGGAATTTTAAAATGTCGATTTTACTTCCGGCAATACAGTGCGGATACGTCGGACGATCGGAGGTCGAGTTATCTTGATATATCTTAGATTATCATCATATATTATCATTATTATAAACTGTATATCTTTTGTGGCAAAAAGTTCGATATCTTGTACATAATCAGTGCAGATGCCATTTCCATGGGAGACCGTGAAAAGGAAGGGCGATATTTGTAATGAAAAAATAGAATGTCGTATTCCAGAAATTAAAATTGGAACAAATGCCTTCAATTTTTTTTAAGGCAAAGATAACCTTAAGATAATTTTTTTTTTCAAGAAAAAAAGAATTTTGGTCAATGGTAAAAATTTAATTATTTTTTTGAGTCAAAGATTGCGGCTTTGAATATTTTTTAACGCAAAGCTAACATGAAAATAAATGTAAAAAATTTAATCGCCGCGATGTATTTAATAGAAGAATTTTGTTTAATGATAAAAATTTAAGCTAATTTAATTCTTTTTCTGAATAAAAGATTGCAGTTCTGAATATTGATCGTTGGACAATACATGGCTATTGTAACATCTATCTAACTGCGGACTATAGAACAAGGCAAAGATCCGAGTAGCGATTCAGTGACCCTGAGCTCTCTGTGCTTTGCTCGCGTTTTCTTTCTTCTCCTTTTTCGTTTTTTTTTAAACCTCCATCATCTCCGTTAAGGTACCAGAGAACATATTACAAGCGAGAGGTTGAAGAGAGCTGCCGAGGAGTACGAACGAACGGTAGATAGACGCTGTAAAGAGTGGCTCGGCATAAGCGAGAGAAGCCGAGATTAATCGACCGCGCAGCACTCCTTCCTTTGAAGTCTCTACCCTCTTTGTAGACTTCGAAGCTCCTCTATCTCTCCCTCCGTAACTCCCCGCGAACCGACTCATCCCGCTTGTCAATTTCCTTGGGCCGCTGATTAATGAAGCTGGTAATACAGCGAAGCTACCATTCGAGAAAGAGAGAGGCGTCGCGCGGGACCAGCTTATTAGATACTTATTAGTTATTAGCCGTTCGCACGCGCACCACGGGCCTCTCTCGTTCCCCCTTTCTCTGGATTCTCTTCTACCTCTTTTCTTTTTTCGTTCGTCCGTCGAACGATCGACGAGCGTAACACTGTAGAGAAAGGTAAAGAGCTTCGCGCCTCAATCGATTCTTTACGAATCCCAAGCTAATTGGTAAAAATACTCGGAAGCGTTGAATGAAAAATAAAAAAAATTTATCCAGACTGTCGCTTAATTTAATACGAAAATAATCGAAGGTTTAACGAAATCCTCGAGGAGGCATTGCAAGCGAAAATTAGAGATGGGGACGAAGTTTTGGGTTACCAACCCCCACCGTTAGTCGCAGAAGGTTTCAGACTCGTCGAAGCTAACGGAAAGGGATGGAGTAAAATTGCGGAGAGTTCGCGTACTTTGGCGAAAACTCGTCCTACGTAGTCTTTCTGACAAACTCTCGAAGCTCTCTCGGCATGCGGATATATTCTCTCCTTTCCCCTCACCCTTTCCCTATATCTTTCTCGATATGAAACTTTGCAGCAAAGCTGCTTTCAGCCCGAAAAGGGTTGCGGAAGAAGAAGGCGCCAAGGAAGATACGTATACTATATAATATCTATGCATATAGATAGAACCGAAGGAATACGAGAGGGAAAAGTGCAATGGTGCAGACTGCAGTGACGGCCAGTGCGGCAATTCTGTTGAGCTTCTGCTACCGCTGCATTCGATGGCGCCGATAGCCCGTGGGTCGGGGGGTGTGAGGACTCGAAACGCGCATTTTCCGACCAGCAGTCTCGTTGCCAAGAGAAGAGAATTTCGAAGTCGAAGGAAAATATTTTTGATACGTCAAAGCTGACCGGAGACTAAAAAATTTTCAGCCAATTCTGTTTTAATCAATTTTAGCATTATATGCAAATAAATATATTAAAATATATAAAGTTACTGAATAAAAAAAATATAAAGTATGTTTCGAAAAAACCACTTTTTTATATGGTAAATATGGGTATTTGTAATAAATATTTTTTACGGCTAACTGATATCGCGCTGACGATAAAATGTACCGACAGAGAAAAGCAAAAGGTAAAATCACCGCGACAATCATGTTGAAATAAATTATTTCATTCATCGAATGAAACATCGTTAATTAAACGAAATGTCAGTCGAATGTTCTTTTATTGACCGCAACAATGATTTCGTTCAATCGACCAAATGATTCCTTTCGACATTTCGCAATTGTTCGGTTGATTTTAACAACTCCGTTCATTCGAGTGCAGGTTAAATTAAATGATTTTCAGAAATTTCTGTTATTAATTCTGTAGCAGCGAGTCCGTTGAATCGCGTATAAAAAAAAAAAAAAATGCAAATATGTATATTTCCTACGTGATTCGCGTGAATATTTATAATAAAATATCCGTAACATTTCCGCACAGACATGAATAGCTGACTGTTCCGAAAAAGAAAATAAGTTTCAAAAGTTCATGCAACGAAAGCATAATAAGTACGAGTTACAAATTATTAATTTTTTTTTTTTACATTTTTTTCATATATTATATGTATATATTTGCAGAAAACTGAAGCCGCTGGGCATACATCGAGGGGAAGGGGTCTGCGATCGCGAAGCAGCGAACTGTACGAACGAGTGAAAGATACATCGGGTTTGGGCGGCGAGAGAACGGAAGGAAGGAAGAACAGAGACGAAGAGTGGAAAAATCCAACGTCTGCGTATATATATGTATGTATATAGAACGAGAGTGAGATGAAGCGAAGAGGTAGAGAGGTACACGCGGAAACTCGCACTCGCTAGAGTTCTGTGTGGCGAGTATTGATTTCAACCTCCGACCACGAAGGTGGAGAGGCCGGGCGCGGGGGATCTCTCGTTCGCGGCACGATGGAGTCACCAGACTTTACGAACTCCAGGTGTGCCGAGGCAGCGGCACCGAGAGAGAGTTACATAGTAGATATACGGAGCAGCCAGTAGCGGTGCTGGTGGTAGCAGTAGTGGTATCTACACGTTAGTTACATATACACATCGGGATATAGATATAGATAGATAGAGTAGGTGTCTGACTGTGCATGTAAAGGGTACGAAGAGATAGTCGGCAAAAGCGTCGAGTACAGAGAGAAGCCCATTAAAATAAAAGTCGCGAAGTAGTGTACAGCCGGTGGAAAATACTCGTATCTCTAGCGAAAGCTAGAGAATCGAGTCCGCGATTTTTTTTTTTTTTTTTAAGTCACTGCATGATTTATTTTTATTTTTACGAGTCATCCCTATCCTCCCGTATTTCGAGTTATCTCACGCTTTTCCGCGATTTATTAACGCTATAAGAAGCTTCGTTTGAGTCGCGGTGTATACTAATGTTACAAACTATACGATACGGGATGCGCATCGAACATTACGCGAATCTCAACGCGAAAGCGCTCCGAGAAAGACGTTTACGGTGTTTTCTATAGTATTCGCACGGTGAGAACGCGCGCGCCCCGCGAGAGAGGCACACCGGCCGCGACTAGTAAAGAGTTACGAGCCGCGCGTTATACCCGCTGTCGCAGACTCCTGCGCGTACGGAAAAACGATGCAAAACTCCTAACAGTCGACGTTCATTGCCTACCTGTTACAATCTTTTTGACTTCATTGCTGTGTACTCGCGCCGGCACGGGGACGGCCTTTGCCAGTACCACGCGAACGCGGAAGAGAATATAATACGCGAAAGAAACGAAAGATACGCATCGGTACGGAATAAACGTGGGCGTGTTTAGCGCGTAAACGCGCGACGACTCTTTTCGTTCGAACGAACGCGACATACGCGAAAAAAAGGGGTGAAAAAAAAAAAGAGTTTCGAAAAGAAAATTCCTCGGTCGTTTTGTCGCTGGTCATCGTGACGCGAAGGCGATCTCGACTCTGATTTACCTTTTTTTTTTTTTTTTTCGTTTTTCTCCCCTATGTTCCGTGTAGCATTATCCACATTGAGAGATTAACCACGTTCGCTGCATGCTTCTCTCATCTACTGTGTTACACTATATACTTACTGAACGAAAAATTTCGAGGGCGTTTCTCACTTTTTCCTCGGGAGTTTTTTTTTCTTGTTTTTTTTTTTGTTTGTTTTTTCTTTGCCGGCCTTTGTTTAAGCATTTTAATTACCGTCTGCCGACGCCATCTACGTCGATGTTCACGTTCGCCATTTTTTTTTTCTGTGTCCTATCTATGTATACGCGATTTGTATATACCTCTCCCTAATACCCGGGCGCTCTCCTACCCCCCCCCCCCCCCCCCACCCCGCGGCCTCGCTGTGGTCTCGCTGTGTTCGCCAGCTCGTTCGCGCGGTATTACCGCAACGGGGGTTTTTTTTCTTTTTCATTTTTTTTTTCATCGCTGCTGCGTCCCATAGCGACCGCGGAAAACGCGAAGGGGCGGAGAAGAGGAAAACCACCCCGTTGCAGCTTTGAGCTCACCGCTCGGCTTTGTCGATGTCCACCCTCACCCTCCTCCTACTCCCTTCATCGTACTCTACTACTGCTACTACTCCCTCCCTCCCTCCCCACCCTCACCCCTGTATGCCCAACCCGCGCTGGTCGTCGCGTTTAATATTGCCAAAGTGCTCGGGCAAAAACCCGCCGACTGAATTATGAATTTTACATTGTGACAGCGAGAGCGCCGGGGATATCGCTGCGCGCCGACAACCGGGCGATGACTACGGTCCAGAAACGCCGTTCTCGCTTTCTCTATACATTTTATCACGCGGTTTTTCATTTATTTTTTTTACTCTTCGTAATGTTCAAGTATCACGCATTTTGATTTCTATGCGTCTAGAAGGCGAAGAAATCTTTTGATCTTCTTGAGTTATACGATTCTCCAGCACGCAAGTTATTATCGAGTACATCGTTGAGCATTCCGCGAACGTTCATTTGACAAATGGAATACGTGCAGAATCGAGCAACGAATATTATTTTGAAAAGAACATTTTTGTTCTCTTACAACGCCGTTTTTTATTAAAATTCAATAATATATATTAAATTGAAATTTTTCTCTGGCGAAATAAATAATTAATATTTCTCTAAATTTATCGTATAAAAATATAAAAATATTGAATTTTTCAATACTCGAAAATAATAAAAAATAAATGAACATGTAATCTCGGAAATTTGTGTTTAAAATTTTTTTTCGCAATTTTTCGAAAGAAATGTGAGCAAATATGTGTTTTTTTTACAATCCCAAAAATACAAACATCGAGAGTTAAGAAAAAAATATCGCCGACGAAATCTCTTTAATACCAAAGATTCGTAATAATGTCAGGAAGAGTTAGAAGACGCGACGATTGTATCTCAAATTATTATACCGAACGATAAAGCGCACATACATGCCGCGATGTATACGAGTGCTGTAATGTCGACGAGGGGGTACCGTTGCGCTCGTTCGCGCAAGTGTCTCAAGGGCCGTGGCGAAAATGTCGGGACCTTTTCCTCCCGAGTTATACATTCTCGAGTCCCGTCCGCGCGTATACAACATCGTCGAGAATATTATCTTTCCTCTGGGAGTCGAGGCTATTCGTTTTGGTAAGCGCCTCGAGTGTTGCCCGTGTTGCTATTATCTGTACGACTGTCTTGTGCCTTTTGCTTTAGGAATCGTAGAAGTCGCATCAATCCCCGGCGGCTTCCTGCTCGCGAGCTCTATAACTGCGAGTTCTAAAATAACGTTATGCTTTAACGCTCGTATAATACATGCATATGCAGGCATATGTTTCGCATCGCATTTATCCGATCGAAAGAGAGACTGGAAATATAAACATCGAAGATTTTTTTTTGCATTTGAACTATAGATCGATGAATCTATAGATCGATAGATCGATAGATCGATAGATGTTTGTTCGTTGCTGCTGCCGTAGTTAAAAGTGATTTTTGTCTCTCGTACCGAGTATCAAAGCGTAAGCAACATCGATAGGTATATTAATGACCCATATGTCAGAGTTCGATTGCATCGAACGGCAAACAGGCGGAACCATTATCGGTGCACACGCTTTCGTTTTCGCGTTACGCAATTTTCAACAGTGCAACGGCAACAGCAGCGCCAGGAACGAGCAATACGATAGCTCGGTGTTCGCGAACTCGCGGGAGAGGTGGGCGAGTTAATTGCAGTCTCGTGCACGCGTATACCCCACTCTCATTTCACTGGCCGCTATTTGCATAATTCACCGTGCGAAAGAGTTGCCATTCGTGTCACTAATAATAGGAGATGAAACGGATATATATATTTTTCTGCTTCCTAGAGTACGAGATAATACCCATTAATAGTCGCATTAACGATTGTCTGAAGAAATAGTTCAAAAGTAAAAGAGATCAATGATGAAAAATAAAATAATTATTACGAAAAAAAAAAAAAAAATCACAAATTAATTGGCGTTTTTCCTTGTTAAAAAATTATTTAATTATCAAAACTAAGTGATTAGTTTCGTAAATAATGTTTAGCGTCAAATTAAAAAAATTATTATTTCGGTAATCAAAATTTGTATTGTACCAACGAAACTTTCGTTTAAAAGCGGATGAATGCCGATTTAGTAAACTCGAGCGATTTTTTCGCTTTTCATGAAAATACATTAAACACGGAAATGAATGTACTGTTTCGAGATTCATGGTAAAAAAATTTGAATCATAAAGGGTTCGATGTATAGTTCGTTCGTATAGTAACGTACAACAGTATCGAAGCTCCGAGCGGTCGTTGCAAAGACGTTCAAAGCTCAAGAAGAGAAACCCGCGAGATAACTCGAGAGATCGTTCGCTCGTCAGTGTTCCTATAGATATTCATTTTTCACGCTCATATATTTTAAATGCGAGCTATTAATACGCTCGTATTACGGAGCACAAAGGAGGTAATTAGCGTCCGGTTCATCAGTCACTCGGCCATCCCCCATGCGGATAATACGTACGGGCTGTACGAGCTTATAGCCCGTATACGTACGCAGTTCTCTTAAACGCGCGAGTATAAACACGGCGGAGCGATCGGAGGATGTATACAGGGCTGAGCGCGATGGAAGAAAGAGTAAATCCCTCTTATAAGGCCGGAGACTCATCTCCACAACGTTTTACCTTCTCTCGAGGGTGTGCGAGACACATTAGAGGCACTAATGAAGGCCGCTCTTCCTTCATTTTCACATATTCAGTTTTATTCTCATCTCTCTCGAAACCGCGAGACTAATAGACTAAAAAAAAAAAAAATAAAAAAAAAAAGGGAAACGAGATGAGAAAGAATCTCTCGACGCCGATTAACTTGCGTTATATTTTATGCCGGGATGCTTACGGGCATATGATGAGCCCTCGGAGTCGAACGAAATTTTTAATTAGACGCGTGAAAGCATCGGCAATCGAGAAGGTTTGAATATTGCGCATCATCTATCACCGCGGAGAGTGGAGCAATCGCGAGGCTTTTATTAACACCGTATAATCGAAGCTCGTGTACCCTACTCCCCGATGTACATTCATTATAATTGAGTTAACCCTTTGAATCGCGCATTTTATCCACGTTTTGTGCGTTTTTTTTTTTCTTCGTGTCTTTAATAAATCGACTATCGGAATGTTAATCTTTTTCTTATTAACTATCGGACTCGATGATAAATTGGGGTTTGGAAATTTTTCGAACCACAAAATTGTCACAATCGTCGTAATAAAAAAGTGTAAAAATTGAGTCACTCCACTCAATTGTAAAGTAAAAGAAATTGAGCAACGAGCAGCCATTTTTTTTCTTGCCTCTCAATGCTCACGAATAATACACATATGTCAGCCGCTATTACCAATAATGTGCTCCAAATCAGATAAAAAATTATAGTTTGAGTTACTTTTTTTTTTTGGTTCTCAGAAAGGTTTCAATGGACACGAAATAAGTGATCGCAACATTGTATTTGTTTTCTCGTTTCTGGAAAAAAAAATAAGGGTGTCTGATATACGATTGGAGCGATGCCAATCCGCGCTTTATCCGTAGACAGGAAGTGCGTAGTTCGTTGATTGGCTGTTGGGACACTGCTCGGGGGATACCTCAGTGACCTCTGAACCCACCTCCACGGGGCGCGCGCACGTCTCCAACCCCCCTGAGGAAGTAATTACCGGGCGACCACCCCCCGCTCGATAACGCGCACGCTATCGCGCGTATGGCGTGCTTCGCTTCTATCCTCTTTCCTACGTATACATATACACCACCGAGTCCGCCACCCACTCGGAGCGCCGACGACGAGCTTCTCGTCTGCACGGAGTTCGCACACAGTCGAGTTCGCCATCGGCAACCCCGGCGCGCGTTTACATATAACATACATATAGATGTATATACATACACCAGACGGTTTACCCCCTCGCGTATACCATGTTAGATATATATATATACGTTCTAACGTACCTTCGTACAGCTTCTGAAGGCGGGTGGATTCGTACGGCGGTGGTAACTGTAGTAAAACCCACCTTTGCAACCCTCCAACCTCCACTGATGACTATAGTAAACGTCGAGCTACTACTACCCTCTACCGCCTCTTCTGTAGTACGAAGCTTTTGCACCATCCCCACCCTTTTCTCCAGCAGCTTTTCCTTCGCTCGGCATATACTACGCGGGATAATATACGTAAATGGAAAGCTCCTCTCCTATTCCTCGCGGTGTGTTTCTCGTCGTCCACACATAGGCTTACGGTCACATTACGTTACACATTACGTACACTCTTAGCCCCAAAGCCTTTGTATGCCACGGAGCTTTCACTCTTAATGTACGTACCTACCTAATATACTATATACAGAGGACGTGCCGTACGTGGATACTGGGAGGCAGGCGAAAGCGTGCGGCAATTATGCAACCATAAATTTCACCCTCTTCGACCTGTACGTACGATGTGTCGCGCAAACGTGGATTTCAAGATTGAAGCATTCATTTTTGGAAAAAAAATTCAAAGGAAAATGTGGGAAAAATATTATTTTTTATTAAGTTAAGTTAATTGGGTATAAATGATTTTTTTTTGTTACGCGCGAACGCTTTTTTTTACCCTTTTTTCAACTTTTATTAAAATGAAAAAAAAAGCATTGTAATTTTTTTAATGTTTGAAAAGATTTTGCGAAATGTGTAAAAAGCGTATCGGAAAGAGGGGCAATAAATTTCAGAGTTAAAGGGTTAATTGATAAATTGTTAATTAACGAGATTATCATTTTTATCTTTTTAAACGACGAGACACCGCTGTAAGATCGAATTTTTGTAATAGGATATATCGTGTCTTTGTCCCTTTTTTATCGTTCTCTTCACTCTAATCGTCGAGCTTTATATCCCTTCTCCTCCCTCTCTCGAAGCTACATAGTCCGCACGCGACCCAAAGTTAAGAAATCTCGAAGATAGGATTTGAAATTTGTCGACGCGAAGATTTACACTCACGTTTTGTACGACCGCTTTCTCACACTGCAGTGATTCGAATCGTGATGTGGTGGATACGTATTACACTTCGGTACGTATTACCGAACCGAGAGAGCGGTCCGCATTAGAATAGATTGTATCGAAGCGGGAGCTACGCGAGGGTAGTTCTTCTCTCACCCTTCGCAACGATTTTCGCTCCTTCTACTGTGTTCCGGCGACGATGCGATTTAACATCGGTGAACAAAAAAAAAAAGAAACATATATACATATATACATGTCGTGTGTTCGCGACGCGGAGGAAGGGGAAAGAACTGATCGAATTATTTAGCGTGAACGAGTAACACCCTCCCGGTGCTCGCGAGGATTTACACTCCTCGTCGAGGGGGTAAATAATCTCTCGCGAACGAGACGAAATCAGCTTTTTCCGTCGGTTATAGGAGAGACAGACTACATTATCCCGAGGATCGAGTTATCGCTGATTCAAACGACGCCGTTTTGGGTTTTTCATGTGTGAATGTACTGAGAAAGACTTTAGCGACGATAAAAATCGTCTCGTGTGACAGAGACGCGAATAGCGCGGAGATGAAAATGGGGGTACGTTGGAGGAGGTTCTCGAAAATCTGTAGGCGATTAAGTAAATGTAAGGAGGTTTCGCGCCCACGGGAGGTCACCCGCAGTTACGTGTTTCTCATTGGCAACGGAGTCTCACTGCTCGATCGTGATTGGTCGTGGGTCGAGGGGTCGCGCACTCACCTACCCCTGAGTCGGGGGTGCGCGACCTCCCACGCGAACTCGCGGTATACTATACCTAATACCTATAACCAGTGGTAGTAACAGATCCCTCCCATCTATACCAAGACTTGCACCACCTTTCCGCGTTTCCTTGCAATACATTTTTTTTCCCCTTAAAATAAACTCTGAAATTATAGTTGAAATGTAAAAAAAAAAAATCCCCTTAACTATGAAGAGCCCATTGCCATCGACATAATTATCAATTTTCGCAAAAATACATTTCTACAATCAAAACATTTAATATTCATAAACCGATCGAATCAAATGAAATATATCGATATTAAATTTTTTTTAAATCAAAATCCGGAAGTTAAAATTCACTGATAGTTTTGCCACCGGTCATAGAACGGTTATTTGTTATTAAAAAAATATTGGTGAAACTATATTCCTTTATCGGAAAATTGCGCGGCCATTTTCCCAAAAAGTCACTTTTATGGCCACGAAAATGATTAAAATTCGTTATTCTTTTATTCATACGATTTATCTTCCCACCAGTTTCAGTAATGATAACGGTAACAGCAGTTCGCGTCGAGTCTTATCCTCGGATGGAGATAATCGGGTGAAACACAGCGCGCCATTGTAACCCCTGAAACGCGCTTCAGCATCAGAACTCATAGGACAATAACGAGCAGAGGGCAACGCAAGAGAGAAAGTAGAGGACAGGGGTGGCTTTCGTCCCCCCGAAAATTCGGAATAAAAATGGTCCGTGACGTCACGAGCTCATCAATCAAGAGCTGTGACAAGCAGCAAACCGAGGCGATTAACTTTTGTGGCTTGTATACTACTGTGCGTGTCGGACTGACTTTTTCTGCATGTGTTTCGCTTACTGGTTATGTGTTTTATATATATGTATATGTATCTGTAGATATGTATTTCTTTTTCTTTTTTTCTTTTTTCACCGACGCGTTTTATTATTAGAAAAACGACGAGGGAAAAGGAGAAAGAGGCGAGCCTCGGGGTCTCGGAGGGCGCGAGTTGCGGGCGCGAGCTCTGCCACTACTACTACCTATTGCTATATACATTCTCTCTCCCGACAGACTGGCTGCTGTCTGCCCGCTTGGATCATACAACGCACTCCGAACGAAACACCCTGAAAAATCTTGCTTCCGGCTCGACTCTTGATTTACCGAGTACCAACACGAATCTATTATACGTACAAACGTTGTAAATTCATAGTAGAAAAAAAAAAAAGAAAAAAGCTCTCGTCTTTTTCTCGTTGTAGAGAAGCTCGTTAGCGCGGCTATATAGAAGATCTCTTACGCTTGTAGTTAAGATATTACGCTGAGTTTCTCGAAACTAAAGTTGTGGCTAACGAAACGGAAACGCGCGAATGCCGGATACATTTTTCTATTTTCTATATCATAGGTTCGTTTCTATCTTCCTGAAGCTTATACGTTCTTTTTTTTATTATTATTCCGTACTCGTTCGGTGTACATTTTATCGGCACGTTTTTTCTTCGGCAATTTATCTACGGTTATCCATTGGTGGGTTGCGCGCCCGCGTCATTTATGAAACACTAAGATCGCTATCGCCCACCGTGCGCGAGCCTCGAGGAATAGTTTTTTTTTCGTTCTTCTCGTTTTTTTTTTTCGCTCTATCGCCTCATTCTCGTTTGGGGTAAAAAAAGAAAGTTATGCTCGTTGACCGATGATATTTTTATGGGGACGATAAGAAAAGATTGCCCGCGGTCGACGACGCATCAACGCTGCCGTAAAGCACTTTCTGCGGGGTAGAGAACTTTTTTTTGTTTCTTTTTTTTTCCTCTCCTATCCTCGATAGTCAATATTGCAATCGCCTAAGCGTATCCCGCCCCGTCGATAGGAGATTCGAGAAAATATAGTTCACGATAAGGGATATGAGAGATCGAAGCTACTCGTGGACGATGTAGCAAGGAATTTAATTGATCAGTGTCCTATTTTTTTTTTATATCGCTATCTAAAAAAAATCGATGTCTGCCAATAAAAAAATAATTCACCTGAAATAAAAAAAAATATATATTATTATACAGGAGATAAAAAATAAATGCGTCATCGTTTTTTTTTGTAAGAAATTCTTTCGTATTTTCGTTTAGAAACGAATTTCAACGACTATATGGCGAACCGCGTGCCGAAGAGAATTCGTAGAGTGTGAAACGGAGAGCCACGGGTTCCGGAGGTTCGTTATTACGATGATTAATAAACTCACCGGTTTCACCGGCAATAACGATCGTATCTGTACACGGAAAAGGGAGGGTATTATTAACCCGAACTCCTGTTATTGTTTGGAAGGGCGGATAGAATGAGGCGCTTCTCTCGTAACACGATTACCGTAACGCTATTAGGGATAAAATGCTTTCTATTGCTCGAGGTCTGTTTTTTGTCAGTATGGTACAGTGATACACTGTATTGCATTACTATATTATTATTCCGTGTCTCGTAAAAAAAAAATATATATATGTATATTCTTGCGACGATTAAGCATAAAGGATTAATTAATATCGAACGTAATTCTTTTTTTTTTGAAGCGCAACTGTATCTACAAACTTTACGATACATCCTTATAGTATTTTTGTTTATTTTGATTTTTTTTAATAGTAGCAGTAGAATTGTAGAATTTTGCGCAGTGATTTTATCATAAATCTTAACACTCACAGATCTTCCTTATCCGTTAAAAGTTTGTACCGATCCTCCAGGAACTTGAAGAGAGACTCGATGCAGGACCACGACGTCATCTCGTGAACCGGATGTCCTGTCGGACGAAGAATAAACGTTAATTTTTTTTATACCGAAATTTGTATCAAATTCCTTTAGAAACT
The DNA here is from genome assembly GCA_964006125.1 of Cryptus viduatorius. Lineage (NCBI taxonomy): Eukaryota > Metazoa > Arthropoda > Insecta > Hymenoptera > Ichneumonidae > Cryptus > Cryptus viduatorius. Next base: position 7,094,287 of record OZ023222.1, on the reverse strand, counting down.
CAATAAACACGATTTGTATCCGGAAACTTCAGTGATTCTGAGAATATAATTCATTAGATTTTCAGCGATCATACGAAACGACGAAAGTTTCGATGGTTCAAATTTCGTATTTATTCGTTCCGATTGCGTGTTCCTACCTGCGGAAACGCATTCGACATCTCCGCTCGTCGTGTTGCCGGGTGTGTCTAGCGGCTTGTCGGATGATACCCAATTCCTGGCGACCTGAAAAAAGAATAAGAAAACGAAAAATGAAACGAGACGCGGAGAACGATATACATATCGCGGTCGAGCGAATGCTCGGTATATCGTGTCGATATGAGGATCGCGCGTGCTACAGGACGGGGCTTCGCGCGAGTTATCCTACACGTCAAACTCGATTTCACGGAGGCCACCTGCAGCCCCAAGCTGCAACCGCAGCGACCGCAAAACTCGAAGATGGTAAGGCGCTTCCGTGCGCTGGTTTTAGTACTGCACTTCCGATACCGACGGGCGGCGACGAGGCTTTTTCGTCGTCAACGTCGTTGTCGTGTATCGTAACATACCCTTTGGCAACAACTCGACTCTCTCTCCCTCTCTCTCCTTCTCTCGACTCGTCATGCGGTTATCCGTTATCGCATAATGTATAGAGCCAACTTAGCTTTATTAGCGAAAGGGAAACACTCCCCCGACTCACGATCCGTGGTGCACACGTGCGTCCGCGAACACTATACATCTATGGCGGATATATCTATTGTCGTTACTGCCTTCGCGACGTCCTATAACTCGAGACGACCGCAAACTCACAACCGGTGATGGGGAGGAAAGAGTTATTAACAGCGGATAAGATCATTACTGGAAAGTTCAGTTTCCGTTTCCTCGCTATCTGAGGCATTAAAAAAAATCGTCGTTACTGTGAAAAATTAATAACGAATTCTTTGTTTCATTTTTGGAAAATTTTTTCCAGCATTTTTTTTCGAAGGTAACTTGTTAAAAAATGTATTATTATTATTATCATTATTATTATTATTATTATTATCATTATTATTATTATTATTGTTGTTGTTGTTATTATTATTATTAATCAACGATCATTTCAATCAACTTATCGGCTAAAAAGCAAACACGCTATCGATAAATCCTTTTTTTTTCGCCCGATGCGAAGATTGTCGAAAATAAATGTCTGACGGGAGTGAAACATGCTGCAGAGAGTGGTTTCCGCGTAACAGCTATACGTGGGATATTCAACCATTGCTCCCTCGGGGGAAATGCGCCGATTATATTTGCCTAAAGTACCAAAGTTTCAAACTCAGTGAGCGAGCGAGTCGGCGAGCGACGTGCGCAAGAAAGGGATAGAAAGGGCTCGAGTATCGTATCATCGACTAATAGAACGAAGTATTCGCCTCAGCGAGTTTACTCGGTCTGTACCTACCTACGTTCGTTCTCGTCTCTGCTATTTGCACCGGCACTTTAATTAATTACCAGGTACGTCTCCAATAATGCAATGATTGGCTAGTCTCGGGCAATCGCCAGTGAAATACTCGCTATCGCGCTGAACCTCAGCAAATCGTAACGTAACTTTTTTCTTCCATTTCCATATACATAAACTCTACCAATATAATGTTATATCGTAGTACCGATATGGTATGAAGTATATATGTAGATTTCACCGAGCCACTTGCGTCCGATGAGCGCAATTTTCATCGACAGATACGCCTCCAGATATGATCGATCGACCACCATAGCTAAACATCGATGGATACAGTGACACAAGAATTTATTCGCAATTCTACGGACAGCCGAGCAATTAATCATCGTCCAATCGTCGTAATCGTCGATCGGGTCTCCGTTAACGTACCTTCTATTATAAAAAGCCTTGGATACCCAAGAGAATCGACAGGATATTTTGCATTAAAAAAAAAAGAAAAGTGAAGGAAAAAAGAAAAATGTTCGTCAACGATAGAACGGAAGAGAAAAGTCGCGGGTTGCTGCCAGCATTTGTCTGCACTGTTGTGAAAGGTTGCGGGCCTCGAGATCGTTTTCGTCATTGAAAAGCTGAGAATCAAGAGTTCTCCTCTTTCTCTCATCGGAGAGGAATGGTTAGGGAGGCGTATAGCGCGAGCAAAAGTTGAACATAAGGGATGAGTCCGAAGAGCGGTTATATTCGTCGGGCGTTTGTGTCTTTCTATATCTCGGTATCTCGGTGGTGGTGAATTTTCGCTCGAGAGCCAAGGATCCCATTAGACATTAGTGGCCGGAGGTATAACAGTAGCGGCACTATAGAGCAATAGGACAGCAATAGCTTGATGGGGGACTAACCGAGAGAAAGAGAGATACCGCGAAAGGGGGAGGAAATATTGTGAGGAACAACTACCACGAGTTACACAGGTTCTCTATGCTACAACAGGAGTTGCGGTCGAGTTTCTCTATAGTGGCGTCGCTGTGTTTTGGAGTACAACCGAGGAATAGCCACTTCTCTCATCGCTCAGCACGACGATAGCGTTCGCTATGTATTATATACCACTACTGTCCTATAACTCTCCTCCGTCGCATACTCTCTCGGGTACTCGACTTTCTTCCCCTCTACTCTCCCGTATTCGCGAGAGTCAGATAGAGAAAAGAGAGTCGCAGAGTGCAGAGAGAACACCGGCCATTGTCAGAACACCGACATTCATTCCTCCCTCGCGGACAAAACACCGCACTCTGTATTTCTGTTGCGAAGATTCACCGGTCTCTCTCTCTCTCTCTCTCCCTCCTTCTCTCTCTTTCTTTCTCGATCCATTCTCTCTTTTTTTCTTTCTTCTATCCACTCGACAGTTCGCTCGCACTCTTCCGCAGCCCTTCGCGTTTTCTTCACAGTGAACTCTCCGCCAACCGGCACCGGCAATCTCGTTACGCGATTCTTTTCGCGTGCTGATACGACGCTACTGCAGCATGACATTTCTACTTGCAGACATTATTTAACGAGATTTGTAATTGAATCGCTTCTACCTACTTATCGTGGTAAAAATATCGTATTTTCTTGTTTTTGGGGACAATGAACTTTGGTAACTTGTGATTGTAATTTATTGCGTAAGAATTGTGTAATTGAAAGAACCAATTAAAAAATTGACAAAAGTAATTCTTTATTTAAAAGAAGTTTCCCCAATGAATTATTTATTCTTCTTATTGATTATTTTTTTTCACTGCGAGTTGAATGAGATAAATAATTTAATGATGTCGACTAGTAGTCGTTTTAAAAATACTTTTTATTGGAACGAAATAGTTTAATTAACGGATTGTTTAGCGTTTATTGTGGAGCGATGTAAAGAGGAAGTAATTTTTGTTGTTGTTGTATCCGGTATAATTTCCCTTGAGGATCGAGAAAGGCGGAGTGAATGAAGCGAAGAGGGTTGGAGTTATACACAATCTACCGAACGATAGTCGCGGCGAACCGCGGAAAGACGAAACAGCCGACATTCGATAATTAGCGTATCCTGCGTCACCGCAGCCCCCGTAAGCATAGAGGTCGGCATCGTTCCCCATAGACATTTTTCATCGAAAAAAAAAATATATATATGTAGAAAATGTATTATTAATACATCTCGTATATACGTTCTAATAAATGTGCGCCGTACCTACACTACATATACATGTAAAATGTAACAACGATTTTTTCGTCGCTTCGAATGGCTTTCACCTGTATCACTGTACATAAAATACATAAATAAAAATTCTACTGATTCTATGACACATCCATCATCGATAAATCGCGGCGAAAAAAACTGTTGAAAAAGCGACGAATATATTGCAAGTACTTTTGAAAAATGTCGAATGAGAAAAAAAATTAAAGTCTCGTAAATTGAATAAATAAAAATGAACAAAAAAATTAGAAATCATATTTTCGTTTTTTTCTATGTATAATAAAATTTCATGGGGGATGAAGCGTTCAAATTACAGTGCACTTCTGTTTTTTTATCATTTTCTCGAAAAAGAACATACGATCAAAGCTGTAGGTTTACTTTATTTACGAATGTTTTGTATACCGGGTGGAGAAAGATCCCGCGGTGTTACATACTACGCTGCGTACTTGAATTGCAGGCACTCGGTAATGTAGAAGGCTAATATAGACGAAGTCACGGGGTTTTATTGTTAAAAAAAAAAAGAGTAAAGGGTTTTTACCAGATGTTCGACACTCGTATCGACAAGTGCCTACTCTTCGAAGAATTCCCGCAAAGCTGCAGTAAAGAACGCGACGAACAATACGGTTTCAAAAAAAGACAATTTTAAATATCACGTTACGAAATACTGGATCTTCAACAATTAGTAACGTAATTTTACCCCATTAATAGATCGAATGATATCATTAACTATATCTCTTGAACCCCAAAAAGTTTGAAGATAAACATTTGCTACCGATGTCTCGATATTTCTAATATACTTCAACAAAGTCCGAACCGCGAGGGTCCGTTACGAACAATCGGAGCACTTGGTAATATAGAAGGCTAATATAGCAGAAGTCACGCGGTTTCATTGTCTGAGAACAATAATAAAATTGCGGGGCGTTACCAGATGTCCAAATTCTCTACGAAGGAGGACTCTTCAGAAGAAACCCTTCGAAGCCTTCGAAGAGAAAAAAAAAAAAATTCGAACCAAAACTGCAATAAAATTAATGATTTCGTCTATTCGGTAATTCGTCTGATTTTACTAAATTTTTAATCTTTTCAAAAATATTCATAACTGGAGCTTTGCGGCTCCCGAATATCTTCGTAGATATCCCCGAAACGCATAATTCCATAAACGTCAATCTGACATTGATATGGCAGTCATATCATAATAGTAATACGAGGAAAACACCGAGGGAGAGAGAGAGAGAGCGGATCCATCCTCTCCAAGAGAGACCCATCCCTTGGTGGTCTATCTGCTTAATACACTGTAGTAAGTGCTCTACAGTACTACATGCGAGTGCGCTATAGAGAAGCGTACAGTGCGTAAAGAGCGCAGAGTTACGGCGCGTCGAGAGGGCTAATGGGAGAAGTCATGTGGTTCCATTGTTGTGAAACAATGTCCCAGATGGACGAAGCCCAGCGAACCTCATCCCCGAAACAGAGATGATCCCCGTTCTCGTGGCGCTACGGCAATTATACCAATGTACGTACATATCGTACACTTCGCAAAGTACACACACTACGTAATTTCTGCGTGCGTGCGGTACGACCGCAGTAGCTATTACAGTTATTACTCCCACTTTCTCTCCCTTCGTCTTCTTGCGACTTCTTTCTCCATGTCTCTCGAGATTTCAGAGCGCCTAATTGCCTTCAAATAAATTACAAAATTTTTACATCAATAATTAAAAAACAAAAAAAATCGTAATCTGCGATGTATCGAAATAATCGAAAATAATGCCATTTTATTTTTCGGCGTTAAAAACGAAAAAAAAAATCTGTTTTTTTTTTTGGGACATTACCAAAGTGCAGCTTAATTATAAAATTTCAAATTGACGTTCACGAATCTGCTTTCTATTTTGTTTTTATATCTGATGAAAAAATTCGCGGAAAGTATAAAAAAAAAAAAAATCGTTGTTTAATATTTTTAGCAGTGTAAAGTGCTCCGTTATCGCTAATGTACAAAAATATATTCGACGTGATGTAATTTTCGTTGTTTTGCCATTAGAAAAATATATTTTGTATGTTCCGAAGATATTTGTCGATACGGGATTACGGGATTTGTTTTATACGGGTACTTCTTTTATTCCCATGTGAATCGCTCGTCTGGACCGTTGGCGACACAGCGGAATAGTGAGGCGTAAAAAGGTCTACCGTCGCGAATTCGAACGATTATCTTTGACATTTCGGAGTCTCGCGGTCAAATAGCCAACCTAATAGCAGACACTGTTATGTGTGCGCGACGAAGAATTGAGTTTTGCATTAGATTACGCAAAAGGAGACTGTGGATAATTCGCAAACGTTGGTAAAGCGCGACAGGTGAACTCATTCCGTGTTAAACGCGAATCCTTAATGATTCGCCACACCGTTGCCGAGATCGTCGAGTCTTTGATTGGTTTTTTTTGTTTCTTTTTTTTTTTTGTCTTACCTTAACAAGATATTCACAGCCTTTGGGAGGCATAACGTGAACGCTGTCAGTGAAAGCGACGGCAAATACTCTTTTTTTAAACTCCTCAGGATTCTCCATGGCGAATTTTACGGTACAGACGCCACCGTAACTGTGTGCTACTATAGCTATTCGCTCGGCGGCGGAAGGCTTCACGTAGTCCGACCAAACGCTCGTTACGTGGGTGTGAGGATTGTCGCTGCCCTGAAAATTCGATGAAAATCAAATAAAATTGGTTGTCCAAATATTTATCAGCCTCAATTCGTTCCTTTTGTTTCCTCAAGTAGCTTTGTTTACTTCTCGCCTCATGCGCTCTCGATAAAAAAATTGAATGCTACTTTTCATCAACTATAGCAAAAATGAATCAACATTAATTTTTGCTATCGTTCGATAAATTTTTACACTAATAATTTAATTAATGAATCAATCCTTCAATCACCGATAGGAAGATAACCGCTCGCTGAATTTTCATTACTCATAGCAAACGATTAATTTGTACGGATCTTTCCTTTGATAATTCTCTGTACATTATGAGGAAAAACATTTTTCTCATCGACGTTACTGCGAAACAGTTAACAAAAGGATTTCACTAAAAATATATATATATTTTTTTAACAAAACGCCAAAACGATATTTCTAATCGCGTTTCTGAGATTCTAAAGACTCAGTTTTACGTACCGGAATTGGTTTTGCTGCGTCGTTGATTATCCTAATATTGTCATTGGTGTTTAATACGAGAATTCCGTACCCGAGACTCTTCGCTCTACGGACGTACGGTATCTGTGTTCCGGAATTGAGACTATCATTGATTATTAAACGACGCGCCCATTGACCGGCTCTGACAACCCCGCTGCCGTGTATGAGTATCAATAATTTTTTCGTAACGAATGCGTCGTCGCTGGCGAAAACGAATGATCGCAATTCCGACGACGATGTCTTTGGTACCGGTATCCTCTTCAGTCCTTCCGTCTCCAGTAATCCGTAAATGTGTTCATTTATTACCTAAAAAAGAAGAAAAAAAAACTCAATCGTAAATCGGAAAATTATTGTTCTTACGGTGAACAAAGTTTAAAATGTATAATTACCTCACCGAGCGCCTCGTAGCGTTTCTGATTATAGTGCGCATCTTCGGAAACGTTAAAATCGAAGCCTTCATCGGTCGTCAATCCGCTAACTGTGTCGATCTTTCGCAATTTACCGTCTGCAAAATTTGAATTTGAATTTTCATTTCGTCGCTTTGGTAGCATCGTTACGCGCGCTCCCTCGGTTCACAGTGCGGGCAACGCGCGTGGGACAAACAAGAATTGCGCGAGCGACGCTCATTCGCTTTCGGGTTCACCGACAAAAACCGATAGAGCCTCTGCTATACCTTTGTCAAAGTCGTATCCAAACTCCTTCAACTTCTTCGGAAATATCGGTGTCTTCGCCATGGAAAATCTTCCAATTTGCTGAAAAACAAAAACGACAATGGAGAGAAAAAAATAAGCAATCGGAGTATCAAAAACTTTATGACGGAACGTTGAGAGTCATCGTCTGAACTCGCCGCGGTGAATTTACCAGTCGATCATCGAGTCTGGTAACAGATAAGTCGACTCGGCAAACTCTGTATTTCTCTCTCTATACACTCTCTTCTTGCAACGCGTAACCTCTCTCTACTCATCGCTCGCACGTATATATATCGCAAAAGAGAAGATTACAGATAGGATAACGTACCGTCGTCGTTGCTAAGCAGCGTAGCGCGCAAAGAGACATTAAACAATTAAACGTACCGAGAGTTAATATAACCGACGCCAGTTCTTTCTTTATGAAAAACAATATCGTCCTCCTTTTTGCACTTTCGCGCGGATAAACAAACGCGTTACGTGTTTTTTCGGTCCGACGATAATGTATGTCCCACGGTAACCTTTTGACAGCGGCACGAACGAGACGAGAGAACGACAATGGTATTGCAATTACCAGCAGTCAGTAGGTCCCGCCGTCTCTCTGTGTGCGATACACACTCGCGGGCGATGAGTAAAGCTGAGGCTACCAACTGCTCGCTGAAATCGACATTGAATTTTACGTCACGAGCGCGTTTTCCGAGCGCTCGTTTTTCGAATCGTCTCGCCGCTCGCCGATACGCAATGATCAGCTTTTCTCGTCACGCGTCGTTAACGTGTTTATTTTTAAAAATTCTTTTCTTTTTCCCAAAAATACAACATTTTTTTCTGTACTTAATTTGCAGTCTATAGATTTTTTTTTCTTTTCCTATAAATATAAATAATTTATAGTATTTTTCCTATTTTTTTTTTACCAAATATAACAGTACTTTGGAATTAATCTATGTTTTTGGTTTGCGTCGATTCCAATAAATGTGATGCTGCTGTGCAGAATTTTTGCGTGATGAAGTTTTGCAGCTGAGTTTTCCAAGTTTTTGGTTTGTTGTTTGTTTCTTTTTTATTACTAGCAGTGAATCATCACTTTGATCGCTCCGCCTCGTCCAAGTTTCGTCGTTTCAAAGGCCTCCACTGAATCCTCGAGTTTGTAATTGTGTGTTATCAGCGGCTTCACGTTTACTTTGCCAGATGCTACGAGCTCCAGCGCGTCCTCGTAGCTGCAATGTAAAACAAACATTTGATACAAAAGTAATGTTTTCATGAGAAATTTTTTTGTAAAGAAATTTTATAAATTTTACTCACTCATTGGCGTATCGGAAAATGCCGCGAATATCGACTTCCCTCGCCAAAGCGTGGATCAATGGTATTTGAATTTCCGGAGCTCCCATTCCGACGAGAACAGCTACGCCACCGGGTTTCGTTGCCTGAAAGTTTATCGATTAGTTATCAGAAATATTGCATAATTTACTTTCGAAATAATTATTTTTATCGTTTAGAAGCTACAATTTCGTGATAAAAACGCGTTGGGCTGTATTTCTCAAAAAAAAAAAAAAAACAACGTCGGCAAAGAAAAAAGGAAAAAAGCGTTACAAAGCTTTCATTCATCGACGATAGTTAATAGAAATGAGCTTAAGACTCACGAGAATCGCAAGACGAATCGACGGTGTAGCGCCGGAAGCATCAATCGTTATATCGGGTTCGCCGCCAAACAGCTCGGTAATGTGTTGTACCGTTTTCTCCTCGGAAATTTCCCTCTTCGCGAGGAAAGTCTTATCTGCACCGAGTTGCTGGGCTATCTTCAGTTTATCCTCGAGGATATCTGCAAAAAAAATATTCAATATTTTCCAAATCCATCCATCATAAATGCGAGTAAACAACCGTATCGCGATGATGAATTATATCGTAGATTGCGTAAAGTCATTGCGTAGCTATCTTTATGCGAGAGATCACCGCACGACGCGATCTAATTACGCAAACAGTTTGTAAATTCGTCGACATACGTAAAACTGTTGAGAGTTGCATAATTCATCAGCTGTACAATTTTTTTTTTTTTTTCATTCCCGGCGATAATGTTAACCGCTTTCATTTTATGTATCATCTTCGCGTTTTGTGATAATAAAATCTCGAAAGACGCCGACTGGGCTCCGTCTCGTCTCGAGAGTAACGTTGAGTCGCTTATCGTTGGGAACGCAGACGGACAGATAACGGTGAGAATTTTACCTGTAATCACCACAGTACTGGCGCCCATAGCCTTGGCGACTAAGAGACAAACGAGTCCAATGGGACCTGCACCCGTTATCAAAACTTTCGAACCAATTCCTACGTGAGCGCGTTTGCACGCGTGCACCGCGACGGATAGTGGTTCCAGCATTGCGCCTTCTTCGAGACTCACGTGATCCGGCAATCTACAAACGAAAGAAAAATAATGTCAAAGCTTATAAACGCCGCGTATCAACCTAAACGTATCGAGAAGAATCGTATCGCAACTTGAACTTTTGCTCTTGAATATCCACTATTCAAGAGTGATAATTGTTATCTTGAATTTCTCGTTATCGAGGTTTCTGCTCTGCGTCTTTACTTCACGCGATGTTTTTACCGCATTTATACAGATTTCCCGGCCAAAAAAAGGATTTTATTTTTCGTCGGATTTTTGTCTTTGACGGGATATTATCGTTACCTGTAGCAAAAATCAGCTGCGTGTTTGTACCAACGTCGCAAACTTCCGTGTACCGGTGGAGTGGCGCAGAATACCATATCTTTGCAGAGATTGTAGCGTCCCTCTTTGCACACCTTGCAAGTTCTACACGGTACTCCCGGCTCGATGGCCACGCGATCGCCCACCTGTTGGTCGTCGATTGTTTTAGATACATTTGTGATATAGCTACGGAAGTAATAAAAGGAAGCAATCGAAGATCCAAAAAAATCAGAGAGCAGAAATTTTAACGTTACTTTGACGCGATAATACTACTATCATTGAGAGTTCTCGATCGAAAATCGTGAGAGTTAATCATTATATTGAAAATAAACATTTAACTGTATTTATTAGATTTTCTGAAACATCTACTAAATCATTTTCTCGAATGTTTCTTCGTTTGCCATAAGTTACCTTCAAATTCGTCACTTTCTTGCCGAGTTTTGCAACAGTTCCCGCCGACTCGTGGCCCACGATCATCGGCGCCTCAACGACAAAGGGTCCAATCCTTCCATTGACCAAATAATGAACATCGGAACCGCATATTCCGACGCAATTCATACGGATGAGAACTTCTGCGATGGAGAAAAAAGAAAGAAAAATCTTAATGGAATAATGAAACATCGATCATTTTATTTTGGTATCATAGTCGAGGGTTGCACTCGCGATCGGTTTAGTTTTACTCGAAGGGTCAACAGTTCACGCTGATTTCCTTCGTGAGTTCGATTCGATCAAATCGGAATCTCTGGCTCTCTGTATATAGTCCCCATTTCTATTATCGATTCGATTGAATGACGATCGTCGGATATCGCACGAAAATTTATTGACACAAGTGGTTGGGTTGTCGCACGTTTTAGGAGTAAATCGATCGATTAGCCCCGATATAGCGCTGAGAGGTCGAAAAAATTGATCCTCTTCGCACGTGGCGGATCACGAGTTCTTTAATACTCGTTAACATGGATCTATCTATCCCTCTGTGCATATAAATATATCTATATATATATCTTGCAGTGTTTCACTCTTCCGGATCGAGATAATTGAAGTTTATCGCGACGCTACTCGCGTGACTAAAATCCGAAGGCGTATTTTCTGCACTCAAACACAAACGATACGGACTTCGAATTTTAATCACATAAATATAGTTCCGCAAATCCAATTCGCATAAAAACTAACATCGCGACATATTGAAATTCTTGTGTACAAAAATAGAACCCACCGTCGTCATTCGGCTCTTCTATAGGCGTTTGTTCCTGAAACAAAAAAAAAAACACATTCCAAAGTTATATCGTTCCGCAGTTGGCTATATTTTTTTCTTCCGAGTAGGTAAGATGTCTATATATATCTATATCTATATGTGTGCCGAGAGCACGTGGATTTCGTAATCGATCCAACGCGCTCTGCACAACTGCAATGTCAAGTGCGCTGCTGACGGTTCAGGGTCACCGAACGTATATGAACGATCCGTCATTTTCTAATTTTCCACGATGCGACGAGGAAAATTTAAATTATAATTTAAGCGTTACGTAAAGATGAATAATTGTCGAAAATAAAACTAACCAGACGAAGATCGTTGATTCCGTGAAGTACAGCTGTTAGATTGTCGTTTGCCATTGCTTCTGATTTGTTACGCGGGACAGTGCGAGTCCGAGTTTCGTAGGGGATGATTGTGTCGTGAAGGCGATGCGAAGGGTCGGCCAATCGTTCTTGGCGAACGCTCGTTGACTGAATCGCGAGAGCTTCGAGGTTCCGAACTATATATGCTCACGGAGAGCCAATAGCTCTGAGTATTATCATCGTTCCCACTGTTTAGCGGCAGTACCGAGATAGCACGGAGCGACCTCGGTGCATTGCAGGGAAATCGTATAGCGAACATTCGTTCATTCGTGAAATCGCTAAACTATACAGTTGCATTCGATAACCGAATGCTTTGTTCTATCAATAGAAATAGCCGATCAAACACCGAGTTCGCTGTTAATCAAAATAATTATCGGAGTAATTACGACGATTTTTTTGTTCCATCGATGATACAAGGCAAATACCTTGTTTCAGGATATATAAATTTTATTTAAAAAAAAAAAAAAAAATACAAAAAAAAAGGATCTTAACGGTTTATACATTTTTTTTCTTCTCAATCTCCCCATATTCCGCAACCGGTAGATTGTTTTATAGTGTCTTTATTCTCGCGACGAACCCGGGTTGTGGCGCTGGCTTCACCTTTGGCCAAAATTTTTCTCGAAAGACCTTTTTTGTGGCGTTTCTCCAGTGAGATTTGCATTCGACGCTTTATCACCTCCGGCGCAATCGACGCCACGGTAGAACTGCTTCGAACGCTTCGGCAATCGTTGAAGTCGTAGTCGCAGGATTCGTTGTCCGAACCTCTGTTCACGAGAGTAGAAGCGTTTATTAACTCCGGAATTGTGTCTCCGTTTTCGGAGTTACAGTCGGTCGTATCCAATCTCTCGATCGTTTCGTTGCTTAAAGTATCGGGATGCGGAGTTGTGCTGTCCTTTTTCAATTGCAGCTTGTCGAGCCTCTCGTTCAGCGAAGACGCGGCTTCTTTCGTCGTTTCTTGAGAATTCGAAGTTTCAACGGACGGCCCGAAATCTTTGGCTATTACTTTTTCCACCTCTTCACGAAGATCGTTTATCTCGGCTTCTTTACTCGCCTCGACAGATTCCGAGTTCTCCGTTACTTCGGCTTCCTCGTCGTCTACCTCGTCCTGATCCATTCCCATCTCTATCATGAGATCTTTCTCCATTCGTCGCGTCAAGCCGCTCGCCTTTACGTCGGCATCGATGCAATCCTCGCGACTGAAATTTCGATAAATAAACAATTAACGATCAATCGTCGTGAAACAAAAACCATATAACTCGAAATAAATTAAGAACTATTAAATTAAAATTGCTATCAATAACTAAAGAACTATTATGTGAATTATTTGTATATTTCGACTTACGTTATATCGCTAAAAGACGGATATAATTCGCTCTCGTAGCCGAAACGTCTTTTGAAAAAATCTCTGATGCAGTTAACGTCGCGTTCAAAATAATATTCCGCGTTGATGTGTTCAGTAGATATCATTTGAGGAAAATCTATAATAATCGGCTTTCCGTCGTTCGTCATCATTATGTTGAATTCGTTAAAATCGCCGTGTATCACGCCATGATTCCCGAGTCTTACGATGAGATTCATAAGTTCATCATACAGATTCTCGACGTTTTCGACTTCATTGACTCCGCACAGAGGTCCGCCCTCAACGAGTTCCATGACGACACAGTGGCGATTGAAATCTATAGGTTTCGGCACCGGAAAGCCACGTTCCTCCAACGCCTTCATATAAGCGAATTCTCGAGTCGCAGATATTCTTGAGAGATAAAGCCACGAAGCGCATTTACGCTTTTGATGATAATCACGCTTTTCCTTTATGTTGCGGAAACACGTTCTGCCGAGACGATGCAACTTTAGACAAACAGGATTTCCATCCTCATCGGCAACTACATAAATGTTTGACTCTTTGCCGACGCCAATTTGATTGCCAAACGACGCGACGACTCCACGAGAGGCTAAAACTTTGAGCGACAAATAATCGTAGCCGGAGTTTGTGAGACGATATCCGTCGTCTGTGAAAATAATAAAGAAAAACAATTTAAATGAAGAAAAATGTTGTATGAAATTTAAAATGAACTTTTTTTTTCTATTCGTAATTAACTCACAATGTTTTCCACGTTCGTAGCTGAGCAAACGATGTTTGCAAAGTTCCTTCAGCAATTTGTGAACGCCACCGTGACGAAGATTCGCTATTTGTGCCGCGAGGGACGCGGGCACGAGTTCGTGATTTTTCATTCCCATCTCGATCTGTAGAAATACAAGTTTGTTTTCACGTAAAATTAAAACGCGTTTGAGATTTTAGCCGAGTAAAATATAGTGATCGCGATCGAGGGCTTACCGCTGTCAAAACTCGAAAATCTTCCCGGGTTAAGTAGCGAAGCATCGTTACGTTTAGCTTTCCCATGATTTATCGTTTATTGTCGAATACAGTGTTATGAAAATATTGTTGTTTAGTGACAATTCGGCATCACAACAATCGCTGAAGGCTATTTTGTCTTTGAATTACTGAGACGTACGCAACAGTGTTTAACCTCGTCGTGTTTTTACGATATCTTCACAACTGAGAGCCATGTGCCCCGTCGACTGGTAAGCCTGGTTTCAAGGTTAGTTTTTACGGAACGGCGGAAGTCTGAACTACGGGATTGGGATTCGCTTTCCTTTGGGAGTGAAACATTTTCATGACGCTCGTTGTAAATTCGGTTAAATCATCCGTACAAATGTGTATTCAATTGTATATTTATCACGGATACTCGTAAGAACGAGAAAATACGCAGAAACGGTTTAATGCAATCGAAATTCTCTCGAGTAATAATTTTTGTTCCGTTGTTTTTTATTCTTCAGACGGTCTGTTATCGTTTTTTTTTTGTTTTTATTAATGTGATCATAAATTCCTGCTTCCGTACAAAAATAGTAATAATAGTTGAACGTTTGTTATTGCCTATCACGCTTGAAGAGTGGGAGAAACTGTTAACGCGTTAACGGAGCTTGTAACTGCGATTTTTCTTATTCCTCATCATCCACTGACTGCAGCGAAACAAAAATGTAAACTTAATTATGGAATAAAACGATTAACGTATTGTAACAGAGAATCGAAAGATTAGTCTTATGATTTTAAAAATTACCGTTGTAGTAGTTAGGATTAACGCGTGTATGTTTACAGATGTGATTTCTTTTGTTTTTTTTTTACTGACGACGACGCGCGATATAACAATAATTTTTTGCCGAAGCATTTAACCAGTACCCATATATAAAAAAATTGTTATACAAAAACCATTGAAAGTGGTATTTTTTTCTTTATAATTCTCCTCCCGATATAGAAAAAAAAAATTGTAAATTCTTAGCATTCTACTACCGCTATAAATCCTTTAGAATATGAAGTTATTATCGGTCTGTTTGTTGTTATTTTCTTAAGACTTCTAAATACGTCTATATACATATCACAATAATACTATATCTCGACTGCTCTGAGCGTGTGAACGCGAATAAACACCGTCGGTTGTTTAAAATTCGATGCGCGCGAGTCGTATGATTAGTCGAGGACCGGAACGCGCCGTAACACTGGCCTCGCAAATAGAAGATATTCATATTTTTATAAGCTATGTTAATAAAGGACGTTTGAACAGAGTTCAATCAATTCGAGAGATTTAATAATAAGTAAAAATGTGATGACGGCGATTGTCGATGGCTGGTCGTGTTTTTAAAACAATTGGCCAACATTTTCTTCAATTGTTCGAAAACGCCGACTCTCGGTACTAAAAAAATCGTCGTATTACCAAGCCAGACGTCGAGAAGTTTTCACAACAATTCATTACAAATTAGTAGGATAGTAATGTATCAATTAGCGGCATGTGATCTTGTTAAAGTATAAACAATTGGCTAAACTGCACTGTCATCAATTGTTTCAACAACGATATTAAATTTTTTTTCGCCAAACCCAAGTGTTAGTACAGTTTTGTTAGTTGATTAAAAACACGCAAAATCATCTATCGATATATTTTGTACGATCGATTCGCAGATAAAGATCGAAAAAAAAAATTCAGTCCTCAATCACATACCATCCGCTCGATTTACATAGAAATAAATGCTTTGTTCTTTTTTTTTTTACCAGACCTAACAACGATATCAGAAATAGCGATTAGCGACAAAAAGATGTGTTATCGTGAGGATAAAAATTTAACGAATTGCTATAATAATAAAATTGCAATAATAAAAAAAACACTATATATATATATAAAACGAATCGGCGTACTACATTATTTCTTGCACGATTAACTCGTTTCTTCATTTGTTTCTTTAATTGATTTAGAATGGCCAGTTCGCCATCACCGATGCTTTTTTCTTTCATCATTGTTAACCTTTTCTGTTTACCATTTTTTTTTCACGGACTCTCGAGCTTTTCCTCGGAGTCGAAGATGGATCCGTCATCCGATAGATTTCCGCTGTAGCGAGATTGACGATCTCGAGAGTATCGACCCTGCGGCGAATAAAACGAATAATTAATTTGTGTACAATTTAACATTTTTTTTCTCGACAATCGTTCCAATCCGTACCTTCTCTTTCGGTGTAATTCGAACGGCATCCATTTCCGGTTCAGAATCCCTAACGCAGTGATTTTCAGCCCCACTGTTCTCCTTTCGGTTTCCCGTCTCCTTGAAACTCTCGTTTTCCATCGCTATGCTTCTCTCAGCTTCATCGAAGATCGAACCGTCGTCCGACAAATCTTGATCGATGGATCTGTATTTTTTCCGTTCGCGTACCTTTTTATGCGATCGTTTGATCGACGCAGTCTGCAAAAGTCGCAAATAAGTTTTCGCTTTCAAGCAATTCGGCGGAGTTTTGACCTGCGAACCCGTTTCGTTATCGCAATCGTGTGCGTAACTCGTTGATGGCTGCGGACTGTTTTGCTTAAAATCGGATGATTTTTCGTGTCTCGCGATTGACTCGAACTCGTATTCCTGCTGCTGCGCGTTAATGAGCGAACGTTTCGATACGTTTCCACGTTTGTCTTTCTTGTGTGACTTTTTAATCGAATTTATTCCCGCCAATAGTTCGGCTGTCGAACTATTTGGCGGCGTCGATCGACCGCTCGGATCCTCGGAAACATTGTCGATTTCGCGCAAAACGGGAGTCGAATAATCAGTGACGGTGACGGATATACCATTGGCGCTTCGCTCCGGAGTTTTGAAACTGTTCTCCAGCAGTTTCAGACTCTGACCTCGAGCGGTGGTCGGCGTGGAGCATCTCGTCGCGCTGTTCTCCGACGAAACTTTCTCCGGTGACGATTCCGTGTTTTCGCACAGTCTCCTCGCCATCGGCGCCACGATACCAAGAGATTTACGTTTTTTTATCGGCGTGAAGATTTTGAACTCTTCCTCGGCGCTTTCGTACTCCATGGAGATGGATCCGAGATTCGACGACGAATGAGAAACTCCGCTCACCGACGAGAGATCAAGTAAACTTTTACGCTTATTCGGCGAAGATTTTCGAACGTCCGAAGTCGGGAGAGCATCGACACCGGTTTCATAAGTAATGTCCTTTACCGGCGATCTCTCAAAAGTGTGATAGTGAGCTTCGCTGCTGTTATCGGAAAACGAACAATCGCTGGTTTTGCTCTTCTGCCGCTTGACGTTCTTAGTCACGAGACGCGGTGGCGAGAGACTTGGGAAATCGCTGGACGACGGAGAAACGCTGCAGTTGTGAATATCGCAGTCGGAATTCGACGCTCCTTCGGATGCATCGCGATTGAAATATTTTATTCTCTGTGCAGAACCCGTTATCATTCTTCTGTGTTTATCCTTTCTATGAGATTTCTTCACCGAACTGAATTGCGACAAAAGCAGACGACTGGAATTGGTATTCTCCGGAGTCGCTGCACGATTGCCATCTGCTGCATCTTCGATTTCTACGTTATCGCGAGTTTTATCGGCTTCCGAAGTCATCTGATTAAACTTCGGCTTGAATATCGATCTCCTGTTTATATCTTTGATCTTTTTGTGAGATTTTTTTATTGAGTCGGTCATCATGCGTTGCAGATAATTTGTACGATTCTCCGGTGTTGCGGGATGCAGAATATTTCCAGATTTAACTCTTTCGGGAGTTTTCGCAGCGATGTTTTGGTTCGATCGGACGGGACTCGGAGAATCATCGACTTTTTTGCTGGGTCCCTGTTCCGCGTCTCTCAAGGAATCCGGAGTGCTGCCGGAACGCGACGGCACGGGCGCTTCTTCGTTCGAACTGTTAAGATTTTTCTCCGGTTGTTCACCGTCCGCTGAAAGGTTTTCCTCACCGGTGGAATCTTTATTTCTGGCGGACACGTGAGATGCTTCAGACTCGAAATTTTCCGAGTTTTTCTTGTCGTCGGAAGATATAGCTTCGGTGTCCGAATTAATATTATTTGCCTCTTCGGTGTAATCGAATATCGAACCGGTTTCGGACTGTTCGTCCTCCGAATGATAGGCGAATGTTTTTCTCTTACTTTTATCCTTCTTGTGCGATTGCTTAATCGAATTTACTCCGCGCTGAGGACTCATGTAACGGGCTATCGTTGTCGCGGGGGTCGTTGGTCTGCTCTCGTCGCGCGAAACGTGTTCCAACGAGTCGATATCCGTGAGGGAATCGTTAACCGAACGGGATTCAACCTGATAGGCGATTGCCTTTCCCAATCTACCGAGTGCTCTTTCCTGTAACACGAAAACAAAATCAGTTGGGCCGTGAAAACTTATAGTTTGGATCGCAAACATGAAAATAAAAATCTGTTTTTTTTTAATATCGGCGTTTTAAATAATTGTTTAGAGTCTAATTTTAAGGTTTTTTTCCTCATCAAGTAAAAAAGAATTTAACAACGATTTATCACAATATTTTTAAAGACGAAATACAAAATGAAAAATAAATTTAAATACAATATTCTTATAGGTAATTGATATTTAATTGATGTGCGAGTCATTAAATGACGGAAAATGGAAATATTATCGGCAAATCTTTCAGGTAAATTGAATCATTCAAATGGTATTTACCTTTTTGTGACTTTTCTTAATGGCGCTCATGCTTTCAGGTATAATTTTTATGACGTTCTCAGGCGTCTGTGGTCTTCCGTCATCATCGTCATCATCGTCGCGAAAATCGTTGAATAGATTTCTCGGCGTGCTGACTGCGAAATCATCGAAATTTTTCTTCATATGATTTCTCTTGAGAGATTGCAAATTCGGTGTCACGGTGCTTCGTACGATCGTGTCGATTTTTTCCTTCAATCCGCTTCTCAGCATCGGGGATCGAATATTGGAAATGGGAGAACCGAAACTTTTTTCCGAACTCGGCGTTAGGTGATAATTCAATGATTTTTTAGCGCTTGTGTTGCGCTGCGAGGGCGTTTGATTTTGATTTTCGTCGATCGACTCTGCAGACGAATTGAGTACACTGTCGATATTCGATTCTCCCGAAGTCGAGTCGAAGTTCAGAGTTTTGTTGATTTTCGGCATTGGCGAAACATAATTGTTTCGTTGCGATAAATTTCGCGGACTTCTGTTAAAATTCACGAGACGCTTCGGACTCGGGCTGAGATCGAAATTTAACGATTTGTTTATCTTGCGAACGCCGCGTTTCGTACTTTGCAACGGACTGTAATTGATGTTAAGAGCGCGCAATATTTTCGCCGATCTCGACAAATACTGATCGCCCTCGTGAGAGGCATTGCTTTCGGCGCTTGAATTCGGTGATTTATAACTGTCGCCGCGTTGAGAACCAACGTCAAAATTTAACGATCTATTTATATTGTAACGGACTACACCGCGATTTCTACGCGGCACCGATTTGCTAACCGATCTCGGCGACGCGTAACGATTCTTCGACAAATAACGTGCCCCATCCGACGAACTCCACTTTATAACAAATCTGTGCCCCTTCTCGGTATTGCATAAATCGTAATCATCATTGCGCCTACTACTCGTGAGTTTTTCGTCAAAACTCTGATTTCTGTACATAGTGAAGTTTTTCAATTTTTTTTTTTACAACTCTCGCGATCGAATGTTTTAAGTGAAATCCGCGAGTGTTCCGGGTATTCGGAGTTATCGTAAAGAGATGAAGGGGATCAAGGAAAAGAATGCCTCCTTTCTGTAATACCTGTAAATCAGAGATACAACAGTCTTAATAATAATATTAAATGTGAAATAATTGCTATTTACAAATTGTTGCAAAGATACACCATAAAGAGATCAAATAAAGCAATTTAATCCAATAAACACAAATTGTTTTGAGAAAAAGGAGTAACAAAAACATAATAGCAATAGTATTGCAAATTGAAGGAATAAAAATTTTCAAAAGTTTGAAATAAAATATCCGATAAAAAAGTATTGTAAAAAATATCGTAAACACAGCGCTTCCAAAAATAGGGTCACGCCCTGACGCCCTAAACGCATTTTCCGTATAGAACCCTTTTTTCTATGGTATCGTAAAATTTTCAAATAAAAAAAAAAAAAAAGAAGATCCAACACTTGCTTTCATATTACGAAAAAAGATCGATAGTTCACGAATAAAAGAAAAGCACAATCGTCTGTAACTCGAAGTTTTGGAGAATACTGACATTTTCTATTATCCTAGATAAACTCCGAAGTTCGTGAGTGCATCGTTTATAATACGTAAGTGTGTATGGTATCGCGTCCGTGAAGACCGAATTCCACAAGTGGTTGGACTGGGTAGATAGGTTCAATGCCACCAGCGAGCCCTTCCCCCCTTATGGTTTTATTATTAGATATACACCCCATAGAGAAAACTACGGATACTCGAGTAACCTGGTCAACACAAAAAATATCTACTCGATGTACGTGAGTCATCATCGTAAAGCGAAGAAACGAGCTGCTCCTCGGGACGAATCGAGTTTTAACGGGATATATAGATATATCTGTGTATATATATATATGCACACGGTATATATGAGAGAAACAAAATTCGTGTAGTAACCATCTCGAGCGGCGCACGGGGTGAAAGGTGGGGGTATAACAGCATCATGCATACGATCGTCAAAAATACTCACGGCCTGCGATCACGTTCACAAAACGACGCTCCGACAATCGAGAAATCTCCATCAAGATCTATTAAAAATGACTCACTATCGCACCGTTTTATTTACATTTGTGAAAATTTACGCGGTTTTTAATATTAAAAAACAAACGCGTTTATGTGGCTACCATGGAACAGGCGGACACGCGTCTTCTTTTAGCCACAACGCACAGCACCCGAAGAAGCCTCACGTCCGCATTATACGGACACGAAATTCGAACTGGATAAGAGATACGACGATGACGCGTGAAAACGTTACTCGTTTCAAGCTGTAGTGCGAGCTTTGCGAGAGTCAACGAACGAGGGCGCGTCGGTCTCCTTTCGAAGTGCCTCGCGCGGAAGTTACTACGAGAGTCGAGGACAGCGCTGTGTGGCAGCCGCGGCTGAAGTCGCCATGTTTGTTTTGAAAAGTACGTTACACGCCGGCGACGGCGGCTCCCGAATTCGTTGATATTTTTGCGATTTTTTTATCAAAGTAATGAATGATTTTATGAGCTGAGATACTTTTTGCATAGTTAAAGAATTATTGTTTCCGTTTGTGTCGACAAAACTTCCCGATATTATTACTTTTCAATGATATTGTCATCGGGGTTTCGCGTCTTGGTTGACGTTACACTGGCAAAAAAAACTTGCCGGTCGTATCATTGTTTGAGAAAGTACAGGTGAATTGATTGATACTTTTGCGTTATTTTATCGGAGTAATGAATGATTGTATGACATGTGATTTGTCTGGCGTACTTAAAAAATGATTGTTTATGTGTACATCGAAAATATTGGGCGATATTACTGCTACTCCATTAATATTGCGTTTTCCCCGGGAAATTGGAAAAAAAGTGTCTCTTGTGGCAAGTGAATGTCTGTGATTAGTGTTTGTGATTGCATTTGGGACATTTTGATCGATCTCGGAGCGGAACATAACCGAATCGAAGAGACAGAGGATTTCGGAAGATAAATCACGGATCATCAACTAAGGTAAAGGGCCCAGATATTGACACTGTCCCAGATGATGACCCCGACGGCACAATTTTCACTACCATAAATACAGTTTTTGCCGAATCACAATCGAATCATCGGCTAATTAAAGAGCGTTATTTACTTTCAATTATTGAAAAACTACCCTTTTTTAAATTAAATATTTAGAATAAAAATAGATGTGTAAATAGTGCGACACTCGTGCCAGTGGTTCCGCAGCGACGGTTCAAGACGGTACTCACTAGCTTCAGCAAAGGACGTTTTTTGAATTTTTGTCGTCATGTAAGTATAAAACTACATAAAAATGGTATCAACGCCTTCAGCAGGAACCAGACTATTGATGAGATGAGAAATTATTTAACTTTTGGTTCTGTATTTCATTAAATCGCGGGGTCAATAACTGCGTCACATAATCCAGGTTATGTCGCGATTGTTGACCCTCGATTTGTAACCTGTTGCGTCGAACAATTTGCATTGTTTGTATCTAATGTCTGTACCTACTATTACAATATTACAGTTAAACCCGTTTGTATTAGTATTAAGATATATTAAGATATATTAAGATATATTGAGATATATTAAGATATATTAAGATATATTAAGATATATTAAGATATATTAAGTTAATTAAGATATTGAGAAGTTCCTGTGCCACGGGGGTCATACACTGGGTACACCCAAGGATCACAAACTGCGGCGTGAGGGTCATGAACCGGTACACGCAGGGGTCATAAACTACGACACAGGTGGATTGCCAGTGTCAGTAACCCCGGCAGTAGAGAAGCGCTATTAAAACAATAATTTTATTAATAAATCTTAACCGTTTCACTTTTTTAATACGTGAATTTAATTCGGAGCGCTTCAAGCACGTGTTGAAACCTTTAGTTTTCGGATTCCCATTGTCACACGTCAACAAACAGCAAATATCCAACACCGCCGCTCTTAAAGTGTCAATATCTGGGCCCTTTACCTTAGTACTTTTCAGCAGGTTAAGCAAACAAGTATGAGGAACAAGTATAGTAAATCAATTTTTCATTTTTCTCGAATCGAATTGTATTTATCCCTTACAACATTACGAAGCGATAAAAACAGAGACAATTTGATATTTTACAAAAGATACATTTATTTAGGGTCTTTTTACAACTTACAACAATTCATACCTTAATATTTCGTGTATTTTTTTATTTACAATAATATTCACTTAATGATAGATTTATAACCAATTCGAATATCGATCACGTTTGAACGTTTTCCGTGTCCTCTCGTGTTCGGGGCCAGCATTCGGCACGACAACGATAATTTAATCCTGCCGAAGAGACCGTCGGTGGATTCGTTACGTGGCTTTGTTTTTTTAACGTTCTTTTATACTTTTATATACACAAAATAATTTTGTCGAAATTCGTCGAATTACATCAAATGGTATGCGAATTTTTCGAATTTTTCTTTATCTCACTCGCGAGTTTTCAAGCGGACATTGCAGCGTTGTCCCGATAGCCTCGATTAATTAAACACTAAATAGATTATTTTCGACGATCACTTGTTTTTTTTTTTTTTTTTATCGAAGTCGAATCAAGCTGCGCGATCGACGACGAAAAATACACGGTGAATTTTGATCATTCATTCTTACTTCGATCGCCACCCTGCCGAATTATCAACTATACAATTTTTTTAGTTTTTTCATTAAATTAACGCCAATTCTTTTTTTTTTCTTCCGTTAATTCATTTATAATATATTATCTATTCCGTATATAGTAGGGTATAAGTCACTCTCAGACGTAGAATTAAGTTTTTTCGTTTAAATATGAGAGAAGTACGACTTAGCTATCTCGATCTATTACGGATGAATACTGTGTAATGGCGAACGCGATGAAACACAAGCAACAATCGTAATTACGACGTACGGAAAATAGAAATAGCTGCTTCAGCACTGGTTCCGGCACAAAATTTACAATAGTACGAACACTCGGGAAGGGACGAGCGATACGTTGGGTTCTGTAATTTTTAATTTTTTTTTTTTTTACGGCTCGACGTTTTCTTTCATTCTCGATGAACAGATGCGACAGAAGCCTTAGAGAGCTTTGTCCGTCGGGGATAACTATTTCTTATATAGTAATAAGGGCACAATTTTCTCGATCGGAGAGCAGTTATAACATTTCAAAAATCATTGTCGCTAAACGCTTTGCATTATACCCTTCGGTCTGATCATCATGGTCGCCTTCTTCAGAGTATAGTCCCAGCCTCTCCAACGGAACCAAACGATTCCTGCGGAAACGAAAAAATAAACAAAATTTAAAAAAATGCTTTCAACCCTTTCGCTCGAAAATTAATTTCTCAGTAATAAAAAATAAAAAAAAAAATAAATAAATAAATAAATAAATAAATAAATAAATAAATAAATAAATAAATAAATAAATAAATAAATAAATAAATAAATAAATAAATAAATAAATAAATAAATAAATAAACATCGTTTTCGAATACGTAGCATTGCAATACTTGTGTACACTATCGACAAAGTTTTCTTTATAAGGAAGCAAAAGTTCGAAGCGATTCATCGAGAATCTTGCGCAAGGCCATCGGTAATAATTTTTTTGTCGCGATTTCCGAGCTGAAACTTCGAAACGACCTTCGTTGTGCGTGCCGTTACATGTAAGTCAAGTTTCGAAAGTAATCGTTTTTTGTATCGCGGATTACACGAGTTGTTACAATAAATCTCATCGAAGATCGACGCACCTTGTCGCGCGGTAAGATCCTGAGGGTCGTTCAAGTAGAGTCCGTTCAATCCGCGTCCGCATGACTTCCACCACCATCCACCCTTCAGCATCGATGCACAATTCAGGGACGACCTGTCGTTGTCCCTGAAAACAAAAAAAAACATTTTTTTTTTTTGTTAAAGCTATAAAAAAAATTCTGCTACGAGTCATCATCGTTGAATTTCGACTTCAAAACGATGGCAACGGTCTTTGCAGAAATTTCTGATTTCGTTACAAACGCCGTGCCTCCGGCTCCATATACACAAATCTTCCAGTCGAATTCTCTCAAACGCTTTTTTTTGCTGCTTTTTAAATCGTTCTATATATTTTTTTGTTCCCTCATCGTTTCGTGATTCGTCACGTTTCACTCGACTTTCTTTGTTACGCAACGGAGTGTCTCGAACTCCGCGGAACATCGCGTCATTTCCGGGACAGGTAGCCGCGGAGACGGCGAGACCGTCCGGTTTATTCGGCGCTCAGAGTTACCCGACAAAGTTTTTCAACTATATCGACGTACATATATACGTACATCAATATATACACACAATACGGGTGTTACTCCATTATATACAGGTATCGCGATTTTTAATCGAACGTTCGTGAGCGCCGGAGGCGAACGACTCAATTAAATTATTTTTACATACAACTATTATGCACTGTATATAATACTTCATATATATATAACGACTACTGCTATATACATCGAAAAAAAAAAAAAAAACTCACCGATTGTAGGTCGAGAAGGGGCTGTTGTTCGATCCGTACCACGGGTCGTTCAACGAGTCACCAGCGTTTCCCTCGTATCCGTCGATCTCAAGTTTGTAATACTCGCCTTCCGAGTAAATTTTGAAATGCGCGTATTGGGCGTATCTAAAATAAACAACAAAAAAAATCGCAAACTCAATCAACATGGTAATTGTAATAGTAAAAGTAGTAAAAGTCGTATAATATTGAAACGACGCGATATTTGCGGTTATGATTCCCGGTCGTTCATTCTTTCGCAATAATAAGCCTTAACAAAACGGAGCCGCTCTCGAGATAATAGCACGTGGTTAGAAGTCTCGGGAATTTCACAACAAGAAATCGCGAACGAAAGGAAGATGATCCAGTCGTCGAGAATATAGATGGATATCTATAGCTATTTCTCTGCAATGTGCAATATATCTATATATACATATATAGATGTGTATAAACTGCGACCGTGTTAACGAACACGTTCTCGGGGAGAAGACGCGACGTTTGCTACTCGTTGAGAAAGGTATACAAGGGCTCGTGTACATTTTCTTGTAACGCTCTGTACGCGAACGATATAAAACGATCGTCGGCACTGCCGGTGGCACTTGTCTCTGGCGATACACCTGTATTCGTGTACGTGCAGTTAACGCGCTCCCGCGCGAACCCACACGGATAAAATTTTTATAGCAGCAAAAGCGAGTATCGGGAGCTGTTTCGCGGTGGTATAATAGTTCGTATGGTTTAGAGTTGCACGCTCTCCTTCTGGCGCAACTTCATTCCACGCCGAGTTGACTGCTATGCACGCCCGGTGGTTGTTCGATGCGAGAGAAAGAGAGAGAGAAGTCTCCTCGATCCTCTCGCGAGCACCGCGGTAATTGATATCTCGCGGAGAGGAGAGCATCAACTTGGGATCGTGGAATGAAGAAGAAGAAGCTGAGTGGCGCGGTTTTACAGAGTCGCGGAATCACGAGAAAAATCAACTATCGCTGTGTGTCGGACGGGTTAACGAGAAAACGAATGGCACCAAGTGTCGGAGGGCTTCGCGATGGAGACACGATTGTTCCACGTTGCCGACGTTAGATTAGATCGGAGAAACGAGAGGATAGATAAATTTGCAGTTGAAATCTATTAACCCATTGGAGTGGCATTGGTGCCATATGGCACGTGCATAATAATGTATTTGTTTCGAAGGAATTCGAAGAATTGAGCGAAGAGGAAATAGAGAGGGTTGACTATTATGTGAGACACCGGCGAGTCGTGGAATTTTTTTTTTTTTTTGCTAAAAACAAATTTTTATGAATTTTGAGTCAACCAATTATTGACTCTTCGACTCACTGCCGAAATTACCTCGGAAGTGACTCGATCAATCATTAGAAAATTTCGATGACGTCATCGAAGGGTCGATGCATACTTTCGAGAATTTTTTTTTATTTTCCATTGTATTCGCAAAGTAATACTTCTGCTTCGACATTTACGAAGTTTTCATTACATGGAAATATTTTTTCGAGATTTTCGTAAAAATGTTTTCAGAATACTCCGAAAAATCGAAAAAACTTATTGGTGTAAAATTTTCTGGAGGATTATGAATGACGAGTTCGCAAAATGCAAATCCCTATTATAATTCTTTAGCAATTGAGCTGAAATTTATGAGAAAATTTACAAGACGTCTTCATTGGTCGCTTCAATTTTTTTTTAATTTGTATAGTTAAGATTTTTCGTGGTTTTCAATTTTTTTTTTTTTTTCACATGTCGATTTACCAATTTTTTATATAGGCGCGACGATACATATCGGTTTTTGCGTTCACATTTGGGATTAAAATTCCTTAATAAAAAGACGCAAATCAGATTCCAATATCATTTCGTAATTTTACTTTTTCACGTTGTGTACAACATTTTTTTTACGAAAAAGTCAAATTTGTTTAAGTTACTTATATAGGAACGTGTAAACGGCGTAAAAAAATAAAATAAAAAATGTTATGCACATCTGATTTACATAATTTTTGAAAAATTTCATTTCGAAAAATGATTCAGTGCGAAAAATAAATTACCGTTTGTTTCCCTCAAAATCTTCGAGCTCCACTCGCAGCGAGTAATCCTCGTTGTTGGTCAGCATGTAAATGTTTTCGTTTCCGAGCCAAAATTCTCTTGCGGGATCGCCAAAGCCGTTCTTGTAATCGGCCCAATCTCTGTTGAAATTTTCTCTCGGTTCGCCAAAGTCGTCGCGTCTTTGTATCACCTGAAAGTACGGATTGAAGGAGAGAATGAAAAAAACGAAAAAAAGAAAAAGTAAAATGAATCTAAGATTACGAATGGCCAGGAATATTGGCCAAAGCAATCAGGAGGCCGGGGGGAGGGGGAGAGGGGAGTACGGCGGAGCGGTTGCCATGCAAAACTGGACGAGGATCGAGAGTCCTCGTTTGGCATTCTATAGAATGCAATATCCTTTCACCGTCAGAACCGCGTGATCTCGTTTCATAGAGCTACAAAACTCATATATACAACACATATCCATAAATACACAGATACAAAACATCTGTACGTACGAAATTTAAGACTAATGTGATTCCAGGTCGATCCTAATGGCACGTGGCGCTCGAGAAATCATAACCACCGATTCTGATCGATAGCCATCGATGAATCGATAATTTATTTAAAAATCCCACCGATCTCGCGATAGCTTGCTATTTATAAAAAATCATCGAATTTTGTCGAAACACTTTGCCAGAAAGTTCCGTTGCGAAAGTTACGAAACAGATGAAAAAAAAAAAAAAAAAACGATTGCAACGATTACGAGATAATTGTCGAAGTGCTCGAAATAGGAAAACGGAATCATAGAACGATCTCGAAAGCGAACGATATAGCTTGCTATTCTTTTTCCGTTCTCGGTGTCTCCAATTCCCCTGCGGCCAAACGGACTACAACTATGTAGTAACTATTTTTTTTTTTTTTTCGAAAGAACGTTGGGAGGCCGTAGCTCGTTGCCACCCCGGCTTTTCCGTTATCCGGCAAAGCCCCGTCGGGCAAAATGCGTATTCGCGTCATAACGACTTTTTGCGAAGCGAGTTCTCGGGCGTTTATTCTCAGCAATCGTCGTGTTCCTTGTGTTCTGTTCGACGAGCGTTGGTTTTGCTGAAAGTTTGCGCAGCTGTAAGTCCCGGGTGCAGCAGGAGGTACATAACTACTCTCGGAAGTGTTATGCCGTGTAAAGCGCACGGATGATAGCTGATTTATGTCGGCGATGTACTAACTCTCGGATTGTATCCTGCGCTGAAAGATCTTGACGGTCGTGTAAGCGACGCCTACAGAAATCGCGTTGAGTAAAGTGCTCTCGGCAACACAACGCGAATGTCTCGCGGACATCGCGATTACCCGGTGTACTCAAGTTTTATCCGCGGTCTCATAATACGCGTACTTTAAAAGAACGTCTCGATATGTTCCGCGACGTTTGTCTTACGATCCGCATGCACGCTGCACTTCGGCAGTAAAAAAAAAAAAAAAATTCCACCGCTCGAAGGACTCGTACTCTACTCATCATTATTTCGGGCTCTCAACGACACCTCGCGCCATGCACTTCCGGCGTGTCAACGTAATAACGGTTTAACGAACGATAGGTCGGCCACTGCAACTCGCGTGAACGGGGTGAAAGCGTAGAGCAATACATCGCGGGTTTTTACAAAGTTACTTGTCGAGGTGTATTACCGTAACGTTATTCCCGTTATATATACAAAAAAAAGGTATTTTTTTGAAGAGTAGGGGAATTCGCGACTTACGCGATTCTATAGTTACCGTCTACTGTATCTTTCCATATATATATATATATATCGGAAACGCGAGGTAAGCACGGTATACCGTTTTTACCTTCTATTATCCACGATAATTGTCGCATTCTTTGCCCAACGCCGGTTTACTTTTCATTAATTTTTTTTTTCTCGTCTTTTCATCGTTCTTCCGAAACGAAACGGCGTTTGACTGCTTTTCCGAGTCTTACGGAATTATTGTCCTCTGCAACGTTCTGCAACGAAAACTCCTTCGTGACGAGATTTTGTCGCTCGCAAACGCGAGGCGTTTGCTGTTCTATATATATATTTTTTTTTAATTCTTATTTCGAACTAAGAGATCTTTCCGGACTGGATAATGTCGTTGCGCTCTAATATGACCAAACGGAGTGGCCGCAGTACGCGTTAGAGACGAAAGAAACGCGAGAGACACGATGATTCAAACCCATCATCGGTTGTTCACACTCTCCAATTGGGTCTTTTTACGGTCCATTAAACGACGGTACGTGATCGAAAGTACGATGAAATTTAGTACGAGATATAGATACACAATGTATAGATATACAGCGCGTTAACATCGTGGGAATGATCGCTGATCGCTGTTGAAGAAATATACAATACTATCGTATCGCGGCGCGGCGAGATCGCGAGACACGTTCCTCGATGTTAACAATGGAGATTCGATCTGTTGGATAATGAGGTAGCGATGTTCGAGTCATTGACACACTGAACGACTTGTCCGACTCGAGAAAGTAGCAACGTAATTGTAACGAATTCGATGTAAAATTTGATTCCATTATAAATGATCGGAGAAAAGATTCGGTAATTTCAGCGCTTTTTTTTATAGTTGAAAAAGAAATCGCGAACTAATTCTATGCAATTGATTTTCGGTAACAGTATTCTGCTTATGTAACAAAATTCCCGGATCCAAATATTGAAGATTGCAAGAGAATTTTTTTTTTTTGCGTTTTCAGAATAGTGATAGAAATAATCGAATGCATGCGGTTTTCAGAATACTTTTTTACCATAAAAAAAAAGTTTTTTGAGTTGAAATTTGCGAACTAAAGCCTTTGAAAATAAAAAAAATCAAAGCGAAAAAAAATCTGTGAATTTTAGTTAAAAAGAAAAATTAAATAAAAATTCGAAAAATTACGTGAACTGAAAAATTCCGTGGAAGTGATATACTTTTTTTTAACATTGTATCGTATTTTTTTTAAATCCTTCAGAATTTACCGATCTGTGGTAAATGATTAATAATCGGTGAAATTTTTTTTTATAACACGATATTTTGATTGTAAAATAGGTAAAACTTACCGTCCAACCTCCTTCAGCGATTTCTTGTTCGCAAAATACTTTGAGGAACCAATAGGTAGTGCCGCGAATTTGCAGATAATAAACTCCGCTGTCGCGCATTCCGGCGTTAAGTAGATCGACGCACGAGTATCCCTGTGAGAAGAAAATGAAAAAAAAATCAACAATTAAATATATTAGTATATTATAGGTAATTCTTACGACAGGGTAGAGAGAGAGTAGAAGATTCGATTGATGCTTCGGCGTATGGCTCGCGCGGTCAGATGAAATAAAGTGAAAACGGCACATCGACGAATATTAAATTGAACGGTGGTACTTAGCAGAGCGAAGATCGCGAAGGATCGAAATATAGGCGAAAGAACGAGCGAGAGAAAGGGAGGAAAAAAGTAGGGGGATGGGAAACGATAATCATTCACCTTTATGGTCGGTAATTGTGATCCATTACCATATAAAGTGGCGTGGTCATAATTAAAGCGACGGAGAAGTAGTATAAGACCCGAGTGGTTGAATATAGCCGGTACTGTGTTTGCCGCACCGTGACCTGACAGCGAAAAAGGAGAAAATTAATTCGCGAGGGGCGTAGATCGAGTACGTCGTTTCGCTGCTGCCTTCGCGCGGTGTCCCGCGCCGCGCACACATATGATAAAAGTTCCTATTCGGATGTGTCCTTTCCGCGTTCTCGAAAAACAAAAAAAAAAAGCGTTTCTATCGGCACGCGAAACATTTTTTTTCCGTTAATTCAAATATTTCTTTTCGAATCAAATAAATTTCTACCCAATTCCTGGCAACACGAAGTCACTGCTATTTTATCTATCGTTTCGATTATTTCGAGAGCGTAAACATCGACGAGCTTAGATTTAAAAATAAATAATAATATGACCCGATCTCGTGGCGAGTAGGTCACGGAAGTAATATCAATTTTTCGTATCGAGACACTAATAAATTCGGCGATTATCCCCGGGCGAAATTTCTACTGAGTCGCTTCGACGCACATCCAGAAGTTGGACATTAGTCGAAATTAAATATATATTATTCAAATCATTCATTTATTCGGATAATTTATCGGATGATAATTCATTACTGTTTTTGAACTATTCAATTATTATTGTTTCAAAGATATATATATCCCCAAGAAATTTAACTGTTTACCGAGATATATATACGATATCGAACTTTTCACTCGAATATATATAATTTATATAAATTAAGGAGAACACATAACATATGTATACGACATATACATACATATAAAAAAAATATATTTTTTTTTAATTTTCGATTACTTAATTTATTTCTATGGGGCTACAAAATATATAATTGTAGTATTTGGAGATTATTACTATCGAATAGAATTCGTTAATTATCCGATCGATTAACGAATTCCGCTTCAATTATCAAAATATTTTATCATTAAAATAAAAAAAAGTAACGAAGCGATCTGCTTCGCTC
The DNA here is from genome assembly GCA_964006125.1 of Cryptus viduatorius. NCBI lineage: Eukaryota > Metazoa > Arthropoda > Insecta > Hymenoptera > Ichneumonidae > Cryptus > Cryptus viduatorius. Next base: position 7,062,498 of record OZ023222.1, on the reverse strand, counting down.
GTTCGGTATAATTACAGATAGGCATTCAAACTTCTCTAATCATTCAATAATGCAAATAATTTTTTCGTGCTAATTATTGGTTATTCTTTTCTATTCATTCTCGAGATAATTATTCGTTTCGAGGGACTTGCAATAACGACGAACTTCGTAACACGCGTTGCACATGCATCGTTTCGTTGCGCACGATGAATCGAGAGAAGGGACGGCGCCTGCGCAATTAGCCGTCTAAGGAACTCCTCACAGTTATAACATTTCTTTATAATACTCTCATTATATTTCTTTTTCTCTATCGTTGCCCGCTCTGTGGGTAAAAGCGCATCGTTCTCGTACTATCGCGATCCCTTCGTCTCCTTTAGGTTCTCCACTCAAAGTTTATATCGTTGTAAACTTTAAAAGCACCAGTTTCTTGCCCCTTCAGTAGCCTTTACTGTTTCCCATTATGGCTTATCGGTTACGAATGCGGAAACATTCGTTGAAAAAAAAAAAGGAAAATCTGCACAGGCGGAGCAACAAAGTAGATATATCTTCGATGCGTATCCAAATTAACCTTCCCGCGAGAACACAAGAGGTTTAACCGTAATTGAGTGTCCCCCCCGCGGGTATTCCGCGGCAGCGTTAAACCACTCGAGTCAGCGGTTAACACAGTTAACGAGCGAGATTACGGAGAATGAGAGTGCAGAATAACGATTCACGCTCCGACTTTGTATGCTCTACAATACTTTCTCTACGAAACCCTCGACTCACCTCGCGCACCGTACGGAACACACACAACGCGTGTCTCCGTTATTTATTTTACTTTTCGTTTTTTTTTTTTTCTTTTTTTTCTCTGTCAATTATTCGCGTCGTCGATCTTCGATTTTGATTCGATCGGAGCGGAGCTCGAGCTGCCGGGGCATTTTCACAGAAGATATCTTCACAGACAAACGACAATTTTAATTGCGCCTCGAATATGATGCATCTCGGTAACGCGCCTCTGGAAGTCTGACACGGTTCGCCGCAGTCTTCTTCCTTCTTGCGTGTGCGTCTCGCGCACCCGAAAAAAAATAATAATAAAAAAAAGGAGAACCCCATGGTACTCGCCAGGGGACCACCCGGATTACGTCCACCGGCAATTTAATATCGAGTTTGATTTCACTCGAGCGATGATTTATAACTCTGCCCGATTTTTTCGTTTTTTTTTTTTTTTTTTTTTTTTTCCGAGAGCGTTCGCACAGATTTTTTTTTTTAATACGATGCACATCTATAGTATTGCAAATGTATTTTTTTTTTGTTATTTAATTTATTATTATTCATATGCGTGCTCTCGAATTCGATAAAAAAATGTACGAAAAAATTGGTTTATTCGTCGTAAATAAAGGTTTTGGTTTATGCTTAATAAACGAAACGGGGAAGGTAATTTTTATGGTTTAAATTGCGTATTTTATGGAGCGAGCGATAAATGTTTTACTTTGTAAAGATATATTGTTGAAGGAAAAAGATTTTTTTTTAATGTCTTCGGAAGCTGCGAACAGGAAGAGATTGTAGAAGTACATAAGCAGTGTCGGGGAAAAAAATTGTAGGGCAGCGTGTATTTATGTGGTAAGGACGACGACAACGGTCGAGGGGAAGCCGATCGGACGGGCGCGGGGTCCTTTCATGTTGTGTTTTCTCTCGTTATTTGCCAATCCGATCGAAAACGATGCGCGTCTTATGCCGGTTCCGCTGTTCGCCGCCTGCCAAACGCGATCGAATACGAACGCGGCGTTGGCATGCGCGATCGCACCGCGTTATAAATTCGTCATTAGCGGCGGATAGCGCCGCGTGAGGGTCCGAATGGGGGTGTGGGCGGTACAGCACGCACGGACGCATTCGCGTCACAGTTAATTGAGACGCGTGAGACGAAGAAAAATATCACGCGGGAACGAGAAATTTTGCGAAACTGTTCGCTACGCTGCTTTCTTTTAATTTCGTTCGATCCTTTTGTAATGCTCATCATCACGCGGTTCCGCATAACCACAAACCAAATTGAATTATTTCACCGCAAAACGATCTCTCGTACGCGCCGTAAAATTCAATGGAACTCAAGAAAAAAAAACTAAATAGAAAATCGTTAGAGAAGTTGTCTCGCGATTTTTTTTTTCACGAGAGAGAATCGCGATAACTCTACGCGTGACCACAAACGCGCGTGTTTCAAAGACATAAAATACAACTCGCGGTTTTTCGCCGCGCGAGTCATTCGTATCGATGCTCTATATCACGTGAAAACTCTTCAGGGACAAAATTTTACGAGACGATTTCATTAAGTGTCTCAGAATACATTTTATTGCTTTGTAAAAAAAAGCCGACATTTTTGCTAAAAAAAAAAAACTGCAAGGATATAAAATTTGAATTTTCAAATGAGCATTTCGATGCATTTTCTTTCAAAAGCATTGAATACTACGAACCAATACGACGTTCTTTGCTAAAATGAAAGTGTACCAATTTTTTTTTTTTTTTTTCGATTTATCGGACTGCCTACCGATTTTATTAAAATTAATTCAAAATATCTCTCGGCATCCGTGGAAAAATGCGTTAAAAATTGCGCTACTACTCACTTTGACGTCTTTGTAGTTAAGTAGAAGGTCGGTAGTGAAGGTTGAGTTCGCCAGTGCCGGTTTATTCTTCACACTCGGGAATATGACTCCGCGATTTCTGGTCGTCGATCTCTGTGAGCTCGAGGATGACGAAGGACTCATTGGACTCGTTGCCGGTGGTGTATTCGAAGCCGATCCAGTCGATGTGCCGGACGATGACGTGGGCACCGGTGCTACCGTCGACGTTATTATAGTTGATGGTGGCGTTTCGGTTGCAAAGTCGTCTGTCACTCCGACAAACCTGAGGGAGCAAAAAAAAAAAAAAAGATGCATTCAGTACACTTCAGCTTCTGCAGAATCACAATAATAATAATAATAATAATAATAATAATAATGAATTAATTATCGAAGCTCGAAGAGCAATTGACCGACCTGGTGGGATCGTATTCGACGAGCCGATCGATCGTGGGATCGAGAAGAAGTTCGGCGGGGATGGGCCTTTGCGCGAGAGTTGCAACGTCGTCCTCCTGTTTCTTCAAGCGGCTCTCAACGCCCTCGAGATTCTGTATTATCTTGTTAGTTTTCGTTCGGAGATCGGCATGTACCTCGTTGATAGCTCGTTCCTGTCGCTGTGTCTGCGTCAGCAGCTCGTCGGATTTCGGCAGTAGATAATCGACCGAACTCTTTGTTCCAACCTGCGAGACGGAGCCAAGGGACGAGGGAAAACGAAAGAAAAAAAAAACAATTAAGTCCCGTCGGTGAAGGGATACCGGCATTACTGCATAGTCGATTTATCGTATTGTGCGGTATATTTATACGCCGGAGATTGATTTCAGGGACACGATATACATACAGGAGTTATTCTAATATCGCGTTACGCCCGGCAAAGTGGAGCGCTCGTGAACAATCTCGGAGTCGCGCGCCATTCTAATGAAAGGAAGTACGTAGGCCAGCTATATACGTTCTCCAATCGTATCTCGACGATCGGAGAATGCAGGGTATAGAACTACAGGGTAATGCAGAATCGAAACATCCCCCGCGATATTGCAATCAAATTTAACATAAATCATCTTTTCGATATCACTTTCTCGTTGTAATTTCGTTAAAATAAAAATCGGTATTAAAAAATCGTTATTAAAAAAATTATTATTGTGTAATTAATCTTCATTGAGATCGATTAATCGAAAATTCGCAATCAAACGAGGTGCGGTTTATTTTTTAATAATTTTTTTTTTTTATTTTATAATAAAGCGATTGGACTGTGTCTCGTCGCGAATTTTATCGATTTGTATGACGAACATTTTTTTTTGGACCGAAATTTCAAAAAGGTTTTTCTTTGTTAACGATTTTGAGATGTTTTCAACGTCTTAGAAAATGAATAACAAATGAATCGAAAAGGGCGAATCGAATGATCGAAAGGGTTAAATTCTGAATCGATCTGTACGGGCAAAGCTCCGACCTACTCCGGTTCCGAGAGACCGCATACGTAATAACTCAGACACCTACTCGGCTTGTCGCATTCTAATCGTTCTAACGGCTGCGAACTATCGAACTGATGTAATGCATAAATCATTGACGCATTCCCGTAATGTGAAAAAACGTCTCGTTAAATTGTTAAAAAAAAAAAAGCAAAAATAATGTTTGAAGACTCACAACAACGTTCCAAACTTCGTCCATCTTCTCGGAGACTGTGAGCATCGGATGCATCTTCTCGACGAGTCGATCGATCTTACTTGTCATTGGGGGGGTCGGTGTCGTAGTCAAAGTCGAATTTATCGCTGTTGCCAGACTCTTGTCGACCACTGCGTCGTGAATATCTTTCGTGAGCGTATAAACAGCTCCAAGTGTATCGGACACGAGATTCAGGTGAAACTGTAACTTCCTATCCATGTTTCCGGTCTGCTGTCGCAAATTGTCGATCTCAATCGTCACGTGATTCATCACCTCGTTGCTCATTGCCTTAGTGATCTCGACAACGTTCATGCTAACGGGCTTTTTCTCGCTCGCTTCGGCATTTATATCGTCACTCGGCAAAAAATTGTTGTCCAATTGATTCTTTAAGCTCACGAGTTTGTTGTCGATGTCGGAGACCTTCTGATCGAGCGATACGAGCTTCTCGCCGAGATCCTCGGGCGACGGACCGTCGTTGTGTATCAATCTTATTATGGGAACTGAAATCGTGCGAAAAAAATACGCCATTAAAAAAAAAAAAAAAATAGAATCCTATAATTAAAATTGCATCCCAAGGTTACCTCGTGCGGTGGGAGATTAATTACAAAAAATCTTAATATCTCGAAGTTCTATCGTTATAATGATAGATATACAGTACGTAATTGTTTTTACCTTCATCGCTGCTTCCGCTCCTACTCTCAGCCATTCTCTGCTGCTGGTGCACGATATCCTGCGGAAGTGGGGGTTGTGCGTGAAATAGCTTGAGATCCAATGTTCGCAGTTTCGTGATAACGGCGTCGGTTTTGTCGATGTTATCGTTTACACGCGAATCCAGCGCCTCAACGCGTCGCATAAGATGCTCCACGGCTTTGTCTAAATTCTCTATACGCTGAAGCTTCGACTCCAGCGTTGAGACTATCACCTCGAAGACGTTGAAGAGATATTGCTCTCTGAAAAAATGAAAAAAAAAAAAAAATTAAATAAAAAAATTCGTAATCAATATTTATTACGTTTATCAATCATAATATGAATCATAAATACTATAATAACATTTTTTTTCAAATATGTGTTCATTTTTCATCTAAACGGCGGCGGATTTGAGGGGAATGTTTGTTTTTTTTTCGGTGTCGAAAGAAAAATCGTTGGAAAAACGACAATTATATGTTTTTAAAATTTTTTTTGCTAAATGCCTCAAAGAATCTTAATTTCGCGGGACAAACACTGACCGTTCTCACGCTATGTACGCGATGTACAAGAGACAAGAGAGGCACATCGGGAAAATGCGTAACTACGCCTGCAACTCGCGTGTGTAATCGTTCGGTCCCATTTAACCGGGAATACCGGCAAAATGATGTGTTTCTTTGGCGAGATACCGCGTCACCAAGCCAAACACAACACACCGAGAGTCCGGCAGCTACATCGGCGTCAGGAGTGTCAGCGCGAGCTGATTACGGCGGAGCGATTTCACTTTCGAACGCCGTTTGCTGCGGACCCACGAGAGATCCTTGTCGCTGGAACTATACTCTCAGTTGCTTGACAGGGAAGTTTTTTTTTTTTTTTTTTTTTACTATGGTGCAGACACATCGTTCTGTTTCGTCTCGCGAACGTCGTAGCTTCCTAGTGTCCCACACCCAATTTCCGAGAAATCCACGCTCGCCACTTGTTACGAACGCGACGCGAACTGTAACGCCAAGAGCGCTGGAATCCTCGTGAGATAATATACACGTATAGTAAAGAGTCGCGTCTCGAGCAAAAGAAACGAAAGGAAGAACGAAGAAAAAGAGACACCGTTGACTCTAAACGTTTTAGCTGATTGCTCCGAGACAGCGATTGCTCCTTGTGGTCGCTCTCGATTTTCTACCGGAAGTGAAACGTAGCTATATATATATCTAACGTGGTAAAACTTCTATGATATATACGACGAGCTTTCACGATTTTCACGAGCCCGTCGTGCGTGCAAAAACTGCATACATTTATCGTTGGGGCTCCGTATCCGATGCTCCTCGTTAAATTCTATGTGAAACTGTCGGAGCTGTGTGTCGATTTTTTTTTTTTTTTTTTTTCGAGGTAAATATTTAAGGCACCGAGACGACGATTACGTGGATAACGGAGAAATAGATGTAACGAAAAAAAATTGCCGCAAAGATAATAATGACAACCATCGAAACTTACAAATTCGACAACTTCCGGTCAAAAATGCATGTTTTATTTTTTGGTATTGTTAAAAAATTCTTATAAAAAATCTCATGTAATTATTTTTTACGATCATTTTACAAAATTGACATTATTTAAAAGATATTACACTTTTACAATTTTGTATATTCACACCTGCGGATTTTTTCATACGTTCACATGACTGCTAACAACAACCAATTGCATGGGATTACAGATAAGAATTTTCTTCACCCGTAAAAAAAAAGATTTGCTGCCTGAAATCGCCGAACCCTTAAAGTGAACTTACAGTTCGATAAAAGGTGAAAATTTTCGGAAAAAAATGCGCATCTTGAAAAAAAATAATTTTGACAAAAATTGCTATTGTTACAAATGTCTGGTTCCCTGCAGTATTTTTACCAAACGAGAAGCACCAATCACGAAGCAATCGTTTTAACTTGAATGGCTTTCAATAGAAATAAAAAAAATCACCATTAATGGCACTTTACCCTTGGAGAGCAGTTACATCACTTCGCCATTCACAGGAAGTTTGCTGTTTATTTTACTCTTTTATTGGAGTTATAACAGTACTATCGATTTATCGAATAGGACTTTGCACCGCAGAAATTGCCAATCGATCGTTCCACCGTACCGGCGGTATCGGCGCGTTCGGCCCGTAACTTCTTACACGCGCGTATTTAACTGATTGAAAGTGAAATTTGGCTATTACCTAACAGCCTGGTCGTTGGACTCTCGCGACTCGACGTTTATGCCCGTCGGCTATCTCGCCCGGTCCAGCCATAGCCGCGAATGGATTCAATGGACGGTGGACCGGAACCCTCGTGTACGACATTTTATTAGGTATAACGGTCCTCGTCGTCATCGTCATCGTCGTCGTCACCGAGCTTGCGAGCGACGAGAGAACGAGCGCAAAACCTGCGCTCACGTACCGCTCGCGCGGGAACGGTAAAAGAAAAAGGTAGCGCAAGTATGAATGAATGAAAATATACGCGACTGGTTCTACCGATGTAAAACATTTCGCCATTAAATATACGAGCGGAGATACCGAGAATAATTCTCGAGATTCGGTAACCGAAGCAATAATAAACCCCCTTAAAAACCAAAAAATAAGTAGGGCAATGCGATCCGAAGACCGCGGTAATCGTCGATGAGGACAATTTTTTTTTCTTTCGTAAAGCAAAGATATAAAAAAAAATGTTACGACAAAATAGTTGTCGACGGAATACACGGAAGTAAAGAAATTTCCAAGTGGAATAGAAGCCACAGCAGCAAATGCTGTCGCACTGCGCAATTTTTTTTTTCAACTGCTACCTTCCCGCGTTGTTCGAGAGCGCAACGTGTGGAAAACGACTTCCATTGCGCACGCGTCGCTAGCGACACGCTAAATAAAAAATCGAAAGAACTCGAAGCATCGAGAACGCGTAAGAGTTGCGGTTTGCGATGTATGGAGGATGTAAAATAAATCTCATGGTTTTCCACGGAGTACGTAAGAAATGTATTCGTCTCAGTACGCGAAAGAGCGTAAAGTCGATTCGAAGATTTAACGGAGAATCTGCATGGACATTACGAGCAGCGAATGCAAATTAGAGGCTCGGCAAGCGTTGCGTCGAATGCGGTAATATCTCTTTCGTGGAATAAAAAAATGAGTTTGAATAAAAAAAAAACAACACAATTAAAGAGTCCGAGGGATCGAGAAGAAAGGAAGAAAGTTTTTCGTAGGAAGTTTTTACGCGATGCTGCCGGGTCTGCAATACGACTTGCCCGAGGACATGGATACCAAAGGGTGGGGAGTCTCTCGTACGAGCGTTTCGTCTCTCCTTCCTCCTCGTTATCTACGATCGACGACGAGTAAATCATCACCGACGAACGCTATTTTCGGCGGATTCGCCGAGCGACCCCTCCTCACAAGTGAATTTACGTTCCCCGAGGATTCCCCCCGTCGATTAACGAGGAGGCGAACGAGAAGAAGAAGACGAAGACGAAGGTGAAGGCGAGTTCCGAAAGGTAATCGCAGCCGGAGAATGGCAGGTGGAAAGCTCGTTATTCCCGAGACGATGGAGAAAGGTGGAATCGAGTGTATACGGTATAAGTATACGGTAAAGTTATAGAATATCGAGATTGGTGCATATTAAAGAGAAAATAAATGAATTTCCGTCGATAAATTTAACACGCAATGATTTGTTAGAGATGGCAATTATTTCGCACGATAAAATATACGAACATGATGATGAAAAATAAATGTCCAAAGACCAATTTTCATCGAATTTGGGAATAAAGTTGATCCCTTCTTACAAAAAAAAAAAAGAAAAAAAAACTTCGGAGTCGATGAAATCTCTGCGAAACTTTCGTATCCTTCGATCTACCCGCGGAAACAACTCAATCGAGTTCATTGATCCGGAGGGTCGATCAACGGTACAGACTATCCGTAAAACCGACGACAGTAACCTGGAATATCCGCTGGTTAATTAAATTTGACAAAAAAAAAAAAAAATTCATCGATTAAATACCCACAGTTCGGTAGTTCCGCTCGTCGTGTTTATGTTGTTTCGACGTCGTCGAAGTCTGCTTCTTTATTTTTTTCCTTTTTTTTTTAATACATCGAAGCTCTTCTCTTCGTACGCTAAGATTCACGAGCGCTTATTAATTAAAGGCCGTGAGAGCCGTCAATTTAGCACGAGCTACTCAACGAACTAAACGTCGGCGGCTCATAATTTCTCGGGTTTTAAGGACTTCGTTCGAACTACCGGACGAAACTCATGTTATAATCTGCAAACTGGAGTTAATAATATACCATGCGACACCTGGTTCTTGCGGTATTTCGGTTTTCAACACTCTCTCGCGGCCATGAGAATTTCCTCTCCTCTCTCTCTCTCTCTGCCGTTTGGGCGTAAACTTAGAGATACGCTGTTAGAAATGCTTCGAATGCGCCAAGTCTCCCCGTGTAAGGAAAATAAAGTATCTTATACTTCTTCTCGAACCGCATGGTTACCTGTACCAAAACCAGCCAGTCGGCCACCGCTCACTCCCGGTTCGCTCCGTTCTGGAATACATTTTTTTTCTTTTTTTTTAAACTTATAACTCCAGTTTCTCAGTACAAACCGCTTCGATCGAAAACCGAAAAATGTCTCGTTCTCTCGCATTCCGCACAGTAGCCGAACGTGCAGCACGATAAATATAAACCAAACGGGATTATAACCGCTGCGACAGGATAATTGGATTAATTATTATTCAATCATTTGAGGAACCAGAAACGCGATCTTCCAGCGTGCAATCCCCTTCCCCTTTCCCGGATGAAAAATCGCCGCGGACTCGTCCCGATCATACGCGCGTTACATATAGTCGATACATCGAATTTTACCAAGTGCGTGAGAGAGAGAGAGAAAGGGAGAGAGAGGGAGAAAAGTGATTGGTATTCCTTGCCATTACCTCGGTTGTACGTATAGAGAGGCGTTTTACTTATGCGATTTTATCGTAGGTGCAATCATAAGACAATTAAGGTAAATGGGTTACCGGGAACTTTAAGCGTTCGCCCAGTGTGCACCTCGCCGTATTCGGAGGAGGGGAAGTTAACGTTACACCGAGTAGTTTCACCGTTAACGAAATATCTTTAACAAACAGAGGGCTCTCTTAGTTAATTCTTACGCTCCCTTCGTTCTCTCTGAAGATCGTCTCTTTACACTTTCGTAATTGTAATTTCTCCTTCAATTCTTTTATTTACATTGAGTGAATGAATGCCGATATAACGGATCGTTCGAGTATTTATCTTTGATTTCTCGATGTACGCGATGCATAAAACGAGTATAGTATAGTTGCCTTTAACGCGACTGAATGTCGATATATCGAGTAGCGGCTGTCTAACCGTTACAATACTATTGGATGCTGTGTGTGCCTCGCGCGATTCATCGTGATCTCTCGTGGGCGCGTCCTCAATAGAGGGCGAGGTCACTCATTCATCTTGACATTTAACTGCCTGTTCTATCCGCGAAGATCGCCGCAGCAATATTACTATAGAAATTTACGGAGTTGCCGATCCTTGTTATTTCTACTCTCTCTCGATGTTTACTCTCTTTTGCTTCGTGATCACGAACGACCTCGATCGAGGGGGGCTCGCCATATCGATGGACATGAACTATGTAGAGAAACTGTGGGAGATAGTACAACGGAACCCGTTATCACGATAAATACAGGTGTGCAGTTTATACGCAATTTATCGGTGTGTTGTGCAAGTAAAATGTATTATTCACGCTGCAGGCGCATGCGAAGGGGAACTTAGAGTTCATCGTTCCGCGAAGATCAACATTTTTTTTTTTTTTTTTTTTTCGGAATAATATCGTTAAAAATTTTGAAAAAAAAAATATATATATCGAAGAGAAATATTATTTTTTTTAGTTTCGATATATTTAAAAAATCGTTAATAAAGAATCGTATGTTTGTTATACAAAAATAACGGTGGACCACCAGAGAAAATGTCTTTGATTTAAGTACATTTACTGCGGAATTATATGTATTGAAAAAATTTGCAAAAATATAATTCTCGCTATAGAAATCATGAATATTTAGTGGATTCTGCTGTTTGTTATGGCATCGCAAAGAAATCGCATAGTTCCGCATATGCGCTGAATGGCTGATTTTTGCGGAAGTATCGGTGTATTAACAACAGCCGCATCTTTCTCGCCGCGGGGCTTATCTTCCTGCAGAAATAGCCGGAGGCTTAAAACTTGAACGCAGCGACGAAAGTGAGCCGCGAGGACTCTCATGGCGTCCAGTCATTAATAAACGATGCTAATTGGCTAGCGATTGACCCATTAGTCCTGCCGACTGTTGGACTCGACGTGAGTGCGACGAGACTCTGTTAATGTCTTTTTTTTTTCCTATCTTTCTCTGTCTTCGGACGTTTCCTCTTTAACTTCTCACGAGCGAGTGAGGGCACGAGATCTCTAGAGACTCGGCGGAGTCTCGACTATACGTTCGGCTAATACGCGCGAACTTAGGACTTTCTTCGCGCGCGTAACGGTAGTTGTGGAGAAGAATCGAGACGACGGAGAGTTACCGTCGACTTCGGCAGCTGAAAGAATCCGAGACTCATCGGTAGTCGATGAATCCCTCGCGTTATACCTCGCATAGCCTTGACAATGAGAAAGCGAGATGTGCCCGAGAGGTGCTGATGGAAATAAAGCGGACGCGGCCGCGCGTCTTCCCCAATCAGAAGGCGATAGAGTGGAAACTCTTCGCGGTCATGAGAGGCGATCGTGACCTCCGGGAGCTTATACGAGATATTTCTTCATCTTTTTATTATATCGCTTTCCGTTCGCGGAGAAAGAGATGCCTCATTTGGCGGATACAGAGATCATCCGATTGGATCTTAACTCATTCATCAATCAGACTCCTGCGTCCGCTTCTCTTCAAAATACACTTCGATGTTTTCGCGATAAAATAAATCGTAAATCGATTGGACGTTTTGCACAAATGCATCGATAGTGAACCAAAGAAAGCAATGATACTTTGATTTTATGCAAAAAATAAAACTTTAATCAGACTTGCGGCGCCGTACTTTCAACTCATTCAGATACGTTCAGATACCGATATCGTCGACGATAAATTAACGAATCGGTGAAATTTCAATGTTTATAATTTGACAAAATATAAGTGGTTTTTAATCATACAAAATTTTTGCTGGCATACTTCGATCGAATTTAGATAAAATCATCGCCAATAAATTATTGACGAAACGATGAAACTTCAATTTTATGATTAAAAAGAATTGCTTTTAAGCAAATTGCCGATGACATACTTCGAACTAAGATACGTATCAGATGAGATGAAGATATCGTGAAAGAAGTGATACTTCCAATTTTATGTAAAAAAAAAAAAAAAAAAAAAAACAATCCAATTTCTGCTGACATACATATCTCCATCAATCGAAAATATTTCGAAGCTGTTTACCGAACCATTGTTATAGTACGAAATTGGTGCTAAATTTCGCGCTCGTGCACCGGATTATCACTTCTCGTCTCTCGCTACTCGCGTGACAATATGAAAGTGAATTATCGTGTGCCCGCGAAAGATATATATACGCGACCGTGGCACGTGCGCGAATTAAATTGTTTCGCAAGTGGCATCGCGGCCTAAAGAATTGAATTAAGAGCGTAGGCGAGATGATCGCACCGACGAATCAGAGCTGTCGCTATGAGTTCTATTTTGAGAAACGACGAGCGAACGGGGTTCAGCGACCCTGACGAGAGTTCGTCTCGATATCATAATAATACACTCGGGTTAATCCGGTATAATGTATTCGAAAATCGTATATGGAACACTCGCGCGAAAAAAAAAGACGTTATAGCGATATGCATAATCGTAATGTAGTACGTGGAAAGAGAAACGAAAGAAAGGGATTGAATAAACAGTCTGTCGCGAGCCGATCACCGCGACTTTATTCAAGACGAGGGACACATCGCTCAATCTGCATATTTTTCTTGATCGTGTCTCGCATCTGCCGCGTCTCCAATGAACTCATCGTCGCGTAGGCTCCATGATAATAATTATAAAAAAAACATGCGTTTAACATTGGAATCGTGAGGATACAATTTTTCGTCGCCTACACTCGCTTAATTCGACTTCGGCGGCAGATGGATCAATGACACGCAAATGGAGACATCAATATTCAAAAATATGCTGCGCAGCATCCAAAAGTAGTGAAAATTATTGACCGTGAATACAGTGGTATCTTTCAGGCGGTAATCTCTCGATGAACAATTTATTGTGTCTCGAGAGTTGACGCGATACTTTGGGCTTAAAATCGATGTTTGTACGAAAATCCAGACACCCGCATCGGCGACCGGATGTGAAAGGATGCGAGACCACAGACGAAGTAATTTATTAAAAATTTTGGGTCAAATGGAAATAATGTAAAATAGCGATGCATTGTACTGTAGGTGTGTTAAAGTCAATGACCGATCGCCAGGAAAAGATCGAACTATTCCGCAGTTTTTATTTCGTTAGTAACGTCGTAGGGAATCATTGGAGATGCATTTTCGGGTCGCTAGATGGCCAAATCGACGAATTTCGCTGAACTCGGCATCGGTTCTGTTGTCACTCGTTGCAATATATAAGAAAGACGAGAGTTAGCATTCACTTGGGGAGTTTCGGAATGATAAAGTACAACCTGATTGATGTTTTCTTTCGTCCGTTCATTCATCCCAAAAATTGAACGGACTATCTGTAACTCCCATATTTTTCGAATAGTAAAACATATACTTTAAATTTATTTTCATGACGGTAAACTCAACATTGTACCCTTTATCCTGCTTACGTACAACTAACCTTTGGATACAACTGCGCATTTATTTACGAAATACTTGAGTCTATGAAGAATACTTTAAGTTTACGAAGAATTTTTGGCTGAAACGCAAATAATGCAAAATAGCGATGCCATCGCGATGACATCGTACATCGTGTAGGTGCGTTAAGCCGATGACCGATCGCCAAAAAACGGTAAAAAAATGCCGCGGTTTTTTCTTTGGTTAGCAACTCTATAGGGAATCATTGGAGATGTATTTATCGATCGCTAGATGGCCAAATCGACGAACTTCGCTGAACTCTCTCTCGTCATCGGTTCTGTTGTCACTCGTTGCAATATATAAGAAAGACGAGAGTAAGCATTCACTTGGGGAGTTTCGGAATGGTAGAACGTCGTACATGATTGATGTTTTCTTTCGTCCGTTCATTCATCCCAAAAATTGAACGGGCGAACCACAACTCCCATATTTTTCAAATATCAAAACATATTTTTTAACTAATTCCAATTACTGAATATATGAATTACATTTTCAACGCTCTGCCGCATTTTAAGGAGATTTGGTGATCAGTATCGTCAAAATGCATATTTATACGTCACGAATAAATATTTATTTTAACAACAAATTTTAGTATTTTACTATTATAACAAATATTTTATTTTTATTTTAACAAATATTTTGTATGCGAAATATTGTCGACGGCAATAATGGAACAAAAAAGTAAAATATTGCAAAAAAAAAACAAATAAAGTCAATTAAGGCGTCGGATGAATAATGTTCACGTCATGTTTTATAATTGACATTTTATTCATAAATATTAAAATTTTATATGGAATTGAAACAAAATTAAAATACTTGCGGCGCGATCTATAAAATTGTATAAATCTGAAATGATAAAATATACCGTTGGCACCATTTGCTCAGCCATTTTCTTTAATAAACAAACTTTTTTTTCAACGCTGTTTTTCAACGTCTCAAATATAATGCCCTCGTAAAATAATGCATTTAAACTCTAGAAAACCCCATTAAAAACAAATTTATAAAATTGATTGAAATTGAATCAATTTACGAAGGTAATTAAATCAACCGGTGCCTGTGATACAGTCGCAGACTTCGTTTCTCGCGAATGCCAAGAATGCGGATGATTCCGCGTATAATGTGCGGATAATGTGCACGCGTACGATGACTTTAGATTCCAAATCGTCTCACGTATATAAAATCGCCTCGCCTCGCCATACACAACGCTGATGACGATGCGGAGGACGAGTCTGCTGTGCGTTTTATTCGCTTCTATTCGCTAACCGAGAAGAGTGACGGAAACACGAAGGAGGAGAAGCCTCCTCGCTCGACGATGCGAGATCGCGCAACGATTTCATCGCTCCCGGGTTTTGTAATTCCTCCATCGTACCACAGCGAGTGGTAACGATGCGAGTTCAGGCAGACGAGTGTGTCAAGAGTACGTCGCTCCGCGAGGAATTCCGAGTTTATTCATTGCCAAGGTTCGCAGACTCAACGATCGAAACGTGAATGAAGAAGAAAACCTGATTTACTTTCCGATGAAATTGATTTTTTTTTTTTCATCGAAACCGGTCTAAAATTGAATATTTTCGTGGATAACGAACAAAAGTTGTGTTCCTTTTTCGAAAGGTTCGTTTTCTAATTATAAAATTTAACTGAAAGACCGAACGTAAATAACGAGGGACAGAAGGGAGATACGGTGAACGGATTGGAAAGGTAATAAGAAAGACACGGAGGAATCTCGCCACCACGCCTGTTGCACATACACTGCTCGAGTGTCAGCATCCAATGAGATCTTTTCTTGTCGTGTATCTCTTGTAACGCGCCGCTACCGCCTTTGCCGTACAGTATAGACAACTTCCACTAACCCGGCAAACTACTTCCACTGTTAACTCGTATAAATCCCACTTGTCGGCGGTGTCGGCTCGTACATCGATATTTGTTAGCGACGGCTCTATTTTCCTCATTGATTCTCGATCGATGCGAATTCCAATCTTATTAACCCTTTACAAAGACACAGAAAAACTTTTACACTCAACTGCTTCTTAGTAGGTATAGTTGAGAAATCTCGATGAGACTTATTTCAAGTATATCTCGTTATCGTTTCAGGCCGTCTGACCAATAAGGGAATTTACCCCTCGAATGGGAATGCAGGTCTCGCCAATGGCTTTTAATAATTAATTTTTTAATGGTTCGATACAAGATCGAGAAATTTGTACGACATAATCGGAGGGTTGATACATGCGTTTGAAAATTTTTTCCACATTTTTCGATAATTTTTTTCCGAGTAATATCTCGTTTTTCGTTAGAGTATGCGAATTCGGCAATTTTAGATAAAATCAAAGAATTACAATCGCACAATTTTTTTTTTTTGTAATCCGAATAAAATTACTTTTTGGTAAAAAAAACAATAATTTCAGTGTTGGCTATAATTTTTGAGAAAAAAAAATTCATCGTTTCACTCGTATTTCGAACCGCCGGGAAGCCGTCCTTCATGGTAAGAGTTTAATAATCAAAAATGGTCATAAGACCATTAAGGTCAATGGAGTTTGAATGAAAATCTTTTCTCACACTCATTCCAATAATCTCTGGTCGATTATAGCGCGAGTCCTACGCTCTACCGATTTGTGGTAACGACGATAAATCTTAAGAGTGCCTGAGCACGCAGGACGTTGCGAAATCCGATCGTTCCATTGCGATCGAAGAACGAGGGAGTCTCATAACCGTGTGTTACCCGGGTGTGTTGCACAGAGACCTTCGTTCGCCGAGAGAAAGAGAAAGAAAAAGAGAATCGAGTCTCTTGTCTCGGCATTGTACACAGAGCAAAGAAGTGTCGTCGTATAGTTGTAATGTACCATAGGTACGCCAAACGCGGTAGGTACCGCGCGCGGATACTTACGGAAAAATCGGTCGTGTGTTTATGCTCCCTGGATGTTGGCTCGACTTTCTATCCGCGCATTGTGTAGGTAGAGTTTCCTATTCGAAGTCTCTCGTCGTATCGTAGCCACGAAGGCGCCCGTATACGCTGTCGAAGATCGAGCGACACGACACGAGCTATCGACCTCGATCCTCGACACTGTACCGAGGGGGTCATCTCGTAGTTGCAGCCAGAAGAAACCCATCAAGCATCAGCTCTCTCGCGAGAGTTAACACACGTGTGTCTTCAAAGATCGTACCGAATCGCCTTGTTTCTTCACATATATCAAAGCAAACTTTCTTACTTGCCATATACATAACCGAAGCTATCGCGAAAGTAATAGACGGTATTTTCCCTTTCGTCTTTATAAGCTCGTGACGATTATAATTAAGCCGACCTGTACGGAGCTACTGTCGAAGCGCTGATACATATGTTTCTCCGACGACCGCGAGGATCGTTATAAGCGCCTACAGCTGACGATACATATCGCTCCGAGCGGATAATCATTTTCACAGTCTGTAGAGTTAATATTCCGAATGGGAAATCGAAGGGAAAGCAATTTGGCTCGATTAACAATCGAGCCAACATGTCGGTACGCAGACTCCCTGCCAGCGCGGAAAATAGAGTCAAACTGGACCGCGTGGCGTAGAGTTCGCCTGCATCGGTCCGTTCAGTACACTCCGTATCTACTTTCTCGCGAGATTCAGACGCTGCTAACACCACTACCTCTGTAATACTTAGACTATTGCACTTATACCTTTCAAAATAACTCGATAAAATAAATGGCAATGCATATGTATATAAGGGTCAAAGGGGCAAAATGGCACAAACTCGAAATAATTACAAAAAACGGAGCTAATGTTTGAAAAAAATTGCGTAGAATATTAAAAAGATCGAAATTAAATTTGAAAAAAATATAAATTGAATTCATATGTACTTTTTTTAAAAGTCTTTCGAAAATCTTTTTCCATTATTTGACAAATTTTATGCGAAATAAAAAAAAAAATCTCAGCAGTTTTCCCGTTTTACCGCTGTTGCGCCACGTGCCCGTTTTGCCTCGCTGTCCCCTACATCTTGAGTTTGCCATAGTCGAGCGAGCGTGTCGAGGGACGCGTGAAAAATTGTTGATCTCCCGCTAACCCGTGAGTAAGCCGAAAAAAAATATCCTATAGACCGGTTTATCAACGTGGCGGCAATGCACCTTTTTTTTTTTTTACGAACGAGAACTCAGACTCGCAGCGCTCCGAGTCGACACGCAGACTGCAATAGAATTTCTATACGCGATCCTGCATCGTGGTAACTCGCCGTTAGCGATTGCGCAGCTCGAGAAGCCTTCGATATCGGCACAATTCACTCGGGTTTTATCCTTAACGATTATTCCCGCCGGCTGTTTGTTCCATTTTACTTCCGTTTCGATCGAAATAATGATTATCCTTTCTCTACGGGAATTATTCCTTTGATCCCACATCGATTTGCGTGCTCCTCCCCCTGCTTTCGGCAATGTTTCGCGGCCTACGTGAACGTCGAATAATAGGAGATAGTGCACTAATCGGGAGCAAGGTCTCTCACGCATGTTTTTCCGTCGTCTTTTGCAACGACGCGTGGCGTTTCGTATATTCGAGGTCGAGGCTGTTTTACGAGCGCAAACGACGAGAGTGCGTGGCGAAGCCAGACAGGTAGGACAGAGGGAGGGAGGCTTCGATGATATAGCGAGGTCGACCAATTTTCATCGGGAATTGAATAACCGAAAGGCGCCTGTAGGGACGTGCAGCGGCAAGCGAACACTTTTCGATCAGACGGATAAACAGCATTCGCGGGGGCTTAATAAAATCTTTCGAGACGCCCGAAGCTCGGGCGATAGTTTTAGCTTCGAGCAACGCGTTAGAAACACTGTAACGCAGCGATAAACCGAGTGATTGAGCGATTGGCGGGAATGGAGATAATAAAGTTTCCGCGTCAAAGTTTTCTGGGTTCATATTGCAAATCATGTGTACGTGAAATAGTACGCGAGAAAATGAAATATTAATTCGTAAAAGATCGATGGAAAAATAATAAAATTTATGAAAATCTCCATGAAAGTAGTTTTTTATCAAAAATATATTTAAAAAATATTTTCTGAACACGTGATGAAGTTATTTGAGATATATAGGTGAATATGATTCGCGCGCAAGTGGAAAACACAAACCAAATGATAATAATGATAATAATTGAATAAATCAAAAATTCACATGGCGATAAATTTTTAATACGTAAAATAAAATAAAATTCACATTTATGCATATATTTTCAATATATATATATGTTTTCATGGGGAACAGAATTTTTTTTTTTTTTTTTTTCGATATTTGTCTTCATATTGATAATCCCGAAAAAAATTACACTGTTCTTTATATTCAGACTCAACTCTTCAAGATTCATAAATTCTGACGGATTAAATAAACTTTGGCGTTTAAAAAAGTTCTTAGTCTCGCGTTCGGTTGATGTATGACGAATAGAAGAAATTATACGTTAGGTTGATCGATCCCCTCGTGACACTCCGATAGTCGATTGTATAACCGTCGCGCGTAACTCCTTTTTTGTCATCGACAACTTGGACCACACACACAGTCTGTGAGGTGAGCCTCTCGACTTCACTGTCTGTTGGTCGCAGTTGTCGCGATCCCGTAGATGGTTGTCCAAGAAAATTTCCTCGTATCCAGGGAAAGTATCGAAGTGTATACCGCAAATACAACAGTCCGGTGTAACCCGCGACGCGATCATAGAACGTATCCGCGATCGTCCCCAATTGAAAAAAAAAAATATATATATATGTATATATATTGGAAATAATTCGTATATGCCACCTATGGTCGCGCAAGCGCGTGGTAAACGAGAGTCGTGACCAAGAGTACCTCTCTCGATTTAATGGGCGTTCGAAAATAACAAAACTCGTGAATCAACGTAGAGCTCCAGACTGCTCGTCGCCCCCGGGGACATTGTTTCTGCATCGGTCGAGAGAGATACGGCCGGGGAATTACCCGGAGAATTTTGCGAGCGCGAACGCCCGACACCTTCTCGCCCAATCTCCGCGAGATATCTCTCGGGGGCCTTCTCGAGTTCGAAGAGCCATTTACCGAATGGAGGAACAGATACAACGCTCGCAGAATAAGATACGCGCGAAGTAGAGGTATTGCGAAATTTCGTCCGGCGGATCATTAATTATAGTATCGCCATCATATCGGCACCCAATCATCCCGAAGTGGATATAGAGCCAACAAACGCGCGTGTCTATCCAATAATTGCTCCGAGCTATAATTACACTAGAATACATTTTAGCCGACGAGATCGCCAAAAGTAGTTCGACAGCTCTCTATGAATCACGCAATTACGATCAGTCGTATGATGCAAATTACAAAATCGATTATTTCACAATTAATTAATAAGTTTCGGAGCGCAACGGAGTCGGAATGTCTTGGGAGTTCGAAACGAGGCACAAAGTAACAGTATACGATTGGTTTTTGCGGACAGCACAGATTACATCCGAGGCTGAGGTAAGTGAACCGCACGAACAGAGGTGAAATTCTCCTTGCGACTACGGAACTATCGAGTTCGCAATGCAACTCTCCGCTGCTGTAGGATATTATACGTATAGACACAATAGCGTGCTATGTAATCGCAGGGCATTCCAGTCGATGTTGTACGAAACCCACAAACATCGATATATCGAATGAGGCTAATCGCAAGGGCGTTTCTACACCATCGGAAAAAACCAGATTCACATAAATTTGCCAACTAAATTTTTTTTAATAATAATAATACCAAATTTTACTTCGAAAAAAAAAAAGAAAATGCGCTTCGAAAACAAAAAAAATAGATTTCGATTTTTTCCGAATTTTTGAAAAATGCGAAAAAAATTAAATAATAAAAGACTTGGACACAATTGTTAAAAAACAAAACACAAGTATTTGGCAATAATTCAGCCCGATAAGGATAATGAAAAGTACAGAGAAGAATGTGATATTAGTAGAACAGACACTTAAATTTATATCGGCGCTCATAATATATCTCGAAGTATAGGAGTGCAATTTAGTTGCTACATATACGCGTAATGGTGTACTGAAAGACTGGTTTCGATATTCAACATGTGATAATTGCGAGCATTTGCCAACAATCTACCGTGAGCACTCCACGCAAAGAATTCTCAGCTCCGTTTAATGTTCACCCACGCAAGTCATCTCTCCCCTTTCGCTCTACACAACTCTTTAATTACACGATAATACGAATAACCGTGAAGACTATCATCTCGCGAACTAGCGATTTCGCGGCCGTAAACGTGTTTCTGACGCATCGTGAGACGAAAGATCTCTTCTCGCGCGTCATGTGTAACGCGAATCGTTCGCATGGTGTAATCCGATGATCGATGCTATTCGCGAAATCGCATTATTATTTCAGTTCGTTCGCGTGCTCAAGTGATGTAGAATTGACGATAGTCTCGCATATGTATATATATATGTGTACTTATGCGCGCGAGAAAGAGCGGAGTGGGCCGTCCGAAAGGATTTAGGTTTACCTGCAACATTAATATTGCATCACGACTACGGTGGCTGTACTCGTAACCGGCTGTGGTGTCTGCTCGGTCCATTGGTGTAAGTGAACGGTCGGCTGGTCGAGCAAACGCGTTCGTGAACCGCTATTTGCACCAATGTGCGCTTTGCTCACATCTCGACCACGTGAGCGTCGAGTTCGAACGATCGTCTTGAACCGCTTCAACCGGCGACTTCTGATCGATGAAGTGAACGAAACAACTTAACTCATCGCAAGTGCAAAAAGAATAGCTCCATTTATCATTCTTTTCATTTTTTTTTCTCTCCTGTGCTGTTGTTTCCTTCCTATTGCCTCTGTTACTCCGCGAGAACGAGTTTATCTAATCGCTATGAATTACCGCGGACAATGGGTATTACAGAGTGGGTACTCGCGCCGCGAGATAGAGAGCGTGTAACTAAGTAAATGGAAGAGAGAGATTCTCGAGCGACACAAGGCCACGGATGAGTTGTTCAAGCTGAGTTCAGACAACCTTCAGTACAATCCCTTCTACTTCTCGTTGACATTGTCTCTCAATTTAATTAGTCGCTCTATCCTTTCTATACCTCGTTTCACGTTCTCCCATTCTTTTTATTATTAAATTCGATCGCAATTAACGCGAGCAGATTTTTTTTTAACGCAGCAAAAATAATTCGAATATCAGAAAAAATCGTAATTGATGAGCAAAACGGATCAAAATTTACGTAATCTTTCCACCATTTTTTTTCCTTTTTTTCCATTGCTTTGCCTCGACCTCAATTTTTTTCATTGAAATAAGCAGAACTTTGGAAACCGAAAAACGCGAAGCGAAAAAATTCATCAAGAAATTTATTTATTTTTTAATTGAATAAATCCCGAGAGGAAAATTCACTGGAAAATTAAAGATCGCGGAATATTCGAAAGCAATTTTTTAATATTTTAACAATTAAGAACCATCGGCGTTCAGTCAACTTTTCACCTCTCTCTCGTTTAGGCATCAAACGTATTTATGTTATATACAACAATATACTGACAAATCGCATAACAGTTATTGGAAACTCATTGGAAACGTGCCAGTCGACTCCATAAAAGCGTATCGAGGCATCTCGAGTTTCTATCATCGTTTTACGGTATGAAATACGCATCGGAATGCGACTCTGTAATAACATCGCGAAAACTTCGTGCCCTCTCGCCGACTCTAAGCTGTCTACGTGTTTGCCATAGTGGAAAATTCTCAAGGCGCCACGTCTCGAAAATAATGACGATAATAATATATAAAAAAAAAAAGAATCACGAAAAAATAAAAAAAAAAGAAACGTCGCGGCCCAGTTACGGGTTGTCCAAGGCGTGTCCCCCGAGAACGTTGGACATACATACTTCAAGCTAAAGCCCGTTGAACGATCTCGAGAACGTTCCTCGAACGAACGTAACAGTTCTGTGGCATGCAACGCGAATTCAAGTTCGAAAGCGAAACTCAACGCACTTTGGGACGCGCAATAAGAAGGTCTTAAGTATACATTGAGAAGGCTGCAGCGATGCGTTAGGCACTCGTATACTCGCATCTTTGCTGCTTTTTCTTTCCATTCATTGACTATTCGTTCTAATAGAGTTCTCAAAGTTATCGCCGATCGAACAAGTACCGATTTATTTTCCGTCTATCTATTTCACCGACGAAATTAACGCCGATGTTACAAGACGCGTTAATGTTGCAAGACGTTGGTGGTGGCGCAGCGCGAACGTATGGGTACACGCGTGTGTACTATGTATCCTATACGGTATACAAAAGTTATCCGGACTCGCCGTGGGAGCCGGACCGGCTCCGTCTCTTACATAACGAGAGATTTTTATCCGGTGCCACACGAGAGCAACGGTGCTACAGCAGCCCGGGTGATCCTTTAACAGGTGTCTTGGCCCACTCGCCTGGAGACACGAGAACACGACGAATTATTCACCGTCTGGATTAACTACTTTGTTGCATCCTCGTTCTATTTATCTCTGTCCTTACTATGTATATTCGTCATTTTTATTTTTGTTGATCTTTGCCCTTTAAACCATAACAGTCAATCACAGCATTGCGAAAAACCAACGTGTACTTTTACCATCGTTTTAATTGCCTTTTTAATTGGCCGGAAATTAATATTTTCAAGAGTTTTTATAGAGAAACCGATAGATCGAACGGATGTATAAATAGAAATCGAAAATAGCCAATATGTCGATTAAAGTTCCACGTCTGCACAGCAAGTAGCAAAACACAGATAATCGAAAAAAATCGATATAAATTTTATAAAAAATTTAGTTGAAATTAAAAAAAAATTGATTTCCATTTTTAAAAAGATTGAGTTGAAATTTGAAAATCTAAACGCATAACGATATTTTCAAACCCATTATCCAAGATAATATTTCATTTTTTCACTTTAGAGAATTCTTTATGCAAAAATTGCACTTCAAAGCCTTAATTTTATGTTTCCATATTCTCTCGGGCTGTTTATCGGTGTATTTGTGTTTCTCACCTGTTGTCCCGTTGTTCTCCAATCCATAAATAATATAGCCATCGGCACTGTTCGGTACGGAGAGAGAAAGAGAGAGAGAGGGGCCTCGCGGTTGGCTCGTACGACGGGATACACCACTCGTTCATTATTCTTTCTCGGTTGTGCGAAGCGATCGTGCCTCCGGTTCCTTCATCCGCGATTCTCGCCCGCAACCTTTTTTTTTCTTATCGCGAAATCTTCGCGTTCGCTCCTTCGATCGCAACAATTTATCACGACAATCGTTGTCGGCGGTCGTTGTGCGGCAGGTCGTAGGCCAGTCGGAACCCTGCCAAGAGCCTTGTAAAGCTTGCAACTTCGTGCTCAGTTGGCCCGACTGCGGGCTAAAGGCTCTCTTACATGCATGTATATCCTCAGCATCCACGCCGTCAGTATACATTCGATAATCGTCCTGTGCTACGGACCGGCTACGGATTTTTAATTACAGAGCGGCGTCGGCGGCTCCGGGCTCCGATCGCGAAACGTGATCTGAATTTCTTTTCCCCCCTTCAGCTCCGCCGACACATAGTTGTAGTTGTAGTAGTAGTAGCATTAACGTAGCTTTAGCAGCGCGGCAGTTTATCCTCGCGAGTATGGACCCCTTTACCCCCCCTCGCGCCGCTCTATCCCTCTCGCGTCCGCGAATAAACGTTACATGCGCTAACTATACTAACTGTACTTGCATACGGTAATGGAGGAGAGTAAAAGTGCGGAATATTGCATAATTTCGACGAACGCCGAATGATCGTCAAGGGGCGATAGGGCGCTCGTTAATCTTGAGATATTATGCGATCCTGTCTCGTCGTCGCCGTCACACTCGATTGAAGATCAACGGGATCTTGTAATAACGCCAATGTGTGTAAAACTATCACTTTTCCGAAGAACGGATCGATCTTTATATGGTTCTGCATAATTACGTTTCACTGGAGCTTGAAGCGCCGAAAGGTCACAGGACGAGTTTTGAGCTTTTTGTACATATCGTGTTTTAATAACCTTTCAGCGGAGCATAAGCATCGAAAAGGTCATAAAACGATGTTTAAGCTTTCTTTGATTATTTATAATAACTTTTCAGCAGACCTTACTGTAGGGGCTATAAAAAAACCGTCAGCTTTTTCTAACTTTTTTTTTATCATTTTCGAATGATGCTTCAGCATCCAAAAGATCATTGAACGATGTTAGAGCGTTTTTTGCCCTTCGTAATCAGTTTTTAGCGGCGTTGAAGATACTAGAAATGTTAAAGGACCGTTTTTCAGCTCCTTTTTCAACTCTCGGCTGCTCATGGGGCAAAAAAAACGGAAGTTTTTTTTTCACTGTGATCAACCGATCGAGATGATTTTCTTTGTGCCCTATTTTCTCGAGAACGGCAAAAAAAATTTTGAAAAAATTTGGGCCATTGATAGTTTCATCGATGGGGAGTGTTCTATTTAAAAAATTACGAAGATTAACGCACGAAATTACGAAGAAGATTATAAATTAATGAATAATAGTGAAATTCGTTTATTGTACTCATTTTTCAGTGGGGAGTTATTTAATTTTTGTATAATTATTTTTTGAGACTTTATAATAAATTTTTCAAACCTCAAACATCGGAGAAGTAAAACGCCGAAGTTTGAGGTTTTTTTTCGGACCTTTTTTGAATCATTTTTCAGTAGATCCGAATCGGTAGACCGTTCGTAGCCTCGATGTTGATAATATCCTATTGCGAGACGCTACCTACTTATATCAGATCCGATCTAATGAAGATACTATCCATATATACCTCTATACTATGCTTAGTTTAGCTTCCACTTATATGCATCCCGTCAGTCGACGAGACTCTCTATCATATAATCGTTCCACTCCCATCTCACTGCTGTTACACGCGCCAACGACTCGTTCGAATATCTATTACCATATCGGACAACGCCATAGCGAGAGGAGATGACACGCGTCTGCCATCATCGACCTCGCGGCATTGTTCATTGTTGCGCGCTACCGCACGAGTTTCCTACCGCTGGCGACTTTCCCTCTTTCTCTCTCTGTCTGTGTTATAATATCGAGAGGGAAACCGGATAGAATCCCTCTGCACCTGTTACAGCGGAACGACGAACGAAAGAATCGAGAAATATACAGAACTGCGCGCGCGCGCGCGGTAGCTTCTGGGTCAAGGAAGATCGAGAGCTCCGTTGTCCGATCCTTCTCATTATATCTATACATCTATACGTGAGCACACGCAATGCGTGAAATTGCGTGAAGAACTCCGTAGGCGTGATCGCGTGCTGAAAAAAAAAAAAAAAAAAATCTTTGCCAAGATATTTCTTCGGTACTTCACTCTCGGTGGGCTCTCGACGAGAGGACACGTATATTGACAATTCGAGAGTCGTAGACATCGTCGTTGCGTTTCTGACGATAGGCAAATATCTCGATTCTTTGCGCTCGAAGAACCGCGAAGTTTCATTCCTGACTCGTGGTCGAAGTATCGAACAAAATATAACAATGATAATACGATTTTCGCCGATGATTTAGAATGCAAATTATGAATCAATCAGATATTTGCTGTTCGCCAATCAATATTTAACTTTCCGAAAAAAAAACACTCTCACAAATGTAAAGCATCCTTTCACTATAAAATAATGTTACACCTCGAAAATACATGGAAAAAAATATCACAAACAGATATATTAATTCTCAAAAGTTGAGAGGTAATTATTTTTCGAGTAGCAGGTAATTATTTGTCCGGTGGTTTAGTATTCAGTGACGACATTTCACTTCGTCCCAAGGTGTTAAATAGCCGTAAAGTTTCCTTTCCGGTATTAAGGTGTTCGTCAATTTCAGTTTAAAACGCGTTTTTTTTTTTTTTTTTTTCGAGAAAAAAAAATGTATCAAAAATTCTATGCGATCGAGTGTTCATATCGCATTTCTCATCATAAAAAAAAATGCCCATAAGTGTAATTT
This sequence comes from Cryptus viduatorius, assembly GCA_964006125.1. Classification (NCBI taxonomy): domain Eukaryota; kingdom Metazoa; phylum Arthropoda; class Insecta; order Hymenoptera; family Ichneumonidae; genus Cryptus; species Cryptus viduatorius. The sequence continues at coordinate 7,035,875 of OZ023222.1, read as the reverse complement.
TCGATTTTTTGTCCATTTAAAAAAAAATGACCCGAATTCTACCATCTTTAATATTTCACTTCAGGAATTTTTTTACGCGATCAAAGCACTATCAGTAGCGTAAAGTCGGTTAGGTTCAGTGATACAATTTTTTCACACCTAAAAAAAAAATCCCACTTTTTACCTGAAATCGTCGCCGCTAACTCGATGATACCTATTGGCTGTATGAGATTTTTTACATTCACTCGATTAGAGTATCGGATTCCGTTCCACCTGAGATAAAAAGATTGATAATCGACGCGGAACGAGGCACCGATTTTTTTTTTTGTTTTACAATCTTGTTCCCGTTTCATTCTTTTTTTTTCTCATTATTGTACGCGAGTTTCGACAATAGGTCCCGTCGACCTCGAACCGAAAGAGGAGAAAAGAGCACCCATTCACCGGGCAAGAGATATGGTACATAAAGTATATATCTCTTGTCTCTTCGGGGGCTCTTCGACTCAATGTCAGTTGGTCTCAACAAACGCGTTTGCGCGCGGTCGCGCGAGTTCTCCGCGTTTATACACTCTCGAAAGTCCACAGCTCGGGCCCACAAATTGTATTATAACAACTCGGTTACTTGTGCCTTACGTGGACACATGTAAGTACCGACGGTAAGGTGACTCGTGCGGCTGCTGGAAGGTTGTCAGTTGCCCTTAATACGAGAGGCACAGAGACTTTGGCATACCGCTGTTGACCGCAGAGAGACTTGAGCACAGAAAACGCTCTGAATACGCCGTCGCTGGTTGCGGTTAAGCCTTTGAGAGGGACCGACATAGTGGTGCTGGTGGTGGTACTGAAATCCGATATTCTCGATACTGCACGAAATACCGTGTACCACTGATTTATAATAAGTATTCCGGGCAAAGCATACATTGTTGTTTAACGTAGGCGGTACGAGTAATACGAGCGGAGAAAAAAAAAGTATTATCCCGGAATAATTGGCTCAAACACGTACTCAGGAGAAAGCTCGTCCTCAAGGTCTTTACTTTTCTTCTTCATCTTCTTCCTCCTCGACGTTCGAACTTCGAGTACCACACACGCGATCGCCCTCGCAATTCTTTCGCGGCTCGAATACATCGAAAACAGGAAGCGAAATTTTAGTAACTTCCTTCGTCGAAGTTATATCTTCCGTATTTAATAAAATTAAAGGGGGAAAAAAGGAAGAATAAAAAAAAATGGGCGACGTATCGTCATCTGTGAAGCCCGAGACTCTCGGAAATATTATCATTGTGATAATAAATTTATGTCCGGAGAACCGCTTACCTTTACTGCTTTGCGTAAAGAAGTCGTACCAAGATTATCCCTCCGGCTCTCGGAGCTACCAATTCCTCCGGCTATCGACTAACTCGCAAGAGCGATCTTCATCGATACATCGCGAGTTTTTCAGTGAGGGACATCTCGCGAGATGCGCGCACACACATCGCGTATATTCCGATACTTTCGACGAAAGGTCAGCGACACTCTCGTCGAACGAAAGTCCCACCGATATACGAAAGTGAGAGAGTTCGGAATACAGCGAGAGATGCCGTGTATTATCATACATTTAATCCATCGAATTATTGATATAATCGCTTGTTTTACGGTATTATAGCGATATGCTTTTTCTTGCGGAACGAAAAAAGAAGCAAATTTTTGTACGCCTCGCGGGCAAATTGGACCCACTGGCGAATGAATCAGCTATTTATTGAAGCGAATCGTGAAAAGATTTTAATAATAAATTCATCTCCGATCGTTGCTCGTTTTTTTTTTTTTTTTTTTTTACCCGAGGAGAGCCGCTCCGCTGCAAAACTTATCGTCTCTGCGCCTTCTCGGAGATTCATTTACCATGCAACGAGATCAAACGACTTCGTGACTCGAAGTTTTTTCCACCAACGCTACTCCAAGGAGAGAGACGACTCTCCGAGAAGTTTCATAATCCAGCGAATGTTCCGCGATCGTCCAGAATCGTTTTCTCTGCTAATACCAAAACTCAACTGTTTCTCGCAGCGACGAGAGAATAAATATTAAAAAAAAAAGAGCAAATTATTGGATAATTCACTTTGCGCTTCGTGAGCGCTCGATCTTCCACGCGGATAATCGCGCGTCTAAGGTTCAACACGCGCGCGCGAACCACTGAGATTATTCGCGACGATAATAGATCACCGACACGATCGTTGCCGAGATATACAGGAGGATTCATCCAGACTCCGTAATTAGCCTCGTGCAATAGTTGCACGAAGATGATTCCGCGCTCATAGTTTTATACGATAAATCAATTGGATGCAATTACGTTCGATGGTATAAATATCCTTTCGATCGATTTGGACAAACGATGAACAATTTTTTCTTTTATTATCTCGTTGCCATTGTACTATTGGATGCTTTTTAGTTCGTGGAGATAATTGGATACTTTGAAGTACGGAATATCGTTGCTATTGCCCTTGAAGTATTCTTTTCTTATTGCTAACTTGACGAGAATCATTACCGAGTTTCTGTGACATACACAATACGATTTAATAGACCTATTTGTCAGTTTTATTTCATATTTATAATTGCTCTTTCCACGATGTTATAAATCGACGATAAAAAAAAAAAAAAAAAAAAAAAAAAAAAAAAACATAAAGTCGTGTATTCTGTCTATAAACATCATTGGTCTGCTCTTTTAACTTTAGTCACGCGATTGGTTTTTTTTTTCATTCTACTCGAAACAGCCTTCAAAGTTCAAAGTGCTAAAGTTTTATAAAACTTTTGACACAATTCGAGGCCTATTAACGTAATTTCAACAATCAACGATCCTGAAAACATGTTTTCGTAATAATTGCTATTAAAAATTGAGAAATTAATTTGACATTAATTAAAGAACATCCGGTTGAAAAATGAGTTTAATAAATGGATTGCATCACCTATGTGATTAAATAAAATTTTCCGATTGTAATATGCAAATGATTTTTCGTTATTCGCCGTTTCGTGTTTTGTTCGGTCGGGCAGTTGGGACGTAAAAATCAAAGAGATCCCAATTGTCTATCGATATCGACTCTCGTGAGTTATTTCTTCGGCAATTTTAGACTGTAATGTAAGTCGGCACGTTTGCCCCGATCACAGAGCCATCACTGCCCTGAAGTCCCGCAAAGTGTGCGCAAATCGATCGGTAGTTTGCCTTTTCGAAGAGGAAATTACCTCGTTTTCTCCGTAACATGTAGATTGGCACAGCCTTAGGAGTCATTGTATTTCGATTGTCAGCTCGTCATATTTCACCGTACGAACACGTCGTAGAAACATATCGTATTCGATTATAGTGGACGATACGCGAAGATATCGAGAAACGCGAAGTAAGGTGAATGCCACGACCGGACAGCAGCGAATGCGTAGCGGATGATTGCGATTGCAGCAGTCGCTTGAAGTCGATCGTGTGCGCCCAGAGCTCACGTATCTTTCTCTCTCTCTCTATCTTCTTCAGAAGAGGACTGGTGGTGATGCCTCCGTCACTCGGTACCCTCAATTCATAGTCTAAACGCCTGCAGTCAATCGTATGCGTTGTTGGCCGCTTCAGCATCCCGAAACTCGCCTCGTCACACATACGATTGTTGAACGTAATCCCCGCGTATTTTTAACGACGATGACGATAGCCGGGTTTTCCAATCCGCGATAAATGTGATCAAAGAACTGAAAAGTCCAACGTGTACCCCGCGTATTTGCTATTCGCATAAAAGGTATACGACGAAGTCGTGACGAGGAATAATACTCTTTCGTTATTTTATTCCACGCACTCGGAAGTAGTTATCCGTCAAGTATTCCCAACAAATAATAAGCCACATTCGTACTACAGGAGTCGATACTTTCATTGCTCTTCGGCCATCAGCAGCCAAAGGCTTTTTCCTCGTCTAACAAGCGCACGCGCGGGCGCGCGCTGCGCATTATACGACACTGTACAGAGGATATAATCCAAGTGGCGTTAACTCACTGTCACTCATTTCCGGTTTTTACGATCTTCAGAGCCATCCATCCATATAACTGTGCGAATAGAAAAAAAAAGTCCCCAGAGTTACTATAATAGTTAATAACTCGTATTATCGGCAAAATGGTCCAGCGGTCCGCCTCTCGGAGTCACCGAGTAGGAAAACAAGAGATCATCGGATTGTCGTTAAAACGAATTCATACAAAACATTCGCAAGCATTACAATTATGCGGGACCACCAGGATTTGCCATTTCCTTGTAGACGATAAATTGCAGATGACGAAAAAAAATTACATGGATCTCGAACCATTTTTTTCCGTGCCGCGAATAGAGTTACTTTCGAAGTTATATTGTAAGTTTCGAAGTACGCGAGAATTCTTGACTATTATTATGCTGTTTTCTTTTTTTTTTATTTTTATATCTCTACGGTAAAATGCGTTTAAATTAGAGCCCCTGGAGGCTCGTTCATTCAATTTTACTTAAACAGCGCCGTACGTGACCATTACTCGTTTTAGTCTCTCGACTTTTCCTGCTGACCGACGCGATGATAATTCTCTCTCTTCGGGGTAAACAGACGCAGACGCCCATTGGTACTCGCCATGCCGTATACCACACAACTCCTACGAGCTCTGGAAATTTTCTCGGTTAGAGTCTCTCGCGATTTATGTGTTGTTCGCTATCAGCGAGCCGTACTGTATCTTTGCGGTTCTTAATGGCGATTCAGTATCCACCGACTGTTCACGAACGGTGTTTCTGCTGCAATTACTGACTATTATATCCCTTCGCGTACCGGAATACACGCAGCGTAGTCTATAATACGCGAACTCCATGCCTGAGGCGATGGACAGCATGCGGATCGCATTGTTTTTTTTATCCACATTTGTGGCAACGAGCCGCATTCGCTCACTCGCGAGATCATAGCTCGTTCCTTAAATGGAATTGTCGTGTAGAAGAAGTGCGTTCCAGAGTTTCCACTGAGAATCCCGTCAGGGAGGCGGTTGATCGATGACAAACGGATCGAAGAACCTCGCAGCATCCGCGTCTCCAGCGACATTTTTTTCTCTCCCCGCAAACGAGAGATCCGGTCACGCCGTTCGATTTGTCTCCCGTGCGAAGAGCTCTCTCGTAACTTCCGAGAATCTTTCGCGTACGCGAAAAGTGACGAACCATAGGTTAGTATGTGGGAAATCCCTGTGGATAAATTGAGATTCCGCACCGCGAGAGCGGAACGGAACCAGAAGATTCTCGTGTTCCGCACGGCTCGCGAAAAAAAAAAAAAGAAGAACATACAAGCGGAACTTCGCCAATGGAGATATAATTTTGTCGGTGCGCTGGTATCGCCGCACAAGCCGTTCACTTTCTCACGAGAATCAAACGCAAACACGGGAGAGTCCGTGAACATGTTTACACAATCGTTTAACGACCCTTTTTATGGTACCGAAAAATTAACATATCCCGAACTTCGTACGAATTTTTTTTTTTCGTGTCTAAACGAACTTCGATGGGCAGTTAAAAATCGTCTCCTTGAATTTCGTTCGTTTGCTTCTCTCTCTCTCTCTCTCTCTCTCTCTCTCTCTCTCTCTTTCTCTCTCTCTCTTTCTCTCATATATTTCCGTGCATCGCGCGAACTTCGTTAAGTTCGAAGGAAAGAGGAAGCCTCTCCCCCGACAAGAGAAAAGAATCTCGATCACCGATTCTTATGAATAATGCAACGTTATCCGGAAGAACGAGTTTCGTTGTAGCATATCGTTCGCGAAGAGTACGAACCCGCGAGGGGGATGCTACGCGCTTAACGGGTTGCGATGGTGCGCGGCTCTCGTAATAAATTCGTACCCGAGTTTTCGGTAGCGATTTCGGTGGTCCGAAAGACTCGTTGGACTTCTCTCCTCTGGCCGTTTGGTTCGCTTGGGCCCTCTTCGCTCTGTCATGATTTCTGATCTCCGGGCGGGCGGCGCGCGCCCGGCTTTCTCAATCACGCGTATCAGCTTCTCACTTTATCCCTCTGTGTCCTCGCGCACTACGTTCTCTCTCTCTCTCTCTTTCTCTCTTTCTCTCGCCGTTCTTTATTTTCTTTCTTTCGCAAAGCACGCATGTATCCGCACGCACGAGCTCTCGGTACAAGACGCGTATATACGAGTAGTTATAATAAGGACAATCGAGAGAGCGGGTACGGGCATCAGTAGAGACGATATATATAATAATTTATGAGAAAGTGGGCGAAACGGAGCAAGGATAGATCCGACCGGGGGTTATATACCGTTGTCTTTTCTCTCTGTTCTCTCAACTTCAACGGCGCAAGCGCAAACACAGACAAACACACACGCGAGAAACGTTTTATCGTTATAATGAATATTAATCAGCGGGGACACAGTCAGGCGGGGTTCTGTTTTTTTTTCTTTTTTTTTTTTTGCATAATCATCATCACATCGAGAGTTCGACCGGGAACGCCAACGACGAATCCGTATCATTCGCTTCATATTTGGTCGTTGCATTATATATTTGGCGCGACGGCGAAATCGTACTCTCTATAATATCGTCGGACAATTCACGCCCGTGTTATACGTATAGGGGAGGCCGGGGCTAATTGCAACACGGGTAAATCGAAACGAAAATGGAAAAAAATCGGTTTTAACGCGGTTATTAATGCACTTTTAGAAATTAGTGTGCAGACTATCGTAACCTTTATAGCTATTAAGTATATGCAAAAATGTGTTGAATTCCGCGTTTTTATATGGATAATAGAGGAATACATGCGTAATTATTAATTTTTTGCAAATATACATATAACACATAACATCGATATATTTTCGATTTTTTTTTTTTTCACGTGGAAAGTAATTTCGTATACTTTCGTATTAATTGAGTGGATTTTTATAATTTTTTACGACGTACTTAGTTACGATTTGCCTCGTGTTTCGACTAACCCCGTTCTCCGCTGTATATTGCGTTCGAACGTATATACAAAAGCGAGTGGGGTAATGCGGGTCACCATCGGCTTTTCGCTAACAACCAAACGGAAGTAATTAACAGTTCGGCTCGTTGCGTGTTCGTTTGTTCGAGTAGCAGCCGTTTCTTCAAGTGAGAAACATTAAAACGGCTTTTGAAGTAATTGCGACGGCAATTGGCGTCAAACTTCATTTTTAAGTGTTAGACGGTTATTAAAATGTAACATTAGGAGATGAAAAGGTTTCGGTGACTTTCTTAACAATCCGTTTTATTACGTCTTTACTTATAGTACCGCGATCTGTTATAAATGTTTATTATATTTTTTCGTGAACGAGTCATTGCCGATAATTGAATCTCGAGGTTCTTAAATTTTCTATTAGACGCGGAGAAGTCTATTAAAAATAACTTGTCGTTTTTGTCGTTCGTTTCAATGAAAGTTTCCTCGTGTCCGGAGTCAATTATTCTTCAATACGCAGACAATTATTGTTCGTTGACTTAAACATGAAAATTATAACTCGAACGATTCGCGTTAACCGATCATTCACATTCTCCGCCATTCATGAGTTTCCAACTCGGACGCGGAAGTTCGAGAGGCTCGTCAGGGCACCTCAATGTTTCACATTATAATAGAACGACCGTGACGAAGCGAATTTTTCCCTCGAGAACCGCGCGCTTCGTAATATTATAAATCTATTAGCATCGCGGAAGGAAGTCTCTTGCCGCGGTGAAGCAGAGTGAAAACATTGAAATACTTTCATCGCCTCAATCCACGAACAAACGTTACGGTATTGTCAAGTCGGATTAAAACATACCGCCCAATCGAAGCTCCGATAAAGAATGTCCGCGCTTAATTATAATGCCGCGTCGGTTGTTCTCGCGAGACACGCACACGCGGATATGCAACATTTTATGTATCACGCGGCTACAAAGAGAGTCGGAGTCCAAGTGCCTCGACACCGTGAAGACAGCTTCAAGCTTCTCACGCGGACGTTCGCGAGACCGTAAGTATGAGCCGCGCTGAGTGCGTTGGGTCCATTGTAGATATATCGAAATTTACGAGGCGTTTTCTCACCCATCTGCGGTCTTCAACGCCGTCGCAACGAGAGAGACTTGTATGCCTTTATAAGCGAGGAATTTAATAATAACCGCGAGATCTCATCGTTCTTTCATCCTTTTTACTCTTTTATTTTTCTCATGTATATATATATATTATATATGTATATATAAATATACATGCATATTCACGCACGTTTCTCGCCGCGCCACGCCGCTAATGAACTAATTAACTGATAATAGAACGCGACCGACATCTCTTCCTCGTCGGCGATGCGTCTCTTTCTCGTGAAACTAGTCATAGCGCACTATATAAGACTTACACCTCTCTTAGCCTTCATATAACACCGGTGTAATGTATTACGGTTGCTATGATTCATTTCGCATTTCCACCAACGTCGAAGAATTTGCATTATCTAAACGCAGCCGCGACGATGGAAGACGCCGCAGAATATAGAACGGAGTATATACTCCGTTCGTTCGTTACTCGTAATAATATTTCCTGAATCCTGGATGAGAGCCGCGACTCTCCGTTATTACGTTTCTGTAATAATCTCGCGGCGTAAGCGAAAAAAAAAAGAGGAAAAACCTCGTCGCGAATTCCGTTGAAGTGTAACAACGGGTCTCCTGGCCCATTGCACTCCTTAATGTCGCAGTGTGAAAGTACCTTTAATCCATAGTAAGTGTGTTACCTCCGTATAACGTACCAACTTACTGTCACTAACACACACACGCAGTTGCATATATATATATTGTTGTTAGTATAGAAAACACATACGCGAGACTCGAGTCTCGTACTTTCACTATCGTCGATTCAGTTTCGTACGGCTCTCCTGTGTATAATACTTGCATGCCGACTATTATGTACTCCGGTACTAACTGTAAGAGTAGTCCGTGTTGCTTCGATCGCGAGTCGGTCATTACGAGCGTCGTAAGTTTGCGAAACTCGAGCGATATATCGAGACTCCGGACACCCCGATCGGGAAACACCCGCTACCTAACCCTTGCCTCGGCGTTATCCGCGCGTTCGATCGAATATCGCTTTCGTTGAATCTTCCGAAGGCTTAAGATAGGTATCCCGAGATATCTATTTTCTTACTAAATCATTAAAATGGCTTATAGCCATTATTCAACATTCCGTGTTACTATTTGAAAAATTAAAAAAAATAACGATATGTTCATTTATTTATTTTTATTTATTATATTTTATTTACTTCGAAAAAAAATTGACTTACAACAGCAGACAATTTTATTTCGTAATTCGGGTTAAAGCACTGGTTTTCTCCACATTTCGCGACAATTTTCGAAAGATCAAATTTTTTAATAAAATCATCGTAAAATGGCGATAGGTTGATAAATCTATACATTATATTAATATTCAAATTCAGGCAAACAACGATATTTCATTAAAAAAATTGAATTCGTTGGCCAAAATACGTCGGATCTCGAAGTTTGCGAAACTCGAGCGATATATCGAGACTCCGAACACCCCGATCGGGAAACACCCGCTACCTAACCCTTGCCTCGTCGTTATCCACGCGTTCGATCGAATATCGCTTTCGTTGAATCTTCGGAAGGCTTAAGATAGTTATCCCGAGATATCTGTTTTCTTACTAAATCATTAAAATGGCTTATAGCCATTATTCAACATTCTGTGTTACTATTTGAAAATTTTTAAAAATAACAATATCTTCATTTATTTATTTTTATTTATTATGTTTTATTTACTTCGAAAAAAAAATTGAAGTACAACGGGAGACAATTTTCTTTCGCAATTCAGTCCTTAATGCTGCTAAAATGGTTGTCGTCACAAATTTTAAATCGATTCAGTATTGCGCCTTCGAGATACTTACGTTTGTTTGAAAACAGTACCGTGCATCTTGGCGCTTCGTGTTCGCCGCCTGACTACGACAAGTCCTCACGGCGTTTACTACGTCATTTATTGACCGTAATTGGCGTAAAAGTACCGGTTTTATCCATTTTTGGCGACAATTATCGAAAGATCAAAATTCTAAATAAATTTATCGTAAAATTGATCGTATTAACATTGAAATTCAGGCAATCAACGAAATTTCGTTAAAAAATTGGTTTCGTTGACTAAAATGCGTCGAATATCGAAGGAAAGTAATCGTTTCAAATTTTCTTAATCAGATCGTATAAAATATTTGCCCCGAAAGAAGCCTATTAAATATTGATATACAGCAATCGGTTTCAGTATTGGCTAATAGACGACTTAAAAAAACAAGATAAGTGGATCGAAATTCCGAGTGAAACGAATATCAAGATTACAGGGATTCGAAGGGTTCACCGATTAATTGCTGAATGTCCGAGATCGCGATAACGATCGGCTTTTAGATCGATCCAACGGCGATTTGACTATCGAGCGCTCGAATCCTTTTGTGTACGTCTCGCAGTGGATTTGTTTATTGTATCGGAAATTATAAGATCGGCTATAGAGACTTACGAGATTATCGAATCTGTCTTTCTTCCTCTTTGCGATTACGTGCATCGATATCGAACGGTCTCGTGTGTGTATAAGATCTTAGCGTTCGCTTGCGCAATTCGCGTCCGGTCTGTCGGCGAGCAAAACTCATTGCCTCAGGCTGTTACTACAAACCATTCGGCATTACTTATAAATAAGTTTACTGTATATCTATCGTAGATATATAGATATACGCGTAATACTTATGTACAGAGTAGAGACGCATTTTATCCGGTCTGAACTTCGCGTCACCTTCTCTCTGACTTTCAATGCACCTTTCGCCCGCCGCCGGACAGTTGCAGCAGCGCAATGAACGCCGTGACAGTTCTACACAGCGTAACGATGTTTTTTTTTTCTTTTTTTCGTTTTGTATGTTTTTTTTTTTTCTTTTATTTGAAAAGTTTTTTTTATCTCGACCGCAACTAGTTTTTTGTGCCGCTGAATATTCCCGTCGCACTCACGATTTGCGGTGTACTTAACAAGACATTTATGTGGCATTGTCCCCGCGCGAATGAGAGTCGCCGCCGAAATAGCCTCCGGCGATTTGAGGTATTTTCGCAAGATATCGATCCAAAGATCGACGTCATCTCGGCTTCGGTCTCCTCAACAGCGGCAACAGTTACTTCTCGCAACGGGGTAGCGATTGAGTGTTTAGCGATACGTGATAAATCATTGATTATTCATTACATCACGTCGCAATGGACAGCTGCGCTGTCGCGCGATGCGTTCTGTTTTTGATGTCGCGAAAGAACGGGAGACGCGAGAGGCGATCCCGTGACTTCATTTCGCGTATATATACATATATCATACGCACATTTATATCAAAGATCAGTACAGTTTATTGCGTAAAAAGTTGACGATTTTATGGTCATTCGCATTGGTACGCATAGAGTCATCGAGATGCGAGATACGAGAGCAAATCCTCGAAGGAAAGAGGCCGACGGGGGTCATTTGACACGTTTTGTAATATCGTACGCTGATTTTTATTACTATTGCCGGGTGATCAATGAATATATACTTCGGTACACATCGACAGATATTCTATATCGGTTTATCAAAAGAAATCCCGCGAACAATTTACTATCGATTTTATCTCTCCAATTTGTTGACGAACTGATTTACGCTTTGGCATCGGGAGACGATCTTTGATGATAAAAAAATTCTCGAGGCCTCCAGGCGATGTCGTTTCATTAGGAGAAACCGGAGAAATAGTCGGAAGACCGGCAATAAAAAAATCCACAGTTCCACGCAGCGTGTAATGTATTCTATGAGATTGTGGTCCATACTTACTAAAGTAAGTAATTCCTCAGCATCTCTACTGACGACGTAAAATCTCCGGTTTTTTTATGTTGTAAGTCAAGTGCCTCGAGAAGCCCCGGTCTCTCCTCGTGACGAGAACACATGTGCGCAAATGTGTTAATAATAAATGTATATGTAGTAATAAGTATATACCCTCTCGAGTTGAAGGCGAACCTCGCCCTTCACGATCTCGCGAGGAACACGTGTAAGCGCCCCGGGTTATTACACATCTCTTTTCTCAAAGCCCCCTTCGCGCTCGTATTCCTCTTCCCTCGAATTCGTTTTCTTTCGTTCTCGTTTTCCTGCCATCGCGCACAACGCTTTTATGTGTATATATATGTATATATGTACTCTTGCGTAATATAAAGCCACCGACAATTTACGATTCTGCACCTTACCAAAAGAGAATTGAAAAGTCGTCGTCTCGATGGTGGGTGCCGAACGTTTCATGCTGTGTTGGCTGCGATACTTCGCGGAGCCCCGTGAAAGTGCACATGGTGTACCTATACGCTATATAGGTAATACCGGTGTCCCGGTATCGATCGATCGATCGAACGCTTGCTGGTTCTTCAGCTTCTCTTCGTGTGTATAAATGTATATGTAGCATACATATATATTCACGAAAGAGTCATATGCATGTGTACACGAAGTAACGACGCATGCGCAACAGCCGAAAACGTAATCAAACGTAGGTAATTCGCATCTCGTCCTCATTTCTTCTCGCCTCGATCGCGTCGTGGATGCTATGGGTATTCCGTAATTAGCATAATTCCGTTCGTGAATTGCGTGAACGTTCGATAACATTAACGATTTGATATTATATAAGAAAAAAAAAAAAAAGAAAAATTTCACGGACCTCCTCAACGTGTGCCGCGCGAGAAAGATTCTCCCGAATAATCTTTAGATAATACTACACTTGTGTACATTACGCGACACTGTATTCGATCTTCGGACGAATACATTTTCAATGCCCCCCTTGAAATCCGTACGGATATTACGTTCCATCGACGGAACTTGCCACGGGATACCGAAGTTATTGAATAACTCATGAGCCTCTCGAAGCATTAGTTTACCGTGTCGGGATTGCGTAGGCGAGAGATTCCACCGGCTTGACACGCGTAATTCAAACGTAATCCGAGATAAACCGTGAATTTGGCTCGAAATTTCTTCTTGCTTAACCTTCCGATCGATCGATCGTGAGGCTCAATGACTCGAAAAGTTAATAACGAAAAAATGTTAAGTTAAAAATATAATTTATTATTATTATATGCACAGCGAGTGCAGACTTCTTGACTAGCGATAGTGACTTTCGGCGTGAAACCAATTGTGAAATAAACATCGTATTTCGTCGTTGTTGTCCGCGTTTAACGATAACACCGGAACGGTGGGGAGGGGAGGGGGGGGGGGGGGAGAGGGCAACGAGAGAGCTACCGAACCCGAAATTGCGTCACGTTTATTTCGTGAATTATAAAGTTTCTTTTGATGTAAAACATCTCGGAGGACGCACCGTGTAGCCGTACGAACGAAACAATTAGTATCGCGAGTGTCCTTCGTATGATTTTCCCTCAGCGTCGTAGAAATCGGGATAACGAGCAAAGCGTCACGCGCGACGCTGCATGCCGCAGAGACGGATTGCGCGAGTTTGTCGCACGGCTGAGAAGATAACTCTTTTTTTTGTCACTCCACGCGAGGATAAGGCAAATTATCTTGTGGCACGAGGCTCTCGCGGGTTATGCAGCAATAAGGGATATGGCGAGCTGTAAGGTTGGCAAGTATATATTTCTCACCTCGTCGCTTTTGCTTCTACCCTGAGCTCGAAGAGCATCAGAGACGACGAGAAGACAGGTTGTTGCGATCGTTTATATTGCGTAAGAAAACCGCGCTTGCGAGAGATGTTGCTACTCTCTACGTTGAACCCGCGGCAGATACGAGTTTACAGCGTGATGTGTGTGTGTGTATACAGTTACTGCATTAAAGTTTTGACCGGTGTACGAAGTCTCCTACGGGGGCGAAAGAACGAGCGAATGTCATCGCCTTTTTCTTCTTCATCATCTTCCTTTTTTTTTTCTTCTTCTTCTTCAACTCTTTACGATCTTCTATCGACCGAAACGAAAGAGGAACGGTCCATTCACGAGATTTCCTGCGGCTATGTATGCGCGGGGGTCAGCGGTCGATCTCGGGAGAGGAGATAAAAAAAGTTTTGGGATCCATTGGACGCGGCTGACTGGACGTGAATGGAGAACCCCGTGACGTGTTGTTGTGGACCACATAACTCATCGTCGAGAGTTCAGAATTCGAATTCTCTTATAAACGATATGAGAATCTTTCGATTCGATCAATCGAGGTAATTAGAAGGTCCGAAAGTCTTTCGATTAGTCGGGAAGAACTTCTCTCGTAGTCGAGTATTCCGAAGTAACATCATTAGCACACATTCTCTCATCCTATAGATTATTATGTCCTTTCGAATCGAGTTCCATATATTTATATACTTATACTGTATATATGTATATCTGAAGGAGGAAGCGTAGCAATAACCCCCGTGGGCGATGTCTAATAAACTTTCAAACTTTTACCGATCGTCTTTTCGTTACTGTTAGTCACTTTCCCACATGATAGACGTCCTGCTTTTCTTTTTGTTTTCTTTTTCGTAATAAACGTTAATTTTTCCCTTTTTTTTTTTTCTCTTCGTTAATCATTATCGAAGAACGCGTCTATTATAACGTTTCTAACGGAAATTATGAAGTCGTCGTCGAAGCGCAGCGAGAAGACTCGCTTTCGTTGTTGCGCCACTCTCGTTTTAGGATTCATTCATTCGTTTTCGTGGCAATACCAATTTTTCTTCACAAATCCCGATGTTTATACGCGCTTGAGAGCAAAATCATTGCGCGTCGCAGCTCTCGATGTAACGCCAAAAGAAATCATCGAAATAAACGAAGAAATGAGTTTACGACGAGTTCTCCCGGTCGTTCGCGAGGTGATAGCATCGGCTTAATTGCCGCGATCTTAATAAATAAACTTTCCTTATTTTCTACAAAGTGATCCACTTTTCGCGGCAAAGAAAATTAGATGCCACCACATTAGATATGTCTATGAGTTCCGGTAGTAACCTCTTATTTTCTTCAAAGAAAATATGGGATGAAAGCAATTTGTTGCGATCGAAATAAATAAGTCAACTAAATGATGATAATAATTTCGTCTTATGTTAAAAAAAAAATCAGTAAAAATCAGTTTAAAGTATAAAAAATATAAAAATATTACAAGTAAACGACCGTATTTCACGTTTCGGAGCAGTAAACGATTAAAAAAACCATAAGAAATATTCGATCGAAAAATTATTGATACACTGAGATTTTATTTCGAAAGTCGGCAAAAACAATACTTTAATCGACGATTTGTACAAATTGTACAGAACAACGTGTAACATCGATCTTCGCATGTTTCGCATTCTGAAAACCTCTTCCCGTCGTCTCCTCGAGTACCGCGCGAGCGTCGAGCCTACAGACAATATTTCTTTCAACTGCGCCACGCATCATTTACCCAACCAGTCGACCATTCTGCTCTACGGACTGCGACGATATTGTCGACGCTTCAAGTCTTTTTTATCTATCGACCGTTTCCAATCCGATATTATCCATCAAACGCCCACCACCGCGTGATTTATAACCTACCAAAGCTACATGTCGAAGCGAATTTAATACCTTTCTTGTTTAGAAAGGGTATCGATGGCAATGCGAGCTGAAAAACATTTGAGGAGAAAAGCGAGACGACGACCTATAACGTTGCGATACGCGCGATACAGAGACTTCCTGTATTTCAAATGATTTCAGGAAAAACGAGTATTCGTTAAATTCATTTACATTAAATTATAAAATTTTTTAAATCGCAATTTAATTATCTTTCATTGCACCGCTATCGCGTAATTGCGTGTCAAAGATGGAAAGGCAATCAAATTAATTTCTCGGGAGCTCTTCGATTCCGAGACAAGACATTTCGTCGCCGGTAACGTCATAGCGGCGACTGGTGAACTTTGAAGTATCTGATTCCGCGGTTTCTGTGGCTCGCGGTGGTTTAATCTACGGGTAGGAGGTTCATCAGTTCAACGGGCGCCGGTTATGCAAGCGACGAGTGTCTATAAGTATATGTGCAGTGCAGCGATGCAAGCGTCGACGGCAATATAAAGATCCGTAGAATATGTATTCTTGACGGTGCAATTAGCATAAAGCCTCATCGACTACACGAGAGCTAATGATAGGTCAGTCATTTGAACGACCGGGTCAACGGGCGCACTTTTGCTCGAGACGACTCGTAGCATAAAATTATGCAGTTGTTTTGAGATCGAAGTTATCGCCTCGTCGATTAATGGTTGCGATTATCGGGGGATTGAGCCAATAATACAGTGTAGCAACGATCTTTAGATTGGTCCAAAGACGATTGATGAAAGCGATAACGTCCGGAACATCTCAGCGGCCTTTATTATTCTAAACGCGATCTACCGCAATGCGAAAGCGAACGAGACGCCTTTATTTTCATCCGTATCGACAGTCTGACATTAACCGTCCACTCGAGATTCGCATTTATTTTATGAATTATTTATTATTTTTTTATTCTTGATATATATATTGCGTATTTATAAAGATTTTGAAAAAAAAAAAAAAAATTATTACGTGTTCATAATTTATTTTCTCAAATTCATTAATTTATTATTTCGAATTTTTTTCTTTTAACAATATATTTATAAATATTTATTTATTATTTTACTGCGGATTTAGCGCGTAGATTCGGGTTCTCGAGTTTGCAGATTAATTAATTTTAACTTAACTTCTCAAATTGCAAAGATATTTCTCCTTTAAATGAATGAAAGTTGTATAGACGTTACGATTTCGCCGCAGACGTTGTATTAACGATATCAACTTCATCGTTACATTATAGTGGTTAGACTGACCGGCGATATTTATCGTAGACAACTAAATATAGGTATTCATTTTGTGAAAACTGAAGCGACAGCCGTCACTCCTTTTCGCACGTGGCACCGATCACCTTAAAGACTTCCTGTCAACTTAAACCTTCGTACAACACATTCGCTACTCCAAAGCGAACTAAAAGGTGCAGAGTCGGGCGCGTGGGTCACGAATCAGAAAGATGAATGAGTTTCGTCGAGACTTTCCTAACGGAACTATCGCGTGTTGTATACTAAACGAGAACGAAGATCAATGGAGTTTCCGCGTGTATTTACTTGCATGAGACATATATTTTAATAATTTTTTATGAATTTCATTAGCATTTGAAATTTCGGCCGGCATTAGCTGTGCCGTACGCCTAAGAACGCAGAAGTGTAATATTCAGAGTTCATGTAATCTCACGCGATCGTTCATCCCGCGTATAACCGAAACTCCGATCGCGTAAGATTTTTTTCTTTTTACGTAAGAAAAACACGATATCTGCTAAAATAATGATATACACAGCTACACTTTCTTCGAATATTTTTCTATCGGTCGATGACGCCACTGAGCCTTTTTTTTTTTTTTTTTGGAATCTCGTTTCGTGTGACAAAAGCCATATAGAATCGTCGTCCGGTTTCGTCAGCCGAACTATGTACGAGAGGATCGTAATAAATTGACTCCGCGGAAGCAATTCCGTTTGATCTCACCAAGCGGGGGACTTCAGTAAATGGTTCTTAATCGTGGATTCCGAGCGGTTTCGGGACGCTCTCACGTTCTTTTTTTGTGATCTATAGATCGCTGGAAGATATCGGAAAGTCTCACACGGCATATCTCGATCGTTCCATATATTCCATATATTATCTAATATATTTTCTAACGTTAAAAATCCGGAATAGCTTCGCTCGAGTTTCTAGTAAAAAAAAAATCCTTTCATTTTTTCCATAAATCTGTCCTTTCGCTGACTAATTAAAAATTTTGTATAAAAAAAAAATAAATGTCGCGCTGATATTCGTCGCAGCTAATTAACAGCACAGAGAAAGGAAATGCGCGCGTATACGGAAATAGAAAATAAAGTTTTGAATTTAAATCTCATTATTCAATTAATTAATTGAATTTCATTCGATTTTTTTTTTTATTCATTCAAATTGCATAATAATGTTTTAATATCTTTTTTTTTCTTTCATCGCGAAATAAAAATTTCCTCATTCATCATCGATGAAAATCGCGGCGTAATTCCTCTCGCGGAAACGTGCCTTGTAGTAAGATATAGTAAAGTTTCTCTTGCGAACGTGTCGGGGACGTTTATTGTTCGCGGATTACGGGTACCGCCTGAGAGACACAAAGTAACATAGTCGTCGAATCTACGAGATACAGAATCGGCATGTGTCCCTGTTCTCACGGGATTACGTGGGCCTACTATAAGTTGCCCGGTACAGCGATATGTATACAAGCGCCGCATATATGGACGACGTATAATTATGATAATTAAAATCTCGACGAAGCGCGAAAGGCTTGGCGCCCGCGTGGATTGATGATGAACATCTTCGCCGGCTATCGTTTCCACCTGCGAATGTTTTGAATCTCAAAAGATCCCCATTAGCGTCAACAATTCTCGGGCTCTATCGCGTTCAGAAATTCTCGCGATCTCGACGAGTGTCATTGACCTTAATGTGCGAAGTATCTCGCGCGCGGAGAGTGCGAAACCTCCTTCCGCGCCCTCGGAGATTCCGCGAATCTTAACCGCGCAGAGGATTATGTTACAACACCGTTTAATCTCGCGGGTTGCGAGAGATCATTAAAAAAAAAAAAAAGAAAAATCACCGACAACCATATACCCCGCGAGCAGTCGACACTCCGGTGTGATCTACGCGCTGACTTATTAACGCGCGTAAACACAGTCGTAAGTGAGAGTGGTACGCGCCACTGAGCGACAGACCCAGTTGCATACGAAACAGGACATAACATCGATGATCTGCGAGTTGAAACGCTCTCGCATAACTCCAGACTATTTCTTTTAACCCATTCTGCTAGTATAGTCTATGTCGGCTTTTACTACAATAGCGCCGGACAACGGTAGAGCTCTCTCGGCGTCATTCGGGTGTTCGGAGGCCTTATATCGATGTTTAACAACCGTATAAACGGTACTTTTACGCTATTGGCAAAACGGCGATTTTACTATGTCGGACCATTGAATATTTTCTCACGAAAAGAATGCGCAGCGCGCGACAACGAGGATAGCTTCGTGTTATATATGTTTCTATAGTAAAAATATATATCCAACACTGGGTAATGGAATGTTTCGGAATTATATCGGGGACAGTAAAATTCACAGTAAAACCGGCAACTTTGTCTGTAACAGCGTATTACAAAAGGAAAATGCGAGTTACATAGGCAGAAATGAGAAGCGAAGTGCGACATTCGAGTTTGCGGTTTTATATATATATATCTGTGCGGCAGCAATAACTCTTTTTCCAACTTCGAAACTTATGACTGGCGGTGCGCGCACCTGTAATTATACGAGTCTTGGTACTCGGAGAAATTATATTTCTTCGATAATACGACGTATCCGGTCGAAAAAGTTTGTGACTCTCGTTTTGATGCTTATTAAGATTTCGAAAGACACGAATTTCACGACTGAAAAATGTTCCGAACGGATATATATATATATTCAGCAGAAGCGGAAAGTTCAACCCTTTGATAAGACAATATATACGATATTTTTTTTTTTTTTGAAGAGAAAAGGATAAAGAAAAAAAATTTGAAAAGGAACAAAGGAACCATTTTTTTTTTTTTTTTTTCAAAAAATATAAAAAATAAATAAAATCCTCCGTTATTTTTGAACATGAGATTTCTTTATTATCAGAAACCGGAATCTGACCGGAACTGACCAATCAATAACGTAAGATTTTCGATTAGATTTATCTTACCGACAAGAAAAACGAAACACACGTTTGACCTGAAAATTGCAGCGATTTTGGAGGTATTCGCCGATTTTCGCTTTGCAACTTTATACGAATTGTGTCAAGAAACGGAAATCGCTAGATGTATCCGATTTTTTTTAACACATAAATCACATCTCTCGATGTATGCCAAAGTCCTAATTAATTCATAGTACCGTAAAAAAAAAAAAAAAATTATAATATAAAATTAAAAAATCGGTCCGCTGACGCAAATCCCTCTTTTACTCAAATATCTCTAATTATAATTTTTTTTCGCAACATCATCGGTTAAATATCAAATTGCCGTTGCCTCGCGTATGCATCTACCAGAGTTTCGTGTATCAATGTCGTTACGCGAGTGCAGATCGTTTGCCGAACGGCAAAGAGAAGGCGTAACCGTATTTGCGGCCGATTCGGAGCGCAGAAATCTCGAGAGATATATTGGGTTCGAACGCGGACAGGAAGTCCGTGTAGAGGAGTAGAGTGCCGAGCGACGATAACTTTTAACGACCGAGTGGCTGTCCTCGGAAAAGTGCTTTGCCAACGAGCGCAGCATCCTACTGAACTACTCGCGCTAACAGGGAGAGCAACGGCACAACGCGCCTCGTTCGCCTCGATGAAAACTTCTGCGATGATCGTCGTACACTCGATCCTCGCGAATTACGTGGCTGGTACAGTTGTACCGACAGCCTCGTGTTGCCAAAGCTAACTGGAGCATACCAGCCAGCAAATGGAAAGGAGGAAGTGGACGATTTTTCTTTGCTCTTCGCTTTGACCACGTTAAACGTTCTCCTCCTCCTTCTCGTGTCTCTCGACGCCAATAAGAATTTTTATATTTTTTAATTTCACATATTTTACGCGCGAGCAAAGGGGACTTCCCCAGGGGCGATGACGAATGGAAATTCAATTATAAAAGAGAGTCGTATAAAAAAAAAAAACAATCTTACAATGTTTGCGTGACTCTTGCCGGAGATGATGGGAAAGACAAAAAAAAAAGCAGAGCCTAACTTTCTCTATTCGGCGGTCTCCGCCCCGAAGATAATCGGGAAGTAGCAAGCAGAGGCGAGATACACACGCTCACCTGTGGTGATCCTCTCCGGCTGCTGCAATCAACATAGCCGGAAGGATAAGCGAGGAGGGTCGAAAAAAAATCGAGGATACGAGGCCGGGAGTAAGAGATCGAATGATTAAGAGAAAATAAAGAGATTCGAATAAGGCCGCGGCATACGGCAACTCTTTTTTCCCACTCTTTTTCTCCGTCTCTCGTCCATTCTCGTATATCCCTCTTTCTTATCTCGCGCCTCGTTGACGAAATTACGACGTCGTAAATCGAAACATTGAATTTTTTATTTAATCCCGTCGTCCCAAATATTATAAGTGTACACTCTTCGTCTCTTGTCTCTACAGCGCTTCCTCCAAATTTCGCCTTCCGGCTAAACTTATCCGTGCGTCGAATTATTCTAGTGACGAAAGCCGATATGTGTTTAGCTAGCAGTTTACAGCACACCCGAGGCTCCGTTCAGTGAGAGTAGATACGAATTTGTTTTTCGAATTGGTGACAATCGTGTGAAAAATCTTTCCTCGGTGAGAATCGCCCGAAGTCTCGTAGTCTCGACGATCTTCTCGTCTTTTGAGTTCAAAATTCCGATACGGTAGCGGTTGCGGTTTAGCAATGACACTCTGTGATCACACTGGACTGACGATCGTATCGAATCGTTGCTCTACCGAGAAAAGATCAAACTGCCGCAGCGGTTTGTGATCGATGTTTCTTCGAGAGTAGCTAATGATTGCGGCGTAACTGCAGCGCAAAGTTTCGACTAATTGTAGGAGAGCATTTCGAGGCTTGAATTCGTGTTACAAAGAGTGTCGAAGATATATAGAGAGAGTATCGAGTTGTCCGGATAGTTATATGGGTAGAACGACGAGACGATTGATCGATCGTGTTTTCCCTCCGTCCGTTCACCGCGCAACGACGGACTTGCGGCGCGCTCGCGCCGCGCGGTGTGTCTTCGTCGTCGTTCGTTCATTAAAATTCTCGTTGCACCGGACCCAACGAATCCCCGAGGAATTTTTAATCTCCCGAGGGGGAGATCGAATTATTTCTTTCTCCCCACCCCCGCCCTCCCCCTTCACGGGTTTGTACTCGCGACGATGTATGTCTCCCGAGTGTGTGCGCGAAATAACTGCGCACATAGAGAGACACTGACTGCAAACGCGCGCGATTCGTTGTGTGTTACTCACGAGCAATTTCGTAGATAGCCAGATCTTTCGTTGCCGCCGCTCAGCATCTCAGCTTTTTTAGTTGCCGTTTGAGAGGCAACAGATACCCTCGTAATTATAAATCACGTCGAAGCAACTGGCGAGATGTACGTATACGGCTTTGGCGCATCTTTCGTCCCTCTTCCGTTGTTTCGTCGTTGCGATTTTCCTCGAACACTCAACGACAACGAAGCAACAGAATTGCCTCTACCTGCATCTCGATTAAATCCTACAATAGACGTACATGAGCGTACGTGAGGAATGTACCTTGCGCGCGTCGTTAAGAGGTAAAAGCTAACGATGCATAGAACTGCACAGTTTCTTAGGTTTCCATTTTGTTTCCATTTTTTTTTTTGCACAACTTTTGTCGCTGAATGATGAGGAAAGATAGCGGAGATTCAAATTCAGTAACTTTTGAATTTTAATTTACATTCTTCAATTTCATTTATATTATAATTCCGGTAAAATAATGTCTGAAAAAAATCCGAAAAAAATTGACAAATTTCTTTCCTACATAATCTCGGCGCCTGAGATTCGTTTTTGATTCGACATTTCGAATTTTATCAAAATCTCGAGTAGGCAGACTTTTGTTGAATTTTTTCGAGACAATGAAACAGTAATTCATACATTAAACGTTAAATATTTATTGGAACAAAGTACCGCAATAATAAGTCAAAGACCGAATGTTAATGTTCGGTACCGTCGTTTCCCACGACTCCGAAGTCTCAACGCGTGCGTCCACCCGTACGGTGCAACTCGTGCATCAACTTGCGGCACGATAAAAAAAAAAACTTCATCCGCAGCGTAGGTGTTACCCGCATCGAGATTATCCTCGGACTCGCACAAGTTCCGCGACGAATGAAACGAGGAAATGGAAGGGAACGAATAAACCCGCGAAGAGAAGAGATTAAAATATACCAAGAGTCGTTGACACCGTTAAACAGCTCGTTTAGCGACTGTATATCAAGGAAAGAATCTCTCTTGAGACCCGAGAACTCGTCTCCGAGAACATCTCATCTACGCAGTTATAACTTTACGGTTTTTTTTTTTTTTTTTCGTTTTTATTTTCAACTGCGCCAACCAATCCTGAGACTATTTTACATTCGCTAAAATAAATTGCCCAGCGATTTAGCGCCGAGTGCGCAATCGTCGAGTGTAGCGACACCCGTCATTTGGATTGTTTCTCCCCTTCGTAAAATTGCAATCCCCGGGTCTTCCGAATCGGTGGGCGCGGTAAACAGATTAAAGAGTGCCAAACGTATTGCATCGAAAATTATCAAAGCCGAGGAGGACGAAGAGGAGGAGACGAAAAAACGAAGAAAAAAAGATAAGCTATGATTCCGGGGCGACTTATTTAACGGGGGGGTCACCGAACCGGTATTTCGCACGGCTATGCTGAGACCAAGAGATATCTTCTCGGTTAGGAGAGGTGTTCGTCGATTTCAAGTAAAATAGTATATTTTTTTTATACGCGGAAAAAAAATGGTTACTTCTCCTATACGATTGTTTATTCGTAATATTGTTTCGGTCATATAAAAAAAATGTTCAGCTGTAAATATTAAAAATTGTGTGTTTTTTTTTTTTAATAATTCCAAAAATATGGAATCCTTCCATAATTTTTTATGTTCGGACTTCGAATTTTTTTTCCTTATCAGAATACCGGTACGAATAATTAGCAGAATGGGAATTTTTAACAGATTTTTTTTACCGATACGAAAAAATAAAAGACGTTTTTTGACCTGAAACCGCCGTAGACCCGTATATATACGATTCGGCGAATCGACGATAAGGAAACTAGACACGTGCGAGTATCGAAGTCATTCACACGCAAAATGACGAGTGTCCGAAAAAAAAAAAAAAAAAAGAATTGCGTGGCACTAAAATAACTCATGAATACATCTACCTGTTGCTGCCCTCGTAATAAAGATTTTGCCATACGGAGCAGCGGCGGCAGCTACGCAGCTTCGTGTAGTGTTCATACCGGCAGCTCGCGCTCTCCCTCATAAGTTGACGTATGGGTTATACGTAATTAGCCGTATGATGGATGGAGAGCGAGATGCGAGGAGAGTTGATATGAGATGGAAACCGTCTACTCTCTGTCCACTTTCGGGCGGCTGTCGTGTCGCGAACTCGATGTTTTCTTGTATTCGCGAAGTTTGCGGGACAGCGAAAGAGAGAGACCCGAGATTAAAACTAACAGAGACGGCAGATAGGACAGAAAATAAAAAAAACTTAGATAAAAACGGTCGCGGTTTCGCGTGGAACTTTCACCTCTTCGCGTAGGTATTAAATCTTTGCTGGAGTCTCCTTGTGTGTACACCGGAGAGCCTCTTTATGTGTCTGTTATGTACTATCCGCCTAACGCCGGTGATATCCTCGAGTTACAGGTGTGACAGTACGCGCAGGTCATTGTTTTTTGAAAGTGTGAAATGCTACGACACATTTGTACTTATGATTGATTGTCGTGCCTTTCAGAGTACTCTGAGAACTCGCGACAGGTGATTCTTGAAATTTTTTTTTTTTACCACCGAACATGAGAAATACGTATTCTACGACTTCCTCGTAAGAAATTTCGTGATCTTGCGATCGATATGAGAAAAATAAAAGGAAACAACGTGCATTGTATTTGCATTCTGGTTTTATAGTTCGGAAAGCAATATGAATATTTTTTAACCCAAAATATTTTTCTGTGGTTACAAAAACGAAGGATAAGAAGAAATTTCGGCGAATCAGAACCCAAATAAAAATATATTAATTTTTTTTTTTTTGTGCATTTACTAAATATATTAATCATATAAATTGTTATACATTTGCTGAAATATATTTAAATATATATCCGTAATATACTATTTTTCGATCAAAATATATTACATATATTATAGATGTATTCTCGATATATATTTTTTTTCCCGTTGGGAAGCAACGATCGGTAGATTTGTACTACGAGCGCAGATGTGAGTACAAAGCGAGAAGCTGTTTATACGATAAACTATGTAATACAGTAACAGGTTGCTAATAATTTTTAATTAGTGACTATGGACATCGGATGTTATCGGTTTTTTTAATTTCTTGTAAAGATACATTTAAATAACTTCGAAAATCGGGTAAAACCGGTCTTTGAAGTACGAATTACTATTAATAGGTGTTGGTATGCGGTGCCACGAGTTCGCATTTTTAACGATATTCAGACTCAATTTTTCACTTGGATAACCGTACAAATTTTTTTAACCGCTTTGCCGGGTGCAGTGTTCGGTGCATAATTTCCACTCTCGCTTTCCATCGTTCTCCGCATTTCGTTTTCTCTTAACCCTCGTATAATAGAAATCAAGTTACAGTCTCGCGGCAGTTACGTGCAGAAAAGTACAGAGAATATCTCGCGTTGTCTCATGAGTCCCTTCGACGTTCACGTCGAAGAATCGAGACAAATGGCGCAATTAGGTGGAATCACGGGTCTCGGTGCGCGAGTATAAGTCCCACAGTGATACCAGGTTTTAGCTGTGCAAACCTCGGCTCGAGTCGTCTCTCACATTGCGATTTTCCGCTCTCGCACACTCGCCTCTATATATAAATTCTCATTATTGCTCAAGTTTTTTTTTCCGGTAACGCCGGAGACCCCATCGATGATTTTTCACATACGGAATGGTGAGACACGCGCGACCGTTTTACTTTCTTTCTCGCGGACCGAAACGCGATCCAGAAAATTCTGCTGTGCGTTTACTTACGCGTCTGGCGTTACATTGACATTGCGAAAAAATAATAAAAATATATTAAACCTTTAAACCAAAAAATCATCGAAGAAAAGTCCGAAGGAAACGTTCATTTTTTTCAAATTCTCGATTACTTATACTTATCTTATTTCTTCGAATTTATCGTCCAAATTTTAGAATTTCTTGTCGAGTCACTTAATAGTTACAGATCTTCGGAGATAATATGTAATTATTTTGAAGGAATCTAGAAAAATAATAAATTTTCACTCACCGATTCCTCTGCGATCCTCGCGTAGGTGCTGGAAGAATATTCCCAGTGATGTTGTTGTTAACATTGGCATTTCTAATGCTACGTTGATCAGCGGAAGTCCTGGGTAGTCTTGGACTTCCTGCGATGGCAAAGCCCAAGAGGCAAGCGGTCAGTACCGCACCTCTCATCCTGCCGAGTCCTCGATGTCCACTCTACCGAGATGAAGATTCACTTTGCGGTCACTGGCTTTTTCCCGCCTTATCGATCTTTCTACCGCACACTGATATTATCGTCTTCTATACCGATTGTTTTTTTTTTTTTTTCAAACAGTTCTTATTTATTCTCAATATTCTTCAATGAAAAAAAAAAAAAAAAGAATAGTCCCGAAAAAAAGTTCTCACTTGGATTTTATTTATATCGTTGCACCATAGATTGCGAGAAATTGTTCGTAATAAAAACGCATCGTTCGGCGAAGTATCCTTTTGCAGTTGTCGAGTGTGTAGTCGGTCGAAGGTGGGCTGCGAGCGAAAATTATTGGCTCGCTACTAAGTAGCAGTTGCTCCGATATCCTCGCGATCACTGAACGTTAAAGTCTCTGGACTGGCGTGCGCGGCAACGAACGGCCTTTACTACTTGGTTGCAGAGTAGGTACGAACGTTGGGTAAAGTGTGCCTTCCCTTCCCTCCAGCCCCACACCGACTCGATTCTATCCGGTACTTCGTCACCCACTTCTCCCTTCCTTCCTTCTTCTTTTTTTTTTATTTATTTCGCCTTCCTCACCGTCTCCACCGTCTTAATTTCCAAGGTTAACCCACGCAGCGGCTTTGATTTTGTTTACTCATTGGACAATCGATTCGTATGTTTGTTTTTTTCTTCAACGCGCACACACGCGTGTTTATTTTTTTTTCAATTTATCTCTTCTACAGTTTGAATGCTCAATGCTGCGCGTAATAATGGTATAAACGCGAAAAAAAAGTCAGAGAGGTAATAAAAAAAATACGTTTCTCTAGAAGTGTCTGAAGTGCGAGAGACTCGGTTTGTGTGCTCTTTCGGCTTCCGCAAGTCGAAATAAAAGCCGAATTTTATTAAATGCGGAAGTATCTTCAGAATTCGACAATCAGACCCCAAATTCAAAGATTCTTATTGACCAAATTTGTTTATTTTACATTTTAGTGACAATTTTTTTTCGAACGATATAAATTTGATAAAACGATTTTTTTTTTTTTCGTTCGTAAATTTGTATTGTCGCGCGTTGTTTCCGCGCGTATCAAGTCAGCGCTGCCCGGTGTGCGAGGCCCGTGTCTGATCCGTCCGTAGACTCGGCGGTTGGTAAAGTGCCCGTCGATTCGTCTCTCTTTCTCCGGCGAGGCCCCCGTCGATCGTTGGAAGTGGCGGGGGAGGAGGGGGGAGGGGTGTTGGGGGCAACAGACAGAGTTGAATCCAGCAGTAGTGGCGGTGGTAAAACGTGGGGGTCTAAAACTCGACGGTTTCTTTTCTTTCATTATTTTTTTTTTTTTCTTCATTTCTTCGTTCGTTCTTTCTTCTTTCCCCTCTCGTTCGATTTTCTCAACATTGGTATGTCCGCGTTTGGCCAGTAGGAGAGAGAAAAAGAAGGAGTGAGATCGCGGGCACGCGTTCTCAGTCAACTATTGCTCCGGTATAAGACTTTACTTTCACGTGGAAAGGCGCTTGGCTCGGCGGGTATACAGGCTTCTCTCGTACGCGGTTCCTCGGGGTCTCCGCGTTGCTATATATATTCTACGCTACGATATAACGCACACGATATAATACCCAGCATATCATTATAATAGTGGGAGGGGGAGAGGAAAGCGTAAAACTCCGCAACTCTCGGACGTCCTGGGAGTCGCAAAGTTCCCCGCTGCGATACACCGGACTGATCACTTCTTGTCCGGTTTTCTGTGCCTCTCTTTCGGTCAGTCATCCGAAATATCCCCCGCGGAAGACACGATCGAGTGACCAACCGAACGGAAATTTATGCGAGATCACGTAACTCTCTTATTCCTTCGCAAAGTTCACCGGCGTAGTTACGCTGTATAATATCTACTATGATCGGCGAGTTTGGAGAAAATATATATATATATTTTTTTTTATTGAAGGTGTTAATATTCGAGAATAGCTGCGGCTTTATTCGGATGCGCTAAATGTTGCTTCGCTTTATTATGATTTTCGGGAATGGTAAAGATATTTTTATTCGTCAATTTAACGATTCGCGATAATAATTATTGAGATGGTAAAGTGGTTACGCTTCTACTCTGCGTAAATTTCCATCGTCAGGGATTCACTTCACCATGAAAAAAAAAAAAAAAAAAAAACAGAAAACGGAGGGAGAGTCGCTGTGTCCCCTCAGGCATAGTGTCTCACTATCCGCTTGACGGTGTACGCACATAGGGTATCTGACCGAACCTCTGTAACGATGCTAATTAATCAAGCGCTATTGCGCAATTGTTGCGAACTGAGAATTCTACTTGGCCGATGTTGCGGTCGACGTATTTAGCACGATCTACGTACGGAGAGGGCGTTACCCAGGTGCAAGTATAGAACTCGACTCGGCTTGTCTGTTATACCTCTACTGTAATCGCGCTTCGATGTACATAACCCCGCGATATAGATATATTGTCGGACATTCGATTGGTATTGAATAAACGGGAATACGGGATTTGGAAGCAAAATTAAAAAAAAATTAATTTATTTGTTGCATAAAACAAAAAAAAGTGTGCAGCGAGCCAAAAAAATCATATTGACCAATTTTCACTTTAATTTTTGAATCCATAAACTATAAATGATATTGCGTGAAAAATATATTTCATATATATGGAATTTATCGAACATATATATAAAAAAAAATACATATTATTACAAATTAAAAAAAATTATTTTAATTATTTATTCAGCGGCAAAAAGTTCTATACTTTGTATATAGTATAGCAATATACAAAACAAACAAATACATCGCAAAATCTACAAGATATTTCTCACGACTTATAAATATTTTTAAAATTGTATGATTAATACATTAATCATATAAAAATGGCAAATTTCATTGATTTTTTGCATATAGATTTTTTTTTCGTGGAAGTAGAACTTTAATAAATGCGTCTCGAGAGTTTTGTTTCAGTACCGATTAATATTTTTCCTGCAGTAAGTCGATAAATTCCACGTTGAACCTATCATTTATCAGAGTATTTATCTCTCTTTGAGAAATGAGGAAAATTCCTGTTCTGATCGATTCTCACCATATCTCGATAAATTTTGATTTATCGCAAAACCGAAAAAAAAAAAAAAAAAAAAATCCGCCACTCTTTACCCACGGATTATCGAATCAAGGCTCTGGCAACTTTGTATCAGCGCTGTATCTGAGCCGAGGTGAGCCACGCTTCGGGCTAAATCCACGATCTCGATCCTGCACTGCGGGATAAGTTGAAGTTGGCCGGCGATCAGACTAGGAACGCTGTAAGCACGGGACGTCGGGCGTAACGAGAGCGTGCGGCTCACCCAGACGTTGTACCATATACTTCGTTCTCGTTGTTTGCTCTCGGTGCCTTTTCTCCCTCTAATCGCAGGATACGATTATCTTCTCCCACACAGAAAACTTCCTCTCGTTCTGCTCTACCGTTGCGCATTGTTGTCCCGATTATTCTCTCCTTTCTGTGCACTTCCGAAGGCCAGAAATCGAGACTCGCGCGTGTAAGCGACACCGGGATCGAGTTTATTTTCGCGATCGCTTCATTGCACATGAAGTCCTCGATATTCGCGACACGCGAACACTGAGCCTCGATCCTCGCCGATCGATCGAAGATAGACGATCCGCTCGGTTCGATAACTCATCCCCGACTTCTTGTACATTGAAAACGCACACGTATAGCGAAACACTGGGACACGCATATTTCGTCATAAATCGTTTTTTTTTTTTTGTCATTTCATTTCATCCATTGCAACGGCAAACGTACCGTCAACTCTACGCGCACGATCTACACGCGGCCGCTGTCGAAATTCGAAACCGACGAGTCTCCTCGATCGAGTTGACTTGTTGCTTGTTCGATCGTAAGGCTTACTCAACTATCGAATATACGCGAAACATCGTATAGCTTGTCGAATGAGAACGATACACACGTATTGCGGCTTTATGAATTATGCGAGTCCTATACGTACGCACAATGCGTTTTGTCGCGGCAATTATGTCAAGAAAGCGAAGGTACATAGCTGTACATCGCGCGGCGAAGTAGGTACGGACGGAGCGTGTCAGACCGCGTTAAAAACTGTTACGCGTTCGCCGGAACGCGTAACTATGTAACTTTGGTGTCTTCGAAGCTCGACGACGAGACTATAATCCGAACTTCGTACTATTGTCACGTCGACGCGTCCATTGTTCCGACTAATTAATTCGTCTTCTTATCCATTGAAGTTTTAATAGAAAACACTTTCTCGGTATCTCTCGGGGATAAGCGCATTTGCCGGGTAATAAACGCGCAGTTATTACACGGTAAATTTTACACAGTACACGTGCAAAGTATTACTGTACAGACGCGTCCTCCTCTGGATGAAGCTGTGCAACGCGAGAAAACACGATCGCGGAAGAGCTGCCGCGACCTCTTCAGCCTCCGGCAAGTTGAGGCTCAGTGAGCTCGAGAAACGGCGACCTCGCTCGCTATTACAAGAATAAATTCGCGGTCACGGTCCGTCGTATCTATCACTACCGATTGAAACGACGCGCAAAGTGGGCAAATTGGTGAAAATAAATATTTTAACGACAGATCGATTGGCGCCGAATAAGGCGGTTTTAAAGAGTAAATTCTACAGGTGTATAGTGAGAATGCTTAGCGAACCTCTTGCAACATATTGATATGGGGGAGGGGAGGGTGACGAAAAATTTAACGAGCGGCAATGAAAGTGTAAGACTCCTGAGACTCAGACTATATATTGCGAGATTCTTTTTTTTTTTTTTTTTTCTTTACGATGGTAATAAAAGGACCGGTGTCTCGCGGCGTGGTAACAGTATATATATATATATTTTTTTTTTTTTGGAGCGCGTATTACAACGCGGGCGTTGGTGCAAGTGCGAGTAATAGTAGCCCTCCGGCGGGGGGGGGGGGGGCGGAAGGGATATACGCGATTGTATGAGACTATTGTAAGTACAGCGCGTATGAAGTGTCGCAACCCACCCACGCCTCTGATATCCTTATTCTTACACGATCGAGAGCTCGCGGCGGGCGTGTAAGACGCTTCCATTCATCGGCGTTACATACATCGCGCCAATTGTGGACAGTTGTCAATATATAGACAGACAAACGGACTATAAGGGGAACCGGAATACTCGCATGAAATTCTCACATCTACACGACTAATACAGAGCGATCCAGAAACGAATGTTGCATTTTCGGAAACCGAACATCTCGGAAATCAAAAAATAACGATTTTCGGATAAAAAATTCTATGCGAAAAGTAAATTTCTAAAAATTAATTTATTACGCGATAAAATCATAATTATCGGCTAATAATAACTATTAATGATTATAAAAAATAATTATTATTTATTATCACTTTATAAATAAAATATTATTATTAATAATTTTTTTCGTAATTCACGCATTATTTTAAAAGTGGCGTTTTGAATAGAAAATTTGAATCGCACCCTCGATTATTGCGGTGAATATTTCCATACAAAAAACATTAAAAATTAATTTATTATGCGATAAAATCATAATAATCGGCTAATAATAACTATTATTGATTATAAAAATTAATTATTATTTATTATCACTTTATAAATAAAATATTATTATTAATAATTTTTTCATAATTTCCGTATCATTTAAAAAGTGGCGTTTTGAATAGAAAATTTGAATCGCACCCTCGATTATTGGGGTGAATATTTCCATACAAAAAACACTAAAAATTTCGTTATTCATGAGAAGAAAATACAAAACATTGTTTGCAACTCTGAAAACAAGAGTGATGCCCCATTTTCTGAATGAGCCGATAGTCGCGCGAGATATACGTGTGGACTATATAATACGATTGTTCGTTACATAATTTCCTCGTTCGTCGTTACACTGTACCGGGGTACACGCCGGACGAATAACAAAGTTCTATGGGAGAGTCAGAGACCGGGATTCGACGGTCTCGCGTACCAACAATGCGCCATATACCAAACGGCGCGATATAAACTTATAAAGTTCGCAATTTATACAGTGCCACTATACCTCTGTGCAAACGAAACCCACTGTACCAGCGGGAGCCATTAAATCGACAGCTTAGGAATTTTTGAAACCGTACAGTGAGCAAACTTAGTTGCTACTTTAGCCCCACCTAAAAATCGTAAATTCATCGAATTTGCGTCGGCGAACCATTAATTATAATTCCGCATATATCCCGAGGCTGTGGAACGAAGGTCCGGTCTATCAGCGTCCGTTCCATCGAGTATATAGTTTTATCGTTAATTTGAAGCCGCGACGGCATATTATCGCATTAACGAGGAAAAGTGAGCGCGGAGAAAAGGAATTATAAAAAAAAAAAGACACACGCAACATCAGCGTGATAGCGTTGCCTTCGACGATTCCGCAGCGAAGCTTTGACAGGGAAAGCTCTCGGGCTCCCGTCTCGTCCGAGCGAATAATTTATCCGTCCGGATAGTGCGAGACGATAACGGTATACGAGGGATGTCGCTCCTTCGGATAGTTCGATCTCCTGCACGAGAAATTAACAGAGCGTGAATGGCACTCGGATTCAAGCCGTTCGGCTCGTTTCCCCTTCTGCGAAACTTGCCGCGATCTCCATTGAACTTGGGTACTCGAGCGATAGTTACGCGACATATCGGTAAACTCTCCCCCGGCCTCTCGGCTTTTCCTCTCGATTTTCTTTCGATCCGATGCACGACATCTGAATTTCTAATTTTCACATACAGCTATAGATGGACATGCATTAGATATCGATGAATCCGAACGTTCGTGGAAGGATTTTACGAGGCCGCGGTACTCGCGGATTCCTCTCACTCGAGTATCAATAATATAGCTATATATATGTATTCTATATGGTGGATTATATATATTTTTTGAGATATCAAGCGCGTGCGATCTCTCAGCCGATCGCGATCGATAAAATGTAAAGGCAGAGTTACCGTTGAGAACAGCGGGGCTCCGCGGAGAGTGGCGAACGATTTACAGGATCATTGAGTTCGTATCTCTATCTCTCGTATCCGCGGGATTCCTGAAGATTGGTAGCGCGTATCCCCCTACGATTGAAGAGTGCCTTGAAATTGACGATCTCGAGGCTCTCGAGAAAATATGCAAAAATCTTGCAATGATATTTGCGCAATTGCGATTAAACGCTGAGTTTATTACGCGAAGGAGCGCCAAGCGCGTTATGATCTAAGATCGACGAGATCGTCTATTAAATGATCCATTCAGGGATGACGTTCGTTCTATGATCGAGAAACGCCGAGGATCCGAGTAGCGCGTACTTCTCCCGAGATGGAAGGCTATCGAGAGGGAATTGTCCGACGGCGATATTGGAGTAAGGTCGATCGGCGAATCAGGGAGAACGCGTGCGAATATAACACGCGAAGAGAGCGGAATCGCCTTGAAGGAGCCAACAGTCAGAAGCAACTACAGCAACAGAAAGAGTATCCTCGCCGAGGTACAACCGGAGTTGTGTGTCGGCGTTTGCCGATGCCCGTTGCCCGATGGGGCGTGAGCATCAACCTTAATTTCGCAATCGAACGAAGGAGCGTACCGAGGCTAACAACGACGTTTTTATATTCACTCTTTTATTTTATGTTTTTTTTTTTTTTTCGTTTTTATACTCCAGGTTATGCCTCGTTTCGATGCTGCCTTTTGCGCATGAGGTCGACTACTTGTTACATGAAGCTGACCGGTTGTATTACTCGCGATCTCTACGTGCGATTTGACGATAACGAACAACATGAATGCTGTGGATATACGGATTCGCGATACAATTTTTTTCGGTTTTGCGACGCTGTTGTGGGGTTAATGTTGAATTCGGAATTTAAAATTACGAATTCATAATCAAGCCATCCAAATACGTGAATTATAGGCGCAGAATAACGAGACGTAAAGATTTCGCGTTTGAATGACTTTGCGGGAAGTGCGATTGCGTGCATTAGAAAAAATGTTGCATTTTTAAGTCCCGACTTTCCGTACGGCAAGAAACGAGGGTAATGCGTTTCACTTCGGCCGTTTTACGTGAAGAAACGACTATTTTGGGTGTTAAAGCTTCTGTATCGAAGAATTTAAAAAAATCAACACAATCGGAAAATCATCGAACGATTAATTCCATGCGATTTTTTGCTCGCAAAAGTCTTTCGACTATTGAAAAAACCTTAAAAAACCTTAAAATCTTAAAGGAGCTTTTTGTTTTTATTTTTTTTTTCTATTTGAAAAAATGAAATTTCTAAAAAAAATTTATATTCGAATCTGTGAATTAAAAAAAATTATTCAACATCGGTTGATACATCACAACAACGATCGCACTGGTAAATTTTGATAATCTTTTTTTTTTTTTTAATTACCAAAGCTTATCGTCAATAACTTATTAAACAACAAATTTTCGATTATGTCTTCGGGAGATTATTCCCGATAATTGTTTGGTGCAATAATCTCGCCGGTAAGCCACTCGTTTTGCCATTAAAAAAATTCGCCCCAATCAGGTTTACTGTGCAAACTTCGCATAAGCGCGCTACGTAATAACCTAAGAATTCTTTACAAATGTACCTTACTGTGCATAAAACAAGTACGAGAATACACGTAACTTATGGAATTTGCACTCGATTAATAGCGGAAGGTCGATCATAGATATATCTCTCTCTCTATGTCTATAATAATACTTGGGACAGTGTACAGCGTAATATACCAGAAAGCATAGCCAAGTTAGCCTCGGGGTTTAATACGTTCACACGGTAATCGAGTATAGCAGCGGTCGGAAAGCTGCTGGTCGAACCGATTTATCCGCAGAGAACGATATATCTCTGCGCGGGCGAGAGCGCGATCGAGTTCGCGTATCTACGTTTATAGCAACGTTCTGCGCGAGTCGCTATTTCTCTCTTGCCGTATAAAAATTCAGGGCTGATTGTTGAAATTCGTGCGATACCGACTCTCTCCTCTGTTGCTGACGGTCGCCGCGGCAAACTCGATACGATCGGAACAAGCAAAAGAACGCTCAACTCTTTCGTTTTTTTTCCCTTTCGTATTATTCGAATTTGCGAATACTTTCAAGGCAACTGCTTTGTCGGAACGAGGAAGCGCTTCTTTTTATCTCAATCTTCTTATTAACGAAAAAATAATAATAATTTACACTACCGATCGATAAATAATTCATTTTCAGTATCGTCTTTATAAACTCAAATTCACGAATGACGGACTCTGGAATATGAAATGCAATAAAAAAAATGCATAGTGATGTATAAATGAAAAATTTGACGGTAAAAGTGGGGATTAATCGCTGTAATGGCAATTAGTAGATCGAGATATCGAGGCTCGCGGTCACGCATCGATCGTCCCGTGGGCGAGCGAGGATCATTCACTGAACGCTTGCAACTGTATATAGCTTTATCCTGTGGCGGAGTCTATGTACGAGTGTGCATTCTCCGAGAGTGCAATGCCACCGAGACACGTATTAGACAGTAAGCTTCCCGCGGGGCGCATTATCGTCAATAGCAGGATGAACACCACCAGAATGAAGGCGACCAGCGCTTCTATCCCCTCCAGGCGTCGTTTTAAATTCAGTGGGAGGTAAAAGTCGGAATAGGGTTGTGGAAACACCATAGTGTACACGGAATTCATTTTTTTTCTCAGTAACAGTAACAGTAACGTTTCGATTACCATAAATCGATGAAATTACTTGTAATTAAGAGAAAAAGTTTTTTTTTCGAAGTAACTTAAACAAATACCATAATCATGAATAAGTTTAAGATGAAGAGGGCAACAATTGTTGTACACGTCAGTTTAAACCCCGTTATGTTAATTTATTTTCATTGCTATAGTGTGTCACGTATATTATTCGTCCCGATGAATACTTTAAATTCCGAAAAAAAAACCGAAATACAGAAAAGGAAACAGGTCCGGTCCCGGCGAGTTAAGAATACGGAGTGTGGACTGTATAGTTAAATTTCGTCGCCTACTATACATCTGGAGGTGGCAAGCGGGTTTTCGATCATAGTCTCTGCACGGGCATAGTGCTAAGAAAAGCACTAGTAGATAACGTACACATCAAAATTTATGCATCGAAAAACGTACCTTTATGCACCGGATACCTGACCGAAACAGCGCCCCGTAGCGAGTAAACAAAACACTAGTAATTACAAATACGATATCTATAACGTACGAACGGGACGAACAATATATATCTATTCATCCCGATCATCAACACATTATTTAAAATTTATATCGGATTGAATAATACATTCGTCCCGATTATCAGCACAGTGTAAAACACATATCGGGACGAATAGCCACTCCGAAATTTAAATCATTTATATGACGAGTATGGCGGTAGTAATGTGGTTGAAAATTTAAGAGTCGAAAATACGGGCTTCTTTTGCCATGTTGCTGTGTACGAAATTTCGTATTTACCGGGAACAAGCGGACGCATTGATTCCCATATAAAACGCGCTTGGTAGCGCTTGATTTCGCATGTTTGCTATGAACAAAAAATATTTATGACGAATAACATTAACATACGAAACGATTGTCGATGATTTTTCGACGCCCATGTTTCGGGTCGACGAAACAT
The DNA here is from genome assembly GCA_964006125.1 of Cryptus viduatorius. NCBI lineage: Eukaryota > Metazoa > Arthropoda > Insecta > Hymenoptera > Ichneumonidae > Cryptus > Cryptus viduatorius. The sequence continues at coordinate 6,999,281 of OZ023222.1, read as the reverse complement.
TGTTTTACGATGATTATTTATACATTACCGGCTTCCACGGGCACTTGCTATGATAGCCTCCCGGCATCATTGCTCGGGTATAAATTCTGTACACAACATACTCCCAATCATGTTCATTATATATGCCACATATACTCAAATCTTTCGTTTCGAATACTACTTGGTCACCATTTACTCTCGTTACGGTTGCATTAATCTGTAAGGTGTAATTATAAAACCGTATGCACATTAGCAAAAGTATTAATACCTTAAATTACTATATAACTATCTTATATTACGCGATCATTTGGATTTTTTTTTTTTGGTAAATGCGAATTTTTAAATACCACTATCGTTTCTTTTTACTACGACTATCTGTTTTATCATTATTTGGAAACGCACTCAAGCAAAAAAAAAATTATTTTTCGTTGCACGCCTCACGGCTTTTTTCATTTCGATTGATTTGTAATTTACTCACGACACGAACTATTTCAATCGTTTAAGAAGCCGGTGAGTAATCTAATAGATAACTAACGCATACTTTTCTCGTCGATTTAATAAAAAATTATACTTACCAACAACGGGTTATTGTCGTCTATTGTCTTTTTGTATTGAAGATCTTGTACCCATTCCGATCTGTTTGGCGTATACATGACGTCGTTGGTTACCATTGCGGTCCAATATCGTTCGACGTCTATAAATGTCCAAGCATTTGCCTAAAAAATTTTTTTGTTTTTTAATTTCATTATATTTTACGCATGCGCAGTGAATGAATAGAATGACGAGACGAAACTCAGTTATCCAATACCTTTCTTTGTTTACGTCTAATGAGTGATTAACGAAACTTACTTCCCAAAGACTTCTCGTAGCAATGAGAGTCAGGATTGCGATCAGAACTTTCATGATGTTTCAGAACTTTCGGAACTTAAGAAAACTGTTGTTTTGTTGCAAGCGCCGCGTACAATAACACCGCGAGTTATAATTACGGTTTTATACAGAAGGTCTCTTAGCAATTAGGCAAAAAAAGTCGTTAAGTAAACCCATTTACTGACAAAATGATTACACGTCGCTTAGTATCGCATACTGCCAATAGTTTAGTATGTAAAATACCATAAAAATAATGTTCATGACTTCTTCGGTTACATCGACCTGAGTCTCCCGACTCGTTTGGTTACAATTATGAAAAAATGCGAGTGATTAAAATACGAGGAAATAATGTTTTTGTTATTGTTATTATCCCAAAATTGCGTCGATACATCATGCGGAATAATCTACGGTAATGATATGCGAAATTCTGTTGCAACCAAAGTTGCATTCATCGGTCATTCGCTGACATCACGACGATGATACATTAGCATCACGCAACGGCTAATATACGGAAACGAAAGGTAAACGAAAACAAAACGTCAAAGGATTCAGATTTGGTTTGCTAAGTAAAGCTTTGCAGATTTCTTCGCATTCTTTTGTCTAATTTTCACGAAGCTTCCTCTATGAAAAATCTGGTTATTAATTTTGGTTTCTTCATAGAGAAATTTTATACGATTTTTTTCGATATTTTCATATCGCGACACTCAATCATGACGTGAAAAACTTGAAAGTAATTTTTTTTTACGAAAACAAAGGTTTCTCTTTAAGAAATAAATAAATAACAATAAATGAATAATGTCAAAATAGAAGCAGAACTTTGAAATTCAGAAGAATACAAATTCGTTGAAATATCGAAAGGGGCTGTCTTGGGTTCTACCAGCCACCGATCGCGAAAGAACTGCTTTTTTATCTCTTTGATGTAATTAACGGACTTTTTTTAAAGTTATATGAGCATTTTTTTCGTCGTGTAAACTAAATAACGCCATTTATTTGGATAGACATGGGCAGTTCATGGGACTAATTATTAAATCATCTGATGGATATTTGGGTGTCTCGAAAGATCTACTTCATTAGTCTCGATCGCAGATTAACCCAACGATCATCACGCCGTTACTAAATAAAGATTCGTTGCTCGAACTCGGCTTTCGTTCGACCGCGGACGGCGTGTTACGGCTCTTTCGATCTATTTTTGATGCATTCGCGTTCGTTTGTCGCTAAAATTGGTAACACAAATCGGAGCACAGAGACTGCGACAAGTTTGCGTCTCTGAGCAAACAAATTCCGTGGTTATCTGGCAACTGCGTAATTAAAACACAGTTGCAAGCGTTAAGTATCGTTCGTTAATTATGTGGAAATCTCGACTTTCCGATGCAGCGGCGTCGTTTGTCGGAAGTACGGCGTCAAAGGGACAAATCACGAGTTCAGATTCTTCTTCGCACTTCGATAACTGTACACTCCAAAAGACGATTGCAAAATGATAGAGCATCATGCTTTTTGCGTAAATAAATGAACAAATAAACAAAAAACAGTTAATTTTGTAATAATGGCTAATATAGACTTGTGAGTAGGCGTTAGAGTGACTTTCTATAAAAGTTACGTATTTCTCATCTTCTGAAAAAAAAATTTAAAACCACATCACTTATACTCTACATATGGGAAGGATTGCATCCTATCCAGTCAATTAATATCATTTTTGACGATTTCACATCTATTATAAATCATTTTTCAACATTTTTTTTAACCCCAAACGTGTTTTGCCAGAAGCCGATGCGGCCTTTAAATAACTTTTAGAAATGTCTTGGATAGTTTTTTTCCTTTAAGTCGCCGAGGTGTACGAAGTACCGGAAATACCGTTTCTCGTTTCGAATCCTCCCGGCCATACATGCCGGACAAGCGGCTACCGAAAGGAACTTTAATTAGGGAGGTGATTGCCTTCTTCTCGATCGTCGTCACCGACGCAAGCGCCGGTAGCATTAGAGAGGCCTTTCTTTTCTTCTTTCTTTTCGAAAGACTCCCAAGTGTGTTACACTATATCTACGTGTATCCGGGTAAATCCATTATTACAATCGAGTTGAAGCGCTCACTGAGTTGTATTGAGCAAAGAACCCGATTATTGACGCTCAAGGCGGGGGGAGCTTCTCGACAATTTACATCCCGCCACACCTGTGATTGCTAATTCACGCCTTTATATGATACGAACTTCTATTATCCGGAAGAAAAGTACACACAGCGTTCTAACTTCTTCAACCGTTACCTCACGGAACCCCTCGGGGTACGAGGCCGTCGGTTATAGTTTCCGTAAAAAAATCAGAATCGCCTTCCCTGTTTCTCTCTCTCTGCGGCGAACCACAAAAAAATCCTATTCTTTTTAATTAGCGCGAATGAAATATTTCGCATAATTCACATGGGGCGCGAACCAACCAATCTATACGCTCGATTTATCCGTATTCCAGACACGGTTACGAACGCACAGCGAAAGGATTCCTTCTTTTTATTTTTCGTGCCTCTCTCGCTATCTTTCACTGTCTTGGTATCCCAATTATAAAATAACGCAAATTCCTCATTGTGTTTGAGGAATTTCGCATGAATAAGCCTCTCCGTGGATTTTTGTGTGGGCAATGCAACGTGAGAGGACTCGGGTTCCAGCATCGATTTTAAACGCTTCGTCTCGGTCGCCAATCTTTCGACGAGTCACGAAGAACATTGGGCAAATGAGAGTCTGGCGATGTTAATAAAGAGCAGAAACTGGCAGAGTATAGAGTAGAAAGCCACGAGCACGAAACATCTTCGGCGAGAATTTTATCGAAATTTCCTGAAATTTCAATGAAGCTCCCTATAGACTTGATATATCTGTGAAGAAATCAATAATAGCAATAATACAATGTAACGTGTACACGTGTATACATGTGTATGCAATATATTACATTTTAGCAAAGAGTGAACAACACGATTTGACAAATAAGTTTTTCGATATTTGAAGATTTTTCTTAACATGGATTTTTCGAACCTCGAAATATTTGTTTTCGGTCAAAATTTTTATCGCTTTGTTAAGTAAGTATCTCGATAGTAGATCTGAAAAATTTCCGAAATAATTCGAAACACGAACATTGCAAATTGTATAAAAAGGCTGCTAAATACTATGCTTTTTATTTTGATAACAAGAGAATTATCTAAAAAATTCTTTATATATTTAAGGGTTATGAAAAGGGTGCAGGTTTTTTCAAATAGCTCGACAAATTGCTTGTGAGTTAAACGGGTATTTTGTTTGATAAATTCAAAACAACCCTTCGTACCATTATGAAAAAAATAATTGAAAGCTAAAATTTGTTTTATTCCTTAAGGGAATGCGTTGCAATAAAAACGATAAAATGCACCCTTTGTTGTGTATCACAACGTTTAAAAAAGAACTATAAAAGAGTTAAAAGTAAAATAAAAAAAATAGTTTGGAAACTTTTTGTTCCGATAGAAGACAATACAGAAATGTATATACTGCAATACTTTCAGGAGGGGAATATATCCATGTGTGGGATTATCCGAAGAAAAAACAAAATTTTTTGCAATATAAATGATACCAAAAAAAAAAAAATGTTGCATTTCTCTATTCCCTAACCGAGTGGCTATTGAAAACCGATAAAAGACATTATGAAGACATGAAATCTTCGGTAGTATCATCACAAAGCAGTTGTATTAATTTGCGCGACAATCGTAAAAATTTCGCAAAAAAAATTTTTTTTTTTTCGTTTCCTAATGACCTTATCATTGAATAGCGATAACAGACAATCACTAGACATGAAATCTTCGGTAGTATAGTGGTCAGTATCCCCGCCTGTCACGCGGGAGACCGGGGTTCGATTCCCCGCCGGAGAGAATTATTTTTTTTATTTGTTTACTTATAAAACAAATTTTCAATTCACTAACAAAAAAAAAACCCAAAAAAAATCGGAATTTTTGACGTTAAAATGCCAAAAACTATGCATTATGGTGAAAAACTATGTTCAGCGATGTCTATACGGACGCGAGTCGATGTGTGAGTGCGCACGTGGCTTCCGCATGTATTACAGTAGCGTGGAGAATGGAAATATTAACGCCAGATAACCTATAAACTCGAAATAGTTCGACGAAAATCGGAGTTTCGCCGAAAACAATTTTTTTGTTGCTGCTACGTCCCGCTGTCCTTCGGCTAAAAATTTCTACCGCTTTTGCGTTTATTGTGCAAAATTACATGAAAATATGGGTCTGGAAAGATTTGTTGGCTTTAATTATTACGATAAAAATATTATCGTTAAAGAAAGAATTCCGTCGGATTAACAAGATCGCCTTTGTTATGCTTAAAAAAAATATCTTACATGTAACAATTCAAAGGGTACCCCCTTTAGTATGTATTTTAAAAAATGTCCCCTCAATTTAACGAAAAAATTCAACAGGAAAGAAATTTACCCCCTTTATTATGTTTTTTAAGACATCGCGATAATCCGTAGAGAAATACTGATACAAGAGTCTTTGAATATGAAGCGTCGATCTCGGAGGTGAACCTTCATCTTGTTGTTCCCAGCATAACGGCGAGAAAGCGACCTTTTGATCCTCGAAATTTAAAGCCTCGAGCGTGTGCTCTCGGCCCGTCGAAAGATGAAAGGTGATGACAAACGACGCATTACTGTCCGTTTATCGTGAGTCCGTATCCTCAACCGATGTAATTTAGTCCAACCGAGAGACGCCTCTCGTATAGTGTACTGTTCCGATAATAAGTGGAGAAAATTTAAGTGCCTCGGCGCGAGTGCAAGTCTTGTGAACGGTCGATGATTCGGCTATCGTTCATCATTCGCTACGTTTCCGTTTAACAATCATATCGTTTAATAATCATAGCGAATTATTGCGGCGACCCGAACGGACTAAAAATTAAACTTTACATTTTTTTTTCTTAATTCTGTAAATTTTATAACAATGGAAGTAAAATAATTGTTAAAGAGACAATCGCCTTTGATTGTCGTTGAAATGAAGATACGATATTGAAACGATGGAATATTAGTACCTTCACTCTTATCGACTCGAGAAAAAATCTCCACAATTTTTTGTTCGACGCGCAGGAGTCGAGGAATTAGCGTGACTCGTAGGAGAAACAAAACAGACTACCGGAGCAGGTAACGAGATCTCAGTGTTTCTGGTAGGTCGTTGGCCTTGTCACACTGAACCGAATTCCATGCACAACCGCAAGCATTGTCACGGCGAGAGGACAAATTCCACTCACGAGAGTGTACAGCGGCTCGACTAATTAGGAGGCAACGATAATTAGCGGGATGGGCCATTGACCTAAAAAAAAGATAAAATAATAAAAAAGTAACGTGCAATCTCCGAGTTGCTTACGCTATGCCTACATTACTCCTTCAATTTCATACAATGTACAAACTTTCTACGACACGACTTCAGACTCAGTTATTTAGCTTTCACATAGAAAAAAATAAAATAAAATATCACACGGTGTTTCGATACTTCGAGAACTTTAACTAACGTCGAAGAGACAATAATTCAAAGATTCTTACGATATAAACAAATTTCTTTTATTTGTTTTTTTTTTTTTTCTTTTCTTTTTTATTTAACGACGCACTCGTTTCCTCGAGTCAACAACTTTGTAAGATAATACACTACTCGATGTACTTAGTTTTTAGATATATAAAATAACGATGGTTTTTGTTTGTTTTGTTTGTTTGTATTTTCTTAATTTAGTTAGATAGAAAATGGCGTTGGCGAGTTGCGATGTCTCGCGATTCGGTATGGCCACGCGACGCGCCGATTTATGATCCGCGCTCAATTAATAATACGGTCTTCTCGGATTGTTCTGTGAAAAAAAAATAAAAACAATTTGTAGAGATCGTACGCATGATGAATATCTACAAGCGAATTTTTTTTTTATTTTTTTTTAATATCATCCGTACTCACCAAAGGATTGGGCCTAAATCTGTACGCCAACATCATTCGTTTTCTATAAGCGTCGAACTCGTCGTCATCCCGTGATATTCCGTCTGGTCGTTCCGAGCCGAGACCCGCGCTGTCCAGTCTATTCGTCGCTCTGCAAAGAATAATAGCGTTCATTTATTTTTTCACACGACCAATACTATCTCCAGCGTCGGTGGGAATATTTCATAGTGAAACTCACTTATTCACGGGTTCAACGCGACCGCTGCCCTCGCTTCCGAGTCCCTGACCTTCGCTCCATCCCAATTTTTGCAACATTTGAAATCCTAAAAAAATAACCACCGTATCTCTTAAAATTTGTCTACAATCGCAACGAATAGTGAAATCTCAAATTTCTTAATATAATCATCGTGTCACCTATGTTGTCTTCCTTCAGCTTAAACTCTTTGTAATCGCTGAGATCGGGTTCTTTGCCCTGTTTCAACGCGCTATACTGTTCCATAAATCTCTTCAATTCGTCGGGTGGCAAAAAATCGCCGATATGATGTTTTCCCTCAGCCTGTGCTGTTAATTCTTCCGCCCACATTTGCGTTGCTTCCATCTCCGCTGATCGAATTTTGTGTTCCCACGTACCGCCCTCGACCTCTTCGTCACTGTCGTACTCGTACTTGTGCTTTCCCTGCGCCTCCAAACGTTTCACCTCTTCTCGCTTTTTCAACAAATTTTGATACAGGAGATTTATCTGCGAAAAACATGAGAAAAATACTCGTTATGTCTACACATTGAATCGACAGTATTTCTGTCACAATCATAATTAAAAAAAAAAAAAAACAAAAAATGTTAAATTCAAAAAGAATGAAAATTAACTTTTTTTTAAATTTGTTTAATTTTAGCAAAATCAAATTTAATTTTTGTTTTATTTTTTTAAGTAAACAAAAATCAAAATAAAAAAAATTCATAATCAAAATGTATGTATGGAGATAAACTTTAACTTTACGAGAATCGACTAACTTTGTAATGATCTTCGGCTTTCTTCCACTGCTCTTCGCTAAGATCGAGAGTACCGAATGTTTGTCGTGCATATTGTATCAAGGCGGGATCGTTCCTCGATATTTTACTCAACATCGGGTTCTTTCCTTTGGTATGTTGGCTCTTTGGCGGCGTTATAATCGATGCAGGCTGACCTAATTGACTCGGTATCGCTATGCCGGGCTGTTGATACGCGACACCGCAATCGAGCCTATTGCCAGTTTGTACATTCATACCGGTAACAGCCACTTTATTGTCCGGTTCGCTCCAACGGCTCCGTCGCTTTCTTTTGCGCTCTTCCCTGCTGTCTTCTTTATAATCTAAAAAAATAAAAATCACATTTGATTACTTATTAAATACTTAAACCCTCGCGTACGGAGGACGCAAATATACGTCCGTATTCTTCGACCAGTTACTTTCAATTGCCCTCTTTAACTATAAAAAATCACGGAAAAATTCTGGAAAAAATTGTGAAGTAACGTTGAATTGTGGTGTTTTCAATGCTTTAAAGAGATTTTTTTTCGCTCTTGTGTTTTGTTGATAAGAACAAATGAAATAAGCGTTCTACTTGGCCGGCAAAAAGTCTCCCGTACACGAGGAGTTAAACGTGCAATGGAATCGTGAATTTGGGATACGCACCGATTTGAGAAGAATTTTTTTGCGTCTTATCGATCTCGTCATTGTCACTGAGAGCCTCTTCAGGACAGTAAGGCTCAGCACCGCTGCCGATTTTGTTCTCTTTCCCAGCCTTATCAGCACGAAACTTGGCGACCAATCCCCTGTACTGCAGATACGCTGCACTTTGCTTTTGGTGCAGAAACCTTGATTAAAACAATACTTAAAACGCTGCCAAGTAAGATATACGCCTAGATAAATTATCAGATGCAGTTGGTGAATAAATACGTTACGAAAAAAAAAAATTAACAAAAAAAAAAGTATCTACGTAACTAACTGCCGGTCGTAATTGAAAGAAGACAAGTATTACTCGAGTTAAAGATAACACAATCGATTGGATATAAGAATCAATACGGAGCGAATCGTTACGACGCCAAGAGAATTCTTAAACAGAATGTTACGGAAAATGGTGCGCGAGCGATTTTTCTCTTACCACAGCGTTAATAAACAGACGTGTGTACGATATACATGCAGACGCGAATATATCGAATTAACACAAAAGGCGCAATAATGAAAAAGCATTTTTCGCGTTTTTAGCGAGTATGAAAGAGTAATAATAATAATATCTTAGCGATTTTATATTGCCTGTAAAACGTGGGGACATAACATGAGATATTAAATAGCGCGGAGAGATGCTGAAAAGCTTACGACGTATCGCGAACGACGCGTGAAACTTAGCGTTGTGTTTAAACATAGAGACTGAAAAAAAAAGAACAAAAAATAATGATACGCCTATTGCGTAATTTTGTAAGGAAGATTGTGCGCGTTATCGGGATTCAGCAAACACTCTCTCTCTCTCTCTCTCTCTCTCTCTCTTTCTCTCTCTCTCTCTCTCTTTCTCGTGATTACGAAAGCGCAAGTGATGCTGGATTAACGAAGATCGTTCGATCTTTCGTTTTCTCGTACAAAATGTTGGAATATTAAATATTCTTTCTACACGATTGCGTAACGAATGTGTGCATCTTATTTTCGTTATGTTATGAATAACGATTAATGAGGATTAAAAGGGAAATTTTGCGGCGAGAGTTAGACATAGAGGCGGGTGGATAGGAGGAATCGCGTAAAAAATCGGGTCAGTGAGGACAGTAGTTACCATAATTTCGGATCTTGTGCATTCTTCTCACGAACTTCCTGCTCTATCGCGTCACCGCAATCCGCGACGATCCTCGCCAGTTGCTCCGCTTCTACGGGACACACTTATAATCCAATTGTCAATTACGTAGATTCGTATACGTCGAATCCGGTAATAGCATAACTATCATCATGCACTCTGCGTTATTTTTAACTCGCATTATCTTTGATTGATCGATCAATATTTATGATTACTCTTCGAGTTGTGAAATTGCCATGCAATTCATTCGACACAAATTGATTACTCGATAAATAAGTAATTAATTTGTAAGAATTTAATATTGAATTTGTAGAAAATATAGAGATCGGTAGACAATCATATAAAATCGTTAACAACTCGTCCGGAATCTCTATAAAGCAATAAAATCAACGAAGCAAGTAGAGATTTTTTTTTGCATGGAAAATTGTTCAGGTGCAATTTTAAAAAATTACGAGAAAAATAGTAACTCCAAAAATTTTTATACCTGGTGGATCCGAGGGCGTGAGAGCGGTCGGCGGTGGTCTAACAGGCGGAGGTATTTGGACGTTGGGTCGCCCGACGGACATCGTTACTTGATTCGGTATCGGATAGGTAGTCGGCATTAGATGACTCGGTGGCGGAGCGTTTTGGATGATAGCCGGTGGTGGTACGTTCGGCGGTGGAACATTCAAATTCGGCGGTGGAACGGAATTAATCGTTGATGGTACGGTGTGCACTGGTGGTGGTGGTGCGGACATAATCATCGGCGGCATTACCGAGGGCGGTGGTATATTCGTCACGTTTGCGACGGTGACGACGATCGCCGGTGGTCCGGACATTGGTAACATGTTCGGCGGCATTTGCGACATCGGCGGTAACAAATTCGGCGGTCGAACGTTCGGCGGCGGAATATTCGGCGGTTGCAAATTACCTAAAGGCGGTATACTGCACGGCGGTGGCGGAGGTGGCGGTATTATGTGTTGCTGCTGTTGCTGAGGGGCGTTGGGGGTTTGATGGGAATGACTTTGCATACTCTGCATCGTTACGCTCGGCGGTATTTGCATGCCGGGCGGCGGCACATTGGTGTTCGGTGGCATATTTTGCATCGACGGGGGCGGCGGTCTTATCATGTGCGGCGGTGGAATTGGCATTCTTTGATTTGCGGGATGGGAATGATTGGGATGAGGATCCATGTTGGAATAATTATTTGCTGGTTTCATTGGTGGCATTCTATGCATATTAGGCGGTGGTACGTTCGGCGTCATATTTCTTATATTCGGCGGCGGTACATTGGTCATTTGCATTATGGGCTGCGACATTAACGGCGGGATGCCGGAAGTTTGATTAACGCCGGACGGAGGAGGATGCTGCGACTGCTGATTGAACTGAGGTCTCGGACCGTTAGGAGGCGGTTGATGATAATTATGTCGCGAGTCGGGACTCGGCGATGATCTGCGGCGCGTCGGCGAAGGACTCGACGATGAACTGTGACGACGATCCGACGCTCTGCCCCAACGTGAATCGCTCCGTCTGCGATCCCTTCTGTTGTCCCAATCTCTCGTTTTCTCGCTGTTCCATCTTCTCTCTCGTTGATTCTCATAAATTCTCTCTTCTTTGCGCTCTTCTTTTTTCTCCTCGGGTTTCGATTGCGGAGAATCTTGTTTAGCGACACTGTTACCACTGCTGGGCTTGTTGTTCGCTATTTTTTTGAATTGATCCAAAAAACTCCCATCATTGGCGAACAAATTTACGGTCTGCGACAGACTTGGCTTCTCCTCCTCTTTCCTATAAATAAAACAGACGCGTCTCTTGACCTCTATTCCTTGACGGAGTTCTCGTAAATCGTGAGTGTTAGGCGTTTCGGATTAATTCGCCGAGAGATGAGAGGCGACAGAAGAATAACAAAAGAACTATCGCTGTGACGCAACGATAATAAAACCATGCAACTTTTATGATTCACGCGAATAACTGGAAATTTTCCATGAATATTTAATTTTGATTAAGTAACGAAGCACAAATAAATTTTTTTTATTTTTCGAAAGAAATTTTCACTGAGGCGTTGCTCGTTCTAACCTCAAAACCCGTTGATGTCTATTGTTAGATGTATAAAAAAACCTATTAGAGCGTTGAAAAATCGATTGAGCTATATATAAAACTTATCGATGATGCGATTAAAGAATATTAATTGCTCTCAAACAATTGTTACCAAAGAGCCTGTGCCGACTACGTCACATGAATATGAGACAAGGCGGAGCGAATTCCGAAGGGATAAAAATACATCAAACAATTGTCTCGTTCCTCTTTATAACAGTCAACTGCAACGGTGTTTATGTAATTTTTTTCTTGTAAAGATAATAAAGATGCTTGACACAAGGGAAACAAAGTTCCGATGAGTTTTCATTGGATTGCCAGTGCGTCATAATTTTTCCGAGCAACGCCCGTGTGATTGTGCAATGAATCGACGGGATAGTGAATACTTAATGATTTCAAGGGTAGATGCAAATCGACGAAAAAAGCTTACTTTGACGAAGGACTGGTTTTAGCGACAGTAGCCGACGAAGCGGTGGTCGTCGACGACGACGACGACGACGACGACGAGCTTGTAGCTGGTTTTTTGACACTTTCCACAGCTTGCTTGGCCTTCAATTCTTGCATCTTGGCCTGTATTTCGAGTTTTTTTTGTTGTATTATTTGTTCCTGTTTTGACATCTGTGCGAAACGTTCATTGCGCGATGTTTTCGATACAAACGGATCGGAACCTTTAACACCGCGATACGCCATGTTTACTGAAACTCTCGGGTTGAATTGAGAAAAAAAAGCTTGACGGTGGTACGCGCTCGCCCACACACTCGCTCTGTCTATACCTCCTACTACTACGGCGCGTAGTAGAGTACTACAGTGTCCTACAATGCAATGACATGAATGAGAACCACTGAATGCAACGTCACTTCTGCGCCAGTCGTGCAACCATCGCGCACTTTCGACTGCGCAGACGACAACCACCTTTTCACGGTGTGTCGCGCGATTTCCACTCAAATTAATCCTATTTTCATTTGTATAATTGATTTTGTCAGCTTGTTAGGAAAACCGAACGTTCTAGAGGTATTAACCGCGGCAATTGACCTAATGAGATGATTCATAATTGGCGCGGGTTAATTATTCGCTGAATTTGTACAACGCAATACAATCACATTATAATTCGCGCCTTTTTCTTATTTTCGTACTGCGATTGTTTTATCAACAATGTAACCGCAATTGTAACCAATTCTATTAAGTATTTACATGCAAAGAAATTGGTCTATGATTATACCGCAAAATAAAAAAAAAACATTAAATTATTTAAGGAGTTTTGATTTTAACATTCGAAAATCATAATTTCTTACAATTTCGAAATAACCATATTGATTCTTACAAAACTTGAAATAAAGGTATTACCTAAATTGTTTGACTGGGTGCTATGGAGATATCAGGCTCTTCATCGAGTCGATGAATCAACGTTCTAAAGCCTCCAGTCCCGTATAAGAACCGATGGAGTTCGAAACAGCCTGTATTTATCGTATGCGAAAAATACTATACGATTTATCGTCTCGAGTCGAAAAAACACTAAAGAATGCAGAACCTACCATCAACTCGACATCCGACGACGAAGTTTCGTTATCCTCGAAAGAATTTATCGAGAATTTGCTGTTATTCAACGAACTCGTGGATAATCGTATGAAAACGGGACCCCTCGAGAAACTCGAACGTGACAACTACATACGAGATTCAATCGCGAATCTCACGGATACTCGAGCCGAAGTTGAGGGTAAGTCGATGTATCTTCAATATTTCAGGGGATCGATATTGCACCAATGACGTCGAGAAAAAAAAAAAGAAAAAAAAAAAATGTTCTTCAGCTTTAAGATCCACCCTCGAGGAGGAAAGATCACGACACGGTCACGTCGTTCAAGAGATTGCGGCTGAGATCAGCGAGGAAAATATGCTTATCGAGAAAATGCAGACGAGACACGCCAAGGAAATTGCCGATAGAAAGTTAACACATTATTAGTTATTTTAATTTTACGAGAAAATTATAATACGCCAGTACCGCGTAAATGTGCCTTTAGGCAGGAAACGGAAGCGGAAATAACGAGCATTCAGGAAGAAACATCGACGAAGGTTAAACTTATCGAGGATGATATCAATTCGCGAGAAATTCGGCTTAAGGATACTCTGAAAGGAAACTTGAGCCTCGAGCGAGAATTATATGCAAAACGGTGAGTGGAGTTCACCGTCCTTTTGAAGCGTAACTACTCGAACGCGAGCTTTTCGCTCACTTCTCCAATAACTTAATCGAGTTAATTACTCAGCTCGGAGGCTGAGAGACGGTACCTCGCGGTTCTCTCTAAGTACGACACGGACGTAGGAGCTCTTTATCGTACTATGGAAGATTTAACGGACGAACTTAATCGCCTCGACGATAGACTAAATGATCTACGGGTACGTTAAACACTAAGTTACCATTTCATTCTTTAAACCGCAAAATTTTCGAAGACATAAATTGACGATCGATCGTTTAACAGAATCAATTGGCAGTGCAGGACGTTCAATACGTTGCGCTGAAAAACGAGCGTGAAATGGCTATTCTCAAAGCATTCGCCGAAGATCTCGAGCACTTTGAGAAAAAACGGGCAGCGAAAATAATTCAAAAAGCATGGAGAAACTTTTACGAACGTAGTTGTTTGAGAAAAAAGAAAAAATCGAAGAAGAAGAAGTGATATTGCTACGTTTTCGAGAAAAAGAAAATCGTTTCGTCACTTTTTGCTTATTCATCATACACGAAGTTTTGTTCCGGCAAAAAAAAAAAAAATTCGGAAAAATTCGATTTCGAATTTTTCTCGAAAATCGTTACAGTCATTAGTTTTACAAATATTTGACAAAAAATTGGAATTTTTATAAAAAGCATCTAAATACGTAATAACTCTTGCAATTTTTTTTTTATTGAGAAACCGATGTGCATATGCACTTTGCATCTTATCTTCCGACGGGGAAGTTTTTACGTCCTTATTAAAAAAAAATTCAGGAAATGGCGTTATTCGATTTTTTACGAAAAAAATCGTTTTCTCAGTTGTTTTGCCCTCTTATATTTCGCGATAAAAAAAAGAAAAGAAAATCAGGCGTCGGAGCTATTATTGGGATGTAACCGTGTAACAACAAATCCTGTCGTCGATGGATTGTAACCAACTGGTATCAGTGTTATCCGTTTGCGATACATTGATAATATCGATTCCCGAAGCAAGCCGTCATACCGCGACGTCGCTCGACCGACAAACAAGCTTTCCGTCAGGATAGCTGATTCGGTGTGTGCGTATCGATCCCTTTAACGTTATCCCCACATTTGCTCCGTTTCTAAGTTTAGAACCACCGGGCGAAAAAGTAATAAACGACATGGCAAAGGTGCGACGAAACTCGACGGAATATCGTCTGTCTTGTTTTTTTTTTTATTGCTTTGTTTTGGTTCGCCGAGTTCCCAGTGACTCACGATAGATATATTATAAAAAAGTTTGATCTAAGAACAGTAGAAAAAAGGTACCAACAATTTTTGTTCCCGCAAGTCGCGACATTTTCCACCACAATTTTTGCAAAAAAGTATTGTTACTTTTACGATAATTTTTATTAATTTTTCTAATCATTTTCGGAAAATTGAAAAGGCGATCATTTGCCGACGTCTGAGGGCAATAACATTTTTTTAAAAGTACAAATATTTTTTACCGTGCATATTGTCAGTTTTGTCGATATCGAGCTGTTGCCTGATAAGAGATTAAAATTGATCCATTTTTTTAGACGAATTCCAGACAAATTAAGTGTAGAAATTCCCGATACGATTCCGAATAGCTTATTATTACAGTTCTGATGAAAGATTAACCGTATCGGATGAACTGTTAATTCCAACAATATGTCGTGTCGCTCGTCGGGTCAATGGCCATTAGTAATGCTCTCTGTTTTGCATATAATTGCGGCGATGTCGCTAGAGAAGCATCCATCAGTCAACGGAACTACGTGCCTTCAACGCACACCTGCTGACCTATTTCCCTCCCGTTCCTCTTATCGATACCGCGACATATCGTAACAATATCAAGTCATTCAAAAATCATTATACTTCGACAACATCCTCGTCAGACAGATAGTTAGTCGTTCTGAGAACGCGAATGAGCGACGATTTCAACAATAACGAAAAACGAATTGTTGATATAAATAATAGCCAAGGCGATAGTCATTTATGTAATAAATGTGACACACCTGCGTTCCCGCATCAATAAATTGTGTCATACGAAAAAAAAAAAAAAAACAAAACAAAAGTTCAATATTTCGTGGACTATTTTTCGAAAAAAAAAAAAAAAATTCGTCAATTCATATCGTTCAATTTTACAATCCCTCTTCACTTATTTTCATTTTTTTCCCTTTTTTTACATCGTACCAACAGCTGCGGTTATTAGTACCATTTAAATTATTTTCTTTTTTTCATCTCATACATTATAATTATAAATTTAATTACATCGAATCAACACGTTATAAATACCGCGTAAAAAAAGATAGAGTACCAAACAACAGATTGATTTTCTAAACAATACATTTTTTTCATTTTATATTTATCCATTTTATAATTGCTCCACAATTTAAATTACACATTTTTTTCTTACCTCATATATTCAATTATAGATTGAATCTTATCGAATCGCCGACAATAAATACGCGCGTTAAAAAAAAACAGAGGTCCTAAAAACCGGTCTTCGAAACCGGATAAGTGGACTACGTTAACGAGACAGAATGCCGCATAAGAAAACATAACGGCATCGGATAAATATGCGCAGGAGCAAAACCGCGATAACGTCTACGAAGTATATATTATTAAGCCGGAGCAGTGGTAACACCCGTGGCGCAAGTTCGTCAACAACACCAGTATACAGCTGGTGGCTTGTCGGCATGCGTCGACTCTCCCATTCTCTTCCTATCAGTCCGTGCGCCGGTTTGTGATAAGAAAGAAAAAAAAAAAAAAAACACACACACAAAATCTCGTTTTTTTTGCATACAAGAGAATCAACGCGTTCTGGACTACGCTCGAGCCTCGCGCCGCTCGACGAATTCCGCGGGGCGGGTGTTCCGGTGGGGCAAAATCCCTCTGTGGCGCATGCTCTGAAATATATTTTGTACTCGGGGGGTGATATTCACCGAGGTAGCGAGCGGTGAAAGCGAGGCTCGAAGCTGCCGATCATTACGAGCTGTACACACAAGCCCCCGGGCTCCTCGTCGAAACCGTGACGAGTACGACGATAACCCGCAAGTTTTGCTCCAAAAACGACAATTCAACGGACCTACTAAAAGTATCAGTAACGTGAGACGAAAAAGAAGATAGAAAAAAAAAACACATTATTTCGAAAAATTGAAACAACAATTACGAAGGTGCGTCGACGGGTCTCGATTGTCTCTGGTGCATGTGAAAGCTTCCGCGCGTGGTTAACATTATCTCCTTTTGTTACTTCGCTTTATCACGAGACGCGAAAGCCGCGATCAATCGTTCGTCGAGCTTAGAACGCTTTCGCAAAAGGAGGAAAGGAAAGGGTAGCGACATAAAGGAAAAGAACTACGCGTGCTGTTTGCCAGTGTCGACGGAAATAACGCGATAAGCGCCACACTGTGTGAATACTCTTATCTCGTCTCTTCCGTACACGAGAACGGAAAAAAATCATTTTATTTTCATCTCTGCCCCGTTTTCTTTCTTCCTCTGGATCGTCCGCTAGCGCTTCTCACTGTGCCACCTGTAGCATTGGACCAATTTTCTCGATGCACATTGCGTTGCACATAGCATTTCGATGCACATTGCGTTGAAACGAAAAGAAATTCATTTAATTTCACGCAAAAACCATTTAAAATAGAGAACAGAAGACGAAAAATGTGCCAATTCAGTCGGAAATTCGACAGTGGATATTCAACAAGTTCTTGAATTTTTTATTACTTTAACGTGGATTCTTGGCAGACGTCGCTTTCGGTCCGATTTTTTTTGCTTCTTCTGTTGCCAACTTGCTGAGATTTATTTCGAAAAAATCGCTGTTTTTTATCGAGATTTTTTTTGCTGCCGAGTTCCGACGACTAAACATTGGAATTACACTTTTCCTTTTGGCGACAATAGATTTCGTTATTTATACACGATACGTGTTGCTGGATAAATTTTTCCAGAGCGTCACAGTGTACGTCAGGGTAATATCATGCTACGAGTTAACTGACCTGCACCGAGGAACGAGGTGAGAGGTCGAAGCCGAAGGGTCCCCCATCAGAGAGGGGTGAGTTTTCGATCGACTGACGGGGGGGCCGGAGAAGGGATTGTGAAATTTTCCGGAACGAAGCAATAACGCGTCGGGGGTGCTGATCAAAGGGAGAATGACCGGGCGAATGACTTTGACGTTCCACTCGCCTATAATGGAGGAACACGAGAAAAATCTTGTAACCGGGAGTCTGGAACAGAGAAAAGAGGCTTTCAAGGAGGACGAGGAATTGATGAAAGAAACTACGAAATTCGTCACTGAGGTCATCGAAACAGCCGCGTCCGAGGCTTCAAAAAGAAAATTTGAGTCTGAGGTAATAATTACGCGTATAAACAAAAAATCCAAAGTTGCATATGCTAAAAACAATTAATTATCGATGGTAGCAAACAAAGATTCGTAAAAAAGCTATTTGCTTATATTTTTCATCACGTAATTATCGAGAAATTTATTCAAATGGAACTTAATTTTTTTCCCGAAAAAAAAAAAGACTCGATTTTCAGTTATCTCATACATTAAATTCGATACCGAGAAATTATTAACAACTCTTCTTAATGGTTGAACAATAATTCCTGAACTCTCTTGCGAAAAAAAATTAATAAAAAAAGTGTATAAATTTGTTTCAGGGAGGCGAGATGACCGAAGGTAAAGCAATCAATTATCACTCCGTAGTATACATATATATATATATCTACCTATCTATCTCGTGAATTCGATATATATTCCCTCGAGTAGTATGTAGAAAAAGAGACCGGTAGTTAGAGAACGTTTAGTCTGTCGGGCTGGCGAAGCGGATTTTGCGGAATGTGGGGATGGTTCGTGTTACGAGAATCAGAGATACATAATCGCGGATAGTTAAAAAAAAAATAAAAAATCATAAACAAAAAAGTCACAGAGAAAAAAAAACAAATAGTAAAACGCCGATAGAACCCCTCGCGATTATAACGATCGAAAATGCATGTGCGCAGGCAGTAGATTGAAGGGCGGCGATCCCGTCGGCCGCTGGAACCACCGAGCCCGCGGCTTCTGCAATCGGATACTGAACGCGCTGTGCCCGTGCTTCACCAACAATGGTAAATCGTAGACTCTGAGACGTTTAACCGTAGAAGCCGATGGTCGCTGCGCTGGGCTAAGGCTGCGTTCGGCAAAAAAAAAAAGCAAAAAAAAAGTCATGTGCTACAGCCGTAATGCTACTGCGTGCCAAATAAGGATCTCTCTCTGAGTAGTGTTGCATTGTGTCTTCTTCACCATCGTCTTCTTCATCATAATCCACCACCACCAACTACCACCATCCACCCAAATGACTGCATCGAGACGCTCGATAGAACCACTGCCGCACCTACGCGCCAATCGCTCCTACATCATTCAATGACTGTACAATTTAAATACCTATTCATAGTCTACCAACATTACTCTATATGATATATACCTTTATAATTTATATTTATTTACGTCCGAATACCTATTATACATCAAAAATCTCCCAAAATCTCGTTTTCCAATTGCTCTATAGATTACATTATCTTGTCGCATGAATAATTTCACGAGATTACCTCGATATACGGAGTGATTGAAAAAATGAGATTTTGCTTCGTAACCCTTTGAAGCGCAGTAAAAATTGCTATTATCTCTTATCGTTCGAACGGGTAACCAAATAATTATCATATATGTATTTAATTCTTAAACATTTAATACTTTCGTGAATTTTTATTTATTTTTTTCTAATGTTTATCTTCCGCGAAGCCGATATCTTGGTTTTCACATCGAGAAGCTTCGAAGGGTTAACGATGTGATTAAGTTCATGCGACATTCTCATTATTCAGATCAGCTTTGATACATAGTACAATACCCATAGATCGAAAATCTGGGGCTTTCACTAAAAAAAAAAAAAAAAAAAAATCGCCACGAGGACCAAATACGTAGTTTTTTTTTTGAACACACGGCCTGTATTTCGTAGGATCTGTTAGAGAGGATCAAAAATGGGGGGGAAATAAGCGTTTTACGCGATTAATTGCATGTTAATTGATTTTTCCCCCATCGATTAAATAGAAGCGAATTGTACAGAACAAATTCGGATAACACTATCGCACACAGGACACATTTCTTCCGACACAAAAAACGCTGTTAATGCCTACAAACTATTGTTCATAGTATATGTTGTTAAATCGCTTAGAATAGTGAATGTAACATAGTTTAAAAAAGAGAAAAAAAAAAGGAAAAAAAAAAAAACAAAAAACTACCATTGCATGCTGTGGATATAAATGCAACGAATCGAGGAGAGAACAAGTGCCAAATATAATACCTCTACATGAAAGTCTCTCGTGCGTTGCAACGCGTGGGAGAGGGTAACTTACTATCGGTGTTTACACACATTGTAGTAAAAAAAATAGTATATAGTGTATAATTCATACAGTACCTATATATATATATATATATATATATCTTATACATACGAGTATAAAAATTGTGTCATTCGAACCGTTCGAGCGACAAAGTAGTTCGGACGTAGTACTGCATGATTTAAAAAAATCAAACAGAAAATAGTTCATTATTATACATATTAAAAATTTGATAATCGAAGATTTAGATCGAAAAAAAAAAAATCAACGGATCAAAACTCAGCGACATGTACATCGGAACTTTGTTCTTTTCATAGAATTGTTCGCCTGGACGCCCTACCGGTATCGCTTCACGAGACCTTAACCACTAGCCGACACCGGAAGTTCCGTCGTACGTACGGAACGATCCGTCGAACACTGAGACTCTTTTTTCCGAGATGCTGTGTTTATAATTATAAAAACACAATATAGAATTAAGTCGAAGCGTCAATTTTGAGCGTCCGGCTCGCTTAACCCAATTTTCACAGAGACACTCGATTGTCAATGGCAGAAATTATCCTAATTTTAACTTCCGCAAAATTTTTTAATATTTTTTCTTTCGATTGCGAAAAAAAAAAAATCATTTTTCAGCTGAGTATGTTGTGCATTCGAAATATTTATGATTACGAGTGACATTTTTATTTAAAAAAAATGAGACAAAAAAAAAGCTTCGAAGTGAAATTGGATGGAAATATACGCCGACAGCCCTGCGGCTGATCCTATGACTTTTGCCGGTAAACCCTGAAACTCGTCCACTGAAAATTCGCTCTCATCGCAAATGAGCGTCTTGCATCAAGTACCGTTGACCGCAAGAAAAATCAATAATTCGTTATTTCCTTAGCTTTGGTCGCGAATATAACGGAACTGAGTAAAACGCCGGGTTATAACTTGTGTCCCGTCCTACATTCTGTTCGCAAACTCGTGCCGGTTGCCAGCAGCGGGCTGATTAATATGCGGTACTCGTATTTACATACATAGCTATACCTACCATAGATTCATAATAGCTTTTGTCATTTCCTAAGCCGCCTATTCGTCTCGTATGTAAAGGAGTTGTGACTGTGACGTCGTGAAAAATATTCGCATTAAGTGTGTATACAATACCGCATTATAATCAGTCCAATAAATGCGTCATTAAATCACAAAAAAAAAGAAAAAAAATGAACAAAAAAGAACAAAATTAGAGGAACGAAAAAAAAAATGAGAGTTATATTTTCGTCGTAACGAGATTTATTTTAACGTTTTATATATTTTACATGCATATTTAAAACAAAGAGACAGAAATGTAATATGTATATTGTGTAATTATTAATCAATAACACGTATAGTTTATAAAAATAATATATAAAGAGTGTTAAATCCTTTGAAAGGCACAATTATAAAAAATGAAAATAAGAATGAAAGGAAACAAACAAGAAAAAAAAAACAACAAAAATGTTTAAAACTTCGTTAAATTACAGCATGGGAACAAAATCAATATCGTATCATTAACGTGACAATCAATTATATATGTGTAGAAAGTGAGGTACTCGCGGAATGAATTCGACAAGACAACAATAACTTGATTTTTCGGTATTTAAACTATTGTAAAAAAAAATATATATATATATATCACAAAAAGAAAGACAAACATATTGATTGTAAAGCGC
This sequence comes from Cryptus viduatorius, assembly GCA_964006125.1. Lineage (NCBI taxonomy): Eukaryota > Metazoa > Arthropoda > Insecta > Hymenoptera > Ichneumonidae > Cryptus > Cryptus viduatorius. The sequence goes on along the minus strand of OZ023222.1, from coordinate 6,977,410 downwards.
TATGATACAGCACTTCAGAAGTACCTCCACCGAAATATATTGAATATATAATTATTATGATTATTATTGTACGATATATAAAATGATTGTGTATAGATCGATGTCTGAATATATTGATCGGTTAATAAATGAGTTGATGTACAATGAATAAAAAAAAAATTCACTTCCGATGTCGTTGATTTTTTGTGTGATTTTTTTTCGAGGTCCCGAAGAACCCTTTCCTCGAAAATCGATGCGTTGCCGTGTAGTCACCCGGCATCGAAAAACTTTCCCTCCCTAGCAACACCCCCGTAACATCGCTATGGTAACCCATTTTACTTTCGAGATTAAAGCTTCGAAATTGTTTACACACCGATCCACAACAAAATTCACGTTGTCCAGTCAATGATTTAACTTCGTTGCGATAACGAGATATAACCTCTGGAAATGACAACAGTCAGCACTTCGTTGCCAGTGAAATCCGTTCTGTGATCGAGGAATTTAAGTCGCGTAATTGTCTTCGGCGGTATTCAGCTTCCTTTTTTTTATCTTTACGATGGACCAGTGTTGCGGTTCAAAATTCGATCCGGATCCCCGCCGTTATTCAACGAAATGCGAACGGGATAATTCTCCATGCAAAGTGCCGAATTGCGGTCCGGGGCAGTCGTGCCTTCGATCGGGTAAACGCAGAGCACAACCCGCCGATCCAACAATCGTTCGGTCGAAACGGAAGCTGCGAACTTGCAAAATTTGTACGGAGTATCAAACGCCATGTCGGATGGAGGACAACAATGTTTTCGAATTGCCAAAAACGCTTCTCGATATTCCGAAACGAGAAATACCCAGGTAAGGTAATCGTCGTTAATATATTTTCTCACGGTGCGATCGCTTTTTGGTTCGCGATTTCACGAGATTCGAATGTTTCCCAGGGTTGCAAAAGATTCGCTTTCGAAATTGCGACGGGAGAAAGAAGTCGCGTTTAAGATGAATTGCTACACCACGTTGAAAAAGAAGCGCGAAGAGTTTCGTCGAAAACTCGTGAGAATGCTGATGACAAAAGACGACGAGGACGACAATGACGGTGTTGTAGCTTACGATCCCAATCTCGTCGGGTCCATTCAAGACGATGAAGATCTATTGAGATATTATTACTACATTATGCACGGCATTGACGACGTACATGTGGCGCCGATAGATACGCTTTTGTTGAATAGAATTCTCAATTTGATTCCCGCGAAATGGAGAACCAAATTCAAGACTACAATGTCTCAAGTTATTCGAGACGCCAGGGAAGACTATGCTTCGAGCATTAAAAAATCTATAGTTGACTTTGTGCTACAAGATCCGACGAAAGAAACGCTGGACAATAAGGAAAGGGTAGGCATTGCATGCAATAATTTTGTGAAGATATTTACGGGGAAATTCGGCAATTGCGGGCAGTAAAGCGCGTTTTATTTTTGTTATAGTCGATGAATTACGTATATTTAAAAAATTGCACTCCTTTTATTATAGTTTTTCCCATAATCGGAAAATCGGTACAAACAATCAATTGCCACAGATTTTATTACCAATAAGAAAAAATAAAACGCACTGACCGAAAATTGCCGTACCTTTGGTAAAATCAATGACACGGAGAGATAATTATTTAATGATCGATTAGGTATCAATTTCAAAGGAGACTTTCGAAATCAAAAACTTTCCGTCGGATTTTGGTACCAAATACAGAAAAGTCAGAGGGAAATTGAAGAAAAATCTTGTCTTGTATAATCCCTGCATGCGCAAAGCTTTGGATCTGTGGTATCGTGAATTCGGGTAAACGAGTCATCATTATCGTTGAAAAAGACGAATATTTCAACTCATTTACAATTTAAAATTTTTTTTTTTCGATGTATCGATTCACGAAGTTCGATCAGACAAGTTGATCGAAAGGAATTGGAGTCTACTGGTCAGTCATACGATCTATTTAGCTTCGAGAACAAATTCACAAAAATGGTCGAGAAGACGAGAGATATTCTGTGCAAAAATTGGTTACCGAAGTTGTTGCAAATTTTTTCCACGGTATAATTATTTTTTTCGTTTGGCTTACACCGTTCTTTTTTAATATAAATTTAACTAATTCAAAAGTGGATTGCCAGGGCAAAAAAAAAGGAATTTTGCCAACTGCCGATGATGAGCAGAAGATGATCCGTTTCTGGAACTGTTTAGCTATCATTATGGAGAGTCATTTACAGCATCTTTGTTTGACGTCAATGGAAGATTATATGAATTATCTGGTCGATATTGGTGTAAGTTACATATCGAACAACCCACTGAAGCTCTCGACTTGTATTAATTTAAATTAATAAAATTAGTCAATAAATATCTAAGTATTAAAATAATTTTGCGCATAGTCTAGAGGATCCCGTCAACAATTATCCGTGAGTATAAAAAACTGCAGAACAAATCCAAACAGCGATAATAACATCGAATAAATTTTGTATCGAATCGCAGTACCGCAGTTGTAGTTTCAACTTGAATCTCGTTGTGAGGAACAAGACGATCGGATTTGATCCGTCGTTTAAGGTATTCACGGACACGCTGCTGTCCCTATTAAATCGGCTCAATCAAGCGGTCGAGGGATATTCAAGAATCGAGGGAAAGCTTTACGATTATTACAGCCCGAAGCAGAAAGTGCTGAAGGTATGCGATAAAAATTGAAATTAATTTATCGTAAGTAAAAAAAAAATATTGAGCGCTATCCGCGGCTTAATTTTTCTTAGCCCGTTGTATTGGAAGAAATTCTCGAATCTTACCGGTACCGAATCACGGAACTAATCCAAGAACACAGAATCGGACCGGAGTTGCAAGTACAAGATTTCGATGAGCACATAACGCTGATAAACGAGGCCGACGCCCAGTATGTCGAAAAATTCATGAGCGCTGAACCTCCTCATAGCTTCGAAGATTACGCCGAAGAAATAGCGAAATACGATAATCTTACGAGAAACATACCGATTATATACGATCGAACATTCTTCAGTGGGCTCTTTGACGTACACAGAAAGGATCTTATGGATAACTTGGCTTCAGCGGCGAACGACCTGAAGGAAGATCTTGTCAATCGGATGGTAACGGACTATCAGTACAAGTCACGAGCGTACGTGGTGATCATAGATTTTGTCCCGAACATTTTTTCGTCACCTTATAATTGTTTTTCCCAATCTTTTTTTCGCCTCTCGATCACGTATGATGTAAAAAAAAATGTCGCGTACATTTTTTCATTAATCGACGTTTCGACTATAGTAAAGATCGTCAGTTGGATTTCTTTGACTTTTGAATTCTTCTTTTGATTGTAATAAAAAAAATAATTTTGTATAGACATCTTGATATTTCGCTCGTGTTTATTTTCCGTTCAATTTGTCCGTTTCTATAATTTATTCATAAGTCGAGGAAAGAAAAATGTATTGCAGAAAAATTCTTTAATACACCTGCAACAATCTGTTTCTGAATTTATTGAATTTATTCGTCCGTGAAATTTCACACGTCAGATTTATCTGAATCTTCCTACTCGCGGTATTTCTGTACTACAGTATTGGCGAGGAATATCAAGATATCGCTGACAGAGCTCTAAGCGTTCCGCCAGACACAGCGGAGCTCATGAAGCTGAGAGCCTTCGTAACTAAAGCCGAAACGGAGATGGTTCTCGATCTCGAAAATCGTCTGAAGGAAACTATAAAATACGTTCAATTTTTATCCGACTACACACTTCTTTCACCTGTCGAATTGAAGACCAATAACTTTGCTTTTCAATGGTGAGTTAAGCTGTTCGCACGAAAAGTTTCTTCAATGACAAAATTTTGTGGTCATTTATTGGAATTTCTAAGGTATCACCGTATGCCATCGATCTTCGACGAGCATCGCGCGATAATCGCTAACAAAACAGGTGAATATCAAGAAGCTTTGCTCGTGAGAATCGAAAAATTTCAGCACGATCTCACGATCTGGGAAAAGCAGGGCGACGAAATGCAGCATTGGGGTAACGTCGATGAAATTTTTCGATACAAAAAGAAAGCTGTAAGCTTGGAGAACCGCTTAATCGGGGCGATCGATACGATCGATAAATTCAACGAGGAAGAGCAAATGTTCGGTTGGCAAATGTCGCAGTATCCTCTAAGAAAAAAGGTCCATATACAATGAAATAAAACAGTCTATGGAAGTTGATTAACATGAATTAATTTTTTTTTATAAAATTAGATAGCAGACAAGCTGTCGCCGTATAAAAGATTCTACGATGCAGCCTGCGATTTCTTGACGCAGCATGACACGTGGATGGGTTCTGTGATCGGTTCATACGATCCGGAAGTCATAGAGTCCGATTCCGGAACTGCCTATCGAACCGTTCTGAAGCTTGAAAAAAGCTTTCAAGAACCGGCGATCAAGAAACTCGCTGAAAACGTACGAATGCAGATAGAAGAGTTTCGAGAACACATGCCGTTGATAATGACTCTCGGAAATCCCGGAATGAAGAGTCGTCACTGGAATCAAATATCGGAGATCGTTGGCTTTCCCATTAAAGTCGACGAAAATATGACCCTTGCAAAGGTATGTTTCACCGCAGTAGAATAAACATTCTACGCTATTACTGTTCGAAAAATGTATATGACGATTTCTTCTTTTTTGCACAGATAATCGACTTTTGTTTGGATGAATACGTTCCGAAATTCGAAGCGATATCGGAAGCCGCGACTAAGGAAAGCAATCTAGAAAAAGCTTTACTGAAAATGCACTCCGACTGGACCGACATATCGTTCACTGTTAATCCTTATCGCGACACTGGTACTTACGTTATCGCGAGCGTCGACGAGATACAGTTGCTCCTCGACGATCACGTGACAAAAGCTCAGACCATGAAAAATTCTCTATACATCAAACCGTTCGAGAAAGAAACTCTGTAAGTTTGGGATTTTACGACGAAAAAAATGAAGACATAAATAATTGGAAGAAATACTTATTTTGACAAAAAAAAAATTAGATGCCCAATTAGTAGTTCGAAGAATTTTTTTTCTTTTTTTCGTCGAAGAATTAATATCTATTTTATTGGAATTCTGGAAAATGTTGAGTCTGTAATCCAATTTTAGAGAATGGGAAGCAAAGTTACAATTGCTTCAGGAGATAATGGATCATTGGCTGAAGGTTCAAGCGACGTGGATGTATTTGGAACCGATATTTTCCTCGCCGGATATTCAGCAACAAATGCCGGAAGAGGGTCGTCGTTTCAGTGCCGTTGACAAAGTTAGTTTCAATTTCTTGGCACCAATATCCATTAAGAATCATCAAAAAGCATATTCTCAGTAATAAAAACAAAATAAAAAACAGATTTGGAGGGACATAATGAGTTCGGTGGTCCAAGACCCACGAGTGATGTCGGTAGTGGAGATCGATAAAATGCTCGATCGTCTAAAAAAATGTACCGGTTTGCTGGATCTGATACAAAAGGGTCTCAACGATTATCTCGAGAAGAAGAGACTCTTCTTCCCGCGTTTCTTCTTCCTCTCGAACGACGAACTTTTAGAAATCCTGTCGGAGACCAAAGATCCAACCAGAGTTCAGCCGCATTTGAAGAAATGCTTCGAAGGCATTGCGAAACTCGCGTTCACGGAAACTTTCGAAGTCACTACGATGATGTCTTCGGAGGGTGAAACCATTATTCTTGAGGATACAATCGACACGATAGCGGCTCGAGGTCAAGTAGAAAAATGGCTCGTCGAGTTGGAAGCTGACATGAAGAAAAGCGTGAGAGCGCAGGTGCATTTTTTCACTTTCATGATGATGATTTACATTTTTTTTAAGTATATACAGAATTTTGAAGGGATGAAAAACATTTCAAGGTGATGCGCGCTAAAGAGGCTTATCTGACGAAACCGCGAAGTCAGTGGGTTCTCGAATGGCCCGGTCAGACGGTTCTGTGCATTAGCCAACTGTATTGGACTGCTGACATCACGAAAGCGTTTCCCGATGCTCCGGACGGACTGAAGGAATACATTGATCTCTGCAACGAGGAACTCAACGCGATAATCGTATTGGTTCGAGGAAAATTGACGACGCAGAATCGAACGACTCTCGGTAAAAAAATTATTTAACGATACGATCGATTAAGAGAATAAAGAAGATATTTTCTCATCTCGTTTCAGAGGCTTTGGTGACGCTGGACGTTCACGGAAGAGACGTATTAGTAGGTTTGTGGGAACAAAACGTAACTCGCGATACGGACTTCAAGTGGCTCTGTCAATTGCGCTATTACTGGATGGTTATTAAAAAAAATAAAAAATATATCGCCAAAGACGATTTATAGTGGAATTTTCATTTTTTAAAAAACCTTTTTTTTTGTAGGACAGTAATATGGTCACTATGATGATAAACTCCTCGTTAAAATACGGCTACGAATATCTTGGAAATACATCGCGTCTCGTGATAACGCCACTAACTGATCGATGCTACCGAACTCTGTTCGGAGCTTTGGCTCTTAATCTCGGCGGTGCACCGGAAGGGCCCGCGGGAACCGGAAAAACTGAGACAACTAAGGACTTAGCTAAAGCTGTAGCCAAGCAATGCGTAGTCTTCAACTGTTCCGACGGATTGGATTATATAGCACTGGGAAAATTCTTCAAAGTTAGTAGAATGAGAAAAGGGAACACCAAAAAAATTTCGGTCATTCATTTCCTCAATTTAATAATAATAATAATAAAGATTACAAACAAACAAATTAAAATAATAATAAACGAAATAAAAGAAAAAAAATATCTTCATAATAACAATAATGATGAAAATATTAAAAATTATTTTAGATGAGATTGGATTTATGATTTTTTTTTACATTAATAATGATTATTCATTATTCAGGGTCTTGCCGCTTCCGGCGCGTGGTCCTGTTTCGACGAATTCAATCGTATCGATCTCGAAGTTTTATCGGTTGTTGCGCAACAAATCCTCACGATTCAACGGGCCATACAGTCGGGCAAACCAACGCTTATCTTCGAGGGTACCGAGCTGAATTTAGATCCAACTTGCGCCGTTTTCATCACTATGAATCCAGGATACGCGGGACGATCCGAATTGCCAGATAATCTAAAAGCGCTATTTCGTTCGGTAGCGATGATGGTGAGCCGAGTGAACGAAATTCTTGAGTAACAAGCATTTTTAAAATTTATAATTAATTGTCATATTCTAATCTAAGGTTCCGGACTATGGATTAATATCGGAAAACACACTCTATTCTTACGGATTTTACAACGCTCGTCCGCTTTCCGTCAAAATCGTTATGGCTTACAGACTCTGTTCGGAACAATTGTCGAGTCAAAGTCACTACGATTACGGAATGAGAGCAGTGAAATCCGTACTTATAGCCGCCGGAAACTTGAAGCTAAAGTATCCAATGGAAAACGAAGATATTCTCATGTTGCGAAGCATAAAAGACGTCAATTTGCCGAAATTCTTGAGTCACGACTTGCCACTCTTTCACGTGAGTCCAAAGGGAAAAAAAGATCTTGAAAATGCTTTTCGGGTGAAAAAAAAGATATATTGATTAGTATTGATTTTTATGAAAAAATATTGATTTTCGCAGGGAATCGCTTCGGATCTCTTTCCGAACGTCGTACTTCCGGAACCGGATTACACGGATTTAAACAAATGCATCTATGAAGCATGCGCCGAGGCTAATATTCAATGTGTTCCTTCGTTTCTGCAGAAAATTCAACAGATCTACGAGATGATGATAGTTCGACACGGTTTCATGATCGTCGGTTTTCCCTTCGGTGGAAAAACTTCGGCTTACAGAATGTTGGCAGCTGCACTCGAACTTTGTCAGGAAAAAGTGCGTCTTCGATTTTTTCATTGTAGTCTCAAAAAAAAAAAAAAAAAACTCATTGAAATTGAAACAATTGCAGAAATTAATGAACGAACACAAAGTCGAGATTACCGTTATAAATCCAAAGTCCATAACGATGGGTCAACTGTACGGGCAGTTCGATCCGGCATCGCACGAGTGGAGCGACGGGGTGTTAGCTGTGAGTTATCGCGCATTTGCGGTTTCGACAAATGAAAATCGAAAATGGCTAATATTCGACGGTCCCATCGACGCTGTTTGGATCGAAAATATGAATACCGTTCTCGACGATAACAAAAAATTGTGTCTCATGAGCGGAGAGATAATTCAACTCGCAAAAACAACGAATTTGATTTTCGAACCGATGGATCTCGAAGCTGCTTCGCCAGCTACTGTCTCGCGTTGCGGTGCGTTGAAATAATTAAAATTTTATTTTTGGCTATCGATTTGAATTTCCACTCAATTATTATTTTTTAAAATATAAAGATAAAAAAATTATTTTTATATAATTATTATTAGTATTAATTTTTTTTTTAATTATTCATATCGTTAAAAAATCCGTAATTTCGTTCATAGGTATGATTTACATGGAGCCCACAGCCCTTGGCTGGGATCCTCTATTGAAATCGTGGCTCCAAGCGGCGCCATCTATCCTCGGAGATTTTTTGAAGACGTTTATGTATGAATCGCTGTTCCTAAGATTCTGTAAGCCGCTTTTTCATCTGCTTAGACGAGGCGGCGTGAGAGAAACCTGTCCTATGCCCGATTCGAATCTCCTGCGATCAGTGACATACCTCATGGATTGTTTCATCGACGACTACCACGAGCAAACATCCAGAGAGAATATAAACGAATTGGATCTTCGTGCGCAGATCGAAGTTTCGTAACGATAAAATTTGTCCCATTTTTCACGATCTGTTAAAAAGATGTGAATCAATCGACACAAAACTTTTATCTGTTTCTTCAGGGATCATTTTTCTTCTCCTGTATCTGGGGAATGGGCGGAACCCTTCACGCCGGCGACAGAGAAAAGTTTAGTATACTCTTTCGAGGACTTTTGGAGAAAGAATTCCCGGCATCATTGCTCGAACTTTATCAACTACCGGAACCGGTAAATCCACCTGCCAAACCGTATATTTTCGTAATGCCGAAGGAAGGTCTCGTCTTCGATTACAGATTCTTCAAGGAGGTAAAAAGTCGCTGATCCATCGAGACGCTTACGATCCATTTTAACAATAAAAAATCGCTACTTAACAGGGTAAAGGAAAGTGGAAGCTATGGGCTGACGAGTTATTGAACGCTCCGCCGATTCCTCGCGATGTTCCGGTCAATCAAATAATCGTGCCAACCGTCGAGACTACGAGATACACGACTCTCTTTCAATTGCTCGTTCAGCACCAAAAACCAGTGCTTTTCGTTGGTCCCACAGGAACCGGAAAATCCGTTTACATAATAGATTTTCTTCTGAAGAAAAACGATACCGCGGTCTACAAACCTCTTTTCATTAATTTCTCGGCTCAGACAACGGCGAATCAAACTCAAGACATCATAACAAGTAAACTCGACAAAAGGCGAAAAGGAGTGTTTGGTCCGCCTATCGGCAAACGTTGGGTAATCTTCGTTGACGACGTGTCGATGCCGCTTAAGGAAACTTACGGTGCACAGCCGCCCATCGAACTTTTGAGACAATTGCTCGATCACTGGCAATGGTACGACAGAAAAGAAATGAATCCTATAAAATTAATTGATTTACAACTCATGTGCGCCATGGGACCACCCGTGAGCGGTGGTAAAGACGTCACTCAACGATTCAAAAGGCATTTCTTCACTCTCGCGATCTCCGAATTTGAAGACGAAGTCATGATTACCATCTTCAGCAAAATCGTTCTTTGGCATCTCGATACCAGGTGCGTCGACATAGTTTTTTCCTTATTTATTTCACTTTATAAAAACTATTAATAGTTTTGAAACGAAAGCTATATGAACATCGCGTTTGCCGATTCCAGAGGATTCAGCAAAGAATTCGATCCCTGCATCGATCAAGTAGTTCTCGCGACTCTCGACATCTACAAGGAGAGTCTTCGGAATCTTCTGCCGACACCCGCGAAATCTCATTATCTCTTTAATCTTCGCGATTTTTCGCGAGTTATTCAGGTGATAGAATTTCCGTGCGAATCATTTCGGTGAAAATGCAATATTTAAAAAATTTTTTTAGGGAGTATTGCTGTCGGTTCCCGAATCGATGCCGACACTGGCAAACATGAAGAGACTTTGGGTGCACGAAATACTCCGAGTATTCGGCGATCGTTTGACCGATGAAGGCGACACCAACTGGTTGATTAAACAGCTGCATAAGACTGTCGGGCAACACATGGATGCGGACTTTGATGCACTGTTCGAGGATTTGGCATTGAATCAGAATAATCCTGCGGTACGCTAAATTATCGACTCAATTAAAGTTCCACTTGCATATCTCGATTTGATATTCGTTTATGTCATTCAGATCAGCGACATCGAGCTGCGAAATCTCGTCTTCTGCGATTTCGCGGATCCAAAGGCCGACGTTCGTCTCTATCAAGAAATTTCGGATTTAGACGCACTACGAAACATCGTTGAAGTTTATCTCGTCGAATACAATTCAATGACGAAGAAACCGATGAATCTCGTACTCTTCAGATTCGCCATCGAGCATTTATCAAAGATATCGCGTATTATAAAACAGCCGAGAAGTCACGCGCTTCTCGTGGGAGTCGGTGGTTCCGGTAGGCAATCGTTGACGAGACTCGCTTCTCACATTTGCGAATACGATCTTTTCCAAGTGGAGATAGCCAAACAGTACGGAATGCACGAGTGGCACGAAGATATAAAGACGATTCTTAAGAAAACTACGGCTACGGAACTTCACTCGACTTTTCTGTTCACCGACACGCAGCTGAAAGAAGAAAGCTTTCTGGAGGACATCAGTAATCTCTTAAATACCGGAGAGGTGATTTTAATATCTTTTTTTTTCGTTACATATTCTATTGGGAATTTTTGCAAACGACTGCGATATAATTTTTAAGGTACCGAATGTCTTTAACGCTGAGGAGAAAGCAGAGATCTGCGAGAGAATGCGGCAGATGGATCGTCAGCGCGATCGATCCATGCAGACCGACGGAAGTCCCGTCGCCCTTTTTAATCTCTTCGTTCAGATAACTCGCGACCAATTGCACATCGTTTTGGCGATGTCGCCGATCGGCGAAGGGTTTCGCACGAGAGTCAGAAAGTTTCCGGCTCTCGTGAACTGCTGCACGATAGATTGGCTGCAGTCGTGGCCCGAGGATGCGCTACTCGCGGTAGCGACGAGATTTCTCGGGGATATAAATCTCACGGATCATGAGAGAACGGCTGGTATCGATATGTGCCAATATTTTCACACCTCAACCGAAGCTCTGAGCGTCGAATTCCTTATGAGACTCGGAAGACACAATTACGTCACTCCGACTTCTTATCTCGAGATGATAAATACATTTAAAGATTTATTGGGCAAAAAACGGAGGTTTGATTTTTTTTTAATGTTGCATATCCGCTTCGAGCGATTGCCAAATTTGATATTCGATCTGATGAAATTCGCAGCGAGATACTTTTGGCCAAAGCGCGATACGAAGGTGGACTCGATCGACTGGACAGTACGCAACAGCAAGTGGCAGAGATGCAAGAAACGCTGAAGCAGTTGCAACCATTGCTGGTAACCGCGGCGCAAGATGTTCAGCGTATTATGACGACGGTAGAGAAGGAGAGTATCGAAGTTGCAGAGATTGAGAAAATCGTTAAGGTCGACGAGGAAGCAGCTATGGTAGTGGAAATTTATCATCTTAAGATTCCACGGCACATAGTTTCGCGATCTGTTGACGCATTTTCTTTGATTTATCACAGGAAGTCGCGGACGCAGCTGCCGAAATAAAAGCGGAATGCGATGCCAATCTCGCTGAGGCAATGCCTATCTTGCTGCGGGCTCAATCGGCTCTTGATACACTGACTACGGCGGATATATCGATCGTTAGATCGATGAAAAATCCACCGGCGAACGTTAAGCTCGTTATGGAAAGTGTTTGCATTCTAAAGGTAATGATTATCAAATATTATAAATATTATCCAAGTACTACGAGAAGCAGTTCGGCAATTTCTGCCAAAAAAAAAAACGTGTTTCATTTTTGTTTATAAATTTTTAAAAATTGTATCATAATTCATTTTTTGAAAAATAGAAAAAATTTACAAAATGATATTTACGAAAATGGAACATTTTTTTCATTGCACTTCTGTACGAAAAACCATTCGCATAGAATTTCTAATAAGTATCATCGTCATCATCATCGTCATTTTGGTTTTCATTGGCATTTATTTCCGTAAAGAGAATAAATAGTTATTTGAGATTCCTGTCGATAGGACGTGAAACCAGAAAAAGTGTTGATGCCCGACGGCTCGACGACCGAAGATTATTGGAAAGCCTCGATGAAGGTTCTGAGTGACGCAAAGTTTCTCGACAGTTTACTTAACTACAACAAGGACGACATACCGCAGCGTATAATCGATAAAATTCGGAAAGACTACCTGACAAATCCAAACTTCGATCCCGACAAAGTAAAGACATCGTCGACGGCTTGTCAGGGTCTTTGCAAATGGGTTTACGCCATGTCGGAGTACGACAAGGTCGCCAAGGTGGTTGCGCCGAAGAAAAAAGCGTTGGCCGAAGCCCAAGCAACCTATAACGATGCAATGGCCAAATTGGAAATCAAACGAGCGCAGCTGGCGGAGATCCAGGTGAGAGACGGAGCTTTAACGCGACACGATTTCACAGGAACGACTATAGCGCGAGAAAACTTTCATTCATTCGTCTTACATTTCTCGACATACGACAGGCGAAATTAGCGGCTCTTGAGGCTGAATTGGCAGCCAAAAAAGCTGAGTATCAAGCGATGTTGGACAAAGTTGCAGAATGTGAACAAAAGTTGAAACGCGCGGAGGAATTGATAGGAGGATTAGGCGGCGAATACACGCGATGGTCTCAATGCGCCAAAGAATTGGGCGATAGGTAGAGCAGTTTAATTAATCTAAAACATCACGGAATTCGTTGCTTTTACTGTTTTTATTGATCACTATCCACTTTTAATCACAGATACAATCGACTAACCGGAGACGTAATTATAGCTTCCGGTATCGTTGCTTATCTCGGCGTTTTCACAACACCGTTCCGCGTTAAACAAATTGAGAATTGGGTCGCGTTGTGCACGAGTTTGAATATCGTTTGCACTCAAGATTTTCAGCTACGCGATGTCCTCGGTGATCCCGTTCTCATCAGAGCGTGGAATATATTTGGGTTACCGAGCGATGCTTTTTCAATTGACAACGGCATCATCGTCACGTACGTTTACTTTTTTTTCTCTCCTATCATTAACTATTGTTGATCACTCGCATTTTGTAAATCTTAATTTTTCACCGAAAGTATCATCACTAAAAATTGATTCGCGAAAATAAAATAATTTTCGGTTGCCTCACTTCCGATGAAAAATTGAAATTTTTAAAACAAAAGTAACGTTCCGAAAACTTGTTCAATTATTTCTTTCGTTTTTGAAAACTTTTTTTTTTAATAAAAAAAAGTTCGAAAATTGCCATTGTTTTTTTTTAACTTTTTTTAATGACCCATTACGGCTGAAAAATTATACTTCTTCCCGTAGGACTTGAAAACGAAATACTCATTTTTACAGGAACTCTCGAAGATGGCCACTGATGATTGATCCGCAGTCCCAGGCGAACAAGTGGATAAAAAATTTGGAAAAGCAGAACAACATGAGTATAATTCGTCTTTCTCAGGTGGACTATGCGAGAGTTCTCGAGAACGCCGTACAGTTTGGACAACCGATATTGTTGGAGAATATCGGTGAGGAACTCGACGCTATGTTGGAGCCGATACTCTTGAAACAAACTTTTAAACAAGGCGGAGCTTTGTGTATTAAACTCGGAGACACCGTCGTCGAGTACAGCGCAGACTTTAGGTACGACTACGGAGCTGCATAACACAGTTTCCTAAGTAAACTTAGAACAGTCGAAAATCAAATTTCTAAACTTCAATTTGTTGCGATCGACTTTTGAAGATTCTACATTACAACGAAGTTACGAAATCCTCACTACTTGCCGGAGATTGCAGTCAAAGTGACTCTCTTGAACTTCATGATAACACCGAGCGGCCTGGAAGACCAACTTCTCGGTATAGTGGTAGCAAAGGAACGGCCGGACCTCGAATCAGAAAAAAATTCGCTCATAATCCAAGGCGCCGCGAACAAAAAGTTAGTTAATATTATTTTCATTAATCGTTACTCAAGCTATTGAAAGACACAAAAGCATTAAAATAAATTCTTAAAGATTGTTAAAAGAGACCGAAGAAAAGATATTGGAAGTCTTGGCGGTATCGAAAGGTAATATATTGGAGGACGAGGAAGCTATCAGTGTTCTCACGTCGTCGAAAGTTCTCAGCAACGATATTCAAACGAAGCAAGCAGCGGCAGAGGTAACGGAGGCTGCTATCGATTTGGCGAGACTTCAGTACACTCCGATAGCCGTTTATTCGGCAATTTTGTTCTTCACGATCGGTAATTCTCTTCCAATCGATTTTTTTTAAGCCAATTAGCTTCCGAACGATTTAGATGTGTCGATATATATTTTTGCAGCTGTTCTGGCGAATATAGATCCGATGTATCAATACTCGTTGTCTTGGTTCGTCAATCTTTACACGTTGGCGATCACTAATACGGGACCGACGGAAAATATAGAACTTCGTTTGAAAGAATTGAAAGATTATTTCACTTATTCGTTGTACGTCAACATATGCCGATCTCTGCTGGAAAAAGATAAACTTTTGTTCGCCCTGTTGCTCGTTATTAACTTGTTGGACAAACAAGGAAAGGTGCCAACTTCCCAGTGGATGTTTTTACTGACCGGCGGCGTTGGTCTCGATAATCCATTTCCGTGTCCCGCCTCGTGGCTTCCGGCCAGACTGTGGGATGAGCTTTGCCGCCTCAATGACGTTCCGGGATTCGAAGTGAGTTATCCTTTCGAGTGGCGTCAATGAAATAAAAATATCGAAAAAAAAATAAAAAAAATTCTACTCCAGGGAATTCGCGAATCCCTTACCAACAACGTTGCCGCTTGGAAAACATTTTTCGATGCGAAAGAACCGCAAACCGCATCGATTCCACCGCCGTTCGATAAGTCGACAGAGTTCCAGAGACTATTGATACTCCGATGCATTCGACCCGACAAAGTTATTCCGGCTGTGCAAAATTTTATAGGAAGTTCAGTTGCAATTTATCTTAATTAAGGCGAATCACGAGACGGCATCATTTTTTGAAATTAAATCGATGAATTAACTTCCGGGGATTATTTTTAGCTGAACTGGGCGCTGAGTACGTTGACCCTCCACCCTTCGATCTAAACGCCTCGTACGCGGATTCCAATTGCTGCATACCGTTGATATTCATCCTAACGCCCGGCGCCGATCCGGCGCAAGTATTGCTGAAGTTTGCCGACGATCAGGGATTTGGTGCTAACAGACTATTCTCGCTGTCCCTCGGACAAGGTACCGTCATTATTTTCTCGCCAACAACTCCCCGCTGTTGAAGAAAAGAAAGAAAATCTCCACCTATATAATAATGTCATCAATCTCACCTCAGGACAGGGGCCGATAGCCGTAAAGCTGATAAACGATGGTGTGAAATACGGTCACTGGATTATCTTGCAAAATTGCCATTTGGCAAAAAGTTGGATGGGCACTTTGGAAAAAATTTGCGAGGGTTTACTGCCGGACACTATACATCCGGATTTTCGTCTCTGGCTGACGAGTTATCCGGCGGATCATTTTCCCGTTACGGTACTTCAGAATGGCATAAAAATGACAAACGAGCCGCCCAAAGGGCTTCGCGCAAATATCGTCAGATCTTATCTCAGCGATCCAATATCCGATGCGGATTTCTTCGAGGCGTGCAAACAGAGTCAAGTCTTCAAAAAGCTTCTCTACTGTCTCTGCTTCTTTCACGCTATAGTTCAAGAGCGACGAAAATTCGGTCCTATCGGTTGGAACACACCGTACGAATTCAATGAAACTGATTTGCGAATAAGTGTCCTACAATTACGAATTTTTCTCGATCAATACGACGACGTGCCGTTCGAGGCTTTGAAGTATCTTACGGGTGAATGCAACTACGGCGGTAGGGTCACCGATGCTTGGGATCGCCGAACCCTCAACACTATCTTAGCGAAGTATTATTGCGAGTGAGTTTCGCATGAGATACTGTCAGCATGGCGTTATGTTTTCATTATTTTCACGACACAACATGGGCCCAGAAAAATTTATAGCAATCATTTATAATTTTTTTACATCAGAAATTAGTTTTGATTTTCGTTTGCATAAAAATGTTGATTTTTTTTTTTCTGAAAATTTCCCGTCACTTCCGGTTTTATCATCTCAGTTTTTCACCGGAAATGACTTTACAGAAAAAATTGCGTAATTTTTCGGAAAACGTCGAAAAATTGTGAAATTTTCTTTATGACATTACTTCCGGTGGAAGAGAGAAATTTTAAAACCGAAAACTACTCCATCAAACGTTTGGTTGTAAAGTCTCATTTTTTTACCGGAAGTGACGTCACCAAAAATTTTTTTTGCCTAATAATTTTTTTTGACGTGATAACAATGTAGTGATGTCACTTCCGGTGAAAATCTAAGATTTCCAAAAACCACAACAGTCGCGACAACGTATTTTTTTTTTTTTTTCAATTTTTCAAATGTGCAATTGTTTTACCAGAGAAGCACTGAGCGAAGAGCCGTATTCATTCGATGAGAATTCCGACCTTTATTACTGCCCGACCGTCAAGGAATATGACACTTATTTGGAGTACACGAAGAGATTACCTCTAATTACCGAACCCAGTGTATTCGGAATGAACGACAATGCTGATATCATTAAGGATCAACAAGAAACGGATCTATTGTTCGCATCCCTTTTATTAACGCAGGTAAATTCGTTTAAATGATCATAAATTTATTTATAATTTAATGATCAGTTTAAATAAATGGCGACGGTCATTATTATTATGACGATCTAAGAGTCATTTGATATCAAAATTATTGTTAACGGGGATTATAAAAACTTTCATCTTGTTGCGCGGCTCTCAGGATCGTTTGGTGAGAATTAATTTATATTTAATGCATAAAATGAACAATTGTTCTTATCTCATTTTTATTTAATTCGTATTTTCATTGTTACAATACTCAGGATCTATGGCAAGCGAAGGTATATCTGTGTGCGCAACTTTCGTCACAAAGTTTGTTCCCGTCTTTAATCTTCTTTATCTGCGTCAGGAAACCGCCAAATCGGGAACCGGAAGTATGTCACCTGACGACGTAGTATTTGCAGTGGCTGCGGATATTCTCAGCAAACTCCCACCTGACTACGACCTCCACGAAGCTCTCAAGAAATACCCGACGTTGTACAATCAAAGTATGAATACCGTGTTGGTTCAGGAAATGGGAAGATTCAATAAACTGCTTCAGTGCATCAGAGACAGTCTCGTAAATGTACAAAAGGCGATAAAAGGTGATTTCGTTGAAAATTCTTAATGTATTTAAGTTATTTAGACGATATGAAACCAAATATTATAATCGTAAAAAAAAATCAGGACTAATCGTGATGTCCCTCGAGTTGGAAGAAGTCTCAGGAGCGATTCTAACGGGTAAAATATCTTCTCTTTGGATGAAGAACTCTTATCCGTCGCTAAAGCCTTTGGGAAGTTATGTAAACGATTTTTTGCAAAGGTTGAAATTTTTAAAGGTAAATCTTCGGTATTACTTCGCTGGCTATTGGATATTTATACAATTGTTACGATAGCTTCATTTTTTTTATTTATTCGGTTTTTAGAAATGGTTTGACGAAGGTCCACCGGCAACATTCTGGTTGTCCGGATTCTACTTCACTCAAGCGTTTCTAACGGGCGCTCGTCAAAATTACGCGAGAAAATATCACATTCCTATAGATCTGTTGGTTTACGATTTCATTGTGATGAAGGAAACTTCTTTCACGACTCCTCCGGAAGATGGGATCTATATCTATGGACTCTACTTGGACGGAGCGCGTTTCGATCGCGAAAAAATGTTAATTGATGAAAGTCATCCGAAAGTACTGTACGATGATGTGCCTCACGTAAGCATTGCGATATATTGCAAAATTATTTAATACTTTTACGTTTATCTAATCATTTCATAACGCTTTTTGTATGCGAAAGATGTGGCTATTACCAATGAAAAAAGAAGACGTTCCGGAAAGGCAGACCTACGATTGTCCGCTTTATAAAACGAGTGAACGACGCGGTGTACTGTCGACGACTGGTCACTCGACAAATTTCGTAATAGCGATGAATCTACCGACTGTAAAGCCTCAGGAACATTGGATTATTAGGGGAACGGCAATGCTGTGCCAGTTAACCCAATGATCGACACTCGATAAAGCATAAGCACTCAAAAACCATTAGCACTTATTTGCGGATCGAAGAGTAGCAAATGACTGAAGCATTGTATTTTACATTTTTTTTCAATAAACAACATTAAACGCAATAACAACAATTAACCAATTAATAACATTAAATGCATGGAGTATATATTTCTTTTCCCGCTGGTAATCGTACACTTATTGGATGTGACATCACAGAGATCATTACATGTTCTACAGAATCGCCGAAAATCGTAAAGTTGTCGCAAGTTTCTATTTTTCACGTTTCAGTGGAAATTAAATACGAGTAATATTTGCAAAAAAAAATTGAAAAATCGGAAAAAACAATCGCGAGTACGTCATAATTTTTGTTGTAGCCCATTACGTTCCATGAAAATCAAGAATTTAAATGACGAATGATATTTTTAAACATTTTTTTTCTGTATATCACAATAACGATTCAAAAACTCGCGGGCAGCTCGGTGTTATTATTGAAACGCGCCCTCACTTTTTCTTGCGACATTTTCAACGTTCATCGGAAGTTGTCCAATCCGGTGAAAGTATAACATCGGCGAACGCAGCCTAAATGAGAATTCCACCTAACAACGTGACTCGAAATCAATACGCCATCCTTTCTAACTGCATGCACGCTACGGCAGCTGTCTCCCGTACGTGTGTTAGACGAGTCATAGCGAAACTGTGTAGTATTGTTGTGAATATCGTGCGTGTCACCACGGCTTACGGTGCTTCTGTTGATCGATTGACAGCTGTCAATATAGACTATCGTTGATTACAACTGTTTGTTCGGTAACGAAGAGGTGCTCGTCGTCGTTTAATCGAAATAAAAACTGCGCAATATAGAACAAGGTACGTTTATCGCAACAGCGAATGAATGAACTTTAACGTCTCGCCTTGCCGTGACATTATTATTATCTTTGGCACTTGCACTCGAATAATCTCTCGTAGCTCGTACGAAAAAAAAAGATTTTATACTTTGCGACCTCATTCAGTAGAAAAGATTTGCACACATGCTCCGCCGACACGAGAATGCATGTCAATGAATGAAAAAAACACGAGGAAATAAAAACTTGTAACTGTCGCTTTTTTTAGCGTATAAATTTCTCTCTGGAAATTTCTACCAACAGGTATCTCGCACGTCACCATCTAAGACCCCTTTGTTCAGATGTCCAGATCGTTTTTGTAAGATACTCTTACGTTTTTTTGTTTGTTTTTTTGTTTTGTAAAATAATTAACTTGTTGGCACATTTGTTCGTCGACACGATAAAACGAATTTTTAACGACAAAAAATTTCCTTGCTTTTCGTACAATTGACTCAGCGACATAACTGGCATGGCGTCTAGTTCCGTCAGCCAGGAAGACTTCGACAATGATTTCGAATTTACTTCGCGAAGATCGAGAATTCGAACGGCCAGAGCCCGAGTCGGTCCGCCGAGAAGCGGCGATATTACTTCCATCAACTTCCCAAGTGAGTACCCAACTCCATTTTACTTGAAAAATGTTTGTTCTTATTTTTAAGGATATATAAGTAAATATATAATATCGCAAAAAAAAAAAAAAAATCGATAAATTTCTAACATTTTTCATCTAATTTTTTTGATTTTTTTTTTTTAGAAAATGCTGGCGACACTGAAGAGGCGCAAGGAATATGTGAGTCAAGTTCGGCGAATGTCTTGCCACCAGATCACGAAAATCAGCAGAACAAACCGATAACAAGAAAATTAGAAAAGAGGCCGACGACCCGGTGAGTAATGAACTGCCAAACATTGACTGCTATATGCCTCTAATATTCGAATTTGTAGATAAATAAAAAAACTTCGCAAATTCGGCATCTCGGAAGAGAGTCGCTAAATGATTCCGTGTAAAATCTAACTGTTTTAGAGTCTCTAGCGTCGTATCCTGTTTGCATAGGCCAACGCACATAAACAAAGGCAAGCAACAGCGAGATAGAAGGAAACTCAGAGAGAAGCGTCGCAGCACGGGAGTCGTGCATTTGCCGTCAACGGAGGTGTGTTGAGTTTCATTATTAAAAACGAAAAAAAAAAAAGAAACTCTCGAGTTATTTCTATGATTCATAGATGATAAACGTGTGGCCATGATATTCGTTGCTTTCTCGATAATCGATGAGTCGCTCCGAGTGCACGGAATTTAAATGGTTCCGTAATAGTCATTAACAAAAAAAAATGTACGAGAAAACGGCTTTCTCGTGAGTCACACGAGAAGCAAGGCAAAGGATGACGTGTCGTTCACTTTCGTCATTCATTCGTTCATTACCCGTTAAGTCGGTGTTCTTATCTTAAGGAGAATCGACCATCGGTTTGCTCTGAAATCATCGATACGAGGCTAATACCTTTCTTGACTCGCGTGTCATGATTACTTGTCGCCATAAAACTGCAACAGCGTTGACGAACGAAAATTAACTCTGCAACGAAAGTTTGCCGCATGCGTTTTTTTTTATGAAAAAAATATAACCATTCATCTAATTCAATTGACTTCTTATTCGTATTGAGAAAACCTCGAATATGATTACCGCAAAATAGTTCTAACGTAATTCCTATTAATGATTTGGAAACCTTAGAGTACAGGCGGTAGTACTGGCGAGGATGAGGAGGACATAGGCGGAACAGGTCTTGAAACTAAGCACAATACGCCCCATTATGAGTTCCTTGATCACGAACTCATTGAAGTAAGTTAATAATACAATGTATAATAAAAGAACAACAAAAAAAACATCATCTCACATGTACTTTTGCAGGCAAGAAGGCGTTTATTAATCAAAACGTTTTTTAGTCGGTGCGATAACTTGGACCCAAAATCCCCATATCCTTCGCTTCGCCTAACACTTGATTAACACATGTGACATATAACATAAATTACTAATCGTGTGAAATGCCATTGCAGCATCTTTGTTCACGCGGGTAACTTTACATCTACCGATATCTCTATGTTTCAGGAACGAACAGCTAAGGTTTACATGCAGAGACGAAACAAGAGGTAAGTTTCAAAAAATCGAAGTTATCGATACGATGCGAAATAAATAAACCAATGGATTTTCTCTTTTTTCCAGCCATTCGGATTTGGAGGCCGATGATGAAGAATTCGATTCTTTGAATCAGTCGGACAGTGTTAATCAATCGGATCCCGGAAATCATGGACCCCAATTGTCGGCGACACCGAGACCCCGAGTGCCAACACCGACCGGAGATAATGCACAAGAGGTTATTTATTAATTACTTTTTGCAGAGCGATGTAACTAACTTCTTACGTGAAACTTAAATTTGGCTTTTTCTCTCAGTTGATCGAACAAGCGCAGGAAGAAAACAGGAGACTGTTAGCACTTCTCGAAGATCAGGATCACAAGATAATGGCACTGGAAGCTCAGCTCGTTCAGCAACAGCGCGAAATGTCGATCGAACGCGACAGATTACGCGAGGAGAATGCCGCGCTGATTCGAGCGATGTCCGCGCTGGCAAGTGACTGAATTGCCGATTTTTTTCTCACGCACAGAGTAAATCGAACGAAAGAAATCTCTTTGAAACCCGATATTCTCCTTAACGCGTTATAAAACTATACATTACCAATTGTGGTTCACACAATTAACAAACTCCATAAAATTAAACACTTAAGTAATAATTTAAACGACATGAAAAAAAAAAAACAAGAAAAAACGAAAAAATATTCATTACGAAACTTGCTTATCGATGTTAGTTACTATTGTATTGCGAGGAAAGTGCGAGAAAGAAAAAAGCGGTGACGTTTCTCGAAGAAAAATTCGAAGGCAAGTGGGTTATTCGCGTGAATATTGTCAGGGTAAGTTTTATCGTTACGCGTGATACGTTCCAACCGCGCAATGTTTTGTGTTTTTTTTTCTTGGTTTTTTTTTCGTTTTTTTTTTTTTCGTAGAGTTAATCGAAATACTCGTAGGATAGATTACGTCCGACGTTAGGGGTAAAGTTTGTTGCAACCCAATCGTCGTTATTGCCAAATTACTTGAATCTTTGCATGAACGTAGATGAATTGTTTGCAGATCGTTAGTATTAAACAAAAATGGAAAAACAAAAAAAGTATAAACAAAGCTATAGGCAGCTCTGATCGAAACTTTCACGAAAGATATGCAAAAGTTATTAATAGATCGTTTGCATAGTTAAGATTTAATTTTTGTTATCGTACTTACTGAAAAAAAGACAGATCTCGCCGCACAGTCTTAGAATCCCAAAATGCGTTTGATCGTTTATTTTTCGTCGTAAAAAAGCAGCATTTTCGAAAAAAAAATAAAAAAAAAAGTATTCTACTCTCGACTTCGAGAGACGCGTCGAAAAATCATTATTATATACAATCGTGCGAAATTGTAGAGAAACCGTTGCCCAGTTTGTAAATATTCTAGAAATCGAAAAAAGAAAAAACAAAAAATTGATAGACCGACCTAAGAACGCCTCGCGCAGTAAACCAGCGAGGCAATTGAGATTTTTTCGACTCTCTCGACATTGAGAATATAAAACGTTTGTATCGATAGTGTAAAAAAAAAGAAAAAAAAAAAGACGCATCTTTTACGTATTGGGAGATAGTTACACAGACTCGCGATTTTATCTTTTTCTTTCTCTCGTTACTATAACTATATTTATAGATAGATATTATACTATTATTACATTCACGCTATTATTAACTATAGAAGAAAAAAAACAACAACAACAAAATTAAACATTCAAGAGAAAAAAGAAATCGATCGATTGCAGACAGACTGAATATGACGATGTGATGAGTGCGTGTGATTTATCGCGAACGAAAAGTAAGATGTGTATTTACGTATTTCAAATAGCAGCATGTGCACAATCAATTGTTATTTTGTGATTTGTCGAGTAAGTGAGGAATAAAGAAATTGATCATAAAATCGTTGTGCAAAATATTTCTTTAACCATTCCGCCCATCAATTTTCGTCTCGCAGATCGACCAATTGCGCTACCAAAAAAAAGGGTTAAATTCAATAAATAATCATTGCGCATTTTTTTTGAAGACCGCTTTTTTATTTATAAAATAACTAAATAAATTTTCATATAAAATACTAAGTGCAAAATAAAAAAATTGACCATAACGTCGCTGGGCAAAACGTTCCTTTAACCATTCCGCCCATCAATATCCGTCTCGCAGATCGGCGAATTTCGCTCCCAAAAAAACGGGTAAAATTGAATAAATAATCATTTTCCATTTTTTTTTTTTTACAAACTGCGTTTTTATGTATAAAATAACTAAATAAATTTTGATGAAAAATACTAAGTGGAGAATAAAGAAATTAATCAAAAAATCGTTGTGTAATATTTCTTTAACCATTCTGCCGATCAATTTTCGTCTTGTAGTTCGACGAATTTCTGCCAAGGAAAAGGGTAAATTTCGATGAATAATCATTGTCCATATTTTTTTTTGAAGACTGCGTTTTTATTTATAAAATAACTAAATAAATTTTGATATAATACAATACTTGCGCGCGTGCACACAAAACGCGTAGTTTTACACGATACGTTTTACTTTTATTCATCCACTACACGTAATACAAACTACTGTTACTAATCAATCCTATAGTAATTTCTACAAAATCGTTGGGATCCGATCGTATAGAGTTATATCTGTCTGTCATTCGCGCGTGTGTGCGTGTACCTTCGCAAAGTGTGCTTTTATTATTTTTTTTTCTTTCATACAAAGTTGCAGAGAGAAACAATCTTTTTTTTTTAACGGGGTGCACTTTTTTATACACAGTTTTTTTTATCATTTAAGGTGTGCGTACGCTATGTAAAACAGGTACACACGTCATTATACGAGCATCAATCCCCGGTTATGGTGAGATGCAACAGGTACTAACACTTGTCCATTCTATCGAATCTTCCCTGACTAACTTTTCTTCCTCCTTCTTCATCGCCCGCGTAATATGAATTCTCGGCGCAAACGCACAAGAAAGACTCATCGTTTTTTTTTACTCTCTCAAAATCTTTTTCTTTTCAAACTCAACTTTATCAATTTTTTTTCCATCTATTTACATTTTCCCGTTTATTGTACAGGTTTTTTTTATCGTTTTTGTTATTTTTTTTTTTTACAGGATATACAAAATAATCGCGATATCGGGTTGATTCAGCGGCGTTACGAAGCGGCTGAACTATAACAGCGAGCGAATAGCGGGCGTAATAATATAACTTTGTTCGTCGCTTTACACGTACATCGTTTGTATATATTTGTTTTTCTTCTTTTTTTTTTCATTCATTAGTTCATTATAATAATGTAATACACGACCACTCGAGCGGCGCAATTATAGAATCTTTTAAATATTTCTTCTCTTCGTTTTTCTACAGTATAATGAAAGGCGACGACGATATGTTAGGTTTCGAGTGAATTAACGGGGAATCCGATACCGAAGTTCAAGCTTCGTGACTGAACTTCTCCCACATTAATTCAATACACTTATTATACGAAGCGAGTAAAGAGTCAAAAGACGTGCATTCCAAACAGACTTTTCATCAACTGGAAAAATCTCACACTCGTCTTTCGATCTCTCGTACATACGCTGTACAAATTATTGTCGCGATTAATCGATTTACTTCGACTTTTCCATTATTATACATTTTATAGGCCATTTTCTTTGTTTTTCTTTTCGTTTTTGCGAGATTTTACAGCTACAACGAGATATATTTTTTTCGTAACTGAAACGATTTCGATGTTTTTTTTTTAAAATCGTAAATAAAACGCACAACAAAATGAAACAAAACAGAAAAAAAAACGTGTTTAAGATCCGATGTTTTTCGATAGTAATTAAGAATTCAGTCGTTTCTAAAATGAATAGTTAATCATCGGATTGTTGTTTTTTTTTTTTTCTCGAAAGTACGGATATCGTTTAGATAACAATAAAAAAAAATCTCGAGGCACGAGAACTCACGGCGTCTCTTTACGTCCTAACAAACATACGGTGTGTGTGTGTGTGTGTGTGTATATATAGCATTTTCTTAAATTCGCGCGTGTTATATTCCGTTCAACATCTTCTTTTCAGCATATATATATATATGTATATAATATACTATTTATACCTCAAACACGTATCGTATTATCCCAACAAACGACTAGATCACGATGCTTGGATCTTTAACGATAGATCCTTAAATGCTAAAAGAGGGGGGAAGAACCTAAGCACTAAAATCTACTATATAATTAACGATATATTAATAATAGTAATAATTAATCATCATCATCATCATACTATGTGTAGTATATAGATAATAAAAACCGATTACGCGCGTGACAAGATGATCGTCCGGCTTACACAGCTGATACAGATGCAAAAACAGCGTAACGCAAACGCGAAAAGGTTTTTTTTCTTCTTTTTTTTTCTCTCGAGCCGTCGGCAACTCCGTCGTTCAGAACATTTCGATTTGAAGTCGTGAATAAACACTTTCGCATCGCAGTCTCGACTCCCTCTGTCCTCTTGCGATTTGTTTTTTCTTCCACAACGATTCAGACGAGAGGAGTGTAACTCGCGCGTTGGCGAAGGTCCTCCACGTAGGAAATGGAATCGATTGACTGACGCGCTTTTTACAGACGCTCCGCGGCTCTCTTTCAGCTGGATAATGGTATTATCATTATTCTCGTTCGTGTTCTCTCGTCGACGGGGGGTTGTGTCATAGAACTCGTTCAACCCTCACGTTAAATTCGTATTTCACACGATATCGTAAGTACACACAACTCTGTTTCGTTGCTCTTTCGGGTGCTCGTTTTTTTTATTTCTTCTCTTTCGCTTCTCCTCTATAAATAATTTTTTTTTTACAAGGAAGAAAAAAGGCTTTTCGTTTCGATGCGCTGTATGGCTGAAGTCACATCTCGGGATTTTCGATTCTTCAACGTCGCGCTCGCGGAACCGTTCCTCCCGCGCAATAATTTAAGTTTTATTGATTCCCGAGCGCAACGAATTCCATCGTCGGCCTTTTTTTTAGGTTTTTCCTTTTGTCGTTTTTCTTCATTTCTTTTTTTTTTACTTCGTGCATTTCAGTTGCCAGACAATCGCGAAGGATCCAAGGCACACGTTGACGACGTCACTTTATCGAGGATACGCCGAAGAGTGTTCTTTTTTTCTTCTTTTTTTTCGCTGTACGCCAAAGGTCTCCGGCGTAACGTTACAACAATAATAGAGAGAATGGAGAAGATAAGGAAACGTAAAGACACGTTGTAGGATATGTAGTTATTCGGATGTCACGATTCCTGTTGACATCGTCGATCCGGACGACGTTTACGACGCTCGCGGCGTCGCTTCGACGGGTCTCAGACACTGCAACCGGACGTTACTTCCTCGCTGCTTTGCTGATGACTCCAACGACACTGGTGGCAACCCTTTGGCTCTTCGGGACCCGCTGCGACACCACCGTTCGCCCGCAATCCCTGTTCCAGTTCCAGCAATTGTCCCATAAAGTTGAGATTCGGACTTATTATGGGTCTCGCGTTCTTCACGAGTTTGTAGGCTTCTACCATCGAAAGACCTTTGTGTCTCATTATGTAAGCGATCGCTATCGTTGCGCTACGCGAGACGCCAGCTTGACAATGGACCAGAACGCTGCTGCCAGATTTTCGCGCTTCCTCTGTAACATAAAAAAGCAAAATCCATTAATCTTCTGTGTTTATGAAAAAAAAAAAAAATTTCATAAAAAAAAAGAAAATTTCAATGTGGAAGTAACGATACTGCGGTAGACGATTGTAGCGATAAAAAAAATAATAAAAACAAGTATCCAGGATGTCGTAGGAAATTCCGTTATCCTCGTTAAGACTCGTTGGAGCGATAATAATTCTCGCAAGAAGTACGTCGGGTTTAATTGGCTGCGATGACGACAATGCAGGAATGGCCTCAACAATCGATTCGCGTCACACAGCGAAGTCTTCTGAGGATCTCGAGATTGCCGAGGACGGGAGAGAGGAGACGACAGAACGAGCGATTAAAATTGACTGAGATCTGTGACCGTGAACCCGAGTTTTGCATGATCATCGGCGTCGACCAGAGTCACCCCACAACGTCCTTGTTTCGTGCTTCGCATTCTCAGATCAATTCAATGGGCCCGACGGCATTTTTTATTATTGTTGTAACACGTGTTTTTTCTCGAAAGAAAAAAAAAAAAAATTGCGGGAACTCGTTTGACCCGTTCGTATTTTTGTTTACCCGCAAAAAAACAAAAATTCATTGGAGGATTGCTATGTTGTTATTTTTTTTCAGGTTTTCTAAAGTTTTAACGATAACCCGTTGAAATTCGACGAGTCGAATGATAAAAAAAAAAAGCTTCGTGTTTAACATTTTTTTTAATGACGCTATCGCGTTCTAATAAAAGAGAAACATCCCGGAAGTAGCCCCTTGAAATGGGGTGTCCTCTTCGCGATGTTTCTCGGTTCTTAATAGATTTCCAAGTGCATCATCAGCTACAATTACTTGCACGATGTATTACTATACAAACCCCGGGAGGATTCCCGGCGCAATCGGTCGCGCTTCGTCGTAACTGGCAAACAAACCAGTCGTGTAACCCAAACAGGCGATTAAATTACGTAATGCAGAGAAGGGGGGGAGACGCTATCGTATCAGAAATGAGTCACTGGTGCTCTGCTCCGGCCACTACACTCTTGTCCCGCTCCTCGAGCCGCTCGGAACGCCCGGATCCTCTACTTCCATATCGCGATTACGAAGTGCCCAGAGGCGCTTCGGTGAAATAAAAAAAGCGTTGCGTATGTGCAGACGCGTGTAGTAAAACGATTCTCACTCTCTACATCCCTCTTCCCGCAAATTACAGCTCGTATATATCGCAAAAAAAAAAAATCTTATCTGTGACCGGGTCTTTCGTCACGTCTCGCGAGATCGACGAAATATCGAGTACAACATTCAATTCTTAAGCAAAAACTGCTAGAAACGCGTGATACAAGTTTGTTTTTTTTTACGTATAAAAAACATTTCGCAATCGTTCAAGTGCGTAAATTCGAGTCATTCGCGAGTTTCGATGATTTATTTGGCTTCTATCGAAACGGCCTTTGCTTGGAGTCTGTATACACAAAGTTCACGAGCGTTCAAAGAATTATTTTTGTAAACAGAAAAATGCGATATGACGCATTGATATAATTCAATCAATAGCGAGCATTATAGTTCGAAGGATGTCGAGTATCGTTGGGTATTATATGTACAAAAGTTTACATTGAAAACTTCCGCTCCCATTGGATTATTCTGTCTCTTGCGCGGCGTATACGCGTAGAATCAGAAGTGAATCAACGCTTTGTCGCATTAATGTGGCGCGCATACGGACGTTTATGCGCGATGTGCATGTATACGTTTATAGTAAAGTGTATAACTCGAGGGGTTGGGTGATCCGGTTACTGGGGAGATAAGGGGTGGCAAAGCTTTCCCTTTTTCCCCCCTTCGTCCGAATCCACCGTACTACAAAACGCACGTGTGTGCCTCTTCGTCGTTGCAACGCACGGATGGCCTACACTTGCGAGCGAACGAGCATCTGGCATGAGTCAGAGAGCCGGACGACCCGGAGAGAATAATAAAAAAAAAAACAACCGAAGAAGGAAAGAGAGAGATGGGTTGATGGGGGGGGGGGGGGGAAGAAGTGAGAGTGAGAGAGAGAGAGAGAGAAATACAGTCGCGGCGATCTCAACACTGACGGGATTCGGCGTTTGGTAAATGACGAAAGGTGGATGAATAGGCCTTACGGGACTACTTGGATTGTTCGCACGCACCCTTCAGCGTTTTACTGTATACCGACCGAAAAATGTTGAAAACTGATGTATATGTGTTTGTGCAATGTATCCCCGAATTCTGACGCAACGCTCTCACGAATTTCTATAGACCGAACCTTACAAAAAAAGGTATAGAGACGAACGTTTTTAGGGTCGCGCGGAGAGAGAATCAGACGCAGTCGACGGGGTGAGTAACAAAACCTGCGCGGGATTGCAAATCACGGGATGTTTGGACACATTATCCATAGTTATTAGTTTAATTTATTATTTTTTGAAAAATTTTGAAGCGATGTTGGGAAAAAAATCAATTATATTGGTACCGAAAAAGATTTGATTATATATCGGAGATAATAACTTTGTGAACGATATTTTGCACTATCGATAAAAATAGTTCGGATTATCACCCTATAATCTTCCTTTCCCGTGAGATTAAATTTTGTAGTTGTAACATCGAAAAAAAAGGTAAAAAGCCGCGTTGATGCTCCCCATCGATATTATAATAGCATCGGAGTTTTCCGTTTGTATAATCGTGCGAAGGACGACTTGGACGTCGCGGCGATGAGTCAATGGGTAGGTATAACGCAAGCGAGCGATAACACGACGAGTGATATGTGTGGCCGCGTTCTCGGGACGGCGATTAAAAGAGAAAGAAAAAAAAATTTAAGCCGAGTAGAGGACAGAAATATACCGAAGACGAGGGCGGAGTGAAGGAGACGAAAAAAAAAAAGAAAAAAACAGAGACGGAAAAACGGTACGAGTAAATAGCCAGTAGGGCAATTACGGTAGAAACGGGCGGAGGAACGATCGTGCAACAGCATAACTACTACTAATACTATTACCACAGAAAAGCGACTGTAGTTGTGACACACAAACTTGCCGTTGGACTCTCCGCACGTTTGCTATCCGCGACGCAGTTCGGTATAACGGAAACGGGGTATAACCAGCCGTATCCGGTGGACCATTCACTGGTAGTATGCTGTGTAACAGCGGGACGAGTACCAGTGAGCAGCAGCAGCACCGGCACCAGCAGCACAAGACGAAAGGCTTCCATTCATGAAAGCGCATGAGTCAGAGCACCACGCTGTGTGTGCTACTCGCAACGGTGAACGAGGGCCCCGTCCCGGACGGGGACGTCCTCGTGCGCACCGTTTCCCTCCAACTTATGGCTACTCGATCGCGCGTTCTCGCACGTTACACATGGACGCAATACGTACGCAATGCCGATTTACTCGTGTGCAAGAGAGAGAGAAAGAGAGAGAGAGAGGGATCAGCCCCCGAGAGTCTCGTGTGGGGGAAAAAAGTTTCGTGTGAGGGTACGTGACGTAAAGGGGAGCCCCCCATGCGCCAAATGTGCAACTGGTGGAATGCCCTGTACCCGACCCAACCGTTTCCGTCGTAAACATCGATGTGAAATAAACACTCGTATTTTTCGATGTATTTTTTTAATTTTTTTTTTCTTAAATTTTTTAAATTTTCGTCAACGACGAATAATAGGAAGATTCTTTTATAAAATTAATATATTTATTCTTTCAATGAAGTCTTTTTTTTTAATTTTTATATTTCTTGTTTTTACGATGTTTTTTTTCCGAGTCAATTATATACTTTTATTTGAGCTCATTAATTGATATCTTAAAGACGTTTTTATAATGAAGATAGTAGATAAATGTTCATTATTTCAGTGACGTTATTTCTTTTTTTTTTTTTCGTCTGTTTGATAATTTGCGGGTTAACGACTTTTGAGATGCGTACGTTTTTTTTTTATTGATACCTATCCTTGTCCGTTATAAATATCAACAATGAGTTCCGATGAGAATAATAATGAGTCGAGAGATAGAGGAAGCTGCGGATACGGGCCATTAACTACCTCGCCGGGCGCAAAGGGGAAGTGAGAGATGGAGTGAGGAAAGGGGGGACACTCCTTCCTTGACGCTTCGTTGAGGAAAAAAAAAAAAAAAAAAAACGAAACGAAAACAAAAGTATTCGGATTACTCATCGCTACAGGGGTCGGTGTCTCTTGTACCGACTTCTAACTATACACACAGCAAAC
Source organism: Cryptus viduatorius (assembly GCA_964006125.1). Lineage (NCBI taxonomy): Eukaryota > Metazoa > Arthropoda > Insecta > Hymenoptera > Ichneumonidae > Cryptus > Cryptus viduatorius. The sequence continues at coordinate 6,946,254 of OZ023222.1, read as the reverse complement.
TGTATATAGTTATAGTTGGAAGTACACAGACTCCCCGGAGTTATCTGTCTCGCCGGGCCGGGGGCAGCATCGCTATAGTCTATACGAAAACGAGACCGCGTGGTCGACGACGATGGCGCAAAAGCTATATATCTACACACAGCGATATTAGGCTCCGCATATACATGAGACGAGGCTTCCGAAGTGTTAGAGAACTGTGCGAATCGAGACTTCGAGGAATCTTTCGTACGATGAATTTCCACCGAAACCTCACGACAGCGATACACGGAACGCGAAGTTATCCAGAAATGTATTAAAAATAAAATTGGATCATTTAAAAAAAGAACGAAAAGAATTCGAACCGCGCGATGTAAGACGAGAAGAATTCAGTCAATCGTAATAAGTATACAAATACAATAGATGTACTTGAAAAAAAAAAAATCGATTTTTTTTTTTTTTTTTTTTTAGTAAGAAAAATTTCTTACCGATAAAGTCGAAGGCCTCTTCGAAGTACTGCTTAAGGTTCTGATGACCGGAGTCCGAAGCTGGTATCTGTCTGTAGGTGATGCCCCGTTCTTCGTGATATCCCGGAAGTTGGGAGGTAACGTTGAGTACTCGCGTGGCACCGAGAGCCCGCAATAGCTGAAGATCCGCCGCATCCCGGCCGTTGCCGAGGTATAGAAAGGGCAAAACTCTCGATGCGGGATGATTGTCGATGTCGGCTGGTTGTGGAGTCGGTGGACCCATGTTGCTTAGTACTGGACAACCGGGACCGGGACTCGGACAGCCGCTCACCGCTGAGGGACCCGCCGTCGACGATACACCACCCGGGGGCAAGAGCGTGTCTTCGCAGAGCTCGCGATGCCGCCTGTGAAACTCTTTGTGTCCACCTAAAATTATCGAAAAAAAACCAATCCGTCAAAAAAAACTCATTATATTATTATTATAATTTTTTTTTTTACTAAAAACTTTTTCGATCGTAAAGAAAATCAATTTTTCGTAATTTCGAATTCACCGAAACCAATCAATTTAATGCGAACAATTTAGTACTCGGAACGTAATGCAAAGTTTGATATGATAAGTGACTAATTTATGACGGAAGGGGCGCGGACTGCACTACTTCCGGATATTATTAGTTCGCAAATCGTTCCATCATAAACACGCATCATTGCCCCCCTATGCGGTTGGGACACACGACTTACATGTACGACGATAATTCAACTGTGAATTATTTCGCATCGTGTGTGTGTATTTTTTTTTTCACGAAGGACAGAAATAAACTTTGAAAAAGACGAATGACGAACCGGTATGCAGATCTCAGTCGGAGATCTTTATTATGCGCGTGTGGCGCGGAAGAAAACGAGATAATAAAAGTTAAATAAAAAAAACGCAAAGAAGACGGAGAGTCTCTTGTCGAGGGGCACCAGGAAGTTCGGGAAATATCCTCGTTGTCCTCGAGGAACGAGTCGAGGGAACGTGATTCACGCTGCTTGAGCCGCACTCGCGAGACAGAGAACGCGAGAGAGTCCGCTTGCTTGTTACTTCTGGTGGCAATGCTTGCGGTGCTGACTCATCGTGAGTATCGAGAGAGCCATTGCCGACTCGTGACAATCGACAACGTCCAGTGATACGACGTACATAGGTATATAATACCTCTTATTGTACTACAATATCTCTATAGAAATATTTACTGTCGTTGATATTAAAACCGCCATTTATAGCCTCAAAAAAAAAAAAAAAAACAACAAACATTTCGCAATTTGCTCGTCGACTACTCTCGCGACCCTTCGTCGCAGATCAGCGGGAAGTTTGATCGCAAAAGTCCCCTATAAAATTTAATATTTCAGTAAAAAAAAAAAAACTATTCGATAAAAATAAAATGACTTCAATAAATGACATTTTTATTTCTATAGAACGTTTAATTTTATTTAACTCGAAAAAACGGAGCCGAAGCGGAGCCGCGAGGTCTGGTGAGTTCGATTCTCGGCGCAGTAACTCGCGGAACTCCGTGTCTTTAATGTTAAATATAAACGACAAATGTCCTATATATAGTTTAACGGTACGAAATATGCACGATAACTTAAATAGCGAACTTTTTAAAATAAAATAAATCTTTCAGGAAGCGAAATGTTAGTTTGCTATAAATTTACTCGCGGCAATAGCTTCAACACATTCATATTATCCTACGCAAGTCCCACAGATTTAGTACATCGAACCATCAGCGAGTAAAGGTATACAGAGGTTTAAATGCAGTATTTACGGCAGACAAGTTCTCGTCTCGTTGATTCCTTCGGTCGCATGCGTTAGAGTAAGAAAATGTGGGCTAAAAGTGTCTTCCTGACCTGCGGGCTGCAGAAGGCCCGTAAAGCCTGGCAGAGTTGTCGATGACTCACTGCCGCGCGAGTTTCTCGCCTCCTTTTCTACTTCTGCTTCTTCATCCATGCCGCCCGGCGCGATCTCTCTGTACTATGTTTTTTTTTTTGCCTCTTTCTGTTTGTGTCCGCGTGGTCTCGCCGGTCAGCAAGCAGAAGAAGAAGAAGAAGAAGAAGAAGAAGAAGAAGAAGAAGAAGAAGGAGAAGAAGAAGAAGACGAGGAGTACTGGTCAGAGGCGCGTATTTATGTATAGCGCATAGTCCGATTCTCCAACAGTTCTATATACTGTGTATCCAGTGTCCAGGACTCTCGGAAACACCAACACTTCTCTCCTCTCAACTCTCATCTTCAGCTTCTATTCCCTTCCTTCTCTTCTCTCGTTTTATATTTGCAAACTTCTGCCCATTGGTCAATCCCCGCGTCTATTAGCGTGGGTCGCTTCTGGTTCTTATTGCTCGTTTCGCATTCCTTTTTTCATTTAGTCTCTTTTCATTCAGTTTCGTTTTTATTTTTTATCTTCTCTACTGTATACTTCGCGCACCTCGTTCGACGAGGGTTAGTGCCCCCTGATAGAGTTCGATTCACGACTGCAAGGTTTACTAATGTATTTATATTGTCGCGAAGAGGAGGAAGAGAATGCGTTTGAAAAAAAAAAAATAAGTTCAGCGATATTGAAGCTGTGAGATTGTCTCTGATTGCGGAGAGACGCGTTCGAGAGCTCGTGTTTGATTGGACTCGATTCGATCGAAGAGCAAATAAAGGTATTGATTTTTCATTGATCTATCTTCGATTTTTTTTATTGAGAAATAATAAAGAATAATTCAGAGAATCAATAAATTATTATTGCATTTTTGAAGCATTGATTTTTAAAATTAAAATACGTAATTGATACTCGAGTGATTTTTTTTTAATGGTTAAAATTGTCCCCCCGAAGCGCCTATAATACTCGTATATTTTATGACTATAGTCATAGGGCTTTGCGTCGTATTGTAGCTCTGTTATTACCGCCTATTTGCCACACCATACGAAGTAGGTGAATGCTTGTGGCCGGCAAGATATCTGATGGCGTCACGAGATTTCTCGAGTCTGCTGCTCTCGAGACGCTTCTCGTTCGTTCTTAACCCATAGCGCAATAGCAGCTGATCTTCGTTGGTTCCAGAGATTTCTCGTCTCGCCTACAGCGGAGTTACAGACGCTTCGGAAATCTCGTCTACGGAGTTTTACTACCTAACCTATCCCCACCCCCGTTCCCGATCGGATGGACCGCGGAGATCTCTCAGGCTGCAAGTGAGAACAAAACTTGCGCGCGTTCGAGATTCCTTGCAGTCTCGCGATCGCTCTATTGGTACTGATTTAATTTCACAACGCGGCATAAGTGCCGACGAAGAAAAGTGAGTCAGCTGGGAACGGAGGCAGCGGAGACGGGATAGGGATCAAATAAGAGGACGAAAGAAGTTTCCGATGATGTCACGAGAATCAGAGGGACTAATCGATCCTCCTGTTATGATATGAATTTTTTTTTTTTTTTCGCAAACGGATGCGGCCACCCGGGCTTTCAATGTCAAGGATGAGACTCATGGGATTTTCCTTTTCATTACTTCGCGGAAGTTGTATTCATATATTTTTTTTTTAATGAACAGAAAAAAATAGGCGGTCTTTAATTTTGATAATTATTCGTCAAAAATCGATGTTTTTTTTTTATTTCGACTTTTAGTACATTTTATAAAATTTTTATCTCGTTCTAGAAAAAAATCGAAGACAACATTCGAGACTCGAGAGGTTAATTAATCGATTTCAATGATTAGTCGACGATAGAATTTTTTAAATCGGAGTTATTTTTTTTTTAATTATTGACTTTTAGTAGCATTTTTTATAGAATTTGTATCGCGGTCTCGAGAAAAAACGATGCGAGACTTCGTCAATATAGTCGTCGCATTTCCGAAGTTGGTAAGATAGATATAGAGTCGGGAGGGACACGGAGAGTTTGTAAACTCTCGAAGAAACTGGATATACATTGAGTCATCCGACATCGAAGGATGGGAACGTGTGAGAAATCAACCGTTCCCGAGATGAGCATAAGTTTATGATACGTTAGTTGTAGAATGCAAGGAAGGTAAAAGAACCCGAGGTAAATTCCGTAACGCAGAGGAACGGAAAGGCGGTTACGAGTCGCTCGTCGCCGGTTGGTAGTGTCGTACTGTGTACAAACGTATACACATTCACATTGTACGACTCATTGAGTTCTCGAGCGTCGCGAGCGTTTACAACATATAAACAGAGCAACTGAGTCATCGTGTATCATATGCTGGTCGATCATCAAGCGGACGAAGGCGACGACGCTAGCTACGGCCCGCGTTCGCGCGCGCGCGCGATCTTTTCACGAGTTGCGTATCCTCTTTGCATTATACGAACGCGCATACCAATGGCGCGCATGCCGTAATTTTGAAATCGACTATATGGTTCAAACTTTGACAATTATTATTCTAATATCGACGCGTTTCTAACGTTATGAGAAAAAAAAATTGGAAGAAAAAAAGAAAACAAATATTTTAAACATACCCCAAGGCTCGAGATTCTCCAACGGTACCAATCGAAGTACAAGACACGGTGCTTCCTTTTTAATCCTCATTTTGTCTTCCCTCGCTAAGCCGACTCCGCACGTGTTCACAATTTTGTTATTAAAAACAAAAATAAATCGAAAAGAAAAGACGATCGATCCTTTCGATTTCTAAAGACAATTTTGTCTTCTCTTTTCTATCTCGTCATTTGTCACACAAAGTTTCGTTATTAACTTTCAAAGATAAACTGCGTTGATGCGATTGTTTTTTTCTCTACACAGTACGAATTTTTTCGGTAACTTTTCGTTAATTTATTCGCGAAATTTTACCGTGTGCGTGATTGAATTTTCTTCGTACATTTCTTAACGCGTTCGCGATTGTTATTAGTTGCAGTTAGTTTCGAGTTTGTTGTTTTGTCGATGTAAAACGTTAAACTGTTTAAGCGTGAACACGAACTGCTTGATAATTTGTGCTCTTCGTTGAGCGATACAGTGTATACTGACGAAAGACCGAGTCCTCGAGTCTCGATGTGGCGTACGCGAGACTACGGTGGATTGCGACGAGGCGCGGTGAGGAGAGACGAGAGGGGGAAGGAAAGAGAGTTTACACGAGACCGTGGCTCACGATGAGTCACCAGAGGCAAAGCCGATTGGACGTTTACTGCCGACGTCACGCGGACGGGAGAGCCCGGTGGCGGAATCGTACGAACGCTAACGAACCGCGTGGCGCGTCTTCCGAGCCTCACTTTGGATTTCTTTGCTTCGTTCTTATTTATCGTTTTTTTTCCTTTGCCCACCTCGTTCCTTCTTCCTTTTTTTTTTTTATTTTTTTTATTTTATGCGGCCGTCAGACCAACACGATACGCACGCACCGCTTCCAACCCTTTACCGGCCCGCGCGACCTTGCCACCCGAAGTCATCAGCATCTCTCGACCTCCGTTCGGCCGCGCGGTGAATGTAGCGAAACGAGAATACACGAGAGAGTCGTTAATTACGAACGAAGGAATTATTAGTGTCACGAATGAAACGCCGTCGAGCGTCACGATGAATAAAAAAAAAAATAGAATCGAATATTCGATAGATAGGTCAGGGATCAATATATCACTAACGATCACGGAACTTTTTCCGCGTTGTGAACTTGTAGAATTCATTGACGAATCAACGGATTTCCAGCCCTTTCGAGAACTTTATCTTCGCTGTCTTTTCAAAATCGAATATTTTTTAAACAACTCGTCGAAATATTGAGCATTTTTTACAGTATCTCCAGAAGACTCGCACCATTACCGACAATTTTTTTATTTATTTAAACAAATTTTTGAATGGGATATTAATTAATAAAATCGATAACGACGTATCTTCCGTCGTTTCACATCTTAAACGGATTGGAATACGTTTTTTTAATTTTTTTCAGTCGATATGTTGATTTTTTCCCATTATTGTCGTACGAAGAAAAAAACGATCTATTGGCGCGGAGAAATAATTATTGTAAATTTTAATTACGTTCTTACGCTCGATACCATTACCGACGGGTTTTCTACGGAAATTCCGATGAAACGTTAATCATTGGAAAAACAATGCGATAGATGCGCGTCGTTTCCTTCGACTTATCTAAAAGTTTAACCGTATCCTCGTTTCGATTATTATTCGCATATCCTACTTTCTGCGTCTATCTGCGCGCATGCAACGAACCAATATAGCTGCGGTTTTTCTCAGTGGTCGATCAATTACGATGGCATAGACGAGAGCCTCTGTAGCGTTGCCTCCCGTCCATTCCATCCTTCTCCTCGGTCTCAGGCATTGTCGGAAATCGCAATGACTCACACTTCGGACCTGCTGCGCTCCGGACCGTTGTACAGTTGGTCTGTGTGTAGCTGCGGCAAACGGCTAAAATCCGCACCGAGGGAACGAAAGACCGCGAAACTCCTATTGCAACCCAGTGAACCATTGATGCAGACGGAAACTAATGCCGTCGATTGATGGGTGCGTACCTAAGTTCCACGAACTCTATATAACTACAGGAGAAATCGCAAAGCTATTTCTTACTTTACTATCCCATTTGTCAATGTAATTGCTTTCGATGCAAGTCGATTTGGAAAATTTCACATTTTGTTTTACAATTCTAATATTAATTTTATAATAGATATTATACGGTACGTGTAAATTACCGGGAATACGAAAATAGCAAAGTTTCGCAAGTGCTATTAATAGAAAAAAAAGCAAATTTAGCGGAAGTCAATGAACTCGACAAGGTTTTTCGATCGTCTCAAAAGTTCCAACAAATTACCAGCGTTAAAAAAAAAAAATTCTACGACGCGTAATTTTTTTTTTTTTTGCAGTCATTCCGATCGAATAGGTCGAAAATTTTATTATCGCTATATGAGTGATACTTCATCCTGGTAGTTCGATTAATCATTCAAACATTATAAATGCAATCCGATCTTTGTGGCTTTTCGTGGAATTCATTCGTTCGCGTTTTCTCGCGAAGTTGGTGAAACAAACAGATGGATAGTATTTATCATATACCTGTTCGATCGCATCATCCTTCTCGCGAATCCGGCTCTTTATTTATTCGAAAAGTTAATCCACCGCCGAGAGAGCGGATACCCTCGATCTCTCAAGCTAAATACAAATTTGGCTCTCCCCAGACGAGTTTTCGACGGTATTACTAATGCAATTATCGATGCTTGCCAAGTTTCGTGTATTTGGCATTGCCAACAAGTTCCACCCCAACAGGTTGCGCGACTATATTCACACCGCGCGAGAAACTTCTTCGCGGTATATATATTTGTAACTATTATAATTCTCTGAAAACGCTCCAATAATAGGATAGAAACAGAAATAATACGTGAAAAGGAGTCGGCCAAAAGGTCTCCCGAGAGAGCAGTATGTTATTCACGTCGCGGTGCCCAAAAATAGTACGAAAAAAAAAAAAAAAAGAAAAAAGTTGAACACAAAAGGAATCAGCTACGATGAGTTGGCCATTCTTCTCCATTATTCTCCATAAACAATGAAGAAAAAAAAGAAAAAAAAAGAAAAGGAGAGAATAAAAAATGATTCGAATAATGTCTCACACGCGCGCGATCTATGGAAATCCCTTTAAAAGGCTTCGCTCTCGCAGAGAGTAATGAGTAATGGTTAACGAGAAGCGTTTAGGCTCTGTCAGACGGTGCAAAAGTACAAGGAATAACGTCATTCCCGTGGTACATACGCGCTTTACCGCAGTTGTTATTGAGTCGTTCTTTAACTCACGGAATCCAAGGACTCATCGCATCAACTCGCCCGCAGGAGCAAACAGTACCGTCTCACCTATTATAAAATCATCGCGGTACGACGAGACGAGAGCATTACACATTCGTGTGTAATATACACTTTTTAATCTGTGTATGTGTTCTGTATAGTGATACGTCGCAGTATTTTTGCTGGAATATGTATACGTAACACTATGATGAGTTATTCGAACGATGAGAGTGCCTCCGGGAGGGGTAAAGGACGAGTAGAGGACCTCGTCGCGTCATCGTCGCATCGACACCGTTTGTCAATTTCTTCAAACTCCTCCGTGTAGCGTAGGAAAAAAATGACGCACGCAAAATTATTTTAAGACGTGATCTCTGTGATCTCACATTCGTACGCACCGCATATCGAATGACAATTATTAGGGACCGTATGCGCATCATTCGCTAAAGAATTTTTCGAAAGAAGTTTCGACGATTGAATATGCATTACCGTCGTTTTCTACCGTATTGTTAGAGAAAAAAGTTTTAAAAATGTATAAAAGAGATCGCGATCCGGTATCGTGATTCATAAGCAATGCGGAAGATAAGAATCTTTATTATTTATGATACCCCGAAGGAACTTTTTTTTCCTAACGCCATTATTTGGAGCAATAAAAAGCTAATTGGCAGAACTCCTGTGCAATCGCTGCAAGAATGTAGAAATATTTTTTTTTATCGAAAAGATCGATAACAATTCAGTATTCTTGATATAGAAAAATGCCTAATCAACAATTTAATTTATTGTAAATGATTCAATAATTTTTTTAATTATTTATTGCGAGTCTTAAAGTTTCGTCAATCGAATATCATTGTCAGATAATAAATAATAATATAAACCGGTATCGTGATTCATAATTGAATGATTCGCATGATAAGAATGCCTATCATTCCCGATGACCTTCAAGGATATTCTGTTTTTTTTCCTTGTCACTTATACATTAAATTTTCACATTGAGAGCAATAGAAATTGAATCCCCGAGTTTTCGTATAACTCTTATAAAAATGTAGAAAATTATATCATAATTTTTTTTTCCGCGTAACATATCGAGAATTGTTTGATATGCATACTATTGTCTTCTTCACGATCGTCACCGCCGGTTACGAGGATAGGCACGTGAACGATTAAATTTGTAAAATCATTACGAAGCGACAATTTGCACGCACAATGCCCGCGCTTTATAAATCCGAGTGACTCACAGAGATCGGAATCCAATATACAATTGTATTAAGGAACACAATACTCGATCGGGAATGCGTCGATCGAGTAATGTTCGTAACATTTCTACAGCCGATGACTGGAATTGTTAATTATATGCCGATGTAACTAAACAATAGCGTTAATCGAGTTTACCGGTGACTGTCGACAAAATCTATCGAGAGACTCGTCTTTCTTTCTTTTTTCGTATCTTCTATAAAATCGAAATAAATCGACGCTACCTGAAGGAATAATTGTAAGCATTGTGTAGCGAACGGCGTTGACCCGCAGGTTCTTTACGACGTCGGGAGACGCAGGCCGATAAAATCAACAGGTAGAGGATCTACAGCTCAGAGGTAAGCCACTGCTCGGGTAGCTGAGTCTCGCGAGCCAATATCTCGCTATGGTCAGTCGTTATGAGTCACGGAGTGGCGCAGACACCTGGATATGACCCTCGATGATTCGCACCGTGTGACGCCTAGTCGTTCGGCTTACCTATGTTCTAAGACTGTTTACATTTTTTTTCCTCGTCTTATCCTCCTCGCCTCCCCCGTACCGTTGTACCGCCGCAATTGCGACGGGGAGTCCCCGCTTCGCCAATCAGCACCTGACGCTCGTAAGCTCGTTTGGCGATACGTACAGCGCACGCATTGTATATATGTGTGGATATATGTATTTAAGAGGTGCACGTGGCGTCCGAGCGATTATATTCAAGATGCGACGACGAGAAAATAGTCAGACTGGCGCCCAGCCGATTGCTTCTCGATTAGTCACAAATTTTTAAATCGATGGAAAGAGTCATTACTTCTGTTTACGATAATAAATCGATAGATCGAATCAAGAAATTTGGTACAATCGGTCTATCGGAACGCTAATTACAATTAAAAATAATTTCGATATCGGAATTTTTAATATAATTAGTAAAAAACTACGTATTAGTTTACTGATATTTACATCGTCATATATATTAGTCACGCATTTACGCGTTTATATACACTGATGTCGTTGTTATTGTCAACAGGCCGTTGACGGGATGTATTCCAAATCGACGACCTCTGATACGCTCTCTCGTACTCATTTCGATCACATACGCGATTCTAGTCGTGAGCGAACAATTACGATCGGACCATTCGCTTATTGTTCCAAAGCTCTCGGCTTGCGCCGCGGCGGACACTTACGGCAGTGCGCACGCGCGTGACAAATCCGCATAGAATTTTTTTTCGAGGGCAAAAAAGTTCCGTCCAGTGACGTTGTTTCTACGCAATATTGCGTGGAGGATATACCAGCATTTTGTGCCAACGATATAGTAGGTTCGCGTAGTCGAGATTCCCGCATGAATGAATCACTTAACGAGAAAAGCGCGCGCGCGGTTCGCATACGCGATATTCGTCCGGTCTCATCCTCTCTCAGGTCTATCTCTGGGCGCACTTCGCAAGTATGTTTCATCCGCGGAATTTCGACGAGGAAAATAAATCTTTCCAGCATCACGACGTCATAAACGAAAACCGGAAAAAAAAAATATATAAAGCGACGCACTTCGAAGTGACAAATCGAGTAAATAACGTCGTATCTTTTACTTTCTTCCTGATACAATTATATCCGCGAATAAATGCGCTCGAAAAAGAAAAGAACGAAGACTCGATGTATTTAACGGTCGACTTGTAATTTTTTTTTTTTTTTTTCGTTTAACTCATTTTCTCTAATGCCTCCAGTACCAGATAAAAGAAAAATCGCGGGCGGGAGAAAACATAAAAATACAACTAACTACGTACGAAAAATACCCTGAAACCCGATTTTTACAATGGTCTAAAAACACTTTTAGGTTTGTCTGTAGTTTAGACCGACGATTTCTCGGAAGTCGTTAAGAATTGGAGCGCACGCGTTGTATAGGATTTTTTCTTTTTTTCATTTTTCAAGGTTCAACTCGGTTCGTTATTTTTTTTTTTTTCTTACGAATATGTAATACGAATGCTGCTCGTGCGTTTGTGCTCACAGTCAGTATAACAATGACTCAGAGAGCGGCGGAGCTACGTAATATATGGCATTGCAAATAGAGCAGAATGAAAAACGAATTCGATGTGAAAAATACGACGGAGAGGGGATTCGTAATCTTGGAGTGGTAAAGTATGCCATTGTGAATTTATCGATTCGCGTAATAAATTTCGAATGAACTGCATTTTTTTAATAAATAATTTTTATATCTCCGAAAAAAAGACGAGATTTTTTGTTTTTTCTTGAAAGTCTCATCTTCCCATTTTTTTTTAATATAAAAAAAAAAGATAAAAAAAATAATGCGTATGCAAACGGCGCGTGAGAAACCTATAAAAAAATTAAAGCTATCGGTAGAAAGCAACGCTGTAACGAACTCTGGTCGCCACGGTCGATAATATGTATATAATAATAGTGATTGCGTTACTCGAAGTCAACGTGAATCGATGTATCTGACCCTGAGTGGCCCCTTCATCGAATCATGTCGAGTTATCGGTGCGGTCGTATAGACTCACGCAAAGACTCTCCGTACGCGCAATCGTCATCGACTCCTCGGTTCCCAGCATCATCGAAGCCCTTTCGTCATGCGAGACTAACGATCCCGGCGTTGCGTCGTCTATCGCGCCTCCATTCGCCCCGCTATTATAACTACTTGCGCGTATAGAGAACCCTCCTCTGCCGAAATGATATTCGATTCAGATATATCTATAGAAAACGCCAGAAGAATTCCTTGCAACGGATGCTGTTCACAATGAATTTATGGATGTAAAGAACTGCTTCAAACTTCCACAGAGCCGAAAGTCGGGGGGGGTGAAGAGAAGCGAACGCAGAGAAACCCCTGCAGCATCCCCCGAAGCTGTAAGGGCGGAGAAATGGAAAAATGGGGGTTGCGAACATTTGAGAGCTGCGGGGTGCTCTTGCGCTACGGTTTGGACATACGAGTCCGAAAAAGGCGTCGTCGATGACGAATACCAACTCAAATCATGAGTCAGACTGCAGATAGAGCAACAAGCTGTCAGACTCTCTGTGTGATAAGGTATACACAACCTCGCATGGTCGATCATTTCAAAGCTCATTCGAACGAAGGGGAGCGAAAAAAAAAGACGAAAATCGTTGTTGATAAAGAGACCTGTGAAAGAGGCGACAACCGATAAGCAACGGGTGCACACTATCCTTGAAAATTGATTGCGAGTATTTTTTTTTTTTTTTTTAAGATCGTTGTATAGGGATTTTTTGTTGAGAAGAAAATTGACCTTTCGGAAGCAGCTGGGAACACGCATTCTTACTGATATCTTCAGTCGGCTAATATTTGGCTCGAGTATTGTGGGGTGCGGATAAAAATTATCTTAGCTTTATATTATCTGTTCCGAAAAAAAAACAAAATTTCTAATGGTGTTTAATTTCTTCTTAATCATATCGGTGATGAAAAAAAAAGTTAAACGGAAAAAACAAAACGCATAGAGTACATCCCGCGACTCATTAATCCAAATTTGTAAGTAGGGGACGTCCCGATATGAAATTATCTCAAATTTATCGCAAATATATCGGGATTTCTTTTTTTGTTTTCTTATCGCGTAATATTGTCGATAAAACGAAACAGAGCCGATGCGTCGCCTTCTCCAAGAAAATCTCAGCTGTTTTTTCCTTGAATTTGGCCGATGACTCGTTTTCGTTATCGCTCGTCGCAACGAACTCCGACGCGATTCGATTTCGATACTCGATTAGATGTTGCGCTCTTTTTAAAATGTTCGAATTCTTACAAAAAAAATATGAGCTAAAATACGCACTAGAATATTAGAAAACAAGTTTGCGAATCGAGATAACAGGTGTTTGCGTTTTATGAAACGAACTTAGAAGCGATTCGATCCCGATAATCGATAAGGTGTTATTTTCATTTAAGATTCTCGAAGCATCACGGAAAATAATAAAAAAAATAAATAACCTTGAATATCGAGATATAATACGTGTTTCTTATTTTTACGAATTTCGGAGTGCAAAATATGCAATTCAAACTATCTATACAGATAGAATATCTATATATCTATCAATATATACATATATACATGTGTTACCCAATATTCTCGAGTACACGGAACTAATGTTGCGACGACGATCCATTAGTTCACGATGTATAGATCAACGAACGAGAGTGAGCCAAGAAATGGTGAAAAAAAAAAAAAAAAAAAAAAAAACGAAAAAGTAGATCATAGAGAAGCCACACACGTAGCTCGTTTATTCCAGCAGCCGTGAGTAGCGTCGTCAGAAGTAACAGAATTAAAGCCGCGCTGCGTGTAGATGAGAAGCTGTGAGAGAACCAGAGAGAGGGGCTGCTGCGTTGCACCCTTCTTTTTTGGTCCACGTGGTCGCCCGGTTTCGTGCGAAGCCCGCGCGTCTACGAATAGCCACACGGAATCACAGCGTGCGTTCTCGTATACCCTCTGACTCATCAGAGATTATAATAGGAACTCGCGTGCTGCCCCGACGGAGTTAAACTGTGCCCTCCCCCTGGCGTCTCCTCTCCTTACCAAAACGTTGGTTCAAACGTCTCAAGGAAATTCCGACATTTTCGAAGGACGTACGTGTAAAACTTGTCTCGCAGTTTTACGCGGTTGTCCTCTCAAGACAATTAACACGGTGCACGTGGCACACACGTATTCATATACTGGACTCCCGCGAGCTCGTGGACATGATTCACTTTCGCGTTAATTAATCCTCTCCTTCGATCTTTTCTTCGAGGTCAACATTTGATTTGCGCGTTTATTCACCACTCGGAGCTATTGCTCACCGGTTGTTTTTCTTTTTACTCTATATCTATATTTATTTGTATCCATACAATGGCGAGAGTGTGGGTGCGAATTAAATTACCGCGGTCGATGCTTCATCGAGATATTTTTTTTCCTATTTTTTTTTTTTTTTTGTACGATGTTTTTTTCTCTATGGAAGATTTTAACGGGGGACGAAAATGTTTCGAGACACAAGGCGAGTCTGGGTCAAGCGTTATACTCGATCTTAATGTATTTTCGAAATGCACCGATCACACGCCACGTCCCACGCGCATTATTCATCTCTTTCGACTTTTAGCCAATGCGTGGGTTACGTTGCAAGTGTCTCGGTTGGGATATGGGAATATAATGCGCGCACGATTCTGCCTTTTATTATTATATGGTATAACAGCATTTGAGAATCGAATTGAAACAGCGTGAAGTTACGTCGGCTCCGATGTTTTGTTATACGCTCCTTGAGATATGAGATATAACTCGCGCATGCACAGTGCGCCCGTTCGTCTGTCGTCTCATTGCTCTTTTATACTGTTTGAGACTCGCGCGCGGCCCACGGAGAAACCGTGGCGATTTACGCCGCGTTGATGATGAGGCAAGAGAACACAGAACGAACGTACAAGAACCGCTGGTGAACCGTACGCGTTCGCTCGACAGATTAATAAATTGCGAGAGAGCGAAACGAGCCTCGAGAGCGCGCGGGTATTTAAGAGAGTGTTGTTGTATGTATGTATGTAATCCTACGGTGCCAGTGGCTCGCGCAAGCATGCTTTCTGCTTTTGCTTCGCGAGAGCGACCGGGACTCTCGGGTTCTACTGTGTAGAGCGGAGACCCGGAGGCAACGAACAACTAAGGACGCCGGCAAGGCCGGGTGACTGTGCCGAGAAGAATGCGTATAGTTTTGCCTGTCGCGGCACAGCGCACGAAGCCGGTGGAGGGAAAGAGTCAAAGAAATAATTGTATCGCTTATTTATTTTATTTTTTTTTTCTTAAGCATTCGTCATATCGCGAAGATATTTATCTACGATCGAGAATCGCGCGCACCAGTTTTTCGAGTCTCGAAACTGGATAATGTTTATAGGGTGGTTAGCAGGAATGCTGAGCGAAAAATGAAAGACAGATTCTTGTCGAAAGTTTAACACGAGCATTGCCATTGCCGATAAGATTTTTGCTCGGCGAGCCGTGAAGCAACGCATGCGCGTGTTAACTGTGTTCTCCACGATGAGAACATTTATAAATGTTGTTCGCGATGTATTGTATATGCGGCTTATCTTAATCGTATCTTCCTGCATCTATGACTTTTCTGTATAAATCACGATGAAACCCCGGAAAGATGGGGGAAATGCGATACGCAGGTGTGGAGGAACGCGGCACACGTGCTTCGGCAAAACGAACTTACGGACTGCGTGTCTGAGTGATTTTTGATAATCGACATTATTTAATCGGACAAAAGTCATTTTTTTTAAGCCTTCATAAAGAAAAGTCATTCAGAAAATGCAAAAAACTTCGTGGAGAAACCGAAACGTTTGTAAAAAGTGAAAAAAAAAAAAAATTCTCCAACACACGCGTAAACTTGACGAGAATTCCTGAAATTTCGGAGTGTCATCGTCGGGCACTGGTGCCGTCCGGAAACGACCGGAACACCCCGTTGACGAGGCTTTTTTTTTAGTGACTTCGTCATCATTAGTTGGAACTGAGAATTTCATTGAGAATCCTTAATAAATATTAAATTTAATTTTTTCGTGATATTTAATTGGTACGATCGATTTTTTCGTCAAAAGTCGATGTCGCAACGAACTGTAAGTTTTGCCAATTCGACTTTTTTTTAGTCCGGAATGTGATGGAAATTTAATAAAGTATCGGCGATATATCGTGGAAGATTGGTAAATTGTTGAAACAAAAAGCCTCCGGCGATTTTGATCTTTGCGACGGACGAGAGATCGTTAATAGTAATCGAGAACATTAATAAACTTTATTCGTGTACACAAACGTTACATACATACGCAAACGGGGAACTTATCTCAAACATATCTTCCTGCACCTCGGACTTTTCTGTATAAATCACGATGACTTTCCAACTGGTCAAAGGAAGTGTGTTATGCGGAGGTGTGAAGAACATAGTACATGCGGTAGAAGATAAGAATCGGGGAGAATTGGTGACGGTATTTCTATTTCGATTATATAATCAGACAAAACCAGTATTTTTTTTCGCGCGAGGAAAAAAAATTTTGAGCCGAAATATTTTACCATTTTGGTAAAATTTTTCAAAATGTTAATGAGAAAAAGCAAAAAAAAAAAATACGATGACATTTTGTCGGTGACTTTGATAGTCGGGAAGGGCGCGAGATCGTTCGCCTCGTTGGCCACGATCGGCGAAATAAGCTGACCGGCATCAACAACGATGGCGACACGCCATTTTTATGGTATTATATCTCCGCAGAAATGACCTCATAGCCCATCTGCGACCGAGAGATCGTTACACCTTTCCGTGCCATTGAGCATCGGCAGTGTGTTAAACGTGTCTGTCGCCCAAAATGCTAAACTGCACGCGGGGTCTCCAGAGCGCATAGAGAGAGAGACTGAGAGAGAGGAGGTCCAGCGATGCGATTAAACTCGACTCGATGGTCTTCGAGACGGCCGGAGCGGGAATGATCTCACTGGTACCGGTCCTGATGAGACACCGACTCGCCATAAACGCCTTTTCGTTATCCAAAAATTTTTCTCTCTTACTCATCGTTCCACGCCTTCGGAGGACAAAGAAAATGAAGAAAAAAAGCACTCGGAGCGAAGATTATCCTCCTCGTTTCAGGCAAGTCGTATTATTATTATTATTATTTTTTAGGACTCGAAGTATCGCTGACAGACTTCTCGTTATCAAACGAAGTCAAAGGCGGCTGCCACATCGTTCAGATAACTTCTGTGTGCAACACTCTCATTTCGTGTCTCATAGGATTAAGAAACACAGATCTCCGACTTATTTCTCATTAACATAATATTCAATTTGACGGATCACGAATGAAAGACTTTGAATAGCTAAATAATGTATGACTAACTCCATCATTCATACGTTTCCTGGGATAGAAGACGAGATAAATTTTCGAAAAAAAAAAAGCGCCATCTTTTGGCGATCAATTCATTTTTATTGACGGACTATCGGTAAAATCGATTTTTTAACGAAAAGGCTTCGGCGCTGTGGAGTTGATTCATTATATTCTTTATACGTTTCACCACTCGGAATTCTGTTGAAATTGCAGTACGGGGAACGGAGTGGGCGTGAAAATGAGAAGTGGGGCTATTACTGTGTCTCATAAAGGACTAATTTCCCGGTCATCGTGTCGAAAGTACACGCGGTCACCTAATTTTTTTTCTCGTTTCTTGCGCGCACGACATTTTCGCGAAGAAACAGCCGGTGACCGATAGGCAATGAATCGAGCGAATTCTTTTTTTTTTTTCGCGTGCTCTCGGGAAGGAAAACGGGGAGCAAAAGAAGAAGAAATGCCCGCCGGTTCATCGTCGCGTCGGAGCTATCGGTCGTTCACGGGGCCGATTTAACGAGAAACCGCATTCCACGTGTACGTTTACAGCAGTTGACCACTGAAAACTGGAAATTCTGAAAATGGAACTAAAACAACTTTGGCGCTCATAGGTTCTTCATTCAGAACATCGTTTGTACCGTTCTTCCGCGTAGGATATCGGAGATTTTGGTGAAAAAAGAAGATATGAGAGAAACGGGAAGAAAGAAGAAAAATATGATCTGTCTGCGGCATCAATTAGCGCCGAGGGATAAACGAGGGTGTTCTCTATACGCATCACTCAATGGATGCCCTCGTGCCGCCCTCGTAATCGGCATAGTCACCAAAATAATGGTCATCTCTCCGCACCCGCGTCAAACGCACACACAGAGGCGGGCAAAGTGCGAGGATTAATTTCATTTTTTTTCCTATTATCCTTTAGTTTCTCCCCTACGAAATACTCTGTATATGCGTTCTTATCCACCGCCTCCCCCCTGTTCCCCACACGCGGGCGTTCTTTACTTCTATCGTGACGATGATTCATCCTATGCTCTCACGGGCGATGATGGAAGATGAAACTTCGACCCTTCGGCTGCACTCTGCCACAGGCTTTCGAGAGTTCGTTGCGTGGCTGGTGACCTCACTGTTATGTATGGGGTAATGTTTTTCTCCGGCCGATACATCAAATGCAAAAGGCAATTTGATTATCAGAGAACTGCGACTGGATATACGATTTTTTTTAACCAAAACAAAATGACGAAATGCGATGTATGCTTTTGAATAAATACTTTTTATCTTTATAGTTTCGTATATACGTATTTGCGAAGACAAGAATTTTTTTTTTTAAATTTAAATTTCGGTCACGTTAATTAATTAGTAATTCGGTTTACGTAATGAGCCAATCGAAGTATCGTATTTTTAATTTACTACTATTTAGAAAATCAATAGAAAAAAAATTGCGGAAAATTTTAATTTTTTTTTTTTTTACGTAAATTGAGTCCGCAACGTGCCAATAATTGTTCCACGTCTACCAAAGCGTAAATTAATGTATCGTGAGATAATCGAAATAACAATGACGAATCTAATATGACAAAACGGGTCAACCAGATCTCCGGTATCCATTAATTCTCATCTTTATTATATCTACCGTTCGGGCGTAAAGACTCCACCCATAGGCATATCAGACGCAAAACACTTCCGTTATGCTCCAGTTCTTCCGCTTTCGCCGGGACGATCGCAAAATACGACAGCGATGTTTTGTTCTAACAGTAGAAGAAAGCTGAGTAAAAGTTTCAGTAACGGCGCAACGGGTTATTCTCCAACGGCGCAAGACGATTGTCAAGACTATAGTCATCGATGACAATAGAAGTGCACCTCGTAAAAATCCTCTAAATTTTTTTTCCGTCTCACAATTGCGTCAGTTGCATCGTTACTTTCTTTTTCTCTTAAAAACCAAACACGCCGCTTCACGGGAGAATTTTCATCCCTATTTCTCGTAAAGTTGCGACTCTAAACGTCAAAGAACTTCAAACAATTGCCGCTAACCTCGCGATTAATCATTAACAATGTCGAATCAGTGCGTCACGACGTACATAGAAACGATCGGTTGCGAAGCGTCTAGTCGGGGGCTTCGTCATCGCGGTCGATAATGTCTCATAATAGATAAACTCCGATAACTAATACCACGTCGAGTTCATTGACGCAGTCTTCGAGAGTAGAAGAATCTTTACGCGAATAGGAAAAACGGAGCAAAAAAAAAAAAAAGGAAAAATAGATCGAGAGACAGAGATGTAACGTAGTCGTTCGTCTATAGTAGGACAGACGTGTACCGAACGTTAAATAACGTACAACTCGGGCACGTAACCGCAAGGAATGTCGGATAGAAATAAATTCTCTACCGGTTTGGAGGCGACGCAGGCGCTACATTCGTGTCGTGCGTTTCGTACGTACAACAAATACGAGTTTCGTAGTGGGAGGGAGGGGCAAGTGAATCGCTGGTACGCGAGATCGAAGCCTATCGACAGATATATAGAGTGAAAACACGACGAAAAACTAAACGCGGTGGTCGGTGTGTTGTTTCGATGCTGGTGTTGCTCGTTGCTGCACCAGCGGACTCCTGAGCGAACGCTCGGTGTGACTCAGAGAGAAAGTAAGCGGTAAGGTATTCGCGGCTGCTGCGATGCTTTAGACGAGGCAGTGCGAACGGATCTAGGAGCGCAATAGCTATAGTGATACTGTAACACCGTGAGATGTATATATAGTCACATTATTACGGTGCGCATTATAACTTTCGAGGACTATAGTTGGGCTTTGCTTGCGGGAACACGCGGCAGCAAGTACACACATAAAGTATACTTTAGCCACAGTGCATTATATATTGTATCTCATGACGGTACGGAGTCTCAGGAGAGACCGTTCACCGGCGCGTCGTCCTTGCGCCTGGGAGTCGCGCGACCCCGGCGTCGATGTTTCTCGCGAAGTGAGATGAAAAGAAACGTAAAATACGCGAGTAACTCTATTATTATGTACGGCATAACTTTTGCAACAGCACGGTTTATGCAGTGAAGAGATAATTAAAAGAATTGTTAAGAATATAACATCAAACGTGAACATTTTTTTTTTTTATGGAACATTTTTTTTAGCGTAAAACTATGTGAAATTTAATCAATAGTTTGAAAATTGTTGATAAAATGATTTAAAAAAATGAAAAAAAGTTCGAACGATAATAAATTAGTTTTTCATAATATTAGTTAATTCAAAAAAATTAATTTATTGAATTGGGAATTCATCAATTTTTAATTTTTTTTTTCCAATTTGTATATACAATTATGAATTGTTGGGGTCTATTAGGTATTACGTCTCTAGTTGAAGCTAAGCGAATAAACCGCATATAGGATGCTGGGGATGCATCATCGCTCTCTCGACATATGCGCGATGCTAGGCGGCTATGACACATAACCCAAGCGAAGGGTATCCCCGAGAGCGTCGAGGGTTGCGGGAGAGCCAGAGAGACGCGGATCGACGGGGGTGCGTGTACACTTCTCCGCAGCTTCTGGTGTTACTGCCAGAGTGGAGAATCCCGCATACCCGAGCCCCACACGACACGTCAGAGCATCGACTCACATTCGTCTCCATTGTCAAAAGACTCGTTCGCCTCACATGCTATGCGTATTTAACGCACAGTGCGTGGACCTATAACTTGCAGCTTGCGCTTTGCTATACAGTATACAGCCGCATGGAACATGTACGGGATGACGCGCACACGTTAGATCATTCATCGAGTACACGTCATACGCATTCGGCTTGCCGAATGAATAAGCCCTTGAATAAGAGGGGTGGGGCCAATGAGCCCGCGCGGGCCCTTTCGTCCCTTTTCCCCAATGTGCCCTCATACCCTACGTAACCCCGGACTGTACACGTTACGCGTGTCCTGCGTAAATGCCGTTCGCGAGAAACTTAAAACTGCGCCGAAAATAAAAAAAAAAAAAAAATGTTCAAATTTCGATTCAGCCAAAAATGTTTTTGAATTTCGTCGGCAATGTTTAAAAATTTTAAATTTTCTTTTTTTTTTTTAAATATTTGTAGTTTTATCGTAAACTTTGTAAGGTACCCTTTTATTGAACTTTTTAAGATTTTTTTCTCGGGGTTCGAGAAATCGGTTGGAAAGTTTCGCCCAGTAGTCTATTTTACATATTTTGACCAGAAGAGTTTTCTCGCGTTTATATGAAAATAAAAAAAAATAAAAGTATGTTATCGATTTTAGTAAAAAAAATTGGGTGACACATTCGTATAATCTGCAGATTTCTAAAAACAATCGGTTTATTACCATATTTGATTAATTGCTATAAGATCGGCTTGCAAATCAATGGCTCAAAGTAGCAAATGAGCGCATAAACGAATGACGAGGTTACACGGGGCGCGCGGGTAATAATGAAGGCGGGAGGAGGGGGAGAAGATACAATACACCTTTGTATACCGCGCGTATTGTAGGCCGCGACGAGGTTCTGGCGAGAAAGGGCGGCTCGCGTTAGTCATTGATACATTTTAAAACGACCTGAACTCAATGTATATATATATACATATATACATGCGTATATACTTGAGACGGGGAAGCGATGACTCACGTAATAATCGTCATCGACAGCTGATCCAGATGCGTTAGGCGCACTGCGCTGCGCTGCCCTCGATGTATAGATATACTGAGAATGATAGGATTGGTGGATGCGACGCAACACGTATTACCCGTGACGCGTGTGCCCCTTTCTATGTAATGGGGCACTAGAAGGGTGAGGGGTTGAAAGCTCACAAAAGAGAATTTCCTGTGACCACCATCACTGCCATCGCCATAACCTCCCCCCCCCCCCCCCTCCCCGCATAGTCCGCGGATCCGCGATGACTAATTCGCTATCCAGTGATATAGAGACGATCTTCATGGCTCTTTTTTTTTCACTTCCCTTAAATCCTCCCCTTTTTAAATCGGCTTTCCGGGTGTACGATTTTTTTTTCTTTTCTCAAATTTCAATTTGGAAGACATAGTTACCATACCGCGCGCGGAGTGGCAATGTTTGATCCCCCTTTATAGTACTACGACCCTCGGGTTTATAGCACAGTGGAGCGTATTATGAAGCTTGTTATTGAATCTCGTTTTTCCTGATGGATAAAACATAAAGTGCCCCTAGCAGATAAATATATACGCTACAGTGGAGTAAAAGGATCATCTTCGCGTATCGTGATTACATATATACATGTATATGAATTCCGATTTTAACTATCCATGTAAACGACTCTATAATGCGTCACGCTCTGATTTTCTTCAGATCTTTAGCCTCGTATTATCGTTGCAATTTAAATAAATTTTTTTTTTTTCCTCCATTTTTGGTTAGAATTTTTTTTTTCTAAGTTAAAAGCTATAATAACGAAAAAAAAATGAATTTACATTTTTGGAGCGCTGTTGACTTTACTCCGAAGGATTAATGTGACGAATAGATAGATAGCTGAAAAATTAATTGAATGGGATGGCGAAATCTATTTTTATAACTTGGTTCGCGATTCCGTTCTCTCGCTAAACGCTTCACTGTTTCCAGTTAAAGTTTGAATGAGTCAATTTGTGAATGAAACGCATTAAAGTACACGGATAATTCTCACACGGTGTCCATACGGGATGACGAGAAAACGGGTGAATGACAAAGTCCGCTGGGCGAGTGACGAAGTGAAAGAGGAGGAGGAGGAGAAAAAAAACGAAGATAGATAGTATATGTACTCTGTACCGCTACTGGTACAACGAGTTGATGTTGCACGGGGCTGAATGAAAGGTTTCGGTCTGCGGTGCGATAAACGCGTTCCTACTAACAGTCGCTACTAGTCACCGTTCAGCTCATTGGACGTAATGCAATTTGCATGAATTAAACCGTAGCGACTGTATTATAGTGTTGTGTCCCGAGAGCATGTCGACGGACACAATTGAATGTGCGAATATCAATCGTACTGCTCGACTCTACGTACGAACGACTTCTATTTTTCTCGGTAGCCGTAAATTCAAAAATTGTATGCATTTCATCTGTTTTCTTCGTCGTTGACGCGACATTTTTTTTTATTTTCCATTCTAATTTCTGAAGTCGTTGATAAATGTTACGAGCCGTGAATGATTGAATGCTCCGTTTCTTTTAACGAACAAATTTGTTACGCTTGCACGCCGCAGTCGTCGCCTCAAAATTTTTGCATATTCGTTATTGCGCGGACACGCGCTTAGTCGTCGCACGTTTCAGTTCACGCGCGGATAAATCTATCTGGCAATTTCGTCGGTGATTGATCGACGCGGCACGTGTGGATCGCGTGTACGTATATATATATAGTATATGTAGTATATATAGCAATGGGGAGTGGGGAAAAATCGCGACGCGCTCACACCGGACGCTCAACTGCAGGAAGTCGACGACGCGTTGCGTATTATCGCTCCGACAAACGCGAGAGTCATCCCCCACTGCGGTTATATTTCTCCTCATTCTCGTCTGGGAGCTCAATTTTCGATCAGACGTGTGGTCTGTTCGATTAATGAGACGATTCAACAGACGTTAATAAGCTTCTTTATCGAGTCATATTTCCAGGACATTTCTTTGAATTCTTTTATCACGAACGTTGCGTTTCGTGATAAATCATAAATTTAGTGCAAATTTTCTGATGAATTTTTTTTTTTTTCAATTTTTTTTCACAGGACTTGCGAGTGGAAATTAAATTGTTTAAAATTTATTATCAAAATTTGTTATTTATCTAATTACACATCGAGAACTCGTAGTCGATCTGACAATACGTAAATAATAAATTCCGTATTTTTTAGCATAAAAAATAATGATAATATTGGGAATATTGTTAAGAATATTGTTAATTATGATAAATTAACTATTTTAATGCATCGTCAATATTTGACGTTCCGTCTCACGAAACTCGCGAACGAGAATCCGAATGAACTTTCGCGACACAATGGCTGGCGTTACATATTCTATATATATCACACATATATGTATAGTAGCGAAGGGGACTCCGATAGCAAGAGGAAGGAGCCACTGCGACTGGTGGTCGCAATAATTCGAGTCTAACGTACCGGAAGTATGCTGATAAGACACCCTACCGTAGTACACACAGCCGCGAATAGCGGAAGAACAGCGGGAGGGGAAGAGCAAAATGTCCTCGACTTTCCGCTCTCGTCACTGGCAACGTTTGTCACACAAACGCCCGGGTACATCGCAAGCACGTGCGTGCATCGAAGCATTCATGCGAAATATCTCAGATAGCGAAACAGCCAGTACTGTTAACGCAGTTCATTTCGGATCCGAAGCGTGAACGTTTTTGGTTACTTTTATCCGCAAGTGGCGTATCGAATGGCATCGTTAAATCCCTTAATGTTCATAGCTTTTCGACACGATACTCATCAGCTGCTTAATGTCGGAAGAGTCTAACTATCGTGTCATTGGATGTTTCGTCCGATTTTTTCTCGATTAACAGTAAAAATAAACGAAATTATTTTAAAAAATTCGCGCAAAAAATGAAAATTCGTAATCAAAATAAAAAATTGCGAAGATTGTTGCACCGCCTAAATTTAGAGCAACAAATGCAATCGTATTGAAAAAACGCTATCAGAGATTTTTCAATTAACTTGCGCAAAATAAAAAAAAAAATGTGCAATTTTTAAGAAGTAAGAAAAAGATTATGTAACTAAAAATAAATCGACAATAATAATAATAACATCAATGATATTATTTTTGAATAATAGCTTTGAAATAAAAAAAAAATTTTGAAATGCATTTTCTTAAAAATACTCAAAGATAACGCTCTTAATTTTTATCGCTGCATCTGAGTACATGAGTACTCAATGATTTCGCGAGGCGATTTTTCAGACCGTATAGATGAACTCTGCAAAATCGTCATCGCAGATAAGCCACATATACGCGCAATCCATGCAAAGATTCCGGATGAATCGTCAATTCTCTCGATTTGCATATAATGCCACTCGTCGAAAGAGCGGAAAAAAGAAATAAGAAAAAACACAAAATCATCTGAGCAAAAGTCGCGTTACAGACGTATCGTTTGCGCAGGAGCGTCACAACGAACGCGTGGTCGCAACGCGGAAAAAGCCCTCATTGCAATTGCGCGTGCGTTCGTTTTGTCCGCGTCGTGGTTTATGCGTCGAGTGTTGCTGCCTCGAGCTCTTCTCTTACGCGAGTGTATAGAGAGAAGTACCGGGCGAGCTATGAGTCAGCACAGTGCAGTCGCACTTTGCCGCACGAAACTCTGCTACACGGCAATGGTAAAATACTGTTGTAGATAGCCAGTGTACAAAGCTGTGTATACAAACGCAGCTTAAACGCGTGTAAGTACGACGCTAAAGCTGAGCCAAAGCTCCTACGAGTATTACAGATAGCTATAGTATCTAACTATATATATATAAAAAAAAAAAAAAAAATGAACGACTAACCCATGATATGATTTAAGGCTATGCGCGTATATATACATACATAGCGCTTGTTTATTTATCTATGCACGTGTTTACGTCATCCCTTCCTCGTGTATTTACGATGTGCATATGCGTCGCATGTCAAAATCCATGAATTACATAACGAAAACGCGCCAAGATGAAGACGCAGACTGTGTTGATGACAACTACTAGAAATAATGAGAGGAAAGAGAAAGAGGAAATTGCAACTGTCTGCCGGACGATTATGTCATCGGGCAGCGATGGTGCTTACAGCCGATTCCGTCCGCGCAATTATTGGCAACGATCTAACGGTCTTCGATATATCGATGTATCGATATTACTGTCTATGGCTAATTACCGTACGGTGGCCAATAACAATCGTCTGACCTGTACTACTTCGGTGTACCGACGAGACGATGGCTCCTCCTGGCATTCGCTCGGATATTTAGGTATGACTCAGAATTTTGCAGCACTCTACGCGCTGCGGGGTTAGCGCTGCCAGACTTGGCCTGTCTCTTGGAACTTTCGGTCGTCGCGACAACCGGACCGATCGCTTTTTACTCGTCTCGCGCAAAGCGCACTCTCGTCAGGTGACGTTGAGCAATTATTGCGACGCTTCCACCTCTCTCTCTCTCTCTCTCTCTCCCCCGACGACGCCGCACACGAGCGAAACGATATACAGAGTGCGAAATTGAAATGGGACTCGATGCAGAAACACGCCGAGGGAATTTGCAAGGCTCTTGGAAGTTGAATAATTATTATAGCGAATGTACGCGACACCTTTCAGTATTGTCCTCAAAATACGCCGTTTCCATTAACCGTTCATTAATAACGACATTCTAAAATTGTTCGAAAATAAAATTAAATCGGCTAATTAGGTACAACGCTTTGCTGTTCCAATACAAAACGGTAACGGAATAGAACTTTTTTTTTTTTTTTTCGAGGGTTATTTTTAAGATGGACTTTGCGGTATAATTAATTGGGTACTAATTAAAAAAAAAATCAAGTCTTTATTAATCAATTTTTCATTACATATTTCGATATAAGGATATCGAAATTTTTATCGATAACTTAGATGCGTTCGTCGAGAAAAATATTAATGATGATGAAAAAATGGAGTTATTGCTTTAAAAAAAAATATTCTATCTATCGAAAAACAATGAGAGCTTTTTCTCGTCAATATTGAAAAATAATAAAAAATTTTGATTCACAAAAACTTCGATAAAATAAAATAAATAAGCTATTATTATTATATTTTTAATATAAACATTTAAAAATATTTATTAATCTCTATTACAATATTATTATATATAATAATAAAATGAAATTCGCTTGTGTATTTTTTATTGCTCCAAATTGAGATTTTCTGTAAATTTATTGTCATACATTTTTTTTCGACGTAAAATATTTTTTGAAAATTCGTTTTAAGAAGTCAGAGATAATTAATAAAAATATATATATTAATAAAATAAAATTTAAACAACGGGATAATTTTTTTGAAACGTCGAACCAATCGTATTAATGGTACGGGAATCGAAGTTTTATCTAAGAATGATAAAAAAAAGATAAGACATCGGAATATTATCGATGCCAGAGGCTGGAGGTGAATTTATCTCGAATCAAGATGCATCTTGGTTGCTATTTTCTCAGATAAACAACGACGTGTTAAAATTTCTTGCATAACAGTGAACGAAGAGTTGATGATGTATATACTTGTGTATACACTGTACTATATGCGCGATTGATATCGCGCTGCGCGTCGCTTATCTGTGACACGATATCGCTACTTCGCTCGGACTCAACATCAACGCACATCTACTACCACTATAGCAGATATATATATATTTTTATATACGTATATACTGCTCAAGAGCGCGCGACGGGTGGCGCTTAGTTCATCGGTGAATTTAGCTCTCCTCACTGTGTCCCTGTCTCGCGCCTGCGTGTTATATATACGAAAAAAAAAAAGTATCGATAGCTCGACAAACCGCGAGGTTTTGCTGTCGATAAAATTCCCGACGATTGGAAATATAATTAATTCTCATTTCGAAGCGCATATTTTTTTTTTCTTACAATTACTCACGTTCCAAAAAGATTACAAAAAATCTCATCAAAATAAATGTAAATTCTTGCTAAACGCGATACGGCACGAGTTATCTTTATTTCTTTTCATTCTTTCAACATTCGTGACAAATCCCTTCACGTTATGCATCGAATAACTAACCGATTAGCTAACGAAATACCTACTGCTTTAGATTTTGAAGAAAAAAGAGATGTAAATGTGTGAATTCCGGAGTTGAAATCGTTTTGTAGCGAAAGAGAAGAAATAAAAAATCGAGATGACGCATCGAAGACATAACTCAAGTTCCCTTTCCTTCCGTCTTTGTTACTCTTTCCATCCCATCTTCTTTCTCATCAGACACGAGTTATCGGGATGGGATGGCAAAAGTTTCCCAACATTTCGCAAACAGGTGCCCGACTATTCCGAAGGGGAGATGAAGAGAGCGAAAGGCAAGCGGAGCTCTACAGTTGGACTTTATTGGAAAGCTTGATGAGCCGAGCGAAAAGAGGGCCGTGTGCCGTTCTCGTTGCCCAAAGGAGTGTGTGAGAGTCTTAGCCGTTTGGCAAAAATTCAAAAATCCATTCCGGGATTTTGTTCTCTTGTGACTGCGCGCGGGGCCCTGGGGGGCGAACGCAAGATGGATGGTGCAAAAATCATAGGCGTCTCGTATATTACATCAAAAGCATAGATCAACGGACCGTAAAGTTTTGCCGGCTATAACTGACAAGTCGCGACTCGGCGTCACGCGTAAAACGAAAGTTCAGCCAATCGATTAAACCGTCGTTACGCTTCCTTGACTACTTAATGACGTAGAAATTAAATATGTACAGTCGAATTTTCCGCAAGTTCAAAGGACGATAAACGACCATACAATATTTTTAATAATTTTCGTGTTTATTTTATTTTATCGTAATTTTTATTGACAAATTATGGCGTCAAAGATATATTATATATAATGAGATATAAAATGATATATATATATATATTTTTTTTTATTTTTACTTTTTTACGAATAATCGATTTTTTTCGTTGAAAAAGATTGATACATGTTGACAACCTACGCGCAAAAAAAATCCCGACATCCCCGGTAATTTCTCATCGATGCCTCGAGCGTTGGAAAGATCAAGCGAAGCTCTTTCATTACGCGAAGAAATTAAATCGTACGAGAGATTAGATAGTATACGGTATTAAGTAATACATCGCGTACGCAGCAGCAGGGAACAGTAGCTGCCTGTTATCGCTTGATATTTGTATAAACTACTAAAAGCTGATGAACGAATCAGTTATCGTGTATTTCGGTATACACGGTCGTTGTCCCCGAGCATTTACCTCAGGGTCACCGGTAGCGAATCATCATCGTTTCAACACCGGAGCACCGGAACATCAGTGAAACTGAGTCTGCCGTTGTGCACTTGTAAAAATTCGGAACGCGATTCTCCGCTTTACATACGCACAGGTATACATATATGTACTAAATACGCATACGAACGTACGTAGCCCTCCTTGCCGTCGGTGACGTGTCTTTTTCACGGATAAATCTTAGCGTTTGCCGTCCGATAACATCGTCGCTCGTCTTCTCTCGCTCCTCTTCATCATCGTCATCTTCTCGCGTTGTTACTCCTTGCGGATGAAGAAGACGAGAGCCGGCGGAGAGTGTTCTGCGGAGCCTCGGAACGGCGAACGGCCGAGAACCGCGCGAGTTGTGCGCAAATTCAGGCGGGCTATTCGCGTCGTCATCTCATCGTGACTCATTCCTATTAATAGATCTCTCTACCTTCGCGTTCGCGAGTTCTCGCGCTCGCGAGCACCACGGCACTCTTTGCTCCAATGCCTTCTCGGCCTCTTCCTCTGCTTCTTCTTCTGTGTCAAGACCCGTCGCGATCGGGGAATAAGAAGAATCGAGACTCGGACTACTCTCTATTTCCTTATCCTTCATCTCCGTTCCCCTACCGATCTCCGTCTGTCTTCTATGCAACTTCTCGCTTTCGCGAAGTTAAGTACGAGTGCACTTTGCACTATTCCGCGCTGCACTAAAGACGCTGTCGATCGCGGCGAAAAAAAAAAAAAAAAAAATTGAAAAAAGAAAAAGAATGAGATTCCGATTTTTCGCGTTTGACGATCGCAGATAAACGTTACGAAATAGCCTTCGGCTTTGATGGAAGGGGAACGAGGAACGGACTCAGTTGGTTGTCTCGATGTTGTACCACGAACGCGCCATACTTATGTATATATATACCACCTACCGATACCACTCGTGAGAGCGCACACGAGCGAATCGCGGTCTATTACGATTCAAATGCTTCCTCTTCTTCGTGGCGTTACCCAGCTGTATTTCGAGCGATGCCAAATAAAATACGAAACAAAACGGAGTAACGAACAGAGTGACGGTTCCGTAAGCAAACGTTTCTTCTTCCTCATTGCTGTACGCGTCTTCCGCGTATCTCCGATTCCATTATTCAATGTTTTCGCGCCTCGACTATATTTCAATGATTAATTTTTTTTTTATTAAAACAATTTATCAAATCAATTTTTTTATGTGCTCCGCACGAATTCGTCAAAAAATATTATTATTATTATAAAAATTAATTTTTTTGCGCGAAAAAAAAATTCACACCGATTATGATTATGCAAATTGTGATTATAAAAAAAACGATTTTTTATCGGCAGTTCCGGTCTCTTAAGTCGCATATCTCAGTCGCGGAATACATAAAAAACATCTCCGCAACAATTGCAGCCTCCAAGGATACTGCTCCATATATTACACAGCCAAGAGATCTGATCTATACCTCTCGAATCGCGATCTACCGGACATTAACGAACAGCCGTGACACGCGTGATCGTACGGCACGGTAATAATTACAATAACAATAATAACAATAATAATACGAGTTGCGCGTGCCGAGTTCATTTGATTACCGACGGGCTTTGCACACTTGTAACGCGTTAACTAGCATTCCAATACCGTTTTTATCACGATTTCTCCATCGCTATTAGTATAATTCCCCATTCAAACCTGAATTGCGCCTCTCTGTCGCGCTCCCGTCTTCGTGCGTCAAGTCCGTCCGGCATATAATAATCGACGATTAAAAGAAAAGAAAAAAAAAAAAAAATCATTAAAAATCTCGAGAGCAGTTTATCTCGCGTAGTTATTATATACAGTGATATACCGACTTGGCGAGAGGCGCGAATGAGCCGAGAAAAATGCATCAGTAGGTTACCACAAGTAATACCGTTGCTCGGGGATCTATCTACGACTCTCGAATACACGAGTGTACACGACCGTCCGCGATGATTACGACGAAGCGAAGCAATGCGCGAAGCAAACGCGAAGCGATGCGAAGCGGAGTAAAGCACATCGGTAGTTGGTAGTCAAACGGAGTATGACCCACTATAAGTATTCATACGCGCTCGCTGGTGCATCATCGTATGTACGAAGCTACGGAGCTACGAAGCTACGAAGAGCTCAGCAAGTACGGCTAATAATGTGCAATGCGCGGCTATAACCGAAGAACCTCGCAAGACACGTGGCCGACGACGTACGCATTAACGCGCCCACGTATTTCCACGATTTTCCATTCAGTTTTCCGTTTCTCATTCGTGCAATGTGTCGTGGAGGAACACATATGGGTTCTCACACTCGAAAATAAATTTCGAAACTTCTATATTCATTTTTTTTTACAACTTTTACGAGTGTTTACTTTTTTTTCGGATGAGGAAAAAACGAAACAATACGTCGTGAATTAAAAAAAAAAAAAGATGTCAGAAGGCCGTATTTTTTGCATTTCGTCAGATACTGTCTTCTTGATACTTTTACGAGTATCGGCTATATTACTGTGCGAAATAAAATAAAAATTGACATAACATTTCGAGTTTACGGGGCTTCTGGCCTTCGAGAAGTTCTTTACAACTTTTTTTTTTTTGGTTCGTAGTGAATTTTGCATAGTCAGAATAATTCTTGTGGAAATTTATCAAAGTCATCGACGAAGATGACCTCGAGATTTTTGGGATTTTCTTTGTAGTAAATTTTTTGAATCATTCTTGAGAAAATTTATCGGAGAGGAAGACGATGCCGACCTCGAGGATTTTCAGTGGCGCGGGAAGTATCGCGCGATTTTGGCAGATATGAATAAGCGAAATGAAATTTTTTTCGCGCACGTCGTCTTCTCGATGAACCTTCGGGATCGACGGGGGCGGTAGGCAGGAATAAATGTTGAGAGAGAAAAAAAGGCGAAGCGAGAAAGACGGTGAAAAAGAAACGACGGAGAAGAGGGAAAAGACAAAGTTGCGATGCCTCAAACAGCGTCATCATCGTTATTTCTAAAGAGGCGCGAGATTCTCGTGCGCCCACGCGAAAAAGTGTCAACAGCTTCGTGGGGGGCTTCCCAACCCATTATTGTATCTCTCGTTATTCGCGAACGAATTTTGTATCATTGTTATTTTATTCTCGAACGCTTTGGCGAAATCACCCACGTTGACGTTTCGACACTACGATACTATATGCTACGTGTCGAACGCGACTTCGAACCTTCGAAAAATTTGGCAATACGAATTGGCTTCGGCGTCCCCCTCCACCATCGCTCTCGACGCCTTGGGTCCGACGATCTCGTCGCCTCTTTATAGTCGAATAGGAAGGGAGAGATCGAGAGATTTGCGTACTCATGTTCGCGGTCACTACGACATTATAGTATAGCTATCGAGACACAAATATCCGAAGAAAAACAATTTTTATCTTCCCCTCCCAATCGGTTTTCTTCTTGACCTCCTTTTGTAATTTTTTTCCTTTTTTCTTCTCGAAGATATATAAATAATTCGACCCAAGAATTTCCCGAAATTTTTCTCTCTTCGCTCGATACACAAAATGAAAAAAAAAAAGATTGTTTAATAAACTTCGCAAACATTTTAGATTTGACGTTTAAAAAAATCCGATTTGTCCGAAAATCTCATAGATTAAAAATGCGTTTTCATTACGCGTATCGAACGAAGCATTTCAGTAATTTTTGAAAATAGTTATTAATCAGAAGTTTAAATACCGTCAACTATTGTCGATTCAATAACAAGATAATAAAATAATAGGAATCCGTAACTGCTTCGTCATTGCTGTCCACTCACAAAAATTCTTCCGTGACAAATCGTTTTCTGAAATTTCTTCGTCTCATCATAGAGACTCTGTTTTCGTGGTTAGTTACTTTAGTTGTTGGTTTATAGCCAAATATGTTTCTGGTTAAAAATATTGTAATTATCAATGTTTTGATAGATGACACGAATGATTTGGCAAAAATATCAAAAACGAGAATATTCATAACTTTTTAATTTCTTTACCGATTCGGACCAAAATAAATTTCAACCAATTTTGATCGCCACTCGACTTGTGTACAAAATTTCAGCAAAATTGCTTGAAATTTGTGCAATCGGCAGCGCAAATAGTTTTTTTTTTTACGACAAAAAATCATAAACTTCGATTTTCTTTGATTTCCGTCAGATTCGATACCAAACGATCATACAGCATCGAGTCGCGTGAACATTTTTTTTCCTATAAAAACAAAGCTCTATCTATGACGAAACAATTACGAATTTCTTCATATCAAATAATAAATTGCAAAGTTTTGACTCACCGATAAGGAGTGAAGGTTCGCGATTATCGTCGACAAGTGCGCTGAGTACAAGAAACAACGGATGCTGAACAGGAAGGTGTTCGAGATCGGCGGTGCAATCGTCGTAAACCACAACTTCGCTGTAATTTCCGCGTCTCAGTATATCCTTTCCTTCCCTCGCTGTGACGAGATCGGCAAGTGTTGCTTTGCCGAGTTGTAATCTTCGCCTGTTGAATCTATCTGAGCAGTTCACATTGATCGCGCCGCGCACGTGATTGACGTTGTAAACGATGAACGGACGACAATCGAGTAATACGAGACCCGGTTGATTTTCCAAGCGTCTCGCCAATTCGTCAGCCTCGATGGTGCGCGATCGTTGTAATACCAATTGTCGTTGAAGAGTACCGTTGCTCTCGGCGCACGGACTTGTCGGTAGGCTTACGGTCTCCAGTTTGCAGCGTTTTGGTGGTGCGCAGGTCGCGACACCGGAGCCTTGAAAAAGTGCGGCCGCCGCTGTGCTCACCGATGTCTGACGATGACGATGATGATGATTGTGATGAAAATTATTGTAATTCAGGTTGTGATGATGCAGAGGATGATAGTGCTGATTGAAACTGTGAGGATGAAGATGAAGAAGACTCGCGTTACGAATGCCCGTTTGACTTTCGGTATCGTCGGTTATGATGTCGTCGTTGTTGTTGGGATTGTTGATACAAAAATCGTTGCAGCGGGAAGTGCCGAGACAATTGATGTTGCAGCCAATGTGACTATCACCGATATCGATGCTGTTGGTGCTTCCACCACCGGTGCTACCGGTGCTCGTTGATCCACTGCCACTGCTCGTTGACGATATAGTTGACAGAGTTGGCGAAGTGGGTGTAGTCGGAGTGGCGCATCCGCCAGCGGTAGAAACAGCCGCGGCCGCGGCTGCCGCTGCGGCCGCAGCGAGAAAACGATGATGACGGTCGGAACTCGGTGGACCCGGTTCGCTCAAACTTCGATTCAACGCGAGTTTTAGATTGTCCCGCGGACGACCCGCCGCGACGGCTGCCGGCTCACAGCACACCAGGGTCGACATTGCACCCGACGCCAGTACTGTTGGCTTAGTGCTGCTGCTACTGCTGCTACTACCACTGCTCGCGCTAATACTCGTGCCGATGCTACTGCTGATCGGCGAGCTGCCGAAGATGACGTCAGTAGCAGTTATATCGAGACGAGACGACGCCACCGCCACCGACGATTGAGGAACTCCCGATGCCGAAGAAACTGTGAAGAAACAACAAGGATTTCGGCGAATTAGATACGTTGGCTCCCTTTTTTGCGTTCATTTTTAACGCGCGTTTAAACTATAGCGACAACTTTGTGGATGTTTCATCGTTGAAGATTGTCGTGTTACGAGGACTTTTTTTTCATTTTTTACTATTAGGACTGTGCGTATAGTGTTCGAATCCAACTGTTTGAATTTTTTCGATTTATTCTAATTATTTCGAATCTTCCGAATTTTTTTAAATCACTATTCATATTTCCTTCGGACTAAATTATTAAAAAAAATTAATTTCTGATTAATGTCTTTTGTTTATCATTGAATATTTATCTGCGTATAATTTAAAGTACTCGGCGATGGAAATCGTTTTTTAAATGAATAATCGTTTAAATTTTGTAAAAAAGCGTTTATGAAACTTAAAAAAACAGTGCAATTAACTATTAAGGCTCGAAATTCGTTGTGAAATATACGATGATAGGTAATTTTATTTGTGGCAATGAGTATACGAAACTCTCCCTCTCTTGACGATGATGATAGTCGTAAATGAACGAATGACAAAGGTAAATCTTAGCAAATGGGCATCGCACGACTCGCATTATTGTAATCTCCGACGTCAATCGTCGGACCTCCCCGATATATATACATATATATAGATACATCGATATACATCGAGGTCCAGTAATCTCTCTTGTTGTCGTTTATCTGGTCATTCAATCGCCGTTGCTTTCCCGTGCCGAGCCGATAAGAAGCGCACAACTTCTCCAGTCTTTAATCAATCGAAAGAATTCGTTTTTTTTTTCGTTTCTTGCAATATAACGTTTCCACGAGATTGGAGAAATTACGAGAGTCTCCATGCAATCTCTTGCAACGCTTTCTTACTGTCGACTATCAATTTTTTTGACATAAAAAATTTATTTATAAATCGAATTATTATCATTTTTCGAACTAATTTTCCTTCATCAAAGTACAGTTAACGAACACGTTCGCTAATTTAAATTTGCATCGAAAAAAAAATTTCAAGAAAAAATTATTTTAACATCGATCGAAATGATTTTACGCTACAGTGATCGAGAGATTTGATCGAAGGACCGCTTTGCTCGAATCTTCGCTCCCTTCTCTCAGTTTCTTCACGAAAGAATCTGGACTAGCGGGATCCCCGTCGTCTTGACCTCCTCAGTGGCATCCTACCTACTTTCTTACAAACTCAACGTCGCGAGCCCATAAGATGTCTAGTTAGGTGCTTTCACGCTGTCGCGAGAATAGTCGCATAGCCAATAACTTCGTGAAATCATTCAGTTTTCTTTCAAACACCTACGGACTATCATCATCGTCATCATCATTAATATTTGGCTCGTGCGCAGCGTTCGCTGTGCTTTCCATCACGCGTTACAAGACTGACGAACAGCAACGACCAACAGCAGCAGTGGCAGTATATAGCTTAGTATAGTCCAAGAGAGGCTGAGAGAGCGCGTACGCCTCAGGATTCAGTGAGTCAGCCACTAATATTAGAAGGTGAGGCTGGGCCGGGCACTCTTCTCGCTTCTCTCGTCTCGCTCTTGCGTGGATCCCCGAGAGAGCTTGCGCACGCGAGAGTTAAGATACTCGAAGAGTCCGAGATGCCGCGCGGTAGGTACGAGAAGGGGGAAAAAAAGAGTATATGAGAATGGAAAAGAGATTCAAGCGAGAAGCGCGTTTCTCGCTTGGCCACCAGGCAAGTTCTCTACTGTTGCTCTTGCTGCTGCTGCTGCTGCTGCTGCTGCCGCTTCTCCGGCTTTGCTGTGCGCTGGAGTTCGTTGTTTCGAGAGTGAGTAAACGCCGAGGAATTCGACGGGGCAGCAGCACCGGCACAACCTACAGTCCCGAGCTCCGTTCGGGCTTTCAGTCCTGCGAACAGGTGTAGCGCCAGCACCTGCTGCGCTACAGAGTCCCGGGCTCCATGCAGTATCACCCAGTCGATGCAACTTTTACATGTTCTCGCGTTACTCCGAACCGTGAGATCGTAAAAAAAATTTGCCGATCTCGAAAGGCGTCTCATTATTATTTATTGATTTATTAACGATGGAAACTCCAGTCGAAAATATAATGCTTCGAACGTTTGAGAATAGAATACGCATTATGCATTGGATAAACCCGTTGACTTGGGGCATTAGATCATTCGTATTTTTATCGATCATTTATGGATTTATAAAATCAAAACTCATTGCAAATTTTGCAATTTGAAAAAATTATTTTTGTATGTTAAATATATTTTTTAAAAATGTATTTAATTTATTTATTTTTTGCAAATTATTCTGAAAATTATTTTTTTGAAAAAAAAAAAAAAAATTGTTATCCCTTCACGCACGGAAGACTTTTTGCCGGCTACGTACAACTCTCACTTCTTCTACTCGTAATAACAATGCGCAAATCTGAGAAAAAAAAATCCTTTTTGAACCATCAGATAAACGACAGTTCACGATTACGCTAATCATTTTTTTTTTTCACAATAATTTAGAGTTAAAAGAACAATTTGAACAAAAATACCAGACGCATATTTCCGTCACCCGTACACAAGGTATTAAAAAAAGATCGATAAGTTATCATTTCCAACGATTGACAATCAGAACGAAGGTATTTAGCTATCGACCGGATGCGATCGCAAATCAACTATTTGACGAATTTCGCGTTTCGTCAGGTGTTTTTTTTTCTGTTCCTCTGCTTGTACAGATGTCGGTTCATCGAACGTGTGATGAAGTTCGCGAGAGACTTCGCAAATTAAATGCGACGAAGGATTCGGGGGAATGAAAAAAAAGAAAAAAAATCGGAAGACCTCGAAATAATGTCGCGCACACAGTTTGTAAGGGCGCGCGGAGAACTGGGCGCATCCACACCTACCTTTCCCCGATAATGTTGCGCGACGAACCGGTTCGAGAGTGTAGACGAAGGGATTTCTGATGCTGGCTTTTCTGGCTGGTGGTTCGCGCGATTCAGCGGCAGCGTAGAGTCCCGGCGGAGCGACTTAGCAAAATCGCGCTTCCGCGCGCGCCGTTCGATTGTCGAGAGATATCGTGAGCCACGGAGCGGCAACGACGAATCGATGCAACGAGAAGTACGAGAACTCCGACTTCGCGATTATTCCGGGCAAAGAGACCGAAAAAAAAGAACCGCACCAGCAATTTCGTTCGCAAGCCTCGAGCGATTTTATCCACGTGCTGACGAGACTTTCATTATTCCGATTCGCGGAGCAACACTTGTCGGAAAAAAAAAATTTGAATATCAAATTCCCGAGTCGTAGATATTACTCATTTTTAATTCCGTACAAAAAAAAATCGGCAAACTTTCGATTTAAAAACAAAAACAAAAGCTCTTCGATAGTTTCACTGAGAGTTTCGAGAATTGAATGGACTTGCGGTTTATCGAAAAGATAAGGAAGGAGAGAGAAGTTAGAGATTGTATAAGGAACGGGAGTGGGGATAAGGGATTGAAGGAAGTGAATGACTTTCGGGACAGAGTCGCTGGGGTAGGAAGATCCCGCGCCCCTCGCGTCTCGCCAGCATGATAATTCCTGCCATTCGTAGGTAACTCGAATTTCCTTTTTTTTTTTATTGTAAATATAGTATTTATTATACTATATATTGATGCAAGAAATGTTGGTATCCGTCGATAATTCCGTCGGTAGTACACCCGTTTTTACTT
Organism: Cryptus viduatorius; assembly: GCA_964006125.1. Taxonomy (NCBI): domain Eukaryota; kingdom Metazoa; phylum Arthropoda; class Insecta; order Hymenoptera; family Ichneumonidae; genus Cryptus; species Cryptus viduatorius. The sequence goes on along the minus strand of OZ023222.1, from coordinate 6,908,039 downwards.
GTATCTTTTTTTTTTCTTCTCTTTTACTGAACGTCGATTTGTCCCGCGCGTTTAACCGGAAGTGATGACCCCCGTGTTGAGCGACACACGTCGAGGGCAATTGACAAAGATAGAGAGAGAAAATGAGAATTGGATAAAGAGCGAGAGATAGAGCGGTAGCGCTTATTTCGCGCACACACACTGGTTTGGGGGTCTCTCGCGGAAGCCGGCCGGAAGTGCGGGTGTACGCGCCGCGCGGCGAGTGTTGCCGATAGCGAGGCCTGTTGAGCGCAGTGACCGGCCCCGCCGGCTGCTGATCAGTGACTGCCAGACGTACCAAGTGTTCTTCGCGGCCTCGACAACGTTGAGCTTCGACTCGCTCGCGCGTTCACTTGCGCTCGTGTGTGGCTCGCCGCGCTCAACGACGACGACAACGACGTCGAATATTTCTACGCGAGAGCTACGTAGAACCTCTCTCGCTTGGTATAATACACACAACCCGGCGAACACGGGTACGAGAGGGATAGAAAAGGGTCATCGACGAGGCTGAAGCGAGACGAAACGAGAAAGAGTTGCACACGGGAGAAGGAAAAACGGTAAGAGGTAGGAGGGCCCTCCGTGGCCACTTTGCTGCCGTCGGCATACGACGAATAGAAACTCTCTCGCAACCTGCGCGCATAACTTTATCAAATGTTTCACGATTTACTTCGCGCACACGTGGAGTCGATACGCACGTAGCATAACAATTTTTTTTTTTTTTTTTATATGAATGACATTTCGGTGTTTTTATCGAAGTATATTGGTAAATTTAAAAAACCATAAATCATCAAATGATAAATTATTTTTTTAGATACGTATTTTCTGTGAAAACTTTTATTTTAATTGATATTTAGCAGTTTTTAATTTATCTGTATTATTAAATTAATGAAAATACTTTACTTTTCGATTCATTAGATAATTCGAGTCTTTTTTATCTGTTCAAATACAAAATTAATTAACGAAATAGTTGAAAATTTTGGTGATAAGTATTAATTAGATTGATTGGAGATCCTTTTTATTTAAATTTTGGGATCGATATGCCAATCTTCGAGTTTCAGAGAAATTCCAATATGTTTTTCCTACCCGTGTTTCGAGATCGACCTTTACTCCTCTGCAATTTCGATCGAACTGTTTCGATGAAAAAAATATTGAGCATTGATTTTTTTTTTTTTTTTTTCAACATCAGCTTTTCCTTTGCCTCGGATTTCTCGACTACAAGTTCCGCTGACAATTGCGCTGCATCGGTAGTCTACGTGGATCGAGAGAATTGTGCACGTAAGCAGACTCTCGTTCCTCCGCTATTGTTTTCTACTAAACACGAAACGGAGATGTAGCGAGCGGGAAGAGAGCGTTGCAGTACGTTTTTTTCATTTTTTTTTTTTTTTTCGTATTATAGATCGAGTGTTCCGTAACTGGCATCCCACCAGTGTGAGCTTATCACTGACTCTCCCGCGTTTCGTACTATATAAAACATGTAGCGATATACTATATATATATGTATGTACAACGCAAGCATTGCCAGCATAGCGCGCAGTCTGAGTCTCGCGCACACACTCACACAACGGCGCGTGCGTTTTATACGGAGAAACTAATACAGAGAAGAGGTTACTGAAGTGAACGATGAGTCACCTCGCGAGGCGCGCCCGCGCGCACTCTCCGCGGCTCGCTATCGGCGACGACCCTCCTCGACGAGGTTGCTGCTTTTGCCAGCCGAGTGCGCGGGGCTTCTTTCGAAGGATCAGACCGCGATGACGAATGCACGATTCTACCGTAGAAATAACTACCCCGAAGCTTTGCTGGCGCCCTACCCTCGACGAAAAAACTCCCTATATATGTCTATTCGGCAGATTTCGAGCTTTGTGTGCACAAGAAAAAAAACAACGAGAGTCGGGAGCCTCGAAACGAAAAATGATAAAAATAAAAACAGATTTACTATTCAGATTTAATGATTGCCGTCATTAATTTCGAGACTGATAGAGGGAAAAAGTCTCCTGTAGAACTTTATCTATTATATTTTACGATTATTTTAGTCATAAAGTTTACTCGCGTTCCGAGATCCGGATTGCAAAGATTTGAGATCCGCGTTTATTTTCGAGACGAAGGTAATGTTGCGGCGCAATAATACACGGAAAAAAAAAAACAAAAAAAATGAAATCTGGTGTGTGTTCAAGAGCTCAGCTTGCACTCTGATAATATATTTATAGAGACTGATATCGGTTCTATAGAAGGAACAATAAATTGTGCCGGGAATCAAGTTAACCAATTATCAATCAAAATTTTTTATATATCATTTTTTTAGCATTTACCACACCAAAAAATGGTAAAATGGTGTATATTACTCAAAAATAATTTTTTTTATGTAATATAGCATTTTTTTTTTCTCGAATATATATTATATCGCAGATATTTTTCGATATATTTTTTTCCAAGTGGATATTTCCAAAAAAACCGTTTTTTATGTCACAGCCAGCAAAATTGTAGTGAAAATAAACTGATTAACAAATTCGTCTCAAAATTGAACTTTTTATTTAATAAAAATTAAAGATTGAAGCAAAGAAAAATCTGTATCAATATTTCGGTGATACTATAGCAAAGACTCGCAGGTGGAACTGTATTCTCGTTTGTTACATTGTAAGGTATACGTATCCAACGATTGTGACAATCGCATCGCGGCCGAGATGGTGACGTTGATACGAAAAGGTGTTATCAATCAACAAGATTATAATCTATGATATATATATACTGAATCATCCATAACGAGTCAACGTTATTTGTTCTCAGTAATCGTCGATCGAATTTTTGCCGAACGTGTGAGACTTCCTTTTGCGACAATGTTCCATATATCGCTCTTATAATACGGTAGCGCAGGAAGCGCAATGAAAAAAAAAAAAAAAAAACCCTCGACCCCGCGGCACATGTTTCCTATACATTTTTTTTAACTTGTCGTCACGATCTCTTCAATTCTCTTTGTAATTCTTTTGTCAATGTTGGAGGTGTAGCCTGAGTAACACCACGTGCTGCGTTGGAGGACGCAGCCACTTTGATAAGATTGTCGATCGACAGTTCGGGGGGCCGTCGCCGTATAAACTTCGATAAGATTCGGGAATTTTTTTTTTTTGTTTTTCGTTAGATCAATAATCGTACGACTTTTCATTCAGATAATACAATCCGTAATATCCGTTTGAGGAATACGATCGCAACGGGATAGAGACGAATGACTCAAGAGATTTCGCTATCGTTCGCGCAATTTGGAAACATCTTTCTCGACGACCGGAACATCTCTCGCGTTTAGTCATCTAAAGCGATCTTTACGAATTAGTTACTGGTTGATGCAATTCGCTCCACTATTCTACGGCACTCGAACGAATATAGTCCCTGACATCATAACGCGACTCTCTACAAGGCGCTCCTTTTGCAATAAACATAATTCCGCTGCGAAAAGACTAACGCTTTTTGCCTCACGCACAAGAGAGACTCTGATATGTGTTTACATCTCCAATCTCGAAGTTTTCACGTAAGTTTTTGCGTAGTTGCGATATTAAATTGACTCATTTCTCGGCAAAGACTGTACTTATCTATGCGTATAGCAAGTTTGTCGGGATTGCGAGACGTCACTTCTAATCGACGACAGTATGGAACACGAAATGCATGAGGCATTGAAGTTTTCTTGGGACACACAAAAAAATTAAAACTCGAAAAAAAAAAACAAAAAAAATTTTAATAAATTTCAGGAAATGATTATATTTGTATTTTTTTCAAAGAATCGTATTTTTTTCATATTCGGTGCCAATTTGCCGGACATTTCGAAGCAAAGCCCTACAACTACGCATATTAGTTCAACGGAGATATATCGAGGCTGACGGCTCGTTAACGGTACCGATAACACACGAGCATTTGTGCATTTAACGCAACGAGTCGTTCAAACGCAGACACACATACAAACGAACAAACGGCGAAACGCCGTCGACATGTTTGTACGAGTGCTCCAGAAAAATTGGTTTCTCGTGTGTGTGCGTGAAAATGCGATCGTCTGACGTCAGGAAAAAAACCGATAACGAAAAAAAAAAAAAAAGGTTCGACGGGCATCAGCGACGTACAGATATCGAGGTAAAGTTCCTACCTACACACACGTTACACCCATAAACATTTATGCGCGTGTGCGTTCGAGGTATGCATACATCTCCTCCGTTGTATATCGCACAACGAGTTAATTTTCTCCCCGCATGTTTACGACAGAAACAGAGATCACGTTGATTTATTAAACGGCGCTTTTCTCGTTTATAGTTTCTTACCCGGGGAAATAAACGGGGGGAAAAAACAGAGAGAGAAGAGCCGAGCCAAGGGACCTTGAAGATCGAGATATCACGCGACGATAAACGCGAAAGCTGGCGCGACAACCGAATGCAATTACGTTTGCGCGCGTGCGAGTCTTTCATTTTCGTCGACAGAAATAAGACAAATAAATTCAATTTTCAAGCTCCGAATTACGTTCCGTCTACGGGAATAACAGCTGAAAGAAAATTATCTCAGAGGAACTAATTTTACTTCCTGTTTTTGCGTATTTTTTTTTTTTTTTTTTTTTACGTGAAAAGAGTTCTCGGTACTCGTTATTTCCTGATGGACATGGCGTGTAACAAATGCATATATAAGTATGCGAGACGAGAAAGAGGAAAAGGAATGCGTCGAGTGAACGGAGAGCCGCAGATAGAAAGTGGTCTCAATCCTCCACTTCGACGCGGCGTTACGCTCAACACTCAACAACACACGTAAGATCAATCGCACATACCATGAAGATATTTATCGTGTATATATGAACGTTTCGGCTTGACTCACCGCACGATTTGTCGCAGAAACTCCGCCGGGGAGGAGACTTTATACTTTCCTCACTTTATACGTAAACATACGTGCGTCTCTTCGCATCATTGCTCGCGCGTTGCGCAGCCACTTTTTACGATGTTTTCCTCGTGACGAAGTCTTTTTTTTTTTATCATCCACCCCCTCCGCCCTCCCCCCTCCCCTCTCGGTACTGATCCACACGTCTATCTTTCTTTTTACATATTATAAACACAAAACGAACGAATGCGCGCGTCGAGCAGAGAGGGAAATCTTCTACGTCACTTTTTCTTATCCAAAAACACTTGTATTCGTCGGATTGTGAAAGAAAAAACGATTGGGCGAAAATTTAGCTTTGTGTACAACTTGTCTGCTTTTTCATTAACGGAGTTCGGAAATTTCAGACTGAAAAACGTGTTTTATCTTTTTTTACCGGTAAAATAACATCGGGTCAAAAATCTCATAAGATTGATTATTCGTACCGCTGTTCTGATCGTGTAAATGAAATTTGAATATAACAACGTGTCGAAGGAATTCCACTTTTTTTGTTATTTATAAATAATTTTCATTGGAAAATTAGATTTCTTGCGGAATATTTTATATTTAGAGTTGGAGATTTTTTTTATATTATGAAAAAATTCTTATCAACGAAAAATCTCATGAAATTTGCGATCCGATTTTTTTTTACCTATAAAAAAATTAAATGCGTTTTTATGCCTAAAATTGCCGAAACTTCGCCTTAAATCATAAAATTCTGGATAAACATTAAATAATTAAAAACAGTCGCAGTCGATCTTTGATCAATTGATGAGTAAATGATTTATGTATCAAATATCACGTAACCAAATATAGCATGTATATATATATTTTTTTTTTTTTCATAACGTCTGATTTCATTCTACCGAAACAATGATTCATCGGTGTTATGAATTCCCGATTTTTTAATCTAAAAAAAAACTATAAGTGTCTTAATAATTTACCCGCGTTATTCTTTCTTATAAACAAAGCGATGACTCATAATAGAATCAAAACAATAGAAAAACAAATTCTTACCTTGAAACTGCGGGAAGTTCAAGCGCTTTACGCGCGGCAGCGTCAGACAGGTGCGAGTCAACGAAGGCATCGTGTTTTTGCTATTATTTTCCTTCTCGATTTCCTTCGTCGTTGTCAACGTCGTACTTTGTTTGTTTTTCGTCGATTCGTCTTCGTGATATCGTTCCTCGCGAAACAAACTCAAAAAAAGAGATTTTTTCGTTGGCACGGATTCGTCAAATTCGACAGGACAACCGGACCGTTTGATCTTCGATCTCGTCGATTTCTCCTCGTTGCTCGATTCGTTGACAATCAAATCGGCGTTTATTCCAGAAACGCTTTGCGTCGTCGAAGCACCAGCAGCGTTCTTACCTGTGAAAATAATCGGAGAACGTTGAAGAAAAAAAATGCAGTTACTACGGACCAATTAGCGCGCTGAGCGCGACGTTTGAGATACTAATGATGTTTAGCGCTGAAAGTTCTCGAGAGAGCGTTCCTCTAACTATGACCCGTTCCGATGCCTCATTGGCTCACTGTGTCGTTCTCAAACTGCTTGCCGAGCATAAGTGTAAACGTCCGTTCACTATAATTCCATTGCGACATCGGGGCAGACGCTGCGTTGTTTTCGTCACGCCGGAAAAATTCGTTCTTTTTTTTTTTTTCGCCATACCCTGCGCGCTTTATAGTTACAAAATTGCTACCACTGAGTCATGGAGCTCTAAGTGATGAAGAAAATTAATACAATACCGGAAGTATAACGAAACGAGACTTTTCCGAGCGAAGTAACTATCGTTTAATTCACTTATAAATCAAATGAGTGTCTCGTGTTAACAACGATTTCCTTTTTTTTTATGCCAGAATTATCGTATCTCGAGACAAACCTCTATCCGTCGCGGACTACTAGCCATCAATCGTTACAAAATCACTGCTGGTGAGTCACTCGATATTATACGCTGAAAGAAATGCCGGAAGTATAACGAAATACAAAACTCCCACTCGGTGAACTCGGTTACCTCTCACGGAACATTAAACGCTGACTTGACTTTCGACGATATCGCATACGCGTTGTTTCTACATTTTTCTTTCTCTCTCTCTCTCTCTCTCTCTCTGACCGTAAGATTATCGTAGTAGACTATAAAAGACAACGTATTCGCGTAATTATTGTCTTCCGGCATTGGAGAGAAGGTGTCCAACGTTCGGTATCGAATAGCGACGATCGGCGTTATCGGCGCCGCTTGTTATTACGAGTGGCATAAAAGTTTAACGCGTCGAGAGTTTAACGCTGCAGTTGTACCATTTAAAGAGTTAAATTGATCTCCGAAGGTTTAGAGAAACTCTACTGTGTTAAATTCCTCACCAGGACGACAACGCATACGGAAGAAATGTGCCTTAGGATACGCGAATGAAAAAAAATTGCAAAGTATTAATCTCGACTTTCAAACTTATTTTATTGACTCTTTTTTTTTGTGTCCCGTTTCCTTGGTATCCTCAGACCATATTGCAGAGTATATCGCACTGGCAATGACTCGGATTAACAGCTCAACGTATCGCGACAATGGGTCAGCAATTTTCGCGGAACACGTTTCATGCATATTAGTCGAATTCGTTAACTGAGCGCTGTGAACGAATTTGATAGGCGTTTCGCTTATCAAGATGCCTTACATTTATAAATTGGTTGAATGGTTTGGTCAATTATCATTTACCCTCTACTCGTCAATTTCACGTTTTTTTTTTTACTTCGATTTCTGCAATTTAGTATTGCAGAACGCATTTGGAGCGATGATTGCTCGGTGAAGTCATCGATAATCATAGAAAGTTTTGGAAATTAACAAAGAAGAAGTCTCCGTGATATTGGAACCTTTTGGACTTTTTGCGTTCATACATTTTCTGTTTTTCTCCGTAATCTGTTATTTATTTTTTATTTTTTTTGAGTAAATAAAAATCGCATGGAAATCCCTCTCGTTTGATTGTTCGTATCGATGTTCTGATCGTGTAAAAAATTCCCAGTTTCGAATATAAGGACGTGTGAAAAATTTTTGTTTTTTTTTTTTTTCAAATGTTATTTTCAACATTTTTACTTTCATTAAAAAAATTACACAATTTTTTCAATTTTTTATATGTGAATCTCGTAATTTTTTTTTTCATGAAGAGAACAATCGTATAGACACACAATTGCATGGAATTATTGATACAACTTTTTTTTTTCATCAATAAAAAAATTAAATGTTTTTTTGACAAAAAAATCGCTGATAGACGATAAAATAAAAAATTACCTCGGATAGGGAGCGGAAAAAGAAAGAATTGTAGAATTTTGTTACAATAGGAACGGTACGAAACATATGAACACAAAAATGTTATACTTGGTACAGCGAAAGCTTTGGTTTAATGTAAACATTACGATGTAAACATCTAACTAAGCAGAAAAGACTAATGACGACATCGATGTTAAGCACACGCCAAGCGTGGGATGGAAATTGGTAAACTTACAAGAGAACTGTCTCCCGTTCGTCTGGTTGTGCTGCTGCTGCTTCTTCTTGCTGGTAGCGGGAATGAGGAGCGGTACCGATGGCCGAGTGTGACGGTTCACCGTTGACTGCGCCGCGGCTGGAGCCGCGTGTGATATCTTTGCGCTCATCTCGAAACTTTTGCGTTTGTACGAGAAGCAAAGACTCGGCGACGCGGTACCCTGACTCACGAACTCGGAAGTGAGCCTCGGAGGTCACAGAGCATCGAGACGAATACAGGAGAGAAGGTGGTTCGCGCCGTCTCGTCTGTTACCCTCGTGTCCTCTGAAGTCTTTTAACTCCGCGATCGTGTGTGACCCTCGCGAAACTTCGTCTCGTCCTCTTTCTTTCTTTCTCGTGTTCTCCCGATGCCTTCGCCTCTCTTCGCAACCTTCTTTCCCTCCCGACCTCACCAACAGCTGCAGCTTTGTCGGATCTGCAAACAAAGTGCACCGGTTGGCTATCGCCACATTTCCATATTCGTCGAGTTTCGACCTTCAAATCAAATAAACGATAAATGGAAAGTTTATTTATTGTTATCAACCCTTTACCACCAATGTGCGTTCCGTAAATTAAATTGAAAAAAAAAAAAAAAAAATCGACTGAAATATTTCGCGAACACGATTAAAAAAAAAATTATTCACGTCGGGGTTTGCGATATGCCGACTATGCCGCGACTATTCATCGATTATTTTTATCCGATGAATGCATTGGCGAACTATTTGAACCGTTGATGGCGTAAAAGGGGCTGAGGCTGTGATTTTCCGGAAGCATTGAGAATATATGAAATTGGGTCATCGACGGGATGATAAATAAATAAACGGAGTAATCGTACACGTAAGAATAATAGCGGCAGACCCCCCGGCGAAGTTATCGAATCGATGCGTAATACGAGAGAAAATTCCTACCGACCGTTGTACTACGACGATCGGTTGCATAGGGGGATAAGTGTGCTGCGCCCGTTTGAGTATTGAGATTCCCAAGAACGTCAGTGACTAATTGTGTACTTTAGTGCGCTCACGGAGAGTCATGGGAAACTAACAAAGTATAGCTTAATGTTACATCAACTTGCCGCTAGTGGTGCACATTGATTCGGTTGATAAAGAAAAAAAACACTGTCGCGGTCGATGACGACAAAGTTGATCTTGAAAGGGATTTTTTTTATGCATCATCCATTTATTTAGAATTCCCGGTACGGAAAGTTACTCCGGTGTAACTACGGGTCAATAATTTCCGTTTAAGATGATAAGATTAAAACGATTATAAAAGTGATATTTGGTCATCGCTATTAGAGTCTAAATATATCGATGAGCGCCTTGAACAATCGAATCATCGCACCGATTTTTTTTAGATTAACTTTGTGGCGGAATAAACTTCGTGAGCTCTTAAAAAAGTCATTAATAAAAGAAACGCCGCTTTAGATTTGTTAATTATCGCTTTACGATACATATAATGAGAAAGTGAGGTTAACTTTTGAGTTTTTTGTATTGGAAGCTTTGTGAATGAAGTCAAAAATATGAGAAAGCGACGTATTAATCCATTTGCATTTGCGTATTTGCACGAGAGTATTAGCATTGACTATTACCCCATCGGCAGGTCCTTTTTTTTTGCGTTCTTGGAAGTTGGAAACATTCGTGACACAGTTTCTCTCAAATATTTGGCTATCCGTTCTATTTGTCAAATTATTTCGTTTTTTTTATAATTTTTTTTGAGTTATTTAAGTTTATATTTTTTTATCAGTTTTTTTTTTAGTTATTTTTTCGTTTCATTCGGTTTTGATTCACCAAATACCTTGAGTTGTAATTTTCTCTTTTAGTTTCGGTTTCTGCTGTTACCTACAACTCCTACTATTGTCATTTCGTTCGATCTTTTGTATTGCAATTGCCAAAATCTATGGGTACTTTCTTTTCTCTTCTCTGTATCCTGACCCTCGATAAAGTATTACCTATCAATCGATCTATCGATCTAAAATCGCGAATAAAAAAATGTTCACCTACCCACAGTCCATTCCATTCGACAATGTGGGCGGTCCTAACGAGACACATACTCGCGTGCATTTATTCCGCGTAATGTATACTACACGAGAGTGACGGATGAATAGGTAAAGGAACAACCGACGAAGGAGAGAATAGTCGTATTGGTTCGCTAGCGCATTGACTCCTTGACTCATACGTCGTGCATGTTTTCCCGGAGATCGGGATACCGAACCTTGAAGAGGGAACAGGAACTGACTGTGTGTACGTCGACGCTCGGCGTCAAGGCAAGCCGGATGAATTCTCACTCCGGTCTCGCGTTGTCTCTCTATCGTCGTCGCTTAAACGTTTCTTTGTCCCCTACGCGAAGCCCAAAGGCCAGTAATGCCGATTTCGGCTCCGAATATATACGTAGACGCGTCTTGTTAATCCCGAAAAAAAAAAAGACAAATATTTCCGTCTACCCAAATGAATGGAATTGCCTCGTTCACCATACTTTTTATTTCACCAGTGCAACAATTTCCCTTTCTCGACTCTCATAGATCGAGAGTCAAGTGCTCCAACATTGAAAGATCATCACCCGACAAGAAAATTCATTGCTCCTAACATATCACCCTTGGAGACAGAACGATAAAATTCGTACAATATCGTAACGACCTACAAGTTATAACGTTTTCACGGCTTTGGATTGCGTGTTGTAGGATGTAAAATTTCACGGTTCGCCCAATCCTCAGTTGGATACGTTCCAACAAATTGAATTATCGCTAACGACCGGCAATATTCAACCGGTGACACTAATATAGGTAGATGACTGGTCCCTAAGCTCATCTATAAAGCAATCGCGTGAGAATGCATCTTTTTCGTTGCCTCGAATTTTGTTTTTCATTGCAAAAAAAATAAGAAAAGTTGGGCGTGGGATTACGGATGATCACGGTAAACAGTGATAAAAGTAAGAAAATTCGTTCTTTTTAGTCGTCCACTCATGCGCGCGCGGACTGATCACCCGTGCAGCGCCGGGTATGTAAATAGAAATGCTCTCAAGGAGAAAAGACAAGGCTGCGACAAGGACTCACCGTTGAGCGTGAGGTGAGCTCTTTGCACCGTACCGCACAACCGCCGCAACTACTTCGAGAGTACATTGTGTGTTGTGCTATAGTCTCGAGCGATCTAGTATATACCTTCTACAGTAAATTTGCGCCTACGACGGTGCCGCAACTATTGCTTCTTTGCTATAGTAGAGACGCGCGTACTATATATACTTCTTATGCTTTCCATGCTGTTGACGAACGATACTATAGTTTTCTACGCCGTAAGACGAAACTGTAGCTTGCTGGTAGCCACTGTACTGTACTACTATATACACGAACACTCCTTACCACTCCCCGTCGCCGTCTGATCCGCACGTACGTTTACTACTGGCTGTACGTCGTCTGCTGCTTTACGACCATTACTACTACCACTACTACGGTTTTTCTACTACGGTACACCTATCCGTTCCGTTTCGTTACACAGTATGATATACTGCTGTCTGACTCCTACCGACTTTTACTACTTGCGAACCCGAAGCCTCTAAAAGCTCAGCTATATATACCGGAGTCTATTATCATCGATGATACGGTATATATTATATTAGGGAATATGCTCATCTGTGAATTGTACAAATCTGTACATCGATGTTTTGTGACTCTACTGCCGTTTTCGCAAGGAATACGAGTTTAATGGTATAGCGGGAGAGTATAGAGCGGTTTTCTTTCGTGACTGAGCGTAAATAGTAGCGAGGCAATCGCGGCTATCGATCCTACCGTGTTTCAGTTTTAAATAGTTTCTCCTTCTCGATATTTCATGAGGACGTGCAGCGACTGCTCTATCAAGCTGCAGGTACTTTAATTTGTTATACCTCTGCATGAAATAAACTACCGAGCGTTTCTATTCTCGAAGACACCTCGGCAATGGAAAAAAAGGAAGTATTATAGATATAATCGTTGGTTTTTTTTTTTCAAAGTTTCATATTCATAAACTGCGCGATAAATTACGTCAAATACAGTTTCGAAATGATAAGTGAAAAACTTTTTTTCTTCGATCGATTTTACGAAAAAACAACGATTTCGGATTTTTTTTAATAGTTCTGCTTTTCGATCGAATATCGGGAAACCTGAGGTGATTATTGTGTTCTGTTAGAAAAAGTGTACAAAACGGAAGTGGACTTTCTAAAAGGTTCGCTCGAGTCGCAACAGGACTTTGAAAAATATTAAAGGACCGCGAAACGCCTTTGTTTTGTTTTTTTTTTTTTTTTTTTTTCAAATAATAATTTTAAAAACATTCAGTCATATACTTCGATGCGGAAATCGGTACAAAGTACATTAACTTTTATGAATTGAAATTCTTTTCGTATCTTCATATTTTCGTATTTTCGTAAATAAAAAAAATCTTTTTTTGTTTGCCGTTTAAAATGAGAACGATGACGAAATGATCGAAATTTGCTATCAATAGGTTGAACTTAACGGTATCCTCTCTGAATGACTCACACTGGCTGCTCTTCGTGACACGGCAGATATTTCAATTGGTTGCATGTCTACAAATAGACAACTTATTTTTTTTTTTTTTAAAGGTCTACGAATAAAAAAAAATTTAATACGTCACAGATGTATGCGAATGCTTGTAAATTAGTGTCCAACGAATGGGCGTAAGTTTAAACACAATCCAAAGTGTACACAAAGTCGTATCGGAATGTAAATAAAGATACGATAAATCACGATATACCTAGTGAATCTTTTCATAAATCCCACCCCTTCGCCCGTAAACCCGAGTTAATCCATGTGTATTTCGTACTGTTGTGCAAACTTTCGAGCGAAGGGAAACCTGCGTCCCCGTGTCACTGCGATGAAAATTGCCGACAACCGGAGGGTCAGATTCTGGTATTAATGGGTTGAACTAAAGTGCATACCGCTGTCCTGCACCTGGGGTTTTATTCCGAAACACTCAGTTGGCAAGCTATCCGCCTATGCCGAGGGGTGACTTTACAGTTTAGGGAGTTCCGCAATATCCGTTCCCATTTCGCTTTTCACTCCCTTCAAAATAACTCCGATAGTCGGCCCGCGTTGTCGCGCGCGGAGAACCCGCATGGCGTTCATAAATTAAAATTCGGCGGGAGGGCGAGAGCCGTGTATCGCGACGTCGAACACACGCCTCGAGGTATCGCTCGGCGAATGTACTGAATTGCGCTCGGGCGTTAATGCGCGTTTTCTCTGACTGAAACGGGCATAAAGGGGACCGGAGGCGGGTTAGAAACTGCGGCCGACAATATGTTCTGAGTCAAAAGTTCTTGCTTCGCGGCTCTGACTCAATGTAAATTGTATAAAATGGATCAATGCCTCGGCTGACACTAGTGAGTCAGATGTGTTTCAACGTCAGCTTGAGCTAAAACCGCGCCGGGACAAACGACGTCTCTTCCAATGCCCATACCGTCCCGCTAACCACTGACAGTGGATAAAATTGGACGCGACTTTGAATTCTCGCGCACTAGAAATCGCTGCGCAATAGTAGAGCAGCCATACAACGATCAATTTTACGATGGCATTTATCCCCACGATTAAAGCCGCCTAATCGTTTTCTCGTATTATATTAAATATTACGCGTTAGTTCGTGAAAATAACAAAAAAACTGTAAATTAATTTCGGAGTTTTTCGAAAAGAACGAATTCAAGAGGCTTAACCTGACGACCAGAGTATATGCCAAACTTATGCAAAGCGATAAACAAAAAATTATTTCGGTATAAAATTATAAAAAAAAAAAAAAAAATTTGCGAATATTCTCAAATCTAAAGATGAAAGTAAAAAAATACAAAAGATTGAACGATGAAAGTTGGAAAACTAATATGTAGTAATTTAATACTAAAATAAATTACGCATACAAAATGCACTGTTAAAAAAAATATGTCTATAAAAAAAAAGGAGAAACAAATTATCAAATTTCAACCCCACGAAAAGATTCGACGATTATGTTCATATCGATATTAAATTTCACTGAGAAGTATGGGAATGTGTATGCGGATAAGGGTGCAAAATTGCGTGAAACTTGTGATGCTTCTTCGGTTGGAGGTATAGGGGTGGGGATAGTCGGGGCCGCACGGTAATTAGGGTGGCATACGGAGCGTGTTACTGACATAATCAAATCACACGGTCCCTCGAAGTCACGAGGAACACGGAGAACGAACTGCAACACTATAAACCGCACTGTGCGTTGACAAAGTGCGAGAATCGAGGGGAACATCTCGCTTGGCATTTGCACGCGCAGAATCCCCTCGGTTAACTCCTGTCTGTGTGTTTGTCTATGTATAGTACACGAGAGCGGGCGGTACTTTCAAGATTTCTACAACCCCTACGAATCGTTGTACACTGTATATACATGAAACGGGCGCGCGGGTCCCTCGTACTCTCGCGTTGAGGATGTTTGCTTTTTATTATCTCACTGCCCTTCTCATTTTTTATCATTTTTTTCTATCCTTTGCACCACTCAATTCTGAGCTTTACTTTGTTATACGTGGAGTACCGGTCGAGGGATAAGCGTGTAATCAATTCACATTAGCTTCAGCGGCTTTGAAAAGGGCGTCGCCGAGACTCACGTGGCGGCTTTTTTACCTTTCGTGGAACCGACAGGGATGACCGACTTTCGCTACGTGGATTAATTATTATATGGATTGGTCGGTTGCAGATTCAACTATATTTCGATACAGTGAAACCTCTCAATACGTTGCAATCGCTACATTGGCAAACGAAAAAGTTTGGATCGACTAAATCGGCGATCATCGTCGTTCGAACAAATTTTTAGATCGCGCAACACTAATTTTTGTTGTTGGAAACATAATTTTGTCAAGAGATCATTGAAACATCTAATAATTTCGGTCTACTAAAAAAAAATTTGATTGATGACGGAAAGACGCCGAAATAGTTCATTCCAACATCTTTATTTTCTCATTACACACGCAGTGTGTGAAAAAAAAGTTGAAATCGCGAGAAAAAAAAAACTTAAAATTATAATCCATATAACTATGTTAAACGTCGCAGAATGAACAAAAAAGGTTTTCTCTCTTTCGTCTTCATGTATGCGACTCAATCTATCAATTTATAAGACCGACATTTTTTTTTTATTTTTCCTTCAATTTTAGTTTGCCTATTAAATTGCATCCAAACATTGTTATCGTAAAATTGCAGTTACTTAAAAAAAAATCATCTCAAGATGCTGCGTAATGAATTTACGAGTTCCTTGCGGTCACGAATTTGTTTATAGCCATTGTAAAGAACAAGGTAAGTAGAATATATTTGAATACAATCGCGTGCAGGTTTTACCGTCGGTGAGATAAAACACTCGTAAGTAGAACGTAACTGGAAAACACTGAGGCACGCGAGACCTTGCAGTCGTGACGAATTCTTTACTGAATAGCCGCATCGTACCTTCCTTTTACGTAATATACCGCATGTCAACAATAATTTGCATTCAAAAGATCGTTGTGTTTACGAATGCTCCGAGAGATTTCGTACTTCCGTGAACAACAACGCGAACCCCGCCTTTCGCGGTACGTCTGACCAAATGCGTCCGTTACTACTGAAAATCGCGAAGACTACACGTGACGACGATGCTTCTAGCCGCATACTCGCAGTTTATATTGTTTACATGATAACTTTACGATTTTCCATATAAATCGTAAAAATACCGAAGACAACAGTATTATGTCAAAAAAATAAAGATCTTAATAAAATAAACAATCATATTTGCGCTAAAGATAAAGTTCGATATTTACGTTATACTGTGTTTTTTGTGAACTCCCGATCGTAGCTTTCATCCTCGTCGTCTCCGCGCGCATTTTCTTTACTTTCGAGTTTTCTACCGAAAGTTCTTGATAAAATAAACAATATTTTTTCAACAATGAAACTGTCGCGAGATTACGGAAATTTAGAATTGTTCTTTAACCGTTCGACTTTTATCCAATTTGGAGCTTTTTTTTCTTCGATTTATCGCGCATTGAAGTCGACGATCTAAGCGCAACTCTGATTAATTTCGTCTCGCGAAACGCGCTAAGCTCGAACCTTCGAGGTCGGTTGCGCAGTGAAGACTGCTTTCAGGTTTTCCAATGCTGCTTCCAGCAAAGCTTCCCCTGAGTGTACGACATCGGCGGCGTCTCGGCGGAGCGATCGCGTACACGGGTACAAAACCACCCGCTACTACTAGCTCTCCGCCACGGAGCTTCCCACTCGACGTACGTCGTGTCCAAGGCAACGCGCAGCAGTAGCAGAAGCAGAAGCAACGCGCTTTCGTGCATTTGATCGCACGCCGAACCAACCCCCGTTGTCGTCTCGTTCGCGTGTGTATACATACATAAGCGCGTGTACTCTCCACTCTTTCGATACGCCTATCGCGTGCGCCCGCGCACGCCACGTTTTGCGTCATTTGCTACTCACTGCTCTACACCATCCTTTCTTTCTCCATACGTTTATATGTATAGAGATATATATACATATATATGTATAGAATCACGTAGTGTATAGTATATATAGATAGAATCGATCCAAATTCACCTGTCCACCGGCAGCAGGGTCTCTCAACGTTATAACATTTTCCGAACGCAGCCCCGCATTTCCGAAATCGATTTTTCTTTTTCTTCTTATAAAAATTGTATTCAAATTTTTCACGAAACCTATATAAATAATGATAATAATATCATTATTATTATTATATTTAAAATAAAATCGAAATATTATTAAACAAATTATTTCGACTGTTTGGAGTTTTATGACTCCATAAAGATAAATGGTTTAAAAAACTTGTAATTTTCGTATTATTTCTTTTTTATAATAAATCGAAGCAATTTTTAGGGTAAAGAAATTTGCTCAGCGTGGCATTAATCTATTTTGGCTTCAATTTCAACAGAACGATTTTATTTTCGGCTGTGACGCTACCGATACGATTGCACGCGATCGCCAGCTATAAAGGCTCAACTTTTCGTGTACGGGAGCCGTGTATATCCGAGAATTGAACTCGAAGAGGGTATCTGCGTTATCAATGATGACCTCATCGTTGCTTGCATACAAATGCACATGTAGACAGTGGTTAGCAGCGTGGATTATACTTTCATTAGAAATTTATCGATCGTCGACGAACTTTCAGAAATGTTATATATTGTATGTACCACGATGTATTATCAGTAGTTCGCCGACGTCATATAGGCTCTGTCGTCAGTATCGATCCCCCCTTTGACACAGTTAAACTCGGGGTCAGTGCCTCCCTCGCCGTCTTTCTCTCCTCTCTCGCAATAGAATACCAAATTGAACATCAATTTTTCCTTCATAATGCTAATAATGGATCTAAAGTAGAATCGATTTCTCGTTTATGGCACGCTACCGAGTTAATCGGCCCTTTCGATCGAAAGTTTTCCCGAGTATTCTGAAAATCAATTTGACAGCAGCTGTGCGATAAACTATCATAGAAAGTTCGAGTTTAATTTTATCAATGAAGCGATCAAAAGCATCCTAAATTTAATGCCATATGTTTGTTTAGAGGAAAAAATCTATATATTTATAAAATTCGCGAAGTTTATCACGTGACAAGAATTTTCATCGCTAAAGATCGAAATTTTCACGGCTCGATGAAATTTTTTTTTTTTTTTTTTTTCGACCTGAGAGATTCGTCGCGACGGGTGAAACATCTGACTGAAATCCAACGGCGCAGCTGTGAGAAGAAGCTCTCTCACGGGGACCTAGTAGAACAGATCGATACGACGTGCGCGCTCATTCAGTTTCCAGGCGCGACTCCGTATGGACCTCGCGTGATTCACCATCGCTCGCGATCGCAAGAAGTATTATCGAAATAAACGAAAAGAAAAATTAATAATACGAACAACTGTAGCGTTGACGCGAGGTATCATCGTCACGCAAGGATTCGTTTTTTCGGAATTTCTCGTATAGAAGTTCGATGCAAATCGGCAAATCGTTCGGCTCGATCTGACAGAGAAATGAGACAATTTGAGACGCAATGCGTTCGAAAGGTTACTGTACCGCAATGTGTCGGCGCAAAGGTAAAGGATCGCGACGATTGTTATGAAAAACAATTGTCTCTCTAAAATATCATTTTTCCATCCATAATTTGTGTATTTCTGTGTAATTTGCAGATAACGGATCTTGTGGCAGAGGAAACGAGTACTTAAAAGAAAAATAGAAGATTATGATCTCCGGATTTGTGTTTTAATTTTTTGTTGTATATTGCATTAAATCGCATCAACATGGGGACGAGATCGGCGGCCTGTGAGTTATTTGATTTTTTAACAATTTTTTAATGCTTATTCCACGTTATTGATAGCAAAATAATAGTGTTTAATGTTTCTACAGATACTTTGAAGCTCTCGAGCCTCAATGACTATTATCATCGTCTTCTTCACGGCAGTCAACCGACACCTTCGGGTTTCGATATGGCGAATACCGTTAAATATTTCTCCCAAACTCTGCTCTGTGAGTAAATTTGGGAGACATTTTGTAAAGTACTTTTTGCCGAATAACCGAGTGGATCGTGAGTAATTTTTTGGTTTTTTTTTTTTCCAAACAGCTTTATTAAAAGAAGTTCGAGAATCGCCTCTCGAGATGATAAAATCGCAGAAGTTCGATGGCGAGAGAATGGCACTCTATCCGAACTTAGATTACAAACAGTTGTACAACGCCTTGACGCAGTTGATGGATGTTGTCGGATTCGTTCATATCGGTTTAGCGGGTTCGTAAAAATTTTATAAAATTTTTTTCCCCACCGGAAAGTCAGCGAAAATAATGTTTTACTCATTTCCTCACTTACGCTTTTTTTCCATTGTCAGCCTTCGGACAAGCAGCGCTACAGTGCTTGGCGTGTCTGATGCCGTTTCTCGATCACGATCTACTCGACAACATGCCTTACTTCGCGGCAAATTCGATTTCGGTACTTCCGGTCGAATTGCATCAAGAGATCGTCAATTATCTTTGCTTTTATATATTGCCATTCACGATCAGTACGTAACATTTATTACGAAAAGATCAAATTTATCGCGTTTAAATCAACAAACGATGACTTTTACAGCGCATTGATACATTTTTCTTTTTTAGCGAGAAAAACGAACGACGATAACGAAAATCATGCAAGCCAATCGGTTTCTGCTGTTATTATGATGGTTTTTCAGTACTCCAGCAATCCCGGTAAGTAAATCGATATCGTTTTAAGTAGTAAAAGAAACGTTATGGTCGGACGAAAATAATACGGTGTTTCGTTTCGTCGTTTTGCGTTCAGCTCATCATTGTCAATTGTTGGAGTGCCTAATGGCACTAAAACCCGGTGTCGTCAAGGATATTCTATGCGTCGTGGCGCACGGCACTGCTCCAGCGAGGGCCTCGGCTGCCAAACTGTTGTTTTACTACTGGCCTACTTTCAATCAGAATCTCTTCGATCGCCGCGCGGTTCTCGTCAAATTTGCAAGTTCGTGTCACGATTTTTGTAACTGAGAAAATTTCAGACGAAAACGTATTGGGAGATTGAAACTACGAAATTTAAATGATTTCAGACGATTTGACGCCTTTCGTGTGCCAACGAGACTCGTGTCCCAACGCGGGTAACGCTGAAGCCGGCAAAGTCTGTTACGATCATCGAATCTCAATAACATTCGCAGCCGAATCTCCGCCGCCGCTTTATCTTTGCATCGAATGCGCCAACGAAATTCATCGCGAACATCCTAATCAAATGTTTTACGATATACTTCATCCGATGCAACAAGTATCGATGGTTTGCGAAAACAAAGTAAGTTCGCTTACATTATTAAACGAAAAACAGCAATACTTTTTTTTGCGTAAATTATTTTTACATCGTAGTAAAAGATCAAAATACCAAAATAGCTGCTTAATCCTTCGGATTTTTTTTTAACAAAATCGATGTGATCGAAAAATAATTAAAATTAATTTTATTTATTTTTCACTCATTTATAATTTTTGGATTTTCGATAAAAAAGAACCTTTTTATTTTTTAATAGGTAAAAAAAATATATATGTATATCGCTAATCCAATGCTATTGTTTATTCTGATTACGCGTATTGGTCGCATGAAATTTTCGATACAATTTTTTTTTATCGATCAGAAAAAATAAAACGTATTTTTTTTAATCAAAATATTGTTCTAAAATTGACGAATAAGAAAATAAGAGAATTAATGGCATTTACTTTCGTTTTACGTTACAGAATTGCCGAGCTACAGACAAGTCAGCGATAAGCGTGTGCTTCTCGACGGAGTGCGCGAGTTACAACGGCAATCATCCAATTCGTTATTGTCAACAATGCCACAACATTCGTCACAACAATAGACGCGGCGGTGATCACGTAAATCACATGGCTCTTCCTCACATATCCCAAATGGATGCGCAAACACGGACGTACCTCGTACAGTCGATAGTCAGGTGAGCTCGTGCCCGTGTCCCCCTTAATTTGCCTATCGAGAATATCATCTGCGCGCGACGTTAATTACATATTTTTTTATTATTATTATTTTTTTTGCCATGTTTACGGCGAAACATGAACGCTGAGAATTTCATGCACGGCTCTTTCGTATTAGCGCGAGTTAACGATCGCCCATTGCTATCGATAAACGTTCGAACTCATTATAAAAAAATTATCAAAATTTTTAAATGATGTTTTCCATTTTTTTTTTCAAGTTCAATTGCGTATGTAAACGTGTCCTATCGTTAAAACCATTCGTTGTACTAATTGTGCGATGTTTCCCATTTTTATTTGTAATTTGCAAACGTACGGCTAATGATAGTCGTATATAAGAAAATGTTCACTATTTTGCCACGAAAAAAAAAAAAAAAAATTTGATAGCTAAGATGTACACGAGCGCGATAAACGTCGACGAATTGTGGTACAGCATGCGATGTGATTATATACCCAACGATTTATATTACCATTGTGTTTCATTGCAAAAAATTAAAAGTACAATCGACGAATAAGCATCGTCACCATATAGTTGTTAACCACGAGTGATTCGTGTACTAATCGACCGATCGCAGGATCATTTTGTCGCTTTGCGTGTTTGTCAATGCTGGTCCATCCTGCTTGGTAAGACACGAAGCCGTTTAGTCACGCTCGGTAGAAATTATTTGTTTATCTATTTTTTCCATTATTCTTCGAACAAACGATCATTAATCACCAATTCGCTTAATCGTTTATTAATCGATTAATCAATTGGTGAATTATTTATGATTACGCAATCGAGCGTGACATCGGAAAAGCTCCGAAATTCTTGCCTCGCTATTTATGTCAAAGAAAACGAGATCCCAAAAATCTGAGCAAAACGATTTTTTTTTCTCTAATTATAAAAAAAAAAGAAAAAAAAAACTCGTGTGCAGAGGACGTTGATATACGTCCGAATTTTTCAACCAGTCGTTACCTTCAATTGCTCCGTTTAAGTATAAAAGATCGCGAAAAAATTCCGAAAAAAATTGTAAATTAACGTTGAACTGTTGTTTTTTCGATGGATCAGAGAGTTTTGTTTTATGCGTTTGCGTATTGTTGTTGCGAGCAAATGAAATTAGCGTTCTATTTGATCGGGAAAAAGTCTCCTGGATCTGAGGGGTTTAAATAGTCATTTTGCGATCTCAGAATCTCGTTCTTTCGCTTAAAAACGCTTTCACATGAAAAAATTTGCAAACCATCTTTGTGTAAGTTATTGTATTGTGTATAGTGCTATCTGATATGAATAATCACCACATAGTTTAGGTGGCTGCTCGCTCGATAAAAAAAACACAAATACACAGTCGCGCGAGAGAGAGTTCCTTAAAGGATTGCACATGAGAATCAAACACGTTTTGATCGATTCATCGATACACCGTCTCTGTCACCGCGGATATATCTACCGATATATAGCAGATTAACAACGGTATACACGTAGCTATACTTATACGAAACATCCTCTATGGATTTTTTTTGATCGACAATTAATTTTTTTTTGTACGAAACAGTATCGTAGCGATAACTACGCAAATAATTCACAATTTTTATTCGTATTTCTAAATTAAACAAAAAAAAAGAAAAAAAAAAACACTATGAACTTAGATGCACTCTCGTCATTCTAGTAAGTAGTGATTGAGTGTAAAATGCATGCGTCTCTGTTACCGTAGAATTCGTTGACTACGAAAAAAAAAAAAAAAAAATCACTGTCATTATTTGTGATGAAAGTGTGATATATATCTCGTTAATTTATCTATTTTATCAATTAATCATTTATATACGACTTATAATACTAATTTTACATCAAACTTTTAATAATTGTCTGTAGATGAATTAGAATATTAGTTCGCACTAATGATTACGAATTTTCGTACGATACGATCCGAAGTCACGGCTACAAATCCGTGATGCTACGAGGAAGTCATATACTCGTCGGTCGATAAATTTCGAAGCCTTGAAAATTGTACGAAGACTCGGATCGTTATTTTTATTCCGAACGAATTCGTAAGGTACGAAATTAAAAATCTAACGCACCCTATAATTCGATTAAAAGAAAATGGAATTTTTTTTTATTTTTTTTTTATCGAAGCGAATAAAAATAACGATCTTTTACGATAAATTGTAACGAGCATCTTGATTTAGCCGAACAGTGACTTGAGATCGTTAAATTTCTCGTTCAACAGAATTGACGAATTGATTTAATTTGCAGCCTGCTAAAGGAGGCTGAACCGCTAAGTATGGATAGTAACAGAGACATCTCGGAAATAAATACTAATAAGGCCAGCATAGGATTCCCAGGGGGCGCGGGAAGCGGTGGCACGGGTACGGGTGGTAGTCGGCTCGGACAATGCGATCCGGCGACTTTGGAAGAAAGACAACTACTTGGTCGTTACGGAGTTTGGCTACTCGTCGGACTTTGTACACCGAATCAGGATACTCCTGTAGAAATACTTGGACGTTTATTATCAATGCTATTTCATTGGTTTCATGTCACTGCCTACTCTTTCGATGGTACTAAAAAAAGCCTTATGCACCTTATATTTTCTGTTGGTAATTTAAAACTTTGCATACACTATTGAAGTAGAAGTAGGTAGTAGGTAGATTATCGGCCGCGATCGTAGGCACATTCTACTTAACTTTCTTATACAATACATTTTTTCTATAAATAATTTCATAAAAAAAAAAAAATGTTTTTTAACAATTTATCGTACTGTCCGTGTTACTCGTCTGTCTCTGCGTTCCTTCTCGAACTATCTCTCCATTGTGTGTAAATTCACTCACAAGCGTTGTTTTTTGATAATAAATGTTGTTCATGCACTTACACACACGTACACTCTCTATGTGTATAACCACACGATGTTTGACATATTTACAAATTCGGTCAATCGAAAAATAAAAATTACAGTAAGCGAAAAGATACGAAAAAAAAAAAAAAAATGTTTCAAAGATTCAATAAAGAGTGCGTCTGCGATGCGGCAGTTGAATACATATAGCATTCGATGCGTAGAATATTGACAAATAATCGTCGAGGGAAGTTTCAACTGCTCTCCTCTCGAAATAAACGAGAAAAAAAATTGATTTATTCGATGTATTTGAATGAAACATGAGATACGTTGATGGAAAATGAAAAAAAAAAAAAAAAATGAACCTCAAAATTTCGTAAAAAATTGCTGACGTTCTATGCATCGAGAAAAAGTAGGCCAACTCTGGCATACAATAATAACTAAAGTCAAATGATATTTCGAAATTTTTCATGATATACCAAATTAGACGATGAGGAACAATTTTCGGAACAAAAAATATTCGCATTCGTTCATCACTTCAAATAAGAGTTCGATGGTCCATGGGAATCGAAGGATTTGGATGATTTTTTTTTTTTTTTTCATTTCGACGTCCAATTCGTTCGCATTCAAAATTTTGAGAATTTTCCATGGTCCATGAACACTTCATACGTAGTGTCTCCAAAGTAAATTTTGATGTTCCTCAATGAAACACCCGTAACCCGTAGTGTCGTAGAGAAACAATAATGGGAGCACATTAATCAGTACGGAGGACTGATATATCGCGATCGTTGTAGGGCAAGCGGAAAGCACCCTTGAGAAACTGAAGACCGAATACGTCTGCGGCTGGCTATCCGACATAATGAAGACGCATTACCAGGTCTTCATTTCTTGCCTCTTGCCACATCCGGCAGACTATGTCAGAGTCGGGGGTCATTGGTAAGAATTACGTCTACAAACTGTACTACTCGTTCGCGAAATTTCATGACGATAAATATCGTAGAAACGAATGTGTAGATAAGGGTGCAATCTTTTTTTAATCGACTTAATGTAATTATGCACAGGGAAACTTTAGCCTCAAGAACGTCGCACTTGAAAGACGGTCTCAATCGACTTTTTTGTCTTGTGCCGTACGAAGTCATAACTCCCGATATATGGGACTACGTAATGCCTCATTGGATGGAGGCGATGGTTAACGACGTACCGGAGAACGAGTTGCATGAATTAAAAATAATTCTCTGGTAACTATCCTAATAAATCAAAGTTTACCTCAACTTCGCGAAATGACAAAAAAAAATTCCGTTTATTTTTATTGTATTTCAGTAAAATTCTCGATCCGGAAATGAGTCCTTTAGGATTCGACGCGAAAAAAATGTACAATTTTGTGGCAAAGCGTTTCGTCAATACCAGTGCAAAAGTTCAAGAACAGGCGTTGAATTGGCTGCAAACTTTGACTATGCTGGCTATAACGATACCTTTGACCCAATTGTTCTCGATGTTTAGCGACGGTGTAGCCGTTATGCGCAAAACTAATGCAGCGGATTTGGATGAAAAAGTATACAAATCGCATAAAAACAGCGAGGGAGATGAACGAAGCAATATTTGTGAGTATTTTTTGTCGCGTAAAAAAAATTAAAAGTGTTCCTTCGACTTTTTCAAGTAACCAAAAAAATTGCGTCAAAATTTATTTTTATTATTATAATTATTATTATTATCAATTTTTTTATTCACAAAGGTCCAGTCGTAGAAAATGATTCGGGACAGTCGTCTCCATTGTCCGACGACATGGCGCCGACACCGAGACACATGGAGTTCACCACGAACGCGGAACTCAATCTTTCATGCTGTATTTTGATGTTAGACGTATTATTGAAGCAAGTGAGTCAATAAACAATAGTAATATACGAATAATTACTCCCTGAAAAAATGATGAGTTCGGAGAATTAATAAAATTAATAGTTAATTGGTTTTCGATTTTTTTTTTTTTTTCGTAAAAAGTAGTCATACCAACTGATTTTCATTTTTCGGAAATCATATTTTTTTGTTGAATGTTCGAATGGCCTAATAATTATTTCGCACAATTTTGATAAGTTGAGTTTCTTTGGTGCATCAATTGTGAAACGGCAATTAATTCATATGTCACATGTGAATGAATGGCCATTGTAGTCCGTTATTTATAAATCCTGTCTCATTGAAGATGGAGCTACAAGACATAGACAGGCATACAGGAATAAACACGTGGGTATGCAGAGACGCATGCCATCTGATGAAGTCAATAGTCGCAGCTAACTGGAACGATTGTCACGTCTGTAAGGCGGACAGTGAATGCACTTATTGCGAATCAAGAGTCATATGGCATCAACTGTGTTTGCAACTCATCATGTATATGGCACCGGAGAATCCGGCTTATCCGCCTGATGTACGTTCAATTTTGCGACGCAATGCTTCAATAATTCGTAATTCAATAATATAATCAATAACGAAATAAAGTAATCATTGCAATGCTTTTATTCGTAGATAATAGTTGACGATACAGGTGAAGATCACGGAAGAAAAAGTCCACCGGAAACATCGAAGAAATCCGAAGCTAAACCAGACGTCGTGATCAACATTCCACCGCCGGATATGCATTCGGTCGGCGGTGTGCTTGTTCACATGCCTCATGTATGTATCCAAAGAACGCATTACACTTATTTCACGTAAATTGGATATATATATTGTTATTGTGAATGTACACCGTCACTGAGTAATCGTGTACTACACCTTTATCCTTCGTCTCAAATATTGCTATACCATGTTTCACTATATATATTATATATATTCTCTCGTTTGATGTTTTCCCTCGTAT
Source organism: Cryptus viduatorius (assembly GCA_964006125.1). Lineage (NCBI taxonomy): Eukaryota > Metazoa > Arthropoda > Insecta > Hymenoptera > Ichneumonidae > Cryptus > Cryptus viduatorius. Next base: position 6,881,552 of record OZ023222.1, on the reverse strand, counting down.
CTGTAACCCAGTACTACTCCACCATGGGTGGCATCGCAATACGGTAGGCTACACCACGCTTCATGAAATCGTTATTTTGATCGTTTATATTAGTTCTTCGAACAGATCATGACAGCGACCGTAGAGACAGTCTCGGAACAACTCGATCTAGCGGCGATTCTACCTGCTGAAAAAGTTATGCCAGCTGTGGCACGCGCTGTAACGCTTTCGGAAAGTGATGTCGGTTGGTGGAAACATTTTTTTTTTACAGTCCAATCTCTGTATTCTTAACTCCTCTTAACTTAACCGCTAACTTATTTTAACTCGTTACCATGGCAACGACTTCCGTTAACTGTATTTCTCCTGAGTCCGTTCTTCCCACTCCAAGCCGTATCTACGGACGCGTATACCCCTCATTACCCCTACGCGCAGCAATTGACCGGAAGTAGGGACAATAGGAGAAATGCCAAAACGGGAGCATGTCCGGTCCCGCTGAGTTAAGAATACGGAGCTTGTACTGTACTATTTAAATTCGTTATTAATTGTAAAGTCCGTCTTCTAATGTTCATTGTTTTTCTCAGCGACGGCAACGGTAAGCATCGCGAAACCTCATCTCATCGGAGAAAATGATCAACCCGTGAATCTCAGCCCCGAGAACGAGTTGGACGACTTCTGGCACACGACAGTGGGGAAGTTCCGTTTCGTCATCGAAGATCTACCGGAACAGCTTCAATATATTCACAAACTTTTGAAGGTATTCAGCGATTCCGGAAGCTCTCCTTTTTTTTATAACTTCGACTCGATATTACTTTTCATCTTTCGTTTTTTTTTTTTTTTTTTTTTTAGGAAATTATGACGGTCGATAAGCCGGATATTCTTTACTACATGCTGCAATGCCTGAATATTCTCTGTCTGCACGGAGACGCCTTTACCACCGCGGCAAAGGATCATCAAGGATTTTTCATTTGGTGTCAGGAAAATTTATTGATCAAGAAGTGAGTTGGAAATCGTTAAAATTAATATGTAATTCATTTTTTTCAGTTTTTAATTAAGTATATTGTTATTATTATTATTATTATCATTATTGTTATCATCATTATTATTATTAATAATTAATCGATATAAAAAAATTATTTTAATATCTTTTGGTTGATTACAGTTTGTGGGAATTGTTGAATGCCGAACACTCCCATATAGCACAAGTAACGGTGCCGTTGTTGCTTCACTGCGTTACTCTTCCCTGCGGTACAGACACTTTTTGGCGACTCGTTCAGGAAGAATTTCACAATTCCGATTGGCGCGTTCGTTTTGTTGCGGGTTCGTTCTCCATTCACTATTTAACTCGCTTATTTAATTAGGAGCTTATAAAAGATGTTACGATAATTTTTTATGCATTTCTCCAGTCGAACGAGTGACTCTGATCGCAAGATTCATGGATTCTACTCCTTTGCGAAACGTTTTGAGTCTTCAAGCGGCTCTTGCCAACGCATTTTGCTACATGATAAGCAGCATGGATGACAGCAACGTTTACGTTGCTCAGAGGGCAACGCTGAATCTCGGAACTATTCACGACACAGCTGTGCGCGTAAGTATCGAATACAAAAAAAAAATTTTAGACAAAAATTTGGTTTTTTCTGTGAATACTTTTTTTGTATTTTTTTTTTACTATTTCACAGTCGTTGATATTGTGTCTGGAGACGCAATTCGATTCCGTGATAGTCGATAGACCAATGGTACTCCAGTCGCTCTATCAGCTTCACAACAGTCTGAGCGATCGTCGAATTTTGACGTGGGAATTTTTTCTCAATCGTTTCGATGCTCTATTTCTCGAAGCGCAAATCAACTTGGAGAAGTCCGGTGACATATCTTATCTTCGCGGTGAGTTATTATTATTATTATTATCATTATTATTATTATTATTATTAATTTATTTAATCGTTGTATTCCAATCTTCCCGAAACGTATTATTCATATAAGAAAATATCGTTTGCGCAGATCTTCGTAATACGGATTTAAACAGCGAAGTGTTTATGAGAAAATTGCATCGAGCGCAAGAGGCTTTGTCACAGTCCGATGGTAGCGGTGCGAGTTCGGTGAAGACATTGAGCGCGAGTTTCGGCACAAAATGGCCATACAAGCGAACGATGTCCGCACCGGCCTCGATGATACCTCGGCAAGACACGAAACAAGGTAAAACCATTTTTTTTTATAGTTCGAAACTATGAAGAAAAATGCTCTTTTTTATCTTCTCAGAATTTATTATAAATTGATTGATCGAATTAATCGACGAATGTAGAATCTTAAAAAGAAAAATCGTTCGAACTAAAGGACGATTAATGATACGCACGAGTCTTAGACTCTTCCTAACGAAGCAATTACATTGTGTTTGCGTGATTATCGAAATCCCCCGGTCATGCAGAAAAGGAAAAGATATACAGCCGCCAGTACTCAGCACCGATTCTCAAACGCAAGAGCTCCAGATTTGGATTGGGTCAGTTGCTTGGGTCCACCCCGCCTAATAACAGTATACCAGGTAGTGTAGTGTGGTTGCTTTAGCATAGCTGGTTGCCGTATGTGTAACGAATAAATGTGTAAATCAATATTATTCATATACTATATATATATATGTATATATATGTATAGCAATAATCCACACGCGAAACACTGTTCATGCTAATTTTTCAAAGGATGTGACAGCGAATTAAATGAATCTATGATTTTGTGGAATGTATGGTAAGTCCTACGAGAGAAAAAAAAATCAAAAAATTATCGAAATATTAAACATAAAAAAAATTTTGAAAAATCTGAAATGATCGATACGAAACGAGGCATATAAAAATTTGTCTCACTCTCAGCATGCGGCAAAAAAAATGATTATGAAAGAAGAAATAGACGATTTCGACCTATTTGCATCGATTTTATTCCATAATTCATTCCCGTTAGCTTACGCAATTATTTCTTCGATTAATTAATTTTTTTAGGCATTTTTTTACTGCACAAAAAAAAAAAATCTTCGATGATTGTAACTTAAGTCACTGGCAGTGACTATATTCCTGTGTTTATAGATTGTGCATCTTTTGCATGATTAGAAAGCAGATATTATCGCATGTGCACGTTATAGCGGTAGGGACCCCTCGAGAGTTCGCGCACATGTTGGCGCTTTGCGACAGGTGTAAACCGGACGTTGACTCGGTGCTTATGCAAATAACTACGTTAATTAACTCGTTTTCGACGGTTCCCTGCTCACTGACATAAGTATATATGTTTTTTTCTTTATCTAAGTCTCTATCTATGACTGTGTCAATGACGAAATCCTTCCGCGAAATTTTTATTCCAAAGGCTCATGCGAACTTCTTGTCTTCTTGGAAAATTCGGCTAATCTATCGTAACAAATGATTTCAAGCGGTTTGTAAAATCGACTATATTTACAGATGGCCATGTGCATTCGCTTAACATGGTCGATGAAAGTGGCAACTTGCCGGGTTTCACTCTGAAAATCGTCGATCTCGAGGAAGCGGACAAGGAGACAATGCATCTTTTGGTATTTCTTCTCATGCAATTCTTATCGCGACAAGATCAGGTAAGGCGTCCAAAAAATGAACTAAACGAATGTTTATGAAGACAACATTGCAGATATAATTTCTTAACTCTCGTAGGCTTATCCAGCGGATGAAAAAGTACTGAACAAGACGCAAGGAATCGTTCTGAGACACTTGTATCTTCTGCTGGGATACAATCAAACGGACCGCACCTTCCACACTTTACCACAACGTCTGAGGTTACGAAATTCATTAAATTTGCAACTTTTATGTGTTATTATTATTATTTTTATTATTATTAACCAAAAGAACGCCTAACCCTAAGAAATTTCTCTTATTTCTCAGGCTTTCCCCAGTCTTCAACGTCTTTATCTCGAATCTGCCTCAGCTTTTGGATCAAAATCACGTAATGGGTTGGACAATGATACCTCCAGTTCTAGCGATACTTCAGCACTGTCCTTGTCCTCCGCAAAAAGCTCCACCGAGCGATCATCAGCCTCCGACTTACAGCCTCTGGTACTTGGAACCAAACATACGACGCTCGTGGCTGATGTCTCTACTCGTTATCCTCTACAAGGTAATAAATGATTCGTCTTTGTTTCACTAACCGCATCAATCCATCGCTCGCTATTACACACTAACCGTAGTTAATTAATCCTCTAGAGCAATCCAAAGGACCGTAGTGACGTGTGCTCCTCCTATGTAGTTAACATCTTCATTCGTGAATCTCAATGTTCAAAGAAAGTATTCGTTACACGCGTATGTTACAGAACAGAAATTACTTTCAGTGCCAATACGGCCAGCAACCATGGTGCACACAGCTACAGGCTCTGGTTAAAGTTGTACTGAATACATTGGACTCGCAGCATCATCAATGCAAGAGAATTCCTGCGACGGTGGTAATGGGAGGACCGCCATCGAGGTCTCGCGGTAGGGCTAACTTAATCGAATTACCGAGAGTCTCGTGAAAATAGTTTACATCGACGAGCATTTTTTTTTTTTTTTTTCGTTGTGGTATTAATAATTACTAATTCGCTATATCAATTCGCGTTGTTTTTAGATGTTTCACAGCCCTCGTTGGGCGCGGATCACGATTTAGTGATGAACGCGGGGGTCGAAATGGATAGTGAAAGTCCGCCGATGCGACCACCACTGGTATCGGTGCATCAAGTGCAGAAGAGTCCCGGACCTACTCTCGGGCAGACGCACGCTATGGAAACTCACTGGGAGGAAACGGCGCCGATTTGCTTCTACCCGAACAAACAGTCGAGGTCCTTAGCCACGAAATATTTTCTTCTAATTCTTCATTTTTTTTGTACTCTTTACGATTTTTTATTTTCATCTACGATCGTACATATCGATTATAAAGATTAAGATTGTTAGGGGGTTGTAGTTCCAACCCGCGCAAGCGTAGTATTTTTTTTTTTCATTTTTTTTTGATACGATATTTCGCACAACTAAAAGTTTATGTGGATTTTTCTTCTATCACATTTTTTTATCTCTTCACATGCACCGTGATAACGATGAATGCATAATTTAAGATCGCTGTAGTATATGCGGAAACGATTCTTAAAAATGAATCCAAATATGGATTTATATACTATGATATTAGCTGCACTCTGTAATGCACCGTAAGTCGTAGGTTTTTAATGACAAAATTATTATCTGTCTTCGTAAGCAAAATTATGGCACAGAATTTTTTTTTTTTTTTCAATTGCGTACGTGTCGACATTTTTAGGACCGAATAGATCGAAATCCGAACGCGGTGGCTGGACGAAATTGAAGGCAGGATAATATCTCCAGATTCGATGATATCTTAAATGTATATTCCATCTTTTTTATTTTTACTATATCTCTACTCTTTCATCCTTATTTGCGTAAATTTAGTTCGCTGTACACGTTATTAACATTCCTTGCTTTTGTTGATTTTTCTTTTTTATTTATACCTATGAAAGCACAATACCTCGACATACGTTTCCTTTTTTTTTTTTCTTTTTTTCCCAATCGTTAAAAAATCACTTGCGTGCGCTTCGGTTTGTGTAGCTGCTTGGTAAAATTTCGGTTATTGTGTAATGCCTTGCAAAGCTACTCGATCAATGCGGACGATACGGAGTCCGAGTTGGCGGCAATACCCGAGAGTCCGAAATCCGACAGCACATTGCACGGAAGCAGCGGAGGATCACTCGGTGAACTCGAGGATAGCTCGGCATTTGTCGCACAGAGTGGATCGATCACGATGCCACCCAGGACATCGATCGCTTTTATTCATGGAAGAAACGATTCCAGCGATCAACATGATACCGAACGACCCAAACTGGATTCCGTTGCTACCAGACCTACTTGGTTCTTGGGAAGCGAAGAGGATTCCCATCAGGTACGCATACAACTCGAACTTTATGAATCTCAATCAAAATTATTTCGCTGAAACGCCAATAGTTGGAGACATTCGAAGGAATTTAAAGTTCGCAGTCAAACGATTTTCTGATTATCTTAACAGATCCCGCGAACAAAAGTTACAACAGCTTAGAAAATAAGTCAAACGAAGTCAATTTCAGATGTTGGTTTCATTTTTTTTTTTTGTATGAAAAAAAAAAAAATTGAAACACTAATTCCATGCGTGTGTTCGTTGTAATGATGTCTCGAACAGGTAAAAAAATGTTCACATGTGAATTTAATTATTGAAGGATTTTCGTAATTTTTGATAAGATCTTTCAAAAAATTTTGATTGAATATTTTTTTGATTTTTCTTTCTTTCTTTGATCTAAAAAAGAATAAAAATACAAATTTTTCCTGAAAATCACTGAACCGCTTTCTTCAACAAGAATTGCTGAATCAAGAAGAGCTATTTACCAAAAGCGGAATTTTCAATCAATGAGTTCCGAAGCGTCAATCCAATTGACACGATATCATAGAATACGATTAATCACAATTCTACAGGTTTGATGAAAAGTTTTTCATGATTCAGGTGAGCAGCAGCGCCTTTCACAAGAAGTGGAGCGTCCACGAGGGAGTGAAGATGATGGTAGCGAGCACTTTGCTAACGGGACAACAGGATTCTCATTCAAAAACAACTCCACCTTCAAAATCGTCCAGCGCAACCGAAAAGGTTACAGCAGCGCAACTCGACAGCATTGTCGATAACAAATTTTCCAAATCTTTCGGTCCGACTAGCGCCTTAGCTGTGGCGACAAGCATTCCACATTTTCAAAGGTCCGTAAATTGGGTCCAATGAAATTCACTCCCTTTTTGGTGGCAAAACAACATTCGTTACCCGGCATTGGAATTAAATTTTTTTTTTTAGGTCCGATTCAGTTCCGAAAGAAAAGACAAGTCCCGTGCGAGCGGAAACTTTGGAATCAGCGGCACCGAAGCAACAATTAGGCCGTCAGAAAAATGTCGACCAAATAACGCCATTGGCATCGCCAGTATCGCCGTCCCAAATGCCTGGAAGCGACGATTCGAGTTCACCAGCCGTAAGCTCCGTGTCCTCGCAAATAACGAGCACCGACAACGGACAACATCCAGTATGGATCGGTAATTCACAACAGCCGACTATGGCTATGACTGCTCCAATGGTCGAAAGATTACTGCCAATTGGCAACACTACCAGCCGTTCGTCGGGTCAGTGTTCCGTGTTATTTTTAGAACGATGATTTCATGAACTCAAACGGGACACAAAAACAATGAGACTATTTATCTTTTTTTCTTATCCGATCTTTTATCTACGCAGGTCAACGGACTGCCCAACGAGTTTTGAGGTGCGAAGACGCATACGGATCGCCCGAATCACCATTATCTAAGATGGATGTATTAACCGTCAGTAAGTCGCGTTTGTTATTTTACATTTTTTTTTCGCGAAGGTGATCCCGAAAATGAAGGTTAATCTATGATACAATGGGATTGATTATCAATGAGAGTCATTCGAATGCTCATTGAAGGCGAATAAAAAAAGAAACACCCAAAATATTGCAGATTCATCGTTCGATCAAGATAGCGAAACTTGCGCTTCGAGCGATATGACGAGTCCGAGAAGCATCTCTCAGCTTGAATTCCCAATGCCTGAACGTTTGCTACCCGTGGGACCTCAGAGGGACAACGTTTGCGGACTTGTTGAGAGAGTCCGACAAGCACTCGGGGTACCGGAACTCGATGGTAAGTTATTGATTAGGAAGTCTTACGAAAAAAAAAAATGGTCATTCATTTTTTTGACGAACTTTTAGATTCCGCAACACATTCAGCGGCCGATGATAAAGAAATTTTGATTCCCCAAAAACAAGATAGCATTACGTCAGAAATTATGGTACGTGATAGTCATCAAAATTCTGGGTATCTTCAGCTTGTTTCCTTATTGATACTTCAATTTTTTTTTTGTAGTCGGCGTCGAATCTGATACCAGGTGCCGAAGTTCAATCGAGCAGATCGGCCAGTCCGAGGCGATTGATAAAGCAAGTTGCCCTTGAATCGCCACCCCCGGCTATCGAGAGCGATGATTTTTGCCTTCGCCTCTTGGAACACGAGAGGAAATCCAAATTTAAGGATCACACGCGCATGCATCGCGACAGAACTCGAAGATTGGCTACAGGATCGGGACATCACGTTATTGGTCACACGAGACGAATGGATTCGTGGTAAGTTTGAGAAATTTCAATGATTTTCTGTTTTAGAGATAAATCTCTCGGAGACTATTTTTTATTTAATTTTTTTCATTGATTTCCAGGGCTGCGCCGCAAAACCAACCGAACATAGATTCTGCCGCTCAACAGGCGTGCCACGCGGACTTTAACTTGAGGCAAAGCTCCTTCCGAATAGGCGATGACTGCATTTACGATAGGTAAAGAAACTGAACCCTGAAGTATCATTAATTTACATAATGAAACGCTTTATACAATTTTTTTTTCAGGTGTTCCGAATGCGGGACGATAAAGGAAGAATATTCGGACGAAGAATTGGGACTTTGTATAATAACTCTCGGAACTTTTATACATCGTGAACCGTCTTTGGCGGCTCCGTTACTTCCGGAAATTCTTACAATTGTTACGAAGTACGTGTCGAAGTTTAAACTAATGTGAAATTAAATGAATGATTTTTATGAATTTTTTTTGTAGGGTCGCGCTGAATGCTATGTATCCGTGGCAAAACGAGACAAATATGCATTTACCCGGCGGTGCAGTCAGCGTGGCGCATCAATTTCTAAGATGCGTTTTACACCAATTAGCACCCAATGGAATCTTCGTTCAGATGTTTCAGACACATATCAATGGTTGGCTTCCAATTCTTTTTCACTCATATAGTCGTTCACGTAATTAAGAAACGTTTTGAATTTTTTTTTTAAATAATCAATTGTTTCCCGCAGAAACAACGAGAATGCAATTTTTCAAAAGCGTGGCGCAGGCGCTGTTGGATTTCAACGAACTGAATCCCATCGCGCCTTTGCAATTGTTACTGGAGGTGAGATATACTTCGAGTTTTACATTTCTATAAATTTTCCAATCATCTTTTCTATGAAAAAAAAAAAATTGTGTTAAATTTCAGACTCTAAACGGAAAGAAATCTTTGCCAATCGAATCTCTACCAATAATTCTGCACAACGTCGCGTGCTATTTGGACTGTTTGCCCCTAGAAGCGGGCGTCGGTCCGGGCGCTACAACTTGGAGCGGTTTATTGACGCAATTCGATAGTCTATTTCGACGAATCGTCTTATTGCTCTCATCCCTTGACGACGTAACGCCACTTCTTCGTATAATGATATCGATACTCAAAGTTCAGGGAATTCAACAATCTAAAGGAATTCTCGATCCATTTTCGAAAGTTTTGAGTTACGCGATTCAAAATTCGACATTGAAGTATAGCTACTTGACGGATCTTTGTTATCTGTGCCATCGAGGGTTTCCGAGAGATCGCGACAAACACGTACTTGCGAGAACTATTGTTTTCGAACTCGTGCAAGCGATGAAATTCAAGACTACGATACCGGACAACAATTTTTTACTGCTTCTTCATTTCGTTCTTCAGGTTTGTTTTAAGTAAAAAAAAAAAAAAATTATCCGACTTATGCGAAATTATGCGATGTTTTTGTTAACAGGATGTCGGTGGAACTTTGCCATCGACGATTCCCGTTGAAAATATTCATACCGAGGTATCGCCGATTTATAACACAAACGCATCGGAATCATTGAGATCACAAATTTCCGATGTGCTCGACTTTCTCGGAGATTTTCATACCCTCAGTAAAATTAAGGTAATAGCAATATTATTACCATATCAATAATAACGAGTTTATCGTAACTGCAAATTGTTATATTTTTTTAAAGTAAAAAAAAAAAATTTTCAATGAAAAAAAAATTGAAAATTAATTTTTTTTTCAATTTATTCAATAAATTAAATAATATAAGAAGTCGATTATTAGTAACCAATTACAGTTCCGTAGTTTTTTTTAAATGAGATCCCATAGTACTTTATACGTTTTGCTATCGTTTTTACGATGTATTTTTCGCTCGTTGCAGAGTTACAGCAAGGGAATGCAAGCGGGATTGAACGAGGATACTCTCGGCGGAATATTAAAATGCGGTTTCGCGCAGTATCTCGCATTGGAGATTACGCGCGGTAACAACAGAGAGAACAGAGCAGTTGCGCGGTATCTTCCGTGGCTCTACAGTGCGCCGTCGATGTTGCAACAGGGGTAATTTTTCAAAACAACACTAACCTCTCGAATTTTAATGTTTTTCCCGGTAAAAAAAAAAAAATTTACTAACGCGATATATCCGTTAGTCCGCGGGAGTACGTCGACTGCATGGGCCATATACGTCTGCTATCGTGGCTTTTGCTGGGGTCCCTAACGCACACGGCGATATTCGCGGGTACCAATAATCCTCATACTCACGGTCCGCCGATTCCTGTCGCGCAGCCGATTCCTCAAGAAGTTTCTTGCCACGTAGCCGATCATGTTCAAGCGATTATTTCGGGAGTTCCGGAGCAATCAAAAACATCGGTTCTTCACATGTCTTCCCTTTTCCACGCATTCATTCTCTGCCAGGTATTTGCCCTGTTAAAACATTCGAAGATTTTTCAAACGCCCGATTGACGTTAATTCTGTATAATTCGAATATTCACTTATTCTCAGTTGTGGACTGTGTACTTGGAAGAAGTATCAAAGAACAACGCATCGAATAGCGAGAGTCACATAGTCACGATGAATATATTACTCGAATTTTGGGGCAAAGTCACACCTTGTATTCTCAAACTGGTCGCTACGTCGAAAGTCGTAAGTATTTCTTTTCCGTCAATCGATAAAAATTTAACAACTTCCGGTTTAAAATGTTTACTAAACGTCAATATTTATAGCTGGCGGAAACGGTGAATCTTCATTTTTTGAGTCTTCTGGAAGCTTTGCTAGACTACAGATCGATTCTACTGAGCAAACTGTTACCTCTCTGGAGCCCGATACTCTTCTCACATCATATTCAGGTTTTATTCCGATCAGCGATTTTTAATTAACGAATAAGTTTGCTTTATTGAATTTATTGGGTTTTTGCAGCTTCCGGGACACTTGCAAGTGCGTCTACAGAATTGTCGAAATTTTCCACCGAGCAAAATGGCCGATCACTTCATCTCGAAAAGACGCGAATCTAACGCGGTGCTGTCGCGATGGTTGCATCGCTTACAATTCAAAATGGGACAGATCGAGATGCAATCGTCAACCGTTACAAAGCAATTCTATTCGATTTAGTCTGTTGTGTAAATAAAGAGGAATAAATTGTACTTTGAACGAATTTTTTTCGGCTCCTTATCGATCGACGATTATTCATTGTTAATCGTATATATGCACTGAAGTATTCTTTACTTTGGATACATGAGTAAAAGATCACGAGCCTATGATAAAATGTCCATGCGATACGAGAAAAAAAATGGCATTCGCGAAGACGTTTATTTCAGGGATTTTTTTACATGAGTTTTTAGAAGTTCAGCGTAGCGAAGTGTAAATTTTTAAATGAGAATTTGTTTTACCTGTTCATTTCGAACGCGGAAACCGATCACACGGATTCTCACCGGTATCGTTAAAAACGAGCTTCGCTAAAACTTTTTCCCGTCGACGAGAACCCCTACTCTCGAATATTCTCATAACAACGCGTGACCCCCACTTCTCGTACTTTAAGGTCATTTTCCGCAAGCGCAGGGTTAAGTACTACATTAATCGAACAACAAAATTGAGAAACATGATTTCATAATAAAACTATCTGTATTCCAAGAAATGGGACGAGACCCGGTACACGCGGAACATGAAAAACTAATCCGAGTGAACGACCACTACAGATAATATGATTTTCATTTCTTCAAGTAACATTGTCGGACATATGTTGGCGCCACGTGTCTCATCAGTTCAACGAAAATTCTTGTTTTCCTACAAGCCTACGTACCTCCTCCTCCTACCTTGGCTTACAATAACACACTGATATCGAAGATTAAAGTATTCTGCCCATTTGACAACATTCATCAGCTCAATTATTCTACCAAAAAACAACACCAACAACATACAACATGACGGACGAGTCAAACGGTGAATCGACGTTCGAATTTGTGGAGAAGAAAGTCGACGAAGTTTCGATATCCGGGGATCCAGGAAAAACTGGTTAGCGCAAGAAAAATATCCAAACAATACATACGCACACAATGTGATTATTAAACACCTGTCAATAATCGTGATCGAGAGGAAAATTGATATTGATCCGTAAATTATCTCGTACTCGCGTTTCACGCTGCAATGTTTAACTGTCAGAAACGAAAAACTCAAGACATCGAAAGCTTATCAATTCCTAATCACCTTAAATAATCATAAGAATTTCACATTATTCGTGAACCAACAATCTTTTTACGAAAACTGAACGAATGTTACAAACTTTTTTGCGACATAATTTATGCATCGATAATTGTTCGTTGCATAACAATTTGCACAGCTGGCGCACGCAACACTGCATTTTCATTACAGATTATTGAGTTTTTGACAAATTTTTGTTTTTTTTCATCATAGATTCCATTAGCAGTCTTTCGTCGTCAGCTTCTCTGTTGACGCCTCTCGGCGTCTCGACGTCAACGGGTAATTTGCTCTCCAACATAGCGCCGCCTTCGGCTCTACCGAGTTTTGTCGCAAGGCCATCAGAGTTATTAGTAACAAATGAGAGAGCCGCTCAAGATGCCGACAAAAGCGGTGAACCTGTGCAGACGCAGCCGCAAGCCAACGCTGGGATACAGACCAAACAACCGCAGGGTGAAACTTCTGGTGCTCCGTTAACAGAGCAGAGCAGCGACGCTGTTGAACAGGACTCCGGAGTCATCGGGGGAAGTCTTTTTTCATGGATGAAGGAAACTATGGCTAACAGCAACGTTCTTAGTAAAGTCGCGGAAAAAGCAAAGAGCAGCGTCAACTCTATGATCACAACTCTAGACCCTCAGATGCGTGAGTTCATTTGTGAGTAGAGATCCTCCTCTTTCCATAAATCCATGCAAACTTCAAAGTTTGGAGCGAAGGACATTGGGGGAACTATGTATGATAAAGATACCATCAGTTAGTTCCTATTTGTGAGGTAAATTCGATATCTTAAGCGCCGTTCCCCGAAGTAACGAAAAAAAAACAGCTAAGTTACTTCTCCTTTTTAATTAATTGAAAAGGCGTCTAACAAATTGCGATTTCGCGCGTTTTAATGCATTTTTATTAACTATGAATGCAGCGAATTAATGATCGAAGAAATTAAAACGTTCCTTTAACATCCGCGTTGATGAAAATACGATAATGTTCTGTGTTCGAAAAAAATGCTGTGCATGGCGCTGCGTTCGAGTTATTAACACTCGAAAAATTACCAATTTCGCATATTTATTATTTTTGTTAGTTTTTACGCAATTTTATATATAACAGTTTTGCAGAAGTAAAAAGCAGTCTAGTAAATTGCGATGCCGCGCACTTTATTATTGAACGTCGCGAAAACGGAATGCAAACTGTATTGAAAATCCCAAAAGCAAATTTACATTGCTGCGATCCTAAATTTATATTTGGATTCTTTTACAGCTAACTGATGGATAATCAAAGAAATTGAAGGCAGTAATCGCTATTTTATGTCCCCTTAACGTCCGCGTTTAAAAAAACAGTAGTTGACAAAACGCAATATCCGCGTTTAACTAAATTTCAATGTACCGCTCCGTTTTCGAGTAATTAACACACGAAAAAGTGAATCGACGTCATCGTCAATTTCGCAAAATTCCTTATATATTGTTTTTCAAGCAATTTTCATTATGATTTTGAATATCGTTCGCTTAGCTCTCGCAGCATCGTTGCCACAAATCCAAAAAATCTCGTAGATTGTGATTAATATAAAAATAAAAACGATCAATGTTAATGGTTCGCATTTACGTAGGAACCTTTTGGCGATTTCATGTGTAATTGCAGATTCCGGTGGCGACGTTAACATCATCGTCGCGTCCAACAAAGAGGTCAAAGTTAGTCCGGTGCGCGAAGCTTTCCAGAGTGTATTTGGAAAAGCAACGGTCACGTAAGAAATAATCGTATTCAACGCAATACCAATCATTTTTTTCTACACTTCGACGTTCCTATTGATAACAAAAATGTTTCCACAGTGGTGTAGCCGTGGAAACGACTGCGGTGGCCGAACAACCAGTCGGCTTTGCCGCCGGTATCAAAGGCGCCGAGGAACGCGTAAACGCGGCTCGACAGTTGCCGAACGTTCCCAACGACATACCGATCGTTGCCGTTGAGAATTTTTTGCTCGAAGTCGGCGACGACAAGTGGTATGATCTCGGAGTCTTGATTCTCGATGATCCGAAGAACAACGTAAACTTGCAGACCTTCACGCAAATGACCCCCGTGCCGAGTCAAATCGTCGCTGTGGCTCGCGAGGCAACGCCACAGGATTATCCCCTTAAATTGTCCGGTTTGTCCGTAACAACCGGAAGTCTAATGGGTACCAATCTTCAAGTGTCCCACAACGAGTGGCATCACGCGCTCACCGGAGTATCGCGCAGAGACATTATACTGCTCGCTGCTCAATCGTTAGCTGGAATCTACAAGAACACGATAAGTCCCGTCTAATCGCAAACGCCCGACAACGATGTCTTAAATTTTAACGCAGAATGATCTACATATTCAATTTTTTTTGTTCTCTGTACATATTATTAACTATTACGATAATCTATGATCCCTATGACTAACAGACGAAAACTAAACGCGAACGAATTTTACCGACCGCGAATCATTCGATTATTCGGGTTTCGATAAAAAAAAAATTGTCAATCGATTTGTATACGACTCGCTTTGATCTGCAGCTCCCTTTTTTCGAGACGGAACTTCCAATGTGCGGAGGTTTTCAAGCACTTGTTACCAATATTTTCTGAAGCGACTCCCCACACTCGCGGATACATCGGCGATTGCGATGTCTCAGCTGAGAAAACTCTCGTTGAAACTGTTTAACGTCCGTAACAAGCGAAGAAATGATTTTTTTGATTTTTTTTTGTGTTTTCAAAAATATCGTAGATAACACATCATTATATATATATAATACGAAAAAAAAAATATTGGTGACAGACTGATTTTGAAATATACGCGTGTTATACAATAAACTAAAATGCAGTATTCTCGAAAAATCGATAATAGATATATATATATATAGATTCTGTAACGAGAATGCTGTCCGTATGGAAATATATATTATTTTAAGTAAATCAATGTTAGTGTTTGTTATTCGTATATACTTACTGGTGAAACATGCTTTTCGTTTTTTTTTTTATGGTTCCGTTGGTTTCTCGTGAGGTGCGAACAAAGCGACGAATTTGTTTCTTTGTTTTCTTTTTTTTAATATTTATCTCGGATCGTTCGTGTATTCTCGCGACACCGAATACATGATATTTTGAGTGTTATTTTTCTTTATCTCCTTTTTACTTCCACCATATCTTCACGTATGTCCCTTCCAATTCAGTCATATCTTTTCGTTCTTCGTCGTTCGAAAAAAAACTTATCGTAAAAGATAACAGAAGAGTTTTTCTTTTTTCTTTTGAATCGTAAAAAAATTAATGTAAAAAATTACAGAGGGTTTATATCAGAATTCATTACAGTGGCTACAGCAGTTAAGTTATTTTTTTTTTTTCAGCGAAGACAGAGTAATCGATATACCTTCAAAGATTTTTTGTTTAGTTTTTTTTTTATCCCCTCGCGGCTTAACAATCTTTTTTTTCCGTTACTTCACTCTCTCGATATGCTATTAAAACAAAAGCCACCGAAAGAAAGCTGACGTTGCGCCGTAGTACATCGCTCCAGCGATATTAATTGAATTACAATATTTAAATAGGTATTTAAATACAGTTGGACCAAACTGAATTGGTTACAATTTGTCAAGATACGATGACAAGTCTGGGAGACCCTCCTTCAGCCCCTTCCTCTTACGCGTGTCCTGCAATAAAATAATAACAGCGGTTGAGTCATCGTAAAAAAATTGCAAAAAAAATAAATCAATGATTAATCTCGAACGAGAAATTAAACGATATTAGATCAAAGTTTGTTCGTTCTCCTATTCCGACTCCACAGATAAATACTGAGAAGCCTAAACTAAAAAACGATTTTAGTATTCCACGCATTTAAAAATGACAAAGCCATTAAATCAAAGTCATCAGTTATGATCGTGGATTAGAGCGCAAGAAAAATTATTTTTTATGTTACATTTTTTTTTTGAGAATTTTTTTTTATGAGCGAAACTCACCTGTACGACTTGGAACGGTCTGGTGCCGGTTTCGAACGGATCACCGGGCAAAACTTGCCAATGATCGAACACGCACTGTGGGAACGCCTGTCCACCGGTGTTGGATCGGAGATCGGCGGTAAAACCGAACGACTCGTTTACCGGTAGATAAGCCCTAACAACGAACATAGGAGTTCCGGTGACCTGTTGTTCCTCGAATACGTGACCGCGTCTACGATTGAGTACTCCGTAGATACCACCGACGGCAACTTCGGGACATTGAATTTCGCAAAGGTACACGGGTTCCATGAGACGGGGCGCGGCAGTGAGGAGACACGCGTAGAGACAACGTCTCGTCGTCGGGATAATCTGTCCGCCACCTCTGTGAATCGCGTCGGCGTGCAACGTTACGTCGTAAATGTTGAAACGAACACCTCTCAAGTTCTCTTCCGAGAGTACACCCTGTAATCATATTACAAAGATACAATTAACTTGCGTACTTTTTATTCTTTGAACGACGAGTTTAAAGACAATGAAACGGATATATAGTGAATCGTAATATGATCGTTGAAAAATTCTGATGAAATGAAAAAATAACTTATAAATTTAATTTTCTTTTCTCGAGAAACACAAATGAAACAGATAATTGAAGAATAATAATAATAATTATGTCTTTAAAAAATTCGTAATAAAATCTGAAGATATCAATAAATTAAATTTTGTCGATATAAAAATTTGTCATCAAATTTTTTACCTCTTTCGCGGCCCACTGGAATCCAGCGACGACAGAATCCTTGATTTCATTAAGGTATTGCACTCCTTTAGTACAATCGACGAGAATATTGGGACCGGTGCCGTCGGGACCGAAGCACCAGATCTTTCTGGCTTCGGTTACATCGTAGTCGTACTTCTCGCTGAGATAACGAGCGCGAGATTTGAAGTCGTCTCTTGGGTTGACCTCACCGTTGTCGATATCCTCGGCGAGACCGTCGGGCATCGGCTGGGCCTTCATGAAGAGACGATTGTGTTTGTTCGGCGATTTCGAGAGACACATAACGTCAGACTCCTCGGAAACGGTCTCACGGTACGACACAACGGGATCGGATTTCTTGATCGGGACACACGCGTGATCTTCCTCGAGATCCTTGAGGCAAATTTCAAGATGAAGTTCACCAGCACCGGCAATAATGTGCTCACCGGACTCTTCGATGATACATTGCACCATAGGATCGGATTTCGCCAAACGCTTGAGACCTGTAAATTAAAAAACACAAAAAAACCTTTTAATACAAATTCGACAATATAATATCGCAATTTCTTTGTTTTTCAATGTTTCGTCAGTAGTTATGTCAACGATAATCACGGTTATTCATAACCCAGTGCTCTTACGAGTGTTTTCATCATTTTATTAGATTTAAATAAATTCAAGCTGATAAATGAAATTAATTCTTCGTACCTTCGACGAGTTTCGGCAAATCTGCGGGATTCTTGGGTTCGACGGCTACACGCACGACGGGCGAAACAGAGAACTTCATGACCTTCATGTTGTGCGCGTCTTTGTAGGTGGTGATGGTACCGGTCTTTACCAAGAACTGGTCGACACCGACGAGACCACAGATGTTACCTGTAAAAAATATAAAAACCGCTATAAATACGCTATTCCTTCACAGAAAAAAAATTAAAAAATGCTTTAATAACGTCAGTTGGCCGTTCTTATTCGTCGCTCATTACTATTCAGAACAGGTCTGTGAAGAACAATCATCATTTTGGAGTTTTTCTTTTCTTTTTTCATTATCACTAAATTGTTAGGAGAAGAATTATAAACATACCGGATGGCACATCCTCGATAGCTTCGACGTAACGTCCCATCATCAAAATTGTACGCTGGATGGCCTTTTCGTACAAATCTTCTTTCTTTCCAGGAGTGAAGTTCGGTCCCATGATACGGGCCTTCATTCCGGTGCAAACTTTGCCGGAGAAGACACGTCCGAAAGCGTAGAAACGACCCTTGTCGGAAGTCGGTACCATTTTCGAGATGTACATCATAAGAGGTCCGTTCGGGTCGCAGTTCTGTAATACAATACAATCGAATTATGTTTTTTGCTTAGAAAAAACAAAGGAATTTAATTGATGTTAATAATATCTATCAGTTGGCCGTTCTTAATCGTCGTTCATTATTATTCAGAACAGGTCTGTGAAGAACATTCATCATTTTGGTATTTAAATAAAATTCCAAATAATTTTTGGCATAAAATAGATTTCGATTAATAATTTATTTCGTTTTAATTACCTTGATACCGAGAGCGGCTTCGTCGTCGAGGGGTCCTTCGTACAACATTTCCATACGGTACTTCTGCGCAACGACGGGCGATGGCAGATGGATGGCTATCATCTGAAGCAGAGCTTCTCCAGCGGGCAGCCAAGTTCTCATGACGACCTGAGAGAAAGAATCGAAAAAAAAATGAGAATTAGTTACAAATTTATTTTTGATACTTCTTTTTTTAAGTTGATAAATAATTAAAATTTTCAGATTAAGTTCATTTACTCCCTCACAACGAATCAGAAGAGGTGTCAGAAATTATTTTAGAACGTTCATCACGATAATTAACAATTTAGTCACAACGCGATTGACGAGAATTCCATTAATTTTTACCTTCAGAAGAGCCTTTCCGTCCTTATCTTTGTCTTCAGGCTTCAGGGTGATACCCAACTTTTGAAGAAGCAAATCAGCTTCGTCTTTCTTGTAATTCATGATGCAGTCGAACACCTAAAAAAACAAATATAAAATGCGTTAAACAACGTTTCGTTATCTCATAAAAAACATATTGTTTTCTTTTTTTCGTCAGTTGGCCGTTCTTAATCGTCGCTCATTATTATTCAGAACAGGTCTGTGAAGAACAATCATCATTTTAGGATAAAAAAAACATCGAATCAACTGTAATTAACTATCTTTCGTTTTTCTATTCGAAAGATAGTTGCAAATTTAAAGTTGGAAAATCAATATTCTATTATTATTAATAATTTTATGAGATATTACTATTAAAAAGCTATTATTATTATAAATCAATACCTTGTAGATGGGGTCGAGAACGTATATGCAGAATGAACGCTTGTTCTCGCTGTCCTTCTGTTTGGTCCACTTCTTGGTCTTAGGATTGAAGAAAGATTCACCCCAAAGTCTGTTCATCAGTTTGACGGTGTCGATCTTGAATCTCTCGGCGTACATTTCCGAGAATTGTTTAAGAGTGAAGGCCCAACCGTGGAGACCCGAACCGAAACCTACGGAACCTTTGCTCGGATCGACCTGTAAACGAGATAATAAATCGAAAAAAAAAAATCGATTAGTCTGAGTCGATATTGCGAAGTATTCTTATCTCGTTTGCCGGGAAAACATTTTCCCCCCTTTTTTTTTCTTTTTTTACTTACGCGAACTTCACCCATCGGACCATCGTCGTCCGAGTATGTTGCGATGATAACGTTCACGTTCTCAACGATACGCTGGAAAGTCTGGTAAAGATCTTCGCTCTCGAGTTGGAGTTCCAGAAGCGCACGGTCCATTTTGTTCATGAAAAGAACGGGCTTAATACGTTCAGCGATAGCCTGACGGAGTACAGTTTCGGTCTGCACGCAGACACCTGTTTTTTTCCAATAAAAAAAATGCCATTAGTGAACATTTTGACTTTTTTTATGGTTTTTTTAATATTCATTTTTTTTTAATGGATTGCGATAATGTGGTACTTGTCTCGTAGCGATATCACTAGAGGACATAGAGATAGAGGTCCAGTGATAGCGTTTAGACACACGTACGCTGAAATTTTAATCTGCTTCCATTCGAAATGCACTGTCAACACTGTCCTTGTGTCCGATAACGACTCTCGCGAATCAATTAACAAGACACTACAGAGTGGCCCGTGTGTGCTGGAAGCGAATAATTACGAGTCGACTACTTCAGGACGTTAAAAAAAAAAGTAAAAAAAATAAGTAACGTCAACGAACGATAACGACGCCCCGAAGCTTTCGACCGATTATTCTTTTTGTTTTTACGTAGTAAGAGAAAAGTATGATATAGCAGGAACTTTACTTTGTAACGCAAAAAACTTGCATGAAACAAGTCGACATGCGCCATCGTGGAGGACGTACCAGATACACAGTCAACAACAACGAGGGCTCCGTCAGTAACGCGAAGAGCCGCGGTGACTTCGCTGGAGAAATCAACGTGTCCGGGGGAGTCGATCAGATTGATCAAGAAACCCTTCTCGTCCTTGTCGCGTTGATCCGGATTCGTGATGAACACGCAATCCTTCTCTTCCAACTCGAAGAACATGGAGATGGCACTGTAATGAAAAATATTTGCGTTCATTAATAAAGTAAAATTTTAATTTTAATTTGAATTCAATTTCTTTCTTTGACCGATTTTTACATAAGTAGCGGCAATGGGGCCGCACAATTTTCCAATTTTCTCAAAACCATTTACAAGTATGGAAAAAAAAAAATTACGAAAACAATTAGAATGCCGCGATAAAAAACGTAATGAATAACAAAACGCGACTTTTTTATCATCAATAACGGAAAAACGATAATAATAATATCAGACCACCAATACAGCTGCTAAAAATCGATATTTTTTTTTTTTGTAAAAAAATGTTTAAAAAATAAAAGAAACTCACGTCGATTTGATGGTGATGCATCGTTCTTGTTCATCTTTGCGGGTGTCGGTGAAACGAGTCTCTCCTGCTTTGGCGCCGGCAATGATACCAGCCTTGGACACAAGGGAGTCGGTCAGAGTTGATTTTCCATGATCGACGTGAGCGATGACGGACATGTTTCTGATATTCTTCTTCTTGTCCATCATCCCACGGATCTCGTCTACTGTGAAGTTCACCTGAAAAAAAAAAAAATATGATAAGTTAAATTCATAAAAAAAAAAAATCTGTGAACTCTATCAGTCGCTGATAAAAACACTTTGTCACAGACGACTAATTATTATTTTTCATCGCGACAAGACGGTCAATATTTGTTCAGCGTATGTTGCGCAAAGTTATGCAAAGAAAAAAATGAAGTTCTACGTAGCATCTGACCGATTTGAAGCTTCGATTGTTGAAAACTTTCCAAAATTTCTTCTACTTCACTCTTTCTCACCCATGTTTTTGAAAATCATTAAACGTCATTCACATATTGACTGAATTAGTTCCCTTTGAATAACATCCATATTGACGAAATACGTCCGCGTTAAGTTCCCGTACGGTAGTGGCACAGCGCGGAAATCGGAGCACGCGACAATGCTCCGATTTCCGAGAAACGGAATACCGCGAACTCCTTTGCACACATGCGAGACATTTTACCAACGGTACCGAATAGTTCGGTGAGGAAAATTGGGGGCACACGTTTTTAACGAGAAAGTAATTGCGATCCGCGATGTTAGACGCTCGAGCGAAACGACTCTCCGGTCGGGGAACACGCGATCTTTTACTTCGTGACACGTTCTTCACCGCATCGCTCTCGCGTTCGACCATATTTCAACGTTTCCGCACACCATCGTATATGCTTAACTAACAAACTTTTGCCCGTAAATACATCGGATTTGTTGTCAAATAGTTATTAATGATAATCGCGATTATATTGTGTTGTTAAAGCTTAAATACGGCTAATAAGTAAGGTTGCGCAATACGAGGCAATGCTACAGTTTAACAAGTCTTTGGGGTATAATGAACGATGCGTTGTCAAAAATACGATAGCCGTTGGATTCAGCGAGTTTCATGGATTTTTATTGATGCGAGATAAAACTTTAGAGTTACGTACCATCTTGGATGTTTTCCGATATTCGTCGGCCTGGTCGGAATAATACGTGCGCCAACAATGGCGGACTCCCTGGGAAAGAACAGGAGTTTCGTTTCGACGGTGGTGAACGACGTTCGTCGACTGCGAGCAGAAGAGGGCGCTCCTTGCCACGCATTATTCGCGCAACCGATTTTCAACCAATCACGTCGATTCTCTTCGACGTCAGGCGCACGCGCTTTTGTGACATGTGTATATGTTTTTTTTTCCTCGATTGTGTGTTGGAAGCTGGAGGCGTGTCCGATTCAACGGGACACGCAGTACGAGACGTCACCCGACATGTGACGGAACGACGGAACTCTCGCCTGCCATCTATCGAAGCAACGAATTTTTTTTTCCACGATGTATAGATATATACTACACATATATGACGAACGCATGTGTATCCTCTGATGGTCGATAAATGTAACACTTTCGAAAAATCTTTGTCTTATATTGAATCGGTATCATAAGTAAAAGAGTTTAGATTTATGCATAAATATATAGATCTTTATCCCAGAATACAATTAGAACATTTTTTTTTGTCGTAATAATAAACAAAAAAATGATGAGGTGCACTGTACAGCTTGAGACATATAAAATAAAAATAATCGTAGGCGTGTTCTACCGACCCCCGCAATACCGAAAACGAGTTTTTTGAACCGTGAATCTTTCAAGGGCACGGTGAACCAGCGCCGAAGGCCGAATTTAGCTCTTCGTACGCGAGTCGATGAAAAAAAAATAGCATAACGTTTTATCAATCGTTTTCATACAAATTCTAAATACTATTGTTTTACTATTATTCTTGCGATATCATTAGTAAAAATACTGAGTATTTTTTTTACTGATCGCCATTGAAATTTTACGATGGGTCACGTGTACCCTCGAGACTCGTCGGACTCGTTGCGCAATAAAATGCAATTAGAACGATTATGTTCGACGTGTGTGATTTTCAACGATTCCCCTTGCAGCTTCTCTCGTGTACGGCAACGCGATCGGGATTGAATGTCCTTTTGCAGTGTTTACACGGCACAAGTAATCCGAGATGAGACTTCCATCGGGCCTCCGTTGTGGCTGCCCAGTCGACCACGGGGCTTCCCGTTGATTCGTCATCTGTACAAACGATAAATTTGATAAATAAATCATTTTACGCAAATCAATGATTCTATTTGTATCCGCGCCTCTTTTTCTCGTACCGAAATAGTCAGACATTTCCGGTTCTAACAGACACGCAAGTAGTTTCGTAAATTAGCAGTTATGCAGTCGGTACGTACGTAATAGCGGTATCGTGTATGCGTATGCAAATGTCACCATTAATCGATCCAAAACTATTCTTGACCGTGGCCCGGTATGCTTGAATATGCCAACCCTTATATTTCGATCGATTACAGTACCGAACAATTTTTTTTTTTCACAAAAAATCTTAAAAATACTTTTTTTTTTTTCATTTTTCGCGTAAGAAAATCTGCTGGTCCCCAACATTTTTTTTTTTTTCGTTCGAAACTTTTTCGATATTTTACTTCGTTAAGGGGGCAAAGAAGATATATATAGATAGGCCCACGTAGAGTTTTGACAGCGGGGTAATAATTCACTGGAAGTTTTTTCCACTCGTTAAGGTTTCACGGACGACACGCTGTCGAGAAAAATTAAACGAAAGGATTATAGGTGGATTATAGCCGCGCGTAGGCTTTACAGCGATCAATACAAATGTAACGTGTTTCTCCGGTGACACGCGATTTTTTTTTTCGTCCTGATATTCGCGGTGGCGTAGGGATTGTAATCTTATTTGCAACGGTATCCTTATTACAGACGTATATGGTTGCTCGCTGCCTATGCATTAATAAACAAGGTGAATATATGGACGATGAATGCACCACTGTTGAGTTTACTTTCGAAACACGTGCGCGTTTTCCGACGATCAACTATGAGAATAATCATACGGAGAGAAAAAACTCTCGGGTCACAAGCAAAATAAAGAAACGAACTTCGTAATCGTCGATCGCATGCGCTTAGTAACTTCGCGGGAACCGATTGCCTCGTATTCCTTTTATTCACGACGAAAGGCGGGCCTCGTTGGTCACTACTAACACAGGCGGCCCAACCGAAAGCTTTCGGGCAAATCGATTACTCGCGAGTTCGTTGACCCTTACTGGCCATTGGTTCCATCTCAACGCTCAATACGGACGAAAAGAAAAAAAAATCGTTGAATAATTTATTTACAAAACACACCCGCGAGGACTTTCTCTCTTCCGGGTTTACGATTTTTCGAGGAAAAAAAAAACGGCTGCACCGACGATAGTGAAGAAACGGTTCTTTCATCGTCGATCGATGAAAAAACAACGTTTGCGATAGATAACGACGCGGTCAGTTGCAAATGTAATAAATTAGATGAATGCGCGAGTCGGCGGAATTTTTTTTTTCCATCATCGCGTGACAACTCGATGCTTCGTCGGGGACTTCCTCGTCGCTCGATCGATTTGTAAACGAGCAATGAGAGAAGAGTAAAGGGCTTTTTTTGCGATAAGACTTGTCGTTGGCTAGTAATAAAATATCGCTCACGGGTATAAATGATTTCCGGTCGTTGCGGTTCGTCTCTTCGCTGATGAATCGGTAACTTCGAGTTCTCGTTTTGCCATTTCTTCAAGCACTGCGGTTCGTGAATATCGATGCTCGCCGAGCCGAAATCCCGTCCGCAGATGTAACAAGTGGTCGTTGGTTTTTGTGGTGTCGATGGCTGCGAAAAAATAAAATTCAATCGTCAATATCGATAAACCTGTTTATCTCACCGTCACGAAAGCTCAATGTTATACTCACAAAATCACAAAGACGAATGAGAATGAGATGAAACTTCGAAACTCTGATCGATGAAATTTGTTTCGTGACTTTATTGGTTCTTTTTTTTTCCATTGTATAAATGTGGTTAGTTATAGTTGTTATTTTAATGATCGTGAAGATAAACAGCGATGTACATATATATATGACAAATTATAGAGCGTATAAAAATCGATGAGTTACAGTACTATATGGTTTGTTGTTGTTGTTTGTTTGTTTTTTTTATGAGAATTTACGAACGAGTTTTGCAACGACGACTGCGGTGACTCACCCTCGTAGGGCTGTTGGTCGATGGGTAACCCGAAAAATCCGCCGATTTCTCGTGCATCGGTGGGTTCTTCTTTCTCTGATTGGGCGGCAGAGATTCGTTCTCCGTTTTCCATTTTTTCAGGCACTGCGACTCGTGAATCTTGATGCTTCTTGTGCCGAAATTACGACCACACATCTGACATAGAACGGTCGTAGGTCCCGCAACATTCCGAAGAAGTTCCAATTTCTCGAGTCTCTCGCCGGTAGACGGATTTTGAGACGAAGGCTTCGGCGCCGCTTTGCAACTTCTCTGATGAATCTCAAGCCTATCGGGAAGAAATGTTCTTCCGCACTTCCAACATGGAAGCAACTGGGCCTATGGATTAAGAAATACAAAGAAAAAAAAAAATTGGATCAGATATATATCGAGAAGGGGCCGAGGCTACCGCTTTACGCTGTAAAGAAACGACGTATAGCGCAAAGCTTGATAACTATGTGGGCCACAGCCCTCGTAGTTATAAGCTTATCACTGATTCCTCGACATTAGCATAAGGTGCTAAAACCGTTTTGAATACATTTCGTACAAAAAAAAAAAGAGGAAAAGAAAACTGCGTAATTTTCATAATAAGAAACTTCGACATCGATTCATAACGGCGAGAAAGTTCGAGCCTTCGACTTGGATTGTTCTATTGTCTTTATAGGTATTAAACGATTTGGCATTGACGCATAAATAATGTTTTCTATTCGCATCGATCATATACACCGTCCGTACTATGATATTATCGATTGCACTTTCCAGTTCTTTTCCCATCGCTCCGAATGCGACACACGCGATTATTCCAACGCGAACAACATTGCCAATGTCTAGACGACGATCAGACGCGAATTAATTCACGTCGATTTAATGCAACATATATACTTCGAACGAATAATATTTAAATTATTACAGCGCACTGTAGACACACACGCGCGCAAAATGTATTTAATCCGCACTAATGCTCCTTATACTCGCGTTCTCGCAATTGAACACGAATAGGGCTATTAAATGCATATAACTACGGAACCTATATGCATAATTATTCAAACTATGAGGCTGTTGAAGTTGTGGTACGCCATAGTTTACTCGAGTGGAGTCACGTATAACATGTACGGCTATGTAACTACGCTAAGGACTATCAACTATCAACTACCCTAATATATAGTAAGTTACTGTACTATACCTGACTTTGTTCCCAAGCTGCAGTGTTCCACTCGTAATGATCCACAGGTACGACGGGTCTCTGGGGTACGGGACGCCGCTGCGAGGCGGGCAAAGCGTTATTTTCTCTTTCCCATTTCTGAAAAAAATATATATGTTTCGCTTATCAGTGAATCGATTTTGTAGCAATTTTTTATCGGCCTCACTTTTTTTTTTAATATAAAGCGTCGATAAAAGTCGATTAATTTGCATGCAACGATAGGGAAAAAATAAACATAATAAAGGAATAAACATAATAAAAAAATACATCAACTTTTTTAACGACTTGAATTTTATTTTATATAAAGCGACGATAATAGTCGATTTATTTGTAAGCGCCGTATAAAGAAAAAATAAAAGTTCAATGTAATAGAAGTACATCAATTTTTCCACAATTTTTTATGCACTTGAATTTTTTTTTTTTTTAATATAAAACATCGATAAAAGTCGATTCATTTGCATGTTACGATAGAAAAAGAATAAAAGTTCAATGTAATAAAAATATATCAATTGTGCATCGATTTTTTATGCACTTGAATTTTTTTTTTTCATGTAAAACGTCGATAAAAATCGATTTATTTGCATGCAACTATAGAGAAAGAATAAAAGTTCATTGTAATAAAGATATAATCCTGACAAGAGCGACGATGCAATATTGATCATCGTGTGCACGCGTGGGTGTCCGACAAAGCCAGTCAAAGTCGAGGTCAGCCTACACACGTACATATCATCGATGTATACTATGCGCGAAGATATATGTTTTATGTGTATTTGTGTCGAGATATATCGAACTGTACGCTGTTCGATGAGCAAATGAAAACGTAACCGGCGATATCGCCTTCTCCAGTTTCGTTCTATGTTTTTTCTATAGGTATCTTTTATGCAACAGTTTTATTTAAACGCATGACTCATGGTTAACAAGCAATCGTATACAACATATACGCAGGGGCCTCCATATAATTATACGGAGGTTTGGCATCTGTTTCACGCATCGACGATTCCGAATAATAAAACAATTTCGGTAATCGATTTCAAACCATATGAAAAAAATGCGTATGTTGTATCGAACCCTTAAAGTTCGAACAAAATAATTAAAATGTTATATTTACCTAATTGGTATCGCTGAATTATTATTATTATTTCTTTTTTGTAACTTTTGCTCGAAAAGGTAAAAAATACCATAAACATTTTTTTCGATTTTTTCATCAACGGCGATCGGTAAATCAATCATTTATAAAACTTTCAAAGTATGAAAAAAAAAAATGGAAAAATTGTTTCAAACGCTGTGGAAGCTTATCGAAATTTTGGTTAATGAGTTATTGCGAATGAATTTAATAAGCGAAGATAAATAATTCACTTTAATCGAACGAACCTGCATGCATTTCGGCTCGTGAATAGGAAAGCTTGCGGTCCCGAATTCCCGAGCGCAGATATAACAGGTCACAGTTCTCGGTCCCCTTCTTGAAGCGGATCCCGTGGTCTTCGGATTCTCCTCTTTCGCGGTATCGGTCGCAGCAGTATCCTCCGCAATTTTGCTCTTATTTTTGCTTTTCTCGCTCCGAAAGTGAAGAGCGACGGGTTTCTGTATGGTCTTTGGTACAGCGATTTTCGATTTCCCGTTGGCCTGAGGTTCCTTAGGGGGTTCCTTCCTTATCACAACCGTGGAGCTTCGTGGATGACTATGAAATCGTTCCGGTTGATCGGGTCTTCCGCACGTTTTGCACGGTTCCGGCGCGAACTTTGTCGACGCTCCGGTGAAGACCTCAATTTCCGAAGTAACTCCGGTCTTCGAAGATTTATTTTTGCGAACAGTGGACAGCGACGCTATTTTTGTCGATGTTGCGTTGTTGTTACCGTTGTTTCTATTGTTATTATCGTCCAATCTCGCGGCTTGGGAACTTCTTCGTTTTATGAAAGTTTCTTGAGATTCGCTGTTGCGAACAGGTAGCTGACGGGGTATCGGCAACCTTTTCACATTCGACGGTTCCGCCGATAATTCGTTGTGTCCAATAATAGCATCGGGACTCGTCAAATGCTCGAAACTTCGACGTTTTATCGAATTGTTGTTGTTCATCGCTGCTGGTAACGAAATTGTACTCTTTTCCGAATCTTCTTCGAAGAACGGAGCTGCTTGATGCTTGTGCGTCATACTCGAGGAACACGACTTTTCGCCGACCGGTACACTCTGCCGACGCCTTGAACTGCCAGTGCCACACGTTGTACTTCCTGTGGTACCCCCACCGTTTCGACTCTTCACACCCAGTTGAATTCGCGTCACAGAGTCGCAAAGCACCTCTTTGCAAACGAGGGACATATCCAACTTCTTCAATAATCGAGGATCCAACACGCTGGGCTTCTCGAGATTCGCTGTTTTCGGACGTTCCGCACTGGGATACGGCTGAAGATTGTGATGATTCTTTAATTTCGGAGGCCACGTACCCGTGTCTGCGGCCGATTTTGCCTTTCCTCGGATTCTCTTTGGAATCGGATTTTCTTTTGCTGTATCGAAGAAAAAAGTATATTGAACCGTAGCTGCAGTTACGATGGTACTTTTTTTTTTATTGAAAACACTTTTTCAAAATGTAAAACTCATTAAAATTTTTTTAAAATCTCATATAAACAAAAAAAACGGAAATGCGAAGTAAAGTAGTATTTCATCTTATTATTTGAATATCGAAACTAAATACTCGATTGATAAGTCGAAATAGCATTCGAATAATATTCTTCTTTGCATAATATCAATTTTTTTCGTAAGGACGTTTTACTATAATTTTTTTTAATAGTAAAAGTTTTGCGATTACCTTGCAACGATTGTAGATCATCTTTAATAATCAAGAAGGTCTTCTCCGGAAGAAACTCAGTCGGAACTCTCCTCCACTTCATGACAATCGTTGATTACGACGTTATATTATTGGCAATTCATAAATTGAAAATTTCTTCATTCGTCAGCGAACGAAAATAGAAATCTTTACGTTTTCACGTTGTATTGCAATTTAAGTTACGAATGTGTACAGTCGTCGAGGGATATTCTCGTAGAACTTTACGATCCTCATTTCTGCGTCAAATGCTTTCGGCTTCGCGGTTAAAAAGCGTCTGCCACTCGCGCCCCAATATTTATCATTTCTTCCGGCATCGCGCGACGACGCAAGGCACGCGACGGAGTTGAACACGTATCCTGAACGAATTTTTACCAAACAAAAAAAAACTTCCCCGCCGACGTTATAACGCAGCTGTTATTATCGAACTTCCGACTTGCACGCGAAAATTTCGTTCATATTTCGTGAGTCTTATAGAATTTTTTTTTTTGACAGCGCTATGCGAGATACACTTCACGCCTCAGTTTGCTCAGTAAACCATCGATTATCACACATATGCAGATTAAACACCGAATTAGAAAAATACGCGGTACAATAATTTTCATAATATTCGAGAAAAATTGAACTGTATCTTATTTTTCTTAGTTATTAAAAAAAAGTTATAGTAATGCATTTTTTAAAATAAATTCGATGTTTATAAAAATTACGCGCCGAAGCGCCTCGTAATGTTTACAGCAATTTCCTTCAAGCGGCTGAAGTTTTAATGCGCACGAGACTTTCAGGCAGCCGCGGTACGCAGTGCACTAAGCTTTGTCGGGGGGTTTACCTTGCCATTGGCTCTGTTCTCTGCTCGTACTACACCCACTACCCACGTTTATTCAGGTAGTAAGTATAAAGTATACTTTGCTTTCACCCTGCGGTAGATTGTGTGAGAATCAGGTGGCCTGGAAAAATCGATCGAACTACTATGACGATTATTGTGTCCGCGAGGTGCTGTACACACGATTCTTTGCGGCGTGTGTTCGTGTTTTACCTTTATCGCTCGCCCCACAAGTGTGGCGAATGCGTCATCGTTATTCGTTCCATTACACCCTCTGAACGACTAATTTCGCGCACGGAGTCTCTTTTTTTCTCTTTCAACTCTATGAGGGTATCAACGAGATAATCGATTGCTCGTTAGCAACGTAAAAAAAAGAAAAAAAAAAATGCATCACCATTGCGAATAATTACTGCTCTGCGAATCGCACGTTATTCTGTTTCCCACGAATATGCAAATTAGAGAAAAACAGCGAGAACGAGTATTCGTTTCCCCTATGAAAATACATTGTCGGAAAACGATACCGTTATCACTTATCTTAATTGTACGGAAAGTCTAGTAAACCAAAAATGCGGGTAGTAATGGTGCAATTTCTGTAGTGTTATTCTAAATTTCTAAAATTACGAAAGAATCTCAACTGTTTCGCGTATTATCGCACTTTTTATTATCGTTCAACGAACGATTGGAACGGCGTGTGAGAGTTCCAGATCGTTGAATAATAAGATAGAGACGTATGTACAAAAATAGAAATACGATCCTTCATCGCCGATAGCGATACCTCTTGAAGTGAAACCAGAGTTGAAATATATTGTTGTGAAATTGGCACCTGAATCCACGTTTATACGAATATTCCCACTCGCGATTAACGATCTTAAAGGCAATATCCTCGTACGGCGGTCCCGCATGAAATCGCAAATTCGCAAAATCTTTGTTGTCCGCGCAGGGCGTCTGAAAATAAAAAACAATTTCGTATCAAAACATTGCGCTTGACGATTAAAAAGAAAAGGTATTGAAAGAGAAAAGTAGTTACCAAAAAATATTCGGGAGTTGTACCCTTGTCGATGAGATCGGGATAAAAAATGTTAAATTTGTATCCCTGAACGATCTTTGGCGGTGGATTATCCATGTCGTAGTGAGTTTGATTGTATTTATTCCACTCGAAGCCCGTGTGCACGCGATTAAAGTAGCGTGGCTTTCGCGGTCTATATTTGTCGGACCAGAGATAAATCTGTGCTTCTAGCGAAGATTCTACGCTGAACTGTGCCTCGTCGGTTCCCATGTTCTTTCGAGCTTCGCGATCCATGGCTTGTTCTTCGGAAGTCATGACGCTTTGGACTTTGCCACCGTTCCGAAGTACTTGATGACGAGCGTATTCCAGCCGTCGCGTATCGTCCTCGTCGAGGGTGACGATTGTTCCCGGTTCGAGTTGCGACTGTGTCATGTATTTCGGGGAGTAACCACCGGCGTCGTAGGCTCGACAAGATTCCGATATCATTTCGTCAGCGGCGTTTGTGTTTTCTTGCTCACCACTGGAAAATTATTTGAATAACGTTTGTTATGGATTCTTCGATTTGGCGGAAGGGTTCAAATGTTTTTTGGTTGTTTTACGTACTTTGAATCACTGTCTTCTCCCTTTTCTCGCGCTGTACTTGGACCGGCTTCGTCGTTCTTCGTCGCAGCCTTTTCGCTCGTTGCTTCCGAACCCTCAGCTTCGCTCTCGCTTCTCGCTACGCCCTGTTCGGCAATTAGAACCTCGAGCTTCTTCCGCAAATTCTCTTGATGCCGATCCCGTAGACGAGCTCTCGCCATGTGTGCTGCAATATACATATTTAAATTAAGTGCTGACTTGATACTCGTCTTAAGCTCCGGGATAAATCGTAACTTTTCTGACTATTCGTTGCTGTTTTTGCGTAATCTATCATTATTTTTATTTTTTCCTCTCATTTCATATTCTCTCACTGGATTTTATACTGTATTTTCACTCTTTTTTTCGTATATTTTCGTACACTACAAAAAATTATATTTATCTGAACGGTATTTCTGTAAAAACTTTCGAGACGTAAACAAATGCAGAAATAAATGAATAGATTGGATTAGAAAAAACAAAGATAGAAATGTACCTTTCAATTGCGACAAAAGACTTTCCCAATAGCCGATGTCGACGCCTTCCGGTTTCCCGGTTATCTTAGCTTCGATCGACATCTGCAGAGCTTCAAGTTGCGCGGCAGTTTTCCCCTTGAAAATTGCCGTTACATCTTTCGCCACGGATTCGTGAATTCCTTCTCGACGACCGACCGCTGGAAAGAAAATCATCAAAATTATTATTAAATTGTTTTTCGCATCGAAACACAATTCTCAAAAAAAAAAAAAATCTCAATTTTCTTACCAACTTCGTACTCGGATCTCTCCAACTTCCGCAATTTGTGTAATTCGTCCTCAACGATGACGGTGATGTCGTTCCAGTAATCCAGATTTTTGCCGCGTTCCAATTCCTTGTAGACGTTTATATCCTCTATAAGATCCTCCAGATCCTTAACGTTTAAACCTCTGAGATAAGTGTACGGTTCGTGCATCTCGACGGCGTCAACTTCTTCCTCTGCGCTTATGTATTTAGCCAGAAGATCAATGGGTTTAGCTCTCCCATCTTGTATCCTTATGCGAGATCTGAGTCTCGCCTGTTCCAAATGAAATTGATCCTCTTGACGGGC
This sequence comes from Cryptus viduatorius, assembly GCA_964006125.1. NCBI lineage: Eukaryota > Metazoa > Arthropoda > Insecta > Hymenoptera > Ichneumonidae > Cryptus > Cryptus viduatorius. The sequence goes on along the minus strand of OZ023222.1, from coordinate 6,848,827 downwards.
CCATTGCTCCAATTGTGCAGCTTCCTTGCCGCGCTGCAACATCGTCATCTCTTCTTCTCGCTGCTGCCTCTCCCTCTCGCGTTCCTGCCTGCGTTTTTTGACTTTTTCCAATTCTCTCTTATTCTCCTCTTGTCTGTAACGGTTTCGCTGCTCCAATACCTCGCGCCCCACACCCAGAAGACCTTCTTTCTCCAATTTCTTGGGCCAAACAAACGTAGACAAGAGATTTCCATCACCGAAAGGATTATCCGTGTTTGTGTAATGGAGATAATCGTTGTCCCAACCCATTCTTTCCTTTCTCTTGCGCTCCTTCATTTCCTTTTTCCTCAATCGACGCAAACGCTTTTCCTCTGGCGTTTCAGTTGCTTTCATCAATTCCTTCTGTTGACGACGTTCTTCTATCTGTTTTTGACGTTGTTTCTGAAGTTTTTCCAGAAGTTTTGTCGAATTGGTGGAAGAGCCTGATGAACCGGAGGATGAAGAAGAATCGCGGGAAGATGCAGTTGAGGAGGAGGAAGATCTACGACTAGAGAAATTGTATGTCAAATGTATTTTTGATACCGGGAGCCGCGATGTTATCATTTTTGATACCACTTACCTTTTACGATGCTTGGACGATTTCTTGCGTGATCGCGATGGTGAGGGATCTTTGCGTTTGGACTTTTTCCTCGTTTCTTTTGACTTTTTGCGCTCTCTGTGCTTGTGTTTCGAACGACTTGACGATCTGTCGCTCTCGTGTTTCTTGTGTCTCGAACTCTCATCGTCTCGACGACGATTTCTGTCTTTTGATTGCGATTTATCGTAATCCTCCCTCCGCGAGTGTCGCTCCATTGGGAATTGATTTAGGTAAAATTAATACGAAAGAAATCGTCACTCTAACGTTGTGACATAACCTCGAAGACAGTTTTTAGGCACGAAAGAAACGAACGTGATTGAACGGCCGAGTTCCGGACTCGAAACTGCCATATTGGATGCCAAACACAGCTGATTTCTTTGAACTTCGTCAATACCGCGTCTACATATTAGACGCGATAATCAAATAACTTCCGAATGGTTAAAATTCTTTCATCGTAATTATTTTTTATTAAAAATACCAATAGTTGTGTGATTACAAACATTGTTTGAAGTCAAAACAACGATAATTCATTGTTGATACAGTCGTTCAACCTTTCCGTCGTCATCCCCACCAACGCGGCACAACTACATCCGTTAACTTTCAAATCCGACAGCATAGCCCGTGATAGGCCGCGTATACGCCGTCGAGCGACAGAAATTTGTAGACAAAAAAAAATTTCTCAACGAATTTATTCCGTGAATAAACGAAATATATTGATTAATCCTCGTGAATATAGATTTTTCGGTGCCTTGGTGAAACGAGCTTCGCGATAACGAGCATCATTGAAGCACGATGTCGATCTATTATTCGGAAAAGTATTACGACGACAAATATGAGTACAGGTAAAGGTTTTTTTTTTCTTGGTTAATTCTCACATCTTCGGCTTCAAGCTGTTCCTTTTGTTTGCTGCTTCGCTGCATGGCATTAATGATAAATCTCGTAATAATGACTCTTTTTGAACGTTGCTTTATCGTTTTTTGTCAACGCGATCTTCGATCTCGTCGATATACGCGTTTGACGATGAATTCGACGCAATTTTCTTTGAAAAAACTCGTTTGTAAACCTTTGTCCCTCGCATGCGTATAGCGTACGGCCATTTAAATGGCCGGTTCGGCATGGCTTTTTGGTACATCTTTTTGGAGATTCGTGAAAAGCGATATTCGATAAATCGCATTGATACAAATTTCGACCACGAAGACCAACAAAATATTATCTCAAAATAAACGTTATTTACATTACAATATTTTGAACGCAAAAAATATTTTCTCACTAATGAAAATTAACAGCATTGAGCGTACGTTTTTGAAAATGCTGGAAGAAATGCTTGAGGCTCAACAAAATTTTTTTAAATCATCCATAAAGTTTTGGTAATTCATTTTTTTTTTTTTGTTTCTTTCAGACACGTCGTTCTGCCTCAGGATTTGGCGAAATTGGTGCCAAAGACTCATCTGATGTCGGAACAAGAATGGAGAGATATCGGAGTGCAGCAGAGTCAGGGTTGGGTGCATTACATGACTCATCAGCCTGGTAAGCTACTCAATTTTTTTTTATTTACCTCAATTACGAAGGAAACAGAGAGCGAATGTGAAAATTAACAATCGCGTCTGTTCGCCCTCCGTTCCCCACAAAAAACGTTGTCATTTATCGACGAGTTATTAAACTCCAAATAAAATATAATTTCAGAACCCCACATTTTGCTCTTTAAGAGGAAAATCACTTCTCCGCCGCCTGAAAAGTAAAACGGCGTCACGGCAAAGAATGCAAAGCAAACAATCAACGCTTTGGATTGAAAAACATTGTTAATTTCTGTGGAAGAGCTCAGTGACCTGAAAGAGAGGGATGGGATTCGGGAAACGCGACGATAAATCATCACAGTAAAACCCGTAATTTTAAGAATTATTCTCTTGGTTTACAATAGCAGATTTTTTTTTCTGCCGCCATCAAAGAATAGTTTAATAACGAGATTTTTCGTAGTATTGATTACTATGAAAATCGTAAAAAAAAAAAGCATAAATTAAACGGATCCCGGAGTCGTAGCACATTCTCGATCAGCGGGTTCGAACGGTAAAACAGCTGCAAAAAAAAAAAAAACGGAAATCTTACTCGCTGGGTTCTTCGAACTCGATGCCGTATTCCCCCCCCCTTGTGTGCGTTAATTCTAAGGTCGATGAAATATTTTGTACATATGTCTATAAAGTGCTTAGTTCTTAATATTCTCAATTTTTTTACGGTTTTCTAATGGAACAAAACGCGAAAAAAAATATTTTTACGCGAACTCAAACGAACAAAAAAAAAGCCCTCTTCGTATGTGGTATTATTATTATTAATATTTTTCTACTAAAAAAGTTGTTTTCTTTTTTTTTTTTTTACCACGAAAAGTCGTTTCATCTCGTTGATACTCTTACGAGAAAATACGAACTCTGTCACCTCATCTTTAATAACTTTAGCTTCGTAATTTTTTTTTTTTTTTTTAACGATGAGATAAAAAAACAAATTGTATTTATAATATCGGAAAGAAATAAATCTCTACTCTTAAGAGTTACAATTACCAGTGTGTGCCTTGCGAGAAACGCGGCTGGAAACACCCACGTCCTCCAATAAGTCCGCAGACTTTGACACGAAAAACGAGATAATGCCGCGCGCGTCACCGTGCTCTCCCCGTGTGATAAACTCGACAGTGGGAAAATAACTAATTCTCGCCATGTATCTCACTATCAGCGTATTCGTTCGGCGCGTGTGAGCATCAGAAAGAGAAGTGGAAAGAAATTATGATCTATCGTCTCGATAGGCGTACAAATTCGCCGGCTAATTTTTTTTGTCTACGTAGTATTAAGTTTTTACGGAGATTGCCTCGTTGTCTTATTAATTATATTTATAAAAAAAACTTTCATTCCTAAAAAGAAATAATAAAAAAAAAAGAAAAGCATATGTACAAAAAAAAATTTTAGTACGTAAATCCACATAAGTCCTATCGGCATCGTCGTTTAATGTCGCATAGTCTATGTATACCACTATTAATACGCCTAACGATTCTAAGTTTAGTTTTAAGGGTAACAAGTTAAAAAAAAAAAAAAACATAATCTCACAAGAAAAATAATAATGTGGATCATTTACAAACGTAAGGTCAGTGAAACTCGTAAGCGTACGAATCTGCGCTTCGAACAACTGATATTCAAGAATATTGTTAATTTCATTTTAGGGAACCAATAAAGGATGTGATTTTCTGGTTCTACAAAAAAAAAAGTTTTGCTCATTCACCCAACGCTCAGTAGCGGCATCTCAAAAATATATTTTTTTTTCTTTATGTACCCACGCTGAATTAATTATCCGTCGGCGATTCGACTCATAGGCTTCATCGCGCTTTTTTTTCTCACAGACTATCGGTAGATTGACTTCCAAGGCCTCTCGTAGTATAAATTCGGGAAGTCGGTAATTCGTCGAATTAAAACATAACGGTATCCGGCAAAGCGTATTCGCATCGATTATACAACATAGGAATACATCCATATCGCGGCATATTCACGTTTCATCTCGAAACTCTCATCGAATCATTTTAAATCGTTTTTTTTTTTTTATGAAATATCGTAGAATATGCGATAAATAACATTAACCCTTCACGTACGGGAGCCTTTTTACCGGCCAAGTAGATCGCTAATTTCGTTTACTCGTAACAACAATACGCAAAAGCGTCAAACAAATCTCTTTGAAACATCGAAAAAATAACAGTTCACCGTTATTTTCCAATTTTTTTCAGATTTTTTCGCGATTTTTTATAGTTAAACGGCGCAATTGAAGATTACGAAGTTTTGAAAAATTCGACCGTATATTTACGTCCTCCGTGGGTAAGGAGTTATTAATTGATTTCACTCACAAATTACATTGGATAACCGGAATACACCAGATATCGTAGTTTTTTCACCTTCGCTTCCTCATCACAATAAATTCAACTCTATAGGTATAACCTATATGTTTACGTGTGTGCGTATCGATTGTATGTATTCATCTCACGTGCCGATCACATCGTGTTCGACTATTCAATCCAAACTCGGAGCGCGGAGCTTCACGCTTGATGACTAGCGAACTGAGGAGATGATCGTTGAATACTAATTAACTCATCACTCCACTCTGCGCATACGACTTCGACAACAAAAGATCGTAACTTTCATAATTATGCGCATAGATGATCGATCGTTGTTCATTACGTTTATAATTCCGATTAGATTTTAGTTTTCTGTTTCCGGAATGGTAAGTATCGAGTAAGTCGGCTGATGAATTCGAGGAAAAAAATAATTGGTAACACGAGACTCGGAAAGCTTATAGCGTATAGTTTCGGATGCCACTGGTCTTTGATGAGTTATATGTAAAGTAAGGTTACGATATTTCCTGTCGCCTGTGATACTGAACCTACATATCTCGAACGGCGTGTCGATGTGTTGCATATTAGACAGGAATTTAATAACGAAAAAAAAAAAAAAACGGCATCGTCGACCTCTAACTTATTAATTAAACAAATAAATTACGTCACCGGACACACGCGTAAACAGATGAGAAACGCAATGCGAATGATCCAGTTGAGGAAAAGCGTTATGGGGATCTCCCACATTAATTTAAACGAGTTATGAATAAATTAGAGCGTCGGTAACGCATGACGCACGTATAGTTTAATACAAAAGTACGTAAATACGTGTATTACATGTACGAAACGCGACCGTGGTCTCCAATCTTACTTTCATTATTTCTTTTTTTTTTATCATTCGTACACCAGAGGGGACGATATTACCAGTACAGAAATATAAAAACGTTGCGAAACATCACGCATAATACCAGCAAAACGACGCCCAGCATGGAGTAGAAAGATCGCAAGGGAAAAAAAAATTTACCACTCCATATGGCTATTACGCACACGAAAATATTAACAGCATGCGATTTGTGCGTTGCGAATGTGTGAAACTTCACTGAATGACTCTTGGGATCGCTAAAGATCCCCTCAATAGCGGCGAGAGCTCGAAACACGTTTCTGAATAAAGATGCGTACTGATGTCACGTTTATATTGAATATTTTCTTTTTTTTCTTTTACAATCCATTTCGCATCGTCTTTCTCGGAAAAACGTCTTAATTGACTGAATGTATTAGAAACGCATGCAAAAAATACATATTCCTTCGTAACGGCAAATATTATTAAAGTCCGAACGAATGTTAAATTGCGAGTAATATAATTCCGAAAAAATCGGGTTATAAATGTATGCAATCTGCTTCGCGTATTATATGTCGAGATTATCTAAACGTCTTAATGATTAAAATTACACGATAAGAGTACACCAGACACATGGTCTTATCGTATAATTTTCATGCTGATTAACAGCCCGGAGAAATCGCGAAGTTCCCTGAAAAAACGATGGAATTTTGTCACTTCGGTGCGCACGATGTAACTTCATTATTGAACGAGTGATTTTTTTTATTAATCTCAAAGCCAATTATTAAAACGGCGATCTACCAGAAGGACAATTTTTTTTTGCGATTATTGTTCTTAACTGCGGAAAAAATTATACCATAGCAAAGACTGAAATGTACCGATATATAGAGCAGGAAACCGTAAATAGCGCAAAAAAAAACGACGCGATGAAAGTGTTTCGTCGAGCTGCAAAATACATTGATAACATGATATATATATATATATGTATATAAATATGTGACAGTAGAAAAATTCCATAGAGTTCGACTTGGTTAAACCATCGAATATATTTCTAGTGTGACAGATTAGGAGGCGCAGCCATCTCCGAATATAATTAGCTGCCTATGGGTAAGTAAAAAAAATATATTATACTACGAGGCGATCAGCAAGCGTAGAGCGAGTGAGGGTGCGTGAACAGCCGAAAGTCGAGGCGCGGTCGAGTGGAACGCGTGCTCACCTTGGGTGCTCCGGCAGATCTAAGCGGCACGTGGTGATCTGCGGAATACGCGCTGATCCGTTTCGCAAGATTCGTGCTCAACGCCGACCGGAAAAATGTATGAAATAGAATACGAGGGTACTATATCAACGTGAACGATACTAATTAAAAAAAAATTGTGACACAGAATTCGTCCAGACAATTCAGGTTTACAATTCGTTTTCATTAATCCTATTACGCGGAGGTCAAAATTGTAAAAAAAAAAAAACAATGAAACACGTGCTTTTTTACGCGCGCAGAGTAAGTTTCCACTGGAAATTGTATTAAAAATGCATTAAAAAAATATTTCTTTCCGAATTCAATGATGTTATTATTAATTTGGTTGAGCAAAAAAAACGTATCTTATCATTTTACTTCCGCCCCATTTTCAAACGGATCCGACGAGTACTATTTACAAAATTTTTCTCCTATTTATTCAATTATTGTTAAAATTATGTAAAGAAATAGGATCTTGCGAACGAGACAGATTTGCGATAAATAGGCGATAAGCAAACCACGAATGGAAAGCGATAAGGTATTAATACGAATAACAATGCGAGAGATAGCGATTATCGAGGACACTTGAGATTCCATAATAGCATCGATCGTTTTTTTTTACGATGTCTGGTCTTCTATTATTAAATCAAAATTCATTAGTTGCTAATGATATTTGCCGAAAACTTTCGATATTAGGACCAATGGTCTATATCTCGACTCGTTGGTCACCGCGTCCCCGCCAATTCTTCCAAGGGCCTTATATGCTAAACTATGTACATAATACATGTATTCGCCGTTACCACGTTCCCTTTCCCAATATCTAATGCGCATGCGCACCTGATATACCGAGATCTGCAAATTCCCTTAGCGTAAGTTGCGTACAGGGTGACTTAAAAAATATCCTACGTTATTATAACCAACAAAAATCACGTCTTGACATTCGGAAACTATTTTTCACACCTCAATTGCCGATTCGAGAAAAAAACCCACTAAACATTGACGAAATTCAGACAAAATTTCGTTTTTTTTTCTTTCAACGATTACGATAAAGTTTTTCAAGTCGTGATAATCGTCTCCCCACCCTTTGCACTATCCCGCGTATACTACTGTCTCCCGATATACTGTACGCAAGTACGGATCACAGTACCCGGGAGTCTGCACACTGTTCGCGATAGTAGAAACCGGCCGCTTTCGCGGTCCCCCGCGATTCACGAAGAAGGAGAAGGACTAACTCCGCGCGCGGCAACTGGCTTGCTTTGCTCGATCGTTGATTCACACTCTCAACCAGTTCGAGAGCAACAGCCTCGTAAGCGGGTACGCCGTCGTGGAGAGAACTCTCCTCGATTAATATTTTTTCGGTGCACGCAGCGTTATCAGACGAGTGCCGATTGTTCCCACATTGCCGAACACAGAAACACGAAAAAAAAAAAAAGACGCGATCTCAAATAATCGAAAGGATCTATCGATTCGCGAACGACGCAACTCGAATCAGTGAGTAAAATGTGTACCTTTATTTTCTTTTTTTTCTTTTTTCGAATTATTATCATTGTCTATCGGTATTCAATCGACAACACGCAAGTCTCGCGCGCGCCGGGTCGGACAGCGAGGAGTGCGAACGTGTTTTTTTAACGATCGTGTAGCTATGCTCGTCCTTTGTTGTTTTTTTCCGTCTTTTCTTCTTTCTCACATTGTTTGTATTCGCAAAACCACGAGCTGTGACTGCTAGTCGAAGGCAACGGGCAGAGTGTTAAACGCAACACTGTAACGTGTCGATTCTCGTTGGTACACAATTATAACATAAATACTTCTCCTAATGATTCACAGCGCGATATAATCCGTTGTATAATTCTAAGTTACGTCCCATCCGAATACCGAGTACTCATTTTTTTTTTTACTAAAAATAGGTGTAAAAAATAAAAACACTACAGCCGCATCGCGATACACGCGGAATCCTTTGTTTACAATCGCGCCACGAGCGTTTTCTAATCGATTCATCGAATCTCCTCGATCTTCGCGATAACACTGCTTATCGCTAACACGAAACTAAATTTCTTTTCGATCGAAAATTGTTTATCGTACGAATAACGACATTTGAAAACAAATTTTTCGGTATTGTCCCGAACGTTAAATTCTCGTAAAGCTCAACTATGCAAGAATGCAAGAATGTTGGTTACGTTGGTTTATGCTTCGCTGAGGATAAGTACGGCGATTATAACCGTATCCTGCGAAGAGCCTTGCAAAGCGAGTATGAAACAACTTTCATTTAAAATCGCACACTACCTACCTTATAGTTTCATTGTAAAAAAAAATGACGTCGTTCATATGCCACATAGCATCCGAGATTGATGGACATCGTTGATTTTGTTTTTTATATCATTAAAATGCACTCAAAGTTTCCTCGATGTAATTAATTTGTCATTTGTCGTATCTTCGAGGAACGATGAAGCTTTTGAAGATTTTCGTTGCCTCGAGAAAAGAAAAAAGGTGCTAAAGTGATCGAACTATTTTTCCGCCCTGTTATGGTGTTGTTTTCGTGGGAGTTGGCGCGCGCGAAACCTTCGAGATTCCCCGTCTTAAAAACAGAATTCCCGTATACTTTGTTTACGATCTGAGCAAATTTTCCCCCGACCGGCCCTCGCACATCGCTGTACAGTACGAATATATTTTATTATCCAATGAATAAAAACACTCTTGTTAATTGGTTCCAATATTATCGATCTTTTTTTTCGGCATTTTTTTTTCGGCTGTACTGTTGTCTCGAGACGCGATGATTGGAATTCCCCGTGACAGATGCGCAATTTCCATACACTTCGTTTACCTTCTATGCAAATTCATCTCCGGGCGAGTATCGCACATTAAAGTGTAAATAATTTAAATTAACCGAACAGCAAAGCGTGTTACTTGATCCATCGGTTCGTGTATTCATGACCTATTCTTCGATGTTATTTTCATCGAATTGTTGTGTGAGACACGCGAAAATACGTATGCAGAATTCGGTCAACCGCTATCGCAAATATTCCCAGTCTTTTTGTTTATCGTCTGTGAAGATTTATCACAGTACTCGTCAGCACTCTTGTCGTACCTATCGGCGAATACGACGCGCGCAGCCATAACGCCGTATCTCTAATAACGTGCAGTGTGTGGATACTTAACTGTAATAGTTTAATGACTTAGTGTGAACGCGTTATTGGATGCAACTCGGTAGTAATCTGCGACTCGACGCTTTCTTATAAACTCGAGTACACGTAGAAAGTGTGCGCCCAATGCGGAATTAATATACATATATATATATACAATCCCGTGGGCGAGACAGACGCGGCGTTCGTGAAGATCAAGCTGCGTCCCACTTTTTAGGGTGACCAATAAGAGCGTCTAACAGTTTGCCGGCATCGTACATCATATTCGATATACGTAATACCCTGTATAATTACTCGCTATCTCTTCCAAGACGCATAACCGATTTCGGACAAATACGCGATTGCAATTTATTAACCAATTATTTCCACAAGCGTTGCGATGTTTTATATCGTAAATTCGATTTAAAAAATCGTGGAAACTCCGCGTTTGTTGCAGAATTATTCAAAAGGAGTGATTTTTCTTCCAATACCTGATCAACGATGGCGCGTCCCAAGAGATGGAAGAGTTGCGTGTCCGAAAATTTATTGACGATGATGACGGTTATCGGTGTATTCGGAGGCGTTGCTCTCGGATTTACTCTCAGGGCGACCAAGGAACCCGGCGAATGGACCAAACGCGAAATAATGTATATCAATTTTCCCGGTGAGGTTTTCCTCAATATGTTAAAAGCCTTAATCTTGCCGCTCATATTGGCGAGTATCGTTAGCGCTATCGGCAATTTGGATCTCGGGCTGTCCGGTGAGTTGAAGAATACGAAAATCGGTTTCATAGTCGATATATTTATAATATATATTGCATATACTGACAAAAAAATCGGTTAATCATCAAAAAATAGTAGAAATAGAATTTTTTTTTACACAACCGATTTTTTATTTCGCCACCCATATGCGCCGATTTATACGTTTCAACCGATTTTTTTTCTTTGTATATGTGTATTATCAATATATTGTTCGGCGAATGAATATATGCAGTCAGTTTTCTGAAATAAAGCAACGATTTTTATTTTTTTTTATTCGTAGGAAAAATCGGCGCGCGATCGATATATTATTATGGTACGACAACTATAACGGCTGTGACACTCGGCATCATACTTGTGACTACAATTCGCCCCGGTGTCGGTTCGGACAAAAATCTACGAGTAGACGAGGATAAAGTGCCACAGAGAAATGCTACCACTGCCGACACGATACTCGATCTTATAAGGTAATCTATATAAATCGATGACGATAATTAACGATCATTCGTAAAGTCTCTAAAATTAACTTATCTTTTTTATTATATCGTTAATTTTTTTACTGAACTTTGTCACTCACTTTATTATAGCTGCGATAGTTAAAAAAGAAAAATGCGAAATATATTAAGAATATTTGTCGATCGAACACTAATTTAAAATTTTTTTTTTTTCGCTTTTCAGAAATATTTTTCCTCCCAATCTCGTTCAGGCGTGTATACAGCAAGTGAGTAAATCTTCCATAATCAGCGAATTATATACTGAAGTTTTCCGCGAGCAAACGCGCGCGCCGTTCTTTCTTTGTGCCGTTCGCTTTGAAGCTGATAATGATACGACGAAATCTGCATCTATTTCTAACGCGTTATCTTCGACGTTCGTCTCCTCTGATATCCGGCAAAGATTTACGCTTTCTGATCAAAGAAGGCGTAGTGATCTGATAGCAACGTCGTTTTGTATTTTTTTATTAATTTTTTTAAATTATAATAGCAATTATATAGGTTAAAATATTTAGAATTTGTTGGGAATCGAATATAAATCGTTTAGGAATCGAATATAAATCGTTGACGAATCGACTATAAATCATTTAGGAATCGAATATAAATCGTTGACGAATCGACTATAAATCGTTTAGGATTCGAATATAAATCTTTTTTTTTCTTTTTCAGTATAAAACAGTTCTGATCGAACCCGATAAGAAGGATATCATAGAAGAGGCGATCAATGGAACCGATGACACAGAGTCGGCACTCTCTCGCGCAAGCCGTACGGTAGTCGAGGCCCTTAATGATACCCTAAACGGAACAAACGACGACGGTGAGTTCAATTTAGATGTTTAATACCTTTTAATTAATTTATTTTAAAAAACTTTATTTAGTTTCGCTTTAAATAAATTTCGTTCATAATCAATAAACCGATTTATTTCTAAGCCTCGCGAAATTAACGGGCGTATATTTTTTTTTATCCGACGTCCGAAATTATTCGGCTACGTAGTTGTCTCGCATGCCGGTTAATTATCGCGCGTCACTTGCGAAAGCCGCACTTTCGTCGCGAGATAATTGCGGGTTATCGCGATTGACATCTCAAAGGGCATCTCTCACGCGTACCGGAAACATTAAAGAAACTAAAATGAAAGCGGCAATGTCTCTCGCATCGTAGATCCGTATAATTAATTAACTTGTATAAATATTTGTACATCAGTTTCTTTCATGATGAGTCAAACTTTATTTCCTAAATAACTTTTGTTAAAATACCCATAAAATTTTTTAGAAAAAATATTAACTATGATTTCTGCATTTTTTTTTTTCTAGTAACGTGCGATTTAAGAAATAATTTTTTTTTAATTATAGACGATAGGGATTTATACTCGTGGAAAATCAGTCATGCATGGGGCGACGGAACGAATACCCTTGGAATGGTGATATTCGGTATCGTTCTCGGGATAACCGTTGGAAAAATGGGTGAATCGGGAAAACCTCTATTGGACTTTTTCAACGCTCTCTCCGACGCTATGATGATAATCACTAATTGGGTTATCTGGTAAGAATATTGATAACTTATGGATTGCCATTAGTTGACTCATAATATATTCCATCGATTATCATTTTCGTATATTAATGTAATTATAAATATTTTTCAGGTTGTCGCCGATAGGAGTAACGTTCCTCGTCGCCGCGAGTGTTCTCGAGATTAAGGATTTCGGGACGCTAGTCGGACGACTGGGTCTTTACTTCATAACCGTGTTACTCGGTCTCTTTATACACGGATTTGGTACCCTAACAGTAATTTATTACGTCTGCACGAGGACACTGCCCTTCAGAGTAATCGGTCAACTCAGTCAAGTTATGGTAACTGCTTTCGGAACTGCGTCAAGGTATATAGACGTCGCGCCACCTAAAATAACTTTTTTTTTAAGTACTTCGCGTCGAGACGCTACCGCCTCTCTTGATATCTAATTAACTCAGCACTTAACGAAATACGTCTTGAATAACTCTGTAACTTTGAATTTATAGTTCCGCCACATTGCCGATAACACTTCAATGTTTGGATGGTATGGGAAACGATCCTCGCATCACGAGATTCGTCGTACCGATCGGTGCGACGATTAATATGGACGGTACGGCGCTTTACGAAGCTGTGGCCGCTATTTTCATCGCTCAAGTTCGAGGCATTGATCTAAGCTTCAGTCAAATTATCAGTGTCAGGTAATTTTTTTACTTCGATTTAATTGTATCGATCTTTTGCGCGTCTAAAAAAAATGACTTTTAATGCAAAAGCGTCAAGTTCCCGTGACCTCCCAAGCGATACACCTGTTTTAAGAAAACTCATTGCATTGGTAGACGAGAGTATACGAATATTAATTCCACTTTCTTTTTTTTCTTCCCAGTCTTACGGCAACAGCTGCAAGTATAGGAGCAGCTGGAATTCCACAAGCGGGTCTTGTGACAATGGTAATGGTGTTGAACACTGTTAATCTACCGGCGAGAGATGTTTCGCTCATCATAGCGGTCGACTGGCTCTTGTAAGTGCATTTCCGATGACGCATTGTCGATCATATGATTACCATACAATTATCTTGTGATTGATCGTTGAATTTTGTTTCTTTTTTTTTTGGTATCTTTATCAGGGATCGATTCAGGACAACGATAAACGTTATGTGCGACGCACTGGGCGCTTGCATAATCGAACACATGAGCCGAGGAGAGCTTGACGATGAAACGGGACGAGAACTTGAAGAAGCTGTCGAACTCGCACATCTGCGAAAAGCCGACTCATAGAGAGCGTTCTTCAAAATATGCGATAATTTATCGTGAAACTCGAACTTAACAAAAAAAAAGTGCGTAACGCGTATCCGACAGCGAACGGATTTTTGAAAGCTGAGAAATACGTATTCTTGTCTTTGGCGTTTCAAACTCCGATACCGTTACAAAAAAAAAAAAAAAAAATGACGAATCCGTAACTGCCGGCGAATAACTAACGTATTACTGTGTAATAATCGTGTAAGCCAAACGGGCCAAATACTCATTCGTGTATTTTCCGAAACGTTAAAACGCGGTGATTTTTTAATAGAAAAAATTATGAAAAAAAAAGGCAAAAAAAACCCCAAATATCTTTCTTAATGTATCGAAGATAGAGTTATAACAAATGTTTCCCAGTGCCGATTGTACCTTTAAATATTATTTTATCGTGCGCCATAAATACTGTGTGATGCAATCGAAGGTGGATAATTAATAATATCACCAAAGCTGCTTTATGGCTCAAGTCAATTTTATATAGAAATATAAAAATAACACCGATATACGTGTATATTTAAAAAAAATGTACATAATATGTTTTCCCCTCTGTTCAATCATCGAATGCCAACAACCCTGTAGCAAATCACAATTTTGCGATTGTCCTGCGGAATATTCATTAATTAATATTCCAGAGAACGATAATAACCGGGATGCTTATCTTAACCATGTTAATGACTCATTGAATGTATTTCTTTTCCTGCTGTATCGTATTCGTTAGCTAAAACGTATATTTCTCGTGTCTCCACCCAACGCAAATAATATATATTACAAAGAATGATAAAAATTGTTTCTTTAATTCTTTTTTTTTTTCTTACGAATGGTTAAAGTGAAAAAGAAATAAAAATTGCGATTGTTGGCGCTGACTTACAATTAGAAGAACTTGACACCCTGATTATCGTCGAACATAATGAGCTCCGCTTTACCGTCGACTTCAAGGATTTTCAATGACCTTATCAACACTTCATTGTCGAGACCATGAAACTCTGGAAAAAATTGAAGATTTTAATGCAACAAAAAATTACGAAAAAGAAAAAAAAATTGCGGCAAACGGAAGTTACCTTGATCCACTGTATCTTCACCTTGTACCAATTCGAATAAAGTGCACACCGATCCCACAAGACCTTTGTCTTGTACCCAACTGTATATCATGTCCGCCCACTCCTCCAGGGTGTGCCAATAGACCAACCATCTCTGTTTCGTCTTATCCAGAGCACAGGCATTACCTGACTTTGACAACTCTTCAAGTATCAATGAAACTACTTCAGGCGATAACTTTCCTAGTCACAGCGAAATAAGGAATTTATCGAACGCTCCAAAACCAACATTTACAGGAATTATTTTTTGACCGAATGTTTTTTAGTTCATTTTTTCTGTGGTGACAATGAAAAGGATACTTTTGATAGCAGTATTATTGAACAAGGGACTCGCATGAATTTCTCTGATATCCACTGTCGCCTCCTTTGTCGCCTTGAAGTAGTCGAGTACCAAATTCTTCCATGCGGACAATTGTTTGGCTTTCGTTTCTGCGTGAGGCTGAAGACTGCAATTGATAGATTAAAAAAAATCGATATTAAAAGATCGATATGTAACCTACTCACGGGATTTTTTTGTAAATTATTTGAAGTTCTCAGGGAATTTAATTAGTGAGAAAACAAATGGAAGAATGCTTTTGGATGAATAAAAATCGATCGAATTCTTGTCAAACAAAATAATAACAATGTGGGTTATGGTAATACCGAAACTTACGTGAAAAAGGGTGGAAAGCTGTATTGCCACGGCCATTCGATTTCCGCCATAATTTTGTCGATGATTTATATTACGAAAACGACTTATTTCGTGTAAAAGATATAAATAAACGTGTGGAAAATAGTGTAAACAACGCCCAAGATCAAACGAATGATCTACGTTGTGACAGATAAACGAGCAGACGACACGCTCGTCGAATCAATTCGATTCGTCGCATTTTTTTCACGTCGCGTTATAACGGTTTTTCGATACCATCGTGTTACTCGTATATTCCCATATTGTCTGGGTTCCTCCGAATGCGCATATCCACGAGAATTAGTTATACTTTCTCTCGAGTATCACGAATTTTACGAATATAATACCGATCTATGACATAGGCGTGAGTTCCTCGGACTTGTCGAGTTGTCATGTTTCGGTCGAAAAGGGCGAGGTGGGGAGGACAATTGTAGACAAAATGTCATGCGGGAATTGTTCTCGTTCAAGCTGTTGTTAACTTTAATTCCCCGATTGTTCGTTTCAACACAATTCGAAGTAAACGTATACTGAAGAGAATCGTGAAAAAAGAAACCAAAGTTTGTAACGAGTGTTGCGTGTTAACGTGTATAATTACGAGGATGCAATGCCCGCGCGTAGAAGACGTGGTGTCTCGGATTTAGATAATGATTTCGTGATAACAACCTCAAACGGCGATTACAACAGTGGAAATATAACGAATCAACAATATCAGTATTACAATGAGAGAGGAACAACAATCTCGCAAATAGAACAGGAAGACACTAAAGAACGTGAACCACAAATACCAGTCGTCATGACGTCTCGCGATCGTAGCAACGAATTTGCCAATGCAATTAGAACTATGCAAGGAAGAACCGCGGCTCGTGCCGCGGTTCGAAGTCCCCGTCAAGCGCGTCACATACAGAGCTACTCGAACTTCATGATGATAGCTCAAAACATTGGAAAAAATATTGCCAGCACTTATACGAAATTGGAAAAATTGGCATTACGTAAGAAAAAAAACAAAATAAAATTCTCCAGCGCAACAATTTTTTCTTCCTTACTTTACACGTCACATTTTGTTTTATCTTTCTTTCAGTCGCCAAGAAAAAATCCATATTCAACGACAGACAAATTGAGATCGAGGAACTAACGAATATCATAAAGACGGATCTTAGTAGTCTGAATAAGCAAATAGCCAAATTACAAGAATTAGGAAGAAAGCAGAGAGAAGGCAATTCGCAAGGGCATCACATCGCTTCCCATTCGTCATCTGTCGTCGTGACGTTGCAATCCAAACTTGCAAATATGTCTAATCATTTTAAAAGTGTTCTTGAAGTTCGCTCCGAGGTCAGTACCATTTTGTTTTTATGGAACTGCGCATCAAAATATTTATTTTCCAGCATTTAAAAATAAAAAAAAATTTCATTCTATAGAATATGAGAGAAGAGCAGAGTAGGAGAGAACAGTTTACGCAAGGATCCGTATCCAGAATGCTGCCCCCCAGCGTAACGTCCGGAAAACAAGGCTCACTTTTGCTCATGGAACAGGATTCCAGTTCTTCGGTTAGCATAGATCTGGAACCTGGTGCAGGGCAACAGATGATGATGCAACGCACGATGCGAGACGACACTGTGAGCTTTTAGTTCAATCATAAGAAAAAAAAAAAAAAGAATCGATGAAAAACGCGAAATAACGAATTTTTCTATCGAAGGATTCGTACGTGCAATCGAGAGCTGAAACGATGCAAAACATAGAATCAACGATAGTCGAGTTGGGCGGCATTTTTCAGCAACTCGCACACATGGTTAAGGAACAGGAAGAGATGGTTGAAAGGTACATACGATTTTATTTCGATGATGTAAAGATATATATTCGTCGATCCGTGCGATCGTCGTTTCTCCGAGATTAATTCGTGAAATTAACTGCGTTCTTGTGAATTCGAAAATTTTTAGGATAGACAGTAACATAGAAGACACGGAACTCAACGTGGAAGCTGCTCACACGGAAATTCTGAAATACTTCCAATCAGTGACGAACAATCGGTGGTTGATGATCAAAGTTTTCGGAGTGCTGATATTTTTCTTCGTATTTTTCGTTGTTTTTCTCGCGTAAATGATATTAAAGGAAACCGGTTTTCATTATTCTGACACATTATTTTGCAATATTCATTGTTCGAGTCGCATTAATTTTACGATGGGAAAAGAAAAAAAGAATAAACAAATATCCCATATCCGTAGGGCGTTATTGAAATTGAAGAACCGAGCGAAGTCGGTTCTTCGATGCATTGTAATATGAAAAAGAGAAACGCGTAGCAGGAGTATCCCTGGGGGATTGATAATATTATAAATATTGTACTATATAAAAAATAATGATATTTCACTGCATTCCTCGACCCCAGCGCCTGCGAATCGTAACGCTATTTATCATTGTACAATAATAAGAAAAGGAAAAAACGAAGTCGTGTATATTAATCGAACTATCGATACTTCGACCGCATGGCTAAAAATTTGCGATAAATAAATATAATTTTTGCAATATCGATACTCTTAAATTTTTACGCGCGGTTTCCCCATCGACAATAAATCGTTAGGATCAAAGAATCAAACAACAATCTAATAATAAATTACAATTTATTTAAATTCATTAAAATCATATTTAACAATTGTATTTTCGGGACAGACTAACGTAGAAACGTTTGCTCGCGGATTATCGGCCACAAATTTTCGTCAGACAATTTTGCCGCGAGCTTTTTTTTTTTAGAACAAAAAAACAAAAACCAGAGTTATATTCGTACAACGGCTCCGTCCCTCAATGTTTGAAAAGAAATAAGACCCTTCCAGACCCTTTCACGTTCCAAGTGAAGATATTTTATCGGTTATTCGCGACGCTCTTCGATTAATCAAAATTCTATTATATCGTCGCTTTTTTTAAACGGCACAAAGTTATTCGCGGCCTGAGAATGAAATGAGAAAGTACCAAAAAAAAAAAAGAAGAAAAATCGTTCGGATTCTACTATCCACCGATGAAATGTAAATACATTTACATTTTTCGCAACCGTATATCTCTGCTTCTCTAATATTTACTGTACATTGGAATTGTTGCATCGCCTTTTGCATTTTTCTTCGTACACAGGACACATTGGAAAAGACAGAATGAAAAATAAACAACATAGAATCTCTATTATCTTCCCACTATACGTTTTTGTCCAACGATTCTCCGGACGAGTGTAAGGAACCTGAAAAAAAATTATAAAAAAGAAAGAATTAGTTATCAAAAAAGTTGCGTTACGAGCCGAATTCGCTACAGAATCAATGAGAGACAAGCACTAAATTTTGGCACTTCAATAATTGTAATCTAATTCGAAGCACATTAAATGCGCGACTGACCTAAAAAGCTCTTCAAAAATACCGCGTCAAATTAGCTGATACTTCGTATATCGACGAGTATAATTATAAAATACGAAAAAAAATTATTTTGATCAACCTGACACGCAGCAGCGTCTCAACTACTTGGAATTGGAGTTATTATTGCCCTCCATAGTGCTCCAAAATTGCCTCACTTTAGAGAAGCGTTTGCGTCCTTGCATGCCGTAAAAAATCAAGCAAATAAGAAAAATTAACAATCGCCAGCGTTCGTCGAACATTTATCATGAAAATAATACAAATAAAAAAATACGAACGAAAAAAAAATCAAAAAACAGATAATAAACATTCATGAAAAACATTTGAATAAAACAAAAAACAATGAAAGAATCGCAAAGAATATCGTAAGTGCCGTCCAATTGTGTTTCCCTCTCGTTGCTCGTGCTTTGCTCGCGCGCTTTCGAATTTTTTTCTTTTTTTTTGCACGCTAAATTCCACAAACCTTTGTGATTGCGCGCGCGCTGTTGATCACGATGATGCTGTTGATGAGGTTGAAAACTCGAGTTACGAAGAGGCGGCAGTGTGTCATCACCCCAATTATGCGAGGATGCGACCAGAGGCGGAGGCAACATCGAGGAATGAGGCGGTGGCGGAGGGGGATGTATACGATCATTTGGGAATGGAGAAGGATAGGCGCGATGCGGATGGGGTCCGTAAGGTGGAAGCATAGAGGGTGAGAGTGGCGGTGGCGGAGATCGAGGATTGTCGTATCTGGAGGAACCGGAGCCGTGGAGAGGAGGCGGCGAGGATAAACGACCGCCGAGAGGGGGTGGTCTTTGCCCGACGTCGTAAGGCAGATGACCCGACGAAGAGTGTGGAGGCGGCGGCAGGAAGGGAGGCACTGGAGGACCGTAAAGATACGAAGGAGGTGGTGGTAGCGGAACCCCCGAAGACCCGGTAAACATTATTGGTGAACTCGACGCCTCTGCCCCTATGAATAATGGAGGAGAGGTCGCTGTCTCTCCATTCGCCTCCATTCCTGTTCGGGAATCAGTTATTTTTGTTCTTTCAATTAAACATATCGGATTTTTAAAAATTTGTTTTCGTTGCGAAACGAAAACGATGGGAAAGGCATGCGGCGTTGAAAAATGTAATTTATCGAAGAGTTTCCCTTTAGACTCAAAATATATTGAAATTAATAAAATGTAAATTTAGTAGAGTCATTAAAATAAAACTTACGATGGAGTTTGGCCTCTGGATCCGTATCGTTGAGGTTTTTCTCTATCATCGTCAAACGATTCCGCAATTGACCCGCTTCTGCCTTTGACTCCTCCAAACGGCGCTCGTGCTGTCGCGCTATTACCTGTGAATACAAATTCACATTTAGTCATGAGTTTGAATATTTATGTCGCGATATTCGTATAAAAAAAAGTAAATGTTGACCCATTGCTCGTGAGACTTTGTCTCGAGGCTGGCGATTTGATTCTTGTATTCTCTTTCTTGATCGAGAATTTCTCGTTTCAACATTTCTATCTGTTGTCTGCAACGAAGTAATCGATTAATACTCAAGAAAAATCGAGATTTTCGTTATTTTAGATCAGTATAGGAATCGAACACTTACTTGTAATTGTGAATTTCGTTTTGCATCGTGTGCAGCCTTTCGACTGTCGACGAAACTTCGCCCTGCTTTTGCAGCCATACAGCCTCCTCCCTGATAAATTAATATTTTTCACAATTATTATTACCCCTATCTTCGCATAAGAATTGAAAATGGTGAAAACATTAGTATCGCACGCTTACTTTTGTCGCTGAGCTTCTTTTTCCTTGAAAAAGTTCGATAATACTTCGACCCGCGTCTCAGCATCTCTTTTAGCTTTCTCCGCCAATTTGCACTGCTCGCTTAGCGAGGAAACTTCCTCGTTAATGAGTTTTACGTGTTCTGATGGGAATCGAAGAGACGAAAACTTTTGTACAAACGCTTCTTGGAAATTTAATTATGCGATAAGGTAAGAGAAGTAACGGTACCTTCAAGCAATTGATGAGCGCCTTCCACTTCGCTCAATCTTATTTTAAGATCGTCGCGCTCCTCGAGAAGTTGACTCGCTTCAGCTTTTACTTTCGAGACGTTGTACAACTTTTCGAAGTCTAAATTGTTGATATTCATCTGATTAACGACTTCGAGTAAATCCTTCAGCTCCATCTCCTTTCCCTTTAATTGTTTGCGCAGATTAATTCGTTCGACGGACATCTGCGAAGGCGAAAATAGATGTATTGACCATTCGACGACACGATAACGCGGTATCAAAATTCATTAATTGTCAGATAATTGTTAATTCTCACGTCTTTAACTTGTTTCTCGAGTTGTTCAACTTTGTCTAACATAGTCTGCTCCATGTTGTTTTTCACGGTATTTTGATGTTTCAGCTCCTCGGTAACGCGAGTAACTTCGACCTCCAGTTGTTCGCACTTTTGCGTCATCGACGCGAGATCCGAAGTTAAATTCTCGTTCTGTAAACGAATTATTGATCAATTAGCTGTTCGTTTTTGTAAAAAAAAAGTGTATTCATCGTCTATAATCCATTACAGACCTCCACTTTATCAAACTCATGCTGCTTGAACGGAAAAAAGTAACAACGGCATGCACAACATCGATAAAAATCGTCGCGAGAGAATTCGATAATGCGGCTTACCTCTTGAGCTTTGAGATTTAATGCATTCGTCAGTGCCTCGTTGGCGGCCTGCTGTGCATTCAGTCGCGTCTGCAGATCTTCGACCGACTGTGCGAGCGGATTGTCCTCGTTATTCGTCGAGAGAATTTCTCGCAACATTCGCTCCAATTCGAGACCCGCCTCTGTCGCGGTTTCTAACTCCTTTTCTAGCATCGCAACCTGATCTTCGAGCTCCGATTTGGCGGTCTGAGTAAAAACGAGACGATTAATACCTTGCAATGCACTTTGCGTAGCGAAAAAATTGATTTTTTGTATGGTTTTTTACTTGCGAAGCTTCCAGATCGGCTTTGAGCGACACGACCATTTCATTGGATCCGAAGGATTCGTCTTCTATGGAGTCCAACTGAAAAGAACCGCTTTCAGCATCGCTGCAATGTTTCTTTCAACTTTCATCGGTTAACTTACTTTAGTTTTGGTAGACTTCAGAGTATCGTCGAGCACCGTGCACTCCTTGTTGGAAACTAAAAGCTCCTTCTCGAGTTTATTTATCTTCGCTATTAGCTGACCGTCTCGTCTCGTGTTCTGCAAACGAATCAATTATTATTAATTCCCAAAAAAAAAAAAATATTTGTTCCTTACATCGCATACGCACCTCGATGTAGTAATATCCAAGTGAAAAAAGTAGTGTTGTGAAAGCAGTAAGAACAACGTACGAAAAAGTTTCCCAAAACTTTCCACCGAATTGGATCGAAGCTCCAAATTCCTCTTTTTCCTAAACGAGAAAAGAATAAAAATGATAATAAAAAGTCAGCGAAGTTTTATTAAAAAATAAAAGATATATCCATCGGTAGGTGCAAAATTAATAATTTCATTACCTCGTGTAGAAAATTGTGATTTTCCTCATTTCTTGTAAACTCGTCAATTTCTAAGGGTTTCTCCGTTGATTCCATGCTTTCCGTAGCGATACTCTCCGAAGCGTATTCGCTAGTTGCCGATTCTATAGGTGCCTCAACAACGTTCTCTTTTGCAATGACTTCCGGTATTTTTTCAGTGTCCGAAAGAATCGATTGATCCATCAACGTTGTGCCAATCGTAGCGGTCTCCTCGTCGATCGATTCATCTATCTCCTCAGACTGAAAAGTACTTCCGACATTCAACAAATTTCTATTGCCTGGAAACCCATTGAAGCTCGAAGTATCGTCTATCGCAACGTTACTCTGGCCAAAGCCTGTAAACTCATCTTCTTTGGAGATGGCAGGCTGCGCAGGCGTTTCATGCATAAATTCCTGAGCCGTTTGCGACTCAACGCTATCGGCAGTGCTATCATTGGTACTCTTTTCGTTATCTATACTATTGCTAGAAATATTTACAAATTGATCGTGATCATTGCTCTGAATTGTTTCCGCGCTTGTTGCAGTTTCCGGTTGCGCGGATTCAGCCGAATTTAAGTTATCCGTATCGTTTTGATAATCGTTATTGTTATTGGTATCGATAGAAAAATCTAAGGGTTGACTGTTCGTTTGTTTGTTGAAAATCTCTTCACCCGTTTTGGTCGCTTCTGTTTGCGAATTCTCTTCGATTTCCTCACTTTTCGGTGAACTATCGGCTGAGGCGCCTCCCGATATCGCGTTATCAACGACTTCCTTCATCAACGCCGGAAGCTTCGACAAACGATTGAAAAGGGGATTCATAATGTTTAGACCCGGTGGCGGTTCCTCGGTTTTCGCTTCGACAACTTGTTCCGTCTTAATCTCCTCTACTATGGCAGGGAAACTCTGCACTTCCGGTGACGCTTCTTGTCCCGCGTTATTCGACTCAATCGGCACGTCTTTGACTTCAACATTTATTGATACATTTTCTTCTACGGTCTCAACAGGAACGTTATCAGTTACGTTAGCTTCAACAGCAGTTCCGGAAATATCATTAACGGTAAAATCCGTAGTTATATTCTTATCAAAGTTATTGTCTTCTACAGAATCTTCCGAATCAAATGTTTCGTTTACTTTGCTATTGTCCGACGATTCGAATGCCGCAGCTTCAAGTTTACTTTCAACCGGTGCGGTTTTCATTTCATTTTCTTCGAGTGGCTGTTCCGTTACAGCTTCGTCTTTCTCATCTGCCGATTGACTATCAGTCGGATAAGTTTGATTTTTTACGGAAGTCGGCTGTTCCATTACTGCTTCGTCTTTCTCATCCGCCGATTGGCTATCAGCCGAAAAAGTTTCATTTTTTAGGTAAGTCGGCTGTTCCGTTACTGATTCGTCTTTCTCAGCTGCTAATTGATTATCAGCCGGAAACGTTTCATCTTTTACGGAAGACAGCACCTCTGTGATCGTATTATTACTCTCAATAGACTCTTGACTCTCAACAGCATCGTCTTCCGCATCATCCTCCTCGGAATCGTCTCCTTCGTCATCCTTATCATCTCCATCATCCTCATCATCCGAGCTATCTGTAGCTTTTTCTACGTTCTCTTGACTAGTAGAAGTTTCTTCTTTCGTCGCTTCAACGGGAGGTTTCACCCCCTCGATATCGGTTAACGGTAAATCCCCGTCGAGAACTTCGGGCGAATTTCCGAGATCCTTGTTATTCGTGTTCGCAGTCTCGTCCATCGTTACGGCTTTACTCGGTAACTCGGTCGTCGTTGCGGCAATCCCCTCCCCGGCGATTTTACCATCCAACTTATCGTCTCTCTGTCCCGTGACTTCCAGATACTTCGCGGCGTCCTCCGGCGCATCGACAACTGGAAGCGTATCCCCGGGCATTTTCCGGGTAACCGTAGACGCGATGTTCGGATGAATGCTCAACGTCGGTTGTTCGCCGACGTCGGCAATGCCACGAGGAACGCGCGTCGCATAAAACGGCTCCGAGGGCTCGTCGTTTCGCGCTAAAGTTATCGTAGTTCCGTCGTGAATTTCGTAAGACGGCGATACTTGATCGAGAACAGGCGTCGATTCTGGCAAAGCGTTTTTTGCAATTCCATTAGCATTAACTTTCTCTAATTCCTGATCAATCTTCGTCGGCATGTCGGCTTGTTGTTCCGCCGTTACGTTTGGCACATTGTTTACCTTCTTTGGGATGTTCTTAGAATCGTTTTTATGAATTGTTTCAACGTCAATTTCCGTAGGCACTTCGTGTTTCAGAGTTTTATATATTACTTTTGTTTCTCTCAAGAGTTTTGACGGAACGTACCCTCTCTTTCCGTTTATCTGAAAAGATCAAAACGCACTTATGATTATTTAATTTTTTGAGTAATTGGGGACTCGATAGTTTAATATAATTCCGTTACTATGTGCGTTACGAGATTTTCATAAATTTCTCGATAATATGCGACGCGACGTTACATACCTCGACACCCCAGAGATCTTTTCGTATGCCTGCCTCTTTGCTGAAGACTTTTACCTCCGCGTTGGTCTTGAAAGACATAACATCCGGATCGTTGGAAGGATAGGTCACCAGAGTTGTGGCCCATGAGATTAGTACTACGATACACAATTCATGAAAAAAAAAAAAAACATCGATATTTTTAGCGATTTGTGGAAGTTAAAGCTAACGAGT
Organism: Cryptus viduatorius; assembly: GCA_964006125.1. Lineage (NCBI taxonomy): Eukaryota > Metazoa > Arthropoda > Insecta > Hymenoptera > Ichneumonidae > Cryptus > Cryptus viduatorius. Next base: position 6,823,793 of record OZ023222.1, on the reverse strand, counting down.
GTATACGATAATGTAGCATTGGAGATTTGCTGTGTCAAACATTAATTCCAGAGTGCTTTTATAAAGTATGGCTTCATTTACCAGAACATTTTGGATCGTAACATAACCGCCTGTCCGAAATAGTCGGATAACATGGTGATATTAAACTGATTGTAATAACTGCTATTATAACAATGAGCTTAGTTATTATGTTTATTCCCGTCATATTTTAACTATATCGTAAAGTTCCACATCACTGGTGTGACACAGCCTGCTTATCCGGGGAGGGTGCGCGAGTTTCACGCAACGCTCGCCACCGAAGATCGTTTGGTATTGAGACACGTAATCACATAAACGCATTTTCTTTTACCCGAGAAGTTGTTTGAAAGCAAAAGCTTCAAACGTGCGCCAACGCGCTTCCGATGGCGCGACTGTACCGGAAACTTTTCGGGTGGCAATCATTTGGCCGCAAAGGGTTCTTCTTTTATGACCAGCCTGATCCTAAAGAAATTCTCTAGCGCACTACGTGACCCGTAATGTTTACGTAAATCAGACAAACTATTTGCGCTTAAATACCATTTTCATACGTACTATTCCGATTCAAATGCACATTATAAACAACGAGTCAAATAATACAATGTTTTTGTATAATAATATTAAAAAAGTAAGAAACATATGTTGAATTCTGATTATTTCGAACTTTGTCCCGGATGGATGCTCCGAAAATCCTTTAATCTTTTGTAACGTAAGTGTAATGCGGGCAAAGCGATGTCTCACCAAAACGACCGGACAACAAATAGATTGTCCAAAATTGAATTTGTACCCGGAGTCTCCCCTACACTCCGACCCTGAAAACGTTTGAGTTCAATTTAGAGGGTATCCAATTTTAATTGCAATTTCCGCATGGAACGGTCGAAAACGAATGGACATTTCAATGAAAACAGTTTATAATATAATGTATCTTGACGATAATATAAGAAATTGGTGGAAACAACGTTCGATACGCATTATGTAGTATTCTGTCCCGACTACGGGCCATCAAAATCTTCCAATCTCTTCGGAAGTTGAGAACCCGGTGGTAAAGTGATTTTTCACGTTCGCGACCCAGCAGTAAGATAAATGGCCGACGGTTCAAAATATGAGCGATCGGTAATGCAGATTTCTATTTGCCGAATTGATAAGCAAACGCGCTGCAAGATGCCGCTGCGTGGTATAACGCCGCGTAGCATCCAATTTTTGACAATCAAGCGGTGCGACCTGCCCATAAGGATCTTTCAGGTATGTCGGTTTAATGAAATATTTAGAGTTAATTAGTCCATAAATTTGTCGTTATTTTTTATCGCGATTACAATACTTTCTCTTTTTCCATACTTCGTATGGGGTAATAAATGAATATTCTAAATTATGTTTTTGGAGAACAATTTTTTTTCAGTTTTATATTCATTAATTTTTTTAATGAATTTTAAGCCGAATCTGATTGTTGTACAGTGATGAGTCGCGGCGATGTTTTCTTTTATTTATAAGAAATTAACTGGACTTGGTATCGAATTTTTTTCATGCCATTTGATCGATAACGCTTTAAAACTTCTATATGATTTTTTCATAATTTTTCGCCAAACGTCGCTCGACAAAGAAAGCGCTTGAATTTTCAGTATGGGAACGCATTTTGCAATGTTGTCTAAGCTATCAGAAAATTGGGATAAACAAACGTTAACATGTTTTTTCTGAACATTACTGTAGTTAGACTTGTAACATTCAAGACCGCACGAGATATGTATGGTTCGGGAAAAAAATATGCAAGATATTATTGTTTCCCATTATCGTTGCTCGGCGGTTGGATGTAGGTGTACGTCGTTCGGACGATGAGACGGAAAACAATGTACGTCGCCCGTACGTGAGGAGTCAAGATAATTAACACATAATATTTGTATTCAGTCTTTTCGTAAACGAAAATAGACAAGTTAAGATTTTATTGCTGAACAACGATTATTTGATGAAATTGTTTAACGACTATCCCACAAATCGAGCATCGTATGTCTGCTCTTCCTGTTGCGGCAAATAATCGAACGTTCGCGGTGCATCCAAAGCAGGCAAACCAATGACAACAGGGAAGGGTGATTGTATCCATGGACTTGACGTGGCATAGCCCACATGCTTGAAAAGTCAATCCTGGGACTGAAAACACATACGAAATTAGTGGAGATACTTATTTTAATATACTTGTAGCTGTTTCATTTAAGGGGGCTGAGTCACCTGAAAAGTAGAATATTGATTTTTTTTTTTCTGCTTGAAAAAAATAAAAATTGGATTGTATTTTCATAATTTATATATGATTAACTACCTTTTTGAATTTTTTGGAGGTTCCCAAGTTTGTCGAAGCGAAAGCAGAGATGGTCGAAGGTTTTTTACTTGTTGTAGGATTCAGACCGGAGGAGTGAAGAATACGAATCTGATGCTAGATTTTGTCCAGAGGCAAGGGGGAACTTCCTACGACCGTAAAACCGCGATTTCGATGGAGGTTAACGGTGTGAAAAACTACCCATCAGAAAAACGGAAAAATCTTGGTTTTCCGAGCGTTATACAATCTAAATGAGGTGTCTATCGTGTTGTACGGAAAAAAATACACAAAATAGAGTATCCAGCGAATGGCCAAAGCGTCTATAGAAGCCGTGATCCGATGGGAAAGGATCCAAAACTTTAAACGCGATTTTAACCGTGTTCCCGGTCGAATTCGGCGTTTTGAGCACTTTTTTTTGGTCAAAATCTAAAGTCGCTAGGAAATTTTTGTCCACATCATATTTCACGTATTTTTTCGTGTAGAATACGAATCTGATGCTAGATTTTGTCCAGAGGCAAGGGGGAACCTCCTACGACCGTAAAACCGCGATTTCGATGGAGGTTAACGGTGTGAAAAACTACCCATCAGAAAAACGGAAAAATTTTGGTTTTCCGAGCGTTATACAATCTAAATGAGGTGTCTATCGTGTTGTACGGAAAAAAATACACAAAATAGAGTGTCCAGCGAATAGCCAAGGCGTCTATAGAAGCCGTGATCCGATGGGAAAGAATCGAAAACTTTAAACGCGATTTTAACTGTTTTCCCGGTCGAATTCGGCGTTTTGAGCACTTTTTTTTGGTCAAAATCTAAAGTCGCTGGGAAACTTTTGTCCACATCATATTTCACGTATTTTTTCGTGTAGAATACGAATCTGATGCTAGATTTTGTCCAACGGCAAGGGGGAACCTCCTACGACCGTAAAACCGCGATTTCGATGGAGGTTAACGGTGTGAAAAACGGAAAAATCTTGGTTTTCCGAGCGTTATACAATCTAAATAAGATGTCTATCGTGTTGTACGGAAAAAAATACATAAAATAGAGTGTCCAGCGAATGGCCAAGGCGTCTATAGAAGCAGTGATCCGATGGGAAAGAATCGAAAACTTTAAACGCGATTTTAACTGTTTTCCCGGTCGAATTCGGCGTTTTGAGCACTTTTTTTTGGTCAAAATCTAAAGTCGCTAGGAAACTTTTGTCCACATCATATTTCACGTATTTTTTCGTGTAGAATACGAATCTGACGCTAGATTTTGTCCAGAGGCAAGGGGGAACCTCCTACGACCGTAAATGCACGATTTCGATGGAGGTTAACGATGTGAAAAACTCCCCATCAGAAAAATGGAAAAATCTTGGTTTTCCGAGCGTTATACAATCTAAATGAGATGTCTATCGTGTTGTACGGAAAAAAATACATAAAATAGAGTGTCCAGCGAATGGCCAAGGCGTCTATAGAAGCAGTGATCCGATGGGAAAGAATCGAAAACCTTAAACGCGGTTTTAACCGTGTTCCCGGTCGAATTCGGCGTTTTGAGCATTTTTTTTTGGTCAAAATCTAAAGTCGCTAGGAAACTTTTGTCCACATCATATTTCACGTATTTTTTCGTGTAGAATACGAATCTGATGCTAGATTTTGTCCAGAGGTAAGGGGGAACCTCCTACGACCGTAAAACCGCGATTTCGATGGAGGTTAACGGTGTGAAAAACTACCCATCAGAAAAATGGAAAAATCTTGGTTTTCCGAGCGTTATACAATCTAAATGAGATGTCTATCGTGTTGTACGGAAAAAAATACATAAAATAGAGTGTCCAGCGAATGGCCAAGGCGTCTATAGAAGCAGTGATCCGATGGGAAAGAATCGAAAACCTTAAACGCGATTTTAACCGTGTTCCCGGTCGAATTCGGCGTTTTGAGCATTTTTTTTTGGTCAAAATCTAAAGTCGCTAGGAAACTTTTGTCCACATCATATTTCACGCATTTTTTCGTGTAGAATACGAATCTGATGCTAGATTTTGTCCAGAGGCAAGGGGGAACCTCCTACGATCGTAAATGCGCGATTTCGATGGAGGTTAACGATGTGAAAAACTCCCCATCAGAAAAATGAAAAAATCTTGGTTTTCCGAGCGTTATACAATCTAAACGAGATGTCTGTCGTGTTGTACGGAAAAAAATACACAAAATAGAGTGTCCAGCGAATAGCCAAGGCGTCTATAGAAGCCGTGATCCGATGGGAAAGAATCGAAAACTTTAAACGCGATTTTAACCGTGTTCCCGGTCGAATTCGGTGTTTTGAGCACTTTTTTTTGGTCAAAATCTAAAGTCGCTAGGAAACTTTTGTCCACATCATATTTCACGTATTTTTTCGTGTAGAATACGAATCTGATGCTAGATTTTGTCCAGAGGTAAGGGGGAACCTCCTACGACCGTAAAACCGCGATTTCGATGGAGGTTAACGGTGTGAAAAACGGAAAAATCTTGGTTTTCCGAGCGTTATACAATCTAAATAAGATGTCTATCGTGTTGTACGGAAAAAAATACATAAAATAGAGTGTCCAGCGAATGGCCAAGGCGTCTATAGAAGCAGTGATCCGATGGGAAAGAATCGAAAACTTTAAACGCGATTTTAACTGTTTTCCCGGTCGAATTCGGCGTTTTGAGCACTTTTTTTTGGTCAAAATCTAAAGTCGCTAGGAAACTTTTGTCCACATCATATTTCACGTATTTTTTCGTGTAGAATACGAATCTGACGCTAGATTTTGTCCAGAGGCAAGGGGGAACCTCCTACGACCGTAAATGCACGATTTCGATGGAGGTTAACGATGTGAAAAACTCCCCATCAGAAAAATGGAAAAATCTTGGTTTTCCGAGCGTTATACAATCTAAATGAGATGTCTATCGTGTTGTACGGAAAAAAATACATAAAATAGAGTGTCCAGCGAATGGCCAAGGCGTCTATAGAAGCAGTGATCCGATGGGAAAGAATCGAAAACCTTAAACGCGGTTTTAACCGTGTTCCCGGTCGAATTCGGCGTTTTGAGCATTTTTTTTTGGTCAAAATCTAAAGTCGCTAGGAAACTTTTGTCCACATCATATTTCACGTATTTTTTCGTGTAGAATACGAATCTGATGCTAGATTTTGTCCAGAGGTAAGGGGGAACCTCCTACGACCGTAAAACCGCGATTTCGATGGAGGTTAACGGTGTGAAAAACTACCCATCAGAAAAATGGAAAAATCTTGGTTTTCCGAGCGTTATACAATCTAAATGAGATGTCTATCGTGTTGTACGGAAAAAAATACATAAAATAGAGTGTCCAGCGAATGGCCAAGGCGTCTATAGAAGCAGTGATCCGATGGGAAAGAATCGAAAACCTTAAACGCGATTTTAACCGTGTTCCCGGTCGAATTCGGCGTTTTGAGCATTTTTTTTTGGTCAAAATCTAAAGTCGCTAGGAAACTTTTGTCCACATCATATTTCACGCATTTTTTCGTGTAGAATACGAATCTGATGCTAGATTTTGTCCAGAGGCAAGGGGGAACCTCCTACGATCGTAAATGCGCGATTTCGATGGAGGTTAACGATGTGAAAAACTCCCCATCAGAAAAATGAAAAAATCTTGGTTTTCCGAGCGTTATACAATCTAAACGAGATGTCTGTCGTGTTGTACGGAAAAAAATACATAAAAGAGAGTGTCCAGCGAATGGCCAAGGCGTCTATAGAAGCAGTGATCCGATGGGAAAGAATCGAAAACTTTAAACGCGATTTTAACCGTGTTCCCGGTCGAATTCGGTGTTTTGAGCACTTTTTTTTGGTCAAAATCTAAAGTCGCTAGGAAACTTTTGTCCACATCATATTTCACGTATTTTTTCGTGTAGAATACGAATCTGATGCTAGATTTTGTCCAGAGGTAAGGGGGAACCTCCTACGACCGTAAAACCGCGATTTCGATGGAGGTTAACGGTGTGAAAAACTACCCATCAGAAAAACGGAAAAATCTTGGTTTTCCGAGCGTTATACAACCTAAATGAGATGTCTATCGTGTTGTACGGAAAAAAATACATAAAATAGAGTGTCCAGCGAATGGCCAAGGCGTCTATAGAAGCAGTGATCCGATGGGAGAGAATCGAAAACTTTAAACGTGATTTTAACCGTGTTCCCGGTCGAATTCGGCGTTTTGAGCCCTTTTTTTTTGGTCAAAATCTAAAGTCGCTAGGAAACTTTTGTCCACATCATATTTCACGCATTTTTTCGTGTAGAATACGAATCTGATGCTAGATTTTGTCCAGAGGCAAGGGGGAACCTCCTACGACCGTAAAACCGCGATTTCGATGGAGGTTAACGGTGTGAAAAACTACCCATCAGAAAAACGGAAAAATTTTGGTTTTCCGAGCGTTATACAATCTAAATGAGGTGTCTATCGTGTTGTACGGAAAAAAATACACAAAATAGAGTGTCCAGCGAATAGCCAAGGCGTCTATAGAAGCCGTGATCCGATGGGAAAGAATCGAAAACTTTAAACGCGATTTTAACTGTTTTCCCGGTCGAATTCGGCGTTTTGAGCACTTTTTTTTGGTCAAAATCTAAAGTCGCTGGGAAACTTTTGTCCACATCATATTTCACGTATTTTTTCGTGTAGAATACGAATCTGATGCTAGATTTTGTCCAGAGGCAAGGGGGAACCTCCTACGACCGTAAATGCGCGATTTCGATGGATCTGCGATTTCTGATGGAAGCCGTGATCCGATGGGAAAGAATCCAAAACTTGGATGGAAAAAACGCACGCATAAGCGTAGGTGTTATGTTTCAAAAAATGTATAAACTGTAAGCTTGAATTTAAAATTCACGTTGTAAGGCTGATGCTAAAAAAATAATACTGTATAAATGCAGAAACAAAAAAAAACGTATAAACGTTGAATATAAAATGTAAAGCCTATATATAACTGTTGAAAAATATAAGCTTAGATGTAAAATAAAAGAAAAAACAAAACTAAAAAACTATCGTATAAACGATGACGAAACATAAAAATGAATTTGACAAAGTTGAAACGAGAAAAAAAAAAAACAAAATCGAAAAAACGCACACATAAGCGTAGGTGTTACGTTTAAAAAAATGTATAAACTGTAAGCTTGAAACTAAGATTTACGTTGTAAGACTGATGCTAAAAAAAAATACTGTATAAGTGATGAAACAAAAAAAACGTATAAACGTTGAATATAAAATTTAGAAACATGTACAACGATGTAAATATATTTTGTTTAAATGCGTAAAAATATATTGCATATTTCATACCATATGTTTTTTTCATTTTTTCCTTGTAATACATTTTTTTTTCACTAGAAATTATTCGCTGTGTAAGGAAATTGCCGGACTCACAACACTGCCGATAATTTTTTATATTTTTTTTAACATTCTGTCCTCGTTAAATCAAGCAGTTCCTGGTAGTAGAGTATCCTAGGATTACATACAAAAAGCCATAGTATGCCATAGTATGGAATTTAAAAAAATGAGAGAAAACTCTCAGTTTTCTGAGAGTTTTCAAAAAAAGAGTGGTATCAATTGGATGCTACGCGGCGTTATACCACGCAGCGGCATCTTGCAGCGCATTTGCTTATCAATTCGGCAAATAGAAATCTGCATTACCGATCGCTCATATTGTGAACCGTCGGCGATTTATCTTACTGCTGGGTCGCGAACGTGAAAAATCTCTTTACTACCGGGTTTTCAACTTTAGAAGAGATTGGAAGATTTTGATAGCCCGTAGTCGGGACAGAATACTACATAGAGCGTATCGAACGTTGTTTCCACCAATTTCTTATATTATCGTCAAGATACATTATATTATAAACTGTTTTCATTGAAATGTGCATTCGTTTTCGAACGTTCCATGCGGAAATTGCAATTAAAATTGGATACCATCTAAATTGAACTCAAACGTTTTCAGGGTCGAAGTGTAGGGGAGACTCCGGGTACAAATTCAATTTTGGACAATCTATTTGTTGTTCGGTCGTTTTGGTGAGACCTTGCTTTGCCCGCATTACACTCACATTACAAAAGATTAAAGGATTTTCGGAGCATCCATCCGGGACAAAGTTCGAAATAATCAGAATTCAACATATGTTCCTTACTTTTTTAATATTATTATACAAAAACATTGTATTATTTGACTCGTTGTTTATAATGTGCATTTGAATCGAAATAGTACGTATGAAAATAGTATTTAAGCGCAAATAGTTTGTCTGATTTACGTAAACATTACGGGTCACGTAGTGCGCTAGAGAATTTCTTTAGGATCAGGCTGGTCATAAAAGTAGAACCCTTTTCGGCCAAGTGATTGCCACCCCGTATGGCGAATCTCTCCCCCGTAATCTTAACCTCAAAAAATAAAAAAATTACAGCTCATCGAAGAATGTAACGAAAAAACAAACATCTGTATCCCAAACCTTGACAGTCGGCTGATTTCGGTATTTAAAACAAAAGTAATTAACAAAATGGTGTTGTGCAACGTCGAATGCGTACAAAAAATATCCAGTTACTTGGGTCTGCCGCCTCGCAAGCTTTACATTTCGGAAAACAACGTAAGAAACTCATCGTAACATTTTCCCGGCTGAGTGAAGTTTTTCCGTCATTCGTTGACCGGCTTTTCAAAATCATTTTTTTTTCCTCAATATCGACATTTACAGCTCGTAGCGTCCGACGAAGTGCTGAAAAATAAATCGGTCGAAGGGTTCAGCACTATAGTGCAGGCGTTCGCGAAAAATTCCCAGAATGCCGATGCCCTCGGAAGAGATAAAGTGGAGAGGGCATTAACCCGACAGTGGCTGGAGTACGCGGTTTTGTGCCTAAATTATGCCGATTTTCCCGCGAACGCACGTAGGATTCTTAAAGTACGTATTACGCTGTTGACGATAACGTTTTACTTTGGAGGTTATCGTTATACGAGTATTTTTCGATTTTCGTATCGATTGACGTTAATTTTTCTCGACAGGAACTCGACGTTTCTCTGATCCGAAGCACTTATGTCTGCGGAACTAATCAAACGATAGCGGACATCGCGCTGTACTATTGTCTACATTCACTTATGGTAATGGCTGCCGATGCGTACAATTGAAAAATATATATATAGATAGTCGCAGAAGAATCCTTACAAATGGATGGTCTGCGATCGATGTAATCTTCTCTAGTGACCTCTTTTTTTTTTTTTTATTTAACTGACCCTTTGGTATTACAGAAAGGATTGACCCACCAAGAGAAAGCGGAGTATGTCAATGTCTCAAGATGGTTTGACAATATTCAACAGAACAAAGAAAATCGACAAAAATTAGATTTGATTAATTTTGATTTGGTACATCTGTATGTTTGATTTCAATAAACACAGAGACCGGTGAATCTGAGGAGTCAGAATATAATAATTTTTTACAGTTGTCTTACAAAAAAATTAAAATATTTATAATCGTAAAAAAAGATGAACAAAACATTTTTGGAGCGAATAAAAAGATAATTACAATTGTCAAAAAATGAATGAATGACAATATTTTTTCTTAATCACGTGGAAAAAGAATTTTTAATAGTTACAGGGAATGTAATTTGAATAAAGATACAAAAAATTCAACGTGCACTCAACTCACATTGGCACTTTTCTTGCAACTTATAAGAATCTTTTAATTGATTGAATCGCTGAAATTGAAAAAAAAAAAAAAAAAATCCGTGTTGTCATTGGAACCGAAAATAAAAACCAGTTTTTCTATGAAAATAAAAGTAAGTACTTATCGTTGTTCTGATCGATCGGATGGTAACTGCACGGCAACAAGCACCATTCGGTTTCGGGAAAAAGTCGCGAGGTGGCGTTAACGGTTGTGTTTCGGGGCAGCAGCTGCAAGAGTCAAACATGTCCGCCATATACGGCTGCAATCGGCAATCCAGTGTAGTCCAGCTCCAGTCCTTGGGCTGTCGCGAGCATGATAGATATTTTTCTTGTTTTTTTTTTTTCTCATCGCGATATCTTTCGATGTTCCGATCTACCGCCTAAATTCGTTCGGTCAATAAATTCGGTTACGATGTGAATAATAAAATAGTGCGTTAACGCGCAGTGGCATCGATATTTTCACTCCGAATTTACGAAGGGATACACAATTCGCCAGTGTATCCGATACAATACTGTGCTGTACCGTTCGAGGATTGCGGCGTTTCCAAGAGCCGATGTCGAGCTCAAGCTAACCAGAAGAAAAAAAAATACAGTTGCGAAAGTTACAAACAACGATCGAGATGGCCGATGACTCCAGCGTACGGGTTGCCGTTCGGTACGTTGTTTTTTTTTTCATACTTCGGTTGACAAATAAAAGTAAATTTAACACTCCAAGGGTGGTTTGCAATTTTTTTTCTATTGTGACGCGGCAACAATGTTTCTCTGGTAGATTATTCTCGGGAGAAGGGACGTTCGATCAAGTAGCTGTTGGGTGTTACTCCGAACGTTACCGGCAATTTTTTTTTTAATTTTTTGGTTTCATTAACAATTCATTAAAAAAAACCGTCGTTCGAGAGAAAAATAATTTATTTTACGCGAATATCTAACGCGGACATTTTTTTTCTATAGTTTTCGGCGTCTTGCGTTATTTATTTTACGATTCTTTACAACGTCACCGTTTTAAATATTTACGATAAAATGCATTTTATACATTGTTATTATAGTCACTTTGCTTAAAAAAAATTATTACGTTACGGAATTACCGAAATGTTGTTTCAATTAAATAGTAAATTGAAGCGAATAAAGCAATAAAATTTGAAACGATAGTTCTCTTATCCGTGGATAATAATGTATATTTATGCATTTAAATCCTATCAGTGCTCGTAGAACGCATTTTATCCGTAGCATCCGCGTGGGGGTTAGACGAACCCTCACGTGTACTTTAGAAATTACGATTAATCGGAAAAATACTTTGAGATCTTGAAATTGTTCACAAATCTAAGATACTTGAGTGGAAATTATATTTGTAAAGTAAAATCCGCCGAAATATGCGCGATTAGCCTCATAAGAACCCGAAATTCGTCAATCCTCTATGCGACCCTTGAAACTCCATTTTCTATGAAAAAACGACTCGCATCCCCATCACGAAGATTTTGCACCGTTGAGCCAAAAAAAATGTTTTAAACTATTTACAAATGCTGTTTCGTATTATTTGGCGCAATTAAACGTTCCGTGGCGCTGCTGATAAAGAAAAAAAAAAAGACTACAAGTTCCATTTCGGCTCTTAAAATCCGCGCAATCGCGAAAAAAACTGCCGCTGCAGCTGTTTTTCATATTCACGAAAAAACTGCTTTATACACACTTTTCGAGAAAAATTCATCGTAAACAATGCTGAATCTAAATAAAAAATGTGTTACTCAATATTAAAAAAAATATAACAATCAATTTACAGAAAAATAATCGATTTTACGTCGACAAAGCGTGTGAAATATTTTTGCGCAGCTTGCGCATGCAGCTTATAAAAATAGTCCAATAGGAATACCGTAGCACCGTAAACACGAGACTTCGAGCGGCGTTTTTATAAATGGCTGAACATAATTTCCCAATGAACGCTCAAAGCTCTGATAAGTTTAAAGGTTTTACTTTCGATACTTTTCCGAATAAATTAAATTCCGATTAAGTATGTGATTTTTCGTCCTCCAAAATGCGTACGGAAGTTCGTTTGCTCTCCACGCGTTTGTATACTATAACATATTTTCTATAACCGATCATATCATTTTAACTACAATTTCCAAACTACGATAAGCCGTCAAGTTACACAGAAAAGAAGATTAGTCCGATATCTTCGATTATGAGGAATCAATAGTAAAATTACGCAGTAGCGTTCGAAACCTCGCGACACAAGAGGCTGAAAGCTTTTTTACATCTTGTATATCGACTGGTTTCGCTCACAGATATGTAATCTCGAGAGAAATTTTTTTTTTTTCCATCCACTGTTCCGACGGAAATGGCGAAGAGTACTCGTCTCGTATGTATCCGCTGCTTGACTCTTGCAGCGTACAGTTTGCTGAAGAGCCCTCCATCTCAGGGTTGGATGGAGAGGGGATCTGTCTTTAGAAATAGCGGGCGCGATAGGTCACCGATTTCGACTGTACTTGGTCTCTCTATTGATTTTTTTCTCTTACAATAGCCGCAATTGCTGCATCGACGATTCAATATCCGATATCACGAATAAAAATCATCACATCGAAAATTTTTTTGATTTTTTTCAATAAAAATTTATTAGTCCGAAAGAAAAATTCCTTGGAGTGCAAAAAAATGTTTTTCGCCTCGAATGCATTTTTATTGAATCAAATAAAAAATGTTTTCGATGTAATAACAAGCATACGACAGTCCCTTTTATTTATGCACCGCGCCGCCTCTGTTGGTTACGGGACTCTGCATCATTATAATACTTTTTTTTTCATCTTTGCCGCATAACCAAAAAATTTACCGATGCCTCGGCCACTTCCTTCGTTACCTAATTAGTTCCGAAGGAATTTCCAGCGCTCATGATTTATTAATGCTTCTCGACTAATGAATTATTTATCGTCTTGCCGTATTGCGCGATAGTCATGCGTGTCAAAATTATATCGTAACATTCTTAACAACAAAGCCGCTTAATTATACACGTAACTGTAGAAAACGAATCGCTAATCTGCGTATCCGCGTTGTGCAGAAAAAAAATTAAAGAAGGCGATATTTTTTTTTTCGTTGTTTTCTTCAGTTTGCTGAATTCATAAAGACACACGATGGCCATTGCGTGCGGAGTCTCGGATGTTGTCACGACCAGTTTTACGCAGCAGTTTTACCTGTGTGCTCACGCGCTGCTCACATAATATGCCCATTTATACCACAGACGCGTAGGCTTTATAGCTGATTGTATAACGCATAGTACCTGATGTCCCGATGAATGGAACGAACGCCTGCTTCGCCCCCCTTCTGCCCCCTCCACTGCCGCTATGGACCACAGTCGCGTGTAACACTCCTACCTGTTTATTCGCTTCATTCTCCATCCTCCTTCGGCAGCCGGAGTTGGAGAACCAATTATTATCTCGCCTCAGCCTCGACTACCTGTTCGCTTCTATGGTTACTAATGCATTTCAAACGAATTCTGTCTCAGAAATCCCGTTATTTATCGTATTTAGCGCGATGTTTTTTTTCCACAACGGAGAATACGTACTTTTGAATTTTTCGTTAAACATTAACACGACAGCCTATTTCCGCAGCATTTTTTTCAATGCAGACGAAATCCATGTGGAATTTACGGTTTTACGGGGCTTTCGTTGTCGAACCACAGAAAAAGAAAAAAAAAAGAAAAAAATAAAAAATGCAAACAAATTTAATGCAATGTAAATTTATTTTTTACTTCTTCAATTCTTAAATTGCGAACTATATGCGATTATTAAGATTCAGATCGTAATATGATTATTAACGATTGTGTTAATTTCGAGTCTCAATCTTATCAAAGATCGCGAGAGAAGTATATCATAAAAAACCCTTATTGTCATTTTGGGAGTTCAAATAGTGAATTCCCCCAAAAAAAAAGGGAATCAAAGTAAAAAATGTTCGTTCTGTATCTTCCGCCCGTATTTTTCCGATCGAATGCGAATTAATATTCAATTTGATCCCTTGAATTATCGATAGAGCCATTGCGCTAAAAGAGAACTCGCGATCTATTATAAAGAGATTCAGATGTGAAGCCATCGAGTTGATGCCGTTTTTCGTCGTATTTTACAGGATACGGCCGCAAGTAGCCCGTGAATTGATCGATATGTGCAGAGTGTGTACCCAAGTACCACCCGGTGAGCCACAGGTTTTTTTAGGGCCCGACAAAGCGTTTACGTACGATCATGTATTCGACACGGGTGTTGGTCAGCAAACAATATACGATGCGTGCGTCGCGCGTCTCGTCGATGGAGCGCTGGACGGTTACAATGCGACTGTTTTGGCGTACGGGCAAACGGGATCCGGAAAAACGTACACCATGGGCACCGGATTCGATGTAGAAGTCGACGATACTATCATAGGCATCATTCCGAGAGCCATAAGGCATCTTTTCGACGGAATCGCTGATAAACGGGAACGAGCCAAGGAACGCGGACAAATGGCACCAGAATTCAAGGTACGCCATTCGTAGTTATCCATACAGTTAAACATACAGTCAAAACGTAATTCTAGCCGACCGCGAACTTGAATCATACGTAATCGCAAGTATGCATGTCCGCTGTACACAAACCGAGTGGACAATCGCGCGGATCTCGTTTCACACGATCCGGTTCCGCGTTACTCGTAAATTGCAATTGTATTCCGAGATTCCTGTACCACATCTGGAATGTCGAAAACCAGCGATATACTCGTGCGAACGCGAGTGTCGCGATGTATATCTATTCTACATAAAGATCTTTTTTCGCTCAATTTCTGCAACATGTTAGCTTCCCAATTGGATAAAATGGTTGATTACTATTGCAAACCTTTAATTTTTTAACTTTAATGCAATCCGCAGCTTAATTTTGTTTATTTCGGAGATTAGTACACTGCCGATAGACTTGTTTAACTTTTTGGTAATTTTAGGTAACAGCGCAGTTTTTGGAACTCTATAATGAGGATTTGAAAGATCTTCTGGAACCGGGCGGACCGCGGGGCGGTGCGCGTATTCACGAGGACACGTCGGGTAACATACATTTAGCCGGCGTTGAGCCGAGAAACGTAACGAGTCCCGAACAAGCGTTGGAATATCTACGACTCGGCGCTCTGTCGCGTACGACAGGATCCACGCAAATGAACACTCAGTCGTCGCGTTCTCATGCAATTTTTACGTTATACGTGAAACAACAGAGATGCATCAAAGTTGAAGATCCTGACGCTGATGTTGACACTACCAGTACGGATCCCACCAATGAGTTTGAGACTCTGACTGCTAAATTTCATTTCGTCGACTTAGCCGGTTCCGAGAGACTAAAACGCACCGGCGCCACTGGCGACAGGGCTAAGGAAGGAATCTCCATTAATTGTGGATTGGTAACGTTAACCGCTCGAAGGATTTCTAAACCTTATCTTACAATCCTTGGAAACTGAGAATTTATACGATTTACGTTTTTGTTACGTCTCGAAGTAGTAAATCTGTACAATTATTCATTTAAGTATTTGTTGAAATTGAACGATCGTACGATCGAATGCATTATCTGCACTTTTTGCCTCTGTTACACGTATGTTATCCTTCGGAACTTCTGGAACTTCAACTAATCCAGAAGCCGAGTTCTCTCTCTTGAAGTCGGAAATCTGATGAAATGGCCTTTTCGTTGTCTGAATAATGTTCTCGATTTCCAAGGATGAAAAGAATATCGAAATGCGGATAAATTCGATAAATATGTATATCACAAAATGATTTTCGCGGCAAACAGTTGGCATTGGGGAACGTAATTTCGGCGCTTGGTGACAAAACGAAGAGAGCTTTGCACGTTCCTTATCGGGATTCCAAATTGACGAGACTCCTTCAGGATTCGTTGGGCGGCAACAGCCAGACAGCGATGATTGCTTGCGTATCGCCGAGCGATCGAGATTTCATGGAAACTCTCAGTACCTTAAAGTACGCCAATCGAGCGAGAAATATCAAAAACAAAGTCACCATCAACCAGGACAAGAGTTCGCGAACTATTGCATCGCTGCGTCGCGAGATTCAGCAACTGCAGCTTGAGCTCATGGAGTACAGACAAGGCGAGTATTTCCTTAAAGAATCATTTAATTTTTCACCGAAGCAACGAATTCATTTACTCGTAAAAAAAAACCTTTGTAATGCTTGTAATTGTAATTGTTTGAAAAATGTTGAAAAATTTCCGAGAACCTAATTACGATTATCGCAAAATTTCATTCGCGAGATCCTAACGATTTACGTAATAAATGATGCGAATGTTGTCTCATTTTCACAGGGAAACGCGTCGTCGGCGAGGACGGCGTTAATGACGCGTGGCATGAGAATCAAATGTTGAATAGCGAATTGCAGAGCCTACGAACGCGCGTAAAAGCGTTGTCGGAAACAGTTGAAGCACTCACGGCTAAGAACGCTCTTCTGCTGGCAGAGAAAGCGGCCGGGCAGTGGGTTGCTACGTCGGGTGGTAGCGGCGATCAGGTAACGAGTCTTGTATTGGGATACGTTCAGGAAATCGAAGAACTGAGGGCTCGTTTGCTGGAGGCAGAGGCTATGTATCAGCAATTGAAAAAGCGCCAAATACAGGTGATTCAAATAATTCAAATAAAACCGCAGGTCTGGTGCAGCACATGCGATTATTAATGAATTTGTGTATTCAGGTAAACGCTGCAAATCCGTACAGCGATTCGTCGTACGCGTTCAACAGTGATTCGCCTTCGGTATTGGTAGAGGCAAAGAAGGAATTGCAAAAGGAAATCGACGTTCTGGCGGCTCTAAAGGGCGGCCACCAGGTGCAGAGCACCTCTGTTACCGTGAGCAGAGAAGACGATGATGACGGCGACGCTGACAATACGGAAAACGGTCAGGAATCGATGAGCGACGACGACACCGACGACGACTCCGATCGCAAGGAGGAGGACGAGGAAGAAGCGGCAATGGGTCGCGAACTCGAGGCTCTCACGTCCGACATCGATGTGAAACAACGTTTGATACAAGAACTGGAATTGTCACAGAGACGATTGCAATCAATGAAACAGCATTACGAGGACAAACTCGCGCAATTGCAAGCGCGTATCCGCGATACGCAGGATGAACGTGACAAAGTTTTGTCGTCGTTGCAACAGCAACCTGCGCCACCTACCGAGAAGGTAAAGAAATTGCGGGACGAGTACGAGAAAAAATTGACATCGATGCAGAAGGAAGTGAGACTTTTGCAATCTGCAAAGAAGGAACACGCGAGATTGCTGAAGAATCAATCGCAGAATGAGAATCGTTTGCGGGGCTTGAGAAACGAACTCGCGGAGATGAAGAGAGCGAAGGTTAAGCTTCTCAACAAGATGCGCGAAGAGGCACAGCGACACAAGGAGAACGAACTTAAGCGCAACCGGGAGATAGCGCAATTGCGAAAGGAGAGTCGAAAGAATGCGAATATGATAAGAACGCTGGAGGCCGATAAGAGAATGAAGGAAGTTGTCTTGAGGCGAAAGCAGGAAGAGGTCACAGCGCTCCGGAAACGGGATAGGGGACTGAGCAAACAGGTTGCTGGTCGCGCGGCTGTTAAGCAGATTAATCACAAAGCGTTGAAACACCGATGGCAGACCTTTGAAAGAACGATCACAAAACAAGCACTGGCCAAGCAGGCAGCGGCTGAAACGGAACGCGAGATGGAACGTTTGCTTCAGGAGAGAGAAGAACTCGGCAGGGATCTGGAGAGGCTGCAAAAACACAGGGATCTCGCAGCAGTTACGAGAGGGGACACCATCGAAGTCGACGAGGATATCGACAACGTCAAGAGCAAAATAAGCTATCTGCAGGTGAGAACCAAAGAAATGGTGCCGATAAGTTGTTTCCCACAATTTTGTCGTTTATCTTCTTTTGACCCGTCGCCATTACTCACGATTTCAATGTTGTGCTTTTATTTTTTGTATTTTCATAAAAAACTAAAACGGGTATAACAATTTATTCGCCTACAGGATAGTATAGCCGAATGCCAACGAGACATGATGGAAATGGGTGACGGAGAGCCCGAGGGTGAACCTGGAGTAGAGGCGCTGATATCGACGATCAAATCGGTCGACGAAGCACAGTATCTACTTCAGCGAATGCTGGCATTTACAGTTGAACAGAGTTGTGCCGCCGCGCAGAAACAGCTCGAAGTTCGTGACATGGAATCGCGATTGAATCAAGTAGCACAGGAGAGTGATGTACAGCATCAATTGCTGGAACACGTATTACGCGATCGGGATCTTCTGTCGCTTACAAATAATCATCATACCAATCCAATGGCCTACAGTCCTCCGAGTTCGCGAAGCTCGTCACCGGACAAGTAAGTTATTTGTCACCCGGCGTTACTGGATATATTCTTTCTGTTCTTTCATTTTTTCACAACTGCGGTACGGCAACTTGAGTTACTTGAGACTTGACCCTTGAGACTTAAGGCCTGAGGCCTGAGACTTGAGACTCGAGACCTGATACTTGAGACTCAAGACCTGATACTTGAGACTTGAGACTTAAGACGCGATTTGTAATTGCTTCATTTTTCATATGCAGCAAATGACTCGTCAATTGACGACTCCGCATCCTACAAATAATTAATTTTCATTAAGAAAATATGTTTCATGTCCACGTAGTGAGAGTTACAGTCAACTATTGACCGCCGATGGAAAGCAGAAAAGCAACAAAGTGAGGCGACGAACAACGCAACCCCAAGAATTATTGTACGGCCTTCATTCTGGTGCTGAAAGTCTCAAAGTCGATGATCACAATCAAAATCACAACCATCCACTGACGAGGGTGCCCAGCGCACCTGGAAGCCTAAAGTGAGACTTATCCCTTTTTTGTTATTTGGCCCGTTGATTCTTTCTATACATTGTAACGAACGAGCAAATGAATAACACTCGGATATTATTAATACAATAAGAAACGTACAAGAATTGTCACGCGCCATTAAAATCCAATCCAACGCTTTAGGGGTTTGGTACTGACGCGAGGATCGTATGCGAACAGCGCCGCTGGTTCGCCTACTCTCAGCCGACGCGACAGCACCTCGCCGAGGCCTTTGCGTCGACCTCTTCATCCCGGCGGTGGTTCCATGTGAGTGAGAATACTCCAACTCGTCCTTGTATTTATAATCCTTATTTGTCTATGTATCGATTCCCTCTATCATGCACTACTGACGATTTAAAGGTCCCTCTCGGTATAATGCTCGATAAATTATACGTACCTTAGCGTACCACACACAGGAAATGTCTTCAAGTGATGTGGTACAAACCTCCCGCCTGCGTTCTCCGCGCCCACTTAGCAAAGAAACACTGTAATTAATGTCGTTGAGAAGCTATAGACAATTTTATTTTTCTTCGAATGTTTTATGGCTTTGAAATGTCATTCATTGCAGTATTTGTTACCGGCGGTGGTAACACGCGTTGCCTTATGAAGGGGTTACTCGCATTTCTGTCTTGCATCCACCCGTTCCCATACGGTTACATTACGTTTCGAATTCCACCGATCGCCGAACGTGTTTAGCTTTCATTGACGATACCCCAATCGCTTTCAATCGCGGATTCCGAAGGGGTAAGAGAGATGGAGTGGACATTTTCAATTCGTCAATTGATTTAACTAAACGAATGAAAATCGAAGAGCCGTAGGGAATGGGGAATTAAAATTTATCGGTATACCATTATAGTTTTTGTTACCGACCGAGCCTCTTACATTCTCGTGACATAACGCTCTGTCGGTAACGAAAAATTGTAGTGAACGCGATTCAGAAGCATCGAACGACGGATTAATTAATTCGTTCGATTGGACACTTTCTTATCGGTATTCATTACGGTTTTTGTTACCGACGAGGCATTCGCCGAACCCGGTCGGTAAATACTAAATTATATGCGATCGTTAATAAAATACCTGTTACGATCTTTTCTTCTATTTCTACTATTTTCGATTGGACACAAATCCGCGAAGCAGGGATTTCTTCTCTGCATGATACGTAATATATTTTTTAAAATGTACTTTCTCTTACGCTGACACTCGTCACTACGATCTCGAAAAACCCATTCCGCGTCGATAAATCCACTGCGTAACATTTTTCGGAATCGGTCGACATCCGCGCAACACAATATTTCATCGGTAACACCGAAAACTAATATTCTCCAATAATAAATTTTTTTTGCTTCTTATCTTTAAGAAGAATAAGTTGATATATATATGTTATATATGTATAAAAAAAAACATGTGTTTGTTTAACACATTTGAAAATTATGTGTAAAGAAATTATTAATTATTTTTGAACAAATAATTTATTGTCTGTGTAACGAAAGGATTTTTTTCACGTGTACAGTATATATTAATTGAATAAATAAAATGCACATACTTCCCGATCAACATGCACAATACGACCATCCGTACAGTTCACTCTCACAGCATTTAGATCGATCGGTACACATATCAGGGCGGTGCCTCGCTGCATGTTCGTTCCGCTGCCTTTTAGCCGTGTGATTCTCCTTTTGGATTTCTGCGTAAGAAAGAAGCATATTCAGAGACGTATTGTCGTACAAGGGCTATGTTTCACGGGCTGCAAATCAGTGAGCGTCCTTAACGCTATACAATTCCGCAAAAAAAAAAAAGAAACGCACATCAAATATTTTACGAACAAGCGATTTATATGGTGTAAAACAATGTCTAAATTTTTGTTTTATGTTAAAAAAAAAAATTTGAAAAAATGTTGTCGCGGAAATAATTTCATTTTTTGACATTACAGTGTAATTTCTCTAATTTTCAAAAAAATCCGAAAATCACGGTTAGAAAAAATACTTGCGTCCGTTTGTGTGTGTATGTGTGATAAAAAAATGCCTGATACGGTTTATACAATAGAAAGTATGATTATCTTTATAATTCTTGAACGCAGTGTGTGCGCTATCGTGTTAAAACGTAATACGCAAACCGCATAATTTGTTTGCATCTTTTTCGTCAGAATACTTGCAAAAATTCGTAATTTTTCAAAGTTTTCTATTTTTTCATTAAAAAATATTTAATTAACACTTTGGCCCGTGCAGCTATTGCGTTACTCTCACTTATTAATTTTTTTCAATTATTGTTTTTTTTTTTTTACAATTCCTTTGTAATGGCGAAGAAAATATAATAATAGCAGGAGGTTTGTTTCGCGCGCTCGCGATTTCGGAACTTTGCTCTGGGAAAAAGACGCGCTCTGTCCCTATTAGTGACCGCACATTATCGATATCGAAGCTTGGTGCCTATTACTGATACTTTTTGTCCCTATTTATGACCCACCATTCTTGTTTTAAACTGTTGACCCCTATTATTGACCGGCACGTGTCTAATACTGACCTCTTGTCCCTATGATTGACCTTTCCTAGTCGTATCGCCGATACTGTAAAATCTGTTGCTATTGTTGAAACCCATTATCATTATTATCGATAGCGACATCTCATTCTTATTACCAGCATCCCTATTCGTATTTATCGACACCAAGAATCCGTCCCGATTGCCAACACCTCCTCGGTTCCTATTATTGATAGTCTTGTCCCGTCTACTGCCGCGGCTTGTCCCTATTATTGACCCATTATCCTTGTTACTGATATCGACGCCATGTCCCTATTATTGACCAGTTCGTTCCTACTACTGAAGCGAATTGTCCCTATTCTTGACCTCCCTGGATTCTTGCGCACGGGCAACGGCGCAATTTTACTACAATATAGAAAAATAAAGTTCTTTTGGTCATTTTGAAATCGATTACTACCAATCTAAATTACTATATTTAAAAAAAAAACGTTATTTTTAAATACCGTTGTTTTCGATCTCAGTATCGAAACAATTTTCTTCACCGCTTTTGCAGATGTACGCATCTCTCTTTTGCCGCCAGTAACTAGTGCTCGCAACTACTACTGGTGCTAATATTAATAAACATTCGCATAGGTTGCGACTTAACTACTTAAACACAACGAAACATTGATAACAGCCGCATGGGTCATTGTAGTTTGTTAACTAATCGAATGCATGATGAGATTTTTTCCCCGAAACGGATATTTTTTGATCCCATTAACAATCGCATAGTAACATTGCTGTTATCCTAACAAACGCCTCAACCAGGGAACAAGTAGCGCACACGGACGTGTCGTCGCCACCCGGCTCACCGACGATCTATCGTCGCTTCAACAGCCGTGAGGAAAATGTTTTTTCGAGATTAACCGCGACGAGACAACCGGTGCCGTCGGATCCCCAACCGACAAAGGGCGTCATCTCTCCGTATCCCGGAAAGGTATGAAAAACGTGACAAACACAAATCATTATATTACCATTTTTCAGACGACACCGACATCCGCTTTTCTACCTTTTTTTCACACATTCGGTAAAAACATTTTCTTAAGAGACTTACATTTTTTTTACGAGCGACGGTTGTGTTTTTCCACGCGATTTTCTGTCCCTTAAAATTTTTCCTTAAAATCGGATTAATACAGATCGCGTCAAACTCTTTTGCGAAAGTTTTCTGATCGGATGAATCGAATCGTATCGATCACTTCGTTCATTCGGTTATTTCTATGTTTATTCATATTTAAGTTTATGCGGTTAAAGCTCGTAAAAAAATAGCAATGATAGCGAGGATTACGAAGTAGAAAACTCTAATAGATTTATCTGGACAGCAGATGCAATGTTTTTTATATAAATTGTCCAGATGCAGCCCCGAGCGCCGCTACAATGCAGCCACGTAGCCGAAGGCCACGGTAAAGCTGTTCTAGCGATTCATGCTACGGATGATCTACTCTTCAGTGGATCGAAAGGTAAAGACAAGAAGGAGAGAATTTCATAAAGAACAGTAGATACCGTTGCGAATCGATTGTACGGAAAACCCCACGTAGAACATCGTAATCTCATTAATTTCTTCCAAAAAACAATGAATAACATTATTTTTAGATCGCACGGTGAAGGTATGGGACTTGGGAACGGGTCTCGAGAATCTCACGCTCAGCGGTCATCCTAATAACGTCGTTGCTGTTAAATATTCGCCCTCCCATCGTTTGTTGTTCAGCGTTTCCGCGGCGTACGTTAAAGTTTGGGATCTCAGGGCCGGTAATACGTGCGTAAAAACGCTTTTCTCCTCGGGTCAGGCGCAAGGCGGTCCGATTTCGCTCGCAACACCCTCGAGAACGCTTCAGATGCCCGTCGGCGAAACGACGATAAACGATCTCGCGTTGAGTCTCGATGATACGGAAATGTACACAGCGTCAAGCGACAAAGTACGCGTATGGGATCTGAGAAAATTGACCTATACAGGGCGTCTCAGCACGCCGCACACGGCGGCAGTTATGTGTCTCGCTGTCGCCGAAGACGGTCGGGTTATCGCTGGAAGTAAGGATCACCTTATATCGCTTGTCGACGCTAATGCCTCAGGACAGGCAGTTAGCCTTGCGCCACCTCACTACGACGGTGTTCAATGCCTCGCTGAAAATGGCTCAACTCTCTTCTCCGGTTAGTTTATTTCACATTCTCGGGATATCGAACGGAAAACTCTTTTTTTATCTTCCGTCGTTATAAATTATTAAGAGACTCCAAAAGATAAAAATTCTAAATGGCGGCTTCAATTTTTTTTAATCCATTTTTTATGGTTTTTAAAGCCGTTGGTTTCAAATCCAATGTTTTTTTTTTTTTTTTTTTTTCATTTTTTGTAACGCGCATATAATATTGCCGGGAAAAAATTATTTCAATTTTTGGCAAAAATGAAAAAAAAATTTATTTGAATTTTTTTTAAAAATTGAGATTAATTTTTTTTTATATTAATTCAAATTAAGATAATTTAGAAAAAATGGCCGTAAGATAAGGAAATTACCGACAATTAATTTGCATTGAGTAAATTAAGGAAAAAATTTGATTACTGGGAAAAAATGTTACAGGTTCGCGAGACATGTGCATAAAACGATGGGACTTGAGTAGAATGGAATTGGTGCAATCGTTGAACAATGCTCACAAAGATTGGATACTGGGGCTGTGCACGATAAACAACGGTTCCGTTATGGTGTCGGGATGTCGAGGCGGAATGCTCCGCGCCTGGTCCGTGCCGAAAGATCAAACCGGCGAATGTTCGCTACTTGGCGAAGTTCGGGCTCACGGTTCCGCTATCAATGCCGTCGTTACTAATCAACAGCACGTTTTTACAGCGAGCAAGTGAGTTTCTGCGAATCAACGACACTTTGCTTCACAAAGTGCAAAGGTCCCGATCCGAAATTTTTCTGAAGTTTTCATTGTGCTTTCGACAAATCGGCAAGCAATTCTAATTCTCGTATCTAACGAGAAAAAAAAACTAAATTATTGAATTTTTCGTTACTTTAGAATTTTTTGAAAATTCAATTTGAATTTAATTCAAATTTGTGAATTTTTCTTTATTATCGAATTTTTTGAAATTTGACTGAATTGACTGCAAATTCATGAATTTTTCTTCAATTACGAATTTTTTGAAATTTCAATTTGAATTTTTTTCAATTTCGAATTTTTTGAAATTTTAATTTGAATTTAATTACAATTGATGAATTTTACTTTATTTTCGAATTTTTTGAAATTTAACTTTGAATTGACTGCAAATTCGTGACTTTTTCTATATTTTAGCATTTTTCGAAATTTGAATTTGAATCAAAAAGATTTTACATTATAACATTCGATTAGGTATTCCGAAACACCTCTACTCGGGTCGTGACCTTTGCACACGTGTTATAACGGACTTGAATCGAATAACGTCTGGGATATCATTGATTTGCAGTTCTGGCGATGTCAAGCTGTGGCGTATACCCGATACATTCCTATCTATGTCCGTTTCCACCGTTTCACTCTAAGTCGCTTTATTGCTGACGTTTTTATGCTTTCACCTATTATTTTGCTCCCACCTTATGGCGCATCGATAGAAAATATTTTCATATTGAGATTCTCGTCGTAAATTTGCTTTGTGACGCGCTTTCCCGCCGTTACGATTCAACATCGACATACATTTTTGAATGTAAAAAAAAATGATTGTAGTTAGAATTTATCGGTTGAGCCGTTCATATAGTTCGAAATTGTTATTGCTTAAAGTTATAATCATAAAAGCTTTACGAACTCGTTGATAAAAGATTGAAAATTAGAAAATTTCGTTTTTTTTTTCTTCATCGTTATTCACGTATTTTTTTTTTTTATTACGATTCAATTTTCAAGTCAATCGTCTAACTATTTTTATCTGTAAATTCGTAAATTCTTTGTATGTAAATGTAAAAGAAAAAAATTACGTTAGAATCGATCGAATACATCGCCTATGTAGTTATTTATCGTCTAAATTGTTGATTCGTAAAATTGTAATTATTCTAAAGCTTTACGAGATCGTTGATGAAAAGTTTGAGAATTAGATGTTTTTTTTTATTTTTTTTTCTTCTGCAGTGATATATATGCTGTTGAGAATTAATGCCGTCGGCGCTTTTCTTTGATACATCGCGATTTATCGTTTATTTTGCCAATTATTCACGCACTATATTCTTCCTTTGCATGGGGGTTACCGTTACAACAACGAAGTGATGGAACGGTCCGACTCTGGAGTTACCACAAGAGAGACCCGAGAACTTTTCAAAGGAGCAACTCACTCAAGTGTTAACAGTCCAAATGAATGCACTGTTGTACGCTAATTTTTAACTACGAGTAATTTAAGTTATTGTTATTTTATCGAAGAACGAAAAAAAAAGAAAAATGAAAATAATGACGAAAGACCTAAAGTAGGAATTAAGCGATAATAGATAATGCGTTACTCGTGTCTATCTAATTAATGTATTAATTAATTTAACGAAAAATTCGATGATTATTCGTCGAATCGATGGCTATAAGGAATCGGTATAGATAATCCAAATTAGAGAAACGATTAATGAAATATTTTTTAGTCGTCTATCCTATCGGAACCGGCGACCGGCACCGATCGATCGGCAATTCGATCGATAACGATTTTGCTATCGATTTTAGGCGAAAAACATACCGATCGTTACTGCGATCGGAACGCCGGCGGCAGTGCTGATAGGGTATCGTCTTGTATACGTATTGACTATTACGTAGCAGCTGTTTTCTTTTAATTTAAATCATTGTTGTTCATCATTTTTGTACTAATGACTCTCTATTCGACTTTCGAACACTTCGATAGACTGATTTTGATGATTTTTACACGTTTTACCTTTTCATTGGCACGCGTATATTTGTTTCTTATAGTTTCTACTTAATTGTCGTGCGTAAAAATAATAGCAGCAAAGATTCTCCGATTGTCTAAATTCGATTTCGGAGTCTCGAAAAAAAAAAAAAATACTTTATTTTGGGAGGCAGTGCAATGCAAATGTTAATCTCCACATCTTGCAAAATTCAAAAACAACAAATCCAATCTGATAAATATTTATTTGAGAAGAGAATGTTGGCTTTTGAAAGAAAAAATGCGCTTCGCATGGACTTTTTTTAGACAGTATAATAATCGGTATTAATATTAGATTCTTCGGATTCCGAGCGATTTTGTCAACTTGGCGATTCAGAGTTAAGCTATAAAATTGAGTAATTAACATTTTTGAGATCCTCGATCGAAATCTGGAGTCAGAAAAAAGATTTGGATTTCAATAAAAATTTTGAGAAATTGCGGATCTAATGGTAAATAAAATGTAAGAAAATAATTTTTTTTCTCAAATCGTAACTTTCGTTTCATACGTATCGCAATTTGTCGGAGAAATTTTGCTGCCCATAAATTTTAGGTGCATTGTCGTGATTGCCTAAGTCTCATTAATTGTCGCCGAGCTGAGAGAAATAAAAGAAAAGAATATTCTAAATAAAAAATAAAAAAAATTGTCAACTTTTGGCATTGTCTAGCATTCATTTTATTATGAACAGGAAGAGCTTCATTGTTACAATATTTACTCTTGGTACAAACAATAATCGTCGGTTAATACTGTACAGTCTGAGGTCTCTGTGGGTCCCGAGTCCGCGATATTGTCAGGGCTGAGTGTTCAATTTTCTCCTGAAAGCAAAATTAAACGAAAATATAAATGAACCGATAAATTCGATAAATAAAACATTGTACCTTGATAATAATTTTTTTTATTAACTTTTAAGCTGAAAAAAAAGCGATATTTGCTCCGCTTGTTAATCGTAGTGCGATAAAAACAATGATTACCTCTTCTTTTTTTTGTGCGCGGAAAGAGATTCTTGACCGCTATCGTCGGCACTGTCTTCAGATTGGCTACTACTGCTGCTGCTAGACGAACTGCTCGAAGATCCGCTCGACGAATCGCTCGCCACCCCGGTATTTTCTTTAACGTCAATGGTTTCGGCCAAATTAGCCAATTCCGGCTCTTTTTCTCTCAGAACTTTTAACCACTTTCGCGAAAGTTTGGGTCTCCCCCGCACCTGCGATTATTAAAAGTTGGCAAAGATTTTTTTATAAACAAAAAAAAAAAGAAAAATAAATGCCTGCGGTTACCGTTTTGTGCCACACGACGGGAAAATTGGTACGCGAACAAAAATTTTGCGTAACGGCTATAGTCTCGTCGAGGTTGAGTACAACGTGCCACCATCCTCCGGGTACAAATACGGTTTCACCGGGACCCTGTAATATTTCAATTGGCAAACAGTCCCGCGGCCAACTCGGTAGTTTTGTTCGGGGATAAACGACGGAGAACCACGTTATCGCCTCGTCGCGTTGCTTGCCGCCCTCTGCACCGGAAACCTTTAGCAGATCTCGCGGCGTATGAGTGGGAAACAAACACCAACGTTTGTGACCGGAAATCAGCGCGTTCCAGGCGCTCGTTCCCAGTGGGTCTATATGAATCCCCGTACCTATTTGCACAATCATTTTAATAACGTTCCATGGAACGTAAACTTTGTGGTTTAAGCGCTAAAAGGACAGTATGGAATGTTCGTCAGTCCTCTGTCACCCCGAACCATTTTAGTTCGGACAACTTTGTTACCGATTTTATCCACACGCTGTCGGCAAAAAATACGTAATCTATTTTTTGAACGATCGTAAAATTATGCGAGAAAAATCAACATATCAGCATCAGCATTATTGTTCGACGAGAACATTAATTCGCATTCGTTCCGATGTGTTCGCGATACTTAAAAAAATAAAATGGATTTCTATTCTTCTTATTGACGGAGAATTTCATTTTTTATCAATAACAAAAAATGCTATTAATTTATCTCTAAATATAAAAAAAAAAATTGGTACAGAAGTTTATTGGAGTTCTTGTTATCGACTGAGTTTGTTTTTCAATCGTCTAAGAAAACAGCAGCAATTTTCCCCGGATGTTGGAAAAACGAAAAAAAGTCGAAAAAAAATTACTAAAAAGAGTCAATTGAAGTTTTCGTTACCGACTGAGTTTTTTTTCTCAAGCGGCATAATTACTCTAATTAAGTTATCTTTAAATGTAAAAAATAAAAATTATTTTAGAAAATTGCTGAACAATCGAAATATCAGATTTTCACTCACCGGATCTCGCTGGACCCATAACAAACCAACGATAAGGCGGCCTTCTGTGTTCGCCTGCGTGCTGAAAGAGATCGTCACGGAAGTACAATGGTATTGCGTAGTCTTCCAATAATTTTTGTCTTCTCGGATGCTCGCCGAATGAACTATCAAATATGTACAACGGTGAGTCGTCGTCGTTGTTAAGCATATAACGAACGTAATACTTCATTTTCATCTTCACACTGTAGCCCTCGTTATCTTCGCCGCATTTGAATTTTTGATTCCTGTACTTTTTTGCCAGCCTCTGGTGTTACGAATGAAAAAAAAAAAAAAAAAAGAAGAATCGATCAGTAAGGAACACGGTGAACTCGTTGAAAATGCATCGTCAAATATTAAAATTTTTTTTTGCACGCGAAAGTGAAATAAAATACGAAAAAAAAAATCCCAAGTCAAACAACGAAGAAACGTAAAAAAACGCAAGAAACCTCTATGGTCCACTTATATTGGGCTTTCCAATCAGTTTGAACACCTTGGATTATCACAGGTCTGTAAGGTTTTTCGTAACGTTCTACAAATTCGGCGGACGAAACTTTGGACTCCTCGATACGCTCGACGTTATCCGTAAAGTCCCAGAAAGGCGTGAATCTCTTTGTATATCCGTGTTGACACCACGCCGCTTTGTCAGCGAGTTCTTAAAAAAATAACGTCAATACGAATCATTTTAATACATAGCTAAAAAGATATTATTTTTTGCAAACAATTTGAAAGATTTTTATCGAAATTCTTGATGAAAAAAACTTGTCTTCGTATTTACGTAATTTTTTTTTGTTAATGATTGTTTCAACAAATTTTCGCGAGGGATTATCTTACAATCTCGTTACATCGTTTTCTGGAGTAAGTAAAAAGAATGGAAATTGTAATGCAAAACATCGAAGAAAAATTCCGCAACAAGTTGCCATTGTAGAGACAGTCGAAATGCTGTTTGGACCACGAAAAAAAATCATGTGACGCTTCGATCGATCGAGAAAAAAAAAACGATCGTAAGAATTTTTGGGTTATGCACTCACCCGGTCTCGCTTTTCTTTTGACTTCCTTAATGCGCTTCCTCGCGCGATGATCGATTTTAATTTCTTCCGTCATTTCTTTTCGTCACTCGGTCCTTGACACACCGTTTTCGTTAAATGATTACGGGAAAAAAAGGTGCAAAAAAAAGAACCTAGTCGTAACGTATTTACAATTTTAACGAATTCGTGAAAGATGAAACAAACACAGGTCCGTCCGCACGGACTGGGTTATTACTGTAACTCCGAATAGTTCGCGTTGTTTCCGTCAGAGGTCAGGATTTTCAGAATCCCCGTGTGCATCAATCTTAGAATTGTTTCTCGTTGATAATCTTCTTTAAGAAAAAAAAAAGTAATAACAAACGATCCTATCAACAATAATCGTTTTCGAGTCGTCAAACTAAAAAATTATGTTTTTTATTCCGAGTTGTACGCAGACTGGTGCGTAACTCGTTTGGGGTAGATCAGTAGAAAAAAAAATCGTTTGCAGTAAAAGTTAACTGTATATAATGCGGTACGAGACAGGTAAGAGGTAACTCGTATACGAAAATCTGGGAGGCGGGGCTTTAACGGTAGACGTTTTATGCCTACGTGACAAAAGTCATGTCAATGATGATACCCAACGTAAGTTGTGCAGAGGAGGGAGACCATTCATCGGCTCTCCTAACGAGAAGCTGCGCGGTATTTTTAAAAAATACAGTTTTGATTACTATTTTTTAATATACTGTTGATGTTTCATACGAAATTCCAATAAAAACAATGGATAAATATCAGCTCGAAATAATGACAAAATGGTGTGGGGAATTTATCAATTCCGATGAACGTTAACGGGAGCTTATGCTTTGCTTTATTTTATCAGTTATATAATAATCGATGAGATCACGACGTGATAGGGACTTCACGATTTATTTGTTATTTGCTATCGAATAATCAATAATAATATGTTTATTATTTACAAAACTCCATTTTTGTTTTTTACTTTTGTTTATAGGTCGGCGTTTCATCGATATAAAAATAAAGACGCGTTAATTAAAAATGTTCGATTATATATTTTTTGTGTTATTGGTGCAAAATAAAAAAATATTTAAATAATGCATTGCACGATAGATAAACAATGGTATAACAAAATGATATTGAAAATTCATTTTAACTTTCTGTTTTACGACAATGAAAATTCTTCTGACAAAATAAACGCAATTAGGGCGGAGGGAAGGGGCGAGGCTTTTTTTATGCAAAAATGAAATGATAATTTTTTATCTGTAGGTTATGTTTCGGTGTGCTCTGCGAATGAAAGTTTACGCAAAGTCGCCAGTTAAGAAAAGAAATATATGAAAACTTCACTATTCCATCTCATCGAGAAGTCATGAAATTTTAAATAAATTGTCACTGAAAAAGTCGTCTCGACAATAAAAATTTTTTACGATATAACGCCCATGGCGACAAATAGATTGGGAAAAAAAAGAACACGCGCGCGTTCTATTTTTGTGAAAAAGAATTCAAGTTCATTGTTGGAAAAGTTCAAAATTGTCTGGCGGGCAAGTACATATATGTATATATATGCACACATGAATATATGCATAGCTAGAGAGAACATAGTTGTTATTATGTTTATTTTGATCGACAATGGTGCCCATGGCCCCGAGGTTCAATGGTTCCTGACTGCGCATGCGTCCTCTGTGCCGTTAGGACACGAATGCGCCCCCGGGATGGTCGCGCGCGCGGCTCACGAGAGGTTTTACTTCGGGAGGAAGAGAGGCATGACGCCATGTTTTGATGTGGTCATCCCCCCTCCCCGCGCCCCCCTCCCCCCGTAAAGCATAAACTCCATTCCGCCAGTGTTTTCTGTCGCGGCCCCCTCGCTCACGATCCCCGTGTGTGTGTGCCTTCGTTAAATTATTTCGTCGAGGCCCTCCCCGTGTTCCCCGATCGTGTGTGTTTATTATTCGACGCTCGAGTTTGGGCCACCGCCACGGAGAGATCGTGTCAACGTGACAAATAAGAGTGTCGAAACGGCGAGAGAAACGGCGTGAATATATCCGCACAAGCGGATTGGTATTGATGTGCGGGAAAGCGAGTATGGAGCGGGGGGGGTCAGCGAGCGTCGTCTACGTGGTTCTCGCATCCTAGTGCGCGGCCCACCGACAAAACGAACGACGAAGTGATCGGTCGAAAAAAAAAAATAAAAACACCCGACGGGGGTTGCGTCACTGACGATTTTTTTTTTTCATCGTAAGTCATTCTTATTTTTTTTTTACATCGACGTTTTTTTCGGGGGAAAAACGGCGATAAAACCACACAAAATTATACAGTTTGGAAAAAATGGAACTTCGACTGCACTCGCCAGCCGGAGCAGAACCCATCGTTTATCAGTGGCCGCTCACCTCCGGATCTGGTTCCGTAAGTCATTTTTTTTTCTGTCTTTTTCACCATGGCATAAGTTATATTTATTTTCTCGACTTCGCGACTCGCGTTTTCTTTGATTAACTAAACAAAATATTTCGTAATAGAGACGCGTATATTTTATAGTTAACCTCTCCCCCTTACCCCCCCCTCTTTTGATCGCCCCTCAGCTGATTTCGGGAACGTGGCGTAACTGCACGCGGGATGCAATGTTTTCGATTGTCTATCTCGGCGTTTCGTTTTTTTTTACGTTGGAAATAATTTTTAAAATATGAAATTTGCTTTTCTTTACTTTTGCTTTTCGTAAAATGTTACTTATCTTTTGACGTAAATCGTCTTTGAAGCATCAAATTTGTCGTCACATTTGTATGGCAACGAATGATTTTTTCTATGTTGACGATTCCCTGCATAGATACAACGGCTTTGCCTCGGATGTTTATTTTTTTCATCCAATTTTTTGTCTTCCAACATTTTAAAGATACTTTTTCCAATTTGCACGGTAGGATCGTCACGACGGTGCTCTGGACGTCGTTGAGACGATGAGATGGGTCTGCGAGGATTTGCCGGATCTGAAGCTACCGTTGGAGAACAATATTCTGTGCAACTATGACACAAGGGATTACGAAAGTATGAAAGGCTTGTGCGACAGATTTAACAGAGCCATCGACAGTTTGGTTCAGCTGGTGAGTTCGTTACGTTCCAACGACGTCACTCTGCATCCAAGTTTAATTATTCCGAGGGGTCGATCAGTAGCGCAGATTGTTCTGGCGATTATACAATCGCCAGCGACGATTGTACTTTTTTATTCCTAATGACCTGTAAGCAGTGTTTCAGCAACACGAGTCGCCTTGAGGCCGAATTTTTGGGGACTGCGTACCGTACTCTGCGATGTACGAGACGAGAAAAAAAAGATCTGAAAATAATCAACAGGAATGTCACGAAACATATCCTTGGAGAGGGTTACTCAACGGCATTACGTCGCCATTACAATTTATTCCACAAAGACGGAGTTTTGTCGGAATTCTCGTTCATCTTAGGCGTTAATCTTTCCGAGTTTTGATCTCACTGCTGGGGTGGCACTTGTTTTCTTTCTGGAAAAACCCCAAAATAATTGAGAAAATTGTTTTCATTTTTTCAAAAGTTAGAAACGAATTTTTCTCCTTTTCTAACGAGACGAGTTTTACGTGAAAATGTCTTGTCGGGATTTTTATAATCGAACAAGTAAACAATACAATTTTAGCTACTCGCTGAAACGTGTAATTTACTTTTTGCGAATGGAAATTCAATTTTAATTGTGAATATTCGAATTTTAATGGATTATTTGAATGATTGCGATTTTTTTTACGAATATTTTTGGAATAATATAAACTTCTCGAACATTTTAATGAATATTCTAACATTCTAAGTCGGCGAGGAGACTCGATACTGATCGAGTATCGAGTAATCTTTGGTTATTACTTAAACAGCTTTATTTCGCCGTAGGGAATGGCGGATTCCCGGCATTGTGTTTTAATCAAAACGGTGAATTTGTTTTTATTAATTTCCTGCGTCCAATCGAAAGTCAAAATGGAAATCCCGAGATTACCGCAAAGCCTACGAACGGCCATTGATCAAACAAAAAGATCGGTGATTCTCCGAACTCAGTTAACGACGATAGGTTACGGATTTCATCCCTATCGCGTTAATGTATCGCGTCAATCATATGAAAAAAAAAAGCTTCATTTCTACGATTTCCCAAGTAGCATCGATATATTTTCGTAAAAAAAAGATATAAAAGGAAAAAGATTTTTCTATGGATCAGGAAAAATATAATGGTGATCTGCAAAAAAAATGTTATGCCGCCACCGCAAAATTTAATTTTTCGTGTGAAATTCTTTTCGCATTTTATGAAAAGAAATTTCAAAAAATTTCATCGCTTAAAAAAATACACCCTAATGTATACACGTAATATCGGATGCAGAGGGAGGCTTCGTTAAAGACGGCTTTGGTCTAATTTTCAAAATTTTAAACGCAAATAATTGCAAGGCAATTCAAATGAAATGGAAATATTATTCGCGAGTAAAGCTTGGAAAAATTATTTTATACTTTGGGTTTGTAAAAAAAAATTGGGTATTTGTGATAATCGAGAGAACGAAACGTAAAAGATTATTTTCGCATCGTTTTTTTTTTCTTCTTTAGATTTAAAGTTTTTTACTAGACCAAGGCAACGTCGACGTTATCACTCGCGCACCAAGGAATACTTATTAAAGAGATGAATTTTCATTATTGATAACAATATAGGAAAAGGGTACGAGTTTGCCGTCGCAGAGACTGAACAAACGTCCGAGTAGAGGATTGCTGCGTCACATACTTCAGCAAACGTACAATCAGGCGGTCATCGAGCCGGACAAGTTGAACCAATACGAGCCCTTTTCACCGGAGGTTTACGGCGAAACGAGTTACGAACTTGTTTGCCAAATGATCGATCAGATAGACGTGACGGAGGACGATGTCTTCGTCGATCTCGGCTCCGGCGTTGGACAGGTTGTTCTCCAAATGGCTGCGGCGACCCTCTGCAAAATTTGTCTTGGAGTGGAACGAGCTGATGTACCATCGAAATATGCGCAGGTAAAATTCTTTCCGTTTCGATAGAAAAAAAAAAATAGAAAAAAATTGCTAAAAAAAAATGAATTTTCAAATTTTTTCAGAGTATGGAAACGAATTTTCGCAAATGGTTGAATTGGTACGGAAAACGATGCGGCGAGTATCGTTTGATAAAAGGAGATTTTTTGGCTGACGAGCATCGCGAGAGTATAACGGGAGCGACAATCGTATTCGTCAACAATTTTGCTTTCGGTCCGACGGTCGATCATCAGCTAAAAGAAAGATTCGCTGACTTGCGCGACGGCGCCCGCATCGTCTCGTCAAAGTCGTTCTGTCCCCTGAATTTTCGTATTACGGACAGGAATCTCAGCGGTGCGTATTACGACGATTAAAGTTATTCGACGTTGCGAGCGGCTCAGAATTTCCCAAACCACAATAGTATTTTACACTACTAATTTATCGTACAAATTGTATTGTAATAAAATTTCGTTAATATCTTTGGTACAGATATCGGCACGATAATGCACGTCTCCGAGATGTCGCCGTTGAAGGGATCGGTATCGTGGACCGGAAAGCCAGTATCTTACTACCTCCACGTAATAGATCGTACAAAGTTAGAGCGTTACTTTCATCGTTTGAAGAACAACAAGCAGGGAGGCCCCGACATTGAAAACTCTGATTCTGTGATAAGCAACACTGCCAGCAATAGTAGTAAGGTGTCGAATCGCGCCGAGCGTGGTGAACGATCGAAGCGCGATTTTTTGCGTCAACTCGACAGTCCGAATCTCTCGGAGCAACAGGGTTCGAACAGCGATTCGGATTTGGACGATAATAATCTTAAGACACGTCGGCAGCCTTCCAAGATACGTAGAAAATTAAATAGAAAAGTCACCGGTGGAATTGGAAGACCACCGACAAGGGGAAGACAACGGGGTCGTGGTGGCGGTGTTAAAAAGACAAAACCGAAGAAAACCATCAATATCTCGGGTTTGGATCTTCTGCACAGTCAAACTTTGTTGAGTACGTCACCGCAGGCCCTCGGAAAGAAATTACCGCCGGCACCGGGATGCGTAGATCAGCATTTATCGTCACTCTCGCTGTCTTTGCAATCGCATTCCGCGACTGTACACGAGGAGCTCAGCATACCGTCGGCACCATCGGCGACGCCCTACGCGCTTCAGATACTCCTTGACTTGTATAGGTACCGATTGTTTCCTATTATTTTGGCTTTATATTTGTTTTAAACAAAACGAAATTATTGAATAATGGTTTTTTTTTTTTTCGTTACTTATTCTTTTTAGGGACCAATTTATGGTTATTTTGGAATCGATGAGAGCACCGTCCTACCGCGTCTCCGTAAACACGGATTTAGCGAAGGAACGCGAGAGAAATTCGAAGCTTCAATCGCGGGCCGCGCAACTGGAGAAACAAATAAAAGTTCTGATCGACGACAGTGTCGCGCTGTTGAAAGCACGAATGACCGAATTGGGAATAAACGCCACGTCGCCGGGTGATTTGCTAGCCAAAGCGAAGGAAATCGTTCTGCGACACAAGCAATTGCAGGCGAAAGCAAGTAAACTCCAAGCGCAGGTGTCGTCTATGGAGACCGAGCAGACGCGTCTGACCGCCATAAGACACCAGGAATTGCAGGACAAGTACAATTGCCATAGCAATGGCAATGGCATAACTGCCCCACCGCAACCCCTTACGCAGGATTACATACTGAAGGAAATATCGACGACGTTGACGCAGAGAAAGAAATTACATTCACAGGTAGTTTGTCGGCTATCGCGTATCGATCTTAATAATTCGCATATCTTGCGTAAATCCGCATTTTCTCCTCCATTGTGTAGTATTCGGAGCTGCTGTTTTTTTACAATGTATTGGCCCACTATTTGGAACACTCAATTCTGCAAAAATTTGAATATTATCAATGTTTACAGTATAAATATTGAAAACACGAAAAAAAAAAAAAAAAATTCAGTTTTAGTTTAAAGTTTATCACTTTGAGGATATAAAGATACGCAGAGAAAAATCGGCTACTTAGTTTAAGTCTTTTAAAGAGCGAAACGGGTATTATAATTTCAAAAAAATTTCAGGTGTCGAAACTCGAACACGAGTTGAACGTTCTGGAGCGTGCGACGAGCGAGAAGCAGGCGGTAGCGTTGTCGCAGCAGCAGCAACAACAGCAGCAACAGCAGCGTGAAGCGGTCGGTGGGAAACACCCGCAGAGTCATCATCATCAACAGCAGAACGGCAAGTCGAGTTCGTCGCGCAAGAATCGCGAGGGACGCTCGCGATCACAGGAGTGGCCGGACGTTCCGGACATAGGAAAAATCCAAGAGAACAATCCGGAAATACTGGCGCAGAAGATACTCGAAACTGGTCGACAGATCGAAGCCGGACGAATATCGACGAGGCAAGGAACGTCGGTAAATTCGTCGAACAATACGCGCGCTCGGTTGCCACAATCAACGTTCAATTTTTCCGCCGGATCTGTCCCGCCGGCGTCACAGGCGCAAGCAAACACGAGAGATTCCGCCAGTAGAGTTCAAGAACCTCCGAGAGTTGCGAATTTCGAGGATCGACTTAAAAGCATTATCACCAGCGTTCTCAACGAGGATCAGCAAAACAGAAGTAAACAGCAACAGCAGCAACAACAACAGCAGCAGCAACACCACCAACAACAACAACAACAACAACAACAACAGCAGCAGCAGCAGCAGCAACAGCAGCAGCAGCAACAACAACAACAATCACAACAACAGCAACAACACCAACAGCAGCAGCATTCGCATCAACAGCAACACCAACAACAACATCAACAACAATCACAACAACATTTACAACAACAACAACAACAACAGCAGCATCATCACCTCCTCCATCATCAACAACAGCAACACCACCAACAGCAACAGCAAATGCATATGCAGGCGCAGCAAGGACAGCCCAACGAAACGGACAGAAAACGCGGTGCGCTGCCACCCAACGTTACAACACCCGATTATACGCAGGTATGTTTACTACGCGGGGAAGATCAGTGTTTGAAATACATGGCGTCAGTAAAATTAGACGATTTACTCAGTGAATAAAGGATTTAAGAATTTAAGGAATAAAGTCTTCAAGTTTGCAGAAGATGTTTCATTAAAACGGATTTAGGATAATCAAAAACTCCCGATAATGGGGAATATTGATAACTAACGGATAGCAGATAACTTTTCGGTTATCGAGTATTCTTTTTTATTGTAGATCCGTTTTAAGGTACCGAAACAAACAAACTTTGAGTAATAAGAATTTCGATTGCAAAGTAATTAACGATTTCTTTTTAATGTTGAAGGTGTCTCCGGCAAAATTGGCTCTTCGACGGCATTTATCGCAGGAACGACTGACGTCGCATCTGACGACGCCGGACAGGGCGTCCATCGATTCACGACAATCATCGGGTCACGAAAATCGTGGTGCTGCACCACAGGGTGGCGCCGGTTTGTTGGGGACGCGAACGATTGGCGATCTCGTGAGCGGCGAAATTGAGAGAACACTCGAGATATCGAATCAGTCGATTATAAACGCGGCGGTGGACATGTGCGCGATGATACGACCAGAGGCTGTTTACTCGCCGATAAGCAGGCCGGCGAGTGCGGAAGGTGAAACGGGACTCGCAACACTTGCCCATGTGGCGAGTTATGCACCTACGTCCTCCGCGGTATCTACACCAACACCTACGGTCTCGTCACGTTCGTCCGTATTATTTACACCCGTAACTCAACCTCAGAGGTGAGAACTACTTATTTTGCTACTAATGAGGGTTTACGGTTTTAACGCTTGTTTTTGACTCAAAAATATCAGTCGTTACCGTAAACACGTGTTTACTTGTCACGCAAAAGTTTCATTGTAACGTTTCTGTGAGATTTTATTTATTTTTTTCACTGAAACTCCGTATGGTAAACAAAGTTTGCATAACAAACGTTATGGGGCTATTATTGTTAACTAATCACGACTAACCGAGCGATTGTTTCGAATTACTTTGCAGATATACACCGGTACAGTTGCCGCGAGCGGACATAAAGCCTTATCACGAGTCTTACTTCTCCGACAATCCGACACAAGCGATATCGCAGACACAACCAGCCGCACCTCTTCACGCGTCGTCGGCGTCGCAATCGACGACGAACGGCGATATGTTGCCCGTCGAGGGTCTCGCGGCATCGTTGCACGCGAGAATTCTCAATAATCACAGTGGCGGAAGTAAGAACGAGTCAAACGCCGTTGGTAACAGAAGGTACGGATTAATTGCGATGATAATTAATTGATAGCAGACATATTTTTTTATATTATCGACGGGAAATCGTGAACGATGTGTTTTATGAGTTTTTTGTTTTGTTTTGTTTATCCAGATATCAACCGTATCCTCGTTACGGGAGCAATAGCAATAGCAACAGTAGTAATGGCAGCAGTGCGACGACACCGCCACAACCACAGTCTATGTTAGTGAAAAGCGAAGCAAACACAACGTCTGTCAGCACGAGTGGAGCACCGCTCAGCCCTCTCGTCGAGCCGCATTCTAACACCTCAACGCCGTTGGTCGACGAACCGCACATGACGACGCAGAGGCAACGAAATGGCAATGGCGATGACGGTAAGCTATTCGCTTTTTTCATTTTCACACCACTCGTTCAACTTTCTTTATTTTTTTTATTTTTTTTCATGCGCTCATTACTCTTTTTATCCCGCACCTCCGTTGATCTCGCTATATGCTACAATTATAGAATTCTCAGGGACGGGGAGCGTTCGTGACCACTTTTAAATGGAACTATTTTAAACATACAATTTTCACGACTTTTATTTTTCCCTTTTGCTAAATTAAATTATAGGCGATTTTATCGAGATATCGACACAATAAATTCTTCGTTTGTTTTTTTTTCGTAAAAGTTGCACAATATACTTTTTTTTCGGTCGCTGGCAGCGATACAACTTGAGTTCATTTTCCGGTCTTTTAAACCATAATTTAAAAAAATCGTAATCCAGGGTCGCGACGGTTCAGAGCTCATTCTGCACTAGAAATGCATTCTTTATTGAGCGAATAATGAAAAAAAAATTAGTGTTATATACATTTTTATCAAAGTGGATCAAAAGTACTCCCTTTCCCCGTCGAAATCGCGTAAAAATTTTCACCGATTCCTCAGTAGACTATCGGAGAGTTCCGGAAGCTTATTTACCGGGGGCTTTCTGTTTTCTTTTTTCCCCAATCGCGTTATATCTAATTTTATCAAATTCTCTGGACTTCACTGCTCTCTACTCGACTTTAGTGTTTTTTGTATGTGGAAATATCTTTGGCGAATCTTTTAACCCTTTTAGGACCGAAAACTTAGAAAACCCTTACAATTTGATAAAATCCTACAGATTATCTTTCTGGTAAAGCAAAATTACTATTTATTTCACTCCGTGCGTAAAATGCGATTATACGCACGCTTCGCGTGCCTAAAACCTCATTTTCTCACGTCATGAAATAAAATTTTGTACAATACTCGTGCGAAAAACGTTTTCTGAGCTCGTGTTATTGCAACACTCGCCTTCGGCTCGTGCTGCAACGTCACACTCGTCAGAAAAACTTTTTTCGCACTTGTATCGTAATGTACTATTCTATCACAGAAGTTTCCAAAATCGATGAAAACTTTTTTTTACTTTTTTTACGCAATTTTTCGAAAAAAAAAAAAAAAGTTCTGAAAAAGCGTTACGACTCTTACGAAGTAAAAATCCGATCTCAGCCCGAAAATTAAAACTACTAAAGATGTTTTCACATATAATTATCCTGAGTACACTTAGGTGTACTCACTACTTTTGTTTTTATTCTCATTATAATTTTCCACTATTTAGCATCTTGCGAGATAGTCTAATTTATTGCAATTTTTTTTTTTTCGTTCTATATACCCAAGTTAGCCGATAGATCCGCCCATGTATGGTTCACATAACTTTCATTACCCTCTTATATCTCACGGAGTTGGGGTTATTCTCTGAACTTTATTTATAATTATTATTTTTTTTTTGTTGTTGTTGGTTGTATTTGTTAGATGCACTGTAGCTGTTTGTTGGTTAGAGAGTCTCTGTCTGTCACGTACTCAGTCTCGCGCGACAACCCCTGAAGGCTTGTTTTACGGTTAGAGATTGAGACGCCACAGAACAGAGAGAGAGAGAGAGGGCGAGAGAGAGAAAGAATAATGGCTGCCTTTCAGGGTTGGTTCGATGGTTGCTGGTGAGTTATCCCACGTGGGGTTGTTCAAAATTTTTTTCTTTTTTTTTGTCTCCAATTACGAAATCGTTATCGTTTTTTTTTCTTTTTTTTTTTCGAAATTTGATTTTTATTAACAACAATTAATAATTATTTCGATACTATTCTTGTTGTTAATTATTATCATTATTGTATGACGATTTTTCTTTTTGGACGTCAATCACTTTTTTTTATTTTTTTTTTAATTAGCGTAACGAAAAAACCAAAGAGATCAATGATTTGTTCGTTATTCGCATATATCTTTTCGATTTGAATCATCGATCGACGTATTGTCATGAAAATAAGCCAAACCCCCGGTGATAAGAATTACGAATACCATCGCGAGAAAAAAAGAAAGGGAATTCGATGGATTTATGGATACGCCGTTTCGTTCACTTGGAATCGATTGCACGCTTTGCATGAGAGTAGAAATGCGTAGAAATTTTCGTAAATAATTTATCATTTCGCAAGAGAAACAACGTTATTGCTGTATTTCAGGAGTACGCATGCCAACTAACGAATTTTCATCGACGATGTCACTTGAAACTCGCGATACATACTTTTCTTATTCTACGATCGCGTCTACTTTAATTCCGTTGTAATACGAAATCGTTGACAATTTTTTGTGTTTTTTTTTTTTACATTCCCCAATTTAGTCACAACGATTTATTCGATTTTAGCTCTTTCACGGAAAAATTGAGCCGCACATGGGCTATTGGCTTATTTTCGGTGAAAATATGAAAATTGGGGATTTATTATTACCAGCAACGAGAGTCCGAACTCGGAACGGTAAAACGGTGATTTTTTAACGTGAAAGACAAATTATACGTTTATGAAAAAAAAAGAAAGTAAATTACTTCTATTTTTATCATCGTTTTACCTCTCTGCGACGTGACTGACGCGAATGGGCAAAATCTATTTTTTTTATTGCGCCTTTTGCGGCAATCTATCGTAGAGTTTTTTTTTCGAGCGGATTATTAATTTTCAATTATTTCTAGTTATCCTGGCATCCCCCACGAAACCGTATGCAATTCATTAAGGTAACTGTACCCAATGCTCGGGATCCTCGGAGAGACATCTTTTTACTTTTTCTCAGAAACAGCTGAATTCGTTTTTATTTAATATTATTAACGATTCAAACCAATATGAAGCTTGCAGCCTTTAGTTTCCAATCGCATCCATTTGACTGTTAAAATAAAGTATTTGTAACGTTTATAAACGAATGCGATAATATAAAAAATACCATAAAACGGCTGTCGCCTCGATCTCTCGAACGGTTGTAGATTAGTACAGTTTACGAATTGGGATTCGGGATCCGTTTGCGTGCGTCTATGTAAATTGAATACTGATTCTTGTCGACAGAAGAATTGAAACCCGCGATATTCTCATTTATTATTCCAATGCAACAATTATTTTTATTTCTTTTTTAAGTAAAATCGCATCATATCGGACATCGAATGCTGTCATAAAACCGGTTCCGTGGCCTCGCGGTTGTAGCGAGGGATGAATAAAACATTGCGGGCAATTGGAAGTTGAAAACACGAAAAATGCACCACTCCTTTACGACATACTTCAAAGCAATTTTATTATCGAGCGCCTGCACTGTAGCGTTTTTTTTATTATACAGATGAACGTGGAAAAAATTAACGACCGGAGAAAACGGACCGATTACAACAATAATGAGAATACAAAAAAACTTATGGGGAATGCCGGGACAATCAATCAGTGGACTTCTCGATTGGGGATATTTAAACATTAGTAGTTTAAAAAATGCGTAAAAATCTTGACGATTAGCCTAATGGTTCGTTATTCCGGAAACGCTTCTCTTTCTTTCTTCGACACGAAAGGAACAGTTATATTATAGCTTCTGCATGAATTATGTAAAAGTTTTTTCCTATACGGTTCAATCTCTCCAATAGTATGAAGTTGAGATGCAGAACTTCGACGATTTTCTTGAAAGTACCTAAACCGATGTCGTTTTCTTCTCAACCAATGACACGATGTTCCTTAGGGTCGTACTGAGCAATAAAAAAGATTTTCCATTACGTAGACATGTAGTAGAAATCAAATTTGGGAAGTTTTTGAAAAATTTTAATATATATCGCGAGAGAAAGGTTACTGGAGCGTTAGGTGCCAATAGGTAAACTTTTAGGAGAATTTGGATGATTTAGGGATCGGTAGGATTCTTCATTAGGTGTATTTAGAATAATTAAGGCCAGGGAGCGGACCCGCCAGCGGGACTTAGAATTATTAAGATTTGGCGGACCTTTTAGAGAGACTTAGAATAATTCCAACTTCGGAGGCGCCTTAGAGAAACTTTTTTTCCCATCTCTATCCCTGTCGTACCTAATTTTGTTATACCGAGAGGTTTGTTATACCGCTTAGAGGGACTTATAATTACCAGAGATTGAGAGACGCCTCTAGAGGGACGAAAGATTTCCGGGGTATGCGAGACTCCCTGAAGGATTTAGAATCATTAGGTCTTCGAAGGAGAGTTGTTGGAGAGATTCGGAATAATTAGGGCTCCGAAGGCGAGTTGGGAAGACTTTGAATAATTATCGCTTCGGGGACAAGTTGGAGATACTTAGAATAATGAGAACTTGGGAGACGCTTCAGAGGGACTTATAATTACTTACAATATTTAAGGCTCGAGGGATGCTTTAGAAGATAATACGATTCACAGGGCGTGGAAAGGGGGTCCGCTTCTGGAAGAGGAGAGGTCTAAGACGCACACAGATATTTCCAAAACATATAACAGATGCGCGATAAAAGTATAACGCGTGAAAATTATCGATCATTTAGTTGAGATGTTAATCTTAACTAAAGTCTCTATGGGTGGATGACGAGAAAATTTCAGTGATTAACCGTTTTTATCGACAATTGGCATTGAGTGTTATCTGTCGTCGAGTAGAGTAGGCGGCAGCCACTGCATCATAGGAAAGATTTTGTCTCGACTATTGGCGAAGTTTTACCGTCTATAAATAAATGAATAATCATAGATAACAGAGTGTGAAATTACATTTTCTTTTATTCTAATAAAATTTGTAATAAATTCGAATAATATTGAGACGAGTGTCCCGCAGACTGGAACATTTAAGTGCATTGGTACTGTTACCTTACCAATAATTGTAATAACAATAATTCTTCTTTTGGGTCCATTAATTTTCATAAAAATTGTGATGTTGAAAGAAAAAATTTAGATTTTGTTCACCCGCGTTTGCCCCCCACAATTGTGTCGCCGAAAGCCAAACAACGTTTTGATGCGCGACGAGAGATTTTAATTATTGGCGAATGGTGTCTTGCAGATGGGGAGGCCGATTGGCAGGATCGCATCAGTTCCGGATTCGACAGATTGGTCGCTTTCGCCTCAACGGAGTTGGATAAACGTCGAAGATCGACGGAAGGTGTAAATACGAGTCCCGACAGCGGTTTAGGATCGGATAGTGCGGCGATCGGTCAGCCATCGGTGGTGCTATCGCCGGACGAGGCGCTCGGACCGCCACGAACGCCATCGCCAACAAGTCCGCGGCCTGCGAACGCGACCGGTTGCAACAGCGGATCGTCGTCGTCATCGTCATCGGTACCTCTGAAATATCAACGTCAACCCGATCCCGAGAGGCATCATTTCAAAAAAAAATTTTTTCACCGCGACTGGAATAATTCCGGTAGCACCAGTAAGTTTCGCCCGAAAGGCAAAGACTGGGATTGGAATAATTCGGGCCAATGGCCACCTAACGGCGAACAGTCTTAACCGCGCATCAAACAAATTCACGCGAATTAAACGAGATGTAAACTCGATTTAACGCGAGAACAACATAAAACTCTGTATACATGTATAAATGAAGCGAAGTTGCGAAAGGAAAAGAAAAAGAAAAAAAAGTCTTAATGCTCAAAAATTTCGAAACGAGGAAATTTTTTTAGAATGAGACGAGCGTCGAGAAGAAATATAAAATCACATCATTGACGAGAAAAAAAAAGTTTACCTATCTTTCTATTGACATAAACTGACAATGGATTTTATGATATTCGAATTTTTTTTATTGGCGATGTTGAGCCGA
Source organism: Cryptus viduatorius (assembly GCA_964006125.1). Classification (NCBI taxonomy): domain Eukaryota; kingdom Metazoa; phylum Arthropoda; class Insecta; order Hymenoptera; family Ichneumonidae; genus Cryptus; species Cryptus viduatorius. The sequence continues at coordinate 6,779,004 of OZ023222.1, read as the reverse complement.
AGATAAATGAAAGAATCCGATAATTCGTAGAAATACGAAGTCACGTTTTGGTTTTCCTAGTTTCGAAATTTTCCTGTGCGTCTCTCGTTCCCTTCGAGGTGATTTGGGGGCATTATGTTTGAAATTCATCATTTTTACGAGACAGGAAAAACGTTGTACTATAATGTATTTATTGTATTCAATGATATGTGATATATTCTGCGCTCATATATGTCGTTTTTTTTTCTTTTTCCAAACTTCACAATTTTATTTACAATTTACAATAGTACAGAAATATGAATTATGAAAACAAATGTTTTTCCTCGTTATTTAGCCACGCGATTCGGATTCTTTGAACAATCAAAAATTAGTTATTCAATGATAAAGTAATGACAGTAATGCCGCCCAATCATCTCGATTCCCGCCGATGCATTGCGGGGATAAGCGACAAATGCCAGAAATTAATTTAATTCCGAATATGCATGAGACGTACGTTAGATAGCTATGAAAGGTTGGATCGTCGGAAACACCTTGTGAACATAAATTAACGAACAAAAACGAAACACGGACTATGGCGTACGGTGCTCGGGATGAATGAATTCGATACCTTAGGCCCCATCAGCGGTATACTTGGAGCACAACATTTTTATAGCAACGTGTCAAATTATCGTAATTTTTCATTTTTTTTTTCAACCGGGAGACGATGCGGAGTCAGAGGAAAATCTCTCTTTTGTTTTGTTTTTTTCGAAACTGTAACTCATTGTAGCTAATTGCATACGCAAAAGAAAACTAATGTTGAAACGTTTTTCTATGCCATTTGTACGCAAAACTGTGTCGCGTGTTAATCGCAAGATACGCGCGCAGGAGAACAATACCGAGCGGGATTAGTATAGTACCAATTTGAGATTAAAAGAATTCGCAAAAAGAATGATTTGAGTGTAACGCGCGCGCGAGAGGACGATAATAAAAACATTTTTATTTTATATTTCCTTAATCAAGAAACTCGTATGTAATCCGCGAAGGAGTTTGTCGCGCATGCGTACAGATGAATTACGCATTGGGCGACAAGCGCCTTCCGGGATTCAGAGGGAAACATGAAAAATCTCGCGAACGATTGGTAAATAATCTACCAAAGGTCTGTTGTGTTCCGATTTTTTCTGATAAAGTAAACAGAACAAAAGTAAAACGAAGAAAAATAGAAAAACAAACAAAAAAACTTTCTACATCGCGATTAATAATCTCTCATAGTTTGTGAGAAGATTGTAAAAAAGGAAAGTGTTCAACTGTTGTTACATAATTATTATCTCATGTGAACAACAGGACAATATAGTCATTAGTCTCAGCGACGGTAAAGTTATAAATTTAACGGCACAGTTCAAATACGAGAAGTAAAATAAATCGAAAAGGGGGAAATAAAAAGAAAGAAAGAAAAAAACGAAGACTAAGCGTTACGACGTAAAATATCCGGATGCATGATATCAGTGAGTATGAAAACGAGTGCTCACACCTGCGGCAAAAAGGGAAGAAATTTTCCTCTCTGAGTTTCCGCCCCTAAGTCCGCGTACGATCTCAAGGAAAGTCGATGTAAATATTAAAATTAAAAAATAAAAAAACGAAAAATAAACAAACAAAAGAAAAATAAATAAATTAAAGAAGAAAAAAGAAAGAAAAAAAAAAACAAAAAGAGCAAAATATCTTTTCGCTACCGTATCATGCATTTTGTAAAGAACGAAGATGAAGGGGGAGAAAAAAAAACGTACGTTGAGGAGGATGAAGAAAAATACAAATAATAAAAGTAATCGATACACAATCGTGATAGTACAACGCTTTCCGATTATCGTAAACATAATTGTAATTGATGATTGAATCATTCGATAACCCCTCCCCCCCCCAACCCTATAATTAATACATGTAGTTATTGTGATGTAGGCACCTGCCGACCTTAGCATGTTACATACACTGCCGAAAAAAAAAAAACTTCTATTAATTCATTTTTATTATTGATCATTAATTATTTATTGTTTCATTGGAATATTTTAATACTAAGGTTTTTGTAACAAGCAAAACAACGAGTCAAATTCATTTATACCCAATCGACGATATAACTATAATTCCCTGTCCTTTGGTATTCGCTTCGCTCCATTCTACGCGAACTCGACGGGGAAACCTGCAACATGAAACGCCATCGACGCTTCGGAATGTCGGTCACTGAAAATTAAACAGCTTTTTTTTTTCTGTATTCCTTGTAAAAAAAAATATATATATATATACGTAGAAAAAAAATGAATAATTAGAAATTTGCGGAAAAGACGCAGCGACTGACTTTTCTGCGCATTTTTTTCTAACGGTTTACAAGTGCCACGCGTTACATGTACGACAAGGGGAACTTTTGTGCAGCTATTACACAGTTTTTTTTGTACCGTGGTAAATTTTTTGATAGCGTCGTAATATTCTTTAATATTTCAAAACGGAGTTTTTCGTAATAATTGGAAGTAAACTTTGATTTTTTACAAAAATCACACTGAATTTTACTGTTTTAATTTTTTTTTTTCGATCATAAAACGCAAATTATCGTCTTGAATAATATCGATAAACGTTTGTTCGACAAATTATCGAATCGAAAATTTTCAATATTTTCGACAAAATAATTTGTTGCTTTCGCACGGAATTAACATTGCGAACTATAGAACGAAGCTGTAGATTACGCGAAGAATTATCGTTGATAAAAATCATTCCGTAAATTTTCATTTTTCACTATAGAATCGCGCGATCTAATTATTGCATTCAAATTTGTTTTTCAAGTAATTTTTTTTTTTTTTTTCAATTTTATTTGTGAAAACGCTTTATAAAAAAAAATCAATAAACAATTATCAGTTTTTGTTGTCGGGTATCCGACTCCTTATTGTTTCGTAATGATCGAGCAGCGGTACGATGCAAAAGTGCGAAACAAGTTGTATCTACTCGTTGTCGAGCCGCTCGTCGCGGATCTCCTCTGCGACGAGAGAGTTTTGGTGTTACAGCGGAAATACCAGTTTTTGTCAAGCGGTCGACACTGCGGACGGTTGCCACAGTTGAATGGCACGTTATTAACTTGGCGCGACAATATTCCCGGCCAACATATTTTACGTTCTACTCAGCACTCGGCTCCTGCGTTATACATGGCGCGACGAGTTGCCGAGTTATACTTTTTGTCCCCAGGATTCACGGTAAGCACTTTTCACCGAATTTTTATGACACTCAGTCGAGTATTTCACAAAGGTACTCGACAAAACACATGCCGACCCCTTATACAAGATCATCGCGATGTATGTGTTACGATGATATATATATATATGGCGCTTGACGTTCTCGATTACTGAGCGATTGCATTTTCGAGGCGAACGTGGATCAGTAGAGTCGATGAATTAGACGCCGAAACCCTTAGCCGAGTTCCCTGTTAATTATATATTTTTTAAAATCTATTAATTAACTTTTTTTCAAAATAATTCAATAGGATTTCGCGAATTCTATAATCCCGACTTGTAACGATATTTATTTTCTCATTCGTTGAAAGATAAATACATCGTATTTTTTTTTATCATTTCTGGAATGGGATTAATAGCCATTCGATTATTGCTGTTAATTTTCCGATGTTTTTATTATTTGCGAATATAAAAATCCAATTTCACGCGTATTTAACTTTTCGTAAAATTTTTTTATTTGATTGGTCGGTAAAATGGTGCGGAATCGTCAGTAATAGGGGTATTTATCATAAGTATAGAAGACATCCCCAACGCTGTCATACCGAAGTCGCTCGGCATTCAATTTTTTAATTGCTCGCCCCCCTCTATGACGCGCAATTTATTTTATTTTATTTTAATTTATTTTATACAGAAACACGTAAAACCAGTTTACCATCCGCTATTTGATTATGAATGCGAAGGCGTGGAAAGAAAGCTAAAAATCGTTCTAATGACCCGCAGAGTTATGAAAACCGTGAAAAATCTGTAGTCCCGCTTCGTGGAAAGAGAAAAAAATTTGTAACCCCTGTCCCGCACTCGTTAAACCTAATGAGAACCACTTACGGTACCTGGTCGTTGTGCGCAGCCAAGAATCGTACGTGTGTGGTCGTTGACGCTCGCGCGATATTAAAATCTTTTTCGACTACGTATAAAAAAAAATGAAAAAATTGTTCGTTCGATTAACTCCACATACCTCGAGGACGCGGAATTAAATTTAAAAATCGCGAAAGGAAGACGAAAATATGTACATCTATCGAAATATCCGTCGCGCCCGAAAAAAGAACACAAAATTAGTTGAAAAAACGGACTTAATTTTTTTTTTTCGGTCTTTTTGAAAAGGAAAACATTATTAATTTGGCTTTACAGCATTTCCAATTTCGGGACTAATTTGGATTTTTTGTCTAATTTGTTGGCTTTCTTACAGCCGAACCTTCGTGTGTAAAGGAAATCATTGAAATAGCAAAATGTGAACATTGCAAATTTTCAGAATTTTTTTTGTGTCTGTAAATTATAGAGTTTAAAGAAAAACAGGTCACATTTTTATTCTCCGATCGCAATGCAATGTTTTTCGTTACTTTTTCGTGTTTCTCGCGTATGGACCGATCGACCGATTTTCCTGTTAAATATTGCGGTAACCGTTCGTAACGAGTATGTAAAATCGGTTATCAAGACAATGACAAGTTATCAGTCGTGTTACCGTGATAGTGGATCAAATAAAAATCAATTAAAGAAACTCGTGATAACAATTGTTACCCCCTCATGCGCATCCATGACCATTACGGATAAAACAATATACAGAGAGTCACTCAAGCGCTAATCAAACATTTTATTCCCCAACATCGAATTCAACAAATGCTATAATCAATGCTGTTACCAATAGCACCGCAATGGAAATTACGGAAAATGTATTAAGCACTATTCCATTATTTCTGAACAAAAACACCATCGGCAAACGTTCCTATCCGCGAGGTAAACAATTTACGCATAGTAACTGCACGAAAACACAAAATTCAAATTTAATCCGAATAACGATTACCAAAACAGATTGTCTCTATTATTTCCCGAAAAAAAAAAAAAAAAAAAAAAAAAAAAAGTTCTACAATCAAAGATTCCTCGTCTATAAACCGTATTCGCGTTACGCTTATCCCTGATCTAGGGATCCCGCGCGTCGATTTTTCGTAACGGGGACGAAACTCAGGGGTCGTTGCAACGACGGGCGTGTGCAGCAGCATCAGCGTCAGACTCCCCGGGAGCTCGCGCCGCGGGAGCTCTCGTTGGGTAAGCGATTTGAATAAAAAACAATGCAATTGATATGTCGATTAGGTGGTCTCTTATAGGCTACGAATGGTAAAGGGGGTGGGGGATGTACAGCATCGATGATTTTATACTAACAGTGCGAACGTTGGTAGTACATGTCGGGTACAAACGTCTACTACGATTACGACGACGACGACGACGGTGAAGAGAAGTAGTGAAACGAGCGAGGCGTAAGGGCGGTCGCGGCAGAAAATGGGAGTGGGGGGTTGGGAGCAGCGCAGAAATGACGGAGGGTGGTGAATGACGTCACGTTGCTAAAGCGACGCGGCAACGCTAAGCGTCTGCGTGGGTCGTCGGGTGTCTGGGCCGAGATCAATAGCGCACCAGCAACCAGGTAGAGAGTCGGTGTGAGTGGCTGTAGGCCTCTCAACGACGGCAGTCCAGGAGACGAAACCCCCGAGGTAGGACGCTTGCGAAACTGGACCAGCAGCTAGCAATATCGGAGGGCGCCATGTCAGCTACGCCACGCCGTTGGGCCTTGATTGCCTAGGATTTTCATCCTCTCCAGGTAGGAAGAGTTCAATCACATATTTTTCACCCTTATATTTTTATAGCCCCGAAAAAAAAAAAAAAAAAAAAAAAACAAAGTATAAAAATTCGCGAATCAGTTTGTCCGTTTGTCCGGTATTGATGGTTATCTGTTCATCGTTATAATCTCGAGATTGCGACGGGGCCCCGAGTCCCAATTAGCCCCAAGTTAACAACCCCCTTTAAGCTGGATGTGGGTTACGGGACAGTGGTGCGGATTAATAAATCGGGTGCGACGAAAGGTACACACACATAGATAGACACACAGACTAAGCCGTTCGTTCGAGAAAGGGTGGTCGGGATAGGGAGTTTGCGAGACTATCGCGAGGGTGGAGTAAAAGCGTCGAAGGTGAGCGAGAGTAGAGGATATATATAGTGGTTAACGGCGAATGGATGTAACGCGTCAAAGAAACATAGGTGGGACTTGACGAAAGAAACTGATGGAAACCAGAGAATTCCGGGGTTGTTGGCTGTGCTGTCGTCTTCTGGTTATGTCCTTTGGCTTGTTAGCCCTCTGCGTGAACCGTTCGCGGCGAGAAAAAAAAAAAAAAAAAATTTTTTTTGGGTGCGGATAGGAAAAGGAGTCGTCAGTGATTTTGTCACATTTGCACTCATTGGGTGTGTATACGCGGTGTGTTGCAGTGATTAGCCTCCTTTCGACGTATACGGGCTCTTCGCGTATTTCAATTGTGGATCTTTCAGCACAATAAACGTCCCATATACTGTGTTAATGTGTCTTTCACAATGGAAAACACTTTGTTTCGCGTAGGAGACACGTGAATTGTACCCATTAAAAAATTGGGGTGCACCGGCCGATCGAATTTAAATTGTGTAAGCCGCACGTCTTTATTTCTGCGCATTTCCGCCAAATTATTCGAACGAAAGGTTCAGTTCGTTTCAATGACGAAATACAATGAAAATGTATTTTAGCGCAATATTTTTTTCTCCGTGGATTCGATAGTTTCAAACTAATCAAACAGGAAATATTTTTTTACGCGCAGAAATAACCCTCGAATTCGGAATTTTTTTTTAAATTCATATCGAAATAAACAGATTTTTCTTTCGTCTTCTAGAAATAAGTCTTGAAGTGGGCAATTTTTTAATATTCACAACTGAACGCATATAAATTTTTTTTTATTTTATACATTTCGGTATTCGGCAATTGCATTTCGGATTTCTAAGGGTTGAGGGTTGTTTTTTTTTTTTGCTTTTGTCAATATTTGATATGAGATTCAATCACTATGTCATAAGAATCAATCGATGTCGGGGGGACGAAATGACGTCGATGGGGTAATGGGATAATTTTGAGGGCGAGAAATTTCATTTAACGCATTTGCCGTCTAGTCGAGATTGGCAAGTGTGCCAACGTCTGGTTTTCTGGTACGGAATGGGCCGTTGTTAACCAGAAGCAGCGGTAGGCCAAGCATCACTCATAGTGACTACACCCGATCTGCTTGTCGACAGTTACCCTTAACACTTGTACATTCCTGCTGCGCGCGTCATTGCACCCCCCACCCCCTCCTGCCCCCGTGGTTTACAGCCCCGGTATATAACCCCATATAACGCTAGTACCGCTACTATCCCTCCTTAACAAAGTGACGACCTTGATGCGATTTTACTCTGGGAATAACGATGCGCTCGTCGCTGCTTCTGTTCTCCACATAACAACGCGTAACTGTACTCTGTGGCAGCAACCTACAACGTTACTACAGCACGTTCGAGGCTCCAAAACACAGCGTGAGATTTCTCTCTCGGCTTTCGCCACATGATACAAGGGAGCGAAATGCGTACCTTGAGAAGTTGCGGTGATATCATTCGATGTGTTGGTAGGAGAGATTGGGGTAAAACGGACCGATTTAGGAATACGGACTGTTGACATCATTTCAGAGGCATACATCACTTGTTCATTTGCAAAATTAAATTCGTAACAAAAATTTCGAGTTTCCGAGGACAATAAATACTGTTCGGGGGGTAAAATGGGTCACTTTTTCAAATAGACAAATTTCATTTTCAACACTTTTCGATCTATTGATACCTTAAAAAAAAATTACACAACCCGATCTAATATCGTCATGTTTGGCATTGAGTTTGGAAAATATGGATACGACGGTTCGAACTGTATGGATTTTTTTACTTTTTGAACAGAAATTGACGATTTTAACTTTGAATTTTGTAGTTCGTTTCGCCCCGTATCGATGTTAGGTTTACCTCGTCCATTTTACCCCGATAGTCCACTTTGCCTCTGTTTCCCTTACATAAATGCGCTATGTGCATTACAATGGCTGTTTTCGTTGCAACTTGACGCATCTTAAATCAAATATCAAACTATTACGGAGCACTTGATTGGTTTTCGGCAATCGGAGTTTCGGCTCGGAATGTCGACTTTGACTAATTTGATCAACAATTCTCGTTAAGATTATTTCAATCGCCATTTGTATTGTTGGCATAGGCAACGCAAGGTGTTCCATCGATAGAAATTCCATCGCAGAGATTACATTCATTACGTCTTATTCATTAATCCCGATGATAACGCGTTATACACAAATATTTATACATACAAACATCTCGATGAATCTGACCATTTAACCTCCGTAATGATGAATTGCGAAAAAATGAAATTCTTCCGATTTTTTTATAAGATTTTAATGAAACGGGTTTTTCTCTCTTTTTTGAAAATGAATTGGATAATTCAAACAGAAACCGCTTCCGCGTCTTTAAAAGGAAAACAATCGTTCGTATCAAATGGACCAAAATCACAGGCAAAAAGCTTAGAAACGGACGATATTAATATGTTAAGGGTACTTCGCCACACAAAACTTTTTTTTCTTCAATCGTGATGACATTTTTTTAGGAGATTTTTCGAAAGAAAAATTCTTTTTATTATGAATATTCAAAGTTACGTAATTTTTCGTAATGAGGTGCGATAAACCGGTGGAAAACAATACGATGTCGTGACTGTCGCCGATTTCTGTATAACGGGGTTGAAAAACTACCGGAGCGAAAGACCTGCTTTGCGATCAAATTTGAAGAAGATTCTTGGTCCAATTTTGGAAACGACTCTCAAAAGCGAAAACGTTCTCTAGGGGGGCGTTTCTCTCAACTACAATGAGTAGCGCGTTCCCCCGAATCCCTTTTCCGATTACCTTCGCAATTCTGTTACGAGTGGCTTTAAAAATAACCCGTATATCATCGATATCCGGCGATATTTTATCCCGTTACTTAAAATCATTGCAAGGCAATCGTATAATTTTGATCGATGACATGTGACCATTTTATTAATCAGAGGTAAACAGTACGAATGTTTTGTGACTATTAGGCATTCGCTTGACCCGAATCATCGACTCTTCTCGCGTAAATTGGGTCAAATGTCGTTTCTCGTGTACTGATAATTGCCAATCGATAAAATAAAATCCATCGTACTGACATTTTTATTAGTTTTACTTACAAATTTTTTTTTTTTTTGAGATTTCCACGTCGATGTATTCAGAATTTTTGAACACACATCGGAATTCACTTAAATATTGAGAAAAAACCCTCGAAGTATTGGTGCCCCAAAAACGGTCATTAATCATCGCAAATACGACAATCGATCGAAAATTTGACTGATAAGCTTTCCGGATTGCATTCAGGAATTGAAAGAGAAGGTTTACGCGACTCGAGCCAAGTAACTTTTATGCTCTACGAGTCCGCGTCATAAATAGTCCGAATCGTTAGATAATCATAACAATTGCGTGTTATCGCCATTGGGAGCCGAAGTTATTAACTAAGTTGTCGGAAAGGATCCCTTACTTTTTCGGGTACAATAGAAATAAATAAATCCCCAATTACTGAGGGGAGGATATAATAATATCACGAAGGGTGAGAACCATTTGGGGTTCAACACGCAAGGCATGTTTGCAGTCCTCGGCAGCTATTTATAGGGCTAATGTGTTGCATGTCATCGCGACCACCTTCGTGTGTCCGGCCTTCGTTGATATAATAAACCATTTATGCGATATAAACGCTGGGGGAGGAGATAATGAATTTAATTGTTTTTTAACCGCGCAACCGCGTTAATTGTTGAATTCCCTACCGCCGGGAAATGCGATTCATTTATTATGCTATATGCTTCATATGCACATTGACGCGTTGCGGAATTGTCCAGATATTTTATTTGCAAAATGATATCTTGCGGAGAGCCCTTAAATATTATTATAGTAGTTTTGAATAAAAGTTGTAGCGTTATGCTTCATTAAAGTAGCGATGTTTTTCATTATCGTTTATAACTAAGGAAAAGTTTAAGGGGTAAAATGGAACGTCACAAATTATACGAGAAAAGGGGCAAAATTGACTTGTTCCGTAATATAAGCGAATTAATAAATGAAAAAATTAACTACAGCATTCAACGTATTCACTAACGGGGGCAAAATGGATCCATTAAAGAATAATGAAATTTCGTAATTTCGTAAATCACTTGCCATTTACAAATTAAACAACAATCCAACTTTTTTAATTACAAATTTATTAATTTTTACAACGATAAACGACGAGTCCATTTTGCCCCATTTTTTTTTTTCATTTCTTCGGATGCCCGAAGTGAATGTAATTAATTCATTTTGCATCTAGAAAGTAGTCAAAGTATATCTTTTTTTAATTTGAAATTAATTAAAAATTAGTTAAAACACATCGAGACATCAACCCGGCATTGTGCAGATAATTATGGAAAGATAATATTAATTACGAAACATGTGGGGTCAGTTTTGAAATTCTGACCCGACTTTATTCAAAGAATGTTTTGCGGTGTGTTAATTTTTTTTGTTCGAAATACGTGGAAAAAATTGTTACGTCATATTATTCTCTGGAAATTATCAGAATTTTATCGCGATTTGCGATCATTATTAAATTCATACGCGTCGGGTTAATCGGGTGATTAGTTGAACTCTCGACCTTGAGGTGTTGTGATGACATTGGCTTCGTGCCTAAATGCAAGTTGATCACCTAACTATGTGACTTATCGCCCCGCACCACTCACCGGTACACGACGAGATACCGGATGTAAATGATAGTGCAACCAAAATGTAATGTTTCGAAATTTATGAAGAAAGAGAAGGAACAGATTTGTTTCGTAATGTAATGAAATTAAAAAATTGCGAAAATGTAGAATTTTTCAATTGTATTTCATCATTATTATGATATGATGTTTGATTATTTATGTATAAAATAAGTAATTTTCCTTCTGAAAAAAAGTATGAAAAAATTTTCTATGAAATCTATGAAAGAATTTTCCTTCTGAAAAAAAATGGCTAATTTATCGAAAAAAAAATTGGCGAAGAAGTGGGCCTCAAATAAAAATTCTCGAGATTTTCTATGAGAACATCGATCTATTTTTTTTTTTTCAAAATTCGCATAAAGATCTTTGTTCGAAAATTGCATAAATATTATTATTAATATCAAAATGATTCTGCGAGATCATATTTCACCTTATTGCTATTTCTTTTTTTTTTTTTTCTTACAAAACGGCGCGCAATACATCCCATATCGACTTATCACCGCAAAATATAGATTATTCCTGGAACTAAGTTAGGAGTAACCAATTTGTCGCGAAGGAAGCGCACAATTTTGACAATCTGTCCCGCCATCTTCGATCCAATCACTCGGATATCCGCAAAGCATTTGGGATGAGGGTTCGCGGCGAAGGCGCTAGTAGAGCGGCGTTGTGAATGTGGGGGTACAACGTTGACGTAGAACAGGCGCGTACCAACGGCGCGCAGCAACCCCAGAAAAACGCTCGTGATGCAGGGTGCGCGCACGGGTGAGAAACGTCGCGCGTGAGGGTGGTATAACGATTTGGGAAAAGAAAAATCGCCGTTCCTCGCACATCGCCACCTTCACCCCTCGATGTTGCTAGAGTTACTAGAGCGCGTGAGGGGGTAGAAGGGGGGAGGGGGAGGAGGTTAGCCGCCAGAACAGCAATATTTCATTTTTCTTTGGGGTTCTCCATTTTCGTATAGCTACACCGCCTCAAGCATCACGAACGTCCTCTGTGACAAGTGAGGAAATCGTTTTTGTAGTGAAACTTCTATGGAAGCGACTCGTCCCGGAAGTGTTAGGGTCGAACGTCGCGAAAAGGCGTTCTCATGTAGATGTTTGTATATCAAAAATATTTCCGGTGCCGAACTGTGACTGAATAAACTGTTATGTAAATCATTTATTCCCTTCGGAAGAATCAGCCAGTAATGTAAAAAAAAAAAATTGAAAAATGAAAATCAGAAAAATACAATAATTAGATTGCAAAATATAATAATACATATATATAATACGATATTTCGAATTTTTAATTAAAACAATAAGCCATTTCCACTGGAGAGGGGAATACGGCAGATCGAAACAATAAAAGCAGATGGCGCTACCCGCAAAAAATGGGAGAATTACTGACAATTTTTTTTTATTACGTAAAATTAGTGAAATAATTTTTTTAATCGATGTTATATTTGATTTTTTCATTTTATTATATATCAATTTTTGTAGTAGCGAACTATTCTGAGTTCGATAAAAGTTTCTTCCACGCGCACCATTTTTTTTCTTTCTATCATCAAATGGAGCGGAGATGGGAAAAACTCTTCAAGAATAAAAGAATAACGTTCGGGAGAGATAACGCATAGGTCCATTTGTTTCATTCACTTTGTTCTCTGTGGGGGTGCTATCTACGGAATATTGTCGATTGGGCGGTCAATGGACGTAATGTTCGGTCCAATGAGGTGTACGAGATGTATCGTGAAGTGTCACAGTAATCCCGGGGAGCTATAAAACGTGTAGGGGAGATTGTAGGGGTAAAATGGACCAGTCGAACAATTCGTACATTTCGCAACGATTGTGTTTTTGCTTCAGTCCCCTCTATATTATGGAACAATTACCCAACGTTTCATTCATTTGTCGCTCTATTTACGAATTTAATCGGATTAACTCGATAAATTAAAAAGAAAAAAAAAAATTGAGTTTCCGCAGTCATAATACAAAAAAAAAATGTTCGTAAAATTTTTACAACCGTATAATTTTTGCCACATGCTTCGCGGTCGTTCAAGTTGTGAGGGAATTTTTAATTTGATATCTCGAAAAGCCGCAATAACGAAAAAATTATAATTTTGAAAGGTAACCCATTTTGCCCCCGAAGTTTATTTTTTATTCTCATAAGTTAAAAATATTTGGTATGTATTTAATTTTTTTTAATAAAGAGTTAATTTAGGCCTTCAGAATCAGCAGCGACCGACATTCCGTGGTCAGTCCGTTTTGCCCCATTTTTCCCTGTTTATTCGGAATATCTACGATGAGAAGTTAAATGAGACTTTCTGGTCGATGTATCCGTTGGCAAAAACTCTCAATGCCCTAATTTCTCTAATTTTTTTTCAGTAACGATACTATAATGCCGAAACTTTTGATAATGAAATTAAAGTCTCTTGAATGGTGCTGAATTCTGCGTCCTTGAGCTTTCCGCACTCGCGCGCATTGTGTTACTAGGGGATGGAAAAAAAATGTCTGCACTACCGAGCCACGTCGTCTGTTTTTGAAAGTGCCACGAACGGATTTCAGCGACTTAAGCACGTTCAACAAAATAACGGCAGGGATATATATAGAGAAAAAAAAATCAAGTGGCATTTTTATTCAAGAAGTATTACGGAATCTTGACGAAAGCTGGAATCAGTCGAAGTGCGCGTGGAGGAGGGGTTGGGGGTGGGGGTGGGGGTGGATTATCGTGCAATCACGTTTCTGATAAAGGATCACCCCTCGTCGCGGCCAATTCGAGAGTCCTTTGAAAATACACTCTGCGGGAGACGCGAAATCGTTTGAAAGATTTAGAATGTTACCCTCCCTCGCGCCCTTCTCTGCAACGAATGAACTTCAAATTGCCGGCGGTCGTAGCTCCGAGCGTTCGTGACTACCCACGAGCAAAAAGTTCCCCAGTAGACATTAGTGCGATCGAAGCCAAACTCCGCTTATTGAATGGAAGTTTTTCCTCAGACGTGGAAAAGTTTATATCCGTTCGAGATTACGGTAGATAACCAATATCATTACTAATCCCCGTGGTCTTCGGGAGTACTTTTTAATTCCAAAAAATTCGGATGTAAAAATAAAAAAAATAAATCATAGACAATCTACGATGTACTCCAAGCTTCTGCAGCATCAATGTGCGCACTGATCTCGAGATAAATCGGAATGGTTTTTATTTGCTCCGCTGATTAGGTATTTCACAAAGTTCAAAGACGGCGCGGCCCTCCAGGGAGATACGTATATATCGTTTAACGCTCATCCAGCTTGCGTTAATATTTCCGATGGCACTTTGCCCCGGGGGGATGGAGGGCAACTGAGGCTTTTCGAAACTCGTAAAAAAATTGTATATGATTGATAGAAAGCGGCGCCAATTTCCGGATGAAAATAGATCCGGGTCGGTTTTGACGGAAGAGGGAGGGGAGATAGCGAATGCGGAAATGTGAAAGCCAGCAGTTCGCCGCTCAGCCCGTTGGGCTTTTTAGTAGATTAAAGTCACGTTTCGCTGTTAACGCTATATAATTGCGATATATTGGACAAAACTTTAGAGTTATCTACGAGCGTCTCTTCAAAATTGTATAACTATCAGACAGCCGGTCGTCCAACGCGTTGAAGAGTGGTGCTTTTCGAAGCCATCGCTCTTCATTTCCACCCCTCGGTATAGGTGTACACTTCGTAGAATATTTTCAATTTTCAACTTCCTTCCCATCGCATTCAAAGTATGGAAAAGCCACAGTATTGTAGTGCGGTGAAATAAAAAACACTTCGCAAATGATATAACCGAAAAAAACAACTAACCGCGCGGAAGAAGACGAAAGAAAAAAAAGTTGACGAGCCGTAATATGATGAAAAAAGAATTAAAATCAAATTTGTACATCGTGATTTCATTTTTTTTTACCGCCGTTTACAAAGGCTTTCTATGAGAAGGTCAGTTAACCAGTTTTTGGCTTTCTGGTAAAGGAACTGAAAGGAACAATGAGAAAAGTCCACATCCACAGCCCATTACGAGAGACAATAGGCTACGAGAAAAAAGCTTTATCGCGAGATAAACTGACATTGTTCGAGTATATTTAGGGGTTGAGAGTATCAGAGGGATGGATAATTTAAGCGTTTCACTGTTTAAGGGCGTTGGAAAATGCCAATAAGTCCGCAAAAACACCGCATTCTGTTTTCGATAAAAATCCTACAAAACGCTATACATACGATGTTCTCTTTGATTACAGGCCGCCGCAATGTGGCCTGGAGTACTACCGTTGGTAGCGTTACTGACAGCCCTGCTACATTCTTCGAGGTAAGTTAATGTCCGAATTTTTACTTATTATTTTTTATTATTTTCTGCTAAAAGTTATCCAATGGAATTTCGTTAATTGGCTCATTTCCACGTGCACTACCAGCCGATTTCCGGTTCCGTTTAGCATTTGTTGAATGGTATTTTCACCCCATTTGACATTACGCTTAAAACAACGCAACCAAATTCCATTGGATTGCCAATCAAAGAAAAACCAATAATTTTTTATTCCGTACATTTGTCAAATCCGATCGGACATTGAAAAAAAAAAAAAAAAAAAAAAAACATCAATATTTCATAAGCATCGGGGAAAATTAAAAATGGGAAAAAAGATACGAGAAAAACTTCGATTGAAAAAGAAATTAAAATGGAAAATTCAACTTGTGTGCGTCCGCAAAATTACACATGTATCGTATTTTCTCGTATGGAAATTTAACCAGTCGCGTCACTTGTTGATCGATCCTCATCTCTGTCCCCATCATGTTTGTTGACTCGCTGCTTCTGCTAATGCAACTGCCTCCGTACTTCAAACTGTAGTCGTTAAGCTCTGTCAAGCACTGCAAAGCTCTGACGAGTTGCTCCATAAGCTTACACCACATTGTTACTGTACCGATTGCGTACCTATCATTCGCGGGAGCAGTTCGCATCCGCACGGATATTTTGCGCTCGTAACCATATTGAACCAATTCACTTCAACCACTCAGAAAATGAGATGTAACCGCGGAGAGTCTATGATAGCCTTTCCGTCGCGACGCAATCCCTTTTCCATCAATATGGTGAAAATGAATTTTAATTTTTTACTTTTATCGACTTGGATACACGGAGAGAAGGAAGCGATAAAAATTACCATGGCGTCTGGAAAAATTACTATAGCGCCTCGTAAAACGGCGCTACAACGCCACCTATGGCAGAAAGTACGAAACTTATAAGAATTTTTACTATAACTATGAGGACTTTTTGTCAGAACTTATAGTAAAATGTATGTTACAAGTTTCGCACTTTCTGCCATAGGTGGCGCTATCAATTTCTAGACGCCATAGTAACGTTTATCAGATCCTTCTCCGTGTAATTGCACCAGTAGAATAATCTTTCATCGGAATTCCTGAACTCGTCATTCAAGATGCGTAATTCTCTTTGATAGAAAGAGGTAAATTCGGTTCAGTTAATTGCATTCAGTATATTATTACTTTTCACATTCGTTAGATGCAATCAACATGCCATCCGTATTACGCGATAAGAATACCAGTAAAAAGAGGGGGGGGGGGGGGGGGGGTGGGGGTCCATTTTACCATTTTACAAATAGATCTCATCACGGTAATGGCAGAAATAAATGGAAATATAAGTGGAATTGATACCATCAGCAATTACCCATTGAACTAACTTTAATCTTTTCAATCGTAGTTACCTTACTTTTTAATTAATTACCTTTTAATGGTAATTAATAGAACGCTTCCCCAAAGGAACTATGAAAAAAATAACGATTACTCTATGCAACGACATGGCAGATATCAACATTTGTTGATTTGTTGATAGAGAATATTCAATGGAAATAATAATTGGTACCCCGAAAATGGTCCTTTTTTTTATGGGAGGGATTACCCGACCGGAAAGCAAAGGTGAAATTTATTTCGCGCTCTCAGTGACAGTGTGTCGTGAATGAACCACTGGATGCTGTGCCATGAGTTGACGCGAGGGTGCGATGCGCCTATGGCATAAAGTGCTGCAGTACAGCGGCTCGTAAAAGTTATAATAGAGAGTACAAGAGAGGCTTTCTGAATAGCTCTGGCACTCCAGCTGAGTCAGAAGCCACAGCAGCCACGGGTGTTTCTTATATCACGGTGTGTGACGAAACGGGAGGCGAAGTTTCTCATCAGAGATTAGCCTCGGGCTTCAGACTGGTTTAAATATTTCGCCAGAATATCATCCGCTATCCGCCGTTCGAGTAATGAAAAAAAAAGAAAAAAAAAAAAATGAACAAGGTGCTGTCTTTGACAGCAGCGGGTCAAACACATTGAATGCCGTACTGTTTTTCTGTTGTCCTTAACACGTTGATTGTTTCTATTTCCCATTTCGGAAATGAAAAGAAAAGAAAAAGTGCATTCTTTCTAATGACGAAACTCCGAATATAACTGATATCCTGGGATTTTGATTTTGAGATCCAACAATAAAAAATCAAATGTCCATTCGGCAAAACAAAAAAAATGTCGATATTCAAGTTGCATCCTTTTTTCTTAAAAAAAAAAACTTCTTTAAAAGCGACATAAAAAAAAAAATTTTATTAAAAAAAAGTGATGTTTGAAAATAAATTAACTGATACGGACCAAGTACGGCAAAGAATTTTATCGTATATAAAATGGAGTTGAACTATTGTTTTTTTTTTTATACAATTTGTTTTACAAAAAAAATAGTTCATGACATATTTTTCGTAAAAATATTCTTTTTTTTTATTATACTTGACCCATTTAATTAAATTTATATTTAAATTGACGTTATTGTTGTGTAACAACTTTACGTTTTTTATGACTCAAAAATGTAACATAGCTGCTACGCTCTGTGTTTGCCGGGGGAGTTGGAACGACGGAGTTGTATTCGTCGAGTACACACTCGAGAGTGCACTTGTACGCTCTTAGCAACTCAAAAGCGACTGACAGTCACAGGCTGTTCAAGATCACGACCAGAAGGATAATAACGGATTATGCCGGTGTCTCGAAAAAAAAAAAAAAAAAAAGAAAAAAAAATGAAAGACACCAATATCGACCTGATCCATGGTCTGGTTGAAGAATATGTCATCCGGACGAGACATGCCAGTTTCTTTCACTACTTCCGGTGACCTTTTCGAACGAATTCGCTTTCACACTAACCGCGATAAAAACTGTGCGAAGTAGACATGGGATGAGTACCGATTCTAGTTGAGGACTCTGAATACTATCGTCATTATAGTGTCAGGTTAGGTTTGTTCTGCAGGATAGCATATCGAAACTAAATTCGGCACTGAAACTGCCCACAGGGACTATTTTCTATGAGCACATCTACGCGGCTGCATGACAACGCGGTAAAAAATCTTCGAACTAAAAAAAAAAATTTTTGCCGGCCAACATCGACAAATCTTTTCATCTTATTAAAAAAAAATATTTGTAAAAAAAAAAAATTTTTTTTTTTTACGTTTTTTAAACTTTAACAAGAAGAAAATTGTGGCGGTGTGTTAAAAAGAAATGTTCGTAGTTTTTTTACTGTGCAGCTTTTACGACTGCCATTATAGAGCGCACGAGAGTGGCGGGGAGAATGGCGGAAGGTCGAGGGAAAGAGGGGTGGGGGAGGGGGGTTGTGGGGGTTGAATCTATGGCAATGAGATCCGTAAGATCCGACCGCTAACGTGCAGGCCGTGCAGACACACTGGAGTCCGAAGTGACAAAGAAAGAACAACCGCTGGTTACATAGTGGGTTTCGCGGCGTCTAAGATGTATATACGTTCGGTACGTGTGCTTTTTCATTAACACAGCAGCCGAAGCGACCTCATTAATGCCTCCGTGCCTCATTCGAGTTAACCCTCTTCCGCGTGCTTCCTAAGTCCCCTTCCCCTCACTTCAGATCGCCTGGTTACAGTCAGTAGCACTGCATGTAAGAACGCGGGCCGGTGGAACATTTTTACTTTCCATCCGAACATCTTATCGTTGTATACATCGACAAGACATGTTACAACACGAGATTCAAAAAAATACGAAGGAACAAAGCGGCAAGAAATCAGAATTTGGTAAAATTAAAGATTTCCATGATAACTAAACGTAAGCCGCGTGTAAAAGTAAAACTCTGAGTTATCCCGAAAAAATGATTACATACATCGAAAAATGGCCGAAATGGCCGTTTTAGCGGTTCCGGTATTTTTCGACTTGCATAATACCTTTCTACAACCTTTCAACAAAAAAAAAAAATTGCATTAAAAAAAATGAAAAATTTGAATTTTGACTAATTCACCTACAAGCGATGTGTAAACAGTTCTTATCAGTAAAAATACATTTCCAAATATTAAAAAAAATCGAAGGCTGTTGTTATCCTCCAATTAACCATCTTCATTTTTTCTTTTAAAACGAAGTAATAATGTAAACTCGTTGAAATGCATCAATTCGTCACAAAAAAGTGTAATAACAAAGGTTCTCAGAATTGTCGTTTGACGTGCAAATGGAGGAATGCCGACGGCCAGATGAGCCGAACGAACGCTCGTGCGGCTGTACGACAGCGCGACAGAAAGTTATTATGTGTTGACATACCAGATGAGATCGACGCATTGTCATGCGTCAACAGATCAGAAGAGTGTTTATTTCAAGGAAAAGAGAAGGAAACAGAGGGAAGCGATCCGCCGATCAGGTGAAGTTTATAATGAGAAAAGCCCGAATGTTCGATGAGAGTACGGCGCTGATCCTTGCAAAGCGATCTATTGGAAGAGCTCGGGCGAGTTAGCTCGCTCGGGCGATTAAAATTAGAAGATCCGTGATTCCCGTAGCGCAGCACGATAGAAAATGGAACGAGAACGGGCGACTAGGCAGGGGGTGCGATGGGGGTGGGAACGAGCATTCGCCTCGCACCGCTCGGGGCACGGAGCGCCAACGCGGTTGCCGCGTTGATTGATAGGGCTGACGGGCTTCAACGAGGGAGTATCCGCCAACAGACCGACTGCAACTCTCCCGGTTTACCTCGTTCAACGTTAGATTAGTTTCTCAATTCCTTCCTCGTTCTACTGGGCATACCGTTCCACTTTTCGTATCGACACACGTAAACTAAATCGACCGCTAAGACTCGACATGCAAACCCCTGTAATTTAAAAATGATCTGAGCTATTAGAATGAAATCCTCGTCGTTTTTTCAAAATTTCAATCAAATCCGCGTAATAATTTTTCAAAATTATTTGTATCGGAATAATTTGAATTTTTGGGAAAATGTCCAAAGGCGGTAATCGTTGCAATTTTTCGTCAGAAAATCGTAAATATAGTATAAAATTTGGAAAATGATTTCGTGTCATCGATGTATTATCGAGCTTTCGCTCTTAATGAAGATATAACACTATATAATACATAAAAAATTAATTATACGCCCCGATTTCGTCATTACACTTCTGACAAGAAGTGGGAAATGTGGTTAACTGCTCCGAAAAAAAAAGTTACTTTTTCTCTTCTTTCGGATTTATGAATTTTTATAAATTTGTACAATTGTTAATTTTTTCAAAAGTGGATGCAAACATTTTAACTATTTTTTTACAGATGTACGCAGGGAAAGGTCAACTTCAGAGAAAAGGAGAAGAAAGTCCTGGACGACATCCTGGGACCGACGAGTTACGACGCTCGAATCCGCCCGAGCGGGGAAAACGGAACAGGTAACTATACCGTACATGGATAATCCCAGATTTTTTTTTTTACTTTTCCAAAACAACAACAACAACAACAAAAATTCCCTCCACACTGGTATACCGCCAACACCACCACCAGCGCTATAAATTAAAAAAAAATTATTATAAAGAAAACACCGACCACTATGTTGCGTGTCAATTTTTTTTTGACATACTATATATGGGTATAAAATATAAATGAGGATCTGCGAGTTATTACCCCTATGTAAGCCGAGCCGAGTCGATTTCAAAATATTTTGAGTCAAGTACCATATTTTATCAAAATAGTCGAATTTTTTTTTTTTTTTTTTTTTCATATCGTTCGAAATTTTCAAGATCGCGTTGTGTCTGAATATTGAAAAATTGAAAAAAAAAAAACAGACAATTAACTTTTTTCGAATTCAAAGTAAAAATTATCCGTCAGTGTTCTTTTCAATTATTATTTACCTGAGGAAACGGCTTTTCTATGGTAAATTATATGATTTAAATAACTATTCGAATCGCTGCAGCATAAAAAAAATATAAATATTTTTAAAATTCTTGCCTCATGTTTGTGATACAATTTATCGATCTACAAAAGACTTAAATATGCCGAAGAAAATTTTAAAAAATTCTAATACCTTTTTCCAAAAAATTTTGGATCCCAAAGAAAATTGTTTCGTCTCCATTACATGTAAAATTCAGTTTTCATATTGATTCGTAACTTTTTGTCTTGTATACATCGTCAAGTTTTGCAGCTGCAATGCAAAAACAAATTGTAAAAAAAAAAGAAAAAATGGCGAAAAAAAAATTACATGAAAAATTGTTCCAAATTTTTGATTTCTCGATAAAATTTTGCAATTAACATCCACTCGACTCTAAATATTGAGAGTTCGAAATTTTAAGAACACAGAGTCCCCCAATAAAGTACCGTTAGGCAAAGTAAAAGTAACACGTAACAGGATATACACAGAATATATATAAATACATTGTCATCTGTGATCCACACTGCTGAACACAGTATGCAACGACAATAGGCGCGAAGAGCTAAAAAAAAAAAAAAAAAAACCACCGAACACCGTCGCAATGGCGTACCGAAAATTCTAACAGAGTGCCGATTGTATCGACCGTTCGGAACATCGAACACGTCACGATCCCGTTGACCTGCGATTCCTCGTTGGATTTAGGGACAGCAAAAGCAGGCGACCGAAGAAAATAGTATATTAAGAGTCAACAAAAAAGTCAAACGAGAGAGCGTCACTATAACTCACCCCATTAACCTGAACACTGTAACACACCAACACTGACGCGGATTAAACAAAAACAATTAAAGACCCGAAGAGAGAGCGTTTGTGAAGAGACGAGAGACAGAATGAGAAATTTTCGTATCGCGAATGGCTCGAGTCTCCGCATACGTTTCATAGTCTCTCATCGAGATTCACCCTAAAAAAAAAAAAAAAAAAAAAAAAAACGAAACGAAAAAAAAAAATGGTACCCTCGCCCTTCGACGCTTCCCGTTCTCGTCCTCGTGACGGATAAATGCCGTTGTCGGTATGTCAATGGATTAGAATATGGGTCGACGTTGGGTCGTCCCTGCGTGTCCGATGCGGGTGTTGACTTAAATACTGTTATGTCGAATATAACTGTGGTATGTGTAGAGTAGAATAGCCAGAGAAACTTTATTCCAGATGGTGGCATTAACGATGACGTCCGTGCAATCGATAACGTTATTGCACTCTTAAGTTTTACTCCACCCCCCTCCCCACCCACCCAACCCCACGCCGCCCCCATCGCCGTTCAATTGGCTCGTTAGTTTGCACTTTGCCCTATAACTGCAAAGTAAATGTGTCCTGTGTCCCGTGTCCTGGCAACAAATGCATTTCAAACACGAAATACCATTATTATTGATAACATACACTCCGCTACAATTACGCAGCGAAGTAGTATTCCACACGCGAATTCGACGCGTTGTTGTTGCGCGAAAAGGATTTTTTTTTTCGACGTTAAAAGTTGTTAGGGGGCGATAACAAAAGGTCATACGATTACGATGTTAACATTTTGAGTAATTGGAATCACTGTTCCAAAGTGAAAAAAATTTTCTGAAGGGAAAAAAAATTGTTTCAAACGAACAAAAAATTATTACAAAGGGGAAAAAAATTAATTTCAAACGCGTTCTAAAAAAATGTTATTCTCATAGATTCTCGACATAATTTAATATATTTTAGTTTACATGAGTCGATCGATAATAATACGGTGGTACATCATTAATGCGCGGCAACACGTAAATACAGTCGGACGTATGTGTATGTAGGTTGAGAATGCAGGTCACGTATAAAAAAAAAAAAATAATAAAAAAAAAATGAGAAAAAAAAATGTCTTGCCATAATCGAGAACCCTCGGGTCGCCGTAGTCGAGGGGCATACGAGACGACCTACCAAAAGCAAAATTGTTCAGTCACCCAGCGGTTGACGTTCATTTCCCTTGCAAATTGTGCATAAAGAAGTGTGAACCCAAGAGGTCGAATGGAGGGGGCGGGGAGGGGTGGGGAGGGGGAGGGGGAGGAGGGAGTGGACACGCGAATAACGCTGGTATGACCTGACTTTCGTTGAGAATCGCCCTAACTCCGTCGTTGCTACGAGACGTGCTTACGCTGGCTTTCAGTAGTCGGGGTCCCGTGGTCTTTGATAAACATTCACGATGGCTTCAAAAGAGGCGGAGAGAAAGAAGAAAAAAAAAACTATATTGAAATAACCAACTAACGATCTTAACCCTTGACACAGGACACATGTTTTGCATCGGCTTTAACGCCGCATACGAATGTCCTGAAGTTGTTGCCATCGCTGATGTTGTATATTGTACATAAAATTTGTGTATTTTGGAAAATTTTTTTAAGGAATTTGTCTTTTCGGAAAATCATATTTCGGACACGCATCAGTCAGATTATGTGGATTGTTGTAGGATCAAAGCAAAATAACTTGCGAATTACAGGGTATATAGTGAACTCACAATAAAAAAAAAAACAGAAGAAGTATATAATATATAATATATAATATATAATATATAATATATATATATAATATATAATATATAATATATAATATATAATATATAATATATAATATATAATATATAATATATAATATATAATATATAATATATAATATATAATATATAATGCCGTAGGATTATTATTCTTATTTCTTATTTTATTTCTGAAGTCGAGATAACAATACTCGCCGATTAAATAGCGCGATGTAATACAATCAGAATTCAGAAACAATATTTATCAACTACTGCTGCTGCTGCTGCTGGTGATCTGCTCTCCACAGACGTAGTTATATAATGTACTGTACAAAGTTAAGGGCCGGCCGAAGTTAATTGGCATTGGGAATTCGCGAGGGAAATGTGTGAACAGTCCTCCGCGGATTAGTGGAGCAGGAAAGAGCGACTTGAAATCCGTTACGAAGTGAGACCGGCGACTGACGTCGCTATTTCAGGTAGCTGTATCAACTCAGATAGGTCTCAGGGCGAGAAAAGAACATCAAACACCCTTTCAGAAGTGTGTCTCGGGAAAAGCACGGGGAATAAAGTACGGACACCAGCGTACCGTTCGCGAGGGGATGAACTGACTCGGTACTACCGCCGCGCCGTCTTATCTTTCTATCAATGCAATTAACCCCCGTCCGCTGCTACTTAAGGGCTTTTGCGGTAGCGGTAGAATATATCGTTACTTGACTGCGACGACGAGCCTTATATACTTTGGCGCTTCAGTCGAGCAACGTTGAGGGGTTCACCATTTCACGTCGACGAATAAATTCTCGCGCACCCCTCTCTAGCTATGTCTCGTCTTCCTTTTCATGGTTTTTTTTTTTTTTTTTTTCGTTCGGACGTTCCCTTTTAGGTTCTTCCTGAAAATTCTCCGACAAAACTGTCGACGAAACGTCGTTGCAGTTTCGCCCAATCCGCGTCACAGGAATTATAGACGAATTAATCAGAATCTATGCAAACACTGAAATTCATAGGGTCTTTGATCACATAGTCGAAGTAAATCAACAAATTCCTTTGTTCTACGATTTTTAAGAATGTCGATAATAGCACATCGAAAGAAAAACACCAAACTCTGTAGAAACCTTAGATAACTTATTGTGTTGAAAAAGGAAATTTTTGACGTGCTAAAAAAGAAATATACCGTGTAACCTATTTTACAATATACCATTTAGTCGTGTTTTTCAATGGAATTATGTCTGTAATGAACTTCGAAACGGAGCCCAGTTGCGAATTTTCTCTCGAACGCCGTGCGAGTAAAGAGCCACATTTTTTTTTATTATTTTCCAAGAAAAGTGAACATAATCCGAAGCTGTCACGATATAGACGAAGATTGGCATGTCGGATTAAATTCGCGTGATTCCGATTAAATGCAGTGCCGTCGGAAAGTTTCCGGATTAAACACTGTTCGCCGGGGGTAGTTTTTTCTACGAAAATCTTTCTTAGTTTTAAAATATTTTATCATTTGTCTTCATTCGAAAAAAAAAAAAAATTATTTATGACTTTTATAAAAAAAAAAAATTTCTGCAAAAATACCGCGCGATCTTTATTACCGACATCCATTTTATTCCATTCCATTCGTAATACGTTTGCGATATATAATATTAATATATCTCCACTGATAACAGCCCCCATTGTTGTCCCCATTGTTGACACCTCATGTCCCTATTACTGACATCACTATGTATCCATTATTCTAAATTTCCCTCCCATATCACGAGTAATATCGATACATCCACCGAATGTGGAACCAATTGCTATCGTATTCGATACTATAACAACTCTGGCAATCCTCTCGATTCGTCGATACATTTTGCAACAAAGATTTCCCATAATCGTCGATTAAATTAACTTTATCTCGATTCATAATTTTGTCCGGAAACTTATCGGCGGCAGTGCAAAATAGTCACGTGGCGTTACGAAAGCGGAAAAGAGCAGTTTCTCTACGCTTACGAACAGCTTGATCTCCTCTTCCGCGTTCGATAATGCCATTGTATTGTCGTAAAAACACTACGAAAAAAAAAAAAAAAAAACAAAAGGGCAAAAAGTATTGTTTGACATGAAAAAAGAAAATAAAGAAAAGAAAAATTGAATGAACTCGTAGGTAATACTCTCTATGAAAGTTGACATATTAAAAACGGGGCTCTGTTGTTTTTGCCCTTAGATGGGCCGGCCATTGTCCGGGTAAACCTGTTTGTGCGAAGCATTGCTACAATTAGTGACATCAAGATGGTAAGTAATAACAACCGCCTTGTTACTGTTGTCGCGCGGGGCCGGTTATGTCTTTTCGCGAATTTTATCCTTCATACGTTTTTAATAAATAATTGTAAATTAAATTATATATTCTCTGTGCTCTACGCAAATTAGGTTGCAAAGTAGGTTTTAGCCCCTCGTTTGAAGGGCCATGCGTACAGCGAGAGCTGACCGCAGGTCCGGAGTTAGCTATTCCCTTCCGAACATTTTTTTTTTTATTTTTTTTTTTACATCACAACTGAAGCGTTTCCACACAACACACCCTTTGCCCACAATCACAACCACCCATTTGCTCTCCTCGTTTGTCTGATCACAGAAAAAAAAAAAAACCCTTTAGAATTTAGCATAGACGCAGGCATGCGGCATTTTAGCTTTTCACTCCCATTATAGATAAATTACACATATACATATATATAGTATGTAGTATGTTGTACTACATGAAATACCATGGATCGATCTTCGGGATTCGACGGTCCGCATCTCGTGTTTTTGCTTCGACAGATTACGTAATACTGTACAGTAAAACCCCTCAATTGATCCGACTCCTTCATTATTCATCCCCCAATACCCAATGGTAGTTTATTTCTCAATAGTCCATTTCAGGGTTATCCAATTCGTACTTTTTAGGGATTTGAAGTATAAAGTCAAATTCCTCAATAGGACAAAGAAACCAAATTTCCCGCCATAGACGAAATTCACGTTTTAATACGGCAAAAAAAAAAAACAGGAACAGATTATTGAGAAATCGAGAATTCACCATACCATCTCCAGAATCTTCATTGTACAGTAAATTCTGACAATAATCCATCCTTTCCAAGATCAGCTTCTCCTTAACCTCTCAACTGGTCCTCATCATCGCAGTTTCTCCCGAAAAGCCGGTATGTTGCGGGGCATTTTTCTGATTTCGAATAGGTGATCATTGACGGGTTTCACTGTACCTTACTACATCAATGCATTTTTTGGTGGTGTTTGAACGTCAAGACTTATATTTATGATAAACTTAACGAAGGAGTACATTTGTTCCGTTTCTATGAATGTATCCGTTCAATACATGATCTTTCACAAAGGATTCAGCTACTGTGCGTACATTGCGTTACATCCATTGGGAATTCATTGTTTACTATATATAGAAAAAAAAAAAAAATTTGGCACCGTGAAAGAAAAAATGGAACGGTAGGATTTAATTGGCACTCGCGTTACCTAATAGTTCTCACGTAAACCCGTCGAAAAAAAAGACATTTGCATCAACGCAATTCGGAACCGCAGTCGATGCGAGCGATGCCGTTTCTCCATGCAATTATACAATACACAAAAGTATTTTATAAGGCAGAATAGAAGGCTTTTTACGAAAAGAGAAAAACAAAAAATTAAATGACGCTCTCTCTCTCTCACTCTCGTTCTTCGTCGGTCTTGTCATCGAAATTATATATTATTCAATTAGGGATGAAAATTGAAAAAAAATAAAAAAAATAAACAGGAAAAACATACTGTACTATATTGACATGGCGGCTCAGTTGAATCCTTTACCAGGAAAGAGTATTGGAACTTGTCTGTTATTATTTGTGGTGTTCTTTGAAATAATAACCGTGTGCAGCAGGCAAGTTTCGCTGTTTCGTCCAAAAGTTCGTTGCACGTTAACAAGAAAATATAATATACACACACATACATAAACACATGAAATGGACCGTTAATCCGCAAAAAAAGAGAGTTTGCCATTATCACAGTAAAACTGTTGTTCCCCGTCTCCCTTTTTTTGCATCAAAACCGCAACGAGCTCGTTTCCGTACATAAGAATGTATAATCTTTTTGTTACGAATACACGAAAAAAAACAAAACAAAACGAAAGTTCAAGTTGCTCGGTGCTGATGTATGCGCGCGTCGCTTATACTTCTTCTGTTTCACTCGACTTGCCCAGGTAAGTCAGTCACCGATTATAATTAATAAACAGCATATATATGTATCGACGTAATGTTGAAAAAAAGAAAAAATTGCCAATGATGATTCAGATTAATCCGAAAAATGAAATACACATTACGCATTTTGTTGATTTTATAGCCATTAGTCCACTAAAAATCAATACGGATCAGACTGATCAGCGATTGTTTGAATTCGGTCGGAATTTCGCAACTCCGACTGTAAATCCACCGTAGTTGCTACCGGTCATTAGTTAGGTTTATGTTAATGGTGGGTTGATTTTTAATTCGCACAAACCATCCGTTCGGACATCAATTAGCATCAGTTGTGTTAATCTAGGTGACATCAATTCTTCACGGATTACAGCCTCGTCAGTGACATCTTTCTTTCGTACAGATAGGAGGTGAAACCCGTTTCCACAGTACGCAATCCGTCAACCATTAATTCAGGACGCTGATCGCGAAGTTATGAGACTTTCCGTAGGACGACTCTTTGAGAGGGAACTCTCTAATCTGTTTCTTTCGCCAGATGGACGATTTTATCCATGCAATTGCTCATGATCAGTCACCTTCCACGGCTCAACTGATCATTTATCAAGATGGCAGAGGGGGTGGGATGATTGAGGCTGTTTCTCAGATTGACCGTAGGGTCAAGTTTCGGCTATTCATCATCGGCCATCAATGGGTACGAACGAACCTTCTCGCGCGAATTCGTGACTGAACAAATGTACCAGACACCGACTCTAAGATATATCTGACTGATGTTAACTGACTATCGGTCAGTGGTGTGTAGTGTCTCGCGAATTGATTCGTTTTCAACCGACAAATAAGTTGGGTGTTCGTGGGTTGGCCGTTTTTAAATCGTCTATTTGATGAGTTGATGTATTCGTCAACATAGCCGATCAGAACTGATTGTGTGGCTGTTGATAACTTGGCTGTTTAGGAGTCAGGTTTTGCTGGGTTAGTCTATGATGGTCCAATTGGTTAGCCGACCAAAAAGCCTCTTTCTTGATCGGTGGTAAAGTGACCATTTGCGATTGAGGCTTATGGACAATATCTTGACGTTGGCGAATTGGACAGAAGAGAGTTTGGCCGATCGTTCGACGGAAAGTTTACTCGCAAACTCGCAAAGACAATCTGCAAAGACCATTACAATAGATACCAAGTTTATATCAGCTGACTAAATCAATCATCTGCGACCCTTAAGTAGGCAATGAATGAATGATGGCAGGTACGGATGGCACTCCGCTCTGCTCATTTGTAGGTGACCCACCTGCTCCAGCAGCAACCATTGTCCAGAAACAGGCCACCCGTTCCGATTCATGTAGTACGAAATCGAAAACAAGCCTTTCGTAGAATTCGGAACGACACATTTATCTCGTGCTTCGCATCGGCTGATTGCAAGTTACTCATAGTTAAATATTGACCAAAAAACAGAAGTTCTCGTAACAAAGGCTAACATTCCGCATAAAATGGATTGTACAGTCGCTAAATTTGATTGAATGAGGCAGCGTGGTTTTGTGTCTCGAGCACTGTATACTTTTTTATTTTTCGATTTTCTCTTCAACGGTTGGATTCCAAAGTTGCAGATGAAAAATGGCAGTATCCCTTACTTAACATCTGCAGATGGAGAAAGGAGAGATAACCACCCATCAAGAAGTATCTATTCGCAGGCCACACACATGAAAAAAAAAAAAGAAAAAAAACAATGTTGTGCCATTTTACTAAGACTGATTAATTTGTGTGTTCTGTTTGCCATGTTAGATGGACCCGCATATGTCCACGTCAACATATTTGTTCGAAGTATCTCAAAAATAGATGACGTTACCATGGTAAGTTTGAAAAGTAACAACCCATCGCCCCCCCCCCCCCCCCCCCCCCCTAATCACAGACACACGCACACGCAAATGCTGGGTGTTTATTTCCTTTTTATACGATCTATATACGTTGTAACGTTTATTCGCTCCAGTTCCCTAATAAACAAATCTATTATATATACATCATTATACATCTGAAATTGTCGTCGTAGAATTTGATATACAATTGTGTTTACAACAAGTACGATAAATATGATAATACTACAATTTTTTTAACAAAAAAAATAAATAAAACACGTACGTTTTAGTGTCTTAAATTTTATATATGCGAACAGCATGATGCCAAAGTCAACTTGACTGATTTTACAGAGAATTGGGCCAATTTTATCGAAAGATATTTGTGGGGTTGAAAAAATCTTGCGAGTCGGGGGAATGTGTAATTGAGTTCGTTAGGGACTCGTAACAAAGTTACGTCGGATATTCAGCATCGACTGATTTCAAGGATTCGAAATAATTGGCTGGCGCGGTTTTGAAAAAATATTTCATGGGTTCATTGTTAATTGCGGGAAAAAAAAAAATATATATAGGTTATTACGACGGCATCATACTGCGCGTAAATATGGCTCGATATCATAGTTTCGCTGAAATGCTGATGTGTGGTAGACATTCCGTAGGAATCCAGTTATCTGACTCATGTGTTCACGGTCGCAGGATTCCCCATGCACTTCGAATAGAAGAGTAAGCGCACAGATAAAACATTTACACACACATACACTTATAATACTGTATAGATGATGGTGTTCAGTTCTGGAAATCCTGGAAAGCCTCTTGAATGATTTATTTGTCTTTTCCTTAACAATCATTAAAGTTTTCATTGGTGTTTAATGGGATCGTAAGCTATTCAATGGAATGAAAATTCATGATGAATTCAATCCATTTTTAACCACAAACCGACCGTTTTTTGGACGAAATCGTAAATTTTGACGAGCGATGGTTGGCTTTCTGTTGATATTTCAACATAATTCATGAACCAATTGTTAGTTGATCAATGACATCAAATAATTGATTTATAGTCCATTTTAAAAATCAACTAAAAATCATATTGAATAGTAAATAAATGCTGCATTCTGATTGAAGCAGTTGGTGTATAGTATACCAGCGACTTTTATATTTTATCAACTGAGCCGCCGCTGCGGACTCAGTCAATTATGCTTTTCATATTTACGTTTGAATAAATAAATATATCAATCAGTCGTCATTTTGTCAATTATTTAAAAATCTCTGAGCTTTTTACGGCTTTTCCAGTGGACATCATGAATACATACATACATAGATATATATATATATAAATATATACATACATATATACTGAAGTATTCTACATCGGGACTACAGTTGCAGTGCACATTGGGAGTGCGTTGGCTGCAACGTGAATGCTGCACGGGTTTAATTTTTTTCACCAGTGAGTTGAGACACACAATTGAAGCTTTTTTTGAATTTCCCTTCAATAAAGTGTGGGTATGCGATTAAATCAAAATATTTATAATTTTTTTTGAATTCATCGGTTTTAAGGATATTGTTGACTCATAATTAAACTTTCCGTCGCCCAAACGGCACTAATATGGAATGCTATTAAAAAATAAGAATAACACATTTAAGTTTAAGGAATCAACGAATCTCTGTCACATTATGTGCGAATGACAAACCAATTGTTAATTCTTACGACAGTTTTTCGTTTTGTATACCAATATATGGACGCTTCATCGTTGAAGCAAACTTCACACTTAAAGACAAAAATTTTAAGTCTCGACGCCAAGTACATAAAAAAATAATATCTCAATGCAATAATCCACGAATTATAATAAACACAAATCGCGTCTTTAAAATTACAAGAATATATAATATACGTCATGTTACGTTGATACACCGATGACGGTAATTTTGGAAAGAGATTTTTCTCCGTTGAACCAATTAACAAGCGACTGTTACCTCGACATGAAATATATTGAATCGCCCTCTCAGTCTTGCGTGCACCGGAAAAAAAATCGACATGATTTTCATGAAAATGTGATAATTGTACTGCAAAGCTCTTTACTTCTGAGATTCTCTTGCAAATTCAATATCAAACAGTCCTCTTCTCTATTCAACGTAAGCTTTTTTTTATTATGAAATAATTCACAAATCTCCCAATGCGTCATCAAATTTCAGCCCGATTCATGATTCTTTCAAATAGTAAATTCGAAAAAAAAAATCGCTGTCAAGATTTTTTTGTCATTTTCATCTCGATATCGTCAGCACCTTACGTGCCCTCACCCTCACCCGCACCCTCCACGGCAAGGAACCCCACTTTTAGAGACCCCACTTTTATCCCTTCCATGTACTTACACTGGGCCTTTCCTCATTTTACTCTCAAGTCAGTAAGATGTCCCGATCTGTAAGAGACTCGTTATCTCCCGTTTTTTCGACGTCGAATCAAGAGACGCGGTGGCGTCTTACCAACCAAGTAGTTGACAAAATAAAGCAAAATTTATCTTAACATTCAATTCGATCGGATCAGATCCATCGGATCCATCAGATCGGATTCATTAAAATGCATT
This sequence comes from Cryptus viduatorius, assembly GCA_964006125.1. Classification (NCBI taxonomy): domain Eukaryota; kingdom Metazoa; phylum Arthropoda; class Insecta; order Hymenoptera; family Ichneumonidae; genus Cryptus; species Cryptus viduatorius. Next base: position 6,746,888 of record OZ023222.1, on the reverse strand, counting down.
CAATCAAAAATCGCTAACATACCATCATTCATTCTTTATGTTTATCACGGAAACGTTCCGTTCAGCCGGAAACTATATTACTGAGGCCTGAAATATTGAAGGAGTGCTATCGTTTCGATCGATGGCTCAGTGTTGACGTTAATCTTGATAGAAATTTTTGAAGCGTCACATCGCGCGTTCAAGAGGTCTGGAAAATCTCTGATCAGATTTCCACAAGATGTAGCGCTCCGAAAAGTGTGGGGGAGGGAATCCAATTGAATTTTTTTAGGGCATTTCTGTATTACGCTTCGTATTGATAGGGAAGGCATCAGTAAAAGGACCCAATCAATAAACCATAACTTTTGAATCAAACCAACAGCTCGAAAGTATTGATAGGACTATTCATCACAGGCGTATGAAATACTTAAAATCGACAGCACAATGTCCCTCCATTAGTTACATCTGTCGAATTTCAGAGGTGTGAAACCTTTGCTTAGGTTTCCGTACCTACGTGTAGCAATGATCCGGACGTTGGATTCCGGTAATGTGGCCGGCGCTTAGACTAATGTAAGTTTACAGCGGTGGTGATAGGGGAATTTATTATTAAACAGAATTGCAAATGGTAAAAATGGCCCGAAGTTGATTTGCACCTTTAGTACTTATTTGTCGTCACTTATGGTACGTGCAATCAAAATCGTACAAGAATTAAAAATAAACATTAACTGTATTGAGGGTACTGACGATACAGCGAGGATTCATTGCGGCTCCGTACTTCGTAGTCATAACATTCTCAACCCCATATCTTTATTTCGCATTTAGGTACCCATATTATAACGCTTGCGATGTTGCGCGATCCGCGGTATGATAAAACGGTAATACGATCGATTCGGCAAAATCAAAATTTTGCAACAAAACGTGAAAATCATCAATGGAATAATAACAGCCGATGAACTATCATTCTTATGCAAAATGCATACATAAATAAATAAAATAGGTCACTTTGAAGGACGGTAAAAGGATTTCCTCGGCGCCAACATAACTATACAAAAATTGTGGGTAGATGGTCGATGGTGAAGGAAAAACAAAAAAAAAATCATGCAGTTCGTTCGTGTTGTTAGCAGCTGCGCTTTTCCCTTCTCGATTTCTTAACTCCAGAATCTCCATATTATCGATCATTCTATTAATACGTTTTTATACATCTCGTTTTTTGCCATTTCTCTGCGAATCCTTTTTATTTTATTTTCTTCACACGTCCCGGAAGCGGAAAGTCAAAATCCCGGTTCCTTCGACAATAATTTAATAATCCGATTGTTTTGTTCTGTTCCGGCACCGTGATTAGATGGCCCGACAAACGTGACTGTCAACATCTATCTCCGCTCAATCAGCAAAATAGATGATTATAAAATGGTGAGTGCAACAATAATACAGCAAGGACTACAGTCTATATATCCACACACACATATATATCTATATAACGTCACGTGTATATGATACGTATATTATATATATAACTCGAAAAAAAAAAAAAATTAATATATATAAATATATATATATACATAAAATATAAATTGCATTTCTTTGTACTGTACTTGTATACTATACTTGTACGCCGCGCAACCAGTGGATGTGTGCTACCAGTCGAGCGTTGGACTTTTCGATGTCGTTACCGTTGTCATGTATTCTACCAAGCATATATATAACTATATTGATTGTTCGATTGGATTGGCTGTGATATATTATATACCTCATGTGTCTTGTCAGAATTCGTGTAAATTTTGTTGCGATTTATTAGAATCTCCGTTATTTCGAAAGAATCAATTCTATGCGTACTAGAAATTCTAGTGGCCCGCGCACTACTAGCGCTCACGGTCGTCGAATCGAACCTTCCAAAAAAAAAAAAAAAAACGATTCCTCTTCTAATTATTGACTGCTCCCCCCTCAATTGTTCCTATTATCTATAATCCCCTGTTATTGTTGTTGACACCTATCGCGATCTTTTTACAATATAAAGAGTTATTTACACATGAATATGGATACGAAACCATAATTATTGATTACGGACATTTTTAGACGAAATTTTTTTTTTTGACGTCACGGTTAACTTTATTGACGAATTGAATTGAATAAAAATACAATCACGGATTCTATAGTCGCATGTTGTAATCCGGACACATTCGGACACTTGAAAAACATCCCCCGCCCTCTTCTTCACCCCTTTTCCTCTCACCTCGCTGACTCATTCGACTCGACTTGACTTAATCGTACAATCATTGATCAATAAACTCGCGTCTTCGCGCAACGGTCTTTCGCGCACGAAACGCGCGAAAGTTTTTCGCCAAACTAAGAAGACTTTAATCGTATTCTGCTCCGAAAATGTTATCGTTTCCCTTTTTCATTAACGACGCGTATTCCCCGAACCTTAGTATCACAGAGTCTCTACTCTATTGATCGATGTGCCAAACCTTCTTGTCTGTCCTGTAAATCTTGCTTCTCATTGATCCGCAATGAAAAATAACGAGACACAATAAAATAATGCGAAATAGAAAAAAAAAAGAAAAGAAAAAAAAACGATAGTCTATATTTGTATCTCGAGCTTTTCACGCCTCGCCTAAATCAATATTAAGAGCTGCATTATCGTCCTACCATCGAGAATCACACATCGATGGCAATCCTAGATTGGGATCCATATTGTAAGATAGCACCTCCATTTTTCATAATTCTAACAGATATAATTAATATATAAAAAGCAATTAAACGCTTAATATGTTACGCACAACGCGATAGGTATCACGTTCCATTCTATACCGCACATGCGTACGGAGGGCCCAAATTTAAACAATTGTTTCGGAGATGAAGACTATACGGTGCGTCTGCTGGGGTCATAAAATTGATCGATTTTTTTTAAGGCCGACGATCTAGTAATAAAAAACAAAAAACTAAAAATAATCACTAAATATTCTCGTTACTTGGGACCACCAATTAAAAAAAAAAGTACCATATTTCGTCACGACGAGACTTAATGTTTTTTATCGACTGATTTATTCGATTTTTCGCGTGTCATATGACTCGAAAAAAATGTCCGCGCATGCAAAAATGTTGATGCGGTCATTACGAGTCGAATGAAAATGTTCCGAAAGTGGATAACTCAACCGATAAAAATGTTGCGTTTCTTATGTAAAAAAAATGTCCTATTTTACTTGAGACTTAAGGATACGCGGCAACTTCCGAACTCTTCTGTGGGGTGATTATTTTCTACGTCAAATAAGCAGAGCATAACAGGATTATGCGCATTTAAATAATCGTCACGTGCAGCTATGATACAGCTATATATTTTCTCTTGACGCCTATAACTTATCTATAAATCGTATATATAGCCTATCCACTAAAATACACTTTGACGATATGGATATGCACTATGGATCGCACTTAAACACGCAGTCAGTGGGACACGGCTTGGACTAGAAATTTCGTGTGTGTGTCGAGAATGCGCTGTCTGTGCCTGGGTTTCACTATATATTATAATATATTACTAAATATATTCGATGATATATTTCGCAAATACGGCGATTCGACGCGCCGAGTCTTGCGCTCACCGCTTTGACTGCGATTTTTCGCGTCAAAGTACGCTTAACTCTATTTACGGTTAACATTATCTTACTGTAATTCGGTTGTGAGATAATTTCATTGTAGGAACTTTACGCTACGATGGAAGTATTGAGTTCTCGCTAAATCTGCCATTTTCTTCTTTATGTATAAAAAATTAGGAGCCGTTGCGAAACCACTTCGAACGACTTTAACCACTTAGAAGACGTTGTCGCCATTTAATAACCTCAAACCTTTACGCAACTGAGTCTGCGATTCCGTGCAGTTTGCTCTTAATGCATATAAAGAAACGTTGGTAGACGGAGAGAAGAAACGGATACAATTTACTATATCTCTAGTAAAAAATCTGGTAAATTTCTGGTAGTACGGAGTCAATGACGCCATCTGTTGGAGATGACAAGAACTATGCAAATTTCTACCGTACGATATGGTAAAAAAAACCCCATAAATGTGGTAAAAATTCCGATAATATCGAGTATTTTCGTCATAGGTGGCGTCACCGTCGAATTTTACCAGATGATATAGTGATTTCTAGTAGATCCTTTTCTCCATGAACATGGAAAAGTATATTTAAAAAAAAATCGTAAAAGGCGTTTGTTCAATGGTGATGCATTCGACGTTTCTGTATAACAGTTAGAGTGGTGGTACACAACATGAATGGGAAAAGAAAACTGTCGGAGTACTCCGAAAGTGGAGGAAAACTAAGCTGCGGCGACGTAAAATTAGTCCACATAGCATAGAGGGGATTGTAAGAATCGTAGTTTTCCGGAAGTAAACATTTGACGTGGTAAAACGAGTGTTTCGCTTTGTCAACACATGCTGTTTACTTTTGGAATGTATCATGTTTCTTCTGTTTGTTGCCGCTGCTATAGTTCAGTGCATTTAACGGCGCCTGAGTCGGACGTTCTATCGCCAATGTCAACATAATCGGTCGTAGGGTAGATGAAGGGGACAAGAGTTCGACATAAATCGAAAATACGGCATGTTTGCATTAGCCTCGGCCCTTTGAGGATTTATTTGACGGCAATTCGTCTGATATTGATTTGATGCAAATCGGACTCAGACGCGACTAATCCGAATTTATCAATTTTTTTTTTTTTTTCGGAGAATTTTGTATATTTTTAAAAAATATGCAAATTTTTAGGGTTATCTGTTTAATTAGTAAAGTCACCGATAATATGCGGTACTCTCGTAAGTCTTCATACTGACGAAAAAAAAGAACGATATTATTGATTATCTGTACGGCGATCAGAAGAGGATTTCAAATCATCTTAAAGCAGCAGAAAACCTTAATCTCGAAGTTAGGGGTTTCTCAAATAAATGGTTATCCACTGAAACGGGCGTATAAAGAGTAGAACCGAATGCAGCGATTTTCATGGGGAATCTCCATCGTTTGTGCGCAGTGATGAGCTAAAATGCTATAGCTAAGATTCTCGTTGAGATTCACCCCGATATTTTCCTTGAGATCCTCTTCGAGATTGCCGTTGAAATTCTCTCGAAGATTCTCGTTGCGATTTTCTCTGAAAATCTACGTAGAGTCTCGGCGAGAATATACATCGAATCTCTCATGGACCAGAACCCTCATCTTTGAACAACGCATATTATCTATCGCCGATTCTTTCCATGATTCTTCAAAAAATTTTGAAGAGAATATAAAATCTCCGATCCCTTGCATATTTCTAACGAGTATCTCTGAAAAATCGACGATGTTTGGGGGGAAAGCATCGGAAAAGGTTTTGGGGAAAAGTAGAGATCCGCCCCTCTCGATAACCAGTTAATAGCGAATCAACTCAATCACGTTGCCCGTCCTACATCTTCCGAAAATTATAGATGCAGAAGTATCGCTTCAATATTGTTAAAAGTAATCACATCAATTGCATTGTTTCCCGTTCTCATCATAAAAGTACACTTTTTACTATTTTTATCAACCAAAACGTTGCCAATTTCAGATGGCGTTACTGGTCTACACCGCTGGCAAGATATAAACCGAATTTAAATGCCCATAAAAAGTGAAATATAAACATAATACCTATTACTTCCAACGTCTACGTATACAGGCTAAATGACCACGAAACTCTGCTAATATCGTTATATCTTCTGATGTCATGTACGCGTCAACCATTCTTTTTTTCCGATCCATTTCCTGCATCGGTCCGATTGTACCTGTGACGATCGTTCCAAAGCTTTACGACGTCGGAAGATTGAAGCGATGTGCAATTGATGATAAAAAAAGTTTGCCAATCTGATAGCATATGTAGAGCGATTGATGATAACATTTTTTGTGTTACATACTCGAAGGGACTGCGTGTTCGAACCGCACTGTGATAACAGTGCGGCTGCACGAAAAGACTCGACGGTACTGTTAACATTGTTGAAAATTGCGAACATTGTCATGAAATGTTCATGAAGCTACTTAGCGATCTCTTATCAGATATTGATTAATCACGTGTCGATTGGAACACGATATTCCCCTGAATTGGAATGGGGGACGACTGTTTGTATTGAATTTGCCAAGTACCGAGCGCGTGTTCACCCAACGTGAGTATTGTCAATCGTAGAAGCGAAACAAGATTCTGCGGGCTTTGCTACAGATATCGATATACCCGTACAATGTGGGGCATAGCGTGAATAGCAGCCACAATGGCTAACGACGGAGACACGCCAGCCCTGCGGACAATATGAATTCTATAACGGACCTCGTCCGCGCAACCCTTACTGCTTGCGACGATAAATCAATAAACCTCCATGCGCTTTGCGTCTCTTCAACGGGGATGCCTCCTCGACCACCGCCAACTTTCTTTTTTCATGTAATGATGAAACTTGAATATCCAATATGTTGCTTTGATCGTGGATGAGATTGGGTTCCAATATTATCTGAATAGGTTACGAATACCCTTGATATTCGCTTCGTCCATCGTACGATATTTAAAAAAAAAAAATTTCGTAATTTTTTTTTTATAATGCTAACATTCGTCCATCTGCTTTGATAAGCTGAAATTACCATATTACGAAAAAAATTCTACTTACAGTAGAAAATTCAGTCCCTTCCTTCGGGACTCAAGAAAGTCCCAAAAATACCTTTTTAGGACTTTATCGGACCTTTTTCGATCTTATCGGGACCTGGTGTAACTCTCTAAGATTTCTATTTTCTCTTTCACTATTTTACGACCCATTAGAAATTTCAAAATGGCACCTTGAGGTCTGAAATTGCCCTGGAAAACGCTTGTCGTGTCGTGAGGTTAACCTAAACAAGTCTTATCCTAAACTCATTAGGCCCTTTGCGAACGTTATTGGGGTTGATGAAACACTCTACGATTTCTATTCCTGTTTCCGTTACTCCACTGCCATAAATTCCATACTCATTTATCTTACCGCTTCGGTACCGAACCGAATTATCGGTCTAACGGCAAAGGGAAACGCCGCACTCTAACGCTATGGCGAAGTTTAATGCTAAGCCTTTTCTTCTCGTCTTTCTCCTTTTCTTGGCTATTATCCTCGACTGAGAGGATACACAGAGACGAGCCACGAAGCGGCATATAGTGGCAAAGGAGAGGTGCGCGGAGAAGTAGCGATGAGTAAGATACGTGAGAGGATTTTCGTAAGATAGATGATGGTAGTCAGATAAACGAGAATTGACTATAGTAGAAACTTCAGAGTGTTACATCTCGGGTTCCGTGGGATCTCGAAATCTCAAAAATTCTGAAACTATTTCGGGCGATTTGTGACCTATTAAGAGTTAAAACGCCCCCCGAAATCTTCTTTGAAATGTTGTCAAAAAATTAAAGTGATACTGCTTTACGTTTAATTTTCAGTGACTATAATCTCTTCACATTGATTTACATTATTGAAGGGATACAGTTGACATATACGACGGCGATTATCGCAGTGGATTATCTACATTTCGCAGTGGTGCGTCGAATATCGTATATAGAACTTTTTGTAAATCCGTCCAATGTTAATCAGGCATTTCTTTTTTTCTTCGAATAAACCGGAGAATTGATTTCCCCGTTCAGGAAAATCGAAAAAAAAAAAAAATTATGCATATAATAATATATGGTTCACAGGCGATATCTTAATTTTATTTGAAAATAAACTTCTATTTTTTGATGAATTTTTTTTGAGACCGTGATTTTTCCATCTGCCGATATTGCAGAAAAAAAAGATATAGGGTTCGAGTGAAAACCGAATATTTTTGAAAAATTCGTAAATTCGTTGAAACAATTATTGGACGGAGCTCGATATTGACAGCGGGGGGAGGGGTAAACAGAGATAGCATTAAAACAAAAAAAAAATTCGACATAACCCGAAATAAAGTAGGAACGAAGAAACCAACCGAACCTGCCGGGAGACAAGCAGCGATCAAAACTGTAAGCTAAACACGCATGCCACGCAATGTTTATCGTAGAAACATAGAGAGACACATCGAGTTTAACGTTACGTCATAAGTAACTCTGTAGCTCTTGGTGCAATGCTTTTGCATGAATTTAATAAACCCTTCCAACCCCCCGAACCCGCTCCCCACTAACAATGCTTGAAAATGCTTTATTGTAACGCCTAAGCTTCTCAGATATGTTTTATCGTACAAATTTTATTCGATACGGCGCTACGGCCCTTTTTTTATTCGGCCCTTTGGCCGAACGGTCCTCCTTACGAGGTGCAGCATTAAAATTTATTTGAATAAAAAAAAAAATAGTCTGTCGCATGAATATTCAAAAAAAAAAAAAAATGATTATCGTTCAGTTCATTTTTAACCGATAGCCGTGCAGTGGCGAAGCGGCAGATATTCTTCTTGAACATTCATCGACTCGACTATCAGCAAGACCTTCGAATATTTGTGTTCATTGATCATTTCCTATCAACGCGAACATTCCTCCCGCAAAGATTTTTAACACTTATATTGCCACGAAATTTGCGTTAACCGAGAATATTAAGTAAAAGAGAAGTAAAACAAAAAAAAGTTCGAAAAAACGAAAGCTTTCGAACTTTATTAGCGTTGCACAAATTTTCCAATGCTCCTTATCGCTGTCGGAAGCAGTTGCAAATTTTTTTTAGTATTTCGGGAATGTCGGAAGTAAAAGTGGAGAAAATATCGTCAAAACGTAATAACGTAGAATACCGAGAAAAATAAAAGAAAAATGTCGGAAATTGGATTGAAACGACGTATAACATCGACGCATTGTCGAGAATATCCACTTAATGATAATCATCTGCCGGCAGGAATATTCGGTACAGCTGACGTTTCGGGAACAATGGTTGGACGAAAGGCTGAAATTTAACGATTACGGAGGTATGTACATAAAGAATAAAATAAAAAAATAATCCGATCCGAAGCCGTCGTTAGAGAATTGGTATCTGCCGCCTGGTAGAAATTTTGAAGCGTAAAGGTTGTACATCAGGCTCTGCAAGGAGCCGAAAAAGGCCTTTAAAGAGACTTAACTGTATCAGGGTATTCGGAAGATTCGATTAGATTAAAAAGAAGGTATTCGCGAGGAGCGATTAGGAGCGGATTAGGGGCTTTGCAGGGAAAAAATAGGGCCTAATCAGGACCCGATGTAACGCTCTAAAATTCCCACTAAGGTGTGTGAAATACTTCGCTTTTCGCGCGCATCGACATGACCGGCGAAAAATTTTGTATAATTCCAGGACGACTCAAGTACTTAACACTAACGGAATCCAATCGAGTATGGATGCCCGATCTTTTCTTTTCAAATGAAAAGGAAGGACATTTTCACAACATTATCATGCCGAATGTATATATACGAATATTTCCAAACGGCTCGGTACTTTACAGCATACGGTAAGTGTCCAGTTGGATGTTTCTAAACCTCCACCACTGCCCTCCCCCCGACCTGAACCCAATCCTCAAACCTCATAGATGGCAAAGCGCGAACATTAATAAACACAATATTAGATACGATATGCGTGACGCGAGACTCTGACGGGAACATTCACGCTCGTTTCAGAATATCACTCACACTATCGTGTCCGATGAATTTGAAGCTCTATCCGCTCGATCGGCAAACCTGCTCGTTACGCATGGCTAGCTGTGAGTATCCACATAGTGGTATATATGAAAAAAAAAAAAAAAAAATCCGTAGTGCTGAGACTCGTCCGAACGAAAAAAGGTCGAATGTCAGTCGCCCGGTGATTTCGAGATTTTTTTTCGTTTTGTTTTGCAACTAACAATACAAATGCTCTGTCGATACCGTTATCGTGTAGACGGATGGACGACTGACGATTTGGTCTTCGTATGGAAAGAGGGTGACCCCGTCCAGGTAGTTAAGAACTTACACCTACCTAGGTTCACGCTTGAGAAGTTTCTCACCGATTATTGCAACAGCAAGACGAACACAGGTGAGTAACGAAAGGGAAATGAACAATCGGGGAAATCGATTGGAGAGCTGCCCATTTTTTGGTGGAGATACGAGAAGGATGGTGATAGACAGCCGTTTAGTGTAAGCGTTCGAGCTTTTGAAATACTCTTAAGGATTAATGAATTTACAGGCGAGTACAGCTGCCTGAAGGTAGACTTGCTCTTCAAGAGAGAATTCAGCTACTATCTTATCCAGATCTACATCCCATGCTGCATGCTTGTCATCGTCTCATGGGTGTCTTTCTGGCTCGATCAAAGTGCCGTACCGGCTCGAGTCTCATTGGGTGAGAAGACGCGTATATCAGTCATATATATGTGTATTTTTTTTTTTTTTTTTCATTTTTTTTTACAGCTTTAAGGTTGTTGTGTGATTCGGGGTAAACTATCGAAACTATACTTGGAAATCGTCGAAGTTATTCATGATATTGTTAATCCTTCGATTGCTGTACAGAAATTGTATATTCTAAGGCGTAGAATTATTTTTTTCTTCGAATATCGACGTAGGGTTCGATCATTGGGACCATTTGAGAGATTGAGGGTTGGGGGTTGTAAAAATACCGATGATTACTCCCCTTCCACTCTTTCCCTGAGGATTGATACTTCGATCCAAAAATTCATCGGGTTTTTATAGCTTTTGGTCGAAATATTAATCTATTCGCGGATACAAAAGAGGTAGAGATTTTTTTACCGACCGCGATATATTGCATAATCTTAATTAAGGAGATGTGAGACACCAACGGCATGCTATAGTCGTTAGTATGAATACGATTGATGCCACTGATGGTCCACGTGGTATGGAGGGGAGAGGCGGGTGTGGGTGTGTGTGTGTTTCATGAACGATGCGAAAATGCTCCGTCGGTAATGTTACCTGTAATTTGATTTTTTTTCTTTTCAAAAATTTTGAAATATTTTTGGTATATATCAACGTGTTTTAAGGTCGTATCAGCATCATATCATATTAGCGACTCTATTTAACACTCACGTAGCACTGATACTTTAATTTTTTTATAAAAGCTCATCATCACGGAAAAAATCGATTTCAGTTTTTGTTGCTATTTATCGAAAGAAAATTTACCTGATTATATCAGATATGTTAATTACAATTTGAAAAATGATTAGCAAAAATTGGGCGCAATTTGTTGCTATTTAAATTTCCGGGATAAAGAAGAAAACTGTTTGAAAAATTGTAGGTAACTGCCTCGTGCAATGTCAGTCATCGTTGCAGGAAGTTAAACCTTCTGAACAACAATTCCCCTGAACTATTATTAACCAAAGCCTTGTTAATATTTTCCATCGTCCACTCCCACTGCTATACTATTTCAACAACTTTACACTCCGTGGAAACACCGGGACAGGTAAGCTAACCAATTTAAATGCGTAAATTATGTAAGGTATTTGTCAGAGTGTTAAAAAAAAAACGCCTTTTTGCAAGAACTGGTAACTCATCTATTGTAACATTACTTTTTACAAACAAAAAACGTTTTTACGGAGACCTGTAGTCTGTACGACAATGTATAATAGTGCCTCATGGATCACGAAGTTATCACGCTAAACGCATACGCGCTATTTTCGTAATTTTTTTTTTCAAGCATTCTATTACTCGTAATACTTATCTTTTTCCGAAAAAAAAAAAAAAAAAAAAAATTAGATGAGGCAAAACCAAAAGTTGTTAATTTTGGAAATGCGAAATCTATCTTAGTGGAGATTCCGATGCTGTAACGTAAATTAGTTGAAAATTTCACTTTTCGTGATAACTTCGCGATCGATGAGGAGGTTTTGAAAACTACTGATAGGACGTATGTATGACTGTAATCCTCTGTCATTGTAGAGATAAAGATAAATAAGTTCTAAGAGAAAAAAATAAGAGCATCGAAATGATCGCTATACGATCTTAAATAGTTTTTAATCCAATTAGTGTAATCACTATTAATCCGATATTTTATATTAATGCAAATACTTAAAAAGAAAAAAAAAACAACAAAAAAAATGTTTATATAAACTGTTCAAAACTGAACAGAAAAAGACGATATGAAACTATGAATTCCGATTCGAAATCGGTTTTAACACTAATTTTTACAATTTTTACCTTAAATATCAAATAACCTAATAATAAATAAACAAAAAAAAAGAAAGGCAGGTAGCATTCAACGATGTACCTTCGAAATTCTCGATGAGAATCTGCTGCTGCGTCATGCCGAAATTGCATCGTCATCGAATGATTTTCTTCGGGTTTCCGTGATCGAGATGATGAATAAAAGTTATAGCGTGTTTCGTTAGTCCCATAACAACCTTAAAGCTTTTTGTGGAATACGATATTGCGGGAATATGTCGCAAAAGTAGGACGCTTGTTAACACGGACTTTTACTCGCGCACAATATCGTATCTTGGTGTAGTAATATAAGCGAATATCCCGAGCGCTACAAAAAATGAAGAAATTTACCCTTACGTTCCGTTTGGAATAACATGTTCGTCGACCGATACTTCGCTACAATTTGCGTCTACAGAATACAATATCCGCATTCTCATCCTATTTCCTTTATCGTGCTGACAATTCGGAGTTCTACCGGCAGCAAAAAAATTGCAAGATACGATAGTCTGAGCGAAGAAAAAGTTAGCCGTGAAAATAAGGTGTAGGGGATGGCGTCTATATTAATTTCGGGATTATGGGACACGCAGGTGTGACGACACTTCTGACGATGGCCACACAGACGTCTGGAATAAATGCCTCACTGCCACCAGTATCCTACACAAAGGCCATCGACGTGTGGACAGGGGTCTGCCTAACCTTTGTCTTCGGGGCTTTACTGGAATTCGCGTTGGTTAACTACGCGTCCCGTAGCGACATGCATCGGGAAAACATGAAGAAGAAATATCGTGAAATGGAACATTCGTCGTCGGTCGACCCAGCAACTGAATTGCTGGAAGCCGACGGCTCTACGAATTTTGCTATGGTCAGTATCTTGTCCGTGTAGCATTGGAAAATGAAACATGGGGACTTGACCTTCAAATGTGGCAAACCTTGAAAAATGTATTCTGGTACTGTAAAAGATCATTAAAATCTGATCATCGAATGATAGAATGGAGGAACAGATAATGGCAATGAGTTCGCTGGACCATTGCCGTTTTCGCTTCCGCCTCCATTTCTAGTGTCGCCACTGTCGCTTCCGATTTCTTCCAATTCCAACATCATTTCTACTGCCATCAATGTTACTTCCCATTCCTTCCAATACCGCGTCTCACTCCACCATCATTTCTCGACCTCCCTACTCCATCCGATGCCATTTGGCCATTTCTTCCCATTCCATAGTCCCTTTCGTCTGTTCATGCGATCGGTGATCTTCACGATCCAGAATAGTGTCTAATTCAATTGGTTTGCCACTTTGATGTCAAAGTACCATTTTTTCAAATCCATATTCACGATTCTCAGCTGTTCGCAAGAGCCTATTTCACTAGAAATCACGTCTGAACTATCCAAAAGGGAGTTCAACGAAATTCCATCGAAATGGTACCTTGCGAGCTGATTAATCGCGAATAGTTTCATTTCTCATCAAGTTCTCATCTGTTTCATTTTCATTTTTTTTTGTGTACAAATTTCTCACAAATCATACTTTTGTTCGAAAAATCATCGTTATCATGAAAAAAAAAAAAAAAATCATGTTTCGTTTATGCTTTCGGTGCAGCATGTTCTGTCCGAAGTCGTCTCGTATGCCTGCCTCCCGGTTCGAGTCTTATTTTTGCAAACTCGAGTCTCATGAAGTCTTGAAATGGAACGAAAGCCGCGCTTCGTTACTCTCTTCGATGTAATTGTTTCTATGATGTCGAATTCAATCAAATCGAACGAAATAAATGGTTTAAACGATGTCTCGAACTCATTGAAAAAAAAAATCAATTTTTACAATGAGCAAAATGTCCATCGGATACCAATAATTTTTCAATCGATCGGATTGTTTTTAATATCAGACAAACAAATTGTTTCGAAAAGCAGTGATAAGCGTTAAGGCGAAAGTCTTAGTAAATATCGTGAGAAAAAAAAAGGAAAAGAAAAAAAGAAAAAAAAAAAAAAGTAAATCGTAGAAATACGAAATTTACATGGATCGGACAAGAGTCATTTGAACGAGAGATATTAGAGAAAAGAAAAATATGGATCGGCAAATAATAAGCTTTGCGGTGGATCCTAAAACCGAAAAGTATATTTTATCCGATCCATGGTGTTCGAGCACCGAACCAAGACCCGTAAATTTCTTTCAGAAGCCTCTCGTCCGACACCGGGAGGATACGATGTCGATGGATAAGATGCGGCAGTGCGAAATTCACATGCAACCGCCGAAAAAAAACTGCTGCAGGTCGTGGCTGTCCAAGTTCCCGACGAGGTCCAAGCGCATAGACGTCATCTCGCGGATCACCTTCCCCCTCGTATTCGCTCTGTTCAACCTCGCGTACTGGTCCACGTACCTGTTCCGGGAGGAGGCGGAGGACGAGTAAACGCCGACGAGGAAGCAACGCTTGGACCGAGGGACGTGGCTCGCGGTCATCTCTATCATTCACATACGAGATATCGTTCGCGCCCGCACACTCGTACGAACAGCACGACGCCGAATCATCATCATAATCAGCATCTTCCCCATCACCAGCGTCAGTACAACCATCATTCACAAAGGAATTCGCGTCAGCATCAGGAAAGTTCGCCAACCTCGTCGTTGCAGAGCGACGCCGATGTCCAATGCTCTCCGGGTGCGTCGCAAAATTCACGAGTATCGACGAGAACATCGGCGTCGCCGGTATCATCGAGAATGGCGACACCCTCGCCGCCCGCCCTCTTGCAGAGGAATTCGCAAAACTTTCGTAAATTTCCGAGACTGCCCATCGGCAAAAGTGATAAACGCTGGGGTATCGTGCCACGAGACTTGTTCACATGTCACGCTAAGGGTAGCGCGAGAATCGACGTTATCGCACGATTTGCCTTCCCTCTCATGTTCGTATTCTTCAATCTCGCCTACTGGTCCATGTATCTCTTCAGCGAAGAAGAAACGACGAAAATGAACTGATAACCGACTGTATTGGTATGCACGACAAAACGTTTTTCGTTTTATGTCCATCAAATGAAAATACGAAATAACGGTGTGTGTCGGACATCGAAATTCAAATTGAGAATGCCAAATTGGTCCCTCGATAAACAATTGGCAACATTTTCAGCGCGTTAACCGTGCAAAAAAAATTTTTTTTTTTTTTCGCGAAAAAAAAAAAATCAAAAAAAAATTTTAGAAATTTCAAATTGCAAAGTCAAACGAAACGGTGATGTTAACGGAATATAAAAAAAAATAAAAATCGATGATACTAGCGACATAGAGAGAGAAAGAAAGAGATCATTGGAAGAAAGTGACAGAGTGAGAGAATACGGCGATCGAATGCTCAAAGTTAATACGAAAAAAAAAAAAAACAAAAAAAAAAACAATCCGGGAACACTTCTGTATAAGCACAAAAAACGAGTTGGGCGAGAACGAACGAGAGATAAGAAACAAAAAAAAACAGACAAAAAAGATAACAAAAAAAAAAATTAACGAAAGAAAATCATTTGCGTGAATGCGAGAATCGTAATAGCATATATTGAGAGAGACCGCGTGCCACTAAGTGACATTAAATGTAGTGGGCCTTGTATAGCCACGGCCTGTTAAAAAACGAGTACCGTGCATATTACATTTATAAGTATTATTAATACCTATGTATCGTCAAGTAACAATTGTTATGAACAGTCAGTGAATCCTTTATATATAAGACCTCTAGCCTCGCCGTGACATTATTTCGTTGTCCATGTATTTATTAAAGAGAAACAGAAAAAACAAAAAAAAAAAAAAAAAAAACCAAAACTTCGACGGGGTAAAAAGGGGTCGATCCCGCACCATCGATAACGCACGATTTCGATACGTCGATTGTAATTAATAAACATATTACGAATTTCACGTTGACCGCGCGAGAGATCTAATCGGTATATTAAATTATTTCGGAAAAAAAAAAAAAAATGAGAATAAAAATGATTCGGAGAAAGAGGGTCTTTTTAGGTGGAAAGAAAAAAAAAATGAGAACACAGTATTATAGTATATGAGTGAGCGCGTTATAGCTGACTTTATCGATATGAGCTTTTCGCGGCTAAGTCGTCGTAGTTAAGAAAAAACCAAATGTGTGTGTGCGTGCGTGCGTATGTGTGTGTGGTTGCGTGTGTCCGTGTGTTGGAGTTTGCGAATGCGTGTGCGCGCGCGCGCGTGAATCAAAGATGACGAGTGAGCCAAGGGGCTAGGGGTCTACTTTAAATAGTTCGTCGGTATTATAAATAAGAATCCCAAACTCACGGAGTGCGCAGGAGTGATTCTTTTTACGTAAAACCATATTAGTACGAATTGTGAGGTTAAAAAAAAGAAAAAACAAACAAACAATGGCATATAACGAAGTGGACGAAAATTAAACGAAAAAAAAAAGAAAAAAAAAAAAGTTATATAAAAACGGAAAACTTACCGTCAATTGATCGACATCTGCGTGCAGTGTCGTCATCCACGTGTTTTTTATTCGCGTGTTCAGTGTTTTCCACAAAAGAAAAAGGAAAAAAAAAAATGAAAAAAAAAAAAAAAAAACGAATCCCTCGAGAACATGTACCTCAACCGAGAGAGGCTTTCTCGTCGCGGCTGAGAGTTTACCTACCTTATGGGTAATGAGGTACAGCTTCGGTCCACCACTTTTGCTCATTCCATTATTGTTCCCGCGTCGAAGAGTCGCGCGCGGAAAGAAATACTCCGTAAAATAAAAAAGAAAAAAAAAAAAAAAGAAATTACGTTTACGGCGTCTAATTAGCGATGGAGTATAAATAGGTGACATCTCGTTAAAAAATAGGAAGAAAATTCGAGGACATCCAAGGATTGGTCCGCGGTGAGGCGGATACCTCGACGTCATCTATTGCAACCTCGTTCACTTACTCGGTCCCGTTCATGAGATTTTTATAGTATATATATACGCATATTATATATATATATATTGTATTGTGGCGAAATCATGTAGGACAACACCCAGGAAATGGTTCTGATAGCAAATCCTGCATTGATTAACCTTTTTTTCTTTTAATATCAAAATAAAAAAAAAAAAAAAAACATTTAATTAATCAGCGACAAGATTATCGAAAATTGATTTCGTAGCTGAAAATAAGTGCTTTCAACGAGTCCATTGAAGACGGAGGACATTGCAAATGACCATTTTTAATAAACGAAATAAGAAAAATGGATCGAAAATCGACCCAAAATGATGGACGTTGTGGCGATCGAATAGGTAGGAATATTCACTGTATTAGCGATCAATTTTGAAGAACTTAATTTTCTTTCGATCGTCTTTACTGCTTTGTCCCCGACGTTCTGTGAGTTAATTGTCTTCAATATTGCGCACCTGACCGTGAAGTTCGGACGAAAGTATCGATAAATATGGGTCGATCGATCTCGATCTCAAGACGAGACCGCGGATGAGTTTTCAAAATTTTTCACTCATCGGAACAAAGCGACGAAATGAAAAAAAAAAATTTTAACGACACATGGTTTGCAATTTTTATTTTACTCCCGATATCGTGCGTATACAGAGAATCAATAGAACACAGCCGGATGTTTAGTATATATTATCGGAGGTGTAGTCACATTACGAGATTCAATTTGCGGATTGTATCGGTTATTTTTTCGCAAGATACTTCAAATGATTCCGTTGCAACGGATGAACTTGTGGTTTTGTATCGCCGAAACCCAGAAATAAACACAGGTAAAGATATTAGGGGGAGGGGGATCGATAATGAAGCGTCGATAACTAAAAAAAATCGGAGAATAGATCGAGTTAAAAATAGGTAATTGAAGAAAAAAAAAAAAAATTAGGTACATGGGCGATCGAAATGTTGACAGTGTAAAATGTTGCTTTTCAAATTCTTTATTAATGACCAAAGGTCGTTTGCGTACAAAAGATTGGACTTGGCGACTGCGCAGTATGTTACAACAAGTCTTCCTTGTGAGATGACGAGCAGACAGGAACTTAACATAAAAAAAAAAAAACCCAAAAATCACGCGCATCATGAAAAATGTTTGAGGACAGTGTCACTCGCGAATAATGAGCATAGAGACAAAACGTTTGAAAATATAATAACGTTAGAGTTAATCATCGCACATATTACATGTATGCACACGAAAAAAAAAAAAAAAAAAAAAATGCATATTACACGGATAAAATGGTACGTAAAAAGAAAAATTGAAAGTGCCGCAGGCATCTGCACTGTACATAAGCACAGTATAATAACAGACGCAGGACGTTACCGTGAGGGGGTAAATACAATTCAATTACCATATCTATACAGGGCGGCTGAAGCCACGAATAAAACTATAAAAAGAGAATAAATTTCTTTATTGCCTGTAAATTTAATTGTTCATAGGTACATCCTGTATTTCAAGCACTAAGTTGACGTTAAAGTCTTCTTGAACATCATGCGCTCTTCATTTATTAATTTGTTACGCTAACGAAGTTGGAATTAAATTTATGAAGATTTATTGTGAACAAAGTTAAATGCAGGGGTGGGAGAGGGTGGAAATTGTTTATATTAATTTTAAACGAAAGTAAAGCACTTGTCCGACAATAAAGAATTTATTTGGCACAAGTAATCAAAGTTGTTCTGAAAATTAATCGAAAACTTCGATAATCTTGTCTATCGGACGTGAAAAAAAAGTTTATAGCTGGATTATCGATTTCATCAATTTTACGAAGCTTTAAAAAAAAATTTTAATTTCAATAAAATTGTTTACATAACTTATAACTGTAATAACTGATCATCTGAGAGGTCAATTTTTACACCCTTCGGTTCATAACTTTTTAATGCCACAAAATTATCGTTACTAACCCCTCAGAATGGTTAGCTTCTGATTTTAAGAAATCGCGGGTAATAACAGAAAGACGCCGCAAACATTGAACCGCCTTGTATACGTATGAGTATAATAAATCGGCAGTAAAAACAACACGCTCTGGTTAGCTACTAAAAGTTGAACTGAAATAAAACAAAAACGCAATGTACTTAAGGGTTAATGAACTTAAAACGGTACGGTACAGAATTTTTTAAAAATTCTAATACCCTTAAGACAATGCGAAAGGGTTCAGCTGGTAATGAAAAAGGATAATCCATTTTTTCAAAGATCCTGACGACTTTGAAGTAAATGCAAAACGATTGGCGTAAATCATTTAACTATTGCATAGACGATGATCATTCGATTTTTTTTCTAAAAGTTCGGTATCGTAAAAAAAAATGGAGTACGATTTTTTTCGTTACCGACTGGACTGACGACGGGGGCGGGGAGCGAAGTTTCACACCGTCTTAAGATAAAAGGGCACATTATCGCAAAAAAAAAATCGCATTGAAAACACGCATAAACACAAAAATCAGTTTATACTTTAAGAAAATGAAAGCTCATGCACTGTAGATAGGACGTACGAAATCGAGATGAACAGTCGAGAACAAGTTAATGAAAAAAAAAAAAAATGAATACACTATTAACTAAATTAGCAAAATTCCGAGTGCGTTTTTGAAAAGGGAAGTCAAACATAGAACGAGAAGAACACTTTTTTAAGCAGCGTCTTAATTTCAAACGATTATGACGAATGAGTATATAGCAACGATAATATATCGTTAGCGCAGAGTCGCGCGAATTAGCGAGTTTCCTATTTAAGCCATCAACTTCCCTTCTGCAATTTCAATACGCGAGAAATTGAATGAAGAAAAAAAAAGCAATGTGAACACAAATAATGGACAAGTGCTCATTTCGAAATGACAAAAAAAAGTAAAAAGTGACAAAAAAGGAAAAACCAATTACAATTGCACATTGCGCAACACTTGGAAAACCAAAAATAATAAAGAAGGATTTGACGATAAAAAAAAGTTTTATAAGTGTTTCGTAATACTTTTTAGTTCTCAATGCCCACCGGAATGAAATTAATGGAGCACAGAAAGTTTATTTGTAATCACGTATGAATATTGAATGTTGGATATATTATATAAGTATTATATATGTATATATATATAGATATATATGCACATATATACACTACTATACTTATATATGTATATATATATACATAAAAATATCGTCGCCGCTTAAATCGAAAGTGATTTCAATACCGTGAGCGTCATATACTATCGATTTTCCAGATGCATAACCCTCCCCCTTTCCACCCCCGCGCTTCACGGATCGTAGATCTCATTAACGCGGGTCGTAGAAAGTAACCGAGATCGCATAATAGATAATTAATGTCACGAAAAAAATGAACTGGCGGATAATTAAACTTTGCATACAAAAAACAAATTTTTGTTTTTCCTTTTGTACCCTCGAACTTATCCTAGATTCACAATTTTGTATACATCAACGATAAGTGGATAGAGTCGAAGATGTTTATGTCTCGTGGGGATATGTATGTACATATATATAAGAATTGGAGCCAATTGAACAGCGATAACTCGATTTCAATTTGGACGTAACATTAATATTACTCAATATCAGGGCTCGATGCAGAGTAGATGCCAGTGATTGATAATGGCAATTTATGAGGAGATTAAATAAAAATAAAAATAAAAAACGATGAAAAAACAAGGTATCGTTATCGCGAAATTAGCGCTGAACGCTAATTTGTCGCGATAGCGTGTATATTTATCCCTGAATCCGTTGACGTCGTCAATATATTATATATTCACCATTGATGTTTTCTTTTTTTTGTTTAGTTTTACCGGCGCACGGAGAATCAATGCTCACGTAATTCAAATTTATATCAATAAAATTGGAAACGATCATTTTCAACCGGGAGGAAGAAAGCTTCACTTGCACCCGCATTCCTTTTTCCGTATTCCGCTTTGTTATGTTGACAAAAGAATCAATTTTATTGACCGTTTATTGAAGGTACATTTTATGAGCGATTCAAAATTCGACGCAATGAAAAGAAACACAATACTGATCGATCGAAAATTTCCAAAACCAGATAAATTCAAGCGAAAAATACAAATTCCATTTCAATTTTGGCAGAAAATTGAAAGTTTGAACTGTCGTTGGATTGATTCATTAGATATTCTATTACCGTTACTGGTTATCGACTGAGCTTCAATATTCAAAATAAACCCTTCGCGTTTATCTATAAGATTTTTTTTTATATGTTTTAGTCATTCGATTGGGTGACATTTTTTACACGGGAAGGTTATAAATGGAAGGGAATGAGTTTCACAAAAAAAAATTGATCATTTTTAGTTTATTCAACAAATGTTTTATTCGTGCCACCATCCATTATGTCACAGAGAAACATGGATACTAAGATTTTTACTATCCGGGATGTAAAATACATAAATAGTAGTGATTTGTATTAAGATCATCTACCGCGAGCACAAACAGGATATTTACCATTGCAATACATTGGTCACGAAACCAAACGAAATATCGAAATACTATTTCGTAAAATCGATTTTTTTATTTTCTCGGGGTAGAAAGAAATCCCGGCGTAATTCTACATAAACGCTCTTTCAAGCGTGTAATTTTGTGGTGCACCAAGATTTCGCGTGAAATCCGTAATGATTAACGTTAAGTCGGTGTAATCAAATACCGAAACTCTCACTGAGATGCGTTAATTGTACCGCTGCGTTAGAGATATTTCGACAAAAATCTCAATAAACTCCAGCGATCTTAAGTTTCTTTGCGTCTTCAAGAAGCTTGGCGATGAGTGTATTCCAATCGGCCTCTGCGTTCTTCACGTACCATATTACAATCTTCTCAACCATCTGCTTCTGTTTATCAGTACACCGCAAGCACTTGGTCACGACCGCTTCCGGCAAATTTTCTGTCAATTGATAACAATGCGCGGGAGTTAATTAAAATTTCGATAACAAATGAAACGAGAATATATCAGCCGAGCAATATTATTTTCATTATTCTGCCTTAAGGTCATACAAATCGTGTCGAAAAGTGTAGTTTTCTTTTTGAAGCGGTATGTTGATCAATATTTTTAATGACAAAACTTTTATTGACGGATCAAAAGGAACACGGTACTACATCATCGTTTTATTAAAAAATATCGTTTATTCTTATCAAATCAAATAATTAATAGTCAATATATCGTTCCGCGGAATTATGATCTTACTGGACTATCAAAAAGGCAAATTCAAGAATAAATGGTGAGTTTTGAATATTGAAGGCAGTCACTAATGTGCTGTTCCAGAATTCCATGACGATGTACGACGTTACAAAATAATTACATTACATTTTAATGTAACGCTGTACATTGTAACTCATACACCAACCGCGATGTGACATTTTTTGGAGTCATGTTAGGCGATATACGAAATTTGTGAGTAGGCATCGTCTAAGTAGGCATTACCTTTGAAGTACTGCGCGTCTTCACCATGGCAAGGACCCAGATCCATGAAACAATTGTAATATTCGGTTCTTTTCGCGTCGTCGGCCAAAATTGCATCGACGTCCACGTGATCGAATTTGTCGCTATACATCTCAACGGCCAACACGGCGACAACCCCCGCCGCCAGAACAAGCATCAACGAACGAACCATTTTTCAGAGGTATACACCAAACTCAAAGGAACAAGATACTGAATTGTGTGTCGTACACTCTATGCACGGGGCTATAAGTACTCTCGGGCTTCGCGTCCTCGCTACTCGTAACCTGTTGCGCAACTAATGAGTCCACATTTCGCATCACCCATCACAATGACAATGACAGTCTTATGATTATCGAACAATTGAACACTTCAGAATCTGAGTTCGTCAAAAACGTTTCTTAATGTCAAATCGGTACTGTTTAGTGATATTCCAGGGATTGACAATAAAAAATTTGACAAACTTTTATCATAACCCGGCAATAAGTGATTCTGTATAATTATGTAAATGATATATGATATATGACTTCACGTGTTGCTACTGTCATTTCAAGAGACGCGGTAGCGTCTCGACACCAAGTAGTTGAGCAAATAGATTATACATGGTCGGCACCATGTTTGAGTAACACAGCCTTAAGGGGGATGCTCAGGGTCTTTGCGGCGGGGAGGTACACGGAAAGGCTGAGTGGGACGCGGGTTGCCGGGAATGCAGTGTACGAGAGAGGGCTCTGTGTCGCTCGAGCGCCGGCGTAAGTTCTTGTATTCAGTTTTTTCAACAACCGTGCAGACGAACCATTTCTGTCTTTGCAGAAACTCTTCCTGAAGATGCAAGGAATGATTTGGATCTATTATCATTAAATTCTTATCATTTTTAATATTCTTTCGAGCGTTGCATTCGAGTTACGGGTACTTTTTGCTATATAGCTCATGTTTGACAATGTATATTCAATAATTAATAACTCGACAAGCAAGCATACGGCCGACTTGAAATTTGGCATCATGTCGTGGTTTTCATGGACGAACATCCTCTGAAATTTTCAGCTCATTCTTACTATTTGGCGTCAACTGAGCAACTTTTTAAATTCGACACAACAGCACAACGAACGTAACTACGTATCAATAATTATTGATTCTATTGTTGACAGTGTTTAAATGTGCCCGCTAAACCTAAATTTGACAAAATGGGTTTTAGATGTATTTCTTCATTTTTACAATCAGTTTTCGATTTGTTCGCTGAAACTGCGAACTTTTCTGAAAGTTTTTTGACGACCAGAAAAGAGACTTCGGCAGCGTACAGCTTTGATTTTTTACTAATTTTTGAGATTTTCTGCTTCTTTAAGTGAATAGAAGTTTTCAGACCAAAATATGAAAACAGAATCAAGCCGATCAAAAAAAACTTCATTCAACATTATTTCCTGTTACCCAACGATTATCTATACCACCCAATCAAACGACTTTTCCGTACGATATTTTCCTACGCGGGATACTACGCGACATGGCAAAGAAGATGACTCATAGCTCGGCGGCAACGAAGAAATAACGGCTTGATGGAAAGAAGCAATCCACTACTGTATTATCATACAATTGATTCTTAGAAGCAAACATACCATTACCCATTTACAACCGATGTCAATCAAAAAATCGTAATGAAGCAGCCTGAGCGTCTGTTGCCAATAATTTGCAAATGGTTTAATTATGGACGTGACATTCTTGTATAGCTTGCAAGGAAAAATACGTAATACACCGGTGTTCAATTATTTGTTCCTGTTGTGTCAAGTTGCAAATATAAGTGACATGTAATTTTTTATTGACACTGATTAACAGGTTAAGGTAGTACGAGCGCAAACTTCGCGATGAGACATCAACATGATTTTTACTTCATTGCGGTATGGAAAGTGAGGGTTTCCACGCGATTCGCGCGCGGAAAAATCCCTTTCCACACCTTGTGAAGTAAAATTGTATTCGATACTCGGCGGAAAAATGCTTTCTCAGCTCGTGTGATTGTAACACTCGCCTTTGGCTCGTGTTGCAAACGCGTACTCGTGAGAAAAAGTTTTTAGTGTCTGAAACTAATGAGTGTTGAGTAAAAATCGCACAAATTAGATACCGATTTGCGCAAAACAATCGGCCGAGTAAAATTTTGTGCGGGAGAACTCCGCTGGAAGGGTGGATAGGCTTTGGTAAAATCGTTCAAAGTTGACCAATGACAGCAACAGCCTGAATCGCCACACGGACATCGCGCAAGCAGAGGCAAACTTCGCTGAACTTCGCTATAATGTGACTAAAAGTAGATTCAGCGAATGTGAGATCAGACGGTCTTTTTAAAATAATTTTAATAGGGGATATTAATTTTAATAGGGGATTTAATGGATAAAAAGGGGCAAACAGGTGCTATATTGTATATTTCGCTTTATTACATACATTCAGAGTGCTATAAAATATTTAATACAAAATTTCGTCATGAATTACTTTAAAGTGATATTGAAAAACGTTGATTCGTTCTTTACCACCGGATTATTTTTTACTGTAATTTTTTTTATTTTCGTATCAGAATCTTGTGCTATTTTGTAATTTTTGTAAAAGTACCAAAAGCTTAGTATGCATCGGGCAATCGTAATGCAAATTATTATACAATTCTTCGTAATTTAGGCAGTCTAATTCAGTTAATTGGTGCATATATTTCAACTTATAAGAGGTTCGATGTCCCATGTATTGATTTCCTCATTAGATTGTGCGCTGCGTTTCTGTTCGTTCAGAAGAGCCGAACTATGGCGCGGGCTGCTTGGAGCCGATCGACAGACATCTTGGAATACTTTTGGTGTCGCAAACCAGAAACCCTTCGAACCATTTTTAATCGACGACGAATCGGAACCAGGAGAGAGTGTTGAATACAAGAACTTCCTTTTCTGTACTCTGCTTGACAATGGCATCAGCGAGTCGCAAAGTTGTTCCACACAAGGACAGGAATTGCTCGATGATCGGGTGTTTTCCATGCACGCTATACGATCGGAACATGCATTTTTGTTTTTACACGGACTGTTATCCGAAATGGATTCCAGCTGAATATCGTTTTTCACGCCCTTTTGGTTCAACTGATCTGAACTCGCGAATCTCAGGCGCTTCGGCGATTCGCTCAGGCATCGTAAAAATGTTGTGCGCGTAAGTGACTTGTTTTTAAGCGAACTGCGCAACACCGCCGAATCCAGCGCGTTTTTTTCACATTTCGAAGAACCAAACCATTTTTCGTGGCGTTCGCGCAAACGCTCTTCCCTGTAGCCGGGATCCTCGCCGATCAGCCAATATGTTAGAACGTCACCTTTTCCCTTCATTGAAACAATCCCTCGTTCCGCTAAACGAAACCCTCCTAAACTGTCCAGCAATCGCTTCGTTTCGGTGCTGCAGTGGATCTTTAAGGCTGAAATATAAGATCGATCCGATCGATGACACCTTATTGAAGTATAACGATACTATCCCCCCTTCTCCTCCCAATACTGATCAATTATTGTAACTAATACGCGTTAAATCCTTTTAAGTCATTCATTTACACTGATTAGGTTATGTGATTTTTTAAATAATCAAATGCACGTCTTACGCAATCCTGTTGATTCCATTCTGCTTGCAGTATTAACGGTATCGCCAAATAGACAATAACGCGGCATCTTTAGACCGACGACGCCTGCGCAAACGGGTCCCGAATGGAGACCAATACGCAGTTGTAACTTATCCATTGGTCTGTGACGGATGTTAAACTTTTTTATTGCATCAAGAAGACACAACGACATGCTGGCAATTTCACCGGCGTGTTGCATTCCATTTCGAATCGGTAAGCCGCTGACCTTAAAGACGAAGGTATTGCAATGACAGACCTTATTGGGTTGGAATTTTCGTTCCATTTACGAACACCCGAAATCGAAACCTCTCTTCAGGTTTATAGTTTTGAGGGGTCAGCTGGAAGGCTTATATGACCAAAGACCACAAGGTGACTTCGCACCGTATCTGCACCGTTACAAAAGTTTCACTTCTACCCGAGTGGTCCTCAGCATATACATTTTTTTCAGGAACTTCCAGTGTAACTTCTTACTTAAAAAAAAAACCGATTGTGCAAAGCAGCAATGAAAATGTACGATACTTACAACCATATAGGCATCACCGATTGTTTCCACTTTATAGACATCGTAGTTTTCTATCGTTGAGTCAAAACATGTGTAAAGATCATTTAAGAAATCGACCATCTAAAATCATTGAAGAAATTAGACTTCATGAGAATTTTGAAAATTAATTTGAGCGATTTAAATACATTTGTAAAGAAAATTTCTAACCTGAAGAGGAGTACTTTCGGCAGACATTGCAGTGAATCCAACAATGTCGCTGAAATATATCGTAACGCAATCGAAACTTTCGGCTTCGACTTTGTGACCTCTCTTCAGCTGCTCTGCCACATAACGCGGTAGCATTTCATACAGAAGGGCATCTGCAATATGTAAGTTTCATGTCAGGATGTGTATTGCAATAAAGCAGAATAAAGACGGCGCTCACAGCGATCACATGCAATCAGCGAGTAATTTCTTCAGCCATATTCAGCATATTAAGATAATTAAGTAAATCTGATGTCTGTAAGTCGAATCGAACTATTTATGAAACGAAAAGTATTTTGATAATCATTAGCAAAAGATATCCAATCAAGTAGGAGGCATCAGCAATACTTTTTAGCTAAAAATGGTAAGAGTACCTGTTTTTTTCTTTTCCTCTGTTAACTGATCAGTACGTTCGTCGACGAGTGCTTCAAGATTATTTGCGTATTTCTCCATCATTGCCATCATGTTGTCGAAGATGTTGGGTCTCCTGTGAGATGTGTACAATTGTAATATTCACGAGTATTGAATCTTTAGTAACTGAAAAATCATTGACGTATAAAGAATCGTAGGGAAGCACTCTCTGCGTTCAGCCCTTCTTACGAATAGTGTCCGAAATCTAACGCTTATCTCTTGAAGTTTATATTACATTTTAGTAGATCAGAACGCATACTTACATTCCTTTTCGCAAAGGCCGCAACATATTTCTCACTAATTTAAAATCTGGACGTAGTTCTGGATCTTCAGCCCAACAATGCAGCAAGCAGTCCCGAACGTAGTCGAAACAGTTCTCCAACTGATCTAGCGGCGGTCTGTTAAAATGCACAACTTTATTTCTAAACTAAAGTTTCTGGGATTTCTTCAATGAACGTCTTACAACCGGCATATTGGAATAATCTTAAAAAAAAAAAATCCCTGTCATGTTTGTTAAAGAAAATATAGATACCTAAACGGAGTGTCTCCTTCTCGAGTTATAATGTGTTGTAATATGTCAGCTGCGCTGAGTTCCGTAATGCCGAATGGTCCATTGCGCCCGTGTAACTCATAAAGAACTATGCCAAACGAGTATACATCCCCTTTTTGATATCCGCGTACCGACGGATCGCCATCTTGAGTTGACCTGAGAAGCTCCGGAGCTCTGTACAGTAGACCTGTAACGAAAAAATCGTCGAGAAACGATTTTTGCATACGAAGTATGCATACCTTAATCACTTCCTAACCTTCGTCGTAAAGTCCGCCTTCTCGCACTAGTATCGTAAAATACTGTTATTTAACAAATGCATGAATGGTGTCAGGTTATGTTCCATGAAGGATGGACGAACCGATGTGCGCATGCGCACAGTATTTATGACACGGTTATGGACCGATGTGCGCATGCGCCCCGTATTGCAACGCCTTCTCATAAAGTGCCACTTTATGTCACGGCCGGCCGATACATAATCTGGCAGTTTTTATGCAGGCGTTAAATAAAATAATTGATAGCTAACTGACGGAATGGAACGATGGACTATCTTCTATATATACTTTTCAGCTCTGCAGTTTAATCGCTGCATCATACCTTGATATTTCGGGATAACATCTTCTGGATCCCACTCAACATCACGTTTGAACTCTCGAAGTCCAAAGTCGGCCAGCTTAACGACCCATCGTGAGTCAACAAGACAGTTCGACGTGTTCAAGGAGCCGTGATACTTAATGACGGACTCGTGGAGGTAAATCATTCCCTGTTTAAGACGATTTTTAATTAGGAAATTAACAGCTTGAATAGATGCCGCATTCCAATCGAAAAAATCCACCTTCGAAATCTGATCAATATCTCCCTTTCGGAATCAGGGTGATTGCAGCAAGAAACGGGCCGAACCTTTTTCAATCATTAATCATATCTAACTTACCCTTATTATGTCCCCTACTAATGAAGCCATGAACATGTTGTCCAACTTCATGTCCTCATTTTCCAGTATGTCCTTTAGTGGCAAAAAATGGTATTCCCGTCAAACAATATAAACCGCCGCACCACATGCAATTTGCGTTTCACAAAAAAATAAACCCACATAATTCTCATCGTAAGGGTTCCTCGTATATTAGAATGAAAGATATATTGCATAGATGTCTTACCTTGAGACTGCCGCGTGGACAATATTCGACGACGATGCAAATATTTGGTGGATCGGTGCACGCGCCGATGAAGGCATTCAGGTTATCATGCCTCAGGTCTCGTAGCTGTGTTGAAAGAAAGAAAAAACGACCCATAAGTTTTTAGTAATTTCCTAATAAACGAGATTTTGGCAATGGAATGTTATTATTATTTATTCATTTACATTTTTGAGTTCCTTCTTCATTTGTCGCGTTATTTCGATCGATTTTTTTCTTATTTTCTTTATTGCGTATGTTCTACCTTTGTAACAACCGAGTTGCGTGTAGATCATTGAATACCGGAAGTCCGAATCTGGATTGGAGCTCAGTGATACTTGACTCGTCCTGACAGGCTGCGGAAAATGATTGACTATTGTGAGATGCGAAAGAAATAGAAAGCCACTGGAAATATACTTTGGAAACATTCATTCAGGACACGTATCCCACTAAAGAGACTCACCTTGGCATTGGTCGTAATCTGACTGTTTTGATTGCATCCCTTGCTAGATGCATCTTTCGACTCTCGTATTTGGATTTCTCTGTAGTTAACCTTCCAAAGTAGTGAATCAAGTTCCTGTTCGTAACGCCAGTTTCTATAGAGAACGAGGAAAATCGCCATTAAGGCGAGCAAAAACCCACCAACAATGCCGCTGACAATTTCGCTCGTGTGCGCTGGAATAATACAAAAAATAAACAATTGCGGGATTTTTTTTCGACGATTGAAAATTCCTAACGGTGAAAACTCCTCTAATTGTAAATATTATCCAAATCAAAATTTGAAAAAAGATTATTAATCACTATGATAACCAATACGACGCTATGGGCGACAAATTGACAAATATAAAAATTGACAAAATGGTAATTTGAAAAAAAAAAAAAAAATGTATCGAATCTTAATAAATTATGCAAATTATTTCTTTATAAGAGCACCGTACTTACAGTTACACTTTTCGCTATGGTATCCGCAAAAAGGTTCGGCGACTGGTGGTCCATCTTCTATCCATGATATTTCTCTGGTGATTTGTAGCTTCTGAAACACAATTTATATATTAAACTATACAATTCATACATCATTCTTAATGTATGATCCTCATTTTCCTAATGTAGGAAAAAAGGGGTTAATAGGGAAGCAAATGAATGTGATGTTTATCTAACCAGTAAATTTGTGACATTGTCCTTTCCCACGAAGTGACCAATGGGGTACAGACCAGGTACTTTGTTAGCATCTTCACCTAAGGCAATCAGAGTATAATTGCCTTCAGCGTCGCCATTCTCATCCATATATACCATATACCTGTTAAACAATAATGAAGAAAATGAATTCACAGATGTAGGAAGTTTTGTCAATATCATCTGATTTCAATTGCGCAATGATTGGTACGGAAATCAGGAAAAATCAATCCGATCTCTTAAATCAGTAGTTTCAGAATTTTTCTCATTTTTCTTACCCACTGCGAAAATGTTTGAATAATTCAAAGAACTATTGTTATTGAATTTGATTTAAAAAATTGTAAGTACCGGATGTATTCCGTAATTAATGGCGCTGGATATTTACTAAAAAAACCACTTGCCCCATTGCGCTTCTGTAATGAACTCCATGAAGTGCATTCACAATCTCTCTGCCATTTCGTGGATCTCTCATTTCGTCCAAAGCCAGCAGAAGAGATCGTTCGTATAGATGAACCGCGTCGTACAGGTAAGCCGTTTCGGGCACAATCTGCCTTGTGTAAGAAAACAAATGCTTCGTTACATGTAGGGCGTTATTGCATCTTTATCAAGATTATTCCGTCATGAAAAGCACGTGGGTTTGCATATTTCTATATTGGGTAAATTTCTAACAAGCACATCGCAGAGCCGCGATGTTTGGGTTCTATATGGATAACAAGGGTTGTTAAAGACTGGTAACCTAATTGTTAGTAAGTCTGAAGGCAGCGATGGACCAAAGTGGAGAATTACGATATTTTTGGTTCCCAATCGGCTGGATACGCTACTTCTTGATGACATTGTGTTAAAAAGAAGTGAAACAGGTTACCGAGTACTTCTTTCTCTCTCGCTTTGCCGTAAGCTCCGATCACCGATCTCTCTCGCACTCTGCAGGGTTTCACCTCCTCTTAAGCTATAAAGATGAGACAGTGGTCGGCGGGCAGCATTTTTTTTTTTTTTTTCGACCATGAAGCCGAATCACGGGAAAATCGATTGGATCACGTGATCCAATCGCGTGGCACAACATGTGGTAATCTTATTCTGAGAGCTGTTGGTATAATTTTACTACACCAATCGTGACACAGGTGCTTACCATGTAAATGTCTATCCTACAAGTTGACACTAACAGATAAGTTAATAAAATACAACCAGATAAGTCAGGAGCGGCCTACTTGCTACCTGCGCAGGTAGCTACAGAGACCTATCTGCTCAGTGGGGATTAACTTATCGCGTCGTACCTAATCGGTCCGGTTTTTGAGACATTAACGTATCTGGTCGTGTACTGGATATCGAAATAACCGTCCTGACTAACTGACTGACTCATCAGTGTCTAACCGCTACTCATATACGTAGACCTCTGAAATTCAGGGCTGATATTCCTTCCATGACGTCAGCGGTCGCTAATTGACAATTTTTTTGCATTCAACTCTTAAGGGAATAAAATAGGTTGCGTCAACGGCAAAACGTGCGCTTAAAGCGTCCGAGTTACGACAGCCTGCGGGTTCTCGAATAAATCCAAACAACTTAATTACAACTTAATTCGTTTTTAAATGACTTTAGGTTTTTTTTTTCCTTTTTTGCTCGATAGCAATTCCTAATGAATTTCGATACACCTTCCGCATGAGTTTCATGGGTCATTGACCGCCAAAGGATAGTAAATTGAAGCGTTAATTACCACAACCCAACAGTCTTTAGACGTACCGCAAAAAAATGATTTATCCATAATTAATATTCCAATAATTATATTCACCTGAACGATCCCTCCGACATTTGCGAGAGGATTTTGATAATTGAACGGTGGTTTCTGACGGTACTCGTTAATGATTCTGGTGAAATTATCGAAACCAATGGGCGCCGATGCGACGATACTGAAGTAACATCTATACGCCTTTAGTATTGAAGGA
Organism: Cryptus viduatorius; assembly: GCA_964006125.1. Classification (NCBI taxonomy): domain Eukaryota; kingdom Metazoa; phylum Arthropoda; class Insecta; order Hymenoptera; family Ichneumonidae; genus Cryptus; species Cryptus viduatorius. The sequence continues at coordinate 6,714,921 of OZ023222.1, read as the reverse complement.
TCTGTTTCTCTCTGCCAAAGACCTCGAAGATATTTATCCGGTTGGCTTGTGTCGTACTGCTCGGTATCCACGCCAACGACCCAGTATTCGCCTTTGAAATTGAAGACACATTCAATATCCATTCTAAACGTCGCGGAGAGGTAATCCATCCACTGGAAACAAAAAGACTTCCACTTACCTTTGTCGAAAAGTTTTTTCTTCTCCAGCGCCATAATGAGTCCCATATGTTCGTAATAATTTCCTAATATCACATATACTGTAAAAAAAAAAAAATAAAAAAATTACGTAACTAAAAAAAAGTTTCGTTAATATAGTGTGTTGTGAAGAGAAATTGAAGAAATGGACTAACAATCCATGAAAAATGGACTCAAAGGAAAAAACGATGGAAAAATTAAGTTATTTGATTGCCATTTTCCAGGCGATTGCCCGAAATTACGAATTACTTTTTTTTGCATCACCGATCCGAAATTGAGAACAATATTATACTTACTTCGTGTCTCCCGATAACTCAAAGCAACGAGATCGTGGAAAGGATTGTTCATGTGGGTCACGTGATATGGCTCGTTCCAGCTTTGCAGATGATTAACGATTATGCCCGCCGACTCCAGTGTAGTCACTATCGTCGAGGCAATACTGGACATCTTATTATTGAACTCAAAGAGACTGGAGTTCATATACATAAAGCTGACCTGCAAATAAACGATTTTATTTAAACTTTCGTACGTAGATCTGCTAAAACTGCTATTCGGAGTCTACTACTAGAATTGCTATTCTTCCATTTGCACGATATTCATAGATCGTTAAATTAAATCGATTTTTTAATTGAAGAATAGCAGAATTGCTATTCTTGGATTTGCGCGAAATTCATGGATCGTTAATCTAAATCGATCGAAAAAAAATCGATCGATCGATCGATCGATTTTACAGAATTGCTATTTTTGGATTTGCGCGAAATTCATGGATCGTTAATCTAAATCGATCGAAAAAAAATCGATCGATCGATCGATCGATTTTACAGAATTGCTATTTTTGGATTTGCGCGATATTCATGGATAGGTAATCTAAATCAATCGAGACATGGATCGTTTATTTAAATCGATTTTTACTTTCAGCAATAGCAATTTTATTATTCTTAGATTCATTAGATATTCATGGATCGTTAATTTAAATCGATTTTTCCGCTCACCCTTGTCCAATTGAATGTTTGAAGAACCGATACAACGGATTTCGAAATTTGTGTGTCAGGTGGTCTCGTCCGTGCGAATGTTGGAAATTCATCCTTCCTCGAGGTCTCGTGATGCGTGCAAAACTTTGAAGATATTTAATCCGTTATTTAATAGATTGATCTTTAGGGGGTTGATGTCCGATATCTGTGGTGCTTCTGTGACGGATGAGAACGGAACTAACACCGGTATCCAGGATAAAGTTCGGTGGGTTTTGCCATAACCGCACGGTTTGTTATTCTATTCTCTATTGCTCTCTTCAAACATTCATTAAGGTCATGTGCAACACCCTCTCGACCAATCACTCGCGCCCGGTCGGTAACAAAAACTGTGATGCCGCAGGGAAAAACATTTCGATTTTCCCTTAAATATCTATGATTTCGAAATAATAGTCATTACAGTTTTTGTTACCGACGGTGGTAATTCACATCACCTTAATCTAATGCAACGCTTAATATTTTGACTCGATCTATATATTCGCCGCAAATAGACCGTCTATTTTAGAAAGCGATAGGCACACTTACATTTATATAACGAATTGTATTTCATCCGATGATTATATGTTTTGATTAAACAGCACGATTCTTTTCTTACGTATGATATCATTGGTATGTTGAACGCGGCAGCCATTCTTCCCTCGTGAACACATGTCTCTTGGGGTCCAATGTAGACACTCACGTTTTTCGTCCAAAGTTCGGCGGTCATCAGTATGCTGGTCTCTTCTTCACCGTAAGTTTCGGCGACCACGAAGTCAAGTTTGTGGCCACGTTTTCCCAATTCACCCGCATTTACCTTTGAAACAAAGGCGAAATAAAAAAACCCTATTACGACGTATAGAAGAAACCCTCGTCTTCCAATCTAAAAAAAAACCATCACTGGAAACTCATCGAAATCGCTGAAAGTAGAGTTTTTGATCCTCCATTTAGGATCGCAACAACGCAGTTATCGGCACAAAAGGCAACTTGAATGATGCATCTAACGATTTATTACGCATAATCTTGTATCGAAAATGCAATGAATTCGCATGAATTATTTACGCATCAAGAAGACCATTTTTTTCCGTGTCGTAATAGATCGCACGGAGGCTAACTGTAGTCTGTACGATAATTTTTAATACTGTATCATAGATCGCGAAGTTAAAATTAAAAGGCCATTTTCATCAAATTCTGCAGTCAAACCACTAATTGTCGATATTTGTTAATTTTCCAAAAGAAAGAACAAGAGGGTTGATATTTATCAGAGAAAATTGCATCTTCAATTGGAGACCGATATCTCATAGGGAATTTCGTTGCTTACCTCCTCAACAGCGAGTGTCAACGCACCAGATATCCGGAAACCTGGCCGCTGATATTCCAAATCGTTGGGACGCCGCTTCGACCCGGTTATATATCCGAGTGTGAAGATTTCAGCCTCCGCCGGCTCCTGTTGCAATGCGTTTATGATCATCACGAGAAGACAAGCGTTTTCCAGGTTTTCCAGTCGCATGCCGGGATCTGTAAGCTTTAATCAATTGCGCGAAAAGAAAAACTGATTATCGAAACGATGTAATGAAATATCTAAAGTTGAAACTGTAATACCGCGTTGAAGAAACGCACATTTTTAGGCCGTACAACTACCCCCCAAAAACGCGTGCATCCGTTCAGTAGCGAACATTTAGTAATACCTTTGGGTTCTACAATCATAGTCTGTAAATTGTAAACTGGGATTTTCGTAATTTTATTATTACGTACTTTAGTAATAAAATTTAATTAATTAATTTCGTCATTCAATTTATTAAGTATTAAATAAATATTTTGTTATTATTTCGATAAAAACTGATTATAGATACGTTTTTGCGAATTTATATCTGTTTTGTTCGCCGCTTGCAAAATTCGGGTTTTCAGATAATATATGTAAAGAAATCGAAACGAAATTAGGGCGCCAAAGATAATGTAATCGTACCGGGTACTTGAACGATTTGACAAATCAACTACGATTTTCGTAATTTTTTAAAAACTTTTTTATAATATAAATACTGATGATATAAAACAGTCGACAAATGTAATTTACAATTCGATTCAGTGAACAACCATTTTGTACGGCTTGACGACTGACAGACGCGTGCGCGTGCACATAAATTACTTTTCCTTTTATTTAGGTTAGTCGCAGCTCAACGAAACGGAATCACAAAATACCGTTTTAACTTGTTCGTGCGGGCAACGCAGCTGAGCGATGCCTGTCAGCCATAAGTACTCGGGTGGCCCGCAGGCCCGTCGACAATCACGGAAAGTTATCGCGAGCCCTGGTTAGCGGTTGACCGTCCAAAGCTACGGAGAACGAGAAATCGTGCGGGTATTTAAATCGCTTTTCTGCTCCGCCGTAGTTTCAGTGTTGCTGTTCACGCTAACCCATGCTTGTGAAAGGGGGGCGGTTACATAATTTAATCCAACGCGTGGGGATAACGATCAACCTTCGAGATTGAATATACAATAGTTCTGAAAGCTCGTATTTCTTCCAACATGTAGCCATTCTTTATAACGAATGTCCCGCAGACAGGTGAACGCGCAGGGATTTTCCCGCATATTATAGCACATGCGTCATCGTGTGATCGGACATTTTTTTTAGAAAAAGATTTCGAGAGATTTTATTACGGGTCTGACGAATTAAAAAAAAAAAAAAAAAAACAACAACATCATTTTGAAACACGTGCTTTTTTTCGTAAATTTTTTTGAAAATTCTTTTAATAGAGATCTCTTCTAAATACAGATATTACAATGATGAAATTACGGTAAAATTGCACCTGTCGGGAGATATTTGGCATGAATAGGGTAGTCACGCACGTTTTAAAGAGGAAAATCTTAACATGCGAATGAATTCATTCCGATCTGCAATTATTCCGGAACTTATCGATTGAAACGTTTGTGGGGATTATTCCAGAATTTCATAGATTTTCCATTGATTTTCGGTTTTGATTCTTCAGAATATTGGGGTTTTTGATATCCTGGGATTTTAATGATAATTTGCAACAATGATTTTCGAAAAATTTCTAAAATTTACTTAATTTGAACGATTTTTGTAAACCGTCCGATCGCCAGTGGGTCCGATCGCCATAGCAAACCACTCCACTGCGGGGCACTACCCTTTGTAATTCCGCGTTTTTCCGGAAATGATAGTTTAGGAAACGATGTAAGTCGTATCTCGACGATCTATTTGCACTTTTTTTTCTACGGGTAGCCATTTTTGTACTTTTCAAAATTTCTGAAAAGCATTGGTTTGTACGGAAGTTTCGTTACAAAACGTTTATCGTTACAAAAAATATAATCTTTTATTTCGAATTTCTGAGTACCCGATTTGCAAAAATCGCCCACACAGCGATTGGCTATCCAACGACTGCATCCCTTTTTTAAAATAATAATAATTTCATTTTTTATCGATAATTTTTAATAAAATAAATGTCAACTCGCCGTATGTATTGATTATGTGTAAAAACCCGACTTCGCCATCCCAATACTTTCGCCAGAAAAAAAATATTGAAAATCGACCGGCTTTTCGATCCCAAGCTTATCCCCCTCAGATCTTTCTGTTTCTTTCACCATATAGGGAAATATCGTGCAAAACAGAGAACGTGACAAATTTATTTTACTGAATAAAACAGTAAAAGAAACGGTATAAATCTATAAAACTTCTTGAGTTGCTTATTGTTGTCCAATGTTTGACCATTTTTTTCTATTAAATACCGTTGTTACAATCGCCTGATAAATTGGGAAAAGTCAGGGAATTTCGGAACAGTCGGAAAATGCGTAATAACTCAGGTAAAGATTACGCCATTTTACGAAATTTTTATCAATGTCTTAGGGTGTTCTTCGGATTGTTACATTTTTCGGATTTTATCACGACAATTCCACCGCTTTATTTATCATGCGTCGAGATTTTCAATATTTCATTGCGATTGCTATACTCACGGCTACTCACGTTCCAAAATGATTTTACGGTAAATCCTTCCGTTTCGAAATGTATGCTGTAACGTCATTCGTTGCTGGCGATAAAATCAAATGGCAATACACTGGTAGGTGACGATTTCACAGTTAACCACGTGCGCAATTCACGGTTTCCGAGGCCCGTGAGGAACGATGGGGGTTTACGATAATCTAACAATTACCGTCGAAGATCCATAAATCGAACACTACGATGACAGAAATGATTTTCATGCCGGTCTAAATGATGACTGGTCGATAAATCAGAAACAAAAGAAAAATCAATATCGGTGGTACCGGCGTTAAGTGCAAACGCACGTAATCGCGTTGCTTCTTACGCGGAAGTCGTGACAAACCGCGACTGTGGCCAAAGGCGTACGCGGCCAGACTGAGAGACTTCTCTTTCGTTTTTATGCGAGTCGGTAGCCACGAGTACGAATGGGGAGCGCCGGCGAGTCCTCGACTCCGTCGTAGCTGTCGTCGTCGTTTTGTCGTCAACCGATGCCTCCTGTGCTCTGTAATCGTAGGTTTTCTGGCGCATGACCGCCCGCCGCTAAACAACGGCGAGGCACTCTCACCACTATTGTAACCTCCATAGTGCAAGTACCTTAAGCCAGATTTTCTTTTAGTACTCACTTTCTCCTTTTATTCAACCCTTCGCATCGATTCCCGCTGTGGCGTTGATTCCATTCGTGAATTATGTGTCATACTACTAAAAAACTATCTTTTTTGGAAAATATGTAAAAAATATACAGAACGGAGTAATTATGTAGCATTTGGATAAAAAAAAATTTTGGCCGTTAAATAATATTTAAATCGATGTGATATTTCGATTTTTTTTTTTTACAATTTTTTTTTACAAAAGGTATATATAATGTCTGTTACTGAGATATTATAAATTATAATATAATTTTTTTTACGATCTCAATTGCGATTTTTTTTTCATCTATCACTCGTACCGCAAATCAACTTATGTTGGTGAAACTTCACTGAAGAAACATATCTGCGTCGGATACTATACCTTTTTAAAGGGCGACGGAACTAAAATTGCCAATTTCGGCATTTCTATGTTACAGAAATGACATTTGAATATTTATTTTAGGATTTAAAAAGCGAGGAAAAAATACTCTAAAATAAAAAAAAAATGTTAAGTAATATACGTTTTTGCCTCTAATGGACTTCGGGCTTCGTAATTCTGTTTCTTTTCAACATATCGGACCAAAACACGGATTTATAAAAAAATTAATGGTGTTTCGATTTTTTTTTTGCATTTTCGAACAACACATTGAGCGAATAAAATATTTTTAATAATTATCTTTATCGCTCACATCGACGTAGCGTAGGAACTGCAGTTTCCGGTACCAAGTCGAGGATAAAGAAAGACATCCATTGAAGATATCTCCGGCACGACGCGTGACCGATCGTTGTAATTTCACGGGCGTTTACCGCTCGCGAATAGGTGAGCAGACAGGTGCATAGACAGTGGTCAACGGTGAAATACCCACTGTCGGTAACAAATACTGGAATAAATAATTTTCAAACACCATACATTTGAAAAAAAACAAGAAGTGCCGCCGGGTGCATCCATGAAATCGGCGTCTGACGACATTCACGATGTTTTCCAAAAGTCTACAATTTACGATAATCATTAATTACTGGTTGTTTTACCGACTGGGCGCCGTTTCGGCGCGAGGAAGGGTGTTTCACCTCACCTGAAAACTAAGGGGCGCCAGGTATCGGACACTCAATAAAATTGCAAGTGGTGGGGAGTGTTGTGAAGAAACTTGTTGCGGACTCTCGTCAGAGTCGCGGTGCTGAAAGGACGTGTGTTCCACACTCTCGATCACAAAGATAAGGGAAAGTGAGAATGCATATAGTAGTATGATAAAGAGACTCGAGACTCGAACAAATTACGAAACGATCGGGAAATATGAAAAAAAAAAAAAAAAACGGCGTTTTTGTTACGCGAGAGCATTTTTGCTTACAGCGTTTGCCTCATACATAGATCATGGATTCGCGGTTTTTCCGGGATGCAATACAAGTGAAAAGTGGAAAAAGTGCAAATAATAAAATATTCATTTCACGATCGGCTCGCGTCTGCATTTCATCGCTGGGTAACGTCCCAAACGAAGTGCGGTACTCTACTCTCTCGTGTGTATTTTCGTTGTATTTTGTTCGTTCGCAAACGCGAAGTGCACAGTGCCAGATGGCCTCGTGAGTAAATTCGCTTTTTTTTTTCAACAGTTCCGCTCAAATTCGTGATTGCCTGCTATTATTAAATGTAATTGAAAAAAAAAAAAAATAAAAGACGTGCGGTCGACACATTTAATTGGGGAAACGAATAAAGTGTTTGTACGTATAGCGATGTTGTCGGCTTTAATTAAGGGTTGCGGCCGATTACCGAGAGTCACAAAAAAAATTAAACGAACGAACGAGTCTGCTGCGCGCCAGTCGATCGCCCGGTTAAAATATTTCTCCGACAGCTTATTTGGTACCGGTGAACACCAAGTGTAATTTGAAAGATGAGTTTCCGTAGGAAAAAAAAAAATTTAAATCAATTTTTTTATTGGTTGATTTTTTTTAATTATCGAATAAATTTGAACCGTGAACTAAGCAAGCGGCAAGCATTTTGAGTATATATTTTGTAGTGCAAAAATTGACGAGTATCGTTCGTAATAAATTTTTTTTTGCGAAAAACATTAAAGTTACAGACGGGGCGTAGCGGCCGCCCTAAAATAAACTCAAACACGATAACAAATTCTTGTGACCAATGGGGACGTCGGTATTTTGTTAAATAATCGAAAAAATGATTTTTGAAGCATTTTGGTACAATGCGTATTAAAATTTTGTATTAAAAAAAAATTTTATAAAAAAAACTATTAAATAAAAATAATTTCCGGAGCATTTTATTACGATTTCTATTACAAAAATTATGCATTACAAAAATGCATGCAAAGCATTTATTATATCGTATATATGAAACAAGTTGTGAAAGTGGGACATGGATTTAGCACAGTTAATTTACACCCGTTTTAACCGACACGTTAGCGCTATTTCCCCCTTTCATGTCAAGACTTTGTTTCCGATCGATCGGTCTTACCTGTTTAGCGATATTCAGCCCTTCAGAGAAACGTAGAAACATAAGTACCGTTGTCATCGGCAAAGAATTTATTATTCATCGAGTTGTTATGCACCGCGGGAACGTCGAGCCCTCTAATAGTTACCTCGAAGGGAGACCAGACCCTTGTCAATATTATTATCGACTCGGAACACGAAGCGACTTCCCCGGGGTGTAATGACACAGTAACTCTTTAGCCGTCGACGTGTTCGCATCGAAGGTACGATGCCGCAACAAGTATCCGTCAGTCAGGAAACTTTCCTCGTTACGGAACCAGACGCGATTCCATTATTTTTACTTTTACAGATGGACTTTTTTTTTTAATCTCTACCATGAAAAAAAATGTCGATTGTTTGGAATTTATGCTCGAATTTAAATAAATCAATTAAAAATAAATAAATTAAAAAAATTAATAATAAATTAATAATAGTCAATAAATAAATTAAAAAAATTTTTTTAAGAAATAAATAAATAAATAAATTCTATTGGTTTCAATAAAAAAGAAAATAATACTTTCCTCGTTTTGTTGCTGAGTTTTTATTTCTTTATAATCTACAACTACGACTCATCATCCTATACACAATGTTCACCGTGTCTGCTCGTCATTTTCTCGAGCTACTAATATTTTACTGGCTTTCAAAAATACGTGAGGAGTTTTTAAAAAATACTTTTTTTTTTAAATAAAAATAAGTATATCGTGAAACCCGCACCAAGTACTTAATTTTTTTTAAGTAGCTGGCAATGTCTTTGAGACGTAAAGAAAAAAAAATATTTTTTAAAAACATTCCAGCGATTTATATTTTTCACTATACATCTCGGACTCCTCATTGCGCCTATATGTTTTACTATTCGGACGTTTGTTGCAACAAGTTGTACATTGAATACGACAGTTTTACAAGCTGTGAAGTATATATATATTTCTTACTTAACGATTTTCTTTTTTTTTTTTTTTTGCGAAATAATTTTGATAGCGTACTTACACTTTTGTAGGTCTCGAGAGAAAGTACGATAACGCTGGCACTCGCGAACTCTATTGGCTTCGATGTGCGAGCCATGAGTATCACGAGATTTTTTTGCGTTCCCACCTTCAGGTTTGTCCACTCCATTGCGTAGACTCCATTTCTGACATTGGTGCTCTGAGAGCCGATAAAAATAACTTCGATAATCGATATAAGCATATAGATTGAGTGGTCTTTTTGATTGTGGTTGTGCGATTACCTCGAGCGTTACTTCGTTACCCCACCAACAGTACAAAAAAATCTGTATTAGCATACAAATCATATAAGACGCCATAGCCGTGAATTCGTGACTCAACGGTTTCATTTGCGAGAGTTTGTAAATACTGCAGCAAAGGACAAATGTGCTAATGGATGTCTGAACAAATATCGATATACCAAACACGTCGTTCATCAATTTCGTGTAACTGAGTAATTAAAAAAAAATCGTTAAAAAATCGTAAATTTTTTTCGAAATTTTTATTCGAATCTTTATAGTTACTCAAAAATAACGTGATGATGACGAATGCATCGTTGAAACACTTTGTTTTCGTTTTCTTCAACGTTCTCCACCTCATTAGCGTCCGCTCGATCGTTCTGTTCGTTCTTTTTTTTCATATTTTTTACACCTTCGACGATGGTTTGCGGCATAGTTTCTAATCGATATTGAAGAATTCTCATTTGCGCGCACGCTTGACCCATCAGACCGCAGAATAGGGTGTCGTAAGCAACGGTCAGAGTGCCATTGAGGCCCTGCGCAACGACTTGATAAAGATATGCGATCCAATAACCGATACCCATCGAATGATCGAAAGGCGTCCAAGCGTTGTAGGACAATGTTCGTTGAGGAACATTGTTCATATAATTAGTAACCCACATAGAAAGAATGCACGCAGCGACAAACCCACCGTACACCATAGCGTCTTTTCTTAAAAATTGATAACAGCACTTAAAAAAATCGTGATATCGTTGAGTCGCGTAGTTACACGATAAATCTGAATCTGAGATGATTTTTTCTTTTTTTTTTTTACTAACTTGATTTTTGCGTCGCATTTTTTTTGAATTTCAATTTCGTCGGGACCGTTCGGTCTGCCGAGATCGCTCGTTAGAGTATCTGTAAGTCGTATGATATCTTGTCGACGCGTCAGGATATTCGAGGCTTTGTAAACTAACGAAGCTTCAGTGAGAAACAAAAAAGAACTGCTGGCAATTTCGTCAATATCGGTTACGAATTTAGCAAGATAGACGATTTCCGATAGCGGTCCAAGGGATAAACCAACGACGATCACTAAGCTGTATATCCGGTAAAGATTTTTCTGCCAATCCGATTGCCACTCGACGGGTCGCCAGATAGCGAACCATTTCATTGTGGTAAACATGTACGATAATACTTGCATCTCGAGATATAGGGGTTGCGAGGGGCTCCGTTGTTCTCGGGCCAAAATGCTGACGTGTTATAAAAGAGACTTTTTTTTTCCGCATTTTTTTTTCGAACGGTACTACGCAATGGTAGTGGACTTTATCAGTTATTGATGAACACCTTTCCGGTAAGAATGGTTCCCATTATCCCCTATAATTATCGCATATCCTCACTTGCTGCAAAAATTTACTTCACATCGATCGGATTATTTACGTGCCGAACAGTAGCCAACAATGAGAAATTAAAAAAGAAGACACACCGTCGTCCGCGTAGTATTAATTAATTATTCAGCCGTTAATTACACGGTGCAAAAACACCGAGTCGTCTGATAATTACTGTGGGCGGTCGACAGTCTCCCACTTTTTTTCATTAGTGCGCAACTGCGTTGTCACTCAGTAGGGCAGAGGTTCAGTTAGTTTTCATCCATCAAGAAGTTCGTATCGACATCAGCGATAAAGGGACCGGCGTTGATGAAGAGTCGGTTAATTATTGTGAGAATGTCATCTGCAGTAAAATAGTACAGACGGAAAGAAAGCTTTTAGCGGCAGTATGGCGGCGGCGGTATGGAATTCTATTGATATTCTAATGATATTCTTAATCAATCGCATCTGTTGAAAGGTCTCAAAGACAAATGAAAAGGTAACGAAATATATTTATTAATTTATACGTATATATATTGACACTCTTCTGGCAATTAAATGCCGATGTGAACAGTTTTTTCATTAATGTATTCGAAGAATTTAAGTAATTTGAAGATTTTTTTTTATACATTACAAAAGTCATGTCTAATGCGTTTTGTACGCCGTTCTGCCACGGAGTACTCTTTCTGATCGATAAAAATGTTTAGTTTGAATTTGAAGCGAAAAAAAAAAAATCTCGTAAGTAATTGAGTGATTTCAATTATTACATAATTTCAAATAAAGCACCGGATAAAAATCTATTTAATTTTACATAACAGATAGACGATTATCAATAGGACATTCGGTTCTGAGATTTGACAAATTTCACGAGAAAAAAATGCAAAAAAAAATTTTTTTTTTTTTAACAATAACTGCAACATATTATTGCGGTAAGACACGTTATAATATTCTTACTCTATGATGTACGTCCTGTTTTTTATTGTGTGAGACCACAATTTCACTGACCGGATGTCCGTTGAAGCAAATTGTACATTGAATATGAAAGTTTAATAAGCTGTGAAATATATATTTTTTATTTAGTGATTTTCCTCGACAGATAACTTACCCGCATATATTGGTATTAAAATCAAAAGGGCGCATTTTTGTGCGCTACTGTATGCAATGCGTCCTTTCCGATCTTAATTATGCGATGTATAACAAACCATTTGCAGCGGAAACTCACACTTTTATAGGTATCGAGAGATAATACGATTATACTGGCACTCGTGAATTTTATTGGTTTCAAGGTACGAGCCATGAGTATCAACAGACTTTTCTGCGTTTGCACTTCCAATTTCGTCCATTCCATTGCGTACACTGCATTTCTTACATCAATACTCTAAACGATAATTAGTTATTTTTATAATCAACTGAACGTTCGTAAGGCTCGCGCTTTCGCGTTTCTCCTGTCTACATTATTAAAGATTCTCATCGCCGCCGCAGTTAACAGGGATTGGGAATGTTAATACCCCCAAATCTCCCTTAAGCCGCCTCTAAAAATAAATTATTCTTAGTCCCGAACTTCGAGACTAAGAATATTTTAGGTTATGTGTTCCCTAAGGGAAGGAATGCATTTTGTGCGCTGAGGGCTGCTTAAGGAGGTAAAATTGCATATTTTACCCCCTACTCCCTGTCGTTCACACCCTTAAGCTTCAACCTTCCCTCTAAAGGGGAATTACAATATTTCCACCCCCTCTTAAAAAGGACTAAAAGCCCGAAATATAGAGCCGCACCTTAGAATTTTTCTCTTTCTACCCTCTTTCGACACCCCTTCGACATCAAATATTTTACATCCCCCTTACAGAAACTATCATGAAGAAAATATTCGGCCGTTTAACAGGAAAATAGTCTAATCCACCCCCACCTCCCTTCCCTCCGCGTTCTTGAAGGAGTCGGCGGCGGCGGCGGCGGCGGCGGCGGCGGCGTAATCTTTATATAGTATAGAGAGACATAAAAGAGAGCATTCGTCTTGAATCTGATGTGCAATTACCTCAAGCATTACTTCGTTACCGAACCAACAGTACAGAAATATCTGTATTAGCATGCAAATCATATAAGTAGTAGTGGACATGAATTCAGGACTGAAGGGTTTCATCCGCGAAACCGCATAGATGCTGCAGCACAGAGCAAATGTGCTTACGGTCGACTGAGCGAATATGACGATACCAAAAATTTCGTTCATCAATTCTGTGTATCTAAGTAATAAATTAGTGTTTTTCGTAATTTTTCGTATAGTTTTAAAAGTAAGTGATTGTTAGTATATTTACTTGAAAATATCGTGATGATGACGAATGCATCGTTCCAACATTATTTTCTCGACTTCTTCAACACTTCGATCGTCATTCAGCTTCTTTTCATTTATTGTGTTGTGGAGAATATTTTGTGGTATAGATTGCAATCGATGCCGAAGAATTCTCAACTGCGCGCACGATTGCATCATCAGACCGCAGAAAAGGGTGTCGTAAAGAACGCACAAAATTCCATAAATGCCTTGAGCGACAACTTGATAGATATATGCGATCCAATAACCGATGTCCGTCGAATGATTGAAAGGAAAGCAGGCGTTGTAGGACAATGTTCGTTGAGGAACATTGTTTAGATAATTCGCAACATACATAGATACAATGCACAAACTCACAAGTCCGCCATACACCATGGTGTCTTGTCTTTAAAATATATAATGGCACTTTGAAAAATGGTAAAATTGGTCACTCGCATAGACATTTAGTGCAAATTTGTAAGCAACTTGATATTTTCTTTACTAACTTGAACCGTCTATCGGATTTCGTCTGTATTTTGGTTTCTTCCGGTCCATTTGGTCTTCCGAGATCGTTCGTCAGGCTATCTGTACATCGTATAATATCTCTTCGCCTGTTTAAAATATTCGTAGCTTTGTAAAATATGCACGCCTCCGTGAGAAGTAGAAACGAACTGTTTACAATTTCATCGATGTTTGTTACGAATTTAACCATATAGACAATTTCTGATAGAGGACTAAATAATATTAAAAGAATAACGAAAATCGTGTGCATCCAGTAGAGATTTCTTCTCCACAGGGAGGACCATTCGATCGGTCGCCAAACTCCGAACCATTCCATTGGAGTAAAAATATATGATAATACCTGCATCTCGAGATATACCTATCAGGAAATGGCAACTTTTGCGCTGATATAAATGCTGACGCGTAATGAAAAAAGCTTTTTTTTCCTTCGCTCCTTCCAAGAAGTACAGCGCATGCAGTGCGCATGCGCGACATTCGGTATTGATGAGCAATTTTACTGTAATACCGTATTGATGGATTCTGCTTTCTGCTGCATCAAAAATGTCTCATATTCTTCAATACAACGCAACTTTAATATCACATCGATCGGTTTTACTTGTTGAACGATATCTGGCCCTCGAGATGCGGGGAATAAAAAAAAAGACATCGTCGTACATTCATTTTCAATTATTCAGCAAGTAATTATATAGAAGAGAAACGGCAAATTCTTCCATTATTATTTCTTTTGCATGCAATGGCCCAGTAAGTCTCTATCCATCGTGTTGTTCGCATCAAATCGGCGATACAACAACATAAATATGTTTACTTACACTTGTATTAACAGAATGTAAGTACGTAGCATATTATACAAATAACTTCAAAACGTAATTCCGTTATGCTGTATTGTAATACGGTATTATGCCATTGTGCGGTATTCAAATATAACATTGCAATGTATTATTTCACGGTAAGACATATTACACTTTTCTTACAATTCCATTCTCCACGCTGTATGTTCAATTTGTTATTGCATATGTAATTACAATATTACTGTTCGGATGTTCGTTGAAACAAGTTGTACATTGAATACGAAAGCTTTATAAGCTGTGAAGTATATATTTCGTCTTCAATGGTTGTTCTTCTCAAAAAAATCATCCATATATATTGTGCTTAAAATCAGAAGGATGTATCAAGAGACGCGGCAGCGTCTTGACGCGAAGTGCTTGTAAAAAATTTATTTTACGTGGCGCAACGCTACAGTGTATACATACAGCAATATACCGGAAGTATACAAGAAGTGAAACTTTCGATTTTCCGTAATCCAACACATCGAATGCGCCGTTCCAATTTTAATCACGCGATGTATGCAAAACCATTTACAGCGGACACTTACACTTTTATAGGTATCGAGTGACAATACGATTACACTGGCGCTCGTAAATTTGATTGGTTCCAAGGTACGCGCCATGATTATCACCAAACTTTTTTGCGTTCGCACTTTAAGATTCGTCCATTCCATCGCGTAGACTGCATTTCTGACATCCATACTCTGAGAGTTCATTACTTACTTTAATTACTTTTTTTACTTTACTTACTTTAATTTACTTTAACTACTAATAATCTACGGCTTACGTGTTTAATTCCGTGTGTAATTACCTCGAGGATTACTTCATTTCCGAACCAACAGTACAGAAATATCTGCACAAGCATACAAAGCATGTAAGTAGTCATCGACAAGAATTCCGGGCTAAAAGGCTTCATCTGCGACAGCATGTAAGTGCTGCAGCACAGAACAAATGTGCTAACTGTTGACTGAACAAATATGACTATACCGAAAATTTCGTTCATCGATTTCGTGTATCTGAATAACAACATTACATTCATTTTTCCGGAAATTCTTTCAATTTGTTTGTAATGAGTATATTCACTTGAAAATATCGTGATGATGACGAACGCATCGTTGTAATACTGTTTTCTCGACTTCTTCAACGTTTAGCTCGTCATTCATTTTCTTGTTTTTTTTTATGCTATGCGCGACAGTTTCTGGTAAAGATTGCAGTCGATGTTGAAGAATTCTCATTTGAGTACACGATTGCTTCATTAGACCGCAAAACAGCGTGTCGTAAGCAACGCACAAGGTGCTAAAAACGCTTTGAGCGATAAGTTGATATAGATATGCAATCCAGTAACCGATGTCCGTTGAATGATTGAAAGGAAAGCATGCGTTGTAGGATAATGTTCGTTGAGGAACGTTTTGCAGATAACTGCTTACACACATACTGGCAATGCACATACCGACAAGTACACCATACGCCGTAGCGTGTTTTCTTAAAAAAAAAAAAAAAAAAAAAAAAAATGGAACTTTGAAAAAATTTGTAAATTTTTTACTTACACAATTACTCATTGTAATTGGATAGTAATTAAATGTTTTTCACTTGCATTTTACTCACTTGAAACGTCGGTCAGATTCATTCTGTATTCTGATTTCTTCGGGACCATTTGGTTTGCCGTGGTAATTGGTTAAGCTGTCTGTAAATCGTATAATATCTCTTCGCCTATTCAAAATATTCGTAGCTTTGTAGAATACGCAAGCCTCGGTGAGAAATAAAAATGAAGTGTTTGCAATTTCGTCGACGTTTCTTACGAATTTCACAAGATACACAATTTGTGTGAGAGGGCTGAATAATAACATAACGATAACGAAAAAAGTGTATATCCAGTAGAAGTTTGTTTTCCACACCGAGGACCATTCAATCGGTCGCCAAATTCCGAACCATTTCAGTGTGGTGAAAATATACGGTAATACCTCCATTCCGAAATATACGTTTCTCTCAACAGGTTGAGTTTTATGCCGGTTAAAGTCCTGTCGTGTAATGAGAGAAGCCCTTTTTTTATTTTACTTCGTCCGCGGAGTGCACTATAGCAGTAGTCGCGGACGTTATTAGTTATTGATAAGTAATTTTCCAATAAGACAGTATTCATGGTTACTGTTATTCCCTTCTGCGAGAAATGCTTCATTCCCTCTTGAAATACTATGTTATATCACATCGATCGGTTTTACTTGCCGAGCAATAAGTACCCTTCAGATATGCGGAGTTAAAAAAAAAGACGCTCTCGTACATTCATTATCAATTATTCAGCGAGTAATTATGCCGGATAAAAACTCCAAGACTTTCTATTATTATTGTAGAAGGAAAGCGACAATAGTTCTTTTTCATTTTTTGGTGCGCAACATCGTCTCACTTACAGGGTGCAACGGCCTAGTAACTGTCTATTCATCAAATCGTTTTTATCGAGTGAGCGGTAACAGTGTATCCTGAGTATCGTGTTGTTATCACGTGATTACTTTACGGCAGTAAATTGTACATCGAGTAAAATAGTTTCGTCATCTGTGTAAAATACAGTTAATTTTTATAGTAGATAAAAATTAGAAATTTTTTATTCGTGGATATTTCGACACTGATAAGGGAACCGAAGCAACAAAAACACATTTATAACTATTATGATTCGTAAATAATTTTTTTATATTTTGTTTCACTGATTTCCGAAATAAATTCGAAACTAAAAAAATTGGTATTGAAGGCAAATGGAATCGGAAAAAATTGCATGATTACCTTCTTTATTCCTCTTATCAATTTATCGAAACGCTTCAATATTTTTTGATGGTATCGAACGAATTTCTTAATTTCTTTTTTTTTTCAAAAAACGTTTAGAATGACATTTTATTCTTAAGAAAAAAAAAATCGCCATTGTATTTACTAAGTATGTATTTTCATAGTTGACATACGCTTATATACATAGAACCGAACCAACTGCAGTTCAGTTATACTATGTATTCTACAGCACTATGACATACGATTATAAAAAAATCGGTTTGTTACGAAAACCAATAAAAAAGTGTACGAATTTAATATCTATTGAGACAATTACTGGCACACATTTCCACGGTAAGACACATTATAATATTGATGCGATTGGTATCCCATGTTGTATGTCGTATTCTTGTTAGGTGAAAGTACAATGTCACTAATCAGAAGTTTGCTGAATCAAGTTGTACATCGAATACGAGAGTTTTACAAGCTGTGAAGTATTTATTTCTTATTGAATATTCGTTCTTTTTTTTCGTAATTATTTAGGTGCATATAGCGTCACTGGAATCAGAAGGGTGTTTTTCTATGTAGAAATTACGTCATTCTGATTTTAGTTGCTTGATAAAAAAATCGCTTGGACTTGAAACTCACACTTTTATACGTGTCAAGAGACAATACTATTATGTTGGCGCTCGTGAATTTTATTGGCTCTAAAGTACGAACCATGAGCATCACAAGACTTTTTTGCGTTTGCACTTTCAAAGCTGTCCATTCCATGGCGTATGCCGCATTTATTATATCCATACTCTGCGGATAAATCGGTTATTTCAATAATCAACATGGCCGCGTAAAACAGTACGCGATCGCATGGACGATCGAGAAGGTTTGATCAATTTTGTATAGGATTACCGCGAGTGTTACTTCATTCCCATGCCAGCAGTACAGAAATATTTGTATCAGCATACACATCGCGTAAGCAGCCAGAGAAGTGAATTCGGAACTGAAAGCTTTCATTCGGGAGAGCATGTAGATGCTGCAGCAGAGAACAAACGTACTAATGGCCGACTGAACAAATATTACTAAACCGAAAACTTCATTCATCGATTTCGTATATCTGGTTATTAAAATCGTATTTTATTTTTCATGTATATTAATATTCGCGTAGTTTAATACGAATTATAATGAAATTTACTTGAAAATATCATGATGATGACGAATGCAGCGTTGCAGCACTCTTTTCTCAACGTCTTCGATGCTCGACTCGTTATTCGATATCTTGTCATTTTCTATACTGTGAAGAACAGTATTTTGCAATGATTGCAAACGATGCTGAAGAAGTTTCAATTGTGCGCAGGCTTGTGCCATAAAACCGCAAAACAAAGTATCGTAAGCGACGCACAAAATTCCGTAGAGTCCCTGAGTGATAACTTGATAACTGTATGCGATCGAGTAACCGATGCTCGTCGAATGATCGAAAGGAAAGCAGGCGTTGTAAGCCAAAGTTCGCCGAGGAACATTGTTCACATAATTTGCAACGTACGTACCAAAAATCGTCGCACCGACTAACGCATCGTACGACAAAGTTTTTTTTCTTAAAAATCGATTAACGCGCATTAAAAAAAAAATTGCCAAATCGTTAATCGATATATTTTCATAACGGAGATTTGTGATCGAAATGAGTATTTTTTTGACTTACTTGATCCATCTGTCGAATCCCTTCTGGATCCTTAATTCTTCTGGATCATCCGGATTTGGTCTTCCGAGATCATTCGTAAGGGTTTCTGCGAATCTTACAATATCTCTTCGACTGTTCAAAATATTCACAACTTTGTATATTACGCAAACTTCCGTTAGGAATAGAAAAGAACTGTTTACAATTTCGTCGACGTCTTTTACATATTTAACGAGATAAACGATTTTCGATATAGAAGTAAACGATAACAGAAGGATAACAATCAATGTGTATATTCGGTAGAGACTCGACTTCCACTCCGAGGACCAGTCAATCGGTTGCCAAACTCCGAGCCATTGCATTGTGGTAAAAATATACGGCAATACCTGCATTTTTAGATATATATATATGTATCTGCAAAGGCTCAGTTGTGCGCGTGCCAAATTTCTGACATGTAATAAGAAAGGCTTCTCTTTTTATTTTCTCTCAGTCGGTAAATATGCATACAGTGCCGTGAATATCATTACTTATTAATAAAAAAAATGTCCGACAAAGCGGTATTGTCGGATAGTATTATTACGCGACGTAAAATTTGTCGCGAGTCCCGCCTTACGGAAAAAGTATATTTCACATCGATCGGTTTTCTTTGCCGACGCAATATCGAGGCGCTTGAGAAATGGTAAGTAAAGAACAAAATAAGAAAAGTCATTGTTGTTCGCGCGATTTCAATTATTCAGATATAGTTATATAGTACAGGAGCGCCACATACTCCTGCAAATGTTGCGAAGAGAGTTCGATACCTTCGAATATTTATTTTTTCTCTGTGCGCAACTCCGTGTCTCTTAAAGGGTGCAATGGCCCAGTAACTCCTTAGCCATCATTTCGTTCGCATCGACGGTGCGACACCGAAATATGCGTGGAGTGAGCATTTTATCATTATTATGACGATGTACGCAGTAAGTTGAAGACGGAGTAAGACAATTTCATAAGCTGTGTGAAATAAACACAAATTTGATATTTCATTAATGAAGAAAATGCATAAGACGCAATTAACGAAAAAAAAATTCGAAAATCATTTATATTTGTTTGCATATACTGACACTGTTGTAAGAATCAAGCGACAGTGTGATTACGTGGCCACTTGTGTATCTGATCGGCTCTATCGATCGAGTCATGATCATTCGAAGATCCTTTACAGTACTTTGCTTAAGTGATGCCCAATCCATGTCGTATACCGCTGTGCCAACGTCTACGCTCTGCGATTGAAAAAATCTTGAAGTTCAAATTTCAACGAAAAATATTGACTATTCGTTATCTCAACTGAAGATACGCGGTAAGGTCACAGCACGAAGAAGGGACCATTTTAGTGTAAAAATATTAAGAAATTTTTTTTTCTAAATTTTCATATTTTTTTAACTAAAAACTATCGAAAAAAAAAGCGAAATTCAATACTTTTTTTTCAAATCGCCGCTATTTTTTAAATTTTGATAAAAAAAAAAAAATCTCCATAGCTCGACAGCAGCTTTCATACTGATTAATGGTCGTTTTTCAAATTTTGTTATAAACAATATTTACTATTCGAGGAATGGCCTTTTCAATCGCCAAAAAAAGTGTACAAAAAATTAAAATAAACATTCACAATTTTTTTTTTGTTCTTCATGAGTGCTTTGATTTGTCATAAAAAAAAATCAGATTGATCAGCGTATTTTATCTATCGAAAAAAAAAAATCGTGAAAATCAGTTTTTTTTTACGCGTCACCCAAGGATGTTTAATAAAAAACGCTTTAATAAAAAAAAGTATTCACAAGTTGAGATGCTACCATGAAACGCTATGTTAAACAGCCGGAAGTGGACCGTATTTTGACCTTAAAATCAATTATTTACGTTTTACTCACTTCAACTATCACCTCGTTTCCATTCCAACAGAGAAGAAATATCTGCACGATCATGCAGGACAGATATACGGTTATAAAAGTAAATTCGGCACTGAGAAAAATCGTATTCGAGAGCGTATATGTGCTCATGCATATGACAATTGTGCTGACGGAAAATTGAATGAATATTACGAGACTGAATATATCGTTCGACCATTCGACGAATCTGGTGACAATGCAAAAAATGATGTCAAAAAAAAAGTTTCTCATAAATTATCCATAAATTCTTTTTTTTTATCAATACATCGATTTACCTCAATAATTCGTGATGATGTCGAACGCATTTCTTCATCTCTTCTCTCTCAACAGCCTCGACACTAGTTTTTCCTGATATCTTCGCTCGTACCGTAACTGGCAACGAGCGAAAGCGCGACTTAAGAATGCTGAGTTGACCGCAAGCTTGCGCCATTAACCCGTAGAAAAGAGTGTCATGGATACTGCCGATAGTAGCGGCCATCGCGTGGGCCAATATCTGGTGAAGAAAAGCTATCCAAAAGCCATAAAAGCTCGTGTGATCGAAGGGTAGCCATACCTTGAATGGCAGTGTGCGTTTAGGTACGTTTGCAAAAAACGATCCTACGCTTATCGCAACCACAGCGAATTGTGCCAATCCACCGACCAATATTGTATTATGCCTTCGATAATTCGTACAAATTCATTTCATTTTCAAAAAAAAAACAAAAATTTTCAAAAATACCATTTTTTTTGTAATGCATGCTTGTCACCGAATTGCGTCGATTTGCTGACCTGCATCGAGCATCGAATTTCATTTGTATTGAAATTTCTTCGTTTCCAGTTGGTCGAAATATATCGTTACTTAGCATCTTCGTGAGTTCAACAATTTCTTCCCGTTTGTAAACAAAATTAGCAATCTTGTAGCATATACCGAGCATCGATAGTAACATCAAACTATTGTTTGCAACTTCGTCAACATCGTCGATCGACACAATGAACTCGACGAATTCCGAGATTGTAAAGGTAAACGTAAGAAATATCGTAAAACAAGTGTAAGTGCTGTATAGATTTTTCTTCCAACCGCTCGACCATTCTCGGGGTCTCCATAAACCGCACAAACGTAGAATCGTAAAGTTCCACGGTAACACATGCATCGTTGTGTAAATTTGTATCGTGTGCACAAAAGAGTAACTTTCTTTTTTTTTTTTGCGAAAAGATGTTCTCGGAATGAGGACGTCGACTGAGGTGGAGAATTGGAAAAATTCTGTCCGGCCTCAGCGTATCATCTGTGTATATGATATTTATGATGAATCGTTGCGAAACATTTCGGACGATTAGATAAATTAACGTAAAGAAAAGGCGTGTCGGAGTAACTATAGTACATCTTCATTCGGAAATGTGTGCGAAAAAAAAAAAACTATAATTAGATTTGATAGCAAACGTCATAGAAATATTGATAAGGAAGAACTTCAAGACATTCGGGTATAACTCGAACGTATCTTTACGCTATTAAAGTACGGAGAAGGGTTTGACGCACTATCTTGTCGTGTCGTCAAGGGGACGACCCTTTGACAAACTATACTTTTCTATTTTTTTTCCCTTCAGTTTAGTCGCAGCGTATGCATTATCGGAATTCGCGTACCCAACGATAGCTTGTCGGACATAATTCGTTGTATTATATATTTTCCTGTACCTTTATTGATAGTTTAGTGGCAAAGTAGGCGTTATCAGAATTGACGTATTCATAGCAATTCATATCATTCAATGGACTGTCAGCTTTTTTTTTTGTATTCCTTGGTGCATTGGACTACAAGTTACGCAATACCAACTTATAGACGTCGGCGATTATTTTCATGACATTTTTTTTTCATTGTTTACCTCTTCTGCATTTCAAAAAAGACGGCGCTGGGATACCGAGAATTCGAGTGAACCGTCGAGAAATATATTCTTACAATATTTTTGTCTCCATGAAAATTTTTACTTATTTGTAATAAAAGTGAAGTTAAAGTAGTAAAGAGTGAATATAAATGCGATATTTTTTAATTTATTACACAATCTTTCGTGCAATATTCGCGATCAAATTTTTCTTCATACAAAAAAAAAAATAATACGTTAAAAATTTTTTTTTGGCGACCGATTGCATCGTAATAAAAAATCATTTAATAGACGTTGCAATTCTGCGACGATATCTGCGTCAACCTTAAGACGCTTCAGACGAGAAGGATTCATGATGTCGTCGATCGCGATGTTGAAATCAGTTTTGTGAACGATTTTGTCAGCTTCACTCGTCAATCGGTAAGTTTAGATTACAGGGAGCAATACTTTTTCATTTTTGATATAATTTATCCTAATCGATGTATTCATCGAACATTGTGATTTTTTTTAAACGCCCAAATTTTATTATACCCTTTGAAACAATTACTGGCATTCAGTAATACAGCAAAACAGGTGACAATATTTCTACGATTCATATTCTACGTATGTTTTCCTTGTTTTTGCACGAAATAACAATTTCATTATTCAGATGTTTGTTGAAGTAAGTTGTACATCGAATACGATAATTTTATAAGCTGTGGAGTATATATTTTTTCTTGAATGGTTTTTGTCCATTTATTTGGCAGCGTATAGCGTGACTAAAATCAGAAGGCCGCATTTTCTATATTAAATACGTTATTCTGATTTTAATAATGCGATAAATGACCCATAATTTAAAGGGGGCACTCACACTTTTATATGTATCGAGAGACAACACGATTATATTGGCACTCGTGAATTTAATTGGCTCCAAGGTACGGACCATCGGCAGCAACAGATTTTTTTGCGTTCGCACATTCAAATTTGTCCATTCCATCGCGTAAACAGCATTTCTTATATCCATACTCTGAGAGTTATACATGTATTGAAATAAAAATAATAAATTTATAATAAAATGCTAAATAAATAAATAATTTTTTTTTTGTGAACAATTAAAAAAACGTCGCCAAGCAGTTTAAATAGTTTTCAAATCGTATTGTGAAAATAACACGTTAAAAAAATAAAAAAATCAAAAGACGAGCAAAATTGTTTTTTTATTATATACTTAGTTAATATGATTTTAGATTATTTAAAAAGTTTCTTATTTTCACAAAACTATTTGAAAACTATTTAAACTACTTGGCAAAATTTTTTACATTTTTTGAAAAATTTTTTTTTTATTTATCGATACTCTGAAAGTTATGTATGTATTGAAATTTTTATTAAATTAAATACGATAGAGGGAGTTAGTTGAATTTGATGCAGGATTACCTCGAGTGTTACTTCGTTTCCGTACCAGCAGTACAAAAATATCTGTGTGGACATAGAACAGGAATAAGCAGCCATGGAAGTGAATTCGGGACTGAAGATTTTCATTCTGGAGAGCATGTAGATGCTGCAGCACAGAACAAACGTACTAATGGCCGACTGAACGAATATTACCCCACCGAAAACTTCGTTCATCGATTTCGTGTATCTGAGTAGCGATATTCAATTTTCCATAAATTCTTTCGATAACTTTATTATCGATTGTTTATAATTACTTGAAAATATCATAATGATGACGAATGCAGCGTTGCAGCGCTCTATTCTCAATCTCCTCGACGCTCGGCGCGTCATTTGATTTTTTGTTATTTTCTAAACTTTCGAGAACAGTATTTTGCATCGATCGCAATCGATATTTAAGAATTCTCAATTGAGCGCACGCTTGTCCCATTAGACAGCAAAATAGAGCGTCGTACGCAATGCACAAAATGCCATAGAGTCCCAAAGCGATGACTTGATAAAGATATGCGATCGGGTAACCGATGGCCGTCGAATGATCGAAGGGAAAGCAAGCGTCGTAAGCCAAAGTTCGTCGAGGAACATTATTGAAATAATTCACAACATTGGTAAAAAAAATCGTTGTACCGACCATCGCATCGTACGATAAAAGGTTTAGTCTTAAAAATAAAATGGCGCACTTTAAAAAATTGCAAATTTGTGCACTGATGCGTTTATACCGGAAATGTGAAATTAATGAGAGTTTTTTTTACTTACCCGATCAACCTATCAAATTTCTTCTGTATCCTGACTTCTTCAGGATCGTTTGCTCTACCGAGATCGCTAGTTAGGCTCTCTGTGAATCGTATAATATCTCGTCGGTTGTTCAAAATATTTATAACTTTGTAGATCACGCAAACCTCCGTGAGAAATAGAAAGGAACTGTTGGCTATTTCGTCGACGTCCTTTACGAACTTAACGAGATAAACGATTTTCGATAAGGAGGCGAATGACATTACGAGGATAACGAAAGCAGTGTATATTCCGTAGAGTTTCGTTTTCCACTCCGAAGACCATTCGATCGGTCGCCAAACTCCGAACCATTTCATTGTAGTAAAAATAAATGATAATACTTGCATCTCGAGATAAACGTATCAGGGAGACTCGGTAGTGTGCGGATCAAAATGTAGACGTGTAATAAAAGAAAGTCGTTTTCCTTCCCTTTCTTCCGAAGAATAGAGTACATGCGCGGCTTGCGGGTTTCATTGCGTATTCATGATCAATTTTCTGATGAAGCTGCATTTTCTGATACTGTCGTTTCTCTCCGTAAAAATCGCTTAATATTTCCGCTGACTGCAACATTTTTTTTTTTTTTAACATCGATCGATTTTACTTGCTGTACGAATATCGAGATCTCGAAATGTAGGAAATAAAAAAAAGAGATATTGTCATCCATGCATTGTCAATTATTCAACGAGTGATTATACAGTATAGGAACCCCGAGTTTCTCCACAATTTCTCCATAGGGAGGCCGGCAACCTTCAATATATAATCTTTTTTAGTGCGCAACTCGAAGTCTCTTGAAGGGTGCAACAGCCCAGTAACTCTTTAGCTACTAATGCCTTCGCATGGTATTCGAGGTATCGAAGTCTTCGTAAGCTGAGTATCCAATATCATTGTTACGAAGACGTTCGCTGCAGTAAATTGTATACTGAGTAGGAAAGTTTCATCAGCTGCGTGAAGTAAAGGCAAATTTTATTTTTAATTAATCAGAAAAGTTCGGAAATCTCGACGAAAAAAAAAAAAAAAAATTAATAAAATTTAATATGTATTTTTTCAATATACTGACGCTGTTGTATGAATCAAGCGACAATGTAATTACGTGACCACTTGTGTATTTGATGGGTTCCAGCGATCGAGTCATGATAATTCGAAGATCTTTTACTGTACTTTGCTTGAGTGATCCCCAATCCATCTCGTATACTGCTGTGCCAACGTCCACACTCTGCCATCGATAAAATTTTGGAGTATTTTCGTATTTTTAAGCGGCAAAATATTTTTTCTCACAAATAAGTGACTTACATCGACTATCACCTCATTTCCATTCCAACACATGAGAAAAATTTGCACTAACATGCACGCCAGATACACGAGTACAAAAGTAAATTCGGCACTAAGAAAACTCGTCTTCGAGAGCGTATAGGTGCTCACGCATATGACAAATGTGCTGACGGAGAATTGGATGAATATTACGAGACTGAAAATGTCGTGGGGCGCTGTCATATGGCCGAATTTTAACAATGAAAAAGCCGAACGGTCAAAAGACCGAACATAGCCTAAGACCTGTTCGGTCTTATGACCGTTCGGCCTTATGACAGCACCCCTGGTGAGGCATAATCGGACAGTCAGTTTTGCCCCATTTTTTTTTTTTTTTTTTTTTTTTCATTTCAAAAAAGATGTGATACATTTATTTTTTGATACAAAAGTCGTGAAATTTCAATTGTGAAAGTGGTTCTTTCCGCCCCACCTTCCGCTATGTCAAAAAAAAAAAAAAAAAACAGGTAAATTATATATTTTGCGACAAAAAGTTCGATTTCTTGTATACATCTCACTATAATTTTATTTCCATGCGAAAAAGCAATTGTTTTTGTGACGTTTATGGAATTATCGATTTACCTTAATATTTCGTGATGATGTCGAATGCATTTTTTCATTTCGTCCCTCTCGATAGCCTCGACGCTGATTTCGCCAGATTTTATCGCTCGTATCGTGACTGGCATCGAGCGAAAGCGCGATTTAAGAATGTTTAGTTGACCGCACGCTTGTGCCATTAACCCGTAGAAAAGAGTGTCATGAATACTGCCGATCGTAGCAGCCATTGCGTGGGCGAATATCTGATGAAGAAAAGCTATCCAAAAGCCATGAAAGCTCGTGTGATCGAAGGGTAGCCACGCCTTGAATGGCAGTGTGCGTTCAGGTACGTTTGCCAAAAATGATCCTACGCTTATCGCAATCACAGCGAATTGTGACAGTCCACCGAACAATAAAGTATTATTCCTTCGATAATGTGCACAAATTTACACAAATTCAATTCATTCCAAAAAAAAAAAAAAAAAATCGTAACGGATTATCATCGATCGGTATCAATTTAGCTGACCTGCATCTGGCATCGAATCTCTTCTGTATCAAAAGTTCCTCCTTTCCTCGGGGTCGACATATATCATTTTTCAGTACATTCGTAACTTCGACAATTTCTTCGCGTTTGTAGACAAAATTTCCAATTTTGTAGCATATACCGAGCATCGATAGTAGCATTAAACTATTGTTCACGACTTCGTCAACATCGTGGATTAACATAAAGAATTCTATGAGTTCCGTAATCGTGAAGGTAAACGTAAGAAATATCGTGAAACAGGTGTAAGTATTGTAAAGATTTTTTTTCCAACCGCACGACCATTCTCGGGGTCTCCATAAACCGCACAATCTTAGAATCATAAAGTTCCACGGTAATACATGCATCGTATTTTACGTAAGTTTATACTTTGGAGAAAAAAAAAATAAGGGACTGTCTTTTCGCAAAAAATCGTCTCGGCAAAAAAAAGTCGACTGACGTCGAGAAGCTGATTTTTTTTATTAAGATATACCGCATTGTATTTGCAGTGTTTGTAATAAATTAGTGCGAAACGCTGGAAACGATTAGGTATATTAATGTAAAGAGAGGGCGTGTCGACGTGTCTCCAGAACGTCTCCATTCGGGGAACTATTTTTTTTTTTTTTAGCAACCGTCTATACTGTTTGCAGTGTTTGCGGAATAGAAAAAAACTATTATTAGGTTTGGTATCTACCGTCGCGAAGTGTTGAGAGTCGCTCGGGTATACGTGAGAGTTGCCTACGCTATTAATGTAAAGAGGGTTATTGCAAAGGGTTGACGGGGTAATTTATCGTGTCGTCGTCCCCTTGACAAGCTATATTTTTCCATCTTTCTATCTACAGGTCACTTACGGAGTGTATATTACCGGAATTGACGTACCCAATAGCAGTGTATATAATTCATGTTTTCCTACGCGACTCTCGGTACGTCTATGTTTTACGTAATACTCCGTATTCTTACTATAGACTACGTACTTTATTTTTGTGACACTTTTTTTTTCGCTTACTGTTATTCGACGAAGCAAAACGCGATGTTGCGGAGTGACATAGCGAATTGAGTGAATCGTCGAGAAATATATTCTCGTAATATGTTCATTGTGTTATTACGAATTTTTGATAATTTTCGATCAATAATATTTCCACTTTTGATTAATCGGACTGCCGGTTTAACGTGTATTCAGAATAAAAAAAAATTGATACAGGAAAAAGTGGACTTCAATTCGATATTATACGGTTAATTGCACATCGGTAGTCGCGCGCAGCTTTTGCGACAAACAAAAAAATTCTTGCAAAATCATTCAGCAAAAATTATATATTTTCTACGGAAGAAATCGTACAAGTTTCATCACAATATGTCTTTGCCTATCACCCTTTTTGTTGGAGTACATTGTACGCCGAATAAGATAATTTCAGAAGCTGTAATAATAATAATTAATTATTTTATCGTCAATTTTACGATCTTTTTTCAGCTTTGCACTTACGCTGTTGAATGAATCGAGATCGAGTGTTATTACGTAAAAACTCGTGAATTTTATGGGCCTAAGAGTACGGATCATTATGGTGAGTAAACTTTTCTTTGTATTTATACTCATAGAAGTCCAATCCATTTCGTAAATTGCATCACCCACATCCGTACTCTGAATTGATTGAAAAATTTCGGTAATAAATGATTCGGTAATGATATACAAGATATTAAAATAAAAAAACAAATAAAAAAAAAAAACTTTTGCATACCTCGAACGTCCCTTCGCATCCGTAAAAACAGATCATAAAAATCTGGACCAACATGCACGCAAGATACATCATAAGGGTCGTGAATTCCGTGCTGAAAATATCGAATTTCGAGAGCTCGAAGACGCTAACGCACAGTACTATAGTGCTGATTGTGTATTGAAGAAATATCGTAAGACCGAAAAGATTGTTCAATGTTTTCGCAAATCTGCAAGATTTGTTTTTTTTTTTTTTTTTTCAAATTATTAATATTTTTATTTAGTCCAAAAAAAAATTGATCAGACGACCTACTTAACTCGAATATCTTTATGTGATGTTTAACACGTTGCGAAAGTAGTATCGATTCCGAATTTGGAATGTCTAAATTTGATTTATCAACCAAATCCATCGGCATTTCGCGAAATCGATGTTTGAGGATATGAAATTGCGCGCATGTTTGCACCATCAATCCGGGAACAAGAGTGTCGAAGGCGACGTTGATTGCGGCGCCAGCAAGAAGGCTGCCGATTTGGTGGACATAGGCAATCGTGTATCCCACTAGAGATTCGGAAGAATCGAAGGGAAGCCAAGAATTGTGAGGCAAAGTTCGTCGCGGCACATCATCGGCGATCGATCTCATCGAATAAGAAGTAACTGCAATCGCCGTCAATCCAGCATAGCATAAAGTATTGGATCTTCGAAATTTACATTGAATGTCGCAATTTACTTGAATTGTATATATATATTACGTAACAACATAGCAATCTTCGAAAAATGGTGTGTGACACTGTGCATTTCGTATTATTTTATCACCCAAAAAATGACTGATGATTGCGAAGTCTAAACAGCGCATGATCCATCAATGACCCATTACAGACCTGAACATTCGATCAAATTTACGCTGAATTGCGACCTCTTTGTCGGACTTTGGTTTGCATGGATCCCGTTGCAAGACTTCAGTCAGTTCAATGATTTCGTCCCGTCGTATCAAGATATTTGCCACTTTCCCACAGACCCCAATCCTCGTCAGCAGCATGAAGGAGTTGTTGGCGAATGCTTCGGCGTCGTCCATCGAGTTTAGCAGCTCGATGAATTCCGATAAAGCTACGCTGACCAAGAGAAACACCATAAAACATGTGTAACAGTAGTAAAGTTCAGTTTTCCAACCCGGTGGCCAGTGCACCGGTCGCCATAATCCGATAGCCTGAAGCACGATGAATGTATGCTTCAGAATTTGCATCGTTGCATCAAGAGATACGATACTTTTGTACGGAATAAAAAATCGTTACTGCTTCATTATTTTGCCGTCTCGAACTATCGGCGACATTGCATATCGATGAGATAATCCTATAAAGGTATATCGGTTGTCGACAAACGACTGTCTATATGCTTTTTTGTCGTTAACTCATCAATATGCAGTTCGGAGAAGTGCATTTGTTCCCTTGTCGTTGTATCGATTAGCAATTATTTTCCTCATTCCCCATTGAGATACAACTCTCGTCTATGCATTCGCTTTTTTTCATTTTTTTATGAACACACAATTCTAGAAAACGATTACTGCACAACAAAGATATCGATTATTCAAACAATAATGATGGGGTGAAGTCATGTGGTCCGTCCTCTCTGCTTTGCTTCTATCGTAACAATCTTACGGTCTCTCAGTTAGCGCTTTTTTTTTGTGACATAACCTAATAAAGTTGTCGCAGCTACACTGAGGAAGTTCTTCAGTGTCCGAAGCGCCTCCCCTTTGTCGTATCGAAGTAATGGAATTGACGAACGGAACTTAATTATCATCAAAATCGTAAAAGGATCGTTGGGGTTTATGATCATTCAAGTTTTGTAAAATGTTTTATTTGTTTATAAAATAACTATCGACTGTGGCGGCGTTTCCGCTGATTGCATCGCGATGTTTTTGTCTTCACAATGTGATTATTATTCCGATACTTGTTGCATTACATTGTAAGCGGAATACGAAAGCTTGAAAAGCTGTAAAATACAAAGTAAAGGAGATCGACAGCCCGCCAAAGCGGGTGATTTTTTTTTTTTTTTTTTTTTTCAACTCACGCTATTGAATGAATCGAGATTCACTGTGATTACGTGAACACTCATGAACTCAATGGGTCTCAGAGATCGAGCCATTATCATCAATAAACTTCGCTTACTGTACAAACTCAACATAGTCCAATCCATTTCGTAAACTGCGTCGCATAATTTAAGACTCTTAAAGTACAAAAATAGATTACAAAAAAATTTTTTCAATTTTTCGTGAGCGACGAACGCAGTGAAAACAAAAGATAAATCAAAGATATTCACTTCTTACTTCAAACGTAACTTCGCTTCCGTAGAAACAAAGGATAAATATTTGTATCAACATGCAGCAGAGGTACAGAATGTGGGATGCGAATTCCACAGTGTACGGCTCAATTGTCAAGAGTTCATACACGCTGACGCACAGAACCAGTGTACTTATTGCAAACTGTAGAAGCATTACGACACCGAATAGATTGTTCGATTTTTTGGCAAATCTGAATTGTTCGAAATAAAAAAAAATTAAATGTCTCATTTTTTTTTTTTTTTTTTTTTTTTTAAGACGAAATTTCGATTTAATGTTAAGGGTAAGATATTATTTCTCGAACGGAGTACCTCACTTGAATATCTCAATGTGATGAGTAACGCGCTGCGAGATCAGTTCCGACTCTAAACACAAAATTGATAAATTTGATTTCTCCATTGTGTTCAATTGGTAGGAATTGTCGTGTAACAACTTTGGCATTTCGTGAAATCGATGTTTAAGGATATTTAATTGAGCGCATGTTTGCAACATTAATCCAGAGACGATAGTGTCGAAAATTACGTGGACCGCAGCACCGGTTAAATATGTGATGATTTGGTGGCTGTAGGCAATCGAGTAGTCGAACAGAGATTCGTAATAATCAAAGGGAAGCCAAGAACTGAAAGGCAAAGTTCTTCTAGGTATATCGTCAACGAAGGATTTCATTGTTTGAACAAAAACCGTACTCCCCACGAATGCAGCATAGAACAAAGTGTTAGATCTTTGAAAGATACGTAAACGTTATTTATTTATAATTAAACACGATAAATCGCGATGGAGATTAGTCCACCGAAAAAACACTGTGAGTTGTCGGAATTAATAGATAGTTGCGACATCAACTTTACGAAAAAAAAGGGGTTGTCACCAACTAACTATAGAATTTTTCGAATTCTTGTTAATTCGTTCAACTCATCGTTTTTCTCTACACGGTTTTTTAATTTTTTTTTATTAATATACCTGACCCATCGGTCGAATTTCATCTGAATCGCGTGCTCTTCTTTGGTCTTTGGTCGACACGGATCCCGTTTTAAAATGTTCGTCAAATTAATGATGTCGTCGCGTTTATTCAGAATGTTTGTTGCTTTGCCGCACACACCGATCATCGTCAATAGTACGAAAGAATTATTGGCGATTTTTTCGGGATTATCCATCGATCTTAGCAGTTCTATTAGTTCTGAAAGAGTTATGGTGACGAAGAGAAACACCATGAAAAACGTATGACAATCGTAAAGTACGGTTTTCCAGCCGGGAAGCCAATGCTCCGGGCGCCACAGGCCGATACACTGAAGCACGACGAAAGAATACTTAAATGTTTGCATCGCTAAACGATAGCTACAGAGTCTCTTTAGAAAATGTTGCCCCCTCCAAAGTACTCTTACCCCTCGAAGAATAATCTTTCACTGAGTGCATAGATCTTGCGATGTATTGCGAAAAACATCGGAAATGCAACCCGAAGACATGCACTTTACTCTGTTGCAAAATTAATGCTCAATTATATTCCGAAGTCTCTTTGGCTGCAACAGAACTTAAGAAGTATTTTTTTTTTTTTTTTTCATTGGGAGAGTTTAACAATTTATTTCTTTTTTTCCAGAAAATACATTTTCCATGCACGGCATGTATATTAACTATTCAAACGTTAATGATCGGCAGTGCGTTCCTTACCCTCTTCGCTTCGTTGTTGAGTGGTGTACCGTCGTTGTCTCTCATTCTAGTATAGTATTCGCAGCAACACACAACGTACCGACAGATATTGTCCGCAGAACACTTCTGACCTACTTATTGATTTTTCAAGGTGGATGGAGGAGATAATAATAATCATATGCACCGGCAAGTAAAATACGACAAGTGCGTAAAAATCATTTTTGAGACGAACTGCGTAACTCGTTTTTTTTGGAATACAGTCTGATAAAATTGTCGCGCGCACTGTGAAAATTCTGTATGTGGCGACACCGTTTTTTGTTTTATCGAAATTATAGATCGAAGTATAAAAGGTAAATGATCGCAAAATCTTGAAATGATTATTCGAGTTTTATCATCATCGATGTTTATTTTAATTTTATTTATTATTAAAATAACTATCGACTATCGCGTCGTCTCCGTTTACTGCATCGCAATATATTTTTCTTGGTGTAAAAACTATTCCGACATTTGTTGCATTACATTGTAAGCGGAATACGAAAGCTTGACAAGCTGTAAAAAAAAAATTAAATGAAAAACAAAACGTTAATTAATGCCCCGCGGAAGTGGTAGGAATTTTTTTATTTTTTTCAACTCACACTGTTGAATGATTTAAGATTCACTGTGACGACGTGAATACTCGTGAACTCGATTGGTCTTAGGGAACGAGCCATTACTATCAATAGACTTCGTTTAGTGTACAAATTCAATGTCGTCCACTCCATTGCATAAACGGCGTTGCATAATTTCAGACTCTTAATGGATAAAAATAAATGGAAAAGTGTCGTAATTATTTTTAGCCCACAGATCGTGCGAAATCGAAAGAGCAAATGGTGCCAATCACATTGGCATATTGCATCCTCTCTTTCTTTCAATACATTTTCCCGAACTCTGCTTGTAGGAAAGTGCGTTTATAATTTTTTTTCCTCAAGAAGCTTTGTTTCGTGGTTGGTTACTTTGTCAGTACTTTAATGACTTTTTATCAATGCATAGACTGCATAGATTTTGGAAAAAAAAATTACGAAAAAAAGGGACTTCGCCACTTAACATGTGGTATACATTTCAACGCTAATGATGCAAACATCGGACGGACGTACATTTTTTTTAAATATGATTTTTCGACATTTCGTGATATTTTGAATACATTTTCATGAAAATCTAAAAAAAAAAAAAAAATTCACGAAAACGAAGATTTTTCGGAAGCAAAATACAAGTATTCGCTCCTTACTTCAGATGCAACTTCATTTCCACAGAAACAAAAAGTAAATATTTGCATCAACATGCAGGCGATGTACATCACGTGAGATGTGAATTCCATGGTGTACGGCTCTATTATTAAGAGTTCGTAGACGCTTACGCACAGAACCAGTGTACTGATTGCGAACTGTAAAAGTAGTACTATACCGAACACCGTGTTCGATTTTTTGGCGAACCTGAATCGGTCGAAAACAGAAAAACAATTAAATATCACGTGATTTTTTTTCGGTACGAAGTACCCTTTCGTTGTTACGTGTTAAGTATTATTTCTCGAAAAAAGTACCTCACTTGAATATTTCGATGTGATGCCTAACGCGGTGCGATATCAGTTTCGACTCTAAAGACAAAATTGATAAATTCGATTTATCCTTTGTATCCATTTCCCCGTCATAATCGAGTACCAATTTTGGCATTTCTTGAAAGCGATGGTTCAGTATATTCAATTGCGCGCATATTTGCAGCATTAATCCGAACACGAGAGTGTCGAAGATGACGTGGATTGCGGCACCGGTTATATATGTGACGATTTGGTGACTGTAGGCAATCGAGTACTTGAAGAGGGATTCGTAATAATCGAAGGGAAGCCAGGAATTGACAAATAAAGATCGCCGAGGTACATCGTGGGCAAAAGATTTGATTGCATTAACAAAAACCGAAATTCCCGCGAATGCAGCATAGAAGAAAGTATTCGATCTTTGAAAGATTAATAAATGTTATTTATTGGATGAGACACCATAAAAATGAAGATGCAACTTGGTCCATCGGAAAAACACTATGAGTTGTCAGAATTAATAGTTACGATAAATAATTCGTGAAAAAAGGACTATTATCAGATAACTATAATCTTTTTTTAGATAATTGTTAATTTTCGCAACTCATCGTTTTCCTCCCTGCGATCTGGTAATGCACCTGACCCATTGATCGAATTTCAGCTGAATCGCGAACTCGTCATCGGTCTTTGGTCCACACGGATCTCGTTTCAAAAGATTTATCAAATAAATGATATCCTCGCGTTTGTTTAGTATATTTGTTGCTTTACAACAGACACCGATCATTGTCAATAGTAGGAATGAGTTATTGGCGATTTTCTCAAGGTCATCCGTCGAAGTTATCAAGTTGATGAATTCTGAAAGAGTTACGGTGATCCAGAGAAACACCATAAAACACGTATGACAATCGTAGAGTACGGTTTTCCAGCCTGGTAACCAGTGCGCCGGTCGCCACAGACCCATAAACTGAAGCACGACAAAAGGATACTTAAACGTTTGCATCACCGACAGATAATTACGAAATTTCGGCAAAATATCGCCCACGTCAAAGGACCCTTACCGCTCGAAGAACAAAGTCTTACTAAGCGCATAGATCGTGTGTCGTATTGCGAACGAGAAGGGGAAATCATCCCGAAAGGATATTCTCTTTGTTCCTACTTTAACTTTAATGAGCAATTATATTCCTATCGTTCGTTGACTGTGATGAAACTTGAGAAGTACATTTCTTTTTCTCATTTATAGAGCTCGTCTATCATTTTTTTTTCTATGGAGATATATTGTCATTGCACCGCAAGTACATGAAATATTCAGCCGATAATGATCGGGGGATGAGTGACTTACCTCCGATGTCTTCGCATCGATACTAGCATAAATCTCGTTAATATTTCTGTGTCGTACTGCAGTTGTTTTAGCTTATTGTAGTACAGTATTTACAGCAATTCAGAACGTACCGAAGGAGAATCTTTCGTTGCGATACTTTTGTCTTATTTATCGATTTTTCATGGTGGATGCAGGAGGTGATAATAATCATATGCAGCGGCAAGTAAAATACTCGCAATTATTCGAAGATTTTCATTGGTTAAAAACCAATCGGTTGGTCGGTCAGTTGGGTGATTGGGTATTTTCGTTGTCAATTGTATCAGTCTGAAATGTCCCTCAATATACGCGTTAATTTTCAACTCCGTCGATAACATCCAAATGGACCAAAACCCGCATATCATATCGTCATCTATGTGGAAGCTGACAAGATGCCTATAATCGACGTGCAATTTACGATCGAAGATGCAACCACGATGATCATCATGATGCCATTGAGACTATATTAAGCGAAGGATACTACTCATCGATCGGTCGGTAAGTTCGGATTGCAACAGACATTACTTTCGTATTTTTCATTCTGATACAATTGACCGAATGAATTTTTCCCCATTATCCAACAGATACGCTTCGAAGTAATATTTGAACGGTTAATCGCTACTTATATAACACTCCATATTTGGCTCTAAAATTTTTAGGTCAATTGAGACAAAATCTCGAAAAATTCTTCAACAAGTCATATATTTTTCTACGGAAGCAATCATTTAAGATTTAATACAGCATTTCCCATTTTATAATTATTTCTGATGGAGTACGTTGAATGCCGAATAAGATAATTTGAGAAGCTGCATTTTCCAAAAAAGTTTATATATATATTTTTATTTCGATAAATCGTAAAAAAAATAGTCGTTAAAGCACTTTTACTTTATTTTTAACTTACGCTATTGAATGAATCGAGGTTTAGCGTTGCAACGTGATAACTCGTATATGTAATCGGTCTGAGAGTACGAGTCATTATGGTGAGTAAACTTCTCTTCATATTTGTACTCAACGAAGTCCAATCAATTTCATAAATTGCATCACCAACGTTTGTACTCTTCAACAATTTAAAAATTTTAGAAGTCGTAGATTTAAAAAAAAAATACGTAAATAAATAAAAAAAAAAAATTTTAATAAAAAAAAAAATTTTGTCACATACCTCGAAAGTTCCTTGGCAGCCGTAAAAACACATGATAAATATCTGTGCCAACATGCATGCAAGATACATCATAAGGGTTGTAAATTTTGCGCTGAGAAGTTGCACTGTCGAAAGTGCCAACACGCTGACGCACAGAACGATAGTACTGACTGTGTATTGAAGAAGTATCGTTAAACCAAAAAGATCGTTCGATGTCTTGGCAAACCTAATTTTTTTTTTTTTTTTAAGAGACCAATTAGATACACAGGACTTTGTTTCTCTTTATTCGGTACGAAAAAAAAATTTTTTTTGACGAACTACTTAACTTGAATATCTCAATGTGATGTCTAACGTGTTGCGACAGTAGCGTTGACTCTAAGTTTTTAAGGCCCAAATTTGTCTTATCAAACAATAATTGTTTCGGCATTTCGTGAAATCGACGTTTGAGGGTATGCAACTGGGTACATGTTTCCAACATTAATCCGGGTATTAGAGTGTCGAAGGCGACGTTCATTGCGCCGGTGTAAGCGACTGTCATAATTTGTTGGAAATATGCAAATGCGTAGGCGAATAAGGAGTCGTGGATATCGAAGGGAAGCCAGGATTTGTGAGGCAATGTTCTTCGGGGTATGTCATCGAGCATTGATCTCATTGAATAAGACGTAACTGTAAGCCCCGTGAGTCCGGCATAGTATGAGTTATAGAATCTTCGAAATGTATATCAATTATGGTAACTTCCATGAATTTTGAGGCGGTCGAGTCAGCGAACTTATAGCGATGTTCACCAAAATATTATTTTTTTTTCATTAATCGAAAAAAAAAAAAAAAAATTCTATCGTGTAAAAAACGATTGAACAATTTTCCCGACGATTTTTATTTTTTTCACATATTTCCCGACACGATAGAATTTTTTTTTTATTTTTACGTCGGCTGAAGAATAAACCATACGGTGGCGAACATTGCCATAAGTTACTTCACTTGATCACCTGAATAAATTACGTTATAATGCACACATAGAACAACCGCGTAAAATTTTCACAGTATATCACGAAATAAGTAACTACGCGGTTGTTCTCGAAGTTCAAACTGTGCAATGTCTATCGATTACAGACCTGAAGACGTCATCAAATTTATGATGAATTGCTAACTCTTCGTCGCACGTCGGTTTACACGGATCCCGTTGCAGTACATCAATCAGCTCGATGATTTCGTCGCGTTTTATCAAAATATTTGCAGCTTTTCCACATACCACGATTCTCGTCAATAGCATAAAAGAGTTATTAGCGAATTCTTCGGCGTTGTTCATCGAACTAAACAGTGCGGCGGATTCTGAAAGAGTTACGGTGACCAAGAGAAACATCATGCAAAAAGTATAACAATTATAGAGTTCTGTTTTCCAGCCCGGTAGCCAGTGCGTCGGTCGCCATAGTCCGATAAACTGAAGAATGATAAAAGGATACTTCAGTGTTTCCATCACTGAAAAATAATTTCTATGCCACGAATAAAAGTTTTTCTATAGGGAACCACCGTTACTTCTCGAGAGGTCAACTATTATTACCACCGGTGCATCTCCTCCGTCATATCGCCGGAGACAATGCATCGCGTGAATATGAATTTTTTTTTTTTTTTTCAATTGAAAAATTAATGAGCAATTATATTTCTTCATTTCCACGTCTCCATTTCGCGGAGCTCGGCAAGTACATTGTATTCCATTGCTACAGCTCGACAATGTATCGATTTTTTTTTCTTCGAAAATACAAGTTCGTTACGGCAGAAAATGCATTAAATATTAAAACCGTAATGACAGTCGACGCATGTCTCATTGTCTCCGCTTTCTCACTCGTAATTTCCGCATCAACATCGTAATTTCCGATGTGCTATACTAGAAACTAAAGAACCGCTGGAACTGTTTATCGCATTTATCGACGTCCTTTTTAGTACGGTGTTCGCGGCGATACAACACGTTGTAAAGGGAATTACCTGTAGCGTCTCTTGTGACCTATTTATTGATTTCTCATGGTGGAAACTTGCGATAGTGTTATTACCCATCGGAAAATAAAAGGTACTTGGATTTTTAAAAATTATTTTTATCAATTTTTTTTTTCAATCCTTAAGGGTTTCTGCCTTAAAAAAAATGTACAATGCGACCTTTAATCGATTCATCGAATTCTCTATGTACATTTTTTATTCGCTCGACTGTTGAAGAACGTTGTAAGCAGAGTAAGACATCTTTAGTAGCTGAAATAACAATAATAATGTATCAAAGTCGAAGTTCAGTGCGCGAAATCATCTGAATTAATTGGTTGCTTACACTGTTAAAGTAATCGAGATTAAGTGTAATGACGTGGCCGCTGGTGTACTTAATGGGTCTCAAGGTGCGCGTCATTACCGTAAGCAGACTTCTTCTTACATTTATATTCAAAGAGGACCAGTCGGTGGCGTAAACCGCGTCGCCGACAGCCAAACTCTTAAAAATAAAGTTAACCCAAGAATTACGAACGATATTAATTTATTTTTCGCGCGATCGAGATATAAAAAAATGTCGTCTTTGATGTTTACCTCGAGGGTCACTTCGCAACCGTAGTAACAGTAGATAAAAATTTGAACGCCCATGCAGATAACATATATGAGTAATGCTGTGAATTCCGGATCGAATAACGTCATCTTCGACAGTTCGAATACACTGACGCAAAGAACAAGAGCGCTGATCGTGTATTGAACAAATACCATATGACCAAAAAAATCGTTCGATTTGTTCGCAAATCTGGGAAATTTTTTACGAAAACAGATCAATAAAATGTCGACATTTTTTTCATTTTTTTCTGCGTATTGTCGACTTTTTTACAACATTACGTTCGACGAACCACTTAACTTGAATATTTGTATGTGATGACGAACGCACTGGCTGAGTAACTTGGATTCAAGATTTGCGGTTATTGAGTTTCGATCATTTTCACGATGATTCTCGGCATTCTTGATGTGCGCAGTCTGCGGCAAGTCGTGGATACGAGATTTTAGAATGTTCAATTGTGCACATGTTTGCAACATCAATCCAGGTACCAACGTATCGAAAGCGATGCCGATTGCGGCGCATGTTACAACGCTCACGATTTGGTGACTGTAAGCGACCGAATAACGCAACACGGATTCGTAATGATCGAAGGGCAACCAAGCATTGTAAGGCAATGCTCTTCGAGGTATATCGTCCATGAAAGATTTCAATACAAGAGCAATAACTGTGCATCCCACGAGTGTGGCATAGCGTAAAGTATTGGATCTTCGAAATGCATACAAACGGTGGTGAGTTCAGTAAACTTCGATATATTTGTCTCTCGTTGCACTCTTAGAACAACAGCGAAAAAAAAAAAAAAAATGGTAAAATAATTTCGAAAAAATGTTGTTCTAGGAATGCGATTTACGATCGATTTGTAATCGCTTACAGACCTGACTAAACCATCAAATTTACGCTGAATCGCGAATTCTGCTTCGGACTTCGGTTTACACGGATCGTGCTGCAGAATGTTAGTCAATTCAATTATTTCACTACGTCTCTTTAATATGTTTGCTCCTTTACCACAATCCGCTATCAATGTCAGTAGAAGAAAAGAATTGTTCGTTAAAGCCGCGAGATCGCCGAATGAATTAACAAGTTCAATAAATTCGGAAATAGGGACGGTGATTACGAGAAACACCATTATCCAGGTGTAAGAATCGTAGAGTTTCGTTTTCCAGCCCGGTGACCAATGCATCGGCCGCCACAAACCGATAAACTGAAGAATTTTAAAATTGTGCGTCATGATTTGCATAGCAATTGATTTTGTTTGGACAGTATTTGGGATGAGGAATGACCCTTAATACTTGAAAAACGATACGCAACTGTTTTGTTTATTTCTGTGACACATCGCCGGAGACGGTGCACAGTCCGCAGTCTGCGGAGACGCGCTTCCCGCCCCTTCTTATTGGAATATTGATGAGCAATCATTTTCTTTCATTTCCGAATGAAACAGAGTTTAGATATCGATTGATTCGTTACGGTAAACTTACGGCAAAAAGACAACAGATACGGTTTTCCACTGCGCTGCGAGTATATTAATAATGCAACGGCTGATGGTAGGGTACATTTTCGCATATTGTCGATTCCACGATAAGTCGTCTCGTTTTGCGTCTGACAAGTCACCATAATTATCTATCGGCGTATTTCAGTTACCGGCTTTATTTTTTCGCACACACTTCCGACTATGTCGGAACAGAGTTTCAGCAGCAACGCTTTTACTTTATCTATTCATTTGCATGGTGACATTACGATAACATTTTTAGCTGTCGCCAGAGAAAAAAAAATGTTTTGCGTTTATCGTGGAAATTCCTGATTTGTTGTGTCGTTGATTTCTTTGTGTATCCAAACCTTTAAAAATGTTGTAATTAAGTGTTACAGTGCTGAA
Source organism: Cryptus viduatorius (assembly GCA_964006125.1). Classification (NCBI taxonomy): domain Eukaryota; kingdom Metazoa; phylum Arthropoda; class Insecta; order Hymenoptera; family Ichneumonidae; genus Cryptus; species Cryptus viduatorius. The sequence continues at coordinate 6,673,517 of OZ023222.1, read as the reverse complement.
AATAGTGTAGAACATCAAAAAGTAATATTTATAAATTTCGATGTATGTGTGAGTGACTAATAAACTGTTTAGTGAATGATTGTCGCAATTTCCAGCCAAATGCGCGTAGATAATTAGCGCAACTCATACTACAAGGAATGTAGTTTGATATTAAATTTGGTTGGAATGCAGACAGTCCGCCAAAAATTTGATTTCCAGCGATGAAATTTCTTTTTCGTTTTTCGCGCAGAAACGAAATATTGAGCGATGAATTGATTAAGCAGTACGTTAAAGATTCAACGATTCTTATTTTCTGCTGTGATTTTCGCTGCGAAAATCGGCGATTTTCAACATGGATTTGAAAATGCTGATATCTTTTTTTTTTTCGAAAAAATTTTACAGTTATTTCCAGATCATGAAACACAATAAAAATCTGATGTTTAACAAAAAAAAAAAAAAACAAGTATTCTTCGGATACCAAAATTGGCAAAGCAATCTTGTCGCAGAGAGAACTGTGCGATTGACATCGATGCGTTGTTTGTATCCTCGTATAATTCAATATGTTGAAAAAAATCAAAACTATCCGCCTGATTTTTGTTTTTGAATAATGTACGTTCGATTGTTTATTGATCATAAATACGTTATTTACTGAAGCTTTGGTTATTTATGTTTCGAGGCAAAGATGCGAAAACGAATTTTTCTTGAACGCAAAAAAAAAAACAATTCGAGTTTATTGAAGAATTTTTTATTACACGTCGATAATTGACAAAATGTCCTGAAGCGTCTCGGGTGCCACAATACTCCAAACATTGAACGATTTAATTCTATCTTTGTGTTTATTTCCTACTCCGACGATGTTTTCAGTACATTGTAGGCGGAGTACGACATCTTGAGAAGCTGCAATAATACGACGTGTCGGGCACAAAATTTTGTGGTTAAAACGGACAAAAAAAATTGAATAATATGTCACTTACACTGTTGAAGTTTTCAAGATTCAGAGTAAGAATGTAACCACTCGTGAATTGAATGGGTCTCAGAGTTCGACACATTATCGTAAGTAGACTTCGTTTCGAACTTATACTCAGATACTCCCATTCAATATCATAAATAGCATTTCCAATGCCTAAGCTCTGTCCCAATAGAAGTAATTGAGATATTATGAATATTTATGCGTATATTGATAATAGCAATAAAAAATGTCTATATTGACGATAAACAGAAAAAATGCCAAAAACTTCTCACTGTATACCTCGAGGGTCACTTCACATCCGTAGAAACAGTATATAAATATTTGTACCCCAATGCAAAATAAATATACGGACAGAACTATGAATTTCACTTCGAATAACTTCATCGTCGAGAGCTCGAAAATGCATGTGCAAAGAACCAGTATACTGATCGAATATTGCAAGAATATTATAATACTGAAAAGATCGTTCGATGTCTCGGCGAACCTATTTTTTTTTTTGCACACAGAGTAAAAATATCATATGGGTATTAATTTCAGGCAATGATATTACGGAATGTGCAATTTTGTATGAAAGAATTTTTAATCATACAAACTACCTGAATATCTCGATATGATGTTTAACGCACTGGCCGAGTAATTTTTTCTCTAAATTTTCTATCGACAATTTCACATCATTTCGATTACCAAGTTCGCGGGATGTGTCGACAACCGCACGTGGCATGTCATGAAATCGACATTTCAGAATACTCAACTGCGCACACGTTTGCAACATTAATCCAGTGACCAATGTGTCAAAGGATGAAGTAACTGCTCCGCCAATACCGAAAGTGACTATCTGATGGCTCCAAGCAATCAAGTAGAACAGCAGAGATTCGTGATAATCGAACGGTAGCCACGAATTGTAAGGCAAAACTCTTCGTGGTACATCCTCCACGAATGATTTCAAAAATATACCCAAAGCTGTAATTCCCACGAGTGCAGCATAGCATAAAGTATTGGATCTTCGAAATGTATATGATACAAATGGTGTTGACTTCATTATACAATTATTATATTTCCGTTTTTTTCTCGCATTCTTGGAACAACATCGATAAAAAAAAACCGCAAATCTTTTCGCGGACATTTTGCATTTTTCCGCATTTTTTTCCGAAGACTCGTAAAGTTTCTTTTTTACATTTATATTTTTTAGTGCGAGGAAACTCGGTCTCTCTCGGACTCGCCTTCGGCTTCGTCCTCACTTAACACTCGTCGAGATCGACCTTTTCTCCTCGCTTTCGACGCGAAAATAACTATTTAACATTTACATTTTTTTGTACGTTTTCATTTAATAGCCTCGTTAAAGTTGTTTTCAGACGTAAAATCTGAGAATACAGTTACAAATGTTTGTCCCATGAGTGCGAAACGCAACGCTTATATGTACAATCTTTTACAAACCTAGCCATTCGATCGAATTTACGCTGAATCGCGAATTCTTTTTCGGACCTCGGACGACATGGATCTCGTTGAAGAATATTCGTCAACTCGATTAAGTTGCCTCGTTTTATCAATATAGTAGCACCTTTGGCACAGTCCGCGATCAATGACAGTAGCATGAAAGCATCGTTGATCAGAGCCGCAAGATCGCCGAGTGAATTAATAATTCCTATCAACTCCGATATCGTTTGGCTTATGACGATAAACGCTATAAGCCCCGTGTAAGAGTTGTAGAGTTTAGTCTTCCAGCTCGGTAACCAATGCACTGGACGCCACATTCCGACTAACTGAAGAATGAGAAATGTATGCCTCAGTATTTCCATAGCTGTGCTACAGTTACGAAACTCTCGTAAAATTCAATTTCTAATAGAGAGGAAGGTCGACTCTTATTTCTCGAGGAAGAAATCGTTACTGAGACGCTCCCGCACTTGACGAGTACCGCACGACGCAGTGCGAATGTGACCCTTCGAACGCATTTTCTTTTCCATTGGAATATTGATGAGCCAATTATTTCGTCCCGTCTTCGACGAGAGCTTAGCTATCTATCGATTGTGCAATAAGTTTCCATTGCGCTACAGGCATATAAATAATTTAAACGCTAATGATATGTGGTGCATACTGGCAACATCCTCTTCGTTTTACTGCTATAAACTCGACATTATGATTGTCTGTCGTTCGTCTGTCTGTATTACAATGGAGCGCGTGCTAAGGAGGCTCCTGACAATCCACGACAACTCTTTCGCTTAAGTTAATCAATACCATTACGGAGAGAGAATAACATTTTATCAAAAGTTTTTATTGTTGTTATCATTTCGCAAAGTATTCTGCACCGAAATTCTGGAGACACGAAATCATCGGTAAGTAAGTCATTGGGTATATTTTCTGATATTACATTGGTATTATTAAATTAAATGCAAGGTATGGTGCGGTATTCATGTTTCGAGGGAAAGATTCGAAATCGGATTTTTTCTTGAAGGCTAAAAAAAAAACTCGAGTTGATTCAAGAATTTTTTATTACACGTCGATAATTGACAAAATGTCCTGAAACTTCTCGGGTGCCATAAATACTCCAAACATTAAACGATTCAATTCTATCTCTGTCCCTATTTCCTACTCCGACGATGTTTTCAGTACGTTGTAAGCGGAGTACGACATCTTGAGAAGCTGCAATAATAACGACGTGTCGGGCACAAAATTTTATGTTTAAAAAGGACAGTAAAAATTGAATGATATGTCACTTACACTGTTGAAGTTTTCAAGATTCAGAGTAACGATGTAACCACTCGTGAACTGAATGGGTCTCAGTGTACGACACATTATCGTAAGTAGACTTCGCTTCGAACTTATACTCAGATACTCCCATTGAATATCATAAATAGCATTTCCAATGCCTAAACTCTGTCCCAACAGAAATAATTGAGATATTACGAATATTTACGTGTATATTGATTGCGGCATAAAAAATGCCTATATTGACGATAATCAAAAAAATGACAAAAACTTCTCACTGTTTACCTCGAGGGTCACTTCACATCCATAGAAACAGTATATAAATATTTGTACCCCAATGCAAAATAAATACACGGAGAGAACTATGAATTTCATTTCGAATAACTTCAGCGCCGAGAGCTCGAAGATGCATGTGCAAAGAACCAGTATACTGATCGAATATTGCAAAAATATCATAATACTGAAAAGGTCGTTCGATGTCTCGGCGAACCTATTTTTTTTTTTTTTTGCGTACAAAGTGAATATACCATATCGGTATTAAATTCAAAAAGTGATATTACGGAATGTGCAATTTTGCAAGAAAAAATGTTTTATCATGCAAACTACCTGAATATCTCGATATGCTGCTTGACGCACTGGCCGAGTAATTTCTTCTCTAAATTTTCGATCGACAATTTCACATCATCTCGATTATCGAGTTCGCGGGATGTGTCGACAATCGTACGCGGCATGTCATGAAATCGACATTTCAGAATACTCAACTGCGCACACGTTTGCAACATTAATCCAGTGACTAATGTGTCAAAAGATGAAGTAACTACTCCGCCAATGCCGACAGTGACTATCTGATGGCTCCAGGCAATCAAGTAGAACAGCAGAGATTCGTGATAATCGAATGGTAGCCAGGAATTATAAGGCAAAACTCTTCGTGGTACATCCTCCACGAATGATTTAAAAAATATACCCACACCTGTAATTCCCACGAGTGCAGCATAGCATAAAGTATTGGATCTTTGAAATGTATATTATACAAATGGTGTTGACTTCATTATACAATTATTATATTTCTGTTCTTTTCTCGCATTCTTGGAACAACATTAAAGAAAAAAGACCGTAATATGTACATCTGCGTGTACTTACGAATATCGCATGTGAAAACGTCTTTATTAATTTTAGCTTCCAGACAAAGATCGGCATTGGCGCTTAAAAGGGTCGTAAAATTTTTTGAACACATTTTAACGTTTTCACTTTTATTTCAGAAGGACCGTAAAGCTTTTCGAGAACATTTTATATTTTTCCGGATTTTTTTCAAACGGCTCGTAAAATTTTTTTTTAGTGCACTCGTGCGGGAAAAACAAACAAAACGGGTTCGCGTCACTTACGAGGAAAATCGGTCTTTCTCGCACTCGTGAGAAGCGCGCCCTCGCCTTCGGCTCGTTCCTCACTTCACACTCGTCGAGATCGATCTTTTTTTTTTCGCTTTCGACACGAAAATGACTATTTCATATCACATTTAAATTTTTTGGACATTTACATTTAAGACCCTCGCTAAAGAAGTTTTCACATGAAAAATCTGAGAATACAGTTACAAAAGTTTGTCCCATGAATGCGATACGCGGCATATATGTACAATTTCTTACAAACCTAGCCAATCGGTCGAATTTACGCTGAATTGCGAATTCTTTTTCGGACCTCGGACAGCATGGATCTCGTTGAAGAATATTCGTCAACTCGATTAAGTTGACTCGTTTCATCAATATCGTAGCTCCTTTGCCACAGTCCGCGATCAATGTCAGTAGCATTAAAGCATCGTTGATCAGAGCCGCGAGATCGCCGAGTGAATTAACGAGTCCTATTAACTCCGATATCGTTTGGCTTATCACGATAAACGCTATAAGCCACGTGTAAGAATCGTAGAGTTTAGTCTTCCAGCTCGGTAACCAATGCACCGGACGCCACATTCCGACTAACTGAAGAATGAGAAATGTATGCCGCAGTATTTCCATAGTTGCACTACAGTTTCGAAACTCTCGTAAAATTCAATTTCTAATAGAGAGGAAGGTCGACTATTATTTCTCGAGGAAAAAATCGTTACTGAGGCGCTCCCGCGCTTGAGGAGTACCGCACGACGCAGTGCCAATGTAACCCTTCGAACGCATTTTCTTTTCCATTCGAATATTGATGAGCCAATTATATCATCCCGTCCTCGGCGGAGGAACTCAGCTATTTATCGATTGGGCAATGAGTTTCTTTTGCACTACGGACATATAAATAATTCAAACGCTAATGATATGTGGTGCATACTGATGATATCTGTGACGCGGTTTCCCTAAGAATAAAGTCCCGGGTCGTTCCGACAACATATTCTCGAGTAAACGTTGGTTTAGTTGCTTTTATTGTACGTTCACTCCTGTTCAGGTTACGTTTCCTGTTTGAATCTGAGTAGCGTGAATCACGGCTAATATAACGTGCCACCCGTTAGATATCGTTATCGTTATCTCAAGTTAATCAAAACCATTATAGAGAGAAAATAACATTTTATCGAACGTTTTTATTGTTATCATTTCGTAAGGTATTCTGCATCAGAATCATGGAGACACGAATTCATGTTTAACATTGCGGCCTGAGATCAATTTAATATCTTCCGTGCGGATCACTCTTTTTCGGACGATTGTTGGAGTACGTTGTAGGCAGAGTAAGAAAATTTGAGAAGCTGCAATAGTAACAATGATTCGAGTGATAAATACGGTTGAAATAATATTGAAGCATTATTGAATGCTTACATTATTGAAGTACTCAAGATTCAGCGTAACAACGTGGCCGCTTGTGTAAGTAATGGGTCTCAGAGTACGAACCATTACCGTAAGTAGACTTCTTTTTGCTTTTATACTCAAAGAAGACCAGTCTGACTCGTAAACAGCGTCACCCACGGCCAGGCTCTATAAAAATTGAATTCTTAAAAAAGAAATCAGCCATTCGACCGCAGAATTAAAATGGTGGATTTTGTTCAATAGTTATTTGTATGGCAAGGGCACAAAAAGTAGGCAACTCTGCACTCGTGTAAATTGCTGCACGAGCCGACGGCGATTGCGCCCATGTAATACACACAATTTTTTTACTGACTGCCGGAAAAGTTCGACTTTAAGTATTCTAACCTCATTAACTTATGCGCAGAAAGACACGTTTTATGCACTAGTGCGTAAAAAGTGACGTATATTGCGCTCTGCGCATGCGTCGATGTTTCTACGCACGCTGATCAAAAAAGTTGCCTCCGGAGCGACGGAGGCGACACCGGTAGTCGGCACGATAAGGCACGAAAAGTTGAACTTTTTAGGCAGGCAGCGCAAAAAAACAAATTTTACGATCGTTTCAAAATTCTACCAGTTGAATGGTTATCAGAATTTTTCGAAGCATGTACTAGAATTATTTTTCGCAAAAATCCGCCCTTGTAAGAAAATAAAATTTTTCTATCCCGTTTACCTCGAGTGTCACTTCACATCCGTAGTAACAGTAAATAAATATCTGAATGCCCATGCAGATTAGATACATGAACAACGATGTGAATTCTGCACCGAATAATTTCATCTTTGAGAGCTCAAATATACTCATGCAAAGAACCAGAGTACTGATTGTGTACTGAACAAATACCATAATACAAAATAAATCGTTCGTTCTTTCGGCAAATCTGAGATTTTTTTTACAAATACAATAGATCAATAATATAATTTTTTATTGGGTTAGTGCGCAGTATGCGCTGTATAAAAATAAATATGTCAAACGAACTACGTAACTTGAATATTTGTATGTGATGTTTAACGCACTGGGCCAGTAACTTCGTTTCTAAATTGGCGTTCAATAAATTTATTTCACTTTCGCGACGAATCGCAGAATTCTTAAATTTTACGATTTTTGACATATTGTGAAGACGACATTTGAGAATATTTAATTGTGCACATGTTTGCAACATTAATCCAGGTACGAGGGTGTCGAAGGCGGTCCCAACTGCGCCGCCGGCCATAACGCTCACAACTTGATGCCCGTAGGCGATTGAGTATCCCAACAGAGATTCGTAATAATCAAATGGCAGCCAGGAATTATAAGGTAAAGCTCTTCGGGGTATGTCGTCCACGAAAGATCCCAACAACAGACCAATAACTGTAAATCCGATGAGGGCAGCATAGCATAAAGTATTGGATCTTCAAAATATAGATAATCGGTATTGAGTCCAGTAAATGTAAAACCAGTAAAAAAAAATGAAAAAAAATCCATTCTCTCGTCGCACTCTTAGAACAATAGTGAATGTATCAAACAACCACTTGACACAGCCATTATTCTGAGAGTACGATTCGATATTTGTAATCGCGTACAGACCTGGCCATTCGATCAAATTTACGTTGAATCGCAAGTTCTTCCTCGGACTTCGGCCGACACGGATCGTGCTGCAGAATGTTCGTCAACTCAATTATTTCACTTCGCCTCCTCAATATATTTGCTCCTTTTCCACAATCAGCAATCAATGTCAGTAGAAGAAACGAATTATTGGCTAAAGCCGCAACATCGCCGATTGATCTTACGAGTTCTATCAATTCTGATATAGCGACGGTAACTACGAGAAACACCATAAATCCGGTGTAAGAGTCATAGAGTTTGGTTTTCCAGCCTGGTGACCAATGCACTGGTCGCCACATTCCGATAAATTGTAGAATAATGAAAGTATGGCATAGCGTTTGCATTACTACAGAATTTGTGTAGGAAATATTGGGAATGAGGAAAGACCCGTAATTCTCGAAGTACAGGATGCAACTGAGTTGACTAATCCTGCAACATATCGCGGACGACCGCACGTAGTTCTTGGAAACGTACATTTTTTCCGTACCTTGAAATATTGATGAGCAATTATTTCTTTCCATCTTCAGATGGGATAGAGCTTCGTTATTGATTAATTTGTTTCGGTTATCGCTTACAGTACGTACAACGACAATTCCGTGCAAAAGTTGTTCTCCACTGTACGGTGAGCACATCCATTATTCAACAGCTAATGATGGGGTGTACATACTCACGTCGTCCTCTTCGTTTTACCTCTGGCATAAGTCATCGTAATTATTTATTGTCGTTTGCCAGGTACTATCTTTTTTTTTTGAGAAAAGAGACTAGAGAAGAGAAGAAAGAGACGAAAGAATTATTGAACATTTTTTTATTTCACGTTGTACGTTTTCTAGCACGTTGTACGCAGTGTAAGAGAACTTGAGAAGCTGCAATAGCAACAATTAATCGAGAGGCAAAATTCGACTGAAATATATGTATAAAATTATTGACCGCTTACACTTTCGAAGTAATCGAGATTAAGTGTAACGACGTGGGCGCTTGTGTACGTGATCGGTCTCAAAAGACGAGCCATTACCGTGAGTAGACTTCTTTTTGCTTTTGTACTCAATGAAATCCAGTCTGATTCGCATCTCCCGCAACATCCCCCACGGCTAAGCTCTGCAAAAATGAATGAAGCACCGGTATGCTTTTTCTCGTTTATTATGCTCGTCATATCCGTGCAGGGAAGATTTATCCGTAGAAAAAAAGCTATCGATCGCCCTTAAGCTGACCTTTTTTTGTTTTTTTTTAAGTCAACTAGAAACTTATATTTTTTTCACATTCTTAAAATACGACTTTCATTCCGAAAAGTGATTTATCCGTCCCGGGGTTGGTTGAGTTTTACGATAAGATTAATGGTCCATGAGATATTAAGGTAATCATAAATGACAGAAAATTATTTTTTTATGACGATTTTTATTGCATAAATATTTTTTTTTTAATTGTTGAAAATAATCTTGATAAAAAGATAGCCTCATGGTGAATATCCTGGGGGTCGCAAATTTGATCTGAAAAAAAAAACTCAAAGGATTATTAATTACTATGCGATTGGCTATCGCGCTATGGAAGCATTTTTTTTAATAAAAATTAACAAAATGGCGGCGGTTTGAACAAAAAGTACCGAATTTCGCCGTTTTTTTTGACAGTTTTTCTTTAAAAAAAATATGAAGATTTCAAAAAAAAAGTGTGCGTGCTAAGAAGGCTCCTGACAATCCACGACAACCCTTTCGCTCACGTTAATCAATACCATGATGGAGAGAGAATAATATTTTATCGAAGGTTTTTATTGTTGTTATCATTTCGCAAGGTATTCTGCACCAGAATCCTGAAGACACGAATTCATGTTTAACATTGCGGACTGAGATTAATCTAATATCTTCCGTGCGGGTCACTCTTTTTCGGACGATTGTTGGAGTACGTTGTAGGCAGAGTAAGAAAATTTGAGAAGCTGCAATAGTAACAATGATTCGAGTGCTAAATACGGTTGAAATAATATTGAAGCATTATTGAATGCTTACATTATTGAAGTACTCAAGATTCAGCGTAACAACGTGGCCGCTTGTGTAAGTAATGGGTCTCAGAGTACGAACCATTACCGTAAGTAGACTTCTTTTTGCTTTTATACTCAAAGAAGACCAGTCTGACTCGTAAACAGCGTCACCCACGGCTAGGCTCTGTAAAAATTGAATTCTTAAAAAAAATCAGCCATTCGCCCGCAGAATTAAAATGGTGGATTTTGTTCAATAGTTATTTGTATGGCAAGGGCGCAAAAAGTAGGCAACTCTGCACTCGTGTGAACTGCCGCGCAAGCCGACGGCGATTGCGCCCATGTAATACACACAATTTTTTTTGCTGGCTGCGTGAAAAGTTCGAAATTGAGTGTCCTAACCTCACGAACCTCTGCGCAGAAACGTTCTCTTTTTCTGGCTCTGCGCAGAAACACACGAGTGCGTAAAACGCACTCACGTGACTTTCTACGCACTGAACGGAGAGGCGAAAAGTTAGACTTTTCAGGCAGACAGCACAAAAAAACAAAATTTACGATCGTTTCAAAATTCTACCAGTTGAATGGTTATCCCAATTTTTCTAAGTAGTACTACAATTTTTTTTTCGGAAAAATCCGCCCTTGTAAAAAAAATAAAATTTTCATATCCCGTTTACCTCGAGTGTCACTTCACATCCGTAGTAACAGTAAACAAATATCTGAATTCCCATGCAGATTAGATATATGAACAACGATGTGAATTCTGCACCGAATAATTTCATCTTTGAGAGCTCGAATATACTCATGCAAAGAACCAGAGTACTGATTGTGTACTGAACAAATACCATAATACAAAATAAATCGTTTGATCTTTCGGCAAATCTGAGATTTTTTTTTACAAATATAAATCAATAATATAATTTTTTTATTGTGTTAGTGCGTAGTATGCGATGTATAAAAATAATTATGTCAAACGAACTACGTAACTTGAATATTTGTATGTGATGATCAACGCACTGGGCCAGTAGCTTCGTTTCTAAATTGGCGTCCGATAAATTTTTTTCATTTTCGCGATGAATCTCAGGGTTCTTAAATTTTACGATTTTTGACATATTGTGAAGACGACATTTGAGAATGTTCAGTTGTGCACATGTTTGCAACATTAATCCAGGCACGAGGGTGTCGAAGGCGGTGGCAACTGCGCCGCCAGCCATAACGCTCACAACTTGATGGCTGTAGGCGACTGAGTATCCCAACAGGGATTCGTAATGATTGAATGGCAGCCAGGAATTATAAGGTAAAGCTCTTCGGGGTATATCTTCCACGAAAGATCCAAATAACAGAGCAATAACTGTAAATCCGATGAGGGCAGCATAGCATAAAGTATTGGATCTTCAAAATATAGACAATCGGCAGTGAGTCCAGTAAACGTAAATCCATTTATTCTCTCGTCGCACTCTTAGAAGAACAGTGAATGAATCAAACAACCACTTGACACCGCCATTATTCTGAGAGTACGATTCGATATTTGTAATCGCTTACAGACCTGACGATTCGATCAAATTTACGTTGAATCGCAAGTTCTTCCTCGGACTTCGGCCGACATGGATCGTGCTGCAGAATGTTCGTCAACTCAATTATTTCACTTCGCCTCCTCAAAATATTTGCTCCTTTGCCACAATCAGCAATAATTGTCAGTAGAAGAAACGAATTGTTGGCTAAAGCGGCAACATCGCCGATTGATTTTACGAGTTCTATCAATTCTGATATAGCGACGGTAACTACGAGAAGCACCATAAACCCGGTGTAACAGTCGTAGAGCTTCGTTTTCCAGCCCGGTGACCAATGCACTGGCCGCCACATTCCGATAAATTGTAGAATAACGAAAGTATGACGTAGCGTTTGCATTACTACAGAATTTGTGTGGGAAATATTGGGAATGAGGAAAGACTCGATATTCTCGAACTATGGGATGCAACTGAGTTGGCTAATCCTGCAACATATCGCCGACGACCGTACGTAGTTCTTGGAAACGCACATTTTTTTCCGTACCTTGCAATATTGATGAGCAATTATTTCCTTCCATCTTCACATAGGATAGAGCTTTGTTATTGATTAATTTCTTTCGGTTATCGCGTACACTACGTACAACGACAATTCCGTACAAATGTTGTTCCACTGTACGGTGAGGACATCTATTATTCAACAGTTAATGATGGGGTGTACATATTCACGTCGTCCTCTCCGTTTTACCTTTGGCATAAGTTATCATATTTATTTATTGTCGTCTGGTACTTCTCCTACTATCTTTCTTTTTTTTATACGAGTGTAACAATGTCAGAATTTGCTAAGGAGACTTTTATCTTTTGCTCAATTTATAGATTCGTATAGTAATCCTAACCGACGATATTTTTAAAAATCGGTAAAAAATGAGGAGTGTTGTGGGTTTGTGTGCAGCAGTGCAACATTTAAATTGTTGACTATTTTTCAAATATTTTGTAAAAAAAAAAGTAATGATTAACTACTAAGATAGTTGTTGACAATCGCCGACAACTCTTTTTCCGATTTAAATCAACACGATCGTAGAAATGGACCAGAAAATCTTCGTTTATTCAGTATAAAGAGACTAAAGATTTATTGAACTTTTTTTTTTATTTCGCACTGTTATCTAGCGATATGTTTTGGACTGTTATCGGTTGAAGATCATTTCAGCGTGTTAATCCTTCGCGGACGATTGTTGAAGCACGTTGTACGTAGAGTAAGAGAACTTGAGAAGCTGCAATAGCAACAATTAATCGACAGGCAAAATTCGACTAAAAATATGTATAAAATTATTGATCACTTACACTTTCGAAGTAATTGAGATTAAGGGTGACGACGTGAGCGCTTGTGTACGTGATCGGTCTCAAAGTACGAGCCATTACCGTGAGTAGACTTCTTTTTGCCTTTGTACTCAATGAAATCCAATCTGATTCGTAAACAGCATCTCCCACGGCTAAGCTCTGCAAAAATGAATGAAGCACCGGTATGCTTTTTCTCTTTTATTGTGCTCCTCATATCCGTGCAGGGAAGATTTTTCCGTAGAAAAAAAACTATCGATCGGCCTTAAGTTGACCTTTTTTTTTGTTTGTTTTTTTTTTTTTTTTTTTTTTTTAAGTCAACTAGAAACTTTTTTTTTCACAGTCTTAAAATACGACTATGATTCCGAAAAGTAATTTATCCGCGCCGGGATTGGTTGAGTTTTACGAAAAGGTTAGCTGCGCGCGCAGCCTCCTTCATCTCTAGTCAGAGTGAAACCAAAGAACATAGATATTCATATTCTTCGGTAAAACTTCCCTTAAAAAAAAATTAAAAATGCATGATTCCTGTTTACCTCGAGAGTAACTTCACATCCGTAGTAGCAGTAAATAAATATCTGAATGCCCACGCAGATAAGATATATAAATAACGATGTGAATTCTGGACTGAATAACTTCATCTTTGAGAGTTCGAATACACTCATGCAAAGAACCAGTGTACTGATCGTGTATTGAACAAGAATCATAATACCAAAAAGATTGTTCGATTTTTCGGCAAATCTGAGATTTTTTTATATTGGTCATTAAAAGATCTTTATATTGCGTCGGATTAAGATTATTGTCGGCTTCGTAAAATATTATGACGAACGTAACTTGAATATTTGTATGTGATGCTTAACGCATTGGGTGAGTAACTTCGATTCTAAATTGGTGGCAAATACATTTATTTCACCTTCGTAATGAATCTCGCGATTTTTTATTTTAACAATCTCCGATATGTCGTGAAAGCGACATTTCAGAATGTTCAATTGTGCACACGTTTGAAGCATTAATCCGGGTACCAGAGTGTCGAATGCAGTGGTAAGTACGCCACCCGCCACGAAGCTCACGACTTGGTGACTATAGGCGACTGAATATCCCAATAGGGATTCGTAACAATCGAACGGTAGCCAGGACTTGAAAGGCAAACCTCTCCGCGGTATATCGTCCACGAAAGATCCAAATAACAGACCAATAATTGTGAATCCAATGAGAGCGGCATAGCATAACGTATTGGATCTTTAAAACACATAAACAGTGATGAATTCAGTAAATTAAAATATATTTGTCTCCCCTCGCATTCTTAGAAGAACAGAGCAAAAATCGAACGATAAGTTGACGTAACCATTGTTCTGGAATTGCGATTAGATCTGTATATTTGTAATCGCTTACAGACCTGACGATTCGATCGAATTTACGTTGAATCGCTAATTCTTCCTCCGATTTCGGACGGCACGGATCGTGCTGCAGAATGTTCGTTAATTCAATTATTTCACTTCGCCTTTTCAATATATTCGCTCCTTTGCCACAATCGGCTATCATCGTCAGCAGAATAAACGAATTGTTGGCTACAGCCGCGACACTGTCGAAAGAATTGATGAGTTCGATAAATTCTGATATGGCGACGGAAACTATGAGAAACACTATAAACCCGGTGTAAGAATTGTAGAGTTTTGTTTTCCAACCCGGTAACCAATGCACTGGTCGCCACATTCCGATGTATTGAAGAATAAGAAAAGTATGACTCAACATTTATATTGGTACCGAGCGATTTTGGAAAATACTTTAAAGAAGAGAAAAAGTTTACCCTCGAAGAAGAAAACTCGACTGAGTCGCTCGCTGTTGCATCATATCGCGCGAGACGATCCTCCTGTACCTTAAAGACGCGCATTTTTTTCACCGCATTGGAAAATCGATGTTTTTGCATTTTACATTTGAAAAAAACCCGACATTTAACCATTTATTTTTATTCGCATACACTGCGACTGCAGGGAAAATGCATTTCTAATGCACCCTTCGATTTTGCATTATTAAATCGTTAATGACGCTACCGGTACGCAGGCGTACCTTTTACTTTGATACAATCGTAGGAACGTCCGCTACAACTACTTTAATGTACGGAGTTCAATTTATCGCTGCTATCGTCAGTCTTCATAATACTTCGCGGCAATGTACAACAAACTGAATAGAACCCCAACAGACGGAGAAATTATTGACCTATTTATCGATTGTGCGATTCTGGTTAATAAAGGCGAACAACTCATCTCTTTGAAAATCAATGTATACTTCGACTTTATAAAATTCTTTCAATATATTTCTTTCAATAATGTATTTTCTACTTCATGCAACATTCTTATTCTTGTGATTGTTGAAGCACGTTGTAAGCCGAGTAGGAAAGTTTGACAAGCTGTAAATAATTAAATATTTATCGAGCAAAAAAAAGTGATTGCCGATCGTAAAAATGTCTAAAAAAAATGACTGCTTACACTCTTAAAGGAATCGAGATTCAGAGTGATAACTCGAAGAGTAGTAAACTTAATTGGCCGCAGGGTACGACTCATTATAATTAGTAAACTTCGTCTGCCATTTATACTCAATAGAGTCCAATCCATTTCGTAGATAGCGTCGACTACGTTGAGACTCTGAAAAAAAAAAAAAAAAAATCATTCAAAAATATAATTTTTTTTGCAAGTCGTGGAAGACGATCCATCACCTCAAACGTTACTTCGTTTCCGTAAAAACAGAAAATGAATATCTGGGCGCTCATACACGCCAAATACATCATTACGGATGTGAATTCCGGGCTGAAGAGTTTCATCTTCGCAAGTTCATACACACTGACGCAAAGAACGACACTACTGACTGTGTACTGAAGAAGTATCGTTAGACCGAAGAGATCGTTCGATGTTTTGGCAAACCTGGGTATGTTTTTTTTTTTTTTTTTTTTTTTTTTTCGGTTTTTAAGAAGGTAATACAATATCTGTTTTTGTATTTATGGTAAAATATGCATATCGATTGCTACGAAATTTATTTCATACCATTGTAAGGTGTGCATTTTTTTTTTTTTTTTCAATGATTAAGAAAATGCGCTTCTTAGCAGTCGATATTGTTTTTTTCGCAGAAGAATCGCATTTCTTAAACTTTTTTACCTAACTTGAATATCTCACGATGATGCTTAACCCTTTGCGATAACATCTTTGATTCGAAATTTGGTGCGAATAAACTCGATTGATTATCATTTTGAAGAACGCTCAACATCCGTGGCATTCCGTGAAAACGCTGCTTAAGGATATTCAATTGTGCGCATGTTTGCAGCATCAATCCGGGCACTAGAGTGTCGAAGGCGATGCTGACGCCGGCACCGGCCAATAGAGTAACGATCTGATGGCTATAGGCAATCGCGTAACCGAACGAAGATTCGTAATAATCAAAAGGCAGCCAGGATTTGTAAGGCAATGTTCTTCGAGGTATATCTTCAACGAAGGATCTCAAGACGAGAGTGGAAGCTGTAATTCCCGTGAGTGCAGCATAACGCAATGTATTGGATCTTCGAAATATTTACACGAATAAATTTGAGTTCACTGAATTTTAATACAATGTAAAAAAAAATAATAAAAAATATTAGCGATTTTTCACAGACCTGACCAATCGATCAAATTTACGCTGTATTGCATATTCTTCTTCGTTGATCGGCCGACACGGCTCGTGATGCAAAAGTTTCGTTAATTCGATTATCTCAGCGCGTTTTATCAATATATTCGCCGCTTTTCCGCAGTCACCGATCATCGTTAGAAGCATAAATGAATTATTGGCGAAAGCCTCGACGTCGTCTATCGAGAATATTAGCTCGATGAATTCCGATAGCGTCACGGTAACCACGAGAAATCCCATGAACCACGTGTAAGAGTCGTAGAGCTTTGTTTTCCATCCCGGATGCCAATGAACCGGACGCCAAAGTCCGAGACACTGAAGAACGATAAATGTGTGTTCGAGTGTTTTCATCGTCGCTTCCACGATAAATTTAAAATTGACGATACAATTTTACAAGCAACGATGTTTAAAACTCGAAGAACAAATTCTTACTGCGCCGCGGCTGCCTCTCGCGCTGTGTCGATAAAAGTAACGAAAATACAAGAGTCGCCGTTTTTTTTATTTATTATCGCAATATTAATGAGCAATCGTTTTCCTATGTCTTCGAATCGGACGGACTTCCAGAATCGATTATTTTTTTCTTCGGAAATGTACGCAGCATTTGTATAGAAAATGTATTTTCCATGCATTACGGTGGATTAATTATTCAGCGACTAATGATACTGTCGATGCCGATGTCTTGTCTCCCTTGTCGCATAAGCCATCATCAATATTTTTCACGATACCGCATCGTCATTCTTTTTTATACTATGATAGACCAGTACTTGTTCGAAGATCCCTTAGAGTACGAAGCAATTCTTTCGGTGTATTCAACGACTGAATACGGAGAGAAAAAAAATCGGTTTAACTGACTAAATCGGCGCTTGCGGGTAGCAAAATAAAAAATCGGTTGTTTAAAAGAATGTGAATAAAAAAAAAGTGAATGAAATATTTGTTTCGCACCATTCTAAGCATTTGAATTTGAATATAACCGATTTTTTTCTCAGTGTAGTGAAAATAAAAATGAATTTATTATTGTGCGACGAAATAAAGTGATGTATGCGCGTCGATTGGCCTCGTAACTTAAAGACGATTTGAAATATCAAGCTGAAATTTACACCACATATTGGGGGATTAAGTCCTCTTCTTTCGTTCGACTTTCATGAAAATTGACCGAAGCGATCAATTTTTACGCCATTTTTTATTTTTTTTAAGGTGGTGGTGGCGCTCTAAGCGACACATTTTTTGAGATATCAGGTTGAAATTTCGTACGCATTTTGACTGTTATAAAACAGTGATCGGGATTGAATTTCGGCAAAATCTGTTCAGTCGTTCAGTTTTTACATTTTGATTTTTTCGAAAAATTGGTGTTGGCGCTTTAACTGCCGTATTTTTCGAGATATCTGATTATAAACTGTCAGCAGAGTACTGATAAAATATTTTTGTAAATTTTCAAAATTGAACGTCATAAATTGTCAAAATAAACATACCGTACCATACCGGATCACGAAACAAAGCTTCTTCAGGAAGTCAAAAGTAACAAACATACGTTTCTTAAAAATAGCGCTCCGTAAACTATAATAAAAGGAAGAGAGGAAGCGATGTTCCAAGATAGTGCGATGTTGATTTTCTCGCATATTGATTTTCTCAGCGTAGCTGTCAAGTGGTATCGCCGAAAACGCATACAGGTATATCTTCAATTATGAAAATTACGAAACTGTAAAAAAATTGTTATATCAATGTATAAAACGAGCCGAAACTTGTGATTTAGCTATTTATTTATTTATTCAATCGTTAATTGTTGTACGTACGCGTATCTTTTTCTTCGCTACTGGCATGCGCAACCATAAGTGTCCATCCAAGTCGAAACATAACTATCTCTTTTTCAGTTTTCATTCAAGAAACGTTCCATCGTGCAACAATGCAAGCGTTCCTGAGGAAACATAGTTGTACTCGTCTTTTGACCGATTTATAATAGTCGATACTGTTTCTTTAACGTATTGTATCGTTCCGAGTGAAAAATCATGTGAACCAAGTGAAAATAAAAAAGAACTTTATTCATCCTTTCTATCGATGCAACTACTTTTTTTTACAATTTTTTTTATTTTTAAAAGTTTTTTATTTAAAAAAAATTATTTAAAAACTATTTTTAAACTACTTGGTGACGTTTTTTTTTACATTTTTTGCAAAAAAAATGCTTTATTATTTTTTATTGTTAGGTTTTAAAACGAAATTATAAATTTCGCTATTTCACTATTTAACTATTAATTTTATTTCTATCACTTAGAGTGAGCGTACTATTCGTGGATGTCGAATATGGTGAAAATTACGTGGTTTCAGTGAAACCTATAACTCCCGTCTTTTCGCCCGGGTGGGCAGTCGAGTAATAAATTAAAACCAACCAATAGTTCGTCGCCTGTACAGTTTTGTATCAGGTCTTGATAAATGTGCACATGCGCTATGGCAACAATTTCGAAGTCGTGTTCGATTCCGCAGATTGCAAACGACATTTAGATGAAAGTCGAGATACCGGCGCAGCAATTCCGAACGGTAACAAAACAAAAAAACATTGAAAAAAAAAAAATTCTCCAATGCGAGAGAATTATTACAATATAGTGCCAATTATCAATACTTCTGTGTATTTCTAATTCATTAATTATTGCACGCGTTGAAGTAAATTAAACGTGGAATAGGACAACTTGACGAGCTGCAATATTAAAAAAGAACAAATGACAATGCATAACCTGAATCGGATGTTAAATAGGCGTAAAAAGCATTCGTTGCTCACATTATTGAATGATTCAAGATTCAGAGTAACAATGTGGCCGCTTATGAATTCGATAGATCTCAAAGTACGCGCCATTATCATGATGAGACTTCGTTGTGCGCTTACGCTTAACGAGCTCCAGTCGATTTCGTAAATAGCGTCGCCCACTGTTAAACTCTATAAAAATGCAAAATATGCATTAAGACTGTAATTTTTCTTCCTTTTTCTCCATTTTTTTTTCAAGATTCAGACCGCGCGAAATATTCGTCGCTTACCGCAAAGGTTACTTTGCATCCGTAAAAACAGTAAAGAAATATCTGCGTACACATGACCGCCATATACATAAGTGTCGATAAGAATTCTGCACTAAATATGTTGAATTTCGATAGTTCGAATAAACATAAGCTAAGAATTCCAATACTGACTGTACATTGAACAAATATCAGTACACTGAATACATCGTTCAACATTTCCGCAAACCTGAATTGTTGACAGACAGAGAGTTGTAATTTTCGTTGAATATATGTTTCCCGTGATTTTCTCGCGTATTGTGTTAAACAAATTACATAACTTGAAAATCTCGAGATGATGCCGGACGAGCCGTGAAAGCATTTTCGATTCTACAGTCATAGTATTAGATAAATCAGATTTATCGAAGTCGCGATTCTTGTCACGGACCAATTGCGCCATTTCGTGAAATCTTTGTTGAAGAATGTTCAATTGTGCACACGTTTGCAGCATTAATGCCGGCAGTAGAGTGTCGAACGCGATACCGAATGCAGCGGCAGTGCAGAGACTGATCACCTCTAATACGTAGGCAGCTGTAAAACCGAGTAGTGATTCGTGGCATTCGAAAGGAAACCATGCACTATACGGTAACGATCTTTGATATAAATTCTGCATGATGGGTTTTCCTAAAAGCGCTGTAGTTGCACTGCCGACGAGTGCACAATACGCTGCAGTAACTGATCTTTAACATATATATAGTAAACAGTTATAAGATCGATGTAATCTAATATATCTGTTAAGGGTTACAGAGGATACTAACGATTTCTTACGGACCTTGTCATTTGATTAAATTCATTTTGAATTGCAAATTCTTCTTTACTTTGCGGATGGCACGGATTTCGTAGCAGTACGTTCTTCAATTCAAGAATTTCGTATTTTTTTATTAAAATGTTTACCCCCTTTGCACAATCCACAATATACGTTAATAATATGAAAACTGATTCGGCATCACTGTTCAAGATAATTACTCCGACGATCATAGAAAGTATACTTATGATTATCACAAACATCACGAGCGATGTGTAAAAATGATAGAACTTTATTTTCCAACCCGATTGCCACTGCACCGGTCGCCAAAGTCCGACATACTGAAGCAATGCAAGAGTAAACTCCATTGTCGGTATTGTTAGCAAAGAAATTCTAAGCTTATGGGAGTCTATATATCTGAATAATAAGTACAGTTCTTGTTCCTCGAAGAACGAACTGTTACTGTGTAACTGTAGTGCACTATCGACAAAGAATAAATGTACCGACAGTCCGAGAATTTGTTTGCCGCTCATTGAAAAATTGATGAGCGATTATTTTTCCATCTCTGACAAGAGACGGAACTCATTTATAGGGAATTTATTTTCTTTCAAATGTTCCTGCGTTACAAAAAATGTCGTGTAACTACACTGAGGGCGAATCAATTATTCAATCGTTAATGATAGGTAATACGTACGCGTATCCCTTTTTCTGCTACTGTCTTACGTGACCATAATTATCGATCCAACAGGAGAAGCAACTCTCCCTTTTTCAGTTTAATTTTGAAAACTTACCATCGTACAACTTTGCATCGTGCAGTGTAGACATTTTCGAGGAGACTTGAACTTGTCTTTAAACCAATTTAGAATAGTGGATACTATTTCATCAACAAATCGCATCGTTTTGACCGAAAACGATCTAATGAACGAATTAGAAACTTTTTACGAAAAATTTGTTTTTGCGTTTATGGATATTTCCAAATGAATACCACGTAAGTAAAAAGTGTGTTATGCACGGTGGACTAAGAATAGATGTAATTCATTCATCATGATGTGATTCATTCATTCTTTATTTATTTTTTTCAATTTCTCCCACTTAAAGTGCGGCAAACGACAATTTAAGGGTAAATGAATTATTTGCAATTTTTTGGTCATAATGATTTACGCGTCAATTGTATCAGAATTTACCAGATGCACACTAAGGTTATGGCAACGATCTCTGAGTCCTATTCGATTAGGGAGATTGCAAACGACATTTAGATAAAATCGAGATGCGGACTCAATAGGTTCGATCGGTAAGAGGAGTACATCAGCCGATAAGGTGTTGCAATTGATCTTTATGGATGTCTAAAGAGCTTTCGTACATTTGCACATTAAACATTGGCTTCAAAATAATATTGATTGTGATCACGAAATTGCTTACAGCAATTTTCCGCCGTATTTATTGATAGCATTGTGTAATCAATCGAAATTAATACATTTTCATGATGTGCTCTAACGACGGTAAAGGAAGATTACCGACAATAATTATTTTCACAGCATTGTCTCATCCGTTCTAAAATTTCTATATATATATATGTTTTTTTTTTTTTCATTTATCGCACGACCTTATGATTCTTCCGATTGTTGGAGGACGTTGTACGCGGAATAGGAAAATTTCATCAACTGTAATAACAAGAATTTATCAAAAACAATTATTGAGTGTAAAAAATATGAAAAAACATATCGTTGCTCACACTGTTGAAGGATTCAAGATTCAGTGTAACAACGTGACCGCTTATAAATTCAATGGGTCTTAAAGTACGAGCCATTATTGTGAGTAAACTTCGCTGTGTACTTATACTTAACGAATGCCAGTCTATTTCGTAAATAGCCTCAGCAATCGTAAGACTCTGTAAAAAAAAATGAACGATGAAAACATTACAGTTATACAAATCTCAAAAAATCTCAAACAAAAATGAATAATAACTGCTTACTTCCAAAGTAACTTGACATCCGTGAAAACAATATATAAATATTTGCGTGAGCATAACGATGATATACATCAATAAAGATGTGAATTCTGTGCTGAATAATTTCATTTTTGATAGTTGCAATAAACTCAAGCAGATTACCGAGGCGCTAACAACGCATTGAAGAAATATCATAATACTGAACGTATCGTTCGATTTTTTGGCAAATCTGAATTTTGTACAGAAACAGACGACAATGAAACAGCATTCTTCACTTTTTTCTTTTAAATCGCAATATATTTGTGCGCTTCGAAAAATAATAATGCCGGACAAACTACCCAACTTGAATATCTCGAGATGATGTTTGACACGCTGCCCCAGCAGTTTTGATTCTAAAGTCGAAATTGATAAATTCGTTATAGTCCTCTCATTAAAATCGGACGAATTATTCGGTAGCAATTTTGGCATCTCGAGAAATCGTTGTTTAAGAATATTCAATTGCGCGCATGTTTGCACCATTAATCCGGGCAAAAAAGTATCGAAGGTGATACCGATAGCGCTACCGATGCATACGGTCACAAGTTGCGTTGTATAGACGATCGCGTAACCCATTATTGACTCGTAGCAATCGAACGGAAGCCAAGCCTTGTAAGGTAATGCTTTTTGCGGCAAATCTAGCAAAATCGATTTCACTGTGACGAGGACGAGAACACTGCTCACCAGTGAGCCATAGCCTAACGTAAGGGATCTTTGGAATTAATATAAATACGCGTAAGTTTATTAAATTTCACCATACATATTTTTTTTATGTCGCAAATATGAATTATGTATTCATTGCTCAAACCTGACTAAACGATCGTATTTACGTTGAATAGTAAACTCATTTTCGTTTCTCGGCATGCAGGGATCCTGTACCAAAGAATTTGTCAATTCAATGATCTCGTGTCGTTTTATTAAGATATTTGTTGCCTTTCCACAATCCAACATCATCGTTAATATCATGAAAGCGTTGGCTGCAACTTGCTCGACGTCATCGATGTATGTCATCAATGCGATGAATTGCGAAAGAGTAGGAATTATCATGGCGCACATTATCAGTAAGGTATAACAGTGATAAAACTTCGTTTTCCAGCCCGGTCGCCAGTGGACCGGTCGCCAAAGTCCGATATATTGAAGACCGATAAAAATATGCTTCATCGTTTGTACTGTTTGGAGAACTTCGATAAAAAATATTCCTGAAAAGAACGACCCTTTCACTTTGAAGAATAAACTCGTATAAAGTCGATAGCCATCGGTCGTAGAAAATCTTCGGCGACAACGCATCGAACGACGAGTATTTTTTTTTTATTAAAAAATGTATGAACAATTGTCTTTCCACATCTCTGGTAACGATAGTGCTCTGCAATCGTGAATACTTTTTTATTCCTTTCAATGATGTTACGAAATGTGAAATATCGCTTCGCCGCCGTGCAGATAGATGAATTATATAATCACTAATGATAGGTAGCCGATAGTTGATAGTACTTACATCGTCTCCATCTCTTCGGTATTGAAAGTCACCCTATGCGTCTATCGGATTGCTGTACTTACATTGTGCGCTAGTATACAGCATTCCAAGCCGTTCTAAAGAACTTTTATTCGTGCGAAGCAATTGTGTTGACGTATTTGTCAACACTGTGGTGAAAGAGTACATAACAGTACAATTTCTTTAAGGGACTTTATCGATCAGCTGCTCAGACCGCATTAAAATTTTCTTTATCAAGAGTTTCATTTTTCTTTCGAAGAAAACTTGCAAGTTATTGACTACATATTATGTTAATCAAAATTCAATTAAAAAACAACAAAATAATATAATTTTAAATGCTTCAAATGAAGATATCTATTTTCCGGATAAGTGAATATAAAATGCAAATATTGACGAATTAATCGAATCGCGGCACAAAGCGACCGACTTAACGAATGGTTGTAATTTTATGATCGTCTCAAGTTTTTGTCTATTGAAGCGTTCGGCTTCAATAGCTATTGAAACAAAGTTATATGTTTATATTACGTTTGCGCGGAGGTTGATTGTATCGGATTGCAATACGATTTTGCAAACATATACCTGGACTTTCCGACAATGACGTCCGAATCGGCCGAATTTCCGTATCTAACATCTAATTTCGTGAACTACGAGGATGAAGATGCAGTCACCTTTAATATTGTTGAAGATATTGAAGCGGACGTCGAGACGCTGAATCTGGATCCCAAGAGCGATGTATCAACAGACATGGCCTTCGCAGTCATCCATGTATCGGTCTATCGATCGGTAAGTCAAAATTATAGGACGCAAAACAGCTTTGTTTTCTGATACAATTGACCTCTATGGATATTGAAGTTCTTTCGAACATAATTATGACGGACGTTGCCGGCTACAAGAACAACCATTCTCCGTCGTCTTTACCGCAAGCATTGTCGATCAATTTTATAAATTTTACAATGATATTTAACACGCGGCTGAAGGACTCCGGTCGATGGTTCTTTACCAATGTTTATAAATAATTATTGCGAACAGAAAAAAATTTACACGATTTTCAATATATTTAACATGTTTTGAAGACGACTCAGGAAAATCGTTCGCATTTTTATTGATAGCTTTGTGTGATCAAAATTAATAAATTATCGTACTGTGAAAAGAAACATTTTCTAATATTGATGATTTTTTTCAAAGTTCTATCTAATCCATACTATCACTTCTATATTCAATATCTATATTTTTCTATATCTTTTTCGTCTATTGTCCAATTTTCTTAGTCCTCGGACTGTTGGAGGACGTTGTATGCGGAATAGGAAAATTTCATTAACTGTAATTATAAGAATATATTTCGAAAACAAAATAGCGGATAGAAAAATATGAAAAAAATATAAAAATATTGCCGCTTACACTGTTGAAGGATTCAAGATTCAGTGTAACAACGTGACCGCTGACAAACTCAATAGGTCTTAAAGCACGAGCCATTATCGTGAGTAGACTTCGCTGTGCGCTTATACTCAACGAATGCCAGTCTATCTCGTAAATAGCATCACCGATCGTTAGACTCTGTGAAAAAAATTAGCGTTGAAAATGGTACGATCGTACAGTTTTTTAATGAAAATTGTAGAAAAGCGCAAAAAAAAAGATTAATATTGACTGCTTACTTCCAATGTAACTTGACATCCGTAAAAACAATATATAAATATCTGTGTTAGCATAACCAGCATATACGACAATAACGATGTAAATTCTGCGCTCAACAACTTCATTTGCGAGAGCTGAAATAAACTCAAGCAGAGCACTGCAGCACTAACAACGCATTGAAGAAATATCATGAGACTGAACATATCGTTGGATTTTTTTGCAAATCTGAATTGTATAAAGTGGACAATAAAATAATTTTCTCAATTTTTCAAATTGTTATATATTCGTGTCACATAATGTTTTTTGTACCAAAAATGTGCGAAAATATTCGTTTTTCGTGTCTATAAAAATGACAAAAATGCGCGGAAAAATTGGGACAAAATGAACCGCTTTAGCAATTCAGAGAGTTATGTGGATATACAGAATACTTTTGAACTTTTTTTCATCCAAAAAATAGTTTTGTTACTCACCTTTAGAGTATTAAGATGAAAAAAAAGTAGCGCAAAATAGATTATCATTTAATTAATATGACTAAAATTATAGTTATTTATTATTATGTTTATCTACATTCGTATTTTCTGTTGCAGTCAATTTTAATTTAGACAATGAATGTTCCGTAAAATTGCATTAAACATTATTTAAATTTATGATTTGCCGCATAAATAATGGGTATAAAATTTGAGAATTGGAATTTTCTAAAATTTCAAGGAATTTACGATTGGTCCATTTTGCTCCAAAAATATAAGTCGCGCGACTGCGCCATCGCGGTATTGCCCCGTTGACCCATTTGGCCGCACCTTCCCCTACTTGGTTCACTTGTGCCCTTTAACGGCATTTTTCACCCCCATCTTGTTAAAAAACGCCAATTTTGTCACACTTTGCAGGCGTGAAAAGCGAAACTTTTCGCGCACATGTTACAAAAAAATTATTATTTTAGACCAACTACCTAACTTGAATATCTTAAGATGATGTCTGACATGTTGTGACAGCAGTTCTGTTTCTGAAGGGGAAATAGATAAATTCGATATATGCGTCCCGTTAAGGTGTCGATCATTCTCCGGAAGCAATTTTGGCATCTCGTGAAATCGTAGTTTGAGAATATTCAATTGCGCGCATGTTTGCACCATTAATCCGGGCAAAAAAGTATCGAAAGTGACACCGATTGCGCTACCGATGTAGACGGTCAGAATCTGTGTTGTGTAGACAATGACGTAACCCACTAGTGACTCGCAGTGATCAAAGGGAAGCCAAGCCTTGTAGGGCAATTCTCGTTGTGGCAAATCATGCAAAACAGATTTCATTGTGATAAGAACGAGAACACAGGCCGCAAGAACGCCATAGGAATAAGTAAGAGATCTTTGAAATGAATATAAAAATCGCTGAATTTATTAAATTTCAAAAAAAAAAAAATGGTCACATCGGAATGGATAATATTGATTTTTAATATACCTGACCGAACGATCAAATTTTCGCTGAATCGTTATCTCTTTTTCATTCCTCGGCATGCAAGGATCCTTTACTAAAGAGTTTATCAATTCGATGATCTCATGTCGCTTTACTAAGATATTTGTTGCCTTTCCACAATCCAACATCATCGTCAATATCATGAAAGCGTTCGCTGCAACTTGCTCGACGTCGTCGATGTATGTTATCAGTGCGATGACTTGCGAAAGAGTAGGGATCACCATGGCACACATTACAAGCAAAGTGTAACCCTGATAAATTTTCGTTTTCCACCCCTCGTGCCAATCGACCGGTTGCCAAAGTCCGATAAGCGAAAGCCCCGTAAAAATATGCTTCATAATTTTCACTACTCGGAGAACGTCGATAGAAAATATTTCTTTAACGAATGACTCTCGGCTTTCGAGGGATAAACACTTATGAAGACGATAGCCGTCTGGAAAAATCGTCAAAGACGATGCATCGACCGCTCGAGGGTAACTATTATCGTCTATTGAAAAATATATGAACAATTATTTTTTCCTCGTCTCCGACTTAAGAGGAGGTAAAACCCTCTGAATTGCGAGAGAGATAGCGCGATCGGAGCTTACGGCGGAGCAAAAAAGAGGCACTCGGTAATGTGTTTCACCTCCTCTTAAGACAGAACTCGCGTATGAAGAATTTTTCTTATTCTTTACCATGCAATTACGAAGGAATTATTACGAAACAATAATTATCGTTCCTCCCTGCAAAGACAGATCAATTATTCAATTGCTAATGATAGGTCGCATGCACTCTCATCGTCCCCTTCATCCCCACATTGACCTAAGTCACCCTATGTGTCTATTAGCGTGCAGTGGTTGCACGACGGCTTACACATTCCGCGGCAGTCTATACCCGCCGCGTGCCGCTCAGTTCCGAAGCAACCCCTCATTCGCGCGGAGATATTCTTGTGACCCATTTACTATCAACCGTACGGTGTAAAAT
Source organism: Cryptus viduatorius (assembly GCA_964006125.1). Classification (NCBI taxonomy): domain Eukaryota; kingdom Metazoa; phylum Arthropoda; class Insecta; order Hymenoptera; family Ichneumonidae; genus Cryptus; species Cryptus viduatorius. Next base: position 6,645,715 of record OZ023222.1, on the reverse strand, counting down.
AGAGGAACACTGGAATTTCTTCAAAGGAATTCATTCCTCAGCTAAACAGATCGTGATAAAACGTTTCTCAACAAGTTTCTTATTTGTTTATCGATGAAAACTTACAAATTTATTACACATTGTGCTAAGCAACGCTTATCTACGTCGGATATTTTATATTGAACCACGAATAACGATGAATTTCTTCCCTTGACAATTATTGACAAATCAATCGAATCAAAGTGCAAACTGGCTGATTGCTTGGGAAAAGGCTTAAAACTGTAATAATTATTTGGGGTTTAATAAAAATTGAAAAAGAAAAAATTTAAGGTTATTGTTACGAATTTTTACCAAAAGGTCAATTGTATCAGATAGAAACATCGTTTAGCACACATATGTACACTTGGACTCCAACAACGATGTCTGAATCGACTCGATACCCATTTCCGAGATCTGCGTTAACACGGAGTACGAGAATGCAGATGCAGTCAAAATTGAAGGGAACGTCGAGTGACGGGGATAGCAGATTTCGATCACAGGAACAAAGTATTAAGTGAAAATGCACATTCATCTATCGGTAAGTTGAAATTGTTGGACGCAATTGCTTTCCTTTCTGATACAATTGACCGTCGCGGATTTTTAAATATTTACTAAGTTAATCATACCGCGTTTAGCTGGTCACTGAAACAACGATCGTTCATTGCTTTTCCTGCAATCGCTTTTAAGTACTGTTTTTTGTTCGAACAAAATAAAATAATTATCAATTGAGCACCAAAAAAAAAAAATGTGCATAAGGAAAAAAACAGTGCAATGTTTTCGCCGTACGATGAGGAGAATTAATAAATTGCGCCAACATTATAGTGAATTGGTACAATAAATATGTTTTTCGTGTTGAAATTAACTATAATACTTCTGTTAACATATCATTTTTTGTCTTTTTTTTCTTTTTTAATCGTTCATTCCTGCGACTGTTGAAGTACGTTGTAAGCGGAATAGGAAAATTTGATGAGCTGCAATAATAAATATGTATCGAATACAGTAAACAAAGCATAAAAAATGTCGTAGCACTTGTTCGTCGCTCACACTATTGAATGATTCGAGATTCAGGGTAACAATGTGACCGCTGATAAACTCGATGGGCCTCAATGTTCGAGCCATTATCGTGATTAGACTACGTTGTGCGTTCAAACTCAACATAGGCCAGTCAATCGCGTAAACAGCCTCGCCGATGGTTAAACTCTAGAAAAATGGCAATTAACCAGTCAAGACGTTGTTGAAGAAATGCTATACAGTCCAAGCGCCGTATTCTTAATTCCTCTTAACTTAACCGCTCCCTTATTTCAACTCGTTACCATGGCAACGATTGCCCTTAAGAACCGATGCAATACCTTCCTCCCACCCGCACTGAACTCAATCGGTATCGGAACTGTAAACAACTTCTCTCGCGTATCTTGACATTTACAGTAAAAAAGAAAGTGTCATTCGCTGCGGAAATGGTTAAGGCAGCTAATGACACTTTTTTTTTTGGCTGTAGGTGCCGCTATACGCGAAAAAAGTTGTTTACAGTTTTTATTACCGACCGCGATATTTCACTTATTCTTAACTGTATTTCTCCTGAGTCCGTTCTTCAGACTCGAAGCGTTATCTACGAATGCCTATAACCCTCATTATCCTTACCCGCAGCAAGTGTCCGGAAGTATAGGGACGATAGGTGGAATGTAGAAACGGAACCGGTCTCGTCGAATTAAGAATACGGAGCTTGGACTCTCCAGGGATTCACCCTATTTTACTCAGAGATACAAAAGCACCGAAAAAAAAACTTCGAATTCGCAACTTACCTCTAAGGTCACTCGGCATCCATAAAAACAGTATAAAAACAACTGTATGCTCATGACCATCATATAGATAACTGACGACGTGAATTCTCCGCTCAATAGTTTCATTTTTGATAGACGAAACAAGCATAAGCAAAGTACCGTAGCACTGACGACGCACTGAAGAAATATCATGACGCTAAATAAATCGTTTGATGACTTCGCAAACCTAGAATTTTTTTTTTTTACCAAACAGAAAAATCGAAAAATTGTCATCATTTCAATAAAGTATGCATTGTGTACTTCGTAAAAAAAATTGTTAAGACAAAATACCTAACTTGAATATCTCAAGATGGTGTCTAATACGATGCGAGAGGAGTTTCGATTCCACTGCCAAAATGGATGAATTTGTTTTGTCCTTTTTATTAACGAGGTGATCATTATCGTCGGGCAAAAGCTCCGGTATATCATGAAATCGTTGTTTAAGGATATGCAATTGCGCGCATATTTGCAACATTAATCCGGGCAAAAATGTGTCAAAAGCAACGCCAATGGCGCAACCAGTTCCAAGGGTGACGATTTGGGTTACGTAAGCAACTGAATAACCCAATAATGATTCGTAGCAGGAGAATGGAAGCCAAGCTTTGTAAGGTAAGGCTCTTTCGGGTAAATCTTGCACAACGGATCTCAATGTGGTTATAATAAAACCGCCGCCCACAATTGCGCCATAGCACAAGGTAATGAACCTTTCGTAGGTACAAAAATACATTTGATGACTTCACTGAATTACAACTATCTATGTCTCGATGTCACTATTTGGATAATTTTAATTACCTTACGGAACTATCGAATTTTTGTTGGATCGCGAACTCTTTTTCACCTTTCGGCAGACACGTGTCCCGTTGCAAACCGTTCGTCAATTCGATGATTTCGCCACGTTTGACCAAAATATTCGCCGCTTTTCCACAGTCCAGCATCATCGTCAATAACATAAAAGAACTGGTGGCAAACTCGTCGATATCGTCTATCGAGATCATCAATCCGATGAATTGCGAAAAAGTACTAATTCCCATGGTAAACATCATGATCAACGTGTAACAATGGTAGACGTTAGTTTTCCAACCCGATCGCCAGTGTACCGGTCGCCACAGTCCGATGTACTGAAGCATAATAAAAATATGCTCCATTATCTGCATCGTTGCAGAAACAAAAAAATGGCAAATTTTCGTCGATGTTTCTGGTGATAAACGCCCCTCGCACTTCGAGGAGGAAACTCTTTCTAACTTACTACCCCTCGTGTATTTTCACTGCGAACAATGTCCCACCGTAAACTGGGGACATGTATTTTCTACCGCTGCAAAATTGATGACCATTTATTTTTCTACATCTTTGAATAGAATAGACCGCGGCAATGTAGAATTTTTTTTTTTTAACCGCTGCTACAAAACTAGAAATGTCGTTGGACCCTCGGATCTACCGTAATAAGGGTCGTTCAATTATTCAATCGCTAATGATGGGTAGTAATGCACTCGTATCGACGTCTCCACTTCGCTACAGACGCGAGTCCGCATATCGGAGTCCCGCAGCTACCGTTTCTTTTCTGAGACAACGATTGCCGACGATGCAGATTCTACTGAAGATGCTCTTGTCGGTGCGGAGCAACTATTTCGACACATTTGTATCTGGAAAAGGGGAAATAAAAGGGAATACTATGCCTTCGGAAAATCTGTTCGATTTTCCGGTTCGTTGGTATCGATTGCTTTTCATTAAAAGTGTTTCGATGAGCATTATATATTTCTGCGGAAGAATTCGTCCAAATTCAGTACTTCAATATATATTCAGGTATTGTGAAACGTCTTCTTGCTCAGTGGGTAACAACTGTAATGGATGCCATTTCGAAACCATAAACATTTAAGACAAAAGAAAATGGTCTTTCATTGCGTCTATTTATTCCTCGGAGAAAGACAATTTTCTTTTTTCGTAAATGTCTATAGTTTCGGAATATCATGCATCACAATCTTCATTACCGACTGAGTCTTTTTCACATCGCGTTAATCTAAACTCTTTTACGTTGCAGTACATTGTAAGCTGAATAAGACAATTTGACGAGCTGAAATCGAAATTATAATGATTAGCACGAGAAAATGTAAACTTTTAAGTGTATACGTTTTAATTTCTCTCGCATACATTTGTAAAGGAATCGAGATTTAGCGTTATTATGTAGAAACTTGTGAGTTGCAGTGGTCGGCGCGCACGAACCATTATCGTTAGCAGACTCCTTTTCGTTGCTACACTCAATGGAAGCCAATCCATTTCGTAAATAGCATCACTCACGCTAACAGCCTTAAATTTTATAAAAAAAAAAAAAATTAATTCCCGCGATACGGATATAACACAAAAGTGCTTAGTTTACCTCGAACGTCAATTCGCATCCGTAGAAACAGAAGATAAAAATTTCTGTACACATACACGTAAGATACATCATATGCGACGTAAATTCCGCACTGAACAATTCCATTTTCGAGAGTTCAAAGACGCTCACGCATAGAACGACAGTACTGACTGTGTACTGCGCAAATATCATTACACCGAATAGATCGTTATATTTTTTCGTAAACCTGTTTTTTTTCAATAGAACGCCAACAAACATCAGCATCGCTCATATGGTCAATTAACCTCTCACATACGAAATACTTTTTCCTGGTCACGTGCAACACCATTTTTTGTTCATAACAATATTACGAAAGTGCGTATCAAAATTTTGATAAAATTATCGAAAAAACGACACTTTTAGACGACAATTTTCTAGAATTTTTTTCACACAATTTGATAGTTATACGGACCATTAAAAGGAATATATGCGTAAAAAAAATTCCGAAATTTACGTCTCCCATATGTGAGGCGTTAATAGAATATATAATTTAGTCGTATGTAAAAAAAATCTTTCTGCCCTCCGAAATACTTAACTTGAATATCTCCAAATGATGTTGAACTCGCTGCGAAATCATTTTTGCTTCGATGTTCGGAACGAACGAATTCGATTTATTTCCATCGCAAAGAACTCGATCGTTCTCGATTGATAAATGGGGCATTTTTTTGAGTCGATGTTTAAGAATGTTTAATTGGGCGCACGTTTGCAATATTAATCCAGGAACGAGGCTGTCGAAGCCAACGTTGACAGTGGCGGAAACCGCGAGAGTTACGATCTGATGAATGTAAGCGATCCAAAAACCCCAAAAAGATTCGTGATGTTCGAAAGGCAGCCACGATTTATATGGCAAAGTTCTGCGCGGTATATCTTGTATAAAGGATCTCAATACCAAAGCAATAACTGTACATCCTGTTAGTGTGCCGTAGCGTAATGTAGTGGATCTTCGAAATTTATGCAAAATATATATAGTGAATTTATTTTAAATTTAACATACTTTTCACGCGGAATGTATCCAACGATTCCTTACAGACCTGACTGAGCGATCGAATTTGCGTTGTATCGCGATCTCCTCCTCGCTGTTCGGTCGAAACGGTTCTTTTTGCAAAGCGTTCGTTAAGTCAATTATTTCGTTACGATGCATCAAGATATTCGCTGCTTTTCCACAATCCGCAATCAATGTCAGTAGCAGAAATGAATTATTTGCAAAACTTTCGACGTCTTCCACCGAACTCAACAGTTCAACGAGTTCGGACGTTATAATGCCAATCGCGAGAATAACGATAATTCCGGTGTAAAAGGTGTAAAGATTCGTTTTCCAACCCGGTAGCCAGTGCACCGGTCTCCACAGTCCCACACACTGAAGCACCATGAAAGTGTGTTTCAGTGTTTTCATCGTTCTACGATAATTTTGAATGATCGGGTGATTTTTTTTTTTATCGATCTGTACGCAACGAAAAACGGACTCTCACTAAAGCCGAAGACTCTCGGGAAACATCGCGGAAGACAATTTAGATACTGCTATCGAACGATTTTTTTTTTCTATAGCAATATTGATGAGCAATTATGTTTCCTATGTGTACATCTCGGAAAAGAATCGAAGAAACGTAATTTTTCTTTAAATTGGTGAGTTGTATGACGATATGAGAAATACATTTTTGCTGCAGAGCTGATATCAATAATTCAACCGCTAATGATACGTTGTGCGCATATATCCCATTCCTCTCGTTTTCTTACTGTCACCAGCTTACTAACTTCTCTTCTAATAGATTTTGCGGGAATGAAATAAAAGACTAACAGTTCTCTAGACTATTCGCGGTAATTCGATCGATTGAACGCTGGACGTAAAGAAGAGACAATATACTATCAACGGACCTCATCATTCATTCAATAAACTTTTTTTATACATTTCTTTAAGAATTTTTTTTTAATGTGAATACATCTTTGCGGAGGCTGTTCAATGGAAATGTTCTTAAAAACGTTACGACTTTTGTGTAAAAAATTGATTAAAAGAAAATGCAAAGTGTTTTATTGAAGCGTTAAAGTACTCCTGGAGAAAAAGTGAGAAAAAAGAGTCCTTAAAAAGAGTCGCGATCTTTTATAATAAAAATGCTGAAAATAGAAAGTATCAATCATTCAATCGCACGGATACCATTATTCTCGTTTTACTGGTGAAAAACAAAAGCCGCCGCATCGATAGTCGATCTATTCAAATTCCGAGTTTACTGTTTGTTCTTTTAAATACATTTAACACCAATGAAGCAAACTTGCTATGAAAACAGTCGCTTATTTGAGGTGTTTTTATTGATTGCACGAATCAAATTAAGTGAAAAAACTGTTATTTGAACGGACCCTGTCGGTTGATTGGTTAAAACTCATTTCAACAGTTTTAATTAAGAACCGTTATGTTTTTTACGAAAAAAAAACGAATTATCGCGTTCGCTTCGTGTTATCGTGGCTATCTTGTTTTTTTTTACGTTTCTGCAGGTAGTACGCTGATAAAAGCTGAAATAAAATATAAGATACATTGATCAATTTTTTTCGTTGCATGAACATTCCGTTATTATTAAAATGGGTTTCAATAGATAACCTTCTTAATTTCGAGTGTGTTGGAGTACATTATAGACGGAATAAGATAATTTGATGAGCTGCAAATAATCAGTAGGAATCGCGACAATTAATTATAAACAGAAAAAATTGTGAAAATTGATTCGTGGCTCACTCTGTTGAAAGAATCGAGATTCAGCGTGATAATCGCACAGCTGATGAACTCGATGGGTCTCAAAGTACGGGTCATTATCATGAGTATGCTTCGCTGTGCGCTTACGCTCAACGAAAACCAGTCGGTCTCGAAAATAGCGTCGCTGAGTGTTTGACTCTTGAAAAAAATTATTTAAAAAAATGATAATATAGAAAAGCAAAAATATCGAAAAGTCGCGTTAAAGGGTTAATTTTATCAACAAATAAGAGGATTTTTGCTCTATTTACCTCAAAGGTCACTTGACATCCGTAAAAACAATACATGAATATCTGTGCGCTCATATCTGCCAAATACATCATTATCGCTACGAATGCTGCGGTGAATATCTTCATTTTCGACAACTCGATCAAAGTCATGCATAGAACCACAGTGCTTACTGTGCACTGAAGAAATATCATGATGCTAAACAAATTGTTCGATTTCTTGGCAAATCTGAATGTTTAGCCAAAAGAGAACAAAATATATTAATCTCTTTCGACAGAGCCAGACATATTAATTAAGGGAGGGCTGTGCAAAATGGCACCGGGGCAAAACGGGAAAATTGCTGAAATTTTTTATTTGACGTAAAGTTTGAACGAAGGTAAAAAATAAAAAGTCAATTTTATGTAAAAAAATTTCATGTGAAATAAAAAAAAATGAAAAAACATCTAGAGAATTACACATCATAATGGAATTTCATTAATAATATGATTTTTTAAATTCATATTTTAACACAATTTTTTTCAAATTTCGTGTCAAATTGCTAAAAAAATTTTCATTGTTTTTCCCGTTTTACGAACAATAGTAATAATAATCATAAATTATTATTAATATTATCATGAGTATTATTCTTATTAATTATTATTCTTCATAGTACATAACAATTTTTTTTTCAATTGTTCTTCTTTCTATGCGCCCATTTTTTTCCGAATACCCTTTCGTTCCGCTCTCCCCTATATCTTTGCGAAATATTAGGTTACTGAACGAACTACCTCACTTGTATATCTCGAGATGATGTTTAATATGCTGCGAGAGAAATTTCGTCTCGTCGGAATTATGTACAGACGAACACGATTTATCGCGTTCACCGACATCGCAAGCTGTATTTCGCAACAACTGTGGCATTTCTTGAAATCGATGTTTCAAAATATTCAATTGGGCGCACGTTTGCAACATTAAACCCGGTAATAGAGTGTCAAAGGCGATCGCGACCGCGACACCAATGAACAGAGCGAACAGCTGCATTGCGTAGACAATCGAGAAACCAATGAGCGACTCGTAGTTGAAAGGGATCCAGGCGTTCGACGATAAAGCTCGATCGGAAAAATCGTGCATGAGGGATTTCAACGTAAGAGCACCAACTGCCGTACCGGCAATTGTGCCAAAGCGCAAAGTCGCGGATCTTTAAAATGTATACAATTTTAGTGGCGAATACACTGAGATTTCGAGATATTTTTTTTTCGATCGCACATACACCGGGAAAATTGATTAGTTAGAACAGAAGTCACTTTTCCGTACTAGTAATTTCCTTTTTTTTTAAACTAATCATTTTTCTCCGCATAGAGTCCGGGATTATTCTTCACAGACCTTGCGCCTTGATCGAATTTTCGTTGAATCGCGAACTCTTCTGCGTCTTTCGGTAAACACGGGTCCCGATCAAGAATGTTTATCAATTCGATTATTTCGCTTCTTTTCATCAATATATTCGCACCTTTACCGCAGTCGAGAATCAGCGTAAATAACAGAAAAGAACCTTCAGCAAAAGCTTCATAGTTATCGACAGACATTACGAAAGCAATTAACTCCGTAAATGTGGTTGAGAATAAGATAAACATCGTAAGCCAAGTGTAACTGTTATAGAGATTAGTTTTCCAACCGGGCTGCCAGTCCAGCGGTCGCCACAGTCCGACGCATTGAAGCACATGAAAGCAGCTATTTAATCTTTGCATCCCGGCTGAAAAAATCTTAAATGAGCCGATAAGAAACGACACTCGTTTGTCGAAGTGCAAAACCCCACTGAGTCGCTGGCCCTTGCGCACTAACGCTGGAGACAGTCGCGCAACTGTTCGAGGAAATTTATGATTTTGTCATATCGCAATATTGATTAGCAATTGTTGTTTTCTGCAACCTGTTTAGATATTGAACTCGTAAGAGCGACCATTTTTTTATGGTTCTATATGCTATGACGATACGACGATACGAGAAATGTAATTTTTTCTGCAGAACTCTATCAATTATTCAATCGTTAATGATGCGTTGTAGCTATGAGATCCCATCCTTTTCGTTCTCTGACGTAATAAGCAATGACAATGATCTATTCGAGTCCCGCGAGTTTTTTCTTTCATTAAACATTTAGTACAAATTTCGTTCCACCGCACCAAGAATAATTCAATTATTAATGCGGTAATGATAACAGCGTAGGTACGCGAAGGTTCATCGAAGCCCTTTCTTCCGCCGCTTTCTACTTTGTTTTACAAGTTTTTTTTTACTGTGCATTAATGTAGTCAATGCAGGGGAAACCGTTTGCTGTCGCGGAACTCCATTATCGATTTGCTCTATATATTGATTGGAAACGAACATAACGATGGGGAAAAAATATACCCTTGGCGCTCGAGACCTAAGTGCAGCAATGATGTCGAAAGTCGGTATTGATTGCATGTTTTTTATTTATTAATTTAATTTTTATTTCTGTCCTCACATTACGAACGTCTTGTCGGTGTACCTGGAAGGAAACTTCGCATCCGTAGAAGCATAAGAAAAAAATCTGTGTGCACATGAACATCAAGTACATGCGTCCCGATGTGAAATTTAAGATGACAAGTTTCAAGTTTGAGATCTTAAACACACACTGTAAAGACATCTTTGCGGAGGCTGTTAAATGGAAATGTTCTCAAAGAACGTTACAACTCTTGTGTAAAAAAAAATAAAAAAGTGCTAAGTGTTTTGTTAAAGCGTTACAGTCGTTCTGAAGTAAAAGTGAGTAAAAAAGTGAAAAAATGCAAAATTTTCTCAAAAAGCGTTACGATCTTTTATGATAAAAATGCTGAAAATAGGGGGTATCAATCATTCAATCACAGGGATGTCATTGTTCTCATTATTCTCATTTTACTGGCGTTTCAATGAACAGACGCTGTCGGTTCATTCAATAAAATTCATTTTAACAGTTTTCATTAAGAAGCGTTATATTTTTTATGAATAAAACGCGTATTAGCGCGTTCGTGTCATGTTATCGCGTTTATCTTGTTTTCTTTAACGTTTCTGCAGGTTGTACGCTAATAAAAGCTGAAATAAAATAAAAAATACGCTGATCAATTTTTTTCGTTGCATAGACATTCCGGTATTATTAAAATGGGTTTCAATGAATAACCTTAATTTTGAGTCTGTTGGAGCACATTGTAGACGGAGTAAGATAATTTGATGAGCTGCAAATAATCAATAGTAAGCGCGACAATTAATGACAAACAGAACGAAAAATTGTAAAAAATTATTCGTAGCTCACTCTGTTGAAAGAATCGAGATTCAGCGTGATAATCGCACAGCTGATGAACTCGATGGGTCTCAAAGTACGGGTCATTATCGTGAGTATGCTTCGCTGTGCGCTTACGCTCATCGAAAACCAGTCTGAATCGAAAATAGCGTCGCCGAGTGTTTGACTCTTAAAAAAAATTATAAAAAAAATGAAAATAAAAAAAAAGTAAAAATTATCAAAAAGTCGCGTTTAAGGTTTAATTTTATCGACAAATAAGAGGATTTTTTTCTCTATTTACCTCATAGGTGACTTGACATCCGTAAAAACAATACATAAATATCTGTGTACTCATATCTGCCAAATACACAATCATCGCTGCGAACGCCGCGGTGAATACCTTCATTTTCGACAACTCCATCAAAGTCATGCATAGAACCACAGTGCTTACTGTGCACTGAAGAAATATCATGATGCTAAACAAATCGTTTGATTTCTTGGCAAATCTGGATGTTTAGTCAAAAAAGAACAAAATATATTAATCTCTTTCGACAGAGTCAGACATATTAATTAAGGGAGAACTGTGCAAAATGGCAGCGGGGTAAATCGGGAAAATTGCTGAAATTTTTCATTGACGTGAAGTTTGAATGAGGCTAAAAAATCAAAAGTCAATTTCATATAAAAAATTGATATGAAATAAAAAAAAATTTTCAAAAAACATCCAGAACTTTAGAGTTCATAATGGAATTGGATTTTTAATATGATTTTTAAAAAATTCACATTATTCCATTAAACATTTTTTTTTCGCATTTTAACACAATTTTTCTCAAACTTTATGTCAAATTGGAAAAAAAAATGGTCATCGTTTTCCCCGTTTTAGGAACAATAGTAATAATAATAATACATTATTATTAATCTTATCATGACTATTATTCTTATTCATGTTATTATTATTCATAGTACATCGCACTTTTTTTTTCAATTGTTCCTCTTCCTACATGCGTCCATTTTGCTGCGCTCTCCCTTATATTTTTGCGAAATATTAGGTTACTGAACGAACTACCTCACTTGAATATCTCGAGATGATGTTTAACATGCTGCGAGAGAAATTTCGTCTCGTCGCAATTATATACCGACGAACACGATTTATCGCGTTCACCGACATCGCAAGCTGTATTTCGCAACAAGTGTGGCATTTCTTGAAATCGATGTTTCAAAATATTCAATTGGGCGCACGTTTGCAACATTAAACCCGGTAATAGAGTGTCAAAGGCGACCGCAACTGCGATACCAAGGTACAGAGCGGACAGCTCCATTAAGTAGACAAACGAGAAACCGACGAGCGACTCGTAGTTGAAAGGGATCCAGGCTTTCCACGGTAAAGTTCTTGTGGGTAAATCTTGCATGAGGGATTTGAACGCAAGAGCACTACCTGCTGTACCCGCAATTGCTCCGAAGCGGAAAGTCACGGATCTTTAAAATGTATACAAGTTTAGTGGCGAATTCACTGAGATTTCATAATATTTTTTTCGATCGCTCATACATCGAGAAAAATGATTAGTTAGAACAGAAGTCACTTTTCCGTACTAATAATTTCCTTTTCTTTCAAACTAATCATTTTTCTCCGTATAGAGTCCGGGATTATACTTCACGGACCTTGCAACGTGATCGAATTTTCGCTGAATCGCAAACTCTTCTGCGTCTTTCGGTAAACACGGGTCACGATCAAGAATGCTTATCAATTCGATTATTTCGCTTCTTTTCATCAATATATTCGCACCTTTACCGCAGTCGAGAATCAGCGTAAATAAAAGAAAAGAACCTTCAGCAAAAGCTTCATAGTTATCGACAGACATTACGAAGGCAATTATCTCAGACAATGTGACTGAGAGTAAGATAAACATCGTAAGCCACGTATAACTGTTATAGAGATTAGTTTTCCAACCGGGCGAGCAGTCCAGCGGTCGCCACAGTCCGATGCATTGAAGCACATGAAAGCAGTTATTTAATTTTTGCATCCCGACTCAAAAAATCTTAAATGAGCCGATAAAAAACGACCCTCGTTCGTCGAAGTGCAAAATCCCACTGAGTCGCTGGACTTTGCGCACAAACGCTGGAGACAGTCGCGCAACTGTTCGAGGAAATTTATGATTTTGTCATATCGCAATATTGATGAGCAATTGTAGTTTTCTGCAACCTGTTTAGATATCGAACTCGTAAGAACGACCTTTTTTTTATGGTTCTATATGCTGTGACGATACGACGATACGAGAAATGTAATTTTTTTCTGCAGAACTCTATCAATTATTCAATCGTTAATGATACGTTATAGCTATGCGATCCCATCCTTTTCGTTTTCTGGCGTAATAAGCGATGACAATGATCTATTCGCGGTACGCGAAGGTTCATCGAAGCCCTTTCTACCGACCCTTTCTACTTTGTTTCACAACCATTTTTTTACTGTGCATTAATGTAGTCAGTGCAGTCAGAAATCCTTTGCTGTCGCGGAGCCCTATTATTGATTTGGTCTATATATTGAATGGAATCGAACACAACGATGGGAAAAAATATACAGTTGCCGCTCGAAACCTAAATGCAGCAACGATGTTGAAAGTCGGTACTGATTGCATGCTTTTTATTTATTGGTTTGTTTTTTAACGCGCAGGACAACAACGCTCACGACGTATTGAAAAAAAAATCACGAGGTTGAATACGGTGTTGACGTCGTAGCTAACCTGTGACGTTTGTTAGTTAAAGGTAATATAAAAATATAATAATTTAGAAAAAAAATGCAAATGTTCAACTTAAATATCACCAGGTGATGTTTCACACAATCGGAAAGAATCTTTGTATCGATTTTCTGTTTTATCGACAAAAATGTTTACCCTTAAAAAAAAAAATTCAATGTTAGGAGCGAAAAATTCATGAATTGAAAAGGTCTTTGAAATCATAAAAACGATTAAACTTCTTTTCGTCTTTATGTTCACCAGTATCCAATCTCGTCGCTCTAAAATTCATCGGTACGTTGAAAACACAAATCAATTTTATACATTTTATAAATACGATATTTATTTCGGCACCACGTCTTGAAGAGTAAAGGACCGCGAGAAACATCTTACAACCATCACTACAACTCCCGTAAGTACAGTGTAACGCAATGCATTGAACATTCGTCTTCAAGATCAGGCGATAAAACAACAAATTCCCGGTACATAAACCGGCGATCGGCGGACCGATTTAAATAAATGGTCGTAGAAATTGCTTCCGATAGGCTTTCTTCCAGAATACAGTTATCCGCCGATCAGAAACAATATTGCGCAATGAAAAAAAAAAAAAAAATGTACCGATCTCCGCGTAAGAGTGCAATCTTAATTGTCGACTGAAGGTGCACGACGAATCAATTCGTCAGATTTGACAACAATCGTCAAAAAATCAACAAAACTCGTTAATTATCAATGCATATCTAACCTGATAATTTTCTCGAATGTCCTTTGAATCATTGTCCCTTCAATGTCATTCAGTTGACACGGATAATTGTCCAACACATTCGGGAGTCCAATGAGATCGTTTCGTTTTTTCAAGATTATCCCCGTCATCAGTATAAATCGATTGATGGCGACAGCTTCGCCGTCGTCGATGGAGCCAAGAAGATCGATGAATTTCGAGATCGTAATGGTTGCGATATAAAAAAAAAACAGTCTAAACAGTGTACACATTGTATGGCTTCGTTTTGCAGCCCTCAAACAATTGCGCGGTTTTTCATAAACCGACATATTGAAAAACAATAAAATTGTGTTAAAAAGTGCACCGTCGTGAATCGATGCACAGTATAGACGTTTTGGTGAAGTGCACTAATGGTTGAGACGATGTTCGAAGCTCGAGGGACACGTGATGACTGAAGATTCGCGACATTGCGCGGTATCGAAGAAAATAAAAAATGCATTGCACAGTCAGCGACTCTGCAATTTTTTCTATAGACAAATATTGACGAGCCGTTTTTTATTCCGTATCTATGGTGAAGACAAAATTCGAGTTTCGAAGACACGGCCCCCTTGACTATGGGTTATAGGTGGATTGCCGTTCCATACGCGCAGCTCAGCTTTATTATTCAATCGGTAATGACGGTATCGTTGACTACCCCAAGTATCTTCTCCGTACTCCGTACGGTATCGTGGCGGTTTCTGCTTCGACATCATTTCCCATAATTACCTGACGCAACCTCGCAGTTTGCAGAATATTCTTAAGTGGAACTGAGACAACACGGCGCCCCATAGGGGACTTTGAATACTCGATGAAACCCTCTTTTTTCCACCGCTTATTGATTTCTCCCAATGCGCACAGTAAAATCGATACACGCATTATCTGTTTGACTTCGCGTTACTAAAAATAGAACGGGACTTCAAGACTTCGTCTTGCCATCTATTTGGATGCTATTGAAGCAAACATTGTCTTTGGTGTATTGAAGAATCGTACGCCAACAATGTTGTTTCGTATTTGTTGTATTGTTGTTGTTGTTATTACGTCGTAACGTCTAATGGCAAAAACTATTGAAACTAAGCTTACGTACGCTTTAAATGCCTTTTTAGCCTTAAGCCATCGCGAGACAAGAAATTAATACGAATCAACACTTTATTTGTTGTTTATGCGAAAAACAACGTTATTTTCTTTGGTTTTTTCGTGCATTCGCAGGACTAACTAATTTTTTTTTAGTAAGTTTTTCATTACGACGAGCATTGAAGAACGTTGTAAGCGGAGTAGGAAAGCTTAACAAGCTGGAAGACGAAGTAATCATTTTAATCAATAAATTATCAAAATAATTCATTATTATTATTATTATTATTATTATTATTGTATATTGTAGAAAATGGCAGTAAGGTTGTCTTACGCTGTTGAAAGAATCGAGATTCAACGTCACAACAGAAAAACCGGTAAACTGTAAAGGCCTTTGACCGGCAATCATAAAAACGATCAAAATTTTCTTCGTCTGTATGCTCAACGCAGTCCAATCCATTCCATAAATACTGTTACTGATACTTAAACTCTATAAAGCCATCGATTTATTGCAGTTGAAACCGTAAAGCATAAAGTAAACATTTTTCAATAGCATACGTACCTCGAATGTAACTTTGGTGCCATAATAACAAAATTGATATATCTGTACCGACATACACGCCAAATACATGACGATCGATGTAAACTCCGGACTGAAAATCTGCATTTTCGAGAGTTCAAAGACACTGACGCAAAGAACGATAGTACTCACGGTGTACTGAAGAAACATCATGAGGCTGAAGGCGTCATTCGATTTTTTAGCAAATCTGTGACATTTTGTCAGTAAAAGGGACCAAAAGTATAGAAGCGTCGTCACCCACATGGAAAAAAGTATATGCAAACAATATATTAGAAATATATGAAATTTGACATTTTTATGTTTTTCATATATTCTTATTATTATTATTGATATATTCTTTATATATTAATGCTTCTTCTATATTTTGAAATATATTCGTAATATGCAATTTTTTGTGGGAAATATTATAGATACATCATCATGGTGAAGATAGGGCAAAATAGGTATTATAATAGCCATGAAACTAGAAAATCGAACCTTTTTTTTAATTTCACAAAATTTAGGGTTGACCCATTTTTACCAAAAGCTTACGCTCCGCGACTGTCTTATTTCGCGTCGTTGCCCCATTTTGCCCCACCATCTTCTAGACATATTTGCAATATATTTTTTTTCCATGTGTGCACTTAAAACGTTCGTATCACAACAGCTTATACCTAACTCGGAAATCACTATATGATGTTTCACACATTCGCCGAGCGCTTTTACATCGCTAATTTTGTGTCTGCGTTGACATCTGTGTTTCTCAGAATCTGCCGGCGTTTCTATTGTTTCGGGAACTTTTTTAATTCGTTGCTTCAGTATGTTTAATTGTCCGCAAGTTTGCAGCATTAACCCCGGTATAAGAGTGTCAAAAGCAACGTTAACACTTGCGCCGACGACGTGCGCCAATATCTGATGAAGATAAGCGATCCAAAAACAGAACGACGACGAAATACTGTACGGCAGCCATATATTGAATGGCAAAGTTTGTCGGGGCACATCTTGCAGAAGTGAATTCATCACTACAGCAATCACTGCGACACCCGTCAGCGTACCATAACGCCAAATATTAAACCTTTGAAATGCCGATGAAGTTAATTTTTAAAATAAAAAAATGACTCCGCGCAAAGCAAAGTACGATCTGATTTTTAGTAATAAAAAAAATGCGTCAATACGAACCCCCATTTTACAATTCATCTATATCTGACCTTGTAAATCGATCAAATTTTCGTTGCATCGCTATTTCTTCAAGAGTTTGCGGCAGACACGGATAATTTTCTAACACATTCGTCAACTCGATCAATTCCGATCGTTTTCTAAGAATTGTTGCTGTTTTTGCACAAACACCAATCATTGTTAGTAATATGAAAGAATTGTTGGTTAAAGTTTCGACGTCGTCTATAGACCCGAGAAGATCGACAAATTCAAACAGAGTAATAGTCGACACGAAGAAGACGATGAACCACGTGTAAAAATTGTAGAGTTTCGGTTTCCAGCCCGGCGACCAGTGCACCGGACGCCATAAACCGCACAATTGAAAAATCACAAAGTTGCACGGTAGAGTACGCATTTCGGTAATTTTGAAGAAATTTTGACTCATGGAAAAGACATATTGCGCTTGAAATGTTTGTGGTTTTTACGAAAGACCATTTGCGACTCCGGGTACCACTTATTTCTGCGTCTCGTCGACATCGCCGTCTCCAATTGCCTATTGAAATATTAATGATCTATTTTTTTTCTGCCTTTCAGCAGAATACGAGACATCCACAGCTACCGAAGCGACATTAGTCATAAATAAAAAGCTCCCAACATTTATAATGCATTCTTTGATAAGCGGTTTGAGGGATTTGGCATTGTATACTTCGTTCTTCCAAATAATTGATAAACCGTTGGCATTCGATTACGACATTTGTATATTGGTTTCAAGTCTTCGAGTATCGATCTTATACTTCATAGCAGATTGTGTCTTTATGTTGTGTGGACATCGAACACCGCGATTACTTAGTTTTACGATGGTTTGTACAATTTTCCGGGCATTGACTATTTCGAAGATCGCGAAAGTCATATATGTCGCGAAGCGAACTTTGGTTTTTTCGACAACAATTACGACTATATCAATAAACTAAAACGGATTAAGAACAGATCCATAGTGTCAAATAAAATGCGTCAGAAGTCAATGATATAATTTTAATTAAATCGTAGAAAAAACATCAATAACATTCTTTTTTACCGACAGGTGGTAAATGATGCAATTATTGACGAGTGATCTCACTATCGCGAATACTCTTTGTGTTTAGCGTAACATTTACTATAAATGTTTTAATTTCTGTGCCGTAAAAGCTGTTTGATTACCTGATAATCTTTATCGTTTTTCCTCGTTATTTCGGCGTATTGTTTCGAAGCTTTTATCGATCTATACGCCGGTAATAAAAACTGTAATTCTGATTCGGGACGACGTCAAATTCGGCAGTTAACTTTATTATCATTTAAAATTATCTACAAATATATTTTTCAGCGAAAATGTACTATTCTGCCGATTGTTGAAGTACGTTGTATGCCGAGTACGAGAGTTTGATGAGCTATTTACATCACAAAGACATTTAACGCAAAATAATCATAGATAAAAAGAACTTAATTGATCGATGACTGATCGTTACTCACGGCGTTGAACGAATCGAGGGAAAGTGTGATGACACTGGCGCACGTAAAGGTAATCGGTCGTAGTGATCGCAGCATAATCGTAACGAGACTTTTTTTCGTTCTGAGACCGAAGGATGTCCAATCCATTCCGTAAACAGCGTCACAGATCTCGAGACTCTGTATCGCATATTTATTCAATAATCTTCAATAGCTATTGAATTTTTTTTTTTTTATATACACAATTGAAATTTTTTTTATCCTTTTTTTTTACGTACCCGAACAGTCACTTCGTCACCGTGGTAACAAAAATTAAATATCTGCACCAGCATACACGCCAAATACAAAATAATTGCCGTGAATTCCGAGCTGAAAAGTCTCATCTTCGAAATTTCGTAAATGCTAACGCACAGCACAATGGAACTGACGAAATATTGAAGAAAAACCGCGAGTCCGAATACGTCGTTCGAGGTTTTGGCAAATCTAAAAATTCGACAATACCGAGAATTAAGAATAAAAAGAAAAGTGCTGAGTGAGCGTCATAGCCGAATTGACAATTAACGATAGACTTCAATTATTCAACTGGAATATCTCGAGGTGATGTCTGACGCACTCGGTCAGCAGTTCAGACTCCAAAAGCTGACTTTCCTTTTGATATTCAAGATCGTTCTCGATCCATCGCGATTTTCTTCTCACATCAATTGTCTTTGGAATCGCGTGGAGACGCGATTTAAGAATTTTTATCTGCGCGCAAGTCTGCATAAGGAGACCCGGAACTAGAGTGTCGAATGCGATATTCACGGACGCGCCCGCGGCGTGGGCCACCAATTGATGAAAATATGCGAACCAGAAACCAATCTGCGACGCATCGTAATTGAAAGGAAGCCAAGCTTTGAAGGGCAAAGTACGCTGAGGAATGTCCAGTATCAGAGATCTCACTGTTATGGAAACTACAGCGGTCCCCGTAAGTGCAGCGTACCATAAAGTGTTGAATCTTTGAATAAAAAAATACGATACGATCTTCAAAAAAAAAAAAAAAAAATAGACAACGCAACCCTACATGAAAAAAGGACATCCGAAAAAAAAAAATTCTATCTACTTGGAAATGAATATATAGATCGAGGTTTACACCAGATTACGATCTTTCGTACTTTTAATAAATAATAATAATAATTGATTCATATTATAATATAGTAATGATAATAAAAACAATAATAAATTATTATTATTATTATATTTTGCGATATACTTTTTTTTTATATAGACATCGATAATTTATAGAATTACCTGGCACCGCGATCGTATTCGCTCTGTATCTGAATTTCTTCCGAGCTTCGCGGCCTGCATAGATCGTTCTGCAGCACATTCGTTAGTTCGATTATAACTCCCCGTTTTTTAAGCAAATTCGCCGCTTTTCCGCAAACACCTATCATCGTCAGAAGCATAAACGAACCGTTGGCAAATTCCTCGACATTGTCGAACGAACCAATGAGATCGACGAGTTCGGATATCGTAAACGTATAGATGATAAATATCATCAGACTCGTGTACGAATCGTAAACAATGGTTTTCCAGCCTCGGGACCAGTGTACGGGTCGCCAAATACCGCAACATTTAAAAATCACAAAACTGTGCGATAACGTACGCATTTGATAATTTTTTTTTAATTTATTGCAAAATGGAATAGTACGCTGGGATTTATTTATAATAATCAAAAATTGTCGCTTTTTTACCGACGGTATAATATAACAACAAAATGTTCTTCGCTGCTTCGTATAAACTATTCTTTTTTAGTAACCTACGGACTCGACGTTGGAAAGTTGCGACATCGACCAATTGGTAGTCTCCCGTCGAACATTGAAATATTAATGAGCAATTTATCTATCCACTTCTCAACAGACCGAAGAAAATTCTATTAATAGACCAAATACATCGAAGAACTATAAAATTTCGCATGGAAAAAAAATTGTCGACGTGCAACCAAAGTTCCGTGCATAATTCAGATCGTAAGAACTGCGCGAGTGCAGGCAAATTTGCCGTTGTCTCACGTTACGCCCAACACAATATCATCGTGTTGTCTCAATCATTCGATTATATATTAACCATTGATTTCATATTATTATTCGTTTTATCAGGTATATCTGTGAATTCTTTCCTCGTCTTCTTCGACCTTTGTATACCGATCGACAGTTCAGTGCAGAAAAGATATTCAAATGAAAAATAACTTTCTACTTACTAACAAAAATCGAGATAATTAAATTTTCGTCGTGTGTTTCAACGAACGGTAATCGTATTTACTAGTTACCCGAAATCTCGTCGGCATATCGATTACCGCGATTGCTGAAGAACGTTGTACGTTGAATACGAAAGTTTGATTAGCTACGGAAGAGTTTTAGAATTTTTTGATAAAATAATGAATGCATAAGAAAAAGAGAAATCTTCGACTAAATTAGTGAGTTAATATTACTCACACTGCTGAACGAATCGAGGGACAGCGTGATGATACTCCCACATGTAAAAGTGATCGGTCGTAGAGAACGTAACATCATCGTAACAAGACTTTTCTTCGTTCTATTACCGAACGAGAACCACTCCATTCGATATACAGCGTCGCAAATTTCCAAACTCTGTATTCAAAATTATTCAATATTGACGTCTGCAACACTTCGCATGACTTGTGGAAACAAATATATGCATTGACTACGGGAGACTGGGGCAATATGAAACGGAGAAAAGTAATATCGATACGCGGAAAAATGGGCTCCCGGAAAGTGAAAATTCAAAGCTGTGAATCACTGTTAAAATTTTTTTCCAAAAACGTAAAATTTTTCATTAGAATCATTTCATTTTGTCCCTTACCTTCGATGTATGAAAAATTTTTTTTACGTATTTATTTTTTTCATAAAAATAAACAAAAAAAAATATAACTTATATTTACATGTATACAGCATTAAGCATATATTTATTTCCATGTAGAAAAAAGATCGTAACGTGTATCACAGTACCTTAAGAGTAATTTCACCGCCGTAGAAGCAAAAATTAAAAATCTGCGCAAGCATGCAAGTGAGATACAAAATAGTGGCAGCAAATTCCGAGCCGATTTCTGTTATCTTCGTTAACTCATAGACGCTGAAGCAAATTACGATAGAGCTTATGGAGTACTGGAAGAAAACTACGAGTCCAAATATATTGCGCGTTTTTTCGGCGAACCTAAATAGGGATAAGTCCGATGATGAGAAAAAAAATATATTTAAAATTAATTAATTCCTATATTTAAATATAAACTGAATTAATTTAACTGGAATATCTGGAGATGATGTTGTACGCAATGGGCCATCATTCTGGACTCCAAAAGCTGACACTCCTTTTGATACTCTCGTTCGTCGGTGAACGAGGACCCGCCTCTGCTCTCGTTCAATTTTTTCGGAATTTCCTCCAATCGATATTTGAGAATATTTATTTGTCCGCAAGTTTGCATTAGCAAACCGGGAACGAGGGTGTCGTATCCGGCGTTCAATACGCCGCACGTGAAGTGACTAATAGTTTGATGAAAATACGCGATCCAAAATCCGATCAAAGACGTATAGCATGCCGACGGAAGCCAAAGTTTGAAGGGTAACATACGCTGCGGAACTTCAATTATTAAAGAACTCGCCGTTCTGGATAGTAGTCCCGTTGCGGTCAGCCCACCGTACCACAAGATATTAAATCTTCGAATAATTTATTTATTTATTTATTTATTTAAAATAATTTAAAAAATGATTTAAAAAAAACTAAAAAAAAATATGAAATAAATAAAAACATAAAAAAAATTATTAAAAAAAACAGAATATATAGCGCAAAAATAAATTCGTGAAAATAAAAATATTTATAAAATTTGTTAAATCACCTGGTACTCCGATCATATTTGTTCTGTATCTGAATTTCCGCGGTGTTACGCGGCTTGCAAATATCGTTCTGAAGAATATTCGTTAGTTGAATTATAACACAGCGTTTGCTTAACAAATTTGCCGCTTTTCCGCACACACTGATCATCGTCAGGAGCATAAATGAACCATTTGTGAATTGCTCGATATTTTCGAAGGCTCCGACGAGATTAACGAATTGCAAGAATGTGAACGAGTATAGAAAAGATACCATTATGAAGGTGTAAAAATTGTAAAGCACCATTTTCCACCCTCGGGACCAATTTTTCGGTCGCCAAAATCCGCAGAATGTAAATATCATAAAACTGTACGAAAGTGGCTGCATTGCGAATTATGTTTTGCGTGTCTTAATGCACTTGAGAAATGCTACCCAACAATGCGAAGTTCAAAAATTCACTGTTCCGCCGTTACTTTTTTATTTTGCAAACTCATCGAAATTCTACACTCGAATTCCTTCCGATATTAAAATATTAATAGACCGGTAATTTATCTTCAGCCTCGTCGTCGACTGATAAAAACTTTGTCTCTCGAGATACTGCGGGAAACGGAAAAATAAAAAATGACCGTACATCCTGAAGGCTGCGTATTATGCACTCGTGAATAGTTGATCGTTTCGTCGAAAACGTAAATCCCTTGTATCGGCACTAATGTACTCAAAGTTCAAGCGGACGTTATATCTTCAATGATTCATAGATTTTATACAGTCGTCCCGATTATTTCTTAAGGGTATACAAAGTTGCATACGTCTTTTCCAGAACAGTAGAAAGACAAATTTGTAACATAGAAGAATACGCTTTTTGCATCGTTCTATTATTACGTAAATTATACTGGGATTCGATAAGACACGTCGTCAACTTTACCGATTCGAGTAAAACGTTGTATATCGTACGAGTCGTTGGAAAGCTGCAATCATTTGTATCTCCAAAGACAATGTCCTTATCTTGTCTATGACGTCATATTGCATCATTGATGAATTTAGACAGTATGACGGCAGAGTTAGAGCGCGCGATCCATCGTTCAGTGCAGGAAAAATACCGAAACGATACTTTTCAGTCGAATCGAAAAATGACTGACTAATTTTATTCACTATTTCTATTTTCTATCTACAAAAAAGTTTTCGAAATATCGACTACCGCGATTGTTGGAGAACGTTGTAAGTCGAGTAGGAGAGTTTGATAAGCTACAAGAAGATTTTTATGTGTTTAATAATAATATGAAAAATGTTGGATCGGAGAGTAGCTAATTTACCGATTACTCACACTGCCGAACGAGTCGAGTGACAGTGTGATGAAATTTCCGCAGGTAAAAGTGATCGGTCGTAGAGAACGTAGCATCATCGTCAAGAGACTTTTCCTTGTCGCTTTACCAAACGACCACCAGTCCATTCGATAAACGGCATCACAAATTTCGAGGCTCTGCATTAAAAGTTATTCAATATCGTTACATAAAAATTGCACGTTTTACGTACGGAATGAAAATATTTGATAAAGAAAAACATATTTCGCGACAAATGTTTCGTATTCATGCATTTTTAATATAAAAAAAAGCATTAAATAATGTATTATTGTTTTTTGTCTGATTAATTATTATTATTGTTAATAATTATAATTAATAATATATGAATGCAAATAATATATTTTTTTCGCGACTGCCCTATAAAGACCATATTTCATGCCTGCAACGCGGGTGGAAAAGTATCCGTGAATGAAATAAAATAAATAAATAAATTTTTTTTTTTTCGATTTTTTATTTTTTTTGTTTATTTATTAATAAATAAATAGAAAATACGCATCAATCCACCGCTCCTGAGTCACGGGTCCGATTCCTCGTATCGCTAATTCGTGCCGTTAGGCCGTTGCAAGGATGAAAATATGGACGATTTTCGTCGATTTTAGCACATGCGGAAAAAAAGTATCGTATGCCAAACGGGAGGAGCGGATTTTCAAAAAAACATGCAGTCAAAATCGCGCACTTTCCTCCCTTGTAGCATAATGTACTATTTCGAAAAAAAAAAAATGGATTACTTTAAAATCGAAAAGGACATCAAACGTATTGTTATACCTGAAGCATTATTTCACCGCCGTAGAAGCAAAAATTAAATATTTGTACCAACATGCAAGACAGATACAAAATATTGGCAGTAAATTCCGAGCTGAATATCGTTTTCTTCGATGTCTCGTAGCTGCAGAAGCAAATAACGACAGAGCTGATGGAGTACTGGAAAAAAACTAGCAGTCCAAATATATCGTTCGACCTTTCGGTAAACCTAAATCGCGATAAGTTTAATAATATAAAAAAAATTATATATAGTCGAATTTTTTTAATTGAATATTAAGTGTATTTATTCAACTGAAATATCTCGAGGTGATGTCTGACGGATTCGGCTATCAATTTCGACTCCAAAAATTGATTTTTCATTCGATACACTCGGTCATCGCTGTTCAACAATATTTCATTCCTCTCGTCCAATATTTTGGAAATTCCGTCGAGTCGATGTTTTAGAATTTTTATCTGGCTACACGCCTGCATCAATAATCCGGGGACCAGAGTATCGTATCCTACGTTCACTGCGGCGCACGCAAAGTGACTAATCGTTTGGTGCGAATACGCGATCCAAAATCCGATTAAGGATGTATCGCATTCATAGGGAAGCCATGCTGTGAACGGGAGAGTACGCACTGGAATGTCGACTACGAAAGATCTCGCTGTTCTTGCGAGTACTGCGGTCGAAGACAGCGCACCGTACCACAGAGTATTAAATCTTTAAAAAAATCGGTAATCTCGTGAAGCTATTAACTCATATTTCTTATTTTTCTTTCTTTCATATTTAAAACGTGTAAAAAAATGTTCAGTACCGTAGTATCCGATTGATGAATAAAAAAAGATTATTAAAAATATCATAATCACCTTGCACTGCGGTCACATTCGTTCTGTATCTGCATTTCCACCGTATTGCGCGGCCTGCAAATATCGTTCTGCAGCACATTTATTAATTCCGTTATCACTTCGCGATTATTTATTAAATTCGCAATCTTTCCGCACACAATCATAAGTGACAGAGTCAAAAAGGCAACTTTCGTAAGTCGCTCAATATCGCCAAAGGAATCAACAAGATTTATCACTTGTAAAATTACGAAAATATATACGCATGAGACCATTATAACGGAGTAAGAATTGTAGCTTATCATTTTCCACCCTTTCGACCAATTTTTCGGTCGCCAATAGCCGCAACATTTAAATATCATGAAGCTGTACGCTAGAGGCTCCATTGCGAAGTGTATATTGCCTCTTCCCGGATAAACTCGAAAATACAACGTCGCTGCAATACTTAACGGTACGTCATGCAAACATTTATTATTCCGTCGATACCGTTTTTTTCCTCACGACTCATCAACGGTCGAAGACCCTTCCGAATATTTCAATATTAATAGACCAGTAATTTATCCGTACGCTTCATTATTTATTGATAAAAACTTCGGCTCTCGAGAAACCGCGGAAAAAGGAAAAATAAAAATTACCGTACGTCCTGAAGGCTTTTTATAATGCACTCTTTAATATTTGGTCGCTTCGTCGCAAACGGAAATACCCCTATGTCCGTACATACGTAGACAGCATTATACCAGACATTATCATAATAAATCATTCATAGACGTTGGAAATCCGTTGCACGTAACTTTACAATCTTCACAAACCTTTTTACATCCCTCCACAGCCGCAGTACAAAGAAAAATGTACAAAGTGGAAGAGTGATACGTTTTTGTTACAATTTTATTATTTTGATCTATAAAACGATTCCATGGAACTTGTCGTCTACTCTCCCGATTGTTGTAACACGTTGTACGTCGAGTACGAGAGTTTTATAAGCTAAAGACACGATGATAAATGTATCAAAATATATTTTAAAAAAATGATTGTAGTATTTCGAAGCACGGCGATTCGGAGAAAACTCACATGGAAAGACGTAGAGAAAGGTGTGACAAAATGGGACAGTCACGTGACTCAAATTTTGGGTCAAAATGGACCGAATATAAAATTCATAATATCCGTCTCAAATTTTGACATAATATTATTCACACAATTATTCAGAAATCGTCATTTTTAAAAAAATGAAGAACTATAAAAAAAAGTTAACTTCGATACTTTTTTTTCAAATCGCCGCAATTTTTTTAGTTTTCATCGAAAAAAAACCACCATAACGGCTTCCGTACTGATTGCTAATCTTTTTCGAAATTTTTGTTTTGGACAATATTTACGATTAGAGGAGTGTACAGCGTGAGGAGACAATTTTTTTACAAAGTGTAAAAAAAAAAAAACGTTACATTTTTTTTATTTATTCTTCATGAGTGCTTTGATTTGTCATGAAAAAATCCGACTGATTAGCGTATTTTATCCATCGAAAAAAAATCGTGAAAATCAGCTATTATTGGCTCGTCACACTGGAATAATACCGTAAAAACGACTTCAACCCCTTCACACCCCTTCAATTCAAGATCTATGGTGTTTTAGGATAAAAAAAATTGTTCATCAAACATCGAAAGGCTTCAGTACCAATGTTCACCTTAATTGCATTTAAATTAATTTGTTTTATTGACGAAACACCGTGCTTCGAAAAGTTAACTGAATACTTATTACTCACTCTGCTGAAAGAATTTAGGGAAAGTGTGATGAAATTGGCGCAAGTAAAGGTAATGGGTCGCAAAGAACGTATCATGATAGTAACGAGACTTTTCTTCGTCTTGATACTCAACGAGGACCAATCCATTCGATAAACAGCGTCGCTGATCTCTACGCTCTGTGACAAAAGTGAGTAGGTACGCAATCGAAAGTGTTCGATATATCGAAAATAAATCGAAGCAACTTGCGTAAATATACCTGAATCGTAATTTCACCGCCGTAAAAGCAGAAATTGAATATCTGCGCGAGCATACAAGCCAAATACAACATACTCGTTGCAAACGCCGTGCTGAGTAAACTCACCTTCGAGAGTTCGTAAACGCTAACGCAAATAACAATGGAGCTGATGGAGTATTGAAGTAACACGGCTAAGCCGAATACGTCGTTCGAAGTTTTGGCAAATCTAAAAAATCGATAAATTTTCATCGTTAAATTAAAAAAAAAATCAAATCCATATAATCGTAATCGAGTTCACGTGTAAAACGATAGATTGCAATTATTCAACTGAAATATCTCGTGGTGATGTCTGACGCACTCGGTCAGCAATTCTGACTCCAAAAGGCGACTTTCCCTTTGATATTCGCGATCGTTCTCGTTAACGAGCGATTTTCTTCTCGCTTCTATTGTATCGGGTATGGCGACGAGACGGTACTTGAGAATTTTTATTTGCGCACAAATTTGTATCAGCAAACCGGGGATGAGAGTGTCAAATGCGATATTCACCGATGCGCCTGCAGCGTGTGCGACAATTTGATGGATATATGCGACCCAATAACCGGTCTCAGACGCATCGTAGTCGTAGGGAAGCCACGCTTTGAAGGGCATAGTGCGCTGAGGAATGTCGACAACAAATGATTGCACTGTTCTGAATGTTACTGCCATCGTGGTGAGTACGCCATACCATAAAGTATTGAATCTTCGAAGTGTAAGAAAAAATACAATAAATTAAATGAAAACCGTATTAAATCAGAGATAAAATTATTAAAAATTTTATCAATGATAAAAAAAAAAAAAATTTTATTTATATTGATTTTTTAAATTTTATTTTCATTCAAAAATTTTTACTCGTATTTTATCGTTGATAAAATAATTTTAAATAAAATAATTTTTTTTTTTTGCCAATTCACCGAGCGCTCCGATCGCATTTATTCTGTATAAGGATTTCTTCGTAGCATCGCGGTTTGCAGAGATCGTTCTGCAGCACATTCGTTAATTCGATTATAACACGTCGTTTCTTCAACAAATTCGCAACTTTTCCGCACTCGCCTATCATTGTCAACAGCATGAACGAACCATTGGCAAAAGCTTCGGCATTGTCAAACGAACCGAAGAGATCTACGAATTGCAACAATGTGAACGTATAAATGAGTAGCGTAACGACAATTGTGTAAAAATGGTATAGATTCGTTTTCCAGCCGGATGGCCACAGAACCGGTCGCCATAGACCGCACGATTGAAGAATAACAAAGTTCCAGGGAAGCGTATGCATCGATGCAAATGAAATATTTTTATTACACAACGTACAACCGACAGATAATTTTTTATTGCGCGGTACAGTGACTCACTGTAAATGTTCCCCTCTAAGATTCGAGGGATGAAGAAAGACTATGCACCCCTACGTAAAAAAAAAGAATAAATAAATTAAAACTTTCCACAGTATCGGCATCATATATTCAATAGGTAATGGTAGGGATAAGTCAGGGAAATTACGGGATTACTCTGCCAAGAGTAATAAATAATACAGTAAAAACCACGAAGAGTCGCTGTGACGCATGCGTACAGTTTCACTGCACGAGAGGACATAAATATCGAATGTATAATTTCCGCTAAGTCTGCTGTATCTATTCAAAGAACTGAAGGTAATGCATTCTTGACGCTCGTTTCGTTGGAATATTTATTTATGCAATACTGAGATGTACCGCGTTTACTGACAAACTTTATTATTCCAATCGATTCGTTACGAGAGTCAACCAGAATACTGAGGAACATTTATCTTTCATTGTTTATCGAATTCGGTGCGAATTTCGCTCGTCGACTTGTTGCAATACCGTGAAAGCTGTGTACGAAGCCTGAAGAATCTACAAATACATATATATATCTTTTTTTTTTCAATATACAAATGTGTGTTTCGGCGTTGAATCGTAATCTTTGATTACCGACATGCAAAATTAGACTATTCGAGAGTATCAACGCCGGTCCAGTGGTGAAGGCAATCGGTCGTTTAGCGCGCTTGAAAATGTTCGATAAATCGTTTCGAAAATCGGTGTGCAATTCCGTCCAATTCATTTTATAGACGGCATCGCCAACCTCGAGACTCTAATGATCAAAGATACAATAGTAGCATTTTACGATACTAGTGCTGCGCGCGACCGAAATCTCCTATTAGAGATAAAATTGCGACGATGTTCAGCGCTAAACGCCTGTTGCTCCGGCTGAGTAGAAAAGTTCGATGTGTGGTCAGACGTACTGTACATTGCAAATCGATTGCGCGCCTACGAAGAAATACTTACTTCCTGTAGCTCCGAACTTTTCATCGTAATGTTTTTTTATTAACAGTATATTATGGCTTTCTTAATGAAAAATTGTGGGGATCCCATCAAAAAAAAAAAATACGATTAATGTAGTTATTTATTTGTCGGCTTGTTTCTTCAGTTTTTTTTTCAACTTAAGACATTCTTTACGATACGTCACTGCCGTAAGCAGTTGGATGATATTACATACTTGACGTTAATATGATAAAAGTTAGTTAAACATAAAGTCAACCCCAGGAAAGTGTGTCCTGAAACCACTGTGTCCATCCCGCGACGGCTCGGGTATAGGGTCCGCCATGATTACAGGGACCATCTGAGAAATGATTAATAAACTTCTTTTCAATAAGAGCACTTTTACAGATTCATTATGTTTTACCCAACAAGATTCTCTCTCCTGAAACTACGCGGATAACAGACGAATCAGTAAACATATTGTTTCCACATGTTCGTCAAGTCACAATATTCCATCAACAAAAAAGTCCGAAAATGCGAAATAATTCTAACAAAATGAATTACGCATTGCGAAAAACTAATGAATCAATTCCGGCCAAAAATGTACATTGCTGAATGTTTGGTTAAACAAATTTTTTCAAAAAAATTTTTTAATAACTCGTTGATTTTTTAGATTTTTATCCTATTGCGAAGTATGTGAAATTCTGTCGGAATCGCTTCGGATAAACATTCTTGAAATGCGAATTTCATTGATGGCGGAGAATTAAATGAATGTATCATAAATATTCATATTGTTACAAATAAACGAAAACAACATACATTTCTTACTGCTAAAAGTATTCCGTACGTGTGATTGAGTAATTAAATTGATTTACACGTACCTGAAGAATTACGATGCCTATAAGCATCAGATAGAAGATCTTGGTAGACATTGCTTGAAAGTGCGTAATTTTCAACGGAAAATTGAAACGTGGATTAATGAACTACCAGGTAACTCGTGACTTTCAATTGGAACTCAAAAGCACGTGTACCTGTAAATTATTCGGATTGAGTCATTCCGCTCGGAAATCGTTGTTATATGCAGTTTCGACCAGAGGTCGACAACGTAGTATATAGCTAACGAGAAGAGACGAAATAATGAGGTGTATCAACATGGCAATATACTTTCTTTCGAGGGTAAAAAGATAACGGTGCAACTACCAATCAACAGAAAATTGGTTCGTTATCAGTTATCAGACACGCGCGCACGCACGGTATAAAAGCCGCGCGTGTGGCCTAAGTATGCCGATTTCCCGTAATTGGGTCCATTTACTAGCGGTAATAACTTCGTTTTTTTCACGTTTCAGGATCACTTGAAGGACATTCGTTATATATATATATGTTTAAACGTATTATTATAGTTTGGGGTCTATGCAAATTTATGATTGCATCGACTTTCCGTAAATTGTTTCACGAATAATTGCCCTTATTCGGCTGTTCGGTCGATTTTGACAATTATCACTTTATCACTTTTGCATTACTCATGTGTTCGTCATCTAACAATCGACGCGGCATTGTTCGGGCAATTAATATTTCAAAGTCAGCTTTGTGTTGGAATTAAGGAGGTTCGGTTGCTGAGTTCATTTCGCATAAGTTCGATAAAAATGAGAGACAATTGCAACTACTTCTCGATGGTATACAAATATGAAAAAATTCAGGCGTATTTAAGGTACTGAAAAGATTAATTTTGCTTAATAATAAATCCAAAAAGTTATTAACAAATTGATGGAAAAAAACTTGTTGAACAAATTAACGGTAACTCAACTTTTTTTAATGGAAATGATTCGTTCAATTTTCTGAACGCGTATGAATTTTTTTAGATTTTTATTTTGGGTTTGTATTTTTTTTCATATGGCAAAAATGTGTACATAAAAAGTTGGTATACGACGATATATCTCAATTGGTCGATATCGACTTTCGAGTTATCGATTATTTGTTTTTTTTTGCTATTGAAAGTTCGAAAATGATATTGTTGTCGGTTTATTCGCGCCGTGATTGGTCTCGATGATGAGGACGATGCACCGAAAATCGTACGCGCTGCTTCAATCTTTTGGCTTTCTGCATAATAACAATAAATAGATTGGAAGCAAATTTTTAAGTTCTTAAAAAATTGAACTTTTATTTTGTTTTTCAAAGCAAATTGTCATTGAGCCAATTGTCAAACCCCACCTGGGTACGTTCTTAAATATCCACGAAAGCCGCACAGTCAACAGTCGGGTTGAATTTTCCCGCTTTACATTAAATATGCAACAATTTCTTTGAGTCGTTAATTTACGCGTTTATGAAAATGTATTACAATCGGCCGTATTTCTGGCCACATTTACGCTATTCCCTTTTCAGGTAAGTCGTAGATTAACGAGCTTTTCAAATCATTAATTTACGCTTCTATGCAAATGTATCACGATCCGCCGTATTTCCAGGTACATTTACGCTGTTCGCTTTTCGGACGAATCGTAGATTAACGAGCGGGTCAACTAATTAATGTACGGAATATATTAATAAAATGTCGCAAAGAACGAAACCTGCGCGCGGATGTCGGTAAAGTTCTTTAGCAATGAAAGCAAAATTATCCCGGAAAAGGATTATTAATTAAAAAAATCAGTAAAGCGGAATGGATTATATATTATTTTAATAATCCAGCAAATTTGGGTGATCGGAAGAAATAACTGATAGTCGATTAGAAATGTGTACCAATTTTCTGCCTTCGACTGTAAAATAGCATTCATTTGCGAACGACTACATCGACTGCTCCATCAAAACATTTCATCCACAACAGAATCTGTGGCTCCGCGGACTATAGTGGATTATGGTAATGCAATGAATGTTATCGAAGAAATACCTTCGCTGAGTGAAAAAATGTTTATTGACAATATTTGAATATAATGTTATACAGGAACGAAAAATATCACTGTTTAAATAATAAATAATATAGCCACGAAGAGTTATATCAATTGCCGAGGCGCCCGCATATAGTTTCACTGCGAAATGGGAGCAAAAATATCAAATGTAACATTTTCATGAAGTAATGCGCACTTGACGCTCGTTTCGTTGGAATATTTATGTATTCAATGTTAAGATGTACCGATTTTGCTGCTAAACTCTGCTATTCCAATCGATTCGTTGCCAAAGTCAACCAGAACATCGAGGAACATTTTTGTTTCATTGTTATAGAATTCGTTGCGAATCTCTCCCGGCGACTTGTTGCAATACCGTAAAAGCTGTGTAGGAAGCCTGAAGAATCTACAAAGATATGTATAAATGTAATCTTTTTTTTTTAATACACATGCGTTTGCAGCGTTGGATCATAATCTTCGATCACCTACATGCATAAATACACTATTCGAGAGTCTCAACGCTGGTCCACTGGTGAAGACAATCGGTCGTTTAGCGCGCGTAGAAATGTTCAATAAATCCTTTTGAAAATCATTGTGCAGTTCAGTCCAATTCATTTTATAGACGGCATCGCCAACCTCGAGGCTCTAATGATCAAAGATAAATTAATAGCATTTTACGATACTAGTGCGAGAAATCGGACTTTACGGCAAAGAGTGGGAAGTGGCCGCACGAGCCGAATCGATCACTGTAACGACCCGAGGCAGCCGAGTACAAGCTGTACAAGTACACTGTACAAGCCGAGAGTTGCTTGTAGCACGAGAGAAGGCGAATGCGGCTATTTCAAAACCGCCGTCGAAAGTCTGCTTTTTCGTACAAGAACCGCATGATATTTTTTGCAACAAGTACCAGAGGAGTGCTACTGTTGTACCTACCGATTGTGGCGCCGCCACAGTGCGCGCGAAGTACTAAAACGTGTGCGATAAGTAAAATTGCGCCGATGTGCGCATGTTACGCCACGCTAGGCAGGCATGAAAAATAGTACTTTATATGCACGCGTTACAAAATACTACATTATCATACTAGTGCACTAAAACTTATTCTGCTGAGTGTGTTTGCAGCACGAACTGAAGACGAGTGTAACAATCGCACAAGTTATGAAAACGTTTTTCGCACGAGTGTCGTACAAAAATTTACTTCATAAGATGCGAAATGGGGGTTTTACGCACCGAGTTTAATAAATATTATTATTATTATTATTAATGTTGTTGTTGTTGTTGTTGTTATTATTATTGAAATATTTGATAATGAATATTTTTTTTGCTAATCGATACCTATTTCATTTTTATTATTAATTTACGTCATTAATCAATTTTCGACAACGATGGAGTTGTTATAGTAGTTTTTATTCACGTACCTTGAGATATACTTCGTTTGCAAACCAGCAACAGGGAAACACTAGAACAACCATACAAGCGACAAACAAAACCGCCGAATGGAACTCGGGACTTCCAATACTAGATCTGGCGAGAAGATGGGCTCCCGTGCAAATGCCAACGAGACTGACAAGCATTTGAATGAAGAAAGTCGCGACGAAGCATCGCTGAGTGGCTTCAGCCAATCTAAATATCAAGAAAAAAATAAAATAAAAAATTATAACACGAACAATGAACAGCAATTATTAATCTAGGAAACAAAAAAAAAACCGACTCAAATATGAAAAGATGATGATTAACGCAGTCGACAAGTTGTCTTTTTCTTTCGTAGCGATCCGTGATAATGACGAAGTTGTTTCCTGCCATATGGAGAATACGATAGCTTAGAAGATCGAGCTGCAAGGATATTTGTCCCATAAACGCTATAGCGAGAAGGACATTCGCTATGTCCACCAATGCCACGTACGGTGTCGACAGAATCTCGTACGCGTAGGTGCACCAAAAATTGATTTCGTTGTCGACGGCGTACGGAAACCACGA
This sequence comes from Cryptus viduatorius, assembly GCA_964006125.1. Lineage (NCBI taxonomy): Eukaryota > Metazoa > Arthropoda > Insecta > Hymenoptera > Ichneumonidae > Cryptus > Cryptus viduatorius. The sequence continues at coordinate 6,611,611 of OZ023222.1, read as the reverse complement.
CATAAATGGCAATTGTCTCGCGCGCCAATCGTGAAGAAATGGTTTTGCCAGCAAAACACCAACGGTTGCGTAAAAAAGAAAAATTGTTGTCTTATTGACAGTTCTGTGAGAAGAAAAAAATAATTAATTATCGATCTTATGGTATATATCTTGATAATTAAATTATTATACCGACCCGAATAATTTCTCGTATTTGTTTTGCAGAATCTTCTCTCGATAGTCTCGAACTTTGCAGCTCTCGCGATCGAACATATGCAAAAGCGACACAATGCTTCGCCTATTGACTAATATATTTGTTGCTTTTGCACAGGCGTCGATCGTCGGCATCAGAGAAAGGCAGTTGCTCGCCAGTCCCGACAAATCGTCTATGTTGAAGATTATGTTGAAGAATTGCGTACACATATGAGTAACGAGCATTACACACGCAAAAACTGTATAACAGTAATACGCGAATTTCCACTTTGCTGACCACCAGAGAGGACACCAAAATCCATAAATGGCGAAGAGTAAAATCGGCCCCTTCACCATCGATGCACGATCGACGGTCATTTTATCACACAAAACTTATATTATTACAATTAGGAGAGTAGAGAAACTATTTTCTTAGGAATCAAATACGGTATTCTCGTAAAAGTAACTCCGCACAAAGCACGAACTTTCGGCCTGTGAGCCATAAACGAAACTAAGGCCTCAAATAACGACGAAACTCACCCGGTGAACGGTCGGGTTAAAATTCTCACGCATTATATTGAATATATAACGAGCTTTTTAATGTAGTTCACGTGTTCCTGCAAATTTATCACTATCGGTTGTATTTCGGAGTACATTTATGCTATTCCCTTTTCAAACGAGTCGTGAATATACCGATCAACTAATGTATGGGATAAATTAATAATATATCGCAATTCTCGAAACCAGGTGCGTCGATGAGGGTAAAGTTCATTAGCATTGGAAGGCAAATTACACCGGAAAAGGGTTATTTCCTTAAAAAAATCCGCGGAGCGAAACGGATGATGAATTATTTTATTGATGCAGTCAATTTGGGCGATCAGAGTGAATAGTTGATAGGCCGTTGGAAATGCGTTCTAATTCTCTATCTCCTCGAAATCCCTAAACCATTTCAGTATCCTGCTTAAGGGAGATTTTTTGTGGGTCCCAAGCAGCCACCTCCACGCGGTGGGACCTGGGAAATTAAAACTATTTTACAACTTCGATTGTAAAATAGCATTAATTTGCGAACGGCTGCGTTGACTGCCTCCTGAACACCAATGTATTTGTGTGCAATATAAATAAATTGCTTTTATTGCCTCTTTGTGTTATTTTTCGCTCCTACCTACAGATCCGAATTGCGGAAGGATCCTTAACAATGGATTACACGTACCAACTAGAAATTTTATACGATTAAAATTGCACTACTTTGTGATGCAGTCAAATATTGAAAAAAATCAAACGTATTAAAGATATCAAAAACAATAATACTGCATAATAATAATGCCAAAAAGTTATTAACAAATAAGTTAATCAATAAATTCTTCAAGAAATAGTTAGCGAAAGTTATATTTTTGAATTCAAAATAAAGTTGTTGATTTTTTAGAAACCATATAAAATTTTTTTTAATTTTCCTACATTTCTGAATTTTTTTTTCTGTATCTTAAAAAATGAATATAAGTGTTTAAAATTTCCCGAAAATTTTAATTCTGACTGATAATTTTTATTGATAATTCTTAACTGTTTTTTTCACACCAACCGAGAATTTCGATGTTGGATTTCCATAGTCCTCTCGGCAGAGTCGTTAATGCAGATATTTATTTGCCAGCAGGTACTGAGATGGAAGAAACTGGGCTCCCGATTCGTTGCAATACCGTGAAAGCAGTATACGAGGCTTTGAGAATCTGCGAAAATAAAGTGTAAAGGTTTTTAACAATATTTAAACGAGTATTTTTTTCTTTTCAAGTATTGGGAACTTACGAGGACGAAAACGTCGTTCGAGAGCGCCAATGATGGACCACTCGTGAAGAGAATCGGACGCCCCGAGCGTATAGAAACTTTCAACAAGTCTTTTCGCAAACTGGTATCAAGATTACTCCAATCCATATTATAGACAGCGTCACCGACTTCCAGACTCTTACGAAAACAGAAATGCTACTTCAGTAACGAAGGGTAATGCGTCCATTTTTTTCTTACCTTGAGGTGCACCTCATTCGCAAACCAACAGTAGAGAAATGCTTCGAAGATCAAACCGGTGACCACTAGTAGAGCGCTATTGAAGGTGGGGCTCCCGAAACGGAATCGTGAGAACAGGTAGGCACTCGTACAACTTCCAATGAGAGTGACGAACATCTGAAAGGCGAATGTCGCCACGAAACATCGCTGAGTTAGTTCGCCCAATCTGAAGTCAATCAATAATCGTTGAATCTTTGGTTTTGAAGATTATAGTCGATTATGGTGGCGCGATGCATTTTATTCAGGAAACACTTTCTAAGTGGGAAGAAATTTTGTTGAAAATCGTTGAATTTAAAATAATGCAGAACCGATAAATTTCAACAAAATTTACTCTTAAATTAACTAATTATTTCGTTTAATCAATCAGAATTTGATTTGCACCCCGCAATCCCAGTATATGCAAATCTGGTATAATGTACTTTTTCTTACTTGAATATAAAACGATGATGATGAATATTGCCAATAAGTTCTCTTCTTTCATCTTCATGTTCACCCGAACTTTTCGCGTATTTTTGCGCGCTGATCATCCATTCTTTTCGAGTTCTCAGTAAATGCGGTCCCGCCAAGTGCACAAGTCGATGACTAAGGATATCAAATTGACCAGATATCTGCGTCATTATTGATACTACGAGCAGATCGTTTCCGACACACAACAGTGCCACGATCGAGACCATTATATATTGGTAAAAGTACCAACACCAAAAACTCAATTCGGAGTCTATTTTGTAGGGTAACCACATCAAAAACGGTAAAACTCTCGCGTTTGAATCGGTGAGAAAAGGACTCAATGATATGCAGGTAATGGTTACAATTGCAAATATTGTTAAGGAAAAATTGATCCATCTAAAACGAAAAAAGAATAAAATTAGAAAAAGAAAGTGAAAATGTTCTTTTTTTTTTTTCAAAATTCAACTATTTCCGTGATTTACTGGAACTTCTATACGTTTCATGATAATTACGACTGACCTGCATATCTTCTTGTACTTTCGTTGAATATTAATCTCTCGCGAATCTTGCGCTTTACAATAATCGTCTTCAAACATATTCAACAATGTAACGATGTTTTGTCTGTTGACTAAGATATTTATGGCTTTGCACAACGAGCCCATCCCGGATATGAAACTCTGAAAGTTTGTGGATAATTTGGTTATATCCTTCATATTGATAGCGACACTCATTAATTGCGAGAGCATCCATAACGCAAGAGCTAAACTCATGAAGATGGAAAAATATTTATAGCCGAATTTCCACTTCGTGGACCACCACAGGGGACACCAGAAACCAGAAATCGCGAACATAAAAATTGCAGTTTTAACAATCGGTGAACGGTCGGCGGTTTTTTTAGTATCCAACATTGGCAGACCGTCTAACAAACAAACTTAAACAGAGTTTGACAGAAAACTACGCAATCGTTGCAAAAATCGTTATTAAGTCGTTGTTTTTGTCTGCGCAATAAAATGAAAGTATGACAATCCCAAGAGTCCCGAAGTAGGACTGTTTTTACGTATCTAAAACCGATGCTGTTAATAAACCTTTCCTGGAATGGGGTCGAATTTTACCTGTTTTTACTAGTGGCTTAACTCTCGATTTCGTATTCACCGTTCTTTATCAGCTATATCTATTTTAGGGGAGCGAGTGGCTTGCGGCTCTGTGACTACGCTAACATAATCCAATTAACATCAACACCCTAATGTTATTATCAAAAATATGTTAACTCATAATAGCTCTTTCCTTATTCTTAAATTATTCAGTATTTGATTCATTTTTTCAACGAAATATTTATCATTGTCCGCGTATATAATGGAATTTTCCTACGTTAAGGACAATTAAATGAGACCGTGATGACCCCCAAAAAATAGTATGTTGTATCACATAGTTTTATCATAATATCTAATAGTATTTAATATTAGTGTCATCATTTTTACATCACGTGCGTGGAAACTTCTGCTTACCGTGGCAGTTTTGCGAGGTGAAAGCGATCAGTTTCATGGCACGTGGAAAACGCTTAGTGTTTTGGAAGGCGCTTTCGAAAGCACAACTCCTTAGGGATGAAAGTTGATGGTTTGGGTACTGCGCATGCGCGAAACTAAATTTCCACCGCGGCATGAAGTTGATAATTTACACCGCGCAAAAAACAAAGTGATTTCACTCGATGGCAAAAACGCGGCTTCACGCAAAGTTCGAGTACTGCTTCAATTTCCGAGTCGAATGGATGCCGTTACCAGAACTATTCTTTAACTATTTATCGCGACTCGTTTTACAGTCGTTGACCTGAAACATCATAGTTATAAGTTGAAACACATTCATAATTATAACGGTAAGCAAATGAGATGTCGGGTCACGAAATCCTCAAACTTACGACCAAATATCACATTCAGCCGACGGTATCGCACGAACTAATATTGAAACCAAAAAAATGTTTAGTAATATTGACAAAAGGTTTCTTTTAAAAGAATGTAATATCCTTGTGATCATTCAGTGTAATAAAATGGTCGAGCTGTACAAAAATTAATTACATCATACAATTGTCGTCAGTGGTAAGTAACTAGCGGTGTGTGAACCTCAATTCGTTCCATCTGGACGCGCGCGGCCGGCGACTTTCGGCATTTTCTTATTCGTCGAATCTTCGAGTTCCTTTGGCTTGTAGTAATGAGGCGCGACTTCCAACAGCCATTTGCTTTCAATTTCCGTTACCTATTGATTAAAAAAAAATTGTTTAAACTGTAGAAACAGTCGTGTCGATTTCTTTGCTTCAAACGAATAATTTACTAGAATATACACTCACTTGTCGCATAAATTCCTTTGTGGTGAAAACCAACTCGTGATACAAAAGCCAACGAGGCAATTCCTGAAATAACGAGCTGTTCGGATGAATAGATACAGTTTGATTGTGTTTTGCAGTTTTGTAGTGTCCTCCCTTCGAAAGTCGTGCCACGTGATAAAAATATCCTGCAGTTATCGCCTGAATAAGAAAAATAAATTAATAATATATAATCAAAATTCCAGTTGATTGTATCCTAAAAAATTGTATAAGAAAATCTCCAAAAATCTGGTACCTTTCTAATATTAATAGTGTCGCTGATACCAGAAACGAGTTCCATTTCTACGCGTTGCATGAGACCAACCAACTGTTCCCTCACATCTCTCGCTCGTTTCATCGATCTGTGTTGAATGAAATTCTCGTAACACCAATTCGTACTAAAGTCGCACTGTTGCCATTGATTATAAACGTTCAATAATGTGAGATGATCGCCTCCTGGTACGTGAAAATTTTTTCGCGCAGTGTCGGCGTGTATTATCTTGTCTTTAGGTCGATAAAATATAGCGCCGTTAACCGAAAGCATAGCCGCTATCGTCGCAATCTCCTCCGAGCATCGATATTTTTCGCTCGCTAGTAACATCTTCGCCATCATGGGATCCAACGGAAATTCGGCCATTCTACGTCCCATTTTCGTGAGTTCGCCCCGATGGTTAAGCGCACCGAGAGCGTAGAGCTGTTCCAACGCGAGAACGAGAGTTTCGTGAGGTGGAGGATCGAGAAAATCGAAATGCACGAGATCATTGATTCCCAAAGCTTTGAGCGTAAGGACAGCGTTGCCGAGATTAATCCGTTGAATTTCCGGCACCGTATTGTCCTCCAATTCGTGCTGATAAGCCCAAGCGGTGTAAAGTCGAAAACACTTACCGGGAGCTACACGCCCGGCTCTTCCAGCTCGTTGATTCGCCGAGGCTTTGCTGATCGGTACGACCATAAGACTTTCCATTCCGGTGCGGGAATTAAAGTTATTTTGCTTCGCAAAGCCCGGATCTATGACGTACACGATATTGTCGATTGTGAGTGAAGTTTCGGCGATATTTGTAGCGAGTACAACTTTTCTCGCGCCCGGCGGTGTCGGTTGAAATATCTTAGCCTGCATATCACTCGGTAGATTAGCGTAAACAGGTAATATCATCAATTCTGCGAGTTTTGTTCCGAGCCTTCGCACTCTCTCCTGTAGCATCTCCTGACAAGTCTCGATCTCGTCCTGTCCGGTGAGAAACACGAGCACATCGCCGGACGGTTGGGTCGCGTGAATCTGAAGTATCGAGACCACGCAAGCGTCTATGTAATCGGCTTCCGGTGCTTTGGTGTAATATATATCGACGGGAAAACGTCTTCCAGGAATACGAAATATCGGTGCGTCGTCAAAAAATTCACTAAATTTCGTCGCGTCTAATGTTGCAGACGATATAAGAAGCTTGAGATCGGTTCGGAATCTCGTTATGTCTTTTACCAAACCAAAGAGAATGTCGGTGTGAAGAGTCCGCTCGTGAGCTTCGTCGATGATCATCACGCTGAAAAATAAAAAAAAATTGTTAAGCTAATTTTTTTTTTTTTTTACGATTAAATATTTATTATTGACGATCGGCGATCCTTACCTGTAAGACGCGAGATCCGGTTCGCTAAGAAATTCTCTGTGCAGCGTACCGTCAGTCATGTATTTTATTTTAGTTCGTTGCGATGTGCAATCCTCGAAACGAATCGCGTAACCAACTTCGTTACCCAATTTAACAGCCATTTCGTGCGCTACTCTCGCAGCCACGGACATCGCAGCTACTCTCCTCGGTTGCGTGCAACCGATTATCTTATCGTCGTCGGTAAAACCGGATTCGTAAAGATATTGCGGTATTTGCGTTGTTTTTCCAGAACCCGTTTCGCCTTCGATAATCAAAACTTGATGCGCTTTTATAGCTTCGATGAGATCGTTTCTGAACGGATATATAGGCAGACTTCGTTTCGTCTCTTCAATCGTTGTTAAGACTTTGGTCTGCGGCGTTGGCGCTTGATCGCGTTTCTTGTCCTTCGCACTACCGGGCATTCGCAATGCTTGAATAAACTCCACTTCGTCTTCGAGAAGCAAGTCGTACTCCTCTTGCGCTGCAGAAATAATTATGTTATTTTTTCTTTTTAATAAGCGAAATCAATCGATAGTAAAGCAATTAAAGTCATCGATAATAAATTACCTTTCTTGTCTTTGGCCCCAAATTTAAAGACGGCTGAGTGCATCTGATCGTCCTCCCATTTACTCTGCTCCGACTGCGGCGGTTCCGCGTCTATCTGATCCGTTTCAGTCTCACCCTTTCGCGTATCCACCGGCATGTGGTACCGTTGAACCCTCTCGAGCTCCCGCGCTTTCTCATGCTCTTTTGCAAGTTTTAACAAATGCTTTTTATGCTCTCTTTCCCTTCTTTCGCGCTCTGTCAATCTAGCAAAAACAGAAAATCCCAATTTAATCCGTATTGTAGATTAAAGAACCTGCCGCGATTTAATGTTAAAACGTAACATTGTGAACTTGTGAAATAATAAAATACGAAAATAAAATGTATAAGAAAACAATTGTAAAATAACAAATAACAATTGTAACAGACAAATTAATTGTATAATTCTCAGTTAAATAAAAAAATCGTGTCGACAAAAGGACAGTTTTAATACAACTTTCAGTGCCACAGAATCAAAAAATTACTGTTTCTTATGTCAATAATGTCACAGTTGTGCTTTATGCTTACACTTGAGTGTCAAAGAGATACTCGTCGTCGAGGATATCAGCCTCCAATTCTGCAACCTTATCCTCTTTCCGTTTCTCCAAATATTTCCGTCTCGATTCGACACGCAGCTTTGGAACAAGTTTCTCTTTGGAATCTTCCTCCATGATTTTAAGCCTTTTTGCTGCTTCAGCTGCGCAGGATAAAGAGTGTAAGTAATTTTTTGCAGTTACAAAACAAACTTCAAAGAGATGAACACTGAGAAACTTACCGGCTCCTGAACCAGCGGGCATAGCAACCTTCCGCACTTTGGATTCATCTTTTGCTTTGAGTCTCGTCGCGAATTCGTCTCTTTCTTTGATATCCTTTTTTCGACGTTCCTCCTCGCTATCGCTATCCTCGCTGGAGGATTCTTTTCTCCTGTATTTACTCATCGTGATGGCACTCGGAATCGCCGAAAGTAGAGGTTATGTTAACTGCAAATCGTCAACTATCTTAATCTGGTTTTTTAATTGAAAACGTAAAGAAATAGTTCCAAGACTTTAGTCTTTAATTGCGCGGAAGAATTCGCGAAACAAATACAACACAGCTTTGTATGACGTGTTTTTTTTTTTCAAATAAACAAACGTTTCTTATGCGATCTCTTTGGGGTTAAGTATCGACTGGTTAATGCACTTAAGCCGGTCAGATGTTTATGTCCAATTGTTGTTAATTTTTATTTGTAAACGATTAATGTGATAAGAAATCACAACATACCACCCAAAATATAAAATCAGCGTCTAAATCGTCGTTTATGTTTATATATTATTTTATCATCACAAAACACCGACAAACTGTCGTATGCAGTGTCGAACTCGCCACGAGAGGCGCCGAGTGTCAAAAGCAAAGTTACAAGTTGTTTCTATACCATGCAGCACATAACAGTGTACATCGTTGATAAATTCAATTCTTCATAGCTATACAGGTCGCACAGCTGATTCTGCTTGACCCAGATATGTATTTAGGTCACGAACGCAGGTACACAAAGTTCGTGCATCGCTACGAGGTCATTGGTGTTATTGTTTTAATTTAATCGATTCGCAATCATCAACGCTTCTCAGCCGTCGTGTATTTCCGGTTGTCATCGTCAGCGAGATCTGAAATAAGTAAATGTCATTCCTAACCGTCGATCGAACCTATTTCCATGCTTTTATTTAATGAAATAACAGTCGAGATTCATAAGGAAAATTCACTACATTTCGTGATGAAAAAAAAACCTCGTGACTGCGGCATGTGCGTCAAAAATTCGACGGAACGATCCAGCGCGGCTCATCACCTGGACATTAAAAAATAAAATAAAAAAACAATCCGTACAAAATACAAAATAGCTTTTTCTACACGAAAAACAAAAACTTCAGAAATTTACATTGCAAATGGTTGTCAGCTCTTGAAGTAGTCGAATTTATGACAGATACAAGTTTTCCCAATTGCGAGAAACTTTTTATGTAGTAAACATTTTTTTTGCCATTTGAAGAAACGCCAAAGAGTTCCGGAATCACGGAATAGCTTTTGAAAGTACCAAGCCTTTCACCAACAAATAGAACGAATGCTTCGTGACCCGAGTTTCTCAAAACCTTCAACTTTTTTATTAGTTCACCTCGTTGCTTTGATTCGCTGCTGTCGTTCATAATAGTGTTTTCTCCATCGACGACAAACACTGCGGATTCTCGAGGATTTAGATGCGTAAAAATATTTTCTAAAGAACACCATCAAAAAACTATAAATTAAACCCACCGATAGTTGCACGGTGCAAAACAGAAGTTTTAACAATGTCTGCAGCTGCAGACGCAGCTCTGAGAAAATCGCCAGCGTCTTGAATATTTTTGAAATTATTGTTATTCGCATTCCGACGCGTTCCTCGATTTTCAAGAATTTTGCCTGATAGATGCGTAATAACGGAGCAAACGTTTGTCTGGTTCAAAGGCAGAGACAATCTTGATGATTGAGAGAGGCTAAGCAATCCCATTGGATGTTCAGGGGACAATCTGTGAAAATTAATTTTCCGCTAATTCGCGATTCAGTTGTCGATAATGAATTTTCCGGCAATAATGCCTATCGCACAACCGACTCACGGAAATAGATTGCGAAGAATAACGGCAACAAATTTGAGTTCCTCGGCAAACCATGCATTGAGAACGCTAGAACTATCGTCGAGAACGAAAAGAATTGCCGAGCGTTCGTAACTCGCGAGATCGCGAATTCTCTCAACCAGAAGGGACGACAACTCGGTGATTTCTGTTATCGCATCACTTTTTAATGAATGAACTAAAAAATAAAGTGTTAATAATTAATTTGAAAATCATATCGATTCTTCTTTTTTTACGGCAAAAATCGTAGAATTTTTGTTCAGATCGACGACCTCGAATTCCAGGCCTAATATCATATCGTTATCGGTAAAATTGTAACCATTAGCTACGAGCATTCTTTTGGTCTCTTCGTCGAGATCGGCAATTTTTATTCCCTTATTCGATTTTTTAGCTTTCAGTGAATTAATCGTCTGGAAGCTTTTGTCGTCTTCGAAGAATTTGTAGTTATCGTTATCGTAGGTCAAAGTAGTCGTCTTAGGAACTTCGAACTTCGACGACGGATCTTCTTCATTGAAGCTATGGGAGAACCGATCGCTTCGATTTTTTTCCGAGGCTTTCCTTTGCAAGATCTTCAATCCATTTCCTGTGTTGTTAGATCTCGAAGGGATGTTCAATCCCGTACCGAAAGATCTACGACCACCGGTCGCGAACTTACCTTCTTCGCGCCTATCGATTTTAGTTTCTTTCGTCCCTCCGCCGATCGCAGACTTAGAAAGAGATCTCGATCCGTGATCCATACTGCAGAGAACATGCTGTTTCGCAAAATCGCAGCGAAGACCGTAGAACAACGGTAAGCCGTGACCTTCGCGATCGAGATTCAGACAAGTATCGGCATCGGCTCGCGGCCAGGAGCCATCATCGTCACCGAGACACCAGGAACTTCCGGCGCCGATTCCCTTTCGCGAGAGCGCTTTTCCCGTCTCATCAAACCATCGCCACCCTTCGCTAGTTTTTTCGGTTCTTCCGCCCACCCAGATGTGATCGATATCTGAAATTATAAAAAATCGAGATCGGTAGTAAATCTCAGCGATACTTATTTTAAGATCGGTAATTAAATGGACGATCGTTTCTTACAAAGATCGTTCATTTTATCGAGTACTGCCGATAGAGTCTTCGAGTCGAGGATACTGGCTATTCGTCCGAAATTTTGCGCGCAATATTGCCGTCCCTCGTTCCAAGTCATACGATCGGCAGAAAATTTGAGAACTCGGTTTGCCTCTGCTATACTTCTGTTTACGGGAGCTGCACGATTGCCGAGACCGTTTCTTCGAGGCATTGCTGAAAATAAACGATAAATATACTTTTATTCTTTAATTAGATAAAAAGAAATCCGTACCGTCTTGGCATACAAAAGGTCGTTTTTTCTCGCAATCGAGATCGAGAAAAACGGGACTTATATGATTGGGACACAGATGCCGATCGAGTATTAAACACCTTCCTCTTCTCCGAGAAAATTCGTTTAAATTCGCGGCCGTTACAGGATGCCCCGCGAGCCATGGAGGATATTGACTAGTCGCCGATTTTGTCGATGACAAAATAAATCCCGTCGGTGACCAGGTCCACTCGGTGCCGTCTGTACTCCAGCCGCCTAACCAGGCACTTTCCATCGCTGTATATTACCGAAAAAATTTTTTTTAAATTAAAATAAAAAAAAATCTGAAAGTTTCGCTCTATATTCAGCGAACTTTAGATCGATCGCCGAACCGGAAGTCAAACCTACACGGTCGATTTTTCAGCATTATCGAAGCGATTCCAGCAGCAGCTTCGACGCTCAGCACAGTAGCGAGATACTTTCCTCTCTTTCGACACTCCACACGAGCGTCTCTCCACTTAACACCGCCTCCATTCAATTTCCGAACACCGGATGCGTTCTCCATTTCTTTGCCATTGTCATCATCGCTATCGACGCTGTAAACGGTGTAACGATATCCGTCTACGTAGACGCCAATTCCTTCGACTATTCTATCGGGAGATTTTTTTTTCACTGCGAGAAGAGAAGATAATGTGCGTATAAAAAAAATTAATAGCTGTGAACAAATTTAAATTGCGATGAGTGCCGCAGGTAATAAGTTTCAACGTAACGAGAAGTAAAGAGTCGTACAGTGATTATTACGAGGCAAGGACACGGCTAGAAAAGATTTACGAGTTACTAGCCGCGAGAACATGTCGCGACTCGTTTCCTATCGTAATTAGTTAATAACTCGCGAAACCGCATAACCGAAGCGCATACGCGATGATCGTCACGATAGATTTATTCTCACCGATGCGCGAGCACACGAACGGCTTGCGTTGATTGCAATCCGACGGTACGAGAATCGGCATATCGTGTCCAACTCTGTCGAATAACAAACAATTCTTTTCGATCTCTTGAGAATCATGGGATTTGTACCATTCGGGATAATTCCCTATTATCGGAGACGACGGTATAGCTATTTCTTCGCCTTCTTCGCTACCGATCCATGTCCAATTAACGCTGGAATTCGTTCTGTGACCTCCGACCCACAGACCGTCGTATCCTGAAGACCAAAAATTACATTGACACAAAATCATCGTAGGAACGGATGACTAATTAACAGAATAATTTGACTAACGATAATCGGACTCTGACAACATTCTTGAGAGCCATATCTTCGCTTTATCTTCCTCCAGAACTGCTAATCTACTTTCCGGCGAAATTTCCGTGTCCCTTCTTATCCCCGATAAGTTTGCGTAGCTAAGAAGATTCTCGGGATCCAGTGACTCGACGTTCGATGAGCGGAGAGAGTATCGATTTGTACACATTACTTTTGCGACGTTCCAAGGTACTCTCTTGCCGATTACGAAAAATTCCCATTGAACATCGCGACTATCGTTCTTTGGCGTCCAATAGAACTTTTCGATGATCTCGTCGCCGAGAGATTCTGAGAAAATATGGAAACACTTTTTTTTTTTGCAATTTTTTATAGGGTTTAGAATGATCGATTTGCGAGGTCCTTGAAAATTATTACCGCATTCGATGATAATTAGTATCGATAGGATTCTACCGATCCAGAAGATCGACGAAATGGTGGGATTCATCGAGTCCGCGGGATAAAAAAATACGTCTGAGACGATGGTGACTCGAATAACGTTTGATCTTACGAATAGAAAAGTGTTGACGGTTCGCCAATGAATCGCATTAACGAGCGATACAAATCGACGGTTGGCATGTATACGACATTGCCGATTATTGGAGAGACCGACGTGTAGAATTGTTCGCGGCTGTCTCTGCGTTATTTATTGATTTCCGAGGCGCGGAGACCTTTAAATGAAATTGCGAAATATAATTCACGATTCTCGTATGGTAACATTTGGAAAATAATCACAATAAGCAGATTGAAGTGCATTATAAAAATAAAAAAAAAGTTACGAATTTTTTTTTTTTTTTTTTCGACGATTAAGAAAAAAGACAAAAGTCTGACGATCGTTGTCTCGAATATACTTTATTGTACATACATTAATGAAAATATATACATGGTAGACTGCGGCTTATCGAAGCAGCGAAATGTCGATATCGTCGGCTCCGGGTATTCCTCTGTCTCTTCGTTTCTCATCGCGATAATAGTCGAAAATGTTTATTTTCATTATTTTTTTATATTTCATTGAAATTCCTATTACTTTGTATATATAAAAACACTGTGGGGCTTTGTGTGTTTTTTTTTTCCTCAGCGGAGGCAGTGGTTAACGCGATTAAAATTATAAAATTTATTAATTCCGAAATACTGCTACATTCAGTTTTAAAGGACGGTAGTTGTTTTTGTATTTTTTTTTGTTTGTTTGTTGTTTTTCTTTTTTTTTTTCTTTGTATTTGTGATTATTGAGAAAACGATAAGCGGTTGAACGAATGACTAATCGACTTTTTTTTTTTTTTCGATAAACTTTTCATAGTTTTTTAAATTTTAAATCGCACCTGACGCGGAAACGGGAATACTCGTGCCGACCTTACCACCCTTCCCCTCGAAAAACGTCTGTTTTTTTTTTTTTTTACTCTTTCTCTATTCTATTGCACAGCCAAACACTTGCTCGATCACTCTCGGTTTCTCAAAAGATTCACTTGTTCTCTCCCTTTACTCTTCGCGTCTCTCTTCTCCGTTTTAAAAGTTCACTAATACGATAATGTGTATGTGTGTTACGTGTGATAGAAGGGTCAATAACGATTATCGCGATCGTTTCATACCGGACTCGTCGTACGTATCGAGAGTTGCGATTGATTTTTGATCATTTTTTTTCTTCTTCTCACCATTACGAAACAAAAAAAAGAAGAGTTACGCGACTCGATAATCGATCTCTCGTTCGACGTCGAGATGGCAAAAATATCGCAGACGCATATATGTACCGAAAACATCGCACATTAACGATTATCAGACGAGAGACGACGTTACGACGAGTTACAAACTCTTGTTCCCTTTCCTCTAGGGACAACATGCAGCGTATAAAACATATCTTATCTATTTTTTTTTGTTTTCATATTCATATAATGTGTTTTTTGTTTTCTTTTTTTTGTTGTTTTTTTTTTCTTTTTTTTTCATTAAATATCTATTTACCTTTCCTTCCTCGTATATATATATATATATGTATATATATATCCCTATATTAAATATACGCGATTACGTTTCTTAAACGATATTATCAAGGATTAGAAACACGCGTTAAATTCGACGGCGTGAATGACGCGCGCGCGCCTGTCGTTATTATGAGTAAACGTACGTGCTTTAGCCGCGGTATTTTAGTTCTCATCTTATCTTTCATTCTCTCGATGCTCTTCAGATTCGACCGTAACAGGAAGTGTATTTTTTCTCATTTTTTTTTTTTTTTTCATTTTTTTCCTTTTTTTAAATTCTTGAACGACTTTGTCGTATGGTATCTTTCATGCGTTGTGTTTGCACTCGAGAATAACGCAATGAACCAATGCCCCGACGCGAATGTTAATACGTAAAACGAAATACCTAAATTCGCAGGGGGCTTTCGAAACTCTTGCGGAATAATAAAGAAGTGGAGGTGGTCCCCCTGGATCACCTTTCCGGCCGATTCGCCATATTTTCGACGATTTTTTTTTTTTTTCGTTATTGAAATTACCAATTTTCGATTCTAAACGCGAAGTGGTGTGAGACGATAACGGTTACCATATTGCAATCGCTATCGCAATTTGAATCGTTTTTTTTTTTTTTTTTTTTTTCATTTAATCGTTAAACTTATAGTCTTATGGAGTTAATACGCCGCGATCGCGCGCGATTGTTCGATTGATCGGGTTTTATTCGAGCCGAAGACAATCGATGTTTCAACGCTTTGATTTGCTTTGTCAGTCTGTATACTCTCCTAATCCGTGTGACACGTTCGAGAGGTTCCGGACCGCGATTAAAAATAATAACAATAGTTAATTAATTAATTAATCGATAATAAAAAGTACAATGAAACGAGTAATATTTTTTACGTAGACTGTTTAACGCACAGGGGGGGGGGGGGGGGGGGGGGATGGAGAAATTCTGATGAAAGTTGTAAAATGCAATTCTCGGCTCCGAGACCCATCGGTAACAACGAGATTAGTTTATTAACAGCAACGTAGCTGTTAATAATGTATGGTAGTTGAGATTAGCAGTAATTCGCAGCAATATCGATGCTGACAGTGGTAGTTGTTTAATGGCCGTATTATTTTCACGTACTATTATACTCTTCGCGAGCTGAAAGCTCCAACGCACAATTATTGTTTGTTTGTTTGTTTTTTTTTTTTTGCTGCTTACGGTTTTTTGTTAATAAGGTCGCCGGGGCGCCTTCAACGCGATTCGCGATTCAACGACTATCCTCGTTTTTCAACGACGAGGGAATTCACGATCGCGTCACCATGATTCGCAAACTCTCTATCGCTCGAAGTTTTCGACGGATAGCGAAACATTGAAAAAACGGATGCCTACGCATTATCGCCGGTAGGATTCGCCGTTCTAGTTTCTTGTCGTTTATGTATCGTTGCGCACACACACGACGAGCTGCCGGACCGGTCGTCTCTCGCTGTTTTTATTTTTTCCTTTTTTCGCTTTCTTTCCTGTTTTTTTCTTTGTGTTTATCAACAACGGACGATTCACGTTTCGATTAACAGCGCGAGGAATCACAGAATAACGCAACACCGACAGTATCGTTGTCGGGAGGCGCCGGCGCTCGGTGGCGGTGTTACGGGCGCGAAGTACGCGTGTACCTTGATATTCGGCAGATGCGTCTGAAAATATTAAGAGAAAATACACGCAATTAAATAATTGTTCTTCGCGCAAAACATTTAAATTACGAATAGTACATTACGATACAGGTGCAAAAAAAATGTTGGCAACTCGTATGATTACAACACTCGTCTTCGGCTCGCGCTGCAAACATACATTCGTCAGAAAATCTTTTTCACACGAGTATCGTGCGGAATTTTACTTCACAAGGTGTGAAAATGGGATTTATACCCGCGCGAAGCTTCCGTAAAACTGCCTTTTTCGCACCGAGCGAAATAAGGATATTTAAAATTACGTAAAATTAAGAAATTAATAATGGGACATGTACTCTGAGTCTACGTATGCCAGCTCTCGTTATCAATTGGCAGTCGTAAAGCTCGATTCTCTCGAGGTTGTGGCAGGCTTGTAACAAGTGCTCGAGGCTCGCGTCCGTTATCAACGGACAGTTGTCGAGCTCCAGAACGGCGAGATTCTCCGCGGCGCATGGCGATAATGCCAGCTGTCGAATTCCCTCGTCCGTGATCAGCTCGCAATGCGACAGACTCTGTACTCACGGAACACGTTCGATTAATGCAAATTAATCGCGATTCATCCGTTTTTTTTTCGCATCGTAGACGACGAGAAAAAAAAGATCTGTGATCGGTAATATCGTCTTATTTGATGGAACATTGTGAAAATAGATATACCGAGATAAAAAAATAAATAGATAGATAAATGAATAAATATTTTAAGAAAATAAAGATTTTTTTTACTACTTACCAGCTTCTCAAGCCGCGGACATCCCATAGCCAAGTGTATGAGTGTCGCGTCCGTGATAAGAGCGCATTCCTCCAGATCCATTTTCTCCAATAGCCTGCAATTCTGAAAGTCGAAAGCGAATCTACTATTCACCTCTGTACACTCACGCGAAATCGCACTTTTTTTTTGATTTTTTTTTTGCGAGCGTTTCGATTTCGATTGAACTCACTCTCGCGAGAGCCTGAAATCCGGCATCGGTGAAGTGAGTGCAGGCTACGCATTCGAGAACGCTGAGTAATGGACAGTGTTGGGCTAACGTGACCAACGACGAGTCGGTTAAATTTGGACAATTCGAGAGGCAAACGTAGTGCAATCTCGGGCATCTTTCGCTCAATTCTCTCACGGCATCGTCCGTTATATTCTGAAAATCGAAGATAATCGATTACACAATTGTTACGAGAAAAGAGAAAAAGAGCATAAAGTGTTCATAAATTACTCTGCACTCGTGTAAGTTTATAGCTTCGAGATTCGGACAAAAGCGCGCGAGACATTTGAGGGCGCGATCCGTTAGTTGTCGGCAACCTTTGCTCAAAAAACTTCGAAGTTCCGGACATCCTCTTGCCAATGCCTCGACACCGTTGTCTGTGAGCAACTCGCACCACGATAGATTTATGTGTGTAAGTAGCGGACAACCGTCGGATATATCCTTGAGCGCTACATCGGTAATCTCGGGACACGAGTCGAGATTCAGTCGTTGCAACTTCGGACAATGACTGCTCAGGGCCGCGCACGTTGCGTCCGATATCTTTTTGCATTGACTCAAATTTAGCTCCTCGATGTTCGGACACGACTGGGCGAGAGTTCGCATCGAGATGTTGCCGATACTCTGGCATCCCCGGAGGGACAATTGCCTCAGAAAACCGCCGCATCGTCTCGATATATTTTCTATAACTGGTCCCTAAAAAAAAAAAAAAAAAAGCAATCATTAACAAGGAGAAAAAAAATTCAATTAAAACGTTTGATAAATTCCTCGAAATACGCACCTCTACGTCTCGTTGAAAATCGAATAAATCGATTCTCTGCCAATTAGAACCGTCCAACGCCAGAACGTTCCAAGCTTTGCTCACTTGGGCACATCGGCATAGCGAAACTACGTCCAGATATGACAAGATTCTGCAAATAAATCATTCAAATTTAAAAAAAAAATTATTATTGGGCAAAATGATATTATATATCGTACTTAACAATTCAATATAAAATAATCCATAAATTATTTTTATTAAATTCTCAATAATTCAATAAATAATTATGAATAATAAATTATAATTATTATTAATAATTTTTATATATTTGTTTATTTTTCGTAGATAAATTATTTTAATTTAATGGAAAAAAGATTTAACTACGAAAAATAATATACAAAATGGCATTTTTTTTTTTTTTTATTGGATAGATTTTTTTTTTTGCGGGATACCTGAGTAACAATTCCTTTGGCAGTTTCTTGTTTATTTGGGCCTCGTCGTCGTGAAAAACCCATGTCAGCTGAAACAACACGAGAACACCAGTAACGTGACGAGGGCAGTAATACGATATTTGCTACCGTTTCAAACAGAAGCAGAGTTTTGCTCTGTCGATGAATGAACGGGATTTACGGGAGTGTTAGTGTCGAATGATAGAAGTCACAGGTGAATAGCGCGATTGCGAATGTTTATGTGTTACGTGCGCGAAGAGCATAGCTGAGTTAACGTCCAAGATTAGTGTGCAGCTGACGATAGAACCAACCTGCATGTAAGATTGCCTCATTGTACTGAGAGGAATGTTTTGAGTTATTGATTGAGACGGATAGTAAGCGCCTTGATGATGATGATGACGGAGATGGCGGTGTGGTAGTTGTTGATGACGATGATAGGGAGGATGATGCTGTTGGTGTTGTTGCTGTTGTTGTTGTTGTTGTTGTTGTTGCGGCAGTTGCCTCCACCATTGACCACCCGACGCGGATTCTCCTACCGATCCTTGCACCGCGTGGCCCAATTGCCCTGCCCCTCCTCCACCCACTCCTACGCGACTTACTTTTTTCTAAAACAAAATCCCCCAATACTTCAACTCGATCGGATTGCGCGATAACGCACGTTCGCGCTAAGATGAGTTCTCTGATAAACAATCCATCGCGTAGCTATCCAAAAGATGTTATTGTTTGCTCTGCAATACCGTCGCGAAATATTCAAATCGTCAAATATAATGGGCCCCACATTAATCTTTGTTTACGCAAGTAACAGTATCAAAGCGGTTCGATGCGTTCGTTTAAGATTGACTCAAGAGTCGCGATGGCCAAAAATAATATTTTTATTTTTTACGCCTGACACGATTTTTTGAGTGAAATATCGAGGTAGTAAAATAAGTGGCCGGTTCGTCTTCAGCGAAAAAAGAAAAAAATTTCGAGCTGCGAAAATTTGATATTACGATTTTATTCTTTTTTTTTATTACGATTATTATTCAGGTTTTTATCGCATTTTTGCAATTTTCGGGTTATTCAAACAGTTTTGCTTTTATTGTCAGATGAAATCTCGTAATAAATATTGATACCTATCGTGTTTTACAAAAACACAGAATGCTTGACGATGTCTCATAATCGATTTTTGTCGCAACAGGTTGACGAGAAAAGGAGAAAAAAAAACCTACGATAACGACATATCCTTGTATTTAATTTTTCGTAGAATCGAACATTCTCGGCGAACGTTCTGCGAGTCGCGCAAATAATCGTATTCTTTCGGCGCCGAATACGAATCCACCAGCTGTTTTGTTTTATCGTCTAAAATCAAACGGTCCATCGAAAATCCCGCAAAAACAAAAAAAAATCCTTGTTTTCAACTCCACCGAAATTTCTCGTGAACAACTTTGACCTTCATGGTCGCGCAGCAGCCAATCAGTATACGCACCAAAATCTTCGATATTGCGAGATTTTTCGTAACACAGATATATGTATATATACTTATTTTTTCCGGGATAAGATAATTGTCTTGTTATTTATATCGTAATTTAGGCACAATTTCGCACGCGAGTCATCGAAGTACGCCGTTCGAAAAAAAAAAAAAAAAAAAAATTTCAAATAAATACATACATATATGTATACAAAAACGATTAGTTATGTGCAATTCGGCGATATCGTCGTAACGAAAAATGTAACGTTATTTAACGCATGTATCTGTGACGCAGGTTCACATCGTGTTTAGAGATACGAAATAATCGCGGTTCCAGTCGACGATTTGTTTACGCGTCGCCGCTGCGAACACTCGCGCACCCACACACACACGCACACATACATATATACGTATTTTCTCCTGTGGCGCGGGCTGTGAGAGAACTGCGCGGTTTCCTCTGGTTATATGCGACTGTAAACGTATCTATACGTATCGGTCATGCGCTTCTCTTATTTTCCGGTTCTCAATAGCCTCGCTCGCTATCATAGCAGGTCAAATAAAAAAAAATCGCGGTCGTCTAATTCTATCATCGCGAAATTGCAGCCTCGGTTACTACCCCGCATCGTCGAATAAACTATAATGGATCCATGAATGATGAGAAGAGTATCTCTCCCGTTGTGTTCCACAGAATAACAATTCGCATTAATAAATGTACTATGTTTATAGCCCGCGGGGGTAGCATCGCGCGTATCTTTATCGCGTTCGCTGGACTTACCGTGCACGCAAATATCGTGCGTCGTGGGCTACTGGCTTTGGCGTGGGTGAATGAACGGAAGGCGAAGAAAGAGAAATAAAGAAAAAGGGCAAGAGGAAACGCGACAGACGGACAAGTCGAGCGAGAGAGTGGGGTATAGAAAAAAAAAAAAAAGAAAAAAAATAAACCCAAGAAATTATGAACGAAACTCAACTTTAAATTCGTCTGGCGCGTCTGTCGTGTGTCGAGGGTGTTAATTTTATGAAACAGAATTTGATTACAATGGGAAGCGTGTTCGAGCAATTGCACTTCGTAAAAAAAAAAAAAAAAAATACGATGTTTCGAGATAAAAGACGAAGAGTGTTATTGAAACGAGTATAGAAGAAAAAAAAAAACAAATCAAGCGAAGGTGCACGAGATTGTGCGAAATTGTAAAGAAATAAAACGAAAAAAAAAAAAAACAAGTAAATAAATAAAAAATAAGTAGTGCCTAACGAAGCGAGGGAGGTCGTGTCTGAATGTTGTTGCGCCGCCGAGGTCCGCGAAAAGCATTGAGGCGAACATTTAAAGAATATATACCGTTTACAAACTGAAAGCGAGGACGAGACGTTTTGAGCTTCTCTCGCGAGATTGAGAACAAAGGATGGACTTGACTGATCGGTCGATGGTAGAAAATGGAAGTAGCCCAGTGGGAATAAAGCGTCGAAACTCGTGTGGCAATGATACGTGGGGTCGATAAACCCGTGTCGAACGAGTTGCCAAGCCACGAAGAAGACGTGGCTAAACGGTTGTTGAAATAAAATAAAGAAAAAAAAAGTCGTTCGTCGCGTGTACGAACGTAAACGTACATCGGAGGGAATCAGCTGTTCGCCCACGGCGAATGACAACATTGGCACAACATCGCGTACCCCCCTTCGCATCGTCGCCGCTCGTCTCTCGCTCGCTACGCGTTTAACAACGAAATAACGATCGTGTAAATATCATGACCTACCTCGAGCCTCGTCCGCCCGGAGTGTATCATCCTTTTGCGTCGCGTTATTTTGCAAATATTTTCGGGCTTTGTAGTCCCGCACAGAGGTTCGGAGGAAAAAGTTCGGGGGAACAGGGGGAAGGGGGAACAAAAAAAATCAAAATAATAGATATATATTCCCTTCGTACGTAATGTGTCCTCGGCGGGTTGCCTACCGCTCGCGAGTGAAATGGCCGAGCTACTACTGGCTTGGACGCGCTGTGCGCGATGCCGCCGCGGCTGCGTTTCCGAACTGTATGACCGCGCGGTGGGGAGACTATTTAATTTCTTCTCGTACCGAACTTACGAGCGTATCTCGTTGGTTGACCGACTTCGACTTGGCGACAGTACAACCAATCCCGAGCACTTCTATTCATTGTTTACACGATCGTCATTGGACAGATATTTTTGAGCGAGTGCAACGCTGTTACTGACTGACTGAGCTGTAACACGCATCGCCGCTGACCCGACCGCCACACGCTGCGTTGCACTCTACTCCGAAGCGAACGCGACTTTTCGCCCGCTCAATCGATTCGAGCTCTTTTTACCGACTGCGAGAAAATACGGCAGCATCGCAGCCGACAGTTGAGCAACACGTATACTATTCGTTTATCGAAAGCAAGCGATACCCTTTTGTACGGCTGTGGATAACGCACTTGCACTTCACGTCACGTGATCCGTTGAGGTCAAATCGATAATAATAAGGTTTTATATTCAATAAAAAAAATAATTATTATTGATAGGATGATAATAATACTGATGAAAAAATATATTATTTTTAATTCCACACACTTGGAGATTCGGAATTTCTTCTGCCTGCAGCGGCCGATAACCTGAAAATTTGTGCTTATATTTTCGTAATAATATTTTATAATTGTGATTTACTTTATCCTTGATTGTTGCCCCAGCCAACTTAAGTGTCAATGCTCTAGAATAACGCGAAACCCAAACGGATTATTCTAATTGAACTTTGATCGTTCAGGTGCCGAATTCTGACGGTTTCTGCTATCGCTGTTATCGAAAATCCTAAATGATATAATTTGATTCTCAAGATCATTGAAATTCTAAACGATCTCTGAACCCCGAATTCATGATGCTATTAAATTATTATAGCAATGACTGAGCAACGCGCCTCCAAGTGGAAGATTTCCGAAGCTTTTTTGCCGCCAGGTCGCTATGTACAATCGACATGCGAATTGCTAATTAATCTTATTATATTTTAATAACGATTTACACCAAAACTGTGATTAGCAATCTCGTTTTTTTTTTTTTTTTTTTTTTTTTAAAGCAATATTATATTGTAAACGAACGAACGTGCTTACGTATGCATACATTATGCGACTTTGGAAAAATACAAATTGCAATCTAATATAAGTTCGTATTTTAAGCCGATAGGCGTTTCTTCGAACGCCACTTAGTTCAGCTTCCCGCGATGATTTTCCAGCAAGCAAAACGATTGTTAAATCCTTTTACAGCCTCCGAGTTAAGCCGATACGAATAAACGTTAGAAGAAGAAAAACGTTGTCGATAAGCTCCGTCTACATCGGACTTCTGCGAATATACTTTTATTTGTTATTTGCGTTGCGACGAAGATGGATTTACTTTCATTCTCTTTTTCTCGTTTCAAAAATTCAATTTAATCAGAGATCGTCGAAAGTGCGTCACACATATGAACGTCGATTGATTTTGCTCCCGTGAATCGGAGGCTGGCCACTCGATTCACGTCGCAATACTCATACGATTATTATCGATCTTTTTATCGCCTCGACATTCCGCGGAAAAGAGACAGAACGACATATTGTGTTCTATATCATACGGTTTTCACGGCACATTTTATCACGACAAATTATCGATCGAATTATCAATGAGACATTGATAGTATTATATCGCTGAGTCATTTTTTAAATTCTCAAGCACTTAACGAATGAAGAGTTTTCGAGTGTTTCCTCCGGAGTTATCGATGAGAAATTTTATTGGACGTTTCGGCGTGATGTTTGGGACCCGCAAGTGAACGTCACATGCCGAGATACGATAATACAAATATACTCCCACCGTAAGGAAGAAATGCTTATCAAAAACATCCTCAGTTTGGCCGCCGTGAACAAAGACGGAAAATAACTTTATCAGTTTCGTTTGGAGAGGCCAATACCTGAACAAATCGTAAAAATCGTATAAGTCGTATTTAAATGAGGATTTATGATAATTCCGCGGTTGCACTTCCTGAAAAATGTATTGTTGTGTATAAAAGGCTCAGGTTTCGATGTCGATCGTCAAGGTTTACCAAGCAATCATCGAGCCGGCTGAGTCATTCGTATTGACTAAATTGCTTTTATCGCGTTTCTGATAGAACGTGGAAGTTGAATTTGCACGAAATATCGGTTTCCCCCGACAAATCTTAAAGTGCTATTAAACGCACACGATTTATCTGGGTACACGAAAAATGCTTTTATGCCCATGCAGAAACAATTCTAGGCGACGCAATCTTGATCGACGATTCGAGGTCGTCCTCGTATTCATTCGCTATTTTTATCGATGATATTTTCTCCTCCCCTTCGGTGTCGATATCACGTAGATCGACACTCCGAGACGTCACGACGCTGATAAGATTGTCTTTGAAAATCTTTTTTTCTTTTCGTTAATTTATGCTCACCGTACGTGCTGCAAGAATCTGCAAATTCTTCCTGATTGATGAAAGGATAAAGAAAATTACGGGTCAACGATCGTACGCCGTTAAATCAAACTTGACAATATGTAGAGTCGCGGGTGGCATATATTGATGGTGCTTTCGAAAGTTCTGGGAAAATCGCGAGCTATACCTCTTTACCCCCTCCCCATCGATTGGCCGTATCGTGGTCACAACCACCCCTTCTACGACCGTGCACTTTTTTGCCGAAGCCACTTTGACGACGCAGATATGATAATCGTTTTGTTATTTAGCGATAAGGCAATTCATCTTTATAAAAGAGGTTACACTCGACACAGGTCGATCAGTTGCATCGGTATTTGTACGACAGTATACCATCGAGTAGTGAGTGCATTCGGAAATACAAGAGAGAACGCGAGCAATGCGAAGTAAGTATGTGATCATTGGATTGTGGAAAAAAATGGTACGGGAACAGTGATCGGCTTCTATCCCTTCGAGATTTACTGTTTTTCGGACATAACGATCGAATCGGTATGGAAATACGCGTGATAAAATAAACGCGTGAAGTGGGATGGAAACTATTCAATTAATGGATTGTGCGCAAGTGAAGATTTCTTTATTACTAGTTATGAAAGATTATGCGGGATTCATGAAAGAAATTTCGAAATGTGCAGTGCACAATGGACTCGACATTTCGCAATGATTTTCTAAATTCATGTATGACTTTTTTTTTAAGTGTCCGATTTTTGATAAGTCTATTTAAAAGCGGGCGATTATTTGTCGTTACTCTTTGAAGAGTTTTTCGTGCGATCTCGAACACAATGTTCAATTTCGTGGTCCGCAACATTTTTAGATAGTATCGTAGGACTTTGGAGTTATCGACAATTTTTATAAAATGTAGGGTATGCGATAGTAACCACCGGAACAACGTGTCACATGCTTAGAGACGCGACATTGCGGTCTTATCTGAATAAAAGAATTGCCACTGATAAAAGTAATTGTGTAACTTGACCGTCGACGATCGAGATTAGACAAGAAGCTCACGAGCGCGTTCACAACGATGGGATTTTTTTCTTTTTTAATAGGAAGTTGGGCGTTTGTCACCATCGCAGCACTAGCTGTGGCAGGAGTGACAGGATCCAATGAATACGACATCAATATTGAGGTTAATGAAGACAATGGCGACGTCAATATCCAAATGAGACAAATTCCAACGGAATGTCCAAAGGTCGACCCGATGAATACGACGGTACATTTAGCACACGAATGGGACTGTACAAAATTCTACGTGTGCGATCACGGAAAGAAAGTTCTTTTCGTATGCCCTTTGATGGATGCAAAGGGCAACAGGTTGTATTTCAATCCGGTACTGCAGGTGTGTGACTGGCCGAAGCAATCCGGTTGCGTAAATGGGGAAAAGCCAACAACGCCCGAAGGTACGTCCTACCCTACAACAACGGAAAAGACTACACGACCTACTGATAGATCGACGACAATCACGTTTTCTACTGAGAGCACAACGGAAATTCCAACTACACTACAGTCGACAGAAACCCCTACAGAATCAACGACGAAACTAGTGTCGCACGAACCCTCGACAGAGTATCCTACAAATCCAACCACGGAGTCAACTACTCCTACGCCGTCAACGGAAAATCCTACACAGCCAATCACACATCTAACAACTTCAATACGGCCATCTGAAATTCCCACTGAGTCGACAAAAATCCCAACGTCGCAAAGACCCTCCACAGAGTATCCTACGACTGTACCCACTCTTTCTACTACTTCTAAGCCGGCTTCAGAAGAAACCACAGAGTCAATGACAAAGACAACGTTTTCGGAATCGCCCACTGAAATTTCCACTGAGTCGACAAAACTCCCAACGTCTCAAAAACCCTCAACAGACCATCCGACGACTGTAATTATTCCGTCTTCTACTTCGAAGCCGGTTACAGAAGAACCCACTGAGCCAACGACGGAGAAGACGAATTCAGAGCCACCAACTGAAATCCCCACTGAGTCGACAAAACTCCCAACGTCTCAAAAACCCTCAACAGACCATCCTACGACTGTAATTATTCCGTCTTCTACTTCTAAGCCGATTACAGAAGAACCCACTGAGCCAACGACGGAGAAAACGAATTCAGAACCGCCAACTGAAATCCCTACGGAGTCGACAAAAATACCGACGTCCCAAAAACCCGCCACAGACCATCCTACGACTGTAACCATTCCATCTTCTACTTCTAAGCCGGTTACAGAAGAACCCACTGAACCTACGGCTGTGACCACTCTGTCTACTACTTCGAAACCGGCTACAGAAGAAACCACAGAGTCAACGATAGAGATACAGACTTCAGAGTTGCCCACTGAAACCCCTACTGAGTCTACAAAGATACCAACGTCTGAAAAACCTTCAACAGACCATCCTACTGTAACTATTCCGTCTTCTACTTCTAAGCCGGTTACAGAAGAACCCACTGAGCCGACGACAGAGAAAACGAATTCAGAACCGCCAACTGAAATCCCCACTGAATCGACAAAAATACCAACGTCGCACAAGCCCTGGACACCGTATCCTACAATTATAACTACTCTGTCTACTTCGATTAAACCGGCAACAGAAGAACCCACAAAGCCAACGACAGATAAAACGACCTCTGAACCGCCGACTGAGCCGACAAAACAACCCACGTCTCATAAACCTTCGACAGCGTATCCAACAAATCCAAGTACTGAATTAACTACTCCTAACCCGTCGACAGAAAATGCTACAGAGTCACCTACCGATATAACGACTTCAGATCAGTCATCTGAATTCCCCACTGAGCCGACAAAAATACCAACGTCTCCCAAACCCTGGACACCTTATCCTACAATTATAACTACTCTATCTACTGCGTCGGAGGTTTATACAGAAGAACCTACGAACACAACGCCAGATAAAACGACTTTTAAGCCGACCACTGACCCGACAATACAATCAACATCTCATGAAGCTTCGACAGCGTATCCTACGAATCCAAGTACTGGATCAATTACTCCTAATCCATCGACGGGAAATCCTACAGAGCCAACTACAGATATAACGACATCAGAACAATCATCTGAAATTCTTACTGAGTCCACAAAACCATCGACGTCGCAAAAGCCCTCGACTGAGTACTCTACAGAAATAACGACTGAGTCTTCTGCCTGGACCCAGCAACCTACGAAACCCACGATAGACATAACGACGCAAAGATGGTCAACTGAAATTTCTTCTACAGGTGAATCAACCACAGGTTGGGACCCAACTAAACCTACTCCTGACCCATCCATACCTACACCCAAACCATCTACACCGACGCCTGATCCAGTCACGCCTACACCCGAACCATCTACACCGACGCCTGATCCAGTCACGCCTACACCCGAACCATCTACACCGACGCCTGATCCAGTCACGCCTACACCCGAACCATCTACACCGACGCCGGATCCATCTACACCTATTCCTGACCCATCGACACCTACACCTAACCCATCCACACCAACGCCTGATCCATCGACACCTACACCCAAACCATCCACACCAACGCCTGATCCATCGTCACCTACACCCAAACCATCCACACCAACGCCTGATCCATCGTCACCTACACCCAAACCGTCCACACCAACACCTGATCCGTCTACACTTACGCCTGACCCATCGACACCTACACCCGATCCATCTACGCCAACGCCTGATCCATCGACACCTACACCCAAACCATCCACACCAACACCTGATCCGTCTACACTTACGCCTGACCCATCGACACCTACACCCGATCCATCTACACCAACGCCTGATCCATCGACACCTACACCCGAATCATCTGCACCAACGCCTGATCCGTCTACGCCGACACCGGATCAACCCACACTGACTCCTGATCCGTCTACGCCGACACCCGATAAACCCACACCGACTCCTGATCCGTCTACACCCATTCCGGACCTATCAACGCCAACGCCAACGCCTACGGTGCCTACGGACTATTGGGATCAAAACTCCACCGTTACCCCGGACGGAATTTACGTACCCCACGAGAGCAATTGTAGTCTTTTTTACGAGATTGTAAATGGCGAGAAAATCCTCAAGGAGTGTCCACAAGGTCTTCACTTCAGTCCGACCGAAAAACAGTGCGATTGGCCCGCGGACGCCGGCTGCGAATCTACGACACCGGTTAACACAGAAACGACTGCAAACCCCGGATCGGAGGGTTCATGCGGCAATATCGGGAACGGTTGGGTAGTGTCCCACGAATGCGCTTGCAATAAATACTACAGATGTTTTAACGGTGATTTGATTCTGAAGGAGTGTCCAGAAGGTCAGCACTTCAATCCATATTACTTTGGATGTACTGATCCTGAAACAGCTGGATGCGAGACTGCAACAACAGGTAGTGTTCCCAACGTGGAAACGACTACAATAGTCATTCCGACTGAATGTCCGCCTGACAATTCTGGGCGGTTAGTTCTTCTTCCGCATGAAGGCAATTGCTCTCTCTTCTACAAATGCGACAATGGAGACAAGATACTTCAACAGTGTCCAGAAGATTATCACTTTAATCCAAAATTACAGATGTGTGATTGGCCAAATTCAGCAGGTTGTGCTACGACTACTATAAAGAGTACCGAAGATACCACAAAACCGACGAGACCGGTAGATAGTACGTCGGACAGTAGCACTGACAGTAGCGAAAGCACAGGCACCACCGCGACGATAATTATCCCTACGGAGTGCCCTCCGGATAATGTAGGAGATGCAGTTCAACTTCCGCATCCGCATAACTGCTCATTATTCTATAAATGCGATCATGGAAACAAAGTAGTACAGTCTTGCCCCGCTGGCTTGGAATTTAATGCTGAAAAACAAGTTTGTGATTGGCCCGAATTGGCTGGATGTACCGCCAGTACCTGGAGCAGCGATGATTCAACGACACCTACAAAACCAATAACGGAAAGTACCACCGATGATGACTATGGTGATGGCACTGATACCACTGTAACGATCGTTATCCCTACGGAGTGTCCCCCCGATAATGTAGGAGATGCAGTTCAACTTCCGCATCCATACAATTGCTCATTATTTTACAAATGCGATCATGGAATCAAGGTAGTACAGTCTTGCCCCGCAGGCTTGGAATTTAATGCTGAAAAACAAGTTTGTGATTGGCCGGATTTGGCTGGCTGTACCACCAGTACCTGGAGCAGCGATGATTCAACGACACCTACAAAACCAATATCGGAAAGTACCACCGATGATGACTATGGTGATGGCACTGATACCACTGTAACGATCGTTATCCCTACGGAGTGTCCTCCCGATAATGTAGGAGATGCAGTTCAACTTCCGCATCCATACAATTGCTCATTATTCTACAAATGCGATCATGGAAACAAGGTAGTACAGTCTTGCCCCGCAGGCTTGGAATTTAATGCTGAAAAACAAGTTTGTGATTGGCCGGATTTGGCTGGCTGTACCGCCAGTACCGGGAGCAGCGATGATTCAACGACACCTACAAAACCAATACCGGAAAGTACCACCGATGATGACTATGGTGATGGCACTGATACCACTGTAACGATCGTTATCCCTACGGAGTGTCCTCCCGATAACGTAGGAGATGCAGTTCAACTTCCGCATCCATACAACTGCTCATTATTCTACAAATGCGATCATGGAAACAAGGTAGTACAGTCTTGCCCCGCTGGCTTGGAATTTAATGCTGAAAAACAAGTTTGTGATTGGCCCGAATTGGCTGGCTGTACCGCCAGTACCGGGAGCAGCTATGATTCAACGACACCTACGAAACCAATATCGGAAAGTACCACCGATGATGACTATGGCGATGGCACTGATAGCACTGTAACGATCGTTATCCCTACGGAGTGTCCGCCTGATAATGTAGGAGATGCAGTTCAACTTCCGCATCCATACAACTGCTCATTATTCTACAAATGCGATCATGGAAACAAGGTAGTACAGTCTTGCCCCGCTGGCTTGGAATTTAATGCTGAAAAACAAGTTTGTGATTGGCCGGAATCGGCTGGATGCGTCGCATCGACCACCGAGGAACCCTGGACTACAGCAACACCGATTGCACCGAGCTCTACTACAGAAAAATTGACGGAGCCACCTAGCTCTACGACTGAAAAGTTGACGGAGCCGCCTAGCTCTACGACTGAAAAATTGACGCAGCCGCCTAGCTCTACGACTGAAAAATTGACGGAGCCGCCTAGCTCTACGACTGAAAAGTTGACAGAGCCGCCTAGCTCTACGACTGAAAGATTAACGGCGCCGCCGAGCTCTACAACTGAAAAATTGACGGAGCCGCCTAGTTCTACTACTGAAAAATTGACGGAGCCGCCTAGTTCTACTACTGAAAAATTGACGCAACCGCCCAGCTCTACAACTGAAAAATTGACGGAGCCGCCTACCTCTACTACTGAAAAATTGACGCAACCGCCAAGCTCTACTACGGAAAAATTAACGGAGCCGCCTACCTCTACTACTGAAAAATTGACGCAACCGCCAAGCTCTACTACGGAAAAATTAACGGAGCCCCCAATTACTACAACTGAAATTCCTATCTGCCAATCAGGCTCCAAATCACCCCACAAAAATTGTTCTCTCTACTACGAGTGCGAGGAAGGGACACAGGTAGTTAAAGAATGCCCACCAGGACTTTACTTCAATCCACTTTTGGGTATCTGCGATTGGCCAGACAATGTAGCTTGCGAAAGTTCTACGACAGTTCAACCGAACAATTCAACAACTCCATCAAATTCGGCATCGACCAACAGTCCGAAAATCACCGATGATTATGTGGGCCAAGAAACATCGTCTTCTCAAACCCCGGAAAACTCGAGTCCATCGGCTCCTACGACTCAGAAGGTAGAATCGGGACTTCCATCTTGCATCGGCACCTGCCCAGTACGAGACCCTCCGAATGTTGTGTTATTGACGAACGAAGATTGCACGAAATTCTGCAAATGTAGCAATGGTCGTGCCTACGTTTACGATTGTCCCGCAAAACTTCACTTCAGTCCAACTAAACACGTATGCGATTATCCGAGAAGAGCTAAGTGCGAAGGTAAAGGCGGTTACGGTCATGCCAAGGATACATTATCAAGCCCGTCTACCAATTAGTTGTCTATCGCCAAATGCAATCATTTGCAACACGGATCGCCGCTCATCTGGCCGCTTTAAAGATAAACAAAAGCGTGTTGATTGAAACACAACAACGCGAAGACAACGAAATTTCGTCGAGTTGAAATCCGAACGGGATAACCAACGGTTACCAACGAACGTGAACTTCTTGTGTGTTTTGTACTTGAGATTGATATGTCTAGAAAATAATCTGTTAAGGACACGATGACAGGACAAGGTCTCGGTAACAATCTTCACCTACACGTATTGCCTCGTTGTTCTGACTATTATTTAATCTTCTCCATTCTTTCCACCGACCTTCTTCCCTTTCGAGTAGAGAGTATCTCTCCCTTTGAATTAGCTCTCAGGATATGTTCTATCTTTATTTAATTTATCTATTGTTTTGCAAACGTTTGTAAATGACATGCAAAATAAATGAACATTTATTTGTTTGACAATATATATTATTACATCTCATCGTTACATCGTTTATCACCTCTCCACGTACTTAAAATTTTCATTTACAGACTTCGCATGGTAGCATATTACAATGGAAGCACTTTCGAGTGGCGTCAACGAGTCAAAGCCGTGGTAAATTCATTGACATTTCGTGATTTCTTCGGGCGGTTGTCATTCGGTTGAAACTGTTTGTGTCCTATATTTTTCCAAGTCTATATACCGTATGTGCGTATATTGTCTTGAATAAATAGATAACATCTATCGACAACTTGTTCAACATACGATTGCTGCAAATCAATAATCACAAGGTAGCTTTTCCCAAAATCCGCAGATGGTTCTGTACTCTCGTAAGTGAAGGCATTATTTAGACGACACGATCAGAGAAAACAGAAACACAACTGATCGATTGCTCTGTTATATTGATGTCAGTATGTATCATATTTTCTTAAATCGTGCGCCGAAGTTTAGAAAAAGCTAAATGATTACGTTCCAAATAGTAGGTGGATAACAATTATGATAAGGAGCTTCAAATACTTTTTTATATTAGTCTTGTGTACATTTTCTTTTTTTCATTCCTTACCCAGCAATAATTATCTTATTTCTGACTACCGGCCGATTTTTTAAGGATATTAGAATTCTGCGATAATTTTAAATGAGATATCTGAAAAGGTATTCTTAGATTATTGTAGTCTTGAGAGTAGCGGTCTTGTGAAAACGCACGCGGATTAGATTTCTTTTTTTCAGCAGCGTTGGACTGTATTGTTTCAAACACTTCTTGAAGACCGTTGACCTTTGGTCGAAGTAATTCTCTCGAATAGTTCGGAGTTTCGATGATGTTTCGTAAAAGTCCCGCTCGCTTGCCGTACCTGGTGATAATAAACAAATGTCGTATGGGTATCTGCGAGATGCAGAACATAGATTTTGCGGAACAGATTAATTTTCTTCGTGCAATTATTTTCGGTGTTTTTCACTACGTTCGATTTCATATTTCGATATTAAAACATTGTTAATTCAATTATTGCCGCTGACAAATCCAATCTCGACGTCATGCTTCAAGTGAATTACTATATCGTATATGATATCAAAACCGAGAGTTAAAAATATATCTCCTCGTCGTTGACAATAAAATAGCATTATAATTGGTGTGTTTCATAAGCTCCCAAATATTGTAGAGTGGTAAATAATGATTATGAAAAGATTGGATGATTCTAAAAAATATTCTAAGGCGCATATTTGAATTTTTTTCGGCCTGAAGTGGAGCCGAAAGCCGCTTATCGAAAGTTTGCAACATGTCGATAACTACAGCGCATCATAACGCAATAACGAAAGTCTTATATGATTTGAAATTTTTGGTAAAATGGATCTTTCAAATAGGCGTCATCGAGATAATTACCTGGCTTTTCCCTTCAAGATGTAGTAGTCTTTGACGAGATTAAGATACTCTTTAAGATCACCGACGTTATCAAATTCTTTCGGTCTCGTGGGCCTCCCCTGTATTTGTGAATCTGCACATGCGAAAACCGGTCTCAATAATATCACGGCCAGC
The DNA here is from genome assembly GCA_964006125.1 of Cryptus viduatorius. Classification (NCBI taxonomy): domain Eukaryota; kingdom Metazoa; phylum Arthropoda; class Insecta; order Hymenoptera; family Ichneumonidae; genus Cryptus; species Cryptus viduatorius. The sequence goes on along the minus strand of OZ023222.1, from coordinate 6,578,261 downwards.
AGCACTCCCATGATTAGTACCACGTTCGATCGCAAATACATCCTTCGTAATCTTGTCACTCTGCAAATGTTTCAACAAATTTTTCAAGTGAAAACATAGATAAAATATTTGAGATCATGGCTGTGAATATTTAACTATCAGCAGTGACCGATTGGCGTTATGAGATTATCAGCGTCAACTACGCACTTTGATAATATTAAGGAGTACGGGTTCGAGTTCGAGATATGCGAGTTTTCGTTTACTGAAATTCGTACAGAATTACTTATATAATATCCTCAATTCAAATGGCATTCCTTGACAAGTATTAGTTTAATTTTTTTTTTTCGAATATGTCCAAAGAAGCACGGGTACGGCTTGTTCGGAAACGCCGGAAACGACATCTAATTTCTAAAGGAATCCAGCGAAATTCTCGAATGCCCCGATCAGCTGGATTTATCGAACACGCACACGTACATCGCTATCTAATTTCTAAGGAAACTCAACGAAACACTCGATGTAATTAATCAGTCCGATCTCAAACTGTGATATATAAAATCAAAGGTGGCGAAATATGATTCACAGATTGATTTCTAATCCGTTTAGATAGTGTAACTTGAGAACAACAGATAACGCCAATTAAAAGAGATGTATAAAAGAAGATCTCCGTTACGCAGAGCTCATTCTTTACAAATCTGTTGAAGTTTCGTTTCAATTTTTATTCTGACGTCGTGAATTCGTCTTCCGACCTTCTATAATATGGCACGCGTTCCGTGTGAGTATATCTTTGGTTAACGTGTCTTTGCCGTCTCCCATATTCTCTCATAATATTACAAAATTAACGAACGAAATTGATTTTTTTTTTCGAAATCGTAATTGCAGCTATGGAACTAAGGCTCGCCGGCGTGTTGGCGTTGGCACTTGCGACTCTGGTTGCGTCAGCTGAAGTACCAATTCCTACCGAGTGTCCGGAAACAGATATTGGGAATAATACAGTAAATCTTGCTCACGAGACCGATTGTACGAAATATTACGGATGCAGTGGCGGTTTGAAATTTGAGAAACAATGTCCAGTAATGGATGCCGAAGGGAACAGACTGTACTTCAATCCTGTTCTTCAAGTTTGTGATTGGCCCCAAAACGTCGAGTGCGAACTACCTTATCCGCGTGCTGCAGCAGCTGACTCATCGAAGGCCGAAATTCCAACCGAGTGTCCAAAAGTCGATGGAGACTTCGCTGTACATTTGGCCCACGAAAACGATTGCACGAAATTTTACAAGTGCAGGGAAGGCAAAAAATACATAATGGATTGTCCTGCCTATAACGCAGAAGGCAACAAACTGTACTTCAACGCTACTCTTCAAGTTTGTGATTATCCGGATAATGTTAACTGCGAGTTGCCATACCCAGGTACCAAAGAAGTAATCGTACCGAAGGCCGAAGAAATTCCAACTGAATGCCCGAAAGTTGATGGAGAGTTTGCTGTACACCTGGCTCACGAGAGTGATTGCACGAAATTTTACAAGTGCAGCGAAGGCAAAAAATACGTAATGGATTGTGCTCCCTATAACGAGGAAGGCGACAAACTGTACTTCAACGCTACTCTTCAAGTTTGCGATTATCCGGATAATGTTAACTGCGAGTTGCCATACCCAGGTGCCAAAGAAGTAATCGTACCGAAGGCCGAAGCAATTCCAACTGAATGCCCGAAAGTTGATGGAGACTTTGTTGTACACCTGGCTCACGAGAGTGATTGTACGAAATTCTACAAATGCAGTAGAGGCAAAAAATACATAATGGATTGTCCTGCCTATAACGCAGAAGGCGACAAACTGTACTTCAACGCTACTCTTCAAGTTTGCGATTATCCGTGGAATGTCGATTGTCAACAACCGTCTACATCATCTATTGCTTCAGTTACTCCGTCGGTGATCCCTACCAGCACATCTACTGAAACTGTCCAACCTACCAGTACATCTACTGAAACTGTCCAACCTACCAGTACATCTACTGAAACTGTCCAACCTACCAGTACATCTACTGAAACTACCCAACCTACCAGTACATCTACTGAAACTACCCAACCTACCAGTACATCTACTGAAACTATCCAACCTACCAGTACATCTACTGGTACTTCCCCATCTACCAGTACCCATACTCCGAGTATAACACCTTCCCCAACGTCTATCGCTACCGTAACACCCACCGATACAGTTACTCCTTCTGTCACACCACCACCTCCCGTAACAGATAAAGGTTGTGTAGGCTCATGCCCTGCTGTAGATCCCATAGCGTACACTGTCCTTCTGCCTAACGAAGATTGCCAGAAATTCTGCTTGTGTAGTAATGGCGTACCCTATGTCCAGACTTGTGCGGGTAATCTTCATTTCAGTACGTTCGAAAAAACGTGTGCGCAACCCGCTGACGCGAAATGTGCCAATGGCCCATACGGCAAGAAACATCCATTCAAGCCTCAGCCCGCAAGCGGAGATGACGAAGCTGTTATGAACATTTTGGGGTTCAATGATCGCTTCAGATGGTAAATCATCAATTTCCAATGATGGTTGGACGAATTTTTACAACGAAAACGAATCGATTTTGGCAACGATCGTCCAGCAGCCGTATAATCGCAAATAGTCGACGAAAGCCATCCGGGTGGACGAATGTGTCAAAACTTTACAAATCCATTGTCACGTGAGTGGAAAGTCTATGAATGAAATCGCGGGGGTTGCAGCGAGCTGTGGCTCCCGAGATAGTTAATAGAATCTCTACCCGCTCGCGTCCACTTCCGATCTGTACAAGACAAAGTCGAGTCGACGGCGGCGTCCATCCTTCTCGTCGTTGTCTCTACCTTTTCAAACCGTCACGACAACAGAAGAAAACTTTGACGATGACCACCACAACCAGACCGCTGTTGAGGATAACGGAGCCGACCGTGAGGGTTCGAGAGCTCAAATCTAACTACATATGGAACGTCGTCGATCGATCGACACTACGCTGCTGTGTGAATTGTCATTTAATCGATTTCAGATCGTTATAATAAAGATATTCAATTTCGTATTTATTGAATGAGATTCTATCATTTGAATAAAAAAGAAGATTTTACGCTTTGTATTTCATAACTCTTTCTATTATTAAATCAACGGATACGTATCGCCCGAAAGCCACAATTGGGAAGTGTCGCTGGAGATAGCGTCGTTTAAATAAATTTAGCACAGCATCCGAATCAGTACTTAATTTTGATCGGGGATTGTAGAGAAGATACGCGAGTTATTCCATTACCGAAACAATGTTTTCGTCCTAATAGTCGTCCTAATAGCTTCACAATTTGAAGAAATAATCCTATTTTTTTACGATTAAATGTTTGCTTCTATCATAGACTTGGCGATCCTTCGCTGATATAAAGTAGGCGATAACAGATTAACGAGAAAAGCCTCGTGAATTCAGGTGATAAGAGCAATCTCGTGGCGTGACTGTAAAATGGCATGGTGTGGCGCGGCTGCGTGATATTAAGGGGACACCCCCCGATATACATGTGAAATGTGTATATGTGTTTAAGTACCGAGAAGCACCGACATCCTGTTACGTGTATCTGAGACAGAGAACGCGATACACTTAAACTGCTCGATCGCGAAAATCCATCACGCCGTCTACGAACAATCGAGGATGTCACGTTGATCTCGCGCAAATTATTGTGCCCGAGAATACATCGCGAAATGCGCTTATATAATTACAAGACATCGCTCATTTGGTTCGTCTTACATTATGGTAAATTCAATTCAGTTTAAACAATGCGAGAAGTGTTAAATGCTTTCTCGATCGTAATACTGTTGTCAGTTCACCTTGCAAACGTTGCAGATCACACAGCGAAACAATGTACTGCAAAAACAGATACGCTGTATGAGAATTTAGTTTACGAGTCGCGATTCGAAGCGGTGAAGAACGATTGACTCGCAGCTTCAAACTTTTTTGTAATTAATAATAAATAAAATTCATCGATATATTTTTTTTTATTTATTATTATACTGATGGATCAATAAATTCTGTAAATCAACAAATCCGCGCAAATACAAATCGTCAAGGGAGTCTGGCTAAACACGAAGAATCAATCTTCCATTGATGAGAGCGTCCGACACCATATTTGGTTGCGAAATAGAAAAATGCTAATAAAAATAGAACGTTAATTTTGGATAGGAGTGGAGTGATACAGTGTGAACATAATAATAATAATAATAATAATGCAAATACACTTTCAAACGATTGATTTGATAAACCGCGATAATGCGCCGGGTTTGGAAAAGTCTCATGTAAAATGCATCTCACTCGCGAGATATTGGCGCAAAATCCCGAATTTCCGCGCGTGTGGTGACGAATAACGATAGAGACGAAGCGAAGAAGAACTTCGATATTCTAGTCTTGTAAAAGAAATATACGACGACATTTTTTTGCGACCACTTTCGCATCTTATTTTACGGTCCCGAGACATGTGTAGATATCGATTTCATGGTGAAAAAAAAAAATAGAAATAATTGAATTACATGAAAGGCTTTAGTCTCTCTATCCAATGAGTAAACGTAAGTTGTAGTCGCAAACCGATAAGTCGAAATTATTTAAAAATAATTAATAATTAATCAAAAAGGCGACTGATTTGTGAACAATAAGTAAATCGAGAAAAATCTAAGAATGGCGATCATTACCCATTTTTTTAAATTTCATTCGACAAACGAATGTCTATTATCGAAAAAATTGATTAGCTGCCTAACGAAAGAAACCCCGAATCCCTCTTGAATGCTGATAATATTTCAAAGAGTGTGTTTCGTTTTTGCATTTATAATTTTAAACATTTTTATGGCCATAATACGTGTTGAACTGCAGCATTATTTCGTTAAGTTCACAGTTCGCGGCGTCCTGGGCGCACAATGGTCCGATGACAAATCGTCGTCATCCGCGCTAACAAATTACCGAATTGTGAAAAGTTTAATAATACGAGAGCCCAAGGGTGGGTGAAGCTTTACCCTTTTGCTATAACTTGGCAAACGGTTTATTTAACCGAAACGAGCGCTGATTAATTCACTTTTACAGTCTATTAAGCCATCCTTCCCCGTGTACCTGGACAATGAAACAACCCGTTTAAAGCGACTATCGCCGACTCGCAGGTTTGCCGACACATCCATAAAGCTGCGAAGGAACATGTCGAATCGGCCATCTCCACCGACGCCAAACAGCGCCGATAGCAACGCGAGAGCTTTTATTGTGCTTTCCCGCTGTGGCGCTTCCGGTTAAATTAAAAAGGATTAAACTTCGTTGTTTCGCGTTTTCCTCCGCTATTTTTTATTCTTTCGTTCTATCAACCAGTACCATGTATATGTTATTTACTGTATAAATATAACGAGCGTGTCGCGTTTTGTTTTACAAAATTTAACTGCACGGGGTAAGGTATACGCGTATAAAAATACAAACGGAAATAGACAGAGAGAGAATAACTCTCAAATGTCAGTTGTCTATTCGATTTAACCAAATCGTATTGTCGCCTATTAAATACCTATACAAATTATTATAATTGTTAATTTATAAAGGACTCTAAACAAAATTTTAATGGACGACTCGACGTCTTCGAAATAATAGGCCGGAAACGGCGAAACAAACGTTCGCGGTTTGTAGGGTGAAAAGAACCCAGACAACACGAGATGGGCGACCAGTGTGTGACTTCCATATAGCGTGATAGTGATATTCTTCAAATGATTGCATTGTGCAAGTCTTTCGGCTTGCAGAGCATAATGATAAATATTTGGATACAACAAGTAGTGTAATATAGGAGTATTTAACTAATAGGTGCCTTTACAGAAGAGTGAAAATATTATTCAATTAATTGTCTTCTATTAGTGTTAAATCGTCCGTCTATAAAGAGTTATTTATTACGAGTACATATTTGTTCGCTAGCATTGACTGATAGATAATTTCTACCGTTAGTTGATACGTAGTTGCACAAGGAATATTTCCCTCTAAGCATCTAATTTTGTCGCTAGGAAGAGTTATCTATTATTGGTACAAATTTGATCTCTACTATTAGGAGACAGTTAATACGAACGTTTAGACTACTAGCATTCGCTCTACAAGTAGCGTTCCATCAGCACGGCATTTGCTCACTATAAAAAGTTGTCTACTAAAAGTAATCATTTGGTCCCTAGTATTAGAGGATATAATGCTTTTATATATAGTTGGACAATAGTTGACCGACTAGTTGAGATCTATTAGCTCCTCATTCTATCACTCAAATCGTTGCCCGTTTATAGTACACATTAGATCCGATCTATTATCCGACATTTAATTCCCATTGGTAGTTGGACAAGAACTTGTTACCATTTAAATGATATTATGATTCTGTCTCAAAATCTTGTAAGCCCACACATTTTCTCTTAGCATTCAGTATGCGAGGAACGTTTGCGTCGCAGACACGTAGTTAGCCGGCTATTATCGGGTTTATCGGACGTTTTTCATTATTTATTTGCGCATCAAGGTAATCTACGCGATGAGTGGTGCGGGTGGATCGCGTGAACCCAGATTACCGGTACTCCCTGAAATTGGCGATGTGCAAAAAAAAACTCGAAAAAGAGTTACGGGATTGCGGTACAAACCGTTTAACGCGCTGTCTCGGCGTCAACAGCAGCGGCGGTTAAAAGAGTCGCCGACTACATTGCCTGGAGTCAAGGAGATGAAGCGAAGGGAAAAATAAATTTCGGAGGCACGAAAATCAATCTCACTTTCTTCGGTATGTAATTTTGTTTATTTTTTCATATATATTTATTTTATCATTTATTTTCATATATTTTCCTTGTTACGCGTTACCGTCCCCAAAAAATAAGCGGTTGTGCGGGTGTAAAACCGGGTCAGCGCGCAATGTACCGTACGGCCCGAAGGGTCGGGGCGAGCGAGCGTCCGCCGTCGTTCACCAACTGTCCCGGCTTCTAATATTTTTTCGATATTGTTTCAAACTTTTTTATCTGTTTATTCGCACAAGTGTGACAGATGTAAATAACGTGTGCCTTTTCTTTAATTTGATTTTTGATTTAAACATTTTTTTTTTACTTTTTGACTATTTTTTTGTGCAGGAGCGTGCCGCAGATTGAAACGTTTAAAAACCCCGTCGGTTGAAGAGTACGAAGCGAGTATAAAAAAAAATATCAAAAACGCTATCCAACGCCATTACATGGCAACGACGAAAAACAATCGCCAAAAATCCGGAACGTCGTCGGGGAAGAAAGGGGAAACAGCGGAGGAAAAAAATAAAAGATACGAAGCTGCGTGAATACGCGCGCATGGGCATGTATATATACGTGCAAAAACTTTTTATTCTAAAATAAATAATGATATTTATGCGATTATTTACGCGATTGTTTTAATTAACATTTTAATAAAAAAAAAGTTCGTAAATAAACGTCGATTTACGATTTGTCTTCATCAATTGCTCAGTAACCTAATTTTTGCATAATACATACAAATATTATAAATATATATGTTGAACTTATTACTTACTTATTCCATGTTTGAAATTTTCAGTTTTTCGGTTTTATAACCATCACTTCTACCGCTAACAACCTTTAAATTAACAAATATCGCTCTACTTTTTAACACGCATTTTCAGGCTTATGATGTCCAAAAAAGCAATTGTTGTAGGCCGCTTTAATTCGGTCGATAAAAGATACCAAATGTAGAGTATTTAAAGCAATCATCTCGTGACCCCCTTTTAGAGACGCATTGCTAGAGATCTTGTACAATATTGCATTTTGCAATACTCATTTATACCGAAAAATGATTACTAGTGGTAGACTCTAAAAGTTTACTACCGGTAGACTCTAAAAGTTTACTACCGGTAGACTCTAAAAGATTATTACCATTAATCACCTAAAAAGGGCTTAAGACCTGATTGCTTTAAATATTATAGTATTTGGTTCTATTATCGACTTATTTAGAGCTTTCTATAACGAATGCTTTTTTGGACATCATAAGCCTGAAAATGAGTGTTCAAAAGTAGAGCGATAATTTTTTACTAATGGACCCTCCCGTGTTGTCTGGGGAAGATATGACGTAAACGTAACCTGAGGCGTAACAAGTGGAGTATTGTTAATTTATAAAGGACTCTAAACAAAATTTTAATGGACGATTCGACGTCTTCGAAATAATAGGCCGGAAACGGCGAAACAAACGTTCGCGGTTTGTAGGGTGAAAAGAAGATATGACGTAAACGTAACCTGAGGCGCAACAAGTGGAGTATCGTCCATCTCTCTTCTATGATGGCTGTATTTGAGGTGAACACAATGAATGCTCTTCGTGTATTCGACTTTACTTTCGAAATAATGTATAGAATGAATAAATAAATAAATAAATAAATAAATAAATAAATAAATAAATAAATAAATAAATAAATAAATAAATAAATAAATAAATAAATAAATAAATAAATAAATAAATAAATAAATAAATAAATAAATAAATGGTGCAAAGCCGCGCGTATTTAACTGTCGATATCTCGATGACAACAGACCACAATTTTATACATTATTTTTTAAGTTAGTTCGAGTTAACTGTGACTGTGCGGGGGATGCAAGCGATTACAATCGCTAACTCGAAGTACCGCGAGCGAAAATCTCCCGAGGATTACCAAAGGTGAGACCACCACAGCCGGAGAACCGGGAAGTTTAAACGGAGTAACGAATTTATTCGATGCAGAATAGTGTTACGAAGAAAAAAATAAAAAAAAAACGGGTTAGAGGAGTGGATGATAAAGGATGAGCGTAAACCGTTTTTCGACCTCCGACTATTGTAACACGGTAAACATTTTATTTTTTTTTTTTTTTATTGATATAATTTTTTTTTTGCTTTTGCGTAAATATTTGTTAAGACTCATTTGTACATTAAAAGTCTGGAGATAACGAGAGTAACACAAGAGTACCGATACTCCAACGAATCATAATCTCGAGTGGCAAAAACCGATAAAACGTCAGAGTCGTTATCGAGTAGTTGCACATAGAGTCGTAGACGAAACTCGGATGGTGGTATTATCATTGACGTTGATCAAGCCACCATGATACGGGGTTAATATTTTATTCTTCATTTTTTTTTTTTTTTTTCACTTTTCACAAACGATAAATATTATACCGAACGATTTTTTAATGAATTATTCCAGTAAATATCTTACCGACAAATACGTTGACCACAATCGTCTTTCGTACAACGGACACAAGAGCACTTTTGCATGAAAATTAATAGCGATCGAAGATCAAAAGATAACCGTCTGCCGAAAGACTACGCGAAAGTACCAAAGCCTTAATTCACTGTCTTACATCCAGTTTTATCGAAGTTCCGATTTTTTTTTAACAGTTACACAGTTTTGTCGATCTCATCAAAACGACTTGAAGAAAGTTTTACGTTACAATGTGTACTACAGAATGATTGAAAAACCAGTGCGATGGTTCTTGTCGTTGACAATGTAACGATGCGACAGGGACAAGCACGCTGGTTCACCGTATATATACCCAGCGCTCGGGTCGGGAGTATACTCTCGATCGGGGCAGCAACCCTCGGCGACGACGCACCCTCCGAGCATCTCCCCGAGTTACCTTCGGCGCAACCAATCAGCAACACTGACGCAGCCAACCCACGAGCTTACATTTGAATTGAATGACAATTGTTCATTACCTATTTTTATCATACTTACTGTGCTCACGACTCAAGAAAGCAATCGAAATCGAGTAAAGACAAACGCCAAAGATCAGTGTAAAAAAAATATCTATTTCTGGTTCCGAAATCATCATCACAACGATCTTTTATTATTTAGTAATTAAATTTAGTCGATCATTTTACTCGATCATCAGCTGTACTTTTATTAACCCTTCGTTCGCACACATACTTTTCGGACCGTCCGGTTGCGTACTCGGGATCTGAAGGTCGTATTGGGTTTTCGTAATTTTTCCGCGATTTCACAATTTTTTTTTTAAGGATTGCTTTTCAAAGTTTCAAGGACGCGATCTAATAGTTGATTAAGCCAAATATTGATTTATTGACGAAAATAAAAATGATGAGATAATTTTTATTTTTTAACGCAATTTATCTTTACATTGATATTTCGACTTTATTACATTTTTTATTACGCTAATGATTCGCAATGATTGATTCCGGGTATTTTTCTTACGAAAACGTTATTGGGGCAAATATTAATATTAGTGAAATATACCGAAAGCGGGCCAATGGCCTTGAAAAAGGCATATAGATAATAGTTAATAACAAATAATCAACGTAGCAGAAGATTTAAACTGAAACGGAGAACATCACTCGACTCTCTACTTGCTCCAGATCTGTTTGTTCCGCGGGTTTTGACAAACAGTAACAAAGGCCTTCCATAGATGTCATTTGAGTGGAATTGGGTGGTGAACTGTTTCGGAGTTATGAAGGTCGCGGTCGTCACAAATAAATGAAGCGGATTATCGCCACAAAATTTAATAGGGAATATTGTAGACGTAAGTTGTAAGACGGTACGGTTCACGAAAGATTTAGTATTGTAAAGTCTCGTAGCTATTTGCGAATTTTCCTATGGAAAATTTCCGAAGCCAAGCGATACGTAACTCTCCTCAGCAACGGCGCATCGCCGAGATCATCTGAGGTGCTATTTTACGCCGCACTTTTGACTAACATTTTCGAAATTACAAAGATCTACAAGGTATAAAGTTTCTGACACGTTCAGCGATTGTAAAATCACTGCACTTGGCGTGGACTTTGTATCTCAAAACTGCAGAATCGCAGATGCTGATTTTCGAGACTATTCCCTCTCCCGCCCTTTCGAGGATCGCGAAGGTCCTCAGTTCGAGTTATTTTGAGTGAAACCGAAATTAGAACATTGTGCAACAAGAGACGAAAGTTGAAAGTTCGTGGGCAACCCGTTGCAATCGCCAATTCGGCGCGAGTTGCGCACTATACTTTCGTAACGAGTGCAGGGAAACCGACGATTTTTATAGCATTTTTTCGGGACGGACAGTGAAAAGTGAGGTTACAATTTTTCGTCCTAAGGGCTGAAAAGTTACCTTTTTTACCATGGGGACGAAAAGTAAGGCAATGCGCATGCGCAAACCTTACTTACGCTACTGCTACGCAAAGAGTCACTTTCGTCCTGCAAAACTGCTATGAAATGCGCCGTTTTTCATGCAGGAGTTGCAAAAAAATATCGACACTCGTGTAAACCGACCATTGCAGTGTGTCGTGAAAAGTAAGAATCCCGAGCGGAACAACAAACATCAACTGCAAGTACCGCAACAGGTACGCGCGTGCGGGTACGAGTGAACTTATCGAAACATTTATCGCTTCACGTTTCTATTACTCTGACTGAAAATCCTCTCGTCACTGCTGCGACCGTTTATTTTTTTTCGGATGCATTTTTTCGCATTCCAAACGCAAGAAAAAAAAACCTCGTCAACTATAGTCTCACTTTGAAATTACACTTATCGATATCTCTTACGAGATCGTAATAAATACGTGACTTGTTCTCCAAAAAAAAAATTTAATAAACAGGACCCCTGAAGAGTGTAATCATTAAATCTTAATTGCGCCTATAAACATTTCTCGTTATGTCTCTCTACGACAATATATCGATAAAGTAATTATGTATATCGTCTACGATAATAATAATAAAATAAAAAGATATTCTCACAGATTCACGTCGAGACTCAAAATACCGATCATCCCGATTTTTTATCGACCGATCGTATTCCAGGAAGTCATTAACTCCGGTAACCCGAATAATTGTTACTCTTAGATTTAGCAATTGGTATACAAGAGTCATTAAAAAATCGTTTTGTTTCTCACAAATGACAAAATTGAGTGACGCAGTTATTGTCGAGTGACGCACGTAGTATTAGTGTTACGCTCATTGGCCTATCTAATTGCACTCTCGATTACCGGGAAGCGGCTTGGCATCGATAATCGAAAGGGTTGCGAAGGATGATTCGGAGGATTTTTTTTTTCTCTTCAGTTCCACGAGGATAGATAATCCGCGGATGGATTATAGTGTAGTATATCAACGCAATGCAACATGTTCGATTGCGATGCATTTGCAACGATCACTTTCGTTCTTTCGGTGTATCTACTATCCGTTCTCTATCTACCGCTCAGTTTTATGGTATATATATCCGGTCGAACGCACGGGTACCATCTGCTCGTGTTTAAATATTTTTAATAACGGATACAACGAGAAAGAGTGAACGGGATGTAAAAGCGAATTCCGCCAACGGAGAAGATAACGAGTGTCTCTATGTATATACGTGTGTACTTATTAATATAACTATATAGCATATCTCAATTTCGCGTGCGTCGACCCGCGGTCACTCCACTCAGGGAATCATGGGTCCCGGACGAAAAAAAAAAAAAAAAAAACTGTGAGAAGAGTAAAAATAAATGATGGTACATATTAGCGCTACATAGACATACACACGATTCACAAAGTACAGAAACGGTTCGAAGCCTCACGAGGCCAACGGTCGATAAGTATCGACGTTAGTACGCTAATCTCCGCAATAGAATTCTCGGAAAATGCCTAAAATTTCTATGATCGAAGATAATTAATGAAAAATTGTAAAAAAATTAATCCAAAATTAAATTTCCCCCATTTTTTCGAAGTATCGATAGAATTACTATGTGAAATGATAATTTTTGTAAAAACGACAAAATTTCGAAAAAATTTCGATTAGTGTCGAGAATCGATTGATAAATCCGTGTTATATTTGACGCTCGGTAAATGCCACGTCGTGAACATCCCGTTATCTCCGCCACCTCTGATTTATGTTCCCTCGACGAATATGGGCCGTCGATTTGCCTCGTTCGCGAGCTCAACCTCGACCGCGAATACTGAAATGACTCTCGTAACTTTACTCGAATGTACACAAGCGTTCCGGCGTAAAGTTGCATACTTCGCGGCAGGTTCGCGGCTATTTATTCACGAGCGGTCATACTCGAGAAGCTGACGAGATAAATGCGTTAGATGAGCCGCTGCGGCTGACGCTAGAACGGCCGAGACGGAGCTCTCCTCGTCGAGAGCTTCTAGGAAGTCATACGTGAGCTCTTAGTGCATCGAAGGTCGAGATTTGCTCCGGAGCTGATAAAGACGCGAGGACGTCGAGCCTCGAATGCATATATATATACCGCGAGATAGCACTGCATGCAGAATCGATTGAAATTATATGTATATATTTGAGTTTACCGACGCGAGATATAAGCGCGGAAACGAAAAAAAAAAAAAAAATTTGCGGACTATGAATCGGCATACATTTATCGGATGATGTATGTTTCATGATTCGTTCGCATCGATTTGGCGCAACGACCTTGTCATCTCGTTGATTGTCCTTCGTATGAGTTCAGCGAACTTTCTCGTACACTCCGAATACTTACTCCGTATACGCCGAAGATCGATATTGAAATTAATACACTATTACCGTTACGAGATTGACGAGATACACGCGGAGGTTGAATACATTAGTGATGTTCGGTCGATCCAAATATTTCTTCTATTTAAAAAATAGTGAAAAAATTTTGAAGAATATTGCTGCAGCTTTTTGTTCGTATTAATCCGACGTATGCGGCTGAATCTCACGGAAACAATAAAGACTTTCGATCGAACGGGACATTTTTTTTTCCACTATTATCAGCGTTTAACTTCCATTTAGAAGAAAATAAACCGTTTGATTCGTATTTACGGCAAAAAAAAAAAAATGATCGAAATACACGATCGAGAATATCAAGGAAATTTTTTGAAATCTTTTCGGCAAAATCTTTGCAATTTCAACTAATTATTTTTCTCACTGTACAGTGACCAACGATAATGCTTATAAAATTCCAAATTCCGAACACCTTATCTCGTTATTATTTTTTTGTTACAAGTTTTCTGTAAGTTACCGTTACCGAGACCACTGGTTATCAACAATGCGTTTTTAGTATCATAGAGAAATAATCGAAGTCGAACTGTTGCGATAACGATACTGCAAAATAATCGACAAAAATATCGATAAAATACGAACCACATATATATCCATATGGTATTAAATGCCTTACATTCCGAGCATCGATCGTGTGGCATAAGTAAAACCGATCGCAGTCACTGGATCCATCGCTACGCATGGAAGATGCAATATTGTCGTTCCACTTTGTCGAGTTTGCGAGAAACGCGATACCACCGATTGTGAATTCCCCGCGATCGACTTTGAAAAATCTCACGTACGCGTCGCGCTCCAATTTGCATATTTCACTCCGTACGACATTTTCATTTTTACTTCGTCGTCCCTTTAGTTTCGATAATCGATAATTAATTGCTTGCAAAACGAGTCTCAGTACAACGTATCTCTGTAATAGTCGATTTCGTGTTGCAATGAAAAATTCTTTGTCGATCTATCCACCGTCTGTAAATAGTTACCTGCGGTGGGATCGATGCGCAGGTGTGCAAACGATCCGAAGCCCGTCGATACAGCAGGAAGCAAACATCGCGCCGAACGAGCGAGAAGAATGCCTCAGGTAATTCTCAAACGATCTACTGTAACAATTTATTTTCAGCACGCGCTCAGGTATTCGACAACAAAAAACATCGTGCAACTCGCGCGGGTAATATCTCCGAGAGTTCGAAGACCTCGGAAGAAGCAGCCTGCTTTCCCAAGAGACTGGCCTCAGGGAATCCCCTCGCGGTTAATCGATTCGTTATCAGGTAGAAAACACTCCATAAACCAGGAAAGGTTAACAAAAAGAAATTTACCTCACGACAACGCGTCGTTCACCTGAACAAAACGAAAGCCCCGAAAGCGGAGAAGACGAGAACCAGATTTTTGCATTCACCCGGAATTCGGTAACATTACACCCTATTGCGAAAGCGGAAATGACACGAAACCAGATAATATTTTCGAGTTGTTTCTCCCGCGACTGGACCCCAAGAGGTCCCGGGTCATCGGCTCACCCAACGAGTTTTCTTCGCCCAAACGAAGACCTGTGGGTATTCCCGTCGCGCGCATCGAGGGAGAGAGTCCAAGGCGAATCGACGAAGAAAACACCGATTTCTCGAGGGTCCGAATCGACGAGTCAGAGAAAGACGGAAAAATGATTATGAGAACGACGGCAAAAGCTGTGCAGTCGAACGACTTCTTGTCTCGCTCGGCGTTGCACACGCGTTTATTCTGTAATACACGAATGGCGAGAGAAACCCCGTGAGCAAAAGCGTCGAGGAACGGAATAGAGGGAGTCGAAAGAAGTGCGAGAGAGTGGGGAAAGGGGGGAGGGGGAGAGGGTAGAAGTGAGTGTGTATAGGGCCCCGAGAGAGCAAAGCGGGAGTGTTGGGCCCGCAAGAGAGAACGGTCATTGCCACCACCTCTCGACGAGTCGCCGAGTCTTCGGAGTTAGCAGCCTGCCGTCTTCCCCGGACGTGAGACGTTTCGTCTTCTCGTATTATAAAATACTTACACACTAAAATCAAGCACGCATTCGCAACGTGTGGATTCTTACGAATACAAGGCGAATTCGTATGTGTGGCTGTGTCTGGGAGCAGTGAGTCCGAAGGAGTCAGCGGGAGTCAGCGCGCGACTGAACTAAAGTCCATCGGGTTTCGGCGACTGTGCATCGAGCATTGGGCAACTTCTCGTTAGCATTGAATACTGTAGACTGACTTCTTCGCCGGGTACAGTCAGAGAGACTCCACGAGGCCCCCGGCCGTCTCTCTCACCGCGGCGCCGAGTTCGAAGGCACCGTACCACATTTACCTCTACCTTCGCATACTTGGGGAGTTTTACCTCTACCAATCTCTGCCGCTCGCTCCTTGTTCCTCTCCTCTGACTCTACGAACTGCCGCGAAGTAGAAGACCAAGGAGACGACGACGACGAAGACGAAGAAGAATAAGAGGAAGACGAACGGACAACGACAACGAGGCAAACACACGGGTCCCACCGTGACTCTCCTCTCTTTCTCCCCTCGGTACCGAGAGAGACTACGTCGGTACGAATCGTGCACGCTGTGAACTAGAAACGAGCCGAGAGGTGCTGATGACGGTCGCTCGCGTCGACAGCACCCACGAATCTCATCGCACACATTTGGTACCCCCGGTACCGTGACGACGTTTCGATATTGTCGTCATTCATCAACCCCCCGGTTAACTATCGTCAATGCGGCTCTTGGATTCAAACATTTCGTCGTGCAAGTGATTTATCGAGTGTCATTGATTTTCGTTCAATCGACTAAAAATCATTATTATTTAAAGAAAAAACCGCGATATTTGCGAAAAATTAAAAAAAGTTTTTTTTTTTTTTAAATAAACTAAAAACGAATTAATAAACAGTGTTTAGTGGAATTACGAGCAACAAAGTTATGGGATGCTACCAAATTTTTGTTTAAATTCGTAAAAAAATAGGAGAGAATTTTTATTATTCATACGAAAGAGTGAATATATATTTTTCGGAACTTCATACACACCGCAACTTCTTTTGGTACCCGCGAAGAAGCGGAGAAATCATTCAAGGTAAGGGATACAGATTGCAACTACATAATTCAATTTATTACTTGAAGCTTCTGTGATTACTCTCGTATTCTGTCTCAAGGTCGCGGACTAGGTGGAGAGACTCGCAGACGTCTTCTTAGCTCAGTCGCCTCATTTCTTCTTCTTCTTCTTCTTCGTCGGTGCTTTTTCTTTTTTTTCTATCTACTGCTACTCGTTATTCTATCCGTACAGCCTTGGCGGAGGCCCTTCGCGAACGCTCACCCTGAGGAATGCCCGGAGAACGGACGACGACCGGTTATCCTGCATCTGTCTTTTCTTTTCTCTTGTCTCGTCTCCGAACGATAAATCAAACTTATTGACTCTCCATCCACTGATCAATATTTATCGCGTAATAATAACAATATGATTTAATCCTTTCGCGAGTAAATACGAGTGTTACCATTTTTTTTTTCGTCTATTTCTTTATTGTCCTATTTTTGTAAAAAAAAAAATACGTTTAGTCGTTAATTTATTTAACGTCGTTGGACGCGTAACCCATAACACGTTTCGGAACGAAGAGCACATTGCTCCCAGCGAGAGATTGCGAAGCGCGGAGCCGGTAAGTCGACCACGGATAGCGGTACCTCTCGCGGGAGCTCCGGGCTCAATCCTCGCGCGCGTCCTCCAGGAGGGGGACTTGACTTTCGTCATGATAATGCCACACACCGGTATACGCTTTCGATATTATTACGGCATTGACCGTCGCAACGACGCCACAGCTGTGGCAAACGATTGAATTCTATTCGGGATTCATTGTTCGAAAAAATGAAAGAAATAACAGAATAAAGGGGCAATTAAGAGGAATGCGGCGCAAAAATGAGATTGAGAGAAAACGATTTAGATATAAGCGGAGTGCGTGGCCTACCCGCAGCGAATCGCGACTTTGCTGTCGTGTTTGATGCGTGACTGGCTTACACGCTGGTTAAAACGAAAGTGGCTTCTCCCGACTGTCGTCGTAGTCAACGGGGTACCGTTATTCATTCAGTGTATACGCACAGAACATCGCGCGTTACCGTTGACAAAAGCATTTTGTTTTTAAGACGGTGTACGACATCGGGTTTAAATAGCCCTTCGCGATACTGGCGTCGCGAACGTTGCAATACGGAAATATATGCGAACCGTGAAATCGATAGCCCTATGAAGTCCGATTATCTTCGTTCGTTTATTAATCCGATCTCCGAGAAAATTTCAGTATCAAGTCAACGGTATCAATACGAATTTTAATTCTATTCCATATTTTAAGTAGCTGCTGACTAACAGTGGCGAATACCCCATCGTAAAAAAAAATCGAAACTCCGACATCCGCGAATGACTTATTAAGTTTCTGCGGAAAAACCGGCCACTTGTGTATTTCGTGTATTAATAAGCAAATAAATTATCAAATTATCAAATTATCAATATGGCATTTTGCGAAATTTCTGTAAACGAAAAATAAATTTTTTACGCGAAAAAAAAAAATTTTTTTGGAAATTTAATGTAAAATTATGAAAAAAAAAATTAACGTGTTGTACATTAGAAAGTTTCGTCAATATATTACTTTTAACAATTTTCTTTAATTTCCCTGTAGAAATTTATTAATTTTTCATTATTACTATAATACATAAATTAATTTTTTTTTTTTTTTTTTACGGTGTAGAGATCGAAAACTAGTGCCACACTTATTAAGTCGAATATATGATTTTCTTATATCGTTGGTTTCCATTTTATCGCGATTTTTATGAAGCCGCAGTCTTCCGTAAGCTTCTCTTCACCTTGCCGCTCGGATACCGTGCAAATTGCGTAACATTCGCATATTGTGGTCATTGCCTATATCCAGATTGGTGAGAGGGTCAAATTTTCAGGGTTATCCGTGCGTGATATAAATGTCTCATATACCCTTGAATGTGTCGTTCCGAAATAACTAAAACTAAAGGACAATAATAGAAGACAATGTTAATTGAGGGGAACGTGACGTATCTCGTATTATTCCGGCAGAAGGAGTAGTGCTTTTACGTCTTCGAGAGTTCGAAATTTGTCAATCTGTTGTGTATGTAAATATATATAGACAATTGGCAGGCATTGTGGTGCATATATCTAAACCCGATCCGCACAAGACGTAAGAAAGTTATATATAACGATCGAAGCTAATGAGCGCGAAATAACGAAAAAGGTCCGCAAATAGCGAAATAAAGGAAATGGCAATATCGCTATATTAATGGCGCATAGACTACATAATCATTAACCGAATAACAAAATATTGTACAGAATAACAAATCATCTCTTCGTTGGCGTCGAAGTTTCGTAATCCAAACTGCGACGAGAATTGCGCTGTTTACGATGGATATTCGCGTCGATGTTGTCTATTATTACGTTACTTTGTCCGCTGTGAAGATACTTTGTAATGTCGTGGTGATCTTTTTATAAGTTCAGTAGCATACCACCCCTAAACAAAGGGATGCTGCGACTATTTTTCATTATAAGGTTCATTGAGCTTTGTTAAAATAGCTCTCGAGATTTATAGATAGACATCGCGATATTTATTCCCGAAAGTGTTCGCTATTGTAAATGCAGCCAGAAACAGAGCATTGCGCATTGTATAGGACATTCGTGTGCTATTACCGCACTCTTTCCGCTTTCCTCTTCCAACGGCTAACGGTCGCTACAGCTTATTTATTAGATATTTTTTTTTATCCGGGAAGAAGAAAGATGGGATAATGAGCGAGCGGCACTCGACGCACGCTAGAATAAAGTAATACATGCTTTAGGCGCGAAGTAGTAAGAAAAGAACGGAAGTCTTTCCCTCCCAAGAAAATGGTATATATATATATTTTTTTTTCTCTTTTTCTCTCATCTTCGCGCCTCGAATAGACTTCCGGCGAGATTATCGCGATTGCTACAACCCGCCAACCGCGGTGCTTAGATACATATGTAGATACCCCAAGAGCAATGATATCTGCACGCGAAAAATTCGAGGAGTTCATCACTGGAGATTCGTCAGTCGATGACCCGGAGGACTAAAACCTTTTGTTAATTAAATCCACTCGAGTAGAAATACAGCTCTTTTCCTGTGCACAGTATCGACGGCTGAGAAACAGAAGGGCCTATTTCGCGCGATTTAACGTGCGGAATTACGCGAATGATGACTTTGCGCTTCTGAGGATCTCGAATACAAATCCTCAGACGTCGTGTACTTAGTCATTGTGCTGCGAGCCGAAGAAAAACAAAGGACGAACCGCGGCAGACACTCCGTATACCCCTCGTGGGAAGTTTCTCATAAGAGCGTTTTCTCCGCACAGTCCGTATTACGGAGCGCTATTGCCACGGTCATGGGAGACGACGCTGAAACTCACATACCAACCTGCGCGACGTGTGTTCTTGCGCTCGTAAAATATTCACTTCGCTCTTTTCTTTTAATAAAACTCTTCGAACATATTTTCTCCTCTATTATCTCAGCCTCGACTTCCTTTCGCTAAACTTTTTCTCGCACAGATATCGTTTTCATTGAACTCTCCCTTTTTTTTCATACGTTCCAGATGAGCCACCTGCGTGATTGGATCATCGTTCTATCACAGCTCTATCTTACCTTCGCGAATCCGATTTACGCGCCACAATTTTTAGCCGGTGGTGAGTATAATTCGTCGATGAAAAGATCGTTTTATTTTATTTATTAGTAAATTATTATTAAATAATTTTATTATTATTATAATTATTATTATCGTTATTTTATTTATTTTTGATTAATTTTATAATAATTTATTATCATTATTATTAAATGACAATAGTCCAAAATTCAAAACGCAGACGATTCACACGATTCGATTCGATTCGATTTCTCGATTTTTTTTTTTGCCGATTTTGATCGAGATATTTCGATTATTTTACGAAAAAAATTATTATTTATCGATAACGCGAAAAAAAAATGGGTAAAATAGAAGACGACATTGATCCTGCCTCGTGCTGGCAGTGCGTGTGCTTGACCGAGCGAAACGTGGGCGGACAGGTCAGTTTTCCTGTCGTCGAGAAGCGGTAGTAACCAACAAGTAGGTTACGTTCGATCAACGGGGCACGTTTCTCGGTCCTTCGCGTCATTTTTCCGGGCCACTTTGTCAGTTCGGATTCACGCAAATACGCAGCTATATTAGCGACGGACAGACTCGTGGAACCTTTATCAAGGCTGATGACTCAATGTCTTCTTCATGCTTCGGTTAATTGCTATAATCATCGATATTTTCCGTACAACGTCCTCATTCATTCTCATCCGTATTTCATTGAGAATAAATGTGGATCATTTCCTTTCATCTCCGATCTTTTTGTTCTCGAGTCTCTTTTAATGTAACGGATGGAAAACAGCTTTACGAACCGTTAGAAAGATCGGAGAGAAAAAAAAATGAAAACGACGAACGCTGTCGACGCGCTGAGAAGAGAGTTTATTTTTAATTTACGAATATAGAGTTTGATATAGCGAAATAAATATCAAATTATTATTAAAAAAATATGCGACTCAACATTTTTCAATAATTGATTAATTAGTTAAAAAAAATTATAAAAAATTAATCATATTTCAGTATTTTACTAATTCAATTATATTATCATTATTATTATTATTATCATTTTCTTTTTTTTTTCATTCTAAAAAAAAATAATTTGTCGATAATGCATTTTTCTTTCGTTGTGTCTAGCTGTACATTTATTAACTACGAATAAATTCTTCACTCAGTGCGCACTAAAGATAAAAAATGAAAGATTACTCGTGCGAAATGATGCATAGGTGATTTTTTCGATTCTGTATATAGAATAAATAAAATAAATTTCTATAGTTCTCTATTCCCAGTAGAACTCGTCGTTCGATTCAATGTATCGTGTCGGCGAACGAAATTCGATTTCTCAAAGCCGCGCGATATCGCACTCCGATCGAAGATAACGAGAATCCGCGTGGGTGTCGAGACTCTTTTTTTTTCCTTCTTTTGTCGCGCCTGAAATTCCTTTCGCACACAAACAAATTCTTCGTACGGTCGGACTACCGTATGAAGAGCGGTACCATTCTGGCGATGGCACAAACACGTCACTACTTTCTTCGACTCTGTGACTCAGTACGCAAGCGACGAGTCTCGTTTTACTTCCGCCACCGAACATTCTCGACTAAGAACAATAGTAGTCGGTAGTTATTGAACATTTTTTTATTAGGCACGCGACCGACTGACCTAAAGAATAGATGTAACTGTTGGTTAGCTAAAAATGGCTTTACCTTGACGGAAAAAAAAAAAAAAAAAAAAAAAAAAAAACCGGATCGCTAATTATTCTCGTATAACGCCCACGCCTACGATTTCGTATAACGATCATCGTCGCGATTTCTGTTTGCCGATCGAAGAAATTTTTCTTACCGTTATAAAATTTTGTCCACTATTCGGCGAAGTAATGGCATCGTTTTCTGACTCACGAAACGGAGAAATTCATTCCATTAAAAATTTCAGGATGAGACAATTCGGCTTCCACGTAGTATTAGTAGTCGAAACGTGAAAGCAACTTGGGATAAATCTTTTTTTTTTATGTCTTTGACCGAGTAGAGCTATCCGGGTCCGAGAAGATTAAGGCGAGCGTAGGGTAGTCCACGGTTCGTAGATACGCGTGAAGACGTTAGGGTACAGGTGGCCAGTTTGAAAACTGTTAGAATAATCGAGGTGCGCGGAGAGGCATCGCGCCCAGGTATGAGAGCTCTCGGCACGCTACCCTGGAGTCAAGGAATGTCGGGAAGCTGATGCAGAAGAAAAAGATTAAAAAAAAAAAAGAAATGAGTCAAAGACTACAGTTTGGTCGGAGGAATGGGGGATTTCCGTATAGGGAAATATTCCGATAAAAAAGTAGTGAGTAAAATAGACGAGAGGCAACGAAGAAAAACATCGAAGGTTTATTAGTTTCAAAAAAAAAAAGGACAAAAAAAAAATCTTTAACCGCAGTAAGATCTCGTTGAAAGATTACGAGGATCGACGAAGAGAGGAAGGAGAACGAGATGAATAGAGAAGAAAGAAAATTGTCTACAGTGCACGGAAGGGAGATAGAGGCAGAGACAGGGAAACGTGCTGTTACATTGGGCTATGACTGTGACCCACTTTTGGTTCAAGTCCACGGACTACGCTCATACATCGAAACGTTAACGGTATTTCCCAAGCGAGCGAGGCGAGGGAAACGGACACGATCAAGCAACTCGTGAGCCCCTCTCCGTGGGGTTTCTTCGCTTCGGCTCACTTGCTGACATCGATTCACTCTTCGGCAATAATATGCGGCCACTCGTCGAGCGCCCATTGGAATTTAACGAGAACGCAGAGAACGTCTCTTCGTTTATCGTGATGCATAAGCAAATCGCGCATCGTTGCACTTGAGGGAAGAACCGATATCAGGGTGTCGCTGATGGATAAGCGAATAGCGGAATGAAAATAAAAATGATAGGAGTGGAGCTTTGATAAGGGTGACAACAACAATCATCTGTTGGGGATTAAAATCGATCGAGAGGCTATTGAGATATACGAGAAAGAGTAATAAAGGAAGAAAAAAAAATGAATTCCCGTCAATACGTAACATTCGAACCTATGAATAATAATTGATAATGCAAATGCACTGATGAGAATAGTAAAAAAAAAAAAAATAATATAAATAATATGGGGATAACCGGTTGCGAGTCGGTATCGGTCACCAGCTGTTCGCGAGGTTCACCGGTTCGACACCGAGAGACTGACCATCGAACATTAGATGTTCGAAGTGATCAGAGAGTAGTCCTCTCGAAGGATCATCTCGAGTCGCCTTGTTGAATGCCTTCGGAATGTGGAACTGGCGCTCATTGGACTTACGCGCGGGAGCGTTATAAATGCACAGTTAGTCGGACTCTGCGTGGTATAATCATAACACTACTATACTACACGTAGTACATAGTAGCCGCCGCTATCCCTATACATATAGTTATAGTTTAAGCAAAGTGTACCAGACCGCTACTATAGGTACTCGATTATGAATCAAGGAAGTGGCCAATCCCTCGGTCAGTGAGGCGAGTCGGCACGGAAGGGCAAAGAAAATAAAGAAACAATGGAATAGTCTGTTTAGCGGATTCCAACACCTTTCCTTTATCTATCTCACGTTATCTTTTGTTTTTTTTTTTTTTTTCATTTCAATAATAATAATTATTATTATTAAGTTAACTTAAGTGGGACGTCGGAAATTGCGAATAAAAAATCGCCTTCCGCGCAAGTAAAGTTTCGTGTGAGAAAAAAAAACGACCCGAATATTTCGGGATTTTCCTTAAAATGAATGATTTTTTAGATGGCATTGCTTTAGGAATTAATAATACTTTCTTACTGTTTATCTTAGATGTGCAGTTAATTGATTAATTGTTTGTCCGTTTCAGGTACCGGAAGAAACATCAGGCATTTGCCATGCGTGTCATTGAGAAGCGGCGAGACCGGTGTCTGCATGTTCGCCTTCACATGCGTAAAGGCCAACGGTACACATCTCGGGACTTGTATCGATCGTTTCTACTTCGGAAGCTGTTGCAAGCTCAACGAAGAAACCGAAGTTTATCCGCAGGACAACACGATAGAGGAAGGACCGGCTTCAGGTCCGTTCGTGACGACCGATAGTTCGATCGAGAGCAATGATATACCCGATTACTTTACGAGGCCTAAGCCTATATCGGATAAACAGCCGAGCGCGTCGACTCTATCGCCGATCAGTCAGACCGCTCTGGTTACGACTCAGAGCGTACAATCGGAAACCACAACTGAATCTCACAAGATTGTGACGAAGAGACCATATTTCAGTACTCCGTATACCACAACTCAACCATCTATCGGCCTCTCGACATTCCAAACGCTGCATAATTATTCTCAGGGAAGTTCGAACGCTTATACGACGCACAGCGTTCCTCAAAGCTCCTCGAGCAGCTCAGCGAAACCACAAAAAACCTCGAGCACCGAAAGCACCACGGTTTCCACCACTCATACAGCTGTCCCCAAGCCTAAACCCACTTCAAGCGTTTCCTCAGGTACGCGGAAGCCCGTCGTCACCGAAACGATAACGAAAAAGCCATCGTCGATTTCGGCAACGAGGCCATCAGTCACGAGAAAACCGATAACCTCCTCGACTCAAAGACCAATCTCGACGACCGAAAGAACACCGCCCTCGACGAGATTCCCACCGAGAAACGCAACAACTACGAGACCAGTTCAGGCTACAACCAGGAAACCAGCCACCAAGAAGCCCGTTCCTACCACGAAGAGGCCGAGTTCAGGAACTCGAAGACCCGTAACAACTTCCAGACCTTCGTCCGCTGCAGCTTCGACGGTAAAACCTTTGAATGTGACTGAGAAACCGTTTTCCACCAGCGTTAAGGTCACGCAAACCATCCGACCGCCTCTAACATCGACGCAAGCCTCAGCGACTACTTCCGCCACGAAGCCATCGTCATCCAGCATCGCTGGCTCCGTGGCTGAAAGCGTAACCAGTCAACGACCTGTGACAAAGAGACCCGCGGTTACGAGCGTTGATGACGAAATCGTTACGACCGTGAGAACAACGACCTCGAGACCTTCAACTACCTCATCGAGGCCACGACCTTCATCCAAACCCACGAAGATCTCTACCGCTTCTTCCGCAAGGCCTACAACGACGAGAGCGCCCTCGAGGCCACAGCAACAGAGTACTGAAAAAATTAAACCTTCGACTTCCACGCCATCTTCTACGTCGTTTGCGAGACCTTCGACCACGAAACCAACGGCAGCCTCCGCGAAACCAAGACCCACTCAGAGGCCATCCAAACCTACGAAACCTACGAGACCCACAAAACCTACGAAATCATCAACCACCACTGCCTCGACATCAACCTCTTCGGAAACTCCCTCCACGACTCAGGCATCAACGCTTTCGGTCACTTCCATCATATTGAATGGAACCACATTGACCAATGAGATTTTACCGCCAAAGATATCGGAAACTGTCGCGACAACGGAAAAAGTAACGCAGACAACTCACTCCCCTGGACTCGTTACTTGGAGCTCTAATTCCGATGACGACGTCACCAAAGCTTCGGAAATTTCGTCCACTACCCCCGAAACTACTCAAGAAGGTAACTTTGATGCATTTTCTTTGTCTTTCCACTTTTGAAGGAATATGGTTTCTCGAAGAGTCGAAGAATTTTTTTTAATGTCATTAGAAAAGGAACGTCAGATGATAAATCTTGAGGTCACAAGATTTATCGTCAGAGCAAAGTCACTGTTGACGAATGCTGAAGCAGAGATGAAATTCTTGTCTCGAGAAGTTACTTTCGGCAGCGGTACCGTCGTAACGGTTTTCCCATCGTCCACCGTAATGCACTCTGTCTCCGTTCACGAATTCTTTCGCCTTTCTCGGCTGCGACTTGCATAATCCCAAAGGAACGCGAGTTAAGAGTTAACTTTTCGGTAGATCTCGGATTAACTTTCTTCGGCGATTGTCATCAGTTCCTTTTATTTTCACGAAAGCAAAATGGAAATTTTTCTTTTTCTAAATACGAATTTAACGATCGATTAGTTGTTTATTTGATTAAAAATGGCGACGCAGAACCCATTTATGCGACGAATAATCGCGTGATTTTAAAAACATGAAACGTGATAATATCGCAAACAAAAATATCAATAACAATATCAAAGGAGCGATTGTCGGTATCTTTTATTAATATAAAAAATATTTCAGATAAGATAGAAACGAAACGAATAATGGTAACAAAATTTCTTCGAAAATTTCCTTTCGAATTTCTTTCCGCTTTAGAAAAAATTTTAAAAAAATGTTTGTTTAA
The DNA here is from genome assembly GCA_964006125.1 of Cryptus viduatorius. Classification (NCBI taxonomy): domain Eukaryota; kingdom Metazoa; phylum Arthropoda; class Insecta; order Hymenoptera; family Ichneumonidae; genus Cryptus; species Cryptus viduatorius. The sequence goes on along the minus strand of OZ023222.1, from coordinate 6,551,939 downwards.
GGGAAAGTTTAGTATGCTGTAGTTATGTAATTTGTTAACTTATTCAGCATCAACAGAACCACAATGGTCGCCTATTACAACTCCCGATGGCTGGATAATGATACAATCGCTGGCAACCGAGAAACCAGTGATCGGCGATGACACGACCGTCAGACCACAGCCGACAAAAATTTCAACGACTTCCGGTGAGTCGATTGTTAACCGTGATAACAGATACCATCGGGTTAATCCGTTTGTACGTAACTCGAGTGAAAGATAAAAAGACGCGATGAGCTTGAACTTTGTCTTGATAATCCAGGAAGTCGAAATGTTAAGTACAACTATATTGAGTTGTTTACTGCACACCTGTAGATTAGTGTAAAATATATCGTTATCGTTATCGTTTGACGATGAATCAACGATGTCTGACGATTTTTTAAGATCGCAGTCGCGCTTTCTGCGCACATTTTGTAAATTTCCAGTTAAACCGACGAGTGAGAGCGCCACTACGCAAAGTACTTCAACAGTGAAACCTACTATACCGACGATACTCTCGACAGTCGCTACAGTTACCACCGCCACGGATCTTCCCGTTCCAATGGAGACTCTCAATATGTCCGACTACAAACAAGGTGGTTCGCTTCAATCGATTTCCTATCGTTTTCTCTTTTTAATTCAGTTTTCTTCGTCAATTGTTGATCATTTGATTACCGATTTTTGCGACAAGCGTTACCGATAATTAGTTAATTACTGCGGGAAACCTTCATCGATCGCCTTTCCAAGTCTCGTCGGATAATGGACCGAGTACTGGAGAACGATTGACGGGGAAACTCATCTGCTCGAGCAGAAACCCAGTGCGATCGATTGTTGTCCCCTCCGCTCATTTAATCGGCTCCTGCGCTCCTTGGAGAGGGATCAATCTATCGTGACGGGGTCGTTTTTTTCTTTCTCATTCGGCCAAATCGATGCATCGTTCACGATTGGCCAGCATCTTCGAATGCAATGAATCATCATCTTCGCTTTTTTTTTCTCCCCGCGAATAAGTTTAAAAAAAACATCGAGAGATAGAAATCAAAGAAAAAAATACCTCCGGCAGTATACCGTGGAGACTCTCGCAAAGTTGTCTGGACGAGAGTAGGGCAGACAGAAGATCGGGTTTGAAGGGTCCAACCGCGCGAATCTCTCGTTATCACTTTTATCGAAATTTTGCTGTCGCAGCATATCACGTTCGTGACCTCGACGTCGTTCTGATCCTATCGGGAAGACTTTTTATCTTTACGATTCGATCGTCAAAAATCGGCTGATGTTTTCAATACGGATAAAATGCTGTGGCAAATTTATTGTTGTTTCGACGCGAAGGAAATAAAGAATAGGAAATAAAAAATAAAAAAAATTATCGCGAAACGAGTATAGAAAAAAAAGACGAAACTTCGGTCAGGCGGCTGTTGAAACGATATTACGCGCGTGTATACCGGTTCATCCAGTTGATCGAATGTGTGAGAGAAGCCGTTTTTACACACTCGATTATAGTTATATAGGGACTCTCTCGTACGAGTCTCAAACCGAGTGCGCACCAAAATGGCGACGACGACCGGTCCGACACTCGGTCAGCTAAGCCTCACGAGGGCCATGAATTCAACGATGTTTATCCTTGCAGTTTGCGGACGACGATTTTTCCCAGAATCCAGGATCGTCGGCGGCGACGATAGCTCCTTCGGCAAGTGGCCGTGGCAGGTTCGGCTATTTCGATTAATTTCTTTCTTTTCTTGAAAGTGAAGTCACGAAAAAAAAAAGTGCTACACGTTCGATAAATTTAATTTTTATCCAAAAGCATATTTTTTTACTTTATTTTACTATAAATTCTTTATTTTTAAACATAATAATAATAATTTTATTTTTTATCTAACTAATTAGATAAATGATATTTTTATTAAATAGCATCTTATTTGTCAGAATTATAATTTTTCAAGATTTCTAAAATTCGTGTTTACAAAATTAAATCGCAGTATCTCTATCGATCTTAGCGCGTCAATGATCGATATGATCGTATCATTAGAAATGTATACATATTTTTTATGACGTCACTGTCGATAGTGTTACTCGTGATTGCCTTCATATCTTTTTAATCTTCTGGTATCGTGGATAAACTTGTAAATTAACACATTTATACTACTTTTTGCAGATATCGCTCCGTCAATGGAGATCGAAGTCGTATCTGCACAAATGCGGTGCGGCTTTGCTAAATGAGAATTGGGCAATCACCGCTGCTCACTGTGTCGAAAAGTAAGTCAATCGATTACCTCTTCTTTCAAACGCGACGAATTAATTGTTATTTTTCTTTTTTTTTCTCTCTATCTCTCTCAGCAACGCTTTCTCTCTCTCTCTCTCTCTCTCTCTCTCTTGTCTTCTAAATGATATATCCTTAGCTATTATGCTATCGTCAAGGCCATTGCCGACGAGATTATGCACGCGCGCGATCGCGAGACCAGCTTAATAACGATCACTTGAGAAGATCGTTACGAAGACGCGGAAATTACGTTGCAACCGGATGTTCTCTCGAATATCGATCCTATTATACGCAAATCGCTCACAAGACTTTCCGTATTCGATGAAAAAATAGAGAATATTAAAATGCGTCGCAAGCTCACGATATACATCGTTAACAGGCCGTGAATTTTGTTGCGAATGATTGCAGCGTTCCACCGAGTGATTTGTTGCTGAGACTCGGCGAACACGATCTTGCCAACGAGGACGAACCTTACGGTTTTCAAGAACGGAGAGTACAGATCGTCGCTAGTCATCCGCAATTCGATCCTCGTACCTTCGAGTACGATCTTGCGCTTTTGAGATTTTACGAGCCCCTCGAACCCTTCCAACCTAATTTGCTACCGATCTGCTTGCCGGACGACGATGAAAATTACGTCGGACACACGGCTTACGTAACCGGATGGGGCAGACTTTACGAAGGTAAGAAAAAATCATTCGATCTTATTAAATATAAAAAGGAGTATAATCACTATAATTTTTATAATTTTTTTTTTTTTTTTTTTTTCATTTCGATAGATTTTTTTTTTTCGTCCTTCCGATCAGATATGCGATTTTCGACAGTAATTTTCTTTAAATGATCTGTTTGACGATAATAAAATATCGTGAAAAATTTTTGAAAAAAATAATGGAGTACCCGTGAATTCTTGATTTTTCGATGGTTTAACGACTTTTTTTCTGAACTTGCGTATTATTTTAACTGAAAAGTAGAGTTTTCAAGTTATCCGTCTCAAATTCTGATACAACATTCTTCACACTGTTCTTTATCTTCGTGTGGAAGCTTTTTTCTATTTTTTAAAATCTCCATATCTTTTGAACAAAAAACTGTTTTCTGTTCTTCAGGAGTACTTTTATTCGGCATAAAAAAAATCAGACTGATTAGGGTATTTTATCCATCGAAAAAAAAATCGTGAAAATCAGCTATTTTTTGGATCGTCAAATTACAATGATCGCGATATTTAGCATTTTATTTTCGTTACAGATGGGATATTGCCGTCGGTACTTCAGGAAGTGTCCGTTCCAGTGATAAATAACACGATGTGCGAAGGAATGTACAGAAGCGCCGGTTATATTGAGCACATACCGCACATATTCATATGCGCCGGCTGGCGAAAAGGAGGATACGATTCTTGCGAGGTTATTATTCAGAGCCTTTTCTTGGCATTTTTGGTTGGCGAGCAGTTTGGTATTATTATCAAAATATGTGTATAACATCCGCGATATTTTTTTTTTTTTCAGGGCGACAGTGGCGGTCCAATGGTGATCCAGAGGCCGCGAGACAAGCGATGGATTCTCGCCGGTGTAATCAGTTGGGGAATCGGATGCGCCGAGCCAAATCAGCCGGGAGTTTACACGAGAATTTCCGAATTTCGAGAATGGATCAACCAGATTCTTCAGTTCTGAGTTTCTCGCAACGATCGACGATTCCCCAATCGGGAAGGCAACATTAATGACAAGAATGAAAAAAAAAAAAAAAAAATAGGACAAAGTATGCGAAGAATCGACGAACGATCTCGCGTATCTCGTGACGCGGGATTGTCGTCGTAAGTATGGAAAAGACGACGCCCGTGCCATTTTCTTCACGTGAAAAAGAAAAAAAGGAAAATAATAGCAAAAAAGGAAATAAACAAATTAAATAACCGTCCAACGGTCGGCGCGAATCTACCGATTGATCTCAGTGATAACAGAAGAAATTTGGCGCAGCCTTCGCTTTCCATCGTTCGAGATAGAATCTCTTTTCCTCTGCCTAGTTGAGGGAAAACTTTAAAATTAATAAAAAGCGAAAAAAAAAAAAATAAAATCGCGTTCGAAATGTCTCGTACCTAATATACTCAGTTAAAAAAAAATATATAAAAGAAAAAGGTATAGAGATCGTGCGAACGTGAGGCATCGACGTGATTTTCACAAACTTTATTTAATTTATTTCATACGCGAAAGTTCGATAGATATATAAATAGACGAATGAATAAATAAATATATAAATAAATAAATAAATAAATAAATATAATATCGATGTAATTGTAGAAATGAAACGTAACCCATTCGTAGGTAGAATAGACAAATAATTTATTTCTGAAACGTCCAAAAACCGCGAAATCGTGGGTTTCGACAGTGCGTTTTGCGTCTGCGTCTCGCGTTCGGGTTTTATAGAAAGGCAAATAAAAAAAAAAAACTCTGTAAATATACGTTAAAATCCGTACGGACAATCACTGGTTCATCGCGCAGTGTTATACTTGTAGCTAATACTATAAATACTGTATTTTTTATCAAAGATGACGATCGTATATTAAAAAAAAAATTATTATGAAGAAACAGAAAAAATGAGTATTTTTTTTATTAAACAAATGTATTAATTTTCACGATAAAATATTCATGTGTTTCCGCGTATTATTTTCTACGCAAAGTGAGAATGTCCGCTCGACGATATTGCTTTCGTACGCAATTGGAGTTTACACTCGTGACTATGTATTACTGTTATTCCTACGTATCATCGCTATACACCGCTGAAAGTTCGCGGAGGAAGAAGAACGAAGCCGAGAGTAATAGGCAAAAAATTATGTCGGCGTTGACCTACAAACGGAAACGCTCCATCGCGGATGTTTTTTCGTTCCTTTCATTCGGCAAACTCTTCTTCTTCGTCGTAATTGTATTCCGCTATAACCGAACGACCGCTTTTGGACGGAAAGTTTCAATCGCCGTACTAATTTCCTCGCGCGCTTCATTCTGTTTGTATGTCCGCTCGCTTTGTGTCCTGAGACTCTCGAATTTCGAATTTCGTTCGGTATTTCTCTCCATTCAAATACCCTTTCCACACGAACGGAACTTCCATTCTACGAAATGTATTCGACTCGTCAAATTTTCCAATCTCTTCGTAATTTCATGACACGGGGAAACCTTTCACACGCTTTCGTAGGAGTATCGATACGCGTATCGATGTCTTTTTACCGGAATAACGCTATTGCCAAACGGGAATAGTTCATTACCGATCCGCGGCTATAATTAGAATTTGCTACTGGAGTTACAAGGAACGATGCGAGAAACGTGACTTTGCAATTTAATGCTCTTCGGGGTACTGAGACCTCGTAATGGGCGTCTGAAAATACCTGAGTATTGAAATTTAGTAGTCACTTAATGACATTTTTTTCAAATTGAGTTTCGTACATCGATGCATTTCGTTCGATTGAAAGTTATTTCAGATACTTTGCGTTTCGATCAAAAGATTCAAATGGACATTAATCATTTAATGATAACCGCCAATATAGCTGCAGAAATTTGCCCTTAAAATACCTAAAAATTTAAATGTTAAGAGCGACTGATTAAAAATTATCTCAAATTTATAGATCGTGTCACGTTTTTCATACCGATAGATTTCGCTTGAATACAAGTAATTTTTAATGATTACTGACAATATACCTACAGAAATTTGACCTGCGAATACCTGAAAACGGAAATAAAATAAAAATCGCATTTCTTATATGAATACATTATCACGAATTTTATTGCGAGGAAAAAAATGTATTTTTCCAAAAGATCGTCGAAAGATTAGATTCGTCAAGAAAACTGCTGGACATCGCCGAGGTATGGAGAGACCCCGTTGAAAGAGTAAAAACAAAATTATTCGTACATCGCCATTGACCTCAACTTTCAATTCGCCTAACAATCGAATTCGACATTCGCTGTACGCGATTCAGGTCGCAATTTGCTTATTTTCTACGATTGTCACGCGCCCGGCACTGTCTCGCCGTACGATGAACTCTAATAGAATTGTAATTCGCAGAGTCGTAATAGGCTCACAGTGGGACAGATACGTGTTACGGGTGTGACAGCTCGAGATCCATCGCGGATGGATGTTACTGGACCGGGTTAAGTGGCTTTTGTGAAAGCCGCTGTTTGCTACGAACCCAACTTGGCTTTTACGCGATATCGGAGTCTCTGTCTCGTTAAACAGTCAAAAAAATATCGAACACCTGATATACTGATACAAAATGAAAATTACAGGAAACTTCAAAGTCAACTCACGAATAGTCTCGAAGGAGAAACTCCAGACGCCCACGCCATCCATTTCTTTAGCTCTTTGCAGTCTATTGCGTCGTATGAAAAAAAAAAAAAAAAAAACATCGATCCAAAAAAATGTATCCAATTATCATGACGATAGATCGAGTTTCTGGATGGAAGTTTTCGCGAAACACGATAGAAGCGCATTCAAAGCTAAAACTACGCTTTCTACTCCGCAATTTCATCCCTTACCGCCGCGAGATTGCGTGGGCGAGAAACTCTAACCCGCTCCCGGTGGTTGGAAACGCTCTCTCGACCCACTCGGTCGACGAAGCTTGGTTATCCGGATTGCAAATTTTCAAACTACGTTATGCACACACTACATACTCATGCTGGTGGTGAACTCACGTACACTACCCTCCCATCAAAGTAGGGGGTGGGAGGCGGGGGTTCACCGCATCACCCCATTTCACACCAACAGTAGCGCTTCTCATTTCCCGGGATGGCGAGGATCATGAGATCGATGAAGTTTAAACAAATTTGTAACACGCCCCCAAAATTCGATAACGTACTAACGCTCACCCCCTGTGATTAGCAACAGTTTAGGCTAATTATGAATGCCTCTAATTGATCATCAAATACACTTGGGATATTGCGCACACCTATGTTGATCCCAAAAGCACCTTATACTTAGGAGACGAACTTTGATCTCCGAGTCTACGCGAGTCGAATAATAATTAGAGAAATGGTCCGAAGGAAACAGAAACAATGAAAAAAAGTTAATTACAACAAAAAAAAATAATTAGCATTAATGATTAATGTTATTATTGTTATATATACAATTATTATTGTGTTTTTTTTTAATACACAGTTAAAAAAAAAATAAAGTTAAAATAAAAACAAGATGCAAATTAAACTCGCAATTTACAAAATTCGATTCACTTTTTTTTTCAAATGCTTTTAAAAATGTAATTAACATTTTTTAATAATTTTAGGTTCAATAAATCGAAAATTGTATCGAGTAATCGTCGTTTTGCGACGTGTCCATTATACTCCGCTCTCCCTTTACACCGCCCAAAATTTGGACAATCGGTAGCGATTCTCCCAAATAAAGACCACCTTAATATACGGAATCAGCGGGATCGCTACGACGAATGAAACGAGACTAGCATCCTAAACAATTTCTTGCCGCCTCCGCTTTAGCAATTTGTATCGTCTCTGTCGCTAACCGAGTTTCGTAAGATATATACTTGTATACATATGTATTCACGGAATTTCAAGTGATCCCATATTGACCGAGGAGAAACGAGGAAAGCGTACGGGAGAGCCATCGAGCGCAACATGCATGTACACGCTATTTGAAATGCAAATTTTTACTTCTGTAGAGTTGCGTAGGCGGCTACCGACGGTTTATCTCGGCAGCTATATGCAATGCCACACACACGCCCTCTCTCGCTCTCTCTCTCTCTCTCCCTTTCTCTATTTCTTTCTGTCTCCCCGTCGCTGATGTCCATTTTTCAACCCTTTTGGAAAAGGGGATGAGAGTTGTAGCGCTTCCGCGTGAATTAAACTCGTCGTTACACGAAGCGACGGGCACGCATGCGCGCTTCGTTGTAAATTCCGGCTACGACAATAATGAATGCCATATCGCATAACAGCAGCTGGAGAGTAGGTCAAATGAACGGGGAATACGCGCGCTTTACCCCTGGGAATTCGCGACGATTGAATAATTCTCGAGGAAGAGCGACATTTCGCTGTCCGAATAAATGGGCGTATATTGCCGAGAATCGTGAAAGACCGACGGGGTGAATATAGAAATGTGATTTATCGAACTCTCTGGGTTATCGATAAAAAATTCATCGGACACTCGCGTCCGTCAGCTTCTTCTTCTTTTTCTTGATAGGAACATAAAAAAAAAGAAAAAAAAAAGAAAACCCCGAAATTACCCACGAGACTCTCACATACGTGCGTCGAATACGAAAAATCACGAAGAGAGAATTGAACGGGAAACGGTGCAACGAGCCTTTCTATATGTATAGACTACATTAGGCTTATAGTATATACATATATATATACCATATAGTTCCGTATACACACGGAATACGTATGGAATTCGAAATGCGAATGGAACGAAAGGACATATTTCTGACCCGATTTCACGCCAGTCACGGCCAGGGTCAGGGACTGGCCTTCGGACTTTTTTTTTTTTTCTTTTTTACAATATCCCACGCCATTTCCTGCAAATACATTACTATGTAGCAAAGTTCGAATTTCTTTTTTTTTTTCTTCCACCCACTCCGTTTAATCTCTTTGACCCAATGAAGATGCGCTTCCCGTTGCAAAAACTCGTTCCACTTTATTCCCGCTATCCGTCTTCTCGTTAACGTCAAATTTTATTGATGATGATGCACGACTTTCAGGCGAACGTAACTTTAGCAATTTTTATATGGGTCCCCGCGGAATCCCGTGTAAACTGCATGAGCATTTCGCCGGAGAGTAAAATAAATGTACTTTAAGCTGCCGGTGAGCCAACAGTAGAGACGGCGAATGGTAAATGTGCGAAGCAGGAGCATCGATAACCTTTGTCACCTCGAATCTCGAGTTTCGTCTTTTTTTCCCTTAGAGTCCTTTCCTTTTACGTATTACATAGCATCGAAGTGGTTAAGATACAAAATGGGGGAGAGCCGATGCGCCCGAGGAGCGTGGAAATTGTCGCCAGGAGTCTTTCGCGTCGCCGATGCTCTCTCTGCCCGGTGAGAGAAGCCAAAGTGGCACAGGTTTCGACCCACTTTACCATGGTCACGTTCGCGGTCAGAGGTTGCACTTCCACCTGCGACTACGCGAGAGTACATGCTATACACGGGGCTTTTGTAACACCGAAGCTCTACACCTACGTATATGTCCCCTGCGAAACGTATCCGTATTTCTCTATTAGGCTCATTAGCTTGTATTTGCATGTGCGGCTCTCACCCGCAAATTTCATCCTCCATTTATTATTATTATTATTATTATTACGATTTTTTTGTCCCCATCGCAGTTTATTTTTACAAAAATTTTCTGGGTAACAAATCTGCGCGATGTTTTTTTTTTTTTTTTTTTTTACGAAGTTTGATCGTTTAGAAAATATAAATGCACGTACATCCCGCTATAAATTATTTTCATAGCGCATCAGCTTCCGGCGAAGGTATGCGGAGCTCGGAGGCTCGGAGTCTCCTGGGAATGCAATTACCTTGATGCACCGACTCGATCGAGTAGGGAGCTTATGGGAAACGCGTTGCCAGGCACTGGGCCACGGCCACGGGACACCCCAGGCGACCAACGAGATTCGTACACGTAGTGGTAGTAGCGTAGTGGTATCTCGGGACCTCGCTTCTTAGCTGGGAATTTCTGGATGAAACGCGGGAGCTTCCCAGAGGAGTATTCTCCGTGTCGCATCCCTGCGCGCTTAAGGGAATTCTTCTGAATCTCGAATTATTATTATTATTATTATTGTCGTTGTTCTGATTGCTGTATCACGGAGGATACCGTGAAAGGGAATCGTATCTCGTGTAATTGATGTTCCACTGAACTGGAATTCTTGATTAAAAAGCAATTGATTTCATAGCCAAGTTGTTTATCGACGTATTAAAAAAAAATTAGATATATCTTGTTATCTGGGGTAATTGATTTCCGGTAGAAAATTCATCGTTACAGGTGAATAGTTTCACGTGTGACATCGATGAAAACGAGAAATTTCTGGAATTTTCGGCTTTTCGATATGAGTCATAATGCGTATTGGTGGAGAAAGATAATCGTTGTTATAATATCGGCGGGACATTCCTATTGTCGAAAGTCGATGAGACCCGGAGGCACACGCTCGTCCCGTAAAACAGACGTGAACTACCTGCTGAAGAGTACCGTAAAAGAATGCGTATACTATATAGGATACCGTAGTATATATATGTATATGTCGTACGTAAGAAGGTGTAGTAGGTAATACACGAGAGGATACGAGGAGCGAAGAAGATAGTATTATATAGAGGTAAGAGAAGAAGATAAAGGTCTGACCCACTTTGGGTGGAGTGGCTGGCGACCTCTTAGGGTCGGATGGTCCTCATCTTTCGTCCAAATCTCGTTTCTTTCTTTTTTTTCTCCTTTTTTCTGTCTTTTTTTTCACAGCAACGGTATCACTGTATCGTAAATAATACGGTAAGCTTTCGCTACTGCTGCGCATCCTCCTCGCATCCGAATATCGCCACGAGAGCGTTAATCGATGGACCGATGAATCGCGAAAATTTTATCCATCAATTCGTACGGTATTCCAACGAAACATTTCTTATAAAAAAAAAAAAAAAAAAAAATGAAATTCATCATCGATGTAAAGTGCCGACGAAATTCTTCGAAGTTTTTTTTGCGTTGCGAAAAAAAAAGTATTATTGGCACAAAATTGATCAGTGACAAAAATTCCTCGATGACAAATCATCGAAGCTCGACCCACTTTCTCGCGACAGAGATCGATCGCGAAAGACGATCGTCGACGGAGTCCGGAGTAAAACATAGCTTTCGTGTTACGCGCGTAACATTGCATCCCCGAGAACTGTCGTCTTGTTTCTCTCGACATTGAAACGCAGCGATTTCCTATATAACCGTGTAAAACCAGTTAACTCCTTAGCAAGCTCGTCGAACTGATCCGAAGCAGTTTTGTTTTCTCAGCGTATCGTCTCGTAACGCGTTTCCTCCCGGTGTCGCGCGCGTGTTCATCGTCTATACATATACCAGTTGGAGTTTCCGGAGTTTCGAGATCGCGATGTATAAGTTAGCGTTAGTCGTCGTAGATCTCGACGGCGCGCTCTTGTTAGTACGAATAATAATTAAATTATATACCTCGGATGCGAATCTCGAGCTCGAGATGTAACCCATACGTATCGGTGTTTATTATTAATAATAGAGTTGAGTCGTATTGCGAAATCTCTCGCAATGAATTTGGGTTAATTCGCTACCTCCGCGAACCATGTCGATTCCAAAGATGTTAAAAAGACAATTTTCTCCGTCTGGTATGCAATTATTGTTTCTACAATTATCACTCTCGCGGTTACCGCGGATTCTTTATTTTGCATCGCTATGCCTCGGGGAGGCGGGGTAACCCCGGGTTTCGTCGGTTTATCGCATATACGCGGTAGTTTACGTTTCCTCAAATTATTTCGCTTAATTGGCTAATTGGCCGTAGGGCCAGCGGTGAAACGTTGACCGAGTATTACAGTAACCGGACGCTATACATATACTACGGAATGGAACTCCGGTATAACTCAAACGCCTATAGAAACAAGGCGAGAAAACAAGCTCTGTTAATCGTCGATGTGCTGTATATATTATGTAGAAACACATATATATATACTATATATACAGTTTAGACTATATACGATGAATATAATGAAGGAACCTGCGTGAGGCTCGACGCTCGGAGAAGACCGTTATCGATTACGCATTCCTACGCTACCACCTGTGAGCTCAGCGCGGAACGCCGCTATATGTGTCTAACGTCGTCTGTATATTTATACTGTGAAGAAAGAAAAAAAAAATAAAAAAAATAGATTTAAGAAAGAGACGCGAGAGTAGCTCGGTCAACTGGAAACTCGCCTCTGTAGACATCCCATGTGAAAGATATATCGAAAAATGAAATTTGCCGTTTCTCGCTGCGATGTATATGTATCCATCGACGAGAAAATTCCCGATGCAAATCCTCCGAAAGCCTTGCGCTACTCAATCCCCCGAATCCCCGGTGACCGCATTTAAAATTTAAAGCACATGAAAGAAATGAAAAACAAAGCCAAAAAAAAAAAACGATCCGTCTTCGTCTACGAAGTATTCGAAGGGATGTTAAGAAATTTATTTAATCGCGTCACCGTTAGCGGAACATAAAACAACTGTTTAAATTGCAAAATAATGTTCTCCCCCACGTATACGAAATTTTCCTGCACTAAATTACTTTGTAAATTAATTTGAATACAGTAATCTCGGCTCTTGCGGGTCCCGCAGCAGAACCGGAATAACAATTGAGGCTGCGAGTATAGAACTCCGTTGTTATTATTATCTTTCTGTCTCCCGTTCCCCTCCTCTCTCTCTCTCGTTCTCTTTGTTATAATCGCTCGGAAAAACCGTAATTGCGAACGAGCAAAGAGATATAGTTTCATAAGTAAGAAAAAAAAAAAAAATCTCGCACTACGGTTTAGTCGGTAGCGAATGGCCCCGGTGCAACGAGTCGTATGAGTTACCGGAATTTCCGCTACGAGTTCCAATTCCGATTACGGTCGTCACGACCGCCTCTCCGGGCTCTGTTCGCCCACCGGGCTCACCGGGCGAAGCTTCGAGCTTTACAACATCTCGATGTACGAGTAAAGTTTTCCCGTCACCCCACCCACGGCTTTCTCAAAACTTTAGCCAATATTTTGCATCCATTCGCTAGGAAAACACAATTTTCTTGTAAACCCCGGATAATTGTTTTTTGATTGAATTTTATACGCCGTTGGCTTTGCACGACAATAAAACAATAATCAAATCGTTTTTGATCCGATTTAAAATTTCTCGTCACTTCCGAAATTCAATAATATATAATATATAATATATAATATATAATATATAATATATAATATATAATATATAATATATAATATATAATATATAATATATAATATATAATATATAATATATAATATATAATATATAATATATAAGGGGATCTCTCCTGTACCGGTGTGAGAGACGTTTCGGTACAGTGTTTTATCGTCTTCTGAATGAACGTCAAAGAGTGAGTGAGCGAAATAACGATAGAGAGAAGGAATCAAAGAGTCCGTGGCGGCATTGCGGCCCGGGAAGCTACGAGCAGCAGCGGCAGCAGGCTATCCGAGTAGGACAGTGTGTCGCCGTCGTGCACGTTGGGCCCGTTCCTCCACGTGACCTGGCCACTGGCCCACTTTGATTTCTCCACTCTTCGGTCTGCCTCTCCTCTCTTACTCCTGCCTTTGACGGTTCTACTCTAACTCCTGGCATCTTTTACCACTACCCGAGAGACGTTACCTTTCTCTCACTCCAATTCTATGCATGACGCATTTCTTCTCGGTCACTAAAGTTCCGTGGAATATCCATAGTTTTATTTTTGTATCTTTCGGATTTTTTTTTTATTTTTTTTTTTTTTACGTCCCTACAGAGAGCCTTGACTCGCCCTTTGACGAATTAATCTTTAATTTTCATCTAACACTTTGCTCCTCTCCTCTCTTCTCCTCTCCTCATCGCTACGCTTATTTTTCGAACTGCCGCTGCCGTTGGTCCCGCCGCGCTGCTCCTGAGGACTCATCTCTCCTCAGCTTCTTCTCGAATGCCTCGTTTCCTTGTTCTTTTTATCATCTCCCGCTCTCTTCGTCTGGCACTACCTCGTGGCTGAAGAGTAATACCTCCACCACCTCCTCTTCCTCCGTCGTGACCACCACCGACGACCGAGTCGAGGAGCTCTCCATAACCACCTCCACAAGCTTCTCACTGGTCGCTACTACTGCCTACTCCTTCCACAACCAACGAAAGAGTTTTCCACCACCGTTGCTTACCCTGACTTGGCTCTTCGACTCGCTTCGTTCCCTTCTTGCCTTATGACTTTGCCATGCAATTCCACCAGCCACATGCCATGCCGTAGCAGCCGAGCACGAGTACTCCGGCCAGACAGGTACCATCCACTTAACTAGCCGGATGGATTAATAGTTGATAGTGATCCCCCGGTACCGGTGTTCGTCAAACGGTTTTTTTCACCCGACTTCTTCGATTTCGTCGTTGAAATTTCGGCTTTTACGTCGAGCTTTCAATCATTTTATAAATAAAATAACCCCGAGAAAAGATCGAAAAGATTCACGAAAAGTTTATTGGTTTAACATCGCGAATGTACGAATCTATAAGTTACGATCGACCGGTTCGATCGTCGGCTTCGTTCGATCGCCTTGTGCAATAATTAAATTTTTTAAAAATAATATTCATAATAATAATAATTAAAAACGAAAAAGTTTTAAACATCGAGAGTTCGGCTGTATTTCGAAAACAGGAATATTCAGTGAAGAGTGAATCGAAATTTAAACTTGAAAAAAAAAAAAAAAAAAGAAAACACGAAAAAAAAAAGTGCAATCGATTTTGTCGGAACGTTATGACGAATTTTTTTTGAAGAATTTCGAGAGGAAGAAGATTTTGGGAAAAAAAAAGTCCTTGGGAACTTTGGAAGAGAAGAGCATCCGCACCACGGATATCTAGAAGAATATAAACGGTGAGTCCAACGCACCTGTTTCGAGCTCTCAAAAGACATTCGCACGGAATTTTGTCATCCGAGTCGTCGGTGACAATTGTTCACCATTCTTCCTCAGACTGTCGTGTTGTTTCTTCGCGAGAACAACGACAGTTTTGTCTCATTGTCATTCACAGTAACCGGGGAAACTGGGCCGTGTCTCTCCTGAGACGAGATGCTCTGATGAGTCTTTACTCTGTGCCTTTAAACGAAAGTCGTTCGTATCTTCCGAGCACAGAAATCCCCGCGGAAGTCTCGACCGGAGTCCTTGAATACAGGTACTCCCCTGAATACTTGACACCGGTTCCGCTACTTCGGATCGCTTACACATCTTCTCATTACAGCCTGAGACTCGTTATTATTATTTCGGAGTACGTGGACCACCGAGACGTTTCATAAGAATTGTCTCTTAAAATTTTTATGAACACAAAATATATAATATATAATATATAATATATAATATATAATATATAATATATAATATATAATATATAATATATAATATATAATATATAATATATAATATATAATATATAATATATAATATATAATATATAATATATAATATATAATATATTGAAACGACTGTGAAAAAATGAATTATTTGCCACAGCTCGTGATTTACGATTGAATTTGATAGTTCGATTAGTTCTCGACCATCGCGGAGAAAACAAACCGGAGACAGAGAAAACTGACCCACATAGTTTGGATAAGAATTTCAGTGAAGGTATTTTCTTGACTGTCGAGCCGTAAAATAAATTTCACGGTACCCAGTGCCCCTCTCGTTGTTGTGTATCCTACGATCATCATTACCATTAATGCGTTAGAGTTTACACGCAGTTTCACTGATACTTTGCTTCGCGACTGCGCAGGAACGTCCTGAAACGGATAATATTCGGACGGCATGATAACCCGCGCGATCGGACCGTGAAGAATAAAAAGTCATAGCGCAGGTGAAAGCATAGCAGATGCGCAATAGTATTTTACGTTCCCGCGAAGTAAATAATACTCTTCGAGAGAACATCGATGTTTTCGATCGTCAATAGAAATCGAAGAAGAATAGTCGAACGGGTTAAAGAAGATACCGAGTTCGGCAACGCTTCGTCGATTCTTCGATATTGTAACTTATTGTTTTGTTCGTTCGGAAAAGAATTATACGTTTTCGCGGAGGGGACAAGAGACTCAGGTGCCATTCGGTACGCAACGTTGACTTTGATACTTATACTACTCCTCTTCGCGCAACTTTGCTCGACCATTTCTTCTTCGTCGTCGTGACGCGCGTCGTCCTGATTAAGAAGTACCGGCGCCCTCCTTTTCATTCCAGATTCACTACCTGTCCCTCCTTCGTCTCTCTTTCGGTTCAGTTATAATACCTACCGCATTCATACCGCGCGCACGGTAAAGTCTCGTTGCCCACGACATACTCGAGTATTATTAACACACTTTTTTTTTTCTTTATTTCTTTCTTCCTGCCTCTTTCGCATACTTTGCTCTTCAATTTTGCGACTGTATACTTGATATTCCCGGAATTTAATTTCTAGATTTCTCGGCACTTTTCGTACATCCTATGCGCACGCGTATTTACGCTCGGCATTGGCCATTTAAGACGCGGATAGTTATTTTTTTTTTTTTTTTCGTCAATTTATCCGCAGCTCGTTTGTACGCGTTGCAAGAGCCGAGAAAACACTCCGTGAGACAATTCCGTCCTCGTAAATGAAGTAAAATCGGGGACACGAGAATTGCAATTATAAATCTCAACATCGGTGTATCAATATTGATGTACCACTGAGTTCCGTTAATGAGAAAGAACATAATTTGATTCAAATCTCGTCGATAATTGTTGCGGTAAGCGCGAAGTATAGGAGGACGACGAGAGTGTGGAGTCTCACGAGTCAACGGTCGGTTGGCATACTTTTTATACCGAAAAAAAAAAAAAAAAAAAGACTCATCGCGATGAGATCGAGAGGAACTGAGGATGAGAATTTCTTTAAACGATTCCGGTGAGACCTCTTCGTCTCACCAATGACCCACCCTGGGGTGCCGTTTGTCTTCTCGGACTTCTTATAATACTTTGAAGAAATTTTTTTTTTTTACTATACTGTATGCGGATTCTCCGATAGCATGAATTTGCCCGCGAGCTCTGTATACTCTCGATGTATACTTACAACAAACTCTCGAATACAGCGGCACATGAATTTACTCTAAAAAAAAAAATGTACGCAACATATCATTTTTATCTAATATTACGGATATTATTATTTATTTCTCGAAAAATTTGCGTCAAGTTCTGTTTTCTTCTCGTTACAAATTTTTTTTTTTTTTTTTTTCGGAGCGCTTTGGCAATGACTCATCGTTTATTTCCGAAGCGCTCCAAAAAAAAATTATAATACGCGATCGAGTCGAGAAATCACAATGACAAAATGCATATCGAAAATATCGGATTAAAAATGAAGTGATAACAATGTACGTAATACTTATTAATATTCAATACTTTCTTTCCGCGTGAGCAGCGTGGCGCCACAATTAATCGGCAAATGCTCGGTGTCACGCATTAAAAGAATAACAGTTGTTGATCGGCGATTGAAACTTTCTATGTTGAATTGTGTTGCATAAAAAGATTCACAAGTATGCCAATAACAGTTTTTCTCGTACCGTTTATTCCCCCAAAGTATGTCAATATCTAACGTTTTAACCGCGTGTTTCACAGGGCCAATAACTGTGTTGTTTAATTCGTCTGTGGCATCGGGCAAGTGTCGAGCCGAGAGGTATACCGAGAGGTATTTGACTTTGCTGTGGCCATAACTCGAGCTAAGTTCCCGTGTCTCGTGATAACGGTGGTCTTCCCGAGACCCCGTGCTGTGCTCCTTGTGTGCTTTAACTCGCGCATATGTGTGTAAATAACAGTCTTTCGGAGACTCGTCGTCGCCTGTTCGCGCGGGGCTTACGACACATCGAGACGGTCCATTGATCGCGTTAATTTCGCGACTTTTAACACCATCCGAACCAGAACCGCCTTCGGCTGTGTTATCGCAAAAAAAAAAAAAAAAAAAAAAAAAAACAAAAACGAGTCTCACTTATGATAAACGGTGTAAAAAAAAAAAATTCTTAAAGCAAAGAGAAGATCGCATTAATTAAAAGGTCGTTGACAGGATGCGCATGTTTTACCTATACTGGTCGTGTAGTTTGTACGAACTAAAGGTATGTAGCCGGGTATCGGAATCCGTCGTCTCGACCGGATAATTGCATTGAAAAAAGGGAAAGAGGAAGAAACTATGGGAACGCGTGTATAGGAAATCGCGGGCGTTGAGGCGCACAGTCCGAGGCCAAGCAATCGGGTCACCCAGATCCAATAATCACGGTGAAGCTGACCGTTGTACAGGCGGTTGAACAGTCGACGCCGGCGGCTACGCGACGTCGAGCTTTCTCCGTGTACTCATCGCCCTCATCGAGCTCCTCGAACCCAACTCTCTGTTGGCTTTTGCCACTGCATGCATATCTTATTCCGTATGCATCGCCCGCATATATTTTCCTTTCGTAGTGCATCGAAATAAATAAATACCTCGCGAGTAAAAAATTATCATGCGGCGGAATACCTTCGGCGTGAATCGATAACGTTTTAGCTATATAAATATATATTTCTTATGTTTGCGAAATAAAAAAAAAATTACGAAAAAAATCCGTTTTTTTTTACAGACGAAATATATTTTTTATTTGGAATTTTACCATTTTTTTTTTTTTTTTTTTTTCGTGATAAATCGTGAAAAACTATAAATGCATTTATTTTTGGAGTTTTTATTTGCGCCTTTGAATTCATTAGTTGATCGCGATCACATTTGATTTTCAACGAAGCGGAGTTATAGCCGTAAAGGCTACCGCGACCCTGACCGTGGACGTGAATGCCTTGAGCCAACGTCACGAAGAAATTCCTTGCACCGGCGTTTAAGATATCCGTCGGGTGCCCGTAGGCCCGCTCGGGGTCTCTCGTGTAAGTTTCTCGCGGGTAGAGTTCGTCGAGCACACTGCTCTTCGCCGTATGCGAGGCCGGAACCTCGGTGCCTCTCGCGGCACGCCGGCCGATGAACGCGGAAGAATTTTTCGAGGCTCCCGACCCGCGGAAACGGTCAAGGGACTCCTCGAGAAAAGAGAAGAAGTAGGAGGTTGGATTCTTCGCTTCCATACTCCCTCCGGTGTCTACGGTCCTTTACCTAAGACACAGTCTATCTAATCCCTACGTTTCTCGAATCCTGTTTCATGCCTGGTCGACGCTCACGAACGTATTCTCGATGTTACGGACTCTCTTGTGGGAAACAAGAATTTTACGCCCTCTCGACGGATTAAAAACAGGAATTTCATTCATTTTTCGAAGTATTCAGACGCATTCGTTGTCGAATAATCGTAACCGATTTTGACGCTTTCTGTAATTCGATATCTGCATTTTCTTGTCTATCGGAGAAACTAAGAAATAACTTATCATTCGATAGAAAAGAAAATCCGTTTTTTTTTTTTTTAATATAATATAACATAATTATAGATTATAGAATTGTATAAACACTTATATGAGATTTATCTTTATTTTTTATTTATTTCTAGCAATTGGAGTTATTTCTTTGATCGTCGTAGACATTCTCAATTGCATTTAATTACTGACGATAAACACGTGTCTATTTTTTTTTTTTTCATAACTCTCTGGTGAGTTTTTAATGACATAATTCCTCGTCAAATTATTACTCTCGTCATTGCCTCAGGGCATTCGTCAAGTGCATACGACATAAACGACCGGATATATATCTATAGCTCTGATACTCGATGTACGGAAGTGGCACACGCTCGGGTTCCACTGGAGTGTCTCTTAAGAGTAACAAATTAAATCATTCCGACGGCACGGTCGGGAAATAAATCGTGTGAGCGTCGCACGCGCGTCAAATTGTAATGTCGATTAACGACCCGACGATTTTACGAGCTGTTTCCACGAACGGATAGATCGCGACGCGCTGCTATTCGCTATTGTAAATTCGTTTCTATAGATTTCCTGCGGTGAATAAATCTGTTCGAATATTCGATTGATTTACACCGTAAAAGTGCTTTTCCGCTTCGAGTACAGGATGATCCGCGAGTGGTAAAAGTTGCGGTACGCACAATAGGAACGCGTCGATGAAAGAAAGTTTGATGAACGCCATAGGCGACTCGACAAAACAGCGCATACTGTAACCTTTATAGTTACACATAATATATTATATATCTATATATACGTAACCGGAGTTCTCACGACGTAACGCTTCCCCTCTTACGCTTCAATGGCTCTCCCAGGGCTAAGTCGCGATCGTATATCCTATTAGAAATTAATTAATTTTTGTGGGTTTAACTTCTAATGACGGGATATATTCGTTTAAGGATTTTCACCGCGTAATTATTATTCACGCTTGGACTTGGACCAAAAATTATAATGGTCGAGATGCAGAGTCGGGTATGCAGTAACTAACAATTTTTTTTAATCCCAACTTCCCGTATTTCTTTGAAAAAAAAAACGTGAGCGAGAGACAGAGCGGACATTTAATAATGACCATTTTTTTTAATCTCAACATTCGATATTTCTTTGAAAAAATCGAAATATCGAAAGCTGCCGTCGGTGTAGACGCCAACGACGGCGTGATCGCGATCGGTTCGCGATCTATAGATTAACCGTCGCCATTTTATTTTTATCACCGAGATCAATATTTGATAAGGAAAATCGGCTACGATGTAAAAAAAAAAAAAAATTTTTTTTTTTCTATCCGCAACCTCAATCGGCGTAATCGGGGTAAATTTATGTTTAATCTGCCATCGAGTATATGTTTTTATTTCTTGAATGGTAGATTACAGGTGGATTTTGATTGGTAATCGATACACATCGCAAACGCACGAGTTCCTGCTGCGGTAAAACACGTTCGGTCCGTGTGGTACGTGCGACCTATCAGAGTCGCCACTTATAAAGACTCGCATCCGGCGATGATCCCGTCGTCGCTCGGCGAGATGTTTGCCCGAAGAAAAATGTTCTCGTACCAATCGAGAGATCGGTTTTGCCGCCTCGTACGTTCACAACGAACGAGAAGCTCGAAGGCTCGCGTTCTCGGAATGGGGATGGAACGGGGAATTGGTAACTGGGTTACCGGTGTATATCTCTTCTCCTCCTACCTGTATCGACTCTGCTATACGTTATATATACACGCATCTTCTTCTTTCTCGTGTTTTCTCCCTTTTATCAACGTCTCCCTCTGCCTTTCATCGGCTTCTCGTGTCTCTTAATCTTTTTGAATCGCATTTACGGCGAGAAAAGATCTCTCCCGTTCTTACTTACACTCCAACGACGAAGAGAGATCTCTTTTATTTGCTATACTCGTTCGTTCGTTCGTCTCTGTTTAGCATCCTTCTATATATGTCATACAGCATGACTATACACGGTCCCGGCCTGAGAATAACGGGATTTCGTTACACAGGCGTGTGTAAAACGCGCGCCCGTGGTGCCCGCGCAAACGCGAGGGACGAAGCGAGATGAAAATATATACTAAGTACTGTTGCACACTCCGTGACGGAGTTCGTCAGCCGGTCGAACTTTACGAGGAATTGGTGAACAATTCAAAATTTACCGGAAAAAATTTAAAAATTATTACCAAACCTCCTAAAAACAATAATAATAATAATAAACATAAAAATATGGGAATTTTATCTAAAGATAATTTTTCTTATTTTTTTTTTTTTTTCGATTCAACAATTACAAAATTCTTGTAGACAATCATTGTATCGAACGCTATTTTGTTTTGTTCTGCCGCGTTATTCTGTAGTATTACTACTACTACTATACTACGATGATTTTCTACCCGGCGATTCCGACGATCTCAGGCGTGAAGCGAGTCGTTCACCGTGATTGCGCGTCGATCAACCCAACTCGCTCGCTCACTCGTTTCTCGACGAGTTTAGCCTACACAGGCGCGAGCAAACCGGCGAACAAGCGGTACTACCCGGAGAGTACGCTCGCGCTCTCGAGACCACAACACCGGCGATCTCTCGGACGAGCGCGCGCGCGCGCTCGCGCGATCGTAGCCTCAACGGTCGACCTTGAATTTTTATTCGCACGAGATATATCTACGCGACACGAATTCACCGGTTGCTATATATGTTAATAACAATTTTTAGATATAAAAAAGTTCTCGAAAAAAAAAAAAAAAAAAAATTGTTGTATATTTATGAAACGAATTTAACATATCATTTTTTTTTATTTTGATTACAGATGGCTTCCGCAAAGTGCGTATGCGTGTTCGCGATCGCGTGCCTCGCCGCGGTCTCAGCATTTTCGATCTCTTACACACCCCAGAGCAGAGGTATTATATATATTATTACACATATACATCAAATACATATCAGCGTACTTATATATTTTTTTTATTTCCGCGTGATGTATAACATTATTAATAAATAATAGGTCGGAACTTCTCCCTGTTTTGCGAACTACGCTTCTACAAATATCGTTCAACTGTTAATGCCACGTATGCTTAACGTTATCTCGGTCCCATCTGCGTCACTGTCAGTGGGGCGGTTGGTGCGAAATTCTCGTAATATTCGCTTTGTAGGTGGAAATTAACATAAAACTCGGGTCAAGGGTACCGCGCGCGGTTTATACGCATGTACGAGACGCGCGCGTATGTACGTTTGTATATGTATAGCTGAGCTTCGAATTTGGATCGATGCCGGATGTGTAGTTCGATGGTGAGGTTGGAAGTGGAAAATCTATGGCGCTTGACGCCCACGCGTTTAACAATTTTCTCGGTAATATAAATGCTACCTAATTCTTTCGCTCCAATAATTAATATAACATCACGTCAATCGTGACGGGTCAATGGGACGTTGAGAGATACAACGCTACGCTGATCAACTCCGTCTGTTTAATTGTCTATCACGCGAAAAAAATTAAAATAAATTTTTTTTTTAATTCCCCATTTATTTCGCGTCCATTATTATTTTTAGATCGAATTTATAATATTATTATTATTATTTATTATGTTATTTTACAAAAAAAAAAATGAAAAAAAAAATTTAGTTTTCAAGTTTAACGATTTAGCAATTCGTTGATATCGCTACGATTTTTTTTTTTTTTCTATGAAAAAAATCGTGTTTCTGTGTATGGGAGTTAGATTAGGATCGCAAAGGACATCGTGCTCACTGAAGACACTTGGAGTAGGTCATCATAACTACCGGTCGCGCAGTAGAGTATACCGAGCTGTTTCCGGCGCCTTAACGCACGTGCGAAGCCTACATGACTGCTCGAGCAGTCGATACACATCTACTATACTCTTAACGCGTTTATACCACACTAATGGCTTCAGTAGTGTTAGTATAAAAGATGCATACAGTATTCCCGGGTGCACTCACCTAAGAGGCATGAAACCGTGCGTGCGGTACACGCGTGTTTCTCCGCAAACTGGTTACGTCTATTTATCGCGTATCGAACACTCTTTTCCTATATCGTTCTTTATTCATCTTTCACAAATCTCTTTTAACGCCTTGGCAGAGCCTCTGCCGCGGTCGAAAAAAAAAAAAAAAAAAAAAACCGGTGTTAAATCTTCAACGAAGCGCGATATAACACCAGCAGTAAAGTCGTTGCACCGTTGCGCTTTCATTATGCGCGAGATTCGTATTATGGCCACAATAGGATAGACCGCCGGTTGTTTAAGATATTTAAAACGGCAACGACCTTTCTACATCACACTCGGCTCGTTTATCCTACATCCTTATCTACTCCAACTTTCCACCGAGCGGCTGTGTCCTGCGATGCATCGATTCATCTTCACGCAACGAAACTCAACGATGGCAAACTACGAATATCCGATATATTAAATTTCATATGCAAAATAATGGGAGGGGATGATTCTCGGCGTGAGCGTATCGAAAAGCAGCACGACGAAATCTGGGTCTCGATTGACCCGAATACGCGTTGCGAATACGTGTCTCGCTTTCGTTTCTCTCGTGGAGAATTCTTGTCTCCGAGTTCCGTGATTCCTTCGTTACCTCGAGGCCCTCGAACGTCGGACGTGCACGACACGAGAATCTCCGATTGCTCGACCCCTCGATGGCCTTTTCCTAACTGCTTTCTTCATTCCTGTCCGGCGATGTAATTTTATTTTATTTTTTCATCAAATAATCGGTCCTTGTTTTTTTCTGTTTTTTTCATTCTCGCAGGAAGAAAACTCTTCGGTGGTTACAGAATAGTACCGAAGGTATGCCAACCAACGAATCCATCGAAAACGAAGAGCGACGAGCCGGCAATATGCATGTTCAACTACGAGTGCAGCAGACGAAACGGTGAAGTCGTTGGCGCGTGTATGGATGGTTTTTTGTTCGGCGCGTGTTGCCAATTGCCGCGAAAGGGTTCGCAGAGTTCGTTGAGTCAAGGAAACGTTTCGCCGAGCACGGAGGAGCTTTTGAATCTTCACGAGATCGATCACGTGCCGGATATACCGATTTTATTGAATCCGGATGGATCGCCGATCGGCATAAGCACATCGTCGGGAACGACGAAAATCGACACGTACAGCTCGTTGAATCATCTGACGAATTCGGCCGGAAGTTACACGAAGGTATCGACCGTGAGCGCGGATTCTGCGACTCGAAGGCCGCCGACTTCCGGTTCTCATTACGGTGACCTGAAAGAGAACGTGGCGAAACCGCAAATCCCTTCGCAAGTGGACATTAGTCACTTGGAACATGATTTCCCGGCTCTTCTTGGTCAACAAGAAGTCATCGACGATCTCAGACTTCCGGGACTGATAACTCACTCGGATTCCAATAACGATATTCAAGAACATCAGGAAACCAGTGTCGTTAATCCAGTCACGACGCTGTTGAGTCCCGATCAGATTCTCCAGGTCGCCGATCCGGTTGATCAACTGCCAGCGTTGTTCGCTCAGGGTCTCGGTCAGAACAATCACAGTGGCGCCGACACGGTACTATTGAACGAGAATGGAACTCTTCTAGCTGAGAATAACAATCCCGACGAGTTCTTCAAGCCGAGCACCGGATCTTCCAACGTTACCGGTCAGAATACCGATCTCAATGGATCGCAGGACCAATTGGTAAGCCACCAGGCTTCCTCGACTCCTGGATATTCTCAGGGTACTAAGAGCGGAGGTTCAACTACGCCGATTGTTCAGCAGTACGCGAATTCCCATAGAATAACCGCAACGACACCAGACTTGAAATACACGAGTTCCGCAGGTTACACGGATAGCAGAAATCCATCAAGGACAACGATCTATTCGCAGTCGTCACCGCCCAATGGCAACGATTCGGGCAGCACGATGTTAAAGATCGATGTTACGACTCCAATGTCGTCCACGTACGACGATGACGACCTCGTGAGAGTGCCGACCATCACTTACGACGTTCATTCGGGCAACAAAAAACACGACGAACTCGATCGCGAGGAAATCGCTATAAATCATATAATATCGATACTGAATGCAACGACGCCGAGCTCACCGACGAAGATAACTCAACAGATGCCGCACGGCACATCGTCGATTCAGACGTGGGTCAGCATAGACGAGACTTCGAAGCCCTCGGCATCAAGATTTCCGACGTCAAGACCATCGACGACGACGGAGACTTTTCCATACACATTTTACAAGCCAGGAAGACCGGCAACCTACTATCATTACGACACAGCTTCGACTCAGACAAGTGGTGGAAGCTCTTCCTATTCGACATCATCGTCTTCCGCGGGCTCGTCGAGTTTCCACACATCGAGAAAACCTGATGTGACTCCGAGCTCCTATGGAAGCTCCAATGGCTATGATTACTCGACCAGGCCATCCGCAAATCCTCCAGCACCCACGGTAATCGTTCTGGGGCCTCTGGGTACTGAATACACGACTGTAACGACCCAAAAACCGGCATCGAGACGTCCAACAAGCGGTTCTATTAGACCGAGTCTTGTGACCAGATTACCGAGCATCGGTACGACGATAACTCACAACATAAGCACAATTATATCGACCAACAGCGCTTCGACTAGCAACAATCACGTCGTATCGACAAGTTACATAAGCGTCGATCTCAAAGACAACACGAGTCCGAAACCGGACGACAAGTTGGTCGTCAACGCAGCCGTCGAAGCCGAATCTAGCAGTAGCAGCGATGAGATCGTTACCAAGAGACCGTCAACGATATGGACCACCTTGTCCACGTGGTCTGGAAAACCGAGTTTCCATTTGAAGCCTTCGCAATCAGGAGACAACCAAAAGCCTGTTCATACCGTTGTCTTTAAAGAGACGACTGTGACGTCGAGGCCTGATACCACCGTCTCACTGACCCTGTCTACGAACCTACCAACTCCTTCTTCCACGATTTTCGACGATGAGACTCCGGCACCTGACGATCTCATCGATTTTCCACCAGTGAGAAATCCCAACTTAACCCCACATGAGACACCAACCATAGTCACGAGTTCCAACGATACCGATCTTCCGGATAACGAGATATTGAACGAAAATGAAATACCAACGCCAAGTTTCATCGAGGATGACGTGCTGACGAACAAGGTCGACAGTTTTGTTCACAAGATCGTCGCCTCGCTTCAGGGCAACTTTCAAGATCTGAAAGAGGTCGTTTACAGCACAAAAAACACAACGACCACAACGCCGACTGTCGCCAACGTGACGAAGAAACCGCCGACGAAAAAACCAGCGAAACCAACAGCGCCGAGGCCTTCGTCACCGACGACTAAGAGACCCAACACCAAAAAGCCAACAAGGCCCCCTGGAGTTTCTCAAAAACCTGGAAGCGTCGAGCGACCCGTTGTCAGACCCACGAAACCAACTACTGCAAGACCAAGACCTACCAGCGCGGCAAGCCTAACAACTAAGAAACCCCCAGCAACAAAAAGACCGAAACCAACCAGAAAAACTACAACGACGACTACAACCACAACTACAGTTCCGCCACAAGCGGTGGAGGATGAAGCGAACGATTCGACCGAAATTTCTGATCAAGTTGAGAACGCAACGCCTGATTATCGTACACGTATGTTGATCTGCCATTTTAGACATTTTCCTTTTTTTCTTATCTCCAATGACGAACAACGTCTTGGCAGAAATCTGCTAGTGACACGCTTCAATGCGATTGTTTTGAATGGATGAAAGCCTCAATGTCATTGTTTTGTTTTCGACAGAGTGCGGCATTCGGCCTCTCGTAAAAAGCGGCCGAATTGTCGGTGGCAAAGCGGCCGAATTTGGCGAGTGGCCATGGCAGGTACTCATACGTGAATCCACGTGGTTGGGTCTATTGACGAAGAACAAATGCGGCGGTGTCCTTATAACGAACAATTGGGTTCTAACAGCGGCACATTGTTCACCATCGTAAGAAAAAAAAATTGTATTATCGCGGAACCTTATCCCGAACGAAAATGAACCTGTTGCCGGTTAAATTTTGTATCGCAGAAGGAAAATTTAATTGTATGACGCTGTCTTGACGACGCGATCTGCTAGTGACATTATTTCGGTTTTGACGTCTGAATTATCTAGCGATAATCACTGTCGTAAATACATTAATTTACCCTGTATTATCAATGCCGTGTAACGAGCGACCCCAATCGTTTGAAAAACTACCATTATTCTACCATTGATCTTACATAAACGACACGGTACTCATTTATCTCCGTAATTATCCAGATTTTTGGCGTCCCTGGTAGCAGTCTTCGGAGAGTTTGATCTGTCCGGAGAATTGGAATCGAGACGCAGCGTAACGAGAAACGTTAGAAGAGTTATAACTCATCGGGACTACGTGCAGTTGACCTTCCAGAGCGACATAGCGCTTCTTGAACTCGAAAAACCGGTGCAATTCGACGCACACATTGTACCGATCTGCATGCCGGAGGACGATGCCGATTTTACCGGAAGAATGGCGACCGTTACTGGTTGGGGACGAGTCAAGTACAGTGAGTATCTTTGCGACTGTAGTTCGCGCGTATTTTCATCTTTTTCTTCACTCCTCGATTGTTCTTTGTATCTGTTGTACCTTATCAAAAATTTTTTTTTTTTGTTCAGATGGTGGAACGCCTTCGTTACTTCAAGAAGTTCAGGTGCCCATTATGGAGAACTCCGTTTGTCAAGAGATGTTCATAACCGGCGGACAACCGAAGAAACTTATAATAGACAGTTTTCTGTGCGCTGGTTATGCCAATGGTCAGAAGGATTCCTGCGAGGTAACTTTTTTCGTAAAAACAAAAAATCTTTCGATATCGAATCCAATCCATTTTTTTTTCTTTTTCGACTTAATATTGTTATTTTTTTTTACGATAGGGCGACAGCGGTGGTCCGTTGATGATCGAGGGACCGGATGGTAGATGGGTACTCGTCGGCACTGTGTCCCACGGAGTGAAATGCGCGACGCCGTATTTACCCGGCGTTTACATGAGAACCACGTACTTCAAGCCATGGATTCACAGCGTGACTGGAGTGTGAAAAGCCCCCTGGAAAAATGACGAAAATAAATATCTCGAAAAGTGAAAGAAAAAACAAAGAAATGGCAAACTATCGCAGACTCCAGCGGTCTGTGCTGTATAAATGTACAAAGGAAGAAGACAAGAAGACGAAAAGACGAAAAAAACTAAAACAAGAGAAAACATAAAGAGTCTAATTAACGAGTAAATCGGATAAAAAAAAATTATCGCGTTCCATGTAAATAATGAAACTTACAAATACCTATCGATATTTACCTATTTATATAAAAAAATTAAATATATATACACAATAATGCGTATAATACGAAGATACGATATATTTATGAAAATTACGAATCTACTCAATACAGATCGCACGTAATTATTTTAGGTGTCTATTATTTATTACTTAATCCTGTAGTATCGAAAATGTCTTATTTATTAAACTTATTTTTATACGAGAAAAAAAAAAAAAAAAAGTCACAATTATAATTATACGTAGATTAATCCATTTCTCGCAATTCCAATAAAAATCCTCGTCTACAATCCCTGTTGTGTACAGTTAAAAGAGACCTCGATGCGGAGAGGAGCTTTCCGCGTATAGACATCGACAAAGTCAGTACGCAGAGTCGATTCGCTGATGATGCTGAAAGCGCCCTTGAACCTCAGAAGCATCGTTATCACTTGCGCGATACTCCACACGTTTATCCGCGTGCCGTTCATGCGTAAACACGTATACAATAGAGGGCTATAACACGAGGGGTTGGCGAATTGAGCGATGCGTGCGTACAAAGGAAACGAGGGGTTGGAACAGCGTGCGGTTGACGTTATGTGTTTCACAGTGCGTACTTTGGCATTTGAACGTTTCAGGTGTACGAGACATGGGGAGAATGACGTTCCTGTGCCTGGACTACCGCGATCTCTCACGTATAGTACTCGCCGATGTGTACGAAGTACATAGACGAGGGGATGTTCTCGTGTACATAGCTCCGCGTACACTCTGTAAACCGGCCACTCTCGTTGCTCGATTCCCCCCCATAAAATCGCATAGAATAGGAAATACATACATAGGTAATGCATATAAGCCGTATATATATGTATACTACATGTTCCGCAACATAGCCAGCTGGCGTATAGCGGTAACAAACTTTGATGGCTCAGCCAGATAGAGAAACTCGGAGCAAGTTAGGTACAGGAAGAACGGGTAGATGTTGAAGCCAATGTACAGGTGTACGTGCGAAAACTTCATATAAACTGTTCTCTGTGTACCATGTACAATGCGAGGCTTCCAGAACGAGCCTCGGGAGGTATATGGAGCAGGAAGCGAGCCACGAACCGGGAAGGCAGGGGGTTCAGAGGTAAAGGTAGGTGTACACGGATCAATACGAAAGTGCGCTGGTGAGAGAGACGACAAGATTCTGGAGAATCGCGAAACACGGAGGACGGAGAGAAAACGATTGTCAGAGGGAACGGCGAAGGGGGTAGAGGGCAAAGAGTAAAACGGAACCTGGTACCGTGCCACCCACGCGATAACGAGAATCTACGTCTCATCCCTCGCACACTCTACCGTCCGGGTAGGCAACGTCACCAAGGTAAACCAAGGTAAACAAGAACATCGGCCACGAATCAGAGCAAACATCGGCTTTTTTGAATGGAAATATTGAAGCGGTTGATGCATACAAATTTTTTAAAATATTTGCGAGGGATTTGGGGCAATTAACTTGCTGGTCAAATTAAATAACAGTCGATATCATGCGTTTTTATTTTAAAAAACCTTTTTACTGAAGACTTTTAGCTTTTATTTTTTGGTGTTTATTTTTTTTGTTATTTTTTTTTTTTTTCTCGAAGAGGGAAACAATAGTCTCTCAAATTCCTTTATTCCCCGAAGACCGGTTAGGTCTGCGAATGATGGCGCGATGATGGGCGATTAAAAGGGTACCGTTTATACGGGTTGAGGGAACGTGAAGAAATGAATAATTGAACGACGAAAAAGAAAAGGAAATGATGCCGAGAGTGTACAAAGTGAGGGATGATGCGCGCAGGAAAGGTAACGCATGCGTCGGCAAGCTTTGCGCCTGACCGGCGAAAGAGGAGGGCACCGGAGGGTGGGCCACCCCGCGATCCACGTAGGAGTATAGATTGCCGCGGAGGGTTCGTCTGAGCCTCAGTCAACCTCCTGCAGCAGGTTCCACTTGGTCGACTTGTTGAAGTCTCCGTCCCTACCGTCGTTGTCGTTATCGCTCACAGAAACGGGGAGAGAGAGAGAGAGATATCAAACAAAGTAAACGTCGCTGTTTCTACTCGCGTTGGGAAACCGGTGAATTTTTTTTCTGTACCAACGCCGATCGACGAGAATCCTCGATCTTTTGAAGAACATAGCGACCAGGGCGCGTACGTAGTTTGTAAGGAATACATTTTTAAACTAACATTATCGATGCGAAAGTTGTACCAAATTAATTTTTCTCGGTTCTTCTTCGAAAAATTATGGGATATAAGTTAAAAATCGACTGATTCATCACTAGCAGTTGGTAAAAATAAATTAACAATTGGCGCGCCTAAAATTTGATGCTTTTTTCAATGTCAGTGCGGAGCGCACTGTTTATTGCAAAATCATATGCATGTTGTCAATTTTTTTTATCGTTTTAAATAGAAGAGAAGAAGAAAATATTAATATATTTTTTCAATATAAAATTTCGTAATTTAAAACCGCTGATAGAAGAAAGGAAAAGAACCGGAAAGATACAACTTGTACTGAGAAACGCACTTGGGGTAAATTTTACATCGAAAATTATTTTTTTTTCGTTGATTCACTAATTTTTGCAAATATATGAAATCGACACATGAAAATTCGTTTGACGTTCGATTTACCTATATGTACCGATAAGCTTTGCGCGCGTCTAACAGACTCGGGATATGCATATATCTCGCATTCATTTGAAAAAAATAAATCGATATATGTGGGCAACGAATGCATCGAGAATCCTAAATTTAGATTTAAATAGCAAATGTATACTATACTTTTGTAGTTAACGGTTTTTTTTTTGCGATTTATTAAACTAAAGTACTTTGAAAGAAATAAAATGTATGCGCGCCTCTGGCGCAACACTCCACAGTCGCTTAATTATCATCATTATTATTGGACAATTTTAATCTATTGACGAATAATTCATTTTTTCCGCGATAAAACTCGATATCGGTGTTTTATTAATAATTATTATGTTATTTATTGTTCTCGTGACATTACACAAAAAAATTCGTATAAATTTGCAAAGATCCATCTGTTGCAGCGTACCGCCAATTGGCTTCAACTGCACATCGCGCAACGGTACATCGGTAATCCTTACAGGTTCGACGATTGTGGTAATCGACATTGCCTAACCGTCCGACACATTTCCTCACATCGAAAAGAAAAAATAACATTATTTTATTAGCTAAATCAATACGGGTCCGTTGCACTGTACAGAATTATAGCTCTAAGAAATAACGCGAGATAATTGTTCGACTTTCGAAAGAAATGCGATATTTGATTGTATTTTGTAAAATCCTTCTACAAGGAATTATTTTTATTTTTATGAATATTACGCATGTAAAAATTTACACAATCGATCATACATCGATTATCGAAATCGTAAAATCCGAAAGAATTACGAATTTAAAATTGCGCGGTGTGCAGTTAAAGCCGCTGCTGTACTTTGGGAGTTCGATACTCTTCGACTTTCGCGTCTGGCAACTTTTTTCTAAATTTCTGTTCAATAAACGAATGAGATATTTAATAACCATCTCCCGATTCCTAGAAGTTCATTAGCGAACGACGTAATTTTTTTATTTTTACCGACCGTCGATCTCTATCGTCACAAATTATTTTCAATATTTTCAGAGCGCTATAGAGCCAAATAGTTCGAGAAATCGAGGGAAAAAATACATTCAAGGAAAAAACCGGGAAACACGAAATTTTAACGAGGATGAAGTCTCACGCGAGCGCGATTATCATACTTGTGATAGTAGCGAGTATGCAACACAGCTTTGTCGACGCTTGGGGTGGACTCTTCAATCGTTTCACGCCGGAAATGCTTTCGAATCTTGGATACGGAGGACACGGAAGTTATCCAAATCGACAGTCGTATTTACAGGTAAAAAAGATCGAATTCTCGATTTCGATTGAAATTAATTTCATTAATCTCGTCACAATGTTGCGCGCTATGTGAAAAAAAAAAAATAATCGCGTCATTCATTATTGTTATTATAATTACGTAGTCGAAAAAAAAAAAAAAAAAAAATTGCACGTCATTCGTGCAATTATCCCGATAACATAACGCGTTGACTGCCGTACAAAGAATCGATATCCCATTGTTTTTTATTATTATTTTCCCTCCCTCGCAATTTCTGCAAATGGCTTTTTCTTCGCCTGCATCGTTTGTTCGAATGACCGCCGTTATCACCCGATCGTTGTTGCTTCTAAGAAATTGTACGAGAGACGGAAAAAAAAGCAACGCAAGGGAAAAGGCCGATAGAGAACGAGAAGTCAGCACGCAGAGGTGCAATAACAGAAACTCCCGAGTTGTTTCGCTGTTATCTCGGAAAACAGGGTGCTAATTAATTTTCCTCCCATTCAGTCGATACGCTTCGACGCTCTTCCAACACTCTCGAGAGCATTATTAATTTTTTATAGTCGAAAACTCCGCGAAATTGAAACGAAAAAAAAAATTTGGAAAACACGTATTCGCACCGCGTAACACCGCGTCTGTACGAGTGCAGTTTACGCGCTCGAAAGTATATATACAATGGCGTTAGTATTTCATGCATTATCGATCCAAATAGCGTCCTTTGACGGGTAATTACGCCAACTCCTTCGGGGATTCGCTCGAGGCTGCTGCGCAGGAAGAGCCCTGTTACCCAAGGAGATGCTCCGCGAACGAGTATTGCTGTCCCGGATCAATTTGTGTCGATGTCGATGGAGGTAAATATTGTACAAAAATAATTGGTCAATTATCGTAATACAAACGAATTTAAAATTTTTCTCCATTATTTTCATAAATTTAATAACATTTTTTTTTATCCGTTTTTATTTAAAAATCGATTATTTCAATCGATACTATTTCGTAATTCGTATTTTTTTTTCGAAAATTTCAGTTATCGGATCGTGTCTATTCGGTTTCGGACTGAAACAAGGCGAACTCTGCCGAAGAGATAACGATTGTGAAACCGGACTTATGTGCGCCGATGTAGCCGGCGGCGAAACGAGGTCCTGCCAGCCCCCGGTCACGTCAAATAAGCAATACAGTGAGTACCAAGAACCCCGGGGAGCTTATTACATCGACGATTAATCTCGTCTAATAAGTCGAGGGCGAAGTTGCGTACACGCGATCGTCACTCTTCTTGCATTTACTTTATATACTATATGGGATTTAAAAGAATACATAATGCGCCCGAAGCAAAATTAAAAACAGGGGAGTGTCCCACCGGTGGGGTTTCGCTCGAGATGACCCGCACACGCAAGGCTCTCGGGAGTCTTTGGCGATGCAATGAAAATAAAATATCGCGTCAATGCGAGTCACGGTTAACGCTACCTGTATTTTTAAAGCGATAAAAAAAACGATATTGACGCAAGAAAAATTGGATTGCGATAAAAAACCGTTAGGATAGAAATCACTAATCGATTATCGATAATTTTTTGACTTTATTATTGTTGAGCGTAGAAGGTTAATTATTCAATTATTGGTATTTAATGGGACGATGCGACGAGGGTCACCGTGCGTAAGAATATTTTACTCGACGCGGTACACGGAAAAGATTAACGTGTAAATCGGGTCTAACGATTTTTATCTGTATAGAAAATTCATCCTGAAAATCGGAATAATACTATGCATGTGTAAACCGCGCGTGCGGAAATACCTTCGATGTCGTCAAATTCGTGTTTGCGTTACGAACTTAAGCAGCAATAAAATGATGACAAAGAAATTTTGCGTCGTTACGCATCGGAAAAATTCAAAAGTACTCATGGGCTGTGTATTCAAATATTATTGGGGCTAACGGACTAGAAAAACATCGCGAATAAGATCGATATGTACGAATTATAACCGAGACTTGACGCGCGTGGAGGAGAAAATAAAAAAACATCGGTCTCTTCGAGTGCCTTATGTGTCGTGCCGACAACTTACCACTTGGTTATCTTTGACGTCATTCCGATGGTCCTCGTGCGCGTCAATAATCCACGTGTAATCCAGTTTTCAAAACACTGGTCACAATTAATCGTCACTGTTCACAACTTAAATTTATAAATGCCACGGATATGAAAAAAAAAACTACGCCATTTTGTCGTATTATTAGAAATCGCGAAACCGAAAGACTTGTTGAATAACCGTAAATTAATCGAACGAAACGACGCCGGGAAAATCGCCAAAAAAACTCGTAATTAAACACGTTGGGGAGCGATAAAGTTGTTTCATTGAATCGTAAATGAAATAACCATTAAAACCACGCGGATACACGTGGTTAAAAAGGCGGTTAAAAAACAACACTGTACTGCAGTATCATTCGAAGTCGCGAACTGGAACGAATTATTATTAACCTTAAATTAATCGAATCAAACACCGACAATTAAATCACCACAGAACACGAAAAGAAATACATCTTGACGAACGATAGCAGTTCGCTTTAAGGCGAGAATCGTTTAAGCATAACAATCAGATAAACACGGTGAAGTCGTTGCCGCGTCCCACTAGCCGGGTGATGCCCGATGCCTAATGCACGTTCTCGACACACTAAGATACGGCGCTGCCCCCCGCCCCCCATCGCAACGGTCGCAAGCTCGCAATCTCCAACCGGAAATCACCCTGTTGATCCTCGATGTAAATAATTAATTCGAAAAAAAAGTGCGATTGTTACTAATTACGTTAATCAACTGAAAAAATACAAATATTATCTCGGAGAAAGTTTGTTTCATGTATTAAATTGAATTGAACAGAGAATGATCGAGAAATTTTTCTTTGCGCAGGTGAAGAGTGCGCAATGTCCAGCGAATGCGACATAAGTCGAGGTTTGTGCTGTCAACTGCAGCGACGTCATCGGCAATCAACGCGAAAGGTTTGCTCGTACTTCAAGGATCCTCTCGTGTGCATCGGTCCGGTAGCGACCGATCAGATAAAATCGATCGTTCAGTACACATCCGGTGAGAAACGAATTACCGGACAGGGAAATCGTATTCTTTTCAAGCGAGGCCTCTTCGTCTAGACGCAATCGTCTAGCCTCCCCTCCCCCGCTCGCCCAACGACAGAGAAAGCTGTGTACGAAAAAAAAAATCAAATTCAAGTTAACTGTCGTGAACCGCTAGAACATAAGTAGATAGAGAACCTCGTTCTAAAATGTTCCGATCGTTGAGTTTACGTTACGTATTTTTATCGATTTTTTTTTTTTTTTTTTCGACATGAAAAAAAAATAACGTTCGGAATAATGATTGAATTTTTTTTTGCGGAATTCCGCACATGTGTCGCGTATCCCCATGCGTGACCGGAAGCTCAAGTAGAGAACGGAAAAAAAAATTGGTTGAAGCAAAGAATGTAAAAAAAAAATGTTAAGCGACGGCTTCCAAATTTTCTCACTGAATAATTGCGACTGAATAATACAACACATATCAGAGTAGGGCGTTTACTCTTTAATTAATATTACATACGTTACGATAATACATATATAAATATATATATATACATACTATATTATTATTGTTAAATGAGTCAAAATCACGAGAATTAAAACAGCACAAATTAAGCGCTAATGTGAAAACTGATCCGAAAGTAAATAAAAAAGACGAAAAAGAGATTTTAGAGGAATCCTTGGTGCTTCGACATACGCGTCAACGCGCGTAGGATAATATACTACATATATCTTCAATCGATCAACCGGAAGAAAAAAATAATACAAATAGAATCGTAGAATCTTCCGCGTATATTGGAACTCTTATCGACAAATTTCCTACGCGATGTTACGTACTTGCGCGTGTAATGTTACGAATCATGTCAGGAAAAACAAAGAAAAAAAAACCGAAAAGTTGACGATGATTAGACGAAAAAAAAAAAAATACATATCACGCGAATGCCTAAAAGCATTAGGGAGAGTTTGAACTATGAATGTTATTGCGAGATATTCTATTGAAATTATATTTTTATCTTCGATCCATATGTATACTTAAGCTCTATATATATTTGCATAGTATTCATATACTTTCTTGATGCGATATACTATACATTTAATTATACACATATAATAATTACCTATACATATGTACTGTTGTACACAAATAGTACGGACGCGCGAAAAAAAAAAAAAACCCGGAGTTGTTATATTACACACACCCACACATCACGCAGCCGAAGGTACATTATAGTACATATATATGTACTGTAACTGATACTATATATGTTCTATGGCTCGTTTTAAAATTGTACAAGCTATCCATTTTTCGCCCTTTGGCCTATTGCGAACTTTACGGTTTGACCTTAATGCGACCTTGAACGTCTATCGGTCTCCGTCATCACCTCCTTCCGCCCCTCGAAAGGTGAAGGTCATAGGCCCTTCTTCCAGTCACCTCTCTCTCTTCCAATGTTTCCCCTTCCGCTATCGAGTTATTAAAAAGCGCTGGATACCAATATATGTTTTTTATTTTTATTTTTTACCTTCGTTTTTCGATCAAGTTTGCGATAAACGAAAGGGGTAGGGAGTGATGATTCAGACGCACAAAGAAGTTCCACACACGAAGTACATATCAAATAGTGCGTAAGACCTATTAATTCCTAAGGAACAGTTTGCGAGCCGAAAAATATTTCAATAGTAAACGATACACAGACGTCCAATTGGAAAAAAAAACCCCGACGTATTTAATTTCTTACACCGATAACAACCTTTATATTTCAAATCATCGGTTGATGGAGTGTTAAAAACAACAACAAAAATAACTCGTTTCGATCGCAAATCTCGTATCAAACGTTTACGTGTATACTGTTGTAACGAAAAGATGAAAAAAAAAAGATGTATCGTAGCGAACCATGAATTTTGGCCTCTAGGCTCCGAGTCGAAAGTACCTCTACCGCGTAATTGAATTACATTGAATCCACTAATGATTATTATGTGTACGACTTATATGTGTATAATTGTTCACGATTGTAATGTCCCAAAAAAAAAGTAATAATTAAACGTGAAATACATAGCCATGCAAGAAAAAAACAAAAATTCAATTTTATACCAAACCCAAATAACTGATTCAATAAAAACCAATAAACTCATATGTAGAATTTTTGAACGATTAGCCAACATGATAATAAATAAACAAAACAAAAAACTGTTTGGTACGCATTAAGCATCGATTCCGATTCAAACGACGGAAGTGCAGAGCCGCGGTTACCATAGTTACGGCGTAGAAAACTCCAGAATAGGTGGAGCCACACGGTAAACGGAACAAGTGCCTTCCACTCGTCGAACGACAGCCGAACGAGAAGCAGGAATAAGATGGTGGTCCAATCGTTAGAATAAAAGTGTGTTTCCGTTCTTTCCGTAAAGAGCTCCCCGCAAAGATCAGTATTTCCCTCGCGTTTAATTCCCATCGAGAGCCGTCACCATGGCTCAGATTCCGGGATCCATCGCCTTCGACGAGTACGGCAGGCCGTTCATTATTCTGAGGGATCAGGAAAAGCAGAAGCGGCTAACCGGCAACGATGCGATCAAGGTGAGGCCCTCAAATTTTCTCTCGTCTTTGAGAAAAAAAAAATGTCTACCATTTACGGTATTCGGAAGTAAAAATGATTACTCGTTGTCCATTCAATAACTATCGAAACAAAGACGCCCTTTTGTCTAATAACAGGCAATGGGATGAATTAACGTTTTTCTTTTCGGGGCGGCCACGTGAGTCAGGGTAATGGCGGCGTGCCCTCGACTGAAATTTATCATGCATTATCGAAGTTAAATGCGTTCATTACGCATTCGAATCATTAACGTTTATTTCGTTTTCCGAAAAATACGATGCTGGGAACTCATTCGTACGTCACTTATCATATTTCTCGTACTAAAATCAATGTTCGTAGTGGGAGGATGCTTTGTGGGGGCTATGCGTATGTGCGTATGTGTTGGGGCCCCAACGTCCATATTATGCCCATATAAGGAATGCTGGAGCGGCTCGCGGAGTTTATGACTTTTTTTTCTCTGCATCTCCCATCTCCAGTCTGAATGAAAACAAATTCATTCAAACACCATCCATCTTTCACAAAAAAAAATCATTTAGTGCAATAACATTTTTTTAAATATTAATTTCATTAATTTCCAAACATACGCTGCAAACAGCATAAATTCAATGATTTATCGTATTTTCTTTGCAGTCTCACATTTTTGCAGCTCGCAGCATCGCCAATATTCTCAGAACTTCTCTCGGACCAAAAGGTCTGGACAAGCTGATGGTCAGCTCTGACGGTGACGTTACCGTCACCAACGATGGTGCTACGATTCTCAAGAACATGGATGTTGATCACGAAATTGCGAAACTTATGGTTCAGTTGTCGCAGTCACAGGACGATGAGATAGGAGATGGAACTACTGGAGTCGTGGTACTCGCTGGAGCGCTGATGGAACAGGCAGAGCGTCTGCTCGACAAGGGTATTCATCCAATCAGAATAGCTGACGGCTTTGAACTCGCAGCTCAGTGCGCAACTAAACATCTCGACACGATTGCCGAATCTTTCCCTGTGGATCCTAAAGATTTGCAGCCTTTGATAAGAACTGCTATGACGACGTTGGGCTCGAAAATGTAAGAATGAAAATTCCCGAATTTTCGAATCATATTGTTGCAGATAATTGGATTTTTAACACGGAGACTTTTTTTTTTTTTTTTTCTTTGCAGTATCAACAAATGCCACAGGCAGATGGCCGAAATTGCTGTGAACGCAGTAATGGCGGTCGCTGATCTCGAAAAACGCGACGTTAACTTTGAACTCATCAAGTTGGAGGGAAAAGTCGGCGGTCGTCTGGAAGACACAATGCTCGTTCGCGGTGTCGTCATCGACAAGGACTTCAGTCATCCGCAAATGCCGAAGGTATCTGCAAATGTTTTTGCCTGTTTTTTTATTTCGAAACTTATAAAGAAACAAATCGCAGCTGCTGCTCCTTTTTCTTAATATTGAAAGAAAAATCGTGAATTTACTCGATTTTTACGGTAATAAAAACGGCAAAAAAAGAATTTCACCCGTTTATCTTTTTTCTTAATATCGATAAATGAATTGCGAATTGATTCGATTAACACGGAAATAAACTCGGCAAGGAGAATTGCAGCCGGCACCCTCGATGCGCCGAACTGACCAGACACCTTGCAAAAGCAAAATTGCAGTAACGGTCTTATACTCGTTAGATTTTTTTTAATACTTCTATCGAACACATTTCGTTGCTTCTACAAATTTCGGCATATGTATAAAAAAAGTTGAATTGCTCGAATTAATCGTTTTCACTGATTGTTAACAGAGATTGGAGAACGTAAAACTGGCAATCCTTACCTGTCCGTTCGAACCGCCAAAGCCAAAGACGAAGCATAAGCTCGACGTTACGTCTGTCGAGGATTACAAGAAGCTTCGCGAGTACGAGCGCGAAAAGTTCACCGAGATGGTCGATCAGGTGAAGTCAGCCGGTGCTACTCTTGCGATCTGCCAGTGGGGCTTCGACGACGAGGCGAATCATCTTTTGCTTCAAAAAGATTTGCCCGCCGTCAGATGGGTCGGAGGACCCGAAATCGAGGTGATTTTTCTTCCAAAATTTTAATTCTTCCAATTAAATTATGAAAATGCCCAATGATGACAAAGCGCAACGGAGGAAGGCGAGGCTCGTGAAATTGAGTCGCTCGATCTTAATTCGTTCACCGAATCGTTCCGGAAATCGGATTTCACGTCCGGTTTCCGGGAAGATAACGAGAATCGAGAAATCGGGCGATTGAATAGATCGGGTTATCGCAGTGGTTCCAATGACCAATGATTATGAGAGCTGAGGGCTTCATTTGCTATTTTTTTTCCTTTAACAAAAGATATTAAGCGCAATATATCGTACTGAACGTATAATCGATATACTCGTATCTTTCAGTTAATCGCCATCGCCACTGGCGGTCGAATCGTTCCGCGTTTCGAAGAATTGACTCCCGACAAACTCGGCTACGCCGGTGTCGTCAGGGAACTCAACTTCGGTACAACTAAGGATCGTATGTTGGTCATCGAGGAGTGCAAGAACTCTCGTGCTGTGACGATCTTCATCCGTGGCGGCAACAAGATGGTAATTTCAGCGCAATGTTAATTCAAATTATTGTAAAAACAGCACGGAGAATTACGGCGATGCTATTTTCGATGCGTCTAACCGTTCAGACACCATGCAAAAGCAACGCAATAGAGTTTTTACTTCACGTTTCATACCCCATGCTGTTTGAAACTGAATGATATTGCAACATTTTTTAACGGTTCAAAATCCTTCGTCGTATTTCTTTATTCTTTCTAAAACTTATATCTCGTTTTTCTATATAAAATTTGATTTTTTTTTCGTTTTCCTCAGATTGTCGAAGAAGCCAAACGTTCGCTCCACGACGCTCTGTGCGCCGTACGTAACTTGGTAACCGACGAGAGAATCGTCTACGGTGGTGGAGCCGCCGAAATCTCTTGCGCTCTCGCCTGCGCCGCCCACGCCGACAGTATCAGCTCTCTTGAGCAATACGCCTTCCGCGCGTTCTCCGACGCTCTCGAGGCAATCCCAATGGCTCTCGCCGAGAACGCCGGCCTCTCAGCCGTCGACACTCTCGCCGAAACGAAAGCCCTTCAATTGTCCGAGAAAAATCCCGCTCTCGGCATCGATTGCATGAATCGCGGCACATCGGATATGAAAGTTCAAAATGTTATTGAATCACTGAAAAGCAAAACTCAACAAATTCTTTTGGCTACGCAACTCGTCAAGATGATTCTGAAGATCGACGATATTCGATCGCCGGCCGATCCCGGTGATTACGCCTAAATAGAACTTAACGTTTTCTCATTATATATTTAATACAACAAAAAAAAATACGAATTATCGAGTTAATAAGGAACAAATTAAGCAAAAACACGATTAATTATCATTTACGCCTTTTTCAACGCTAACTCCGTATCCTTGTGCTTCGTTTCCGCATTTTTTTCTTCTTTGTCTTCGTATTTTTTTAATTACACACACCTACACGCGACATTTTTATCATTCACGCATTGTGTCAGTCTACGTTAGCCGATAACGTAGGCTCTAATTTATACGGCATTAAACAGATTGTAATACTACGACTGTCTCCTCATTGCTTTGTGTTTGTCTTCCGCTCGTCCCGAACCAATCGCCACGTTCGTCATCGCTGTTTTCAGCTGAAAAAATACCTGCGGGTAAGTTACGCGTGATTAAAGGGGAAAAAAACAATTCTTCGATGTTTTTTTTTTTTTTTTTTTTCGTCAACGATAATTTATTATATCTTTAGGAACAAATAAATTTGTCACATCGATTCTCTAAGTGATGTATCCGTTGGAAATAGATTGTTACATCTCTCTCAGCTTTACAATCGATGAGTCGAAGAATTTTCGAGATTCTTCGATAATTTTTTTTTTTTTTTTTTTATACAATCTATGGAACGGTGATTAACATCCCGACGCGCAATTAATCGATCGCAGATCGTTAGGCGCGTTTATTAAGAAAAAAAATGGAATTTACGATTGAATTCACTTCATCAAATGGCACTAACTCAGCTCTGGTATCTCGTAGATCTGACAAATCGATAACGTAACAACAATATATACCTCTCATTACTTTCAACGGGCCGATAGCTAAACTTCTCTCTCGCTTACCGCTTTCGACTCGGGCGACAAATTGCTCTTTCGTATAACAAAATATACTATCGTGGCCGTCGTAATATTATTACATTTCTTTCGCTCGTTTATCACTTTCTTCCGCCGTCTCTTTTTTTTTTTTTTACACGTGAATTACATTACAATCGGACCTCTATCGAGCCTTCATCCGGCACAAAAAATCGTCGAATCAATTATTATTTTTCTTCTATTGACGCAATAGCCAAAAAAATATTGAATTCTTATCGATAATCGAGGAAAATCAATTGCCTAATTAATTGTGTATCGATGCGATGAGATGCGATAGAGGCGCGAAATATTATACGATACGCGCTAATTCAGGAAAATATCCCTAACGGTCGGCAGACCGGCAGCACTATGCCTTAATTGTTTGTTTTCTTTTTTTTTTTTTATACATTAAAGTATAACTATAGCGTTAGTTCGTAATATCAGTACTTTTTTTTTCTTTCTTTCACTCGGGGCGTTTAAATATTATTATTTCTACATCACTTGTCCTCTTCAACATTTATATATACTATAGTCTAATAACGAATATATTTATATATATATTTATCTCTTCATCATTCGCGCTGAACTGGAAGTCGTTCACAATAGGTTTGTATTTGTTTTGTTTTTTGTTTTCGCTTTGTTTTCTTTTAAATGGTTTTTGTATGGCGTAAGTGTTATTTAAGTACTGCGCAATTAATGCACTTTGGATAAATACAAATTACTCGCGTAAAAAAAAATATATAAAACGTGTGTGTGATATATATCCTCGAATGATCGGCGCATGCCGCGTGTATCTATAACGTATCGGCCATTTTGTTTTTTTTTTATTACTCTCGAAACTTCGATCATTCTCTTAATCGTCACGATAACTATCCCCCTCGCGTGTACCGAATATTGGGCTATTCCCCAAACGTGAATCAAATTAAACTTCGCAAATCCATCTCTCGTTGCTCTTTTTTGTATCTAATTAGTTCCCTTTTCTAGACCTTCTTGAGCATTGGTAGATGCAAAACTTCGGGTACTTCGATGTCTTCCAATCGAATATTTGACGGGTTGAAGGGGAATCGTACGGGATACGAGTACTTCAGGTCCATTAGTAACTGTAACAAGAAAATAAAACATTACAAATTAGTTAAAACGGCCGATCAGTTCATATCATATTCTTCTGTAAATCGATTAATGGTTAATCTTTTAAAAAAAAATCAAAAAAAATTTCGATACATCGAAATTAACTTTAGAAAGTTTGTTTCTTAAAAAAAAAAAGTCAAATACTCGTTTAAAAAACGGTTTCACGTAAATAACCGTTTTTTTTTACCTGTTCGTTGTTTTCGCGACGTTGTTCCAATTTTTCTTGCACCATCTTGATAAACGAGACCGGCACGCGTGTCTCGAATTCGTCGGCCGGCGTGTAAAGATTCAAAATCTTAACGATCTGATTGGCCGTTAGTTTATTGCACATCTCGCACACCGAATTGACATCTTCGTCGTTCTTTCGCGCTTGCAGTAATTGAGCGGCTTGAATTATAGGCTGTAGGGCTTCGACGGCCGAAACGAGACGTTGATCTCTCGCCCATTGTTCTAAATGACTCAAATTGTATCGTATCTGCATTCCCTTCGTCCAGTGACACAGCTCGTTTCTCAGTAGCAAATTGTTCAGCGCGCTTGCGCACATGAAGTAAAATAATTGTTTGAATAATTGCGTTACGATTTCGGGATCGACACCGTGGTACTGTAGCGTCTTGTGCACCGAACTCAACTCGTCGAGTAGCTTATCGAGTTTTTGTTGCGTCGATTTTCGTTCCTCGCCGACCGACGACGATCTCGCGCGTCCGGGTTCTTTCGAGTTTAATCCGGAAATCGCCTCGTGCTCCAGCAGCGCCGGCACGGTCAGTGCTTGAATTCTTTCTTTAAGATGCGTTACGATATTGTTGAATATCCACAACGCCACGTTACTCAGAACAACGCGATACTCGC
The DNA here is from genome assembly GCA_964006125.1 of Cryptus viduatorius. Lineage (NCBI taxonomy): Eukaryota > Metazoa > Arthropoda > Insecta > Hymenoptera > Ichneumonidae > Cryptus > Cryptus viduatorius. Next base: position 6,507,814 of record OZ023222.1, on the reverse strand, counting down.
TGAGATCGAAGTTTCGCAAGCACTGTTCGTTCTGTCGCGGTGTATTCTCGATTTGGAACGGCTTGTCCCCGGAATATTGCTTCATATTGTGAAGTAATCTCAACGTATTCGCGAGCCACAGTACCCCCGAATCGAAATCCTCGCGTTTCTTTATGACCCTTTTTACCGCGTTGAGATAACCCGTCAGGAGCGAACGAACTTTGTCGTCGTCGTTTATACAGTCCGTGTGCCTTATACACATGAAGAGAATGTAAGCCGGAAGTCCCGGTAACAGAGTCACCGCGACTCGCGGTTTCAAGTCTGAAAAATAAACAAAAAATAAAAATTACCAAAAATAAATACAAAATACGCAAAGTTATTATTATTATTATTATTATTATTACGAAATTTTTATAAATTATATTAAATCGATATTAGTGAATTTTTTCGATATTATCAGACAATGAAAATATTAAAATAAAAAATAGTCGGGAATATAAAAAAAAAATTTTATCGATGTTCGTACCTATGACGAGATGTCTTATCACTACAGTGATTTCTTCCTTTTTGAATTCAAACATTCCTTCGTAATCTCGTTCCTTCTTACGAATCGTTGGCATGTGACTTCCGCTGTCGGCGGACGAGTGCGTCGTCGTCGAAACGACTGCGGAATCGTTGGCACTTTCCATGCTATCCGGCACTGTAATGTGATGCGAAAATACGAGATAAAAATTGAAGTTTGGAATTCAAGCGCTTCGAAATACGAGATGAGAGGCTGTGAGTTATGGTCCGATAGTGCGAACGAATTATACGAATTTACGTATCTCGAGCGAATGGCAACAAAAAAAGCAGATCTAGATGATTTTTTTTTTTTTTCGCATCTATCTCCACTCACCGCCACCCCTGTGCATCGCATAGAAACGATCTCTAGACTCTCGGATATCATCTCCATCGCCTTTTTGCGAGCATCGGAATAAGACATCCATTTAAAAAATTGTTAAGAAAAAAAAAAAAAAAACCGGAAATGACTGAAAAAAAATACTTACATCCTGCGTCCTTCAGCCGTTTCGCGAGAATCTTGCACTGTTTTTTGAACTTCCGGCACTCTTCCGCGATCTTGTCGTAACGTTCTTGCAAATCCTGACGGAAAAAAAGAATAATAATAATAATCATCATCTTTTTTTCAGTATGTTATTTTAGTAATTAAAAATATTTTTTTAATTTTACTAACCAAATTTTCGGACGTCAATCGCGTTATCTCGTGCTGCATGTAAGCCTCGTTCTGCGTCTGCGGCGCTTTACTAAGATTGACGGAGAGTAATTTTTGTTGCTTGAGAATTTCTTCCTGCAATCGATCGATCTCCCCGCGCCAGTCGTCCCTCTGAGCTCTCCAACCTTTCTCCTTGCTCTGCAGCTCGTCCTCGAGTTGTCTTTAAAATAAAAAATTATCCTCGATTACATAATTTCCACAGATGCATCTTCAGCGGATTTTTTTTTCTCGAAGATTAATTCGTATTTGTGGTTTTTTTTTTTTTTTTTCGATCTACAATAACGGTGTTATCTGCTCAACTCACACTGTCGAGGCCCTTCGTTTCGTTTTAAGTCTACTGATTTAAGACGTATTGCATGCACAAACGATAAAGCATTACGATTAGATATCACAATGGGATTATCTCGATACGAGAGTTTTTTTTTCGTAGAATCGCCATTTTGAATTTTCCTCTTTTTTTTTTTTTTTTAGATTTAAAATTTTTTTACCTATTAATTTTCTTCTGCGCCTCGAAAGCGAGTACGAGTTCACCGTCCTCGTTGACGATGTCGACATCGCGTCCGTAATTCGATCCGAGACTCTTCATTCTTCTCGTGTGATCGGCGAGAACGCTGTGCAGCTGAATGCACTCTTCTCGTCGTCTCTCGAGTTCCTCTTGCAACGCGTCGAATTGTCCTGCGATAAAAAGTCTCTTTTAGCAAAAACGAAAAAAAAAAAACAAAAAAAATCGGATAACAGGAAGTATCGTAATATCAGTTATTTCTCAATGTACCCATCAAATGATGCTGAGCTGTGGTAGGATCCGCTTCGGCGACGATTTTCCTCAACGATCCAAGATCCTTTTTCAGCTGAGAGTTTTCCATCTCGAGCTCTTGAAGCTGTAATGCATTTAAAATTAATTCGAATTTATATGAAATTCAAAAAAGGTGTTTTATTTTTTGTTTTCTTCGAAATTTACCCTGAAACTGTCCTGAGTTCTCGACGATTCCTCGGGGCTATCGCGCTCGAGATCTTCGACCATTCTTACGAGTCTTCCATTGGCTTTCTCGACGTCCTTCAGTTTTTGTTGTAACTTAAGAACCAAACCAACGTCGACGGGTGGTTGCGTGGGACCGTTAGTTTCCGGTGGGGATTTTCCCGCGGATTGAGTTTCGCCGTCCGGCGGACTATCGGATCGATGCTGATTCCAGTCGATTGTTTCGACTCTCGAATACGGTGTCGTCGACGATGCGGTCGACCGAACGGATCCGTAGCCAAAGTCCTTCGTGATGAATTAAACGCAAAAATTAAATTATCGAATGAAACTAAAGACTTAAAAAAAAAAAAAAATCTTACGATATTATGATCATCGGGCGGAAGTTCTGCAGATACGATTTGTCCACTTCCGCTGGAAGCATTGCTCAACGATCTCGAATGTCCGGGAACGTGGAGAGCCAATTTCTTCTCCAGCATCTCTGCGTGTTCTTCGAGTTCGTGATAATCCTTGAGAAGCCGTTGATAAGCTCCCCTATCCTGATCCTGGTCCAGCAGCAACAGATCTTTCTCCTGTTCCAAACGATTCTTCAGATTCTCCTCGGCGCCCTGTTGATTCGTCTTCAGTTTCTCGCTCGCCCCCGAGAGTTCCTTGCGCAATCGTTCGTTCTCCTCGCGCAGCTTCTCGATTTCTTCCGCCTTCAGGTTGCCGTGTTTTTCCTGCTCGTTCAACAGATCCATTTTCTCATCTCTTTCCTGCTTCAGTATCTCCTGCATCTTCTCCAACTCCTTATCTTTCGCAAGTACGACACCGTTCAATTTTTTATTCTCCGTCTCAACAGCCTTTAGAGATTCGACCTTCGCCTTCAAGTCCACCACTTCGTTTTGCACAGTTTTCAAGTACTGATTTTCTTTCATCTGCAAAAAAATTAATATAACAATTTTATCAAAAATAATTATGAAAAAAATAAAAAATTAATTAATTTATATTTTTTTTATGATTAACGCTAATAAAAATATAAATTATTAATCATTAATTTATTACTATTTTAATTGTTGTTAATTATATAATTAATAATAATAAATATAAAATGAATATATTTTTATTTTAAAAAAATTTATACCAATTATATTATATTTATAATAAATAATAGGAAAAAAATTGGCAATTGTACTCACGATTTCGTTAATTCTGTGTTGCATCGATATGATTTTCTTCTCGAGACCCTTGTTGAGAGTCTTGACGTGTTCGACGCTTCTAGCCTCAGCCTTTAGTCTGCGGAATATTCTTCTCGCCAAGAATTTCCTAACGCAGCACTGTACGATTATAACGTCGTTGATTTTCTTTTTGCAAGCTCTGCGCACGAGATATCCACGTGCGAATCTCTGTATCGTCATAGCCGCCGCGTTGTCTTGCATCGTTCGATATCTCGCGCGGGCCATCCATCCGCGTCCGTACTTCTGTAGTCCGACGATTGTGCGTTTAATTCGCAAAAAGCGATTTCTCGCTAACCAACCCTTAGCACACGATTGTATCTTAATCGCCGCTCTCTCGCGACGCACGTCTTGAGCCTTTTGCCTCGCGAGGCATCCCCTCGCGTGTCTCTGCAGTCCCAGTATCGCTCGTCGGATCTTCTGATATCTCGTTCGACAGATAAGACCCCTAACGATCTTTTGTATCATCATGCAAGCATCGCGCTGCCTCTCGCCTCGTAATTTCTCCAAATAAGCCACTTGTCCGGCTCTGAAAAGTACTTTAGTTTTGCCGAATTTAAATTTATCCTCATCTTTGATGTAAGTTGCGAGAATTCGTCGGCAAGTTTCGCGCAAATCGTCCCGTCGTATCTCCTTGAATTTGCATAAACAACGAAAACGTTGAAAAAAATCGGCGTATGTACGCTGACTGGGAAAACCGGCGGCCGATATTCTTATCGTCTCGAGTACACCGCAAGCGCGCAATTGTTGAACGGCTCTCACGGGATTGTACTCGAACGCTTCCTTCGTATCGTTCGGTTTAATGCAACGAACGTAATGCGGCGTTGTCGCGTTCAGCGTCGACATTAACATATTCAAGGAATCGCGGAATTGCGAACCAACCGTTTTTTTATTTTGCTTCGGACTGTTGACCGACGGCTTTTGCGCCGATATCTTGATCTTCACATTCGGCACTGAAAGCTTCGGATCCTCGTCGGAAAATATTTTTTTCAATAGTTTGTTTTCACCGCTTCGCAATACTTCGATCTGTTCCTCCATCACCGTGTCCCGATTTTTCTCGAGAAATCCCAACGTCTGGTACTGCACGAGGTCCGCGAAATGATGAATCAAAAACGCCGATGTGCCGAATCTTGGCTTCTCGAAATGTTTCGATTTTATGCACTTCGAGTAGAGCTTCTCGCCCCACGAGGCGTCCGAACCTTTCGGCATTCTACACTCCTCGTCCAGAAGATCGAGAATACCTAATTTCGTTTCTATGAGATCGATGCACGGCTGATTGTCGTAAAAATCTATGAAAGTCCATTCGATCTCCTCTTTGAGATATTCCTCCTGTTCGAGTTTAAATACGTGCTGATTAAATTGCTGCTGAAGCTTCTCGTTCGCGTAATTTATGCAGAATTGTTCGAATGAATTTATCTCGAATGTCTCGAAACCGTAGATATCGAGAACGCCGATGAAACATTGAGATTTACTTTGCGTTTGGAGAGAATTGTTTATTCCCTCGACGATGAAATTAAAGAGCTCCGCGTAGATGTGCTTTGCGAGAGCGTCCCGGGCACCGTAAGCCTGGTCGACGTTCATTGGCTTTAGTATCACGTCTCTCATCGATACGATTTTTCTGTGACACAACCATTTCCTCACGGAATTCACGTCGATCCCGAGGAGATCGGCGAACGCCAGAAGATGCTTATCTGATGTCTGTGGGATAAAAAAAACATTTTTTTAAATTTGTTATCTATAATTTCATTGACGGGAATTATTGAGATAATTTTAGTGATTTTGAACAAAAAAGCGTTTGAATTTTTTTTACATTAGATGAAAAAAAAATCGTATTGTTAATTTCACGTGGTAAAATCGTGAAATCCAAATATAAAAAATTGTAGGTATTTTTTTTTTTTTTCGAACTTTTTTTTTATGACATTTTTTTTTACAACTCCGACTTTGTCCACAGGTTATATTTGAACCGCCGAATTTTTTCACATAGTCAGGGCAACGGTACGAATAATTAGACACACGGAGTTTTTTTATATGATTTTTTTTTCTGACGAAAAAAAAAAAAAAAACCCGTTTTTTGACCTTAAAGTACCGAAAACGGTTTTAATTGGAGAAATTACGCCGCTTAAGAGAGAAATTTAAATGGGAGTGCAAAATTTTACTTACGGAAATACTACTGCCTTCGGAATCGTAGTCGCCGCCCGATCCCTGCTTATCGCAATTCGTTATATTTACATTTCCTAAGTGAAGTATAGCGGCTAATACGCGAAACAAATCGTCCTGTTGTCTCGCATTGAAGCCGAGTCTCGTAAGAGCGGCCACTGTTTCGTCGAAGCAAGCAACGTCGTCCACACCCCGAATAACCGAACTGTTACCCTGATTCAGATATTGAAAATTGTTCTGTTCGTTGAGGTACAAGTGATCGAAACGATTTTGTTTGTGACCCTTGTAAGCTTTTGCGGCGGAGCACATTTGGTAAAAAATGTGATAATTTCGTTCCTCGTTGGCCTGCGAATAAAAAACACGCAAACGTATTACCCATAAGCACTAAGAAATTGATTAATAAACAAAGACGAGGGATGCAAAGAAATGCATTCGATGATTTCTTACTTGAAACACGACTCTCGATTTTTCCAAAAGATAAGTCCTCATACTAGCGCCGGTTAGATGATAAGATTTGTTGAAGTGTATCTCGATGAATTTTCCGAATCTCGAGGAATTATCGTTTCTCGTTGTTTTAGCGTTTCCGAATGCCTCCATCAGCGGCGACGAGGCCAATACCTTTTTTTCTACTTGCGTCTCCGTCGATGAACCGCCGACAGTCGCGAAATATCTCATTGCGTATTTGGCTGATACCGTTTTGCCGGCACCTGACTCGCCTGATACTATTATTGACTGATCGTGACTTTCTCTGAAACAGAGACATCGAAAACATGAAAATCATTCATGCCGATTGATCGCGTAGTTTACCTTTTTTTTTAACTACGCGAACATTTTTTTTTGTTAATTTTACGAAAAATATTTGTAACGGTTGCAGAAATTTTTATAGCGGCAACAGCTTTTTTTGGTCAAATTAACAAGAAAAAAATGCGGATGAGTGAACTATAAATGTTTTTACCCTTAAAAAAAAAATCCGAGATATTTTTTTTTTTTTCGGTAAAAAAATGTTTATTCTTTTTGGTACTCGTAATTTTTAAAAAATGTATCTTACCTTTCGAGTTTGGTGTACGCTTCTTCGGCCACCGCGAATATATGGGGTTCGAGATCGCCCATCGCTTGCCCTCTGTAAGCCCATATCGTGTCGTTTCCGTAAATCGGTAATTCGTCGTAAGGATTGAAAGCAACGAGAACTATGCCGCAATAGGTATATATGCAGTGTCGTTGAAAGCGGATCTGTAGATTGTAGAGAACAGCGGGTTCGTGAAGAAACGACAGCGACGTGAGATTGTTCTCGCCGATGAGAATGTCCGGATTTCTCAATGGTGGAAGATCTCCGTCCGATTTTATCTCCAATATTTTCTTCTGATTCGAGTCGTCTGTGTGGACTGTTACAGTTTCTTGGTTCGCTTTGTAATCCTCCAAAAGTACGGCGCCCTCCCATATTTTTTCCGGATGGGGTACCCATACTTTCCCACCCTAAAAAAAAAAAAAAAAAAAAAAAAAAGATTAAAACATTTTTCTCATTTTTTTTAATGCAAATAAAAAAAAATGCTCCGAAAAGTTCGAACGGCGCGCATACATCGAACGGTATTTTTTTTTCTTGCGTTATTCGACGTAACCAGGTTCAGGTTCGCCGCCTACAATGGTAGTGCGCGTTACTCCGTTCTCGTAGTTTTTTCCCCTCTTTTTTTTTCGGAGCGTCAAAAGACATCAGCGACTTTAGAATAGCCGGCGCGTAGCCCACGGCTAACGGTACGTACCGTACGAAAGAAAGAAATAACCATAGCGGAGAGAGGTATGTATGCGCGCTATAAAGAGTGGTCACCGGTGCGCGAATAGGGGTCACGAGAAAATCAAATGCCTCCACTGTCTTGCGACTCCCTCGTCAATCTTGTATATGTGGTGCTTATCCGCGTTGTACGCGAGACACGAGAGCGTGTCGACAACCTTGTTCGTCGCAAAATACGTAGAAAACCGTCCCACCGATGAAAACATAATGATTGTCAATGAGAATGAGAGAAGAGGAAGAATAAAAAAAACAGAATCTCATCGAACTCGTCTACTTACGTAAAAGCTATTTCCCACGACAGTACGCACTGTCGTTTCGTAACGTATTTCCTTAGAATTGATTCATTAATTAAAAAAACAACATTTTTAAATAATTTTTTAATAAACTTTGCACTTTATGAAAACTTACGATTTTTTTTTCTCAAATACGTTTCGTAATAAATTCTGAACTTTGCAAAAAAATTAAGAAAAAAAAAAAAAACACTAAAATTTCGTTTTAATCGAACAATAACTCAACAGTCTGTGTCAATCTTTAAAGGGAATCTTAAACACGAAAATTAATTAATTACTCGAAGATTTGACGCTTCGTTGGGATTTTCATCGCGGTCAATTAAGTCGTTGGGTCAGCGATGCGTCTCGGGCGCGTAGACGATCTCGACAGCTTGATTTAGAAATGCAACCGTGAACTTCGCTTTTGCCGTCTTTCGAGCGTAGCACACACTCTCGTGTATTAGTCTGGACGGTGTTGAGGGATTACATAAAAGAGGAGTCTCGAGGGAAGTTGTGAACGGGATGTTTTCATCGTTCTCACTCGATGGGAAACGAGACGAAGCGGCATCTTTGAAACGACGAGTTTTTTTTTACGTGTAGAATTCTTCCAGACACGCGGACGCGAATGGAAAAGGTAGTCGCGATCGGTTACGTCCACCGACCAGCCGGTTATTCTTGCTTCGAGAACTTTGCCAATTATTGCTTATCTCGATTTTTTTTTAATGGCGCGTTCTCTATCGTATGTACGGAATGAATTTCTCGCTTGCTTAACCACTGCATATCGATGTCTCCAACTAGACGATCAATACATAAATTATTATTATTGCAATTTCTAATCAACGATCGAACTTTTCTTACGATTTTTTTTATAAAAAAAAAAAAAATGTAATAATTTTTGTATAAAGCACGTCGTTTTTTTATTTTTCCGAAGCCGAAATAAAAACCGAGAAATTATATGAATGCTTCGAAAAAAAAATCATTTATCGTCTCGTTTTAAAAATCGTGTCTTAAAAAATCGGTCCGTGGAGAGTTTACAAAAAAGTGTATTCCGTCTTTATGACAAAAAAATTGTATCGAACTTGAAAAGCAATGAAATAAAATTTTAATCAAAGATCTCAATAGACAAACAACTTGACCTCAATTAATTTTCAGAATTAATAAAAAAGTTAGTAGTCGTTTCATACGCTCGAAGTTTTTTTTTTTTTTTTTTTTTTTTTTTTTTTTATACGACAAGACTACGCGTAACGGAACCGCTTCAGTAATGCGTTAAAGATTGTACGTAGAAGCGATATAAAAATTACGTAAACCATACGACGACTCACGTTCGCCCGGAGTGCCGTCCCATCGGCCGAGCCTTGCGGAGGACAAGCGTGCGAATTCGCATTGACACACTTGTAGCTCGACGTACGAACACACAAATGGGATACAAATACAAAAAAAAGAATAATAAATGAATTAAGTAAAAATGTGTGAGTATACAAATTGTCGTCGATCGAGCGAAGCATCGACGCTGCGTCGAGCGTTTCCGCGTTTTGCCGCTCACCGACGCAAAATGTACAAAACACGAACGTTTCGTAACAAAAACCGTGAATCCAGATGACGATCATGAAGTTCAACCCCCCGAGCGTTCGATCGTAATAATTACAATTGCGACACGACGGAGGGAGAGATACGGGAGGGGAGGACAGTGAAATTATGCAGATTACTCGGACTACAGTATTATTGTTACGTCGTCACGTCGTCCACTTGGCTTTCCTATAATACTGTTGTTTATCATCAAAACTCCGACGTTGCAATGGCGCGAGATATTCCATAACAGAATTTCACATAACAATAATACAGCAGAAGACGTGTGTTATTAAATCGTTGCAAAATTTTTTTCTTTATTTTTTCCTCCATATTACGAAGTTTACAATAACGCGAGACTACGTTGTTAACGTCGACATCGTCGGGAGGGGCGGAATTAAGTAATTTAATATGAAACTCCGCGATCTCCGAAGTGTTGCTTGCCGTACGGGTTAACGACTTGCACAATGAAGCGAGAAAACTTTCGCTCGAGCACGTGGCTCGCTTCGAGGGTACGGAAGAGAAGAAAAAAAAAAAATTCTCATCGCTGCACGCGCATCCGTGATCAATTTTTTTTTTTTTTTTTTCTTCAATATCGCGTGGTATTCGCTGGTGGATTTTCTCACAGTCGTCGAAGACGATGCTGTTCGCGTTTCTTCGACGATCGAATTGTCAGCGGACCGATCGTCGTTGCAATTAAAATTGAAAAGCTTGAACGTCGAGTTTTTTTATTATTTTCAATGATGTCCGTTCGTTCGAGTCGTCTTCTTCGCGACAACTCGAGCGTATCTCTTTCATGGCTCTTCGAGCAATGCGAAGTATAGTAATTCGCGAGAATACCGAGCGCTTGAAAACCCTCGAGGCTGTTTCCTTCGCCTACGGCGAGGAACGGGGCATTCCCGAGAAATATTTTCCCAAGCTTTCTAGACGATAGGCCCAGAACGCCATCCCCCCTCCCCCTCCCCCCAGCGGCTACCGGGTATAAAAGCAATTATTATTACGAGATACTCGGAAGGAAAAGAAATGTTGAGGCACGAGATTGACGCCATTCCCACGCAATATTTAGCCCTTTATGAGAATTTGGAATATTTTAATGGAAATAATGTTAATGAAAGAACGCGAAGAAAACTAATTACTAATACAGACGAATATAGCGATTTTTAACTATAATTACGTGGATCAAGGTTAATGGAACAGTCATACAAAAAAAAATGATTTTTCGTTCTTACAGTCACTTACGATCCTTTTGAGAAAAGATAGAATTTTAATTTTTTTCCTACTAATAAATTTTTTAATTTTGACAATATGAAAGATCGCGAAAAGAGATAATTACGAATAAGATGATCGGAGTGATTTTTAACTAAAAGTTCGATATTATAGTCGTACAAAAATATTTTTTTTCGTTATTATTGTCACTTACGATGGTAATTAATTTCGTAAATATTATCAGTAACGATCGATTTTTTGATACTCGTTCGGTAATGAGGACGCGAAGCTCTCACGCGTGACTGATCGAAGAAAGTATGTATCGACTGGAGCAGCGTGAGTTAAAGCTGATGCAGTTCGATGCATCGCAGACTTCGTTTTCAAGGGCTGATCGTTGCGTCGTGCCGAGCTTCGCAGTCGTCTGTCCGGTGAGCTCCCGGTACAAGAAACTACATGGTGTTTCTCGGGCGACTCTACTCCTTCTTCGAAGTAAAAAAAAAAAAAAAGAAAAAAAGTATGGAAGAACTTTACGAACCAAGAAACTGGCTTAGCTGCGGTGTTTCTCAGCTCCGGAGTATTGGCGTCCGCGTTAAATGCAACGAATGCGAGCAGTACGAGCGCTTCTCTTCTGTACATCTATGCTTTGCCAACCGACGACCGATCTACGGCTTCACCTCGTCTGTGTCCGTTCGACTACTCGACAACCGACTCTCTATGTGTGAACTCTTCCCTATACTAACCTTTACCTTTATCCCCTTAAAAGAAGTCATTCTCATGAAAACTTCGTCGGTGACGTAGAAATAAAAGTAGGAAATCCCAAAGAAGATTTTCTATAAAGAAGCTATACGATCGCTGATCGATTGATTCAAAATTTTTTTTTTTTAAGAATTTTTTTTTTTTTTTCGTAATATTTAGTTTTGACAGAAAGTTTTCTAGTGGGAAATATTTAGTTTGGAATATTTAGTTTTTCCCCTTAAATTTAGAAAATGCGTAAACGATGCTACGTATTTTACTTGGATTATTGAGTTGCCTTTGGATTAAAAGAAGCCATTGAAAAATAACTCTGCAGTTTTTCTGTGCAATCAACAAGTTTTATTATTATTATTATTTTTTTAATTTTTTTTATCCAAAAATACCCCTTCATGTATTAGCGATCCGGACATCAACCCTTAATAAACGGTTTCGCAATAAAAATCACAAAACTCTTAAAAAAAAAAACGACGTAATATTGTCGGTTCGCAACATTGACGGAAGCGCGAACTGATAATTTAATTTTTTTTGCTGCGCAGCGGCGGAGATGAAACGCGCGAGAATCTTCGAGATAAAAAATTCTACGACAAAATAACAGCAATACAGAAATCGTTTTCAATTTCTCCAGACAGATGATTATACACTTTGCGTAAGTGTGCCACGTAATACACCGTTATCTTTCGTTCACAAGAGATGAGAAGCATCAGTTCATTAGCTGATCGGTACGTCGTCGTGTTATTTCGATTCCAAAGAATTTAGGAGGGAGGTGTTGGTTATGTTTGTATAATATCTTATCGGTGTAAACGCCGAGGCCGTTACCGATGATGAGTCAACCTTTCGAATGAATCACAATTACACAGTAAAAAAAAAAAAAAAAAAAAAAGTGGGAGAGATAGGGAGCCTTGTCGCGCGTCATCGTCAAACCCGTTGCCCGCCATCCTTGTCGCTCTTTTATCTTTTTCGTTTTCCCCGCTACGAAAGCAAAATCGTACACGTGTTTCCTCATTCCTCGTTGATATCGTACGGCTCCCTGAAACGTATTTAACGCACTCTCTCCGGTCTACGCGAATCGACCGTCCCGTGTAGAGCGTAAAGCGCGCTACAGCCGCCTCGTTGTACGAAAGGAGAGTCGCCGAAGTGTCTATAGTGTCTCTACGAGAGTTTAATGAGAGCGGATAGAACGAGAAAGGTAACCCCTTACGAGGAAGTCGAGAGCACGAGAGTAACGAGGTCAAGTTTTCCATCCCAGCAAAGATTATATACTCGTGTAGACCCTTTGCTCTGTGATCCGTAAAATTACACGAGAAAACGGTTTTCCCGCTTCTTTGGCTCCTCGTCCATTCGAAATTCTCTACTATATATCATATATATATCTATATATATCCCGTAAACCTTAGAATTCCCCACACGATTTTACACCTTTTCAACGCCACACATCGATCTGAGAGAACCGGTGTCTTTGTCGTTACGAAACTTCGTTGTAAATCAATATTTTGAAGTTTAATTACAGTGAAATCGAAACTTCGCGATATAAGAAATATATCTATTGACTCACCATATCGGTATATTAAACTTTATAAATGTCAACAATTTTTAAAACTGAGTAAATGGACACCTTTTTTAATTCGATAATTTCTTGAAATTTAAAAATGAAAAAAAAAAAAAATTGGATTTAAAAATCGCGATTTTTCATTGGGAAATATGAGATGACGAGTTAGTATCGTTGTTAAAAAAAAAAGATAAATCATTACGACGACTCAACGTGCAAGAATTCGGCTCAAGCGAATTCCCAAAGAGTTCGTCCCCCCCCCCCCCCCCCTCCCCCCTCCCTCATCCCCCCGGAGGCCGCAGTCGAACCACTGGGTGAACGGGGTTTCGTTCCTTTTCACGTGACGCGATAAAAGGTGAAGAAGGATAGAAAGAGAAAGAAGGAGAAAGGGTTCGATGACTGAGCCCCGGAACAGAGAACCGTAGCCCGCGTCTCAACGAGCCAAGAGTCAGACTTCCCGAGCAACAGCAGCCGATCACATTCCCCTGGGATCGTGCGAACGATCTTTTCTCTCCACCGCTGTACGCTCTCGTTGAGTTTGTATGATATTTCCCCCTCTCCCCCTCCCTCTTGTCGATGGTACAGTAAGCGACGTTGAATAAATCGGTTTAAAAAATCTCACTCTCCGCGAGTCAACTTTCATTTTTTTTTCATCTCAATACCTCTCTGAATAAAGTCAGCGTGTGAATAGATAATGGAAGAGTCTCGAGTATCGTACAATGATCGATGTCTATGTTCATCTCTGTCTTTTCTCAGCTGAGATCTTTCTCTCTGACTCTCTGTTTAGATTTGTCGACCTTCGAGAAATTCTAGTCGACCTTAAGTGGCAATGACCATAAACCCGAAGAACCGTAACTTTTATTAAATACGCGATAGTCACACAGGGGTTACGCGATATTGTATTTAATAGAGCAAAAAAAAAAAAAATTCGCGAAATAAAAAAAGAAATACCGATTTTTTTTTATCTCTCGTAATTTTTTTTTTTTTTTTTCGTCAACTATATCGACACCGACATCTGCAAAATTTCAATAAATTATTGCAGTTTATTTTTTTTTAGCTTTGAATTAAAAAGAAAATAAATGTAGTGGTTTTTTTTTTTCGTTGGAATTGAGGGTGTAAGATGCGACCATTTGGTTTGGTTCGATGATCAGGAAAGGGGGAGTAACCTCGGGGCGGTACAGCATCGTCAGACGCTGCCTTGTGACCTCCGACAACCCTCGATCGCATGACCGAGTCACGATTAATCAGAAACGTCGTTTTAACCGTGTGAAAGGTCCTTGCAGCGTGTGCAATCTCTGTGCCAACCGGAGAGACCGTACCATACCGGTTTTCTACCGGGAAAAGTTAACTCCCGACTCTTATTTCCATTAAATTCTAATGAATAGCCGTTGGATCGTCTGATTTTCATTATTCGCGGTTGAGTTAAAGAGGCGAGATTTCTGCGGTAAATCACCCGACGAATTTGACCCACATATCGCGATGGGGGGGTTGCCGAACGTATACAGCGTGGCGCCGAGAGAGCCTAGAAACACCTGGGATAATCGATAATTCCTTCGAGTCGAGTCTCGAGACGAATATACACATTTCCCACACCTTTGGATTAAATATCAGAGGAAAAACACACGGATCGTCGGATAGGCGCGTGTCGAAGAGGGTAAACAGTAGATAGACGGAGTGGCGAGGCTAAGATTGCGGACTGTACTCGTCGCTATTGATTTTTACTTTTAAAAGGAAACGAGCGAACGACTTGAGGGGTTGTCTAAGAGCAGTCCAACTGCGTTTGCTCGGTGATCATTAATTTGCAACATTTTTTTTTTTTTTTTTTCAACTCTCGAATACGCAAGATAAGAATGCAGTTAGCATTAAAAAGAAAAAGACTCCGATAAATTACCTTTACGTAGAGCTCCCTTGTTGTCATCGCGGTGCTCTAGTTGGTCCAGGTGCAGCCCCGCAGCAGCAGGTAAAACACACACCGCCGTTTAACCGCCGATCTTTCCACACACTCACTCACCCACACGCGCACACACACTCCGTGTTCACGTCTACCCGTGAACTACGGCATTTGGAGTATATACCAACGTTTGTAAACTCGTCTCTACCTTCTCCGATCACTTCGTATTCGTGCGAACATTGCGGATTTAAGAATTTTACTTATCTTTCCCCTTTTTTTTTTTCGTCACTTTCGTTTCAACACTGTTGAAATATTATTTACATTTGTTAATTTGATTTACAATTATAGCGACGACACGACATTTTAGTTTATTTTTCAGATTCAATTTGGCGAGACTTTTTTTTTCGGAGTTTCGGAGATTTTTTTTTTTTTTCGTAAATGTGTTACGGATTTTAAAATCGCGGAATTTTTTTTTATTTTAAATGTCGAGACCTTGCGACGATGTTTCCATCGACAGAGCACCGCCGTATTCGCGCACGAAGTCAGCTCGCAGCTGGCCGACTCGCTATCGGCTTAGATTGTGCGCCTCTTACCCCACTTCTCATTTCTTAACAATTCTGCCAACCATTGTTGACAGGCCTGCAAATCACGAAATACCCACAGTCGGTTTCATAATCATAACAATCGACAATTACAACAATTCCCCAGATTTTACGATGCAACTGTGCCGACATCTAGCGACGAATCGGGTCGACAGTGAGCTTCGGCTGAACAAGAAAATTCTCACATTTTCGGCTGATGGTACATCGTTGCATTTTTCAAAATAAATGAGTCGTTTCTAAACATCAACAACTATTTTTGTCATGAAAATAATTTTTCAGTAGTCATGAATTCGAATGCAAAAAATTGTTAAATAAAAAAAAAATGATAACATTTTTTTTTTTTTCGACGGGATGGGGATTCATTTTTCACCGTTATATTGATTTTTTTTTACAACTAAAAATTAATTGTCAAACGTAATTCCATTTTCGTAGTTTATTGTTATCAGTCTACACTAATAATATTAATTATATATACAAAGGACAGTCTACAAAAATCGCACATAATCAATTGAATAGTCTTCAACAAGTATAATTAAAAAGCGGGACGCGATTTATTTATTTATTCTTCGAGAATAAAATTAACGACGGGCTTCACGCTTCATTAGGGAGGCAAGAAGTATTGGCGCATTTGATTGGACCGAACACAATTATATCGATAAAAAAAAATAATAATAATTAAAACTCACGTTCACAATATTTTTCGTATGAGTCTAAAAAAAAACCGTCAATCGCGCATGTCTACGATGAATACCCTAAACAACTATACCGAAGTATAACGTTAATTTACGTGTACTTATTGTTTCTAAGACATATCTTTTGCTCTAATCATTCATATATAATATATATTCTTATCGATTCTCTTGTATACTCGTCGTTTTTAATATTTCGTGTATACATAATATATATATCATTCAAGTAATATACCATTTTTGTTGCAATGTGTATTTTTTTTATTTATTTATTTATTTTTCCAAATTTTTTTAATATATATATATTTATGTATACGTGATGTCTTAATACGCTATCAATGTGGGGAGCAAAATAGGAACTGTGGTCGCCTGCTGTACCTATGAAGTTCACTCTCGTCTCGTTTATCAATATTCCCATTTACGAAATTTTTGTTATACATTTTTTTCTTATTTAAATATTTTTGTTTTTTTTTTCTGTCGATTAAGTCGGAGAGAAATTTTTTTTTTTTTTTTTCGAAATCGAGAGCGAACTCGTGCGGTGCGCGGATTCGCGTACAAACAGGCCGCAAAAAGGCACCGAGCCCCGCAACACATTAGCTCCCCGATCTCGTATGATCGTTGCAAGCTTAATAATCATTCCTAAAAGAAAGAACGACAACGAAAAGTTTCCCGTCGAGTTTTCGCGACGCTGGATTATAGTATACAATGTTTACTCCCCGAATTCGGACGGATGGATGTTTATTTTTTACCGTATATATATGTATATATATAAATACGCATTATATATATATATAACATATATATACCGCGGGTGAAAAATAGGAGGGTGGCGAGAGCGTCGAATCGATCGGAAGGTCGCGCGCAACCGTACACATTGCCACCGCGGCTAAGCTACCGAAAAGCTTTTAGTCGCAAGAATCGACGACTTCGAATCCAGCGATTTATCCGAATCCGACGAGAGTCTCTTCTCCGTTTTCTTCTTAATATTATTTTCCCGTATTACATATTACATTATTAAATTAACTATAATCAATTTTTATCAATAATTTTTACGCCTAAATCGTCGTATCGCCGATCCAAGCGCAATGGCTGTGGACGCGTTGAAACATTAACAAATAAGTAACCCTTAGCCACAGCTACGTATTGTATAATTAAATTATTTCAATATCGTATAATTCGGACGCAAAACTGCGCCGCACTCCTTATTTTTCCATTTTTTTTTTTTTTTAGTATACATTTGTTTCTCGTATCTCATCAGCGCGGCTCTCAATCGGCGCCGACGCACTTCGTTATACCTTTTCTCGGTTAATAAATCATAAGAAAAAGCAATAGCAAAATAATAATTAACTTACCGTTAAATTGAAAAACAAAATTTTACAAAGCGTACGCGGGATAATGGGGGTGAAAAAACAAATAAATGCAAATAAGATAAAGGGTGACTCTCAATTTTCTAACACATTTATTGTATTCGTATTGGCAAGTTGGATGGCTTACATGTTAAGAAATGGCAAAAAAAAAATAATAATAATAATAATAATAATCAAGAACGAACATAAGTAGTAACGAGTAGTACGTGCGAAGGATCGTTAGAGAAAGAAAAAGAAAAATGATCTAAAAGTGGGATATCGGGGAAGAAAAAAAAAAAAGAAATCTCGTTTTTCTATAAACGATCCTATATCGTTAAAGAATGACGATAGATAAATTAGACTGTATGAATATTTACAATAAAGAAAAGTTAAGATTGGAGAAGAAGAGACGAGGAAAAGAGATTTGGAGATATCGCCTATTATCGACGATATTATCGGTAAATTGAAAAGTTTACCAACACAGAGAGAGAGAGAGAGAATGAGATTAAGATTGTAAATAGTAAAATCGTACCTCGTAATAATAGCTAATATAATTAATAATGACAATAATCGTAATAATGTATGAGTTGACGTGTAATTAAACGTAACGTAACAATTATTCTTGAAGCACCTTATGATAAGTAGTAATCGCGAAAATACGGCCGAACGGCGAAAGCGTTTTATTCGCGTACTACTACTCTCCTTTCTCTCGTTCACTTTTCACTCTCTCTTTCTTTCTCTCTCAAGTTTCTCACACACATATCGTCGCCACGTCGAAATTGCACGTCAAGTTGTATCGCCGCTGAACGCGAGTGAACGATAAAAACGACTACTATAGATTAGAAAAAAAAAAAGAAATAAACAAACAAAACTCGCCACGTATGTATTTTCCCTCCGGGGCTTTTTATTCCGCGCGGTATTAATAAAAAAAAATAATAAAACAGAAGAAACAAAAAAAAACAATCGTAAAAGAAGGGGGTGACAATAAGTTACGAACTAACGGATTTAATGCTTACGATCTCTTTTTTTTTCATGCTAATCACTATAACTAGGAAACTATCTATTTTATGTATAATAATATACCTATTGGTTATGACGCGTCCCTGATTATGTTCTCTGTAAATATCACGTGACTGGGGGGAGGGGGCTGGGAGAATCGTGTCGGGATTATTATTTTCTTTTATGCTGTATACACTATATACACGCGAAATGTATATTCGTTTGATGCGCCCACGGATTTTGTTTTTTTTTTTTTCTTAATTTATTTTCCGAGCTTTTTTTTAACAATCTCGCACTGACTTTCTCGCGCACATATTCTCATGCATATTTTCGTAATCTTTTGTTATCTCATTAACATTCGATTTTTTTTAAATGTCATGCTATTTCTGGTAAAATAGTAATGAATAATCGTAAAAAAAAAAAAAAAAAAAATGATGGATCAACTCGATGACGAACTTATCATCTTCCGCTTTCTTTCGTACGCGTTTGACTGTCCTGTGTAAGTACATTTGTATTGCATTGTCGATTTGGAATTCAGCACTGTTAATTTTCGTTTTTTTTTTTTTTTTTTTTTTTTTTTTTACGAAACAGCCGATTTCGTTGAGACGTTGGCAGTGGAAGATTTTTTTTGACAATTGTCTCGCGATTTTTTTTAATCTCATTTTTTAATGTAAATTCTGTTTCGTTTCTTCAATCACGCTACCGTTCGCCCGGCCGTACCGCGGGTTGATGCGACTCTTAATAACTAAGCAGTGGAAGTACATCTCGCGTATCGGTGTATAACGTGTAAATAAGTTTTTTTTTTGTATGTACATTATTATGCGTGCGATGGGCCGCGATAGTTTTTTATACAATAAATGTATATAGATCGCGGCTCGTTTTTTTGATCGATTTTTTTTTTTTCGTTCTTATTTTTCCGTTGCCGTTATTATTAAGCCTGCGGCTTGGTGAATCTCGTATGTATGGATGTATATGTGTATTTGTGTAGGTGTATGAATTTACATAAGTAATTATTATCGGTAAATATTATTCATAGTATTACGCAAGAAGACTGATATATTTGTAATAGTACAATGGAGGTAGCTATGGTGGTTTATCTCGCCCTCGCGTTTTTCTCGTTTATCCTTTCATTTTTCATTAAATGTCGCGCACTCGTTATCGTCTTTTTTGCTTTCAATTTTTTTTTTTTTTCTGTCTCACCACATTCGATTCTGTACAAATTTTCGTAACGAACGCAAATCGCGAACTAACGAACGGAGAAACAAACAAACAAAGAGCGGTGAGAGCTCAATTAGGTCTCATCGATAAACGTAAACATCAAGTTTTACATCTGTAGTAGTAGTAGTAGTTGCTATTAAGTATATAATAGTATATATCACGGCCTGCCTGCTTAAGTTTTCCTGAGTTTGTTATTACATTTATCAATAATAATGTAGTTTAGATCGTGCATTTTTGCATTTTTATTTTTTTTAAATAAGTACCTGAGACAGCAGCAATCGCGACAGTTCGCTGCAATAGATCGAACTTTCGGAGTTTCGAAACAACGAGATCGCGTTGCGAAAAGTCGCAATTGGCTGCTCGCACGATGATTTTTTTTTTAACTTTTTTTTTTTTATATTAAACTATTGCAATACTGTAGTTGGTTGTAAATTAATTGATGAAGTTTGACTATTGCGGACTATTATAAGTTAGTGGTCGTGGCGCGGATCAAGTGGATAAATGTGGGGGACCATTCGAGTGGCCAGTTTTATCGACTGTTCACATATTTCTTATGTAAAAAATATATCTATGTATATATAATAGTTATATACGAATATATATGGACTCATTGGACTCTCTGTGTGTATACATATAGCTATATAAATACTGTATAGTAGAAAACTATTATCGCTGAGGATGAGGGGGATACTTGACTCGAATCTCTGTTTGGGGTAAGTGCGCGGCACGAAAACTCAAGCCACCGATTATGGTTTATATCCCCCAAAAAACATTTTTCCACTTTTGCCGTTTCGCGACGACACCCGCGCCACCTCGTTGGTTGAAACGTTGAACATTAATATGTGTTTCGATTGATGCAGCCATTACACGGATTAAAATCAATTGTTTTCTTTTTTTTTTTACATTCTACAATGATGTATTGGCGAGATCCGGTTAATATGCGTACGTAAAATGAAGTTTTCCTTGTTTTTTTTTTTTTTTTTTTTTTTTTTTTTTTACAATGCGTCGTGTTTCTTTTTGCAGTAAGAAACGAAAAGAGAAACGTACAGTCTAATCATCGCGTGAAAAATCAGAGAACACTATGGCGTTAAATGATTCTTTCGATTCCAATGTCCCAATTTTCATTTTTTTTTCATTAAGTAATTGATCCGATTATCTCTTTAGAGTTTTTAATTTTCTGCGTTCTACAACTCCTCCACTATTTTTTTTTTTTTTTCCGTGTCGGTGCGAAATCTACCGCGGCGGCTGAAACATGCAAAACCGGCGCATCTCGCTACATCGCCCCGTAATAATCCCGATGAAAATTTGTACTCTGGAAGATTCTCTTTTGTTTTTACTTCTTTTTTTTTTTTTAACTTGTTCCTTAAGTAGATTTTCGTATTACTTAGAATCTCTTGTTTTACTTTTTATTAATTTAGTTTAGTTATCTCTTTTTTTTTTGTTATGTCTCTTTTGTTACTTTGTCTCGTTTTTTAGTTTCTTTTCTCGATATTTATCATAGGTATAGAGAGCTTCAAGGCAAGAAGTGGTTTTTTTTTCTTTGTACCGACAATAGACCTGAATTTTAATGTTTCGAATGCCTCTCGATCGATCGCGACCTCTACTCTTTAATTTTTCTTATCTCTTATTCGCTCAATCACTCTCATTAAATCTCCCGCCTTCCTGTATCATACCATTTTTTTAAATGTTATATAATATTCCTCACATCGCCCGCTCGCGCTGTGGACGCAATTCACTGATCTATATCAATTATCATTTAAATTCGTATACGCACGCCTACATATATGTATGTATATATATATGTATGTTAATTTTTATTTTTTTTTTACCACGGGATTTCTCGTATACTGTTGTACGTTATCCATACCTCTATACACATAGGCTCGCCGCGTATTTTCAAAAAAAAAAAAAAAAATTTCTTTGAATAAAAAAAAATATATATATATATATATTAAAAGTATTGCCTATCGAATTAAATTGTCGCGCATCGCGGATTACATGATATCCACAGTCACGGGGGTGTCGATGGTTTCTCACGCGTGAAATTTCTTTTAAAAAATTGTGGACAACGGCGAGTAGCGTGTATAACATCACATTTTAAAATTCGTTGCCCACGATGCTATATATAAAAAAAAAAAAAAAAAAAGATCGAAACAAGAACGAACAAGTAATGATAATAATAAAAAAACAAAAAAAAATCGCTGCGCGTCATCCCTGTCAGTATTGATACTAAATTCACTTAATTTCTACAGTTAGTATACTCGGAGTATTGTGTACAACCCTAACCTACGCATAGAATCTAAACTACAATTTATCTTCACTCCTATTCCCTATCACTCGCCCTCTCGCGCTTCGAACATTCATTAATCATTATACAACTACGTGTTATGTTGCTTTTCGTTTTTTTTCTTTTTTCGTTTCGTTTTTTTTTTTTTTTTTTTTTATATCATCCGCGTTCTCATGCACTCACACTTCTTAATCCAACATTTTCACTCTGTCGCGTACGCACGTGTATTGCTACAGTGTTTCTTCCCTTTTTCTTCGTCTCATACGCGTAACTCTATCGGGTGTAATAATTACTACGCGTTTTTATTTATCTCTCGCGCTCTACTCAACAAGCAAATGTTATTGAAACCATTTCTTTTTTTTTTTAGCTCGCGTATGTATTATTAGTAGGAACCATTTTACAATTACGACGAGTCGCCAAAATTCCATTTGCGCACCGAGCGCGAGTTTCAAAGTTTACGACAAAATTTCCGTCGTTATCGGAGCACAAAAAAAAAAACAAAAAAAAACGGAAGCGAAAGATGGAAAACTTTGATATCACACCTCGGGCGATTGAACTGAATTACTCGGCCACTTCGAAGTACAATCATCGACACGAAAAAAAAAATAAACAATTAACGCGCAATGTTATTCATTATATGGCAAGAATATTCACGTCCGTCATTTCACGACAACAAAAAGAGTATTTTTGGGACGGGATTACGGGTGACGAATGGTGGGTTCGGTTAGAAAGTTAAAAAAAAAAAAGATATAAGAGTTATTAAGTGGTTAGTCAAGTCCAACGACAATCATTAAACCACAAAAAAGAGAAAACAGGAAAAGCTACAAAAGTTGGACGTTAGAGGGATCGAATTTGGACGCAAAGGTGGGCAAAGGGGGAGGGGAGAGGGGACTGTGGTCCGTATGTTATTCTTTTTTTTTACTCGACTTTTGATTTCTCTCGTCATCTCGGTAGGTCGACGTCGGCAACCCTTCGAGTTTAGTTCACAACGCGATACTTGAGTCGGTGTACTTTTTTTTTCTTCGTCGCGTTACTTCGTTTGCCGCAACACCTTTCGAAATTTGCATCGACGTAAAGAAAAAAAAATCGCGTGCGACTTATTTCGTTTGCAAATAACATCTACACGCGAAATTATATTAATACGCCTCTCTGAGGTTCCGTTCGGCGTCGATTTATATGTTTACGTTTTCTTGACTTCTTTTTTTTTTTTTTTTTACTTAAAAAAAAGCGTCAAGCCGATTCTAGTTCTACGCGTATACGTATCATCAATTTAACCGTCGGACGTGCCTGCAGTATACCCAACTTCACTACAAATCTAGCAATATATATTTTTCCTCAACATTCATATATATAATAATATAATAATAATAATAATATTTTCTTATTCGCGAGTGTCCGAAAGGCGCCATTCAGTATTTTTCGGATAATCAATGGAAACAAAAAAAATATATATAAGTAAAGAAAAAACATTTGCACCGTTGTGGTATCGTTCGCTTCGCAGCGATTGTTTTTTTTTTTTTAGATCGATACGCGCCAAGGTTCCGGCGCCTTTCGTCACTAAGTGCCTCGCGAACGGACTTCGATATTAATCCGGAAGTAAAAGAAGATCATTTCGATTTTTCCGTGATAATTTCCGGTTTAGGCTTCTTCTTCATTTTTTTTCTATATCAAAGGACGGTGGTCATCTCCCTTGTGCTCCATGATTCTTCAAACGTGAATCTACGAGTACCTAACTCTGCGGACGCATATTCGTAATTTCTTTTTTCATTTTTTTTTTTTCATTCATCTTCCTTCGTTCTCCGTTATCGTCTTCGTGTATCTTCAATTTTGTTCGTTTCTTCGCAACGATTTTCTTTATTTCTCGTCGTTTACTACTTTTCTACGATCTATCGTTCTATTATGTGCACTGAGGTAGACGGATGGAATATTTTTGGGGAGTGGTATATTCGGAGGTCATAGTGGTACTGGGAGAGGGGTAAGTAGTCTTGTAGTCATTTTTCTTCTTCGTTCTCTTCGTCGGGGAGGGAATCTATTTTTTCAATCCCTTTAACAGGATCAGAGATCATTCTTCCTCGCTACTTGTAAGGTAATGTTTCTTTTTTTTTTCTTTCGTTTAAATAAGTTTCTGTTTAACGGAGCACTCACTGTTTACGTGGATAATCTTTAATGTCTTTGTTATTCAAAACGTGTTCACTATTATTTGAAAAATATATAGTTTATTATCTGAGGTAGTGGATGGATTAAATTTTCTTTTTTTTTCTTCTTTTTTTATTTCTTCTATCGTCTTCGGCATGATCTTTGTCGTTCATTGTTATTTCGCCCACGTTATTTATCACTTTTGTCTCGTTTCGTCGATCACTCGGCCTTCAGGGCTTCGGGTTCTTCGTTCTCGCTGAAGTCGTCCTCCTCGCCACCCGAGGAATCGACTTCCTCGTCTTCCTTGGAGTTGTGACCTCCCGCACCGCTGTGACGATCCTCGTGAACGACACCCGGTCCTCGTCCCTCATCGCGTCCTATCATCGGATAGTCGTCGATACCGCGACTGCTCAATTTATCCATTGCCGTCATATGGGCCAATTTTGCGGCGTGAGTCGCCGCAACTGCCGCCGCTTGATCGGGACTCAGACCGATGAGACCCGAATTTTGTGCCATGAATTGTATATAAGTGTCGATAAGCGTCGAGCCGGTGCCGCTGTTGTGATAACCCGGATGTCCCGGTGGATCCAACGGCGCTGTGTTTGGCTCACGATTACTGGAGTGCATCATCGATTCCAATGATTTCGCTGCAATCGCAGTTGCGGCCGTTTTCCCACCGTGCGATACCTTCGTTATCACCGTATTGTTGTTTGGTGTCGGTGATCCATACCTGAGACTGAACGGTAGCGTCAAATCTTCGGGATCGTCACCACCGCATACCGAACTTCCGGCTTCCGATGGCGCACCCCCTCGCGGCATTTCGAGTCTCATGTCGTTTCTTCGCGGTCCCGTTGGACTCGCGCGTGCGCGCAACTCTGCTGGACTCACTTTTACACCCGCTTTGGCCAATAATCTCGATGCCAATTCAGGATCAAACGGACTCGGCATCGGCAAAACAGGCAAATCCTTCGTACTTATTCCACGATGCTGACGCGACATGTGGGAGTGTAAGGAATTCCGAGATTTCGCAACTGTTCCGCATAACACGCATCTGTAACCCGGACAAATCGTATGCTTGTCCTCGAGATGCGTGCGTAATGTGTGAGCCGATCGGTAGATTTTACCGCATTTGGGACACGGGCGCGGATCCGTGGCTCGTACTCTCATCATGTCCAGTCCTCGGCGGGCAACTGTAATTCAGAAAAAATTAATCAATATTTGTTTTTTTTTTTTTTATAAAAATGATTTTTCACTATTAAACTACAGATTACGAAAAATTGATTTTTTTTTGTTGAATGCGATTGCAGCCGGAAATTGATAGATCGAAAGTTAAAGAAAAAGAATTTGGAGAAGAGGGCAAAAGGGGGAAAATGAGGAATACCTCGAAGAACTGATAAAAAAGGGTTCAACGCGTTAAGAAATTCTGACTGAATACCTTTTTATTGTACAAAGCGTTACTTAAATAGTAGAACCTCATCTCGTGTATCATATAATATATATATATGTATATATATATTTATATAATAGGCTAACGTTTTTCTCTAAAATAGTGGTTACGATACCTCTATACATCATTCGACATGCGATCCGTCGATCGCAAGAATGGCACGAGTCCTTTTATTATGCAAAGTACTAAAAAAAGGGTTTCGTTAAATTAAATCCTTGCGTCGCGAATTAATTTTTTTTTTTTTTCTTATATTGTCTTTTTATCGACTATCGGGGAATATTTGAGACTAGCATATGCCACTGGTGCGACCAACGTTTCGTTCACATTATAATAGTATAATGTTTTTTTTTTGTTCTTTTTTTTTGTGTTTATATTTTTCTTCGGTGCCGATTCCGGGCCTCGTATTCTTTCGCTTCTCGTTTTCTCATTCTCACGCATTCTTTTTTTTTTTTTCTTAGTAACTCTCGCGCCATTAATTATACATGTTTTCGGTTTTTTTTTTAATCTTTTTTTTTGTATCACCCGTGCAACGAAAACGCAAGACTGTAGAAAAATAAGGCTTAGGCGCTCTGAGCTGTGGATCTTCGAACTTTTCATGTATACTCACTCCTCACTCATCTCTCCTCGCGTTTACCGTCCGAAAAAAAAAAAAAAAAAATCTTTACACAGTCAATCGATTCGGACTGAAGAAGCGCTCGCGCTACCGCTAAAATCGCCAACGCGCTTCTTCCTTCGCGCTTCTCTAAACGTACAATCTTAAAGCTACGTCTTCATTCTTCGTTCATCGTAATTATTTAACCGTAAGGCTGGCTTACTCAGCTTGGAGGAACATTGTTTCTTAATTTTTCGACAAAAAAAAATAATATTATCGCTGATCTACAACTCTGCTTTTTTTTCGTCTATGCGTAATTTTTTTTTTGTTCATTAAACATACGTTTTTTCTTTACTCGCCTTTACGTTTTTTTTTCTTTCTTCTCTTTAACATTTTAATTATAAATCGTCCTACGTGTGACCTGCGATCTAGCAACCGATCGCCTTCTGCGTCGCATTTTTAGCTAATGGAAATACTGCTTGCGTGTGTACTTTTTACAAAAAAAAAAATCGACGCTCGTGTATAGAATAATTTTTAATAATAATAATAATAATAGATTTTTTGTTTCTCGTATATATAACATCCGTCTCATTCTTTCTCTTATTTATACTCTTCGGCATATGTACACGTGTGCGTTTGCCGCGAGGCAGAGGGCTCATTTTTATTTTATTTTTTTTTTCTCCTTTATTCTTTCTCATCCAAGAAGAAGAAAGAATAGTGGGTGGATTCTGTGTCGCGAGTCGAAAAAAAAAAAAAACCGCGTTGCGTGCGACGCTCGGCTCAGTGAGCCATCGGGTGACCCGGATTTCCGACAAACAGAATCTTTCTCTCGCTTCTAGCTTACCAGTGTCAAAAGCGTTCTATTCTTCACCTCGGCTTACAAGAGCTTTTGCTCTTTTTTTTTTTTCCTCAAAACGAAAATCACGAATCGTCCATTAATCCTGCGGGAAGCCTAACCTCTTACTTTCCTCTCTCGCTTTTCGCGTCGCGTTACGAAATATAGGATTCGATGCTTTTTATTTCTTTTTTTCACACCCTCGAGGGTGGAAACGAGTAAAGCCATTAATGGGACGAAGAAAAAAAACCCGACGACGATGACTTTATCACACGTAAGTCCACCTGAGCGTCTTAATCTGTTCCCACTGCAGCGGATGCTTGAGTCTCATGTGATTCCTGACGCTGTTCGGATGTGAGAAATTTTTCGCGCAATTAACGACCGGACACGTCGGTGAGTCGCGGGGGTAGTGATGATCGAGATGAGCTCTCATAGCGGCGATGTCGTGAAGCGTACGACAGCATAGAGGGCAAGAGTAACCGTGCTGACGGTGATGCTCCCTCAGCATCCTCTGTTGTCGAAAGTCCGGCTGATTTCTCGGATATTTGCTCGACGAGGTTGCGCCGCTCGCGGAAGTTAACGTCGTCGTTGTCGTGATAGTCGATTCGTGACGTTCCTCATCTTTAACATGCTGCATTTGTACCTGTCGCTGTTGTTGCTGTATCTGAAGCTGACGCTGAAGATGTTGCTGATGGCTGTGGTGGCTGTGGTGGTAAGCCGCGCCTTCCGCCTCATCGAGCCCGTGATCTGCAATCACCACGAGATCAACGTTACCACCAGCCACCACCGCACATCCGACTCTCTAATCCGTATCTCCCCATAAACTCGACCACAGACACCTTTCACGATTTTTCGCGTTATGTAACATCATATATATATAAAAAAAAAAAAATTTTAAACGAAGCGAGAGAAGAGAGGAAGAAGATGACAATGATTCAAGTATGACGATTAAAAAAAAAACGCAACAATCCTGTTAATAAAAGTCTCTAAAAAACTCGTTTCTGACTCTTCGAGAAGAGAGGCTGGCAGTTGTTTTGTTTCTACATCTTCAGGCATTTTCCGAGTGAAAATTTCAACTGCATAAAAACTATCGCGAACCTAAAGTGTTTTCGCTCATTATATATTTTTTTATTTTTTTTTCTTGTATATCGTTAAAAGACACAACCGATTTCGAGTCTCTTTCGCGATATTCGGTGATTTTGCACGACCTTCGATCGTTACGTGAGGCAACGCGTGACGATCTAAAGCTTCGGAAAGCCGCAACGGTTATCGACACTCATGGCAACGAGTGCTGATGCTGTTGCTGCTGTTGCTGTTGGCTCGGATTGTTAAGGCTCGGACGCTGGTGAATTCCGTGCGCCTGAAGCTGATGATTGATCAGATAATGTTTGGTTTTGCAACGTTTTCCGCAAACGTTGCACTGGGGCCACGTGTCGGGCGGCGGCCAATTAGAATGTACGTTTTTCACGTGTTGACGAAGATTGCTCGGTGACGAATAGCTTCTCCCGCAGTAACGACAAAGCGGTCTCGCATCCTCGTGTCTGAGAGCCGTGTAAAGCCTCGCGAAATTCTCCACCGCCTGTGCTTGTGTATCGCTCGCGCTCGATGCTCCTGAGGCCGTCAATGCGCTATCCTCCCTCTTCGGCACCACCGATCCTACAACCAGGACGTGCCCGTCAGTGGATTCTAACGACTCGTCCTCTCTCTCGCTCTCGCTTATCATTCTCTCACCATTTTTTTGTTCCTTTACGATTCACACTCACGTATTCATTTTTTTTTCGCTCTATGCTCGACTGCTCTCAAAACGATTCGCTAAAGATTTCTCGTCCGTAATTCCGCACGTTTTTTCTTGAAAACTCGTGGGATTGACGCGATTTCGCGTTCCAGATTTCCAGATTTCGATGGTATCGAAACGATACCAAACGTGAGGATAACATCGTGAGAGAGGTCGAGCGATAGATGCATTCTTCTCGAATCTCACGCACACGCACACGCACACACGACACACGCAAACACACAGGCTACTCTCGTACTCTCGGGTCATGCCCAGTTGTAGGATGGTGTTTTTTTTTTTTTGGTGGTTACCAGAAGATATATTTACAGTATGTAGCATTTGTTTGTTTTTTTTTTTTTTTTGCTGTTCTACTTCATTCATTTTTGTTTTTTCTCTGTAGTATAGTTTTTCTCGTACTCGTCAGAGAATCTTCTATTCATATTAGTTTCATCGGGTATTTAAACGCATTAATGTTATTATAAACGAGTGGGTGAGAGGATTTTTTTTTTTCGTTGGGGGAGAAAGGAAATCAATGTTGTCGCTGTAAAAGAGGTGCCCCCGCTGTTGAAAAAAAAATTATACGAAGAGAAGTGGAGAAAGAGAATCGGAAGGACGAGGGGTGGAGAAAAAAAAAAAAAAAAAATTCGGAATCTTTTTCGTGCCATTTTCACCCCTTTTTTTGCCCTTCGCTGTTCTCGTCTTGCCGAGCGCGCCGCGTCTATTCGTGGCTTCGACGAGAAAGATTGACGAGGATAGAGGAACAAGTAAGCCGGATGAAGGGTGTGTCTGTTACGCGGTAGAGATGAAGAGGATATATATATAGGGAAAGAGACGGAGTGAGTGAGATAGATAAATCGACAAAAGTGGGAGTTTGTCCGAGAGAGGCGAGAGAAGGATAGTCAGTGGGAAACTACGTAAGAACCCTCGTATTGATCGACCCCCTGTACTATGCCTCGTTGCGACTATCTTTCCTACGAATCTCTAACGCCAAAGCTCTCTCTGCTCTCTTCTCTCTTTCCTCCCCCCCCCCCCCCCCCCCCCCCTTCCCCGTTCGTTCTGTACGCCTCGGCAGCAACCACCTCGATCCGTTCGCTCGCCCTCCCCGCACTTCGCGAGCTTAGTTACGTAAGATAAGGACTGGCGAACCTCCCACGCACCCTTCCTTCGAGCCTTTTGCGCGAATGCGAGAAATTATAATTTCAAGGAAAAAAAACACAGGAATAATAACTAAAATTTAGATCAACGATGATTAAAGCTGTTCTTTTTTTTTTTTTTTTCAAATTCAAAACCTGCACTTGATTTTTTGATCGATGGCGTTAGAAGACGATGCGGAATAAAAAAAAGTGTCCGAATATTCGGGCGGCCCGCAGCTTGATTTATGGTCGACGAGTAGGAAAGATCGAAGCCAATTTATTAGAATTACGCGATCCTGGTTTAGCGCCATTCTCTTTCGCTCGTTCGTTGATAAATGTATCGGCTTACCGACCGTGAGTATCGCTGCCCAATGGGGTCGGAATCTTTGACCTGACGAAAATTTTTCGTCGATAAAAATCCGAGCCCATCCTCGGCACGACTCGCTATCGTTTCCAAGTAAGTCAATAATGATTGGATATCGTCGGAAGCTCACCGCGGAGAACACATCGAAACTTAAAATTACGTATCATTCACCGTACCGTAGTAATCGAAGTAGATATCTTCCTATCTTTCGCGAATGCCGCGAAGAACAATTGCCAATGAAGGAATGAGCGGAATGAAAACAAAAGAAAAAGGATAATGCGAAATGAGAGTAGAACAACTAAAATTGCCTCGACGAAAACGTCGAGGCCTTTTACTACTGTTAGATAACGAATTTAACAGTGGCAATTTCGGTTCGGGAGATATACATGTTCGAGAAAGTTAAATTGGTTATAAGCGAAGGGACCGAGAGAGAGTCGAGAATCCGTTCGACCGTTGGTTAGGCACACGATCGACGCTGTTCGAGACAGCAGGATTGCAGGACGTTGAAGAAGGGTGGTAAGGTTTGGAGACCGAGCGTATGTGTGTGTGTCTGTGGGTGGAAGAGATAGAGATCCAAGACTGGCGAACGAGAGTGGCAGGCGTGAGTAAGGATGAGACAGAAGCTTCCAGCTAAGTTGGAGGGGTGGAAGAATCCCGGAGGGTGAGGAGGGGAAGGAGGAGGAGGCAGGAGGATAGTTCCGGTACGGTTAGGAAGGAGTGAGAGTGAGAGAAAACGCGGAGGACTTCGATAGCGGACCGGAGGGTGATTGCGCCAGTCCATTAGCGGCATCGCTCCGATGAATTGGGTTGCATAGACGCCCGAGAGCGAGAGACAGGCCAACAGGAGAAGAGGTGAAGAAGAGCGAGGAGAGCGAGTGAGTGAGAGAGAGCTTCGGAGCACCCTGATTGGCCGAAGGGAATTAGAGAATCGATCGAGCGTTTTAGTCAGGCGACTCTCGTACACATTCACCTTTACACACACATACACACGATGAATCCGGGTCGCAGACGAATAAGCAAGAGATTCGAGTACTCGAACTTCTCCAATCTATCTGTGTACATCAATCCGTTATCAAACCAACGGATAAAATAGATAGAACGAAACTACGAAAAGATCCATTAATCAGGGATAACATTTTGGCGTCCGCGATACGGGATTTCGATTTATCGATTATCAACATCGAACTTTTTAAAACTGACGATTAAAATTAACGAAATACATTTTTTTCAACGCGTAGCATTTTATATGGGGTTTGTTGTCAGCCGAAAGCTTGAAAATAAATTTTTATCATTTTCGTGCAAAAAGAATTTTTTTAATTGACGAATGAACGAAGGATCGTAGATCGGCGAGTTGATTACCTCCAGACACGGTGAATTCGAGTCGAGGAACGAATAATCAAGAAATTCGAGTATTCCTGTTACACCTATCTGTCTGCGTACCTCAATCGGTTATCGGACTGATGGGTAAAATGAAGTTTTCGAAGTTTGTCATTAATCAGGAATGAAATTTCGTTACGGTCCGCGCGATACATCGGGAGAAAACTCGCAATGTATCGATGAACGACGTGCGTAGGATGGGAACGAAAGGGCACATTCTACGGGGGGAGGGGAATGGGATACGTGAACGTTGGTACGATTAAGGCTTATGACAGACAGGGGAGTAAGAAGGTTGATGTATGGCCTCGAGAGAAAAGTTTAATTTAGGTACCGCGGGGTTTGAGCCGCACACGCGTTCGCGGACACACGTACGGCGGAAGTTTCGCGCTTTGCAAACGTTAGCCCTCCGCATAGAAGGCACACCGTCCTCTGGACAACGCGAAAGTGAGAAGGCAAACCCCCGCTCTCCCCTTCTCTCTTACTACCCTTCTCTTCGCACTCGCAGAACCGAACATTGTAACGACCCGTTTGGCGCTCACGCGAAGCCTTTCCTTTCACGCGCTACATTCTTTCTCAACAAAAAAAAGAGCTTAAGGTTCCCTCGAAACTCCCACGGACTTCCTCTCTACAACAGCAACCGAGAATTTTACTCCGAGAGAAAAAGCGAATTGAAAAAGCGTGTTACGGTTTTCGAGTTTTCCCCCTTTTTTTTTTTCCTCTCGGTTACTCGGGGAGAAAAATAAAGGTTCCGGAGAGAAGGCGGCATGTAGTGGGAAAAAGTTGCACGTGGATCGTACGTGTATGCATCGCGAAACGGTAAAAAGAGACAATTTGCAAGGGATGAAAAAAAAATAACGCGAAGCTCGAAGCTCTTGGAGTTCGATAGAAAACAAGAAAAAAATTGAGGGTGAATCGACATAGTCGGGATGACTCGGTGGATGGTCCGTGGGTGTGGGCGGCAGAGGTGGGCCTCAAGGAAACACACGGAGTAGCAGCGAAACCTGTGGTGGTTGTGGAGAACGGTCCGTGCGGTTGTGGACGTCGAGAAGGGTGTGGGCGTCGTCGTCGTCGTAGTTGCTATTGCCGGGGCAAGTATGCCGGGCACGGAGATCAATGCGGACATGTGCGGGAAATTGCACGAGGATCGATCGCACAACCCTCGTGAGGGTATATAACTTTCTCTCGCTCCTGCTTACGCGAAACTTTCATCCACCTCATTCACCACTTTTATCTTCAAAACTCCGCTCACGGATCGTTCTACAACGCCACGGCTCGCAACATTCTGCTTTTTTTTTCACGACTTTCCTTAATTCTCTAACTTCGTAGAAAAGTAAAAGCAAAAAAAAAAAAATTTCATCTTTCGGAAGCTGCTAACCGTATGAGGGAAAATTTGTCATAAGAAGAAAAATAAAATAAAATAAAATAAAAATAAATCGTTGACTCCGAAAATCTTCGTTTTTTTAATGGTCGACGTCAGCATCGCGAAACTTTTCATTTTTCTTTCTGTCATTGTTTCGAACGAAAAGCTCTTGTATACCTGAGCGGCTTTCCCGAGGGAAAAGTTCCGAGCGAAGATGCGACAGGGATACGAGAAAATTGGGCCCATAAGGTCGTCGCGAAGGCGATCT
This sequence comes from Cryptus viduatorius, assembly GCA_964006125.1. Lineage (NCBI taxonomy): Eukaryota > Metazoa > Arthropoda > Insecta > Hymenoptera > Ichneumonidae > Cryptus > Cryptus viduatorius. Next base: position 6,474,777 of record OZ023222.1, on the reverse strand, counting down.
GGTAGTGGCGAGGAGGAGTGTCAAGAAGGACTCCGAACATTGTCAGAGGGGGTCAGTGGCTTTTCGTAGGATTGCGAGAAAGAGCCGCGTCTTTCCGTGAAATTGATGGGGAGTTTTCTGCGGACATCGGACGAGAGAAAGTGGAAAAAAAAGCCGTGGCAACGGAGAACGCCACTGGGACATCTCGGAGTCCCTGAGGCGACTTCCCCAAAGACTTCATGAAGAATTCACAGACGAGGCAACGTGCGCGTCGCTCGAAAAATATGTGACGATTGACAGCACGAAGGATAGTCGAAGCAATTATTTGCTTCGCTTTATTTTCGTATTTTTCTCACTCGAGCGGAAAAAAAAAAATAAAAAAAAGGGAACAAAAAAAAACCGAAACAATATTCGACGAGGGAATAAAAGCGGAAGTAGGAAATTGAACGGAAGAGCAGGTCGATGGGGAGGAAGGGTAAAAAGCTCCGGCGATGGAAAACTCGAAGCGTCGCCACCCAGCAATTTTCCCATTTCCCATTCCTACCCACTAGACTACGAGGTTCCGACCGTCGCTCTCGTTTCCCCTTTGCAAAATTCAATCAAACTTGCAAAGCTTTCGAAAACGATGAAATATACGCGAGCTGGTTAACTCCTCGACGGGGCTCCGGCACTTCATTTTTTTCCCTCATTTTTCCATTTTTTTTTTTTTTTTTTTCGTATATTTTCTATCATTCGTTAATAACCGAGAACGGAAAATCTTTGTCAACAATTTCTTTTTTACCCCATTTTATTTCTGGACTCCAACGCGTATAACGCGTTAAATTAAATATTTACCCTTGGTAACGATAAAAAATGAAATCACCGAGAATTGCTGCGATAAAAATCCGTACAGAAGGATTTGACGTTGTGGAGAAGAAGGGGCGCGTCCTGATGCAATCAATGTGGTCTGGCAGAGAGTTGAAGACAAAGATAGAAGCTTCGTGCGCACATGCGAAGAGTCTCTCACTCGCTCTCTCGCTCTCTCGCTCTCTCTCTCTCTCGAAAGAGAGAGAGAGCGAGCAAGAGAGAGAGAGAACGAGGGGTTGGACGGTTTCATCCCTTATGTCTGGTCACGTCTTTAATATAGGTAACCCTCCTGGTTTCCTCTTCACCGTTCTCACTCATGTATGGTAGGGCGGGGTGTGTTGTACGCTCTCGGCATGGGATGTACGCGTTCGTTTAATCAATCTTTTTTGGCGAGAAGGGGTCGGGGGACCCCAACGGGCAAAGGATCGGGCAAAAACGGACACGAGATGTGCGTTACGCGCTGCATTCGTAAAATTTGATACGCTACAAGCATACCGTAAGTCTACCATTCCAAAACTCGAGGAAGGATCGATTATCGCGTATATGCGTAGACGTATCATATCGATAGGAAAAAAAAAAAAAAAATGAGAATAAAAAAAAATAACACGAACTCTGTGAAGAATCCCAATGGGAATAGCAATCGTCGTTTGTCCGCAGAAACGCAATATAGAGGAGCGTCGGGAGTTTGGTCGCACCCTCGGTATGTGTACCCTCCCCTTCTCTGTATGCAACCTTCCGCTCGCTGTCAATCCCCCCGGCATCACGGTGGTGTAACCCCTCGTCCGACCTCGATCTCGGCTCGACTCTCGCTATCCGTCGTGCAATTCGCGAGGGTGGAATATCTCGGGCGAAGGTATATATATACACAAGCGTCACGGGGAGAGGGTAGAAATCGAAGGGAACCCGGTGGCCAGGGTCATTAGAGAAAGGCGAGAGGATCGTAGATGCCAAGAGAGATTCGTCGATGATAGGGGCCGGTCGAAGGGGAAAGAGAATATTGGAGAATGCTTAAAGGGTCGAACTCGACTCGATAACCGGATAAAGGAATGAATTGGAAAGAGAATAACGATAAGAATAATGGTACTCGTGGTTCACGCGGCAGGAAAAACTTCAACGTGCAAAGACCTCCGAGAAATATTAAAAAGACGAAGAAAAAAAATAATTATGTTTATTACAAACGCAATGAAGAAAATTAATGAGACGCGAGAAGCGCTAATGAAATATTTGCTCATTGAAATTGAAATAGTAAAAATGATTGGTGAAAAAAAGAGGAAAAGAAAAAAATCAAAGTTTGGAGTGCGAGAAGCTGATTTCCACAGAGGTAAAAAAAAATGTTACGGAGATTCATTATTGAGAGTCAATGGTTATAGTTATTGGCATTCGTGACTCGATTTTTCATGGGTCAATCGATATCGGCCCCGGGGGTGGTTTGGACAGTAAGAAAGGGGAAGAAGAACCCGTACAATGGCATCACGTTTTTCATCTTCTTTCGTTTTTTTTTTTTTTTTTTTCGTTCCCTCCAGTATTTTCGTCTTCCTACACGGAGCATGAACTTTGCGCCTGTCTTTCCCTCGTTCCCTATTTTCGAGAGTATTTTTCCCCTCTTCTTCTATCCACTTGGAATTCTTCTTTTTTTTTTTGTTCTCTCCTCCTTTTACCTCATATGTTCCCCGGCTTATTGCGCACATGTCGGTCACCGAGCGGTGGATAAACGCGGCGAGAGAGCGAAGGAGATAGGAAAAGAAAAAAAAGCGAGGAGCAGAAGACGCGAAGCACGCAGATCGATAAGGATCGGCCGGGAAGAGTCGTAGAAAAGTAGAGAAGCAAAACGAGAAGCATCAGAGAGCGGGACAACCTTATCGGGATCGAATCCCGAGTGATAGATGACCCTAATCCGAGACGGTCGTTGCTTCAGCTACTGTTTCTCTTGCACCGCCGAAACTTCCCTTCTTGGAAAAAAAAAAAAAAAATAGGGTTTGTATCCACGAATCGAGCCCACGGCTCCAGGAAATTTGGTCCTCCATCCCCCCGCGTCTCTAAAGCGTTTCCATCGATTGCGATTTTCGACAATCGCTCGCGAACCCTCCCCTTTTACGATCGTTGCGCGCAAATCCCGCGACGCAAGACGTATTTTTCTCTTGCGCACAGGTGAAGGTAAATTGCCAGGCAATGATTCGGGAAGTTTCAGCAGATATACGGCGGTTAGACTTTGAAGAAAAACAACAAGGAGAGAAGAGCTCAGAGGGTTGAGAAGGGAAAGGGGGAAGTTGAAGAGAAAAAGCGGCACCGCAACGCAGAGGGGTGTTCACGATGGCGGGTAAAAAAAAATGGGAGTCTCCATTACGTCGAATCGTTGTGCGGGGGGGTTGTTGAGACGCGCCTCGTGCAAACGATAGATGGAAGAGATTCGTGAAAACAGTCGCCCGCGGAATTGGATAAGCTTCAACGGCGCTTGTTTTGTCGAGCTTCTTTTTCGAGTTTTCCCCATTGAAAATAAACGAAAAAAATAAAATGAAGAAAATTCTACGAAAAAAAAAAAAAATCGTCGACGAATACCGTCGGGAATTCGCGCTCTCGATAAATTGTCGGCTATGAAACGATAGTTATAATTCACGTATTCTAATCCCGTCCCGTCGATAGATATTTTTAAATGCTTTTTTTTTTCGATAAAATTGCTCTCCCGGCATCGCAATGCAAAACAATTGGATAGGACGAGAGATAGAAAAAGAAACGGCTCGATGCTCGCGACAATAATATCACGGTTCACGTCCGGCAGATTCGTCTGGTCTGGTGAGCCAATGTCGAGTAGAGCTTTGTGCAACGAGCGCGCGTGCGACGAGCCGGGAGATGCTCTCGCGAGAGGGCGGACTCTCGAAATCGAATGGAATCGAGAGAACACGGGCGAGCGAAGTGCCAAGCGTGATGGGCCGGAGGCTGGGATAGACTGGGAGAGTTAGGAAAGTAAAGCCTGACGAAAGAGAAAACTGGAGATAAAAAAAAGAGCGAAAAAAGAGCTATAGCCGCGGCACGCACACTGTTTGTCGAATCGACGAGATCAATACAGCGGTCGTACACTTTTTTTTTCTCTCATTTCTCTCCGGGTCTCTCTTAGTCTTCCATTTCCCTTTAATGCCTCAAGTCTGCTGCTCTTTCTCGTATTTTCCGCTCCACAAAATTCCACGGAAATTAAGCTACAAGCGAAAAATAAAATCATTACCGCGACGATACAGAATTAAAATCGAAAAATCGATTGAATTAAGAGCTTTCATCGTCGAATCATTATCAGCTTTATAGTTATTTGTGTGTCTCGTATCGATGATTTTTTTTTGCGTCTCGCCAATCTCGAGAATAAACGCTGTTTGTCTGAGTCCCTTAATGAATTATCGACTCGGCAACCGATTGCTAATTAAATTTGACCTCCGCCACTCGGAAGTTACTCGTCGAAAGCGTCGTACTTTCTCGCATGTATCGTTTGCCGAGCAGCGCAGTTAATGGGATTCGCGATAATCTGTTTCATATCGAAGATTCATTAAAACAAAAATTAATTGTTTTTTTTTTCTTCCTATTACAGCTGAAGCCTCTCTTTTCGCACCTCGATCGGTGAGTAAAAAAAAAAGATTTCGATTAAAAAAATATATTTAAATTCTAATACGACTGAGCTATCGATTTTATCGATGAGCCTCGCCTTTCGCCTCTCTTCTCGAGATTCACACAAAATCACGTATTTTCTACCTATAAAAAAAAAGCCAACAGCGGAAGGATTCTTATCCGAGATCCGCAGTGTTCTCTCAACAATTGTCTTTTTTTTTTCAAATCTCAAACGTAATCCATCCACTCTTTGGTCGATCGCTCGTATCAATTTTTCTCATCCGTCCAACTCTCCGGCGAGGCGTATTGTTGATTCAAATGAATTTGTCCGGTATTAGCCGCTTGCTGCAGCTGCTGGGCGAGCGTATGGGTCGACTGATAAACCGGATAACTCTTTCGCTTTCGAATACCGTGCATCGACAGCAAGTGTATCTGAAGATATTGCTTTGTTTTGAATTGTTTGTTGCACACGTGACACGATATGTACTCTGTTTGCACAGTGTGAACGTTAACAATGTGTTGCTTCAGATTCGAATTGTTCGAGTAGATTTTTCCGCACTCGGGACACTTTGGTTTACCGCCGAATGCACTAGAATCGGCGGACTGTTGATGATGATAGGGCTCCCGAACTTGATGCAACAGACTGCTCAATCCACCGTCGAGCTGATGATGTTTGTGCTGTTGCTGCTGCTGCTGTTGTTGCTTCTGCTTCGCGCACGACGCAAGCATTATGTTCAATTGTTCGGTTGTACTTTTGACCAAACTGCTCGAACTAACGCCCGCCGTGACCTGTTGCTGAAGAGTGTGCAAATTGTTTTGAAGCTTCTGATGCATGGCGCTGAGTTGCTCGCTGTTAAGGGTATTCAGGGAGTTTAGAGCGCTTAACGCTGCTGCGCTGTTACTGGCGTGTTGTTGCTGCTGTTGCTGCTGCTGCTGCTGCTGCTGCCCGCTCTCGTGATGATGCGGATGATGCGCCTGATGCTGACGAGAAGAGGAAGTAGAGGAGAAATCCTGCTTCGAACTTCCGTGAACTCCTGCGTGGCTCGGATGGGTTCCGGTAACGGCGAGGTCGCTCCTCGGCGTGCTTGAGGACACACCAGCGGTAGTCAACCAGCCGGAACTCGAGCACGAACCGTCTCCTCCGGAGGGCGGCGGCTGCCAGCGCCCTGGAACCCACCAGCCAATTTTTTTTCAGTCCTCGTCCAATCTCGATCGATCCCTTAAACACTAATTTTTGCTCCACATCTCTCTTTCTCTCCCTCTTTCCCTTTTCACATCACGTTTGCATTTCTTTTATCTGTTTTTTTTTTTTCACTCCTTTATTCGCCTTTTTCCGTTCTCTCGCTGTTTTTTTTTTTTTGCAATCCCTTCGACGTCCTCCCGTTTCCGTTATTAGCTAACGAGTTTTTCGGTTTTTTTGTTACCCCACTTTGATATGAATTTATTATTTTTGATCCTCCGTTCCTGTCGCGCTTTCGATGTTTCGATTTATCTTCGAGTACGACGATCCGTTTTTTTTTTGCCAATTTTTCTGTTTACCCTCGTATGCTGGGTATTCATTAATTTTATTTGACGATATCTTTTTTTTTTGTTTTCCGTTCTTTTTTTTTTGTTTTTTTACATCACTCGCGCGACCCGATCTCGATCGACGGGTGTTTGTGTTTTTTTTTTTATTGTCATTTAAAGTCCGATTTTTTTTGTTTTCTTTCCTCTCCTCGCTCGCCCACTTCTCTCCTCTCTAATTATCAGAGACATCTTTGGTTTTTTTTATCTTTTTTTTAATTAATGTATTGTTTTTCCTTCTTTTTTTTTTCGTTCTCACGAGACGTGACGAACGACTCCAGTCGTTCTCTACGATAATTATTGGTATACGTACAACGCTACTCACCGTTCTTCGGGGGATGATTGACCGGCAGTGATTGAGGAATCTCGGAGCAATGGACGAGGGGGTGGGGGGTGACTTGAAAAAAGAGAGGAAGTGGATCGAGGAAATTCGCAAGAGGGAAAAGAAGCCGAGGTACGAGAGGGGAGTTATTTTTTTTTCTTTTGTGAGAGGTACGAGAGTTCCATGCATTCAACGCAACAACGAGAGACCAGAGTCGTAGGAACGACGGGAGGATACTAGTCAGGGGGACTACGACCGTTAATAATGGATAATATTATATATATATATATATAATATATCTATTTTGTGAAAGAAAAACGTAACTTTCGCTTCGATCGATAGTCTTTTTTTTCTGTTTTTTTTTTTTTTTTCAATGTATTTATCACTCACCATAGTTTGGATCCTGATTAGCGGCGTGAATTCCCGAGGGTCCCGGCATCAATCCTGCAAGCAGATTGAATTTTTCTGTCAAATACAGATTTTCATCGATCAAATTCACGAATTTCGAGAAACTTTCGATGTAATATTCACGAATTCGTAAACTCACCTTGAAGACCGAGTAGCGCGGCGGGAAAAGTGCTGCGATGATGTTCCATGGAATCGTTCAAAATGTCGCTCGGCTCGGTTTTCACGGAATTAAGCATACCGTCTTTCGACATGTCCTCGTCGTTGTCCGACATCGAATTCGAATCCTCTCCCGTCGACTGTGCCTGCGAACAAAGTCGCAAACCCCATTAAAAAAATTATCCATTTCATTTTTTATCCATACGGAAAAAAATATATATATTATATTATTATATATTATATATTATATATTATATATTATATATTATATATTATATATTATATATTATATATTATATATTATATATTATATATTATATATTATATATTATATATTATATATTATATATTATATATTATATATTATATATTATATATTATATATTTTTTTCCGTATGGTTCATCGCCGTTTCGAAATCTTTTTCATTTATTGATTTACCTGCACATTGTTGCTCGGTGTCGTGTGTATCGTCGGACCGCCCTCGAGCGCCTGTCCCAATAACGAATCTTGCAGTTCCGATTTTTGTTCCACGTGATTGCCAAGAGGCGGGGAATAACTTCGCGGTCTCTTCTCTGGCGGTGGACTCATACCGCTGTCGTTAAGGTCTCCCCGTCCGTTATCCTGCCACGGATTTCTCTGTGTTACCTTTTCGATCGAAAAAAAGAAAAAAATTATCGTAAATAATCGAAAAAAAAAAAAAAAATAGACAAAAATTACGTCAGTGATACTCGAGGCGATTTTTTTCGCGTTTCAGTGGACAATTATTATTCTTATTGCAACTTAACGCCCGGATGACTTCAAATTAAAAAAAAAATCCAATAGATCGATAACTTACCGGCGAACTAGCATTGTTCCCGCTATTCGCGGGCGGCTGAATCTTCGATGCGGCGGATCTGCTGTTAACATCGGCGAGTCCTCGTACTTGAAGCATTTCCGCGGTTTTCAGAAATGCCGCTAACTGTTCCTGTCCAACGTGCACCTCGCCGTGGTACATGAATCGCAAAAGCGATTCCATATCCGACGACGCTACGTCTCGAAGTATCACGATCGGATGTTGGCATGGATTTGCCTATAAAACAATAAAAAAAAAAAAAACAAAATTCTTTAGAAACATTGTTCATCGATACGAATTACTTGATATGAAAGCGAATTTCGCGTCGCAACGAAACGCGACGACGATTAATCGCCCGAGTCGACTTTTGATTTCGAAACCGGACGGGAGTAACGAACGACGTTAAATCCGCGTTTATCGTCGAGGGATACGCATTTTTACAAATGACGAGATATATGTTTCGGACTGTAAATTCACTCGACTCCGAACCCAATCGGCAAACGCGATCGTAGGCGGCGCGCAAAGTTATAAAAAAAAATAATTGAAAAAAAAAAAAAAAAAGTTGCACCTTTACTTTCGCTTCTTTCACTCGACGTCGACGGAAAATTTATGTTACGATTGTATATTTATTCGCGCTGCATTTGTATCCATTTATGTACCACGGGTACAGAGGTCGCACGTGGAATTTATTGCGTAGGAAAAATAGATCACGTGCCACATGCAATCAGGGAATGAACTTTCGATTCAACCTTCTCGCCTTCACTGCACGACTGTTTCGTTGCATTGTCCCTCGCGAGTGCGGAGTTCAAACACGTGGGTGAGAGAACTAAAGCGCTCGGCCGATCGGTAGAAAGTCGCGACTGTGACAATTATCAATCGAGATATTAATTATAATTAATAGCCTCGTCGTGAGAGGGGAGGTGTAAAGACCGGGTTGAGGGCAAAGCGTTATAAATATCGGTATATCTATAATAACGTCTACCGGAGGATATTATAGATCGTAGCGACGTCGGGAACGCGCGCCCGCGCGATTACTTCGCCTCGGTACACACGACGAGCCGAGGGACCCGGGGCGGGGGAGATCGATAGCGTGTGTGCGATACCATCGTGTCTCGTGTATTAAACACCCAACAGTTGAAACCCGCACGACGCAACTTACCGCAGACGGTTAAAATATTCGGAAATCGATTTTGCGTGACCTCGATACCCAAACTTTATTAATATGAAAGATACTTCGAGTCTCGAGAAAAATCGGCAAAAAATACTTAATACGAAGAGTAGCCAACGATATACGGATGAACGATGGATAGTCAAGTCTCGAGATGAGAGACGAATTTATCATTGATGTTCTCTCTCCCCCCCCCCCCCCCCTCCCTTCCCGCAACCGTACCAATCCGTGCGAATTAATCGTAACAGCGTCGAATTATCGATTCTTCGAACAATCGTTCGGCTCGCGAGACGAAAGAAAAAAAAAAATCGATACGACGCAAGTATCTCTTGTACCGCGTATATTGTGCTGTAAGATAATTTCTCTTATCCATCTTGGTGACGCAGAGACAATAAAAATAATTGAGAGATCAAATTGGAAATAGAGAGGGACAGGGAAAGGAGAAACAACGTGTAAGTCGGTTCGAGAGACGAAACAAGAGGAGGAATAAGAGAAGAGACGATTGATGATGGAACGGAGTCAGGGACGAATTAAGCAATTCAATTAACGAATCGCAGACAGCCCGGCATGAAATTCCATCAATTAGAAGTAACGCGATTAGAGAAACGAATCAATGATTAATCGTGTCGAGAGCGCGCGAGTGAAATTCTCGTTCTCGTTGTTCTCGAATCCGAGGCGCGAAACGCTTGTGCATATTAAAATGCAGTGGAAACTTCGCGCGCGAGAGTTTTTCGAACCTTCGGCGTAATCGATCTATCAGCCATATTTCCACATTTTTTTTTTTTTTTTTTCGTAAAGTTGGTGGTTAGCTTTTGAGTAATGAGCGATTCTATGATTCGATTGCTTTGAATGTACGGCATATAAATCTACAATAATCGAAGGATATTCGAAAATAAGTTAACGATCGTCGCAACTCGGTCAACCGGTCCCCCCGAGCAAACCAGCTGCGAGACTCACCTTATTACAATCCTCTGCTACAACGATTTTAGAAAGCGTTTTCACGATATAGACGACGATTCCACGTGTACGAAATACGAGAGATTCGTGGCGGATACGATAAACACGATATTTATTATTCGTTGGGCATTAAAAAAAAAAAAAAAAAAAAAAAAAAACAACCATTTGTAAGATATTTTCACCGTGAGCTCGACGCTCGAGAATGTCGATAGACAACGCCCGGGAAAGAGATCAGCCGAAAAAGGAGAGGCCGAGCGCGTGTAGTGCAAAGAGAATTCAATTATATCGAATGTGTGCGCCTTACAGTGCTGTTTCTGCAGAAAAGAGCGATAGAGAGAAAAGCTCTCGCTTTCAATAATTAACCTATAGCTATATAGAATAATAGTGAGAATCGGGGATCGCATGTACGCGAAGCACCCTAACTAAAGCGTAAGTAGAAAAGTAGATACGACTGCATGGTTTCTGATCCGGTTATGCCAGGCGCTAGGTGCTCTCGGGTTTGCCAGTCATGGCTTCGCAAAACACAGAACAACGGACTCTCAGATACTCTCTCTTTCCCTCGCGCGCGGGGAGGAAATAGCAAAGAATTCAGAGTAGCCGCCTTCTCTATCAGCGGGTTACGCGATTTGGTGGTTAAACAACGGCGTCGAAGCGTATGCGCATCGAACGGATTTACTCTTCAACCCTCCGGTTTTTTTTAATCTACACTCCAAGGGATTCGAGAGCAAATAAAAATAATAAAAAATTCATCAGTCTCGCAGACTGGAAACGATTTATTTTCGTTTTGTACCCTCAAACATTTCACTGACAAAAAAATAATAATTATCTGTCCGATTAACGGGTCTGCCGATTTAATTCGCAGAATTGAAATATCTGATATAATTTTCGTTTTTTTTTTTTTTTTTTCATCGGAAAATTGGATTGACAACATATAATTTTTTTTCCGAGTGAATACATTTTTTCGGGATGAAATATTGCGATAAAATAATTCAAGAAAATCTTCCGTAATTCGCCGCATACTTTCGGAATTAATTCATAGAATTAAAATGACTAATAAAAATTAAAAAAAATTTTTTTAATAAATATAAAAAAAAAATTGTTGATTCAGTCAAATAATTTTTTTTCGCGCAGATTCGCGGGTTGAAAAAAATCGTGACAAAATAATTTGAAAAATTCTTCCGTAATTCGCGCCACCATTTCGTACTGTCGGCGATGACTCAATTCCCTTAAATTCCCGTATACAGCGAGTGTCTCATGGGTAGGAATGCGCAACGAGCAACTACGCACTTCCGTTGATAAAAATACACGCGCAGCTTCTGGTAACGTTGCGGGGTCTGCACACTTTTCTATCCTTACTTTTTCCTTCTCTCGGTACACGGGTCGTCACGCATCGCCACGACGACGACGTCGGCGACGGCGACGTGAGATCCGGAGAGAGAGCGCATAGGAATCGTCGCAACAAGGTTGGCAGCCGCGTGAATTACAACTCGCGATAAATTCGTATGGAAAAAAGAAGTAAATGAAAAAAAAAAAATAATAAAAAAAACTCTTCACGCTTTCGCCTACGTGAATATAAAAATGTAGAAAATATTTTTATCATATCGTGCATTTCCTGTCTTCGCGGTATGAAAACGAGCGTTTATTTCTTCTCGGTAAGACGTACGTCTCCCACCATTGTCGTTAGCACCGCGCAATGACAAAAATAAAATTCTAAAGATTCTCTCTGTACCCTTGTGGCGCTTCTTCATAACTCGGCATTCTATATACTTATATATAAATATATATATATAACGACAAAACGCGCAATTCTCTCGATGACGTAGGATAAAAATCCGGGAGTAAAACATTGGGAAGCAAAGTCTGCGAAAAAAAAAAAAAAAAAAAATGTTGGTCCAGCGTGATGCTGATCATCGCCGTTGGGCGCGACTGCTATACGAGGATCGGGTACCAAGCAATTAATCGCTCTAAAGTCGACTGTTTGCGCGCCGTGTGTTATTCGTAAACGTGGATGTATTCTCTCGCATCAACTCGAAATCAGAGCCGAAAGGCCAGTTTTACACACTGCCGTTAGTGAGGTCGGTAAGCGAGATAAACAGCCCGTATACGAGAAGGGAGAAACAGAAAACAGAGCAGAGATCTCTCGGTGCACACGTGCACTGGATATAGATTCGAGCAACGGGCTCAAGACTCGAAGCGGCAAGCAGACACCCGCGGTGTTGGTGGCTGCTGCTGATGCCTCGAAGCAGCCAGGAGTGCGCATACACACTAATACACGTTTACGGCGCATACACGAGAGCGGCCTTAATTAGTCTCTCGGCGAGACGGGAGAGTGAGATGGAATAATCTTAAGCGACAAACTATGTAAAAATCTTCAACGACGACAGAGAGAATTTGCCCGTTTCGTCAGCGTTCGACTTGTGCACATCGATGAAATTATCACATGAAATTCCGGTCTCGCGAGTTTTTTTTTTTTTTTTTTCATTTTTTATTATCCAATTTATGCATAAATAAATTTCTTCGTCGGAAATGACCGAGTAGCAGAGTCGGTGGATTCGTTCGTTAGCGCGCGAGAGTCGAAGTTCTTTGAATTCCTGAGACCGGATTGCGTTCGAATAATTTTCAATCGTTTGGTATTCGATTTTTAATTGGTCGGAGGACGGGATACGCAGGACAATGATATTAAATCTCTGAGGAGAGCAACGATTTTTATTCTTGCGTTTGTCTAATTTCTAACTTCTTCCGCTCTCTCTCTCTCTCTCTCGTTCTCTTTCGCCGCGTTCGTCGCGGACGCAGTTGTTGCGAGTGGAATTAGTATTTGTGGTATTAGTGGTCCCCCCGGTAGGTTTATACGCAGACGTACGACGAGCGAGTTCCACCTCTTTTCTCTCGGGTCTCGACGACGACCGCGAGCAAAGAGGCAGGGAGAGCGCCTCTTTGAGTTTGCCTCGTGTCCCGTTGATTGGATAGTTGAATTCTTGAATTACATCCTAACATATATAGTAGCGAGAGTGCGTAGCCTCAACGCGTACGCACACCACTTACGTTTCCCACTCGAATCTTTTCTCTCGTTCTATCCTTCTCCCACCCCTACCCTTCTCTCTTCCCTTCTTACATTATATATATATATATTCTCATATATATGTATTTTTTATCTCACTCCCCCACGGCGAGTCGTATCCACTTGGTTTCTACTCCAATATAACAGCGGGAGAAACCGTCGACATTCGTATACCCGAAGCGTGTTACAACGAGAAGGACGGAATGAGCGTCACGCGGAGAGGGCAAGCAACGCACAATTTATTATCCACCAATGTACGAAGATGGGGCAAAATGGCTCTCTCGACTTTGCGATCGTCGTAAGAACTGCGTCAACACCCATAGAATGAATAATAATAAAAAAAAATTGGATAAAAAATTCATAAATCTTTTTATATAGAAAATATTAAAAAATTAACTCGACTTTCAATTTTTCAAATAAATTATTCAAGTAATTAATAATTATCTCAATAATTTTCATATGAAAAATTTGTTGTTTAATAAATCATTTGTTGATTTAAAAATATCGAAAAAAAAATTTCGTTGTTTTGTACTCAATATTTTAAAAAATCGATTAAAAATTGTGCATTACAATTGAAGACGAAAAATCTCCCGTTTTTTAGATTTTTTTTATAATTGTATTAATTGTAAAAATGTAATTGTAATTTTTTTTTTATTTATTTATTTGTGAAAATTGTTTATTTGGGAGATTTGTTCTCCCGAGAAAATTTATTGAAAGACATTTTTTTTTAAATATTGGAGTCGCATGTTCCATTTTGCCTCATCTTCATAGTGAGTAGACGAGGATAGTGAGTGTCGTACGTAGTAGTTCTCCCTTTGCGTTGGCCGAACGAGCGACTCGACTCTTATTTTTAGGTTGCGGATAATTCGGTATAGCACGCGCGCTCCCGCGCTCTCTCGTGTTCCCCTCAGTGTACGAGGATATAGTGGCATCAAGCAGCGAGCATCATTCGAGCACTACGAGGAAAAGATTGCCTCTTTACAAGCGCGTGCACCCATACGAATTTCCAGAATGCTTTTTGCACTGTCGATACTCACGAACGGCGCGTGTACGTACGCGCGCGCGATCTTTCCGCGCCTCGATGTACAGCGAGTATAGCCGACATACACAATAATAACGTTAGTACAACGTCCTGTCTGCGGCGATAATGCTTTCACGAGAATTAGAAGTACAGCCAGAGAGACCGCCGCTTCGCGGTGGGCGACGGATGTATAAATAAATTTTCTGGGCCCCGGAGGGATATAATAATCCGAGAAATCCCCTCGTGGCACAGAGCATGTACTGTTTGTACTCGTCGCGAAGATACGCGTCGAAAGGAGAACGACGCCAGTGGAGAAAGTCATTATAACACGAAAGATTATAACATGCGAAATAGAAATTCTTTTTTTTTTCCCTTTATCTTCGTTTAGAAACTACTAAACAGGCGCAACGCTATCAGTCGTAATGGGTCCTGTTTCGATAGTGCGTGATACGAGATCGTAAAATCGAAAAAAAAAAAAAAAAAAAAAAAAAAAAAAAACCTATATATATACACATAAATCACATTAATAATAACAATTAAAGAAAAAAAAAGTTCGAACTCTACCAACCCGAATAACGAGAGCTTTCTAAAATATCTCGAGACGTTGGTGGATGAGTATAAAATAGACGTAAGGGATCTTCGGCGCGGATGTTCTACACCCACCCTGTATCGATCTCTCGAGGGAGTTGGCCGTAAGTGTCTTTCCGGTTACTCTATTTTCTCCCGGGAGTTTCGGGGGAAGATATTAGTAGCAAACGAATGGAAGCGGGGGAGGCAAATAGAGAGTCAGGATACACGAGCCGCGCACGCATTAATTAACGAATCGTTAGCTGAACAACTCGATAAAGCTTTTCGCCGCACACGAAGGTTCGTTTGATTACTCGAGTAACGAAAAAAAAAAAAAAATAATAATAATAATAAAAAAAACCAAAATAAAAAACTTTTTCATTCCCGATAATAACGTTCTATTTCTTTCCCGTTTCGTTCGCTCCCCGGGGCTCGCGTGCAAAGCTCCATTCGATTCGTATACGTGATTGCGCGCAAAAGCGTAATACTACGGGATCGTACGCTATTGCAAGGATAGACTTTATTACTTTATACTGTAGGTACAGTGACGCTGTGTAGCCGTTATAGGGGAATTAACGAGGGCCGCTAGTGAACGCGTGCCTAAACGTCTGCGTCATCGCGTTCGTTACTCATCGACTGCTGCCGTTTGGTGCGGCTGCTGGTGTTCCTACGAGGGGGGTTTTTAGAGGCGAGAACTCGACGGACTCGAGCCGATCGTTGATCCCGTTCTTCGCGGGTTGACACGCGATCTAGAAATCAACGCTCGGAACGAACGCGCTGGGCACGCGCTATCCGCAATCTCCTTCACGATCGATTAATAAAAAAAAAAAAATTGAAAAAAAAAAAAACTGAATTGTTCAAAGGAAGACGACCGATCGGGAGTAAAAAAATTGACAAAAAAAATAGTAAGCGCAATTTTTTTTTTTTTACTAAAAGTAAATCCCTCTTCGTCAGGAATGCAAAATCGGAAAAAAACACGTGCGTTCGACTATAAAAAAAAAAATACAAAATGTAACGAATTGAAGTGACGCGGAAGACTCGGAATAAAAGACTGAATAATAATAAAAAAAATTAGTGGGCGGTATTTTTTTGAGACTAAAACTATAACCCCCGTGACTTAGGCGGCGAATGCGAGACCGGAAACAAACACGATCGTTTATACATAGTACCAACAGTTGTATAATGTATTTTGAGATCCACTATAACACTGTGCTTATACGAAGTCACGCCGCAATTCTATTCGTGTGCTTAGAACGCATTGATGTAAATATAAAAACGACGAAGAAAAAGAAAAGGAGAAAAAAAAAGAAAAAAAAGGGATAGAGGGAAAGCGAAATAGATCGAGAGAGGGAAATGTGTGCTCTCGGGACGCGTGCACTACGCGACGCACCTCTCGTCTCGTGGGTTCACGAAAAGAGGAATGAGAAGCAACGCACTCCGGCTGCACGCACACGCACGTGCTACGCTTCGGCCAACCAACCCCCCCGGGTTACTCTCACGCACGTAGAAGCCACCATTTAAATATAGAATATGGAGCAGTGGTACGCGGACTTGTGTTATAGCCGCGGTACCGGTTACCCGGCGATGCGGATTGCGCAAGATTCGTCTCGTTACACCTCGAGTGTTCCTCGTTAGTACACGCGTCTCTTAAACGCTATACGACTTCCAGGTCTGTGGGAATTATTTTAGTACTCGAAGGATTCTAATAGCTCGCGGCTACGAGTCTCTTAAGTATCTTTTCGAGCCGTGACACCACTTGCTTTTTGTTAATATTCATTTTAGAGCAAAATTCGTCTCGTTATTTCGCGCGTTAAATTAAATCGAATTTTCGATCGCGCGGAATTTTTTTATTTTTTTTTATTAAGAGAATCCCGCGCCGGTTTTCGACAAAATGACTATAGGATTCGTATTCAGCGCGAAAAATAACATGGATGTGGCGGTGCACATCGACTCGACATAAAAAAATTGGAAAATAATTGAAAATGCAGCAAAGCATCCTATAGCGTCAATTTTTTCATGGAAAACGATAGGAACATCAATTTTTCGTATTTTTATCACAAAACCGGGATATTTGTTTAAAAATACCAATAATCATCAATTTTCGCGAAAAAAAAAAAAACAGAATTTTCCGATGTATTTTTCCTCGCTAAACGCGAATCCGCTACTTATTGTATCCTCAATAAAACTGCTCGATGCGGAAATCCATCCATAAACGAAAAAAAAAAAATTGTTACTATAATATTTCGTAAAATAGGCAATTTTGTTTCTCGAGGCCGAACGCTCTATTTGCTATTATTAATTTTCATATTATGCTGAAGCAAGTGACCTGAAGCTCAAGTCCGGCGAGCGTATTATGTATATATATATATATATTTTTTTTAACGAGCAACTCTACGATATTTCGAATTCTCGATCCAATAAATGTATTCGTTTTTCGGTGTCTCGGCTGACCTTCGAGCAACACGATCGTAATGGTCTTCTCGCAATATGTACATAAATATATATATATATATACACAGACACACGGTACTCTCTACATTTTTATGCTGCGTAGAAAAATGCGGCGAACGATCGCATGAATAAGTTTGTTTACCGCGTGTCGAACGGCCTTAAACGGACGTTGCGACAAAGTCGTCGTCACTAGTCGTTCGAGTTACAGTGTCGTCGAAGTGTACATCGGAATGATTCTCTCTTCTAGCAGTCGATCGTTTCGTTAACACGCGCAAAACTTCGCGACAAGGGAGAGAGGAGGGATGAGGGGAAGAGCGGTACATAACGTCGTCGCCGTCGCTTCAGCTCACGAACGACGGAAAATTTTGTCTGGATTTTTAAATAGAACGTAATGCTTCCACGGAATTGGACGAGATGGAGAAATAGAATGAGTATAAGGGGGGAGGTGACTCTTTTGCTCGAATCATTCCTGTATCCATGATTTCCCGGGCGACGCATGTCCAACCAGAAATTGTCGCTCTTCCCGTTGTCCCGAAATTCTCACGGAACGAGATGAGACGAATAATAATAATAAAAAAACGAGTCATGTAGTAAAAAAAAAAAAAAAAAAAAAAAAAAAAGATCGAGAAGTACGGTGCTTCGAATAGTTATAATGAGAGTTTCGAGGTAATGTACGCGTAAACGCGTCGCATCGACGATCTTATCTCTTCGCTAAGTAACGTCGAACACTTAAAATCAATTAGTGGCGAACGCGTCGATTAGAAAGTCTGTCCCGAGCACACAGCTCTGCTACATCATATGTATTTTCTCCCTCTAACCCCCTCCCTCTCTCCCCGCTGCTCCTCTACGCCTCATTTATTATTCGTTCGTACGCGCAACTTGCATAGTTTTCTCGTAAATTCGACTGAGAGAAAAATACATTAAAAACCAATGGTTTATTCCGGTTGTAAACGAAGGCCCGTTAAACGGCCAGAAAAACTTGAAACCGAAGAGACCAAATTCGAATTTCAAATTACCATTATTCAAATTCAGTTTCGATGTTTTTAAAATGCATAATTTGCGATCAATATAACTAATGGTCCATCCGTAGACGATAATTTTTTGTTTGTTTGGAGTAAAACAGTCTAATCATTGATTATTTTGAATCGAACGTTGCACGGAGGTCTCTCGATATGGTCAAAGTTTCGGTAGCCGAATGCTTGTCATCGAGTCAAAATGATCGATAGTCCGAAGGCACGTCGTCTCCTTCGCGAGAATGACGAAAGAAAATAAGTAACGACGTACCGGCGGCGGGACATTGTTCCCTTCCGCTGGACCCATACAGACCCCCCCCCCCCCCCCTCCCCCTATTCCCCCTCTGCCCCTCTCGGTGTCTGCGCCACGGCGTTATTATGCAAATCAGACCGGAAGTCCTTCCCAGACGAAGGGAGGAACCGCCTTCTTCTCTTCTCTCATTCCCTTTTTTTTTCTTTCTTTTTCTCGTTCCCGTACTCCTTCGTCTTCCAATTTTCTCCTTCTGTCTCGTTTCGTTTTTTTTTTTTTTTTTTTTTTCTTTCGTCGTATAACATGCGCCACATTCTCTCGACTCCTCGATGCACGAGACACGCCACCCCGTCACAGTCCCGACCTCGCGCACGCACGCACGCACCGTTTAACTGTGACTCGCACGGAATTCCCTCCCCCCGCCCCCTCCACCCCCCTTTACGATACCAATATATTTGCCCCAAGGCGATTTTCGTCATTCACGATACATAATAATCGCGTAAAATGTTTCTCGTTCGATTTAACTGCGACGCACGCTACAAACTACAATTAACGAATATATAACGACGAAAGCGCCCTCCATAGGTTTACAAAGAAACCAATGTAAAAATGACATATATCGGGGAAATTCCGATCGTATTTGATTTTGCGTAGAAAAGAATATATTCTTTTTATAAAATTTCAAAAACGAAAAAAAAAAATCGATCAAAAAATTATTACGCGCCACAGAAATTTCAATCGTTATCGATTTTAAACGGAAAAGAATGTATTTTTTTTTATAAATTTCGAAAAAAAAGGGAAAATATTGTTTAAACTTCGCTCACCTTTAGTAATCTCCGGAAGTATGGACTGCATGCCGATAGTACGACTTTGTGAGCTGTGAAACTACTGCTGTCGCATGCGAGCGTTACGTCCACAAAGTCCTCCTGATCGAGAAGATGCCTAAACGAATTCAGTATGCTTGACTGAAAGTCGTTCCATTTCAATGCGTATTGCTGCTCGCCGCTCGACGAGGACGAAGAGGCCGCCATGGCGTCCGTCCCCCCGGGACCCACGGCCGAGGGCACCAGAGGTGCTATCGTGCCAACACTACGCGACTCAACCCCTTCAGTCTCTCGCGGCACACTTCTCACACTTTTCTTCCTCTCCTATCTTCTCTCTATTTGCTTTTCTCTCGATTACGGAAGATTCTCCAGAAAAATAAAAAAATAACACTCTCACTTCGGCAGCTCCGTTTCCTCCTTCGCGAATCTTCCCGTTACTGACCTCCGACGGTCCGAAGGTCAATGCTCTGTCGAGAGACGAAAAATTTGACGAATTTACGATTTTTTTTTCTCGCCCTCGTTGCAAAGCTTTATTACCACTGACACTTCGTTGTACAGAGACAGTTGAGTGTATCCGGGTAACGACGCGTCTTGTTCCTGAAACAATCGAAAATCGTTATTGCAACGATTTACTCGTATTTTTTTTTGTTATCATTATTATTATTAAGATTTTTTTTTTTTTTTTTTTTTTTTTTTCGACGTACCTGAACACTGGCGAATATTTGTTGATTTATGTTATGGTTGCCGGGTCTCTTACGGAATTGAAGAGAAAATAAAGTGATCACTTGATTCTGTAAACGACGAGAGATCGCTGCGTTTGACAAGGAGCCTGTGCCCTCCCGAGGCTCGAACGACGCGTCATATCGTCGAAATTCGATTGAAAATTAGCCGACCCGTTGATTCCGATTCGTGACTTCCGTGACGACGTTTCTTCTTCGACTCTCGGCCACTTCCGCTCGACCTTTGACCTGACTGACCCGCGACAACGATTGCTTCGCTTAGCATGCCCCCGTCCGTCGAAATTCTGCAGCTGGCACCTCTCTTTACCTCGGACTCTTTCAACGCTTCCTTATCCGCACTTATCTCACTCTTTTTGTCTCTCGATGCTCCGTCGATTCTCTACGACTATGTTACTTGTACCACACTTTTCCTTCCGCTCCTCGAGAGCCGCCGCCAGTGTCTCTTCTCGTTTCTAAAAGACAACAAAAAATGCGAAAAAAATTTTATTAAAAAAATGTTTCGATGTTAACGTTATTTTTGCCTCAAATAAATATTTCCACTAGTCGATTTTTTTTCCGATTTTCGGAGCGAGAGAACAGAGCAAATCGCCGAATTAAATTTCGAAGACATTATTAATTTTTATTTTTAGAGTTATTTTACGCGTTTTAACGTTATTAAAAGTTAAATATAATTTTTTTTAATTATGTAAATACAATTTAATATTTTTATTAAATTTCATTTAATTAAAGTAATAATTCATATTTAAATTATTTTTTATTTTGTTTTATTATCATTATTTTTTTTTAACCTTTTCGACGAAACTCGATGTTTTTTCGGAGTAAAATAACTTTCGTACCTTTCACATTGTAATTCACGACGATTAAAATAATTCCAGGGAAATAAATTGGTTTAAACGAAACGAGATCTTTGTTTTTACATTGTATGTGAACGTAAAAAAAGAAAACAATCGACGAGAAGTATCGAGATACATTACTTCTCTTATTCATTAGATATAACAGGTGAGACACTGCATGGGGCGAGTCAGCGAATCGATTTATGATTCTCTATAAAAGGGAGAGTAACGGGTACATTTTCGTAACACGTGTGTGCACGAGCTCCGCTTATATATATCCATATACACGATATATATAGCTATATATAAACGTATATAGAGATGGAAGGAAGCGAGCGATTCCATTGTGTCGCATGAATGAATCGTTCGCCGACTCTCTCATGTCCGTGAATAACATTTCGCCTCGTCGTTCTCGTCGCCCCGAGGATATTATACTACCGACGAATCGATACGCGATACGGTTGCTTTCGTATAGTGATTATTCGTATGCAAAGTATTGTGTATTGTGCACAGTATGTAATGCATAAATATATACACATTCGAGGAGTAAATAGGATCGTAGATGTATCAAAGTCTCAGCCGACTCTTCGCCGAAGACAATTAAGCGCGTGCGTGTCTTAGATTGCCTCGTGCGTCTCACTTAAAGTCGGACGAACGAAAGTGCGTGTTTCGATGATATTATACACTTCTGTACGTCGCGTCAAAGATGTAGGCGCAACATAGTCGCGCAGCCAGTAGTATAATTACCAATCGAAAGCCCGACTACTCTTAGTTATGCCTTTGATACGTATAATAAACATCGTGGTATTCGTATATTCGGCGTGTAATGCACGAATACCGCTCGAAGTAATTGAATGGCGATCATCGAGTAGACACGCACACACGTCGTCGGTACGCGTGTATAATGAGCCACCTTCGCCATCGGAGCCTTTCACCTCTGGAGAGTTATCGCGTACACTACTCAATGTATTATAAATGCTCGTTCGCGATTACGAAAGTCTTCGAAGTGTTTCGAGTATTTGCCCGAGTAATCGGCTACGCGTCGATATATATATATTTAATTTTTTTTTTTTTTTTTTTTTTTTTTTTTTTTTTTTTTTTTTAATGAAGAAAATAAAAACGATCGCAAGCGGAGATTGAAATTCTATCATTCGAACGGTTTGTACACACCACCTAAATGCGCACTCTATGAAACGTTTATTACGATCGTTGTAATATACTGTATCGTTAAACGAAGCGAGAGCGGTAACTACGCAAACTTCATGTACGGACGATCGAACGGAGAGCAAGAGAGTGGGTGAGGTTTGCTTGGAGTAATACTATAAACCCGCTTACATGTTCAATTCACGTGCAACCCACGCAATACCGATTTCGAGATAACTTCGGTACGTTTTGCTCGCACACGATCGTATCTCTCTATCGTGACTCTTTCTCTTTCTCTGAGCAAATAGTTGCAGAGACGAAAAAAGGGAACGGGACAGGCGGTTTTCAGGACAAATTAACAGGTTAACTGTAATACACCCGGTATATAAGATACTAATACAGTCCTCGGCTTCTGTGCGTGTCCGCCGCTCGCCCGGCTACCGGTTGACGACCTTTTAATAACCGTCCTCGCGTCTCTAGATGAAAATTACTCGACATTGGACTTCGTACCACGCCAAAGTCATCCGCGTTCCCGAGTATTATCAAACTATCGTGCGTTCTTCGCCTCTGCCATCTGCTCGTGACACAAAGTTTCCGATCGTCGATAGGTAATTTGAAGAAAAAAAAAAAAATGTTAATTGAAAAAATGAGTTTCTGTTCGGTAGAATGAATTTTTTTTTTTTTTAATTTCGATCACGAAACTGACAAAAAGGTTTTAATTTCAAGTCTGAATTTTAATTCGTAAATTTCCATATGGGATTATTATTATTATTTTAAATAGTAATAATGACAATAATTCTCGAGAAAATAATTTTTTTTTTTTCAATTTTATTCGAATTCGTAAGAATCATAAGTAAAGCGATTTTCATCGCAATAATGCTTTTTTTTTCATCGCAATATACGAACAGGAAAAACCCGCATTTGAATAGTTTCAAGGAAAAAATATGAAATATTTTCGATGTGTGTAATTTATCGGAATTTTTGTTTTTGTAATGGAATACACATTTTTGAGTTACGCGAAAAGAAGGAATTCGTATATCGACGATCGCGAATAATCCGTAATAGAATTCAAGATCGAGACTACGCGAGTACGAGAGACCTGGTACCGCGTGGAAACGGTCGATGCAGCTGAGATTGAGGAATGTCGCGAATTCGAGGTGTGGCACTTCCCTGCTATGGCTCGTCTCTCTCTTCCTCCACCTGCGGGGCAACTCCGTGGCCATTATATACCTTTCTCCGTCGCGTCTATTCTCTCCTCAAACTCTCTCCCCTTCCTTACGGATCTCCGTGTCGACCTACAGCACGGTTTCTACGCGGCGCACAGCATCGGTGAACCTCACCACATTTCCCCGGGTTCTCCCCATTTTGGCTGTTGCTTTTTTCCTCCTGCGCTTCTCTTCGACGAATGCAGAGAGAGGGGAGGTTCTCTCTGTCGCTCTCTCTCGGCTGTATGGCAATTAAGCGTTCCCGAGATTAATCGATGCCATCCGCGCGTCTCTACTCTCTTATCGCTCTCTGCGCTCCTTCTCACTTCCACTACGATAGATCGGCTTAACAGCAGCACGTTTCTCTTCACTGACATTATTAATGCTTCTCGTACCAACTGAATCCTATACCCGCGATCCTGCGTGTGTACTTATATTTTTTATTCATTTTTTTTTTATCCCCAATTTTTTCTCCGTTTTCTCGGCTGCTTATCACGAATGATCGATAATTTCATTATTATCAATCGTTATCCAAAGATTAGTAATTTATTAAATTAGTTATTTTAATTTTCAAGACAATTTTTTTTTCAATGATTTTCTCGATTTTCGAATCTCATGGGAACTTCAATTTTTTATGAATTTTCTTTCGATTTCAAAATTTTCTGCATTGCAATCTTTTGACACTAAAAATTAATAACTCTTTTTATTGATCGTTAACAAAATATTAGCAATTTTTTTTATTTTTCTAGACATGAAGATAATTTTTTTTTTTTTTTGGAATTAGAAAATTTATCGATCGTACCGTTCAATGCAGGAAATGACGAATCCCCATTAATGTGTATTTATACGACGAATTTAAGTACGTAGAGTTGTACGCGTGGGACAACCCGTTGCGCGAATGCGTATTACCATCGCGGGGAAAGGCGACAACACGGGGCATTCCACGCATCCGTTAAAGCCGCGTTGTCGCTCGGTGAGCAAACCACACAGGGAGCGCACACACTCGTTCGATTACTTTAATCGTACGGACACGAGAGACCGACATCGGGGCCCAGCGTAACATTTAATGGCCGTCCGGTATTCCCACGTAAGTTTCAATCAGTCTGTACGGTAAAGGAGATAGAGACAGAGATACCGGGTAATAGGTAACGCCGCGACCGTTTTATCGAAGATCGAAATAACACGAGAGACAGAGGCCATTTGCGTTTGAGAGGAATTGAAATTAAAAAAAATAGAAAGAATGTTTGTTCATTTTTTTTTTTTTTTTTTTTTTTTGAGAACCGTTCGTCGGTTTTCGTGGCACCGAGGGTCCCCGATGCTCGGCGATGGTGCACGACATTCTTAGCAACTGTATAGGGGAATTACTCGAAGCGCACATATTGCGTTTACGCGGCCTCGTATAATGGCTTCGTGTGTACGCGTATATATACATATATACGTATATATAAATGGTTCTTCCTTCTCCGTCCCTAACCCCGCATCCTTCGGCCCTTGGTACACATCGCTCCGCAGGACCCTCGCCGTCCCTTGTGTATCCAGACGCTCTGAGAGAGACGGATATAGATGGATACGCAGCAAGCCACGCCCTGGACAACGTGCGCAACTTTATTTTTTTGCCTTCGTGTACCCACGCAAAGTCGGGCGATATTTTCTACGCGTATTCCAAAACCCGAAGGTTCTTTACAGTCTTCAATCTTCGCAACGTTCGCAAAATAACACCCGAAAAAAATATTATTACGATTATTATAAAATTTATCAAATAGTAAAAATTGAAAATAAAATACATTTCGCGAGCACCGAAATCGTAGCAAAATGAAAGAAATACATAAATAACTAAAAATATACGAAATTAAATCCGAATTCAAATATATTTTTTTTAATTTTGCATATTTTTCTCGTCGCAATAATTCACGTTTTATTACGGAGATTATAAATTAAAAGGTACGAACGCGAGGACTCGAATATATATTTTTGTCCCTTCGGTTGAGATACGAAAAAATATATATAAAGTATCGCGGTAAGCTTTGAAAAGTAGGAAAATGTCTCTGTCACGTTTCGTCTTTGGTTTGCAAATGTCGCGTGATATTTTTTTCATTTTTTTTATTTTTATTTAAAGTATTCGTTTTACGTCGGTTCCCTTTCCCTTTCGAGGACTGCATGCGATCGCGTCTCCGTGGCAGTGCGGGGTACGACCGGCTTCTCCGCATCTCTTTTTCTCTCAAAGCGTCACGAAGGATAGAGGACTCGCGGCGTTTCGCACCCTCCGGATTTCCATTCGTCGCGCGTCGCTCGCCTTTTTTTCTCCGCAACGAAACTTAGTTGCGAAGCGAAGAAGGGAGCGACAGAGATCCGAGTCAAAACGAAGAAGGAAACCCCCACGCGCATCGGTTGTGCCGATGTGCTTTGGGCTGCCGTTTGGTCCCCGTCTCGCTGACTTTTGCCTTCGGACTTTCGGCTCTCGCCGCGACGCCGCATCGTAACGTTTCGATCGTTTGTCAGCGTCAGAAGAATAAGGCAAAGAGACGCGAGGAGAAGAAGCGAAAAAGAAAGAAAAAGAAATCGCAAGTCGACGAGAAGCAAAAAAAAAAAGCGAAAAAGTTACCCGTTACAACCCCCAGAGATTGCCGGTTTCTCCATTAAAGAAATGGAATAAAAATGCGAGAAGGTGCGCGGCGATGCGAAAGCCTCGCAATTTGTTCGGATCAAAGTACATATACATGCACTTTCGAAAATAATGATCAGAAAATAAAGAGATAAGAAAAAAAAAAAAATCAATTGCCATAAACACGTCGCACGGTAGAAAATACTGTAATGACCGGTATTTGAATATAAATACGTATCCAATGAGCTCGACGTATCTCTCGATCGAATATAAATAATAATATATATACAATAAATAATGAAGGTATTACGGAGACAATATAATTCGAAAACGGTCATAGCGAAGAGTACGAGATTTCCGGTTCTTTACGACTCTCTAAATTTCCCAACGTCGGCATCTTCTGCCATAAATCTTTGCTTTTCTCCTCTGGCAGTGTTGCTGGCGGTGTGTACCGCTCTCGGACACTGTCGGGTAGGTAATACGCGAAGGGATAACGTGTGCGTGTAGTCACTATGGTTACATACAAATTCAGCGGTTTCGGTGAGACGAGGGGAGGGATATGGGGCCTAAAGTAACAGCTACAAGACTGCGAGTCTACGGAAATAGGTTTCGAAGGTCCGAATACCGAATTTCCAGGTATATATTTTCACCCACGCGAACACTCGCCCGGCCTCCGCGGGTACACATCGATGCAAGAATACGAAGATTTCTCGTAGGAGCGATAGAGACGGAAAACGGGTATTATACCTGAACTTAAAGGATCGGAGTAACTTGCGAGTACCGCGGGCTTCGGAGCGACCCGAAGACGAATCTTCTGGGACCATTAATATCTTTGCCAGCGCAATTATCGGGCCAGCTGCCCCTCTGCCGCCGTATCTCTCGAGGCTCCTCGGGGCCACTGACGATACACATCGTACGCTAAATCCTCAGGTACTTCGATACCTATATATACATATATATACAGGTATACATAAGGCAAAGCCTGCGCGAGACTAGAACCGTATAACCCCCAAGTATATTACGGATTTCTCAGGTAAAAATTTACCTCGCAACGAAGAAGTGAACGATGAAACATTACTGCTCACCGAGAACACCGAGAGACTAATACGAAAATCCTACAGCAATATACATTAATGCCTCACGCCTACGTTGTTCAAACGATTGTGGTACGATTGTTTCTCGAATATCGAAGTATTTATCGCGCACACGCTTATGCGGTTATCCCCAATAAAATTTCGGGACAACGAGAACTGCACGATACCTCACGAGGCGATCGTAACAAATTCTATTCGCGACGATTCGATTAATTTTTTACGAAACACTTTTCGTAATCTTTTTTTTTTGCTTTGGATATAAATTTGTGGAAAATTTTGAACTACGAAAAAAAAAAAAATTTTTACAGGTTTCCGTATATGCGATTTTGAGGTTATATCGTCGAGGTGCACCACAACTCGCGTATTTGCTTTTGCGGAGATAATTATGTTAAATTATATGTTTAAATATCGTGGACGCAAGTTACGTACGCAAGTACATAGATATATATGTATATACGAAGTATGCCATCTCGAAAATCCCGCCGTCTCGTTATCGCCCGACCACGTTATTAACGCCTGCAACTTCCTTTGTTGACGCTGAATTCGCGAGTACAAAAGCAACCGAGTCTTGCGTTTTATTATTATTTTTTTTTTTTTAGTCGCTTTTAACCGCGTTACCGATTGATAAGAGACCGGCGGATTATTACCGAGACTCAACGGAGTTTAACGTACAACGCGCTCGATGTGTTTTACACCAAAGCGTAAAAGTCAGACGATGACTCCTCGTTCCGTAATCTCTTTCATTTAATCGATAATAATTGTATTGTCGTCGGTGTCTCGGTGTGTATATCGCGAGCAAATCGCGCGGTCGGATTTATTTTTTCACCTTCCGCGTATTACGATTCACATAAGCGAACTTTTGCCTTTCGTTACTTTGTTTTATTCGACACACAACGCGGAGAGTTTGTATTGATACCGAGAATAGACGCCCAAGTAGTGCGCGAGAGAGTCGTTGTTGATCGCGTACACACGCAATGTAATCTATGTTTTCATTGCGAGTTGTTATCCTCTATTTGCTGCTTGCCTCGGTATTCATTTTTATTATCGATAAAAACTCGCGCCTCTATTACGTTAGGACCACGCGGACGAAAAAAAAAAAAAAAAAAAAAAATTAGAGAAGCGATAAAATTCGTTTCGATCGTAAGCCCGCGAAGCACCTTTACGGATGTACATATACATAGTATATATTTATTCATATCGAGAGTCACCCATTCACCGTACCAACATCGAAGCACTCGTTCTCTCGAGTGCACGTACGAGTTTTAAAGAGATAAGAAAATTCCGTAAAAAAAAAAAATAACATAAAATAAACGTTGATATCGATGCGGATTTATTTATCGGCGAAATCCGGCCAATCGGGGGACTTCACGGAATATTCAATGTAAAGAATGATCGATCGTACTACGCGGCTCCTTACGCTTCTCGGAACGATCGCGAGTTGTTATTTATAAAATGTTTTCCACGATTATCACTGATTATTCGATGATTCTAATGTAACTTCGTGTATCTTTGAATGCGACTTGATTTTTAATTCTATCGGCGACGCCTATGTCGCGATATTATCGCTGTGAAACGGCTTTGATATTGGGAGGTCGTGAAGGAAAAGCGTGTGAGTCAGTCATTAAGGGAATGAACGATGTGCCCCAACAAGACTGAGCTGTATATATACATATACTTTGCTATAATACAACGGTAAACGCGCCCGCGCGCCCACACGCATCGGCTGTGTCTGTGCGAAGGGTGAAAACGAAGGCTCGAGGTTTCGTATCGATCAAATAACTGCTGGTTCGTTATATTCGGTAAGACGCCATACGCAGAATTTTGTAGGGTATCTAATACCCCGGAGTATTATTTAAAATTTTCATCAGTCGATCAACCAATTGGGGTATAACAGACCCCCTGCTGCAAAGCTTACGTATTTATAAGAAAAAAAAAAAAAAAATTCTAAATTTTTTTTTTTTTCATGCGATCATTTTCTGACGCTTATCAATTTTTTAAATCGATTTAAACCGGAAGTTGATGCCTTTGGGAATGAAATAGAAGACTCATTGTAAAAATAAGTTGTTTCACAATGATTAAATTTCACGATCGGAGCTCTGATTACGCGATTTCCTCGGTAAATTTAAATACGAACGCGTGCAAAGAGGTGGACGGAAGTTCAAGCTCTCGCGGTGCTAAAATACCGAAGTAAAGAGAGTTACAAAAGTCGCGGCGAGTTTAGTGCGGCAAACCGACGAGAGCGAAGCAATATTACGCACTCACGTGGTTTCTACTATACGGACTCTGTCCTTCTTTCTCTCTCTCTCTCTCTTTCTCTCGAATGCTCTCTTTTTTTTTCTCTCTTTCTCTCTCTGTCTCTCTCTTGGGTTTGCTTACGTTAGCACAAGTTGTAACGGAGAGCGCTAGCAGCAGCAGCACGTTGCGCGTTGCTGCTGCTGCTGCTTGAGTCTTCCTCGACGGTCTCTCTCGTTGGTTTACGCGCCTCCGACACGGCCCAGGAAGCCCGTATCAAATTTATCAAAACACGACGGGAAGCTAGAGCGTAGATATACGTAAAGAGCATAGCGTACAGAGAACGGAAAAAAATGAATGACGACTTTTTCGTTCACTCGTTTTTTTTCTATAAGTTCTTACGAAGCGCGTCCCTTGGTACCGTAAAAAAAAAAAAAAAATAACGCATTACGAGAACCGATATGAAAAGCAAATAGAAACTGAGTACAATATTCCGAACACAAAAAAAAATTTCGAAATTTTTTTTTTTTTTTTGCAGCAACTCACGTTAAGTTTGGTAGAGAATAAAAAAAATCAGCCAATAACTGATGCGTAAATAAATGAAAATGACGTTGCGAGTAGTAGGGGGGGTATTTTCATTCATAGAATATTCGGGAATATATTTTCGCCGCCGCATTGATACAACATTACGTTTTGATTTACACGGAACCGACGGTCTGTTGCGCGTAATTTTTTCGCCTTTACGATCGATTTTTTTTTTTTTTTTTTTCGCTCTCGACGCCGCTAACTCTTATCTTTCAC
This sequence comes from Cryptus viduatorius, assembly GCA_964006125.1. Taxonomy (NCBI): domain Eukaryota; kingdom Metazoa; phylum Arthropoda; class Insecta; order Hymenoptera; family Ichneumonidae; genus Cryptus; species Cryptus viduatorius. The sequence continues at coordinate 6,445,123 of OZ023222.1, read as the reverse complement.
TCGCGATGGTTTCCCGACGAGTTTCGGTTTCGGAGGATTAAATTCACAACGAAGTTGGTGCGGACTCCGCGCGAAGGTGCGCACGCTTCTCGCATATCTCGGTCTCTGTCTCCCGCGGAGAGAGGCGGCGCTCTCGTTGCGTCGCGACGGCGCACGTGCGCGCGGGTGTACGTGGAACGTGGTCCACCACCCTTCTCTACCCAGAAGCCCCGCGAGGCCTCTCTCTCTCTCTATCTCTCTGTCTCTCTCTCTGTGTGTGTGTTTGCGTTGCACGAACGGATTTATTGATCATACACGTCTCACGCGACATTACGAATACGCCAGACTCCGCACACAACGAAGAAAATACTCTTTGATTATTGACGCTATATATAGTTACGAATGAACTCGTGTACTCGGAGACAATGTTGTATGATAATGAATTAGCAACACGGATAAAAAAAAAAAAAAAAAAAAAAAACAAAAAAAAAAAAGTACCGAGAAAAAGTAAATGCGTTCAATATCAACAATCTCGCGATTGGACTCTATTAAACATCGCTGCAACATCGATGATTATTTAGATGCGCCGTAAGTGCACTATTTAATTATGATACAAGAAAACGCATTGATGAATAAAAGTGAGACGTCTCGCAATGAAAATTACGAGGTGGTTGTGCCGTAAGAAATTATTCACGGCGATGATTACAGGCATAAAGTCGAAAAAAAAAAAAAAATCAAACGCGAGAAACAGTGCCGACTTATCCTGACGTTGCAATGAGTACAAGTTTTTTTGTTGTTGTTTGGTTTGTAATGTAACGAGGAAAAAAATGAAAACCTTTTAATATGCAGAAAGGCACTTGTCGTTCGATTAAATTTGCAACATCGATGATCGACGACTTTGATACATAATAATTGCGCGATAAAATATATGCAGTAAGAAACGCGATGATAAATAAAAGTATAAGAATTTGTGAAACAAAAGTTGACTATTGAGAGTCATCGAGAGAAAAAGCTTCGAAAGAAAATGATGTGAATATATATAGAAGCGAAAAAAAAAAAAAAAAAACGGAAAGGTGACGATCTGTGCGAAAGTGTGCGACACGCGCAAATACTTCGAAGAGTACGCGATATTTATTTTTTCATCCATCGCCGGTATGAATCTAAATAATTCACTCGAAAACAAAAAAAAAAACGTGTATTGACGTACGGCAATAGTCGCGAGGTTACACGTGGAATGCATAACGCAAGTGTAAAAAACGATGCATGTCAATCGTTCGATTGCAACAATTACCGGCGCTATACAATGTTGGAAATCGGCGCATAATGCGTGAGAGGCCTCGGGATGTATTATTCAAAAGTATCGTGTGCGCCAGTCGACGATTACGAATTTATAAAGTCGCGCCACGCGAATATGAAAATACTATCGATATTGTAGAACGATATTTCGCGATTGTAACGCGGATGCAGATATCGCGATAGCGGAAGATTATCAGCGTTGTAACGTTGAAATTCCGTTGATTTATTTTTTTTTATTTTTTTTTTAAGCCGCTAATATTCGATAAGTTTCTATTTTCATCGATAAATTACACGAATGTTGTGACACGTGTACCGTTATTTTCATTTTCCATCATAACTCACTACTTCGCCGCGATCTTTCGGTATAACTATTATTATTTTTTATCTCCATCCTATATATAACGATGTGTTATCACGCGCCGTGGAGATACATTAGATTGTCGGTTCGAATAACCCACGAGAATTACTAATGAAAGATAAATCCACGAATTATGATACGAATCTGTTACATTGTCCGAGTATTGGGTATTGTGCGCATTCCGTCCGTTCTGCCCGCGTGATTCCAGAGAATGGAAGGGGGGGCGTCGCTTCATTTTTTTTGTTTCTCGTTGTTTTCTTTCGGAGTCTACAGCATGAGCTCCGGGTGCTCGCGAATAACAGAGTGCCGTTCAAGGTCGTCGTAACCGAAAAACGAAACGGCGAAAAATAATAAATCGGAATGAGCGAACGCGCGGGTTACGAGGAGAGCGCACGATGTTGTATCGTTCGGCGCGTGAACTCGACGCGTCACACTATGCCGGTTAGTCTCTCGTCTGCAGCTGCACACGGAATGTGCATTCGAGACGTCGCGCATTGACCATCAGTCGCGTGCACCGTACGCGAATGAATTCGACTGATGCTTTATAGTTCGAGAAAAAAAAATGATAAAAAATCTTACGGCATCGGAAAATTTGACTTTTTACCGATGGTAACTTCGCTATGAGATCGAAATCGATTTTTTTTTAAAAGTCCGATTTTTCATCGATCGATCGAGTAATCGATAAAGAAAAAAAAAAAAAAAAATAACGTCCGATGGGGAGGACCGACGCGAAGGACGTTAGCAATTAACGTTCAGCCAGAAGTATAAGCGTATTCGTAGCATCACCGGTTGGGCTATGTTCACCGAGCCGCTGCAATTAACTTTAACGAACGGGCGGCCTTGCGATTAAACTTAATTAGCATCACGATAATAACTCGTTAATAATGAGTGATAGATATAGGTAGTGGCAGAGAGACCCTTCCCCTCTCAATTCAATTAATATATATATATACGTATATAGATATATAGATATATAGATAGACATATAGACTGCATGCACGTGGTGAAAAATTGAAGCGTCTCGAATCCGCGTTTATTATTTATAGTATAGCGATAGAAGATATAAATTGATGGAATATATATATCACATAAGACAGATTGGTGAAAGATAAGAGGGTTTTGGTTTATCTGTACTATTTGTACCGATAAAAGAAAAACCTTATGTATTTGTGTGTACGTTTCATATTTACGTGAACGTGACGCTGGAAGACGTAGAAGCCGAAGACGAATTACGATTCTTTTTTTTTTTTTTTTTTTTTTTTAACTCCGCCTCATTGGTTCATCGAGTTTTTCGAGCCGAGGGTCGAATCGTATTATTGCAGTGGCGGTATACTGGCACCCGACACACACCGGTGAGTCCGGTTCCAAATTCTCTCTCACCCTCCGTCTCCTTCTATATTTTTTTTCTCTCTTTCTCTCTATCTCTCTCTTCTCAATTTCTCTCTCTCCCCATTTTTTTTTCTTTATCCCAGTCGCACAATCGGAACGACTTTGCCTTTTATTCTTCACTGTCCGCGAAACGCAAACCAACAACCGGAATACCCCGGGACAGCGAAAATAATACTGTTTAGCGAGACACACGAGACTCTTTTTTTTTTTCTTCGTTTTGACGAGAGCGATAAATGTTTTAATCGCGAGTAGCACTCTTCACACAATTCATCATTGTTATCGTCATCGAAATCTCGTAATAACAATCGTTTCTACTCTCTGCCGATCTCCCTCTCGAAAGAGTAAACAAGATGAAGCGGAGAAGTTTCACGAAGGAAACTAGTGGCGTATTTTTTTTTTTTTTTCACTGCAATATTTTTCACGTTTATCCGACGAACGCCCTTCCGGCTTCGCTCTTTTTTATTCGTTATTTTTTCTTCCGCTCACTTTTCGTGTTTCCTATCTCGTGCTTCCGGCTACTCGGCCACGCGAAACTGAGTCTTCGTCGTTTAACTCGAAGAATCGTCGCGATTTATCGTCTATTATTCACCTTTCGAATATATATTTTTTTTATATTTATTCCGGTGGATAATCAACAACGTTGGAAGAAAAAATAAAAATAAACAATGAAAACACAACACGACGAACGAGAACGATGATGACGACAAGATGCGTGTAAGTGTGTGCAGAAGCCGGCACTTGCGTTGCTGTGGAACAACCGAATGCGCGCGTAATGGCTACCGGCGTGAAGGTGTGCGCTCACTGCGCGTGTTCCACAATTTTTCAGTGCTCTTCATCTCACATTCTTTACTAGTTTTTCTCCTTTATAATTTTTATTTGTTGACCATTCTTTTTTTAAAATAATTTTTTCTCGTTTATGTTTCTTAAACTCGACGATCTCGAAGTATCGGAGTTTTGTCAGCATATCCTTGTCACGCTTCGCTCGTCGTTCCGTGTCTCACGTGTGATTGGTAAGTAAGAGATTCTTCATTTTCTCCGGCCGTTGTATCCTCTCGGCGTGTGGGTTTCTTATTTCCCTCGTGAGTTCGTGTCTCGCAAAAAGAACTCCGCGTCTTCCAACGACACGTTCTCGAAGGACTTAAGCGTTGCAGCAGCAGCAGCAGCCCTCGGGCTGTGTACTCTGCCGAGTCGCGAACGATTCTCTCGAAGTGTAAATAAGACGAAAGAAAAAAAAAAAAGAAACTAAAATACGTTAAAAATAAAACATTCACCGCTCGGAAAAAAACACTCGCGATCTTTTGGTTGAAAATCTTCAGTCGAAAAATATCGATATCTTCAATTGCATTCGTTCGAGCAATTGAGACGTAGTCATCAAGTATCCCGATACGAATTCATCTCCCACCGATCTCGCGCACGCTTTTGCTCTGCTCTCTCAACTCCGAATTCTCGTAGTTTAATTTTTTTTTTTAATTAAAAATGTTTGTTTCTTCAATAAATACGATTATTATTCGTCGATATTTAAGTTTTGTTAATCAAAAGAAAACACACTTTTTATAATAACGATGTATCATCCTCGATAAAGATTATTTTTTTTCTTTTTTTTTACGGTTTCTCGACGAAAACTTAATGTATTGTAAACAACGATGGATACGATGGGGTATATATGTTCACCGACAAAATGCAACGAGTAACTACGGGCCAACGGTTGAAGGCATTGAACACGAACCTGATTGCGGGGCGGCGCACCGAATTATGGGCCGCTATGCGCTTTCGAAGCCGCGCGCTCGCACCGAGAGTTCCCCCACCAAAATGCTATATTCCTTTTCCTATCTTGCTCTCCCGCGCTCCCTCCAAGTCTCGCCTTCAAACCATCGACAGCGCCACGGCGTACTTGCCCTCCCCTCGTTCTCTCTCTTTGCTCATAGTAGTGTAGTCGTAGTAGTAGTAGTCGTAGTAGTGTAGTAGCAGTCCGCAGAGCGCGAGCGCGCTATATCCTAAGCAAGTCTTTCGGGTTGCCGCTGCTGCTGCTGCTTGCTCTGCGCTATTGCTCTTCTCTCGTTTGTTCCCCCACTACTTACTCCAACGAGCACAAGCCAAGCGGCAATACGTCTTTCTCGCTCGCCATTACCTCCACTACTCGACTAGTGCCTCTCCACTCGTACACCGTGTGCGCGCACAGCGTATACAGCACAACCAGACCAGCAAGCAGAAGCATTAGCAGCGGTTCGGCCTAAAGCTTTGACGCTCTCTCCCTCTCTCTCTCTCGCTCTCTTCGCTCTCTCTCTCTCTTTCTCCGGACTCATCCATCTCTTTTCATGATCCCTCTTCGTCTCTCTTCTCAATTCCACTTCCACTCTACTTCTTCTCGTCGTACTGTGTCTCACTGTTTCGCACCCCACACCCCACCCCTCCCCTCACTCTTCTTCCCCTCTCGCAACACACTCGCTTTTCAACCAGAGATCTCTTCCACCGTCCTACTCGCACAACAAAATGCGCTCGAGTTACCCTCGACGTTTTAACTCGCTCGCGCACGTTCGTCGATTTATCTCTCGACCCCTCTCACTCAGTTGTCGTTCTATCTTTATCTGCGAAGAGTTCTTCCTCTTCGTATTCTTCTTCTTCTTCACGAAAATAGTTTGCACTCGTTCATTTATTGTATCTTTCGTCTCGGCGGATCTACGGACCTACATATTAGAGGAAAAATAGATAAGGCGCCGTTACTTAAGAATAATATCGTCAATATTGGAAATTTTGTTTTTTTTTTTTCACGCAAATATGACTTTTAAGAGAGTTTATTATTCAAGTCGATTATGAAAAATATCGTCAATATTAAACATTTCTTGATATTTTTTATGATTTAAGAGAACTATTGAATTCATTGATTCTGTAATTTTGAGAAATTACTTTTTTTATTAAAAAAAAAATGTTTACTTGATAATAACAATAATTTTATTTTCACATCGGTACATTTCATTTGCATGGACTTTTTCGTAAATAACAAATGTTTCAACGATCTTGTGTATTTTTTTTTAATAAACACAGGAAAAGGGCAAAAATGTTTATTTATTAATAATAACAACAATTTGATTTTCATGATGCTAATTTTTATTTGCATACATTTTTCTTTACATAATTTGTGTTTCAAGAAATTTAGGTTTTTTTTTTTATAAAACACTTAGTATACAGGAAAAAATTAATGATTTTGTTAACAGTCGTTGCTAACGAGTCGAGAGAAACACGCGAGGAATTAGCCTTTTATAACGAAAAAAACCTGAATATTAAATATTGTTTTCAAGAAATGTGTTTTTTTTTTGTTGCCGCGTTTGAAATAAATATTGAAGGTGATCCCCGTTACCCCGTTTCCCCTACTATAGATATCGACTCGTTGCTACTGCTCGTCTTCGGCGCAGCTTCTTCGTCCATCTCTTTCGCACCAACGCGTCGACCATATAAGAATTTCCTTGTCTACGAGACGGCATAAGCGCATTAGCGCACTCACTCTCCTTTCCCTTCTACCCTTCCCGCGGTTGTACCCAGTCCCCGGCTTTCTTACTACCCCCACTATATTTCGTACCCCCTATTGCCAGAATATCTATCCGTCTCTGCTTCTCCTCACGCGCCGCAATTCCCGTACCACTTCCACTTTCGGAATCGAGGAAAACATCGTTTTTATCGCCCCGAAGGTGCGTGCGCCCGATAGTTTTTTTTTATCGCAACTCAACGATTCTCGTATATCTTCGATCTATCGATTTTTTTTTTAAATTTTTTATTATTTACCGATTTAATTATATTTGAAGTTCGAGTTATTCTCTATACTGCTCCTTTCTGCTCGGTGCATTCTTCGCCCCTTTCGCTGTCCATACGGACCCTTTACTGCCGAAGTAGGTACTTTGAGACTCGTATGCACCCCTTTTTCTCTTCTCTTCACCCCTTTATTTGTACTCTCTCCCTACTATCGACTGTATTTTTTTTTTTTTTTTTTTTCGTCCACTAAACCGTACCTCTTCGCTTCACGTTTCACGTATCGGCAATATATATATCGTCATATATATTTTATTCGCACGCGATATCTCGAAGTGGCGTGCATCTACTCGTGTGCGCACTCTTGTCTCTCTTCCCCGAGTTCCTCTCACACCCGGCTTCGGTGGATGCCAATTTGGCTCGTGCCCTACACACACAGACGCGCACACAAGCGACGCAACACCTGCCCAGTCGAGAATTCACTCTCGTATTTTCTTTTTCATTGAATAAATGCTCACGCGCCCGAACGCGAGCGCGGAGCGTTATATACACAGGAGATATACTTTCCAGAATCTCTTCTCGTGTCCTTAACAGCTTGTAGGTTCAACAGCTTCAAGTGAAAAAAATGTTTCCTTTTATTTCGCATTTTAGCCGCGAGGAACTCAAATGTGGCGTGTAAAAATCATTAATAAATAATTTATAGAACGCCGAGGATACGTCCCTACATCCGCTTTACCGCGGTCGATTCATTAAGACTCGAACTTCACTTTTTTTTGCTTTCTCCCGATTCTTCTTACCTGTTTCGTCTCTCCCTTTCGAACGAACCTTCTTGCGTTCAGGTATAGATATCGCGCTTTCGGCATCAAGATGTACTTTATTCACACGCGATGTACTCACGAGCCAAACTTCTCTCTATGTCTTTAACCTTAAAAATTTTTTTTTTCTTCTTTTTTTTTTTTTTTTTTTTTCATGCCCACGATTTATGCACCTTCTTCATCCCCTTCGAATTCTACGCGATCTTAGCACTGCGTTCTGTGGCACACGATCTTTTCTCAAAGCATACATTCGCCAAGTCTCGAGACTCTCCTCACCTGCTCATTCGAACTCTTTTCTTAGCTCTCCTCGATTTCGCTTTTAGCTTTTTTTTTTCTTTTTTTTTTCGTTCGACGCGAAGTTTTGCGTGGCTAGAACTCGAGGAACGCGTGCCGTTTTTTTTTTTTTTTTTTTTTTTTCATTCTCTAATTCTGCTGTCTTCGGATATCTAATTCCTATATTACAGAGCACATGATACTTGTTATTTAAGTCGAAACGCGTGGCACGAAAGTTCGTCGTGTACGAAACGTGCTATTATCTCAACGCGATAACAATTAATAGACAATTAAGGAAATTATACGGAGAATCTTGTCGACTGTAAGATAGAAACAATAATACAAGTCTTTGTTTTTTCGTATATCTATATGATTGCATGGAAAAAAAATACAGCTGCAAGTTAATAGTTGACATTAACGACACTTTAATGCGCTCGTTTTGATGATAATTTCTTTTTATTTTTTTACGTATCCTCGCGTACAACTGCGTCTCATTTAATTCAAGCCGACGATCAATCCGGCGGCGGCAGGTGATGGAAAAACAAAAAAAAATCGGATCGTGCATTAGCCGCGAAAACACGAAGATGCGGAGTTATATTCGCGAGAGAGAAAGCGGGAGAGCGGGATATTCATCTCACAAGCCGCGGGCACCAGCGCCGAATTGCTTTGACAATGTGCCCCGTGCTACCCTCTAACTCTTCGGTCTGTCTTTACTCCTATCACTACGGATCGATGGGCGTCGCGTGTGCGAAGAGCGATTGGTAATAGTCACAGAGGGTAGTTGGCGTCATAAACAGCCGCGGCACCGGCCGGGAGCGTTGTAGGGGTAGTTTACGTTCGAGTTTCGTTGCTGTAACTGTTTCTCGCACCCCACGCGGGATGGCGTTTGCGGCTTCGGCCCTAAAATGAAGGAGACCACCCCCAACCCCCTTGAAGCGGGTAAAACAATCGCGAAAATTAAGTTTTCGACTTTTTCATTATTTTCCCTTTCGATCTCAAAATTACTGATTTGAATTTTTCAGATAGAATAGAAAAACGAATTTACTTTCGAAAACCTCCCTTAATAAAAAAAATTCAAGATACCCTCCACTATAAAAAAAAAAAAAAATTCCACCATTACGAGCGCTCAATTATTCTTAATGGCGCGAAGCGGGCTTAAGCCACTATTTCCAGTCCAAAAAAAATATTGACGTCACATTACCAGTGCGTTATTATCTCAAAGAAACTTTGGGTCGTTGCCCTCTATTATGCACATTGTCAATACGATCGATTATCAGCTCGGTAATAATAGGTTAATTAATGTCCGAAAAGCATATGCCATATCATACATTTTACGAGGCCACGTCTATGTGCTATCGCGTTTGTTTTAACGAGAAAAAGCAATTAGTAAAATAGTTTTCACCCGTACTATAGACGGCTCTTCAGCCTTCGAACTTTGTCCATCTTGAATAATTTCAATCCCGTCTATAATACAAACGTTCGAAACTCAAGAAAGCCTCACGTTTGATACGCGGGAGGGTTGGAAAAAAATCATCCCTTCTTCGACGGACAGAAATCTTGTGGCGCACGTGCGATCCTCGCTATCGCACGGAGGCCACGTGTCCTCTTCGGATATTCTCGCAAATCTGCAGCGAGCTTTTCGTCTTCGTACGGATCGCAACTGGCGCTGCTGCGTCGAGTTTTCCGCGTTCGCGGGAGGGAGTCATTTCTTTGGCTCGGTTTGCCTCGGTTTTATCAGGCGCTCGCATGCGCCTCCGCCCAGATCGATAAACGAACAGCCGGGGTCCGAGTTTCTCTCTGGGTGACGTCACTAGCCGCTATCAGTACCGAGTAATCGCGAGAATGTACGAGTGGTAACGAATATCACCGAGTTATCGCGAGGGTGTGCGAACGGCGCGAACGAACCCCAGGGTGGGCTACGGACTACAACTCGAGGGGGCTGCTGGAAAAACGCGAGCTCCGAGCAGCAGCAGCGGGGCACCACCGTCGCGCAGACCGTGTGTGCGACTATCTATCTATTCGGTGTACCGAAAAGCTAGTTCGGAGCTTCACCAGCAAACGTTCGACCGTCGTCTCGTTTCGACGTACGTACTCGGTACACTACGTACGGAAATCAACCGCGCGCGCGTTCGCGTTCACGTCGACGACGGTAACGCTAAATAAATCGAGAAAATAAAAATACCGAAAAAAATAGAATAAAAAAAATTAAAAAATAAAAAAAATCGTCCAAGTTCGCCACAAACGCGTCGTGTGTTTTTTTTTTCTTCCAGTTTAAAATCGTGTACGTTAAACTGGTCGTGAATTATATTTGGCTCAATGAAAAATTGATTTACAAGACCTCTATACGGGAGCAACGTGTGCGACAACAAACCGCGACCTGGAAGCACATCGGAGAGACGAAAATAAATCTGCCAAGAAGAACAAGCAGAGACGCAACGAGAGAGTGTGTGTGAAGATTTTTTTTCCTCAATAGTGAGTCGTCGAAGAAATTTATTCTTCTGACAAATCATCGGTTTTACATAAGTTCACGATGTGACGAGATATCGATAGGGAGAGAAAAAAATGGGAAAAAAAAAGTTTACGATTTTTTTTTTTTTAGTTAGCAGTGCTTTTTGACGATAAAATACTACCGTTCTCGCCACGTTGAACTCGATTGATCATTTCCTATAGCGTACATTTCAAACTCTCGTACACTGATGGATCGTTTAATCCGTTACTACTTTCGCACGAATACCAGAGTGACAATTCGCTTTCTCAAAGGTTATTTTGATACGAATAATCACAGTTGCGAAACTGTGTTCGATGTGTGACCATCGAGTCCCCCACTCGCCAAGGTGAGACCGCTCAACCGAGACTACACCCGTTATCTAATTCCCTTCATTCGATCGGGTCGTCGTCCCCAACGAACAATACTTCTAACCACTGTTCCGAAATCCTTCTCCGTTAATAACGCTCTTCTGTGTTTATAATCGACGATAATAGATTGTCAACGATACCGAGTCGCACGGGCGCGCGTGAGACCTTACTGTATACTGGGATTAGATACCAATATCGCGGGGAAAGCCTGACAAGTAGATACGGACAGTGCTGCTCAGACGAGGGAAAAAATTGTGTTTCTAGCAAAACAGATCGCTGCGTATCAGTAATACGCGTCATTCATCTTCTCTTTTAACTTCTCTACATCCCTTTCGGTATTCGCGTCACAAAGATCTTTCCACTGCCGAGTTTTCAATTCGACGATTTTACTTGCGACAACTACAATCGCTTTTAATCGCGCAATCGTTTTCTCCTTTGACGCGAATCTCGTGACGATGCTTGAAATTATTAAAAAGGGAGAAATGTGGAGCATCATCCGGGAGTAAAGAGTAAAGATCGGGAATACGGATAAAAGTGGTAGAAGTAGTTGGGAAAGGGGAGAGGAAAAAAAAGCGGAGTTATCAAAGAGTCGGGATGACAGCGAGTGCAACGCTGCAACCCCTCGAAGGTGCGGGGCGCAGCTGAGCTCGACCGGGCGCGACCCACAGCCCTACATTCGCGGTCTGCGGCGCGACCTAACCTCAACACACCCTCACCTCATCCCCCGCCCCCACCCCCTCCTCTCTGTATTCTCCTCCGCTACTAACTCGCGCGAACAGAAGTCAGCCATACGCCCTTATTTGGAATGCCTCGACGACTAATAAAGCTTCGAGTGACAAATTAATTATCGATTTTTTTCCCCTAATTGGAAATTACAAAAATTTTATAGCCGTATCGGAGCTTTTTTCAAAATACCTTTATGAGCAGTTGATTACGATCGATTTTAAGGCATTGCACAAGTGTATGCAATGAATGTGAAAAAGCGATATATCGATTAAACGATTGTAAAGAATTTTCACGAATTAAATAGCTCCGGGTTTATCGTTTGACGAATGAGAGAGCGAAGTGGAAGGCGAACTGGCACAACTGTACGCCACATTGAGTTGTATAGGCTCGGAGTTCGAGAGGATTAACGTACAGTGCTTACATGTGTCTTTGCCAAGTTCACAACCCTCGAGGCACACCTGGCCTTCCCTTTCGTATTTCATGAAATACGTGTCCAATTTTTTTTTTTTTTTTCACGTCTCTTCGATTAGTTTCGATCAATTATTGCTGATAGATAAAGAAATCGATAAAAAAAAATTACATTCTTGTTGAGCTATGAATGGAGCAGAACTCGCAGTGTTACGCGCACTACGACTGCGATGAAAAGACTTTCAATCAATTCATACGATTAATAAATTCGACACTCGATAGTTATTGATTAACGCTGATCAATAACGCACAATGCCGAATCTTCCATCGATTAATAGCTTTAGTTGGCGGCATACTCCGAGAGACATGGAGGGTAAACACGGGGAACGACTGTGAGGAGGATAAGGGGGTAAAGAATGAGAATGAATATATAGGTGAAGCCCGAAGCGATTCACGGTATACACGCGAGTTCGGCCGGAGGTAGACGAGCACGTGTCGTTCTTCAACTAGAGTTGGCCGTGAGCGAGATAGAGATAGTGTACACGAGGTCCTCGCGAAATCGCTTGACACAGCGATTTAATTGAATTACCTTCGGAGGGGTTTGGGAGCCGTGTAGAGAGGAAGAGGCGCGATACCGATGGAACGTACAGGCGGAAAATTGAATTTGCATCGTGTGACGTTGTGTGTCTCGCGCCCCGTGGCGATATAACACTGTAGGGTATTGAATAGTACATATTCGATGATTCTCAAGGACAAATTTCGCGCAACTAACAGCATCAATCAACAATTACCTGAGGCTGATAATGAACAAAAGGCATTTTTTTAATAAACTTCTGACGCGAGTTTCCTTATCAAACGTTTAGATGATAGAAATTAAAATGAACGGCAGATTCGCGATCAATGAAAATGTATATACGAAATGAAGGGCTAATATAATTAACGATAAAAAGTTTGTACAGCAAACTTTTATATTTCGTTTTTTTAATTAAAAAAAAATTATTTCCGATAGATGTAACAAAATAATTACTTTTGCGTATAATAGCAATTTTTGCCGTTTTCTGACAGTCATTATTTAAATTACTGATGGACTATCGAAAAAATAATCTGTATGTTTATTGTTTTCTACGGGAAATTATGTACAGGAAATCATAGTTGCCGGACTTTCGAAATTGGATTTTTAAATTGTTACAGAACGATCAAAATTGTAAAAAAAAACCGATAACGGGGAAAACAAATTCTTGAAAAAAAAGTCCCTCTAATCGAAAAGTCACGAATAAATGTTTTGGTCAATATATTGATGCATTTTTTTCAAAACAAATTTTTCGCTTCGTCAACGAGATTCTCTTGAGTACTTAGAGATGCTACGATTTTTTTTATGGAATCGCGTGAAAATTCCCATTTTTCTCTCTCTCGACAACTGATTAGAACTCGTTAAACGATCCTCACACATACTCTCTTTCCGAAAACACACACAGAATTTTACGTCTCCAAGTACAGCACCAATAATCCGAAAAAAAAGTCAAAAAAATTGATTCGCAGCGACAAATCGGCGGAAGAAAGAATTTTAAATCCTCGATAGACTCGAATAACCATTCATAATCGAGGGCAGCGTTTTCGAGGTTGTGTCGAGGCGGGGTAGCTTAAGGCACAATCGTAAACGTTATCCGCAAAGTCACGAGCGTAACAGTGCCGGAGAGGAGGAGGAGGAAGATTATTTGCGTGAGAGACACTCGGAAGAAGGTCGAAGTGGTTTAGGAAGGAGAGAGGGTTCGCGGGTGAGATTATCGGGATCAGTGGTGCCGGGTTATCGGGAAGGTGTCGTCGTGAGGGTCCCGCCGACGGGAGTCGTCGGTGGTTACTGTGATGTGGTGGAGTCCCCCGGGAGGCCGCGGGTGCATTATCAGGACCGTTATCAAGAGCATCATCATCATCACGAACAAGAGCAGAATTATCATCAAGGAGGTGGCCGTCGTCGGGTTGTCGTGAGGGGTACCAGCGGCGGAAGTACTGCCGGTGGTAGCCTAACGGCCCGAGGCGGCGTGGCCGGAGGTCCCGAGGAGGAGGACAGCGGCGGAGGATGGTGTGACCTCCGGCGTCATCCCGCCCGACGGGGAGCCGGCGGGAGTGGAGGAACTGGCGGCCCTAGCTACGGTACCGAGCGGCTCCTGCTCGACTCCGAAGACGAGGAGGAGCCCCCCTCGGGTATGTCGTGGCAGCAGCAACAGCCGAGATCCGTTGGAGGTTCCGTAGACAATCGCGGACCATCGGCTTCCGCTATTCCTCCATCCGCTTCCTCTCGCGACGAGCGCGATCGCGATTTGAGGCTCGTCGATTCGGGATCGGGACGTGAGCCAATCTCGTCCCGCGAATCGCGGGAGCCACGGGATCTCCGGGATATTCGGGACCACCGTGACATCCGCGACTCGAGGGAGAGCTACGCTAGCGCCTCGAGATCGCAGCATCGCGGTGGCGACAGAGAACAGGACTACGAGGACTATGATCCACCGCCTACCACACGATCGAATCCACCGGCAAACGCGTCATCGGCACTCACCAATAATCCGGTGAGCTATGCTTTTGTTTGTTTTTTTAATACCTCTTACCGTAATTTTCGTCTGCCGTCCCTCAATGTTTCGCGTTTTTGATGCTGAAGAGATTCCAATTTTGCTGATGGACCACGAATGTCCTACTTATCCTTCGTCGCGATTGAAAAGTTCAGCATTGCCTGTTTTTTTTATCAACCGGTGAAAAAACTTTCCAAGAAATTACCTTGGGGCATATTTTTCAACATTTTCTTTTTTCCCGGCCTTCATTGAATTTCTAAGCCCAATTTGTCGTGTCCCGCATAAATTCTATACGAGCTTTATTTCTAGACACATTCGACACTCGCGCTCCATTCACATTCTGTCAAATTTATTTTCATACTCTATCGGAGTATCGAAATAAAAAAAAAAAAAAAAAAATTCGTCGATAAATGTCGTGTCAATTGAATATTGATTAAGAACCCGATGATATTTTTCGGGTGGGCAGAGAGATAGAACGTAGGTGTTCTTTTATACACGGGGCAAAAAGCATTGACGAATGGAAAGTCGGATATAGAACACGAGGCGCCGCGGAGATGCGGAATCGATTGTAGGGGTAGGTCCTGCTGGCACTGATGCTGGTGGCCTTCTAGCCCCTCGACCGTCCCTTCAATCTCTAATTCGCCTCTCCTCTCTGTACTACACCCTCCCCCTTCCTTCTCCCCTTTCACCGGATGCCTCGCTTGACGACCGGGTAAAAGCGGAACGCTCGATTTTCACGAGAGAAAAAGTTATTTCGAGTTGCTGGCAAATGCTTCATCCCCCAACCCTCGGCGAGTTACGCGACTCGAGTAGAACCAAAGAATTGAAAAGGCGACGAGACATAGGAGAGACGAGAGTACCTCGAGAAATCGGGCGGAGAGGTTAAAAGCGAACCGGAGATATTCAATGGTTAGGTCCTTTTCACCCTCTTGTTGGCATCAGTAATTTTCATACGGAAAAATACGCAATACGCGTCGACTGTGACGAAGATAGACCCATCGAGACATACAGAGTCGAGATAAGTAGAACGAGAATAAAAATAAAAGAAAGAGAGAAACGAGTGGGGAAAGCAGTGGTTTGTCGTTGCCAGTGGTACCGAAGGGAGTCGGTTTGATCAAAGTATGCTTCCCTGCACACAGAACGTTCTCTCTACTGAAAATGGAAACGTACCTCTCCTTCTCTACCTATATATCGTGCAATAGCTACCACTCTATACACAGGTATACATACATACATAGTCGTTGAAAGTAGCGGCAGCGCGAGTTGTACACGAGGCGAGGGAGAGATAGAGGAGCTGTGGGGGTCTTCATTTAGAGCTCTACATCTTTTATAGGGACCGCGAACGAGCTTTGCGCAAACACTGTTATGGAGGTCTCATTTGCAGCTGCATTCAAGAAGCCGCCTTCTTCTCTTCCTTCCTTCCTTCGCACTTACTCGACCGCTATCATATTCTACCTACTCTCACCCCCCACGAGTATCATCCCCCATTCCTCTTCGCCTCGACGTCGTCGCCGCAGCGGTCTGGCAACACTTCTATGTGGCACCTTAGATGCGGCGCTCTTACATTCCTTGCCGCCTGTTACTAATGAAAGGGCGAAAGAGGAAAGTGGAACGAAACTGGACGGTTGCTTATTCGATGTATATTTATCGATCGAAACTTTTTTTCTGTGTAACGAGATTCGAGAAATACGATATGGTATGAAACTATCATTGAGTGGTACGCGTATATGCTGCGGAAACTCGAAAAAAAAAATCGTCAGCGCACAGAATTTGCGCGTACGGTGTCTGGAATGTAAATTAAATTTTACATATTTATGAATGCCCGAGGAACGCGTATAGACTCATTCGTCATGTCGCTGCGTCCGTATGCCGGGTGTCTAGTCTCACGCAAAATGATAACAGGAATTACCGGACGAAAATTGAAAATTTGTTAAACGTTCCGCGGTAAAATAGATCAACGGGAAACACGATCGAGAATACCACGTAACCCGGTGAGAGTTGATAATAATTAATTTTTCACTTCCGGCCGCGAATTCGCGTATCAAATATCGCGGCTGGGAGCACAATGAGCTGCCGATTCGACGCGGTAAATCACGATCTGTGATCAGCGTTCGGCGATCCGTGGGGAAAGGTTACATCGCGCATAATCCCGAAACGACGAGTGATAAAATTTTTTTATGTTAGCAAAATTTTATAGTTAGGTCAGCGATAATCGATATTCCCGAATCGGCATATCTTTACCTTCCGATGGAATCTCGTAAAAATCCGGTCTATCGTGTTCTTCGGGAAATAATACATAAGGCAGGGTACTTGGCGGAGATTTAAAAGCGTTTTTGTCGTCGCGCGGGTCGATGAAAAAGTTAAAAAGCGAGATAAAAGGGCACTTTTGCTATCCAAGGGCCGCGCGGAGTTAAGTACCAGCAAAATATTCGTAAACGTGAAAAGACTTTTTTTTCGCGTTACTAAAATTGCGCATTGATAGCTTCGGCCTTATAGACTGAAAAAATGAGTTAGCGGAGCTAATAGTTCGGTAAAACAACTACTTTTTTACGAAAAAAAAATTTTTGAGGCGAAAAAACAAATTTTTCTTTTTTCCAACTCCATTATGATTTTCAGTCGATAACCGTTAATGGGCAGCAAATAAAATTGCAGAATCTTCCAATATTTTGATAAATTTTTTTAATGAATTTTTTTTTCATAGAAATGTAACTAAAAATGATTCCGGCGATCTTATTATTGCACACGAAAAAAAAAACGCATGATTGGTGGCACGAGAACGAGGATTGATCCTCTTTC
Organism: Cryptus viduatorius; assembly: GCA_964006125.1. Taxonomy (NCBI): domain Eukaryota; kingdom Metazoa; phylum Arthropoda; class Insecta; order Hymenoptera; family Ichneumonidae; genus Cryptus; species Cryptus viduatorius. The sequence continues at coordinate 6,427,922 of OZ023222.1, read as the reverse complement.
TCCATTTCGCCTCATACGTGGTTCGTCCTCTTCGTATTCTCGTTCGTTCGGTTGTGCCAGTGGGGTACTGTGGCTCTCGGACGAGAATCTCGCGAGAGACCTCGTTCTTCCCGACGAAATATAGGTCAGTGTACAAGCTTGCAGGAGCAAAAGAGCATCTCGTCGACGGGCGGCATAGGATCGCGAGGAGAGTCCCAGCATCACGAAGCTCTCCCGCGAGAAGATCCGGACCACTCGAGCGCTTACCGATGGAATCGCGATGCGAAACGAGGGAAGAGAGAGGAAAAGAAACAACGAAGGAATGAGATAGAAAGTGCCCTCTTGCTAACGGCCAAACGGGTTTCCTCTCGAACGTGCTTCAGCATCCCTCTCTTTTATTTTCGTTACTTTTTTTTCTTCTTCTTTTCTTCCCTCTTCCACTCGCCCTCTCGTTCCCTCCGTACAGAATGAGATCTTGTATATATATAAGCTTCTCGTGGTTGTCTTGCAATAAAAATTTTGCGACTGCAACAGCCGAGGATCATCGGCGCAGTTTGCAGAAGAGACGGGAGGACAAGATCGAGTTCCTGCGAACTCACTCTTCGTTCTGACTCTTTGTTGTCGTAGGCTGCAATTCTCCGATGTCTGGTTCCCGGGTGCGTAGTAACTCTTTTTTCGTACGTAAGAATCGAGGAAGAAGCTCGGAATCATAGAACTGAAGGCAGAAAGACATCGGTTCGATTGTCCGAAGAAATCAACGGCAAAAATCACTTGCTGCTGGCTGTGTTGCTGGTTCCGTCCGGCTGATTCTTCTACCGCCAAAGTCTTTTCTCGGTTGTACGCACCTGCAGAATTAGAGGGACCGTCGAAAAAAAAACATCTTCTCAAAAACGAAAAACGAAGTAGAGGCTAAGATATATCTCGAGCAGTGAAAGCGAGAAGACAGACAAAGTCGAAGACGGCGGCGGCGAGTGCCTGAGCCGAAATTGCGGAATTATTCTTCTCGGAAGGCCGCAAAAGTCGCGACTCCGTGGCACGAGACACGCCGCGAACGTCCTCAGGAAGAAACGTCCGAAGACGATTAGAAGATAGACGCGATCTCGTTTCCTTTCTTGCATTCCACCAGCGCGTGCTCTCTTCTGCTTATTCTTCCTTTTTATTCTCAACCCCATTTTCGCTCGCGTTCCATTTTGCTCTCCATTGCCGGATCGCGCGGTCCGATACTTCACTAAGAATGTATACTTCATCATGAGCCTCGCGTGCAGACAACACAAATAAATGTGTTACATTTACAAAGAAATTCTCGAGGCGAAGTATAGAACTCTCGATACAAGGTGCAACACTTAATCACCGAAATGTTGCTTCATAAAAAATGCAAACGTTGAGACGAAGATATTTAGGCAAAGACGATTGATCGTTTCTGCAACGTACTCACGAAACAAGTGTCACCGTCTGCAAGAAGTTTTTTCCATTCCGCGTAATGGGGAACTCATTTAAAAGAGTTCCCCATTATTTTGAGTCCCGAAAAACAAAGAAAAATTGTGCGCATGCGCATCGTTTATAGAAATTACGGAATAGCAGGTGCATTTTTCTTGCGACAACTCATTGAGAATCAGATGAAATCTTGAAAATTGTAGTTTAAGCCTCGTAATTGCGTTCTCAATTCAGACTGCGATTGACGATTATTTACTTAATTTTATTACTTTTATGCAGAAATTTCCGAATTTCTCAATTTACGGATGAGCTATAAACGAAAGCTTACGATACGATCTTCTCATTAAAACAGTAATTTTTTTTTTAATTGCGAAAGGGTTAAAGATAAATTTAGAATAGCGATCGCGCATACGTGAAAATGTTGAACAAAGAGATATTTCATTTTTCGCTTAATAATTTAGTCCACCGCGCCCGTTGGCATTGGGGTCGACTGTGGGGTACGAAGCAAAGAGGAATAGAGGTTCGTATACCGGATGAAAGAGCAGCCGAGATATAACACTGAGAGAATGAATAAACCCGAGAAGGACTAAAAATGACGCTCGTTGTGTATCCATGATCCTCCCGGGGGCCATATATGGCGTAGAGGATAGCGAGAGAGCGAGAGAGAGAGAGAGATAGCGTATAAGCCACACAGCCGGACGAATATTTCGTCTCATAAAGATCCTAATGAGCGACCGCCGGGGATTATTTAATGGCGCGCGAGCACACGTTACCCGCGTCGCCGCCGCTTTATATATATATATGTATGTGCCGTGTTGTGTGGTGCACAACGCCAAGTAGTTTGAGGCCGGCAGGTATAAAAGTTGAAGAGAGAATCAACGAGAGACGAAAGAGGAGGAAGGCGAAGAAGGCCCGAATCTCAATCCTCGTCTAGACTGCGTACACTCTCGTTCGTGGGTCCTTCCACTCGTTCGGCTTCAGGTAAATCGAACAGGTATATCTGCTAGCATAATGCATACTAGTGTACTATACGCATACCTCGAAGAGAGGAGCAGTAAGAAGGAGAAGCCAATGGAATAAGAAGAAAAAGAAGGAGAAGTAGAAAAAGAAGGAGCAGCGAGACGGATCGCGCAGGTTCGGTGTGCGAGAGTCTCGTCCAGGTAAATCGAACAGGTACATACCCCGAGTGAGAAGGAAAGATCGAAAAAATAGAAATAACAGAGAAATCGGTCTCCGGACCACTGTGGAACGAAGAGACATAGTCTCTCCCGTTCTCGATCTTCGCGTTGCCAAAATGTCCGCCAACTAAAACTTCTCTCAACGCCGACACGCTTAATGGACCAAAGGGGCGTGTTTTTTAGGATCATCTCCTCTGCGCCAATTCACAATACCTATACACCCAATGCCTAAAGAGTACATACTTTACTCGCCGATTCCGATAACGCGTTTCATCGAAAGTGCTCTTCCGAAGACAATGCAAGAGAGAAAGTGAAGCCTCATGACTCGACGATTTTTTTCGTGTTTTTTTTTTCAAATGATCTCGAGATACAAGATGCTGAAGGCAAGATCCGAGATCATTCTTTTCCACGCTTCGATTTAGTGTCCTTCCCGAGTCACATTGTTCGCGGCTGGAGACTCAATGACTCTTCAAAATTTTCTCGTTTTTGCGATAATCCCTCGTTTCTTCAACCGCCCTTGTCCTTCGTTTCTTGACTACGAAACAAAACAGAGAGAAAAAAAAGGTATACCGATCCTGATGAGGTAGAGATGCACTTGTCGTCTCGTTCGTTCCCCTCCTCTCGGCTTCTCTTTTCGTATTTCCAACAGAATAACGAGAGCCGATCGTTCGAGTTATACCTTCCGATACTCCTCCTTTGTATATTCGTCGGTGAAGCGAAAAAGGTCCTTTTACACGAGACGCGGCGATGTGCCGAGAGAGGTGCCATAGCTAGAGGATCGGCATCTACAGGTTCGCTTGCCCTCCTCGCCTCCGGTGTATATCCTTGGGACCCGCGGTTTATCATCGAAATCTCGTTTCTGTCGTCCTTCTTTCAAAAAATCTATCCTCGTCTGTCCTTCGCGTTCTCAGCTCCAAAAGCTGAGAAAGGGATGGGACTCTAGTGTCTCGTACCCGAAGAGGATACCTCCCTCTATTTCAGGACTCTCATATCCTTGAAGCCTTTCCAACCGGACGGATATATTCTCTCCTCCGCAAAAGCGGAGAAACGTACCTCCGCGAAGGAGCAAAATAAGGAGGGAGAAAAGATCCGTTTTACTCGTGGAATTCGACAAATTTCACGTCGACTTTCGAATCGCAGCAAGATGAAATATACATACATGATGTTCCACATGAATGAATATCGTATCAACGCTCAGAGAGATCGATCTTTCCGGTCTCTCGTTGTCGCAGTGAATTCTCTATGCGAGTTTTATCGACAATATATTATATACCGTTAATTAAATCGCCCAGAATCCGGCGATCCTCTTTTTTTTTCTTCATAAAATTATTCCCTTTTTTTTTTTTTTCTTTGAATTTATTTTTAAAGCGGTGTGTGTGTTCGCCTTTGACGTTTCTAAGTGCAGCTGCGACCCGAGGCCAGAGTGTTCGCGGTTTACGATAATTATTAATTATTCATCGGGCCAAAAAGGCTTCGTACGTCCTCACCGGCGACGGACAAAATGGCTGCGGGTAGAGAAGCGGCGACTTCGTAGCGCGCTCACCTTTTCTACCTTACAGCTTTTGCAAGACACACAAGGAGAGCGAGCGCTCAGAGAGAAAGAGATAAAAGGTACGAGAACTAGAGAAGAAATAGTCGGAGTGAAGGGAGAGGAGTTAGCGAGCAATTTGGCGGTCAGTAACGAAGGGCCTGCGAAAACAAAGGATCTCGTCGCCGTGGCTCAGTCCCAAGCAATTGTTGCATTATTCATGCGTGTTTCTAGTAAGAACGAAGATGCCGCGGTAGAAAGTGGGGAGTTTGTGCCTTTTGGTCTTTTGATGGTAAGCCCCGTGACCACCTCGCTATCCTTCTCTCTCACCACCGAAGGTCTCCTCGCCTTCCCCAAAAATTCATTTCATTTTATTTTTCTACCGCCCGAGCGCTAGACGCACCATTAGCCCCTGGTGGCTCGCTGCCTTAAAAGAGTGTATGGCATATACCGGTCTCTCCTCTCTCGCTACTACACTTACGATCGAACGAAAGGGAGAGAAACTCTCGCGACTATGGCCCTTCCTTCAACCGCACTTTCGGCAAACTCTTCGGCCTCTTCGCTTCTTTCTCTACGCTATACACGACACGAGAATAATGCGTCTCTCTCTCTCTCTCTCTTTCTCTCTCTCTGTGTGGCATACCTCGCGGTATTCTTGGAAAGATCCGCGGTCATCCGCAGACGCAAAAAGGCATTATTCAACGTCGTTCCTCGTCTTCCTCTCGTAACTAACAACCAACTATCTCCTTCAGGATGGCGAAGCTCTGCAAAGTTCCATAGAACCGACGATAATACCGGTAAAACAAGAAGAGCAATCAATTAGCCGCTCGAAGCAAATGAATTTCGTGGCAACGGTAATTAATTAATCGATTTTATCGAAAGAGTAATCGATTAATCGATCGAAGAATAGACGACTGATATCTTAATTAAAATTAACGATACGTTTTCTCATCGAAGTAACAAAATTTCTCTAAATTAAACCAAATCTACCAAATATATGTATACTTTTAAACGGCATATTGATTTTGTGACGAAAAAATGTTTATTTTTACCGTAGAAATAATACTTCGGTACTACCAAGTAAATACGCCATTTAAACGCGTATCCGTTTATATATTTCGAAGAATTATATTCCCATTAGATAAGAAAAGCGTGACTGTTGCTCACATTAAACGTAACGTATATTATATACTATAGCAGTCGACGGATCGAAACGAAACGGTCCGCAGCGTTGCCGCATTGGTGTAGGTCAAGCGAGGCTCGGCAGTAGCAGTCGAAAGTACGGAAGGAGGGCGAGGAGCAGTCGCGGCTTTTACAAGGGGGTTGCGGAGAAGGAGAGTTGGATTCATTCGAGAGGAAGATAACAAGAGAGCGAGAGACAGGGAGAAAGAGAGAGAGACAGAGAGAGAGAAAAGAGAGAAAGAGTTATATAGATAGGAATATATAGGGAGCACCGGTGCTCGTTTAGATGGCAGATTGCCCTCCACGCGCGCGCGAAGCCCCCGCGACGATGGGTTCCTTCCTGTAGGCCGACGAAGGGAACGAGAGGCAAAACGCGCTCAGCTCCCACGGAAAGCTGTAAGGTGGCCGAGTCCGAAAGTCGCGAACTCTAAGTCGCGAATGGACCCGCCAGATGCTAATAGCGCACGCCGCTCCTGCTGCTCTCGTTTGGACCCCCAACCGGCCAGGAAGAAGGAGTTTCCTACGAATGGAATTCGGCCAAACGCCGTGGGGCAACGAGGAACATTGGCCGATGACGACGAAGCGGTAGACGACGAAAGCTTCGCAAGAGAGAAGAGTGAGCTTTGCTTCGTCGCACGTACGATATATACCAGGGGGTGGGGGGAGGGGGCGGGAAACGCGCGCGGCACGACGGACTTCGCGTATTATCGATCCTTCGGGCCGCACACAGCAGCAGCAGCAGCACCAGCAGCAACTCAACTTTAGTGGTGATACCACCTACCCTCCGACTCCTATACATGTTTTGCAGATAGTTTCACCGTCTTTGTCACTTGGTTTATACGCTCTTCTCACTCTCCCTCTACCGTACATCCTATCTGTCCGCCCGGTCTGCATCGCCGCGACGCGTCTATGCAACAGCGAAGGCGGAAAACCCTTTTCCTCCCCTCGCACTTCGCGTTTTCGCTTCGTGTCCAACTGCAACTTCCTCGGGGATTTATGAGCCGTCGTATCAACCCTTCTTCGCTTGGTCTTTGCTCCGGTATTTCGCACACATGGAAAGTTGTTTTACACGACGAGAAACAGCATTGTCGAGCATTTACTTCGGCTGCGATGCTTCAACAGCGAAACTTCAACCCTCGCTGTATACATTATGTTCTCTAATAGTATAAATTGTCGGCTATCCACGATATCTTGCGCAGTGTATATTCATGGCAAGCATCCATGTTGGGTAACGACATATGTAGAGCATCGAGGATAATAGGCAATTTATATCGGTGGAGCAAATTTCGAGGGTTCGCCGCTTTTTGGGATGGCGATTGCGATATATCTATATAGGGGTAATTCGAAGCGCTTTTCAGTCCAAAGCGTCGTAACTAAAATCGATCATTCGTGCACTTATACCAAACTTTGGAAGTTGTCCCGGAATTTTCTTCATCGAGCGATTCTTAGCTGTGTAACAATGGAATGAAGTGGCAAGTCTTATGCTCGATGATTTGAGGAATTTCTCGAAATTGTGTTCTGCAAAAATTTGCTCTTTATTCGCGTTTATTGCTCATATAGTTTCTTGCGTCACTTTTTTCTTCGATACCGATAATTCGGGATCTTTATGAGTTTCATGCGGTAAAAGAAGTAACCGGATATGCTATTGCTGGTAAAAAGTTACGATTCCTATCTCTGACTTCTTATCACGTGGTCTTACGAGATATTTTAGGGGGACTATGGGTAATTGTCAGGGGTTATGATAGCGGTGTTTTCTTTACGAAAAATTCTTTTCTTTGTTCGTATTTATCGTATACGAAAAAAAAAAATTGTTTTTCGCAAAAAAAAAAAAAAAATAAAAACATCGTTATCGCAATTGCTTTGACTTTCACGCTTAACCCTGTTGCTACTGCGTTAAACGTGGGTGGAAGGCGAATTCTTGGTCCGAGTCGTTACACGTGTGCGATGTATACTGTGAAACTAATAAAAATGAATAGTCGCATCCTGTCGCGGATGAGTGCTCTCGGTGCTGACGACAGAGGTAACCCGCCGCCACTGAGATTCCGAAAGCGAAGTAAGAGTTCGATGGTTTAAAACGTAGACGGCAGAAGATAAGATGAATAAGAAAAAAAAAAAAAAAAACGATACTCGACGTCTACGCGTTTCTCTCTTCTCTCATCGCTAATAAAGAATTTATGGTCCTCGTTACACCGGTACGGTTTCTACGAATTAACGTCGATTACCGTGCGCCCGGACCTCTATACCCGACAGGCCTACCGGTAAAAACGTAAAAACGAGATAGGCTCCGCGAAGAAACGAGACAGAGAGTAAGAGAGATACTTTGCTGCTGCGGCAAGCTGTTCTGGATGTTTGGCTCGGGCCCCAGGTACGTGCAGAAAGCGATTAAGTGAATTCATGAATAACTTTAAAAAAACGCTGTTTCGGTCGGAGTCGCACACATGAAACTTACGAGCGGCACCTGGTCCTCTTCGCCCTGCAGTCTAGCAGCACATAGTAGTCGAGCGCTCAACATATTTAGCGCTATATAACGCGCTCACACGTTCATGAACGATCTCGATGTGGCGAGTCATTCCATCTCTCTCTCTCTCTCTCTCTCGTAAAAATCTCTCGGTAAACATGTATATATACATGAATGCAAGAGATATCGATACTCCGTCGAAAGTTCAAAAAAGGACCATCGATCCTGCGACTGCCTCTCTATGCGCGTATTTCCCGTGCGGCGATAAATTTTAAAGAACCTCTATATATAGAGAGCTCGGAGAGCAACGGATAATAAAAAAGTAAAAAATATATAAAAAAAAACAAATTAAACGGAAATCACATCGGCAAATTGCAAAATAGCTTAATATTCACGGGATTTCAATGCGAAATTCATAAGTTATTTTAATATACAAGTCGATGGTTAATTGGCCGTTTCGAGCGTTTTACACATCAAAGGCAATTTTTTCCCCTTATTTTATTTTTTTGCTTTTGCTATAGAATTTTTATTGCCGAAAGTCGCTTGAGGTCACTTTGTGAATTATAAGTTATAAACGCGAATTCACATGAGCCCGAAGATATCTGCATCTGCAAAATACGACATTGTGGAGACTAAAGTCGTCATTAAACATTTTAATGCGAATAGAAAACCAGAGGGTTTTACACTTCTTACCATTCGCTAGTGGAGCATTTTATTGAAAAATTCAACTGAGCCGAAAAATGTATTATTTCTGCTTGAGAAAACTTTTGACACAGTATATTTTTTAATGTTTGTATCGAAAAGAAAAAAAAACCATCGTACTTTGTTCGTATCTCGATTCTCCAGTGGAGCAGTTTGGCCGAAATTAGCTCCAGGGTAAATTTAATGACGATTCTGCTAGAAAAAATCTTCACCGCGTTAAAAATACGAATATGCCAGTTTGAATTCTAATAAAAACCCCAACATTTTGTTCATTTTTCAATTCTTTAGTGGAGCTTTTTGACATAAATCGATTCCAACAAAACAACAATAACAATTCTTCATAAAGGAATTTTCAACACGCTACAAACACCAAATGATGCGTTAGAACGAAAAAAATCCGTCCGGGTTTTTTGTTCGATTTTCGATTTTTTAGTGGAGCATGTTGATCGGAAATGGTTCTGATAAAAAAATGATAAAGATTCTGCTCGAAGAAATGTTCAACACGCTATAAATACGAAATGATCGGTCGCAAGAAAAAATATCAATCTGAACTTTTTGTTCGTTTTTTTATCCTTTTGTGGAGCAATTTGTTCAATTTTTATTAGGAAGAATTTTTATTGTGTTGCAAATGCTGAAAGGTTTTAGAAAATTTTGCAATTTTGACTTTTGAGAACAATAGTTTATTTACAGAACAAATTTTTTATACTCATATTTATAACGTAAACGCAACGTAATGTAACGTAACGTAACGTTTTTTTGTATAACGTAAAATTTCCTTTCAGAATATTTACACACTTATTAAAATCTTGTGTTCAACCAATTTGCGCACGGTTGGCACGCAAATATGAAAAAATTACTGCTGATTTCTTCGCTTGTTTTTTCCAAATACGATAAACACTCCATATGCGCCATCCTCTGACACCAGTTACAATAAACCCATACCTGGTTAGGGCGAGTTGAAAATTAAATTGGCTCTGAGTGCCCGTTTCTGATACTTTCTAATTCGCATGTGTGTGCATATCTTAGCAAATAGATTTGGCTCTGTCAAACCTAGCTGTAATTCCCGCCACAGAGGTACTAACAGCAACGGGTTCGCGATCGGTCCTAGTCGGTTTTGATCGTTGTATATTTTTCTTTTTGGAACGTCGACGTCTTCGTCTTTTTGTTCCATAAGAACGTCGGGAAGATTTACGGGATCTCGCCATATCAAAGTATCGGTGTCCCTATTTCTTCGTTCGTATTTGTGCTTTTAGTTTTAATTAAAATTGGACCTGAAGAATAACGGAAACGAAAATGTTGAGGCTAAAAATAAAAAATCAGGAAACGCGGGATAAGGGAAGATGAATGAAACAAATACCGTACGCAGGGCTGCAGTTACAAAAGTGTAGCAGTTTCTTTTAACAGAAGTCACTCATACTCGTCGTTGTCTTGACTCTTGCTACGATCGATTGGACCTAAAGAAACGTCAGGAAATAGTTGTAAAAGTACCCGTAAAAATGTTTTTGTTTCAGGTACAGAAATACTTTGCGCGAATACGAATTATTTGTTGTCCAATAATCATTTTTTACTTTTTCAATAAAAAATTTCATTTTTAGCAACAATGAATGATCGATATAGCTTAAACACCGAATATTCATGTAAAACGATGAATAAATAAAAATTCAGCGACGATTGATAAGTGTTTGGTGTGTACTGTTTGCAGAACTATGAAAAGTAATGTATTGCAAAGGACAGCATTTATGTTTTTCGTAAGAGTATCGTACGAAATTGTACTTCACAAGATGTGAAATGGGGTGGTACGCACGCGGAGCGGAATTATACATGTCGCTACATATCGAAATTAAGTTCATATCGATATATTTTTACTTGAATAACGACACACCGAATGCAGTTGTACTTGAATTAATCCACAACACCAGAAACATAGAGAATCCATCGAAATGCGGTCCGGAAATCAGGAGGGGGGGGGATAATGCGTCCTTTCATATAGTATGTTGATTTACGATACGACATGTATAGATACGTATACATCATCCAAACATGCGATAATAATCAAGGAACATATTATTTACGAGAATCCATTATATTATATGTAGAATTACTTTGGTTGACTAATTTATCTAGAAATACTTACGTGTGAAGCTTAAGACGGCGGAATTTTTAAAAGTTTTTATTGCGAAACCCCGTCATGAGTTTATATTTATGATATTTCAAGCTATTTCAGATAATTCAGATGCCCACGACACACTTATGTGGAGCTTACGTGAATATATATTTGTCGTTGTTGTCGGCTTGTCGTTTTTATTATCCTATCAGACTTTTGGTGTTACAAATAACGTAAGTAGTAATACGTATCAAATCTTCGTACAAAACAAAAGTCAAGGGAATCGAATACAAAAAGCAAAGCGCCATAAAAACTTTGTTTTTAAAAAATTAGTCGGACAGGCGCTGTAGGCGCAGGTGTGGCCCTGTAAACAGGTGTGACGTAGTCTAGCGGTCGAAAATTAAAGCTCTCATACAAATGCGCAGGAGGTAACGGTTATTGGCAGTTATATTTTTTCTGCTATGTCGGAATCGGAATGAGTAAATAGGGAAATTTCGATTTTAACAAAAATTGCAATGTCGGGTTATTTCAACGTTTCCAAAGCAATCAAAATTCTTCCTAATAAAAATTGAACAAATTGCTCCACAAAAGGATAAAAAAACGAACAAAAAGTTCAGATTGATATTTTTTCTTGCGACCGATCATTTCGTATTTATAGCGTGTTGAACATTTCTTCGAGCAGAATCTTTATCATTTTTTTATCAGAACCATTTCCGATCAACATGCTCCACTAAAAAATCGAAAATCGAACAAAAAACCCGGACGGATTTTTTTTCGTTCTAACGCATCATTTGGTGTTTGTAGCGTGTTAAAAATTCATTTATGAAGAATTGTTATTGTTGTTTTGTTGGAATCGATTTATGTCAAAAAGCTCCACTAAAGAATTGAAAAATGAACAAAATGTTGGGGTTTGTATTAGAATTCAAACTGGCATATTCGTATTTTTAACGCGGTGAAGATTTTTTCTAGCAGAATCGTCATTAAATTTACCCTGGAGCTAATTTCGGCCAAACTGCTCCACTGGAGAATCGAGATACGAACAAAGTACGATGGTTTTTTTTTTCTTTTCGATACAAACATTAAAAAATATACTGTGTCAAAAGTTTTCTCAAGCAGAAATAATACATTTTTCGGCTTAGTTGAATTTTTCAATAAAATGCTCCACTAGCGAATGGTAAGAAGTGTAAAACCCTCTGGTTTTCTATTCACATTAAAATGTTTAATGACTATTTTAGTCTCCACAATGTCGTATTTTGCAGATGCAGATATCTTCAGGCTCATGAATTCACGGGGATTATAATTGTAAAACGTGCAGATAGCGAATTGCGTATATCGGGTTTATCCTACGAAGTATTATATTACGATATTGTCGATTTCAGCAGAACGGCAGCCATGTGTCTATAATATCCCATAATATTCGCTTACCGGTCAACGACGAAAAAAAAAAAAAAGAAAACGAATAAATACGAAAGAGAGAGCGAGATAGCGTAAGATTGAACTGTGCCGTTAATGCGTAGATAAAAATCAATCGCACATATCCCAACGGCCATAAACGAGTCGAACGTCAGAAATTTTTAAGGCGACGAGGCATGAAAATATTCCGGGACATTAATACGCGTTTGCGACCACTCTGTGTATCTCTGATATTTCTTGCTTCTCACTCGATAATATATATATATTCATATATATACTATAATAATCTACAACTTCCACGATCTCTGTTCCGCCGATGATGTCACTCCCTAAGTCACAATCGTCGAAATAATAAAGATGATAAACAAAGGAAAACGAAAAAAAATAAAATAGCAAGTCGTATCGCCTTAAATCTATAAATATATGTGAAGCACTGACGCGTGTGCTTGACCGAGATATGGCTCTTGGTACAACTATAAAAACCGTAATAAAATTCGAGGTAAAATTTTAATAACTGATTTCGTAAAATTTCTGCGCTCCCGTTTTTTTTTTTTTTTTTTTCGATCGATTTCGTATTTTACTGTTTCCATATCCAGTTTTCGATAATCCGCAAAACCGTAGAGACGAGCAGAATGAATCTCTGTGTAGTTCGAGGATTTCTATATAGACTTGTTGTTGCAAAGGTAATCCCCGTCCGTGCATCCTGGTTGCCCTTGTCAGACTTTATTAAGTACACCTTGGAAGCATCGGTGCGTCCCTCGCGCCATCGGGGTCCCGTTTTTCTTCGTTCTCATTGCTCTTCTCTAGTCAATATAAACGAGAGCTCCTCCAGTTACGACAGTCTCGAGCAACAAACTTCTCTCTTCCACTTTCTTACTCGCGAGACTGGGGACTTTACCCTCCGTGTACTCCCGGGTCCCGCTGCTGCCACTGCTCCCGATGGAGAGTTAAAGAGGACTTTTGCGAGCATTGGAACGAGAAATGAGAAGGAAAACCGTTTATATATGAACCAAAGAGATGAGGCAGAGCGAGAGAAGAGAAAACGAAGCTAGACAATCGCCTTAGCGAAATTAACAGGCGGAAATACCGTGGAGCGCGCGAGGCATGGATTATTCCTCGTTTCGACCGTTAAGTCGCATTACGAGTCGTTCAGATGTAAAGACCGCCTTACCTGGCTTAATGAAAGTCTCGCACATGCGCCGAATATACCACACCTCCTTTCGTTTAATTTATCAATTTTTGTTAAAAAAAAAAAAAAAAAAAATCGTAATTTTTCGATGCTTCGAAATTACGAAAGAGCTTTCGTTCCAACGGAGCTTTGATCGCGCAGCATTAACAGGTTAGTGAGTGTTTCGTTGCGAAGACAGCAAGTCTCCGAGTAAAGGGTGCAGCGGCGGGCTGTTCGCTCTCTGAAACGCGTTTCGACGACGCGAAGAAGGGACTGAGGGCATCGAGGCACGCGCCACTGGCCTGGAAGATCAACCCTTCGTCGGTAGATCCAGACTATTTCCAGCAGAAAGCCCGAGTGAGTTAACGCTGCCCGAGCTCCGCGTGCCAACAGAGGCGAGATAAACTCTCGAGATTCTCGATCCGCGTCGTCGTTTCATTCGATTGAAGTAAAGATTCGTGGGAATAGTTTATAAAACGATTCGAAACTTAATTACGAGCAAATACGCGCTAATTATACGATCGAATTGGTCAATTAATCAATTGGTCAAAGTTTCTGTCGTCCGTCATAGGCAATTATTTATCATTATTTATTATTATTGTTGTTATCGAAAAATGTAGAAGCTAAAGGATCGTTGTAAGGTTGAAATTAATTATCCTTGGTGACGCGAGAAGCGCGGGGAACCGTTCGATTTATCGCGTACGATTTTTTTTTTTTTTTTTTTCGACTTGAGAATGAAAGACGAGATAGCGATAACGATCTCACCTGTAGCTCCTACCGGTCGTGCTCCCTCGTTTATTCCATTTGGTATATACGGAATAGCTCTCTCGCTCTGTCAACTATTCCCTCTTATTTCAACGATTGCTGATACTCGTACATACGAAGCACGAATTCTTCTAAACTCGTTTACGATCTCACGTCCAAGTTTTGTCGCAAGGTATATCTATAATTAATAACCTGATTAACAGATCTACCGACGTAAAAAAAAAATCATGAGCTATATTAATAAAGAATTGATGAAAAATAAATAAATTACGTAAAGATATATGTCCGGACGGTATTTCGAATGACCGGTAACTTTATCTGTCGTTCGATCCGAGTTTGAGGCTTTCGACCTCTGTGACTCTCGTCTCTCGCTAACTCCCACTCGTTCTCTTTTTTTTTTTTTATTTTTTTTTTTTCTTATTCCTTCATCGTCATTTTTGACTCTTCTTTTCCCATGGACGACGAGAAATCGAAGAATGTAACCGGGTCGGTACAAACACAAACTTGTAGATAGATACAGTACGAGATTCCGAAGATTCGGGCGGCGAAGCCAATCTTTTTCGGTGCCGCTACAGCATATGGCTGCATCCGCGAAAGTCCTTTTTCTGTTAAATCCTGTTGGTTACCACACGGCTGCAAAGTCATTTTTTAACTCGAGAGACGCAAAGCGTCCCGAAACGAGAAGAGAAATGTATCCGTGAGCTCTGGTTCCCGAAAACAAAGATTCTCGTTCCGCCTTTGGTGTTTATTTGAGTGCAGAAATACAGGTATCTCCGCAGGACAAAACTGTGGGTGAGTTGCCGCAGTGTAAACCGGCGAAATAGCAAGTAGCGCCCGAAGTCTCGTGCCAATTATTTTCGTACGAAGTTCAAGAAATGGTAGGAAGAATCTATAAATTTCGTTGAATATCGCACTTCTTCGTTCGAGAAATGAATAACTTGAAAAGGAGCTGTAGGATTTTATTTATTTTAGCGACATTCAGACGTATGTGCAGAGCTTTTAATTGCGATGACGTCATTACTTGAATTGCGGGGACGATACGTATTACTTCGCTGTACCAAATCAATTCTAATATTAGTAGAATCCTCCATGAGATTGAGGAAATCTTCATTATCCTTTATCGTCTATTCTATTTCGCGCATTTAGGCAAAATTGGGGCAATATGGACTATCCGGATGAAATGAATCAGTCATAACGACTGATCATTATGACTCGTAAGTAACAGCAATACGGGGTATAATGGGTTACCAAAAAATTAAAAATTAAAGCTGTCGGTGACTGTTAAAAAAAATTTTTAAAATTTCTGAACGCGAATGGTCGTATCCATTTTCATCAAACTCAATGCCAAACATTATGGCATTGGTTCAAGTTGCGCCCTAAGTATTAAGTTAATAGATCGCAAAATCTCGGTAATCAATTTTTTTCTACCGCAAGAAGACGACCCATTTTGCCCCCGAACTGTATTTTCCGCCTCGGAAGCTCGAAATATGTGTTCCAAATTTAATTTGGTCATATAGAGATAACTTATGTCCCTGAAATCACGACAATAGTCTGTATTCCTTAGCCGATCCGTTTTGCCCCCATCTCCCCTATTTCTATACAAAACACAGCAGACTTCGGGAATCTGACGGAGCATTGCCATAATTCTATTGGAAAGCATAAATATCGCTTTAAATACCACCAACTAGTCTACTGTTTGTCTTTTGCTTGCGACGCCCCTAATTTCTATAATACATTACGATACGATATGTAATGTAATTTATAAATCTTTTAATTTGTAGTATTAACATTATTTATTAATTAGTAATGTATTTATTTAATTGATGTATATTTATACACATTTTAGACCTCTCACCAGTATAAATCTTCATGTACGTCGTTATTGTGCCGTTATTTCATCGAGAATCGAACGCTTTAAATATCGCGAAAAAATCGTCTTTAAAATTCATCTTTTACTTGCATCACGCTACAAATTAAAATCTTTTTTTTCGAGGCTCCTCGCCTACATAAATCTTTATTCCCCCGATACATAAACACGCAAGCCATAACCATTTTGCTATTAATACAGAATTGTACATGTCGAGTATCTCCACACGCAGAAGCGGAGATATCGAAAAATATATGCGAAAGTCAGTGGAATGAATCTATGTAACGACTCGAGTTTACCGTCCACTCTTCGCCGGTTCGTGGTCAACTGTGCTTCTCTTCCTCGTTTTTTTCTCCTTCCTTCTTCTTTTTTCTCCGACTCGTTTTTTTTTACTCGTTCTATATTTGCGGTCCTACGAGAAGGCGCTGAGGAACTCGTCCTTCGCCACGCGAAAGATCGAGACACAGAGAGAGACCCGCGAGATATAGTCCTTGGGGTCCCTCCGCGTCGTTGCCGAATATACTCTGCGAACTCTCCTTCGCGAGAGGCCCGCCTCGCCCACGGGCTCTACTCCTCTTTGTTTAGCTTAAAACGCACTTCGTCGTTTCACTCCCGAAATATATACCTGAACAGAGCACAAACTCTCAGCCTCTTGTCTGGCACCTCGTCCTATCGTGGTCACTGCAGAATTGCTATCGAATTATCATGGGGATTTTGCTCTCACCATTTTTCATTCTCCTTTTTACCCCGAAAGTTCGATATTTCCAGAATAATAAAAATGCCATCTCGTTTACTCGATTGGTTATGAAAAAAAAAAAAAAAAAAAAAAAAAAAAACCTCTATCAACCGATAGACAATGTTCGTCGCAACGACAAGAGAGGAGAGTAAGAGGAGGAGAATAAGAGGAAAAGAAGGCAATTTGATCGTCCGTCAGGTGGCTTCTTCGTGACCAAAGCGCATTAAACCGCGAGGCTCCCAAAACGTTTCAGAAATTCAAATTCAAACGCTCAGTCGCGCGCTTCTTCCGAACTCGATTTACCCCCGGATTGCCCCGATATATACATACCGGTCTTCGCTTCATCGCTCGCTTATAGCATATACACAGAGCGTATATAGCTTCGGGCTGCTTTTCTACTAAAAACTCCGTTTTTTGATTATACTCATTACCACAGCAGCAGCCCTTGGGGCCTCCGAGCTGTGCTCGAGTTCGAAGCTATGCGCCCCGACGTTACCTTTTTCTCCTCTATCTTTCCTCCTCTCTTTCGTCTCCACCGTCGATTGTAAATAGCTACACAGGACCCCATTGGCTTCGTATCTATTATTCCTGGAAATCATCTATCGTCCCATACGTGTGCCTTTGAAAAAATAAAATAAAAAATAATACCTAAGATTTTTGTTTTAAGCTCTCGACTCCGAAAAAAAAAAATTAAAAAATTCTTTTAATACATAGATCCAAGGTTCCAGGTGCGTAACGGTCACTCTTCTACTAGACAAAGTATCTCACCGTCTGTTCTATACGCAGCTATGCGTGAGGTCCGCACTCTCCTTCTCCCCCCCCCCCCCCCCCCCCTCCCCGTTGCCGCCCCCTACTCTTTACTCTATACCTCTCGGTAATTTAATATCGTGTTTAATCCACCGGTATGTCGCCTTCTTCGACTTTAACCGCTACAAGCCGGTACCCGATTGCGATTCACGATTCTTCGAGATGTGCCGGTTGCGAGAGGCCTATGGTCACGCGATCAAACGATCGAAGAAACTCAACTATATTGCGTACACATGAATATCGCGCGCGCGCTGCCCGTAACACTTATCCTCGGGCGTTGGTCGGGTTATGTGTAAAGAAAATATATGCGTAAAGAGTTATAACGCGTATGCGCATAAAATCGTGTTTCCTCGAGCGTGCAACGCGTCACAACGACTATTATAAAAACATTGTGATACTTTGTTAACGATATATTCAACGTCCGCGTAATTACACACGATCAACCTGTTCAATTTGCACGTATTACAGGATAATCGTTTCTTCTTCTTCTTCTCTATACGCGATCGAATGATCTTCAGACCTCCATGTTTTTTTTTTTTTTTTTTTTCGTCTATTTTTGCAATACGCGAGACCTCGAGGTTAGTCAACGATCGCTAAGAGGAGTTACTCCACAAGTGCGTTTGTGCCGACATTTTCCAGATTTTTTTTTTTCTTTGGCATTTCCTTTCCGCATTTGCTCGGGCGACTATCTGGAGAGTGTCTGAGAGACGCTCGTTGCAATTCGAGACACACGTTGCGCGGTCCTTTGAGTATTGCCTGAGAAAGTTGCGAGGACCTCGAGTATGTAACAGTGTCGGAACTCGAGAGAGAGAAAAATCGTTAGAAATTTTTCGCTCTGCAATATGTATTTCCGACGGATATACAATGGAGGAATGTACGTGTTTTTGACGATATTCGGAGCGAGAAATCCCAAGGCGTTGCCGAAGTCGGTATATCGTTGCAATAGAGCGCCGGGTCACGTTTCGAAACGTACACAGAGGGAAGCGAGCAGCATTGAGCAGCAGGTGAAGCGCGGAAGAAATGGAATATATATATATACACTTTTATACATATACTGTAACTATAATATAAGACCCCGAAGCGCATTATGGGACGTTAGTTTCGGAAAAAAAAAAATCTCTTTGCGTATCCCAACATCGGCGGGGTTAGTGTCGTTGCATTTTTTTCCCTCTCTCGAAACTTTTCGCTCCCCCACACTGCGCCGATGCAGCGGCTCCGAAAAAATCCTCTTTCTTCGCTTATTCGTTACAAATCGCTCCCGATAATCTCCGAGTTTGAGTGCGTGTCACGTCTACGTACCGACGTCGTCGTTGCCAAGGTAAACTATACTGCGGCATTAACGACGAAACGAAACGATGGAACCGACGAACAGTCGGAGGGCGAGAGCGCAAAAGTTCGCTGAGGGTTGCGTGAGTCTCGACGACGCTACTGAATTTTATATACTTTAGGCACGTTGGGCGCTCTTATATGCACCCCCGAATTTCATGCACGGTGCAGCCAGAGCCAACCGCGCGGGGACACGCCAGTTTTCATGCTGCATGAAACTTCCACCCCTCTTCGATGTATGGTACTTAAAAAAAAAAAAAAAAAAAAATGCTGCACGCACCCCGTAGACTCGAAGATTTATGTGTTGTACGAACTGAAGGAACTTTTGTGGTGAACTCCCCTCTCCCCCCTCCATTACTGACGATATTGGAGCGAAGAATTTTTTTTTTTTTTTTTTTCGTATTTTGTCTACCGGCGCAGTAGGATTATTAATGGCAACGTTTTAATTAAAGAGATTCGGTGAGTCTTGTAATTAACATAGCAAGTTCTTCTTTTTTTCTCTCTAATTACGCGCGATTACAAATGAGCGAATTATACTGAATGTCTGGTAATTCTTATCCGTTGAGCGTTACTTCGTCCGACCATTTGCATTGCTTAATTGCATCTTATTGCAATATGCTCGTTGCAGCACCGATAATGATTTTTTATTCGCGCATGTAGAGACTTTCCATAGCTTGCGCTTAGCTAGAAACGAAGCAATCAGCAACGTTGCAAATGACGGAAAAAAATACATCGGGTTTAACCTTCACACGACGGTTAAAAAAATTTATCACGCTACCGATTTTGCGAAAATTTGCGATTTTCAGTATTTTCAATTAAATATATATTTTCCTTCCTTCAAAATTAAAAAAAAAACTCTTAGACGTCTTAACAAAATATTGAATATTTTTTTTTTGAATCGTCAAATTTCGAAAAAAAATACTGCACTTTATTTGATGAGAAATTGTGGGGTAAAATTTTTTTTTTCTCCATTCGACATTTTCGTGTATTCTCTCGAAATGAATAAAAATTCAACAGCATTTTTGCTCTCAGGTTAAGCGGTATATTAAAAATCGTCAAAAGACATTTTTTATTTTGTCCTTTTCGGTGAAAAAGCCTATTTGCATTACCAGGTATAGAATAAATTTTTTTGGGGGCTTCTATGCAAGTCATACAGATCTTCAAGTGCGTACCGCCAAACGACGTTCACTACGGAGGCTCTTCAAGTAGGATACAAAAACTGAGAGACGAATGGCAGACTATAGACTCGCATAGTACACGGGGAGGGTTGCGAGTAGCGAGCGCGGTAACCACATGTTGCAACTGCGGGACTCCTTTGTTGGGTAAAAGAACGCCGATTTTCGGGTGCGATACGACCCTAAGCCCGCGCGCGATCTCACTCTTTGAAAAGTTGTCCCTCTTGCCCTCTCCTCACGATTCTTTTGCTGCGTGCGTGTTATTAAAAGCAGCTCCACGAGGCACACGCGCGCGGCTTGACTTCCTTCTGTCTCATTTTCTTTTTTTTAATATATATATACATATATATACATTTTTTTTTCCTCTTCTTTTCTATACACTGTACACATATACAGCTATATAACTCGTTACAATTTTGCAATTCATTATCCACAAAGCCAAAAACGCTTTCAACCCTCTCGCCGTTCGTGGAAGTCGCGACTGCTAAGACTCGCCGTTCTGAATAATCCAGTGTCCGTGTCCCCCTTATGTCAGTGGGTATATATTTTATATAAAATGCTTCCTGTGTCTACCAGATTATCATTGTGCTTACGAAAAAAAATTAAATTTTAATATTTCATCGATTAGACAAAATTCTTCGTAGAAGCGTTTCGGAATGATGAGGTGGAAAAAAAAGAGAGCACGTAGAGTAAAGTAGCCATCGAAAAAAGGATCTTTGGAATGTGGCATGTATGGTACATAAGTGTGTATATATGTGTGTGTCTCCCGGTATGTGGCTCAGTGAAGTATATGTGAGCATTGCAGGCGTTGGGTCCGTGAAGCCGAGAGCTGAAGGGTGCGAGGGAAAGGCACAACACTATAGGATTTGACTTTGCAGTTGTGAACCGCACACCACCGACTCTCCTCCCTTCTCGCTCTCTCTCCCTCTGTATCTCACTTTTTACGTCGTTTTTCCTCCGCATCGTGTTTAACTTTCGTGAGAGAGACAGAGGGACGAAGCGAAAAAAATCGACTCAAGTTAAAAGAGCGAGTGAGATAATGATCGAAAGGACCCAAAGTGAGAATGAAAGAGAGCGGCTGAGAGAGGGAGCGAGAGGGATGGAGGATCAGTAAAAGTGACGAGGGTATGATGTTCGCTTTAATATCCACCAGCAGGTATATATTCTCACTTGCTCTCTCCCCCTCACCCTCCCTCCCCCCTCCCTTCTGCTATCCTGCCTTCAACCCCTCCGATTCTTTCGCTCATATACGTTTTTCGATCATCTCTTCCCACTCTATCGCGGAGAGGAGTTTCTCCCACTCGTCGATTCCCGAGCGCTACGTCGGGAAACATACGGGAGAGACAAACATTGGCTGGTAGCATGGGAAACGCCCGCGCACCACGGATCTTGGACCGCATGAAAAATACGAAAGATGCTGACAAATTAATGAAAAAAAAAAAAAATTAGATTAATGTAACTCCGGGAGCGCTTCATACCGATCATAATCTCGCTGATTCTATCTCATGCGATTGCGGAAAAAAAAAGCGATTTTTCAGTTAGTAACCTCGGGCGCAATGTTTCTGGAGAGAATAACGAGACCAACGAGACGCAATAATCGCAGCCTGTCGTGGTTTATGAAGATTTTTCAGAAACGAAGCCGGGGAGACGCCCGCTTGCCAACCCTATCCCTCTCGAGATGACGACGACTATACAATTATTAATAACTTAGGTGAAACCCAAAGCCCGTTCCTGTGCAGTATATAACCCCGCTAAAGGTTTTTTGAAAGCGTGCAATAAGAGTAAAAAAAAAACACTCGGATAAAAAAAAATTGAAACCCCGAAAAATAGTATAGCATTCGCGAGAGGTTGCAAAAGACTGGCGAACGAGTTGTAGTCAGTAACGACGCAAAGTATTCTCGTCTCTCTCGATCGTCCAGCCGAAAAAAATTCTCCGGACCTTTCTCGGAATCGTAAAAAATTTAGAGAAGTACTCGAGCGTCTCTAGAGCGCTCTTGCGCTATGAACAAGTGAGAGGAGAAAAAAAAATTATGATTTTCTAGACCCCCGAAGAACGGAGCGTAGAGGCTTCGGCGTCGGGAAGATATCCCCAAGAGTAATGACGACCGAGAGGAGAACATGGCATTTTTCGAGACCATTTTTTTTTTCACACCATGAACCCTCTTCACGTTCGTTTAGTTACGTTTTTCGTTTTCCGAGAATTCGAGAGAGAAATGAGAGAGAAGGAAAGAGAGCTATAGACCTTAAACCATAACTACACCACCCTGTGGCATATTGCGTAGCTGTCTCGTTGCCCTGCCCAATGAACACGGAGGCCCGTCTGCTCTCTTCCTATACCCGGATTACCTTCCCATATCTCTCTTTTTTCTCTCCTCGCGTTTATAGTTTTAGTACGCATTAAGGATTATAGAGAGACGTCGTACTCTCGCGAGCGCGCGGAGAGGCACAGCGCACACCGCCACCGTGAATGGTCGCAAGAACTACCAAAAAAGGGGATAGGAAAAAAATTAAAAAAAATATATATATGAACAAAAATGCGAGGGTGGAAAGGAGAACCAGATCAGGCTCGTGGGGTTTATTCGTTGGCTAGAGTGAGGAAGCAAGTAAAAAAAAAAAAAAATAAGAGAAGCCCAAGAAGGGACAAGAGACTAAGAGAGATCGGAGAGGGTCCTGCAGGATTATGTTCGGCGTTAATGTTTTTATTGTTCCTCGTGTGCCTAGACCTGTATATATTTCGAGGTACAAGCGAAACGAGCTAAAGTGCGAGGGAGACATATATATAGAAAAAAATGCATGAGATGAATTAAAAAAAAGAATAAGAGAAGAAGAAGAAGGAGAGACCCAGCGCCGATATCTTCGGGGAATCTACGCGTATTTTCACTTAGCAGTTACACGATACCGGTACGCCGGAGGTTGGATCATTAGTACCAAATGCTCGAAGATGCCCAAGTACTGCCGTCAGACCATTTTTTTTTCTCTTGTCTCTTCTACCTCTCTCCTTCCTCCGTCTCATTCTTCTTGTTATTCGACCGTTCTCCGTGCTCTTCGCCACTTCCATTTTTATTTTGAATCCCTCGTCGTCACGCCACCGAAATTCTACAAAGTTTTTCTCTTGCAAAGTTTCTCGTCGGGTACGGAATTTGTGATTCGAATAAAATTTGCATCGATTAGAAAACTGTTTAATTAATAATTTCATTAAATAATTTTTGTAGTATTTTTTTATTTTTGTGCGAAAAACATTAGTTTATTCAAACAAATTCGTTTCTGACGAAAGAGTTTTTTTTTTTTTTTTTTTACGAGACTTTGCTCTTGGGTTTGGGTAAACGGCAATGTTGGGAGTAAAAAAAATGCCCGTCAAACAGCACCTTCGTCACGGTGTCGTCTATCAGATCATTTCCGGGGCACCGACGAAGCCTCACTTGTCCGCTCTTCTCGACTAAACCGACTGTCGTCATTTTTTTTTCTCATCTCGCATACTCTCGGACTCCTCTGACCGTGAAAAAAAATCTATATCAGCGATGTAGATCGGCAAGCCACGATACCGAGAGACTCCTTCGTGTCGATATACACTCTACCTGAAGGGCGTTCGTTCGTTTTCTTCTTCCACACGCCTGGGAGGCTTTTCGTTGTGCGGTTATTCAAAAATTTTGAATTTTGACTGGGATCAACGATGTTCTATTATTATATTCGTTTTCACCCCCGAGAGATCGATCTTCGATGACGATCAACGATTTTTTTTCGGCAACAGGAAAGTCCAAAGGATCTTTCATTTTCAGGTGCAGAAACGATCATTTCGCTGCTTCGCAACTTTTTATTGGGATGTGTTTTCCTTTTTTTTTTTTTACCATTTTTCTTCCGTTGTTGAAAAAAAAAGAACATGACAGAGGGTGAAATATTGTCGAGTTTTATCGTTCGGAAGAATCATCGTTTCGGTTTGATGATATTTCAGACGCGATCGAACGGAAGGGCTTACGTAGCGGTCGTCACAACGCCGGATCCTCGCGACAACCTCCAGTTGGTCAATTTGTGCGTTCCCAAGAGAAGAAACCTTATTGTAAGTAATTATTACTGTGAGAGATACTGCAAAAAAAAAAAAAAAAAGCAAAAGCGCCAACATAATCACTGAGTATATTCTTCACTCACGAGCTGCAACGCGCAAACAAATATCTTCTTGTTTGGCTTTTCAACAAGCTACTCGCCTCTCACCGCCTGCTGCAAAATAATTTTAACGTCGACAAGCATACATCCGAAAAAAAAAAAAAAAAAAAAAATGGCAATTCACCAATTCACTCGCTTCTTCACAAAAATAATCTTAAAGTATGTAAAATTGAATCGTTTGACGATTTTTCATTCAGGGGGATGAAATAATCTCATTTCCGGCGTTATCCCTTTAAGCTTTCACGCAATAATAATAATAATAAATGATATTTCGCTTGTGTATTTTCACGCTTGCACTATTCCAATTTCTCGAGACTCTCTTCACCGAGTCGCGTCGTATTTTATCTAGCATCGCGCGTCCCCTCCTCCCATATATACCCTACACTCACTCTAATTCTCTAGACTTCTCCTTCTCTCGCTGCGGCAATAAAAGTGCACCTCGTGCAATTTCTGTAATAGGAACGGCACGTCACTTCTCTTCGTAGGTATTTTTCACCGGGGTTTAGAGAGGCTGCTCGGGCCTCTCTTCGGCGTCCCCAGTCGTTACTCGTTGTCGTTACTTCTCCCTTTCTCTCTCGTTCTCCCAAGTTGGCTTCTCTCGCACACCACCCGGCACGCTTTTTTTTTATTCTAGCTGCAGGGGATTAAAATGCACGAGACGCGTGGGACATTCGCGTCGCTTCGTCCTCCTGCAGCTATCCTCCGGGCTGCGATAATAATTCGCTCGGTAACTTTCCGCGACATTTTTGGCTGAATTAAAACGATTTAAAAAATCCATTAAAAAAATCGTCCTGAAAAAAAAAAAAAAAAAAAAAAAAAAAAAAAAAAAAAAAGTGCGAAGAACCACTCGGAGCCAATTTTGGGCGAAAATCTTTCAACAATTAAAGAAAAATCGAAAAAGCCCATCGATTGTTGTAGTTCAGGTTTCTGGGCTTCGGCCGCATGCCCCGCACGAGCGATTCAAGTGCAAATGCTTCTACGCCAATGGATGACTTATTTCGGTGCAGACTGCAGGTAGATTCGATGAGATCCTGTTCAGTGTTGCGGTCAGTTTTTGGTCTCTCTGATCCACCCTCTCAATACCCCTGTGCATTGTTGCAGCCACAATCGAAGTCTCAAAGCCATTTTTTCCCCGTATCCTAACGATATTGCAGCGAAAATATCGATAAAAGATCGAAAAAAAAAAAAAAAAAATTATTTCGGCAGTACACTCGTTATACTTTGGGTATTGCGGACCATTAACGCAATACTGAGAATAGTTTGAGAAAAAAAAAGAAAGGAAAAGGTACGCAAAGAGTGGTCTATTGTATCTAAAAATTTGATCTTATCTCGGCGAAAGATCCGAGACTTCTTAGCCAGGGCAACGCGTACCAGAGATTGATCACGAAAAGTAGGTAAGAGAAATATGTACGAGAATCCTCGTGGACCCTGGGCGTGTCACGGTAATTTGCTTCGAGAGAGAACAACGCGCGGTTCTTCGCAAAAGGGTAAGTCGCCGTCGTCCTCTATTCTTTTCCCTCCTTAAATCATAAGAGGTCAGAATTTACCTGAAGCAACTTGAGAGTTGCCTTAAGCGAATCGAATTTCGCTTTAGCAAAGATACTTGCGATTTTTTGTAATTTTTTTTTTTTTTCGTCAGACGTTAAGAGAGTGTCAGGTGAAATGGTTTTGTGAGGTTACGAAACTCGTAATTTTATTACTAACGTAAAGTGGCAGAGAATATTCTCGAGAGAAAAACATTAATTTCGCTCGCATTTGAGAGATCGCTTAGTTAGCAGCACCTTCAATGGAAACGCCATGCTGACCAGAGCAATTTTCCTTTCGGGGGTTTCGCGCAAATGACTCTCGCCTCCCGCAACTTCGGGCATCGATCTCTCCCTGAAGACGAAAAAGGGACTACGATCCCTTGTCCCTTCTATGCTTTTGCCTCTTCCGAAAGGAGTGATTTTTCTTTCCGATGCAAATGGCTTCGAACCATTGTGCGCGTGTGTACGTGTGTCTGTCCGCCGAGTCGCCACCAGGGATAGAAGCGTTGATCTCTCCGAAAATGCGAAAGTTAAGCCCCCCCCCCCTTGACGCAGGAATAGAACCTGTGGAGCATCCCTTGCAGCCACCCCTGATGGGTATTCGGGGGTCCAGAAGTAAACGCCGGCCATCACGCACTAGACCTCTATACCCTCGTCCCCATTGTTGTAAATCTCTTAAAATAACGCGACTGACCTGCTTCATCTGTGTCTCTTGTTTCGTCCGTTTTTCTTTTCGCCTCGTTCTTCAACGCGCTCTAAGGCTTTAACTTTCTCCCGATTTCTTACAATTCTTACGAAGGTATTTTTGGAGCCTAAACCACGGTAATTTCCTTAAGACTTCGCGGCAGATCTTGACCCACGTATTTCTTTTATTTTTTTGCATTTTTGATCGTCGATTAAAATTCGTGGTCCTCGGATGATTTTTAACGAATAAATGTTACCAATGTTGCGGGAAAAAAAGGAGAATGAACAGAAGAGAAAAAGCATTCACAATACAGACACTAATGTCCACTTACCGCGCAATACCGGCGCGGTTTCTCCCCAAGAAATAAGCGACGTAGGAGCATCAAAAGCAGCAACAGCATCTTCGCCGGAAACGAAGGAGGGTGTTTTAGTGCTGGTTTACGGCAGCCATAAGACCAGTTTGTGGGTATAGCGAGTGGTATAGCCGGTCGGGTGGTAGCCCCCGAGTGAGACTCGCGAGAGTGTGCTCCGCGCGCACACGGGCACTGCTCGTTCAGGTATAGGTGAAGCTTCGAGAAAAAAAAAAAAAAAAAAAAAAATAGCAGGCGGCATCTCTCGCTAGAGAGAGTACACGTGGATCCCTCTCCCTCGCTTCTAATATACGTCGAAACCGTGAAAATTTTTCGGCCTCGAAAAACAAGTACTCAATTCTCGCTGAGATTGTACACCGTAAAGCTCTCATATACCGGTGCGGCAAATAATGCCAAGAAATTCTTTTCCTCTTACGTTTCTCCGCTCCGCTGTTATTTCTTACATCTTTTTATTGCATTTATTTTTATTATAGTTTCGAGACATAAGCGGGTCGCGTATTTTCGGGGTTTCGAAGAGAATTTTATCGGCATTTCGTATATAGATCGATTTTTTAAATGTTTCTTCATTACACGATTTTCGATTATAAAAACTAGTTGCGTATCTTGTATTTTTTTTTTTTTCGTTTTTTCGTCGAGTCACCTAATTTGCAATACTGACCTCGTCCCTGATGCAACGCTCTAGCTGCTGGGTGGTCCTCTTCTCGGTGGTACACTCGTTGCGGAAGCTGTGTCGGTCGATATTCCTGTAGCTGCTCCCTCCCGAAGACTAGAGAGTGAGAGAGAGAGAGTGTACCATATGGTCTTTTAGCCTCGCGGAGAGTGGCCATGACCGTGACTGAAAAAATGACTGTACCATGACCACGGTGCAGAAAAATGCTGTAGAATGAAAAAAAAAAAAAAATGAAAAAAAAAGACGATTGAATAATGACGCCGAGGAATTGAAGAAATAAAAAGTATATTAAAAAATGAAACGATTGAGAAGGAAGGTCATGGAGGAAGAATAAGACGAATCAGTGAAGAAACAGCGGGAGGAAGAGAAGCGGTGACGAAGAACAGAACAAGGTCAAGGAGGAGGCAGAGTCGCAAGCCCTCCATCTCGTGAGTAGAACAAAACAGTAATATGAAGAATAAAGAGCGGAATCCGCAAGCGCAAGAATCGTCGAAAGAGAAACAGCAACATCAGCAGCAGCATCGTCATTGCTGACTGGGATGAGACTGCGTCGAGGATTCCTGGCAATTATAATTTCTTGTGCGAGTCCCCCGTCGTGTTTTCTTTTCTTTCCGTTTCTCCCATATATATACATATATATATGCATCTTAGTATCCATGTCCGTGCGTTCCTATATATTTTCGTTCCACACTTCGGAGCAATTTGAAAGAATGTGCGCGTCATTTGTGAACAAATACATTGAAGACAGAGGACTCCGCGGGTCTTGCAACATTTGGCGTTTTGGCTTAAGGAAGAAGTTCTGGGAGTTGAATCTTCAAGCCGAGTTGCCCTCTGTTTCGATTCGCCCCACTCTTTGTCTCGCCTTCTCTAAACCGATGTGTTTCTTCGTCGTTTCTTCTTCCCCTTCTCTCATTCCACGACTCCCGTCTCTTTCTCGTCGTTTTCGGGACCTGAAGAGTGCGCGCGCCCCCCCCCCCCCCCAGTCTACCTACGCCTGGCTATGCCTCTCTTTGCCCTGTGACTAGCGGGGCGGCGGCACGGTGCGCTAAAACAAAACGAAATAGTGCAGGAGAGCCAACTCTCAAGGATAACGACTACGAAAAGGAGTGGCGAAGTGAAGAAGCGAGGAGAGGAGGAATGAGAACCTAGGAGAGGTCTTCGGGACGAGAGCGAGAGACCCCCGCCATATTGCGAACAATTGAAACCGTTGCCGGCACCTCGGGGCCTAAACATCGCTTTCCTTCTTCTTCTTCTTCAGCTTCTTCTTCTTCTTCTTCTTCTCTGGTCTTTCGTTATTCGTTATTCTCCTACACTTTTGCTTCTTACGACTGAGCGTCGCCACTGCAGCTGCGAGTGAGACTGCGGAGAGTCTCGCCGATAGTGTGTCACGCACTGGCCATTTTCTCGCGTGTCTCTAAGGTCCGACCGAACGCATATGTGTACTTATACTATAACGCGACGTAACATCCAAGCGAATTCGAGAAAAGAATAGAACGGAGGACCTAACTAGCTCCTCATTTCCAGTCTGTTATTCTTCACCCATAGGTTCTCTCTACCGTTCTACAATTCGTCTGTATTCTCGGAAGAGTTCCTGAAATCGTCTGGCCCATGCCTCCCTTGCGCCTAGAGCTAGCGAAACGAGAAATTTGAAAGAAAAAAATAATTAAATAAACTCTTGAACGTCTACACCGAAGTATCGTGTAACCCGGAGGCTCGGGTGAGAAAATTGCCTCGACGTGTCTTTCGCACGACAAAATTGAATCTCAATGAAGCACATTGTGCGCGAGCACGCAGCTTTGCGATCTCAAAGTTCGCCAGTTTCTGCCGTCTCACGTACCGAATGACCGAATAGAAACGATCTTTTCAGTTCTACGGTTTCGATAATTTTTTATTTTACATCGATTACCGAAGTTTCGTGAGGCTTTTCGGCTTTTCGGCTCTTCGACTCCGTGATCTCCTTTGGCTCCGGAACTATTTTTCTCGGTGTCGTTTATGTAGTTTTTCTGGGTTAAAGTCTAGAAGAACAAGTTCCTTTTCCTATTCACATCTCCCGAACTCTCATCTCTCTCTTACACTCGCCCACGTTTCGTTGAGAGCAGAAAACTTGTGTAGAACCTTCTGCTAGAAGGAGGCTTACCGTTGCTGAGAGCGAACAAAGAATGCATTTGGCGCATTAAGAAACGCGCGGGGTCCAGCGCGCGAGAGCAATGTAGCATCGAGTCGAGAGTGTGAGTAGACGGTGGTAGAACTACCGAGAAGATTAGAACGAGTCTCCCTGTGAAAATGCTACGAGAGCGTAAGAGAGAACGAAGCTAAAAGCGAGTGCTGAAAGTTCGTCGGTGGGAGGAAATGAAACGTAAGGGGGAAATGAGGGAGAAAGAAACGAGAGAGAGAATTAGAGTGAGAGAGAGAGAATGAGAGCGAGAGAGGTAAAGCCCACTGGAAGAGTCCTGTAACCCGATGCCAACGTGCACTAGCACTCTGGCACCTCTTCTCGGTTTTTCGGGTACCGCTCCGCCTCCCTTCGTCCCGCATCGGGGCCCCGATGGCTCGCTGGGACCATAGTGGGGGTTTTCACGGTATGACGCGATAATGCTGTACAGTTCGGTGAGCTTCGGACACCGGTAGAGAAACGGGAGAGACAGAGAGGGTGGCCAAAGGAAGAAGAGAACGAAGAAGAAGAAGTTTGCGGAGTGAAAAGAGTGGGGCACACCGTCGCGCTCTGCCGTACTGACCTTGACTAGACCCAAAGTTGCGGTGGGTTGGGACTCTCCTTTGCTCGTTCGTTCGTTCTTCTTCTTCCTTATTCATCCGCGAACGAACGAGCGAGACGAAACGATTAGAGAGGCAAAGAGAAGAAGGGGAATGGGGCCCTATGCTGTTCTCTACCCCTCTCCTTCCCTTCGCTCCTTCCTCCTCCACCATTCACCGCGTGCAACAGGGGCCCTGTAGTTCTGCATTCGCAGACTCCTCCATCAAGGACATCACAAAAAGTACATTAGACGAAAACACGTTGCCATTATATAGGCCCCGTGATCTCGAACCGGGCGAAGCCGCGCACCAACACCGCGAATAATATAATACACATACCATCGTCCCCTATGTACACCAACATTCACGAAGACGATGAAGTGCAAGACGAAATCTAAACTCTCTGTGGTCTCTACCGGAGCCCCCAAAACACCATCTGAGATTCGATACCAGAGTTTTGCTCCTCTCGTTCTCATCTCGCGAGATTCTTTGATGATACTTTTCACGATATCCCTTCCTTCTCGTTCTCGTTATTCCAACCGATTGTTGCCTACGATTTTTCTCCGGTAGATTTACTTGTTGGGAATTTACTTGAATAGGGACCATTTTTTATCTATACGAAGTTTCTTCACTACGAGAATTTTATCTCCAGCAAAAGATTATTAATTCATCGAGATCTCGAGATCGGTTCGGAATGTATCGATTCGAAGATTGCGATACCCCTGCGATGTATTAGATTCTATGGATGTGCGTGCTTCGCTGTATATATTAAATGCACAGTCTTGTTGGGGGCCTTGAGATATTCGGCCGCAGCTTTATTTCTGGCTGCCGGGCGCGAGAGACCGCGAAGCAGAGACGCCCGGTGCTGCACCTTACCCACTCGTCGTCGCTTGCTTCTCAAGATCAAGGCCATCCCTCCGCTTGCACACTTTCCCCCTGCGGGATGACTGGACTCTTTAAGCCCGCGATTCGCTTGCACCTTCTTCTTTTGCTTCTTCTAATTTTTTCTTTTTCTTCTTCTTCCTCTTTTTCTTCTTCTGAAGTTACCATCGAAACCTCTCAAGCATCGGAGTAATGAGAGAGATGTTGATCTCTTCGTTTTTATTTTATTTTTTTTTCAATGAATAAAACAAAATAAAATCCGGGATGAAATCATCGGAATTTTTCGTGTGTCATGTACTCTCCATTGCGCGCAATGTTCACTTTCCTTAATTCTCGGGATGAAACCCGTGAATCATAAAATATTTTATCCGAGACATCGATACCGAGTCGATCATTCCAAAGTCTCATCGTCGTCAGACGAAATTCTCGAAATTTTTAATTGCGTAGTTCCCGCGATGTAATTTTATCGACGAGTAAATCGCCGCCGGTTGCTTAGCATGGTGATCGTGTTCTTTAGCGCGTATGTACACACACGAGGTGTACCCCGGGACCCCGTAAAGAACGCGGGTGAACGAGCGTTAGTAAACAGGTTTTCGTGTTAATCTGGATATCTGTGTGAGTAAAACACCTCCGCAATCGCCGAATCAACTCTCATAGCGTCGCGTACGCAGAGAAACGCTTTCGTGAAAGGTACGCGCGCATGTATGGTTTTCACGTATGAAAAACGGTCCGGAGAGAAGACGACGAATATTTATTGCGATATTCATAACGCGACCGAGATACTCGCGTATATACGTATATATATATACAACTCCCACGTTTCCCGTGTTCATGGATTACTTTGCTTACCATTTCGGACACGACGCGCCGGAATAATTGAATATTATTATATGAATAATGATGATAATAATAATAATAATAATAATAATAATAATAATGACTGTTGTTATTATTATTATTATACAGCGGGATAAATAACAGATCAAAGTTTTATCTTTCCTGGTTCGACCGTGAAAGGTTAAGCCACTCCAAAAAGTTGGCACGAAACTTGAACGGACCGATATATAGTACCTTTTCCCACGGGGAAAACGAAAGTGACAGTGGAACTTCCGTTTTCTGGCTACTCATTGACAAACGATCCTTCGGATCGACGGAAATACGAATGCATCGAAAGAGACTGTATCGACGCGCGTCGCGTAAATAAAATATCGTTAAAAAAAAAGTTGCTTCGTCATTTCTAACCGGTGATTATGATGAACAGGATGAACATTGCGAGCAAATGCGATGATATAGTCACGGTCTCTCGGGGATCTCGTTCATTCTCTCTTGTGTTATGTCTAGCAGATGACGTACTTTTTTTTTTTTGTATCTTTTGTTACGAACGATGGTGCATGAGACACGACCCGGAGGTATCGATAAAGTTGTAAATTAATATGGTTTTTTTTTTTTTTTTTTTATGTTCGTCTGGAATAATTCGGTTAACGACACGAAATCCCCGTGAGCAACGCGGAAAGATTAATTATGAGAATAATTAGCTTCGATCGGCTATATGCTGCGGACACTTTTTTTCCTCGTGTGCGTCCCGACAATAACACGACGACTTAATCAGCCGCAAACTCGTACAATGTTTCGCTAATAATTTTATTTTTAAAGACAGTTTTGTTTTCAAGGAAAAACTCTCGCATAGTTTATAGCAATTATTATTTTTGTTGATTTTTGCCGCAGCTATTGGCGACAATATTTTCGTCGTAAAGTTATCGGCGATTATAGAGAATATTACCCTTTGCCTTCTTTCGCGAGTCGGAGTATCCTTGACATTAAGAGTGTTTGCAAGATACACAACATCCGCACAGAGTTTCGTGAGGATAAAACAAAACGAAAGCTTCGCGTTTTAATTCCTTGCTGCGCTCTGCCGCTGGCGATGCATGAATCTCTCGAGTGTCATCTCGTCGTCGTCGTTCAAAAAAAAAAAAAAAATCGTGAGACAAGGATGAACAAGATATTTAATTGACTCTCGGACAAGCGCCCAGCGGGAGAGTCAAGAAATCTCTATGTATCGAAACGACGAATCTCCGCTCGTCTGACCCACTGCTATACGCCGATGCCGAATCTACTTCGTTTCTCGTATCAATGATTTTCCGCGCGACTAATTGATTGAAAGAGGAATATTCGCTTGCAATTTATTTTTTTAATTTTTTTCAACTCCGCTTCGATACATTTAAAAAGAATGTCGTCACTCATCGTCTCAAGATTCTCGCTAACCGATTTTTTTCCATAACATTCTTTCCCATCCAATGTGAAAGACTTATCTTCTATAATCGAA
This sequence comes from Cryptus viduatorius, assembly GCA_964006125.1. Taxonomy (NCBI): domain Eukaryota; kingdom Metazoa; phylum Arthropoda; class Insecta; order Hymenoptera; family Ichneumonidae; genus Cryptus; species Cryptus viduatorius. The sequence goes on along the minus strand of OZ023222.1, from coordinate 6,394,735 downwards.
TTTCTCGAAGTGTTCCAAGATTATTATGGTGGGTTTGGGTTTCAAGTTCGAGTTTCGTTTTCGTGAGTCGTCCAGGTACTCGAGAGGGGGGCCATTATAATTACGCTTATGGTCGGTAAAGATCGAGAGCTGTCTACCGATGGGACACGCAGGTATTATCCTCCCCGAAGAGTCCGAGAGGACCGCGTCGCTGGGATACCCGAAATATTTGATATCTTCGGCGCGGTCTCATCTCTTTCTCTCTCCCTCTCTCTCTCGCGCATAATATATTATAGTGTGGTATATAAAGATCGGCGACGATCGGTCGGGTACAAACACCAGTGTATAAGCCCCAGACTGAGGTCATTACAGACGAATTTCTCGTTTGCGCAACGATTTTGCCCCCTTCGCCCGCCTGCCCCATGAATTAATGGCAATCGTCGTTCGAACTCGCTATTCCTCCTACCGATACATCGACGCCGATACAGTGTCTTCCATGTTAAAGATTAGCCGCGAAAGCGGGCGACACAGACAAAACGCAAAGTTAAATTGACTGTGAGTGCGTAGTTGTCGTGTCGGACGATATCGTCGAAGTACGCACAACACCGAGCATTGAATTTATGCGGCGGCATCGACACGCGGGCATCTTTTAACCCCCTCTCCTCTCCACCCGCTTATCGCCGAACTTTTTCGTCCCGTTCCAGGTCCGTCCACTTACGCGATCAAAGCCGGTATACTTATTTAGCGGTATAACGTTTTAATTCCATTTCTCTCTCTCCGTCACGCATGCGCATTCGCAATATACATTCGTATGCGCGAATCGTTATCAAACCGGCTTTAAAGATGGTAAATTATTCGACCGAACACGTTCCAGCGACAGAGGACGAAAGAAGAGACGCGATTTGGCGTCGAAATATCATTTTTTTACGCGCGGAAGATGGAGGGGGTGTACCCTAGTCGTGCATTACGTATGCGATTCCTCGCGAATTTGTCGGACTGGAAAATAACGCGGCTATTAGTCCCCCCGCCGATTTATACTTTTTAAACCATCCGATGCCCGACGTATTGTGTATTTTTACCGATTTTTATCAGGAAGCTCAAGGATGTTCGCGATTTTGTAATATCGAGAGTACGCAATTGAATTTCAAGTTGTTGCTGTTTAACGAGACCGATTCTGGGTTTTTGCACCCACGTTTAAGACGCGTGACGAGTCCTTTCGTCGATCTATATGCGTGTATGCAGCGTCCGCCTACGCGTGAGATTCTTAAGGCAATAAATATATATATGTATATGTAAGTGTATATATATATATATTCGTAAAAGAGGGAGTGAGCGATCCTTTCTGCTTTCCGGCAACGCGGGAGCGGAGAAGGCGGTAGTCACTTCTCAGTCTTAGGGCTATAAAAAGAGAAAGCGGTGGAGGCTTTACTAATTCTGTAATACAGTCTATGATATACCCGTGAGAAATGAGAACGATAGTTTCGGATTGGTCGCTGACACATCTCGAACTCGAAATTCGAGGCGGGATCGACATACTTCGAAGTAAGAGAAATAATTGTTATAAAAATGAACTTGAAATCATCGAAAAATATCATTCGTATGATAGGGGTTTTTTTTTTTTTTTTTTTTTTTTTTTTTCGGTGATGGAAAGTATTTTTTCGATGTTTGATTATAATAACATTGGTTTTCGAGTAAATGAATCCTTAATCCAGATGAGAATGAAAAGTTCTTCGGAAACTCTAGAATAGGATACACGAGAGTAGACGGCGCTCTCGGGAAGCCAAGCATAGCGCACACCCTCCACGTAAAGATTCTATATTTGATGCGCTATAGCGGGGCGACAAAGCGACCTACATTTCCGGGAGTTGCGCGACTCGGGCGCTACTCACCGTCTTTCTCTGATGTGCACGTATATACATCGAAGCCCTGAGCTCACTCCGGCAGCATCCAGTGATGCAACTCTCTCTCTATGCTGCGGATGCTGTGACTGCAGTGGTATAGGGAAACAGGTGCACTCTGCATGCACGCCAGCAATGACCAGAGGGTGAGAGGGAGAGGGATAGAGCTTCGAGAAGAGAATAGAGAATGAGGCAGTTGCGGAATGAGGAGTGGGAAGGAATGGGAAAACCGAACCAGGAATGAGTATTAGATGAAAGCTGGAGAATTGCCGTAAGAGCTCATCTGGAAAAAATTATTTTTCTGCATTCGCGTAAATAATGATTTTTTTTTCTCTCAATTGCTGCTATTACATCAAAAAAGCTTTGGGTACTTTTTTTTTCGCCGGTGGGTGGTCCTCGGGTCGACCCGATAAATTTATCGGACTACAGATTTTTCGATCTTTTTTTTTTTTTTTTTTTTTTTACGAGGAACCTAAAGTATGTTCGTGATGGCTGAATTTTGTACCTAGTATACGAGTATTGCAATGGACTCGTACCCGAAAATAACACGCGACGGAAACGACTACGCGAAGGATGGAGGCCTGCGGCCTGCTGCGCCGCGCCGTGCTCATCCACTAGATAATTAAATATGGAAGTAGTAGACTTCGTCTTAGTCTCTGGAAATGTACACAGAGCCAAAGAGGAGTATCTGCATCTGCCTGGCTATAAACCAACGACGGTTTAACTTGTGTGCTCTTCTAGCTCCGGGAGCGGGAGCGCGCGAGCACACACACGTTACCGAAATAATTCACAGCTCGAAAGCACGGGGTATTACCGCCCTCTCTTCCTCCCTTCGTCTCTCATACCCGCTCTTTCGCTCTTTCGTCCCTTCGCCGGAAGTTACACTTTACTCTTTCATGAAGAAACTGAGGTACTACACCTACGTGATAGCCAGACGGGTGACCTGAATTTATTGCAGGCTGTTGTTAAATATTCTATCTACGTTTCCAATTTTTTAACCATCGAATTTTTCGATTTTTTATTTATTTATCATCGATTTTGTCACGTAGTCGGGGCTCACGTAAATTTTTATGAAAATCGTAAATCCACTTTTTGAAGGCTCATTCCTCGCGTTATTATTATTATTTAACGAGGGTTGGGGAAACTATTGAAGGGGTGGTTTTTACGATCGACTTCCTGACATCTGCAGGATATCTATAGGTTTCCAGTGTTTCGAATCTCGATAGAAATATTTTTTTTTCAAATTTTTCTTATCCTACATCGGTAAATCAGTTTTCGACACCGAAACTCTCTGCCGACGGTAACATTTTCCCAATGTACTTGATGCCGATAAAAACGCGATCTTATCTTCGGTAAATAAACAACAGTTGGTATATTACCCTCTTTTATTTAAGACAGTTTCGTTTTTATCGACATTTTTTCGTATTGAATTTAATAGTAAATCATTAGACAAACGCTCTCTGAAAGAAAAAAGCTACTCTCGAACTATTTGCAGCCGAAGTGAGTCTTGAAATTCGCGACTCTGAATTATCTCCGATGATTAACAATGACACAATTCTCGTGAAATTTGCAGACTAATTGAATTGGAAAAAATATGAAAAAAAAATTAATAAACGTTTCCTTGATGACTTTTGTCTCGTCACCGGGATTGTTTTGGCATACCTCGAGAATATCTCTAGACGCTCAAGACCTACTTGTCCTTTATCCCCGTTTCGCACGATAACTGGTAACCAACGTAATCTATACGCGCTCTAGTCTCGTTCTCGTTCTCTCGTTTCCGAAATTCTCGAAATACTTCGCCGCCCCGCGCGCTTTTGCATTATAATACCCTTCGTGTTCCGATCGTCTTCGAGGAGAGAGAGGCGGGACCTTCTCTCGCGATGTCGAGCAAAAACTAACGACGAAACAAGCCGTGAGGTTCCCTCGAGCGCGATGCCAGAGTGGAAGAAAAAGAAAAAAAACGGCGACGGAGAGGACGAGGAGAGAAAGAGCAAGAATCAAGCATATGTTAGTGTGGCCGACGAAAATTTATTTATAGACGAGGAGGTCGCGGTGCGTTCCAAAAGCTGGTTAGCCGCAGCTAGACAGTAGAAGCGAGTCCGAGGATACGAGACGATCGTCGCGGGTGCTGGATGTGTCGCGGGACTATGCATTCGTGATTTTATCTCTCGAACTGTCCAACTTATCGTTGAATTTGTGTATCCGAAATTAGGCGCGATTTTCCCCAAAGTTTCTGCGAATTCGACGAAAGCCATTCCATTCGTAACAATACTACTTTGGTTAGCGTTACGATCGTACGGAAAAAAAATCGGTAATCGATCGGTACTGACGAAGCAATCGACGTTCAGATAATAATGGTTAATCGATCGAATGATAATGATAACGAAAAGAACGGAGTCATTGATTTAATGGACACTGACCGAAGGATTGCACAGCAACTCGATAGGGACGGTAGTTGACTGCTTTGTTTATTGATTTTTTTTTTATTGCGGGCAGAAGGGGCCACGAGGAAAATTATAGAGAGCAACAGTTACGAGACTTTTTACCGATTTATTTGACGGTGGGATTATATGGGTGAAGTACTCTCTGGAAGGAAAGGGAAGGGGACTTCGTTCGTATCCTCACTTGTACACTAACTGCAATTGAGGTCACGCACGTGGTATTCGAACCGGGTGATTCCAAGTTGAATCTGTCGAGGGTGTTGACCGTCGCCCGCCGTACGGCATATCGACTGATCCCTCTTCCCGTTCTTTGCCTCTCGAATTCACATTTTTCAAAGAAAATGAACACAAATTTGACGAAATTTTTTTTTTTTTTATTTCGCATTTAAGTAAAAATATAAACGTTTTAAATATGACGAAAGTTAATTGGACAAAGCCATCGAGTCATCGTTTGAGTAGAGATTTGAATTCTAGTCTTCGTCTTCTTCTTCTTCGTCTTCTTCGTGTACTACGGTTACATTGGACTGTTCCAAGTTGCAATAGACGAGGGGAGTCACTCATAAAAGCCAATCTGTTTGATTTGTTATTGTTTTCCATTGTTTTATTTTATGGTTTTTTCTTCCGTTTAAATGAAAATCAATGATTCCGTTTGCAATAAAAATGTGATTCATTCTCCGAAGTGTAGTTGCCGAATAGTCAGTGCGAATTGTTGTGACCCACTTGTGAAAATAATTTCTTTAATCGGGCGACCAAAAATGCGATTTCCCGAAAGGACTGCGAGTAGCGACAGGGATTGTTGCAGAAGAGAGACTTGAAAAGGATTCTCGAATAAATAAATGCGTGAGGTGGTGAATTCGCGTTTACGCTCGACGGATCGAAAGTCAAAGGATACGCGAAGCTGACGAAAGCCTTACAGAGCGCTCGAGCGCTTTACGGTCGAATGACGATTTTTACAAGTTAAACATTAATATTTAAAAATATATATATATACATACGTAAAATATAATGGCGCATCATATGCGGAGACCGATGAAAAAAGAGGCCTATAAACCGTTTGGTATCAGAAGGAAGGTAAGAATAAAATATCAATACGAGTGTCGCCTTTAAATCAACAAAATTTAATTGTATCTAAAAAAAAAGTTCTCCGCGAAACAAATTGCGCGGAATCGAACGGTCATTTCGTTGCTTTACTCGTATGCCTATGCGGCACTGCGCGAAGCTGATAAGAACCCATATAAAAATTCAGTCCTATAGAATACGAGACATTTTCGTATTTTTTTTATAGTTACCAATGTCTCGATAGAATTGACGACAAAACAAGTTTAGCATTTCGTATTTTCGTCAATTAAACAAAAACATAAATTCCGGAAATTCCCGTTTATCGTGTTTTTTCCGCGTTTTTCATCCCCCGAAATGACCCTAAAAAATTATTTAACAAATCCTATTAATTATTAACCCCGTCGTCCCCTACTATGTTCGAAATATCTATTCCTCTCGATCTCCCTCCGAATTTTAGTCTTTCCTTCATATCCGATGCTTAATCTCGCCACAGGAACGAAAAAAAATTATTTTAAAGTTATTATTATTATTATTATAATTAATAAAATCACCAGAAAAAAAAATCAGCATTGAGACAGTTAAGCAACTTTCACCGCGTAAAGATTCTTCCGTTTCTCATCTGTAACTCTTCTGATTCTGTTTTCACTGTATCCCGTCTGTTTTCCTCATCATCCTCTTACCCCCCCGTTCCCCGCTCTTTTCCGTCTCCGATCGTATGAATGGGACACGCGTGTGACTCCCCTGACTCATCCTCGCGACGTTCGTCGCGACTGTTTGGTGCTTTCCTCCTCCGTCATCCCCATTCGCGAAAGCCACGAACGGCCTGCATGACGTACTTACTGAATTTCTGTATGGAGCTCATCCGTCGCGATCTTGGCCGGCGGGCATATACCGGAAGTGATCCTTGAATTCGTCCGCAAGTGTCGTCTCGTCAAGCAGTTAATTTATAGATTTATTGCGTCCCGCGACGACGATCCGATGGCCATATATTTTATTTTACAGATGCACACAGGTTTATTTATACCCTAAGTGGGATGGCTGGCTTGGCAATCGCGTGATAGGTGGAAGTAACCGATGTTACCTATAACTATAATAACGTGTTATTTACGTGTACCAACCGCGTGACGTATGGCATAATACCGTATCTATAAAGTAACGTATATGTACAGATATACACACGTGGATTTTGTAGGGTTGTGTACTGTAGTTTTTAAACCGGGGGCGCCATTGGCACGACTCAAAAGCGAATAAAAAGAGATGAGGCGAACCGATAGAACGTTAGAGAAGATCCGAGCGCCTGTCCGCGAGGTCCAAAAATAAAATTCACGCTACAGTTACTCGTCCTCCGATCCATCTATCTATATCATCCTCTCTTTTGCTCACAAAACTATGCCACTATTTTTCCCTGTTCGATGGCTCGTGAGCTCGCGGTTCGCATTCGCAAGCAGCCAGGAGCAGCAGCACTCAGGGTTGATCGAGCTGCAAAAGCACCCTCCGATCGATCCCATGCCTACGGTTCTTGATGGACGCCTTTTACTCCAAGTCTTTCGGCAAGCCGACGCTTCGCTTTTTCTAATTTCCTTTCTCTGTTCGCCAAGCCACCTAATAGCCGTAGCGCAGCAAGTCTCACCTCCTCCGCCCTTGCAGGGGGTGAGAAAGTACGGGAATAATTCCCCTCTTCGCTCATTCCCTTCGCAACGCCTTTTTCATCAACGCCTCTCTCTCTCCCTCTCTCGGTATCCGTTGTTCGTGTCTCTGGCACTTCGACCCATATTTACTTTGCATATCGGTTCATCGTTTACCACCCTTACGAAATTGAAAAAAAAAAATTATTGACAAAAATATTAAAATAATAAAATATTTTGAAAATTTAATATTTCAGATTAATATCAAATATCAAATACCAAAATATTAATGTCAATATCGGCATTAAAACGTCGGTTCGATTTATAGACCCTTATTTTTTGTTATTAAAAAAATGATTTCAAATTTTCGGTATTATTATTATTTTCGTGGAAAAAAATTATCGTCGACCACCCAGACGAAGTGAAACAAATAATTAACATGGAAACAAGAAAAATGGAATATTATCGAGCGAAAAGTGCATAAATTTTTTATTGATTCCGATATCGTGTCAATTGCCATAGTTGCAAGAGCCTCGATTGTCCAGGTAAATAGAACGTCTATACCTATAGTAAACACACCGTGTCGAGCCGCGGGTCGGCTGGTAGGGGGGAGGGAAAGAGCAGCAACGGCACTGCTGCAAAGGGTGAAATGGAATCGCCAAGTTTTGCGTTCGCAAAACTTGAAAATTCCAGCCACTTAAAACAATCTCTTGCCTCGTTGACTCCCATTGTTTCGACGTAATAACAGCCTTTGGCGCAAATTACAAACGTGCTTTGCAGTTGTTAAAAAAATAAAATGATCGCGTGAAAATCGCAATTTATCGACGATTCGTTTATTACGTTCGAGTAATGACCGTAATGAAAAAATATTTTCAATGAGTACCCTGAGTACCCGAGGGATGAAATTAATTTTTCGAGGTCGGACTGTTTCATCTTACCCCACTTTCCCGTAGCAGCGGTAGTAATAGTAATAGTAATAGTAGTCGTAGCGGTTGATAAGACACACGCTGCTGCAGGGTGCAGTGGCCTGGCGTCGTAGTCGAGGGTATGAGGGGAGCGGAGGAAAAGCGAGGAACTCGAGGTGGAGGGTGTTTTGAGGCACATATACGTAGAAAATTTCATAGTGCGAGTGGAGACGCGCGCGCGCGCGCGCTACTCGCTGAGGGGGTAGGCGGGACGCCCCCGTGGATCGATATAGTCTCGGGGGTTGGTGGATGGTTGGTTCACGTCGGCGTTACAGTATAAGTTCGGCATTGCCTTGCCGCTCGGCTACACCACCTTGCGGCCAAAACTCGAATAGTAAACGTGAGGGTGAGGATACGCGGATAGAGGAGTTGGAAAATCGGGGTGATCGCAACATCGTCAGAGTGGCCACAGTGCACGCAGTTCGACGTCGCATGAACGCCGTGAACGAGAGAAGGGTGGCTTGCGTGGCACGTCGGCGGATCGCGGGTGGACCGAGCTAACGTTCAAAGAACTTTTTGTAGCAGAACAATTTCGGGTTAAAAAAATTACCAGTTATTTTTTTATTTTTCAATTTTTTTTTGCCATCGATTTGGCAACAGTAAGGGTGAAAAAAAAAGTAAATAACACGAGTCAGTCCGTCCTCACATCCGTCCGTAACATCCGTTCGTGAAAAGCGACGCCGCCGGTCGCTGCAAGGCCTTTAATCCCTTCTGTAGTGTCATATATCTCTCGAGTAGTACGTATATTCACGCATCGTACGCGGACGTTCGGATCGTGTCGTCGAAGCTCGTCGTATTTTTATTTATTTTATTCTTTCGTGATAATGCTATACGGCAATTGTATTATCGAAGTGACGAGGAGGTTCGCGAGAAGATCGTGAGGAGGCAGTAGTACAAGTCAACGATGTGTCGGACGTACTCTTCGCTGCGGGAGAATTGTTGTTCCTCTAATTTTTACAGTGCGTAAATAAACAGGGGTTCTGGTGCTGCATTATGCATAGTCGTAAATATCGTTGCTACGCATTTTTTCCATCGGAGTGTTTTGCATTAAAGTGATTAATGTTAAGTGAGTTATTAAATTTTAACGAAGGTCGTGGAGTTAGACGCGAGCCGTAATTTCTTTTGCATTATCCAACGCATTCATACATAGACTCTCGCAATTTACTCGGAAAACCGGAAGGAGCGCGAAGTGCTATAGTGGAATAAGGGAATATAGGGACTTCCGGTTCTTTCACCGCACGCTGGCAGGGTACGGGGTACATATCGCGATTTTATCGGCCTATAAAAAATCGCTCACAGCATCCATTCGATTTTTTATATTTCCTTTAATTCATACAGAAATAAAATATTTCGAATAATCCGTCAAGAGACAGAAATAAATGAATATATTTTTCGAGACGAGGTCGAGAAGCTTTAATTTCAAAATTCTCGGAGTTTGGAACGCGAAATTTATATCGTCGCGACGGGAGAACAACACATACCGGAAGTGAAATGAGGAATAACTCTCCAAGGCTGTGGAGCGATTCGCTTTTATTTCTTCGATACGAAAAGCTGTGTGTCTAAGGGAAACCAACGGATCACGAAGAAAGGAAGGAAGTAAGAAGCGCGTATATAATATGACGATGGACAAGGGACAGGGGACGGCGGCGACGGGGTGACCCTCATCCGGCGCGCGAGAGGAAAACAAGGGGTCGTTGATTCAATCAACGACGACGCACGAGCACACGAGGGGTTTTGCGCGCTTGCGCTCTCTAACAGGGGGGGAGGGGGGTTGTACCTCTTTCTCGACGATTTTCCTCCTATCATCTCTATACCTCGTATTTCTATCTCTCAACCCTCTCGTTATTCGTCGGGTAACTCTGAGAGAGAAAAGTTCCAAGAAACTTAAAACTCTCCTTAAGCGAAAGATCGCTCGACCGCAGTAAAAAAAAAAAAACTTCATACCTTAAGGACCATTCGGTAAATTGTCGATAAATAAAAAAAAAAATAAAAAAATAAAAACAATGTTTTAGCTAATTAGTTCGCGTGGGGAAAAAAATTGATCGTTTATTTTGGCACATAACGTGGTAGACGATCGTGAGAATGATTCGAATGGGCATCTTGCAGTGGAAGCGCGGAACCGAACCACGCGATCGATGCTATACTACTGTCCCCATTGCATATACTATCTGGAAAACTCCGAAACGTCTGTAAATAATAATCTGTTTGGCTCGCCTCGAACTCCGACACAAATTTTTTTTTTTTTTTTTTTTTACGAATAACAAAAAAAAACAGTGATATGTAATAAATGCTGCAAGTGTTTTTGAAAAAACAGTTCAGTGAATTTATCGTCGAGATTTTCTTGCAGATTGAAACTTTAGCTATAGTATTTTGTTTGGTGCGCGAAAAATTTGAACGCATTTGCGTGGCACAACGACCTCGAGGTGCGAGGAACGTTCGACACTGGAGGGACCCTTCGACATTTACTATTCCCTTCGGCGTCGTTCTCAACTATTTTCGATATATATATCGATATACAAGAGTTCACCAATAACCTCCGAAGACCATTTGGATGGCTTGCAAGCGTAAAAGAAAAAAGACTTTTCGACGCGCCGGTCGAGAATTACGTGTTAAAATGATTGTTTCCACGTGTGTTAGAAAATTCTACGATAATCAAAGAACAGAGTGATAAAGTTCGTGGAATATATACGTCGAGAAAAACGAAAAAAAAAATACGAGAAGGGAGTAGATAAATAAATAAATAAATATCGGTCGAGTTTTATCTGCACGGTACACACACGAGACGAGGCGTTCGTGCGGAGAAAAGAGCGCAATGCGGTAACGAGAGATACATGAGAGAAAACGCGGACATCCTCACGTTTCGACTTTGTGATCTCGGCGTGTCTGCGCGTTTTACCTCTTTGCAAAGGGTCCAAGTGTCTCGATTATTACGATTATCGTATTTATACTCGTTAACGTTACGACATTTTTTTTGGTATATCTATCGCGGCTGCAGGATAAAACGAAGCTGCTGCGACTACGGGGAGAGTCGAGACTCGGCGATGATAGGATACAATCAGCACAATTCCGGCTACAACAAGCTATTCACCCAGGTATTGAGGAATTTTTATCGTTAAAAAATTTCGCGATCTCGAAAATCGCAAACTTCGACGGCAATTTAAAGAGCCGCTCCACTCGTTTATTTCGGCGATATACGTGCGATTTTTATGAAAAAAAGTGGTCCATATTGCCACCAATTTATCTTGCAGTCTATTCGATTGTTAAAATATTGCTCGCACATGCAGAAATGCACATTTTCGTATCGACGGCGCTCTGTGGAAATTGAATAGAGAGCGCAAGAAAAAAAAAAAATATCGCGAGATGCAACCTTGTACACGCGACGAGGACGATGCTTAAAAATAATAAGTGTCTTCTAGCGTGTGACGAGATTTATACACAACGCTGTGTGCTCGATTTTATTTTCTCGCCGATTGAGTGCGATTAATCCGCAGTAAGCGAACTCCTCGCGGAAGGGAGGCTTCGACGAAGCGTATGCTCAGTCCGGCGAAAGAGGAGGGGTTTATTCTTCGCTTTAATTCTTTCGCCTTTATCATCATTGTTATTATTATCCTTATCATGATCATCACGGACACGCTTCACGGTCACTCGTGGCGTGACGCTTCTTCTTTCGTTCTTTTTTTTTTTTTTTTTTTACACCCTTTCGCACGTATTTTTATTACCGACAATCCCCAGCATCCCTCGGCAACATAGTTTCAATTTTTTTCTTTTTTTTTTTTTTCGCTGTAGCGAACCCTTCGTAATTTGAAGGACGACAATGTGAAAGCAATTAATTGCACATTGTTGCGAAAATTGACGTGAAAGCTTCAAAAAGTTTTTCGTCGTTACGAAATAACTTCAAAGGTCTCGTTTGTGTGTCGCTCACGGTGTTTCGAGGCCGTTGCCACGGATACAAACGCTCTATATATATTTATAACTCTCGAGCAGTGAATCCTTTGACGTGCGTGTAGAGTCCTTCGATCCTCGAATTATTATTCTTTACTCTTTTTGAGATTCTGTACGCTACGATTCCCTGATCTACTTACATCGAATATCACTCTCTGAGGGCAGCTAATCAATTTTCAATGTTCAATAACTGTAACTCGATACCTCAGTCGATCGTTTAGAGACGAAGAAAAGAAAACTCTATCGAGATACAGGTGTTTTTAAAGTGCCTTCTGCTTATTGGAAACTCAATTTTTGCGATATGCCGATCTCTTCAACGGCAATATCGATTCTTCGATTTCCAAGGTTCGTTAACTATAACTCGATACCTCAGTCAATCGTTTAGGGACGATGAAAAAAAAACTTTATCGAAGTACAGTTTTTTTTAAATGCCTTCTGCTTATGCGAAACTCAATTTTTGCGATATGCCGATCTCTTCAACGGCAATATCGATTCTTCGATTTCCAAGGTTCGATAACTATAACTCGATACCTCAGTCAATCGTTTAGGGACGACGAAAAAAAAACTTTATCGAAGTACAATTTTTTTTTAATGCCCTCTGCTTATGCGAAACTCAATTTTTACGATATGCCGATCTCTTCAACGGCAATATCGATTCTTCGATTTCCAAGGTTCGATAACTATAACTCGATACCTCAGTCAATCGTTTAGGGACGACGAAAAAAAAACTTTATCGAAGTACAATTTTTTTTTAATGCCCTCTGCTTATGCGAAACTCAATTTTTACGATATGCCGATCGCTTCAACGGCAATATCGATTCTTCGATGCCGGTTTTTATAATAAATTCATGAATACATTTTTCCACGGACCTATTTCACCTTCGTGTGCAAAAGTACTAACCAAAGACTAATGGAAAATTGAACTATCGCCTTTCAATGTAATTGAGTAGAAAACGAAGCTCTTACACAACCTCGTGTACTTATGCCTAATTACTCTAATAAATTGGCAGAGAAATGAGAAGCGCCGCTTCGTCCCTCGGGGGAGCCTCCCCAGCGCGTCACGAAATAGAGAATAGAGTCGAAGGTTCCGACTACAACAAAAGTTAAAATTTCTCACGTGACTAATACGAGAAACAATTTTATCATTTTTTTTTATTTATTTTTTTTTTTTCTCATTCCAGGGCTCGGCAGACTCCAACTACTCGCAGCCGAGTTCGGATCTCTCGCTGGACGAAGAGAAGGAGAGTTTGCGACGTGAGAAGGAGAGACAGGCGTTAAATCAGCTCGAGAAAGCCAGGGTAAGTCATTGAGTATATATTATATTTTGCCGTATCCTCCAACTCGCGAAAGAGAAGAAGAAGAAGCAACACGAAAACACCCGGCGTATATTACAGTCTTTGACTCGCCAACGCGAAGGGTGATAAAGTATCGACCACTCTACGTCAGCTACCGTGAGACGTATTGATAGGAAGAAAGAAAAAAAAAAAACAATTCGTTTCGCGAGCTATCGACAGGAAAAAATTCACATCGTTTGTCCCGTAAGCGGTCAACCCGATAATTCGCCGAGTAATGTATATCTTCATTTAAAAAAAAAAAGAAAAAAAAGAAAATTGTACGAACTCATTGTTATTCGTACCTCTTATTTTTTTGCTCGTCATATTGCATTGAGAGGCTTTTTACAACGTTTAGCATGGGGTACCATGTGCTCCGCCGGTATATCTATAGCTATAGATCGAAAACGTAAAAAAACACCGTGGGGAACATTTTTTTTTTTTTTTACATATAGCTACACGTTCATTTCTTGCGCATATATATACCAGTGTAACGGGTGTTTCCGCCCTCCAGTCTTCGGTCCTATGTCCGATCGAAAAGTCGATATAGAGGAATGACGAGAGGTAGAAACCGTGTAAGCAACGGAGCAAATACACGGTGGCCAGAGTTTCGCCCTTAGTGTTAGAAAAAAATGTTAGAAATGAGGACGAACTGTGAAGAAGGGAAAGGGGAAAAAATAAAGGAGAAAAGGAGGAAAAAAAAATGGCTTACTGTGTATATGTTATATCTAACGTATAGGCGTTTACCTTGTCGGACTTTACTGAGGATACTTTTCTTCTCTTCTACTGCGAAGCCCGTTTTGCCCTCGTCGACGATTTGCCGCCCCCTACCCTCCGGCAACACACCGACTTTTCCCCGTGGGCTACAGGATAAAAACCAATTTATCGAGCAAACAAGCAACCCACCGGTATTTCTATGTGCCCGCAATACGTATACAACACAGAATGGTACTTTACGATTCAAGAAACGTGCGCTGCATTTAATGAAAAATGAAATTTCGCAAATCGGCAGGATGTAGAAGTCGAAGTAAACTCGTAGAGTATACGTAGCTAGTAGTGCAGACTGGTAGTTGGTCAGACGTGGAAAGATTTTTTTTTTTTTTTAGTATCCAATCAGACAGACACGCGCGTACCTCCGTAACTTCGTTATCACCGAACAATCACGATAGAAATAAAACGAAAACGAGGCTTGCGAGATTTCGATAAATATCACGAACCACGAATATTGCGTTGCGGTGATTATAGATACCATTCTAAAGCAATTTGTAGCCCGCCTTGCGATTGACCAATTTTCAAAAAATTATCTATATGCAGGGATATCAAAAATACTTCGATGTCGGAAGATAAAGAATTTCCTTCGGTCCCCTTTTTTCATAAAATGTTTAAAAATGGTGCAGTATCTTTACTGAAGAAAAGTTATGAATTTAGCGAATTGCTAATTTAAACGATTATTAAAAAAAAAGAAAATAATTTTTTTTCCAGTCTCGTTGCGAATTTCTGAAATTACTCAAAGTGACGTTGAAGTTTATGATCCAAAATTATGTTTTTTTTTAGAACCACTCCAGGAATGATACATTTTTTATTGCCTTTATACACTTTCAGGCGAAGCCGGTAGCTTTTGCTGTACGAACGAACGTTAGCTATGACGGTAGGGTCGACGACGACTCGCCCGTTCACGGCTCGGCGGTCAGCTTCGACGTTCGGGACTTTCTTCACATCAAGGTAAGTCTTTCGGAATTTTCGCTCACAATTGTCATAATTTCAATTTCTCAGCTACAGTAATTAACTTTCATCGATCGATGAACTAATTTTTTTTTTTTTTTTTTTTTTACGCGCGCAGGAGAAGTACGACAACAATTGGTGGATCGGAAGGCTCGTGAAGGAGGGTTGCGATGTCGGGTTCATACCTTCTCCGGTCAAGTTGGAGGCCCTCAGGGTGCAAGCCAGCGCGGCACGGGGTACGAAGGGCCTGTATTCGGCGCGCGGCGGCTCGTCGGGGAACCTCGGTGAGAGCGGTATGCCCTCGCGAGGTTCCACACCACCGACACCAGGTGATTATCAAAAAAATAATATTCCCACCAGTCAGTAGTCTTTCGTAGAGTTATAACTGAGTTTCCGCGTTGAAAGTGATCACGTTTTATTGTATTGTCTTGCAGGCGATGACAGTGACAGCGTGGGTAACGTACGACCGGGAAAAACAACTTTGACGACACCGCCGGCGAAGGAGAAACGAAAGAACTTCTTCAAGAAGCCGGTAAAAACTCGACTTCGCACACCGTCAACTCTTCCCTTCGAATATATTTAACGCGACGAGAACTTTTTTATTATACAAGCGAACAAATTCAATGACGTAACCTCGTAATGAGAACAAGTATTACCCTTCTTTCGAGTCTAATAACAAACTTTTCATCCAATCGTCTGATATGTTCATCCGAAATGCTACATTTTTTTTTTCATCGCGTTTCCCACACGGAAATTATAAAAAAAAAAGAAAAATGCGCAATACGATCGGAAATTCCACATGGAAACAAATATATCGCGATAATATATTTATCATATATCCAATATATTTAATTATAATAAAAGTTAAATTTCATGAATATATTTCCGTAAATATGATAAAAAAATTTATAAATCGAATTATATGATTAATATATTGGTAAATATACATATATTATTATATTAAAAAGGATGTATATCTAATATATGCATAACATATATTTTTTTCATACACTTTTTTCCACGTGGGATATCTTAGCGATTTTCTAAATTATCGTTATCACGATATTGCGACAAATATAATATATATATATTCTTTTTCTATGTGGGTAACACTGACATATATAAATTTCTATATTACTGCTGCAACTACAACCGCTGCCTGTAGATGATAACCACTTAGAATAGTCAATAGAAAAAATTCAAAGAGAAATAGTCACGTAGGCGAGTAAAAAAAAAAAAATCGCGCTTTTATCGTCTTTTTCTTCAACGCCTTGGGACTAATATCGTTTAATCCCCGTCTCGTATCTTTTTTTTCTTCGTTTATTAGAATTACATTGTAGAGTTTTATATTCTTCGCAATTATTGCGCTAAACATTTCAACCAAAGATTTCACGTTGTTAATCTTTTAGAGAAGATATCTTTGTTTTCTCATAATTCCATAGTATATTCTTCTCGTAGTTAAATCAACGGGGCCATTATTAATTAGCGTTTAGATCGAATTTCTTGATCGTCGACACGATATCGTTCGAACGCCGGTCTCAACGCGAACTTTTTCTTTGTCGCGTATTCCGCGCCTCGTTGTTGCGAATACGTTGAACAATTTAGTTGTAGTAGAAAAAAAAAATGAAAGAAAAGTATCGCGATGACTCCGGTATCGATCGTTATCGGGTTTTTGGATCGCATGATGTTTATTAATTAATCGACAGAGAAGAGTGTGAGAGAAAAATTCGCAAAAATTTGGCCATTAACTGTTTTAAATGTTTCAATGTTTTTGCATTGCCGTGCGCTACTCACGAAGTCCTACGTAAGTGAGAGAGTCTTAGCTTGGTCAGTGCGATTTGCGCAAAGTATTATTATTTTCTTACTTTTATTATTATTATTATGATTATTATTATTATTATTATATTTTTAAAAATTTTTATATAAATTATCGGCAAACATTGTTTGTAAATAACGCGACATATTTTTCAATATTAACGTGTCGCCCGAATAATCGACTTTTCAGGAAATGGCAACGCCGTACGACGTCGTGCCATCGATGAGGCCGGTAGTTCTCGTCGGTCCGTCGCTCAAGGGTTACGAAGTCACGGATATGATGCAAAAGGCACTCTTCGATTTTCTTAAGCACAAGTTTGAGGGCCGGTGAGCGATCCTAAAAAAAATTTTCTTCCTCGTAAACATTTTCTTCCGCAACACGAAATTGTTTGACTGTATCTTAAATTAATTTTTTTTTTTCACGAAAAGAATCATCATAACGAGGGTAATGGCCGACATATCGCTGGCAAAGAGATCGCTGTTGAACAATCCAACGAAGCGCGCGATAATGGAGCGTTCGACAAGCAGAAGCGGCTGCTTGGCTGAGGTGCAGGCAGAGATCGAGAGAATTTTCGAATTGGCGAGGACTCTTCAGGTTAATTATTTTTCTTAAAAATCGTTTCATACGCATGAAGATTATTTTTTCGCATTTTTTATATTGATATTTTATTTATTTATTTCTTTTTTATTTAGTTGGTCGTTTTGGACTGCGACACGATAAATCATCCGTCGCAACTGGCGAAAACGAGTTTAGCCCCAACGATCGTTTATCTCAAGATATCTTCGCCGAAGGTTCTCCAAAGGTTGATAAAGTCGCGGGGCAAGTCGCAAACTCGTCACTTAAACGTGCAGATGGTGGCGGCGGAAAAATTGTCACAATGTCCGGCGGAGATGTTCGACGTTATACTCGACGAGAATCAGTTGGACGAGGCGTGCGAACACGTTGCCGAGTATCTCGAGGCTTACTGGAGGGCGACTCATCCACCGGTAGTCGCGCCGGTACCGAGGGTAATGCCGGCCCCCGATGCACCGGCGGACGTTTTGGTTCCTCGCGTCAACGCAGGTAACGAAATTACCTTTGATTGTCGTCCCAGCATCGTCGTCGTTCGATGGCATTCATGAAAAAAAAAAAAAAAATCACTCAGTATCTCAATCATTGGGGCATCGCACGGGTGAAGTCGCCGCCGGCGACGGACGCCTATCATAGAATTACAGACGATTTTATTATTCTTCAAATGTGTTGTTGGTTTCGACAATCATTGTCGAGGAAAGAGACGAACATTTGCTTTGTACTTTTTCCGTGAACGCGAAAGAAAAGAGTTCAAGAGGGGGTCGCTGTGAGGTCAAAAATGTAAAAAGTACTCTGACCGTGTCGACAGCTACTCTCGAAGCTTCTTTCCTCTTAACGAGACCCAATTTCGCCACTGACACTCACACAGGAACTCACATTCATATCACGCATACAAACCAAAGAAATACATAGCCCAACGCTCGTGTCTTCTTTTTTTTTTCTCTTCTTTGCACCTTCAGGTGGCCACCACGAGTCGTACTACGCTCACGAGCCGAGAGGTAACCCAACCCTTCCGTCCGAAGCCTAATTACGTGTTCCACTCGACTCTTAGTTTTCTTACTATGATTATTCTTCTACGTAAAATATTTTTTTGTCGTTAGTTGCAGTAAGAGAGCATAGAGAATGTTGTTACACTGTTATAAATTTCATATTTTTTTTTTTTTTTTTTTTACGCCGTAGATGATTATATATTGTGCACGTTAAGCATGGAGAAGAAAATATCTTTCGCATCCCGTACAGGGGTTCGGTTGCGGAAAAACAACATCGAGAATTGCGTTCGTTGTTCGGATACATACAGAGTTACGATAGAATGCCTCAATCTATGTTTCTTTTCAGCTGCAATGTACGGATCGCAACACTTGTACCCACCGCTGTGATAGAAAAGAGAGCGTCACGCGAGAGTGAAATAATGAGGGTGTATTGCCCTCATCTACGACACCCCCGCGCGTTAGTCTCTCGTCTTACTACCGGCCATTTTTTTTCGCTGCATCTTGTTCGCTCCATTGGTTTTTTTTTCTTTCTCTACTAAGTAATCTTCATTCCTCGTTTTTTTTTTAATGTTTTGACTCCATCAATGCAGCCGCCTCGATCAACGAAATGAGAGCGAGCGAAATTGATTTTTTTTTGTTGTTTACTTGACGTGGTTTTTTTTTCTTCTTCGCTTTCTCTCCTTTCATACGTGTATCTTCCTTTCTCAGCGTCTTGTGTAATGTTTATAAATTATCTTCTTCTTTAGCTTCGTACAACGCAACGAAAGGTCAATCTTCCGCTCTGTATCTCCGCTTCATTTACTTTTCCTTCGTGCTAAACGACGCGCATAATTAGCAGATTTTTGCTCTCGCGATGACGAGAAAATCGATTCGGGAGAATACAGTGACAAACGAACGATCGGTTTTTTTAGCATATCGTTTTTATTATTCTATTCGATAGCGTGGACCGTTCAAAGGTTTCATTTTTTTTTTTTTTTCAAAGACGTATCATAAGGAATTATCGATACTCGACTCTCGAATCGTCGCGGCGCCATCGACCTCGTTTTCTTTTTGTATTTATTACGCAAAGAAAGAAAAACAGCAGAAATGAAGATATAATGGACGAGAAAAAAGCACCTTTCTGACTCTTGTTCTTGTTGTTTCTTTTGTTTCGCGTTAAAAGAAGCCGTTGAGGCGGTCGCTGCAACGGGAGTCATCCGAAAAGAGGCGCGGTTCAGTGTTAAGTCTCGTGCTCACGCTGGACCAGCCAATGCCGGAGAATCGAGTTAGCTTACTACTTCTTCCTCCGTACTACTACTGCTACTACTTCTTCTGCTACTTCTGCTGCGTCAACACGATGCGGAAACAGACTGAGAGAGAGAAAACAAAAAAAAAACAAAAAAAAAACGAATATGAGAATTCAGAGAGCTCTTCCCCGAGAAATACACAGATACTTCCGGGATTAAAGACGAAAAAATTGTAATTGTCTTTCGGTTCGTTCGAATAACGAGAACGAAATGAGATCGGAGAGATAATGATATAAGAAAGAGTCTCATTGTCGAAGGCCGAGATATGCGAGAACCCTTTGAGAAATCGCGTTGTAAGTACGAAAGGCTTTGATGCATGGGCCCCCCTCCCGCCACCCCCCGCCCCCAAAACCCCTTTTCTCGGGTGAGATATACATTTTAATTCATCATTTCGATCGTAAGATTTTTATTCGCCAATTCATTCATCAACAATATACGACTTCGAATCCTTCAGAAAAGGAAGAGATATATATCAAAACGTTTATTCATTATCCGCAACAACCACCCCCCCCCTACTTTTTTGCAATTTGTTCGTTGATTTTTTGATAATAATTGATTAGTTAACTTATTCTCTTTATTTTCTTATTAAATCCTTTACCCTTGAGCCGTAATAAACGAAGCGCAACCCATTACAATTTTATTCTTTACCAATTTGCCGATATTCGCGAAAAAAAAATGAATCCTCTCACATAGTTTAGTACGCGCATAAAATAGTGTAGAATTTAACTGATTTTAGATATTTCACACGAGTGCGAGAAATTTAGTGAACATTTTGTTTTTATCTTTTTGAAGTTATTTTATTACCATTGGCATCGCGATATTGTATCGCGCGAGAGTCTTGAGAGGAAGAAGGAGACTCGGATCGAAAGGTCTCGAATGAGAAGATTTTGCGTGACTCGATACTTCCGCGTAAATCGATGAACGATGATTTTTTTCGTTTGTTTCCTATTTATTCAAACGTTCGAACGGAAAGACGCGCTGCGACATCTTTCTCAGCCATTTTTCTTCTTTTTTTTGCGTCTCAGCAAATACCACATTAAAAAAATCGATGCGTAAAACATTCCACATTTCCTATATGTATACAATAAATGTCGTATTGTATCGTTTTCGTAATTTTTCCCGTAACGTCACTTCCGGTCAAAAGCTTTTTAACCGGAAGTGATCTCACAAATAAATTTTTATAACGTCACAAATTATTTTTGTGCGAAATTTTTTTTCGTGAAGTCGCTTCCGGTTTCAAAATCTTTATTTTTCACCGGAAGTGACATTGCTAAAAAAATTTTGCGAGCTTTCGGAATATGACATCACTTCCCCAATCGATAAATGAAGATAATCGCGGAAAGCGCGGCATGATATTAGTTTCGATATGAAAAAAAAAAAAAATTCTGCACGATGTTGACGATGCATCGAGTTTCGGAGTTTCTCTTTCCTCTTTCTTTTTTCTTCTTCGTTGACGTCGCGCTTGCATGGCTCCTTGTATCGCTCGGTTTGTTACGCATTTAAAGTATGTTTCGTTTCGCACGCAAGATGCATGAGATCCGGGACTGCGATTTACTTTTGTTTCATTAACAACATTAATTAAAAAAAAAAAAACAAAAACAAGCCTCTCGCTACGTCCTCGCAACCCTCCGATTAACTCTTCGGCTGGCAATGAATACCACGCAGCTACCAAAGATTCTTCTTATAATACGAGAGAACCGAAAAAAAAAAATCAAACGACATTATGAGTGGCATCGAGTTTATTAGGATAGTTCGCAGCTCGACAAATTGTTGTTCGAGTTTATTTTATGCGTTTAACGATTGTTTTTAAATGACGAATAATTCGTCGATGACGATTAATTTTGTAAACTGTTATCCAACAGGTTCCGGATCTTACGGTGGTGGTCACGGCGGCACAAGAAGATCGAGACTCGAGAGGCTGGAACGAGATCGAGGAGATCGCGGCGATCACGAGTACGGCACCGAAGAGGAATCGTATCTCGGAGGGGTCGGAGATTACGGGAGCGTGTCGAGGCGTCGTCAGCAGCAAGATTCACGAGCGCTTAACGCCATTTAGGAGATGGGGCCCCGGGGCCTGTCGCTTCAGCGACGATGTCCCAAATTGAAAACCACCGCCCTTTAACAACAAATAAACAGAAAAACAACACACTTACACACACACACACGCGCAGAGATTGAGTAAAATCGTATTGCAACGCTGTTGATAAAAAACATCCGAAAAAAAAAAAAAAAAATTGTTTACGATAGAAACACGTTGTGGTCTGTGTGTACGTGAAAATCCGAGTTGAGTCGCACGGTAAAAGATTGTTACAATTTTGCTTGTTCGTGTCGTCGATCGAATCGCAACGAACGAGCGACGAATGTCATCGACGGAGAAAAAAAAAATTAACGTCGATGATTCGTGATAGTATAATAGAGATGAATTGAACGATAGTTGAGGAGAACGAAGGAAAAAAAAACCAAAAAAAAGATAATGGATAGGCAATGAGTGAGAGAGAGAGAGAGACATAGACAAGCTGCACTCGAGAAATATTAAGAAAAAAAAATACGCCCTGGGGCCTTGGTTTTCGAGTATAATTTCCCGTCCGGCCCCAAAAACACCCCCGCGCACTCCTCGCACATCCCTCAAGCGGAATAAGAAACGTAATAATATTATGATAATGTTAATAGTTACGCTGTAAGGAAAAAAAAAAGAAAAACATAAATGAGAGTCATGATAACGAACCAAGGAGCAAAAAGAAGAAGAATATCGGGCGTCGCGACGAGCCGAGATGAAGATATCATTTTAGTATTCTGAGAGATCGACCCACGAGGTCTGTTGACTCAGATATACATTTTTTCATTGTTTGCTTCGCGAACTTGTCGATGAAACGAATTTTTTTATTTTTTTTTTCTTTTTTTGTAAATCTAATGAGTTTTTTTTTTTTTTTTGGTCGCCGTTCGATCTTTTCTTCAAATACACACATTTACACACGATTGCGAAGCACACGAATTATATTTCGATAAAGTATTTTATTCACGCGGTACGCGCGCTGTATTGTTCGACGGAGCGACGCATAGTTTAATTTTAAAAAACACAGGGCGAGTGACAATGCATATAATAGTTAAAACGAAAGAAATGAAGAGTGAGAGAACTCACTGAGCGTTGACGAGAAAAAAAATTAAAAAAAAAATAAGAAGAAGAAAACAATTAATATTTGTACGCCCGATCGGATCGCAGGCGAGGAGATTCGCGATTCGTGAAGATTCACGCGCGAGTT
This sequence comes from Cryptus viduatorius, assembly GCA_964006125.1. NCBI lineage: Eukaryota > Metazoa > Arthropoda > Insecta > Hymenoptera > Ichneumonidae > Cryptus > Cryptus viduatorius. The sequence goes on along the minus strand of OZ023222.1, from coordinate 6,371,852 downwards.
AATGTAAATACTGTAAGAAAAAAAAAAGAGTAACAAAAAAAAATATCCTTCGAACGAAAATGATAAAAAATTACAAAACCGCTCATTGAAGGATGTATTACGGTCCATGCGATTTAAATACACGTAAAAAAAAACCCTTCGACGAAAAAAAAAAAAATCTCTGATAATAGTGTACTTTACTATACAAATGAAACATATTTGGAAATTTCTCGCGTTCTCGAGAACGAAAGAACGGAGCGCATTAATACGAAAGAAAAAAAAATTCAACAACATCAATCTAATCGATACGATCGAATCACGTAGAACCGCCAATATCGAGCGCGTGTTCGACTCAAATTTATAGGTTTAATAGTGTAAAACGAGAAATCTTTAACATGAAAATAAGAATAGTCACGGATATGCCGCGCAGTTTAATACGTAGCAAAAAAAAATCACAGCGGGACAGTTTAAAAAAATACAATTGTATAACGAGATTAACAAAAGAAACGACAACTCAAATAATACAGAAATAATAGAACCGTTTAAAAAACGAGGGAAGCCATTAAAGTCGTCCGCTCGTAGAGATATTAAATAAAAATCGAATTAATATCGAATCGATTGCGAAGAAAGAAAGAAAAAAAATTAAATAAAAATGCGATGACGGAAAATAGATGAAGAAAGACGAGAGTCGCGCGACTGTGTATCCGTCATGTTCGCCGTCAGGAACGGCAGAATACGGAAGTATATTGTATGTATTGTACACGTTTGTATATAATATCCGGATTCTTTAATTACTAATAGTCCGAAATTCGTCGATGCGTACGCGCTAAATGCGAGAAGAATATATAAAGCGGCAAAGAAGAAAAAAAAAAATAAAAAAAAAACAGTGAAGAGCCGAGTGGCCAACGCGCGCGCGTTTTCGCTATAAAATTAAGATCCGCTGCTTCTGCCCTTTTGATTATTTCAACGATCGATTAGACGTAATTGATAAGAACGAAGAAAAAAATGGAAGTAACACACACGCAAAAAAAAAAAAAGTAAATCAATTGTAAGAGACTCGTCCCGTTATAGCACAGCGTATTGTCCCCCGATGTCCCCGCGAATAAATTTTTGACGATACTATAGCGCGTATCGCGAAGTCTATCTAACGTCGAACGAATAGACGAAATAATAGAGAAATCAAGAAGAAAGAAACGAGAGACGAGATAAAAAAAAATTTAATTCCAAACTCTCCCAAGTCATTCAATTGCTTCGATATATCGTTCGGTTTCTTCGTTTACCTTTTTTTTTTTTCGAATACACAAAAATTGACGTTGAGGAAGTGGGGAAACGCGTTTCAGCTTGCGAAATTGGTGTTCGAGTGGCTGATATAGGAAATGAAAAAATTAAAAAAAAAAGATACACTAAAGACTTCTGATTATAAGAAGTGCGTGAGAATATTGCGTGCGAGAGTGTGACACGATAAGCTTCGAGTGTTAAAAACGCTAAACGCTTCGATATCTCGTTGCGTGTCACGCGCCCGCGAAGGACGAAGGAAACACGAAAGTCCATTTGGGAACATATACGAATTTTCTAATGCTTAGATATAATTTACAAATGAAAAAAAAAGAAAAAAGAAAAATGTTGCGATGGAGAAACACCGATCGAGTTTTAGATAATAACGTATCTACGCGCGAAGCAATGTTTCAAAACTCCAGAAAGGGGAGCTTTCGATATTGCGGCTTACGGATATGTCGTTATTTAACCAACGATGTTCATCAGTATCTCAAAAAAAAAAAAAAAAAAATGAAGACGACGCGTGAAAATAGGTTTTTCGCGTTGTCCCTCGCGTATTTCCAAAACCTCGAGGGTTTTGTCGAATCGAATTATAACGCGAAGAAGTTAAATCGACGGTTAAAATATCCTCAATGAGATTCGATCGAAAACGCCGGGGATTTTTCACACTTCGAGATACGTTATCGTGATTGCGATCGAACGTTAATTAATGTACTACGGAGAGTCACGTTTAAAACGCATCATTTGAATATGCGTCGTTAATTATAGGGTCCTCGGTTTTAGGCTGGTTAATTGGATCAATTTGCATCTTCTCTGCGACGATGAAGCACGTGCGCGCACGCGGCTCTGCGAATGGCTGCAGCGAAACGTCGCCGCGTTCTCTTATCCCCCAATCCACTGTTGTGTACGAGCGATCTGCGTGTTTTCTTTTTTTTTTTTTTTAATATTCAATAATTTCATCATTATATATTCACTGATTGAGACGGATTCGTGAGAACGGACGAGTGAAAGATTGAGGGTAATTGTTGAGTGTTGTTCGCGAGAAAGAAAAAAAAAAAAGTAAAGAGCGTCAGCTGATCGTACAGAGAATTATATAAAAGATGGTTACAATACAGAAAGTTGTAAACGATCATACGATTATATTATTATTAATTCATTGATTACTAATATCATTATTATCTTAATCATAGGGATTATAAGATTATGCGTGTTTCGTGCGCGAGTGCGTCAACGGCGAGATATATGAAAGAAAGAAAGAATTAAAATATAAAAAACGCGAAAGTTTCAAGCGGTATATGAAGCGTTGTGCCGGAATTGAGAAAAAAAAAATTATTAATTTACGAAAGAGAAGAAAAAAAAACCAAGTTAACGAGATGTTGTAAATCGATTTATAGGGAATGAAAAAAAAAATGCTACGTCCGTGGACACGTCGGACACGAAATTCTCGATATATTCTTTTCTCGAACAATCTCTCCGGTTTGTAGATCAATTCGATTGAAAATTCATCGATCTTTTTCGGCTATTATGTATTCGCAGTATTTCGTCTCCCCGATACGCAAGCGATTTCAATACGATTGTATATTGTTTCGATTTGATTGACAATTATTTTTGCTTTCAAACGCGAGAGAGAGAGTTCGATTAGAGGGGAATCGATTGAAGAGCCCTGATATTTCCACGGTCGTTTCGATGTTGATATGTCAATGCTGTGATGTTATCCTTTGAATCTTTAACGACGATGACGATTGTGAGAGAAGAAACGATATCCCCGATCCCCTTTTATCCAACGCACTTCCCTCCCCTTCTCATAGCAAAATGAATGAAAAAAAAAAAAAATTAAATAAAAAGAACCACATCCTCGATCACCTATCCACTCCCAAATTTCCTCCGTCAAATAAATATTTCTATTACTGTAATCCGCATTAGCCTTTAAAGACAGTCATAGTTAGATTTTAATCATATATTTAATGTCGAAGATTATCGTTATGGAATTATTATTGTTACATCTCGGTGATTTAATGAAAAAAAAAAAAAAACAAACAAACAAACAAACTCCTTGTATACTCGTGGCCTTTCGGAAAGCGACACGCAAGAGACGCACGAGATTAAACGAACCGAGGAGACGGGAATGTGAACGGAGAATATTAATGAAAAAAAAATATATATGAAGAAAAAAAAAAACTATCGAAACGTTAAACAGATAATAAGGGAGTGTGCGCCGCCTCCAACACCGCAGCCGCCGTCGACGCCGCAGCCACAGCCGCCGCGACGATCAATCAATCGACTTTTTTGTGTGCTCGGGTCGGTTTTCTTTCCGAAAAACCACTGGACCCAAATTCCTACACTTGTCGCATTTGTAAATAAAATTTTTATCATCACATAAGTAAAGCGTCTTGTTAAAAATCATTCCATAACTTTTCCAATTTTATCCTACACAATCGTAACCGATTATAATTCACAAATTATAAACCCCATCACTAGTGATACTAAAATTTGCACTTTTCACCAAAAGCGACGTCATTAAAAAATCTTTCACTTTCGGTTTGAAAATTGTTCGATCTTTCGATATTTGGAGGTCGGTTTTTCGGTTTTGAATCTTTCAATTTCCGTTTGAAATTTTTTTTTATGACGTCACTTCCGGTTTGAAAATATTGGTTCTTCACCGGAAGTGACGTCACAAAAAATTTTCCTAAAAAAAAAAAATTTGAATGTTTTTTGTGACGTTATTTCCGGTTTTAAAATCTCGGTTTTTCACCGGAAGTGACGTCACAGAGAAAATTCGATAATTTTGCAAAGATACTTATAACTTTCACTGCGACGACACTTCCGGTGAAAATCGACATTTTAAAACCGGAAGTGACGTCACCATAAATAAGACGCCAAAAAATTTATGATTTTTGTGACGTCACTTCCGGTTTGAAAATCGCAGTTTTCCACCAGAAATGACGTCATAGAAAAATCAAATTTTTTTTAATAGAAAAATTGTTCGTTTTTTTTAACTTTTTTAGAAGACATTAGAAAAATTATTTTCCAAATTTCCGAATTTTATTGCAGACGAACCGCAGAGGATGGCATTCGAGGGTTGTAAATAACATCAACACAACGATTATAGGCGCAGCAGAGTTATTATTGCAATATATGAAAAACGTTTTGTTCTGTGTGACTTTTTTTTTTTAAACAGTAAATTTACAGGACAATAAAACGGCAACGAATCCACGTTACAGGTAACTTAAACTAATCCCATAGCTGCGAACAGGAACGTTGTACTTTTTTTTTTCATCTACGAAAGAAAGAAGAAAACACCACAGTGTCTAGTTATTTCCGCGAGGAATGAGAGTATAAAAAAAGAAAAGCATAGTTGGATCCGTCGAACGTTCGTATGAAGTATCGAATGGTAATAATAGTAATAATAATTTAAACTTTTTCTTGCGAAGCGCGCCACTCTTCCGTTTAAACTCTTTCACGATAAACATAAATAAATAAAAAATACAATTTCGGTGCGTACGCGTTTGAATAATAAATGCAATCCGCTTGTGTTTACACGACATAAATTAACGTAAGCATTAAAAATCGTTGGATTTTTCTGCGCTTAGCACACACTTATTATTATCTACGTACTTGTCATTATGTATAGGCAATGGCTTATACATTATTTATAATATATTTAATATATACTATATAGTTATCTTGTTTTCGCGTCGTAAACTACTAACTAAAAAAAAAAAGAATCAACGAATACGACTAACTTTGGTAAAGTTTTCATTCTTACTGACTATCATCATCGTAGTTTATTACATTTCTCTCTTTGTTTATGGTTCTCTTTTTTTTTATGTTGTTTTTTTTTTGTCGCGATCGACAAAAAATCAAAGGTACACCTACGAAAGCGAGCGCAACGATCTGATTTATATAAAAATTTCGCGGTTTCAAATAAACAGATAATTCTCGTAGTCGGAGTAACCGGAAGTCGTGAGATGCTTTGACGTCAGCGGAGTCGACGGTAAGCTTTGCGCCAATTGTTGGGATTTCTGTGGCAACTGTACTTTGGGCAATTGACTCGCGTGCGGAAGAACAATCCTCGAAGGATTCTGTTGCAACATATTCATCGTCGCTGTCGTCGTTGTCGTCGTCGGTGTCGCACCTATTTGCAGACGACTTTGACTCGCACTGTGATTATGATTGTGATTATGGCTGTTGTTGTTATTGTTGTTGTTCTTAGGACATTGTCGAAGCAACAAGTGACGCGAATTGTGATTGTTGTTGTTGTGGCTGGAGCTCAGATTCGCTTGTTGCTGCTGGAGCTGATGCACCTGACTGTTGTGAAGATGAAGCCTCGACATTGCCACCGTTATACTGGAATCCGAGGCCCACATACTCTGTAATTAAACACAAATAATTGGAATTAATTGACGAACGATAAACGCAGCAGTATTAATTTTTCATGATTTTCATGATTAATTTTTCAATGAAGTCCTATACGGACAAAATATTGAAATTTCAGAACCGCAAGTGACGTCACCGAAAAAAAATTCAACTTTTTTTGCACAAACATCGAAAAATAACCAAAAAAATGTTTAAATGTCTGTGATATCACTTCCGGTGAAAAACTGATATTGTGAAACCGGAAGCGACGTAATAATCTTTTTCAGGCATTTTATATTGTGATGTCATTTCCGGTTTTGCAATCTCAATTTTTCACCGGATTTTTAGGTCACTGATAAAATTGACGAAATTTCGCAATTAGCGAATTTTAATTTTTTCGTCGTCAGTTATACGATGAAAAATTAAGATTGTAAAAACGGAAATGAGGTCGTCAAATTCTTATTTTTTTTTTTTTTTGCGGATAAAAAAAATATTGCCCTTTCGTCGAAATGACAACAGCTAAATACTTGTTGAGAATCTCACCTTTCTTCTGTGAGGATTGTAATCCGGATTTCGTCTGATTCGAAGATGGCGATCTACGCTCGTCCATCTCTGCGTTACTTTGAGCGGCGAGTCGTCGGGATGTAATTTTCTCTGATATTCCTCGCCCTCCGAAACCTCGTAAAGCGAAAATTGCTCGACTCGTTCCGTCGAACTGTAGCAACTTAGTAGCATCTGTATGAGTTCGTCGACTGTCGTCTGTTCCGAGACCAGGAGACTCTTATACTTGGACTGTGAAAACAATGGGATAAAAAAAATTATAAAAAAATTATCAAAAAAAAAAAAAAAAATGAGTAAAAAATTCTATGAAAAACGGAAAACTTACCCCGGACATGAGAGCGCTGTCGTATATTTTCACGAGACCTCCTCGTCTCGTCTGTAACGAAAATCTGGAAGAAATCATAGAAACGTAAATACGCAAAGTCCTCGAAAGTTTCGCTGTGCAAAAGTCTCCGAAAGCTCAGTAGAAAGTTCAAAGAAGCGAAGCGGCACAAAGGCAAATGTAAACTCGGCAATTTCGCTGGAGCATAAATTACCTCGAGTCGCCACGGGGATGACATGATTGCAGAACAGCGGGTCTGGCGTCCTCGTCGAGTGGCAAAACCGTACGAACGTTCGCTCGTCTCACGGTTACTTCCATCGTGAGATAAAATAGTCTGGGATCTCGATGCCTCATGCGAAATTTGTTCAACAAATTTTGCACAACTTCGCGACACGTTGTCTCGTAGGTGATGCAAAGGGTTTTGTATTCGATGTCCGGCCGCAAGCAGTTTGCGTAAACCTTAATCGTCGTCTGTAAAAGAAAAGCAGAGATCCGGCCGTTAGAACGGAAAGAGAAGAGATTAGAGATGTGGGGATATTGCAATAGTGTGGGTGTCGGTAAGGTGTGCCGCGACGACGCCGACGAGACATTCATTATACGAAACGTACGTATGTGTTTCCCGCGGAGTTGAATAAAAATTGCGAAACATTGCGGTATCATTGTTATTAAGTGTGTTGTTATTGCTGTGTACTGCGGGAGGAAAATAGAGAGGAGATGACATCAACTTGTCTGTCGAAACTCTAATAATAATCGAGAGTTAAAGTCTCCGCTCGTACGCACGCTGCGAGGGACGAAGCATAATAAAAATATAGCATCGCGTTCGCCAGAGGTGTTTCACGTCTCTATAACCCTTTCATCGATTGACTTTGCCTACGTTCCTAGAATAACGTAATAACAAGCTATACAACGCATCGGAGGTCGGCACGGATTTCCTAAAAGTACTTTGGTATTCCTCCCGATGCGTGGAAACCTCGTTCGCGCCACATGCAGTCTCAACCCCCTTCTTCCAACGCTTCTCGAGTAATAAATTCTTGAAGCGTATGGCGCAAGCGTGACGACTTCCGAGTAAAAACGAGAAACACGAGAGAGACGTAGGATAGACGAGAAGAAAAAAAATTAGTTCTTAACGCGCGATATATCCTGTGGGGAAACGGATGAGTAAAAAAATTGGAAGTGAGTTAAAATGAGAAAAAAAGGGTATTAAAAAAAATAAAGCGTTGTTTCAGCCTTTGAGTCGAAGGGCGACTGCCGCAGGATCAACAATCTCCGCGACATCGCGCCAAAAGAACGGAACTCGCAGCATCCTATTGAGAGAAGCTGCTCGCCTCGTATGAACAGAAGCAGCAGCTCATAAAAAAAAATCCTATCAACCCTTCAGATATAGGAGAGAAGGCTTGAGAGGGTTTGAGTCTATATATGCTATGCGCATACGAAAATAAATTGTTAGACAGGAGCCAGAACACCGGGACATCCGCGGCTCACGCGAGAATTAAAAAAAAAAAAAAAAAAAAAAAAAACAACGCACTCGTGCACGCGAGAGACGTGTTTTCAGGCGACGACGAAATATAACCAACGCGACACGTGCAACACGCCACAACCCTCCATCGAATTATATTATCTTCTTTTGGTACTCTCGTGAAACATCGTGTTTGCTGGTCGTGTTTACAACTCATTATAATTAATTCTTACGCTACGCACACGCACGATAAACGAATGTACGAGAGGAGCACCAGTGACGAAGCTATTAATCACGTTACGCGTGATGAATCGTAAATTAGACGAAACGCATAAAATAAATTGGTAGGGGGTGGTTTTTCCCAATTGAGCATTTTTCGAGAAGTTTAAAGTAAATTTGTTTAACCGAGAGAATCGCTGGTACGTGTTTCGGCACCGGGAACCGAGGATTTTCGTGTTTCGTATAGGTTAGGGAACGATGCAAAAAATAAAGTCCGTTTTGGTTCGAAGCTTTTGTGAATTCGCACGTATTCGCCGGTGCGTGGACCCCGAAGTGTTTCCGCTGATCCACGACCTCACGGCTCGGACACGTTTCATTCGCACGTTCGTTCGCTCATTCGCCGAGAGTCGCCACCCGTGAGCTCTCCGCGTTGCGGTCGTAAATTTTCGGGGTTCCCGAAACTCCGCTACTTGCCAATATATTTCACGGTATGATGTACCGTTGAAGAGTTTGCTTATGAGAGATTTAACGCCAAGGCGTTCGAGATTTTAACGCCAAGGCGTTCGTAAACACGCCTCGGTATTTATTATAATTTATTCCTACGAGTACCGAAGATCGAATCTGTGGGATTGTGCAGCGGGACGTTGGTGCGCTGTAAAACGATTGTTAAGTATCGTGCGCATCGCAAACGGGTGGGACACTTCCAATCTATACGGGGGACTCACTTACTGTGAATCATCACCTAAGAAAATGCCAAAGCGCTCAGCCGTTGATTCACCGCTGTTTAATAATGTATGCAGAGTGCACGTGCACCTCGAAGTGCTAATAACTGGTTGCGCAATTTTATTTTCGCGAAAGAGTTGAAATTTTTCGTCGGTAAATTTTGAAGTCGTCGTCAATAATTTGAAGGGGCGATATTAAAATTAAAAAAAAAAAATTTTTAAACGTTCAAATATCAATTTTTATCGATACATTTTTTTAGAATTTAATTTGATGAAAAACCCTTTGAAAACCCTAAAGAAGACTTCGAATCCTCGGTTTGCAGACGGAAGGTATGAAAAATACGGGTGTTGACTGAGTGAACTATAATTGTCGAGACTACGAGATGATATAAAGAATCTTCCGCACCATTTTTTTTTTTTTTTAATGAGTATTCATTTATAACGAAGAAACCTTTGACTCTATTTTGACATCCGGTTAATGAAAACTCGGGGAGGGAAATGCATCGAAAAAGGCGGATCGGTGAAAAAAAAAAAGCAAACGCGTTCTCGATCATCAAAAAAAAGCTCACGGTAGTGTCAAACTTCGAAGGGCTGCGACTCGTCCTCTTCGAGAGCGCGTTATTATTTCTCCAAAGAGACGAGGATATAACACCCGGCGAGTGAAGGAAGGAGAATAAATGAGCAGTAAAGAAGAAGCTTACAGAGCTCCGAACTTCTAATATCTTACAGCCGTGCGGCGCGGTAAATTCGGCAGCCTACGGCTTCGAACCGAAATATATACATGTATATAACATACATATACATGCGTTCGCTCTGCTGGAATCTATTTCGAGTTAAAGAGGTGCGTTTTTTGGGGTTAAAAGCAATAATATCTACGGCTGTGTGTGTTTCGAGAAACTATCGTACTACGAGCGGTTTGTCCGCGACGTTTTACGTTGTCTCTCCGATGGGTATAGATCTATCTTTGGACATCGAGCGCACAACGTTCGCAACTCGATATGTCGGTGCATCTTAAGTACATCGCACTTTTGATCTCTGACACTCAACTCATAAAGTGAACGATGATTTGAATTAATATCTGACGTCAATTGAATTGGCAAACGTCGATCTACCTATCCGTCCAAAGTGCACAGTCTTTGCGACACCGTGACACGTACTGTACGTTATTTTTTTAAGGGTTGTTTTTCCGAATTGGGGAGTTTGAATTTTTCTTTTCTGGTGTATCCGGCAATCTGGTGGGTTGGAAAAAAGGCATTAGGAAAAAATATTAAGGGTAACGGAGCGGTGGTGAGGAGGAAACGAAGTAATGCAAACGCACGTGTTTCGGTCATAGCGATCCAGAGATTTTTAATGAGTGGGTCTTTCCCTACAGAAGGAAACCCCTGGAAATACCGAGTGCTCGCCGAACCCCACAACCACCTTAAGAATCTTATGATTTTCAGCCCGGTGGCCGCGCACTTTAGGGTCTTATGGTTGCCCGATGCTCATTCACACTCCAGTAAAGAGTAGTCAAAGAAACCGAAAAAAAAAAGAAAAAAAAATGTTACGGCACTTTTGAGCTCTCCGCGTCGGATATCTCATTTCTCTCGACTATGCGGGAGTTTACTTTGGAATTTGGATGAACGGCGGCAATTTGAGAAAATAGAAAAATTCTGTTTCCGGATGCGCGGGGATTAAAATTTCAAGCAGCGGATTACGCGGTTTCGGAGCTCCCAAATAAAAATCGGCATAACTCCATTCCTTTTTTTTTAAAGCTTCGAGATAATATTATTCTCGAAATATTGATACAAAGTAAAAACCTTAAAAAATTTGAAAATAAAAATAGAACGTGCGATCATAAACGTTCCGGTTTCGAATCGTCACGAGTTCGCGTATCGGAGTTTATAAACATCGCGCAAGTTGTCTCTCACGTCAATGTAGCTTCGGCCATTTACCGAGTCGCATAATTAACAGTACCGACCGCTCTCATTTTTTTTTCCTTTTTTTTTTTCATCCATTCTATTCATCGTTCTGGTTCTCCCGGGTGAACAATTACCGCTTCGAAACGTTTAAAGTCCCGCGTTGATATCGTGATATATATGTAATAGTGGATATAGCGAAGCGAGTGCGCGACGGCCTTGCGCGAGTTGTCGTAGCTCGGCGCCTACGGCAAGGCCTTCGCACTCCGGGGCACTTCGGTTTAACGAACGATTCGCTCGACCTCACACTCGCTCACTCGCAGTTATACGTATATATATTTTTTCATCATAAATTATACAACAACTCGCACCCACACGGACTTAGATACGATATACTGTATTTCTACTGTAAAATAGAAAAGAATGAACCGATAACGGTTATTCGTTCGAGTTCTTCAGAAACAGACGATTTTTTTTTTTCCCTATAAATCGAGCATATCGTTGACGCGCAATCGAACAACGGGATAACCGACGTGATTATTGGATTTATCACTGCCGTGCAGATAAAAAAATCTTTTTTTTTTTTAACCCAATTTTAGTTTGGATGGCAATTGAAAGTGTGAAAAAATTTAAAAAAAATAACGAGATAGAAGAAATTGTAGAAAAGGGTTAAGAGGAAGCAGCGCAACGCTCCGCTGCTCTCGCGAGTCCGCTTTCTCGTACGTATAATACAAATATAGAGCATAATGAGTCCCTCCGTCCGCACGAGCCCTTTGAATAAATCCTGACGACAGGATCCCATCCACCGCTACGAAAACTTAGTTGTTCCACTGCGGGGCACGTGCTACGGTCATACAGCCCCAGCTGCGCGAACGCTTAAATCCTCCTTCGCGTCGTCGTCGTCGTCTCTCCCCTCAAGGAATCTCTCGCCGTCCTGTTCCGCGCCACCGGTGAACCAAGTTCCCCGAGATTTTACCATTACCAGCACGCGCTCCCTTTTTCTTCCCCTCCGCCGCTCCTCTTTCTTCTTCCTCGATCGCGGCTTCCGGCGACGCGAAAGAGGACACGATAATAAAAAAAAAAGGAAAAAACAGAAGGTGCCTTCGAGGAACAAAAACTCGAACGTCCTACTCCGCCAGGATGGGGGAGTGAGTCGAGAAGCCTATGGGGGTCGGTCGAGAGACTCGGCTTCGATTATACGCTCACCGACCTCAGAAAAACCATCGAGAGAACTCGTACAACTTAAAAATACCAGACTTTGGAATTTTTTTCCCGCTCATTCCACGGTACGCAATTAAAGCTTCAGGGTCGATTTAATCCGCGAAAACTGTGTTAAATATAATTCGTGGTAATTTAGAATTATCTTCGCTGTTAATTTTTCCCAGGGTTGCCGAAACTTTTTTTTTTTTATGCGACGTTAATTAATTAATGAACAACGGTTGCAAAAATAATCTCCGTACACTGGAGAAAATAATGGCAAATTTAATTTAGGGAAAAATGGGGCAAAATGGGACAGTCGCTGAGCTCGAATTTTTGGAAAATGCTAAAAATTTTCGAAGTTCGGGAAAAAGTTGTTGAAGAATTCAGAATATATTTCGTTGAAATTTAGGACACGATATATCCATAAAAGCTTCGAATTTCGGCGATTTTTTCCTCTTTACGGAGCAACTGCTTTATCACCGTTAACGATATTCCAAGAAGAATTACTCTCGCGCATCCGGATGAAAGACGCCACCGAGGGTTGCGATTTTTCTGCTAAACGTCTCAGCAAGCAATTTTTCACGCGATTCTCGAGTGTTGGCGACGAGTAGAATAAGTGCGCAGTGGTAATATAGACAAAGACGAGAAAGAGCTGCTGAGCGGGTATAATCCGAGACGTATAGGGTAAGAGACGAGAGCTCAACTTTAATACTATTAGTACTTCTGCCTGTAGAAAAGGTGTAGAGCATCGTATGAAGGAGTCAACTGTCGTCGACCGACGTACATACATATATCGTACGTATATATACATATATACGTGTATATTATACAAGCTAAAGGAGTCTCCTCTGCTTGCTTTGGTTCGTCGCGTTGTCAGCAACAACCGGAGTAACGGGTCTGCATGCGATGGAAGCATTTGCGAGGGTGTCGAATAACTCGCCACGAGCAGCGAGAAGGAAACATCGTCAGTATGTTTTTCTCCATTTATGTGTTTTCTTGTTATTACCTTTCGAAAAACAGTCGACTTTACTTCGCGATAACAAAACACGAATATACTATATACAATTCTCGATCGATCGTCTCGGCTCTCTAATTAATAATTTTTTAATTAAGCTGCAATTTCACTCGAAATAATCGAAATTACAAAAGAGAGATTAAACAATAGAGAATAATATTCTCGAAGGTGCAAATGACCAACTTTCCCGTGAGTAACATAATCATTTTGTATTGTGAAGTTTCCCCTCCGCCATTTTCCAATTAATGAGTTACGCGCAGACGCGAAGTTCACGCAATTACAAATAACAGCACTAATCAGTGCTGTTCTACGGGAGCAAAAAAAAAATTGAACAATTTTCATATCGGTTAAAATAATAATAATAATAATAATAATCAGTTCCCAACAAGGTGAAAAGTTCCGTTTTGAAGACTATATCAAGCGATCGCGCGGAGATGAGAGTGTATATACGAGATGTACAGTAACGAGAATGCAGACAATCGTTGTAAGGCGTGCGAATTTCGTTCGCCAGGCGTCGGTTAGTCGGTGGAGACTTCCGGTGAGGTTTATCCTTTACTTTCGCGCGGAAACCTCCTCACCGCACACAGAGACCAATAGCTCTCCTACAAGCCTACAACTTTCGCGCGAACTGCCGAGAAAATGAGGGACCGACGGACAAACGCGGAGAGTCTAAGAACAATTCAACTCGCGTGGATACGCGACAGAATCCGGTGAATATAAAGAATCTCAGCTATTAGAGGAGACACTTCACACGGCGTTACACGCGCGATATATAGACAGTCGGGAGAAGAGGAAGAGAAAATTCGTTGCTGGTGGTATCGCGACTCGTGTTAAGAGCGAAATTCTCGGCAGCGTCTCTTCCACCGCAAGACGAAGGCACGGAGAGAGCGCGTGCGAATTTTTTTCTGCTGTCTCGAGAAACAAGACGCTTTATCCTGTACCGCAGTTTCTTTTGTTATAAAATAATTTGAGAGATAGAAGCTGTACTGCTGCTGCTCGTCGTGTAGCAGTAACGAAACGTCGCACGACCCGGTTTACATAATGCGGAGATACACAACCAGTGGCAGAGAGGCAGCATAACAGAGGCAGCAGAGTGAACTGAGGGCTCTGCGTATGTGCGATATCATGGGGTACAATACGGTACGGTACGGTACAGGAGAGAAAGAGCAACTATTATACATTCGTATCCGTTCTGTCTGTCGGGAATTGGGCAATCGCAACGAGCGGGAAGAAGCCAACAGCAGCAGCCAAGAGCACTTAGCTCTATGGCATTTCCGCAGAGAGTTTGTAAAACTTCGTTCTTTTTTTTTTTTCGCACACAACGCGAGAGACCCGCGCGAGCAAAGTGTTTCTCACCGTCTCGGGAAACGAGGGGATTAAGGATTTCGAAACTTTCGTTGAGATATCGAGATACCAGAGATCGAGGAACAAATTGGTTGCCGGTTACGCGTAATGGAATAATAATCGTCTAACAAAGTGAAGCTGAAAGGAAAATTACCGAAGGGAGAGGGACATCCGGTTTGAGTTTGAAAAAAAATTTGGTATCGAATTCGTCTTCAGCGTAAAAAAAAAAAAAAAATTGAAAATATGTATTCTCAGAATTTTTTTACGTAAAGATATCTCCGATAGAAAAAATTATTTTCTTGAAAAAAAAAAAAAAATGCACAGTAGTTTTTATATTATAAAAAAAACATCTGGGAGCGTAGTAATTTTCGCGAAAGTATAAATTAAGTTAAAAATACGCATATCATCTCGTGATGATTGCCACAATCGCACGAACCGATCTCGCCAACAGTAAATACAATTAAAGGGAACTCAATGTCTTCGCCGTCGTCAGGATCATTATCGAGCAAACAATGTGATCGACAGCAAATCGATAAAAAAAAAAAAAAGAATAGTTCTCCGAGTACTCCACCGCAAGGACGCCTTCCAGTCGAGCGACCATATTACATCGCTATACAGAAGAGAGCGAATACCCCCTCTGGGCGAATACGGTACGAGACCGAAGACGTTCGATGCACACCGTGGAATATATAATAATAACAATAATTATTTGCCAAGAGACCACACAGAGCGTGGAGGCGGATGGCTCGTGTTCGCCGAGCCTCCCTCAGCCTTCTTCTTCGAGAGGAAGATGCGGTACCGCGCGTCAGTCGAAGGACTGAAGGACCATCGAGCATAGCATCGCTGAAGGGGAGGGAGGGAAGCGACAATCGACACCCGTTTCCGGTCGTCGAACATCGCTTATAAACGCGACGGGCCTTCTCGCTCGATCGTCCTCCTTTCTTTCGCAATCGTAGGCAGGAGAAAACGGAGAGACCCACCAGAATGAAAAGGGGGCACGTGCCCGCACATCGCGCGCGTATGCCCCCCTTCCTTCGAGGTCATCGAGCAGTTGCGTACTCGCGATAGCTTCCTTATATTATTTTCCAACTGGTAATATGCGACCCCCGCCGTAAAGGAACGTAATACCTTTCGAAAAGAGAGGAGGGGAAGCGACGAGAAAGACGAAAAAATCTTGAGAGGCTGTGTTTTTGTGTACGCGCGCCGTTTCCTCTGTAAACGAGAAGCCCATAGAAAAACGATATTCCGGTGCCATATGGTGACAGACTTGAGGCTTCCAGGATTTCTTCTTCAACGCGAAACACGCAACATTCTTTACGATCTATTGCTGTAACGCGAGTTTTTGAATAATTGCCGAGTTCTCAGACAATTTATTGTAATGAAGAAAATTACGCGGCCTTTAGCTGCGAAATAGTGAAGGGAAGAGGTAAGGATATGTATTTCAGAATCGAGAAACATTCCCTTCTTGAAGACAATGCTTCCCTCGACGAAGATGAGTCTCGAGAGGCCCCGGGAGCGTACATCCTGGCGAGGAAGCCGGAGAGTCTCAGAGATATAACTTCGGAGAGTATATATATAGTATATAATAGTAGCGAAGGCAAACTATATAGTTTGGCGCGTGTCTTCCGTTGTCTCGGAAGGAAACGACAGCTGGCACGGGATGACCGAAGACAACAGCCTCGCGAAACACGAAAAATTCTTTGTATCGCACTTCCGAGAGTCATTTTCTGTTTCGTCGATGGTGGATAAACCACAACGAGGATCCGGATGACGGGAAGCCATCAGAATTTCCATTATTATCTTGTAAAGATAATAAATAAAAGATGTTCTTCCTTCCGGTCCGAGGAGCTTTCGGCCGAACATTTTGGGACGCGTGTCGGCGATATATACACTGTTTCCATACTTCGCAATCGATAATTCGATACGATTCTTTCGATACGAAAAAAAAACTCTGACTGGGCAACGCGATAAGACATTTTACAAACGAGTCACACCCGCGCCTTCTTCGGAATTTAACCGAAAGACCGAGATATAGATACCAATGTAAAGGCGCACCAGCGAAGAGAATATATCCCATTTCTCGTGCGTCTGACTCGCGAGAGTTAACTTATGCGATTGAGATTACAAGCACATTTTCTCGCTGAACTAGCGGAGTAGCAATAAGAAGCATAGAAGAGGCATACAGCAGCCCATATGAAGCGCGGAGCCCACTTACGATTAGAGCGGCTCATCGTCGTCGCGGTACACCGTTGCACAATGATAATACGAGAGATGGAAAGAGAGGCGAACAGCGCTCGTTTGCAACGACTGTTAACAGCGAGAACCGGATATTCTATACATTACTCTACCTACCATAGTATTTTATTTTATTTTTTTTCATCATTCCGAATGTCTGTTAATCAGATCAACGGCACAATTGAGCGTGAAGAATTATCCTATTGTCGTGTAAATAACGAGTCGACACATTTTCAACCAACGCGTTGTCATTCGGAACGAAAACCAGAGTTAGTTATACCACAGTCTCGAATAATAATCGGTAAATCACGATCCTATGAATTTTGAATTTTGAATTTTGAATTTTGAATTTTGAATTTTGAATTTTGAATTTTGAATTTTGAATTTTGAATTTTGAATTTTGAATTTTGAATTTTGAATTTTGAATTTTGAATTTTGAATTTTGAATTTTGAATTTTGAATTTTGAATTTTGAATTTTGAATTTTGAATTTTGAATTTTGAATT
Source organism: Cryptus viduatorius (assembly GCA_964006125.1). Classification (NCBI taxonomy): domain Eukaryota; kingdom Metazoa; phylum Arthropoda; class Insecta; order Hymenoptera; family Ichneumonidae; genus Cryptus; species Cryptus viduatorius. Next base: position 6,354,765 of record OZ023222.1, on the reverse strand, counting down.
TTGAATTTTGAATTTTGAATTTTGAATTTTGAATTTTGAATTTTGAATTTTGAATTTTGAATTTTGAATTTTGAATTTTGAATTTTGTATATTAAATGCAAACTATAAATAACCAATCGAAAACAATTAATAAACTGAATAACAGAAAGGCGTAACTCGTCCCATTTTCCCTGTTAATTAATGCCTTTCTGTTCCTCGACACTCGATAAGACGAGTATAACATTTTTTTGATCTCCAATTCACACAATACCGCCAGTTAATTAACCGTTAACATGTGCGTAGTTTTCTCCGTATATATTGTAACGGGATGAGTAAAGTCGAAGTATAATAATAGATGTATATACACGTTGGAACAAACGGAGGAGCGCATATTCGTATAATTGGTCCTTCCTCTCCGCCGCTGATTGTTTTAAACGAGAACAACTCGACGAGGTCCTCATCGTATGAGGTCCCAGCGTACGGATAGATAGTGTAACTCTGGATGAGAGAAAGAGGCGCGCGCGCGCGATTATTAGTGCTCCGGCACACGTATACGCATTATGCGCGCATGTGCAGTACTCCGATGTATACATACACATCGCCTAAAGTGTATAGTTACTGCATAGATATTAGTGTACACATGTATAGAAGGGCACGCATCCGGCAGTGAGTCCGGGCGCGCGTCGTCTCTTTGTAAAAGACGCTGAAGACCGACGGCCGACGGCCGCCCAACAGCGTCCGAGAGAACAATCGAGCAAAAGAAAGAACGGAGAGATGCGACTACGTAATGCGGGCACTCGAAAGACTAGACGAAGCGTGAAGGTAATGGGGATCTTCGCACCATTAAATGTTTGTTAAAATGCGTAAAATTGATATTTATCGATATATGCTTCGTAAAAAAAAAACCGAAGAGCATTTACGGTCACTTACGCGTTTAGTTACAATTACGATAAAAGAGCGAAAAAAAAAAAAATCAACGACCCAAAAATCCTCTCACCGTTTCGCCACTTATTCGTCACTCGCTCTCTAAGATCTTCTATTTAATTATAGTTGAATATAATTGCTGATACAGTTGTGAATGTGGTGTGACAAGACTCGCGGAAAAATAGAAGAATTTAGACGCGAAGAATAGCGTCGCAGACTAAAGAACTCCGAGAGGATTTACGAAGACTTTTTTTTTTTTTTTTCTCTACCGGAGGTGCTGATTTGGCATAGAATTTTAGCGCACCTGCGTGTTACTCGCGAGCTGCGTGACCGGTTGCTTCGTACAAGTGTAGTAAAGAAGTTCCGACGATCGGACCATCGAGACCTACAAGTCGAGAGATAAGGTCGAAAAGCAAGGGCACGTTATCTGACCTGCGTCGCCACGCAGCCCGGGCACCGGCAGACCGTCGAGTTTTATCATGAATTATTCAAACGTGCGCTCGAGCGTAGTTTAGCGCGTAAAGTGCAGCACCTGTAATGCCCCAACGGTGCCGCGCAGTACTTTCAATCAAAGACGAAACTTGACTCCTTTTTCAAGAACTTCAATTATTATTCGATTAACTCCGAAAAAAAAAAAAAAAAAAAATGAAAATTACAGAGATTCGAGTGAATCGAGACGAAGATGATGACGCGCGAGCGACGTTACTGGCGCTTGACCCTTCCTCTTGACTTCACTTGACCACGTGTCAATAAGTCTCGGAATAAAAGCGACGGCCCGAGCACCCAGAGATATCCGCGGCGCCTTCGACGAAAAAAAAGAAAAGCAGAAAAAAAAAAATAGTCTGCGATTGTCGTCCTTGACGTTGGAAATTCTTGGCTCGTAGTGTAAGTGCTCATTGCGTTTTGTAATACAATGACGGAAAATGGCGAAGCATCGTAATAATAATATTATTATCGAGCGTTACGATTTACAAATAGGAATATCCATCATTTTCTCGTCTCGTCGACTGTTATAAATAATATACGATTGGATATATTGGCATCGCACGGTTTCGCGATCGACGCCGTGCGGCACGCGATAGTTTAATTGACGTATTACGTTCCTTCGCTGTTTCCCTCGCATTCGCTTGCGATTTTATTATAATTGTTCAACGACCCCGTTTGCGATATATTTTTCATCGATTGTACGGAATTGTTTGTTACTTTGTATAATCGCTCGTCTCGAATGATGGGGACTGACTTTGCGGCGCCGGTTTCCGTCTTCTAGTAGAATTTTCTATGACGTCTAATTTCGCGCGTTAAAATCCAAGAAAGCTATTAGCGCAACCGCAGCCTCTACACTCATACTGTTCCCGAGAAGAAACTTAATTCCTCGTGATATTAACGCGAGTGCCCGCGGCCTCTCAATTGTCGGGATTCCCCGTTTAGGATCCTACAAGTCACACTTATGGACTCTATACTCCGTTTGAGCGGAGAATCAATTTATTGCCGGCTGTTCGCGAGACGCGAGTCGTCATCGTCTCGTATATTCAATCTGAAATTAACGTCAACTCGGAAAGTGATACTAATCCTATTTAGAAAAAAAAAACTATCCCTTTAATGTAAGTAATTTTTTTCGTTTTTCAATATTTTCGAGTAAATACATTTTTTTTTAATAATAATAATATTATTATTATAATGATTATCATATACTATAATTATTACAAAATGGTTGTTAAAATTTACTAATTAGCGAAAAAAAAAAAAAATTTCGTTAATTAATAAATATTAATTTAATAATTCGATAATCATAATAATGATAATATTTTTTTAATAATAAATCAGTCATTTTTTTTTAACGCTATTGAAATGTTATTATTATGCTTTAGTCACGTGCAACCAAATCAATTAATGTCTATAATTGGAATATGCGAATAATCGATCGTCTATTTTTCCCCGTTACAGGTGCAGCGCTGCACCTCCACTTGATCCGCAATGCGTTCGAAACAAAAGTAGAAACAGTCGCGCGGCGAGCGCATACTCCGATTTTCCGACTTAGTTATTTTGAGTAGTACGGCGCTCGTAAAAGAAGTTATAGGAACCGAAGAACGTAACGATAACGTAACGTTTGTAACAGAGAAAGAGAGAGAAACGGGACAACCTGCCGAGAGGGCTTCTGGAACTCGAGCGGCGAGTTCTTTATTTGTGCGTTGAGCGAATGCGAAGCTAAGCGCGCGGGGCGGCGCTGTGTTGGGCCTCTGGACCGGACGGGTTCGTTGCGCCGGATGTTTCGTGTTCGCAGCTCCAACGGCAGTTCGTCTCTCACTCTCCTCATTCCTTCTCCCTATACGTCCTCCACCCCTCTCGGGCCCTTTCGACATACGCAGGCTGCACAATAATGCACTCGCAAATCGCAATCGGAGGCGCAACGGTACTATTTACGTTCGACAATCTATTTAAGATTTCGGCATTAAAATACATTATTCCGGGGAATGTCGCGACGATAAGATAAAAGACGTAGTTATAACATTTTACTAAATATAACAACCGCGTGGCAGTGGAATATTGAGATAATGTGTGTTCTTTTATCTCCGAGCCGCGACGGACACCCGTTACGTTGGCCCCCGAGGGACGGAGCCCGAGAGATACGCACAGTGGCACTCTGGCGCCGTGCCTATCATTACGTTGTTTGAACGCGTAATACACATGGTAACGACGGGGCATCCTCTCTTTTTCTCCGTACGTGTATATATTCTCAGCTCTTTTCTTCGCGCCATCGAATGCTCGAACGAATGAAAGGCGCGCGCGATCGTTAAAGTATTTCGACGATTTTTCGCCGAATAGAGTACGTGTTTAAAACCGCGAGCAAAGTACACGTTTGGGTTTCAAAAAAATGAACGTACCGTCTGAAAAAAATCTGCGCAAAAAATATCGCGCTCTTTGAAACCACAACCGATTTTTTTTCACGAGAGTCCGAACGACGATCTTTTAACAAAATACGTGAAAAAATACGCGGTGAAATATAAAAAAAAAAAAATTGAGGTAATAAAAAAATTATAAGAAAAATAAACAATTTAATAATAATGACGATTATTATTATTATTATCATCAAAAAAAATGTTTAAGAGGAGAAAAAAAATAAAAAATAGAATTAATTATGAAAATTCGAGTTGATTTTTTTTTGTTTTTTTTTTACGATTAAACGCGAATAATGATTTATTCGCCACAGAGACCCAAAATCGAGCTGAAACGGGACTTGAACAACGAACCGTTTGTTCCGGTAGAGTTATTTTCCATTCCGATACATTAGATCGATAGCTGCACCCACGTTTATCGAAAGCTCCACAAGGGACCCGAACAAAGCCGAAGCGGCTATTTACTTCTATAGTGGATGAGGATCGGTGCGCGGAGGTAGAGTGGCGGGAGAAGAGACGACTGCTTCCGGTCGATTCTACTCGTCAGTGTCGTATCGTATAAAACAACCATATACTTGACTGACTCGTATACGGCAATGAGTATAACGCCTATACAGTTGTCGTTTCGCTTTCGAGAGCCCCGACGACTCTGCGGCACGGACGTGATCACGCAGTGCGTGTCGCGCTTCCGGTCTCTCTTTACGAACGAAACAAACGTCCGACAGAATTCTCCTGTTAACTATATAGCGATACCCCGATGTCGACTATTCGATCGAATCGTTTCTTACGCGACCTCTCGTCAACAGTTCGCTGCTCGTCAAGAATTCGCCTAATTATCGATAATTATCGATAATAATCGATTTTAATCGATAAGAAAATATGAAAAAAAAAAATGACGGAATAACGTTGCGCTACTGAATGGCCGCACTGTATGCCAGATGTTCTCGAATCTCGTTCGCCTCGATCTCGCGCCTAATGACGCGAAGACCACGGAGGGCACCAGCGAGAGAGTATTCGTCTCGGTTAATCTACCGAGTGAAAACGGCTAATGCACGATGATAAACGGCGAAATTAGCGCAACAAGAATTTCATTAAATTCCAGAAGATATAAAGGACGTGTGTGGTCGTCTATAAATTCACAATCAGCCTAATTATTCGAGCGCATAAATTTGATCGAATCGGAGAGATGAAAAAGAAAAGAAAATGAAACTGCGAGTCGAAACCACGACGAGGAATCGAGGGCTTTATTCGATTTCTTGGAAGGTGAGAGACCTCCGTGACATCGAAGCATTTCGCAAGCGAAAATACCGGAACGAAACAAATTCTGGTTACTATTATTACGAAGAACTTTTCGGGTGAACGAAATAAAATTGCGACTTCGACCACAGCGTCACGCGACGGTGAGGCGATGAAGTTTTGACAAAAGAGCCGAAAGTCTCGAAAAATGTGACAAAAAAAAAAAAATGTTGCGTACAACAATTTTTATAGGAAAAAAGTACGAAAATAGAGATGGAAACGGTTTTAACAAAAGGGTCCAACGATCGGAAGTAACGAATTAGATCCCACGCAAGGATAAGTACGCATGCAGCGAAGGGCGTGAAGGGTGCGGAGGAGAAGAAGAACGAACGAGCAAAGGGGAGGGAAGAGAGAGAATGAAAACTGTCCGGTCGATTCCGTTGCATATATCCGACCACCCGTCATAACGTATCATTATTCAAAGCACTATAAAGAAAACCTCCGACTCTTCTGTACCCCTTTCCCTCTCGCGGTTCGTCGGGCCAACGAAGAATACGACGATCTTCCGTACAGGTAAGCGAGAGACAAAGATAACGGGGCAAAAAAAAAAAGAATGAAGAGAATGAAAAAAAAAAAAAAAAAAAACGGAAAGAGGTGTTCGCGCAAACGTTATTGTTTGCATCTCGACCGACAGTGGGGTCTGTTACTTGTGACTCGGTGAAGAGTTCTGCAGACTCGCAAGAGCCCATCTGCAGCCCCCCGGCTATCGACGAATACTTTACCGCAATTTTGTTTGCAACATAAGCCTTCTGTCCAGATGTTCGCTTTCCCCTCTCGAAACGACCGCGAAGGAAAGGGTTATACATGCTTATTTTTTTTTCTTCATCTGTTTTTTATGGTTATTTCGGACGGTGAAAATTGTGTACGAAAGGAACGAGTCGAAGACAGTAATCACGAAATGACATTCGATATTCGAAGAATAAAAATTCAATGCTATTGCTAACAATATTTATTGTTGGGTTTTTCTAAAAATTACGGGAAAGCTGATAATAAAAAAAAATAGAATCCAAACCGATCGAAAATCAAAATTCAATATAAAAATAAACAATATAACGAAAAGTCATTCTGAATAATAATATCATCAGCTTTGATTTTTCTTTAAATTTATTCAAACCGATAAAAGTCCGGAGGCAAAAAAATTTTTACTGTCGAAAGAGACAACTGACCGAAGAAAGTAATAAAAAAAAATTGCACATTCAAATGCAATGGATCTTAAAAAAAAAAAAAAAGAATATGAATTCTCAATAATAAGAATATTATTATTCAGTCCTGTACTCTTGTTCCAATAATAATAATATTATTATTCAATATTCAGTTTCCGATTCTCCGAAAAGTGAAACGAAACATTTAAAGTGTTGGAGAGGTGTTGGTGAAAGAATTTTCACAATACATCGATATTACAATAATAACCGTCGATGTCGCGATGCTACGACCTCGATGGGCAATTTGAATTCCGAGAATGCATTTGCCTCGGCCCACACGTTCGTTTACTATACGTGTTTTTTCCCCATAAAGAGGGGGGGGGGGGGGGGGGGGGAGGGGGAGGAGAACTTCACGTTCCCGATGATGATGATGATGAGTATCGTATCTGACGCGAGCGCCTCCACAGGAGCACCCGAACAGCGATGACACAAGAGAAGCCTCTACATGCACGGAGGCGCCTCGACCTCACGCAATTCGATTGCCATTTTTTTTTCTCGTCGCCTAACTGCCGCTACGGATTCGCAGTAATTCCAACAACGTCGAACCTCGTCGTTTGACGCTTAAATAATTCTGTGCCATGAGCTACATTCGTCCAATTGACACTAACAGGCGTAAGAAAATCTGTCATCCGAGTGGAATTTCATCGTAAGTACCGTTTTCCTCCGCGAGAGGGTTCAAGATATATGATTCCGCGTATAAGGTGCTTATGACTAATAATCGCGGATTACTTTCGTAGCCAAGTAGCGGCTGCCGACTATACCACGTGCGCGTGCAATTACCCACCTTGTAGAGTCCGACTGACGCAGCTTTCACCGTCTGTCGCGGCGGTACAGCGCGGAAGAATTTTTTTTTTATTTCGCCATCTCACGCGACGGGAATGCGATCGCGATGCTGGATTCCGAGATTTTGATTAAAATCGGGAAATATCATCGATTTGCATTAATTTCGTCTCGGAAACTTCGATTCGAGAATTTACTTTCGTAATAGCGACACCGCGTAAGTTAAGCAAGTTTTCGATATATCGTATCGATTATTATTGGCAATAATCGCGATGACGCGCGCGATTTATCCTCGATCCCCAAGGGGGGCAGAGAACACATTCCGTTCGCGTTTTCTCGTCGTCGCGACCTTCGGAGAGAACGCGCGAACGAGCCGGACGCGACGCGGATAAAACTCTATTAAAACATTTACGTTTTAGTAGCGAGAGCACGTTTCGCGCGAGTCATCGATTTCTCGTATCCTCGATCTACGATCGAGATCCGTTCCACAAGTGCTCTTTAATGATCTTTTATCCTTAAGAATCATCTGGTGTTTTGTTATGTGCAACGTTCGTATAGTTCGTATAGTTTATTAGCTCACGAAAAAAAAAAAAAAATTTACATTTTATAGTAGCGAAACATACATCGCGCCGAAAAAAGAAAAAATTAGAAATAAATTTAAAATTTTTTAAAAAATAATAAAAAATTGTAAATAATAATAATAATGACAATGATATTAATAATAACTGAATCAATTAATTAAATTTGGCATTTTCATACAAATAATTAAAATATCAAATCATAAATATATATCGCGATATATTTTTCCCTTATAGCAGATGCAATGTATCCAAATCGATTATTACATCTTTGAACACTGAATAAACGAACGTAAAGAAAAAAAAATTAGTCAATAATAAACCAATAAAAATAAATAAATTCCATCAATGCCCGAATTTAGTTTCCCTCGAGAAGATTCGGACGAAAATAAGTGCGTCGGATTCGAAGGCGCGAGGAACCCGAATAGATATCCGCGGATCTATATCCCGCGCTGCAGCAGCCACGCAGCGTGAAGACGGAATGTTTAGTCAGGCCATAGGTCGCTCATCCCTATCAGCGGCACTTCACGCGCGTTTAGTCAGTTCCGCGATCAATCTTATGCTCTCTAATCCGCCGTCCATCCTCCGTTAAATAGAAACGGATAGAGAAAAATGAAGCAAAAAATAAAACAAAAAAATGCGTTTATACACGAGAAACTTTCCGATACGTAGGAAGCAAGAGAAACGCGTGGATATCCATCATACGGAATGAATCCCCTGGCGAACGCTCTTCGTTACATTGAAATTCGTCGACGTGACGAGAGCATCGTAGCGATTCTATAGGCGGCCTCGACGTCCGCCCTGATGCGGGTATATATACGAGATTATTATATAGACAACTCTTCTCCTGGTTACGTGCTTTAAGCCCGCCGCCCGACGTCGCGCAATTAAACGCCGCCGACGTTTTCTACACCGAGAAGGGCTTCCTGGTTCATCACACACGACGCGCGTACGCAACAAAACGCGCAGTCGGAGAACGTAGATATATAACGAACGAATTTTCTACAACCGGCGCGTTTCTCGTCGACAACCGGAAACTGCGAATAAACGACAATTTCGAGAATTCACTAAACAAGACGAGCCGAACTTCCCACCGTTAAATCCAACACATCCGTGATAAAAATTAAATTAAGTTTAGTCAATTAAAAAAAAAAAAAAAAAGAACGATATATATATCCACATATATATGTATATCTAGAGACAAAGACTATTATCGTCATAATTTGTTACGGAGATAAAACATCTCGAAATAATTGCGTAAAAGATTTGACCTTCGCGCAAAGTTCACACGTTACGATTGCACAAGATCCGTCGAAATTGCGCGATATGAATTTTTTCGTCATTTCAACAAGAAAAACGGCGGGAGATGTAACGAGAGATCCGGAGATGAGAATTCGCTGTGCGTGTCTCCTTCGAACGGTAGATAAGATATTTCACTGCCGCGTGCGTGTCCCGTGATGATTCAAGGACGTCGTTGATATCCTCCCGCCTCGAGCACCGAGAAAAACCGGAAGTACGGACCGATGCGCCGGATGTCACGAGCGCTCCGGATTATATAGCGTACAGAGATCTTGATACGACGAGAGGAGAAACGCACACAAGAGTTGGACAAGTCCGCGCGAAATCAGAACCGGAACGGAGTACTCTGATACATCGATACACTGTATTGCCTCACGTGCATTTAAGGATTATTTAAATCGATCTATAATTGATAATATCCCGCGGCATTGCGAAATAAACGTAACCGCGGAGGAAGAGTCCGCGAAACGGGGATTTTTTTTTTTTTTTTTTTTTTCAATATCATCATTATCGTCGCGGATAATGGATAAGAGACCGCGAATGAAAAAGATTATAATAACTCTGGTAGAGTAACGGGCGTTTGCACAGCGCTAAGGTGGGCTGTTGCCGAGGAGTTAATTAATTCACGAGGAAGTCTCGGGGCTTCTTATCGAGAATTGGAAGAGTACTAAAACGAATTCGCAGCAAGAAGAAAACCAGAAGGAAACTGTTACTCTAGCGCACTATTTTCCTCCGCATTATTACGGTTTTTTTTTTTTTTCTTATTTTTTTTTTGTTGTAATTTCGTGGAGACGAAGGAGAGCTAAAAATGTTGAGAGAAAAACGCATTTAATTAGTCGTCTTGCGGGGATAACTAATAAAATACTATACTACAGTGTCGCTTACAATTCGACACGACGAACTGTATAAGCAATCGTATTGCGAAGAGCGATTAAACTGATGTGCTGTGCAACGAGAGAGCGGCGGCGTTAAAAAGATCTCTCGTTTTCCCGGTCTCTCAGTCCGTTCTTATAGTTTTTCTACAGGCGGTGCATCGTTCGAGTTTTACGCACATAGCAGACGCGCTCGAGGGAAATATACACCGAGCAATGTGTGGGAGAGAGTTGGTACAACGCGGTTCTCACAGTGCGTATGGAATCCGCCGCTCCGCGTCTCTTTTACCCACAAAAACGCATACGGGACCCAACGGGCGATCTTCGGAGCGTCGCGCGCAGAGACGCCGCGAAGACGCTCCCGGCGAATGAATTTAATTCTTCGTGAACGGGAGATCGAGAATGAAATAATATTAAAAAAAAAAATCGTCGAAAGATATTCTCGTATTATTCGAGTCGCAGCTAAGCAAACGGAAGCACAAGTTTTCCACACTTGGCACTCCGTAAAATGAACTTCCGAAAGACAGATGCTAAACGATCTGCAGTTCTCGAATTTTTGGGAAAACAGTATAAGCCACAGAATTTTTTGAATTCTCGGAAAGGGAACTACGAACTTATCGAATCCGTGTGAAAATCTCCGATTTTTTCCCTTTCAGCAGAAATTTTCCGGGAAGACTTACGTATATAGAAAAAAGTGTATAAAATTAAAGAAAATTATATAAAAATGATTTATAATAATTTGGTTTTTTTTGTTTTTGTTTTTTTTTACCTTTCTTTATATAATATGTATTATATTATATATAATAAATACTTTTCATATATATCGTATATATATTTTACGAAATTTTTTTTTTTTTCCATAGAATTTTTTTCGATTGATTTTTAATTTCGAGGTCCGGAAAGTCGAAAGGTCGAAATTGGTGTCTCAATCACGAGAGTTCACGGAACTCAGCGACTGTTTAAAAATCTTCCGCTTGTAGGAATATCAAATACGTTTTTGGGAACATGTGTCGCTATACCAATTTGTTGGTACACCCGCATGTAGGATACAAGGAAGACGAGAAAGCGCTACTATAGGTTTGTGTTACTGGAGAGTTCCGGGGTCGCGAGCGCCGAGAGAGGCAGTGGGTAAAAGTTGAAGGCGAAAATGCTGATGGGTGAAGGAAACAGAGGACAAAAACACGTGTCGATGTCCGCCCCTCGAGTCGACTTCTCTTGCGGTTCCACGTATTCTCGTGGGCAACAAAAAAAAATATACATATATATATGTATATTCTTGTTTCGTAGTGAGAAAGAGCGGTTCGTCCACAGAAAGATCGTATTCCCGATCCGGGAACGAGCGACAACTACGGGAGGCGAGAAATACACCGGGAGAATCCTCGGCATCGAGAATAGAAGGAAAAAACGCATTGTAGCGAATGAACACAAGTTGTCGGGGGATTCGCGCGAAAGGAAGAGAAGAGTCTTCTCGGTTCTTCTAATTAAGCGATTCTCCACGCCCGGCTAATCTCTCCGCGGCAATTTATCGTCGCAGTAAAAGGACAAACAAAATCTTCCGTCCCTCAGCGCGCGAACACCTGAATTCATTATTCGCGGACCGCTGCGGGAGGAGATTAGATATCTTAATAGAATGGATTAAAGAACGAATAAGAAAGGTAAGGAGGGACTCTACAATTATTTTTAGAGCTTTCAAAGTACGTAATGGCGACCGCGCGAAGTCAACGATAGTAAAATTTATTATATTCAATAGTGGAGATGAATTCGAGCGAATTACAGATACGTGTCTCGAATTATCATTTTATTTGTTTCTGACTCCTCGTCTGCTTATTAAAACCTCGTGCGTCACTGTGTAAACTTTTTATCGTCATCGTCTCCCGCACAGCATCCACACGACCCACGGCGAGGGAAGGGGGAAAGGGGAAGAAGAGAGGATTATTTTGCAAGCTTCGAGGGACGGCGATAGCCGAACCGTTAAAAAACGTGTATACGAAGACAGCGAAGGGTGAGGGGGCAAAATTCGTCGCGACGTTAAAACTTCGCCTCTCGGAGGTTGGATAATGATAAAAAAAAAATGTTCTCAACATCTGCGCGCGGTTAGTAAAACGAGTGTGAAAGTGAATTAAAAAAGACTTTACGAAGAGGGGTTACGACGTCGTGGCCTCCAATTTGTTTAATATTATAGAGATTTGTGTTCTGAGAGAAAATTTCGAGAAAATGTTTATTTTTTTTTACCTATTCGTTTTTTTTTTAGATATTACGTGAGAGAAATTATAAATTGTTGATTTTATTTATTTTTCAAAAAAAAAAAAAAAATTGAAAAAAAAAAGAATATCAAACGATATTTAATGTTGGATTTTTCTATTTATTTTTTATTATTTTTTTAGGTACTGACCTGTTGTGGCGCAGCATCGGCAGGAGAAAAGCTCGAAAGGGCAGTAAGTGGTGCAAGGGATGCGCATGACGATGCCCTGGAGGGTGGCGGCGTGTGACCGGGGGTAGGACTTCCGCTTCCGCAACTACTGGCACCGCCGCTCGATGCAAGGCTCACACTGTCCGCTCGACCTCTCCACGGCGAGACTGACACGTGTTTCAGCATCCCTCGAGTAGAGCCGAAGCTCAGTTCTGCAGAAAAAAAAAAAAATAAATAAAAAAAATGAACAATGACCGCGTAATTATTAATTATATCGACAAAACTTTGATATTGAATTAATATAACGTTCTTTAACGGAAAAAATATACTTTAAAGGACGGAAGTTCGCGAAAGGACAAAGTGCAAGGTAAGAAAAACGCCTCTCGTGTGTCGGAGTACAGAGTACACATATCATTACTGCGCCGAGAGAAATGCCATTGTCCGAGCCGCCGCGGCGCTTTATAAAAAAAAACAATAATTCGCTTTTGCTCCGGACGTCTCTCGAACGTGCAATATACATCGTGAATGTATAATAATGCCGAAGAAAGAGTCTTATTATAGGCGATTGTTGCAAAATGCAAACCATGAGTTCGCGTTCTGTATGAGAGAAGGGGGGAGGGGGGGATTTTGTGCGAATCATTATTTTTATTTTCTCTCGACACGGGAGGTGTAATGAATAAAGTATAAAATAACTCGTACGCGTAACCAGATGGGCTCCGTGCGGGACGCACTCGTTACTTAGCTCTCGGGAAGCTTCGGCTTCCGAATGATAATTCATTCGAGTGGTGTACACGTTTGCCTATATCTCTGATGCTGCGCGCAAAGTGCAGACACGAGTGTATACACGTGCGTCCCAGAGGAACAACACTCTCGAGGGTACCAGACACGACGTTCCGAACCCTTACACTTGCAAAGAACTCGAGAGATTTTCAGTTTAACGTTCGTCCGAGCGTTCGAATTTTTAATAGCGAATATTCGAAATATGGAAAATAAGAACAAATAAATTGACAATGTCAATAATGTTCGTAATTTTTTTGATATCTTGAATATTCGAATTCTTTCATAATTCAAAACGCGAATTAACGAAATTGCGATAAGCAGAAATATTATGCATTTTCTATGAGAAATAAAGCGCCGTGGAAAAAAAATGTTTATAGATCGAAAGATTATCGAAAATCACGTTATTTTTTCGCGATTATTAAACTCCGTTTTTGATTTCGTCGCGAAAAAATGCGTCAAAACAATTTTTTTCGTCTCTTCGATATGATTTTTAAAAAATTGCAATTACAATATCCTTATCGCGTTTTATTGAATATTTTATCACTCGGTAACAACTTAATAATCGCTTTCAAAACATTGTCCGATATCCTATCGCGTGGATTTTTTCCTGCATAACGCGATAGGCGTTTGGGGTTTTCCCGGATATCATCGGACAGCAACGATACGATTGTTTAATCGCAAATGTTTGTAAAGTTGATTTGCAAAAAATCGCTATGAAATTTCGAAGATAATTTTTTTTTTCTGACGATATGTGCTTTTTACATTTTTTTAAATGGCGAATACAAGTAGAATGATGGGGAGGGGTGGGGGTTGACCGTCTACAGCTACTTTGTTGACAAAAAATAAATGATACAAATGTTTCTTCTCGTTCCCTGTATCGAGCGGTGCACCTGTTCTGCACTAGAATGCGGCGATGCACACGTGTACACTCGGTAGTTACAGAGATCGAGTGAATCAACGCAAAAAACTTGAATGAATAGTACGAACCCCAAGAAATTCCACTTACTCTGTTATACCGGACGTAAACTGGTCCGCAATGCGCTTCGAATTCCCCAAACGAGAGAATATCGCCGTCAATGCGCGTGAATCATGTTTGTCTCGCAAACATGCGGCATCGACAGTCGATCGCGTGAATAATAAACTTTTCACTGAAATAATCTCAACTCGCCTTTCTCCTTATCTCGCAATTGGATAACACAATTCCCGAACGAAAAAAATAACGATAAAAAAAAGCACTCGATTCATCGAAGTTTTTCGCACTGTTATTATTATTATTTTTATTTATCCAGTTATGTTTCTCGCACTGAATCTTCCCACAATAATCATCCACGTCGATAAACTTCGTGATCCAACAAAATTGAATAAACACAATATATTTATGAAGTAAAATACAGATTTACAAAAAGACGAAACACTGATTATTTCTTATCGAAGTAATTAAAAATAATAAAATCTGACACTTCGCCGCTGTTTTATCGGTTTACGTATTTATATGTATTATCCTCGTATATTTCGTTTGTAAGTAAACAAAACGCGAGACGTCAGACGCGGATTATAACGTAAAGATTGTGTCGGTTATGCGCTTCACGCGTGGAGATACTCGCGTCACGAGGGCTACGCCACTACTGACTGAAGCGCTTCGTGTCTCGAGACTCTGGAGACCGCGAGGCAAGCGCGGCGTTGTGTACTACAACGACGGAACAGAGTACGACACAGTCTGAGAGCGTTATAGAAGCGCCCACAACCGGCTGGTTTCGCTCGCTTGTGTGTACGTAGTAGTAGTCGGCAGCCGGGGGCCTCTGTGTATAGTTTTCTTCCAGCGAAGAGGAAGGAATACGGCCTTCCTACGACGACAACGGTGCGCGAACGCGCGGGGGCGTCCCGGGAGTCTAAAGTCACGGTACCGAAACTTAACCGAAACGAAATCAATTTTTTTCGTTTTCGTAATACTATAAACGTCTGCAATATATAACTCGGGCCGGAATTTCGTAAACAAACAAACTCATTCATCTCTGTAAATTCGAAAAAGATAAAAATTGAACTTTACTAGCGTTAGATAACGAATGAATGGATTGTATGAATTTCGATAACGTCCTAAACCTACATAGAGACTTATTCACACTTTTATTCATTTATATCGCGATTTGTAGATTTTTCTGAATGAATTACGATTGCAGTGGGCAAAGTACGCGTTGTTGTTTTTTTTTTCTTCGGCACGAAGAAATTCGTCAGAATTGGCTGAAAACGCGTTACTCACGTTGACTCGTTAGAGGTCTTAAAAGGCATATTATATTATAGGCACAGTTGCACCGTGACTCACGTTCATCGGCTTCGTTACTACTAACCAACCGAGGAGTTTAGATATACAATACGAAATAAACTCGCGGTATATAACATCGCGGATAGTTACACACGTTATACCTGTTGCTCGTTATTACAACGAACTCTCGACTTTGTCCTCACGTGTTGGCGAACGCCCAAGGAAGCGGAGGCATTGTAACTTATTGTAACTTATGCACACCGTCCCCGACGAGACGCGCGAGGCTGGTTAAGTCCGGCTGGGATCTTTGCGGTTCACGTTGCAAGAAACTCTCGACGTGTATGCGTGAGCGCGCGTGCGCGTGCGCGTGTTTGTGTGGACATCATAGAACGGAAGAAAACACGATACTCCCACGAGAAAGAAAGTAAGAGATAGATACAATCTTTCACTCCTTCTTCCAATGGGTTTTTCGGTTCAAACGTATAAGTTGCATCACGCGTGGGTGGATTATAATGGCAACTCTTCTTGATTTCTCGTGAATGAGATTATACGAGATTATACGAGTTCGTAATAAAAAAAAAATCGATACACAGAATGATTCGAATTTCGGGAATAAAAATTCGTGAAACAAAATTTGTTTATTCGTAATTGAGAAATATTAATAATATTTTCAATATTTTTTGTTTTTTTTTTAATATTATTATTATTTATATTAGTCGCAAATTATATTTTAAAAAATTAACGGTGAAAAAAGTTCCAATTTCTTCGAAATAAGGAGATTTTTTCGACATTGAAGATTGAAAAGTCTTCAAAATAATTTTTGCGATTTCGTCGAATGTTGATTTTTCAAGATAATTACATTTTTTTTTGCAATGGAGAAAAATTAATAACAACGAATAAAATTATCGAGTAAAAAAAAAAATGTGCGGTGAACAAAAATCGAGTTCCTGTATATCGAAAACAATACAAATTGGTCCGACAAATTAATAATGAATAGAAAATTACAATATAATCGCGAAGGCAGAGCAGGCAGAGCGTTTGTTTGGCTCGATTCCCATGCTTCGGTGAAATATTAAAAGCGGAGCATCGAATGTTAACCCGGAAACGTCACGAGGGGTGGAAGTAGAACGTGTACGAGAAATTTCGTTGCAATTCCGGTGAAACTAGTCGCACGAAGTTGAATATACCACGAGAGGCTCTTACAAATTGTTTTTTCTTACGTATGTATCCTCGAGAATACCTGTATGAGATACAACGTTGAACGCGTATGAGTATTATTATTGCGTATATAGTTGGGACAGCGAGTGAGCCGAGGCTGTCGCAGAGGTGAGGAAAGTCTCCCACGCGAGGAAGGATCGAGGAATATTCACAGCTCATCGTTCGGCTCTCGAGACGAGAAGAGAGATCCCTCATCTTCTGTACTCCAAGAAACCGACTGCTAAGAGTTAAAAGGACGTAACTCACATCATCAAATCCCTGCCTTACGACTTTTCGGAGCGGAGGAATCGGAGCCTTCGAAATGCGTGTATTACACAGTATATTCGTGTATAATAAAGAGAGCGAATACAAGGAACCAACGAGTCTCTCGTGAGACGAGGAAGAAAACGATCTCCGAAGACTTTCTAAGCGCTCATTGTCGATCTTCCGAAATCCCCGTATTTCCGACGGGGAAACACTTGTCTGCGTACCGTTTGCTCTCCTCGAATCCGATTTTTTTTTTTTTTTTTTTTCGAACTACGAAACTTGCAGCCTCTCGACGAGACTCAATCGAGGTGTGCAGTGAGTGCGGATACCTGGAGTAACGAAGTTGAAAATGCCTTTCGGCGGTCCATTGAAAAGTCGAGGGTTATGGAGAGGAAGCTGAACCCGCTATTAGAAACGCACCTGGGTGGGTTTCCTTCGGGAAACGGAAAAACGGCGACAATATCTCGGTTCCTCCTCTATCGTCGGATCATCCCTCCAGAAAATCGTTTTCAGGTAGCGAGTAACGCGAAGAGAATATACATCGATCGTAAAGCAAAACCCCCAAAGGACTGTCCCGCCTACGTTTAAAAATTGTCCCACGAGAAGGCACAGAAATCGTTTAAATTACACCCTTCAGACCGCTCGAAAAAGTTCGATTTATTTTAAATTGCCATTTTTCGTATTTTTGTTACCATTTTTCGGACCCATCGCAGTTATTTATTTATTTATTTATTTATTTATTTATTTATTTATTTATTTATTTATTTATTTATTTATTTATTTATTTATTTATTTATTCATTTATTTATTTATTTATTTATTTATTTATTTATTTATTTATTCAAACGTTTTTCGTTCCTTTATTCTGATCAACTCGCAGTATCTTATTTTCCTATGCCGCGCCGAGTCGAAGAAAAACAATATCTCGCGATCTCTCGTTCTTCTCGGATCTCTGCGTACCTCATCGAGGCGTGATATCGCGATTAGAGTTGGCAATTCCCAGAGTTCGCTGTCCTCTCATCTGTCCCTCGATAAAGAATTACAAGCGAGACGAAGGAGCCAGACGCGGTGAGGATTTTCGTCGTCGTTCGACCGAGAGGAGCTTCAGCCGCGAAAAGATTCGACGGAACAACGAGACTCCTATACGCGGCAAACGCCGCTTCTTCGCTTCACTCCGCCCGCGTGTACATAGAACTCTTTCCAACAAACCTTTCAGTTGCGGCCAATGTAAAGTAACTACTGTACTACGGACGAAGCTTCACGTGAGAGGGATGTCGAGGAGAAAATTCAATTACGGACAAAGAAAGATTGGCGGCTGCCGCGAGACACACGCAGCTGCGCGAGTCGCGGTAGATAAGTCGTGCCGACTGTTACGAGCGAATAGTAACCGCGTATATACGCAGCATGTGTCCACACTGGACATACGGAGTGAATATACTATGTATAGTATTACGAATGAATACGGTGAGTGAGAAAGAAATATAGGAAGAAAAACGACGCTGTTTTATACGCACGTATACTGTATATATATATATATATATATATATATATGTTACGAAGTATTCTATGAAGAACAGTATACATGTATACGATATATATCGTTGTGTGCGTCCTACAGGTCGATGCTACTTCGACTCGCTTAACTCGCTATGGCATAACTCGATATATTTATCACCTTTGCCACGCACTACGCTCGGCCTCTCGGTACTATTTGCACTGCAGCAAAAGATCAACATACGCATATATCCGTTCATACTTCATATAAGTACGTAAAATAAGGTTGAACGTGCGATAGGATTGTTGTTGCTCTCGGTACCCACCTACCGATCTTATGCGTATCGAATTGCCGTTTCTCTACGTTACCTCGATGCAACGCAACGCAGGTACGTGACGCGGAAACGCTTCGATCTTTTTTACGAATGATCGATCGATAATTTTTATTCTTTTTTTATACAGAATTAAAAAAAATAATCTTATGTCCTCAAAAACGAATATTGAATATACAATTTCGATAATTCGTATGTATATTTATTTTAATAAATTATTTTCAAATTTCATAAAAATACGAAATTATTATAATTTTTAGTAAAATTATATCGTACATTATTATTATATCATTATAAATTATATTATAAATATAATTGAATTTTTTTTTTAACGCGAAAAACCGAAGCGCAATATGCGTATTACGAGACCACAGCGCGGGAGGTGTTCATTCATTCTTTACTCGGTGACTCATTAACGATCGAGAGACTCATTCTCACAGGAAAAATTAGTTTCATTGTTGATAGATTCACCGATGAATCGTTCGCGGCTTCGGGAGAGGTTACCAGCAGGAAAAAAACTCTCAATGACGAATATATTGCACGCGTGAACCGAAAGACGGTGCGGAAACACGGTGGTCGCTCGCCACAGCTATGCGATGCACTTGCGTATAGCGCAGTTTTTCATCCCGCCGCGATGTATAGCGAGACGACTCGCTTGGCAGGTACAAAGGTATATATATACAGGTATACATGCTTCGTATAGTACATATATACAGAGAAGGCGATGGAGGAGGGGACAAGGTACATAGTATTAATTCAGAGCGCGCGTACACGCGATACAGTCGGTAGACACGGTCAAAGCATGCATGGGAGTTCGGGAGTCGCGGTCCAGCAGCCGGTCCCATGGTGTTGCGTTACTTTCCCACAGTGGGATATGGCAGAGAGCCCGAGAGCGCCGAGCGTCCTGCTGCTGGACACGCATACGTGCGAAAACATCGATGTGTGCGAAATTCTATAGAATTCACATAGATACAGTCATTGGCCACTTACCGTAGTCAATTGCCCATAAAGGATTTTAAATCGAGAAATAATCATTTTGATAAAAAAATTAAGATTAAAATTATCATTATTGTATTAAAATTAGTATTGTGGAAGAATTTTTCAAAAAATGAGATCATTTGAATTTTTTTTAATCGTAACCATTTGTCGGTAAAACAGTCTAAAAATAATTGATAATAATTAACTAAAAGTCTTTTAAAAAATTTCACATGCCGGAATATTATGGAAATATCGAAATTTTTTTTTTACGATTTGCATTTTATTTTATTTTTTTTTTACCAATAGATCGTAATTTTGAAAAACAGGAAATATTCAATGAAATATCAATTTTATCGGATTATTGAATGAATGAATTGGTTGTACTTTATGTAGATGGAAATTAGACGAAAGATGAAAAAACGCAGCGTGAGTAAAGTAGCCAAATTGAATTTCGAAGCTATTTAAGCAAAGGTGCCAATGACTGTACATTTTAGATCGTTGAGTGGAGGAACGGTGAAGCTGCACGCCCCTGCAACCTGTGTACAGAACACGTCACTAATACAACGAGCCGAGAACTGTGGCCTCCATGAGAATTCACGCAGGACCCGTGGTGCGATAGACTCGCCGAAGGAATGGCCGAAGAATAAGAAGACGACGAAGAAGAAAGAAGGGAAAGAGGGAAGACTCGTACGCACCACATCTCACCTTGCAAGGCGAACCTGTCCGCGAGACTCCAAGGAGGATAGTCGCTACACATACGGAATGAGTAAAAGTAGGAAAGATATACGACCACCCCGTGCATCGTCAGAAACGAACCCTTCTCGTCGCTCTTTAAATTTCAGACGCGTAGTCTACGAGAGGACTCTCTCGCGCGAATGAACAACGCGCTCAACAGAATCAACGGTTCAACGGCTCGGAAAAACGTGGGCTATACACCGATGAGATTTATTATGTCTACGCTTCTCACTCGACACCGAGAAAAAAAAAAATATATATATATATGTATATACGTGCATTTTTTTTCGTCTTTATCTCGACGCGGAGTGCCCGTGTGTTATGTAAACTTTGAATAGAGAATGAACTCTATATCCCGAAGAATGATATTAGAAATGTTTTCATCGAGTTCTGGTGCGTCCTATATATGCCGCGAGAATTTCGAGATTATATTTAGTATCGACCCAGTTGTGTAGCAGCCGAATTCAAGACGACTCGTGTAATCTCGACCACAAAACTCACAGCCCCGTGACTCGCGACTGTCGTCAACGTTCGTCGAACTTTAATACACCACGAAATCGGACGGCTGGTTAAAAAAAAAAAAAAAAAAAAAAAAATGGACGTTCGATGTCCGGAGTCCCTTCGGTCCCTCGGCACGAATGTCAGACAAGCAGAGAGCCGCTTCCGATAGTGGCAATTGGCTTTCGTCGCCTCTGGTACCGGAAGATACCCACCGGACTCCCGGATGCCAAATGAACCGAATTTCCCATGGGTGTCACTTTTATTACATTATAAATTTTAATTCTACGTCCCGCTAACAATTTTATGTTCAAAATATTGTCGCGGAAGTTATCATTATTTTTTTTTTATCGATCCACCAAAATATTTATAATGAAGTTAGACGTTGTTTTTTTTTTTTGTTTTTTCAAAATATTTGAATTTTTTTTTTTTTCGATTTTCTCGAGATTTCCATATTTTCATTAAAGTGAGCAAATTTTTTGTAAAATCCATCAACTCCAACGTAAAATTACGAAAAAAAATATGTATGATGGATTTAAAAAAAATTTTTTTTTTTTTAATTTACGATTATTTTTTACAATCTTCGCTCGTAGGGAGATAACCGAACCCAAGTAAACTCGCGGCAATAAAGAAAAAAGATGCAAGCGAACGAGACGATTTAATAATGCGATATATATAGTGATATAACAGAGACGAGGGTTCACAGCGTAACCCTTACTGGAGCCACGTGAGTTATAGTATAGGATGTGTATTGAGGCGCGTTGTGTGTACTCTACATATGCCGACAACGACGAACAGTGACTATTCTGTTCGCGAAAGAATTTTATACGCTGGTGCGTCCCGAAGCCCGAAGTACAGAAAACGCCGACACTCGTGCCGCCGATCCCTGTGCGCACGCGCATGGCGCTCGGCGCACTGCAGTTGGATTGACGAAATCATTGAAATCATTGGAGATCATTGAATAGCAGTTGCATCGAGAATTGCAACAGCGGATACGATCGTTTTCACTCTTCAACTAACACGGCGATTGCCACAGAAAAATATCCGCACAATAGGGACGAAATACATCGCGATGTCGATATGAGATGTAATCCCGTCGTAAATACAAAAGACATTGTGACGGCAGTTCTCGTAGCCAATTAAAATTGTTAATTTTGGATTCGAAGTGCAAATCGTTGATAATTAATTGGGGAGTGAAAAAAAAAACTTAAAAGATTTATTAGTTATTGCAATTAGGGATTTTGCTAATTTACTAAATTTCGAACAATGCGTCTGCGGCACCAGTAGAATTAAATTGATTTTTTAACGTGCAGCAGGCAAGCAGCGATGTTTTTTTTTTCGAATATATAAATAATTAAATAAATAAATAAATAAAGGACCGTCTATATAAACGAAACAACGAGATATATCGACTGCTAAAAATGGCATAGAAGGCGCCATTTTTGGCACTAAATATAACTATAAAAATGTATACTCCCGTTTTTTTACAGCTAATAATGATAATTTTATGGGAAACTTTCTCCCCACGAAAAGTGAAAAAAGAGTTAAAATACACGATACATTGTAATAAATTTTCTCACATATCCTGTTTCCTTTTCAAACCTTTTTTCTCCATCAACTACCCATAGATAGTTACCTGAAAATCAGTTCTCCGCGAACACACGTAAAAAAAAAGGCATCCGAGAAAAGTCGATCATCGAAGTTAATAACCGATTTTTTCCCGACGAGAAAAAATCGTATCTAATTTGTTGCAATGGTCGCCAGAGGGAGATAAAAGGTGTGAGAAAGGTTCGGAACTCTACCGTTCGCAGTGCATTTTATATATAGGGTACAAACGGTAGGGTTACGAAGGGACCGGATTATTAATCGACCACTTCCTTTCCTCCCGCTGCGTCGGGGCGGAACTTCATCCGCCTGCGAACGGAACCGGACCCTTAATACGATCGAAAAAAACAAAAAGATTTGAGGGTTCGTCCCTTATCTCCCTTTACCCGGCGTTGAAGTTGTATTAAGGAGATCTGATATGCATTTGTTTAAAAAAATGCAATTTATATATATTTTCTTTAATACGGCGCATTGAAACTTATTGCTATCATCGTTATCGTATTACATCGTTAAAAGTTATCGTTCTAATTGTATAGGCAACTGACACTCTCGTAATCTGTACAAAGAATCGGGTGTCGCTTGAATGATTAAAATAACGAGATCCGTCTCGTATCTCCGGCTCCGGTGCGCAATGATCGTCGTACGTACAATACGTACACAAGAGTCGCTTTAGTGATATCAAAAGCGCGACGCATATAACTGTCGTAAATGTATATTATAAATAATGAAATTAAAAAAAAATAAAAATAAATCTAAGTTCCGAGAGATTTAGTGGAGTATCGAGTGACGCGACGAGTTATGACTAAGCTGATCGTCGATCGCGAGCTCGCGAGCTGTTGAGACTCTCTTGAGGCATTCCTCATCGCCCACTGTACGCGACATCAAACATCTTCGAACAATAGACACGACAATTTATGATTTGGGTCTCGTGAGCTTCGACACGGGATACGTCGTCTTGTGAAGATCTGTATATGTATATATATATATATGTATATATAGCATCGATCGCACAGAACTGCCTACGATGCGATAAGTAATTCCATATCAATTGTCTTTACGAAAACAATAATTTATTATTACCAACGATATAATTTTTAAAAAATCTTTAATAGAATTCGCTGAACTACTCGACCTTCTTGAATATAATTAATATTCATCGAGACATCGATAATTATTACCTATTATTCGAGAAATTTTTTTATCATTTGCAAAATTTTTTTTTCCTGCGTAAAATATAATGAAATTGTATCGATATTGACTTCTCGTTCTGTTCCCCTACCGATATTCATTTCCGCATGAATTTAATTAGCGATCATTTTCCAGGGTAGCGAAATTACCCCAATTTATTTGCGTGTTAAAGAAACGTTACGCGATATATTAGGGACTACAATTCCGTGAAGCGCTGCATCGAGCTTTTAGCCTATTAATAAAAGCTCCGCGAGTGCCCCACGAGGCAACGATGTCACGCGAAGGGATGAAAAATAATAACAAACGAGAGTTTTCGGACCCCGCGGTCCCGCAGCACGTGTCCGTGCAGTAAATGTATGTCCAAAGCAAAGCGAACGAAGCGTGCAGGACGAACGGTGGCGAAAGGCGCACCCTGAAGAGCCGCACCCTTGTTGAAGGTGCGGTCTCTCACTCTGATCCCGATGAACCCAAAGTAAGCGAGAAAATGCGCATTGCACTATCAGTGGTAGTCGTCGGCGTCGCCGACAGTGACGACGACGAAGAAAGCTTTTTCACCCCTTCGTACGATGCGTGGCAAACACACACCGGCGACTGGAATCCATTAATTCTGTTTGATGTACATAGATCCCCCGAATAAATGTTGAAAATTTACTGCGTTACCGGATCGACCCGATCCATAAAACACACTCTCCTTGTAATTATGCTTTTACGATCCTCGGAAGCGAAAACGGAAGGGCAAAAAATGCTATGATATCGCTTAGTGAGATTGGAGGGTAATTATGTGTAGCGATCGATAAATAAGAACCAAAGGAAAAAAGTTGCGTAATTCGTCAGAAAAATTTGATCCTCTAATGGATTTACGTCTAACGTGTACACGAAACTGTTAATACATTGTTCAGTAGCATTATAGCAATTTAATTTAATTTATCGATCAGTAAATAAAGAAAGACGCGAGGAAAGGAATTATTGTAAAATTCGGCTAAAATTCATATAATTTTTATTCAAAATGTGTTATTATTATTGTTGTTGTTATTTTTATTATTATTCAAACGGGTATCCGATTCCCACTTTGCATATATAGTAAAAAAAAAATACATGCAATTAAAAACTAAGTGTTCGATATCTGATTTGCATGTGCCGTTTTTTTATTTTTGGAAAACGTAATACGTTAATGAATATTAATCAATCGTTTCAACTTATTTTTATTTATTTTATTATTTGTTCATTTTGTTGATCGATCAAAAATAAATAAAGAGATAAGGAAGGAAGTGTTGCGTGGTTCGCGCCAAATTGATCCACTAACGGACATCGAGCTTCGCTTCCAGTTTCTACGTTTGAGTTGTACCCGGCGTGGCGTCGGAAATGGAGCGATAGCGTTTCCGGAATCACGCGAGAGACCGGTTTCCTTCCGGCTCGGCGCCGTTCCCCCGATTTCGCGTAAACAATAGACCTTCTATTCGGAAAGAGAACACTTCCGGTAGGATGCACCGGGAAAACTCGTGCGTTTTGCGCGAAGCCCAGAATTAGCGCCGCATGATTGATGCATCTCAATCACTTTGTCGGATCGTCGAAAAAAAAAATCGATTAAATCGATAAATTTTGATCGATCTCGAAATTTTGATCGATCTCGAAATTTTTATCGATCCCGAAATTTTTATCGATCTCGAAATTTTTAGCGATCCCGAAATTTTTATCGATCTCGAAATTTTTAGCGATCCCGAAATTTTTAACGATCTCGAAATTTTTAGCGATCCCGAAATTTTTATCGATCTCGAAGATAATTTATTCGAGTGGTCAAACGTTTGGTAATCCCATTGCGCAATCACGCGGAAATGTCTCCTTCTCGATTTCTCAGTTTACAACGCGCGGAGCCATGTATAATATTCTCAGCCCACGCCGTATATACGGTTTTCTAATATTCATTACGGTATTTATTATTCGACGAAAAGCCTCCGCTTTGCCGCGTCGACGGTGCTAGGAGCTCCGCCAGGATACAGAAACCGATTTACCACTATATACAACTAACTATGTAATCTATCGGAATTTAAATTGCTCGGTTAGCAGGTGTCGAGAGAGTCTCTTTGCTTCGAACGTATATAACACAAGGTAACCGCGAGTGTATTGCATGTAATACGCTGTGAGACTCTCTCGACTTCCCGCGTGGTCGCCACACTCTCGTATACCATACTTAATAATACGGCATATATATCGACAGCTAAGAAACGGAAAGTTATATACCCCGTCATTTAACGTGCAAAACGCTTTCGGGATACGCCCTTCGGCTTCTCAGCGGTTTTATTATATACATTCGCGGTTCAGCATGTACCGCCAACATTTCTAAATGCGTAACTCGACAGTCTGCACTCTGCACGCCCTCTCGAGACATAATTCGCCTACGTCTCGCGGACACATTTGTCTCTACTGTTTGATACTCCGCATGTAACGTGTTCCGTATGTAAGTACGAGTTTTCGAAACTTAAAGAGCAAATAAATATCTGCGATTTCGAGAGAAAGATGACAATTCTCTCGCGAGTTTGGAATCTCAGAGATCGAGCGTTAAAGAGGCTGTAGCATTACAGTCGTAAACAAAAGTGAATTTCAAGGAGAATTTTGAATATTTTCCGATAGTATGAAACGCTGAAAAAAAATTAAGCGTATCGAAGCTTTTGCGGATATTAATTTTCTATAATAATAAAGCGCAAAAGTTATTGACAAAATTGAAAAAAAAATTATTACGATTCATCCGGCATCTTAATATTTCTTTTGGTAGAATTTTTCAAATTTCGATTTTTTTTTTATTGGATGAAAATTTTGAATAGGTTTTCGGAAAAAAAATACGCATTACGAAAAACAGAATTTTCAAAATATTATCAAAGTAAACTTTTTTGAATTGATATGAAATTTTTAAGATTTTCATCCCATCCGGAAGTATTCGAAATTTTCTCTGAATCTCATTTTTGACGGGGAATGTAACGATACACCTTCTTTAAAATACAAGTTTTCGAAGTCACTGGCGTTCGAGAAAATATATGGAGTTAAGAAATAAATACAATTCTTTTTCAAGTTTGAAATTTCATAGATTCGAGTATAAAGTACAATTTTTCAGAGGCTATGAGGTTAAAACAAATATCTAGAGTTTAGGAGAGAAAGAAGACAATTATCTCCGTGAACGACCCGGAAATGCAAGGGACCGGGTCGTCCGAGTTCTCGAACGAGTAGAAAACTCTCCCCCACGGAGTCCACTTTGGCGCCACTTCCGGGCAGCAGTCGGGAGAGAACACACAGCTGGCAGGTGTCATCCCCTCCACTCTATACACGCCGCCGGGGATTACTTTGAACTCTGGACGATCTTTCGTATTTTCTCATTCGCAACTCCAACGCAAATGTTCCTACACGCGCCTCTTTTTCTCGATAGGAATATCCCATTCAAGGAGAGACTGGGGCAATATGGTCGCCCGGGGCAAAATGGACCAACTAACGAAAGGAAAGGCGATGCGGGGTAAAATGAATTTCCAAAAAATTATCGATTAAAATTGTCAATCGTTGTTCAAAAAATAAAAAAAAATGCGTAGTATGCGAACCGCCGTATTTATTTTTGAATGGAAGAAAAAAAAATCGTCACCCCCCGTGAAATGTTACGACGAAAAAAAAAATAGTCCAAAATGGACGCGAACGGGATTCATTAAACAATTAAAACTTATAAAAAAAAATGTATTTTTTAAATAATTTATTTCCAAATATTTAATTCCAATAATTCAATTCCAGAAGATCACGAAACTTGAAAATCGAACTTTTTTTTAAATATCATGAATTTTACGTTTGGTCCATTTTGCCCCATCTTTCTCTATACAGCTAATTCGTGGCTCCAAAATCACGACACCGCTCTGTATTCTTCAGCCGGTCCGTTTTACCCCGATTTTCCCGACAATATTATACATATACCGGTTTTGCTGAACTACACAATCCCCCGCTGCGTGTACACCTACTGCCAAAGTTTTTCTTCATTTAAATGCACTTCTGCTCCCATTTATTTCCATTCTCACTTTGAATTCGCAAATGTTACCTTTTCCTTTCTCGTTCGACGTCTAAACTGACGGAATAATACGCCTTCGTCGTCATGAAATAATATTCTGTTCACATTTACAACGACATTTCAAAGGACATATGCTACACAGCAGTGTGACTGTCGTTTGCAAGAGACGCCTTCGCTCGATTTCCGTTCCGGATACACGTCGATACCAGAACGACTCTCTACTGTAAAGTTTTCATCGTCGTACGTCACGTATTTTCAGTTAGACGCCGGTGTGCCTTCCACACTGCTATACGTTTCCCATATACAATTATAAGTATCAACGACAAAGTTATTTCTATTTGCGAGTTGATCGTGAAGAACGTCGCGGCTGCAACTCCGCTTCTCGTCTTCGAAGATATTACAACTTTCTCGATCTTTTTTTCTTTATTTTTGTATATATATTTTTTGTCATTATCTTCCCTTTCCTTTCTAAGATTCTCTCTCGAGGCTCTCTGTCGTTCTAATTTAACACTTCCTGAGACTCGACTGCGATCTTCGCGTGTCTCGGAGACGCGGCGTTCCTGGATAAATGGTCAAACGGCGTCGCGCTTACCACCACCACAATCACGTGTCTTTTTTTTTTTTTTTTATCTCTCGTGACCACGTTGGACGGTATACTTTTACTACGAGACGATATCTTCATCCGAGTGAAAGAGATATTTCATTCACATATTCGTGGACAGTAAATTACCGATTTAATTCAGGATAATTAGTACCGACAGTATAGAGATCTCGGAGTGTCTCTATTTCGTGATATAATTCGCGATGCATGGTGCAAGTCGCAGTCGTGAATCGCTGTCGTAATAAATCTCACAACCGCATAAGGATCACCGCCCTTACGTGCTGCAGCTTCTGTTCGGCGATCGTTTCGTCATTCATACCGAGGAATCGGTAGCGCGTGACGGTTATCGCAGGAGCGCCAGAGAGAAAGAGAGAGAGAGAGGCGATTATAAAAGAGACACGAGTGACGAAGGGAAATAAACCGCAGGAGTGTAGAGCGAACGAGAAAAGAACGCGGAGACCGGCGCGACGAATCGAGACGCGCCTCGCCCATCGCGATCGATTGACTCGATCGTGACCGGATCATATCGATCATCCTGTGAAAGATTTAACCCACGTTCTCGAAACTCTACTCGTATATCGAAATTAATATGAACGAAAAAAAAAAAAATCGATTAGCGATTTTAATTGCAGTACCGCGGGTTTTTTTGTAATTGTAACGGAAGTGAGTCTGATATTGAAAGGTAATGATCGCGCACTCGGGATTTGTAGCAATGAGCCGGAATAATTATTAAATACGAGCAAAAGTCCCGAAGAATGAGCAGTGAATTTTTAATCCACAAAGAATGTGAAAGAGAGCTGTTTTTACTCGATTTCCGAGAGTAATCGTAACGGAAATCCGGTTTGCGAGTTCTGAAAGATACAAATCATCGAGAAACTTTGATTGTGGACCAGTGATTTTTTCCGCAGTGCCGTATAACTACTGTCCATTGGAAAAATAACTATTCGGAGTAAAACGAATGTAACGCGCGTCATTATACGTGTGCAAAGACCCCACGCGGTCGAATTTACAACACATCGGGAAGGAAATAAATTGCGACTGTTAATAGCGACGAAAGAATCTAAAAGTGATTCGAACTCTCGAGTTTATACGCGCGTAAGGCAGCAGGATGTTGATACCGCTACTCCCCATACTTGCTTTCCTCTCTTCTTTCATCTCTTTCAGTAGTTAACGGTGACGTCCGACGTCGGCGACGTCGCGAAAAATAATCGACACGGTGCGTTGCTTATATAGATATATATATATTTGTGTGGATGTGTGCGTTTGAAGAGTTTGCGTCGAATGACACTGAAGACGAGACGCGAAAGAAGATCGCGAGACAAAAAGTTACTTCGTCGCTCAAGTTATACGCGATAACGATGTACCGAGTACTACTCACAGATAATCGCAATGCCATCACATCTTAAAATAGAATACTCCGATACAAATTTTTAATTGTGTCATCGAAATTCGCAGCGACAATAAAAAAAGATTTTTTTGATCGTATTATTGTAAATTATACGAATAATAATAATAATAAACGTGATAATCAATATTCGTAATAAAATCGTAAAAAGATCGAAAAAATTTATCCCGATTTTCATTAATGTAAAACATAAAAATTTTTCATATTTTTATTATTGTTACGAATTTTTATGAAAACAATAAAAATATGATTATTATTATTTCGTTATCGGGAAGATGATACTGTCGAAATATAATATTCAACAAACGTGGGAAGCACGTCCTTCGCTCGACGGCCTTCCGAATCGCGTGAGAGAAGCGAATTAAGGTCGAACACAAAAGTATTATAATAATAACAATACGTTTGTCTGTGGGTACGATGCGGTTGAAGTTGGGGCATTTTAGACCATTCTCTTCGCCACACAGTGTGTAGCGTATTTTTATTTTTATTTATTTCCTTTTTTTTCGGACGACCATTCACGATTTATACGCGTATATGAATTTTTTTCGTCGAGTTCGGACTGCACTCTCGACACGCCGAAACTTCGCGAACGAATATCTACGGTTATGTATATATACGTGTATTCGCGCAAAAGGCTTTCGGGTCGTTCGCATATATATACTCTGAGAAAGGAAAGCGCGCGCACTCTCCACTTTGTCGGGACCACAGCTCCTGGGCCATTGTTCATCGCGCCACACGGATGGGAACTCCTCTCCGCGTTTCGACGCGACGCACCACTATACATCTCTTCTCTCTCCCGCGGATTCTATCTGAATACTTATATACATCCTTCAAAGATGTATTTCTTTACGGCGAACCATGAGACACATCCCACAATAACGATGTATTTTCAACGATAAAAAGCCCAATGGCGGCGTTTCGCACTGCGACCTCGTGAACCAAGTGCTCGCAACCTCTCGCGATCTCATAGCAACTGACGCGAATCTTATCTGTATTATACGCGGCGGTACATTCGCCGCTGGAACATCCAATTTACATAATTTCAGTGAACTCTTCGCACGGGTATTTTTCTCCATCGGAGATATTTCCGAACGAAATTCGAACACCAAAATTCATCGATGCACCAGAAGAATATAAACGGTAGCCGCAGCATCCCGAGAATTCGGAATTGTTTTTTTTTTATTTTTTTTTTTTGGTCCCGAGCAATTATATAGTCGTTGGGGAGTTTATCGCGTGATGGAATCTTTCGGCGCCGTTGGTACAAGCGCGAGATCGGAGAAGACGTTCAATCGCGATAATGAGTCGCGGATGTATACATATATCGCTCGGGAATTTCGTTCATAATCGGCTTCAGCTTTTTTTAAATTTTTTTTTATTACTATATGAAATTGATAGCGAGTTTTTTTGTCGGAAAATTAATTTTTTTGTAATGCATGATAATTCTTTGTCGAAATTTAACGGATAAAAAGAAAAAATTTTTTTTACCGAGCACCCGGTAGATCGGCTTCCCGAACGCATTCAATGGTAATGAGTCTCGGAAGAAGAAGGGACGGAGGAAAAAGAGCAAAGGATGCAGCAGCATCCGAGAACGAGTGACTATCTGTGCGCCGCAGTGGGAAAGAGCAGAACCGAGAGATATACGTAGGCAACACGTAATTACACTTGCAAATCGCTTAATCACGAGAGGTGGCACGCGAGTACGAACGACGTGGGTATTATAGATATAGTTATACAGACGCGCGATTCTTGAAACTATGTATATCTATATATACATAACTCGAGTATTTATTGAGACACCCGTTTGCGCTCATACACGTCGTTCAATTCTCTCATATAACAGTAATTGACACGAGATGTCCGAATAATTTTATTCAATGTTACCTCACTCTTCATCCATTAATGTTATTTTCGCCTTTTTTCGTCAAACTATCGATTACTTCCTTCACTTTGTACTAACATTGCAACTGTTTCGTATTCAGTTAAAAAAAAAATCGAAACAAAAAAAAAATTGGAGATTTTGAATTTTTTGGAAATTTGGAGATTTTGGATTTTTTTTCCGGTTTTTTGGATTTGAAAATTTAAAAAAATACTCTAAAGCTGATTCTTAAACCACTTTATTTTTGCTGTCCAGCATAATAACGAAGTACTAGGAAAAAAAAATACGCAAAAATTTAAGGGACTCTATTTTTTTTTGTTTTTTTTTTTTTTTGGGGGGGGTCGTTAAAGGTTCATTATAAAAAACGAAAAAAAAATTATAAAATGGCTTTTTTATTTTTTTCTGCGCCGCAATATTTTTATATTTTAGTATCGAAAAAATGTGGCGATTGGAATAAAAAATAAAAATGCTCCGGGGCCGAGTTGATGCTGCTGATTTGTTGAAAAAAATATCATTTCGTATTCTAACCTCGTAAGATACTCGTTGTGTTCCACTGTAAGATTTCTTTATCTTGTCGCGACGATCGGGTCCGGAATTCGTGTCGGAAATAGAGCGATAATGAGATTTGTATAATGTAATGGAGATATCGTCCAATGGATTCTCCGATGGCTGCGCCGTTTCCGACCGGTGTTCCTGTTGGCTCCCGGTAATTCAAACGGGACAACTGCGGAAAAGATTATTCCCATCGCGGTATCGTCAGGATGAACGGGAGAAGGGGAAAAGCGGGCAAAATAAACGAGACTCGCGAGGTTCGCTGGAGAGAGAGAGAGAGAAAGAGAGAGTCTTTTAACGCGATGTGGCGGCCACACGACATCCTGCTGAATTCTCGTCAAGGCAACGGCCCCCGCGAGAAAGAACAGCCGAGAAAAAAAAAATAAACACGTAACGCTTCGGAATTTCATTCCCACGCGATAAAGAAATAAAAGGGAAAAAAAGGCTCCAGTCACCGCGAACAACGCATTGGCGCGCGTCCTGATAATTTTAAAAACGCAGGTAATTTCTTTCTCGTTCGTTATCCCTGCGATAATTACCGAGACGGCTACTTAATCCGTTTACGTAGTTTTTGGGTCGTCCGCACCGAACCTTACAAAGTACCAGGAGCCGAAAACCGGCCTGCAACTTCCGCCGCGGCGGAGACGCCGCTGAAAGACGGAAGACTACTCTCCGGCCACTCAAAGCCGCACGAATATTAAGGCCCTTGCAGCCTCGTAAACCCCGCAATTGCTTGTAACGACAACTAATTAAAACTCAACGAGAAGCGACGTTTCTAATTAAATAAACTCGGATCTACGGCACAAGAAAGGAAAGATCTCGCAAACAAGATTAATATGTTGTTTGTCGCGTATTATCTTCCGGCAGGAGGATGCGAAACAAGACATTATTTTTTCTCCATTATACACTTTCGCGCGTTTACACGCAAAATAATTTTTTTCCAATTACTTGATAATTATTATTAGCAATAATTACATCAATAATTGATAAATAAATTATTATTAATAATAATGATTATGAATATTTTTACTATTATTTTTTTCTTCATATTATTTATTAATTTTTTAATAATTTTTAATAACTTATTTACGAAACAATATCTTTCAATTTTTTTTTTCGATTTATTGTCAATGTTTTTCTTCATTTGTTGGATCGGTGATAATGGAAGTGAATTTAAGATATTGACGGTTCTGATATCTATCGAATGTATGATAAAAATTGGGTAAAAGTTCGCGTATAATGTTAGAGTTCGGAACAAAGGAAGCGATCGAGAGTTTAGTTTCTCGCGAGCTCTCGATCGATTCGCCGATACATGCGCAGCAGAGTTGAAAACGAGAGATAGATGACTATGGATCGATAGACTGATTCCCGTGGTCGGTACGCCCGAGGCGTGCTTCGCTCGCTTGTTACCCAATACGACAACGTCGACGGGGGACGCAGGTGGCTCGGGAGAGCGAGCGAACGCCGCGAAATCGTAGGTGCAACAGGCCTCGTGTGGGCGAAATCAACGACCGGTGTATGGCGTATGGGTAAAGAGATAAACTGCACAGTGTTTGAACCTTTAAAACATTGCCAATCACTGTGCATCGGCGCGCATTTTGCTATCTCCATTTTACGATATTTACCGGCCAATCACTAAACGGCGAATAATAACGATTTTTTTTGCTCGTATCAGAAGAGAAAATGATTCGACTATAGTCCGCCACACGCATTCTACATATAGCTACACAAAGATTTGTGACTCGCAGACCTCGACAAATTTTTCTCACCTTTAACCGCGTGAAATAAAGTTTTCGTCGTAGCAGCTAATACACCCACACGAGCGCGGCGCCCTCTCACAACCGCTCAAACACGAGTGTGAAAAGTTTCTTTTGGTCCCATCGAAGTTTACGTTTCCATTACACGCGAGCGATATAAATCGCGTAGGAAGCAACTTAACGCAATAACGCCCGCGAAAAAATTCGGGACTAACACGAATTCGTAAAAAAATAACGCGTATCGTTATCTTCAAGCATATTATTTAACGTAAATTAATTCGATAGCCGCAGTCGATAAAGTTGTACAATTTCGATGTGTGTGAAAAAAAAAAGAAATAAAAATAATGCCGAGGCGCGTGGATCGCCTTAATTGGAGATGGACGCTGAAATATTTCGAAATGTTGATTTTTTTTCGTGTCGTACAAATTTCTCGCTTATGCAAATGTTGTTTGGCGACTTGGCCTCTCGTCAACGAGAAGTTTCCATAATTATATTACATTTACCTATCTTCCGTCAAATTTCCCGTTCTCTTGAACTGTATTACGAAATACCCGCAGAATTTTTTTTTTTCTCGTATAGTAACTGCTTACTATCCGTAATTAGCTGGCGCCCGTTAATTTTTCCGGGTCGGATGAGCCAATCGATTCGTGTGAATTCCGGCAAAAGTAGCGTGAACTTTGCTGCAAGTAAGTATGTTCTTAGCACTCGGGGAGAGGCTGCGGCAAAGGAGAGAAACGAGTGCTAAGTGGGAAGAAGATTGATCCCGGTGGATGAATTAATCACGATAAATCGTGAGCTTCCGCTTCTCGGAACTCATCGATCACGCGAGATGGACTCCTTTGATTGGGAACAGAGTTTTCGTTATTCCGCTGGCTTTAGCGACGATGCGAGAGAGTTACTTCGAGACTATTTAATTAATTCGTTCAAAAAGGGCCTTAGGGCGAGCTACAGACGCGGTGATTTCAATACGAGAAATCCTAACCCCTCTTTTGGCCCTTTGAGTGCGCGACGAAAATCTCTAACTTCCTATTTACGAAAATAACAAAAGAACGAAAGGAAAATCAAGTGTTTCGAGTTATTTCGTCGATGATGCTCTTCAAAAGCGTTCGCATTATGAATGTAAAGCGTCACATCGTCTAACACCATTGCGGGACACGCGGCGACTAGAGGTGATTATTCGTGTTTTTCACGCTACCTCGAGGTCGAATGCAAGTTGGAACGAACAACGATGATATGGAATTATCCGAACATTACTATTCATCTCACGAAATGCGTTGTAACTGCTCGACAGACCGAGAGGGAACCCTTCCTCGATCTCTCGAAGGCCCTAATTTAACTCTCTGCATTCTCATCTTAAAATGTATCTCCGCATCCCTACGCTCGATCTTCGAGCGAAAAATAACGGAACATGACCGAACTTCGAAAAATAATAAATAATATCTACGTTAAGTTTTCATGTCTGAGGTGAATTATCAAAGAAATATATAGATATTTTAATGTGAAAACGACGTCGATAAATTATCTTCCAAGTTTGTCTTATCCTTCGATATAATAACCTTAAAAACTGCAGTACTCACAGTTCCGTTGAATCCATCGGTACACACACGACACACGATGCTTCGGCGTTCATCCGATAACTAGCGCCCCCCAGCGGCGACTCGTTGCATCCCCGTCCAAGCGCGTGTGGTGGGAGTAAAGTGTCTCTCGCAGGTTTTTCGAGCTTGTCGAACGGTGCGTGGAGGAGCCCAGCGGCAGGCGACGTCGACGACGTCGTGAACGAATGACGGTGTGGTTGGCGTGTGTTGTGTGTGATCGTTCCCCGCAAATTACATTGCAGGTGGCTGGATATACTTCGAACGAATTTCAATCGTCTTAAAACTATCGCGAAGGAATAACGTGTAATAATTCATCAGCTACGAGATTGACGTCGGTGTGCACGGGTGTCGCGATTGTTTTACGCGAGAGTAGGAAGAGAACGAGGAGAGTGTGTATGTGTGTGCGTGGTGCTGTGTGCCCTGTGGAAGGATCTATCTCGTGTTGTGACCGGGTCGTGTCCTGGGCGTAACCCGAAGTGCGGCCCGGAGCAGGAACGATCCGTTCCGTTCGGCTCCGATTCTGCGCGCATTTTATTTTTCATACACTCGGACATCCTCCGAACAAACAGAGGATCTATTTACATATATATATACACGATTAACGCCTACGAGGCGCGGACAAGTAATCCCGATAGAGCGACGTGTCTGTCCTTCCGCAAGACGAAAAGGAGTCACGTTCACGAAAATTCAAGAAAAAAAAAAGACGAAAAACAAAAAAAACCACAAAAAAGAAGATACAACGATTAAAACTACAACCAGAAAATTGATAATAAAAAAAAAGATATCGGAAATTTTTTTTTTTAAATTCGAATTTTGATAAGAAAACAAAGAATAAGACGGAACATTTTTTCCGTAATTTCTTCGTCACGAATTAACCTATCGGTCAAAATTTCGTCGTTGATCCTTCGAGGAGGGCGCGTCATTTAACCGTACGTTTCACGCAGTAATGTCAGAGACGATCGGCGGTGATCGAGCAGTGCGTCGAGAGGAAGTAGCACCAAAAGCGGCAGTAACTTCTACCTGAGATATATATATATATATATATAAAGAAAGCACAGCGTAGGGGCATTGTCGATCGTGGGAACGGGGTGTCGGAAGACTGAGATAAAGAAAAATATACAACCGGGGCGAATAACACTGCGTGCCTACCGGCCGTTCCATACTATATACAACTACATATATGCAAAAAAAAACGTCCCGAACAAGCAAACAATCGTAAGGTCAAGATTCTCCCATACTAACGTTTTTATTACTATATCCATTTAAGGACGAAAACGGAGCATTTATTTACGAGAAAAACAAAAACTTAATTTTTTGACGGAAAAAATTTAAGATTTTTCGAGATATTTTCCCCTCGGTGCTTTTTGTATATTCGTCGTTTTATTTCGGCCAATGTGCGACTCAGCTGACGCATACGTTCACAAGCTCGGTTACCTCCAGCTCGGTGATGAATCGTCGACGGAGCGTAATGCCGTCGTCGGCGGCGGCGGCGGGCGTGTCTCGGGTGGCTCGAGGCCCGAGGCACAGGTACCCGTCGTCGCGAGGAATCAGCAACAGCAACAACAGCAACAGCAGCAGCAGCAACACGGGAGGGACGCCTCGCGGGGCCCGAGGCCTCTGGGTGCTATCGAGAGTTTCATAGAAGGTGGCGCCTTGACCGGCTCGTCAGGAGAACAGCACCAGCAGCAGACGAATCGACAAGCGCCGCTCCAGCCGCCCGACTATAAAATGTACGAACGCGAAAATATAATCGCATCTTCGCGTTTCGCAACGCCGAAACCCGTCGAACATCTTCACCATCAGCCGCGTTCGAATTCTCAACAACAACAGCAACACCAACAGCAACAATCCCAAGCGCCAGTTTACGAAAACATCGAATATTATCCCCAGCAGCAAGCGCCGCCTTATTATCATCCTGTAGATTCCCGAAAAAGTCCGAGAAGCAGTCCGCGCGGTTCTCTCGCCGGCGAAACTTACGAGGCGACTTTCCGCAAAGCACAGCCTCAAGTACCGAGCGGCAATCGTTATCAGACCGCCTCACCGGCCAAAGAATTGCCACCATACGAGGCTCCGCCGGTATACGAAAATATACAGGAAGTCTCGCATTTTGAAAACGACGGACAAAACAAACCCGGGCCTCAGGTACCGAATTACTATCATCCGGCGAACATCAACGGTGGGGATTATGTCGTCATGACTGGAAAGGTATACACATAGAAACGCTTTCGCAAACACTCGCGTTGATTAGTCATTCGTTGAGTCATTCTTATCGAGTTTCGGTACTTTTACTAATTTTTTTTTCGTTTGTTTTTCTTTCAGCAACAGCAAAGAGGGACTCGAGGTCAGAGTTACGACGGAACGTCGTTGCCACGCGGTGTTTCCTCGCAACAAGATTCCTCGTCAAGATATCTTTCGGGTTCGAATTCGTCATCGGCGGATTTGCAGAGCGGCCGTAGCGCCGCGTACGTTCCACCGTCGGAGCTCCAAACCGCACCGAGAAGCTACAGCTATCCCGCGGATCAGCAGCAGCAACAACAGCAGCAACAGCAGCAAAATTCGCCGAGAACTAATAATCCGTATCACAGCGAATCCCCGCCGATTCGTTTACCGCCCGAGCCGAGTCATCACTATCGCGGTCCGATAATCGACAATTCCGGAAGTCAGGGAAATTATCGACACTCCCAGAGCGAAGGTGGACCCACTCCGCCTTATCGTCAAGATAATTCGCAAGTTTACAAGCAATACGTCGACTCATCGTCGCGGAATTCGGGACACACTTATCCCGGCGATTCCCAAACGAGAAATTCACCGGTGTATTCGGGTCCCGGTCAGCCTTCGCCCAATTGTCGAAATTCACCGACGGTATACTCGATGAGAAATTCTCTACCTGGTGCTACGATAACCAGTACGATACCTCAAAACGATCGGTCTTATCATCATTCCGATAATCGCGGAGATTTTCCCGCTAGAAATTCACCGATTTACTCGTCCAATCGTTCCGATCAAATGAGATTAGCGGCGAATCAGCAGAATGAGAGAAATTATCATCCCGAAGGAGCGGAAACTTCGGCCAATAGAAATTCACCTGCTCTCTATATGCCGTCGCGCGATTCACTTACACATTCGCACGGTGCGCGCAATGAACAATCAAGAAATGCTGCTGCGGTGCAACACAACAACGGGACGAGGAATTCGCCGAAGACCAGTCCTACGCATCCAACTTCGTCGCTCGAAGCTATACCCCAAAATGTCGGAGTCACAGCTCGACAAGTTCCGACGTCTTTTGTCGCCGCTGCGACCGGAAGTCCTGTAAGGGGACAAGTTCAAGCGCCGGTCACAAGCGCAGCTACGGCTGCGAGCGAAGATTTTTCCAGCAACGGACCGAGGATCACCAGTCTGCCGCCCGGAGTTACGAGCGGCGTTGCTGGACCGGTTTTTCTTAATGCTGGAGTTCCCGTACTACAGCGGGCCGTCGAGCCGGAACACGATTTACGAAGATCCGCCAGCCCACCCGTTAAACCTGTGCAGGGAAAAGGACTCCTTCCTTACAATGTTACACCACCGAGACCTTCGGTACGTAATTTTCTTATCCCTCACATTGCCTCGTTAATAATAATTCTTCGATCGAAAATCTATATTTATATAAATTCACCGGTCGATGGAACGAAGGCGAATAATAATGGGAAATTAGATGCGATGCAATTTCTACTGTACGGAAATTCTATATTTTATATTAATTCGTCGATCAATGAAACACAAGCGAATAATAATGGGAAATTAGATTCGATGTAATTTCTACTACACAAAACTACGTATAATAATAGAAGCGAATAATAACGGGTAATTAAATTCTATCGAATTTCTCTTCTAATTTACGGAAATAACGAATTTTCTAAAAATTCATTTTTTCAATAAAAAACAACCGAATAATAATGGAAAATTAAATTCGATCCAATCTTTACTCCACGAGAACGCCAAAGTAGTGTAATTATTCAGAACGCTTAATAATACTTTTTTTTTTGTAATTCAGGGGCCAACGGAAGCGGAGCGCAAAATCGAAGAGCTGACGAGACAATTGGAAGAAGAAATGGAGAAGCAGGAAGAAGAGGGCGAATACTTTGGTATGCAATTCCTTTTTCATTTCCGTCTTCGTACATTCTATTCAATATAATGATTTTTTTCTTTTTTTACCCGTTGATGATATTAGATACGTGAATTGTAACGTATCGTAGGTTCAGTTTCTCTCGTTTGCATATGTCTCAGTTGTTCGAAGACCTTCGCGCGCAGTAGAAACTAATCTCGTTATAGACCACTCAGACACTCGTCGCAACTGCTAAACTCCAGTCTCTCTCTCTCTTCTCGAACGATCCGGCTGCGTCGCGAATTTGTGTCGCATAGCATACACTACTATTTGTCTGCATCGCAGTTTAGCATATTCTCGTTTACGTTTCTTCCGTCTTGACAACGGTTAACGCACGTTTCACTATGTCGCGATCTATTCTTCCGATTTCTAGCTGTGAGTTTGATATTTGGCGGAATTAATATTTCATCGTAACTATTATCGATTGGGTGCCCATTACCTGGTGCCTTTGATATACTTACCGATTATTCTCGAGAGATTTTTAATAATTTTTTTTTGTTCTCAAATTTCAAGGTATTTGCCACACCTGCGGAGAAAAAGTAACCGGTGCCGGACAAGCGTGTCAAGCAATGGGTAATCTTTATCACACGAATTGCTTCATATGTTGTTCCTGCGGAAGAGCTTTGCGCGGAAAAGCCTT
Organism: Cryptus viduatorius; assembly: GCA_964006125.1. Classification (NCBI taxonomy): domain Eukaryota; kingdom Metazoa; phylum Arthropoda; class Insecta; order Hymenoptera; family Ichneumonidae; genus Cryptus; species Cryptus viduatorius. The sequence goes on along the minus strand of OZ023222.1, from coordinate 6,314,597 downwards.
TTACAACGTTCACGGACGCGTTTACTGCGAAGAAGACTATCTGGTAGGTTCCGTCGCGGGTCTCTACTTCCAGTTGATTCATTCAATAATTCTTTGTTATTGATTTTTTTAATTCAATTTTTTTTTTTTGTTTACAGTATTCCGGCTTTCAGCAAACCGCTGAAAAATGTGCTATCTGCGGTCATCTAATAATGGAAATGGTGAGAGTCACGTACGACCGGAATCTCAAGACGATAAATGATTTCTATACGTTATGTTTATTTTGATTTTTTCTTTTTCTGCAGATCCTTCAGGCAATGGGAAAATCCTATCATCCCGGGTGCTTCAGGTGCTGCGTATGTAACGAATGCCTCGACGGTGTTCCCTTCACCGTTGATGTCGACAATAAGATTTATTGCGTCAACGATTACCACAGAATGTTCGCTCCAAAGTGTGCTTCCTGCGGCAAAGGAATTACGCCGGTGGAGGTGCGAAAACTCATTTTTTAACCATAATTCATCATTTATCTCGAAGATTTTACTAATATAAGTATTTCGGCTTTTTTATTATAGGGCACAGAAGAGACTGTACGCGTCGTCTCGATGGATCGAGATTTTCACGTCGATTGCTACGTCTGCGAGGACTGCGGAATGCAATTAACCGACGAACCGGACAAACGTTGCTATCCTCTCGAGGGTCGACTTATGTGTCGCGCTTGTCACATTCAACGAATTTCTCACACTCAACCGCGAGCTCCTCAACCCGTATCGGCGAGTTATCAATTTATGGGCTAATAGAATCGTTAAAAAACAATGTCTTAAGTACGTATTATTTTACGTATGTGATTCCATGTACTCGCGACAAGATCGTAATTTTTTGCGATAATTTCTCGTGCGCAAAAGTGCGAAGGCGGCACAGCAATATACACGGGATAATCGACGATCCGAATAAAAAATAATCAAACGACGTGCTTAAGTAATCGTGTCGAGATTACAAATTTTCTGTTACATTGTCCGTATTGTATTTGTGACTCGATAAACGCGTTTATGTTGTTGAAAAACGCGATAATCGTTATAAAACCCCTTTTATCTTCAATTTATTAGGATATAATATATTTATTAATTTTTAGAGGTATTTATTGCCCAATGTACTCCCCCATCGCGTAAGGGAGGTCGCGGTGCGTGTCGTTAGCTAATACGGAGAGACGCGCGTGGGTGAGAGTTGCGCTGGCAACTGTGATATGATAGCATAATAACGAAATATTTTTTTTTCTTTTTTTTTTGTTAGTAGATGAAAGACACTTCGGATATTGTCGTGTTTTTTATTTGTATATATATGTTGTTTCAACGTCGTTCATCCTCAACGTGTCTACTCATTAATCATTATAAGCTCTACAAATTTTTTTGAATCGTTTTTTATAAACAACAAACTCGTAAAAACTAAAAAAAATCGATACTCGACTCCGTCGCGATGTTAGATAATACAAGTGAAAACTACTCAGCGTTTTTTTTTTCCTTTTTTTATTCGCGATCGACGTACAACGTCAAAGATTTTGTGATATTCATGAACGATCGTTGTTTCACTGACATCAATGTCCGCACCGAAGACCGATATTACCTTTTTCTACGAAAAAAACAATCATTCTTTTCTTATCATTCTTGAACTCTGAACTCGCAATATATCGGGATAATACATATGATATATGTAGAATATTATGAACGTTGAATGGAAAAATAAAATAATCACGAACGAATAAAGAAAAAGGCAGTTTTTCGCTGCGAAAATTGCACGATATTATACGAAAAAAAAAGATTGAAAGACGCACAAATCAAGCTGCCAAAAAATCTAATTGTTGTCAATTTAACATTAATCTATTAAATATGATATATTATCGTAGTTAATTCGTACGTTAACGACTCTAGAAAGTCTTTAAGTAGAAAGTATTTTGTAGATAAAAGTACAATTTTTTTTTATTTAAAACATATGTACGCAAGGTGAATTACCAATTGTTTTAAAAAATAAATATACCGATATAATATCTGTCTAGTCGTTTATCATTTAGCGGCAGATATTTAACATGTTTACACTATATACACCGATATTCATTTGAAAAAAAAAAAATGAAAAAAATGGATGATGGATCGGGAATTTCTCGATATTGATATCTCACAAAATAAATATTTACATATATTCTTTCTTTTATGGTAAGCGATAACATTTATATATATATATATTTATATATATAGGACATTCAAGTATAGTGCACATCGGGCATTCGGGCGTCAATGATTCTACGCGCGATAAATTTCTTTTTTCTCTTCGTTTTCACGCTCGTTGTATTGTACAGCAGGTCTCTCAAGCACGTGTGCTAAGTTTTTGGCGGTTCTGTTTGTTGCTGATCCTTGAACCCTGTCTTAGCGTATTTTTCCCTGTGTTCCGTTGCGCATTTGTTTGATTGCGTTTCCTGCGAAAAGAAAACGATTGCCCATTAAAATATAATGAAAACTGCGAGTAAAAAGTTTATTAATTTCATATCAATGACTTACACCCAATGGCTCCGATTAAAAAAAATAAAAAAATCTATTTCGTAGTCTAATAAATATCGTGCAACAATAGTGATGCCAGAGACACATACAAAAAGTGCAAAACTAAGAGTTATAATTTCAATGACCTATGTAACATCTTACGGACAGTCTGCGATTTTTAGCGGCGTGTACATAGAAAAAGTTGGAAACCATTTATTTTCGACGAATCGCATGGAGGAAAAAAAATGACGCAATATTTTCAGTATTTGAATGAGCGGAAGGCACGGCTCACCTTGATCGTCGAACGTGGCTTGAACTTGAGATATCCCATTTTGTTCAAATATCTTATACTCATTGTAGTTCCACCTAAAAAAAAAAAAAATCGAAAATTTCAATAATTCTTGTACATTGATAAATTCTCTACAAAAGAATTTCATTTTTCCTTACCAACTGTTACTGTATATCTTACTGGTGTGGCGAGTTTGTAAAGAGCGTAAGTAACTGCCCAATGTCCAGCATTGGAACCTCTCATAAGATCCAAGTATCTTTCGCCAAGATTCAGATACTCCATTATACTGACTATATCAACGCCGCTATCCGGAACAAAAACATATAATTACGAAAATTTCATCTGCAAAGAAAATTTAAATCACCAAATAATTTTCATGAGTCTAACATACTTTTTGGCGGCGGCATAAAATATTGATATCCATCCAATGGACGTAACTACATGCACAGGAATGAGAATGTGCCAATAATCTTTGGTCAATTGTTTCATTTTCTGAAAGATCGATTGTTTTTCCGGAAGCGGAGGTTCGCCCTCTTTGGTAGCTTCACTCTCCTTGGGGGGTTGTTGAGTAGCGCTACTAGAGAATGCAGCAACAATGCCCCCATTGTTGGAAAATAAATTCTGGACGACGATCCTTGAGCTAATGGAATTTGGTGACGTGAGGCCAGTGAAATAATTGCCTCTTGTTATTTTCCAACGATCGTTAGTTTCTGAAAAATACGATACTTCATTGAATTTTTGGTTTGGCGAACACAGAATTTTCAACTTACCATAAGCTTTGCCATTCTGTTGTCTCGTATCAAAGTGGCAAAGACAACGAACAGGTGGTTTCAATGAAACTTTGGACGCGAAACTAGACGTCGTTCGCAGTACGTGTCCCGCGTATCTCGTCGTTCTTCCGACAATCGTGTCCATTTCTCAAGTCGAGGGTGCCGATTCCTCGTACACGCTTAACCATCAAAACATGACGTCCTGATGAATGAAAAGTAACGAGCTTGTGGCGATTTAACGAACGAATCGTCTCGTCGATAACTCACCTCACCGAAGTTTTACTCCGCGCTGTTAAGCGTCTAATCTTCGTTTGAAATGAACTCACGAAGAATATACAAATTTTTCAATCTCTTACATTTCTCGCGGCGAAACGCGCCGAGTGCTTGTCCGCTGTGCGGATCACTGCGGTCTGACGTCGGTGTTTCATTCGATACTGTCGGAGAACGTAACGAAAGGTTTGCCAACCGGCGAGTATGACATAAGCCAAATCGAACGAGGAATTACAATAATTCTTACGTAAATAATTTGAAGCATTGTTGCCGACGCGCTCGTAACGTTAGGTGTTAACACGATATCGAAGCTTAGCACAACCAATGATTATAGCTGTTGATGGGTGACATACAGGTCTACGAATGGATTAGGCTCATGGCGCCCGATACGCTTTTTTCGGTCGATTATCGTCAGCATGGCGCCCTATTTGAATGATAATAACATATCTTGACCGTAGAGAGGAAGAAATCTTGCAGCAAATAGATTATGCGTTATAGGATTCGTCGAATTACTATTAAAATAAATTGGGCCGAGATCTTGATTAAGTAATATATCTTTGATTTTTTCATTACGATTTTTATTTGCATAGACGCCTCCGTCGTATGTTGCCAAAATGAAAAACCTCGTGATGCTCGATCCGTTTTTGTGTCGTCAATCACTATGTTAATAAAATTTTATAAAAATGGCAACGATGCAACTCGGATAGTGCACTTAGTAACATTTTGAGAGAGTAAAGGGAAATAAAAGTTAATCTCGCCGGCAATGAGTTTTCGATGGATTTGACACGGAACGGCATTCTAATTTCGAGTTTTCGATAGTTTATTCGATAGCTTTAAATTTCAGACGTCTATCACGATTTGCAAAAAAAAACGATCAGCTTTGAGGAGCATGACGCTGGTGTCAGAAAACGTAGGCTGACATGCTCGACAATGGTTACCTTGGAGGCTTCAAAGGTAAATTACCAATCGTCGAACCGTTCGGCAGTTGGTAATGCAATTTTCTTATTCCGAACGATGGCGTTAAGCGATTATGCTTGGACAATCGGGGGCTGTGAAGATTCAAACAGCACCCTTCCGATTAGATAACCCCCCCGAACCCCCGAGAACCCCGATTGTCCAAGCATAATCGCTTAGTGCCATCGTTCGGAATAGGGAAATTGCATTACCGACTGCCGTACGGTTCGACGATTGGTAATTTACCTTTGAAGCCTCCAAGGTAACCATTGTCGAGCATGTCAGCCTACGTTTTCTGACACCAGCGTCATGCTCCTCAAAGCTGATCGTTTTTTTTTGCAAATCGTGATAGACGTCTGAAATTTAAAGCTATCGAATAAACTATTGAAAACTCGAAATTAGAATGCCGTTCCGTGTCAAATCCATCGAAAACTCATTGCCGGCGAGATTAACTTTTATTTCCCTTTACTCTCTCAAAATGTTACTAAGTGCACTATCCGAGTTGCATCGTTGCCATTTTTATAAAATTTTATTAACATAGTGATTGACGACACAAAAACGGATCGAGCATCACGAGGTTTTTCATTTTGGCAACATACGACGGAGGCGTCTATGCAAATAAAAATCGTAATGAAAAAATCAAAGATATATTACTTAATCAAGATCTCGGCCCAATTTATTTTAATAGTAATTCGACGAATCCTATAACGCATAATCTATTTGCTGCAAGATTTCTTCCTCTCTACGGTCAAGATATGTTATTATCATTCAAATAGGGCGCCATGCTGACGATAATCGACCGAAAAAAGCGTATCGGGCGCCATGAGCCTAATCCATTCGTAGACCTGTATGTCACCCCTGTTGATTACGAAAAAACGAATAATCATCAACGATTTCACGAATTATTATCTAAACGTTGATAACTCTTGTACCGTGCCAACTTCACTCAGCACCGGAACTCTCCAACCTTGCATTAGGGCGCTTCGATTCGGCTACATTGGGGCATTCTCGATTGCGGTGAAAAAAAAACAGTATGGTGAATGGATGTCTCGGTTACCGCTTGCCGCAGTGTTACTGAATCTCGTTTGTGCGTGTATTAAAACAAAAAGCCCTTTATTACGTTTGTCACTGAACAAGTAATGCGGCTCGTGAACGACGCTCGCGCATTGTTGAGCGCGAAATAGAATCATCGAAAGTGGGATATCCAAGAGTTTTCCCCGTCACGGACTGTCGTGTATTTTACTCCGATATAGTAAACACTATTTACATATATATATATACATAATCGTTCCACGGCGATTCGAAATGTCTTCGTATCGTGACGATGCCGCCGATAAGAACGCGGAGAAGAATCGCGAGGATTCATCGCCGGACGATACGAACTTCGGGGATAAAAATAATCAACCGAAAAGTTCGGATGATCGAAAACTCGATGAAAAAAAAGTATGTAAAAAAACTATGCCGCGTTTATCTCATACTCGCCACAATATGCGTATTCATAATTTCCTTTTTACACCTTTTGCTTGTTTTTTCAGAGTTCCGGTTCTCCGTCCGATCTGTCCACTGGTACGAGTCGCGATGCAGAGGAGGCAGAAAAACCGACGGCCAACAGCTCGCTGGTTGCTGAACATTACAATTCCCTGGAGGAGAAGGGATTGAGCCAGAGAAATCAAAGTCGCATTGTTTACATGAGAAATTTTAATAATTGGATAAAAAGCATGCTAATAAGTGAGTAAAACAATTTTTCAATTTTTTGTTTTTTTTTTCACAAAAATTTTTTTTGACGATGTATAAAAAATGTTATTGTTTTTTTTTCGAAACAGGCGAATACTTGGCAAAGGTGAGACAGGACAACAGTCATGGAGCACCGTTGAGAGTATTGGACATGTGCTGCGGCAAGGGTGGCGATCTTTTAAAATGGCGCAAAGCCAACATATCGCATCTTATATGCGCCGATATCGCGGGCGTATCGGTGGAACAGTGTCAATCGCGTTACAACGATATGCTCGGTAGAAGCAGCAACGATCGCGGCTTCGCGCCGATATTTACCGCCGAATTTCTCAACTACGACTGCACCAAGGTAGCGTAATAAACGTTAAAATTACGAATAACTTTATTTCGTTGCCGTTTGTTCCGTTTTTAAGAAGAATGTCGTACAATGTTGTTAATTTGGCGAAAGTAAAGCCTTTGGATCGCTGACACTCTGTACGCCGGAGATAAGAGGCGATTGACAATAGAAATTCGTTAAAACGTAAGGTTTCAGGTGCGTTTAAGGGAAAAATACAAGGACCCCAGCCTAAAGCTGGATCTCGTAAGCTGCCAATTTGCGTTCCATTATAGTTTCGAATCGCTACAGCAAGCCGAATGCATGTTGAGAAATGCCGGCGAGAGCCTGCGGCCCGGTGGTTACTTCATCGCTACTATTCCCGATGCTTACGATTTGGTGTAAGTTCTCCATCAGCTCGAGCGCTAAAATTGTCGCGATAAATAATAATTACCACTCTAACTGATTGCCATTTTAATTATTTTTTTTTTACAGTTCCCGATGGCACAAATGCGAGGGCAATAAGTACGGCAACGACTTGTACACCGTTGATTTTCAATGCGATAAAACAAAGCCGCCACCTTTATTCGGCGCTAAGTACAATTTTTGTCTCGAGGGAGTCGTCGATTGTCCGGAATTTCTAGTTCATTTGCCGACGCTTCGCAAACTCGCACTTAAGTTCGGTCTTGATTTCGTCATGTTCGAAAGATTCGAAGATTTTTACGAGCGCATGAAGGGCGAAGGAAGATCGCTTTTGGGAAAGATGCAGGCACTCGAGACTTATCCACCTTATCTCGAAGCTCCTCTGTTGGGACAGAGTGCGGGCGATTATTTGCACGCTATTCTGCACATGCAAAGCTCGACCGGACATCGCAAGATTGGTACTCTTTCTCAAGCGGAATGGGAAGCTACCTGTGAGTATTAAACGCACGCGCGTGTAAAGTTTACGACGCGTCGAACAGGTAGTTCGGCAGCAGGTAGAGTTCAGTGAAGGGACAATAGTTCTTATTTTGCTTTCGGCGCAAAGTTCTCCCCGTTTTGAGGGATTTACGCAGGTAAACCCTTACAGTAGTAATATAAAAGAAAGGCGTTTAACCCTAACGGAAAATTGATTTAACGTCCTTTAAATTCGTATCAGAAAAGTCGCAGTTGTACCGTAAACTATTTTACGCTCAGCTCGACGAGGCGTGAATTAATAAATACCATTAAATGTTACAGCATTGTACGCCGTGATGGCTTTTCAAAAAATGAAGACCACGTGGAACGCGGAGGGTAAACCGGAATATTCAAAACTGTGAGAAACATCATAGTGTTCAAGATGCTGAAAAAGAAAAAAAAAAAGGAGAAGAAAAAACGATTACAGCCGACAAGACAGCAACGCGCGTCGAACGCCATCGAAATGCGTCAGTTGCTGCCTGTATATTGTACAAACTATTTTGTTACCGTAAGGATGCATCTAGATAAGTGAATGTAGAATTACGAGGAAAAAAAAATCGTGACGAACATTTTAACAACGCCAGGACCCATTTTTTTTTTTAACAATAATTATTACGATTGTCATTACGATCTGCATGCTATTATTATTTTTAAGCAGGAAGCAGTTTTTTTTTTAAAGCATAATCTAGAAAAGTACATAAACTACGAAGCATAGTGTAAATGAAATGATGTTGATGCGATTGGAGAATGTTTGAGAATAGCGAGATGTAATTGATTCATGTTTATAATTTGTGCGTAAGAAATATCGCGCCCACACGTCCGAATGAGGAGTAATGAATACAAGTATTGTACATGAAAACAAATTTGTCTGATGTTTATTATCGATGTTTTTTCCGTTTTCCAACTCCCGCTACTCGAAAAACATGAAAAAAAAAATGTGTTCGCGAATGGAGCGATAATTCGAGGAATTTTGGTGTAAGCGAATGAAATGGAAAGAGTTCCGCGACACGTTAGTCGAACGCGTCTCGGGGAGAGAATTCTCGAATAATCGAGTGAGAGAGGCGAAAACTACGGACAAATGCAGAGTCTTTCGAGAACCGTGTGGCGGCGATTTGGGCGGAGTTTATCGGCGCACGCGCACTACGGTTTTTCTGGCACTTAGCCGCTTGGCCGAGGCATCGCGTAGTCTTGCGGAGTAGCGACCGAGAGGTGAGACTTGGTGTGTGCGTGTCCCCTTCGGACTAACTCTTCGCCTCTCGCTGTTAGAGTTCTCCTTCGGTGCCAGAGTCTATCAGTAGAAGTTGCGTTTGCAAGTCGGAAATGGAGGTCGAGCAAGCCGTATCCCGGCCAAATTCCGATACGGTAAGTCGTCAATACGTCTATAATCGATCATACGGAAACACGTACGTGCTTATTTTTTCGCTAAATTCACGGGTTTTCACTGCTTTCTCTTGAAATACTGCACGCGCGAGGACGCGAAATTTTTCTAAGTCCCAAAATGGCGTCTGCGGCTAAGTCCCCACGTACCTCGTTTTTCCGATGCCAGAGTCCGATAATGACGAAATTCCGTTAAATCCGAATCCCCTTATTGTCGAATGAATGATACAATGAATCGAGAATTTTTTAAATGTTATTATGATTAATTCATTTGCAGGACAAAATATCAAAGGAGAATAGCAGCGCGGCCGGGAATCATGGAGGTAAGTAAAGCTTGGCATGGGTTACCACGTATCGCGTGTACCGAGCGAAAAGTGTACGATTCCCGTTCTCTGCGAGATTACGTATAATAAAAAAAAAAAAAAACGAAACTGTAGCTATCACTCGCGAACGAATGTTTAACCCGCCGAACGATCGGACGCGGCATAAAGGCGACACGTGCTTCGTTTCACATGCTCCAGATTTGTACCTACCTACCTTTCGATATTCCCTCGAATTATTTACGACTACAAACGACGTACTTGTACATCGCGTAACGGAAACAACCCGCGTATTTCGTCAACGTTTATTTATCGCGGATGCCACACGATATCCCCGAAATTAATATTGCAAACGTTATTAGCGCATTTTTTTGGGACACGCGCGGTACACGGGCACGTTAATACCGGCGTGTCGGTGTTCGAGATTTTTACTTTTTTGACGCGATTTAAAATTTTTTTTTTTTTCCTAAATCAAACTCGGATTTCGATTTTTTTTTTTCAATTTCTTATATAAGGGGAGAAAAAAAATCCAATAAAATACGAATTTTATTTTGGAATACATATGATAATTGGCAATTGAAAAAAAAAAAATGTTTTGTCCTTTTAGATGCTCATATGAATGGCATGTCCAATGGTTTCGATCGGAAGAAGGAGCACAAGTCGGAACATAGGGACCGAGACAAGGAACGCTCTCACAAATCCGATCACAAAGACAAGGATCGAAACAGGGACAAGGAAAAGAGCCATAAGAGCGAGCATCGCGATAAGGATAGGCATAAGCATAGTTCAAGTTCAAGTTCCAAGGACAAGCATGCAAGCAGTAGCAGCAGTAGCAGGGATAAAGACAAGAAGAGTAGCTCATCGTCGAGCAAAGACAAGGACCACAAAAGTAGCAGTAGTAGCTCCTCGACCAAAGATAAGGACAAGGAGAAGAGTAAAGAACATCATCACAAGTCTAGTAGTTCCAGTTCCAAGGATAAAGACAAGTATGCAAACCAATTTTTTTTTATTTTCAAAATTTTTTTTTTTATTACATAAAAATTATAAAAAATATTTTGTCAAAAAAAAAATATATATAAAGAAATTGAAAAAAAAAAATGAAAATTGTAAACTTTTCATGAAAAAAAGTTTTATAAAATTTTTTATAAAAAAAACTTTTGTTAAAACGAAAATTTTATTTTATTGACAATTTTTTCGTGGTAAATTTGAAATTTTTCAAATTTATTAACAATTTTTGATAATGTTTTTTTTTTTTTTTCAGACATCACGTCAGTTCCAAGGATAAGGAAAGCAGCTCAAGTAAGGACAAGGAGAGTTCGCGTAGTAAGGACAAACATAAGCATAGCTCGGTGAACAGCTCTAGTTCCCGTGATAAGGATAAGGACAAGAGTTTGTCGTCGAAAGACAAGGATAAGGATCGCAAACATTCCTCCGAGAAGGATAAGGACAGGCATTCCACTTCTCACTCCTCGCCTGAAAAAGACAAGCATCGCTCGTCCGACAAGGACAAGCATCGTCATGACAAGGATAAAGATCGTCATCGTCACGACAAGGAAAGATGTAAGACGCGCAATATTTTTTTTATTGCAAACGAACATTTTATCGGTGTTTTTATGTGTAAATCACTTCTATTTATTGTCAATCATTTATTCGATGCAGCCAAGCATCGCGATGAAAAGAGTAAGAAGGAATCGAAGATCAAGGAAGAGCCAAAGATTAAGGAGGATTATGATATTAAGACTGAAAACTACGAGAGACACGAGGTTCATCACAACAACGTGTACAAGCCGGAGATCAAAGAGGTGCGCATTTGCGACGTTTTTTTTTTTTTTTTCTTTTTTCGTCGATTAATCGAAATAAGTAACAAGAATGTTATTAATAAATTGTTTTGTTATATTTGAACGCAGGAACCCGTGACTCAGGCAATAGAACCGGAAGATGATGACGACAGTGGCGAGGAGCCGCCTCTCTACATCAAAGAGGAAGACGACGACATCCGGGACGATGCCAATTTGGATTCTACAGACGCAAACGATACTCGTCTCTCCGAGCTTCATAACACGACAATTAAAACTGAGGACGATTCGGAAGAAGATATTCCGCTGGTACATCTCAAACACATTTGTCCCTCAGCTTTCTCTTGTTTCCGGTATTTTGTCGAACTGATTAGGCTTGTCAACCCTACATTTCCCGTATCAAAATTTTCATTCGTTGCTTTTAAAATAATTCACGGATCTTAGAGACCACCCTTGAGATAGAAAAAAAGATAAATATAGAAAAAAAAATGAGCGGTGGCGTTAAATATGAAATTAACACTGTGTTATACAAAAATCCGAAGGTCTGTACCTCTACTCTGTCGTTAGATAGTAACCGCTATGAATTAGAGCCACTGCCACGAGTATCGACTTCACAATTGGTTCGTAAACTTCGCGCCGAATCGTTTCGCGCATTACCCGTTCGTTTGATACGGATCCCGCGAATTTCGCGTGTTTGTTTTTGTTCCGCAGAGCGCGCGAACCGCCTCGTCGCCTCACGTAAAACGAAAAATCGTCGAGTCCGACGACGAGGAGGATCTACCATTGTCCGCGAGAAAGAAACCCAAAAAGGAATCTACAAAGACGAAAAAGAAAAAGAGGAAACACTCGGACGACGAGGAGTACGACGAGCCTACCGAGGTCAGCGGAAACATTTCTACTAATATATAAAAATAATTTTCGATCGATTATCACGAATCTGCAATCATATATATATTTTTTTTTCGACGTCCTATTTTTAACGCGAAACCTGTTTTTCTCGCATTTTGTCGATACAGAAAGCCAAGAAGAAGAGTTCGAAGCCCTCGAAATCTTCGACTCCGACTACGAGTCCTCGAAAGAAGAAGAAGAAGGAGGAGGAAGTCGAAGTATGGAAATGGTAAGGAATTCATATACGAAACGCACATATTTACATATATATATATCTATAACACATGTTTGCCTACCGAGCAGCGACGAATTTACGCGATCCTCGTCACGTGATCGACGTCGAACATAACCTCAATTTTTTTTTCTTCCTTCTCGATGTTGCACGCAACTTTTCCCGTTTCTTTTTCTCTTTTTGATAAAATGTTACTCTCGTTCTCGTAATCGTCGAAGAATTATGCGAACGATTATCGGCGAGGTGTTAGAATGAACAGAAGACTGGTTAATGCAGTCGCAGTAATATCGACAGCATTGCTGACTAATTTTTCGCGTTTTAAATCCGTACAACCGCGATTATCGTGCGCTCCGGTTTCGAGGTTATGTAGTCCGAAGTTGAAGCAACGCTTGAAAAGCAATATGATTAAGAAGTGAGCATTCGTATTGGTAATTTTTTCGTGTGAAAACATCTTTGCCGCGATTTTTCACCGGATAAAATACAAAAGAAAACGCGTTGCCACAAAAATGCTACGGGTGTTCGGGGAAACGAGTCAAAACAATGCGAAGTATCGTCAGTAAACCTCACAAAATTTTTTAGAATTGATTAAAAAACAAACAAAGTATCGACAAAAACTTTGACTGTTCTTCAGGGAATCGAGTAAAAACACTGCAAAGTATCGTCAGTAAATCTCACGGATCTTTTTGGAATTGACGAAAAGAAAACAAAGTATCGGCAACAAGTTTTACCGTTCTGCGGAGAATCGAGTAAAAACAATACAAAGTATCCTCAGTAAACCTCACGGGACTTTTTGGAATTGACGAAAAGAAAAACAAAGTATCGGCCAAAAGTTTGACCGTTCTTTGAGAAATTGAATTAAAATTATGGAGTTTTCATGGAAAACGTTTAAATTCTTTTGGGAATAACATTTTTTTAAATTCAGTATTCTCGTTGCGGGTTACAGCACTTCTGGCGATTAAGTTAAGAAAATGGAAGAGATCTTCAAAAAAACATTGGGGACATTTGAGATATAAAGATAAAAAAATTAAAATTGATTTTAAAAAATGCAAATTATAGCCAAAAATTGTTGCTTCTGCAGGGCCTTAGAATAATTAGATAATGAACCTTTATGCATTGTTTATAAATTATTTTTTGCATTAATATAAATTTAAAATTATTTGAAGCTATTTTACTCCTCACGAAAAATATGTCGCGATTCTTCAATTAATTTCGTTTGTTTTTTGATTTTTTCTGAAAAGGTGGGAAGAGGAGAAGAAGAACGACGGCTCCAAGTGGCATTATTTGGAGCACAAGGGTCCAGTTTTTGCTCCGGCTTACGAGCCGCTGCCGCCGAGCGTGAAGTTTTACTACAACGGCAAAGAGATGAAGCTGAGCCAAGACACCGAAGAGGTAGCGACGTTCTACGCTCGTATGTTGGATCACGACTACACCACCAAAAAAGTATTCAACGACAATTTCTTCCACGATTGGCGAGAGGTGATGACGGATTCCGAGAGATCAAAAATAATGGATCTCAGCAAATGCAATTTCAAGGAGATGCATACGTACTTTTTGCAAAAATCCGAAGAGCGAAAGGCCATGTCGAAGGAAGAAAAATTGGTGATAAAGGAGGAAAACGAGAGAACGCAGAAAGAATACGGTTTTTGCACGATAGATGGACACAAGGAGAAGATCGGTAATTTTAAGATCGAACCGCCCGGTCTATTCCGAGGTCGTGGCGAACATCCAAAAATGGGAAAACTGAAGAAACGCGTGAGACCCGAAGATGTTTTGATAAATTGTTCGAAAGATTCTAACATCCCGAAGCCCCCGCCGGGACGTAAATGGAAAGAGGTACGTCACGATCCCAACGTAACGTGGCTCGCCTCGTGGACGGAGAACGTTCAAGGACAGGTGAAATACGTGATGTTGAATCCCTCGAGTAAGTTGAAGGGTGAGAAGGATTGGCAAAAGTACGAAACGGCAAGAAAATTGGCAAAATCTATCGACAAGATACGAGCGGAATATCGAGAAGACTGGAAGAGCAAAGAGATGCGCATAAGACAGCGAGCGGTGGCTTTGTACTTCGTGGATAAATTAGCCCTCAGAGCGGGTAACGAAAAGGACGAGGATCAAGCAGATACAGTGGGCTGCTGTTCTCTAAGAGTTGAGCACATATCGTTGCACGAGCATAAAGACGGAAAAGATTACGTCGTCGTATTCGATTTCCTCGGAAAAGACTCTATCAGATACTACAACGAAGTACCGGTAGAGAAACGCGTCTTTAAGAATCTCGTGCTGTTTATGGAGAACAAAGCACCCGGTGACGATCTATTCGATCGCCTAAACACGACTGTGTTAAACAAACATTTGAACGAACTGATGGAGGGCCTAACCGCGAAGGTTTTCAGGACCTATAACGCCTCGTGGACGTTGCAACAGCAGTTGGAACAACTGACTAATCCTGATGACACGATAGCGGAAAAAATATTATCGTATAATCGCGCTAACCGAGCGGTCGCTATACTTTGTAACCATCAACGCTCCGTGCCGAAGACACACGCTAAATCGATGGAAAACTTAAAGGCAAAAATTGAAGCGAAGAAGGAATTGATCGCGGATACGGAGAGGCAGTGCCAAGACGCTAAACGAGAAGCTAAGCACGGCTCGGTTAAGGAAAAAGTGTATGTCTTTTTTCTCAAATTATATAATCATTTTTTTTTTTTTCAATTCAATACGAATTTACGATAATAATGATAATCGCTTAATCGTTTTCAGTAATTACGATAAGAAAAAGAAGGCGCTGGAGCGACTAAAGGATCAGCTTTGCAAACTCGAGGTCTCCGCAACCGATAGGGAGGAAAATAAAGAAATCGCGTTGGGAACCTCCAAGCTGAATTACCTCGATCCTCGTATTTCAGTTGCATGGTAAATATCATTTTCACAATGAACATTGAGATTTTTGAAATTAATCATTCATAGCAATAATTATTAATAATTATGACTCATCGGTAATAATTGATAATTAATTATTTATTAATTTTTCGGCATGTTAATATTTTACAGGTGTAAAAAGTACGATGTTCCGATCGAGAAGATTTACAATAAGACTCAACGAGACAAATTCAGATGGGCGATAGACATGGCCACTGCGGATTACGTATTTTAACCCTCCAACAGTGCGAACATCCGGCATACAGCAAACATCTCTCGTCGCTGAAAGGTGTAGTAAAATTGAGCTCGAAAAACCCGCGTTCGGGTGAACTTTTTCAAAGGGGGGGATAAAAAGAATGAAAAAAAAAAAACAGATAGATCAACAGTATAATTTTTTATGTCTAATGAGAATATAACGCGAGAGTGTGTGAACGTATTCTAAATGGTAAAAAAAAAAAATAAGTGCTGTATTAAAATTTCAGTGGAGAAGACTCTTATACCTAATGTAATTAGTACACATTTGTAATTGTGAATTGCTCGCTGACAAAAAAAAATGAAAATTACTCGCCGGAATAAGACGCGAGGAAGAAAAATTAGAGAAAAGAGGCGCCGCAGCGACCAAAAGGCAACTTTGGACGCGTAGAGTGCCGTCTCATTGAGTGAAAGTACGCGATTACGGAAGATTCGCGATAAGTTACACATTCGGTAATGTGTTGATTCTCAAATCGTGAATTAACAACCGTTTTAGTTAGACGCATGCGTGCGAACTAGAAGAATAACGATTGTACATAGAAAAAAAAACTTAAGAAAAAACAAACAAAAAAAAAAAGATACAAACTCGATTAACGAAAATAGAACTCTTATTGCTTAAAAAAAAAAATCGGTTTGAGTAGACAAACGTTTTCTCGCTCCGCTCGCAATCGTTCACTCGATGCAGAGAATATTTTCCCGAGGGATTTTTTTTTTTTTTCCACGGAAGATGCGACAAAAAAATGGATAGAAAAAAAGAAGATATAACGTAAACGAAAAATCACGCATCGAACACGAAGAAAATAAACATGAGAGTGAAATATCATGTTTTTAAATAATTGAAATAACACATCTCGCGATACTCGCGAATTCAAATTTTATAGACGCTAAACAATTTAGATTAGAATAATAATTTTCAAGGTAATGTGTGCTTTTAATTGTTACTCTTGTGTCATTGCCGCACGTTTGTCGCGATCGGTGAAATATTTGCGTGGGCCTTCGCACTCTCTGTACGGTTCGAGATAACTGCAAGGGCCCCCCACCGACTCAAAGTCGACTGAAGAACGTATATCGAACATTCACATACACGTCGTGCTCACTCCGCAATAAGTCACGTTACACGCGACTATATGGACATTGAAAAAAAAAAAAATGCAATGACAAAATAGGAATGCCTTCGGTACACTCGGAGGCTTCGTCGAAATCTGCATCTTCGTTTTCTCGTGTTACCGAGGCATCGAAAAAAAAAAAAAAAAGCTTCGATCGGAACTTTTTTTGTACTCGACGAAGTAGTCCTATCGAGAAATCAATTTCTGCTATTGACAATTTATTTATACACCAGAATAGCCATTATTCTGAAACTCGCAATGTATGCACCTATATATATATATTATAAAAAAAAGAAAAAAAAAACAACATGTACACGCATAATTATATATAAATATATATGTAAGGAGATAACTGTGCTAAAATTCGTGTACGGTATTGGAACAGTGGTTTTTCGAAAACCGTTTTCATTTTCTTCTTATTAGACGTAATATTTCGATACTATCGAACGAATACCGCGATTGCTTTTTACTTCTCTGTGACTCATTTGTAAAACACTAAGACGATTGCATCCGTAAAGCTCTGCGTAACGCGCGTCTTTATATCGTTGAAAAACCACTGTTGATGAGAACTGCCAATCCTCTAGTTTAATGATCCAACGTACCGATTTATCGGATAATATCGATTGAACGGATTATCCTCTCGTCTCAAGTTATTTAATATTATTTTGGCCACTATTACGGTTCACAACAATCTTATAAGACAATATTTCAAACATTGTCCGAAGAAAGAAAAAAAAATCCCAGTCTCATTCGACGACGGCGATTTATTTATTTATAGAGCAAAAGATGAAGAAAACATAACGGATCACTTTTATTTATTGTAGGCCAATTTTTATATGTTGGAGATACTCAACTTTCAATCGTTTAGTCGTTGAAATTGAAGTCCAATAATAGTAAGATTAGATTATAAAGAAAACCAATAAATATCATGTAGGATATTAACGATGTGAGATTATAGATATTGGAAATTCATTCGTTTTTTTTTTTTTTTTTTTTTTTTTCCGCATTATTTCAGTCGTTTGAAATTTCGTCTGATAAACCATCCCTATCATCGTGAATGTTTCTCCGTTGAGAGACAAAGACGCATTATTTCAGTCGTTTAAAATTTTGTCTGATAAACCATCCCTATCATCGTGAATGTTTCTTCGTTGAGAGAGAAAGACGAGAGCGAAAGTGCGAGCGCATGTACGATGGACGTTGTCAAATTTTTAACTTTTTGCAAAGCTCTAAGCGAAAGTAGATGCGATTTTTCGTTTATTACCTTTTTTTTTTATGCGGTTAGGCTACAAAGAGAGCGGAGCACAAAGTAAATAGGTATACGTGTATTTGGGATATCGATGTTTCTGTGACGTACGGAAATAATAAAAACTCGTAGAAACAATTATTGAATATTATTCGATGATTCTTTTTTTTGCACTTTCACCACCTGCCACAGCGCGCGCGACGTTTCTATCGTCGGGGAATCACATATCGAATAAATTGAATAAATCGTCGCAACACCGTTTGCTTGCATATTTTTTATTTTTTTTTGTTTCTCTTCAATTTATTAATAAAACAATACATTACAATAATATCACTATATTACTGCAGTTAGTCGATGAATTGTAATAAGTTAGCAAAAACAAATAACCGCTCGAAGGTAAAATAACGTTGGTGCAATAATAATAATAATTTCGATTATTATTACAACCCGAAATTATACGAGGCGCGGTAAAAATAATAAATATTAAAGTTGTGCGTTTGTGTGTAAAAACTCTTAGAAACATAACAGAATTCGTAACGATAAAATAATATTAACTGCGTCACCGTAGCCAGTATCAGAAGAACCCACGAAAAAACAGATTTTTGTGTTTTTTTTTTTGTAATATTTGAAAAATTATAAGAAAAAAAAAACATAAAATTTGTAGGATTTGAATTCTGTCGAGAGATCGCTGCCTCTTTTTTGGTGGGTGACAACAATAATACAGTCCTTGGCGTACAAAATATAAAATCACTTTACAAATTTTTCTTTTTTTTTGGCATTAGTAGACTTAATTTGGTTATCGTGTCACAATTGAACGACTACCGGACTAGTAGTTACTTGTTTTTTTTTTTCCTTTCTTTTTTTTTTCATTTTTTAGACTAGTTATGCTAAATCACGTGTTTCGATCATTTTTTTTCACGAATCGCGTTTTTGCGTGTCAAAAAAAAATTACGTATCTTCTCGCCGCGTTCTCACGGCAGATATTCATCGACGATAAAAACTCGATAAATTAATTAATCAACAAAATACAACGCCTTGAATTCTGCCGCTGCCGCGTTTACAAGACGGAAAAATTGAACACAGATAAATAAAGGAAAAAAAAAAGTTGTGTTCTTCCGAAAATATTCGAAATACAAAAAACTGCATCCCAACGAAAACAAAAAAAAATTATTAAGATCTTCGTAGGGCGCGCTATGAAATCGAGAGATTGTCTCACCGTCAAATTATTGTCGTAGAAAGACGCGAGCGAATTATAACTCGAAGATGAATCATTGAAAAATTCAACAAAACACTCACGAGTGCGGAGAATCTCTCCGCACACAGCTAAAGTTCGCGAAAAAATGTTTGGCTTACTTTCACTCGGGATCGTTGTCGACTTCGCCGGCTGGCAACAACGTGACAAAACCAGCGGCGGCCACCTTCGCCTTATAGGCCTCCGGTTCGAACCAGCGAATCGGTGTCTGGCGAAAAAAAAAAGAAAAAAATGTTATTAACTCACAAAATTGTATGTCGTTGAGAGATAACGAAACGATCGATAAAATAATAGATATAAAAGTGAAAGGTTTGGTTTTTTGTGAGTTAAGCGTACAGAAATGTGTGACATCTTACCTTTCGATTATATTCTGCTGAAGCGGCATGCATTCGACAGAATAAAACTTCTCGTCACATGCTTATGATAAGGTAATGAAAGAAAAGACCACATCCACCGATCGTAGCGTAATGTTATTTGATGAAAAGAAATTAGTTTTATTATATATATAATATATTTTTTTATGTTTCTATATATTGCGTAGTGTATCAGTTCATTCTCACTCAGCGCCGGAACTTTCGCGCAGTTCGATAGCGTTTTTTTTTTTTTTTGATTCAATCTTTTTTTGCATTTTTCAGCAGTCTGTCTGGGATGCTGGTCAACGCTCACGCACACGACCACACGCACACAAGTGTTTTGTACAAGCGTGAGATTTTTTTTTTTTTTTTTTTCGTCCCCAGTACCACACCCAGTGAGCAAAAGAAAGGACAGAAGTCGAGCTTTTTTACTTATTATTCACGCTTCACCAGTGCGGCGAGTCATGCATATCACAAAATGGAATAGACACTGTAACGATCCGTCTCTCAAAATTGCGACGATCTCATTTATCTCGAGCCCAGTTTTTCGACCGCCACCTTTGTTTCGTTTATTCTTCGTTTTTTTTTTCGTAATTTTTTTTTTTTTATTGTGCAAGGCTATTTAAGCAGTCGTTTCGCCTTGAGCAATATATAATAAATCTCGAAAGTTTTTTTTTTCAAACATTATAAATGTAACAAGCCTTACTAGACTAACTTTCTTCACAGATTAACGCTTTTTCTTTTCTTCATTTTTATGTCAAAAATACCTAAAACTCGTTTATCGAAAATAGTCTTGAAGATTAATTTTGTCTACAAAATAGCATAAACTCTGACAAATTCATAGAGATCTTCACCGTGACATTGTTCTTTTCTTGTTTTTTTTTTTTTTTGCTTTTTAACGTTCGAACGTTTATTGCTAATCGACACGATTGCGCAACGAAAGACAACGCGAAAAAAAATGGGTGTTTCACCGACGAGAAACCGCGGGATCTTTTTTTGTATGTAACTATCGAGAAGAATCGATTTGATATCGATGTTATTTAGTCGTTGCGCAAACGTAACAAACATTTCTCTCGCGTTTTTCCTTTTTTTCTTTCTGTTATAATCGATTCGAATGGAAATGCCGTACAAAGATATGCTTACAATCTAATCACAAATTGGGAATGAGATTACCGTACATCGTCGGAACATTGCAATCATTCGACGATCGCGAGATTCGAGGGATTTTTCTCGATTTCTCAAAACATTAACTTCTTCGCTCCCAAAAGATACGACGAAGCGAGAGAAAAAAAAAGAAAGTATAACATACGTAAATAGACAACCGTATAAAATAAACTTCTCGCATTCGATAAAAATTAAAAGGAACATATAGGCCCAACGCGAAATTAACGAAACATGAATGTACGCGTCGATTCACCGTACCCTCAAGGGGGTGAATTATGGCACGAAAAAAAAAAAAAATCTTAGAAAAAATCACAATATCTTTAGTATCGTTTAGCAAATTATAGGAACATAAAATTCACAAGATAAATAATAATCATCTTTGGATTGCTTTTATATACCCTTAAAGAGTTTCTCATTAGAGAAGATTAATACGCATTAATATATATACCTTCTTTCTTTCTTTTTTTTATAATCTTCTCTATCTTTCTCACTATCTTTGAAACAAAGTTAACGTAACTTGGTATTATCGAAATACCAAATAATCCGTTTAATACTATATAAATCCTCGCGATGAGTAATTCGCTTAGCGATTATTCTCGCGTTGTTTCTCTCCCTTTTCTCTACAGCCGTTTTTTTTTTTGAACCGCGAAACAAGTCAAAATCATAGAATAAAAAAAAAACTTCAAACAATTATTCCTGAGACCTGAGAGTTACTTAGGAAAGAAAAAAAGAAAAAGAAAATCTGAGGCTCGATGACGCACGGATCCGTGAAGCATGAAACAATTCAGCATGAGTACCTGTAGTTAATTTTGGGTACATTGGCACGTTCGATGAACGCTCGGTTAGCAACGTTAATGTCGTTCGATGCATTGCAGTTAAAATGACTGTTAATCGTGCCGTCGGGATGATAAACATTCACGGGCATACGGCAATCTACCTTGCGAACGATGGCCGGACATATTTTCTGTACGCGGGCCCAGTCTGCTGGAGCCCGCTTCGCGTAAGGCCCCTTGGAACAGAAAAGCAGGAACTCATAGGTGAGCTTTCTGATTTCTGAAACCGGTGTTATTCATTCGTATTTTCATCGAGACAAGCATTCAAGTAAAAGAAGTATCGCAACAACGGAAAAAATCGGCGGAGAAATCCGCGTGTATTTATGTTTTTTTTAATCTATTTAATTATCATCTCCACTCACCCTTCTTCGCGGGAATTTCATTAACGGAGTTTCCCAGAGGTTTGAATGTCTCTTCGCTCTCCGACGTTGCGTTGCTCTCGAGACTCATTTCTCGTCCGAGAACTTTCGCGTTCACCGGAGTCAGTGGTGTCAACGGAGTGACCGGAGTCAACGGGGTCATCGGCGTCAAAGGAGTACTCAATGAGGAAACGCTTCCAGGTTCGTAAGCCTCCTCTTCGAAACTGAAGTATTCGATACCCGGATTCAGTTGCTCGGAGAAATAATCTTCCAAAACCAATTTCGCAGTCTGCGAAAAACGATTTTTTTTAACATGAGAAAAAAGATGGAAAGTATCGAGAAAACTATAAATGTCAGTCGATATTCGTAATTGAAACGTAAGCAGGTCAGCTAAAGGGTTAAATTCTTTAATAAAGTAATTGTAAAAAAAATAATAAGACGAAAATTATGATTTTTTCGTTGCATTATCGCTGAATGAGAATTACCTTGACGAGCTCCAGACTGGAACCGGTGACTTTAATGGATTGATTACCCACAGTCACGGTATACTTGTATTCGCCAATACTGGCGTCGTTGGTGGATAAACTGTGGAGAAGATTCGACCGGAGACGCGACGAGTGTTGTTGCTGCTGCTGTAAACGATTACTCTCGTCGGATGCGCTGCTATTCAACGATGAACTCGACCCACCGATACCGCTTTTTTCTCCACTTTGTTCGTATCTCACCGGCGATGCATTTCGTTGGATCGTATCTTTTATCAGATCCTTTGCGTATCTGCGGCAGAAAACAACAGGGTATTCAATTTTTTTTCTTTTTTCAAAATTATCGATATTTTTTTCTCTCTTTCTCTGTTCTTATTAATACTCGAAAAAAAAACTCACAGTATCTTGTCCTCGGAAGTTCCCGTTATTTGGACAAGTCGTTCTTTGGCTCCGGGGTTCACTGCAAAAGATTTCGAAGTTTTATCGACTCGCAAAAACGCTCAACGACGAGGCGGTTAAACACGGATTAATAACGGAAGATGTTAATCCATTATTTACAGAAAAAAACTGTATATAAACGTTTCACGAGCGCAGATATTTCGTTGCGCACGAGACATGCTTCGTAGCGAAGATTGTTTTAACAAGGCAATGACTTAAATCGGATATAGAGATCTTGGAGACCCCGCAATTCGATAATTAATGCAGTGCGATGAAAAGGATTTGTTGAACCTTCGATTACATGTAACACTCTCGTTACATCGTGTTACATGCTATTCATGCATTGTCATTCGATAATTATTCTCTGTACAATCACAAAGTTATTAGAAAACTTCACACGGCGATATGTTATACTGGAAATTGGAAAATAATGACTCAGAGTACGTCGCACGAGGAACGCGTGTAACCGCGTTGCGAACATTAGACGAGGGATTAACGTGAGAAATAAAAGAAAATGTAATTTATAGATAACATCAGTCATGTTAATCGTTTTGTAGTTGCGATGCAGTGAGGCGTGATGCAGACGAGCTGTTTGCATTTTTGGTCTTTGCTTTTTTTTTGTTTTTTTTTTTGTTTTCCTCTTTACCTCGCTGGAAGGAGATGATCGTCTCGCTGAGCTCTTCGATCATGTGAACCCGTCTCCCCTTTATTCCCATCACTGTTTTATCGTGCAAACAATTTTAAGAATAACGGAAAAATAGGAGAAATAAAAATAAACATTCGTCTATCAACAGAATTATAAAGGGAAAAAAATGAAAAAATTCCCGTTTCGTCAGGCCGCCGGAAAATAATCGTGGATAGACAGATAGAGAAACTACTATAGAGAGAAATGAAGATAAATAATAAATAGTTTTTACATTGGTCGATCAAAAAAAAAAATTGGGTGCGCATACCTTTTCCCGAGTCGCTGTTGCGAATAACAACCTCATCCTTGCAGTAATTTTTACCAGGGATTCGTGTGGGTTTAGCGAATTTTCCGCTGTTCTTCAGTACCTCGCCGATTCCCAGCATCGGCGCCGTTTGGGGAGACGACATCCCTATCAAAGGGGTCGAAAGTGGCGTCGTCGGTGTCTCCACCATCAACGTTTCGCATTGCTGAATAAAAAAAATTCGCCTGATAGTCGACAATCATCTTGGAATTCAAAAACAAGTACGAAACTTCGTATTTTTTTCGTACATTGTCCGCGGTTGATAATTTTTGCGTGTAATAAGTTTCCATCGAATCGTTGTGACGCCACTGTTTGGCTCTGAGCTCAATAAGTTCCAGCAAGTGAACTCTGGTCGTCAGATCAAGTCTCCCATCCTGACTTCCATTTCTTATCGCCACAAATGCTCTGTCCAGCTGGTCTGCAAGGAAAAAAATATTATTGTGTCTTTTAATTTATTTTTTTTTTTCGATAAATTCACGGAAAAATTTAGCTTTGTAAATTTTCCTTCAAATATTTTGGGTTTTTTTTTCAATAAATTCGAGAGAAAATTTACCTTTGTAAATTGTTTCCAGCTGTAGAGCGTACGGTTTCAGAGTGTTACACATCATTCTTATATTCATTTGAAGCGATTGATCGTGGAAGCCGTTTGAAAGATGCACGGCGACATTTTCGATTAAGGACACCAGGTCCTCCACTATGAATGAAAAAAAAAAATTGAAAATCATTAAAAATCATGAAATATCAAGAAGACATTTTTTTTTTTAATAATTTTTCTTACCCGTCGTGATCCGCTCATCGATGGTCGAGTGGCGCTGACTCAGCTTAAGAGGCCTTGGTTTTTCGAGTTTCTTGATTGTTCGAGGCTTAGCAAGCTGCGTCGTGGCCATTGTTGCGTTCTGCAATAGGAACAAAAAAAAAATTGACGAATCGCTAAAAAAAATGAGGATAGACTGACGAAGGAATCGTCTCAAGGATACAGTCACAGATGTGCCAACTTTGGAATTAATGAATAATTATCGCGGGAATGTAGTGGGGGTGATAAGATTATCGACAGTATTTGTATAATCCAAAAGCGTAAGATAACAAAGTCTAAGAAGTACATGCAACATCAAAAAAATGGAAAAATATTCATTCACTTGTCGGCATTTCCGGATCCATTGTAAAAACTGTTTACTTCCGGACAAAGGGATCGGGACTTCAAAGAAAAGTGGGGGGGGCGGTGGGGGAAGTCTCGGCGAGAATAAAGGTGAAGAATCGTTAAATTTAATAACACGAGGTAAAATCAGCGGTCTTTAGCCTCGAATGTTTAATGCGCTCGCCTCGATGAAGCACGACGACGAATCAGGCGCAAAATTTGTCAACGATTTAAAAATAACTCATTATAAAGAGAAGTATCGCGTAGACTTCTCCTGCGAAGTTTCTACCTCGGTAAAAAAATGCAACAATGACCTTACGTGAACGTGTATACCCCCCACCCCTCGATTGATAATTTTTTCTCTAATAGCGCACAAAACGTCGATGTTTAAACGTCGTGCAAACACGGGGGGAGGGAGGTCTTTAAGCGTAGAGAATACACGACGGTTTGTTAGGCACCACTCGAAAAATCAGGGCCGATCGAGGGTTATGATAAAAATAATTTATACATACGGAAACCATGTGAGAGGAGAGCCCTGTGTCGTTTCACAGAGCGCTCGGCGTTGTGGCGGGGAAAAAAGAGGTATGTATATAACGATAGAACAAAGGAGGGGGCAGGAGAAACCAGCGACAAAGAGCGAAGTGGGAGGAGAAGGCGGAGAAGGCGAACGGGAGCGCGAGAGAAGTGGGAGGAAGTCGGCGAGATGAAAAAAAAAGAAGTAGAAAGAGTATGCGAGACGGAGTGAGGGACAAATATGTTTCCGAAAGTGGTGTGCGCTCTAGAATCAGCATGGAAACACATCAATCGCATGAATGCTTTTCACGACCGGAATGTTTTTTTAATTGAGGATAAAGCAATGTCAAAAAAACGTAATATATCATGCGTGAGGAATTTAAACTTTACGCGACACCGATTTCGCGATAGGATTAAAATATGTACGTGGGAAAAAGCCCTCGTCGCGTAGACCCCCTCCCAAGGAAGACGTCAAACGTTCGAGAGATCGTTTGACAGCTCGGTGAAAGTCAGCACGCGACTAATGAACGATAACGAGATTTTATTGCTTCTTATCTTTGCTGATAACAATGTTTGATTTACCTTTGACGGCCGTGCCACAGGTGTACGATAGGCAGATCGTCGTGGGATCGTCTCCTTTCGAGATGATACGATATGTCGTGTGCTCTCCTCGCGGTGTCGTCACACCGTTAACCGTCGCGAATAACGCTGATTATTCGGAAGTGAACGGAGGTGGTGAGGCAACCTGGCGATACCAACTCACTAGGAGACGGAGACTAGAGAAACGGGGCGATGAACTCGAGCTTCGCACGGTTACGAAAGGGAAGGGGGCGACGAGGAGAGAGGGAGACGGGTGAAATGACACAGACACACCTCTCGACGTCTTATCGCTCTTATCAGAGACAATGAGACTCGTCGATCTTCAGCGAAAGCCTTCCGTATCTTATACTAAAATTAACAACGACCGTGTTTTGACATTGAAAACATTTTATTCAGTCAGTTAAGAAGCCTTCTACATAAGAATAATAATAATAATATTAATAATTCATTCGCGATAACCATTTTTGTAATCTACAGGTAGATCTTCATCTCTTTCGCGCACTGATCTGCCGTAGTGAATAAAACTTATAGAAAAATTCATTGAA
Source organism: Cryptus viduatorius (assembly GCA_964006125.1). NCBI lineage: Eukaryota > Metazoa > Arthropoda > Insecta > Hymenoptera > Ichneumonidae > Cryptus > Cryptus viduatorius. Next base: position 6,288,040 of record OZ023222.1, on the reverse strand, counting down.
CAACCCAAACATCCCAATCGTTTACACATCCCTCGGACCTATACCAATGTAGTCAATAAATTATTACTATTTTGTCGGTTTTTCTTTGTTTTTTTTTTTTTGTTATTCTTCGCTGCAAAGATACATCGTGGTTAGTCGGCAGCATTATTGGATTTGTAGGACAAGTTTGTAATATCTTCGTGATATCGAATTTATATTTACATCGTTTTATATGCAACCCTCGTTTCTTTCGTGATTCATATACAACATCTTTTTTTTTTACTCTCGTATAGTAGAAGCTAAGAATAAATCTGAACAAACAATAGACATCTTGCATCAAGTAAGAAGCTATAGTCCATTCTTTTGGCACAATATGTTAGTTATTACTAATAGTATGAGTTTTCATTTGGAACTGTAAAGTATATCTATAATATAGCTTTGATGTCAATAAAATCGATGTAAATATATTCGGATCATCAGTTTCATTACACAGTTTCGCATTTCATTTTTCGTTCATTTTTTTTTCTTTTTTTACCAATATTCTATTGTTTTGAGGTAGTGAATTCAATGTAGTTATCCTATTATCTTTGCTGCTATATGTCGTGTGCAGATATGTGTGTTTCAATGAATATTATTTTTACGCCCTTACACCCTTTTCGCTACAAGTCCAATGCATTGTAAAATATTGTTGTGTTGTTTCGCAAATGCAATTCATTCCTTTTTTTTAGTTATTTTTTTTAAATTACTTAGTTATCGAACCAATAGACCCATAGCTAATATTATTTAGTTAATAAAGTTTTAGCGCCTAGGGACGCAATATTCTTCTTTTTTTTTTTTTTCTTTTTTTTTTGTGGAATAAAATTCAATCCTGTTGTAAAATATCCTCATTGTTTATTTCACACACTCTCATGAATTTAAGAACCCTGTCCATTTGAAAAAGGAATTTGGACTCGTAGTTAGTCTCATTGTAGAGGGCGTCAAAAATTATTATCGTCTAGGCAAGAAGTATTGTTTGCCGCTCGTTTTTTTTTTTTTTTTTTTTTTTTTTACATAGACGGAAGAAGGGTGAGGAATCTTCAGACGCGAAGTTATATTCCGATGCCTTCCGCTATTCGAGCACAAAACTTCGTTTACCGAAACGTCCGAGACCACTCTCTGGCTGACAGTTAGGCTTGCTAGCACTTGTAAATAATGCCCAGCAATTGTGCTATTTTGTAGTCTCATTTGTTTTCTTTCTTATTTCTTTTTTTTTTATTTTTTTTTTCATTTTTTCATCTCTTTTTTTTCCACTACTCTTTCAAGAATTATTTATCACATTTTTTTAATTCATCTTCACAGATTGGAAAGGACGAGGGGCGTGTGACATCGCGCCTTTAAACCTTTCCGGCTCAATCGGTGAACACTTCTGTAAAAAATATAAATTCTATGGATGGTTGAGCCGTCCGGTTGGCAAGAAGCAAAGTGTAACGCGGCTGAAGATATCGCGAAGCCCTTCTGGAAGCACTTTTTTTTGTTTCTATTGAACGGCAATTCGTCATCGCGCACGAGACTTTTTTTTACCGTTTAATTGTTTTGCAGAGGATTTTTCAAGGGGTTCTTTTTCACCGTTTCAAACTGTACTGCACACTAATGAGGATTCCAAAAAATGATGCATTTCGGCATAAAGCTACTTTTTGCTTCGACAGAAGTGGACCGTCGCACTTAATCTTCGTTCAAAACAAATTTGCGTCTAGATGCCACACGCTCGATGTCCCCAAGAAACTCAAAGCTTTTGAACGTAAAATAGTACTTGAGAAATACGATTTTTTTTTATCTTCACATCAATTTTGAATTTTGACACGTCCACGTTATTCCTTATATTACCATCAATATAAGCTTAACAACACAATGGAGTTTTTCGTTTTTCGTTAGTTAATGTAAAACAACGATTGTAACGCGCACGAACGCGATACGTAAGAAAAAAACTGAAACTTAACGCAAGATATAAATGAACGACATCGAAATGCAATAGCCTCAACATTTCCCCAGGAATAAAACGACGAAATTAAGAAGAATACGAGTTAATCGTAAAACTATCACCTACTTTACCTACTCTACAAACAGCGAGAAAATCCTAAGACATGCGTTGCCAAAAATGAATTTCTGACCATAGAAGTTTTAAACTCCATGTAACTTCGAAACGCTAAATTTTTTATTTATTTTGGTTTTTGTTTTTTTTTTCTGTATTGAGTACGAGCTTCCCGTTTTCTTCTTTTAGTGCTTTTTTTTTTCTTCTTTTTATAAGTTTGAATGTCTTGTGATTTTTACGCTCTCGTAACAATTAATCCAATATCATCATCGCTCCCGCTAAATGTTATCAGTTTGTCTTCTGTTTTTTTTTTTTTCTTTTTTTTTCATCCTACAACTGGAGTATATCTCAAAATAAAGCAGAAGAATCTGCTTTTTTGTTTATTCTTATGCTTTACGATCTTGGCGCGGGAGTCCATACTTTTTTGTTTGTTTTTGTTTTTTATTTTTTTTTATGTGTGCTCCCGTTCGGACGCAACTCTTTCTCGCAGTCAAAGGCAAGCTCACGAAAATTCGCTACGCGGTCTCAATATTCATTATTGTAACCCTCAATTCCCCCCAAGTTTATTTAACCCCTTTCCCCCCTCCCCCCTTTCTTTGAAGTTCCATGATTGTTTGCCAACGATTACGGCTCCATAGTTAAAAATTGGTTTCAGACAACAGTTGAAGATTTTTTTTTTAACCGTTAGTAACTATAATTATCAATTACACGACCATTATGTGATGCCTTATACAATAATAAATTACCGCAATTGGTATTTTTGCTTTTTTTTTTCTTTTTTTTCGTCCTCGACAGCTGTGTGTTTACGTTAAATACTAAATTTTTATCCGTTAATTAGCATAACTTAGTAACGAGAGTATTACCGGTATTCTGCTCCTTCGAGATAGAGAGATGTCCGAATAAGTTTTTCAGAATTTTTACCTTATCAATTAAAACTGTTGTGAGTTACCCGCGTCTCGTCGGAGTCGAGGGCGTAAAACCAACGGACCCTTTAGTGGTGTCGTTTCTTCTTGAAACCTGATAAATGCAGAAAATCGGGTGAGCAACAATTTTCCGATCGTCAATTTGTTTCGTTAGTCGGTAGATTTTGAGGATTAACGTACTTTTTTTGGCCTTTCCCTTGGGAGTTTTTCTCTTTTTACCGGAAACCGCAGATGCGCCCGAGAACGTTGTTATCTCGTCGCCGAGTGTACCGAGGGTAGTTATTTGGCGATTTCGGTGTTTCTCCTGTTTCGTCACCGGCAAACGAGTCATGTAATTTTCCTCGTACTCGATCTTTCGCTTGTTTTCGCGTCCCAAACTCGCTTGTTTATCCCCTATACCCTGCGTATCCTCGACCGGTGCATCCAAATATTCTTCTCTCAATTCGCGTAATACCGCACCGGATACCGCACGCCTGCGTGCCCTCTCGCCCGCTTTGCGCATTTTTTCGGCCATCGTTTCGTCACCGTCTGCAAAAATATTGATAATAATAATAACATTTGTTATTAATAATTTTAATAATTAATAATAATTCTGAAAAACACACGCGAGTAATAACTATTTCCAAAGATAAATTTCCTCGCAATTCTCATTTGATTTAATTAAAAAATTTTCGACTAAAATTTTTTTTTTTTTTTTCGATTATTGATGTAATAATTCATTGGGAAAAATCAAATACTGACCATAGTGAACCGCTGCCAATTTAGGAGGTACATAGACTCCCGACTTTCTGGACTGTTTAGATTTGTTGCCTGAATCTTCGTCACCTTCCGCTTCACTATCGGATTCGTCTTCGCTGCCTTCTATTTTGCCCATCAAAGCGTCTGGATTGGCTTTGAAATTACTAGGATCGCTACTGCTAGTGGTACCCGTTACGGCTGTCTTCACTAGTTTATCTATCTGATACTTGAGCTTGTGATCTATCGGCCTGATTTTCTCCAGTACCGTTCTTATTTCTACCAGCCGATCTATCGACGGATCGCCCTCTATACGTTCTCCGGAACATTTTCTCAATACTACGTATGTCAGATTTATGAGATAAGAAAGAAGCATGTGATACTTCATCTCTAAGAAACTAAGACCCTTGTCAGTCGATATTTCGCCGTTCTTCACTCTTATCAACATGTTGTCTACCAGTTGATTAACTTGCAGAACATTTGCGTTCATTTCGCCAAGCAGACGGAACGCCTGTGGCAGATCCCGCTGCTCCATTTCATCGATAGCCTGTGATCACAATTTAATTACACAATTAAACATATTCATTTCTATGTATAATACATTTTTAAAAAGTATTTCTATATTACGAATAAACAGTACCATTTCTAGTTGAGAGATGTGCTTTGCACGTTTTTTTCTAACGAAAATAATATCGCGTTACGAGTTCGATGAAAAATCTCGCGTTGCGACGAACTCGGCGAGTTTTTTTTTTTATCACGTATCAAACCCCCTTTATTCCCATCCCCATTCGATACCGCGACGAGTGGGAAAAAATCTATAAGTCGTTATAAACTAAAATTCGTTAAAAAAGTAAATATCCTCGTGTATAAACAATATAATTGTAACCAGCGTTAAAATTCGTTCGAAAAACGTTACGCGTAACCTAACGTAGCGGAATATTGCGATTGGAAATTGTGTGAAAATTCCATGGTCGTTCAGAAAAATGTCGGCCCCGCGATCGTACGGGAAAAAAGCGCAATAATCTGCTGCCATCTTTCCTATTTACTAATGGATGACAGCGGAAAAAAAAACAATCAAAAAACTCCCAATAGTACTGGTAGAAAAATCTTCGGTTTTCTACCAAATACCGATGACAATAGGCACAAGTAATATGCTCAAAATATTCCACTCACCTGCACCATTGTTTCGAAACAAAAATTAACTCAACAAACACATATTTAAACAACGTAACTTGTAATTAAACGGGTCCCCCACGTGGGACGATATTTTCCTTTTCAGGGGTATATTTTTTCTCTCGGAAAAGCCTCATCAAACGCGCCACCAACTTTCATACATCGGAATATTATTCGTTGTCTTGTCGCAAATAAACTGGTTGAATGTAATTGATAAAATAAAAAATATATTTACAATCAGCAAAATCAAGCATATCTACGGAAATAAACAACGATAAATGATAAAGATGTGTTGTTGATTCTTTTTAAGTTCTCCCTAGAAACGTCCGCGCGTTCGCTTGAATTATTTTAACTCTATTTCGAATTTTCACACCCGAATGCGTTGACAAATCACCCGGTACCCGATACAAGTCTTCAATAATAATTGACATGATAATTTGCGCGTTTTATCAATTAAGTCATTATAATTATCATGTAAAATATCAAGAAAGATCGTTCGTCGGTTCTTGTGACGCCGCATTGTTGCCGCGCATGTAAATCCATCGCGGCTCAATTCGCGGCAAGTTCACGTGCATGAAAAAGGTTTTATTTTTTATTTTCGCCAGTTTTTTTGCCGACTCGGCTTGTTCAGCCCGGGGCCCGTGGGCGTCGCAAAAAAGATAAAGAAAGCATTCAAACGGTATCGTGACTGCGTCAGATTCGCGAGTGGGAAAACCCCCTCATCGGTGGATTCTAACTTCGCAGCGGGTGATACAGTATGTGCAGATCGGGGCCTGACTCTTGAATTAACTCAAACGTCGCAACATGGTGAGTACCGTCTAATTTTTTCCGAAACAATAAAAATATATCGAACTGACATCATAAAATGTCATTACATATAAGCAAAAATGTTCGCGAGAATTGAAACGATAAATGCGACACGGTGACTTATTATTGTCGAAGATTCCAAATATATCGCCATGTTATTGTGTGAAAAACTCTCATGGAGACGATGATCAATGTGTAAAAATATTCGTACAATATATTCAAAGGCACAATAGAGTGGTCCAATTATCTATCAATCGCGTGATTTATCGGATGTGCCATTAAAATGGTCTGAAAGAACAGTGCAAATCCTTAAAATGCTCCTAAACATTCACAATTCTAAGTATAAATGCATTCAATTCGTTTTTTTTTATAGAAAAGTTTAAGGTGGAGCGGCACCGTCATAGCGGTGTTGCTCTGTGTTTTAAAAACCAATGGCTTTCACATACCGGGTATCGACCAAACATACTTCAAACGGGGCGAAAGTATCAACATTAAAGGTGGTGAGATGGCGTATGACCCATCGCTGCCGCATGTATTTTTCTTTCTACCGCTTTGCTTGGCAGAAGATCCTATTACTTATGACAACTTTGAGAACTTTGGACAAATGCTGCGAGGACGAAGGTAAAAAATATTACAAAATAATACTTACAAAAATAATATTACATAATTGCATTATTATTTATTTATTTATTTAATTAATTAATTAATTAATTAATTAATTTATTTATTTGTTTACTTATTTATTTACTCATTTATTTATTTCTGTTCTCCAGAATGATCAATATTGGCTATGAAGTCAAGATGACTGAAAATGTGATCTGCAGAAGAGTTTGTAATAGCATACCAAACTACCAGCTGAACATGAGCAGCTGGTCTTCACAATGGTTGGAGGATCGCATTCGCCATAAGGATTTCGTTCGTCTGTAAGTTTATTTACCATTAGCTGTAATTCAACTCTTTCATTTGGTTCGTAACTAATGATTTTTTTTTACGATTCTATGTAGACAAATTGATAATTTGCCAGGGATGTCGAGAAATATCGACGTACAGGGCTACGCGAGCATAGATGCCGGATACCCACTCGGAGGTTTGGAAAAAACAGGAGACGATATGTACAGACATTACATTAATAATTATCTCGAATTCAAATTGCATTACCAGAAGCATGGAGAGTAAGCAAGAACTATTAAACACGATCCTTTCGCACGGTAAGATCGTTACAAAATTGCGTCATCAATACTTTTGCTTTGATTCAGAGATAAATTTACTATTGTGGGATTCGAGATTGAAGCGCATTCGATCAACTCGAAGCAAGTGTACTTCGATGGGGATATTTGCCGTTGGCCCTCTTATTCGAGGCGTGAATTCCTCATTGAGGAACGTGGATCATCAGCGATTTTCATGTATTCCGTTGAGTGGATAGAATCGAAGGGGAACTATGAGAATAGATGGGATTACTACATGGGTACCCGCGATGTCAGATCGCGTTTGCAAATGATATTCTATATTCTTCTTATTGGCTTCATCTGTTCTGGTGAGTAAAGGTTCTCGTGAACACAGTACAAAATTAAAACTCCCTGCATTTGCTGAAACAAACCAATATTATTTCAGTTATCATTTCGGCGATCGTGACAGCAATTCGGGGAAGCGAAAAGTCGCGCAAACCTAACAAATCCACCGCCAGTTGGAAATCGCATTACGGCGCCGTATTCCGATTTCCAAAGAATCCTCAATTTTTCGCTGCAGTAATCGGAAGCGGAATACAAGTTTTTTATACGCTTTTTGCTACTTTAAGTAAGTAAACTAAGTGCCCTATAAAGATTAAATGATTTAGAAAAAATTGGAAATTTATATAAACATATGGATCGAAAGAATCAGCGATCAATGATTGTTTACTACTGATCATTTTTTTATTACAGTCCTCGGAACACTTGGATTTTTGTCACCAGCGAGTCCTGGAATTTTGGTCACATGCGTTTTATTCTTCTACGCATTTTCCGGTTTGATAGCTGGTTATTTCGTCGCCCGTTTGTATAAAACTTTGGGCGGTGAAGAGTCGGCGAAAAAGACTCTCGCGGGCTTTCTATTTGTTTCGATCTATCGAATCGTTTTCGACATGTGTTTCTTCTTCAGCCTCATTTTTATGGTCAAGCAAAGTAGCGTCCCTGTTCCATGCACCATCATGATAGCTATGTCATCGTTCTTTATCGGATTATCGACATTACTGGTCTATGTCGGCGACTACTGGGGACATCGCCAGCAACCATTCGTTCATCCCGTCAGAACTAATGAAATCACGACGGAAGTTGTCGAATTTCCGTGGTACAAGAATCTGTTCTTTTGGTAAATATTGTTTAGAGACAATTTATCTCAATTTATCGTTTAAAAATTTTTTTTTATGTTTTTTATTTATAAGATTCAGTTCAATATTGCAAAATGTAATTTTTTTTTTGCAGGCTACTTCTGATATTTGCCGGATTCCTGTTATTCCACGTTATTACATATGAATTACCGGGGATGATTAACTCAGAGTGGGCAAATAAGGACTACAATCTTTTCGGTGTCCTGTTCATCGACTTTTGTTTATTTGCTTCAACGTCCGCTCAAATAACGATACTGACGGTCTACTGGCAATTATGCAAGGGAGTGAGTAATATTCTTCGAATGTTTGGAGTTATTGAGAGATCTGCAGAAATTTGAGGTCCAAAAAACAAGTCATTTTTCGGCATTAAACTTTCGTATGAACGGATACTTTTTTAAATATTATTAATAAAAAGGACATAACGAGAAAGAAGATGTATTTTGATACACGCAAGCAATCGTAATGACATACAGAACAATCCGACATCCGACGATAAGAAAAACAGCGAAAACAAAACGATAGTTGCGTGGGCACTGATAGACGATATATATAGAGTGTTCATTAGTAAATAAAGCATATATTATGACAACTTTTTTAGTATTTAGAAAATTACAAAGAAATATAAGCCATCGATGAAAGTTCGATTAAAAAAAAACAGACAACTTTATTTTTTATAAACAAATAGATAAACATATTAAAAAAATTATTTGATCATACGATAGAGAAATGACGACACTCCGCGCGGTCAATTTTTATGGAGTGCTTCATAATCTTTATTGCAATTAAAAGTTAATTAAGACTCTAAGCTTCAATATTATAAATAAAAAAAAATTATTTCAAACTTTTGCAGATCTTTTAAAGAAACCAATTTGAGATTTTCTTCTGACATTTATTTATCTGCAGGGGTACAGATGGTGGTGGAACAGCTTCATCGTCAGTGGAAGTTCAGCAATTTATTTTTTCATCGGTTCCATATTATACTATTATTATCAATTAACGATAGTCGAATTAGCACCGATACTCATATTTTTCGGTTACACGACGCTGATTCTCGTAATTTACTGGCTGCTGGCCGGCACAATTGGTTTCTTCGCAGCTTACGTGTTCATTCGGCAGATCTACACCACTGTGAAAACGAATAGCATCGCCGAAAAAAATAGGTACTACGCGCTTCACAAAATTCCATTCATCTGCAGCCATATTACGAAAAAAGACATAACGAGCATAATAATTGAACAACGCAACTCGTGATTAAATGGATTCCCTGCACGGGACAGTGTTTTGGTTTTCAGCAATCCAATGGTTTTCCCGGAAAAATCTCCTCTAATCTCCTAGCGATAATCTCACACCGGGCGCAACACTCACATAAAGCGCTGTATCAGGGTCGACGTTATTAAATGTAATTTATAAGATATACAATATTTTTTACGATGAAAATTCTGTTTATAAATATATATAATGATAAATGAATACATTTTCGTTGTTATTTTGCTATCAGTTACATCGCGAATTATCAAACATTTCGGTACAGTCCAAGCTCCGTATTCTTAATTCATCTCAACTTAACTACTCCCTTATTTAAACTCGTTACCATGGAAATGATTTTTCTTAACTTTATATTTCCCCTGTTGTTAATTGAATTTATAATTAATTCTCTCTAGAATAATTCGCGCCATTCTAGTATTTGCCGAAAGTCCCTACACTTCGTGATACAATGAGATAACTTTTACGGGGTTTCGTGAATTGGTTGTGTGTGTCAAGTATTTTGGTATGCGATATGATTATTTGATGATAAATTGAACATTATTAAAATAACTCCCATTTACAAGCGCATAAATCGCATAAATCATCAACGTCTCTCGTTCATTACAATTTTTCGCGCCGCGTCGTTGCCGCCCCTAAAATCTCTCGAGATATCGCTCAACTCGGCGCAACCTTCGCGTGCGTGGATATTTCATTTTTGATGTGTTCGGAACGAGCGGTGTCGTGAGAGAGACTCGTGAGTAGGAAACGAGGCTACAGTACGACAGTCGGCGTGGCGCGCCTTCAGCCAAAGTAACGTCACAGAATGGTGAGTATCGTCGTTTATTTCGAACAACGCGAAATTCTTGAAAAATCCAGTGCGAAAAGTCACCGAAGTACATGCGAATCTTTGCTCTCGCGGTGTATTCATCGACGACACTGACAACGATGTTTCGTTGTGCGAATTACATCGAAGTTCTCGAGAGTTATCTATTTGCATTTGTAAACGTCGCTCATTTCTATTGTCACTTGTCGAAACGTCGTTTCGCGACTCGCGAAAATCCAGTGATCTCCGGTACACCGAAAATATTTATTCGACGTTTCCGGATAACTCGATCGGGCGATCGGTTCGCCCGAACTTTCTCCACTCGTGTCGCGCGAAACGTGACAGTTTGGTGAATCATAATAACAGTTATCCACCTCCTAATCCCACGACGCAACAACGTGTTATCGTAATATTGAACTTGTCTCTTGACAAACAAAGTTGCAACGTTTTTTTTTTTTTGCCTTCCAGGAAAGATTAAGATGGAGCGGCACGGTCCTCGCAGTATTATTCTTCGTGCTGAGAGCCGACGGCTTTTATGTACCCGGAGTCGCCCCTGTAGAATTCACCAAGGGACAAAAAATCGACGTCAAAGCCGTCAAAATGACGAGTACTCATACGCAACTACCCTACGAATATTATTCTCTCCCATTTTGCTTACCAAAGAACGGAACTTTTATATACAAGTCGGAGAATTTGGGAGAAGTTCTTCGAGGAGACAGGTAAAAAAGAAACACTCACATTAGCAATACGATAAATGAGTTTTTTTTTTACCTTTTTTTTTTTCTTCCATTTATTTAGGATTGTAAATACGGCATACGAAGTTGCGATGGGGGAAAACGTGGGCTGTAGACTACTGTGTAATGGACCAAAGAATCCAATTAACTGGAGCGAAGAAGATTCACAACGCGTCATAGAGCGCATTCAGCATGAATATTCCGTTCATCTGTAAGAATTATTATTCTACAATTTTCTTCAATTATGATATATACATATATTTTTTTGTTTCGAAATTTCACGTTTTTTTTAAATGCTCAACAGATTGATCGACAATTTGCCAGCAGCCACGAAAAAAATCCACAAAGAATCGCGCAACGTAATCGTCTATCACGGGTACAGACTCGGCGAAGTTATCGGCGATCAGGTTTACATCAACAATTATCTGAATCTCAAATTGAGTTATCATAAACACGGAGAGTGAGTTGAAAAAAATTATTTCGAAAAAACCGAAGTTTAATGTTGCAGCGTTGATTTATAAAAAAAAAATCGGTATCGTTTGTTTTAGAAACGAATACCGCGTTGTGGGATTCGAGGTCGAGGCGCGTTCGGTCGACTTGAAGCAATTGCGCTTCGACGGAAACACGTGCCTGTTGCCCGATCGTCTAAATCCTCAGTACGTCAATGCCAAAGGTACGACGTCGTTGCTGTTCTTGTATTCCGTTGAGTGGACGGAGTCGGAGGTCAGCTGGGCGAGTAGATGGGACATCTACTTGGGTATGAGCGACGTCGAGATTCATTGGTTCTCGATAATCAATTCGCTCGTTGTCGTGTTCTTCCTTTCCGGTGAGTAAAACACGAATAATCGTGGATCACGTTAAAACACTAAAGAAAAAAAAAATAGCGAGTAACATCTGCATCTTCTCACGAAAATTGTATGTGAAAAAATCGCCAGTAGTTTTGGATGTGGCATCGGGGAACGGGTTTTCATTATTACTTTCAAATAAAAAAAAATAATCTCGTTTCAGGTATTCTTACAATGATAATGGTAAGAACTCTGCGAAGAGACATCGCCAGGTACAATGCCGGAGACAGCGATAGTTTAACCGGTCTCGACGAATCTATCGAGGAAACGGGATGGAAATTGGTTCACGGGGATGTGTTCAGACCTCCGACGAATTCGCGACTATTCGCCGCTGTAATCGGCAGTGGAATACAGATATTCTTCATGGCTCTCATCACCATATGTAAGTCCTGCGTAACATTTTTTTGTATCGATTCAGCGCCGAACAATACATTAAAACTGTTATTTTCTCAATTACAGTCTTCGCTATGCTGGGAATGTTGTCACCAGCGAGTCGAGGTGCTCTCGCCACATGCGCGATATTTCTCTACGTATTCTCCGGTCTGATAGCCGGTTACTTCTCCGCTCGTTTGTACAAAACTATGCGCGGCAGGGAATGGAAACGCGCGGCACTTCTAACCGCCACCTTATATCCCGGAATCGTCTTCACGACGTGTTTCTTCTTGAATTTTTTCATCTGGGGAAAACACAGCTCAGGCGCTGTACCGTTTACCACGATGCTTGCGCTGCTCTGTCTGTGGTTCGGGATATCGCTACCACTCGTTTATCTCGGATATTTCTTTGGTTATCGCAAGCAACCGTTCACGCATCCGGTGAGAACGAATCAAATTCCTCGACAAGTTCCCGATCAATTGTGGTACATGAATCCGATGTTATGGTGAGTCTAATTTTTATTTAAAATTATTTCAATGAGATTGAAGGCAAGTTAACGAAATATTTGTGGTTTTTCTTTCAGTACACTAATGGCCGGTATCTTGCCATTCGGAGCTGTATTCATCGAATTATTTTTCATTCTTACGGCTCTGTGGGAAAATCAATTTTATTATCTATTCGGCTTCCTTTTTTTGGTCTTCTGCATACTCGTCATATCATGTTCCCAAATATCGATAGTTATGGTTTACTTCCAATTGTGCGGAGAGGTGAGATTTATTCTATTTTTATGCATAATTTTACGAAAAAAAATGAATACACGCATTTTTACACTTGTATTTGTTTTTTTCACAGGACTACAGGTGGTGGTGGAGAAGTTTCATTGTGAGCGGCGGCTCGGCAGTTTACGTACTCGCATATTCCGTATTCTACTTCTTGACTAAATTAGAGATATCAGAATTGGTACCAACATTGATGTACTTTGGTTACACGGCTCTGATGGTTCTCACGTTTTGGCTGCTGACCGGTACCATCGGATTCTTCGCTGCCTATGCATTCATACGAAAAATCTATGCCGCCGTTAAGATCGATTAGTACGCAATATTTGTTTAACAAGCAAATTTCCAGTGGGGCAGTAGCATCGATTTAAGGTGCGCGATGGGACTCTTTATATCTTTCTTTTGTTAATACAAAGGAATAGAACGCGTTTTCGCTCGAATAGCGTCGCGAATGATCATTTATCCATCGGTCCATCACGTGATTGCCGACTCATCCCCTAAATAAAACGGAGAGCGAAGGAGAAATAGTACGGCTTGGATCCATCGAGTGCCGATCGAAGCCGCAAGATGCTTGCAGTGAGCGAACTTTTGTTAACATTATATTTTGTGAGGCAATTATTAATTATTATTATTGTATTTCGTTTGTTCCCTGTACATTAGTGTATCGAGACGCGGGAGTCAGTGAAAGAATACCTAAGGATAAAATAATTGGGAGAGCGTTATGGTTTTTTTGAGGCCGCGGCGCAATAAATAGGATTATAACGCTGCATCCTATTATTTTCCGTGCGCGAATCTTAAAATTGCGACACAATTCGTGAAAAATAAGGCTTTAAAAATTTCTTATCCTAAAGAAAGATAAATGCGTCACGGCGTATATTAATATGGCTCTCGATATAAATTCTCTATGCTTTGGATAAACAAAGGCAATATTGCTTGAAGGTAAAGAAATAAAACAAATTTCTAAGAATTTCGTATAACGAGCGTTTATTCAAGCGCTGCTAAAAATTCATTATACAAATTGTGATTAATAATTATCGGCAAATTGGCTTCTAACGCATTTTAATCATCGGAGTTTCCGTGGTTTCAAGCGATATGTACTTATCATCATTCTCTCTCGAAACTTATATTATTAAATTATAAAAGCCGTGTAAATCGACGCCGGGTCAACCATCGTCCCTTTTGAAAGTCAAAGTATCAACTATACGCTGTACATACGACGATCGACGAATCGGCGATGCAATTTCTTTGGTTTTTTTTTTCTTTTTTCTAGTTAACATTAATATCTAGTGGTACGAATAAATTTATTTTTAATTCCTACTACTTACGCTAAGTATATTTTATGACGAAGACATTATAACGTATAAGAGGTTGTCACGATTGTCTAGCGACGTGTATCATTGTTGAGACGCGGCGTGACTAAGATGTATAATTGGTAATACAGAATACGATTAATTTGCGTACATCTCTTTCTATGCAATATTTTTCCTATCTTAACTCTATTTTTATGAGCAATTCCTTGAGAGTCTCCTTGCGGAAGATATTCGATTAATTTAATTGTAATTATTGTACAGACCTTGTAGCATCTCGAAATGGTTGTTTCGTTATATTTAGTCAGAAATGCAATGACAAAAGTCGACGAAATTGTATTAACTATGTGTCGCGAAAACACGATACATTCCGCTTTTTTCCAATTAAAATCGTCACAGTTATGTTTCTTCGATGTAAATCGAAACTTGAGCAATCGATTTAAAAAAAAAAATGCGCGCAAGGCAAGTTTGGAATTTATATATAAAAAAGGGAGTGTCTATCGGCACCACACCGTAGAATTATGGTGTACCGTAAAACTACTCGCGGTATAATTATTTGGAATTTCAACTATACCGCGAGTTGTTTCACGGTATACTGCAATTTTATGATGTGGTGCCGGACACTCCTTTTTTCAGATGGTTTCGAATTGATAACACACCGGGCGCTTCTCTTCTTTTTTTTTCGTTATTATTTTCGCGTTCCACTTATGGCGACGAAATTCCCATTACGACCGCCAAATTTCCGTTTTAAAGTTGAGTTTTTGTATAATAATTGCGAATTGCTCCAATGCGCGATAATACGCCGCACGTTTCGATGGAGCGATTTTGTGAAGCACCTCTATAAAGAGAGTACATAATTTTCCAAAATAAACGTTTAGTTTCTTCGATATGTATGTCCATCTGTGATGGATAGTTATTGTTAGTAATAATACTAATAATTGATAATTATCATCAGATATAAAAATTGTATAAACAATCGTTTTCCGTTCGGTAGTCCCTTATTTTCAATTGTCACAGTAGATCCGATTATTATCGTGGACTGCGGAAAGCGACGCTTTGAGATGCAATCGCGTATCACAAGAAGCCGAGTAAATATTTATTCTCGCCTATCGGTTAACGCTATTCGCCTATCGCTGCGGTTTCGATATGCACGAGATAAATTTTACTACGGATTATTGAAGTTTCAGAAAACTGTGACGCTTCATTCGTTGTCATGCTTTTACCGTCAGATAAATAACGATCAGCGTACCGCCGAGAGTATACATCCATATTACAGTCGATTCTACCGGCATGTGGCACTTCGTGAGAGCGTAATTATTCGGCGTGAAAACACCCTGTGAAAGAAGAACGACGAATGAGTTTTTCGATTACAACGAAACGTTGGGAACGTCGAACTCACCATGAGAAATGATGGATTGTTTTTGTTACGCCAACTGAACGACGGTATTGTTATTTCCAGCGTATCTTCGCCGTGAATCTTTCGGCAACCGTGATGCGTATGACCGTCGACTATCAGTCTTGGTGTGAGAATTTCCAGGAGTTGTTCGGACGCCTCTTTCGAGAGGCACTCCCATCGCTCCCGAAATTTTATATCCTTTATCTCGGCCGGCGCTTCGTCCAATTCGTTGCACACGGCATCCGATTCTCGATACATTGGATAATGCTGTTAATCATGGCATCAAAATTATTTTTTTTTAGAGGTCTTAGTTTGATTTTTGCAGCGTATTATAGTCCGCAATTATTATAATTTTATTCATCAAATTTGATGGTACATTTTTTATTTACCTGCAGGAGAATCGGTCTGCTGTACTGCTTAATAGCACTCATAGTTGCACAGTCACTGCCAATTCCTCTGGCGCATTTTAGTTGTTCTGTAAATATAAAAAGCATTTAACAAAAATTGCGTAATTTTTTTTTTTTTTTTTTTTTTCTTTTTTTCAGATCAACTCACTGGCAATTCTGTTGACAGCAATTTCCGTATGACGGCATAAAAAGCATCCGTCACCTTCTAAAGCCATACTATTCAGCAACACAAAGTGATTACCTCTCATAGTGACTCTTTTAACATTCGGAGCTTTCATACTGTTAACAAATCTCTGACTCAAGTACGGCGTTATCACTGCAACAGATTACACTGTTACGGCAAACAGTTAATTTTTTTTTTTTTTTTTTCACGAGATGAAAAAACTTTCTATAGAAGATTCATTCAACCATAATGAAAGCCCATGTCATGATTTCCCGCAACGACGTAGAGTTTCGTGGATTGCGGAACGGCAAACAGGGAATTAAATCGTTGAATATAAGTCTCAAATTCCGATGAACTGCACCAAAGCCCCTCGTCAAAAACGTCTCCTGAAATTTTTTTATTTTTATTTTGAGGCTTTCGAAGGTCACGCACACGAGTGGACGGATATAAAATTGTGACGAACCTAATATAAATACAAGATCAGGCTTGTGCAAGCTCATCGCTGTCTGAAAGGCTCTGTGCATTTGCCACTCTCTGGGAAAAGTAAAAAAAAAATAACCGATGGGTTTAGCAATTTGTGTCGTACACGAAAAAGAGTAAAAGTCTCGGTTCGTACCTTCGAAGTTTATCGAACCAGTGCCCGTTGCGTGAACCCAACAAATGCGTGTCGGCTAAAAACATCGCGTACACGGGTTTCTCTTCCGGAGATTCGGGAATCTTTGGATCCGCTTTGAGGGGATCCAAGGATGGCCATCGACACTGTCCCAAAGCGAATGTGATGAATTTTTATTAAAAAACGAAGCACGTTTTTCTGTAGTCAACAGTACTCACCTGTACAATTACTAGATAATATATCAAAAATTCACATAAAAACAACAAGACGAAACCGCCGAAGATGCATTCGGCAAAAAGTTTTTTGTACGAAAGTTTCTTAGCGCCTAACATCGTGTAGTTCAATGAAGAAATGGAAATAAATAAACGAATAATAATCAGATCTATAAATCACCGAGTTTGCCACGAAAACATATGAAACAGGAAATCGGTTTGCAGTCATACATCTCAAAACAATGGGTCGAAATGTAAACATATATAGAATCCGATTGTGCGAAACGCGGGAAAATTTAAAAGCCTGAGAGAAGTTATTTTTTTATGAATGCTTATCAGACGAAAGCTCAAAATGTCGACAGGGTCATTCCAGGTCATTCGTCAAACCGGGTAAAAAGACTGAATCTCATTCTAGTTGAGTTATCATTGAAAACGATTACATTCGCCACTGATACCATACGGGCTTCCGATACTTTTAAAGCTCACAGCACCGCCCGTCCTCCGATCCTGCTATGAGTACGAGCGATATAATGTTTTTTTCCAAGAATATTAGAATAATAGGGCGAAACAAAATACTATAAGTATTGCAACATGAAAGTATCCAGTATTTTCGTCGTATTAAATTAAGTTTTCATTAAGTTTCGTTTAAAGTTAAAAGATGAGTAATGTTATCAACGTAAACCAATGATCCATCTGGCGACGAAATTTAGCAATTCATAAATTATGACAGATTAACAGTATAATAATCGGAGTCCGAAAAATATGATTTAATGACAGAAAACTATTGTCGACTACAATGTTTTGACAGCAGAAGTTATACTTAAAAAAAAAAGCATCGCTCGATTGTATCGGAGCTATTGTCGCTGCTCATGAATTTGCAATCATCAAAACAATCTAATTTTTTATCTAGAACAGAGTAGAGATTACAACTCGGCATATTATGTTTTTTCTTATTGACACATTGGCAAAATATGGAATGTTCATTTAAGACTCCGCCGAGCATCGACGGGGGTCAAAGTCCTACCGAATTATGAACTTCATCGTAGGTTAGTTAACCGGCCGGCTGTAATTGCGCATGCGTATCGAAAATAGTCGTGCGGGTGTGTGCGCGTACGTGTGTACCAGCACGATAGAAACCTCGTGTGCGTTTCGTAGCCGAGTACAGTGAGGTGAAGGTGAAAATTTCTTCTACGCGAAGTTCCTTCAGTCGTCTACCCCGTTTAACGTAACTGGTTAAACATGGCGAGCTGTAGATTGTTTGGGGCTCTAAGCCAATTCTCGCGAACCAATCTACATTTCGTTACGCGTGCAGGTGATTATTTCTTTTCGTTTAAAAATCGAAACGCCTGTTCCAAGTCACGCCCGTTCGTTTCTTTCGTAACGCATACACGAAAACTTCCATATCCCGAGCGATGGTTTTTCGAGGATTCTATAAACGCAATATCAACCTTTGCTCCTCTCAACTTTATCGTCCATTATTACGTACATCTGAGAATCGTCGATGTTAACTAACAATATAGATGAATTTAATGACGAGATCGTCGTTCTCCGACATTCGATTTATTATCCCAATACATCGATAGATCGTTTAGTCAATCGTGAAGGGGTTCCCCTATAACTTTTCATTGACTGTACTACTTGTTGCATTTTCTTGACTCCCATTATCGTCAAAATGTAAGTGACGATTGACAAACAAAAAGCAAGAACATTACAAATCATCAATGAAAATATGTCGACTTTTCTTCCACACGGGAAATTTTTTTATATCTACAAATTATGATGCATGTCAATTATGTCATTATTGGAATTTGTACTTCAATTGTACTTTGGATTCATAGCTATTCACACGCCGCTCCGTACGCTCGCCTCGGGAGCGTCGGCAAAGCATTTCACCTACAAAATCGTTGACGATGTCGCTGTCATCACCATAAATTCTCCAGGCACCAAGGTATGCCAATCCGCTACGAGACAAACTAAAATGAATTTTTTTTTTTATAACATTTTTTTTATATTATTTATATATTTATTCAACTCTCGTAGGTAAATACCTTGAATGCTGAGGTAATGAATGAAGCGAGAAAAGTTTTGAAAGAGATGGAGGCAAATGCCACTGTGCAATCCATGGTATTCATAAGCGGAAAGCCAGGAAACTTCATAGCTGGTGCAGACGTAACGATGGTACAAAAATTCAGGGATGAACAGGAAGGCTATCAAGTCTCTAGAGAAGGACAAGAAATTTATAACAGTATAGCGAACAGCAAAAAGCCGGTAGTCGCAGCGATTCAGGGATCATGTCTCGGCGGTGGTTTGGAGGTAAATTATTATTATTAAATAGGTCCGATAGTTAGTTTCACTGAAATATATCAGAAATTAACAATATTAAACAATATATAAGTTCCGAAAAGTATTTTTATGAATCAGATTATCATTAGGAATAATGCATTGGTAAAAACGCGATTTTGTTTTATTTTCATATTGTTCAATTATCACGATAAACAATTGAAAAATGAATTTCACCTTTTTTTATTCAGAAATCATGATAGTAATTTTTGTGATGAATAATCGTCTATGGAAAAATTAGTTGAATTTGATCGTTTCGACGTTGAAATATATATTATATTTACATGCGAAGTAATGCAAAAACTGTATCGCGGTATCGTAAAAAAAAAAATTCCCGGAAAATTACCTATTAATTATCACCGTTTCAGTTCGCTTTGGCTTGTCACTACCGTTTAGCGGTAAAAGACTCGAAGACGAGCTTAGGATTGCCAGAAGTTATGCTGGGACTGTTGCCAGGCGCTGGCGGTACTCAAAGATTGCCGAAACTCACGGATCTTCCCAACGCGCTGGACATGACACTCACGGGAAAAACAATCAAAGCAGACAAAGCCAAGAAGTTCGGAATCGTAGATATGCTCGTTAATCGTCTGGGTCCCGGTATAGCTACAGCCGAAGAAAAGTAATAATCCTTTATGACTTTTCCTCAAACATAAAAAAACATTTATCATAACTGATTCAACATTTTCTTTTTTTTTTCTTTAGCACAATGAGGTACTTAGAGGAGACAGCGATAAAAACGGCAAAGGATCTCGCGAGTGGAAAGTTGAAAATCGATCGTAGTCCCAAATCGACAGTGGAAAAACTTAAAAATTGGGCATTTTCCACTGATCTCGTTAAGGATCAAATATTCAAGAGAGCGAAAGCTCAAGTAATGAAAATGTCCGGTGGTCTTTACCCCGCACCTCTGAAAATCCTGGAAGTCGTTCGCACGGGATTAGACAAGGGAGCGGTAGCCGGTTACGAAGCCGAAGCTCGAGGTTTCGGTTATCTCGCCACAACGCCGCAGGCTAAAGGTCTGATAAGTTTGTTCTTCGGACAAACGGCTTGCAAGAAGAATCGCTTCGGTGCTCCGAAGAGCGCAGTCAAGTATAAAAAAAAACACAAGAATTTCTTTTCTACACTTTGTATTGAAGTTATATGCGTATTTCATACCTGTGGTTATTGCGCGTTGTAGCAAAATCGCCGTCGTGGGAGCGGGTCTGATGGGTGCGGGTATCGCCCACGTAAGCATAGACAAAGGCTACAGCGTAGTTCTGAAAGACACGAACAACGCTGGATTATATCGAGGCGTAGGACAGATACAAACCGGCATGGAAAACGCCGTCAAGCGAAAACGCATGACGAGGTCCGTTGCGATTCACTCATCGATAACGCACTTATGACTCGCAGAAATTTTCCATTAATTAACTTATTTCTAATGTACTCTTTTTTTTTATATTAATTGCAGCATTCAAAAGGACAAGTATATTGCGAATCTCGAGCCAACGCTGTCTTACGATTCTTTCAAGAACGCCGACATAGTTATCGAGGCTGTTTTCGAGGATCTGGCGATAAAACACAAAGTTATAAAAGAGATCGAGGCAAACACGCCGGATTATTGTGTCGTTGCGACAAATACATCGGCCATACCGATCAGCAAGATCGCAGCTGGCAGTAGCAGACCAGAGAAGGTGAGAATCTCGTCATACTTGCGACTATGTTTAACAGCTCAATGCTCATTTTAATCGTAAACTTTTATCCGACAATGCGATCTGCGATTGTGACTGTAAATGACCTCGTTATCCTTCGTTCGCAGGTAATCGGTATGCACTACTTCTCGCCGGTCGATAAAATGCAACTTCTCGAGTTGATAACGCACAAGGGAACGTCCGAAGAGACTATCAGAACGGCGGTCGACGTTGGCCTCAAACAGGGAAAAGTCGTCATAACCGTTGGCGATGGTCCAGGATTCTACACAACGAGAATCCTAAGCGCAATGTTGTCCGAATTTTTGAGGCTACTGCAGGAGGGCGTCGAACCAACGGATTTAGATAAATTGACGAAGAAATTCGGCTTTCCGGTTGGCGTTGCCACGCTAACCGATGAAGTTGGTATCGATGTTGGAGCTCACATCAGCGTTGATTTAGCTAAATCTCTCGGTACCCGATTTTCCGGTGGAGATGTTGGTATTCTCGGAGATATGGTTAAAGCCGGTTTTCTCGGTAAATTTAATATAATTTAATTTATCGCAACTGTAAAGGTTAATTAGCCTTTGCACCTGTTACAATATTAAACATATCTTCTTTTTTTTCACGTTCTTTCAAGGACGCAAATCCGGCAAAGGAATATTCGTTTATGAGAGCGGATCGAAGCACAGAGATGTTAATCTCGGGGCTCTCGATATTCTGAAGAGATATAAACTCGAACCTAAGGGAAGCACTACTGATGAGGATCGTCAAATGAGAATGGTCACGAGATTCGTTAACGAGGCGGTACTCTGTCTGCAAGAAAATATTCTCGCGAATCCGGTAAGCATATGGCGATTTTTGAATGTTTCTTTTTTTTTTTATTCCTTATCCAAATCACGTAAGCGGCCGCGCCAGCAGTCACTTAATTACTACTACAACAATCTCTATCTCTCGATCGATAGCTCGAAGGTGACGTCGGCGCGGTCTTCGGACTCGGATTTCCGCCATTCACCGGCGGACCTTTCCGATGGGTTGACTGGTACGGTGCCGGTAATCTCGTGCGAAAGATGGAAGAATTCCAGTCTCACTACGACGAACCTTTCAAACCGTGTCAAATGCTCTACGACATGGCTGCCGACTCGAAGAAAAAGTTCCATCCCCAGTAAATAGATTAAAAATCGCCAATGGATTTTCTTGAAAAAATCTATTGGATTTTTTCATGAAAATGAAAAAAAAAGGAAAAAAAAAAAAAATTTTACATATATCTATGAATCGTGGATTTTCCACTGCCGTAAACTGTCGCCTCGAAAACGAGAAGTTCGCAACACCGAAATAATCTCGCAAGAGATTTGATACAAACGAAAAAAAAAAATTCTAACGAAAACTATATAAGCATAAAGAGCTGCAGCATCGGCCAGAGATATTAATGCGCATTTCCGTAGCTAAGCATAAACTTGTTATTATACATTACAAAAAGAGTTTTTAACCGCTCTTTGAGAATTTAGTACTTTCATATTTTTGGATTAATATTACAAATGTTACGAACACGTAGAGGCGCTATTGTAAGTATATTTTTTTCAACGCGAGAAAGAGAGAGTGAAAAGAGAGTTTGTAAAAAAAAAAAGAATAAATTATCCATATTATTATAAACATTGTGATGATTTCTAGGCAACGACTGCGGCGATGATGATGTCGGCGGTGGGTGCTTTCCCGAGAATCCCTTATTCCGTAAACGACGAAGAGTTCCCAGAAACTCTCCTCGCGAAAGAATTCTTCGAGAGAACATCGTAGAAATCATCGAGACGGAAAAGTAAGATTCCTTTGAGTATCAATCGGATCGATCGATCGGCAACGATTAACTCGGCATATGTCATTGCCAAGGTTTCGATATATACGGATTACATGTGTAAATCTAATGACGATCGATCATTAGCCGTCGTGGCACGGAAATCCCGACGCGATCGTCTCTTAAACGCGGAAAAAAAACCCCTTCGTTGACATTAACGAATGCAACGTGTTTTTTTGTCTCTCTCTTTTTTTTTACAAATCGATAAAAACGAATTTTAATAATCGGGAGAAGTATATTGGCAATGAAGAAGGTATTTTGCGTCATCTACCGGTCCCGCGCACCTTGTTTGCACGGCATTTGCGATGCTAAAAGAGGTTGGGTCCTTGGCTGACGCAAGACTCCAAGAAGTTTCGCCAGATTAAGCGTTCGAGAGGGAAATGGCGTACACTTCCCCGAGTGGTGACCCGATCCTATACGTCCTTAGAGGCCCAATACACCTCGAGAGAGAGATATACACACCTCGAGTTATACGGCCAGACGTTGGGGATAATCTGGTCTGAACACCTGAATGAGGAAATGCAACGATTTAGTTGTTTACGAGGTGTCTGTGACGCCCACTATAAGTAAACGTCTGTTAAAAAAAAAGATAAAAAACACAAAACAATTACATACATTGTTTCGCCGCAATGTATGTGATAATGTGATAATTTTGCATACGATCGAAGAACAAAAACGTATCGACGGCACGAATGCGTGAGATATCGTTTTGTCGATAAGCCGATGGAAATATAACTGCCGCATCGTCATAATCGATACCGAACGGAAATCCATTTCAATCCGCGAGTAACTCGTGCGTTCGATAATTCCGATAACGAATTTTTTTTTTTTTTCATAATGATTTTAATTTTTTTTATTAATCCGTCATGCGACTAGCGAATGTCCGCTATCGGTATCAGCGATACGAATTACTGATGAAAGTAGAGTACTGATTGCGTGTACTATTTGACTGGTTTTTCATGCGGCTAATGGAGGAGATCTCGTATTATTTATACCGATAAAATTCGTATCGTTAAATATGCGACAACTGTTACGAGATGCAGATACAATATTGCGAGTGGGTATTTCATTTTTGACGTAAAATCCCGAATGACTTCACGCGTGGAAGCGATAAACAATTGTTAGCGATATCTTTTTTTTTCTCCATTATCTTCATAATAATAAGATTGTCGGCCGATCCTCAAGGTGGAGGAGAGTACTTCGGAAAGGCTGTAACGGCACCGCTATGTATGAAGATATCTAAATATAACATACAGCGCGGAGAGAGAGATGCAATCGCTTGTACTCTCAGACGCCGTCTACGCCGATCGCGTTTGTCACGTGTCTTACACACGTCTTTGTTCAATTTTCACACAACTTCCGCGTGATCGATAGCGGCTCAGCTACGAATTAACGTTCATTCAATACGTTTATTTTGAATATAGATAAAATAATAATAGTATATATATTTTGTTTCGGATAATTTTTCCTTTCGACGGATAACGACGATTAACGTGGAAATTCTCGTCGTCGATCTTCCGCGTACCTGTAATTTCAATCGCGAATACTAAACTAACCGGCGATCTAATTAAATCACGTTGTGCCGCGCATCATTAGTCATGCCGTCGATTACGAGTCGCCGATCGACGACTGAGAAAACTGTTCCGATGAGAGTCAGCCACCCCACACGTGCGCTTCTCTGAGAGACTCGTAGCCATGCGGGCCGCGGCGGGGGTGTCGGAATTTTCTGTCCAACATGAATCGACCTTTAAACTCTTTCGATGCTTCAGCCGCGGGGTATCGAGGGGAATCGGCATGAATCGATCGCGATTAGCGTAACTTTTACGAAATTACTCTACGCGCAGTTGGATCGAAGCCATGAGAATTTTTAATTATTGCACGCAATGAGAGTATCAAAAGTTTGACAGCCATCGAAGCGTATTATTTTAACAGATCGAATGTGAAAAGCCTATTGGTCACGAGAGATCGTTTCCTCGAATGATCGTCGAGTAACGATCGTGGAATTTCACCACTCCTCGCGAGATACGAGATAATTAACATTTTACAACGATAAAGATTCTTCCGCTTGTCCCGAGAAATAAAAGTACTGACCGGGGAGAACATACGATAACACACTTTTTTTTTCTATTTTGCGTTTCCTATTATCTCGATCCCCCGCGCCGATCACGCGGCGAGGATCGAACTACTCGAACAACTATTGCGGCGTAGTATTTCATCGATAAGCTTTCGAGAGCAAGTAAAATTTTCAAATCGTTACTATACGTGTCTTTATTTACTCCGATCTGCCGTTTAGAGGTCGAAAGTGTCGAGGAATATCGGTTTATCGACAGCTTGAGCGAAGAAATTCCACGCTCGCTGGATAAATTTTATTGCGAAGACTAAATTTCAACCGACAATTGTTTCATTGAAAAAATCATTTTGTAGGTTCCGGTTGAATTTTTTTGCGTTTCCGATAATGCGTTGAACTTCTTGACAAAAGTTTTAGACAATTTAAATTTATTAGCTGTAAGCTGTAATTGTCATTTCTGTCACAAAAATTATCGTCGCAAACGAACAAAGATTCCCTAAAAACATTTCCATGGTTTTTAAATTTTCAAGAATCCATGAAATTTCCATTTTTCAGGGTACACATTAAGATACACATTAAGAAAAGGAAAAGATGGATAATCAGGAAAAACGAGGCATGGCGTTCGGAGAATTTCTGTTTTTTATAAAAAAAAATTATAGCTGCTAAAGGAAAATATGCAGATATAGTAAAACAATTTCCACGGCGCCTAAATTCTCAGAAATGAATGAAATGTTTATTTTTTTTTCAGGATACACATATATTTAGAAGAGGAAAAGATAGAGCGTAAGGTAAAAAGATGGTTATTCGGAGTCGTTACGAAGATATAACAGGTCCCCGTATGCAACGACGATCCACAGACTGTGCACACGAAACTTGAAAGCGTTCGCAGGTTGCGTGATGGAAACTTTTCCCCGTCGATGCTGATACAAAGTCTTTCCGAGTGTCGATGACGATAGAGCGAGAGGAAGAAACGACGCGCGATGCTAGGTGAAGCCTCTTCGTCGAGGTTCTCCTTCATATCGTTTGACGCGTCACAAATCCCGGAGGGGGCGTAACACGGTCTCTCTATATTTATGTGTACTATAACACACAATCCGTGTAATGCGACAGAGCGGCGACGCGAATTTGGATCGAGCCGACAATATAACTCAAGAGAAGGAGAGCATCCCGCGTTCACGTGCAACCGCGTAATACTCCACGAGCTTCGCGGCACACGATTCTCAAGCGCATATGACGTCATGTGTCCCGAGACCTTCCGGCCGAAATATGCTTTGAGGCGCCGCAGAGAGTTCGAAGTCTCGCGTGAATCGAACGAGAAAAGATTGTATGCTTACGGTACTTTTGCTACAATACATAAAAACGAAGAAAAAAGAAAAAAAACGGGTGTGTGTTGCTTATACGCAACCGGATCCGCCCTCGGCGTCATGATGTTCTTATATACATTATAATAATATCTGAACGAGAGCCGGTATATCCGTGATTCGAATGTATATACGGCATCTTCAACCCCCCGCAGCCCGGAGAGCGCGCAGTTCGGAGGCGCGGATTTGCGTAAATTTTGACTTTGGACTATCATGCGCTGACTCGGCGCACTCAACGATTTCGAACCAATACCCGTGTACACGAGAACGCGAGAGCTTTGTTTTCGTCGATGGCCTTCGTACGAAATTTATAACTGTAACAAGCGACGACAACGACTACTCCGATCCAGGAATAGAAGAATCGCACGGTCTTTATCTTCAATTTATAATAACGCGATTGGAAAACCGCGGTTTTAATGCTGTACGCTATTCCGAATGCAATGCTAATGATTCTACGAGACTGTATCATGTTTTTTGTAGCAGGATGCAAAAAAAATAAAATAATAGTTTGAAGACCTCTCGTATGAAAAAAAAAGTCGAGTGGCATTATTACGGCAATACTCGATGTATTATCGGACTAAAATATGTCGAGATACGAAGAGTTCTCGAAGAAAATATATGAAAAAAAAGGTCATTGGCGCGACGAACGATCGTAACAGGAGGGATATGTTTGTACGTAGAATATTGTTGCTGACGCAATGAATGATGCAAATAGTCCACTTACGAAAGTATGATTATTGTTTCTTTCTTATTTTTATTTTTTTTTCTCCGTGTTTGCGTACAAAATTTATTACTTTCTTAACATCAATATGAAGGAAAGTTTTATATGATTTTTGTTTGTTTTTTTTTTACTCAATTACAATTTTTCTCGTATTGCTTACAAAAGTTCTCTTAACATTGGTCATAGTCTGCTCACTATATTTCTTTTTTATTTTAACAGAGATGCGTGTGATTAATGGTTTTAGATTACGTCTCAAACGCCGTGTTACATTATGTACAATTTTTTGTAACGATAGTATAAAAAAAAACGCATTTTAAAATAAATACTCTTTCTCTATGGATCGCGCGATTAAATAACGCTGAATCACAGAAATCACAGACGCACTTAGGTACATTGTGTATTTTATATTGGTTTATCAACGGACAGCCAACGTTCGTTTTCTCATAACTTCGATGGTCGAGTTTCATTTTTTTTTCTTCAATGCAACGAGCCGATTTTTCTTTTCATTATCAATATATCATTTCGATCTTTGTGTTTTAGGTCGCCGCGCGGAACGACGCGGAAAACGGCGTTTGAAGGAAAAAAAAACTGGAAAAGTCTTCGGAGTTCCCGGATCTCGTCTCGATTCCGACGAGAACTTCGACTGCGAAAAGCACTTCGAACGACTGAGAGTTTCAACTCGGCAGTACGTGCTTCGCGTCTTCGAGGAATAATTATCTTCCGTGTTATCTCCGAAGTTGAGCGGCGCTCCTGACTCTCGGATCTTCTTCTTCCCAATGGAACGTCAAAAAAGAAAAAGAAAACCCATTGATCGAGACAAGGTGTCAGCCTGCCTCCGGAAGAGTTCGCCCGAAGCTTCGGCGGTTCCGAGGCATGAAATAATCATTTCGTCCTCTCACCACCAGCGATTAAGGAATTTTCGTGGTAACTTTCGCGTCTTTGTAACGCGTCGCAAACACGATAACGTCCTGTTTTGCTTCAAGCCGCCAACTGCGGCGGCAACAATTTCGAGGAATAGTGCTGAGTTTGCATTCTTGGCGCGAGAACCGGAAGCAAACTAACGCGAAGCGGAGCGGGTGCGACTTGTTGCAACGTATTCGAAGCACCGTTTCCACCGGTGGGCGCGCGATCGCGCGCGTGACGTTTAACGTGTTTCGCGAGATGATCGCTCCTCATGAATCGTCGTTGACAAACCGAACATACAAATTTCTTTTCACCGGTGTGAGTTCTCTTGTGACGGGATAATTCGTCGCTTCGCGAAAATTTTCTTCCGCAATCATCGTACGGACAGGGAAAAGGACGTTCCCCCGTGTGTGTTCTCGTATGAGCCTTGAGATGCGAAGATTTGAAGTAATTCTTTCCACATCCCGGATGTTCGCACTCGTAGACACGGCGACGCGCCGCCGAGTCGTTCGACGACGAATTACCGTTTACGGAGTTCGTTACAGAGGCGGGAGCAGTTACTAGAAGAAGCGGAGGTCCGCGCGGAAGAACGAGAGACGATCCAAGAAGTCCGGTTACCATCGTTATCGGCGCTGGTTTAGGTGCGAGTGGTTGCAATTTCGTTTGTCCCGATGCCATCGTGCACTCGCGATCGGTATTTTTGTTGTTAACGATTATCTCTTCCTTTCGCAGACTCATCTTGAATTTCAAACTCTTCAAGATGTTCTCCGGCTCGGCAATGGGTTTGGTACACGAAGAATTGGATCGTTGCTCCGAGGATTGTCCAGACGTCGATCGCGGCTTGAGGAACGAAGCAGACGTCGCTGCGTTAGCCGTTTCCGTGGCGAGGTTCGCTGGACTGCAGGTGCCGTCGCGATTAGCTCGCATTATCACCGAGGCTCTCGCGGGCTCGGGACTCGCTGGAGGCGTACCGTCCAACAGAAGCTGTAATGCAAACAAGAAAAAAAAAACATAAAATAACATTCGAACCGGTTGATTACAGGTGCGTCGGGCTTTTATATTTACTTTTATATATACACCGAGAGAAAACCCGCTCTCCGCAATTGAATTTTCGTTCTGACCCCCCGTTCGCGGGAGAGAAAGATATTCTCCCGCTCTAACGGGAGTTTGAATGAGAATTTATCGCGTTTATATCGAGAGACCTCTCGGTGAGCTCGAAGGATAAGTGAGAGTGCGAATAAGTACGACGGTCGAGTGAACGGATTCGTAAGAGTCATTCGGCGACTGTTGGTAGTATTTTGCCGTTTGATGATTAATGCGACGCGAGCAAAATTATGATGACGTTGCCATTGCTATCGAGGCGTTTCTCGCACTCCTATATTAACTCCGTCGATAAAATATATCTTCCTTTTTTTTTTTTTAAGATTTTATGCATCAATGACAATTTACCTTCGCCAATTCGCAGCTCTCCGGGCAGAAACGCTTTCGCGGTGGTTCATCCTCCTCCTCGTCGGATGGTTGCGGCGTTGGTGGGAGATTCGGACGCGTATCGCTGTTGTATCTTTTTGCGCCGGAATCACCGATTACGTCCTTCCGCAACAATTTATCACCGAGAAGCGCTGCTACGCTGAACGATGACTGCAAAGGTTCGACCTGCAACGGCAAAAGGAAAAAAAATTGTTTGTGACGTAAGCTCGTTGCACATTCACAGCACAATATTACACATTTTTTTTATAAACACGAATTAAAAAAAAAAATTTAGCTTTCGCGCCAATTCAACGAAATTTTCACAATATTGTTGGAAATTCAATTTTTAGAGTTTCGGAACACATTACGGAGTTTTCGTGCAAAACTAGCGATGCGATAAATCATTTTTTTGATCTATCAAAATTTTTTTATTTCATTCACAATCGGAATAAAAAACTTTTTCACCGATGAAAATTCACAGTCGTAAGGATAAACTCGTTTATATTTCGCGGGTCCCCGGCGCGCCTATCGTCGCACTCGGCGAGACGGCGGGCAATTTCGATTCGGCGTAACACACGGCGGCGCGTTTTCCGTCAATGGGACTCGTGTAGTACGATAAAAAAGCCAAAAATACAAACTTCACAAATTTAACAACCGATTAACTCACATGAATTTGTTTCAGCTGAGGCGATGCGGGTGGTGACAGTGGAACAGTCGTTGAATTCATTTTAAATTCTTCTCCGACTTAGCCGACTCGTTAAAATAATTCAACGGACAATAAAAATCCGCGAAATACACAAAATTTGAATGATCGACGTATCGCAGAACGTATTACGCGAACGGTATTATTAAAGAAAAAAAAGACGCAGAAAACAATATAAATATATTGCGTAAAACGAGAAAAAACGGCAATAATCTCGTGTATTATTCTCGTAACGGAGTAAAATATCCGTATTTGTTAATGCAAAATATCGAGACTATTATTCTCGGATTAATTCTTCTTGTTCTCGTAAAACTGTTTTCCGAGAGGAAAGAAGGTACTCGGTGGCCGATTCAAATCGTAATGAAGCTTTCACAGGTCAGACGGCACGATGTGTTGTTGTCCGGGTGTGTTGGTGATCATGCGGCGTGCGTTCGATCGTCCAATGAACGCGAGGGGCTCGTTCCTCCCGGCCAATGAGCGTTAACCCGTCATTTGTTCGGCGCGTGATCAGCAGCGTGCTGTTCACGTGCTCGCGGGCTGACTGAGGTCGTGATCGTGACGTCAGGCCGCGTGTAGCGAGTTCGGTCGATACGTCATGGCGTCACAGTGCGCCCGGAGCGTCATGCAACTCTCCGCGGCGCAACCCTCTCTCTCTAAACACTCACACGCACACACCCACGAGTATATCGTAGAATCCGAGGCGCGTAAAGGAGTGTGTTGCACCGTCGTGTCTGCTATGAACGGCTCGTCCCGTTCCCCGCTGAGAACAGCGAGAGAAGAGCCGTGATGAGCGACGAGAGAGAACTGCGGTGAGAGAGAGAGAGAGAGAGAGAAAGAGGACGGGGCACCGGTTTACTATAAGTAGTATTCTCTACCAGAACGACGATGATGTCGAGCCTCCGAATTTCTATTTTCCGACCATCGATGCTGCTATTAAGAGATTCTCCTTTCATTCTATCGGTTGCATTGCTTATGCACAATACATCGATGCGATACTACGAGAACGAGTTGTTTCTCGGCAAAGCGCTCCGTTTGTTTGTCTGATCGTCTATCAACCTTTTCCACTGGCGCATCTCTAGTTTGTCGTTTTTAAACGACTTGTTTGTCTGAACGCAGATAGAGTTTTCTACTCGACGAGCTATAGATTGGATAGTGTTAGTTGAAGAATTTTCAAAAATTTCCATTGTGCAGTAATTCTAACGCGAGACTCTCGATGATGATCGAGTTTCGGGGCATTCTGGCGCAGTAACCCTGTTAAATATACATCGAACGCCCACTCTGGCAAACAACGATCCGGACGAATCGCTGTTTCTTTTCGAAACTCTCCGATGACTGTTGCTCCGATTTTGTTTTTCTCTCTCGTGCGCTTCTCTCGATGAATCTTCTCGGCTTCTCTTTGTCGTCTTTTTTTTTTATTCTTCTTTAGCGATATATCTTTCGTACTCTTCTTCTGCGTTTCTCCACTTCCCTCGTTTGTTTACGTTCGGCTTTGAACGACGATGCGTTTATCCCCCTCGCAGGGCCGCGCCGCACCCGCAACGAGGTTTAACTTTCTCGATGAATTCTTCCTCGAGACTTCGCGCGCACCATCGCGCTGCACCAGCGCGCGGGACAAATATACTCACTTTAACGTCTCCCACACTCTCGTCGTCGGCGACGGGGATGACCTTGTCGTAAAAAAACATTTTATACTCCCGCGTTCTCTCGCAATGAGGACGATTCGAGGAGAGTCCATTGCACTCTGTAGATATACTATATAGCAGCCGTATGCTAACGAGAACGCAAGTCCAATCGGATGGCTCCACCAACTTCGTAATCGGAGATCTTTGTATTATGCGGTTTGAGTCGTCAATGCAGATTAGCGGCTGCTAAACGATTCCGTATTATTCTCGAGACGAGACGAACGATTCGGTTGACTCTTGAAAAATTCTTTCGAATTAAAATCTTTTTTTTTTATTTATTTAAATTATATAATCGTAAAGATAAAATCAAATATGAAATATCGATATTCAGCAGCATGTTCTTTGACCCAATTTCGTTTTTTTTTTTTTTTTTTTTTTTTCGATACGCCGCGAACAGCTCGAAGGACAGAACTGTTTACCATCCAAGGTCCGATTTCTTCGGGTTTCTTTACTCGTTCTATTTCGATGTCTGATACTCATAGTCACTCATACAGCGTTTCTAACTCTACGTGTTTTCCTCGGTTGAGAGTTTCGTGGATTGGGGACTTATATTATACTGTTTGTATGTTTGAATTATTGATACTACGGTGGACGGCCTCGTCGACGCCCTTTCGTGTATACGACGCTTGAATAACGCCGTCAACAGGCGATAATTCCGGTGTTGTATCCATTGGATGAGAAGCGCCATACGCTCGATTACTATCGAATCTTGTCTACCGTGCGCGGACCTCGGATGTCGGGACGAAAGACGGTCAAGTACGCGAGGCACCGCGAGGGCAATCCGTTGAGCCGCTCCCGTCGCCGCAGCCGACGCGCGCGCTCGCGGGCCCCCCGCCCCCTCTGAGAGTTCCGGCGACCGAGACACGTAGATTCACACTCCGCCCGAGACGCCCTCCGTAAACTGTTACTTAATCACCGGCGCATTAACGGGGCACCGCGCTCAGGCGTGATCGCGAGCACCACGAGCCTCTATTATACACAACCGATGTTGTGTTATATATCTCAGGGAGGCGTGTGATTTATAACTCCAATCTCCGACTTTATCGGCGCTTTGTGACCGTAACGAAATAACGCCGAACAACCGCAGGAATTGGGACGCGTCTATACTTAGTGCACTTTTACTTCTCTCGTGAACATTCTTTCGTCGGATCTTTGAACCTTCCAACGGAGGCGAAATATCGTCTAACAATCGCAAATATTTGTAATTTTACGTATTTCTTTTGAATAAACTATATATTTCGACAATCTGTGAATAAAAAATTGATAATAAGAATAATTTGCGAATAATTTTTTTTCCCGGTCGATAATATAGATATTGTGGAAAATCGGCGGAAATTCCTTTGTCCTATAAATTTATGAATTATAGACGTTTTTATGGAGTGCAGCATTACAGATAGTGTTCATGCAATTCTTCTTGAGAAGTTTTGCATAGTTAAACTTCGATTATCGTTACGTTCGAATCGGTCATCGCTCGTATTACTCAGAATAACTTTATCGTCATTGCGAATAAAGTACCGAGGACACGTAGCTCTCGGCGATTGGCAAAACTTCATTCCTGAAGCTCGAAGCCTGTCCGGGTAGGTCGACGAATACAACGCGTTGTACAACCGCGGAGACTGCAGCGAGAGTGTCGCACTCGATACCGTTATTGCTGTATCTGCCACGCGTTCCTTTCTATTTTCTCTCCACCTTTGATGCCACGCATTGTGCTTTACTCGCGTATTGTCGCGATTGCACGGATCTCGCAAAACATTTTTTTTTGTTTCATTCGTACGGATTAACGCAGATAGATTATTTTATTATAATGAAGAAAAAAATAAATAAAATGTTTCGTGAAAAATCCATTCTCGGATGTTTGTTTGCTACGTAATTACGACCAATTGAGCAATCGCGCAGGGCTCGATCACGTGATCTACGCACCAAGAGTAAAGCCTATCGGCTCGTTTGAGCCATAGAATCACGTGCCCCGCGAGTTCGTCTCGCTTTCGTCTTTAATTTTTTTTTTTTTTTTTTTTTTACGTCATATGATAAGTCCGAATACTAATGTACCGAAGATACCAATAACGATGGCGTCATAATGGCTTGAAGATAAACTTTATCGGTAGTCGTGAGAATCTTTTGATTTATTTACGATCCGGAAATACCCTATCGTAATAACACAACGGTTATAAAATTTTCGACGCTTGCCGTCGATTAATCAAATTTTGAGAGACACCGGGGTACACGATTGCATGTTCGAACGGCGACGGAAAAAAATAGCGTCTTGTTTTGCTGTCGGTTTGAATGCTCTAAGTCGTATTATTTTTCAAGGATCCACGAAGTTTTAATTATAACTTGTGTTTCAAATGCAATCATTCTCCACGTGGAGCATATATGCGAAAATACGAGACTGGCGGTCGTCGAAAACATGCGATATAGTTTTATACCCCATATATGCGTTAATGCGATTATTTTTAGCGCCCACACGCAAATGGAATGAAGCGTTGTTCCGAACAATGTTATCGAAGAGAAAAAAATATACGTGGCTCTAAGTGAGTCATTTTGTTGCATTGATCACGGAAATGGAGTCATCAAACAAATACAAACGTAATCACTCATGCATGCCGGCAACGCGCGCGACGCATCGTTTTAGATTTGACGGGATCAAGGTGACTCATGGAACTCCATACTTGTCCCCTTTTCGATCTCAACGATCGATGTGTCGAGTGAAGAAAAATCTCATAAACACTAAAAAGTGTCGTAAAATCAGTTGGTATATCTTATTTTCCCATAGACTGATTTAATTACAAAGTGATAAAAGAGACATATTTAACGGCGCAGGAATAGGTAAAAGAAGAAATTTATTTTCCGATATTTTTAATCCTTTGTTCACCACTTTATCGACTTTGCGTCGATAAATTTCTATAGTCGAATTTCAAGCGCGACACCAACTGCCATCCGTGGAGCGCGCGAGAACTTCGTTTTTCAGAGTAAAACACTTCTGGTAAAATGGGTCGATGCTTTGTTATTTATTTTATCTAAATCCATAGATATATCATTCATCATTGCAAAAAAACCGCCAGTTTGATGTTTTGAGATTAACACGGTTTTTTTTTTTAAATAAAAAATAACTCAACGGATAATTCAGTGATCTGCACCAGAGAATTACCAACGTTTCGAAAGACGAGGCGGAGCTTGCTCCCCGCTTCGAGAAACACGAGAGTCTGCATTCCCCCACTCGTTCGCGTCGTTGTCACGCCGCTCTCGAGCGGAGTGGGGGGTTGTTTAGCATCGGGTTTGTTTAGTTGCCCGCTGACAGCGGTCGAGGAACGGTGCGGTGTGCGTGTGTGTTCCGAGAATATTATAATCGACTAAAACGTCGTTCCATCGTGTTCGCGCGTAACAATATCATTTTTTTCCGTCGTTCGAATTACACTCGTGACAATTTGTCCGCGGCATCGTCGTGACGAGCTCGTTGCATCCCCGGCTAATACGAAGACGAGATCGTCGCAAACGAAAAAAACACAAAATGAAAACGTGGTAAAAAAACGCATAAAAATAAATTTCGGAAGCCGCGTCGCTTGGCGTGAGTTATAAAATTGTGTCAGTCCCGTGTATCGCCAAAGTGCGCGTCCAAATATCAATTATCATTCACGCTCTTTATTCGTTCGTCCGTTACTGCTTTGCGCTGTTTTTTTCGTCCCGAAAGAAAAAATACCTGTCAATTGATTGTTACATCGATATCGAAGTAAACGCGTAATTTATTCGTTTAAAAATTTATTTGGTGAATGAAAGAAGATACAAGAAAGATGCTCTGTTACGTGCTGTTGTGAGAGAGCTTTGTATGTAAAAGTTTTACCGGCACGCGCCAATTGTCAGCTGTTATACGTTACCACCGTTGTACGGCGTACGCACGAGTAACGACCTTTGGCAGAGGAGCGACTCTTAGCGGGCTTAGTCGTGTCCAGTATGTCGCCGTTATTTTGGTGATGGCAGATACCAGAGGATGTCACGTCGCAAGCAGAGCAACCCAAAGCCGCTGAAACGTGAGTCGATCCCCCTTTCTCGAACCTGTCAATTCTTTTTTTTTTTTCGTTACTGCACAGTTTCGTAAAACGCGAAATATGTTTTATTAGCGTCGCTTCGCTTTTCATAATTTCTCGCATCGATTGCTCGCTTTTCTCGAGTATCCGGTTATTTATTCGATGTGACACGCGGTTACCGGCGCGTCACATGGACAGCGAAAAACGTTTTTTTATCGTCCTGTCTTGTAAAAGGCAAAATAATTTCAATGTTGCTTGGCTTTTCGTTATTTTTCACATCGATCACGCGTTTTTTTTGTGGACGCACGCGGTCTCGAACGAGTCACGTGGTCTCGCGCCGGCTTTATCCATCTACAGTCCCGCCATTGAATTCCCTTCTCGTAATAATGTTTCTAATAAAAAATCGTGAGAAACGTCGAAAAAAATTCTATCGATTAATTATTTTTTACGATAAAAATGAAACGAGAATCAATTAGTTTAGCTCTCGAAATTCCGTGAGTCGAAGCGACGTTCGAATGAAGCAATTTCATGAACGATGATATTTGACGAGATTACTTTATTAACCGTTCGGGATGGAAAATACGGTGTGCTGACACCGGGGAGGCTTTATCGTAGTTTCCCATCGCCAAAGGTATCCCAAGCGTTGATTATAGATTGTCGCGTTAATTTAACGTCTGGTTAACACACGTGCTCTCTAGCAATCCAACCTCCTCTCGTATATAACTGCCTCAACCTTATTTTGACTTACGAGGAATGTAATTTTACGCAGTTAATTTTTTTTTTCACCGCGGAAAAATAATTATTAACGATTCAATATTATCTTTGAAAAAAAAATGGCTTTTCACGTATAAAAAAAAAGTTTATTGTTCCATATGCTTCGTAGACATTTTTGTTTTAATCTTGTAAAATAGTTGACACTTATTCATTCGCGCCGCCTTTGCCGTCTCTCGGGCGTCACGTGGTCCGACGAAAGTCGCGCGACGCCAACCGTCTCGTTCTCGTCGACCACTTTCACGTGTTTCTTGCTTTATGTGCCCGCGACGGTGAGCGAGAAAGACATATACTCGTCGAACAGGTCTCACGAGCATTTCCAGTCTGCGAAATTCGATTAATATCGTATCATATTTCAATGACGACGACGACTATGACACGGTCGCCGCGATGAAATTAAACCGATCGTCGCCTCGTCAGTTACTATCCATTATTATTATTATTATTATTCATAAGTATTTATTCGCGAAAACAAAAAGCATATGCAGTGCCGTAAGCAAAAGTTCAAAGAACATTCGATCGCGTGTGAAAAGCTCGTTCTTCGTTAAAGCTCTCGGCACGAATATAATATCTCGTTACACGATTAGTTACACACACAATATATTGCATTACACTGATTTACATGCAGAAACGATGAAAGATTGTTATAAATTAACGCATCGTCTGTAATATTCTGCCGCTAATAACGTCGGGTATGAAAGGCTTAAATAAATCGGCGCGTGGTAAATTTATATCGGAGTTAATTAGTTCCGCGTTTTTTTTTTTTTTTTTTTTTTTTTAACGAAGAGTTAATAACCTTACCGTTAATGTCGCGTATCTCGAGTGCTCCTCAACGAGCCGAAAAATTTGTTTTCCGGATCGTTTGCGCACGTGAGGAGATCGAATTATCGTTGAATTGAAAAACTTAAATTTAAAAAAATTGGCGATAAACATTGGCGTTCGAAAAATCGACGATTCCAGATATCTATGTAATCGTAAAAATCAATATTTATTTCTTGCAATAAACATTTTTCACCTTAAATTTAAGACGAAATAACTATTCAATTCGAATTTAACTCAGGGGATAAAAATATTAAAAATGTGATACAATATTTTTCAAAACCCTTAAATTCGACGAGAAAAATGCGTTCGAATGGCAAGCGATGTTTTATCTTTTTTTTTACACAGTTCACAATCCTGTAAAGTCCGAATACAAAGTTACGAGAATTCTGGTAAAATTCCTATATTTCGTATGTTTTTCAATAATCAAATATTTCGCTGTTTCTATACATCAAAAATCGTAAAATTTCGAGAAATTCTCTAAAAAAAAACCTTACAACAAATTTTAATCCACTGTAAAATCATTTTCAATGTTACCGCTGCGTTAAACAATTATTCAATTAACCTAAAAAAAAAAGTACATTATCTATCGCGAGAGTTTCGTATCTCGTTGTTGATCTCGCGCGATAGATAAACGAGAGAGCGGTGCATCAAGTAAAGGGTTGAGAAAACGTTTGAGTACAGATGGGGAACGAAAAGAAGCCGAAGAAGTGAGGAGAGGGGGGGGGGGGAGGAGGAAGAAGAGACCCCGTGCGGCGCGGCAGCAATCACCCCCCGTCGTGCACGAGCGTCAAATTAATAACCGATGATTTTATAGAATGCTTTATTGAATCGTGTTCACGGTAAATAATATCTGAACACACCATCTCTCCGCGTACTCTCGCGTCGAGTTAGCGAGAGGGAGATGGAACGGCAGAAAAGAAATAAATAGGCGGGTCGAAAACATCGCGGAGTAGGTACCTGCAGCTGTCCAGTCTCGTTTCTAAGATACTTCTTACCGATTTCCCTGTAGAGCTATCGTTATATACACGTATATAAACCCACAGACGTTCCATATATACACACTATTCCGTAGTCTCTCGCGGGTGACTCTCACGCTCGTCACTCCGCGTCTTTCCCAATCTCACTCCTTACAGTTGATGTATTTCTGCTACCGATCCCGCTGGACAACCCTCTCACGGTTCGTTTCCCTTCTTGCATTATATTATACGAACGATGCGCCGTGAAACTGACCGCCTTATCTTGATCTTCGAAAAAACACTCTTTTTGTCGCACAATTAATTTTCACTGGAAAATTGAATAATAATAATAATACAGTTATCAATATTATTATTATTATAAAATGCCATTTCGCGAGGAGGAATGATAATTATAATAATATATTATTTTGAAAAATTATAT
The DNA here is from genome assembly GCA_964006125.1 of Cryptus viduatorius. Classification (NCBI taxonomy): domain Eukaryota; kingdom Metazoa; phylum Arthropoda; class Insecta; order Hymenoptera; family Ichneumonidae; genus Cryptus; species Cryptus viduatorius. The sequence goes on along the minus strand of OZ023222.1, from coordinate 6,249,329 downwards.
AGATAATAATGATTATTTAATTATCCGATAAAAATAAAAAAACTATTGCAATTTATTTGTGATACGAAAATATTATGGAGAACAAATAAATATTAAAAAAAAAACTCCGAAACTTTATTCTATTTTGATAAATTCCGAGTCGATTTTACGATACGATCTTTTTTCGATGCAGAGAATGTATTAAAAAAAAAATGTTTAAGCAATTTACATCGTGCGTCAAACATTCGGATATCGCGACTCGATTCACAAAGAGAATCTCAAACGGAAAGCCGGTACAGTTTGCCGCTCGTGTGTTGGCCGTAGTTTGCGGAGCGCGTTCGGTTTATCAGTGTCGATCATTGGGCCGAGGCGCGCGCGGGGTGCGCGAAGAAACTCGCGCGGTCCCCCGGTACGCTCGTCCGTTCCGCGAGGAATCTTCGGTAGCCTCTCGTGTAAGACGCGACCGCTTCCGATGCCGATGCCGCTCTCATCGTGAGGCGATCCTATGAGGACGTGGTGACGGGTTCTTCTCGGCAATGGGGAAAAACGAAAAAAGTTCAGCCCCCACCCCCCGGGGGGTGACGCGAGGGGGCATAGGGAGAGGGAAGAAAAATAAGAAGAGCAAAGGTAGAAAAAGCTTCTTTCTCGAGAAGGAATCGCGCGGGGTGACGTGAAAGGAAGAGAGGATTCCCCATCAGCGGGACCTCCTTCCACTTGTTCGTTCTTTCCTGCTTATCTCTCGCCCCGGCTTCCCTTATTTCTTCGGGTTTCACCGCATGGCGAACCGGCGAACGCATGAATCTGCTGCGTCGCTGATGCGCTCTGCCTGCTGCTGTTCCTCCTGCTGCTGCTGTTGCCGGTCCAGCAAGAGAATCCTTCGGTAGCCGTATGCCATGCGCCTCGGCCATTGCAGATGTCTCATCGGGTACAGAAGGTTCGCTCTCACACATACGCTATGTGTACATAAACATATCACTACATTGGCTCTCTCTATAGATATATATGTATATATATATATATATATATATCCTTTCTTTCTTTATCCGGCTTTCTCGTCTTCTTGTTCCCGTGGTCCTTCTCTCCTACCTTTCTTGAACGCAAAGGACCCGAGTGTGGTGAACCTATCGTTTCACATGATCTCGTCTAGTTAGCCCTCTTCGCGTTTTGTGCACCTTATTCTTTTTTTTCTTAACTTTTTTTTTAATACGAATCGCTGTCGTCGCAACACGTTTTATTATTCTTTAAATTCATTGTATCAATTCGATTTTTTTTTATTCGCTCAACTTTTTTTCTTAACTCGATAGCGTTTTTTTTTCGTCGGCAATAAGGGGATCTTGTTATCCACGAATTTTTCTACACGGCAATTGGTTAACGTGGTTTAGTTTCACATTATATCGACTCGTTAACCCTTTTCGCGTTTTTTATGAGACTTTTTCTTTTTTTTACGGATTTTTTTTTTTTATTGGCGATCATTTTTATCGCAACGCGTTTCGTTAATCTTTTGTTTTATTTCATCGAATCGATCTTTTTTTTTATTTATTTAGTTTTTATTCGTAGCTATTTAGGAGTTTTTTTTTTTTTTTTTCGTCGGCGATACGCGTCCCTTGTTCTTCACGATCGTTTTTCCCCCCGGCAATTGGTTTACGCCGACGTTCTCGTGAACCGGTATAAAATACGCGGCCGCTAGTGAGGATGTCTCATAAATACAAGGTGCCGGCAACGCGGAGGTTCTCTCGCCGTTATACTCTATCTACTACCGCTCTTCGACTACTACTACTACTACTACTACAACCTTCGGCAAGTGAATCGGCGAGTGCGAGAGAAACGACACGACAACGCGGGGAACACCGTGAACGCGATGCTGCAGAGAGCAGCATCGCGCGCGCCCGCGTGAGAGGCGAACGAGACGTTTGCCGCGCGCGAGGGGAGCCCACAGCGTATATAGAGGACCAGCGAAGGGCGAGCCTACAAATTGCTACACCGCATTGTGGTGTCACTCCGAGACTCTTGCGACACGGCCCTGGCATCGTTGGAATGGTGTCCGTGAAGATGCCCGACCCCTTCCCTCCCCCTACCCCCGTCCTTTTTTTTCTTTGTTTTTCTTATTTATCCCTCTTTCTTCGTGCTTCTTGCTTCGTTCGAACTAAGAGCCCGTTATTTCATTTTTTTTGTCCGATCCACTTGTTTTCACGTCACTCGATCTTCGACTCGTTATTTCCCTTAAAAAAAATATTTTTTTATATCGTGGTCCATTTTTTAAAAAATATTATTATTATAATTTTATTTATTTACAAATTGACAAATATATATATTTTTTTTCATATTTTTAATATTTTTAATATTATTCGATTTTATTAATGGTATTCGTGTATGTGCAATTTTTTTTGCATTTCAAGTCGTCAATGTCTCCGCAAAAAAAAAAACATTCCGCGAATTTTTTTTTGTTTTTCGCATTAATCGTATTTCGTGTTATTTTTTCGGTATCATTATTATGATTTAACGCGGTCAGTGGCCCTCCCGACGGATTATTGATAACGAATGAAAGAGCGGCCAAAGAAGCCGATTAAAAATTTTCCATTCGCTTTTGTCTTCCTGATGCCGTTCTCTCTACTCGCGTTTCGCGGTATCTCCCGACGCACGGCGAGATATCCAACGCAGCGTACCCGCGTTTTCGTTGCACACGCGTAAAGAGGTGCTATTGCAACTCGAAAATGATATGATATATTGTATTATGCGTGCCATAATGTTGTATAACATTCCGAAATCCGTGGGTCGACGATTCGCCACGGAGATTTCTCGCTCGCGCGGAGAGAGAGAACACGAGGTGAGCGGGGAAAACGTACCGCGTGACGCTTTTGATCGACGGATCAACGAAGAGCGCTGCGCGTGTGTATACGGGGTACGTGACGGTAGAACGGGGTTGAAATCTCGTATCGGCTTGCTATCGAGCTCATTACGCTAATATTCACTCGAAATGCCGGCCGATAATGTATCTCGATCGTGCTCCTCGCTCCGTAAAGGCCTTTTCGCGATTCGACTGAACCCGCGCCGCTAACGCTGGTCCACCAATACCTCTCTCTGCCCACCGCTGCTGTTTGCCACTGTTTTCCCCCCGTCCACTTTTACACTCTCGTACCGTTTTGCATAGGTGTGGATTTCCAGGGTTCGTCGTATTTACTCGTACACGCGAAAATAATATACGTCGAAATCGGTACACGTGATTTCCCTCGATTTATGTACCATTCTCTGTTTTCCGGATAGTGGGAAAATGTTTCGAAACATTTTTTCAACCGACGTTATCGATCGTAAAATCGATCGAAGATGCAAAGTATAATGTATATGAAAAAAAAAAACGATAAAAATTCGTTTTGTCGAACGCTTCGTCATTTTTTCAACTCGTCGATTACGAAACTTTCTGTGAAAAAGTCAGTTAATCAATTTTTGGTTTTCTCGTAGTAAAAGCTTTGCGAACGATGTTTAAAAAAATAAAAAGCATTGTGCAAATTTGATTTTTATCTTTTATTTACGATTTTACGCAGTCCTTATTATATTCCAAAAAAATGGTACAAACTATCGATATTATAACCGATAGGATAATAACTCAATAATTCAGCATTTTATCGATTTAATAACATTGTAGATATTTTTTTATTTGCGAAAAATTCACATTTTACTTACAATTACAAAAGTTTACATTTTTATGAAATTCGGTACGATTAATTGCTTATCGATCGAATAAAAATAAAAATCTTTGAAAATGCGGTAAATTCGTCGACTTGATTTGAAAAATGATAATAATAAATATTTTAATAATATTCCATAATCAAAAAAAAAATACGTAACATTATGTATATTTGTATTTGAGTTAACGTGACTCTTTCATACAAATCGTGTTTCTGCGAAGAGATGAAAACGGCGCGTGAGACAATATTGTCGCCCTTATTAGCCTTCGTTTCTCTCGGACAGTGGCCGAGGTAGTTCGAGATTTTGTCGGACCGCGCGACCGTTTTAGGGGTCCCCCACCTTTCGATACTCGGCAGCGATTAGGGACAGTCGGGTTCGAGGCGTTTCACGATCGTGTAAGTGTACATAAAGGACAACGAAGAGGGTAAGAAAGGATACGCACTGCGAAGAACCGAGAGAACGAGCGTCTGGGTTTACTCCGAGTCTCTCACTCTCGAGAGAAATAAGAAAGAATCGAGAGATAAGAGAAGAGAAGCGAAGTTGCCGCCGCTGGAGCGGTTATACGTACGGCCATTTGGCTCTGGTTGCGGTTATAGCCGGGACGCTTCTTCTTCGGCTTCCCTTTCAGCGATACATCGTCGTTGTTCAACCGATTATCTCTATACGCATGTACCACGTTAGTCGTCCCGCTGTTGCTCGGAGCTTTGTAAAGTCCAAAACCAAAGGGAGAAGAGACAACGAGAGGATGAACGTGCGTGTTGTACGAGCGAAATGAAACTTCTCGTAAAGAAGTCTCCCGCGGTTAGCTTCGTAAATCCCTTTTATCCCCTTGCGGAAAACTCGATCATACTTTCGCATATTAATAGAAATGTTGAAGATTGCTCGAGATTTAAGATTTAATAGAAGAAATTTAAAAAAATTTTAAATAGTAGAGAAAAATAACGGAGATGAGATCGGGATGCTGCGGAGATTTTTTTTTCTCGATAACGAAGTAAAGGGCCCCAAGTAGAAAGCGTGTTTACGGCCCTGCAGAGGTGTTTGTCGAGCAAATACTCGAGAGAGTCGGAAGAGGATGAGAGAGGAGAGAGGAGGCAATTAGGCCCGCACCCGTCGACACGCCGCGCGTGCCGCTGTTTGTCCGACCAAACAAGATATTGTTGTACAGGCGCTGTGCTACCCACCTCGCCGCCGCGCGACTCCACCTTCTCTCTCTCTTCCCTTGTATCCTCGACTCGTTCACCAACCAGCCCTATGTATCAACGGAGGACTAACTTGTGCCGGTATAACGTTCGACGCTGTGTACACACATCGTTATCACTATCTACCGGAGAACAACCAATCGAGAAGCTCCGACTCGATGGAATTGTAGTAAAATAGTCGAGAGTTTGTATTAGATTGCTGAAGAGACACCTGTTCCGTTTTTCGGAGCTAAGATCGTCAAAAAACAAATAGCGTAATGTCAATATTGACTCCACGAGATTTTTACAAATTTTTTTTTTCGGCGCTATCGAGAAAAATTTGAAATTTTCGATCTTTAAAATAATAATAATAATAATAATCGTAATAATAATAGAACATTATCATTATTATTATCAATAATTAAACATTATCGATCTTTAAAATCACCGAAATAATTCTTATTTTACTTATGTTGCGAGTTTCCGTATCAAAAATCGAGGTGGAGGTTAAATTGCAAAAAAATTTTTCACATGTCTCGGAACATAGAAAAATGGCTCGTACGTGACGATGTCTTTATCGAAATATGATTTTTTATTATTATTTTTTTTTTTAACGAACGATATATATTTTTTTTCGCGTCTAAGGATATCCAAAGGTTTTCTCATCGCAGTCGTTCGTTCTTCGCGGTCGTTCGATATCGCATTCACGAATCGTCTGCCCACCGCGCGGGGCTCTCGCGCGAGATTTTTCTTCTTTCTGACTTGGCCTTATATCGCGAGTGGGTTGCCTTCTTGCACACTCTCGCGCGTCCGAGAAGTACGCGGATAACGCGGCTAGCGTCTTCTATATGGACAAGTATTACGGACTGTAGACGTTATACTGTATCAAAACTACAGTTGTGTGTGTATATGTATACATATATATACATGCATGCAGTAGAGTAAGTACATGTACAATTCTCTCGGCTATTCACGAGGACCAACGCACACGCGGGTGTGCGTCGGCGGAGCGGGAGATGCATAGATAAGAGGATGGAATGAGGTGATGTGCTGCTGCTTCTGCTGCGGAGAGAAGAGAGCGACCAGTCCTTCTTAAATGTCCCTCTCTTATTCTCCTCGTTTCTTCCCTTCTCTTCTTCCTCTATACCCGTCTTTTCTTATCTTTCACCCTTTCTTTCACGGCTCTTTTTACATCGTATACGAGCGAAAGAGGGAGAGAGAGCGAGAGAAAGAAAACGAGATGGAGATACAGATAGAAACGAAGAAAGAATCTTTTTTTTTTTTTCTTTTACTTTCTCCCTTTCCCTCGAGTTCTTTTTATCACGAGCTCCTTTTTGCGCTTTTGTTTTTTCATTTTTTTTTTTTCTTCATTTCTCTTCGGACCATCTTCGTCCGTTTCTTTTTATCGAGACTCTCGTCACGGCTACTTCCACGGTCTGATTATACACCACGGAATATATAGCACAGTAACGCACATATACTTGGAGGGGGAGCGCGCAATCTTTCGCTGCTCTTGGGTTCTTTTAACTGTAAGGTCTCATCTCTATCGCCGCCGGGCGCGTGCAACCCACCCACGTGCTCTCTCTCTGGGCACTTTGGCACATTGGTTTTCTCTACTGTATCGCTTGCAGTGTTATAACTGTGAGCTCCGTACACTAATATTCCTATCGTATATATATGCGTATGTCGCCCGAGACACATTGCCTGATAATCTTAATCGCTTACAATGAATGCCTTGTTCGATCCAAATATTTCGCTACGTAACATTGGACATCGATGCGAGTTTAAAAAAAAAAAAGGGGAAAAAATGAATATGTCTCTTTCATCGACCAGAGACTGGGAGGTTATCGAGTTAAGATTGTCGATTAAAAAATAACAAAAAAATCGTTAAATTTTTTTTTTTTTATTATTTTTATTTATTCTATCGAACTTTCCATAATTTTTTGAAATTTAATAAAAATCGCGATTCAATTACGGACAAAAAAAAATCGGCTGAATCTCCTAAATCGGCACTTGCGTGTGACGAAACAAATATTCGGTTAATTAAATCAAATTATTGTAAAAAATTGAAAAAATTGTCAATTTTTTCAATAAACTGAATCTTTGATTCGGCACTTCTAAGCGCCGATTTACTCGAATCAACCGATTTTTTTCTCTCCTCATGATGATAAAATTTCAACCTGCTATCTCAACAAGTCGAACATTGTTAGGTACTTGAGTTTCACCTTTTTGTAGCCACGAACCCTTTCGATGGAATATGCGTTCGCGTTTGATGCTTTTGATAAGTTGGTACCCTGAGTCAGTGGAGAGAAAGGGGTGGGAGGAGAGAAGGGTTGGGGTACAGGATATCGAAGCCTATATGGCAACTGTGTGTTTATACGCTTCGTCGTAAGGGCGGAGTGAAGAGGATAGTCTCGACGACGAGATGAGAGCGCGAAAGGGGGAAAAAAAGGCAAAGGGGTAGACCGTTATCTCGGCGTGCGGCTCAGCGCAAACGACGACAACGACGAGGTTCGCCAAGAGGAGTAGAAGGAAAAGAACAAGAAGAAGAACAAGAAGGTTTTGCTACGGGCCGCGCGCCGCCGAAGAAGAATGCTCACAATGCTGTAATTTCCAGTGTTTGATCTTTCGCCAATCTCTATGGGGTCCAAGCGTGTGCGCGCGCGGCACGACGAGAGAAATCTCGCGGAGAAAGAAAGACAGAGAGAGAGAGAGGGACCCCTCGGTCTACGGTATTATATGGGGTTGCGCGGCAAAACCGTTCTCTCCTCGTTGCTCGATGGCCGAGGGAAAAAAAAAAATTGCGGCGAGAGGGGAAGAAACGAACGAACACGGGGTGTGTATATAACCCGCGCGGACGTTTTATTTTACCCGCATTATTATTCCGTTGAAGATCGCGCGCCGATCCGTCCTTCTTCCCTCCTCTCGTCTCTCGAGAGACCGAACTTCTCTTCTCGGTTCTCTTCTATATCTATCTATCTATCTTCTCTCTTGTATTCTCTTATTCTTCCTTCACTCTATAGCTATATGCAATACAATCACGTGCTGCAGTTCGTCTCGACGTATATCGCGACCGCGGTATACCGGCCACCGGTTGGCCTTATTATGGATGAATTCCCTTTTAACTTTTCGGAGTATCCCTTGTCTTCTTCTTTTTTTTGTTTTTGTTCTTCGTTCGGAGAGTGCCAGCGGGGTGGGTACTCCGTTTTTGTGACGCGTGTTTCTCGCGACGACGAGCGGACACTTCTCGGGATAGAAGTTCGACGAAATGGGAGAAATATCGATTCAATTCTGTTTGGCTATCCGCGGGTGATATCTACGCGGGTTATTCGCCCGTTCGGTTTGTTGGAAACTTTCCTCGGCATCGGAGAGGAAACCCCCCGTTCGTTTATTGTTGCTATCGCTAAATTCTTATCAACGCGTCTCTACACGAGTAAAACTCAGCATCGCAATTGATTATCCTGTGCAAAGTGTACGGAGGAAAAAAAAATTATCGTATCATTTTTTTTTCTCGTTGTCTGCATCTCTTGCAACCGATAGATACGAGTCGATTAATTCCTTCGCATACAAGATTTGTTTAATTAAAGATGAAATTTTTCGTGCATTCCGGCGAGCAAATTTTATTTGATTTAAACAAATCGTTTGCGAGACGCGTTGATAAAATTTGTGATAAGAAATTTTTTCTTTTTTTTTTTTTTTTCGTTTCTCTCGCTCTCGCGATCGCTATTTTTCGCTGGTACTGGTTAAAACTACGATGTTTTTGCAACGTCGAGAACTCGCGAGAAAAAGAGAGAGAGAAACGTACGATGGCCGAAGACCGCGAGCGAACAGGACGCCGAGAGCAAAAACGAGAGATTGCATTGTTGTCTTGTCCCAGAGATCACCGGGAGGGTATCGGCCTTCGCGCGATATCGCGGATGCACCAGGCAGTTTAACAGCCAACAGCTAACCATCCAGTATCGGACGAGAAAAAAAAAAAAAAAACGTAATTCCGATTTTTTTTATTTTTAATAATTTTTTTAATACGGATCAAGAGATTTTATCGATTTACGAAAGTTCGATTTTCTATTTTGCGAAAAGATCTTTTCGAGATATACCGCTGGGTACTGCATACGCGATAGAAATATGATTTATACGAAGCGAGTGCAGCGATTTCCATCCATCAATATACGAACAGACGATAGCGAAGAGAGGCCCAATGGCTGCGGGTGTGCGTGTTCGATGGACTTGGGAAGAGCCCGAGTCTTATCACTGTTCGCTTTCTCTCGGCCGTATCTTTTCGCGACGACGTGACCGCAGTTGCAAGATGCATCGACGAAGCCACTCTCGCCGCTGTCGCTGATGTGTGGTGCTGCAACTCTCGTCAGTCGAGAAAACACCAATTAACACTGATTCGAGTTGCGAAAAATATACCTTATCGTTATCCGCGATAAATTGCGCGCAAAGGAGAAGTCTCGAAGGAGATCGCATTATTGTACATACGTTTCGTTTAAGTTCTCGTATCGCTTGCGCGCGGACCTCGGAGATGGGTAAACTGTGTTGATGTCTCTGGAATTCGATTTGCGTTCAATTTTTTTTTTTTTTAATTCCGAATTGTAACTTTTTATTACTTCGTCGTAAAAAAAAAGATTTATATCGATGGATATTGTTTGCTTGGATTGTCAGTAATAATAATCGCGAGAATAATAATAATAACCATTATTATTAATTAATTCAATAAAAATTTCAATAATTTGACAAAAAAAAAATTTTCTCTTTTGAGAAAATTTTTTTTTCATTAATGTTGAAGTGGTCAGCGGAATTTTCATATTATAATTTTTTATTTTTATAGATCCAAAACTCGCAATTAAAAAATTAATGAATTTTAGTAGATTTTTTTTTCTCGGCGTTCTTTCGATGTTAATGAAGCGTAAAATAGAGGCTTTAGTTTGCGAGAAACTTTTGGTGAACGCATAAATGGGAAGAATATGGTCTTATGAAGAACGGGAGCCGCGCTTCTCTTGCCGGGATAATGAATGAGCATCTTGGTGAATCTCGCGATTCCCTCCGTTACGAAGCTCGCACCAAGCACACGGCGCTCCCTCCCCATTCTACCTCGATTCACCTTCTAGCCTCGACTCCGGTTTCAACAGGTGGGCGTGCGAACGCGCCGCACGGCGTAACCGGCGGCGTGTGTCGGCTCGATCGCCCACGTCGTCGTCGTCGTTTCCATGTGCCTTGACTCTCTTTCTCTTGTCTCCGCTTCGTCGTCATCGACATCGATGCATTCCTGGAATTATCTTAACATTTCGCAAATTCATTAGCAACATATCAATAAAAAAAAAAAAAAAAATGGTATTCTTTGCCGAGATAAAGATGCAATTGAATCGTAATTCGAGTTATCGATTATTCCGAACATTATCCGCAATAAAAAAATGCAATAGATTGACAAATCGAGTCAAAGGGCAATAATCGTCATTGGAATAAAAATATTATGCAATAAATATAAATTTCAAGTAACCCGAAACCGCAACGTGTTAATACACTGTATATCTTACTAAACGAAAGGAAAATAATTATAATAATAATCGTATATCGTCAATTTTTATGTTATACTTATCTTATTTCTACGCTTTCATTGAATTACGCAATGATATCGTAAAATTCTCGATCGAGATTATCGTGAGTTGTTTGTACAAAGTGTGTTATTAAAATCTCATGAAACTCATAAAATTCGATCGTTTTAACAAATTAGATTTTTTTTTTTTTTTTTTTTTTTCGTTCAAATTCTTGGTGCTGGTAGAGGGTTAATATAATGATCGAATGAGCTCCGTTCGACGCACGGTTCGCATGTCGCGTCACCATTTATGTTTTACGCGAGTTGCCACATTTGTTATTATTCCTCACTTTTTTCTCTCACGTGTCAGTCCCATTGGGGTATTCGCGATCGAACTCTCGGATATCGACTCCGTTCGCTCGCCAACCACTGTCATTGTTCATTTTGCCCGCGCGCGTTTATCTCCCTGTATTTATATCGATTCGACGAAAAACGCTGTCGAGCTCCGCGCATCGTTACTTTACACACGCATTCGGATATACCTATTACAGGTATATATATATATATATATTGTATACTACATAACCACTTTGGTAGCCATCGGGCTCTGCGGCTTTCTCGCTTTTATTGACACGTCGACATCATCGACTCGTCTCTCCCATTAAAAGTTTTCCCATATATGTTTCATTTGCGGTGTTTACGCTCATCGTCGCACATATATATATTTATGACACGCTATTAATAGAATCGTGCAATTCACAGCATATAAACGTGAATTATATCGCGTTAAAGAAAAACGCACGCAGGTGAATCGAAAGCGAGAATGATGATTGACGATTAGATAGAAATCCATTTGATAAAAAAAAAAAAAAAAAACAACTGCAATATCTTTTTTTTCACACTTTATTGATGAATTATACAAAAAAGTTAACTAAAAAAATGTTAATGACAATTTAATTTTTTGACTGACAATATGCCTTTTGGAATTTGATTTTTTAATCGAACGATTTTTTTCGAACTAATCGATCTTTTTTTTTTTTACGAAGCGGAATCTTTAGTATTTCTAATCAACAAAGAATCAAATGTGATAAGAATTCTTAATAACGCATTCTTTTCTTTCGAAAATTTGTTTATCGTGTTTGTTGAACGCGATTATACGCCCGTTTATAAAAATTTTAAACTCGAATCAAGCCGCGTTGTACGCGCGATGTATATAGGTATTTAACAAGAGGTGGGGAAACCTGACGTTGCCGATCGATTTCCGATCGCGACTGGCTCGCGGCGGCTTACCTGTCCGCCCACACCGTTTCCCCGACGACTTATCGGCCCGCAGGCGTGCGCGGCTCGCGGAGACACCGAACCTATTCGTTATAAGCCTCTGCTGTGTGTTTATCCATTCCTATTCTACGCTGCTGCTAGACTCTCGCTGTTGCTGCTGTTGTTGCCGCTGCTGCTGCTGCTGCTGCTGCTGCTGCTGCTGTCCCATTATATCCTTTATCTCGTTCAACGTAAGCCTTTGTTTCGACGTTTGCGTCCTCTCATTCTCATTCATACAAAACACATAGACGCACGACGCGATCTCCGTAGTATAAACATACAACAGATTAAACATACATTAGATTTAACTCCGTATGCCTTGTATCTCATAGACTGTGTCTCAATCTCTATGACTTGTATCTGGTCCGCGAGACTTGCCCGTGAGAGATATTTCTCACATCGCGCGCTGGCGTTCGCGCGTGCGCGTGCGCGCGCGCCCAACGGTGGGTGATAAAGTTACTGAGCGCTCGTACCTTATCGTTGCAACGAGCGAATTTGTTTATAAGCTTATTTATTGCCTTCCGGTGAATTTTCTCAGCGTTAAAACTCCAACGATACAGAAGATTATACATATGTTATAAATACATTTATCTACGGGTACAGAGAAGCGTGTGTATCGAGTCTCAAGGATTTGCCACTCGGTATAGAAAACGACAACCAGAAAAATGCTACGAAAGTTAAAGAATGTTGAGAGAAAAAAAGAAAAAAAAAAAAAAGGGAGAAGAGTTTTGCTAGTAGAACGAAAGCAGCCCCCGCGCCGCACTACTCGTGCTATGTAAGCGGATACGGGCGGACGATAGTAAAGGCGACCGGGCGCGTTCGTGTCCGACCGAACGATGCGATAGCGAGCCAACGATAGCGCGCGGGCCGAGTTTAGTGCGTTCAGGAGGAGGACGAGTCACCTCGTCGTGCAACCACCTTCTGCACCTGTTCTACGAGAATTCAAGAACAGAAAAAAAAAAACGAACGTCTTACACGTCGTTTTCACGTAGTAATTCTGATTAAACTTGGACTATCGTATAACTTAAAAAAAAAAACAAGAAAAGCGAATATATACATTTTTATCGGCGATAAAAAATTGTTGCAGCCATTATTATTAAACTGCAGTCTTGTTTTTCACGCAAAAAGTATGTCGATATTACTAGAATTTTTTCTTTCTTTTTTGTGAATTAAATTTCGACTTTAAAAACTTAAAAAAAAAAAAAAAGTAAAAATATTTTTTTTTTCGGTAATCAAAAGTTACTTATTAATATCATTATCATTATTATTAAATTGCAATAGTTACGCGAAATTTAAAAACCAACAAAAAAATAACGTTTGCCACGTCGTATTCGCGTCATGAAATTACGAAAATTGCAATTGTAATTATTTACAAATTGCTCGGCATTACCATAATTTTTTTTTGTTTTTTTTCTTGAATAAAATTTTTATGTTTTCCCAAAAGGGATTCGTAGTAAAGAGGAAGAATTTCGAGAGTGAAGCGGTATGGTAGAAGTCGGGAGAGCAATGTCGCGAGTGAGACGGAAGGGAGGTAGCGTCTTGTCGGTACGTCGGGCGTCGTAGTCGGACGTGTGTCCCTTATCAGTTGGCGTCGAGACTGGCGCGCGAGTTCGCCCGCTCGTGGTATCGCATACGGGTCGCTAATGTCTCCTTATCGTGGCTACCTCTACCCACCTCTGCTATTCCCTCGTGGGTGCCCTGCTGCTGCTGCTGCGGAAATCCAAGAACGGTACGTTCGCATTTGCCCAGCAGCAGGAGCAGCAGCAGCGGCAGCAGCCGCAACGCCGGCAGCTACCAGCACTGGTGCTCTATCGTCGCCTTTGCGACTGTCCAACGCCTACCCTCCCCGAGATTCAAGCTAAGACAGCAAAAGGAATCACAGTATGAGAAGCGAACAATGACTCTCCAATCTCCTCCTCTCCGAGGGGATTCATCTATTGTCTTCGTTTATTCAGAGCCCCGATAAAATATCCGCGAATCAAATCATTTCAACGCCCGTATTGGCTGAGATACGAAGAGCGCCCGGAGTCTTATCAATAGCCAGTGAGAAACAAGATAGATAAGCATAAAAAAAATTGAAAAAAAAGAGAAATACCAAATTCAAATAAAGTTCTCCAATCGAGCTGCTCGAGATTTTCACGCGATATGATGTTATCGAGTCTCCTGCAAGGGGGTTGGATGGCCCAAGATTTATATACCCACCCACGACAAACAGATATTACGTTTGCATAGGTGTAGTTATCACATTTTCGAGAATACGTGGGTGTAAACGCCACGGTGGATTGGACGAGACTCTCTTTTCTCGGCTCGTAATCTGAGACCAATCGTCGCCCGAGCCGAGGCTCCTCTCTCGCTATCTTCAAGTCACTTTGTCTACCTGCGGACGAGATAACACTTCCATTTTCATTTTGGCGAAAAAAAAAAAGATGGCGCGACTTCCTACAATCTCCGGATCTTTCAGACTATTCGTCATTCGTTATTTTCGTCTTTGAGATTCTCGAGTACCCGGAAGGAAAATTTTTCTGAAAATCGGATCGATACATAATTTCGAAAGCTTCGACGAGTTTGCGTCGGCACGCGGTTAATTATAATCTCATCGTCTTTCCTTTGCGTTGTTGTCTCCTCTTCGCGAAATCGGAGCTCCCGTCGATTCTTCGTCGGGATTCGACACTCTCGCAAAGCGCAAAGAAATCAGGCAGAGAAAAGAGGGGGAGAGACGGAGGGTTTCGACGAGCGAAAGAAGGGAGGAAGGAGCCGAGAACATCCTGGGATTTCTACTATCTGATTCAGCGGGAGAGGTGTTAATTCACGCCGTTCTTCCCCCTACTGTTCTTCGCCTCTGGTCCAACTCCTCGGCGCTTCCCTCTCGTCTCTCGGCTTTCTTCCCTGCGACTCAAACTCCTATACCTATTCGAGTAAAATTCACCCTCCTTCACGCGCGGAGTTTCTCTCTTACCGTCTCGCAAACTTCGCCGCTAAGATCTTCGCGCGTTTCTCTCCGTGTCTCATCGTCTCTTCCGTATGTTTGCGGGAAAGTGTGGGCGGCACAAGCAACAAGACGGTGGAGAGAAATAATTTAGTTTTCTCTGTGCACGCGCTGTGTTCTCCATTGCGAGCGATGGTATGCGGAGAACTTTGCGAGTCGTTTTGCTTACTCGTTGCGCAGCCGGACAACCGGCACCTGTCTCGTCTACTGTACCCCTTCGGGCAATAAACACACCGCGATTCAGTGGTCACTGTGGAAGATCGCCAGTACCATAAAGGCGTTGTCTAAACTCTTGTCCGGCATAAACATTACGCGTAGCCGTCGCTGTAAGACTCGGGAATCGGTATAAATGCATTTGCGAACTTGTGGAGAAATGTCTTGAAAATATATTCGTTTGTGGGGACGGAGAGAAAAGTTTACTCGGGAATAACTAACAGAGACGGAGGTCCACGAGCGCGGGATGGAAATCAAAGAGATGGAATGACAATTAACTATATACTGAATTATATACAAAAATATATAGCATTTTTTTGTAGCTTTTTTCCGGTATATACAATGATTTAATTTTTATATATTCTTATCTATACGAAAAGGTGGGGCAAAACGGGATAGGCGCGTTATTTACATTTTGGGGCAAAATGGACAACCCTAAGATTCATCACATTTTGAAAAAGATCGATTTTTCAATTTGCATAGTAATTCTTTTTGCTACAAATACGATCGATAAAAAAAATAGGATTGCAGATATAGAAAATATCGAAAAATTAATATTTCTTGTCCGGAATAATTAACATATCGTTTATCTCAAAAAAAAATTCTAAAATCGCAATTTTCATTTTTTTAATGCGATTTAATAGCGTCCATTTTACCCCATTTTTTTTCGCTTGAATCCTCTAAATCTATTTTTTGGCTCAAAAATCGTGAAAAAGTTTTGTGTATATCGTCGTAACTCCCTGAATTGCTAAAGCGGTCCATTTAGCCCCACATTTCCCTACTTTATTTATTTGGCCGCAGGAGAAGGGGGGAGGGGGTGGGGGTTGACGGACGATATTGCAGATTCTCGAGAGAAATTTTAACCTGTTGATCGGTGACGTAGATTCGGAATTTCGATCTCTTCCTTCTTCCTTCCCCTTTTCATTCTCGAAGTATAGCACAGCAGAAGGAACCTCACGGTAACACGAAGCTCGCGTTCATAATGCTCAACAGGTTAATCGGCTCGACGGGAGAGAGAGAGAGAGAGAAAGAGAGGGTTTCTCGCGGGGGTGAGAGGGGAAAGGAAAACCCGCGACTGGCTGGTAGCCGCGCCACTGCGAGAGAAACACTTTGGGAAATCTTCGCAGCGGGGGCTTAAAGTAGACGGGAAGAAAACTATATCGCGCGGCGTAAGGGTCGAAGGGGGCGAAAAATAAGGTTGAAACTACTACCAACACCCCTAGCCATACGAAACTTTGTGTGTTTATCAAGATTACCGTTTGTTAGAAAGTTACAACGTGCAATTTCCTATATATTGTTACTTTTAAGTATCATTAGCTTCATAGCTCTTTTTTTCTTCTGCCAAATAGCACCGCGAAAGCTTCGTAGCTGCGAATGACGAATAAATAAAACATTTTATCCATTCTGAAGTATTGGAATAACGTTCCAATTACGTTAACAGCGTCATCGTGTCGTACACGACATGTCGAACGATAAACAAATCAATAATTATTCATCGGCGATCTATTGTAAAATTTATCGTGTGAAAGGTACTGCCACTGGCTTCGATGTGAGACGCGTCGCACGAGCCACACCCGCGGTCTCGACCTCGATATTACATTATTATCACGAAGTTTCTCTCTCTTTCTCTCTTTGTGTCTCTCCCCGTTATGCCTCTCGGCGTCAGGCGTGCGCCTTGTTGGACTGTAACGCAAGTCGTTTGGCATCGGCCTCACGCGCTCTCTTCTGTTGACTCCTCGCGTCATCGTCGCGACGTACCGCGTGCCGAGAGATCGACGCGTACTACCTGCTGCAGTACATAAACCCGTATGCGCACCTTATGCATTCGAGAATCACAATATAAAAAAAAAAAAAAAAAAAAAATTACGTAGCGAAACGTGAAGGGAAGAAAGATCGCTGAGTCAGATAAGCCACAGACTCGGATAAAACTATACTGAATAAAAATTTATTATTGAAGACTCGTCGACTCTCTTCATGCCTCGTCCGTCCGTCTGATGTCTGCGAATGATTTCCAAGATATCTCCTCTACCTGCTTCTGATTCAATTC
This sequence comes from Cryptus viduatorius, assembly GCA_964006125.1. Classification (NCBI taxonomy): domain Eukaryota; kingdom Metazoa; phylum Arthropoda; class Insecta; order Hymenoptera; family Ichneumonidae; genus Cryptus; species Cryptus viduatorius. The sequence goes on along the minus strand of OZ023222.1, from coordinate 6,232,389 downwards.
TCGTTTTCGTCGTTCATATTATATTACCGGAGCGTTATAACCCTTTTGCTTCCCACCCCCGCGAATCGCGCGTATAATAAAGTCGACGGAGGGTTGACAAAACTTCGTTCGGTTAAGGTTTCGGCAGAGGAGGGGTGGAATAATAATATTTGCGAAATGCGTTTGGCGAAGGGTAGGAAAAGGGTGTTAACTGTTAACGTAGCGTAAAGGATAGAGATGCGAAATAAAGGGGAGGGGTGGCGGAGGGTTGAAGCGGATGGGCTTTAGTCGTACGTTCGTTCGTTCGTTTATTTTCCCTCACCGCAACGACGCTCCTCGGGGGATCCCTTTATCCCATAGTTCTCCGGGTAAAGGCCGGAGCTTAAGTAATATAAATGCGAGTTAAGAGAAGCGACGACGTGAGCACCGCGGAGTGTGAATTGTTATATAGCGAAAATCGCCATCCGCACACACATCCACAACACCCTCTCCGCGCTTCTCTACCTCCCTGAATTGTTGGGGGTTGCGAGTGCGAGAGAGAGAGAATAGAGAATATAGAAGAGGCATCGTACATAACGGATGACCGGCTGTATCTCATTGTTTTCATTTCCTTCGGCACGCCGGGTTTGCTGTAAGACGCGGAAATGAAGTGCGCGCCACTGGGGATCCTCTCTCCGCTTACTTTACCGGCTTCGTCGTCGTCGTCGTCGTGTGTTTCGCGCGTGAGAAGTGTGATCCCGAGATGACGGTCGCTTTACTCGCAACTCTCGCAAACTGTGATTCCTCCGCTCTCTCTCCGACTCTCTTGCTGTCTCTCTGCGGCTACAAGACTTTGCCGACGATCAAGCAGTCCCACCGGAGCTCAAGAAAACTGTGAGAGGGGATGCTTTTCATCCCTCGCATCTTGCATGACAACGAGAGAGCCTCTTGTAGGTTATTATTATATGACAACGAGAGATACTCTTGTAGGATATTATACGACTCTACAGTAGATCGAGGCGACGGAAGAACGGATCTCTTGACATTTCTAGCCACGAACCACCGCGCCAAGGGGAGCCGTTTATCCTACTGCAGAGCTGAGCTAAAATAGATCGATATACGAGGATTTTGCACTCTCGTAACGGTCCATTTGATGATAAGTGTGACATTTTTTTTTATTACGATCTTTTTACTTGCAAATTATTGATAACAAAATAAAAATAATTGAATAATTACTTGCATATTATTATTATTATTATTTTTATTAAATTTGTCTCTTATTTGTGAGTTTTCGGGAGTTTTTCAAAAATAATTTTTTTATAAATTCAAAATAGATATTTCGCTTCTAAAACGCATAATTCGATAAACTATTCGGAATGCTTGCATTGGGAGATAGTAACCAACGATCATATTTTTTCTTTTGGCAATAAAGAAATCCTTTGATCTTTAGGAATCATTCGACCATTTATTTTCTTGTCAATAACCATAACTTCTTGAGAGATCGAAATTCTCCCGAAGTGTTGGCGTGATAGCTTTTCCTCGTATTATAAACTCTCGCTAAGGTCTTATACATGTCCTATAGCGGTCGTTTGCCGGGTGCACGTCCCGCGACTGCGGAAATTATGAAATCAGAGACACAGAGCACGTAGTACACCCGCGAGCGAATAAGAAGGAGGGGATGCTTCGGTGGGCGACACGCTTGCAGGATGACTACTGTAACCTCCGTCCTTTCTCTCACCCTTTCTCATTCACTGCCGATCCTTTTTTCTCCCCCACTCTCGGCTTCGTCCAGCTTCGGAGGAGATTGGCTTAAAAAACGTCTCTCGATGATGTATCGTGTCTCGTGACCATATTTTTTTTTTTTTTTTTTTTTTTCTTCCGATAATCATTCTATATCACGTTCCATTGCCGCGAGCGAAGCAAATATACGATATAAGAGTGTGAGAAAATGACAGCACGAGAAACAAAAGCGCTGTTTTACTATTAATATCATCTCTCGCGTGAATTGTGTTTCACCGCGCGACGGTGGCTCCGTACGTCGTTGTCCTCGTAGCGGTTTTGTACCGTTTCCTCGTTTCGTTATATATGCTTTATTTTTAATCGGCTCCAACGCCCGCTTTACTCCCGCGAACACACAATCAAACACATACATATACACGCGCGCGCGCCTTTTGTCATCGCTTATCCGCGTTAAGCTTCCCGCGCGGCAAAAGCGAGACGGAAAATGATAGAGTCATACCACCCGCTTCGCGGCTTTGCTGCATCGACGACGTCGTCGGAGTCGGCGGGGGCTATTGTCGAAGAATCACCGACCTCAAACCATCCCATACGTAACCGCTTTCTGCTCGACATTCTCGGGTTTCAGTCTCCAATCCCGTCAGTCCGCGGCTATTTATCTTTCAACGGCGCCTCACGCGCCAATAACCGCACTGATTTTCTCTTCCTTTTCCTTCGTCAGTATTGACGTAATCAACAAATATTCAATATATTTGTTATTCTTTTATTCTATTTCAAAAGATCGCGAAATAAATATAAAAAAAAAGAAAAACTTTTTATTTTTTTTTTTTTATTTCCGGACTTTGGATAAAATGAGAAAAAATAAGTATCACATCACCTTTAATGATAATTCGAGTAATTCTCGAAAAATTAGTAGTTTCAATCAATAAATATCAACGAAATCATTAGATATGAAATTTATTCACATTTTCCATTTTTTTCATTTTATTCGCAAAAGATCGCGAAGCAATTCGAAATAGAATAACTTTTTATTTTTCGCAATTTTCATATTTGTAATAACACTGCAAAAAAAGAGTCTCATAGCAGCGTTAATTATAGTCCGAGTAATTCTCGAATAATGAATCGATTAGTAATTTTAATAAATCCATAACGATAAAAGGACGATCGAGGAACAGAGAGGGTTAATTGCGTGCGATGATAATTCTCGATGCGTATTAAACAAGGCGGCGGTGAGGCAGAAAGAGGAGTAGAAGGAGGAGGAGGAGGAGAAATATACAAGCCGCAAAGAAACGACGACGCTCTCTCGCAAGAGCCGCGAAGGACGCGTCGAGATATCGATCGCGGGTAATTGAATGGATCGATCGGGAACCCCGCGGCGGCGAGAGAACCGTGGCAACGCTATATATGGGTGTATATACAACATCGCAAACTATAAGTGTATATATACATATATGTATGTATCTATATCTATATATGTCTACATACGCATATATAAACGCGTATATGATATACCTATACGCACCTGTGCGTAAAGCGAGAACTCCGGAGGCAACGCGTAAAAGCGCTCGCGACTCGGATGCTCTCTTGTGTGCGCGTATGGCGAGTGCGAAAGATAGAGAGAGATACAGACGTTACTGAGTGCCCAGTATATTGGTACACAGGTGTATCCGCTTATTGGTGAGCATAGCTTGGGTTGCACCGGTGAACAGCCACGGGACACCCGCGATGCTCGTAACTCCGCGCTCACGTCGGACCTCGTTAATTGAGAAATTAATCCTCGATAATTGTCTACGGCTACCCGGTTGCTCTGGCGTACGTCCACGCCGCCCTTTCCCCTCCTACCTTCCCCCCCCTCCGCCCCCATCCCCCCGATCTCATCCCTTCTCTCGCACGGGCTATAACCCGACTCTATCGTTAGTAGATACAGACACCAGCGTGTTGTACCGGTAACGAGTGTTTGCGAATGTTGCAACTGGCGGACACGCGGAAAACGCAACTTGCCGCAACGCACGCGTTTATTATCGGAATTATTTCTTATTAATTCCGGTTGAACGGTAAGGAAAGATTATATAAGCGCTTCATAGATTTTTTTTTATCTTTATGATTAATGATTGATGGGTAATTTTTTTTTTTTATTCTTTAATATGGAAATATTGACGAAAAAAATATTCAAAACTGTCGAATGGAAGACAGGAATATAAAAAATGACGTGAAAAAAAAATTATATGAAAAAAAAGTAAATATATTTAATATTCATATATCAAATTCAGAAGTTGATGAAGTTTTAGATCGATATATTTTTTTGCGCGTAAATACAAAGAAATTGAAATTTTTTCACTGCAGATGCGGAAAAATGGATAATTCGACGAAATAATTTTTTTTTTTTTCGATGTTTTTTTTTAAGATTGACGCTTAATAGTGTATTAATAATTTTGAATAAAATTACTTTGCATAAATGCGACAGTTATCTTTGCGTCAGTAACTCGCGCGATGTTGGGGCCGACTATGTCGCGATACTATTCGAATACTCGCATATATTCAGAACGCGATCATTCTTTCTCTCGTCGGCAGAATGGTTAAGCGAGTCGCGTCTTGAGGAATTTCTTTATCTCTCGTTCTCTCTTCGAGTAGATACGACTTGTCGCCGTTATTATCTTTTCCTCGTGTCCGTGACGCATCAAGGATCAAGTTTAAGACTTCGCTATATGTACTGAAAAAACATAATGAGTTGGAAGAACCAACAATCGGTTTAGAGAACTAATCGCGTCATTGATGTGATCCATTTTTTTTTAACGACTTCTCCTACATTATTATTTTTTTTCCTTGTGCCAAAGTGAGGAAATTCATAAATTTTATTCGAAAGTACACGTTTCTTCGATGCTGCAGCCATTGATGAAATCTATCGGATTGCGATAATGTAAAAAAAAAAAAAAATACGCATGTGAAATTGACGAGGTAAAAATTTTCTCTCCATTCGGATGTACTTCAAAAGTATATCTCTGGTAGTTCTTCGTGGTTTGCGCAGTTACTTACATGGTACGGGGCCCCGGCGCAGCGCACACGTTACGACGGTATCGATACCCGCATTCGATAGCCAGACGGGGAGACACGGCTCCTCCATTACCACTCGAGAAAGTCTCCTCTCCCTTTGCTTCCCCGACTCGTTCGTTCGATCGCGCCTGCCTGACTCTCCGCTTGACTACCTTTTTTTGTTCTTCCCTCCACCCCCTTCCCCCCTCCGCCCCTTCCTTCTACCCCTCTCGGTCAGCGCGCTGAGCTCCGCGATTGATGCGAGACTCGGCGAGTGCGTGAGCGATTTATACGCGACGCGTATGCACTCACGCATCGCGAGCGCCGTGAGTCATCGTGACGAGACTGCCGGATAGCAGAAGCGGAATGATAGCCCGAGAGTGCGCTGAGCTTCTCGATTCTCTCGTTTATATCTTGAGTCTTCCCGCCCGAGAGAAATTCCCCGCATCGTTTTGCATTCGATACCTTCGTCCGTCATCACCGTCTCTCGGGAATCATTTAAATTAATCCAGAATAATGAAAAAATGTCCCCGAACAATGTTTATTAACTTTCAGTAACTAAATGATAATAAAACATCGAAAAAAAAAATTTATCGCGAGAACTCGAAGTATAGTTATTTTTTTAATGGGTGAAAAAAAATCATTTTAGAGATACGTTTTCGGTTAAATAAAAAAAAAATCCGATACGATACGTTTTCGCTTAAAAAAAAATCTATTCGCCGAACACATCTCGATTTTGTATCGTTCAGAATCGCAATTGTAAATTTGTAGTTGAATGGCGTATCATCAATGTTTACATCTTCCGCTTGTACAACGAGGGAATTCGAAATTTTCGCCTTCGTACTATTTTCTTCATTGGAATGTTCGTCGTAAAAGAGTTGATCATTCGCGAAGCGAACACTCGATTATATTAGTAACATACAGAAACCGTTACGTACGCGATTGAATCAGCGCAATTTGCAATTACGACGCCGCCGAGCTAAGTTGTACTCGCCGGTGTTCTCGCATTGATACGTATATACGAACGCTACGCGCGTCCGTTACGACGATCTAGTTGGAGGTACTATGCCGCGATTAGAACGACGCGAGCGGCGAGATCGTTTCCTTCGTTTGATGCGCCCGCGAGTGAACGCGCGAGGTAAAACCGCGGCGCGTTTCACGCGAAGCGAGAAACTTTGCGGACGCGCCGGCTGCCAATCAATCGAGGCTTTCCGCTCGCCAAGAATGCAAGAATCCTGTGCGCTACTCGATGTCCCGCGATTATCGGTGTGCGTCTATGTGTCTACCTATATATATATATATGTATGTATACACGTGTGTATGTTCTCCCGACGACCGTTTGGCTCGTGCCCCGCATAAAAATCGTGTGCTAATTACTTTAGTCCGTTTCCCCTCCGACGCTCATTCTCTCGGCTCTCTCGGTTCGTTCTTTATTTCCTCGAACCGCCCGCGATAATTCAATGGGGGCTCTAAGCACGAAAACTCTTCTCGTTTTTGCACACGCGATTAACGCTCGCAATCGCGTTTGTTCAACCGTTAATGCGAAACCTCCGATCGACCAAACGATTATCTTGCCAATTTCGAAACTCATTTTTATCGCTCGATTTCTATACCGGTATAAATGTTTATCTTCGATTTTTTTAATGGCACGAAATCCTACCGCAGTTACGGTATTGACCAAAAAATATAGTTGGAAAGATTTTTTTTTTAATGCGCATGTCGAAAAATAAAATAAATATTTTTCCACGAAGAAGCAAAATCAACTGTGAATGTTGATTTCTAATTTTTTAGAAATTTTTTAGAAGTTGCAATGTTGACTAAAATGAGGTTAGAAAAACTTTTTTTTTTACGGAAATTTTACGAAAAATAAAACGATAAAAAAAAATTAAAAAAAAAACAGAAACTATCCACAAATAATCATTATAATAATAATATGTACCCTCTCCCGAATTTGCGAAAATCGCAACTTGCGATCGAATTTGAAATGAAATTATCCGGATTTTGTTGCTTCGGCATGACACAATATGGCGATTTTGCCACATATTGCGGCGCAAATGTTCGATGTGGTGTAGCGTAGAGTATAGGGGATAAAAAGCAGGGGGTGGCCCTGGCGCAACAACCCTTGTCGGATCGTCGGATCTCCGGTCGGCTATCCCCGCTCATCTTGCTCTCTCCCTTTCTCGCTGCGCGCCACAGCTATATGCATTTATGCATGTTTCGCGGGTATCGCATGCTTCTTGCCAATAACGCCCATTCCTCGTACTCTCGTACTATCTTGGCTCTCCTTCTATCACTCGCCTTATTCCACGGACAATCCGTAGGTGTGCTCGTAATACGTCCGGGAATTACTTCTATATAAACTCGAAACTCGAATTCTAAAGATTCGTTACCATTAAGTGTAAAAACGTTGCGTAGTACTGCAATAACATTAATAGCAATAATAATCATAACAATAATAGAAACAAATTGAAACAATGCGGTATTAATTTGTGTTAACCCCGATACATAAAATTACGCGACGGTTTGTCCATACAAGGTGAACAAATTATGTTTCGACTAAATTTTCCAACATTTTTTTTTCATACCCGCAACGTTCGAGTCGATGCGTCAACGATAAGTGAGTTTCCGTTCGATGTACTTACGCTCGCGGCTGATATGTGTTTTTTTTTTTTTTCATTTTTTTTTTTCGTACATATATACGCGAGAGGGTAGAGCCGACGTAACCAACACCGGCGAAACCTCTTTCTCTCTATATCGTAATTTTATGCACTTAGAAACGATGAATATGGATTCATGAGGCTTGCTGACGCCGACGTTGCAGACCCCTGGCGATCGCAATATCGCACTCGCGATACTCCCGTGTGTAGTTCATAAGCTTGGCGTTTGTATATATAACTCACATGCATAAGAAGTTCTGCGGAGTCGATAGCAAGATTTCGTAGTGAACGTTGCGTCGGCTAGTAGTAGTGAACCACGCTGGTCAGACCGACGGTATCGAACGTCGTAGCCGAGACTACGAGTACCTTGACTCATTATGTATTTTTTATTTTTTTCATATATCGTTTTTATCCTAAAACCCTTCAATTTTCTTTTCTTGCGCTCATAATACACGCGTCTTCATTATTAAAAAAAAAAAAAAAAAAAAAAAAAAAACCGTCGAAAAAGGAAAAAATTGTAATGTCTGCGACTAAATTTATATTAAAAAGAAATAGCGAAATAAGACATTAAAAAATAAAATATAAATTCGAACAAATAATTTTTTATTTTAGTTGAACATTTTTTTTTTTTTCAATTTATACAATATCTGCAACGAATCCGATATTAGAAAGAAAAGAGCCATCAGACATTAATTTTTTCTTAAATTCTAATTAATTTGTTTTAATCGATTAATGAGTCTCGAGAGACTATGCCGATCGATTATTCCCAGCAGCAGTAACATCGGCAGCAGGTCGTTAGTCGCAATCCCGCGAACTCTTACTCCCACTTCTGTTCTATAAAGGATAGTGAAAGAAAACAAAAAAAAATAAACCGTAGAATGGAAGAAGGAGACTGCGCGAGTGGGAAGGCTACGAGAGTCCCAGGGATTTTTTTCGTATCTCTCTTTTTCCCCTTCACGTATCCACCCACACCGTTCTGCACAGCCTTCTCCTCTGGCTACTTCGGCATGTAACGCGATCGTCGTCGCTTTCTGCTCTCGTATACGTGAATGAGAGAATTAAAAAAAGGAGAGCGAACGACAGAGGGAAGGGGGAGAGAGAGAAACGAATACAAAAAAAAAAAATGAAGGGATAGCGAGTAAGGTAGAGGGCGGGAAGGAGAGGAGGGTAGCGCAGATACGCGCGGGACAATCTGATTAGCGCAATCTAATTAACGCTGCTTTTAATGGCGTTCATTAGCACATGCCTCTCCCCTACGGTTTCCTCGCGTCCTCTTTCCGTGTCTTCTCCTTCTTTATTTTCGTTTCTTTCTCTGTCCCCTTCCCCTCCCCCTTGTCCACGGTCCTTCCTAAAACCATCCCTTCGTCTAACACGCAAAAACTCTGCACGATTTTATTTATAGTATTTTTTTTTTACTGTGCGTGAATTTGCTCTGTCGTGTGCGGAAAAAAAATTATACTCTCTTATCAGGCCGATTATTGATTAGATAAAAACTCGAGCTTCTGTGACGCAAACTTGGCGGTAACTTGCAATTATGAATTATAAGTTCATTTTTTTTTTTTTTTTTTTTTTTTCGTTCAAAACATCGCGGAGAAGGCGTGTGAGAGTAAGTAAGGGTTGGAAATTAATCGGAATATCGATAAGAGAATATTTATACTCCCCGTGCGTTGGACTCTCAGTTTTCATTAGAAACTCTTTCTTCACTCTCTCGTGCTGTATGCGCCCTCCCGACAGACTTTGTATGATTTATGCAGGTGAACTTTGATAGAGCTCCGTCGAGCAAGTTGTTGGCTACTTCGGCTCGTACTCTGCACACCCAACAATCTTTATTATACAGACGGGCGTACGTTTTGCTGTATAGTATATATATATATATATATGCATACGTGTGCAAACGTAGTTCCTGAAATAGTCGGCAACGTGTGGGTATTATAATACGGCTAACAATGACACAGTTCTCTTTCTCTCTTTCGTGTTCTCTCTTCCGAACATAAAGGAATTCTACTGCCACACTTTGGTTCGCGACAGTGTGTGAGCGTAAAAAGTGTTTTGATACAGAACGACGAGTTTCTTCGTGGTAAAGTGAGACCGAGAGAGAGAGAGAGAGAGAGAGAGGCTTATACGATGCCGAACGAAACGTGTGTGCACGCGGAGACGGTGCGTGACATTGTATGGATATGAGGTGATTTCTCGCGCGATATATATAAACTCACACTGCCGCAATTCGTACATTGGTCTCCCGATTTTTTTTTTTCAACTCGCAATACACGTAACTCGATGTCCGAGTATTTGGGAGTCAATATACTCCACAAAAAAAATCGTTCGACGTCCCGATGATTTTTTTTTTTTAATATGTTACATAAGTCGAACTTTATCGGCTGTATATAATATAAAATATAATAAAAATAGAAAATATATTACGATAATAATTTTTTTTATCGTATTAAACGATTAACCCCACTTTACCGTCGATTTGATAAAAAAAATGAATTGATGAAAAAATTTTACGAGATGAAAAAAAAATGGACTCTCGCGGAGGTTTTATCTGTACTCGAAGCATGCAGACTGCAAGTTAATCGCATCGAATAGCCAGTAGCCGGCTGACGATCGGGGAATCTCGCAGAGCCGGTAGAGTCGGATATAGCAACGTCGTCGTATGCTTCTCTTCGTTGGGTGTACTACCGTTGGAGTCGTAGAGTTGCCATTGCGACGGGGGCTAAACGCGCGTGGCTCGCGCTGGAGCTGATATCCGGCGCGTATCTAACAACGTGTGCCATGCCTTATCTCAGCTTCGGGGGGGTGTGGGAGACTTGGCGAGAGCGAGCGAGATAGAGACGAAATCTCGCGTGTGTATATCAACCACAGCGTGTTCGATGTGTATGTAAGCTAAATACGCTGTATATACAAGTATACCGCGCGCGCTGCCGACTACCGGCAGTATGTACGTCGGTTTTAGCATTGTATGGATATCAAATACGATTGTACCGAGAGGGGCCATAGCACGCAGTAACAACAGCTACACCGTCCCTCTCCGGACTCGGTACTCGCTATAATATCGCACTCCGAACTGGATAACCCCCCTTCTACCCCTTCACCTCGCAAGATTTGCATCTCTGTACGTGTTATACCTTTCCTACATTACGTTATAACTCGCTTCTTGTATGCATACGTATACACAGAGTTTCGCTAATATACAATATCGAATGGTTGCACATGCGAGACGACGATTTTCCGACCCTCCGAGACGAATGAGGGCGTTTCTTCTCGTTTTCTTCAATGATTAAATGTCATAGGTATTTCATTTTATGCTTCAGGTACATTCTTTTTTTTTTTTTTACGAGTTTTTCGAAGAAATTCGCCACTAAAAAACAGTTTTTTTGTTAACCCCCTTTAACTCTTCACGTACAGAAAAAAATCGGCGGTAGCAAACTTCGTTATCGTTTTTTTAATGATTTTTAATCCACTAGGAATTTTTTTTTATTTTTGCTATTTAAGAAATCGGATTGATGGAATTTACGTATATATACGAAATTAACGAAATTAACGAATACCGTTTACATGCTGTGATTAACTCGTCAATTGAGAGTTTAAAAAAAAATCACATAAATAATTAAATAGAACACAACTCCGTATCTCTGCTCCGAAAAATAAAAAAAATTGTATACGCTACTATTTGCGTAAATATTGAATAAACAAATTTTTCCTCGTTGCGCAAATCGTTAATTCACTGCGTTAAAAATGTGATGTACACGAGAGCGCTGTGCACTGATTTCCGATTCGAGGAAACGTCGTGCCGCGCATGCCACGGTGTACACACAGATCAGGTAGAATGAATCACCGGAGTTTGCCGGAGAGTAGAGTATATAAGCGGTGAAGCCGATGAATTCCTTCGATACGAATTAACCGTGTGTGCGATCCATAGATCATTGCATGGATCCAACGTAGAGTGGTTTTGCGATTGGTATAGCAGTAACACACAGAGTGTGAGCGTTACCACGATTATATTTCTCTGTCGTACGAGGATCCCCCAGGATCCCTCGTACGCGCAATCGACGGAGACGCCGACGACGACGACGACGTCGACACACCGCCGACGCCGCCACCGCGGGGTAATGACGTGCGAACAGATATCGAATCCCTCTCGCCTATCGTCCAACCTCATCCTCTCTCGAAACTCTACTCGCGCGCTTGCCTACCTACCTACCTACCGGCTTAACAGGCTTTACACGCATGGAGACACTAACGCGTGTTCTCGAGCGCGCCGCGGTTCTCGTCCTCCTTCTCTCTCTGTCTCTCTCTTCTCGCCAAGTCCTCTGTCGCAGTCTACCGCGCGCGGACGTGCGGTAACAAAACGACGATTCTCGCCACGGATACGGAGGAGAGTTCGAGCTCCGAAGGAGAGGAGGACAGGAATCGAAGGAAAACCGTGAACGATAACGAGAACTTGTTGGAACTGGAAATCGTCAAAGGATTACTATTCTCAATAAATACCATTTCTCTTTCTTACATAATTGGGAAAATTTATTATTTTCCTTTACTTTAGCTTCCGTATCGCATACGCAGCTAAGAGTTAAGATAAATAATAATAATAATTGATAGAATCGTAATATGGGGGAAGAAAAACAACTGTTTTAATCTAAAGCGCAAGCGGAACATCGGTAATTGTGAAAAAAAAAAAGTTTCGGTACCGTTGAAATTCCCCATAAATTGCCACCTCCAGTGGTCTTCGGCAATCAGTTATACTATAATGTTTTTAAAAAGTATTATACAATAAAAAAAAAAGAAAAAAAATCATTGAATTTGAACGATTGACATTGAATTTGCATAGAAATGATATCTACATAATACATTATGTCAAAAAATCGGTTCGATCGGTCATCGGTCATTTAGCCATTTGTTTACACTGCAATTACACATATCCCAAAAAACCAAAAAAGTCCATAACCGTATTTTTGATTCAACAATATCTTTTTTTGTTTTACTCCGAAAATAATTTTGGCTCTCTTGTCTATTTTAATGATTCGATCGGCTTATTTTTTTTTTACAAAAAAAAAAAATAAAAATAAAGATATAAAAACGCAGTATGGTGGAAAGGCAGGAACCTGGGGAATTCGCGATCGTGCCGATGTCTGGTTCGCGAGGGCCGAGAGAGCGAGTCTCGAGGGAGAGTAAGCGAGATAGCGAGGAGATCGCAACGAGAGAGAACAGGAGAAACTTGGGAGGGAAGAGCCGAGGAAGGGGAGGGAGAGGGAGAGGTTAGCGTTGGGCCGGCAACAATAATCGTACCTCGTATCGCCAGTGCACGCCCGTTATCGCGCTTATCACCGCGTCCGGTCTCTATCGGCTATCTATGCAAATCGCAGCTAATTATATTTAATTAGATTCGACTCCCGCGCTCCCACCGATTGCTGGATCGCGTTCGCGCGGCGTGCCGGCACACGTATGCTTACAATATACACTATCTTCTACATGCATGCATCAACGTACTCGTCTCTATGTACTGCTGCTCTCTGTACGCTATTCCTGTTGCCATTGCTACTGTAGTTGCTGCTGCTGCTGGCCGCGATACACGCCGTTTATACCTTCACACAACAATTCCAATAGCTCTGTACCTCCGCGGATAGAACCGCGAGACCACCGGCGCGCTGTACACTTTATAAAAGAGTCTTTACACGTGTAAAGGTACATCACATCGATGTATATTCCCTTTAGCTTACGGTAAGCTTTCGTGTATAAAACATCTCTGTACAGCACCGTAGCAAGTGAGTAGACGAACGGTTACGAGATTTTTTTTTTGTCTTTTACATCGAGTCATTCTCCACCGAATTCTTCGCAGTCTCTTCCTTTTAGTTGCTTTTACGCGAGAAGTAAAATACAAGAAAATAAAACTAAAAAATAAAGCAGATAAGTTTTCGAGTTCGGAAACGATGAAAAAAAAAAGATAAAGATTCGCCGAATTCGCTCGATTTCATCCTATCGCGCATTATAAATATCTTTTTTTTTTACTCCGCTTTACGCGATAGAGGGCGTCGCCAGGCAGATAATATATTTCAGAGTCGCTCCCACTTCCTCCCGACAACAAGATGAATTCTTGATTACGAATTACGTGGCTTCCTCGTTCCCGTCTATACCACCCACTCGCGGCGTATGATCTAATTAAAATTCGAGCCGCCATATCGTTTTTTTCGAATAATTTGATAGTCGTCACAAAACAGTCATTTTAATTTCCCTAAAAAAAAAAAAAAAATGGCGATGAAAACTTGTTGACCTTCCGGTTTGCGTTGCATTCTCCCTGCAAGAGCGCCTGGAATGTGTCTTTACCTTTGAGATAAGACGTCGCTCCTCTTTTCTCTCTCTCTCTCTCTCTCTCTCCCCGTGCGTCGCGCGCACACATTCTCAATTTGGAAGACGAGTGTGCGTCGGGCTCTCGCATTTCTTCGATACGGTACGCATCCCCCTCGTCGTCGCGAATTTTTCACCCTGAGATCGCGGAGAAGACGTCGGTGTCGAGAGTCTCGAGGTTTACTGGCCTCGTTGGAATTAAATGCCGTAGACTTGGCCGTTGCTCTTGGCCGTCTCGTACACGATACGATCCTAACGAAGGCTGACGCCTCTATCGAGACTCGTAACTATAAAGATTATTAAACCACGTGGCCCTCTCCTCCCGACCACGACTTACGCGTTTCTTCGTTTACGAATACATCAACTTGTCTGCGTATATGCAAGCCATGCATACGGAAAAGTTACGATACGCCGTCTCGACGAACGCAAAATGAATCTCGAGCTCCTATCACTCTCGGCACTTTCTGCCAGCTATTTCCCCTCCCCTTTTCCGTCTCAATGCGATATATACAGATCGAGAGTTTGCATTAAACACACACGCAACTGCATAAGAGAAAATCGGGCTTTTGTATCGCGCACGCACCTCGGATCACGCAGAACTTTAAAACACGAAAAAAAAAAAAAAAGTTTCATAACCCTTCGGTACACCACAACTCACCGGGTGTTGTCACGAGAATCGAGAAAGAGTCAAAAAATTATCGAAATAAGTCAAGCTGCGCACTCACGAAGATCGATGTGCTTTTTTTTTTTTTCGAGTCGGAATATGAGGATTGGTGTGTTTGACCGATAGGGTTGGAATGCAGAATGCGCTTTATCGACCAATAAAGCAGTCTGAGTATTTTTTTTTTTTCTAAGTATACATGTATTATTTCTGCGTTGAAGTTTCGTGCCGTAAAGTTTCTTCATGCTTTCTTCATCTCGGTCAGATATTCCTTGAACTTGGAATCTTATCGTAAAGTTTTTTTTTGTCGGTTTCCCTTTTTTTTTAATGTGTTCTTTTGGATACTTTGCGATAGGCCGTTGGAGGCTTTTGTGTTTCGTATAGAAGCGGTCTTTGTGTGTACAGAGATACATATATTGTGGATGAGTTAGTATACCACTAGCAAAATCGTAAACCTTGTGGTAAATCGTTGACCCATCGCCGCACCACGGCTTCTTGTACTACAAAAGGTATGCGACAAGAATGGAGAGGGGCGGAGGAGGAGGGGTACGATGGCTCGAAGGTAAAAGGAGATGGTCGCGTGTTGGTTATATATATCGTCGAGCCTCACTATTCTCGTTATCAGAGGGAATGGGAGGTATTGCTCTCCCTTGCGATACACGCCGCAGTGAATGCCTCTCGCTTTATGGTCTGATCCTTCTCTCGATATACTCCGACGAGAGAGAGAGAGAGTGGCGTTTCTCGCCTGTTTATTCTCACACGGTGGACCAGGCATTAGTTTATTATTGATAAAAAAGTGTTTCATCCCCACAGGATATGAAAATAGTGAAAAAAAAAAAAAATTGTTACGAAAAATGATAAAAATTGAAAGATGGAATCGAATTTGTGTGCTCTTAGCTGATGGACCATAAATAAATATATATCGAAAAAAAGTAATATCTACAGGAATAGAAATAGTATTATAAAAAAATGCTAATGAAAAATCATAAAAATTGCGATAAATTCACAACGGAGAAAAATGAAAATAATTTTTTTGGCTATCACTCGATGGACCAGACATCAGTTTTATTTCGAAAAAAAGTGATATCTACTGAAATAAAAATACTATTATTAAAAAAAAATAGGGGTAAAAAATCATAAAAATTGAGGAAAATTCGTAATAGAGAAAAATAGAAACGATTTTTTTTTGCATTATCTCAAATGCACACATCGAGAATCTCACCTTTTTGGTAGTGGAGGCTGGCGAAGCTTTAGCGACGTGAGTCGGTGCGGATAAAGACCTCTGGCCTCTGCCTTATCGTCCCGCGCCACTCTCTCGCTCATTCGCCACTGCCTCTCTCTGCTTACCCGCGAAATGAATATTAAACTCGTACAATCCGTAGACCTCTCTCGGCTAACCTATATATAGAAAAAAAAAAAAAAAACATTCCAACGGGTGAAAAAACGAGACACTTTCGCAAGTAGGCGAAAAAAAATACAAATAAAAAAAAGTAAGATTATAATAATAAACCGTTGCGGATTTCCCAATCATAAATACACCTGTTATTTCATATAGAAAAACGTTTTCGCGTCGATAGCAAGGGATAGTTCATGGGATGAAATTTTTCATAGAAGTAGAGAAGTCGGATGCTGCATTCTCGAAGTCTTTCAGCTTCGTCGTTTCTCTAAAAAAAAAAAAAAAAAAAAAAAACGCAAGGATGCAGTTGCTGTCCCGGCGACGCTGTACGCCTCAGGGGTGTCGGCGCAGGACGGATAGACGGCGGAGAAAGAGAAGAGGAAGGAGGAGGAGAAACGACGACGTAGACGACGGAACGAACCGATGGGGGTGTGCAAGGGGTTGGGTGGTGGTAGAGAGGTTTGAAGCGCTATCGGAAAGCCTCGCGCGACCAATGCCGCGTCGCCTTTATCGTTTTACAACAGAAAGGCGCACATCAGTCAAGCGGTATCTCCTCACGGTTGATTTCCCGTGGCCGCTCGCGCGACGCGAAACCCCTCCCTCCTGTCGACCCGTCGGCCCCCTTCGGAGGGGGAGGGGGAGGGGAGAGGGGAGGGGGAGAACAACCCCTCTTGGTGATGCTGCTGCAGCAGCACCAGCAGAGCAGCAGAGCAGTAGCACCGGCGAACCTCCCCTTGCAAGCTCCGTGCGATTTCATCCTCTTGCCTCCTGGTTTTCCTCGTCATCCCCTTCGCTCTTCTCCGTCGCACCCTTCTCGCAAGGTCGAAGGAACGAAGAGAACGAGCAGATAGCTCGAAGCTCCAACGGTTAGAGAAGCCAAACGGCTTGTATGGCTCTCTCCACCGTTCTCCGGGAAGCTACGGCTCTCTTTGCTCTCTCTCTCTGCTCTCTCTGCTCTGTGTGAGCCCGCGGTAGTTATGAAAACATATGAAATATATTCAATCTGGGCCGACGCGATAACGCCGAGGCTCTACTGCCGACCACGGACCAGCCACAGACTCGGCACTACCACTGCCACTGCGGCTGCTGGAGTATATCTAACTGGTAGTAGAGCCAGAATCGCCCTGTGGCTTCTAGCTACGTACGAACTGTGGGAAAAGCCGGTAAAGATAGAAATGGGGTGAGAGCACGAAAAAACCTCCCACGATCTCTAGTCTCGCATACCTTTTTCATCTCGTATACCTTTCACGACGCTGACACACGACCGTTCTACATCATACATCTATATCTTTCCCTTCGAAAATTCTTCAAAATACCTTTAAACCCTTTTGTTGTTTTTTTTACCCCTAAATCAGCGAAATAAAGTATATTTAGGTTGATAGAAAATCATAGGGTAATAGAATTATTTCGCATCGAGAAAAAAATTAACTTCATAATTAACTAATTTAATTACTTTGCAACTAACTACGTTAATTCAATTTTAAAATTTGACTCGATTTTTTAATTACCCGGTAAATGTATCTCCTTAATATAGCAGTTTATCATTATTTCTCGTATGCGTTTAATTCTCGTAAAACAATTGTGTGAAAAAAAAAGTAAATTTGGTTTTTCGCCTCTCGTACAGCTCCCGTCTCATTTCCTCGTATATCTTTCACGACGGTAACGCGGCACACTTCTACATTATGTACCGCGATTTCTTCGGCGATTTTTCACAATTTGTAAAACAGCTGAATTTTTTTTATTTTTTATTTTTTACTGATATTAATGATAATGTAATCCTCGTACGACACACTGACCGGATTCTTACGTGGCTTCGAAAAGATCTTATTATACGCTTGTACATCGAGAGTATAAGATATCTACCGCCCACGAGAGACGAGAGGCTTATACACGAGCAGTTAGGATACGAGCGGAGAGCAGGTAGAGGAGGCGAACAGGATTCGCACGCGCGTCATTCGGTTGGGTTGTAGGTTGCTGCTGTTGCCCGTTGCTGTTTGTTGCTTCTGGTAGGCGTACAGGCGTTTTCCAACGGTCTCTCACTCGTGTACACGACACGAAGTCGAAGCTTCTCTGCCCCGCGTTCGAGAGAAGTCAACGGAATGAGTCCGAGTGAGAGAAACTCAAGCGTAGCTCTGTATACGTATATATTTTATGTGTATACGTGTGTGTAGAAGCGCCCCAGAGTTTGTTATCGTTATCGCGCAACGTGGCCGCGCTCTCGCGGTGATCGCGATAACGTGACTCGCCACCGCGCGGCTCTTATCGCCGCGCCCGTTTGCTTCGCGCGCGTTTCAACCCTCCTCCGCTCCTCTCTGCTCTTGCGATCCTCGGTTCATTCCCGGACCTTCGCTTCGCGAAGCACTTCGTTTCGTACGTTCCGCACCTTCGCCTCTTATACATACACACAGCGAAATGAATTGAAGATTGAAAAAAAAAAAAAAAAAAAAATCACGAATTGGGGTTTAAACTTGAAATTAAAAAAATTGGAAAATGGATCGAAGAAAAATGAAGAAAAGTTTTGTTCAATGAGACTTCAGGTTTAAATGAAATTCAAGGATGTGAAAAATAAGGCGATTTTTTTTTATCGATCGATAATGAACGATTATTAGTGATTTC
This sequence comes from Cryptus viduatorius, assembly GCA_964006125.1. NCBI lineage: Eukaryota > Metazoa > Arthropoda > Insecta > Hymenoptera > Ichneumonidae > Cryptus > Cryptus viduatorius. The sequence continues at coordinate 6,213,992 of OZ023222.1, read as the reverse complement.
CGATGATTGATGATGATTTATCGATGCATTAGTTGATAATTAATGCAGCATCACCGATCGTCACATAATCGGAGATTCAGCTCGCGTGTTCCCGTTCTTGCGTGGGAGGCGCTCGGACGATCTCTCGATTTTATTTGTTCTCTCTCTCTCTCTCTCTGTGTCTGTCGATACAGTAAGTATTAGATTCGTGAGCGTCGCTTACGGTAAACGCGAACGGGGGTTCTGAGATTCTTTCTCTCTCGTCCGAGTCGTGAGCGCGAGAGTCAGGATCTTTGAGGAAGAAGGCACATCGGTATGTATGTATTAGATGGGGGAAGATGAGGAGCGGTCGGCAGAAAACACGAGCAGCAAAAGCACGGAATCGATCGGTGCCAATTAATCGTTCTCGTAAGGGCGAACGCGGCCTCTCTAGTAGAGCGAATGAGACCAACAACTCGCAAAAGCGCTCGAGAGATATCGACGAGGTTTCTATCTCGCTGACTCTATCGCGGCTCTCGAGAAGGACAGACCGCGATCGCTGAACGCAGGGAGAGCGACGAAGCAAGTGGATCATTATATCGATATCGTGAGTGCATTAATTATATCGGGAATCGGTTGCACGGGCGACAAACGATTGAATCGCGCGAGAGATCGAGTTTTACTCATACTTGCAGTTATAGTCGAGCATCGCGTAGCTTACAAGACCGGAGTGACACGGTGGGAAAGATTCGTATCGTTTAACGTTATATCGATCGTTATCGATCTCTCCTCGCACCTCTCGCTGTTTTCCACTCTACTTATTTATCCCTTTTTCTTTTATTTTTCTCATTTTTTAACTCTTTCCGTCGTTCTTGCTATCGATTATGTGCGATAAAGTTGCAATTTGCAGTGGCTATCATGCAGCACATTCGATGAAAATAATACTTATATTATGTTAAGTAGTTTCTGCGTCTCGACGCGTCGACGTCGTATAAAACAAAAGAAATAAGAGTCACGGATGGGGAATGTCGCTGCGGGACGAATTAAAACAAAAGAAAAAAATATAAAAATTGAACGTGACGAACGGCTCGTTTCAACGTGTCGCTCGCAACGCTAGCAACCAGTTCTTCGACCCTTGCAGATAAAGTTTTACGAGAGGCTCTGCCGCGTTCTCGCCATCCTTGTCTTTTGCTTTGCGGCTTCTCTTAAGAACCTATCGGCGAAAAATTCTAACTATATTCGCGATTTTTCTTCGTATTTACTCCGTTTTTCAAGCTTCTTAAGGCTGTTATGACGACAACACATTTGTATATATTGCATCGCGATGTTTTTATGGTCATTTTAAACGATTTATAAGAACGGTAAAAAAAATCGTCATCAAGACTATTTAATATCAATTTTGCACGATTATTAGAGGAACATTTACAGATATCACTGAGATAAGGGGAATTACACGATTTTTATAATTAGAAGACGACCGGACGGGGATTTAGTAATAATTTATTTTTATCGATAAAATCCGTAAAAAAAATGCTATGCGATCGATTGTTTTTGCCGATCTCCTGATCATGTGAAAAAAATCACAGATTCGAATATAAGAGATGAAAAAACTTACATATTTTGAATAATTTTTAAAATTCTCTGTACTTTTGAAAATTACACTTCTATTAATTCTCCTTTAATTATTGGATCTGGAAATTTTTTTCACATAATTAGAACGCTATTATTGATATGTAACTGCATGGAATCCCTGAACCGATTTTTTTTTCACCCATAAAAAAATAAAACTAATTTTTGGTCTCAAACAGATGTAATCCAAAATCAAAAGTTGACTGTCTTTAATTTGCACTCTTTTAACGATACATACCGATATTCCAAACTTTTACCGTTGGCTTCGCAGTTTTTTTTTCCTTACAACAAAATTATGCGATCGCACGGTAGGTATGCCGATACTGTATGCATACCGCGATATTTCAAATTCTCGGAGTTCGCAGAGAGGTAAGTCCGCTTGCGAAATCGAGAGGCTGCAAATTCTCATCCCAATATATATTTCGTGAACGTTCGATCGATGAGATGCGATCTCAACGGTGACATGTCTCGAAGACCGGCTGGACTTTCGTCCCCCGGTCCCCCTGTTTCTTCCCCTCGCGTATTCTCTGCGCTCGCTGTGGGGACGATCTTTTCTTGCTCGCCGGATCATTCGGATTATCATCGACAAAAATCGGCAGATTCTTTTTGGATTCTGTGGGCGCTGCTCGCGTCTTTTTCGCGTCGCCGCTTCCTCTCCACTCGTCGAGACAATCCGAACTATAATCGCTTTCGATCTTTCGAAGGGATCGTCTTTCGCAACTGCCCCATCTAACATATGCATATATATAACTACTAACCTATCTTTGTAGAAGTAGAGTTTTACCGATCTATGAAATTCATCAATAACTAATATGCGATTTTTATTTAAATCTGTTATAGGTAAGTCCAAAAAATGATTATTCATCTTGTTCCACAAAGGAGTCGATTTCTTGCCGATCGTGTAAGTCCGATTTTCATTATAATATCGAGGAGACCGGCGTTAATCAAAAAAATACTGTAAAAATGGAATTTTCACTCAGTAAGACACTTTAAGGAGTTGAAACGGGTAACTTAAAGCGCAATACTAACCGATACCGATTTACCCCGTGTTTCAAGTATCCCTCCGATCTCCTCCGATCCCTTCCTACCGATAGTCGCATGACTCAGCGAAGCTTAAAAATCGATCCAATCAAATAAATCGGCAACAGCCGTCATCTTACTTACTGTTCTCGGTTGACAGAGAACACGAGCATCGAACCAAAGCCATCAATTTGTCCATTTTGCCCCAACAGTTTCTCGTCTAACGAGAGACGGATAACGTTTGCCATGTCGTATCGCTTTTGACGCTACTGCTGGAAGCGAGTAGATACCGTGGGGCTTCTCTATACATATATAGTATATAACTAACGTCGGATAGGTCCACAACGTGTGTATGAAATCTCGCGTTGTACCACAGATAGTATAGTTAGTACGTGTGATGTAGCTTCGCGAATCCGTGGTATACACTCCTCCGTGCGTTCCTCTCTCTACTCCGATGTTCTGTTATGCTCTGCGAGTGGACGGTTGGAACGCCTGGGTCACACGAGATTGCGATGGTTAATTTATCGCGCTGCCGCACCTTATCGGCAACCCGGCCCCCCCCCTTCTTCTCCCTTCTCCCCCACCTCTCTCCGATAACACTTGCGGACGCCCCCCAGATCACTCGATAACCACGTTATCCCGAGCGTCATCAATGCTCGCTGGAGGCTTCCATCGTTCGCTCTCAGTTCGCCATCACTCTCGTCATTATCAACGTTTCCCAGTCTATCGTAATCGGTTGGGGATGATGATCATCGAAATTAAAAAAAAAAAAAAAAAACCAACTTATCGTTTCCGCTTCGTAAATCAATGTTGAAATATGAGATTCTTTACATATTTTTAATATATTTAGTATATATAATAAATAATTTTAACCAATTTTTTTTTGTAGTTCGTAATTTATTTTTGAAATAAAAAAAAAATTTTTTTTTTTTAATTTATGAATTAGATAATTGTTTGAAAATTACGAAATTCATTGGAGTTTAGAAATTTGATGCCGGTATTTCGAGGCATTTTTAGCCCGTTTAGCATTGCCCGTTCGTGGTGAACGGTCGTGTGACCCGTAACAGTCGAGTGAAGAGCGTGACGGTGGGTTCGCACCTGTTGCAGTTGCGACGAGAGGGGGCCGGACTTTGGGAATGGCGGGCGAGCCGAGGATACGATCGATTATTTGGCAACGCCGTGCCGCAAACGAAATTGGAAGGTTAATTTTCCCCTCGTTTGTTTATCCTGTCGTTTCGCAATCAATTGTTCTCCGGTCTCTCTTCTGCGCCCATCGATTCTACCGATTTTGCCAAATTTTCAACCCGCGAATTTACGCACGCGGTCCGCTTCCCTATCGAATGCATTATGATGTAACGCTGTAATTTCGTCGGTTTCTCACGTGATTCATCTTTTCGGAGATCCGACCGATGACGCACACATAACGAGAGTATCGATGGAGCGTACGAAAAAAAAAAAAAAAAAAATGAAAAAACAGCGATGCAGCATCGAAAACTCACGGGAAAGAAAGAATCCAACAGGAAAGCCATCCGGGGCGCGCGGTCGATCGGACCGACCGATAATATAGTAACAGCAGCAGGAGAGCAGAAGCGAGAGCGGGTGGGTCAGGAGGGAAGTTGCAGGTATGGGCGCATATAAAACTCGGCTATCTTCGCAATCTGATTCTGCACGAACCAGTTTCGTACAGTATATATAGTATATGTACTATGTAACGTTAAAACTATATACATATAGTGCTATATAACACCACTGCACGAGGCAGTTTGCGATTTCTTCTGCGGATGAATCTCTCGCGAGCCGAAAACGTCCGAAAGCGAGGAGAGGATCGGTAGTATCATTATATATATATATCTCTCTATATATATAAAGTTTCCGCCGCTGTCGCCGCCGCCGCCGTCGCCGCCGCCGCCGCCGCCGCCGCCGCCGCCGCCGCCGTGTCAGGAATCGAGGGGAGGGCAAAAATATTCTAAGTCCCTCTAAAGAGGAAAAGAAAAATATTCTAAGTCCCTCTAAAGAGGAAAAGAAAAATATTCTAAGTCCCTCTAAAGAGGAAAAGAGAAATATTCTAAGTCCCTCTAAGGGGGACTTAGAATACTTAGAATAAGGGGGACTAAAAGAAAAATATTCTAAGTCCCTCTAAGGGGGACTTAGAATATTTTTTTTTCCTCTTTAGAGGGACTTAGAATATTTTTCTTTTCCTCTTTAGAGGGACTTAGAATATTTTTCCCTCTAAGGGGGACAGAATATTTTAAGAATTTCTAAGTCCCTCTAAGGGGGACTTAGAATATTTTCGGTCGAAGGGGGCGGGGGGAATCCCCTTAGAGGGACTTAGAATATTTTTCTGAAGGGGGGGGGAGGTCGTGGGAGGGGAAAGTCAAAATATTCTAAGTCCTTCAAGGGGGGACTTAGAATATTTTTGGTCGAAGGAGTAATGGCGAAGGGGGGGGGGGGAATATTCTAAGTCCATTCAAGGGGGACTGACTAAGTAAAAATACAAAAAAAAGCGGCGGCGACCTCCATTGGTAAAAAGTTGCGGCGGTGATTAAACATTATTATAATGTTGATAAAAGAGATGCGAGCGCGCGTAGCGCGCGAGCCCGGGGAAACTCTAGTATATATATATATATGTATATATGGTTGTTTCGGATCTTAGTCTCGATCGGCGTCCTTCTCATACTCGTCGTTCTGGTTGTCGTCGCGAGAGTCCAGTGGACCCGCGAAAAGATTCTCGAGAGAGCGAAACACCTACAGATCGATCGGCAAGATCGATCGCAAGAGCCGCCCAACGCGAGAGAAAGCGATTTCTCTCACGGTCCTCTTCTTCCAGCGGGACGGGTCCGGCGCAATAGCGCATCGACAGCCGTGTCCGAAATAATGAATATCATCGTACCAAACTTCATCCGTGTATCGGTTTCGCGCTCAACATTGTTGATGACTTTTACCGAATCGATTGGCCTCAAGTGGGCGGTGAATTTCTATCGTACTGAGCACTTGCCGTCGATCGAAAAAGCGAAGGTATGGGGAGATTTCGAATACGCGTAAAAAATAAAATTTTACGAATTTTTTTTTTAGCGATATGATTAAGAATTTTTTTTTACTGGCAGCGCTCGGTAATCGTTCTAAAGAAAATAATATAAAATGATAATAAAAAAAAATAACAATATACTATTTTTTTATCGATATTAAATTTAAACCGCTGTATCCACGCTGAAAATTAAAAAAAAATATGTTTTTTCCGATGACTGTAATTTTTCGAAACGCTTACCTCGTTAGTTTTCATAAAATGAGTCATTTGACTGTATCGCGCTTATTCATTCACAATAACCGTGACGCTGTAATAAGCTCGTAGCATTACGGCGATATTACTATAATAAGGAAGTGAAAAAAAAAAAAAAAAACACAATTCGCAACGTGTACCAGAACGCTCTCGTAATCTCACCGATCAGCAAATTACCGAGCAGTTCCCGAGATTGATTAATAATTTCCGATGATAATCTCGTCAACGTGTTTTACGTTCCTCACATAATATCCAGAGATGAGGAGAGAGAAAAAAACCGAAAAAAAAAAAAAAAAATACAAAAAAGAGTAAGGTAAGGTTATTTCTTTAATGCATCTCTTGCGTATCGCGCGGCTCACATAAGATGCCCGTAAATCAATAAAGGCTTCGGGGGTTCCAGGGTGGTCGTGGAGACTCGAAGCCAATAGCCTGATCGGTAGTAGCAGCAGCGACTTCGAGACTCTCGTCATTATTTATTGTACACCGCATAGATTATAACGAAAAAGCCTTCCAGCTATTTACGGCAAACTCGCCGTGACTCGGCGAGCTATCATTTTAATTTATCGATATAACTAATACGCGCGGGTAAGAAATCGCGATGAAATGCCGGAATAGGAGCTCCGATTTTTTTTTTTTTTTTTTTTTTCATCAAACTTTCTACATGTTTCTCGTTATAATAACACGACGAAATGTGTCTGTAAAGTTCGCGCGTCAGGTGTTCGGCTGAGCTATGCAGCTATAAGGTGCAAATAACACATATGATACGATACGCCTGTGCGCATTCCTCTCGTTTAGCGATTCCTGCTGCCTACTCGGTGTGCTTCACGCACCTCCATAGTTCGCAGATATACATTGAAATTTAGAGTAGTTATATACGTATGTATACCTATATAGATATTCACAAAGTCCGTATCCTTAGCAGAAACAGCTCAGCGCTTCTACCCACACGCGACTGAGATCTCACGTGACAAGAGTCTTATACGCTGCGGTACTGTATACGCGTCGAGTTTTACTGTTCGCATAAAGAACTATATGGTGAAAGACGCCACGCAGAATCTCTCACTTCTCTTCTGTCGTTCTTTCTCTCACCGATACTTCGCCATTCGCAGTTATACATTCGTATCTTTGCTTTTTCACGCGCGCGGCACGCAAAAGCTGTTCGCGGATCGTCGTCGTCGTCGAGCTCTCCACGGTATGCGCGCACTCCTGTTTCTGCCTCGAGGAGATTACGATTTGTCGTTGGCCTTGCGATAAACTTAACGTTCCAACTGATATCTGTCGATTCGAAACGCATAAAACATCGGCGCACTCGGTGCTATGGAGTTCGACGCTATAGCGTCGATGTATATAACTGTAAGGCGTAACTATTGCCGAGTCAACACCGACCGAGGCGTGTATTATGTTCAATAGGCAGACCGTTAATAGCCTTTTGTAAAATGCGAGTTATGCGTTACGCGTGAAATTGATGCGACGGTTAATTGAAATTGCGACAATATTTTCCATCGCGGGTTCATGAATTTGATCCTTCGAGGGAGTGGCATCCCACAAGAAAAAAATTCTATGGCTATATGTATCGTCGACGGAAAAGTTACGTATAGATTATTCATATATATCAAGTTCCGTGATCACTATATCGAAATATAAAAAAAAAAATGAAAAAAAGAAAAAAAGAAAAAAGAAAAAAAAGAAAAAAAAATTATTGTTACAATTAATTATTATTCAAAATATTAATGCAATAAAAATAATATGATTAATAATCATTTTCTTATCTTCGAAATGGTTACATAATTAAAATGGAATATTTGCGCGATATTCCGAGATCGATGATAAATTTCTGAAGATTTTTCAAATTAATCGACAAAACAATCGATCGATAATTAGATATCAATTTGCGGGATTTCGTTTATGGAATTTTATTGATTTTCATTTCGAAAATACTTATTCATTTCACAAAACATTCACGAACAGCCAACGTTTTATTGTGAAGCTCGCCTTGAATTTTAAAAAGCACAGGAATTCGCATAAACTGACGAAGAGCTGCCAGCGTAGATTGACGAATGATACATGTATATACTTATATATATATATATATGTGTACAGGTAATAGATTATCTTCTTCACACACGAGAGAAAAGACTTTGTTGTCACTTAGCGAGGAGACCGCGGCGCGAGATCCGGCTAAGGGATCGCCAAGGTGTGAATGCAATCGGATGTATAGATCGCGATTGAGGGCGGTATGCGAGAACGCGTGAGAGAATCGATCGAAAGATCTCTTTTGTCGATGCTCTCGAACTCCATTGCTTCGCTGTATTTTCAAAGGGTTACCAAATCGTCGACGTTCTCACGAAGAATCGATTATCGATTTTTCTCAATCCCCTTCGATCGAAGAATAAAAATTCAAAAATTATCTCACAGTCAAAATTCGTGTCGGAAGATCGATAAAAAAAAAAAAAATTAAGAAAAATCTTTGCAGCGTTTTATCGATAGCGGCATCGATATATTCTCGAGATTTCCCGAGTTGTGTATGCAACATACACCATATAATACATGTGTGTATACATATATATATATGTAGTTCAGCAGTTGAGAGCGCTCTCGCGCGCGCGCGCCTATAGCCCTCGGGGCTGTGTGCGTTGCGATCACGTATCTCTCGTTACACTTATGCAACGGAGATTTATTGCCCGTGATTATGCGCGAATGGAAGTACCGAGGAGGCGGCGGCGGAGGAGGGACTCGCCCTCGGCTCTCTCTCGTCTCTCCTCTCCGGTGTGCTCGCGCGCCGAACGTTTACAGAGGTATATACGGTGTATATGTACGTTCGAAGCACCGAGCGTCGTTGAGATATCGAACTCTTCGGCGGAGGCAGTACTACTATATCCCGGTGTATACACGAACGCGAAACCTCTCGCGAGGCCCTCTCTTTCTCTCTCTCTCTCTCTCCTCTCCCGCGCTTGCGATCGCCAAGCCCGATTGACGAGATTCTGTGTGCACTCGCTCGTTCATCGTGAATTACACCGGAATATTCCGAGCCTACTATAATATCTCTTGATATATCCTTTGCGTTCCTTTTCAACCCTTTGTATAAATTTGATTTTTTTTTTTACGAAAAAAAAAAAAAAAAAAAAAAAAAAACAGTAGAGATCTCCACAATAATCGAAAATTCTAAGTTTGCGCATCAGCGCATCTGTTATAAATACACCAATTGTTAACTCCAAAAAAAAAAAATGTTTTATCAACTCTTCGACGATCGCTGCGAATAAAGTGAATCTATATTTTAATATTATTATAAATATTATATATTCCAATAATTCAATGAATTGAATATTTACCTATAATAATAATAACAATGAATTAGTTAATTAATCATTTTTTTATTCATGCTGTCATCTAACATCGATAGAAATTAATGAAATTGATATGAATAAAAAAAATTATTAATATCATTTTTTAACCAAATACTTCGAAAGTGCAATTTCGCGAGACGCAATTCACGGCCAGCGAGAATTTCGGAAAGAATTTCAATTATATTCATTAACGATTCGTTAAACTGGTGAAAAATAATATATCGTTTCAATTTTTACCGATCGCAATCGAAATTTGTTTTTTCGTAACATTGAGATCGTCAGAAAAAGGAAAAAACCTTTCAAAAAATGGCTAATAGGGCCGGGAGAGTAAGCGATAATAAGTTCTCGAGCGAAGCGTGCTTCCCTATCTGTTAGTCTCCGGAACTCTATCAGCGTGTCTCTCCCCAGAACCTCGTGCACGAATATTCGACGTGGCGCGCGGGGGCGCGCGCTCTCCCGCACCCGGCATGGCGTTTATCATTCGAACGATCGCGAAACCGCAACGGCGATAATTGTGAAATATTAATAATAATGAGAGAGAAAAAAAAACGGTCATAGCCGACGAGTGTCGCTGCGAGAGTCTCGCGTTGACTCGCGATACATACATATATACACATACTTCGGGTATATATCCATACGAGTGGTTTGCTCGCGCTGGACGCGGCCGTGGCGCAACCGGATCGGATCTAACCATCGCGAGCAGGAGCAGCGCGCAACACTATCCGTTCGATCGACGACGTTTCGTATACCATCGCTCGTTCTCTACCACCAAACCCCGCCCCCTCCCCCACCCCCTTTCCTCTCCTCATCCTCTCCCGTTATCTCGATTATTTATGTCCCAGTTCGCTCTAATAGTCTCGTCGTTTCTGCACATACAGTGTTACTGTGTATGCAGAATTTACCGCGTACATACGCACGCATGCGCGCGCACACACGGGCGCGCGCGCAGTCAAATACGCGCACAGACACAACGAGAGTCGTTGTCATCTCGAGATAATTATCCGGCGGTGTGCGAATTCTCATTGCTCCTCCGCAGACCCTCTATCAGCGACTCGATGTCGGCATATGAAAATAAGCAATGAGACCGCGCGGTACATACGAGAGAGTAACTCATTTAATTCTCTTCGTAAGTTAGTATGTTACTTAAGCTAATGCAGCATCCTAGGCGCCGCGAGAAACTAACGCTTTGAATTACTTCTTCGCGGTAATAGACCGACCATTGCGATGCTTATGAATGAATGCACTTCTGAAATACGAATGTTCCGTACTATGCACAATACTCGCGGAGCTTTCGGAGTGAATGAATTTCACGCTATGAAAGAAATAGCTGAGAATCGATGGGAATGAATCATCGATCATTTTATTAACATTCTAACGGATCGCGAATTGATTTTTATCATTTCTCGCGAATGATTTCGTCAGTACAAATATAATTTTTTTTTCATTTTTGTTACTTATTTATTTCTCGAAGTATGTTTTTGTTCGCTTTTTACAAAAAAAAAACCCTTAAATTAACTTAAGTTTATTTAAAAAAAAAAAATAAATAAATAATTTTGAATATTAGTCGTATATTTTATTGTTTATTTTAATGTATAAAATTATTATTAGTATTATTATTAATACTATAGTTAATTATAGTCATTAATTTCATAGAGAATTAATGAATTAAAGTATCGAATTTCGAAAAGCGTTCTTAATGATTTTTCCGTTTGTAATTACGAGCGAAGAATGTTGTTTAAGAACGTGACTTAGTTCCAATGTGACGCAGAGAGCGCGCGAGTCCCGGCGTTGCGACGCCAGTGCAGCGAGATAAAACTGTGATAGGTAGATCAATGAAGGCGATAGTCCAAGTTATTACCGGATAGAGGGAGAAGGAGAGAGAGAGAAACGTATCCAGACGCGTTATTCTCTCTTTCTCTCGCTTTCTCGTGTTGGGACAAGAAGTGAGACGGCGAATTACATACATATATATATAAACACGAAGTAAAGAGAGAAAGATGAACGATAGCGAAAGAGCAGCAGAAAAGAGAATGACGGAGAGATAGCGAAGCGAAAAAAAAAAAAGAAATAATAATAATAAAAAAAACTAAAGGAGAGAAAGAAGCGACGAACGGGACGCGGAGTTCTCTCGCTCGGACCGTCCGATAAGCAGAAACAGCTATCAAGAAATGGAAATGACTGATAAGCCCCCGACGCGCCACGGAGAAGGCGAACGCGATCGCGAGAGCTCGTGTTTTTAATAACGCATTAAAAGTCGTACGTCGCCGTTCAACTGCCCCGGTAACATTAATACACTTCTCCTCGTGTCACAGAAAATTCCCCGGCTCGTCATAATAATAATAATTATTATTATTTTCTTTTTCTCCTTAACGAATCATTTATTACTTTACTATCACACCGCACACGCGAAAGACAAGTACGAATAACGATATTCGCGGCCTCACGGTGTCAAGAAATCGGTCGATCGCGATTTATTTCAATTTACAATATCCCCGTGACAACTTTTCATTTTTTTATTTTTAAATTGTGTCGTTTCTCACCTTTCAAATAAGCGAATATATATATATATTTTTTAGCGCATCAAAAATTAAAATTTTAACTTAAAAATTATTTAAAATTAGAAATCATTAATTTCATTAATACACATATACATTATATTATATATTTGTTTTTTTTTTTTTCTAAATTTTTTCGTTTTTTTTTTTTTTTTTTTTTTTTTTCAACGAATTTTGCGTCTGCTGAAACGCGTTTCCGTCGATCTCAGCGAATTTCTTTATCGCCCGAACTAAGGAAGATACGGTTGTCGAGCACGAGATTAAAAAAAAAAAAACATTACGGGGGTACGGAAGAGATAGAGAGACAGCGAGAGAGTAAGAAATCGTGTGTATGAAAAATGAAATACTTCTCGGACAATTTATTTCTACGGGAGATCTCACAGGGCGCGCGAGAACGTCGGGATGAGATAGCGAGAGAAGCCGCGCGAGTCGGATATATACGTTGTGTGGATTTTTTTTTTCCATCTTTTATTTTTTTTTTTATTTTCGCGTAGCCTCAGGACAAAGATACAGAGAGCAAGCGAAAGCCGCGCGTAATGACCGAGAACGTAGGTACACATAGGCGTTACACAGAGTATAGACTATGAAAAGCTGAACGCGAGAGATATCTACCAGAGAGAAGCCATACAGTGTGGCAGCCACTGGACTAAAGTAATCAGATGTTATCAGTGGCCTCGGCGATTGGTCGCAGATCGCTTATCGCTTCGGGACGGCCGGATAAACGTACTACCCGTCTCTCTGCCTTTTCCCTCCTTATATTCGCACTCTTTCAGCCCCCTTTTCGTCCTCTCGAGACTTTTTCGATTCATAGTTGTACCACGTATCGCACAAAATACATCGGACCGCCATCGAAAAATAAAAAAAAAAAGGAAATATCACATCAAAATAATTCACGAGATTTCTTATCGTCGTTTTCTATAACGTCGCTCTCTAATTAATGTATCGATCGACCCCCTTTTTTTTCTTTCCCACTGGATATTTCATGGGTCGAGAGTGTTTGCCGAACACATTCTTAGCGTTATTGTAATTAAGTAGGCATTCGATTGGAGCACATCGACGCATGCGCACATATACATATATCGGCAATAAGACGAGACGAAGAGGCATATCGAGTCCAAGTATTTTGACGCTGGAAATCATCTCCATGCTTCGTTCACCATAGCCGAGCGATCGCATATCTCTTCGATACTCGCCGATCTCTCGAGCATATAAAATTGTATGTGCGAATGTGTGTGCGCGTTATATCTGCATACATCATCGGCTATAGTTTATATACCGAGACGCGATCCCCGAGTCTTTCTGTCGACTGTATCATACTTCTGCTGCTGGCGGCTTCATATCCAGATATCGAGAGAGCATCGCATATACAAATGCATACGTTTATATATATATCTATATACATCTATATACATAACGCCGTCTGGTTCTCTCACCATTACTAATCTTCAAGCGTCGCCCCGCGTCGGGACTTCGTACACTTGTCGATGCATTAAAAAATACATTTGCCGATCGGACGAAAGCAATATTTACAAATTTTTAAACAATATTTTTAATTTCGCCGAATAAATTCTTACGATTGGTATGAATGAAAAAATTTAACTGATAGGACCGGCGCGGGGCAATGATAAGAGTCCGAAAATAAATTTTGAATAATGCGAAAATTTGTTTCGATCGCTTTTATCTGTTTCGTAATCATTTTTTAATCCAATTTAAAGTTATTTATAGATCGATTTCTCGGTACCGATATTATCGGAATTATCGAAGTTATCAATTTTTGTTTTCTTCGATGGGAGATAAAGTTTGCTTCGATTGGTTTTATCGGTTTCGTAATATTTTCATTCAATCATTGGCTATTGATAGATCTAAAGACGCAGTAGTGTTTTGCTGCTGAGTACTTAAAAAACTATTTTTCTTTAATCGATATTACGGCAGCGATGTTATCGATGAAGATGCAATTTTTGTTTTTTTTTTTTTTTCTTTATTTCAATATTTTCTCCCGGTATTTTTTGAGAGTCGTGGCCTTGACATTGAACTACGAATCGCTAAGAGTCTAAAATGGCGAACTACGAGTTTATCGAAACTCGAAAAACAAATTTTTACAGGAAAACGACTCGTACTTATTTCGCGATCGTATTTATTTATCTTTTCTTTTATCTTCACATTAATTCGGTCAAAAACGTTGAACTACGATTACGCGATTGAAAAAAATGATTCATACATATATACGAATTTTATTAATTTTTTTCGTCAATTTTTCTCATATATTTTCGCATTATTATCGTAACATCTACCTGTTTGCTCATTTTTACCTTTTCTTCACCTCATTTCTCGAGAGGCGTCCTTGACATTGAAACTTGAATCGCTACCAGTCTATGGATCTTGAGCTACGAGTTTCGCAGCCTCTCGTAACGAAGGTGGGAAGTTGGGGTGGGAGTGGGGGAGAGCGGTGGGGGTTGGGGTGGGGGAGGGGGGTATATCGAAGAAAAGGGATAGACAGATACAAGTTTGATTGTTACTCGACCCACTCGCACGCTTCGTTTCGATAAGATTGTCATAACAGATACAGAGACGAGACGGAGACGCGATCGGGGTTACAAGTTAGTCGAGAGAAGTCCGAGTATGAAACGCGTGTGTTTGCCCCGGTGTGTCTCGCTCCCCGCTTTCGTACGGACTCTGCTCACGAAGATGGAGATAGGAAAGGACAGAAACTGTAAGAAGAGAAGACTGTGACGGAGGAGTGAGCGAGATAGAGGGGGAGGGAGCGGGAGAGGGAGAGGGGGGAGGACCTCACCGTTTCACCGGCTACTACGTATCGGACCCGCTATCTTCTGACATTGAGGAGTCCGCCCGTTCGTCCTCGTCGCTCATACCCTACTACTATCCTCGCTGCAGAAGCCAAGAGGCAATGTTGGAAAGAGATGCTTCAACCTGTGCAAATGCAGCGGTGGGACAACCCCACGAACGTAGAGAGAAGGGGAGGCACCGTGGCGAGATACGTGAACGTTTCTCGACTGGGCACAACTTTGCCCCGCGTTTTGACATCTCAGATAACCAGTCCACACGGGTGCAACGGTGCATCAACGATTCTCTCGACTGACTTACCGCAGAGTCTCGGCGACACTCCTCTGTCACTCGTCGCGTGTCTGATGCACTTTGACCCTATCATTCCGCGATGTGTATTTCACCGCCTATCGATCGTGACTGTGCATGCGTAGAATTTTTCTTCGACTATCACGCAATTCAATCGATAAGAGTTCAAAAAAAAATAACTTTCCTGTGAATTACGCGTTCGAAAAGTAATTTTTTTACATCGCGATTCCATTTTTTTTATAATAGATTCCGCGATGTTTTTGGAGCTGAAAAGCTATACTGAGTGTTTTGGAGATCGCGTGAAAAAATCGTTGTTATTAATGTCAGACACGGAGTTTTTCAAGAATTTTTTTTTTTTTTTTTTCGATAATATCGGGAAATTGGTAAAAAAAAATCTGATTGATTTCATATCAATTAGAATTTGTCGACAGTATTTATATATATATTTTTTTTATATCGACATTACGATGATTTAGAGTAAAAAATCTCATTGTCTCGTATTACACCATTGCAACGTAATCTCGTTGCGTCGTACATCTTGAATGTTACAAATTCCATTCTTCGTCACAATTATCATAAATTCTGCACCGAAGCCAGCCACGTATCTTTTGATGCTATACACGCAGAATACGTCTCCGAGTTCTCGTCTGTCATTCGCATCATCCTCACGAGTTCGTTCGCTCCGTTGTACGAGCACTGAATTTTTTGTACGGAATTGTCTAAGTCTTCTCTCTCTCTCTTTCGCTCTTGTCTCTCGGGTTGTTTAATAGCTGCCAGGCGTTTTGCTCTTGGCGCCACGCATTCGCGATGTATTATGCTCTTCTGTCACTCCGAGTAAACAAAATTACGTGCAACTATCTCCTCGGAAACTTAGAATTACGAGAAAAAAAAAATTGATCAATCGCTGCCTAGAATTTTCGGGGATTCCCGAGAATTGGTGAATTGCGCGAACACAGTAATGAAAAAAAAAAAAAAAAAAAAAAGATGCGCATCTTCTCTCGTGTGTCTCTCGCTCGTTTGGCGACATAAATGAATTATTCATGGACAAGCGTTTCCTCATACAGCTCGAACGTTCTTCTGAGAACGTGGCAGGACACAGGAAAGTGCCTGATAACGATCGCCAGTGCTGCTGCTCTCTTGGCTCTCCTCGCCAGTGTACTCTCTATCTCTTTTTTTTTTCTTCTGCTCTCTGACTCACACCCTCGTCAGTTCTCTCATCGTCGTCATTGGTATTCGTCACGTTAGTTTTTTTTTTTTTTTTTTTCGCTTCGCGTTGGTAAAAGGAACGATTACGATTTGCGCGTATAGGACAGCGTTCTTGTCGCGATGGATATGGAGAACTGTGAATGTTGTACAGTGTTAGAGTGAAGCTTCCTCTCTCTACTCTTCGATCCGCGACGACGAGGGACGATGATAGTCGCGGTATGACGAGCAGCAGCCACGCACCGCACGCACCTAGCGTTACCCGTTTTTCGCTTCTAAATCCGTCTTTTTTTACATACATTTTGTTATTATCATCATTATTATTATTATCGTGAAAAACTTCGCGATATATAATAATCGGCGAAATATTCCCGAAGCTTTTCAGCCATTCGCGATTATTTCACATTTGTTAATATTTCGTTTACATTTTATTTTATTTATTCTTTCATTATCCGCACACGAATCGCGCGATAGGTTGAGTACGTGCTGCCCGTTGCCGATTATCTTTCACGCTCGATCGTCTATCGTACACGCGTGTCGACTCGCGCTCACGTATTCACATAAGCAACGCGCATGCATGGAAAGAAAAATAAAGAACGAAAAAAAAAAAAAAAAAATTATTTTACGCGAAATTGTTCTTCGGAATTTTCTCGATCATGGAAAGCGTCGGGATACAACGTTGTCTTGTTTGAGGGGCTGAAGGGGGTTTGTTGGTGGTACGATGACTCCTTCGGTAATTTGTTCGTGTCTGCGAGCCGCCAGCTACTATATAGGATGAAGAAGAACGTGGGATATAAAGTAGGGAAAAAAAAGAAAGAAAGAGACGGCCAGACAGAAGGCAAAAGAGACGGCAATATCTGTTCGCGCAGGCGAGGCAGCGCGCTTTTATTATCAACGACTGTGATCTAATCTCTCACTGTAATCTGGCATCCTATCCGACCTCCTATCTTTCGTAGAATCTCTCATGGCCCTTCCCCCCCCCTCCCCCCTCCCCCCTCCATACGCCTTCCTTCCATCGCGTCTTTCGCGTCCTCGTCGACCCCCTCGCGCGATCACTGTATACCCTCGCGGTGTCCCACTTTATATATGTATATTATATATATATAAACGTATATACACACTTCGATATCCAACTGATAAGGGCTCCGAGAGACGCTTTCCGTTCTTTCGCCGTATCTTTACATTTTACTATCACACATCATCCCACCCACCAGATTTTTCTCAATACGTATTTCACCAATCGGCTGTTTACTCATCACCTGGGGTACCAAGTCCACTGATCGCAGACTTTGAAATTTTATTTACAAAAATTTATATATGATTACATCCTGTTTGGGAAATAACGCGCATATGTATGTATGTATATACATATATTAAAAAAAAAAAAAAAAAAAAAAAAAACGAAAGCTTCTCGTGTTTAACACAATTTATTATCAGTTATCGCAACCGATAGTGTGTACCGCCATGTGAATGGTATACGACACATTGTGCGCACGCGATACGATATTGCGTTAGTCGATAAAATTAAGAGATTACATTCCCTCCGCTGCCATACCCCTCGGTTCGGTTTATTTATTTGCTGTTTTTTTTTTTTTTTGTATTTTATATTTTTTTTTGCATTTTTTTTAGCCTCTTTCTTTCCAATGAATATCACGATAATTAGCCAGTGTTCGCAATAATGATACCATTCACGGAGTTTATCGAATGCGATATGTATATATGTATCTGTCCCTTTGCGTGTGCGCGAATTCTCGGAACTTGGTGCTTGGGATTCATATCTCGTACGCGTCTCTCTTTTTTTTTTTTTTTGTTAATTCTCATACTTTTTCTCCGTTTCCAACAATTTCTTATCTTCTTGCTAAGTCTCTCTTTTTCTCTCCGCGCCGATTGCTGCACTCTCCGTGTCCCTCACACTCAATTATTTTTCTCTGTGTGTTTCTTATCGGCATTATTTCGCATTGCCGTATTATACGAACCGCAGAAAATCGATGTATTTTTTTTTTTTTTCCAATCGTTCGACAGTACTCCACCTCCGCCCCCTTCTCCAGTCGGACTTCTCGTCTCTTTTTGTTTATTCTCTCTGTTCCCTTTTTTTCTCTCTCTCTCTCCCTCTCTCGTACACGTTTTATACATACGCACCAAGCTTTTCGTTTAAAGCACACAGACGTAATCTCTCGACGGTACGAAAACCGAGATCGTTCAGAGACAGACGTGGAAAGAGAGAAGGCTTGAATATATAAAAGCGAACAAACTCTTTGGGCCTCTCTTTCCCTCCCTTCCCGCCGCATGTTGGAGTCCTCTCCTCGCGATATATATCGAAGCCAGCAGCAGCCAGAAGCAGCGGCAGTATGGTTAAAGCCTTGAGAGTTGCGGCGCCACTGGACGAAGATAAGGGAGCGTTATCGGACTGCGCGGCTGCCCTTATCAGCGATCGTTTTCCTCTCTCGCTTCTTCCCCTCTCGTTCTCGTTGTTTCCTTCTGTTTCTCTCACTCTCTCGCTAACTCGTCATCGCACAGTTTATTCTCTCGCTCTTTCTATATTTTCTACCTCGCTCTCCTCGTTCACCAATCCCCCTCCCCCTCCCCCTCCGCCCGCCCCTGTCCCCCCTCTCCTCCGTCCCCTCTCACCGTTTCGTTCGTCCGTCCGTACCCTCGGTTCGCGGGCATGGCGATGCTATCATCTAACTAGCTCCAGCTACTGATTCTATCTCGCGGCGCTCGCGCGAGCACTCCGGCGTACCCACCCAGACCAGGGCCGGGGCTTACCGGAGTAACGCGCGAGTACCGTAGCCGACAGGGCCGCGTCAACGCACACACACGATCCCCTCGTCGGACTCTATGTCGATCGCGAATTGCTTAGTGATTAAAAAAAAAAAAAAAATCTTGGTAGTTAATCAATATTTCGAACATTGATAGACTTGTACTCGCAAATTGCATAGAAACTAAAAAATACGTGAAAGGGAAAGTATCGCATTCGCGAAAAAAAAAAAAATCGAATTTATCGTATCTATAATTATTTGAAACATCGCGAAGTGCAAAAAAAAAAGTTTTTTCCGATTATTTTTAATTAAATATTAAAAATGACATGAAAATTCGACAATTTTTTACGATTAATCGATCCGCGATAATTTTTTTGCATCGAATTTCGATAATTTCGATGTTGGTTACGCCAGTGTCGCCGTGCCGCGCGTGTCGATTCCGAGGGCGTCGCGTATGCGTGTGCGTCTCGATGCAGTAATTCAGGAATGAAGCTATTAAAACGTTAGAGAGGAACTACTATATCTTCGTGAGATTGAGGAGGCAGTGCGGGGGGAGAGGGGATTGGAATGAAGAAAACGGTAGCACGTACGAGAGTTAGCGCACGAGTATATATATCTGTCTCTGTCTCTCGGCAACACGGCGAGATCTAATTTAAATGGAGTCTCACTGGCAATGGCATGCGACGAGACTGCAGTAGCAGCAGCAGCAGCAGCAGCAGCAACAAACCATCACTAACCAGTAGAATTGCTGTATAGCTTAAGCTTCTCTATCTCCTTCGCTCGACTACTGCGCCGAGAGATGCAACGAGATCTTGGAACAGAGAGGCGCCGTGGAAATTAACATATCTCTGACCGATAGCGCTGCGTTGCTTGAAGCTATTGCTATTTGCTTCACGTTGGACACACCCGCGCGCGCGTTCAGATCTATCTAATATATACAAACGAGTAATGAAATGTAGCAGAACCGATCGACATGCGCTGATAATAGATTTTCCTTTTTCCATCCATGACGAATGACGAAGAGTTGTAACTGTAATCCGAGCTCACCGTGTATAAATTTTTTTTTTATCTCAACATTAGATTGATATTTTCGATCGAAGAATTACAGAAAATAAGAAAAAAAAAAAAAAAGCATCGACCCTTTTTTTAAATTAAATTCTATTTTTTTTTAATTCACGGAAAAAAATTAATATTGATATTACGGTAAATTAATAATAATATAGAAAATTCAAATTCATAAAAAATTTCATAACATAAATAATATTTTACAAATATACATTTTACCTTTCATTATTTCTGTAGAAAAATTAATTTTTTCTGATAAAAGATAAATCTATTAGGCTGCAAGTTGCTCTTTACCTCCGTTACAGATTTTTTTTTTTTAATTCGTGTAGAAATTTTCGACACGTGCGTTAATATTAAATTTATGCGACGAATAACACACTCGTAAATATTATTTGGTTAATGCGCCGTTATTTATAGAATGTAACACGAGTGTCATTGTTGACACGAGAAGCGTCAAAACAGTTTACCCCCGTAACGTACGGTCCGTCCGGTTGTCGTTGAACACGTGCCGTCGAGCCGGTCGACGCAATTTTCGTTCTGTTAACCTGTTTTGTACATACGACATGTGTACCTCGTGTGTGGTTCGTGTATCGAAATTCTCGTGTATTGAAATGTCCAGCACCGGGTGTGTGCGTTTCCACACGCGCGCGTACATGCGGAGGTTTCTATCCGCATCGGAGCTTACGTATCGCAGCGGTTAAAGCGGTATTAGCTATATTGTGATAAAGGCAAAAGCTCGCGCGCGAGCGATAGAGAGAAAGTGGTGAAAGGGATAGAGAAACAATGCGAGTCTGCGGTGTTGATATCTGTGGTACAGCGAGCGTTCGGTGACGATAGGATCTGCCATCAGTTTCTGCGCCGTTTCTACCCCCTCCAAACCGCAGCCCCGCTGGGTTCTCCGCTGGAAGAACCCTTCACTCTTCCTCTTTTCCTCTCTCGTTCTATATACTTCGACTGTATCTCTTTGCATCTCTCACTTTGCGTGCACGAAACTCCGATTGTCGAGCCTTAGACTTTTTGGCTGCGTTCCAAAAAACAAAGCAAACGTTATTCGCGATGTCGGTGTGTGTGTGTGTGTTTTCCGAGTCCAATCGAATTCATCGTGGGTTCTCCATCGTTGCCTTTAACCTCCGCCACGACCGATAATGCTGCGAAATCGGAGCGCGTTGCGAAAATGTGCTATTCTCTTCGGGGAAGGAAAAGTGAAGGGAGAAGGGGTGATAGTGGGGGAAGAAGGGAGAGAGAGGGAGGGAGGGGTAGAAAAAAAAATGACAGAAAAGAGAAATCCAACGCTTGGAGGTGCTCCGCTATCTCAATAGATAGGGAGAGAAAAACACTCATTTTTATACCGTCAAAATGTGTTATCTCACCCGTGCGGCTCGACTCTCTTTTTTCCCCTCCCTGCTTCTCACTACTGAATCTCTCATGTTCTCTTTTTTTTTTTTTTTATTCTCTCTTTCTCTCGCTCAACCCGACGACCGCGAATCCCTCTCCGCCTGGCGCTCTCCTCCGGGGGCGAAATTAACTCGCTAGCAGATATCCACCGGTGGTCGACTCCTCTGCTTTTTACCCCTACCTCCCCCGTGGGCGCTTCCTCGTTCCTCGGTCGCGAACATCGCGCTGGCCACCCCTCGAGCACGACCCGACGCATTTATATCGTCTGCCGCTTGTCTGAGGGCTCAGGGATGAAAAAAAATAGAGATGGAATAAAAATTCCGCTGGACCAACCCCTTTCCCTCTTGTGAAACGCGAGAGAAACTCGAAAGCTTCATCACTACTCACTCAGTTTCTCGAGCTTTCAAAAGAGCTTTGATTTTCTCTGTATGCCTGGAGAACGCGGAGTCGGAGATATTCACGAGGGTTTAAATTGCGATAATAATAATGAGTTGAACGGTGGAGAGAGAGAGAGAGAGAAAGAGTATTGAGCTTCTCGCGATAGCCGGAAGTCCAACGGAGCTATCGAGAATGAGAAGTAGGAATAAGAGGGTATGGCGAATCTTTTGTATTCCTCGTTTTGCAATATCGAAGGGAACGCCGATAGAGCTGTACAACTATTTATACGATTGAGATAAACCGCGCAAGGTATTCTCATCAAATTGATTATTTCTCGTGAAGAGATATTTGATATATTGAAATTTTATGAGTAGAACGATGAGCGTGAAATATACGCGTTATTTTATGTACAAAATAAATAAAAAATTATTCCAAATAAAAACAAAAATAAAAAAAATTCTGAAAATTTTTCTGTCTAAAAATCGTAACATATAAATAAAAATTCGAAAAAAAAATATTTTTTCGCCATTATTGGCATCAAATTAATAAGTATTGCTAGTAATATCAGAATGAAAAAAAAAATTTCGATAGAACAAAAAAAGAGAGAAAACGAGATTTCGGTGACGTCTGAGTCGAGACATAAGCTGCAGGATGCTGCAAGCTGTTAGTACATAATCAACCGTCGGAAAGTCGCGGGAAAACCGAATACGAGTCACCAGATGCGTTCATTTAGTTACTATTATCCCTAATGAATCTTTCAGCGGTAGCAATTCTCGCGCCCCTTATAATGGATATCCACGCGAAGTTTCTCCCCACAATGCTTGTGTTTCTTCCCCGTGGAAAAGGCAATTTCGCACACTCACTGGTAATTCATCCCTCGTATCTTAATAACGAATTCAAATAATGTATTTTTTAATCCTCCATCCACTGGACCATTTTCGCACTCACAAATTAGTTGGTTTTGATCGGACTAATTTCTTTAAAAAAAAAATTAAGAACGATACTTTTCCCGAAGGATATAAAAAAAAATGTCTTCTTGGCAATGCATCTCTCCTCTCGTTATCTCAACTTCGTACAAAACCGCGGCCGTGTCTTTGCTCTGTGGTAAAAAAAAAAAAAAAAAGAAAAGACCTTCTTAATAACAAGGGCACTTATCGTACTTTTCTGAGTTTGATCGCCCGCGAGAGCTCGAAGCCTTCGAGCCAAGCTGCGAGAAATGACGAGGTATATATACCAAAACTATGGGCATAAAGTAGATGAAGCTTGTCGGCCAAACTGAAGCCAGAAAAGAAGAAAGAGAGTGATCGTCCCGTGGAATTAATCGGTCATGGGATACCGCAAAGGTAGTCACAGCCGAAAAAAAAAAAATGAAAAAAAAAAAAAAAAAAAAAAAAAAACGCCCCAACGTCCCAATTTGTCATCTTACCGTGCTGCTCCGGCGACTTTGAAAGTATTTAAAAAGTTGGACGGTATATTTACCCCCAGGGACTCTCGACGCCGTGTCGCTTAATCGTTCCTTCTAACACGATTTTTTTTCTTTCACGACGAGTGTGTCACCCTTATACTCTCGTTTATCCTTCTCCGCTCCGTCGGGATATCAAATTCTTCCTCTTTCGCTTCTTACTTCCCTTTCTCCTCTTTCCTACCGCTACTCTCTCGAACTTCTCGATCTTCTATTCGTTACGGCTGTCGGGATTTATGAAAAAAAAAAAAATAAAAAAAATCTCAAGCAACAGCAACGATAAACGTAGAAGGCAGACAATAATCTCGAATCACGTCTCGTACTCTCACTTTCACTGACAAAAGAGCAGAGAGAAGTGGAACCCATCACTTTCATAGTTGAAGCGATGAGAGTCGGAGAAAAGGAGTACGGCCTCCCGATGAGAATAATAATATTAATAATAATAATAATAGAAAAAAGACAAAAAAACGGTGGCCTATGAACAGTTATTGTATACCTGTATCCTAACGCTATCGATGAATCGTGAATCGATAACATAACGTTGGCAGAAACCTCTCGCCGCGCTAACTGTAAATCATAATTTAAATCGGAAGAGAATTTTTATTCGCAAGTCTCTCGCGCTTGTGGAGAGATTCTCCACCTACCGCTGTTCATCTTTTCACATTTATCCGCGCTGATCTACTCTCCGGTAGAGAAATGAATGAGAGAAAATAGTGTATCTATAGAGTACGAAAGCGCAACGAGCGCCCGGATATCGAGATAAATCGATCCGTTCTCTATCCTCCCCCTTCTCTTCTAGTGCTTCTTCATCGCGGAAAGGTGCTACGGTACTTGGCAACTCTCTAGATCACGAATAATAACCAAGACGAGCATAGAGATGAATGGCGATCAGAGAAATTCAGATCGCCCGAGAGGCTCGCTTCTGATTCTCCGATGAGTGGAAGGCTTCTGGAGAATCCGGAACGGTATTTCATGCCACCCGGATTTTCGTATCTCTTCTATTCCTTTTTTCTAACACCCGACTGTACGCCAGGAAAAGAAAAAGGGCATTATGCACGTCACGAAAATTATAATTATTACGCAGGAACTCACAAAGACAGAGATCTTTGGAAAAAACTAACAAAAAATCTACTCAATTATATCGAAGATTCTCCGGTTTTTTTTCTCTGAGTTTTTGAAAAAATTTATTTTAAAATTAATACGAAATAAATTTTTTTTTTTAATTTTAGTAAGTTCGCAAAATATATTATTTCTTTAAAATATAATGAAAGAAAAGTTGTAAAATGTTAATTAAATTAATCAAAATCATTATAGAAAAATTTACAACGTGTCTCGATTGAAAATGAATTTTTTAACTTTCGTAATATTTTTTTTTTTTTTTTTATACAGCTCTTGTATTTATCGTTTTTTCTCGGCCGCGATACATCTGGCAGAGAAAAATTGAGAACTCGAGGAAGAAAAAAATCTTTGGATTGAAATCGCGATAGATAAAATATTCGCCCGAGTCAGTAATTATATCCGATGACAAGAGACTATACAAGCGCTTATCGGCATAAACGCCGAGATGCAAACTATCAATTATTTCTTCTAATCTATCGAGTTATCTGCAATAAGCCAGAGGCTGTAGCGAGAAAGTAAAACGTCGAGTGACAGTGAATAAGTAGAATTTACTATTACGACGAAGCGTGCAAAAACTATCGCGAATCTGAATACAATCGTGAGATATATGGACAGAGAAAGGGAGAGAGGGGAAGCGATCCGAGATGAGGGAAACGTTGAGAGTTTGTACGTCAAATAGCGAGAGAAGGAACGATTTCTCGAGTTCTTGGCGGCGACGACGGGTGTACGCAATTGCACACGTGCGTGCGAGAGTTCGTACGCTCGCGCGAAGCCGCGTAACGAGAACGCGATATCGCGGAGCAAAAGGGGAATCCCCCCCTATGCCAAGCTGTTAACCGTTTAAGGGGCAGTCGGTTGTTTTGCCAAAAATGGTTCGAACCAGGGAAAGCCTTCCTTCCTAGTGAAATCGTAAATCTCAACTCCTCTCTCGCGCTACGCGTTAAACTGCGTACTATGGTAAAATAATGATATACTTCTCGTGTGGAATAAAATTTACCATCTTTATTCTTTTAATTTGGTCCTCTCGGAAGACAATTTTAAACGGGAATTCTCGACATCTTTCGTCATTTTTTATAGAAATAAAATTAAAAAAAAACCCAAAAAAAAAAAAAATAAAAATTTTACAATTATTGATTTATTTAATTTTTTTTTGCGATTTTCTATAATTTTTTGATTTTTTCAAGAAAATGTGAATATGATTTTTTTTTTTCATTAAATTTTCCGCGTTAAATCCTAACCGTGCATTCATCACTGTTATCCCATCTATTGCCTATAGATAGGTATATAGCTCGGCGTGAATTAAATGATTGTCAATTTCTCGACAAAAGTAACTTCACAACACCCCGAAGCCGAGTGGAATTGTGTCGATGCAAGCGTTTGCAGGGAGATCTAGCAAATGCAGAGAATCTTTGTCGTGGTAAGAGAGAGGGTGGGTTTGCGCTGTCTGCCACGTACGTACCTCCACCGGTCGCGTATTATTCCTCTCCGTGATCGGGAGTCATTCGATTCGAGGGTTTGAAAACGCCTCGTTTCTCGGACGGTAGTCGAAGCTTCTACGTGCTTCGATACGCTTGTACACCCCCGGTGAGTGGCTCGATTTATCCAGCTAACTCAGTACCACCTCGATATATCGAGTGTATAACCAAACGCCGGACGTATATACGAGAGAACCTTACGATATATACAGATACACAACATCCACACACCCCACACGAGGACGCAGAGTTGAGACAGGGGATAACGCCGAGACACCCCTTTAACATACACACAGATGATGTGTTTCTCTCCCTGTCTTTTCACAAGCATTGGGCCACTTGCGGAGCTCTCACAGCCCGGCGACCTAATCTCTTCTCTCGTCTCTCGTGCAGAGCTTATAATACGTGCTGTGCACCGCCGCGAAGTAACACGGAATGAAAAGGCGCGAAGTGGAGTATCGGTAATAATCGTGCCTACCTTCTGTACGAGCATCGAACCACCTCGATTCCAATACCTCCCATACTAAGGTATATATATATATATATAATACGTATATACGGATATGCTATATACAGGTGGATAATAACGATGTATAACCATTGGGAGAAAGGGACTTTTCCCTCTGAATAGAGAGCGAACAGCGAGAAACAAGCGGTAGCAAACCAACGGGGATGTAGATACGCCATGTTTCACTTGGTTCGAGAAGCTGCCCGATTCGTAACGGGATGCTCCTTTGTCTTTCTCTCGTTTCTCTACGCTCTCCGCGATCCCACCACTCATACCAAAGCCCGCAACTGAGGCATCGTAACAGCTCAAGCCAGATTCATCCCCTATTTAATACACTCACCACCCACCCTTTCGATTATGTCTCTCCGCTTCCACGGACTCAACAACGAATACGATTCAACCGTCACCCACCCCTATGCCACCCTCTTCTTTTCGTCACTCAGACAATGCTGATTAACACTGCAATGTATATGACGACTTTGTGAATTTATTTTATCGTCGTTTTTTTTTTCACTCGATGAAACGATTTTCAGGCGAAATCCGTTTTTGCGCGGAATAGCGATTTTTAAAATTTTTCCTTGTGTATTATTTTTTTTAGGGCATTTAGTAACATCGATTAATTTTGAAAATCGAGAAATATGTTTTAAACGATACATTATGAATTTTTGCACAAAATTCATTCAGTTCCTACATAAAGAAAAATATCGGAAGTCGAAATCGTCAATTTATTCATATACTTGAAATAAATACGCGATTATCTTAACACTCGAAAAAAAAAAAATCATAAATATATTTTTCCGAAGTGGGATTTTTGTCGGTATTCCATGATAAATCATCGTGTCGAAAAAAAAACATGTATAGCTATATATTTCTGTCCGAACGGAGTTGATAAACACCTCTGAAGCTCGACTGAGCTTTAGCATTACTCGTTTTCTTCGTCTTGCT
Organism: Cryptus viduatorius; assembly: GCA_964006125.1. NCBI lineage: Eukaryota > Metazoa > Arthropoda > Insecta > Hymenoptera > Ichneumonidae > Cryptus > Cryptus viduatorius. The sequence continues at coordinate 6,186,810 of OZ023222.1, read as the reverse complement.
ATTCGTCCTCGAGAGTTAGTTCGTCGTAGTCGTGCAGCTCGTTCTTCGGGAAAGGCGCGAATAGGGTGCACAGGTTGACGCGGCTCTAATTTCCGATAGGACACGTGACTGGAATCTCGGCCAGAGGCTATGGGCCGATTCGACGTGCAACCCGAACGAGAAGAGCCGCGTTGGCTTCTCACTTCTCCCGTCGCCCTCTTCCGTGAGGATGATTTTCACGATTTATCACAGGACCGTCGCTCGGCACCCTTTCTTTCCCTCCCATCTCGTTCTCCCATCGAACATTTCACGTTGCAATCCCCGATCTTTCCGAACTCTTCTTTTTCCCTCATCCCGCGCACGCGCACACAGCGCAAACTCAATAACTGTGGCCGAGAAAACATTCTAATATATCAAGAAATTTCACGTTCAACGAAAGATTTAACGCTGGTAACGCTAAAACTAACCGATGAATCACGAGAGAATAAAAATCTACCATCGAAGCTGAGTCATCGAATATCGGTAGAATTACGAGCAAACGATAAATTTTTGACGTATTCCAATAATAAAAGTCGCGCATCACTCAGACGCGAGGGATCGATGAAGAGAAACCAGAAAAAAAAATGATGGAACGTGAGAAACAATAAGTAAAATCTCTCTTCGGGCGGCTTCCATGCTGTACAAACATACGTCAGAAGCAGAGGAATCGATTGTCAAGACAATTTATACAGCCATTAAATAGATCTCTCGATTCGTCATTATATCAGCATACAGAAGGATGAGAGCTGTCCTTAAAAATAGCTTATCGGTTAGGGATGGAAGCCGAAGCGAGGAAAAAAAATCCGCGCGCGCGTTCTCTCGAAGTCCCGCGGAGACGAAAAAGAACGCGGATGAGTAGGTTGAGCGAGAGAGAATTTGACAGATCTTCATAAAGGCACACACAACTGCGCTGCTGCGATAAGAGAATCGGTTTCAGGCATCTCTCGCGCGCCGCCCTCTCGGAGCATCGCGGATGAGAGAGTGGCCCGCGAGAGCGACAGAGTCAGTTAGATACGAAGGGCCCGCGCCCTCCGCGACATCACCTACCCTGAAGCGTGGAGGGTGGCGCACCGGCTTCCCGGCAAACCACCCGGCCACTCAGTCAGTACGCCGCTATCATTTTTCCACACGAGTGGGCGACTGTGGTGCGATGCCCCGCGTGCGCTATTCCTCGCCGACTTTCTGCTGTTTCTGCTGGTCCTCCACGAAATCACCTACGGTGACTTCTATATGCGCGAAGTCGATGTATTTATATCGTCATTATCGTCCTCTCACACGAAACGACCCTCAAGACAGTCACCGAGATTTCACGAAACATCGAAAAACCGAATGAAGAAAAATGAAAAAATAAATTGCGAAGTAGAATTTTTCTCAATACTTTCTCATTATTTTTATTTCATAGAAATCCTTTTATGGAAAGGTTCGGGGTGATCAGTTTCGGATTTATCGCGAAGCTTTGGAAATGAAAAAAAATGAGGAAGGAATGTGTAAGATTTTATTTTCGATTTTTAAACGATTTTTAGTGTTCTAACATCGAAAGCTTAAAAATAATAATTATTACGAAAACAAAGTGTTTTTTTTTTTTTTTTGAGGAATCGATATTCGAGTATCGTAAAGATTAGCATTCGGTTCTTCGTTATTATGATTTTTTTTAAGACTCGATCTGTAAACTGAAAATACGCGCTCGTTAAATCGATAACCTTTTTCATTTGATAAGAAAAATATGCATTACATTAATATACATTTAAAAAATGCAAATTGCCAACATTATCAATTATTCTATTCAAACTAAAGATAAAAAGAGGAAGAATTCGTCGATCGTGGAATAAGGACAGAAAGAATTCGAAGCGATGTAGAAATGGTAGTTCGGTGGTGGATGAGGATTAAAAATAGCGTATAGCTCCTACGTCTCTAGGTGGGAAACGATTCGGTATCTCTCCCGACGTCACGGGGGTCTGAAATATGAGAGATACGATGGACCTCGCCCCCATCCCTCCTCGCTTCCATACCCATACCATTCCCCGATGGTGCATTAGCGCTAATCTCCGCTCTTTAGTCCTTTCTTTATCTTTTCTGCCCGCGTCCTCCTTCGCCTCGTACTCTCATCTCTCTATAACCGCGCTCTGTTCTTTATCATTTTCTCTCACACTCGCAGCGTTTCCTCTTCTCCTCATTCACCTTTGTCCCTCTCGGTTTCCGTTCCATCCTATTCTCATTCTCTCACTCTAATCGTGGCCTTGCGCTCGCGTAGTCGAAGAGATAGGATGAGATTAAAAAAAAAATAAAATACGATAGAAAGAGCGAAAAAAAAAAAAGAAAAAAAAAAGTATCGACGCGTATATATAGAGGATATGGGTATATATACCTGAGCTCACGGGGGTTTCTCTACGTCGGGGCATCTCGTTCTGTATCGCAAGAAAGACGACGGTGAAACGAGAGTCTTGATGCCCGGAGCTTATCGCAACCGATCTAATCGCCACGATCCGTTATTTGGGGGCCGGGCTATTTGGAAATTGCTCAGCCTCTTCTAGGTCCGCTCTCCATGCTACGCTCGACTCCGTGCCAGTCCGGTCGAGTTTTGACATTCGGAATCTCATTAGCGATCGTCAAAAAACCGGGCCTACCGGGAGGCTTAAGCGTAAAAAAAAATATATATATATCTGAACAGAAAAACATCGAGAGGCGGAGACAAAGACTGTGAGATCCACAGGCGCGAGAGAACACCTGTCCGAATGCCACAGGGATCAAAGTAACAGACAGGATCACCCCAGAGACAGATACACGTATGGTACCAATTAGAAAAAAAAAAAATTGCCAAGGTGTTTTAATGATTTTTTCTTCGTAATCTATAGTATATCGGTGGCGATATTTATCGTTTTTAAGTCCCGACTGCCCACAGATCGAAAAGCCAGTAGTCATGCATAATTTTTATCGATCATAGGATCCCCGCAAAAAATGATTAAAAAATTTCTGAAAATAAAAAAAAATCTCATCAATTTCAATAGTTTTTATAGAACCGTCGATTTATTTTTTCTATTCTGATGTATAGACTTAAAAAAAAAAATTAATTTTTTTTTCCGCCACTCGACGAAGAAATAAAAAATTCATAAATAATTATTTACAAATCGCAGTTAGAAGATTTTCCAAATTTAATGAATAGTATTCTTCGTATTAATCATTAAATGTGTTTAATAAAATAACATAAATTTCGTTATTTTTCTATAACGATCGGCAGTTTGTAATCAAACGACGATAATTTCAAGATTTGGTTCGAACTCTCGATCTCAGCTGTGCGACGCACTTAAAACTTTTGACGATCTGAAAATACACATAGTTTCCGATACCGCATCCAACAAACTGCTATAACTACGCTTTATCATTCTCTCATCTACTCGAAGCTTATCTATTCGTTTGGGACTTTCTGACTCGGATAAACCTTGTCGGGGACGAGAACGAGGGGACGAGAGGTGGAAAGAGAGAAGAGATCTGAAGGCATAGAGCAGGAATCGATATCCTGCGCTCGTTAGTTCTCCAAGTGGTTCTGCCTGTCGGACCTGAGTCTATCTTTTCAGGAATGTACTCTTCTACTCGTCCCCCTTACTCCACTCTCTCTCTCTCTCTCTCTCTCTCTCTCTCTCTCTACATATACTATATATATTCACACACGTCCTTTCCCTCTCTGCACACTGATCTTCCAGGATACGTGTTCCCCCTGCACGAGAAATTCTCGGAAAGATGTCTACACTGATTGGCTAATTATTATTGATTAATTAACACCGAAGGCCGTCGAGTAAAATTGTGCGGCTCGACGCTCAGTCGGATATTTTATTATACGATTACATTTGTTACCGATCGTCCGAACTCGTGTTCTCATTAATGTTTTTTCAAATTTAACACGATTGGATTAATACTCGTAGCATTTAATCAAAGAGGAGGTGCGAGAGGAAAATCTGTTGTCGTTAAATGAATAAACAATCTATCGCGCCGCTTGGCGGGTGAAAAGGGTCGAGCAGATTACGCGTTAAAGATTCGCGAAATATGTGAAAAGGTTAAACTCAATTTCTGTTTTTTTTTTATTTATTTTTTTTTTATTTTTATTAACTCTCTCATCTCCCTGTGGTATGGAATTCGCGAATGAATTTCGCGAGTGTCGAGCGTCGATGACCATTTTCCCTCTCGACGTTGGTCGCAGAGAGCGAGAGAGAAAAAGAGAGGGAGATACGATCGGAAACATTTGCCGAGCCTCTGGAGCCGTGTTGACCGCAAACACGGGTCGAAAACCCACCCGAGTTCTCTCGGCGCGAACTAAAAGGCCCCGGACTTTTCGACAATGACCAACGGCCCGGGACGCACCACAGGGCTATTCCGTTATTGAATTACTTTTTTTTGTCTACTGCATTGGTGCGCAATGCTTGTGTGCATTCGCCGTTCAACGAGAGGAGGAGGGGCGGTCAATTTGCGGCTGGTTTCTGTGGCTCCCGCGATTTCAACCCATCGACAAGTGAAATTCAAACGAGCAATCGCTCACACCCTCGTTGTATGTATAACTCCGATTTTTTTTTTTTTTTTTTTTCTATCGTCAGGTCTCGACAAACTCGTTCGAACTTTGCCAATCACTCAAAATCACGCATCCCCCGCCGGGGAATTCAGTTAGATGATTGTTCAATTTCGCTTTCGAATAATCGCGGCTTTCGAAACTTCGGACTTGTCACTCGCTGTGAAAAATCTCATCGAAGACCTCAAACTAACCGGTTTTTTTTGTTTTTATCGTCTTTGGATATACTTCGCGATTGATTGAATTTCGAGTTCGCGTCGAAGAGAATCGAAGAAACGAATTAGCGAAGGGACAAGTGAAAAATAAAGTGATATTGCCGATTGACGGGAAGCTTAGACTTTGGAGACTTCTCTCGTTTCATACTTAAATTGCTTCCCTTCGTGCGAAGTATCCGTAATGCCACTTATTGTCAGTATGTAGAAGACGATCGAGTGTCACTACGAGAAGGATTTGCCCGCATTGTCTCTTAGCTCTTCCCGAAGGTGGCGGCGGCCCCGCGAGAGCGCCTTAAGGCCTTCTCTTCTTTCATTCTTTCTGTTATCTACCTTCTTTCTTCGCTCGAGGACACTCGTCCGGGAGTATTTCACTGCTGGACACTTTCCAAGACATCCTGCCACGTGTCACGACGGAGACACACCGGATCTCTTGGATATACCGAAACGTTACGTAAGTCCCGTAATGCAGAAAACGAACAGTTGGCGCATCGTCTTCCGTGCAGGAAACGGATGTCGCACGTGCCTCGCGCTGTTCCTGCCCGGTGGCTTTCGACTCGAGGACACTCTTGCGACTCGAAGAGAATCTCGTGGACTCAGGTGGTCTCGATACTCAGCTGCTGTCTTGGGACACGTGCCCTGTGTCTTCTCGTATCCACAGTCCGAGTATAAAAAAAAAAAAAAAAAAAAAAAAAAACTAACGACACCACAAATTTATTTACGCGATAGCTATTTATAGTACGAGAAGCGATTCTTTTAGCTTTTATCTCAAAGTTGCTCAACCCTGACGAAATTTAGGTCAGCATTGACGCTGACTATAATTCTTGAAGTCCTTAACGCACTTACGATTTTTTTCTTTTTTTTTTTTTACAAAACGGTCTTTGAAAGAGTGTCGACGAAACGGCAGCAAAGCGAGTATTCTATAGGTACACAGGTATAGAGCTTTGCTCGCCATCGTCGTAAGGCACTAATGGCTTAATGGCAAATCGATGTTCGGGGGTCAAGCATGATGGTCCGAACGAGTAGTATCTCTTCCTCTCTTTCTCTCCTGACTCGACGCTTCTCTCGATTACGCGATTTTTAACGTTTACATCTGGAACTGGCAATTTCACGCTTTCCCTCGCGCTTCGAGAGACACGTTTCACTTGTCGAACGATCGACTATTTTTCATTTTTTTTTTCTCGATAGTTTGTTGAATTTTAGGTTTTTCATTTTTTACGATTTGGGAGTTGATTCTCCGTAAATACGTTGAGAAAAAAAAAGTTGGACAAAAAGTGAGAGAATGACGAGTTAGAAAGGGATTGGCTTCGGGTTTGATACAACGATTCTTTTGGCTCTCCTTATCTTATCACGCGGAAACGCTCCGCGCCTTCTTAACCCTAAGCCCGACGTTTCGCGGACGATTCTCTTCTGGCGCGCGTGTTTTGCGGCCGACACTGTACACGCCAGAGAAACGAAGCGCTAATACTAACAGAAACTGTCGACGGGGGGACAGTGGATCCATTTATTCGCAAATTCCAAGGTCGCTGAACGAGCCTCACTGAGTCTTTTGAATCCGATGCGTTGTAGCATTACATTTGGGTGTCTGGCAGACGAGAAATTAAATCGTTAAACAGTCGACACGATAAAGAAGTCCAGAAATATTCCTCCGCAAATTAAAAAAAAAAAAATCATATTAATTTATCGACAATACGAAAGATCGTACGAAAATAATAATCATTGTACGATTATTGCCGAAAATTAAGAAATTTCTGTAAAAGATCATTTTTTACGATTTCGACTAGCAAAATGCACAGTTGCAGCTAAGATCAGCGGCAGTTTTGCAGATAAGATCATTCGCTTGCAAAAAAAATTTAAATAAAATTTATTTATCGGCGATGAGAAGGTTTGTGCAAAAAATTAATGATGATTGTCTGATAATCGTCGGAAACAAAGAAATTTTCGGAGTGGATCATTTTTTACGATTCCGAATACCGAAATCTACAGTTGTCGAAGCACAGCAGCAAAGCTTGCAAATCCAGCGGCAAAAGATACGAGATAACGAGGACTAGCGGCTAGGATCATTCTCTCGAGGATAGATCGACGATTTGTCAAAGTCCCGCTAAGGGTTGATCTGTTCCGGGTCTTCACGAAATCGAGTTCTGTTAGGCTTCTGTGTCACAGAGATGCTGTACGCGTATAGCAGAGTGTCGAAGAGAGTCACTCTTTCCCTAAAAAAAAAAAAAAAAAAAAAACGAAAAGCTTCAGGCAAGAAATCCTAACCCGGTGGTCGATCTATTCGCTTGACCGCGCTGGGATTCGAGGATTCCGCCAGTCGTTCAATTTTTTATTCACACTCTCATCGAGGGCGAGGATCGGAAATGCCATTGGGACGAGGTGATCCCAGCTCTGCCCTTCCGAAAAAAAAAAAAAAAATAGTGTAAAAAAAATGTGCAAGAGCTTTGCCGGGATGACTTCGATCCCGTTGCATTCTAAATCCTGCCCTCGGCGGTCGTTTCTCATCTCCGAACGCGAGGACTATCAACAATCGTCAACCTCGTGCGATTTGTACGCTGACTTATCAACGTCCCACGTGTACGAAATGCGCAAACGTACGGCAAAACCTTGTGCTCCAGGATATCATATAAGCTCAGCATAACCTACAGTTATAATAACTCTATTCTGGTTTATAACGAGAGAGTAGTCGAGTGGCAAAGTTTACCACGGACACGGAGAGCGCGAAGAGGGAAGGTATAGGAGAGGGTAGGTCGCTCGTTTCTCATTTGCGTAATCTACGAGTACCTTTCCTCTTCGCTCTTAGCCAAGAGCGGCAATGGTTCTCTCGGTTTCTCTCGCTACGACAGTGGCTGACCAACCGGACGCAACAGAGAGTGTGCTGTCCAGCTTCAGGCTCGTCCGGGAACAACGACGAGCTGCCGCTGCCGTTGGAGAGGATGATCCAGCACCGGAAAGTGCCCACTACCACATGCAAAAGCGTCAGAACAAGCGCCTACCTCGTTTCCACTAACCCTCCCCCCCAAGCGGCAACCTCCACCATTTGTTCTCTACCGCCCCAACGCTCGCGAGATCGTTTTGACGAGGTGAAACTACCCTAATCGCTGCTGCGGCGCGACCCCTTCCCCGACTCTTCTCCGTCTCCTGACGTAATCATAATTGCGAGCTACCGCTCTCTCCAGTTCTCCAGTTGGTATACGAGTGATAAAAAACGACCGCCTCTTTTTCACCCAACCGATGGAATGGGGAACACTTTTTTCATCTTTCCACCCCTTTCGTATCGAAAGTCAAGCCCTTATCTCTGTATCGGCTCATGGATGATTTCCGTCACGATAGTCGATGAACCGTTTTTTTGGGTCCACAAAAAAAAAGGAATAAAATACGGTCTCCGTGCTGAAGAATAGGGCGATATAAAGTAACAGATCAACGAAGTAAAAAAACACGATAACCTGTTGTTATCCGTAAAAAAAAAACTTTCCAACATTTTTTTTTATGCAGTGTTAGCAGGTTTTTCGTAAAACTACGTTTAAACTAAAATTAAAATAAACTAATTTAAAACTTCCTACGAGATATTTCCTGAATCGAGAAAATCAATAATGCGTAAAATATCGTTATTGAAGCAAATTTTTACGGAAACGCTTTTATGTTTTCTTGTGCGCAACTAAAAGTTACAAAAAACAACGAAAAAAAAAAAACGCGTAAAAGGGAGAATAGTTCGCGACGGTGACTCCCCCCTCCTGACTCGCTGCTTCGAAGCGTAAACCGCGTTATACCATACAGCTACAAGCTAGAAGCTGATAGTGTATGGTGCAGCGCATACAGACTCGTTTCTACTGATATCGTCGTAGCCGATCTGGAACGAAGGCGATAAGCCGTCCGAGTCGCGGGAGCCGATAAGGCCACCGGCGCTGCTGCTGCGCGACGATACAACCGATGCCCATAGCCGCACGACGACCGGCCTGTTTTCTCATATACGTATACAGCAACCATACAACACATTTAACCAGTGTGTTGTTTCGTTCTTTGTGTATATACTATATCCGAGGACGCTTATCCGAGCTCCGAGTCAAAGTGCACCTCTTATACTACGCTACGCTCTGCACATTCGTTTTACACTCGCGTCCTTTTCAACCCTTAGATCTCACCCCTCGAGTCCTCGAGCGTATACATCAGTAAAAAAAAAAAAAAGAAAATACTGCTATACCTTAACCCCAGAAAATTGCACATGCAGTCGAGCGAACCCGAATATCGCTTCAAGCAAAATTTTTTTTTTTTACAATTCGATTTTTTAAATAATTCAACTTTTTTTTAAAGTCACAGAAAAAAAATGGTTATCGAAAATATCGCGCGATCTATTTTAAAATATTTTTTTGCAAAAATGTTTCACTAAATGTATAACGAATTACACGATTAATCTAATATTTTTATTTTTTCGTACATTTTATTCGTATTTGAAGAAAATTCTCTAATATTCAACATATCAATCTACAAAAAAAAATATATGGGTTACTGGAAAAAGTCTCGAAACACTAAACCCCTCGTGTCTCGCAGACAGGGTGCGCAGTGTTGCAGGTTAATTTAACACGAAAAAAAACCTAAAAAAAAAGCCTAACGGACGAATGGAATTCAGAATTTGGTAAGTTTGATTTGAAAAAATAAGTGATTAATTACCATTATTATCTAAACACTGAAGCGGTAACGTCTGTTTGCATCGCATGAGTATATAGCGTAGCGATTCACTCGTCGCGTTATCGTTATCGCCATTAGTCACGTATAGCCGTAGCACAGCCGGCGGGCAGTCTCGAGTATACGATAGTAGTATTAGTTATAACACAAGAGGATGTGCATACATACGCATATATATGTATACATATATGTATATACAAATATATAAATATGTAGATGTAGATATATATACATGTAGGAGGTATATCATCATAAAATCGTTATCGTTATCGTTCCTCGACGGTTTTCCCGTCTCCCTCACTTCGTTCTTTATCATCGACGCTATCGCATGCGCGCGAGAGAGCCGCGGCGACCGTTCCGAGTTCAAGTCACGACGAAGATTCCCGGCCGACGGCGTTGTGCGAGTCGAACGATTCACGAGTACACGTTTATTATTATAATACACGCGTTGAACTACGTACTCGACGATTCGCGAGAGGGAGCGGGAGAGGCCCAGCTGCCTATTGCGCTTCTTCGAGTATCCGAAGGAAAGGTACACCTTTTCTTCCAGGTATAGCGCTGCGGCTGAAGCGCACAGTTGCAGCGACCGAGTCACACAATCGGTAAAAAAAAAAAAAAAAAATGTAATAGAGAAGCCGCGCGAGTGTGAATGAACGAGAGGAGGCTAACCGACAGAGAATAGAGTAAGAAAAGTACGAAAAAAAAGGAGAAAACTTAAGAAAGGTCTACAAGAGGCAGGAGAGTAAAGAGGGGTTTGTTTGGCGAGCAGGAACTCTTATCAACTGCACAGAGGACGAGAACGTGAGACGGATAAAGACGGCAGGAGAAAGAGAAGCATAGAGAAGAAGAGTAGAGCTATGCGCGCCAAGGGCAACGAGCGAAGAAGAAAAAGATAGGGAATAGAGGGACTGAGGGGTGAAAAAAATAAACGCGAAGGAGAGAGAGTTTGAGAGAGAGAGAGAGCCACAAGGAGTGATAACGCCAGGTAGCCATGGTTGCTTCGCAGGGCCACTTTGAAGCCAGTGATATTATTTCTACCGAGTAGACAGCATCTCCTCGCGTCACTTGGACAACTCGTATTTTTCGCTTTCGCTGTTTTCACCGTATTACGATTTTTATCTATTAAAAAAAAAAAAAAAAATTAATCTAAAGATAAGAAAAATCGATTATCCAGTGATCCTAAAAAGAATTGGTGATAAAAAAACTTAGTTATCGACTTTTCATCTCAATCGATTTTTGGTCGCTTCGGTAAGCGTGCGCGATCGTTGATCGATATATCGATCGTTGAGCGCGAATTTTTTTCGGTAATCGTTATCTGCGCACTGCCCCAAGGGGGTCGTCCATGACGCCTCGAGAGAGAAAGAGAAATCTCTCTCGCGCCTTCTCTGTAACGTCTCGGAGTCCTTCTTTGCTCGACGTTGCTTTGGTGTTTCACTGCTGCTGGGCAGCACGATTCCGATTATTCACGCGCGTTACGTGCTCGTGACAATAGCCCAGCCGCGCACAAGCCTGTCGGGGCCACCCGTGCCGGTAGAGATCCACCTCCACGTGAGCTTCTTCCTCGTCGCTGCCGAGCCAAGATCTCCGAGATCGTGATCGTGGAACGAGCCTGAGACACCCAGAGTGAGGGAGCAAAAGAGAACGAGTGTGTAGAGCTCTTGGCCGGCGGCGCGGAGGCTACGATAACGCGTTTCCTCGGCCACCGAGACAGCTAACACCTTGAAAAGGATCTTTCTCTTTATTCGTCGTTAGTTTTTTGATTTTTTTAAATTTTATTTCCGTGCATCGTGTATAGTGAGAGTGATATGTGCAGTTGAAAGTTTAAATTACGATTTTCGTTAAAAAAAAAAAAAATTCTTATCACAATGAGTATTTTAATATGGCGTCAACGGAGATCAAATTTGGGCGCTCTGAGCTCCGTTTCCGTACCGAGTGAGTAATTCGAAAAAAAATACTACGACTATTATTAGACATTTTCTAATATTTTTTTTTAATTTCCATTCTTATCAGTCCGAAGCCTGTTGCGTTGTATAATAATCGTGGAGATGCGCAAAAAGTGATTATTAATCCGAGTCACGTATTAGGCTCGATTCACGAATTGATAAGATTATCGAAACGAGATAATTCAACGAGATAACAACTTCGTATTTTCAGTGACTGAAATTTATTATTAGTACACGAAAAAAAAAAATCTTTTGCGTTGATATCGAATCGGTGTAAATCGATGATTGCAATTTCTATCGGTTGTCCGATCGTTATCGATCTATTATTGTTCGAGGTTCGGGTACGTAGATTAGTATCGGCAGTGATAACCGACGCCGAGAGATAAGATCGAAATTTGTTTCGGTAAATTGTTGTTTTTATCGTCTCGAGCATCGGTGGCCGATACTAGACAGTGATAAGCGATGACGACGCCAAGTCAACAGTTTTAATATCCGTAGTCGCGACGAGATATATCGTTTTCTATTATTTTTTTTCTATGAATTTCGATAACGTCATTTCGTGAGTTTCTTACGATAGATTATCGTAGATAGTGAGAAAAAAATCGAATACTACGATTTGTAATTTCGTTGAATCGACTATTATTACGCGGTTCTCGATCTCGATCGATAATCCCTCCCCCCCCCCCCCCCTTGAGACGTGGATAGTAGTACGCCGTGACTCGAGAAATTTTATCTAAACCCGTCTCGATCATCATGTCTTTCTCTATCTAATAAGAATCTTTCGCGGTTACGCCAGACAATCGGCGGGGATCGGTATATTCTCGATACCGATGGGTTTTCGCACTGTTACAATAAACACGAGGAATATATCAAAATAAAAGCAACGAAGCCGTAGAGGAAGCTTTTGTAAATCTGTTCGTGATCGGTAAGGAACTCCCCGAAGGGCATGCGCCCCCCGATAGTTGGGTTAAACTCTCGGTCGACGCGAGGCTCTCTCAAGCTCTCGTGAATCCGAGACACGACGGTTGTTGCTTCTTGAGCTCTTCGCGTCGGTTGTTCGCTTGCCGGGCATCGAGAAACGATCGAAAAATCAACGGAGAGAGGCCTATCGCGGCCTCGATCGCAGTGCGCTCGCCCGTCTCGGTTTTTCGAGGGCAGTACCACGGGGCTCTCTCGCGCGAGCGCCTAGCCGCGCGGTTCACGCTCCGCGCGTTTAGCGTATATACACACAAGGTAGAAGGGGGTGGGGGAGGGGGGAAGTTATAAAAGTGAGACAGAGACGAATATAAGATGAGAGAATATAAACGTGAAAGGATAGGGAGAGAGATCAGCCCGGAGGGCTTCCACGAAAAGGAAGAACGAAATAAAAGATAAGAGCGCGAGGGAAGTGAGAGGGGAGGGGGAGGGGGAGTCCGGGTTAACCAACAAGCAAATTAACACGTGGGAGGGACCGATCGGCGAATGAGATAATTGTGTACCGTGCAGCAGCAACGAGTGAGCGAGAACAAAAAAATCATCTTTTTTTTATTGTTTTCTTCTCTTTCCCGCGCTTGATACTCGCGGGAGAAAAGAGAGATATCGACGGGGAGGCGTGTATAACGATGAAACGGACGAGAATCGATCGATCGAAACTTTGCTTTCCCTACCTGCCGATGCCTTCTTCTTCTTCATAAAACGACCAAGTTCGCGGATACACGGATCACTGAGAAACAAAAGGACGTAACTGAGACCGTTTAGGGTGCAAAACGACCCCGGGATACGCCCTTTTTCATCATAGCGATCGATGTACATAAACACACACGAGAATTCAACCCCATAATCGCTATAGCCTCTTATGAGGATGTTATAAAATTAATTAGAAACATTGAATTAATGATCGAAGCTCGTTGAAAAAATCCGTTGATACCGCAGCATCCGTTGAGATGAGGTATAGCAACTAAATAATTAAATAAATAAATAGATAAATAAGACAAAAAAAAATTTTTAAAAAGGTATAGTAACTAAATAAATAGATAAATAAAACAAAAAAAAATATAAAAATAATGTAGCGGAAGGAAATTGGGAATTTAGATAAACGTCGAACTAGCCGTTGATAAAACTCGGCGGGGGATGGCCCAGGCATTCGTTTGCCGCACGATAAGATCCACTATCTCCTAAGAATTCTCGGGGTTTTTACGCTCTCGATTCGGTGTCGTTTGATATAAATTTTTTTTTTCCACTCGTCTACGTGTTGGTTTTTACGGCGAAATGTGGAATGATTCCGAAACTTTGTGGTGTCCGACGCTGCGGTTACATCTATAGGCGAGAGTTCTGGAAGATTGCGTTGTCCGCGCGTTGCATGCACGAGAAATGGATAGCGATAGCTATTTTTAATGTTGCGCTCACTCTCTCCCTTATACACTCGAGTGTTGCCGATATAGAATATCCCTCGCGGCGGGGCTATCTAACCAAGATATATTTTTAATATCAGAGAAACAGCCCGGACAGGGCATCTCTTTCTTTCGGTTTTCTCGCCTATATAGCACAAACCAGTGGTGAGATAAGTTCCTTTCAACTGTGGCAACAGCTATAGTTGGATGTCTATCTCATATCTTTTTCTCTCTTCTCGGGGGATTTTTTTCTTTTTTTTTTTCTCTTCTTCCTCTGGAGTCGCGGGGGCCGATCTATCTCGCGATTTCTCTCACGGCGAATCGTGTGCGATTCCCTCGGAAAGTGAACCTCCCCCACTCCCCGTGCCCCGAGAATCGACCACAGAGGCGCAGGGACGAATATCTTGATTGTATTCACTGATTATTCGTTTCGATAAAATAAACGAAGAAGCGAAGGTAGAAATAAAAATAATAATAATAATAATAAAAAAATGATGAAAAATAAAATAAAAAAAAAAGGCAAAAAAGAATGGTAAGATCGTCGAAGAACGATTAAGATTGGCGAGGAGAGGAACTTCGAACCGTGAGGGAGAAGTATTTGAAGGATTATATCCGCTGGGTAAATTCCGCGAGAGATCGAGTGCCCTCGCGCGGGCGCGCGCGCGCGCGGGGTCTCCTCTCTCGCGCGCCAAACCCCGAGGACGAAGCCCAGGATGATGCACCGGATTGTTGCCTCTCTATCCTATCCCGCTCCCCCCCCCCCCTCCTCTCCCTACCGTTCCCCTTTTCCCCTCTTATATACTACACGCTTGGTAAACGTGCGCCGGTATACGCGAACCGTCCTATCCGCGATCTAGAGCCAACAACAATTAGCCACGGGGTCAGAGTTCGATCCCTGTTCGCTCGCGGGGCTGTATGGACGAGAGAGCTCCGGCCACGATGGGGCGGAGTGCGAATGTACTCTCCGCACTCGTACAGTCGGCTCTCCCCGAGGATATACCTATATATTACGAAAACGAGGGTGCCGAGCAGCAGCGGGGCGAGTAAACAAATCGTAAAGCGAGGGCAGCCAGCGAAGGGGTCGCAATGCGAAAAACAAAACAGAAAAACAAAAAAAAAATTCCAAAGTTGACGTCATAATGAAATTTGACAAGACATTCGGTGTATTAAGCGATTTTAATTAGTAAATGCGAAATGCCTTAAACACGCGTCAATAATATATTTTATCGAAATTTATTTCAATTTCAAAACTAATTGATAATTCGTATCCATAGTAATAAATAATAATTATATATTATCATATTAATTATTATTTTTTTTATTTTTACTTAATTTTATTTTTCCGTAAAACCAATGAAACCAAATAAAAATTCAATTTATTTAGATTACGATGTGAGAAAATAAAAAAAAAAGTTTATTGGGGAAGTCAAATAATTTTTTCTCACCGATCGAAAAAAAGTGGGATGCTGCAATGATGTAGAAGCGAAAAGCGCGTTCGATAGTGAAGCCGCGCGGAGCTCGCAGTATAAACGAACGCTAAAGTCGAAGGAAGAAGAACAGAAACAAATAAGAAGACATTCGTTGAGGAGGGTGGGGGAAAAATGGGGCCCCGATTAACACGTTGTTTGTATAGGGGGAATGTATAATAACAGGTTGTGGCCCCGCCGTTGGCATAGGTATCCCATTTGTATCTGTAGGAGGGCATCTCGGGTTCGTACTGTATAAAGTCGCGGGGTTGAGATCGCCGGGGCGAGGACGCGACGTCGGGGTTGAGATACAAGAATAAGCAAGTGGGATAAAAGCATCTTGTATATACAGTATTAGTGTATATAGCGTAAAAAACTACGCGTATACCGAGCAGTACGATAAAAAAAAAAAAAAAAAAAAAAAAAAAAAAAACATATATAAGTTCGAGAGGAAGAGAAGAAGGAAAGAAAGAGAAACTCCAGGCAGGTCGTACGGTATCTGCATTGCATCGAACCATCCTCCTCACTGGTTTCATATCCACACACACACGCAGAGACACAGACACACGAGAGCGCCAACGACTTCTCGTTGCGTTTACTCTATCTTCTTTACTCTTTACTCGTTTACCATCGCGAATTCTGTGCCTTTATCTTTCTCACTCCTTCTTCTTCGATGCACCTGGTGCCTCGGATCGTCTCGATCTTTTGAAGGCCCCCCGAGGCACCTCTTTCTCGTACAGGACGCTTCGGATTCTTATTTTACTTCGCTTCTTTATTCAACCCAACTTCGTCTTTACCTACGAGAATGCTATACATCTATCTCACGGGGGTCTCCGTGCATTTGGCAGTATATATGCTGCACGCGGGAGGAAGAAACCGGAGACTGTTGAAGCGAGAAATCAATGGCGCTCACGCGCACGCTGCTGAAGGATGATGATCTTCGACGTCGATAGTTACGGAGGCCCTCTGTGAGGCACACGGAACCGTGTACTACAATCTCTTCAGGGTTAGAGTACGTGTAAACAGGCGCGAGACTGTTATAACCGAAGTCACTCTCTCCTCGCACTCGCGAGGCTCTGATATACTCTCATAACTTACACATTGTGTACTGATCGGCAAGTCTCGCGCGTCTATCCTGAAGCCTCGCGTTGGTTGAATATCGCCAAAAGGCTTCTTGGCCTTTCATATCCTTGTCTCGGGTATAGTATATCCTGGGCAGACAGTGCCCGAGGATGAGAGGACTGCTTAACGCGAAACGAGTCTCGTCTTCGTAAGCTCTATGGCTTTTCATCTCGATTATCGAAGTCTCGAATTCTTCTCATGTCTCCCAAAATTAAAGATTCATATTTTCAAATTTTTTTTTTTTTTTTTTTTTTTACAAAAACATAAAAAAAAATTTTAGGCAAAATTTTATGATTATTATGAAAATACATTAAAATTACGATATGCAGTCAATTCGCTTCGTTATCGAAGTCTTAATTTATCTTCGCGTTCTCCAAATTTGGGAGTCTATTTAAAATTTTTTTTTTCAAACTGTGGATATATATTTACAAATTGAAGGGAAAATGGTTTTATTATGAGGACACATTAAAATTTTGACATTTAGGTAGATCATCCCCCTCACCCCCTCCCCCTCCCCCCTGTCGAGAAAAAAGAAAAATTCGTCGTAATCGAGAAAACTGGCTGCCAAACAGCCAATCCCTCACACTGGCGCACACTGAGGACCTCGGCGAAGAGGGATGAAGAGAGCCCGCGCCGGATTCGAGGCCGCGTTACTGGTGACTGGCGGTGGCGACCGCGTGCGCTCAGCGATAAGCTACCCCCGACCATCGTTCGGTTGATGCCCACACTACTTTCGCGTCGCCCTCAACCTCTCTCTCACCCTCAGAAGTTTCACGGAAGCAGGGAGAAGGGGACGGGGAAAAAGGGGAGGAGGGGGGAGGGAGGGGGTGTATCAAGCCAAACCATTCGTTCACTCACTCATTCACTCGTTCCCTTTTACGTCGTTCTCTTCTTCGCCTCTACCCTGTGTCTCACTCAGTTCTCTTTCACTTTCTATCCATCCATTCTATTCCCTTTATCGCGTCGTATATACCTAATACATATACCTATCACTGTGTCTTCCCACCCCTTACCTCTAACGCGGAAGCTTCGGTCTCACCGTTAACCAACAATCAACCCCTCGTTTTTCGGAGCTTCGATCGATTAGTCCCAAATCGACGTTGAGGAGAGGAAACTACGAAAGTTTTTTTTTTATAATAAAAAAAAGACGTTTTTTTCCTGATTCTGGGGTTAAGCAATCGATGACTCTATGTCAAAGTAGTGTTATACTTGACCTCGTCAACTCGCTTCTTCGCATTCCATCAATTCGTTTCTATTCTCTCGTTGCATACATTTGCATCGTTGTATTTTTATTATTTTTCAATATTTTTTTTTTAATTTTTTTAACCGCGTAAAATTTTTCTCTGTTAATCAACAATCAATTCTCAATATTTCGTTTCGACCGATTGGACTCGAATCTCCCAAAACGTATAAAAAAAATTTTTATAAAAAAAAAAAAATAATAAAAATAAATCTCTAATATCTATCTCCAGAGTTTAACAACTGTTAACTGTATATAATGCGCCTATATATATGTATATGAAAACAGTGTATACGTCGTCCCGTAGCTTTCGCAGGAAGAGAAATAAGAGAGGGAGAGTCCCTTATCTTCGGTAACGACTGCTCGTTATTAATCGGCGTTTGGCGCTTTTGCGATACCCAACCGCGAGTATACTATATATAGCTCTCTTTTACCTCTCGCCCATCCTAACCGGGTAGAGTCGGTGGCGGGCTTCGGGTAGTTTACGTAGGTATACACCAGCCGGCACCGCCAAGAGGGTGGAAGAGGCGTACGATGCGCTAGAGCACAGGCGCGAGCAAACTCTATATAAACCCTTCTCTTTCTCTTTTGCTTCGAGTAAAGATATATATAGTTATATATATATATATATAAATATATAAGCGTGCCAAGCGAGAGACGCGCGCTCCTGCACACCAAACGAGTCGGTATCTCTAGCGCAACGTACCTATTTCCGTATCGGCCTCACCGATACCGGGAGAAATCGGTTGGGCAATGCACGCCAGAGAGGCAAACCACCCTTCCTCCCCCTTTTCGCTAACACACCACGTGCGGCCCGCGATCGCCTCGGATGTGAGGGTGGAGGGAAGGGGAAACGACGCGATGATTTATTATTTTTATCTTCCGTGTGCTCTGTGTGGCTTCTCGCTTCGCCTTCTCACTCGGACGGTTTGCGCATCGAGGAAGTCGAGCGCGAGGAGACGCCGCCGGAGCACACGGGGAGGATACCGACGAGGCTCTTGCCGGCTCGCGATTCTCCGGGATGCTTGAGAGAATGAAGAAAAGATATTGCCGAAGTATATATACTACATGTAAGTCGGTGAGGGATCGGTAAAGAAAGAAGAAAGCGAGGAGGAAAATTCAGGGATGGGGATGAAAATGAAACACATTTTTATTCTTAGCAAAGGAATAAAAAAAATTATAAAATTATGTTTATCATGAGTTTCGAAATATTTTGAATAAATAGTTAACATTCGAAGCATAAGAATTATGAAATTTAATATTTATCAATTGACAAACATCGGTATATAAAAATATTTTTAATATTTTTAAAAATATTTTTTTCAATAAATTTATCGCGATTATTGAATCCCTGCAATATAGATTCACGTAACAACGCAAATTTGTAACGAACGAGGGGTGAAACTTGGGAATTTCTCGTAGAGAATGTCGTGAAAGATTCTATCGGGGGATGAGCACCCCTGAGCAATAGATCACTCGGCAATAGATAGACTCTTTCCCAACCCCCCATTCTACTCAGGCATCGCAGGCATCCCACCGCGTCGTTGCCTGATTGCGCTTTTCCTCGATGGGGGTTGATGCCTCTTCGGCTTCTACATCGTCGTCTCTATCGTTCCGGTTCTTGTACCTATCCTTACTTCCCTCCGCGCACTATTCCGCCTCTATCGACCTTTACGAGCGAAAATTTCGTTACAATTTTTAGCAATCTTGTTAATTCCAATTATTAACTTCCGCGTTTCATTTTATCGTCGCATTTATCAACGATGGTTGACGAGGCCAGCGGCCCGAAGGAAGAGCGAAAAACAATGTCGAACGGAGACCATTAGCACACACGTATATGCGAGTTTTAAGTGTCGATAAGTCCCCGACGGAAGGAAATAAGAAGGTTGAAAGAACGTCGTCGATCGAAGGTTCGAAAAAAAAAACGATGCGGAGAGGTGTCGGGGCGGAGGAAGGCTACAGTTCGGTTCTAACTAACGACTCGATGAAAAGCTCGTTGGCCGAAGGCGATAGGTAGTATAGAGAAAGATAGGGTCGGATATTAGGCGCTCTTCGCCAGCCCGATGGCGAGAATAAAGCTACTATAACGGTGAGAACACTCGTTGGATAGAGGCTCTACGACCCGCT
This sequence comes from Cryptus viduatorius, assembly GCA_964006125.1. Taxonomy (NCBI): domain Eukaryota; kingdom Metazoa; phylum Arthropoda; class Insecta; order Hymenoptera; family Ichneumonidae; genus Cryptus; species Cryptus viduatorius. Next base: position 6,167,078 of record OZ023222.1, on the reverse strand, counting down.
AAATTCTGGCACAACTTGATTGCTAAGAAATTACCGCGAAAATATATGAGCTCCGAGATCCGAGGGTTCGGGAGAATTCTACACCGGGTCTTTTCTAGTAGCTTGGCGTTCTTAGCTCACCGACGACGGGCGAAGAGCCTCTTTTCTCACCTTTGGTGGACGCCAACGAAAGACGCTTCGAGAGGATGAGAAGTATCCGGTAGTAGTTACCCCCCCGACCCTCCCTTCTCGGTGCAAAGTGCTACTGCGCGCTCCAAGCCCACTTACCATTAGGTCATTATTGAGGAATACGTGTTCGAGAGGTTTATTTCTCACGTGAAAGATTGTAGCCTCGTTTTCTTCTGGTTCATTGGAACGAACAGCCGTACGATGTGAGATTTTAATGCACGCAAGAGGTTATAATTGACGACGATCGAAAAAAAAAAAAAAAAAACAAAAAATTCTAATTTGAGAATTTTGATTTGTGAATCTAAAATTTCGACGATTATAATGATTAAAAAATGTGGCAGTTACTAAATATGTTTCACGAAAAAAAAATTGTGATAATTTTTTTTGCAAAACGTCATGCGTTTAGATTTTTTTCAACAGCGATCCATAGATGTCTATCTTGTTTTGCAGTAAAAAAAAAAAAAAAACCCAAGATAGGGGACTTTCCGGAGTTCGAAAATCGTTTTTTCGAGCCGAAACGAGGCGACGAAAAACCTCAAAAAAGCTAACAACACGGGGGGGGGTGGCAACCCGTGCAATCTTTTTTTCCGATGTTATCGAAAAATCCCAAAAAAAATTCGGACCCACATATTCCGATGTATTTTTTCTCGCTAACCACGAAAGGCCAAAAATCCCTCCCTGAAAATCGTGAAAAAAAATGCTGTTACTACCCCACCGAAAATTCGTAACAATATGTTGAAATAAATTGACTGAAAGCCCGAGCAATCGCTGGTATCGTATCGCGAACGAGATGAAGCAGCGAAGCGACAGTAAACTTTACAATCGAACTTGGGGTAAATCGCAAAGAGGGGAAAAAAAAGAAAAATAATGTGTAGGGAGCAGAGCAAGTCTAGTAGCTCATTACGGGTAATCAATAACCGATACATTATCGGTCGCTCCAGCATTCGACTACGACATCGAGGAGACTTGTGTGTTCCGTGTATGTGTGTTCGGAATTGCGGATCGTTGTTCAGATGAGGAACGACTGCGGAGGGGGATAGAGAGTCGAGCATTGAGCAGCACAGAGAGCAGTAGCAGACGACGACGACAACGAGAACGACGAGAGAATCGACTCTCTGTGAGGGGGGAGAAGGAGGTAGGGGAGGGAAGGGGGAGGGGGTGGGTTGAGGCCGTCCCAGAGAGAGCTCATCTCCGTCCTCGCGCGCAGTGTAACCGAGTAAAACGGTGGAGGGTTGCGGCGAGCAGAGGGATAAATGTAGAGAGCTCTCGCTCGGTCTCTCTCCAGCGTTCGAGAGAGTCAGAGGGGGATGGTAGCCCGATTTACACAAGTATATTGAATTTATTGAGATGAGCCTAGCGGATAGCGGCCAGGAGGATATTAGCTGCCTACCAGCCATCCCCCGACGACGACGACGACGACGTAACCGATCCCCCCGTTCCTTCCTGCGCTCATCCTGCTCGGCTCTCACTGCAACCCTCTCTCGCGCGATTTTACCCGAACAACCCTCTTCACGCCCAAACCAGCCACACCACCGGTCGCTTCGCGCATTTATTAAGATCTCACGGGTCTCTGATTTATTTTCCGGAGCTTTACCAATAATAATAAAAAAAAAAAAAAAATTCAGACAATTCCCAAAGCAAACATATATAATAGTTTCTTCACGTGTGAATATTAATTTTCGTATATTAATTAAAAAATCGCTATCCCCCGATGATTGAATTTTTTCGTAAAATAATTTTTTTTTTATCTGTTACAGGTAAGTTTGGACGATTATTCTCTTAATGGAAGATCCAGAGATAGCGAAATCGATTTTTTTAATCAATTAAGTAAGTTTTGAAAAATGATTATTTTTATAAATGTTTATACTCGTTGAACGCCGCGGATATTGAACGAAAGTGTCTTGTCATCGTTTTTTTCAACCCCCGAAAATTCGTGTTCGATGATCGCGGAGAGTCTCGTGAATTCTCTCGCCCTTTCGCTGACCGCTTTGGTCTCTCGAGATCTAACGATGAGAGTATAGAGCGACGCGACAACGGTAGCGGAATCAGTGAAATCCGTCTCGTCGTCGTCGTCGGACGGCGTATCCTTTCCGTCGGGGGAATCCTCTCGATTTTCGGTCGCTCTCGAGGGTCCTGCGGATTCTGCGGCTCCGCTGCGAACGCGTCCTTCTGTTAAGGATGTGGGAAAACTATCTCTTGCCGCGCGCACGTGTACCCCGCCAGCGTTCTTATCTGTCGCGACCAGTCGACGTTGTACAACTTAACCCTTCCAGCGGAGAAGTGCGCTCTCAGGCGCGCCAGAAGCACCAGAGAAATCTCAGAGGTACAAAGATTACCGTTGGTCCTTCGGTACTTCTCGCACTATGTTACATCCTTTCAACATCTTTCCTCTCGTATATCTCACCCCTTTTACCGGCGTATCCCCGTAGTTATGCAAATACATCACAAGATATACTCCGTATCTGCATATTTTTTCAATTAATAAAGATATCAAAAACAATTTTTTTAAAGATAAACCCAACCGGAAAAAATACTATTTAACACATTTCGTCTAAATTTGATACCATAAATCGTGCCGAAAAAATACGAAAAATTCGTAAGAATATGGCGTAAGTCTACTTTATTTATTTTCATTAAAACAAAAATCGATTAAAAAATTAACTTAATTAATAATAACTAATATTAAAAAGCGCGATTTCCACAAAAAAAATGGACTACAAATATCGATTATCTTCTTAATAATTAATTTTGATATTTAGTAATACTATGAAATATCAATGATGCACTATATTAATTGCCTAATAACCAAAAAGGTCAATTAGAAAGGTTAATTTCATTGTTAATAACGAATTTAAAAAAACGTGATTTTCTTTCGGCAAAAAAAAAAAAACTTTCCCACACGTCAAGGATTAAAACTGATAAATAATTTATTATTCACGCTTCGGTTAATCTTGAGTCTCTTATCGAGCCTCGAGCACGAGGAGAGAGGATGAAACAGCACGAGGATTTAATCGATTTTCGTCAGAGACCGAGATATCAAACGTGTCTCCCCTCCCCCCTCCTCCCGGGCAATCTCTCCATCGCGCAGCTCTCTGTATCTGTCTTTCTTTCTCTCCACTGAGCGCGAATCATTCCTCCCCCGTCCGTTATCCTCTCGTACGAGATAAATTCGTAGAATCTTCACAAGCTCCGCTAGCGATAATCTCGCGGCCCCGGGACGGGGGATGACTGATGCTGCACCGAAAGAGATTGCGGGATGCTGTCGTTCGGTGTCCTCGACTACAGTGTCTGCGTACCCTGTGCATTAGTCGCGAAAAACTGCAATCAGAAGGGGGATGACCCAGCAGACAGTGATAATAAAATGTCTCTTTTACCGAGAGTCATATTTCTCATTCGATATATCGATTATTGGAGAACAGAAGGGCCTTTTCCGTAGTATATACCGTGCAAAACAGCGCAAAGATACGCCTTTCTGATTCCCCGCAGTCGATACGAGACGATTGACTCGTAATATTTTTTACGCTAAGACGATTACTGCTAAGACGATTTTTATTTTATATTTAAAAAATCCTCGTATGTATCTTCTATATATGTGGAAAGGGGATAAAGGGTAAAACAGGCGAAAGAGAGTGTAGGAAGAAGAAGAAGAGGAAGAGATTTCTCGTCCTCGTTCATCTCAAGGGACCCTCTGACGTTATCGAGTGGTCGCATGCGAAACCCACGGGTTTCCAGGGTCTCGAAGTCGCGTCTCCTCTCCAACCGCGTCGTGATTCGGCTCCGGGGGTGGTATTTAGATATTCTAATGGCCACCTGATAACGAGACGCTTGCCACTGCGATAAAGACGAGACGCGAGACTATATACTAACTCCTCTCTTGGTGTGCTTCTGTCTCTTCTCCGCTGTAGCGTCTCACACCTTACTAGCTGCGTTGTTGTACGCTGTACAACACACCCCCATACCTTCACCCCCTTGTATAGTAGCTTGGTAAGCGTACCGCACGCGTTCACTCCTTCGTCCTTCTCGCTGTTTCTGTCCTCCGGTATCCTCTTCGCCCTGTTCCTCCTCAACCCCTCGACCTCCTCGGGAGCAAAGCGCGCGCGGGCGGCACAGCGTCGTCGACGCGACGCTGCGACTCGCTGATAACGGAACTTGCAGCTCGCGCTTGTTTACGTACACTCGCCGGTTGCTCGCGACCACCCCGTACTATTCTGCTGTTGCGAGATCTCTCTATATATATGTGTACATATATAGATAGGTATATAATATATATATATATATAATTCTATACAATGTTGTGTATGAAGCGGTAGAATTCAGAGGGCATCAAGTTGGACGTAAAGATATAATTTTCGGCCATTAAAAAAAAATCGATCATTTCATTTTTAATTGGCAATAATTCCTCAAAAATCGTTATTAGTTGATTTTCGCACTCCAGATGTTGCAACTAAGATCTTGCAGAAAAAAAAAAATGGGCGTAGAAATCGAACGAAGATTAAACTGGAAGTTTGAGAGGGTGGGACCGGGATATCGAAGTGGTTGGGAGATCGCAGCATAGATCCTATCGGTTGCCATATTAGAGGAAGTTATAAATCGTGGCGAATCTAAAATTGATCTTTTCTGCAGTGGTGGAAGTGCGATAGATATAGGTCGATAGACGACACTTCGCGCCTCTATATATATATATAAATGTGTATGTGTTATATATCTCTAGATATATGCATGTATATATCTGTCTATCTATCTATCTATCTATCTATCCGTGTGTCCTACAACTGCCCTCCCTCAACGTTCGAGATTGAAGGCTATATATACTATTCTGCAATACATACATTTCTAACACACAGATATTAATCTATTCCTCTCCCTCCAACCCCTTTTCCCTATTCTCTATCTCGGGGTTGCCTTTCTCTTTCTTCCTGCCACAGCGGAGGAGGGATGCTGCGACTGGTCCTATGGGTGGCCGCGTGGAATCTACGTAGGTGCCCACTGTAGGTTCGCGTTACCGGGGATTCGTCGACGGGAGAGAGTAAGATAGAGAGAAACGGAAGGGCGTTAGGAGGGAATATGGGGAACGGGGTGCAGAGAGAAGAGATGTATATATGTATATATATATACACACATCTATCCAGACTATGAAGCAGAGAGTAAGAGAGAGCGTCGGCGGGACCTCCGCGAGATATATCGATTGTGACGCGTCTGCGAGTTCGAGATAAGCCCGATCCGCATAGCCGGCGAGGCTGTCGAGCAGCAGCAACCCCCGTCGTCTACGTCGTCGCGTTCTCTTCCTCGTACATAGCGAAGTTCCCCCCTTGGTCTGCGTCCAGCCTCCTCGAGAGACACGCGCATCGACACCTCGACAATTGCGAGAGAGATAAATTCTTAACTTCCTCACATCCGAGCCAAGAGAATTCTCGGAAATTCGATGTGATTGTTAAATCAACGTTTCGCTATCATTTGCTACTTCGCTATTCGCATATCAATTTACGTCATTATTATTACGAATTATTGTTATTTTAGGGTGTTATTCCGATTTTCAAAAGCATTGTGGGCTCATTTTTTGGAGACCGTTGTGCGCCCATTCCATTATTTTTTATGGTCCAATGCCATTATTTATGGAATATTCGTATTATTATTTCGTATATAGTAAACAATTTGCTCCAATGTTTATGCTTTTTATTATCGCGGCCCACCCTCGTGATATTTGATGTTTTAATTATACGTATTAATATCATCCACAAGGGTTTCGTAGTTTCGAGAGGCCGGTAAAGGGTTTAATTGAAGAGCGATCCGCATTTGGAATCTTATTTATTTTTGCTAATTTTCTCGAACGAGGGGTAGTGTTAATTTATACCGGGATCCGCGAAATGTTGAGAAAAGGATGAAGTTTTCGGTGTGAGATTCGGGGATATACTCGTTTCTCTCTTCTTTGCCGTCTTTCGCTCTGTCTACAACTTAATTGGCCGAACCTGCGGTCCCGGGCCACTGGTTTGCCGGGCGAGGGTGGCGCGAGAATGAGAAACCAACGCGAAGGAGAGAGAGAAGAGTGTTCTCTTCTCGGCACAGGTTGTTCTCGGACAAGCGGGAGAGTTAGCCAGCGATCCGTTGGCCTGCGGGTAGAAGAATTTTAATTGGTGGCAATTTGTCGGCGCGAGCCCTTCTCCCTTCTACTCGTTCTTCGGCTGCCCATTCTCTGTTGTTTGCCCTTTTCCGGTTCTGCTTCTGTATCCGTTTTGACTCTTTTACGAATTCGCGAACATCGTAACCCCAGCAGAAGCAGTAAAATGCGCCAACGGTTATTGTTGTAAGAAAACTTGTTTGGGGCGGGAAGAGGGTTGAAAGTTCACAGGGTTGAAATGTTCGGCCGGACGTAACGGCGGGCGGAAGGCGAAGGCAAAGAGCGAGAGCCAGACACCTACTTAACTTTACTCAATGGCCACTTTGTACCCTGTCGGAAAGGGGCGTTAGCGAGAGAAAGCAGAGAAGGGCGCATCGCAAAGAGATAGACTGCTCTCCCTCGCGCTCTCGAAACTCGTGCACCACCCACTATCTACGTATCTCCGTCGCGTTGTAACACACATCGATCGATCGAAATGCTGTTCCCTCGCTGCTGGCAACATCGTGATAGGAATAGAACTCTCACTCTCTCAATGACGGACTCCCGAATGCTTACGATTCCGACGATAGTTTGACGATTGACGGCAACTTGTCTCCAAATCGTTTTGCTATGAGACTTTTAATGAGAGATTGATTTATATTGGCAGTGGAATTTCAATCGTCGAATATATACTTCTAAAATTTCAGTGAATTTTAAATATTAAAATACAATTTAACCCTTTTTTTGTACAGAACGCAATGCTTAAAACTCGATAAAATTTTAAAAGCTCATTTTTCGAAATGGAAGCGCAATATTTTCGATATCGAAATTCGTAAAATAGTGGAAAAAAAAATTTCGTGTTTTTTTCGCTTATTAAATAAATATATTATTTAAATTTCCATTTTATTTTAATTTTACTATAATCGCATAATTTACTTTAATTTTACTGTAAAAATAAAAAATAAAAATTATCGCGAATATACGAAATTTTTATCACCATATTTCCGTATTCTCATCATTTTTCAAAGTACTAAGCTGCAGCGTTGCTTTGATAATTGAACATGAATTCTGAGGAACTCCGTACCTTACATTACGAACGAATAGCGATTCTAGCAGGTGACGAGAGATGTACACAGCGAGACAAGCGTGTATTACACAAATCTCCTCATTACGTTATTCCACGTGCGATTCCTCGGCGTCCACAGCGTGTCCCTCGTCTCCCTCCTCCCTTCCGCGTGTCGACGACGAAAGATCGCGGTCGCTCGAGCTCCCTTGCCCGCGACAACGACGACGACGATCCATCACGTCCGTGAATTCCACCGTAGCGATAAAGATACGCGCGCGGGGTTCTCGTCGTGGGTCTCGAGTGTCGTTACGTTCGAGCGCCGACGATTCATTCCTTCGTTCGTGTGCGTTGCATTCGTGGATCGGCCTCTCTGCCTCCCTCTGCCTCCCTTGCGTCGGCAATTAATGCAGCGGCGATTGCGAGATTTGCGCTTGTCCAGCGCGACAAGTGTCTCGGTAAATCGTCGATGGAATGGGAAGGGCAGGATAACGAGAGGTGTACGGGGAATCATTCATTGAATAAGAAATCGATGATAATGGAGGCTCCCACCGTAATTTGCATAATTCGCGAGCAGATGTTCGGGCGCATGTATTCATTAAGTTAATATCATGTCATTCGAAGCACATCCCGACTATACTGTAATCAAAGAGCTTGCAACCCCTCGAGGGGGCCTCCGGTGCGGGGCACGCTTGGGTATGTTATTAGACGAGATAATGCCTTCTGCTCTTCTCGGCAGTTTGTTCTCACTCCTGCGATCAGGGTAGCGCGGTAGCTTCTTCATAAATTCAGCCCCAAAGCGATTCTCTGAAGGATTTATTAAACATCGAGACACGCGCTTCGGGTTCTTAATTCTCTCGGTTTTTCTTTACGAACGTAATCCGCTTGCGTGAGGTCTCACATCTGCGTATTAAGTTCAATGCGACGCGATGCATTCACTAAAATAATGTATAAAATATTGATACATGGGGGTGTGTGTATACATATGTATCATCAATATACAGCTTGGAAGAGAGGTGAACACCGAGGAGGTCGAACTATCCACGATTGGCCGAAGCCGGTACCACCGAGAACCAATCGTTCGCTGGTTACCGCTTCTCTCACCTTCACCGTCGTCGATACATCGACCCGGGTACCACAGCTTTGCACCTCCTCTGAGCCGCTTCTCCTCCCTCGAACTCTTCTCGTCGACGATCCTCTAAAGGATCTCACTCCCTCCCTCCCCCCTTCCCCCCTCTTTTCTTCAACCTTCTTCGATGGTCCTCTCAGCTTCCTCTGCTTCTCCACTTCTTGGTAACGTCCTCTCGCGGCCTCTCTTCGCCACAGCCTCCGCGAGAGCAGCAAACCGCATCGACGTCCGTTTTCTCGATCCGCCACGGCGATGCGATTCTCGCTCGGCGGTCTCTCGCTCTCTCATTGTTTGGAAATACGCTCGAAGATCACCGCCGATAGAGAAGCTCACCCGTTCGCGGTTGCCGTTTTGCTCCTCTTTTTTTTTATTATTTGTTTTTTATTTTTATTATATTTATTTCGTTTCTCATTTCCTCTCTCCTTCCTTTCGCGGCGTTATCGCATCGTCGTCTTCTTATCCTATCCACTGTCTTTCTTCTTTGGTGTTTGTATGTATATATGTATATGTATGTGTGTCTTATTATACCTGCCTCTTCGTTTCTTAACCTTCGTCTCGTAAATTTTTTTTTTTTTTTTCACTGGAGGATCGTATCCTCCACAGACCTCGGCGTCTTGTACGCAATTTGTTCCCTTCCACGACGAATGTCCGCTCTCGCAGCTTCTTGTGGAACTCTCTCTTTTTCCTCGTCGACGAGCCACCGCGATGTCTGCGAAGTACGATATGTATAGAGACTCGCGAGCGGTTTCGCTCGCTTGGGTACTATGGCCAATCAATTTTCGATGGATTTCCGCTGTGGCTGAACATACACGGATGTATCTACTGAGAGACTCGACGTGTACACTCTATTCCCGCGAGGCGAATCCTTGCTTCAGACACTGCTGGCCCCGCGGGTTTATTCTTTTCAGCCGAGAATGCGCCTGATGTTGCACGTAGAGGCTTGGAAAAACTCGCGGAATTCACGAAGGAGAGGCTAAGTTTCAAGCCTCTCACTTTTCTGTGTCGACCAGACTCGGTAAAGCTTCTCGTAACTACGGGACGCACGCGCGACCCGAGAATTTCTCTATAGCTTCTCATGTATGACCATAAGGACGCATAGGTCATTTTTCATCGATGATGGTTCGTCGGTATGAGCCATGAATAAACTTAATAACTTGCTATCAATTTTGCTTTACCATACGCGGAGATGCTTTCCAATACTTCGCGAAATATTGCGATCATTAGAGACTTTCTTTACGGGCGGTTGGGTTTTTTTAGATAAACCGATATCTGTAGTTAATCGTCGGTAAAAAAGGCTATAAATGTTTCGTATGCGGATAAAGGCGTTGGATTAAATTTTAAAAAATTTTAAACCGGAAGTTGCTAAATTCGATTTTTTTTCCGTGTGGAAAAACAGATCTGTGTTCACGAGAAGAATTTTTGGATTTAGAAAAATACGATAGGCGTCTGGCGGAAAAGTTAGGTATTAGACTACAAAAAACTTACGTGAAGAATAGAAAATATATTATAATTAATATGTACAGTATATATCAAATATATATAGATTAAGAAAAATTAATTTAAAAAAAACGAAAGGATCGTAAAAAAGTCCGATTAAAATAGAATGGTAAAAAAAAAATTCTGAATTGTCGAGATTTAGACGCGACATGCAACTTTGATGAAACGCTTACGCGAATCTATCGTCGTGTACAATTTCGCGGATCTTGAAGAATTCGTTGTGAATGGTAGTTTCTCACGAGGGTTTCGCGATTGTTGAAAAATTGCTAAAGCGTTATCCAACTGGTTCTCCGTTAACAAGCCGACAGGCGTGCGAGAACAACATCTTTCCTTGTCTGTTTCTTCGCCGATCGTCGATGAAGCCGTGAGCCTCTCCCTCGTGTAACTCCCTCGAGAGAGTAACATACCACGCGGAGTATATACGCAGGTCTCAAAGTCTCTCTTCCTCGAGGAAGGAACGAGGAGGTGGCTGCGGGTGAACGATAACGAGGCCGCGTGAGTAAATTTGCTGCCATTAGCCGGGACGAAAATAAAGGACCCGGCGTGTGATATTAAATTAGCGGAGCGTCCGCACGCTTCTTCGTCTTCTCCCTTTTCCCTCTCGTTTCGTCGTCGTGTTATTCCTTCTTTTTTCTCGCCTCGCGCCAACAACGTCAACGAGTGCGAGGACCGGCCGGCAAGGAGTTGCAAAAGTCTTCAGCAACATTATGAAACAAAATGAAAAAAAAAAAAGCAAAAAAAAAAATTTAACCTGAAATGGTATATTATGGATATATTTCAGAATTTATTTTTATATTATTAATAAAATGTTATGTTTTCGAAAAATTAATATGGTAATCATATAATGTGTTATATATGTACAGAAATATATTTTCAAATATATCCGTAAAATACAATTTTTTCGTTAAAAATATATTTCGCGATATAATTTTTTTTCGTGTGGAATATCACCAACTATATTACAATTATTATCATTAATATATTAATTATATAAAAATGCCGAATGTAATATATTTCTAGTTATTTTCATCGATATCGAACATAAATGTTAAAAATCACTGGTAATCGAATTTCCCTAAATCGATGACAAGATCGATGAATGGCAAAATTTCCCAAGAATTAATGTCTCTCTGATATTGTAACAGCACGTGCTATTCCGAGATATCTTATACACACGTATATCAGTGTAACTCTCTATCTTCTATTTTTCTCTTCAATCCCGCTGTCGCCCCCTTTATTCCCCCTCTTTCTCGGTCGTTCAATCTCTTCTGATCTTATTTCATCCTTGTCTGTTTCTTCTCTCGTCGGCGTTGGCAACGACGACGCACACGTTAGATACAGCAGTCGAGATATCGCGAGTGAGATACAAGAAAACGCGAGCCTTTCGCTCGCGGGCTCTTTCCTTCTCGTCGTTCTCCGCGTTGTCGTCGTCGTCGTAACTTAATTAATTATTTAACATCGGCAGCCCGAGATCTCTCCTCTACCGACATTCACGTCCTCGGGAAATCTAACGAACGAGTTACCGCACTCTCCTGTATATCTTTTTCCTCGCAATATACATTCAATAACGGAGTGTGCATATCCCTGCGAGAATGTAACAAGGAACATAGAATATCGATATCTTTAGATCGTTCCGGGAGTATCTTTCTCGCTCCGTGACCGTTTAACGCACGAAGCTGCGCGCGCATCGGTGGCAAAGTAATTATTCAAGGGCTTTGCTACTATCGTGACTGTCGATATTTCCGTCCAAGTATCGAGGCTCGTCTTTGGAGATTATTTTTATAATGAATTATTATGTTAATTAATTTTCGACTCGACCCCTCGCGTACGAAAAAAAATTTATATATTATTGTTTTCGCTTTTTTAAAATTATTTTTATATTAATAATTGTATAATTTGTTATATATTTGACGAAATATATTCACAATATATCATTTTTCGACCAAAATATACATATTGGGTACATATTATCATATGTAAAAAATGAAAAACAGTACTTTTCTTTTCCCGAAATGAAATAATAAGTTACCAATAGAAAAATGAACGAAACCAGAAATGAGTAAATAAATAAATAAATAATTAGGGAAAAGGGAATAGACTACTCAAATTCCATACTCCAGATATTCGGAGGTAAACTCCGCGGAAGAAGAACTAATACAATTATTATTTTTTTATAAAAAAAAAATGGTACCTTTGCGATAACAAAATTGTAGCAATTTTCAACCTGACAAAGTCTACAAGATGCATAAATTAATTCTATAGATAGACAAGAGTAGAGGTTGGAGGTTGTGTTGCCGAAGAAAGCCAAAGACAAGAAAGGGTGGGTAAACCCCTCTCGGCCCTTTATAGAACGAAGAAAACAATGCGGTCTTTGTATGCTTGAGACGCACGCCGCTGGGCAGTAAAGTGGCCGAGTCAAAGGGATCGTAATCGTGATTCGCGCGCGGTAAAGGGTTGCTCGCCTCTCTCGCGAAACGTAAGAAAGAATAGCGCGGAGAAGGGTGGTAAAGAGAAAAAAAAAAAAGAAAATGGAGAAAAGAAAGTAAGCGAGATAGAGAACAATAATCTTTCTCGCTTTTCTCGCCGGACTTTCGCTAGGCGAGAGCTAGAGAACGGCGAGCAACGACGGTCGGGGGAGAGCGTGGCGTGATAACCCTTTCGTTATCGTACCGCGGACCGTCGGGCGGGGGAGGTTGGTATAGCGAGAGGGCAGTAGGAAGGGAGGGGAGGGGGTGGTTTGCAGCAACGGGGCGAAGCTTAGCAGCGCCGAGCCAAGCGATTCCAGACCCAGATAACGACACGATTCCTGATAACTCCCGCGCACACACTCTCTCTTCGCGTTATAATACACATAGAGGAGAAAGAGAACGAGAGACCGGTGGGTTATATAGTTAGTTTGGTGTGGCAGCGGGGAGCGCGTTGTACGAGAGCGACCGACGTCGCGATAGTAGGGCCCCCGACCAGAAACACCGCAGTTACAGCAACAGCAGCCGCAACTAGAGGGGCCACCGCCACCCCGCCACCCACCCCCTCGGTTTCTCCCGAAGAAATAATGTGTACGCTGTTACTGATTCCTGGTATATGAGAAAGGAAGAGAACAAGAGAAAGTGGACGAAGAAGGCAGCGTTGTTACGCCGCAATATACGATAGCCACCCTTCTTCAACCTGCGGGCGACTACCCGCTTCGCGTTATATTCTTACGCGACGTTAAAGCTCTCAGTGGGGGGCTCGTGGCTAACTCTACGAAGGAATGAATGAAAAAAAATAATAATATATATGAAATAAGCAGCAATGTGAAGAAAGCCGATGAAAGTTAAGATGTAAAGGGTTTCGATGGAAAAACATCGAGTGCAGCTAAAACTTTTGCGCGCGTGTAGAACAAACCGCGATCTCTAGAAACACGCGGAGGGGGAAAGAAATATGAGTGTTTGTATGAAGAATTATGCGAATTATGCAAATACCGCGATAACAATACAAAGCTTGTGATATTTGACTAAACATGACTACAAAACCTCGAACACTGCGAATACCATTATTGTCATTTCGCGAAACATGAACGCTGATGAATTTTTATCATTGATTACGTCCAACACCGGTGGGTATTACGTATGTGAAGGAATTTAATCTATGCGCGGTTGTTTCTTGCGCCGTAAAAGCTGTATTCGCATTAAGTACAACTCAAACAACGAAATTGAAGCGCAAGCGATTACCTTTGTTTCAACGGTATTTTTTTTTTATATCGAAAACGATCTTTTTCTCTCCTCTTTTTTATCATCGATGTCGGTAAAGAAACTCAACAATTTCTTACGATAAAATGTCGAAATATAATGACGAAATTTTTTCTCAGAAATATATAATTCGCTGTCATTTGTCAACGAACCCGAAGCAATGAAAATAATCATTAGACCATTTTTCGTCAAAAAATATTTCGCGATCTATTTTTTTTTTTTAATTGAATTTTATCGCTCGAAGTAAAAATCGATTCAATGTATGAATATTGCACACCGAATTGCGCAATTGGAGAATTACTCTGCGTCGAGGAATATCCGATTAGAATATAATACAACGGTGCGGGTTGGGTAAAGACCAGTCAGACGAACGGTCAGCGAAGATCGAGCGGTCCAACATCTCGCGGTCTAACCGCGAAATCCCTGGGCCATCGGGGGTCGACGGCAGAGAGTTCATAGCCAAAGACGTGCGATATAGCTGAGCGCATTTCGCAGAGGAAAGGAAGGGAGCGAATGGTGTGAGAGGAACTGAGCGTTGTTTCATTTCAATGCTGCAAGATCAGTCCGGCGGCACGTAGTTGGTAGCTTTCTATGTATTTCGCGTTAGGTAGAGAGCCAGAAATCTGTGTATATATGTGTGAGTGTCAGCTCCGTTGCGTCGCCAGGGTGTTCCCCGGTCGGGCGCGAGTCGACGGAGGGTTTTGCGGCGAGAGAGCCGACCGCTTCTCTCACTCGAACGCTGGACCCGAACGATAACGGCTGCCAACCCACCTATCTTGGCCCCTGCAGGCTTTATTATAAACCCCCGCAGCCCTCGAGAACCTCACGACTCCGAAAGCTTCTCTCCTCTTTCCTATTCACCCTCTCGTGAATATATATACACCCACACGCGCGCACACACACATTTATTTATAGTGTACGTGAGAACTAGAAACTCTCGCACTCGCTTCGCGTATATGAATCGCGCTTCTTCTTGCTTAACCCTCCGCTCCACCACTTCCGTCTCAATCTCAAACCACTCGATGAAGAAGTCGTCTATGCAATAATAACAAGAGAATGAACATAGTGATAACATAAATATTCAATTCCCTTATCGCTTATCACAAATCACAGGCCACGAGTAAAAATTATTTCAATAAGTGTCTTCCCGTTTTCAAGATTCGCAAATAATCTAAAATAAGATAAATCGTTATAATAACAAATTTCTTAAAATGTTTTTCTTTTTTTTTTTAATTTCGGGAATATATATATAATTTTTTCTATAAAAAAAAAAAACATTTTTTTTTTATCTTCACTTCGATTTAAAAAAATGTATTTTTTTTCCTATTTGTCGGAAATGTATGTCCCACATGTCTGGGATATATCTTTCGAGATATATTTCCAGATACTTTATTTCCGATTTTTTTTTAAATGCGCGTATAGTTCACACAATTTTTGCACTATCAATGACTTCATTTGCCGTAGATAGATTTTAGATAGTAACAGCGAAAAAAAATGGTAGAGATAAAAAACAAAAGGATCACGAAGAAGAAGAAGGTGGTAGGTGTTGCGAGAGTGTGCGAGTGCTATTCGCCCCGTGGGCCGAGGAGGCAAAAGTCCGTAGAGACAGAGAGCAGCAGAGAGAGATTGGTGGTGTTGGTTGGTACCTCTTTATCGTGATCCCGTCTCGCGCGCGGCTCAGCTCCTCATTAGCCCGGTCGCTCATCAATCACTCTCGTTCCCGGGGCGCGCACGACCACCGACTCATCGTCTTCGGGCCGTTTCGGGGCCTTCACCACCGGGACAAGAACCGGCAGCAGTAAGCTTGCGCTCGTATATACGTTGATCGCGTTTCCTATAGAAGAATCTCTCTGTATATATGTATATGTACGGTGGAAGTTTCTCCACCCCCTGCTGCATCGTTGGGTACATACGTCGTCGGGAAGCGAGAGATCGAAACGAGAACCGGGGAACCCCCCTTCTTGGGTTGTACGTAAGATCGGTCCGCTTGTAAGATCGGACGTGTAGCACAACTCGGGCTTCGACTTTGCTGCGTTCACGCGTTGATCTCTGGGTGTCCAAATATTTGGACCGCGGTCTTTTTATTTTTTTTTCTTCTCCTTTCACGTTCCTTCGACTTATTCTTTTTTTTTTTTTTTCGATACGCCTTTTCATTCTCCTACTCCACCTTCTGATTCTTCCCGTTGATTGGGTACTCGATACGATTTCTTTTTTAACAAGAGAAAAAGATTCCGCAGCTTCCTATTCGCTCTCTCGTACTTAGTTCGTAATTCTCTTCATCATTTTCGCTCACTGCGTCTCGATCGTTCTGTACTTTTTTTTTTTTTACTCTTAACGGTGTATTTATCTTTCGCTGCCTCGAAGGCAGCAAAGTTTCCCCTCGACGCGGGACAGACACGACGAGGGAGCGAGACGAGGAAAGGCAAAAGGGGATAGGGATCAATCGCGATAACGAATGAAGGGGGAGAAGCTGCGGTAAGGTCGTTAGGAACGAAAAGCCCCGTGTGGTACCAGTGCAACCAGGGAACGACGTATATCCGATGATAGATAAAAATTAGGATGCAGCTTGTATTATCGATGCGTTTCTCAGCGGCGAGAAGCGTTAACGACACGTCGAATGATATAATTATCTCTTCGCTGGCTACTTCTTCTTCTTCGCGAAGTGAATAGCCAACGACTGCATTCGGATGATTAAAATATCATTTTCGACTTTTTGACGCATCTGATATTTTTTATTTATTTTTTTATTATTAATTTGCATTTATTAAAAAATAACGACGCCGTTAAATTAATATTATTATTATTATCTATAACATTCGCACGGAAATAAAATTCGTATAGAATTTTTTAAAATTCATACGGCTACTTGAAATCTCATGGCGAAGACGTAATTTCCGGCATAATATATCAATTTATATTTACAACGCGGATCAAGAATGATTTTCTTTTTTTAATGCGATCAAATTCTATTCTGTCGTCCGTGTAGCTGTTTCGCGAAATCCTGCACTCGAGAGTTCTCTCTTCTCTCCCGGAGCTCTTTACAGTCCGGTTAATCTTAGGTCGAGACGCACAGAGACCTCGTATAGCTCGATATTGTTTAACTTGCCACGTTATCGCTAGATGCACTCTCTATAGCAATCTCTACTCTCTCAAGGGAGGAAGATAGCGTAGCGCTGGGAAGCGGCCGCCGACGCGCGCGGCACCTTCAAGCCCCAAGTTTAACGCTCTCACTCGCTCATAGGGAGGGGAGGGGAGGGGGGGGGGTAGGGAGGAGGATTGTACAGTCTTGTTTCTCATCTCTCCTTTCTCCACCTATATATCGGCGGTCTCGTCTCCCCGTACGCGGAGAGTGAGCGGAGAGACCGAGTTGGCGAAGAAGGGGTTGCTGCGCCAGTTGGAAGGGAGCTGCATCCAGCTGATAAGGCCTTCTGGACTGATAACGGAGCCGGCCAGGCTCTCATCCTACGAACGACCCGCCGACCTCGCTCTCACACCCTCTTCTTCTCATTCTCTATCTCTATTCTCAAAACCCCCGCCCCCTCCCCTTCGAGCGCCCACCTGCTTCTCTAACTCCGCGTCCCTCCCTTCTATAGCCAGTGCCGCGAAACATCGAGAATTTCGAACGAGACAGGCTTCATCCTCGCCGAAAGTATCGAAATTCCTATTCGCAAGGAAATTCAACACGAAACTGGAAGTAATACGATTTTTTAAAATTAGAAAAAAAAAAAAAAATGTACCGGAAGGCATCTGAAAAAAGGATATCTATAATTTTAATAATTTGAATTCATAATTATCATAAAAAAAAAAAAAAACAAGAAAGGGAAGAAGATTCTTCAATAAATCAATAAATAGTAACGACGATAAAAAATAAAATAAAAAAAGTAAAATAATTGAGGCGCTACTTCAACGATAAACAGGAATCGCCCGAAACAGATGCGTTCGGGACTGGTGTATCAATTCTATTCAGACTTTGAATCTCGAAAGATTTGAAATAGATGAGACGATATGGGATAGAAGGTTACAGAGATACGAGAGACGAAAGGGAGAAGAGAGCCAGAAAGACGAAAGAGATAGGAAAGAGAGTTGGTTGGTAACGTCGAAGAGAAGAGAACGTCTGGACGTGCGGCTCGGATAGTGAGGCTGGCTTCGCCGACGTCGCCACTACTTCGATAAGCCACGAGACTCGCTATCTTTACCCGGGGCCTCGGGGCATAATGCGTCCGTTGTGCGTTCACCGGGCGCCCGCGCGCGCGCGAGCGAACCATCAGGGCCGATGTCCGACGATATGCCGCGGTCATGTCCGTTCTTTCGGCCTTTTTACGAAAGCACCGCGAGACATCAGACAGATTTCGCATTTTTTTTTTTTTTCATTTTTCTTTCGATATGTGCATTTTTCTCAAACTCCGACTGCTACGATGTGATAACAAATAAGAAATGATTCAGCGTCCCCAGTTGACCCGATAAATTCCGATGTTCAATTTTTTGGAAAAAAAAAAAAAATTTTTAAAGCGGCCTCATTCCACATAATTTTATATTGGGACCGAATCGCATCGAATTTTTGATAAGATTTTTTTCCACCTCCAAAAAAAAAATCAAAGACGCTTTTCGACCCAAAATTGCCAGCGCTCGAGATCCAAAGAATGTCGAAAAAATGTCAGATATCATCGACGCAGACGGACGAAAATTGATTATTTATTACGCAAAACGCTCTTATTACACTTATTTTATATCAATTTCGAATTTACAAACTCGGTACAAGACGCGTTGGACAACCAGTGCGTAATTAATCGTCTGTAATTACCAACCGGTTTGGCGAATGTCGCTTGACGCTTCCCCGAACTCTCGGTTCGCACTGATGCAAAAGCCCAAGAAAGCGAGAAAAAAAAAGATTACGTTTATATACACGTATATATATCTTTATATACACTATGTATAGTAGTAGTATATAAGAACGATGCGGTGAGTGCAGCTCTCTCGGGCATCTCTCGCGTTTTTATAAAGCATAAGCATAAAGCATCGAAGGCATGGAGAAGAGCGCTCCGAGAGAGCGTCGAGAGATATCGAACTATCGGGAATAATTACTCCTCGCACTATCGGCGTCGGTTCTTCGATACCGGTAAGAGAAACGGGGGTGGACTCACCTACCTATACAGCATCCTATGTATACTCGCGTATATATGTATATATATATATACATATACTTGCGCCGCACATACATACGACAGAGTACTCCGCTGTTGGGCTAAAGAGTGAATAAAGAAAATGCGATCGAGTCTCTCGGTGGAAGCGAGCGAAATGTTGAAAAAAAGGAGAATGACAGCGAGAAAGAGAAAGAAGGAAAGACGAGACAAGAACCACCGGGGAATCCGGGGATAAGTAAGCATAAGTGACTTCGCCACACTATACCGATGCCTGGTGTGGGATACTCGGGAGGGGGGACCTCGTTCTTCCAGGAATCAGTATTTATTGTGACGCTCGATGAGATAGCGCTCACGGTATGTACTACGATACCATATATGCGTATGCATATGTATCGCACGTATGAATATATACATGCAACCCGAAGAGCCGCGCTACGAATTATGGTTTTCAATATATGACGTCTCGATATCTCACGCTTGCCGCGTGGCCCGCCGGACCCACCCCGTCGTCGTACGGACTTCTTTCCACCCTCTTACGAGAGAGAAATCTCTTTCACTCTCTTTTCCGAACTCTCCACCTCGCGGCCCGACGATATCTTGTCGCCGGACTCGTAAAGCGGCTAAAAGCCTCCGAGATTTTTTCGTTTTTTCGTAGCCGCTTCGCGCGCGATGTGAATCGACGAATTTTGTACTTTATATTGCGTTTCGGCGACTTTTTGATTTTTGGGGTGATTGAGTATCGTCTTTATTAAAAAAAAAAAAAAACAAAGTTGGCGTTTTATTTCGTATTTAAATTGCATATCAAAGATTAAATAAAATAATTTAATCGTGGCAATTGCGGAGTTTCGCCATCGACCCGATTGGTTCGAACTGTGGGACTCGATAACTATACATTCTTCGGGACATATATGTCTGTCGGAGATATAGATATAAAATATACGGATATATAGGCGTCAGGAAATGCCAGGCGTGCCGAAAGTTTGGTCGATCGCGTCGATTCCGGCGAGTTTGCCCCCCCCCCCCCCTCCTCTCCTCCCCGACATCGAGAGAGGCTCAACGCTCGGTTTTAATCTCTGACTCATCGCGGGGGGAAACAGTGAATACATACACGGCGAGACAACGGCGTCATCGAGATTCGTGAGATGTAGTCGGTTCGATTGCAGCGAAAGGGGGAAAATTACTGTGCGACTCCGAGACTCGTCCCGCTGTTCTCTATTCCGCGCTGGTGTTCATTCGCGATTATATCGCGATACGAACCTCTTGAAATGTCAATTGTTTTCATATTCCTCAGCAATTGAGGACTCGGGTTTTCGTCACTTTTTGTGGAAACTATTTACTTAACGCGACTTTAGAAAAATATAAACCCGGAATTTTGGTTTTTCGTTTTTCTAAATTAATTTTTTGGTTTTCTGTTTTTCGTTATTTACAAAAAAAACATTATTTTTAAAAAATGAAACCTTGAAAATAAAAATGAAATTTTTTTACACGATCAGATAACTCATGAAATTTTTTACTTTTTTTTGACGGACAAAAAAAAAAAATGCGGACTCTTTGAGCAGAAAGTATCGACTCCGCAACCTTAATACAATTCAAGGTTAGACATTACGCCGAACCATAGGTGTCTATATACATTTATCACCAAAATCTGAAGACAAAGACAGACCTTTTATTCCATTGTCTCGTCTCCGTATCTCTAGTCCCCTTTCTCTCTCTCTCTTTCTCTCGATATTCTCTCGCGACCGATCTCATCCTTCGCGTGTTTCAAGTCCAAAGTTTCGCCCGATAAGAAGGTGAGCGCGCGCACGCACCGCGCGCACAGTTCTTGCATATCCCATCTCAAGAAGAACGCGCGGTACCGCGATAGCCGCGCGCGGCTAGTCGCGTTCGTTCGCGCGCGCGTTGCCGCCGTGGCATATCGTACGTACGTACGTATATACATCGCGCCGGGGACAGATGAGGAAAAGAAGAGACAGAGAGAAGAAGAAGAAGAAGCGTGGAGGAGAGATAGCCTTTGGCGAGTACGAGTGCGCGCGCGCGCGGTCTCGGAGATGCCGGAGAGGAGAAAGCTTTTTCGTAGATAAGCGCCCGATTATGATCCCTGGGCTGGTTAAAGTCGAAGTTTTTACGATAGATAACGGGCCGAGCTACCCACGTGAATGGGTTGCCGGCGAGATAAGCTCAGGCATCAGCAGCAGCAGCAAGCAGCAGCAGAAGAGACGAGAGAAGAGATATAGAAAGAAAAGTATAAAAGAAAACGAGAGAAAGAAAGAAAGAAAGAGATGGACCTCCGTGGCTGGCTGCACTCTCATATCATCTCTCGTTCTTTCTCACTCGCGCGACATATTATCCGCTTCCATCGGCTAAGTGCAGTACCTTTTTTTTCAGCTCTCGGGCTTCCCGCACGACGAATATCTCCTTCGTTCTCTCATCTTTTCTTTCCATCTTTATCTTTCTTTTTTCCTATCTTTTTTTTTCAACGTGTCGCCTGAACCCTCTGTCGAGGCCGGTCATCGATGAACTCTCCTCGTATACAGATTCTTCTCTCGCGCGATATAATTTTTTTTTCGCTTCTCAACGTCCTATAATCCAACGTTCTAAAATGTCTGCGCACGCTTAGCCTTCGTCATAAAAATCCTATTTATACGACGATATTCCCTCTGTTATACCCCGGCGTGACGTTCCTTTCGTCTCTCGGGGTTACACGGCACAATAATGCGCGGGAGCTTCGTACAGTACAGATATAATTTTTACGAGGTCCCGCGGAGCAGATTGAATAACGTTATTCTGCGCAAATTTATGTTACGCTCCCGTTCGAGCTTCAGGAGATGAAAGCTGAAGAATTTTACTTACAAACCACCCCCATCATCCCCATTTGAAGTGAAAAGGGTGCGCGGAACGACGCCCGCGGTAAGGTGTAGAGGAAGCAAACTATATAAACAAACTCGCGACAAAACTATACTCAAGGGGCAAAATGGAACACTATAAAAAATTTGCAATTCTGAATGTTTGTTTCAATTTTCAAGAAAATAACTACAAGATTCTTCCACGAAATTGCTTTACCCTGATATAATAAATGACGAGAAAAAAAAAATCACGAAATTTCATTTGCAATTTTTTTTTAGCTCAGACGATTTTTTTTTTTACGTATTTTGCCAATTTTTTTTATAAGGGTCCATTTTACCCCTTTCTTTCGTACATAAGCTCAATGTACATATATCACTGTATATGGAAGCGCGTATACAGTCGACAGGAGCTATCGAAGCCGAAGTCACGGAGTGGCCGTAACCCCGTGAGCCTCGCAAGCAGCAGTGTACACAAAACTACCCTTTATACCCTCAAGTAGAGAGCCACTTTACTCCCGCGTTAATGCGCTCTTTCGCGTACGCTGCCCGGCCACGTACCGATCTCGGGCTTCGCGCTGTGCGTTGTACACCTTATATATACTACATTATTATAGAAACAGTATACACACAGGTGCGGAGTTGCGTACACACAGACACGCTGGGGATCTATGCGAGATTGCGAATGACTCCCGAGAACGGACGAGCGGTACAACCCTCGTAAATAATATTGCGGCGGGTAGCCGTCGACGCCGTTCAACCCCTTTGCCATCCGCAAGACCCTTTTCTATATAACGTATATCACGCTGGACGGGTTACTACCCTTATAGCCTCGGACTACCCTCGGTGCAGCGTTTAACCAACTTTAATACCTACCATCATAAAATTGATAACAAATCTAATTATCATAATCACAAAAAAAAAAGAAAAATAAAACCAATGCAAAATAAAAAAAAAACTTTTTCTCTCACCCCTAATCTTATATTAGCAAATTAGCAACCCTTGCAATTACGACGGCAATTTGATTCGTTGTAAATCGGCCAATAATCGATATGCTCGAGTATTGAGAGAAATTCAGAGTCGAACATTGAGACGTGACGATCGTCCTGCCGCGTGAATATCGCGTTCTCCGGGTACCTGCCCCGAGAACTCTCGAAGCCCAATGCAACGTCGGGCAATTATCGCTCTGCTCGGAACTCTCTCCCGGTGTGCATACATTAAACTCCCTTTCCATCCGTGTGTATGTATATATCAGTATCTATATCTGTATATATATATGTATACAGTCACGCGTTTCTCTCATTCTCTCTTTCTCGTCCTGTCCTCGACACTCTCGTGTCTCTTAAGCGCGTATCTCGCTCAATCCACCTCCACCTCCTCTTTTTCACGTTTGCTATATACGAGAGACAACGGGGACGTAGATGGTGGAGAGGAACGACGACACGACCGGTGGGACACACACAAGATTTCGTATCGGTTAAGCAGCGCGACGTACGCGAGAACGTTCCACGGGACACCTCTCCCTCACAAACTCGAGAGGCATAATACACACCGGTACTCATTCCGTCCTCTTTCTACGGGGACTCTCCTCGACGTTTTAAGATCTTTATCCCGTAACCACTGGCGGGATCCACCCGGGAGTCGACCGAATGAATAATTACCGAGGGACACCCGGTGCTCCAGAATAATCCCGCGCGAGCAACCCACCCTCTCCCCTCCTCCTCCGCCGCCCCGTTTGGTCCATCGTTCTCATCTCATCTCGTCACACCGAGAGGAGAAAATCTTCTTTCACGCTGAAACGAATTATGTTTACGATCTCTATGTCGGAGTGGCATCGAGCAGCTTCGACGATGCGTTTCCGGTTCGCCTCGCCGTCTCTCAAGATGCCAATTAGTTTTACGATCTCTTACAACTCGCTTGACATCGAATTATCAATCATTGAATAATCATTGCCGGAGTCATTTGCATTGGGTCTTACCGATCGATACTTCTGGAAGTATCGATAGATCACGCGAATGTATAATTAAATTATTCGATAATAAAAAAAAATAAAAAAAAAAATTTATATATATTAAAATATTTTGAATAATACGAAGAATTACAATTTTTAAAAAATATTTTTCTTGTTCTCCATTTTTTTTTTCTGGAATATATTTTGGCTGATATTTCGCAGATAAATGGAATATATTTCGCGGAAAAAAATTCTGTATCATTTCGGGGGAATCGATCGTTTTTCGATCTTTTAAATCGTTCTAATAGAATCTTAAACACCAAAACACCCTGAATCGCCGATGACTGTGCCGTTTGATAGAGTCAATTATAGAAACAATATTAAAACGCGAAAGAAAAATCTAACAATGTAGTGGTAAAAGGCGGGAGTGTTGGTATCGAGGATCGAAACGTAACGTGTACAAGCGTAGCGCGAGAACGAAACGAGGTCCAACGAAAGATCGTATAACGAGAGTGCGAGGAGCGTAGATATAAACTGGCAATGATAGAGTAAAGGAAAGAGGAGAGAGAACGGTTTGCCGCGGAGGTTGGGACGGATCAGATAGCCGAAGCAGGACCGCGGCCGGACCAGATCCTCGAGATAAGAGAATTTAATAACCTGCTAGGGGTGACGGGGGTGAAACTCGCGAGAAGGGGGTAGCAGAGACCGAGGAGACCGAAAGGGAGAGCCATAACGGAGTTCACAGAGGCGTCTCGAGCGACGGGTGTATGTGTGTGAGAGGGACCCCCGGACCGAACACGGAGGGAGGGAGGGAGGGAGGGAGGGGAGGGAAGTGCAATAATATCGAGAAGATATCGATCTTTAATTAGGCACGCAGCGCGGGAATGTTAGATTAGATCGCTAGACGAGAAGGAGAGAGGGAACCTCGAGGTTTGAGCTTTCTGCTGTTTTCTCTCCCCACCCCCGTCGTTTCTTCCACCATTTATCCCTACCATTTTTTTTTTCATTTATTCTCTATCTTCCACTCCATTATCTGCCTCGAAAGATTTTTTTTTTCTCTTCTTTCATCATTATTTTATTCATTTTATCCCCGAACCTTCACAAATATCCTTCGGCTTGTATTCTTCACTTTTCATTATTTAATATTCGAATAAAAGTTTCTTAGTCTTCAAAATACGATTCGATCTTTTAGCGTCTGGAGTCGCGATTTTGAAGGAAAGATAAATTTTTACGGGAGTCAAGGACCTCAAGATCGTTTTGACATTTTATTCGAACGACTTTAATGATTCGACTTAATTAAGTTATTTAATTTGATAAATTAAATTATTTAACCGAATGAGGAGAGCGGCGGGAGGGAAGGAGTCGCCTTGCAGCTGCTTCTCGCGACGAAGTTCGCGAGACAACTCGAGGCTCATACACGATTAATTTCTTACTGTCTTGTTACCACGCGGAGGTGTAAATATAAGGGAAGCGAAAGTGGCGTTTAGGTATATATATCGTTATAGGTGCGGAAAGTGCCGACAGTGGCGAGAAGGTGCGCGCCTCTCGTCTCTTATCGTCGGGAGTGTCTTCGCGGTGTCAACGTGGCCCGTTATCTCTTAATGACTACCCCATCTCGAGGCTTAATCGGCGACACGTATAAACCATCCTCTGGCCTCTGCATATTCAACGTTATACCAAAAGCCTCCGGAGAATTCGCACGCGCCCCCGTCGACGACGACCATCCCTCGCTATATTTACCTCGCTAATAGATCGCAACTTTTGTCGCGCGAGAAACGAAATATATATATAAATACGAACGAAACCGAAGCACGCGAGATCCTGTCCCTGAAGTTCAAAGAAAAAAAAAAAAAAAAAACTCTAAGACTCACTGCAAAAAAAAAACTTAAAGTCGATCGAGAATAAACCGATTAATCCGGCACCTGCCCCAACGTGTATAAACACTTTTGCACAAGAATATAAAGATCGAATTTATTTCTTTGCTGTGTGTGAGATCGTGAACGATAATTTTACCGGTCATTTAAACTAATGTCTCAATTAATGTCGTGACAAAACGAGCACACGCCGTTATAACTATCGCGCACACCGCCGTTTCTTCTGCCTGCGTGCAAATAAATTTAAAAAAAAAGACGAATGGGCGGAATTTCAGTGATGCAT
Organism: Cryptus viduatorius; assembly: GCA_964006125.1. Lineage (NCBI taxonomy): Eukaryota > Metazoa > Arthropoda > Insecta > Hymenoptera > Ichneumonidae > Cryptus > Cryptus viduatorius. The sequence continues at coordinate 6,141,310 of OZ023222.1, read as the reverse complement.
GAGATGGAATGCAATTTTACACGACGTATTCGAATGCCGCGAAAGGATTACGGTCTCGAGAGCCGGAGAGACGAGGCGAAAGAACGAGAAGAAGAAGAAGAAGAAGAAGAACGAGAAGTAGCGCCCGGACGAGCGGGTCGGTGAAGGGGTTAATTCGATTCGTTTCATTCGCGGAAGTCCATACGTGCGATACTATGTCTCTCTTTTTGCTGCTCTCGTTCTTATCCCGTTTTCTTGTTGTTTTTTTTTTATTTTTTTTTATCTCGTCATTGCAAAGCCGCTCGAGTGTAAGAGAGAAGCGTATCGAGCGATCATAAATAAGGCAAAGGGTCGAGTGGACTTCTTCTCTTATTCTCGGTTGTCGTTAAGGGGGAGTGCTCTCGCGCGCGCGCGATTCTCGTACATCTGTCGGAGGTCCTTAAGGTCGAACATTAATGTCTCTCGCCCTTATACACTCGAAGAGATCGGAAGGGACTTGCTGCTGTTATTTCTGGTTACAACGATCGAATTAAGCTTCTCTCGTGACTCCCACATACGTGAGACGTTGTAACCGTAGCCTTCCAGGGACTCGAGGGACTCGCGAAACGACTCACTCGAGACAATATCGGTGACAGTGTGACAACAGCATCGGTGAATAGCGCCTCGTATTATTGAATTCGTGACATAAAAATAAAATACATCGAAAAAAAAAAAGCAAAAAAAAAAAAACAAAACGGAGAAAAAAAATGGAACCTTAAATCGAGAAGACGTGAAACTCGAAAGGGAATCACTTTAAAGTCCCATCGGATTAAAGTCTTATTTCTCGTTTGGTAGCATCGGGATTACTAATCTCTCCTCACCTCCGAAATATCTTAGAGACGAGAGAGAGGACAGCAAATATATAAAACAAAAAGATATATCGTCGTAAACCGAGAGGGACTCGCGTGCGAGGTGTAACCTTCGAATTCTAAGCTCCCGATGGACTAAACACAGAGACGGACGTATAGAATGGAAGAGAACACGTAAGAAATCCACAGCCTATATCCGACTAGACGCAATCGCGTCCTCAAGATCGGCTCTCCTCGGAGCCGGGAGATTAGTCGAACGAGTCAATGAACGCTCACTCTCGAGAGAGATCTCGTCCATTCCGCTTTACCTCGAACGGAGTTCTCCTCGAGAATGGCCCCTCTAAGAGAAAGATTAAGATAGACAAAGATCGCTCAGCGTGACCAGAAACCGTGCCTTGGGTGTCGCTTTCGTGGAACATTGAGATGTCGGTGAATGCGTCAGAAAATATGCTCACAGGTGAAATGGGAAACGATGAAACATTCGAGGACTAAAGTATTTTTATGTTCGAAGACATTTCTACCACCATTATCACATGATAAATAATAATAATTCATTAATTAAAAAAAAAAAAATTTAATCGAAAAAAAATTAAACTTTACATTTAGTAAACGAAAAAATCGAAACAAAGCGATTTAAAAAAATAATAATAATCAATTATTATTATCATTATCTCTATCTTAAATTGATATTTTTTTAAATAAATAAATTACAATTTTTTTGTTTATTATTATTTTTTTTTTTCGGCTTTGATTAAGTTTTTATCATTTCGTTGATGCAATATTTGATTTTTTTTTTTCGACAAAATACTTCCGAACGAACGATGCTTTTTAAAATTAATTACTTTATTCGACTATCGGTTTTAAACTCTTTCAATTTCAATCTCATTGAGTTCAGGGTCTCTTCTGTCTCATTGGTAATGTTGAGCCCTTCCGAGAAGTCTCCCGTGATCGCGTTAGCGAGTGCATTATTCATACAAAACTCTGCTCTCCACGTGTCCCCGTCCGCGCTTCGTCCCGCAACATACGCTGCTCGGCGCCGACTGACTGTCCCGACTGCAAGACTCGCGAAAGAGAAGACATTGCGTTGCTACGACTCGCCGTAGCAACGAATGAGAGATCTCTTCCGAAGCCTCCATCCTCCTTGTACACTTGAAATAATTTCATTGGTTTCATATCCTCAAAAACATCGAAAAAACGAAATCTGCGTAATGCAAAAAACGACGATAAAACTGGCAATTGAAATGAATCCATTAGCTGTTCAAAACGCTCCGAAAAACAATACAAATCTCTATAAAAGACGAACCGAAGGAATTCCAATGATCGCGAACGGCGCAACGCAAAGACGAGACAATAACAAAATAAAAAAAAAAGAAGAATCAAATCGAGAAACTTTCTCCGCGTCTTTCGCGAGCAACGAGTTCGCAGTACCATAAGGAACAATACGACTACCAGTCGATGAGGTTCTCGAAGCACGAAGGAGAAACTCTCGACGTAGCGGATCGAATAAGTAAAGTCCTTTCACACAGGACACAGTCAGCAGCCATCCAGCCGCGTATCAAACCGGTGAGGGTAGCAATACGAAGTAGAATCTCGGGGTATAGGGCTCAAGTAACAGCGATACGTACTCGCAACCAATGCAAGGCAAGGGTCCTGTTGTTTCTCTCTTTCGCGATGCGACGAGAGGGAAGAAGTAGAAAGAAGAAAAGAACGCTTGTGCGGACTTGAGCTCTCACTTAGCAGAGAGCACGGTGTCACGATCGCGCGGGCGCTCGCTTCTCTTGCCTGCATTAGCATATCTGCTCAGAGGCGAAACCCGGGGAGGGCTACGCTACCCCGTGACCGTGTAAGAGAGCACAGAAGCGAGAAGTCTCTTCCTCCATCTGTGTGTTAACACTCTATCTCTATAGTTATAAGGCTATAGCAACGAGAAGAACCGCCGGTCTCTCCGAACTAACCGAGAGAAGAAAGGAAAAGAGAGGCGACAGAGGACAGAGGACTCACTCAGGAGCCGAGCGAAAAATCAGAGGACCCCGAAGAGAAGAAGCACATGAGGACATTGCCGGGAGCACACAGAGAGCGAGAGATCGAACAAGTCGAAGAGAGAAACCCTGTTACCAGTACGTCGCGTGTTGCTCCCCGTCACGATCGGAATCCTATTTGCATAGCGCCTCGAGATGAAGCTACTCTTTGCTTGCTTCTGTTTCTCCACCTCTACTATACATCGCAGAAAGAGATTTCTCGGTGTTGGATGAAGACCTTGATGTCCTCAAGGGCACAGGCTCTCTATTCGCTCGAATTGAAATAAAAGAACGTTAAATCGCCGTATGATATCTCATTCGCTTCTCTGAAACGCATCGAATAATCCTTTTACGTCCTATTTCTTCGGGTTACGGAAGGTCGGTGATCGGTTCAAACACATGTTTTGGAGATTAAAATTTTATGTGATATCTTGAAATGTGAATAAACGGTAATGTGTCGAATTTCAGAAGGATTTTTACCGAACTTTTTCGCAGACATTTACAATGGGAATAACGGAAGCTGCAATCGATAGATATGGTTTTTACGTAAATTGCATTTTATTTTAATGATAAGTTTTTTTTTTCCGGAAACGCTTATTCAGCATCAAAAATGGTTTTCATCATTTTCAAGTGAAAAAACAGTTCGTTTTTTTTTTTATGGTTTATAACGTAAAATCCGAGAGATTTTTACACTTCGATTAGTCGAATAATAATTAAATTGCATAAACATTTTTTTTAGAATGTCTTTATTTTTTTACTTTACGTTATTTATCAGTGATGCATAAATACATTTCGATGAAACTGACCAATGAATGTTAAGAATCCTTCGAAGACAATTACGCGCGCGATCTGTGCGTATCGCGATCGTGTAGACCTCTCTCTAACTTTCTCACCGGGTATTAAAGTTAAGCAGTGGATTTAAAAGCTGTTTCTTCCTGGTCCTTATATTACAACTACCGGGGGTGTAGCTGATACACGAAAAAAAAAAAAAAAAAATTGTTGAGTCGCTCCTTCGTACTGACCGGGTGAGATAAGGTTCCGGGCGTAGTACGTCTCTTATACGGCGTGACCACACGTTTCCGCGGACTACCTAACTCTATATATCCGCGTTACACGCTTCCGAGTTAGACACAGCAGCAGCAGCAATACAGTTGGCGCGAATGTGGCTTTATCTTTGACTAAAGGGGGAGGGGGGAGGGGGGGGACTAGTCGTCGAATGCGAAAGTCTCGCCGGGCGATCGCGAACAATAATGTTCGCGGTGTAACATAAAGAGGAAAGAGAGAAAGTCAAGCGGTACTCGCGCGAGAACGCCTATATCCCCCCCCCCCCCCCCCCCCCCCATAGTTTCTTACATAAAACGTCGCACCCGCGAGAGTTTAAACCTTCGTCTTTCTCTCAGCGACTACTCAGACTACTCTCCGTTGGTTATTTCTCCCTTCGCGCGAACTCTCTTGTGGCATATAAGAAAGCTTCGAAAAAAATACGCGCAGACGAGAGAAACGACGACGAGGACGACGACGACGACGAGGTCGACGTCGACCGGCTCGATGCGAAGGTGGTAGTATAGTTGTGGCGGCGGTATCGGTTCCGAGAAAGTCTTATCAGCTCGCGGATATGTTAATGGCGACCGTGTACACCCTCTCCCGCCCTTCTACCGTTTTTCTCTTCTCCCCCACCCTCTCTTATGGCTCTCTTTCTCTCACCCTTCGCAAGAGGTCCCCGGCTATTGCACGCCCGACGACGAGCCGCGTAGACTTCGAGATATATTGCACCCTCGTGGCGAAGGCTCGTCGCCTCGCTTACATCCCTCGGAATCGTTCTATAATTCTAATAAGTGTAATCGTTCATTCGATCACTTTTAACGCTCAACAGCCATCCCCAATGGATAGATAATACTTCGATAAAAATTCAAAAAAATTATTACAACAAATCGACATAATAATCAACATTTCTCTATTTTATTTATTTTTTTATGTAAAAAAATTCAAAAATTCATCTATAGCTTATTGTACAATTGAGATAATGTCGAATTTTGCATTTACCGAAAAAAAAAAAAATTTAAATGCGTCGAGTGATCGAACATCCTTGAGAACGGTCGCTATAGTAGTTCACATCGCAATCGTTGAGAACAGAAGTAAGAGGAGCGAAACGCGAGGAAAGATAGAAGAGGAAGAATACCGCGAGGAGGAGTGAGAAAAGGGAGCGTTAGTCCCGATCCATCGATGACTGCTTATTTACAGAACGGAGAACACGGTACCAGCGTGCACTTCACCGATATGCACCGTACTGCACTGATGCACACAGCGCCCGAGTGTCCAGTCTTGTTATACATATATATCTATATACTTTGGTGTTGCTGCCACGTGAGATGCGAACGACGGATAGCCTAGAAGAGCGTTCGCGAGGGCGGCAAATATATATATATATATATATAGCATATAAGTACATATATATGTATATATTTTCTCTCTTTCTACCCCTCTATATTTTATTTTATTTCTTTCTTACTCCCATCTGTGTGTTCGTTCACTCGGCGGTTTTATTCGTCTTCCCTCTTCATCGCACGTACCCTTCTTCTTCCTTCTTCGGTCACCAATCTCACCGTGAATCTCTATATCCCTCACGGCGAACCTCGCCCGAGGAGGCAATTAAAGTATCCGGGTAATTCGACGACGACAACGACGACAACGACGACGAGAAGTTCGAGTCCAGTCCTCCCCGACGGATAGAGATCCTCGCTTGGAAATATCGTTCTCTCGCGAGCTGTGTGACCGAAGACCCAACGAGAACTACAGAGAGCGAGAGACACCCAAGTCTCTTCTCTTGGAAATTCACTTGCGATATGTCACTGTCCTCTCGCCGTTTTTTTTCTTTTTCTTCTTTTTCTCTCGTTTCGAAACTGCGATAAGCATATGCATACCGTACATGCTGTATTTATAGTCGGAACCGAGAAGTTCGCATCTTGATATTGACCCTCGAGGTGTATATGCGCTATGATAAAACTGTAATTAAATTCGCGACGGAATTTTGATTTTTTTTTTTGGGATTAACGATGTATTATGCAAAGAATGTAATTAATCAATTTTGGAGCAAATTTTTTTTTTTTTTAATTTTCGAATATTTTATCTAATCGTCATTTCGTACTATGATCGATTAATTATTTCTGCGCTGATCACGAATTTTCAATTTTTTTATTTCGTATCGTAAATATGGGGAATGCTAATATAGAGATTTTTTTAGACTCTCAGCGAAATGTTTGGCATTTACGACTCGAACATCCCTGAATTTTTTTTTTTTTGTTTCTATGTCAACAACAGTTTCCGCCTTACAATAGAATATCTAAATCCTTTTAATCTCCGTTATCAGAGATTTATTAATAATTAAATTAATAATAATTTTCCGAAGAAGTCCGCGCGTCCCCGTCGCCTTATCACCGATTCTCTTTGAACGGTTTCGTGTACCGTAGCGCCCTTTTATCTTTCATCCTCATGCTCCTCGGCAGCGAGTGGCCCTGCAGGGCACACACGAACTCTTCGAACCTTCGACCTGCGCAAAGGGCCTCGAAGGCATCGTTGCCTTTGGTTCGTCGACGATGAGCTGAGTACGAAAGTTGGGTAGGGATAACGCAACGGGGATGGTGAGAGCGCAAAACGGGGGAAGAAGCAGATAGATTAACCGGAGATAGCGGGGTATCAAAAGCTGTGAGTGGAAGCGAGAGAGAGGCGCGCGGAGCGCAGTTGGAAGGGATCACGAAACGAGGGAAAGAGAAAATCCAACAGCGATACGGGACGGCGAGTGAGATAGAAATGTAGGGTACGCATCGCCTAGCGTGGCGCGTTGCCATTAGGGACGCGGACGGCCGCGGGGACGCATCGTTTCTTCGTGCGTACTACTCGGAAGCGCGTCTTTTTTTTTCTTCCAACTACGGTCTCGTTCCAGTGTGTGTTTTTTTTTTTTTTTTTCGTCCCGATTGTCGTCTCACTTGGGTTCGCGAGTCAGTCTCGTCGACGTTGGCCCACGGGTGTTACTTCCGGTTTGAAACGATCGCACGCAAGTTCCCACCTCCGGTTAGCGATCCGTATCGCAGATCCGGTTTCTATGGTGGTTTCCCGCGAGTCATCAGACCACGTGGTCGTGTGCAAAGGCGTAAGAATTAAATGTACGTCTCTCGAAACGTGAATTTAATCGAAAACTAATTGCACTATATCAATTTTTTTTTCTTCGTGTATTATCGCATTTACGATTATTCGTGATATATTAATATTTTTTTTCTATTTTTTACAGTTATTAAATATAATTAATTTGTTGAATTTTTAATAATTTATTTATTGCAATTTTAATGATTTTTTTATTGTTTTAATAACAGTATTTTTTTTTTCTATTTTACAGGGGAAGATGAGGAGTGGAGCGATTCGGAGAAGACACCATCGGTGAGTAGCGGTGTAGAGGGTGGAGGTTCAGCGGTTTCGAGTCCCGCTGCACCGGCGATCGACGAGGACTCGAGTCATCCACCGCCTCCAAGACTGACGAGCAGTAGTAATACTACTACTGCCCCTGCACCGTCGACCATAATATCGAATTCATCTGGCGAGGACATCAGATTACGACTTAGTGTACTCAGCGAGGACGCCAGGAAGCGACTGGCCAGTCTCACGGAGGATTTCGAGGTGAGTAATATATATATATATATATAATCTTCGATTTCAAATGGGGTCCAAACACTCGATCGATCGTCGAACTCTCGCATAGTTTCGATGACTCATATCTATTTATAAGAAACTCAAAGCTCATTTTAGACAATAATATCGCGCCTCACGCGGGGATTAGAGTCGAGAAATGATTAATTTCCCTTTTTTTTTAAATTTCTCAAACAGATCGCCAAAGGAATTCGAGAGCGTCATGGTGGAGCAACGGGAGCCGGAAGAACGAACAGAGCACAAAATTCGAGTCCAAAATCGGCAAGAAACGACACGGACGACGATGTCGTCGTCTGCAGTTCACGAACGTATAAGGATCCCGAAGATGCACCAAGATCCGTGTCATCGGGAAGAAGACGCGAGGCGAGCAGAAGAGACTCCGAAGACTCGAGACGCTCGGACGAGCCACCGTCAGAGCCAAAGAAAATTCGTCTCGACGACGATGCTGCACCGAGACTCAGACTGAATGCTAGTCTGGCTACGGATCCGGCATTAAGACCGGCGACCGTTGCCGCTCTCACTATCAAACCGGATAACGTATCGCCACCGAATACGTCTCTACCTCCTGGTCTTCAAAATGGTACGAGAAAATCTTTAAAAGGAATGAAAAAAAAAAATTAAAATATGAATTAAATAATAAAAAAATATTTAAAAAATATATACATTTTTTTTTAAATAATAATATATTGCATATTATGCATTTTATTTTTATCGTTATACATTTTTTTTCTACATTTAACTTTTTTTTTAAACAGCCATTGCTACCGGACGTCTCTTCGTTCTGCCGACCGACGGAAAGGAGTCCATAACGGTAGAGCCATCGCGGCCAGCGCCGTTGATTTGTCCACCTTGCGGTATTCGCTTCAGTTCGGCGAGTACTCTCGAAGCACATCGTACCTTCTACTGCGCTCACAGGCCGCGACTCGAGGAGGATAACGCGAACGACGACGACGACGAGAAGACCGGTGGCAATAAGTACGAAGTACGAAAGGCATACGCCTGTCCTCACTGTTCCTACAGCGCCGACAAAAAAGTCTCGTTGAATCGACACATGCGAATGCACGCCTCATCGCCGGCGGCACCGCCGGCCCCAACGACACCGGTCGCCGTTGTCGCCAGTGTGACAAATTCGGCGCCGGCGAATGGCTCGTTGAACGAAGAAGCCGAGAGATATTGTCGCAATTGCGACATAAGATTCAGTTCGTTGAAAACGTATCGCGCGCACAAAACCCATTATTGCAGTACGAGGCACGTGGTGAAAGATGCACCGGCCCCGCCGACGACGAAGGCATCGCCACCGACGAGTTCGAGTCCCGGTGACTCGCCACCACCTCAACCGTGTCTCGCGTTGCCGACTAATCCTATTTTAATAGTACCGTATTCTCTCTTCCGCGGTGCAAGCGTTCTCGCCGCTCCGTCGCTACCGACACCCGACACACCGTGCTTCCTGTTGCCGAATGGATCGCTACAACCGATGACCCGAGGCCCGGCACCGAGTCAAAATTCCGTTCAAGATCCGCCCGCCGTTTTAAGGGTCGCGAACAAACCGGCAACACCATCGTCGATATCCATTCCCACGCTATCAACGTCGCCGTCCTCCGCCGCATCGACGCCCCTCGATCTCAGCGTGAGAAGATCGCCGATACAGCAAGACGAGAAGGAGAACAGAGTCTCGCCAGCTCCGTCGTCTCTTCCACCACCGCCCGGCAGTCCGAGATCCAGAGGAAGCGGAAGTCCCAGAACGCGATCTCTGCCTGCCGCGCAGACCGGAGGATCCGCTCAACCTCCACCGCCTACGGAACTCGCACTTAGACTCGCTGAACTTCCGCCACCGCCGGTTCCTGGAGTTCTCGTTAAGCAGGGCGTTTCACGGTAAGCGATAATTTTATGCCGTTTTGTTCATTTCGTATAATCATTTTATTTATTATTTATTATTTATTATTTATTATTTATTATTTATTATTTATTATTTATTATTTATTATTTATTATTTATTATTTATTATTTATTATTTATTATTTATTATTTATTATTTATTATTTATTATTTATTAAAATGTGTAATGGAAGAAATAATTATGCTTTCAGTTGCAAAGAATGCAATATCGTCTTCTGCCGGCACGAGAATTTCGTTGCTCACAAGAAACATTACTGCCAGGCGAGGGAGAGTACGGTATGCAGTCCACCACCGCCCGGCACACCATCGCCACCGCTCGTCCAATTGATATGCGCAGCCTGCGGTATCAAGTTTGCTTCTATGGACAATCTCGTTGCTCACCAGGCGTTCTATTGTTCGAAAAGGCCGGAACCACAGGAGCATCATACGCAGTGTCCAAAGTGCAAGGTTTGTAATCGCAAGACGCATAACTTCAAAAAGCCACTAGTTATTTCCGACGATATTTAATTCAATTTGTATATTATAGACGATGGTCGAACCCGGCGGTACGCATACATGCGCCAGCGGACCAACCGGGGGATGGAGATGTCCAGTCTGTGGGGCTGTAAGCCCCACCGCTGGCGCGGCTCAACGTCACATGGACGCTCATCAAGGCGTCAAAGCTTTCCGTTGCACGATCTGCCGTTACAAGGGTAACACACTTCGCGGCATGAGGACCCATATAAGAATGCATTTTGAAAAACGTGGAACTGATCTGCAGGTAAACATCCCTTTCTTTTTTTTTTTTTTATTTTTTTTTTTAAGAAATTCGCTCGGCTTCTCGCGATTGCTCTGCGCACTTTTTAACATCGATAATTAATGTTTAACTTTGTTGCCTTTTAATTTAGGAGGAAAATTACATCACTTACGTTCTGGATGACGACGCAACCGTACCAACGCCCGAACCCCCACCGGCGACGACCCCCGAGGAAATTCCAGCGGAAGTTCAGGTCAACGGTAAGGCAGAGGTGAGAAAAAGTCCTCAACCTCCGCCGCCACCGCCGCCACCCGCCACCGCGGTGCCGAGCAAAGTGAAACAGGAACGCGAAGATACGCCGCCCCCCGAGGAAAGTCTCGATCCCAGCAAAACCGGACCCCGTTATTGTCGCTCGTGCGACATAAGCTTCAACTACCTGAGCACATTTATAGCTCACAAAAAATTCTATTGCTCGAGTCACGCTGGCGAGGCGAGCAATAACAACAATAATAACAATAACAACAACTCAAGTAGCCACACGACGACGACGACCCCCACGACGACGACGACGACGACACCTCCGAGCGGTAGAACTGAGGCTTCCGTACTGTAGATTTATCGAGAGTCTCACAATTTTTAATCCGATATACGCGATTATCTATCGCTCTCTCGGATATAGCGACGAACCGATTTTTCTGTCGATCGATATTTCGAAATTAAAAAAATTCAATAAATGAGGTAAAAAAGAAAATGCGCGATCGGCAGGAAAACACGGAACGTTCCATCGGAACCATAGGACTGTTAATTGTTGCCAGTTTATATAATAACGAGATAAAGAAAACGACGATTAATAATCGAGTAACGATTTAGTTGAATACGTTGTGTGATTCTTTTTTATTACTTTTTTTTTTATTTTCTTCTTTTTTTTTCGTTGATCCAGGGAATTGTTCGTATTTGTTAAGATCGATATACCAACGTGTAAATAACGCATACATTACATACCAAGAGGAGGATTGTGCGAACGACAGAAAAACAGAGGGAGGGTCTGAATTGGCGCGAGAAAAAACGATAGGCAAGCGGATCGATATCTCACGTCGTGCTGTATATAGAGAAATTTTTTTCTTTTTTTTTTGTAGAAGGATCGAGATAAACGAGAGCTCTTAGCGGAAGCTTTACGACGTCTGTGTAGACGACTGGAATGTTAGAGAAGAGTAAAGACAAGAATTATAACTATAACGCAGCTGGTCTCGAATTCATTTGGAGAATTAAACGAAAAGAAGGAATAATAAAGGCGGAGCCAGGCGAAGGGTGTGCAATCTCATGACTCTTTCAATAATCTCGTAGTAGATATAGTTTAATCGACATACCTAAGGAAAAAAAAACAACAAAAAAAAAACGATAAAACGGATAAGCAGTGAGTGTAAAATGTTGTACAGTAGAGGAGAGTAGAGTATTAAAAAAAAAAATAACGAATAGTAATGATCCTGAATGATACCAATCTCAGCTTATGAATCTGTTAAGTTACGTTGCAATATAACATTTAATATATATTATGTATAATTGAATGGTTAAAAAAAAAAATACGCGCGCGTCTCTATGAATTAAACGATGCGCTCGCTTGTCGCGCGAAGTGAATGATGGAAAAAAAACCACAAAATATAATGAAGGAAAACAACAAAAAATAAAGAAATAATAATGATAAATCTCGGGATAGTTGTCAATCATCACCAAAACAAGTGATAATTATTTTGCGAATAATCAAAATTAATCGCGGATATAAACTTACATATATAAGGATCGTTCATTCGCGAACGATTTATCTGTGCGATCGCGTAAGTGTATAAATTAGAATTAAGGGCCAGTGTTACATGTATACGCAGTGTACTATTCATATCATATGATGAAATCATTAAAAAAAAAAAAAACCGAATCGAACGATTTAAATTTCTCGCGGCGAGCATTTTTCACTATTACGTTTTTTCGCAGCGAAAATCGACTGGAAGAAAAGAGATAAAGAAAAAAAATAACAAAAAAAAAACGAAAAAAAATTCGTCATCGCACGTTTACACGAAAATGTTCGCGTAACCGCGACGGCGAATTACAGGGATTTAAATTTTTGCAAAAATCTGTACGTATCCACAGATGTAGCAAACCGAAGAGACTCTTGAAATTTAATGCTCTGTGATGCAAAGATATACGGATCCAACGTAATTTAATATTACGTCACAGAGAGGCTTATTTATTAATGGAATTTTTCGCGATTAAATGGTATATCTCATTGTATACCTACCACTGTTTTCGACGCTGACGCTTTATTCTTTATTCCGTTCACCCAAAAAAAAAAAAAAATTCCCGTTCCCAATTTTTTCCTCCCTTTCGTCTCGAAGCGTCACAAAGTCTAGGATTACTTTTATTGTTTTTATTTTGATAGACGAATTTTACACACAAGATATATATATCTATATAAATATGTAATAAAATATCTAAACATATGAATAAAAATTCTGCAACTTTACGAATGTATTCTGTTTATTCGATATATACACTTTACACAACGAGGTAAAAATTAACTGGTGCGTCAACGCTTATCCATAGAAGAAAATTTTTTCACATTTACAAAAAAAAATATATATCAGTACAAAACTGAGTATCAGTCGTCGGCATTTTTCGGCGCATCCTCGTCGCTCTCTGCGGCGGAGACGCAGTAATCACTGTTATCACTGTGACTGCTATCGTCTTCTTCCAATTCTTCCTTTATTCTGGCTTTGTATTTTGCATAACTGTAACCGTATGCTTCGACGTCTCCCTCGTCCGCCGCGTACACAAAGTCATTTTCGCTCGATAGATCGGACGATTCGCCGTCTATTTTCAAATTTCGTACAGCCGCCTGCATGTCATCGTCGTCTATCGAATTTGCGGAGTGATCCGAATCGGGATAGTCGTTTTTCCAGTTTGACTCGGAATTCGAATCCTCCGATTCGCAATCGTCCTCTGGACGTATGCCGTTTTCTCTTAATGAGTCGAAAACGAGCTCTTGATCAAAGGGAAGAACAGAGATATCGTCGTACAAGTGCATTTCTTCCTCGGTTTGCGTGTAGTACACATCGTAGACATAGCCGACTTCCTACAATCGAAAAACGCATGACAATCAGTTATTATTGCACAAAATTTCAAGTAAAACCGATTTTTTTTTATTTTCCAAAAAACATCGTAATTTTCTCTGTTAAGCTCCATCTGTCGAGAAACTGAAACTTTCAAACAAGAAATAAGAGCGTAATAAAATTTGCCGCAAAATAAAAAAAAATTGTAATAGTAAATCATAATGAAGTTCACAATATAAATTACTAATTTCATATCCTATATCATTGAAAAATCGTAAAGTTTATTTCATTTGAAATAACAGACAAATTAAATTATGATTTACTAGTTTTTTTGCCGTTGTTAAGAATTTTATTATTATTTTTGATTTTTTTCATTTCAATTTCAAGAATTTGTAACTCCATCGAGTGAAGAGATATTAATGCATATAATGTTACTTACGCTAATGAAAATGTATATATTATTCGCAGTACTTTGAAGACGTTTACCTTTTCAGCTGCCGCAGCTGCATCTTCGGCAGTTGTAGAACAGTTTGAATGCTCCACATCGATAACAGTCATAACAGTCTCATCGTCATGAGTTATCTTCGCAGGATCGATGGAACGTACATAATTGACGACTTTGTAACGATTTTCTCGTGATTCTTGTTGAGTCTTTAAACGAGCTTTATTCGTAACATCGACAACGTGTTGTTTATAATTAGCCTTGAGTTCGTCTTTGCTCAATGTTTTGTTAAGATGCTCGACAACGTCATCCGCCTGAAATTTGTCAGTCGGACGTTATGAAAATAACATCGCTGATTGCATGAAAAAAATAAAACGTTGACGTTTTTCTCACATGATTCTTAAGAGTTCCGGCGAATTTTACGACAGCGGTTAACGGTTCTTCAGCGGTAGATTTCGCGGATGTGCCGGCTTCAATTTTGCGCCTTTTTCCCGCGATAACAAGCGCATCAAGAGGTTCCTCGTCGTATCTACGTTTGACGCGAAGTACCGTAGCCATTATTATTACGCGTTCGACACTTCAACAAAACTTGAAAATAAGAGAAAAACTTGAATTATAATCAACGATCGCAAACGATTGAATTTGACGTCTCTACGAAGTTTTAGAGGTTCACTTTTCGCACTACGACGCGCGCAAAAGTAAAGAACGAAATTTCGTAGTAACCAGCTAGTTATTTTCGCGGCGTACTAGTTATTTTCGTTGAAACCACTAGCCTTGCCACACTGTAGTAAAAACAAACGGTTGAGGGGAGCGAGAAATCAACAAGAACAATTTACCGATCGATTCACATTCGCGTCGGTATTTCGTAAATGCGCTTATTTCTACCGTCAGATCTCGCCTCGTGTCTCTTCCTGTCACGTAGCCGGTAAATACACCATGTGGTTTGGCTAAAAATACGACACAATTGTTGTATTTTAATCCACAGTCTCGTTCTCTCGCCGTACTTATTCTCGTTACTTCACGAGAAAACCAATCTGTCGTACGGGAAATATCTTCCAGAATTCGACAACATGAGTCTCAAGTTGTTGGCGAATTGCAATGACCCTCCGATAGGTAAGTACCGTGATCATTGTCTATTCTCGTTGCATCATTTTCGTTTTTTTTTTTCGCGATTATTAATAAAGACATTTCTTTCGATCAGGAGCATTGATAACAGCGGAGCTGATCCTAGATGGAAAAAAATCCAAGATAGACGTTAATTTGTCCAACGATTGGAAAGCTTCAGGCAATGTACAATTGCTTGCCAGCGACGGTAGCGTTGTCTGCGAAAGCAACAACGAAGTCGGACGTTACTTGGCCAGAACCTTGGATTCCGATCTCTATGGTAAAAGTTTTTTTACATTCTTTCTTTGTTCAAGCATATAAATAAAAGATGGATTTTAGTTTCTCAAAACATATTTCACGTAAATTCGATGATAACGTTTTTTTTTCTTTTAGGCGGAAGCGACATTGCGGAAAGAACTGAAGTGGATCACTGGCTCTCGTTTTCCATTGGGCCTCTGAAGAGTAAAAAATCGATAAGCGACGCTCTTCTTTATCTGGACAATGTTTTGAAGCCAAAAACATGGTTAGTCGCAAAGCGTCTAACGCTCGCTGATATTTACGTATTTTCCTCGCTGGTCGATCACCGTCCCCTGGAGACGGATGGAAAATACTGTAACATAAACAGATGGTACAAGCAGATGCTTTCATTGCCGTATGTTCAAAAGATTCTGACCTCTATACCGAAGCATAGAGTAGCCGGTTCCAACAAGGCAACAAAATCGGCCGGTAGACAAGAGGGCAAAGATGCCAAAAGGCCGTGCGGAACCGGTAATCGGAAACAGGAGGGAAAATTCATCGAATTGCCCGGAGCAGAGATGGGCAAAGTAAGCAATATAAACAGAATTTATCACATAATCATCTATTGCAGTTCCCGATGCAAGACGAATGACTTGAATCAATAATTACGTTTTTAGGTGGTCGTGCGTTTCCCGCCGGAAGCGAGCGGTTATCTGCACATAGGTCACGCCAAAGCTGCCCTGTTGAATCAATATTACGCGGAGGCATTCGAGGGTCAGTTGATAATGAGATTCGACGATACTAATCCCGCCAAAGAGGACGTCGAGTTCGAACAGGCGATATTGCAAGATTTGGAGATGCTGCAGATAAAAGCCGATCGTTTTACCCACTCGTCCGATTACTTCGATCTCATGCTGTCCTACTGCGACAAATTAATAAAAGAGGGCAAAGCCTTCGTCGACGACACGCCCGCTCTGTTGATGAAGGAACAACGCGAGCAACGTTTGCCGTCCGCCAATAGGGACAATTGTAAGTCATCGCGAAAAGCAAACTCGATCACCTCTTGTATTAACAACATTGTGATATTTCAGCGGTTCAGAAAAATTTGGAACTCTGGGAAGAGATGAAAAAGGGAACGCCGAGAGGACAGGAGTGCTGCGTTCGGGCGAAAATTGATTATCAATCGACCAATGGTTGCATGCGAGATCCAACCATTTACAGATGCAAACCCGAGCCGCACCCTCGTACGGGAACAAAATACAAGTAGGAAGAAAATTAATTTTTCGATGCCCTTTAATACTTCCACAAGGTTTTTTTTATTCAACGATTCGATCATTTTTTCAGGGTATATCCGACTTACGATTTCGCCTGCCCGATCGTAGACGCGGTCGAAGGAGTAACGCACACGCTGCGCACAACCGAGTATCACGATCGCGACGTGCAGTTCTACTGGCTGATCGAGGCTCTCGGTTTGCGTCGTCCTCACATATGGGAATACTCGCGTCTCAACATGACAAACACCGTTCTGTCGAAGCGAAAGTTGACTTGGTTGGTAGCCGAAGGATTGGTAGACGGTTGGGACGATCCTCGTTTTCCCACAGTCCGAGGAATTCTCAGACGAGGAATGACCGTCGACGGCCTCAAGCAATTCATCATCGCTCAAGGCAGTTCGCGTTCCGTCGTATTCATGGAATGGGACAAGATTTGGTCGTTCAATAAAAAAGTCATCGATCCCATAGCGATTCGGTGAGTTTCGGACAGACTCGATAAAAAAAAAAACCAATACGACATAACAGTTTCTGTGATAAATAAAAATGACTTCGTCGTTAGATACACGGCATTGGACGATGGCGAAACGGTTCCCGTTCACGTGGAGAACGCGACCGAAGGTTTCCTGACCGTGCAAAATCATCCCAAGGACCCGACAAAGGGTACGAAACAAGTGCGGATCGGTCCTAAAG
Source organism: Cryptus viduatorius (assembly GCA_964006125.1). Classification (NCBI taxonomy): domain Eukaryota; kingdom Metazoa; phylum Arthropoda; class Insecta; order Hymenoptera; family Ichneumonidae; genus Cryptus; species Cryptus viduatorius. The sequence goes on along the minus strand of OZ023222.1, from coordinate 6,124,290 downwards.
TACTAATCGAGAAATGCGACGCGGAGACGCTCGTCGAGGGACAAAACGCGACTTTCATCAACTGGGGTAATCTTCTCATCGTCAAAGTTACCAAAGACAAGGGAGTCGTGAGCGGCGTCACAGCGAAGTTGAATCTCGAGAACAAGGATTACAAAAATACAGTTAAACTAACTTGGCTGGCGGTGAACAAAGACAACGAGGCGGATACGGGATTATTGCCATGTTACGCTGTTTACTTTGAACACATTATCAGCAAAGCTGTTCTCGGAAAGGACGAAGATTTCAAAGACTTCGTCGCCAAGGATACCAGAGTAGGTGACACGAATGGCTAAAACGGAACAAACAAAAAAAACTGCTTTTTCGAACTTTATTGTCATTTTTAGAGAGAAGTTAAATTGCTCGGCGAAAGCGAATTGAAGAGAGTGAAGAAAGGAGAGATAATTCAATTGCAAAGAAAAGGATTCTTCCGATGCGACGTGCCCTATGCACCGACGAGTCCTTTCTCGTCGCGAGAACAGCCCGTCATACTTTTCCACATTCCTGACGGACACTCCACCGCTCCAGCCGCTAATACTGCAGCAACGACGACCGCCGAAACCGCAACGAAGAACAAAAAAAATGATGCAAAGGTAAAGTCTTATTTCCTGTTATTGTAATAATTGGCGGTCGTCTATCTCGGAACGGTAATGTTGAAAGTTCATGTACTTTTCTGGTCCATTACCATTCCACGATGATGCGACCGTAGCAACGGCGCTGATCGCTTAATTTTACACTCACCATGAATCCCTTCCTACGACGCTTCGCGGAGTGGGGAATGACTCTCCTTTCACAATTTCTCTGTTCAGTCGACACATTTACAGTGGTTGCGGGTACCACGCCGAAACGTCGATGTGGAAACAGCCTATTATTTCCATATGGCAAAAATAAACCATAAGATCCTTTAGAGTAATTGAAAACAGAATAAAACCGATTATAACGAATCGAGATGAAATATCGTTTGCTACCAGTGATAATATTCATTTGTTCGTTTTCAGGATCTCTCATCGTTGCACGAGAGTATAACAGCTCAGGGAAACAAAGTGCGCGATGTAAAAGCCGCGAAAGCCGAAAAAGCTGTGATAGACGCCGAAGTGAAGATTCTTCTTAATTTGAAAGCGGAGTACAAAGCAATCGCCGGAGCGGATTGGAAACCGGAGGCGCAACCAAAAAAACCTGCGAATGATACTGCATCGGTTACCAACGTTGATGCGCAAACTCTGTCGAACGCTGTACAACAACAGGGTGAAAAAGTGAGGCAACTGAAGGCCGACAAAGCGGACAAGAAAACGATCGATCAGGAAGTTAAAAGTCTTCTGACTTTAAAAGCTGAGTACAAAAGCGCGACGGGAAAAGACTGGAAACCTGGCGAAGCTCCCGCGAGTGCTGCTGTTGCAAAAGCACCGCAAATCGACGCTCAAACTTTATCCGATAAGGTTCAAGCGCAAGGAGACAAAGTTAGACAACTAAAAGCAGAAAAAGCCGAGAAAAAGATAGTCGACGAAGCTGTAAAGAATCTTTTGGCTCTAAAGGCAGAATACAAAAGCGCAACAGGCAAAGACTGGAAGCCGGAGACCGTGACGCAGAAGCCTGTGGCTCCGCAAACGACGAAGATTGATGCACAATCGTTGTACGACAAGGTGCAACAGCAAGGCGATAAAGTTCGTCAAATAAAGTCGGAAAAGGCGGACAAGAAAATCGTTGATCAAGAAGTCAAAACGCTTTTGACGTTGAAAGCGGAGTACAAAAGTGCGACCGGTGAAGATTGGAAGCCGGGCGCAGCGCCGGCAGGTGCAAAGATGGGTAAAGACACAGCGGACAGCATATCGGCTTTGATAGTTCAACAAGGCGACAAAGTCCGACAGTTAAAGTCGCAGAAAGCCGAAAAAACAAAGGTAGACGAGGAAGTAAAAAATCTGTTGAAATTCAAAGCGGATTACAAAAGTTTAACGGGACAAGAGTGGAAACCCAGTGTGGGTGCAGCCGGCGCTGCATCTCCCGCTCCATCTTCCACTCCATCGCAAGTCGATCAATCGCCAAAAGACAACGAATTGTCGAATGAAATCACCAAACAGGGCGACAAAGTGAGACAATTGAAGAGCGAAAAAGCTGCGAAAAATTTAATCGACGAAGCGGTGAAATGTTTGCTCGATTTGAAGAGCAAATACAAAGCTGCAACGGGTCAGGATTGGAAGCCTCCGGGTGGTGGAGACGGCGGTGGAACTCGAAAGCCGAAAAACGCTGCGCCAGCTAAACCCGCAGAAAAAGCTCCAAAGAAGGAAAAAGCGCCTAAAGAACAGCAATCTGGCAACAAAGATGCCACCGAGAGTAACAAAACCGGAACTCGTTTGGGTCTCGAAGCGAAGAAAAATGAAAATTTGTCCGATTGGTATTCCCAGGTGATCACGAAAGGCGAGATGATCGAGTATTACGATGTTTCCGGTTGCTATATCCTGCGACCCTGGAGTTTCTCTATATGGGATATAATAAAGGATTACATTGATCGCGGAATCAAGAAATTGGACGTTCAGAATTGTTACTTTCCGATATTCGTAAGCAAAGCGGTTCTCGAAAGAGAAAAGGATCACATAGCCGATTTCGCGCCGGAAGTCGCTTGGGTTACTAAAAGCGGAGAATCCGAACTCGCTGAGCCAATAGCCATTCGTCCGACATCGGAGACCGTTATGTATCCCGCTTACGCCAAGTGGTTGAAATCTTATCGCGATTTACCTCTGAAATTGAATCAGTGGAACAACGTTGTCGTGAGTATTGCAAATAAGACAAATTATACCTTAAAAAGAAGATATGACAATTTTTTTAGATGCGACAAAAGATATTTATTGGTAATTTCAGAGATGGGAGTTCAAACATCCGCAGCCATTCTTGCGCACGCGAGAATTTCTCTGGCAGGAAGGACACAGCGCATTCGCAACGAAAGCCGAAGCCGATGAAGAAGTTCTGACGATTCTCGATATATACGCCAACGTATACGAAAACCTTTTGGCTGTTCCCGTCGTGAGGGGACGCAAAACTGAGAAGGAAAAGTTTGCCGGTGGTGATTACACGACAACGGTCGAGGCTTTTGTTTCCGCGAGCGGAAGAGCCATTCAAGGCGCAACGAGTCATCATCTCGGTCAGAATTTCTCGAAGATGTTCGATATTCAAGTGGAGGGCGCCGAGGAGGGAGGTGAAAAGACTTTCGTCTATCAGAATTCTTGGGGACTGACAACACGAACGATCGGTGTTATGATAATGGTTCGTTGAATTGACTTTTTATCGAAACATCGATTTTACTTTTTCGTCGTCGTAAAAATTCTAATACCAATATTAATATCATATGCCTATCGATTGCAGGTTCACGGAGACGACAAGGGATTAGTTTTACCGCCTATGGTCGCTGCGGTCCAAGCGATAATCGTACCTTGCGGAATAACGGCTTCGACGAGCCCCGAGCAGCGAAAGCATCTGATGGCTGAGTGCGCGAAACTTGAGGCTGAATTGAAGAAAGACGGTGTTCTCAAAGTTAAAGGCGATTACAGAGACAATTACAGTCCGGGATGGAAATTCAATCACTGGGAACTCAAAGGTGTACCGATCAGAGTCGAATTGGGTTTCAAAGATTTAGAGAAGAATCAAGTGACCCTCGTGAGAAGGGACACCTCGGAACGTGTGACGGCAAACAGAGCCGAAATTTTTACGACGGTCAGCAAACTCCTCGAGGAAATCCAAAAATCTATGCTCAGCAAAGCCACTACCGAGCTAAAAGATCATATAAAGGAAACTAACGATTGGAAGATTTTCTGCACCGAACTCGACAAGAAGAATCTTATTCTTGCGCCGTTCTGTGGAGAGATGAATTGCGAGGATAGCATCAAAGCCGACAGTACGAGGTGAATAATGAAATATCTATCGATTTGTACAAAGCAAACTTTCGGAATATCTTTCGCCCCGAATTTTTGTGACCTTTCTACGAATACGGATGTAACGATAGAGATTATAATGATTGTTGTATTGCAGGGAGGACGCGGGCGAAGAACCCGGAGCTCCGTCGATGGGTGCCAAGAGTCTTTGCATACCTTTCGAACAACCGAAAACATCGCTGGCTTCCGTAAAATGTGTTCATCCCAGCTGCACGAACAAACCCAAGTTTTATACTCTCTTCGGACGTAGTTATTAGTCAACGGTGTCGCGTCGCTGCTTGAGAACGAAAAAACGATAAAAATAAATCATTATTTAGTTGATACATTTCTGCGTTAATTAATGTCGCCTTTTTTTTCGACAATGCCTTCCCCCGCGGGGTATCGTATCGTATAAGAATACGAACGATGTTTCCGCGTGTTCGATCTCGACGAGGCCAGATATGGAGATTGAATTTTCACCACCTGCCGCGGTCAATCGTTACGCGATTACAGCGCCAGTCAAAAAAACCGATAGTCAAGTGAACCAACAGAAAATATTGGATGCTCTGAAAGTAACTGCTCCGAAACGATCGATCAAATCGAAGAAAATTTCACATTAAAAAGTGATGTGTTCCATTAATGGTCTTTGTACAGCCTGTATATTGTAATATAAAAATAAAAAACTTGCTGTTTATGTGTTCATCGATATATTTAGAGGGGATATGAAATGCTTTTAGAACTTTGTCATGCGCTTTCAGAGTCGAAAGGATAAAAATCAGACCTTTAGATTCATTGTATTACGAAGTTATACATTTCGGAAGATGACTCCGATAAATCAACACTGAAATCAATGATAAATCTGACGCAACCGCATAACGCGCTTTCCACGTGCTTACTAGCGTACTATTCCCTTCTGACACGGGAGAAATACAACGAACAAACCGGCCGGCATCAACTGACACGCGGGATTGCGCGGTCTCACCATATAGGTGTCCGAACAGCGTCCGAATGTGCGCAAAACAACCTCTACTATGACCAACCTCATGATTTTCGAAGTCTCTAGCACACATTTTGATGATTCTCAAATCGCGCTAGGGGGGTTCGGCAACACTGATTTTCGGTCGCCTATATGTTAGCCGCCGCCACACTTGTCGAAAGACGAGAGAACATCGCCCATCGACTGACAAAAGTTTTACACTACAGTGAACACGGGTTTTAGTTGTCGGTATGTTTTCAAGCCGTCGAGATCGTCTTTTGCTACAATTATTATCTACTTTCGATCGTTTGTCGTGCATAATTTTTTAATATGAATATACGTTGAAACGGATACATTTGACGATGGCGCAGTCTATATTCGACGCCTTGACAGGTAAATATTACGTGTTATCGATGTTTTCACCGAAAAGGGGGTTAAACCCGCTTCGACGAATCGAACGAAACACTCGAAGCGTAACGAAGTCTCGTGTTTACTCCGAAAACTACAAGTCTCAACGATACTCCCTTCGTATATTACGATTTCTGATAGTAAGGCGCGTATTTCACAGGCGTATCTTTGGATAGTTCTACGGTGCAATCTCTGCTGGAGTCGCAGACACTTATCACCGAAGTCGAGCAGTCGGGTACGCAGCGTCGACAAAGTCTTTTAATTCAAATAAAATTCTTTTCCTTTTCCACTTTTGTTACTCACAGGTTATTTTTTTACAAAATACAGCTATGAATCAAGAAGAAGAGGATATATTTCAGTGCGGAAAATGCAAAAGTCAGTTTACATCTTTGCACGTTTTTCTCTTGCACAAGCGAGAACATCTGAAGGTACAAGAGCAAACGGTGGATCTGAGCAGATATTTGGTGAGCGACGACAGTCAAGTTCACGTCCACAGCAACGACCCCTGCCAGGACGCGGCTCATTACGATCCTCAAGAAACGTTTGTTCAAACCGATCAACTCGGAGAACCAATTATTCTTGAGGAGACGGATATGTTGTTCAGGTAAATTTTTCTGCATGCGTTATCCCGATAGAGACGTTATTTGCAAAAAATCTCAAAAAATTCTTAAAAATGATGAAATCAACTGATTTTGAAAAAGTCATGAAATTAACTGATTTGAAAGTCATGAATTTCGAAGAATTTTATTTTATGATTTTTATTAAAAACAAAATCGGACTCGAAAATGAATGATTCCAGTAATATAATTTTGATTCATATCCACGTTAGGAATCAATTGCAACTTTACAAATTTTTCAGAATTTTTAAAATGTCGATTCATTATTAGGTTATCGACCGTATTTATAGTGTTATAGTCTTTAAAAATCGGTTTACACATCAACGTGATAATAATTTCTTTTCATTATTCCACAGTATTATTACTATTGACAATACAAAGCTATGAAATTATATGAAATTTTTTTTGCTGACGTTATTAGAAACGTTGTTTTACCCCTTTTATTTTATTTTTTAGTATGGATCAGGAAGGCGCGAGTTACTTGACTCAGGACTCCGGTTTCGGCGTCCCTATAATACTCAGCGCCGAGAATCTCGACGAAGCTTTTCACGATCCATCGGAGAGTACGGAAGTGGAACCACTGATGGATGAGAGTGACGAAGCGGCGCAGACTTTGCACGGGGATCTTACGCAGGACGACGATGTTTTCGACGTTTCGTCGAATCACGATATAGTATCTATGGACAATGGGCTCGACAACGTTATCGAAAGTATCGACGATCAAGAGGAGGAGGACAGCAACGTCGGTCAGACGCAAAATTTAAAGGTATCGCTTCGATGTACAATTAGAAATAATTCGCAACAACGAATCACGCATCGTTCACTTAAACATCAATTTAATTCTTTAATTTTCTTTTTTTTTTAGTACAAGTGCGGCTATTGCGACAAGCAATTTGCCAAGAAATTTTATTGGCAGCAACACGAGCGTTCGCACACGGGAGAGAAGCCCTATCAGTGCGTAGTGTGCGGACGGGCGTTCGCCCAGAAATCTAATGTTAAGAAACACATGTCGTCGCACAAAGTGTGGCCGGGAACAGCCATACACTCTTTGCCACCGGAGGTAAAAAATATTCGCCCAAGAAAACAAGATAACAAAATAATCGATTTTTTTTCTCCATTTTCTTCTTTTTTTTTTAGGCACCGCCGGACGGTAGCCTCGATCGGACCTATCATTGTCAATTTTGCAAAGAGATCTTCGATTCGTACAAAGCCCTGAAGGGCCACCTTATTGTCTCGCATCTGACGCTTAAAGTTTACAAATGCGTTCAGAGCAGCTGTAGCATGATGTTCGCTGAATTGGACGACTTTCTCGAGCACACAAAGAGTCACAAACGTTCGGAATATCGTTGTCACGTATGTGGCGAGGTATTCAATACGCTCTCCGATCTCGGACTTCATCAGTACGTTCATTCCGTCCAAAAGCAAAAAACAACGGAAAAGTATTATTGTTGCTCGATATGCAAATCGTCGTTTTCGAATCTTGAGGCGTTGCAGCATCACACCGAAACAACGACTCACGATTACGCGTGTCCTCACTGCGGAAAGAGTTTTCTTATCGAGAGATTCTTGCGAAGACACTTGAAGACTCACGTGTCGTCGGCGCGATTCGCTTGCGAGGATTGCGGCAAAGCATTCAAAACCGAACAATATTTGGCTAATCACAAGTTAATACACAGCGAAGAAACGCCTTTTCTGTGTCCGGTAAGATGGCTATTAAATTTGTTTCATATTAATCTGATTCCTCCGCGAAATTCGTCGCGAAGTATTGAAATTTATGAAAATAACGATTTTTCAGCAATGCCCCGCGAGATTCAAGAGAAAAGATCGTCTCGGTCGTCATATGCTTATTCACGATTTAACCAAAAGATTAAAATGCCCGTTCCGCGGTTACTTGGGATGTATGAGCGAATTTTCGAGGCCCGATAAACTCAAAAGGCATCTACTGACTCACAGCAACATAAAACGCTTCAGTTGCAGTCACTGCAACAGAAATTTTCATAGAGCTCAGGCGCTCAAACATCACGAACTCAACAAACACAATCTCAAGTGCGATATTTGCTCGCATGTGAGTAAAAACTAAATTTTTTACGAGGAATTTTACGCACCGAGTGAAATAAATATAAAAAAAAAGGACGATTCACAGGCATTTAAAACTAAGGAACAGCTGATGACACACAATTGCGATCAAGCGATCGAAACGAAAAAGCACACGAGTTCGCAACTTCCGAAGAAAGCATCGGGGACTTTCAAGCCTCGAAAGCCGACGCCAAAGAGACAAATGAAATCAGCCGGTGGTTTAACGGACAAAGAAAAATCTAAGATCGACGAACTCCAGAAAAAAGTGATTTCCATTTCTTAGAAAATAAAAAAATAAAAAATTTCTTTCTTACTAATATTCTTATTAATGTTAACAGATTACCTCCGACGACATGAAGATAAGCGACTACGAGGACGATTCGTGCGCAAAGAAATTGGACAATTTTACAATCTCAAGAGATATCGGTACGACGATTGACGAGTTAATGCGTTCCGATTCGCCGGATTCAACAGACATAAAATCCGAGATCGACGCGTTCTCGTCGGAGCAAATGAACGACGTAGAATAGAAAACCTTTTTTTTCTTTATATACATATTTTTTATTTAAAATTTCTATGATAGCATGTAGGAAATCGTAGTTAAGTTGCCATAGCACGTGCAATGAGAATCATTGATCGAAAGGAGGAGAGAAAAAAAAGGAAAACAAACCATGCATTTTACAATAGCGAACGATATTTTGTAGCTTACGTATCTGTGATAATTGTATTAAAACAAAAATGATGAATATAAGTAACTTATACCCAACGATTCTCGGAACGTCGCCTAAACTTTGTACCCGACGAATTTCTTCTCTCATTCGGGCGATAAAGCGCTCCTTTGTCGCGTAGTGCAGTCGCAAAAAACCGTTATGTACTCCAAACGCCGAGATAATGTTCGGAAGGAAGTGGCTATCGAAACCACATCCACCAGATTTTTATTTAACTCTCTCTTAAGACTAAAACTACGCGACCTGTGCAGCGCATTCAGTCGAATACCATATTGCTAAAGCGGTGCATCGATTTTAGAGATTTTACGAAAAAACCTGTGAAACGCGGAATAAGAAAATTGCGAATTTAATATGCCGGCACGCGGTTCATATCAAATAACAAGCCGCGAAGAAGGCAAAGCCGCGCAGCGCGATGAATCTTACAAGAGTTGCATTATGGCGATGTTAATATTTTTGCTACTCTGCATCGTCATTATTCTCGCGAGTTGGCCGTGGAATAAATTGCACGCGGATCACAACGGTATTGAAGAACTCGAAGAAGATTCGATGGAAACGGCACGAGTCAAAGGCGATGGATTTACGACAGAACCGAACGATTCAGAGATCGAAAGCGAAGGATTTACAACATCGAGGGACGATCCAGAGATCTATGGCAGACGATCTACAACAGTAACGGAAGATCCAGACGTCGAGATCGATCAGAAAACAAGAAATTCGAGTGAAAATGGTCATTTCGAACGATATTCGAAAAACGCGTCTACGGAAAGTGAAATTTCGACTGCGGCAACAACTGAAAGATATGAAACGATGAGAGATATTGTAGAGCCAAGTTTACCGGAAACTGTGCAATTTTTTTCGACCCCCGAAACCACTACAAGCATTAATTCGGTTTCAACAGCTGCAATGGGAACTGATAAATCTGTTCTGGAAAAAGATTCGCAGTCTTTTACTGAGACTGTAAGTGAGAGCAACAAACAGGAGACCACTGAGAAGACTTCCGAAGGGTCTACAAGGCCCAACGGTTATTCTACGAATTTATTAGAAAGAATCAGATCTTCGACGGAGCAGATAGAAACGACTAGAAATCCTGGAGGATACACTTCGCTGCAGAGATTGCTGGTAGCGAAATATTTCGGCAACGAGACTACAACGTCGGTTAACAATGATTTGGATGACGATTGGCTCCCTGAAGATCAATTGGAGACAACGCCGACGCCTGAGAACTTGTTAAAAAGCACGGCGTCGACGAAATATCGAGTATCGATGGATGAGGGAAATCATTTGACGACTTTAACAAACACAAACGATACCACTACCGCTGTAGCAACAGCTTCTGCCCGCACTGAGGCAAAAGTAGAAACGACAACGGCGAGTAACGTTGAAAAGAAAACGAGTCAAGCGTTTCAATATATTCGAGATTCAGAGGTAAAAGTTTGTGAAACCGGAAGCTGCAAACAACAAGCGAGTAAAATGTTATCCTACATGAATCATTCGGTTGATCCTTGCGACGATTTTTACGAATTCGCTTGCGGCGGTTTGGAAGCCGATCAGCAGATGAATGGAAAAGATTTATCTCGCGGCGTATTCGAGACTATCGCAAGCAAGTAGCATAATTTTGTATATTTATTAAAAATATGACTAACGATTACGATAATCAATCGATCGTCCGATATTATTCAATTAATTTACCTTAATTAACTTAAATTGATTAAATAAGGTGAATTGCCGTCACTTCACGTTCATTATCTAATGAAATATTATTTTTCGTATTAACTAATAACAATAATTAATACTATAATTCATACATTAATTACAACGTAAGGTAAGTATTCACTTTTTTTTATCAATTCAAGTCAATTAACGAATTTATTATAACTATATTATAATTTTTTTATTATAATTAATTCATTTAGTTAATAATTAACAGGTCAATTGCGCAAAAAAGCTGAACAGCCAGAATTCGCTCATTTCAGTACATATTACGAGAGTTGTCTGAAATACGAAATGAATTATGAAAAATCGAGCAGAATACAATTAGGTGAGAGCAATGTTAAAAAAATGATAATGCAAAAAAAAATTCTTTAAAAAACGAAAAAAAATCCGATTTCAATCGGATTAATTGGGATTTAAATTTTTTCCACAGCTAAAGAGGCACTCGACAAAGTGGGAAAGTTTTACACCAGCGTAACTTGGCCTAAAAATTTTCAAGGATTTACTTCATTATTATCGAATATGTTGATGAACAACGGGTACGAATTTTAATAATCTATTTTCGCCTGATAAAAAAAATTTTATTTCATAATCAAATTTGCGTTAATAATGGCAATTTTAAAGTCCTATATTGTTCGACGTCGTACCGGATGTGAACGAAACGAATCCGGACCTTTTCACCTTAACGATCGGCCCCCCAATCGATAAGAATCCTTTCGAATTCGCAAATATACGCGAACCATGCGACCGTGAGACTGATGAGGATCTTCAAGATTTCGTAGATCTTCACCAACTCTACGAAAACTATAAAAGTTGCAAAGTAAAATTTTTTGATTAACCTATCATCGTTTAGTGTTATAAATCATTTAGTTATTAATGAAGTGATTCGTATTTACAAAGACTGATACCGGAGGTCTCGTAGCTTCGATAAAACATTCATTGAAGGAACTCGCGATATTCGATGATCTCGAAAATCCGTACAACGTCTCGCAATACCTCGACGGGACAACGATTAACATTGATCTCGAAATAATTAAAGGAATTCTACCGGTAAAAAAATAAACTATATATGTATTTATATATATATACAGTGTGAGGACTTTCAGTCAAAAATATTAATATTTTTTCAGAGTTATCCTTCAAGAAGTGAAATCCTTGAAGCTTACAGATCGAAAGACTATATAGTTATGACTCTCGAGCAGCTGGAAGCGGATTGCAAATTGGTAACAAAAAAAACAGTGATAATGCTGAATTTCCAGTTTTTAACTGTACATCGATTAAAAAATGGGTGTTTTTTTTTACTTTCAGTTAAATTGGACTCAATTAATATCTTCCTTAACTGGATTGACTCTCAAACCGAATGCCCAATTGCAAGTTTATTGCAAACGCGAGCTTATCGCTGCTATGCAACGTTTGTATCAATTTAGCCGAAATCGCGAGTTCGAACTAAACAATGCGCTTCTCGGTCTTTACGCTCGAAATCTCTATCACGACGTGAGTACATTAATTTTAGATAATTCGTGTTAATTAGTAATTATTAAAAAAATGATCCTATCCGAAGCTCGTCGCTGCGAGACTTTCGACAAATTTGGAGAATCACTGTTTGCACATTGCTACGCACTTTCTCCAGAGGGAAGCGTCCCAATTGTATATGTCTTCGTTCAGCGAGAAAGAACTTCAAAGTACGAAGACTGTGGTGAGTTCCTCTGCGAGAATAAAAACCAATTATCGTTCGAATATTGAATAAATTTGTTTCATAGATGCAAAAACTTTTTAACGAGTTAAAAGAAACTCTGAAGGCGGAGATACAGCGATCCGAATGGAGCGTCGAATGGGGACGACAAGTTATGATAAAAAAGCTTCAGGATATGAAAATCTCATTACCAGATATTTCTTATTTGAAAAACACCGACGGGATAACGAATGTATGATTTTTAAAACGCTTACGAATTTTATTCCGTTGGTACAGCGTCGTACTTAGCGTAGTGTTGATTTTATATTTACAGCTAAACATGACTGACAATTATTTCGAGAACTCTTTGACTTTGATGAAAAAATACAGATCCATGATATACAGCATGTTGCAGAAGAATCCGAGTGATTCTGAACAAATGTAAGTAATCTCTATGATTTGTCTATGAAGCGTAAATTGATTGTTTAATCTATGAGTTGACTTGACGGGGTTCGCTTTTTGTTTGCTTTTTTTTATAATTATTTCTTTTAATATTATTTATTATTCAGTTGGACGTTTTTCGCGTCGCCATATCAGTCGATCACCCGAACGATTTACGCGTTGAATCTCATCGTTATACCTTTCGGCGCGATCGACCGGCCAATCTTGTCGCAAGTCGGCGAGAGCTTCGATTATATTGTTCAAGCGACGATCGGCAATTTAATAGCCCGCGAAATGGCTCACAACTTCGATACGAACGGTAACTATACATCAAACGAATTAACATCGTTAATTACAGAATATTCCATGTGGCGGAATAAGTACGCATATGCAAAGAATTGAGTAAAATTTACAGATCGCGTAGAAAGCCACAATTTAAATTATTAGGAAGTCCGATGTGACCAGAGTTTTACGTAACCTATCGATCATTGAGATGTTTTGCCAATTTTTTTTTAAATTTGTCAATTAGGAATTCGTTATTGGAACGGTTCGCGTGATTCCGAATTCGCGCTTATGGACGACAGCGATCAGACGAAAACGGCATTCAACGACTATATCGAATGCCACAGAGATTTGATCTATCAGGCGCCAGTAGAAATGTCGCTGCCGGCGACTGGACAACGCGTAAAATTCACGGTAATTATCGAGATAACTATTTACGGATTTCGATACAAATTGAATTTTTGTTTTTTTTTTTTTTTTTAATTTTTGTTATTTTTCCATAAAATCGAGCAAAATATTTAATTATATTTTAAGATTCCATCACTGACGTTGAACGAAAGACTGTCCGACGCCGTTGGCATGAGACTCGCTCACGATACTTTGGCTCGTTTGGATTCGTTCACTTCGGAGAAACGACTTCCGTGGCTAAACTTGGACGTCAGTCAGCTTTTTTATCTCGCGTATGCACAGGTGACGACCGCTTCATTTTTTTTAGTTGATTTCATATACGAGATATTCTTGTCCATTCATCGATAAAAATTGACCTAACGATCCTAACTTTACAGACTCATTGTACGAAGGCACCACTCACGTCTTCTTACGTATCTCTGTACGAGGATCCATCGTTACCCAGTAGAATACGGGTGTTCGTCGTCGCCTCGAACAACAAAAACCTCGGTGAGGCATGGAGTTGTCCCGAAGGTTCCCAGATACTTCCGGAAACAACGTGCGGAGTATTTCCGCACTTTGAGTATCGAGCGAATTATCTCGACACAACTTTGTCGTAAACGACGAACAACGCTTTCCCCCGATATCACAAACGATGAGGAAACCTCTCACATTCGTTTCCATGTACACGCAGTGTCCCTCGCATTCTTTTTTCCCTATCATTTCTTTGTATAGCTCATGAATTACGAACTTTTGAAGCTCGTAAAAAGTCGTACGACTAGAATGTTCAGCGATTCAACTGTGTCTCACTGTATTTGTCGGTTATCGCAATTCAACGGTTTTCTCACATCTTCTTCTTGTCGACGGCGTCCACATCTGCCGCATGCTCAGCCAAGTTGCCTGCAAAGAAAAAAAATATCTCAAAATCCTCATTCCGCAAACTTTCGCAACGGCCTAAAAGGCTTATTTCGCATTTTACTTATCCACTATTTTACGATGTAACTGTTTTAATAATCGATCAAAGGGATTTCTAATTACGTTAAATCGTTACATCTCTCATTATTTTTAGTCACTTCTCAATGTAGCGTAAACATTCTAATTATAAAAAGTCGTTAATAAGTTGGCAACTCGAATTGCGATTCTACTAATCGAACGTTCGAATATATTGTTCATCTTATCTTATCGCGCAATGTAAAATTCAATTCCAGCCAAAAATAACGTCGAAACGTTAAGAGAAAAAAAAAGATATTGTATGAGCGATCAAAATTGGGGCTCGGTGACGAAGCGTTAATGTAAAAAAAAAAAATTAAAAGATCGTTAAGTGTTCCTTGCGAAGAACGTACCATCGCAGTTTGTCGTTTCAGCGATACTCTTGTCCTGTTGGGCCGACGGGCTTTGCGCGTCCGTCTGAAATTGATGAGTGCCATGCGAGATGCACAAGAGAAACAAAAAAAAAAAGAAAAAACAAACACGTGAGATTAAGGCTTCGAGTTAGTTACGAGGAACGAAGAAAACAATGGAAAGAAAATACTTGACGATCGCTCGTTGCGTTCAATATACCTCGAAGTACTGATGCCAAAGTACGCATCCATATACGCACAGTACTGATATCAACGATTGGCAGAGCAACCAAACTATTATGTTGACTGCTTGCGTTCGTTCGAATAGTTCGGCACCGTGGCGTATGCACAGTAGTGCCTCAGTCACCATTATCGCGCCGTAAACCCAACACTGAGTTCCGACTCGACTACACGCCGGATCCGTTGCGTACATGTAGTATTGCCTGTATCAATACATTTTTTTCATTAATCAAATTTAATACTCTCCCAATGCTCAGCAGCTTCGCAATTACTCTTGCAAATCCGGGGATGTATGGCTCGCGTATTTCTTCACACAGCTACAAGACTATGTTATTTTTTTTATTAAAAAAAAAAAAAGAAAATGATAAATCGTTCTGTGTCTCTACAATAATTATATAATTCAATTAAAAAAATGATTTAAAATCGAATTAAAATGCTGTGAATGCAAATAATGAGTTTATTGCTCTCGGTGCGTAAAGTGCAGTTTCGCATCGATTGAAGTAAAATTATAGCACTCACCTTAGTGAAGTTTAATGAATTAAAAAATAGAAAAAATTCGGCGAAAATGCGTTATTACGAGCGATACATCCTCTCGATGTTTCGGGTAATAAAAAAAATGAAAAAAAAAATCGAAATCAATTCCTCACCTCACGGAAGGCGCGACAATAACGCCAACGAGGCCAAGTCGCGCGAGAACGAAGAAATGCGACGGCGGGAACTCGTAAACGTGCTTCAGGAAGAAAGTATTGAGTTCCGATACCTGCCAGAAGATAACCAACTGACAGAGTGCCACGAAACGCATGTGGGTACACGTGGGATCGAGCCATCTGACGGAGGTCCAACTAGCAGGCGTGAACTGCAATACAGCCCTCTTGAGTTTGCCCGTCGTGCTCTCGATATCGCGTATGCTGACCCATTTATATTCTCTCATTTCGAGTATCGAACATATCTTGAGACCGATCCATATTCCGAGAGCGTTGCATACCAAAACGTCGAGTATAACGGCGTCCCACCAGCATTCAATGAAATTTGGTAAAAGATGAGCGAACGCCAATTCCGTCACTTCCCACATTATACTGACGGCCCAAAGAATACCGGAGTGCCTTATGAGCAAAGCTTTGAACGCCCAACCGAGCAGATGGCCGGCGGCAAAAACGTCCAGATGATTCCATATTTTTTCCAAAGTTATATCGGAACAATTGACGCCGTATTCCTTATCCATGTCGATGTGAAAAGACTCCAATCCCGGATCGACCCAAACCAATATTTTTCTCACAGTGTCGTAATCTTGAAAGAGCATGAAGAGCAAAAACATGAGATAAAGTACGCTGCAACCGAAGACTATTCGCCAAACGACGGGATGAGGCCTCGTGAACGGTCCATTCGGAAACGTAAGTACGGAGATTATTAGAAAGAAGATGACGACGCACAGTATTCCGGCTCTGAGGTTGTCTTCCACCTTCGTGACATCCCTGCGCCAAACGAATGTCGCGAAAATCATTATTAATGTTAATTTTTCAAACATTGCTATTGCGCTTTGTAAAATTAAGATTAACGGAAAACGTGACAGTAACGAAAAAAAAAAGGATTTGACGACTATCGCGAAGAAATAACGACGGAGAATGATGTAATGAAAGAAAAAATGTTAATGATAAAATGACATGCGTTTTACCTGGTGAATGCGAAATAAATTACGGCTCCTATGGAGATGAGAAAAAGCGTGATTGTGTGAGGTTTGTAGAAAACTTCGATCGATATGTCGTCGACCGGTCTCTCATTGATGTTTGGAAAACTATCGGTTCCGGGTCGCAAATGATGTCCTTCATTGATGTCACCGAGGCCAAGGCTGTTGAATGTTTCGAAGTCGTCTTTTCTCGACGTGAGCCTATTTCGCAAACTACCCTTTCGCGTCTCATCGTTACTCGCCATCTCGGCCCGTGAGTAAACCTCGAAATTTTGTCGTTTCTCTATTGTTTCTCGTTTAAAACTATGGAGCTCTTGTCATTCGCGAGCACCGGTTGTGTTATTATCCACGTTAAACGACGTGTTTTTCCGTAATTCGATTACCGCCCGATGATGCACGCACCACGAGCAGTGCACCTCGTTGGGTTTGCTACTGCAATGGAAAAAAAAAAACGAATGGCTAAACACACGAGAGTACGCGAGAGACCGCGCGAACTGTAGCAGACATCCGAGATACCATCCACCACCGATAAGCCAATGAAAATTTTTCATCGAATCTCGCGGCTGATTGCGGCGCTACCTAACGGATATTTCTTTGACTCGATTTCAATACAAATTTATATTTTTTATTATTATTTTTTCAAAACGCGTGTTATCGGTACTTGAACTCTTTAACCTCGTGCATTCTTTTGGTTTTCATACAGAGATTAATATATTATTAAATCGTGTTCCTCGAGTTAAATGAGTAATGTTTTTTCAAAAAAAATAGCAACGAAAGAAATTTCTGCTACAGCTCGCTTAAATTATAAACTGTTTATCTTAACACATTTACCACACGATTTACCACAAAGAATAGTTTTCTTATGAAACGTCCATATATTTTATAATTTAGTTGGATTGTACACCCAATAATAGTAAGGACTGCAATTACAGTGAATTCGATTATTAAATTTTCACTCAGAAGAACATGCTACACGGTATTTTACTACTGTAAAAGAATACTGTATTTCAAAGGGTCGAAGAGTAGGAAACGATTATGTCTAATCAGTTGCCATTCGTCATGCGATATCCAATTATTGCTCAATTGCCCGCGACCGTAGTCTCATTGTTACTGCGGGGAGATATTCTAACGAATAACAAAAAAGAGAGTCAAACAAACGAATTCAGTTTAAAAAATTCTCTTGTTTACCCAATACGCAATCAAAACCGTTACCCATGGCTCGTCGTTTTCAAACAAACTAACTAAATCACCGAAACCAGTTACAACCGCCATCACCATATTCGGTGCAATGTTTTTTTATACCTCTCAAGCGTCTCGTCCCACGTTCGTTTTCGACAGTTACACACAGTGACTTCGACCGCATGAATCACCCACGAAGAATTTTTTTTTTCTTTCTCCAACGGTCGTTTTGAGCGGCGAGAATCTTATTGTCTATGAATAAATCATTCTATCAATTTGCATTACAATGAGTTGTTAACGATTGGCTTATCACACACAATTCTTCGGTTAATTTCTACGATTTTTATTAAACAATACTTAATAACGGTTTGAATAAATAAATAAATATAACAGACATACAATTTTATTGTCTTTATTAATGATAACTCGCATTTGATCAACAATGAAATTTTACTTGAATAATAATTTAATTGCTAAACGTTTATCGATTACGACAGGTGTAGCGCTCGAACTACTAGAGAATGACGATATAATCGTTTTGGCGAAAATTTCCGCAGCTGTCCAGTTAAGCGCTGGACAAAGGTATAAATGGCCTTTCAGGAAAAAAATAGCCTATAGTTCGTTGTCTACATTATTGCATTGGGTGTGTATAAGGTCGCGCGTGACAAGTCACAGACTTCCTCGCAGTGCAGAGAAAAACGTTCGTTTCAACGAACACGAAAATTCAAAATCGACGAATAGCGAAACGGTATCCTGAGTGGTGGACCAATAGGAGCAATTTTCACGGACGAAAGCGTGTTGAGCCGCCGGTGTACGTACGTACCAGGCAAGGTGGTGTGGTCTCGCTGCTTCGACGACAGAATAAAAGCGAGCAGCAACGCGGACGGCCGTTCAGATCGGTACAGATCGCGTAGCATTGTTTCGTTGAGTGCGCGACACGCCAAATATATTTTTTCGTCTCCTCTCTCCGAGTTCTCTTCGTAAGAAGCGAAGTTTCTGTGATCACAACGAGTTCTGTTCATCGCGTCGCTGTGTTAATCGAGAACCGTAAGTACGAATCAATTCTCAGTGAAAGGAAAAAAAAGTCGTTCGTTCATTATCGCAAAACAGCAACAGTCTGACTGAGGGTAACCGGCCCCTTCGACGTTCCTCGAACGAGGGGAGACACAAAGAAAGGACACGAATTTCGACGCGAGTCTCGATCTTTTTCGCGTTGGTTTAGTACTTTAATAAAAAAAGAGATGTATCGGAGCTCTCCGGCTTCCGATAGCCGCATTGAAACATCGAGACAACGTGCTCCGATAACGTCTGCGCGTTAGCGAACATGCGTAGAAAATATTTGCACAAAAAAAAACCGTTTTTTTTCTCGATCTTTTCGCAAAAACGTTTCGCGTTTCGACTTCGTTAATTTTTTCGCGTCGCGTAATATAAGTGGCATGTTAATCGAGCTTACAGATAGGATAGCCGGTGTCGTTGACACGCCGAGCTCACTTGGCTGTTCGAACGCATTAATCGTCGGATAAACAGAGCCGTTTGTTTTTTTTTTTTTTTACGCCTTTGTGTGAGAACGGTTACAGGACAAAGCGTCGTTTGTTCGTGAGCTCCGCGCTGAGCCTCCGTTTTCTACGTAATTCTTGGTTAATATCACTCGTGAATTTTTTGTTGTCGTAATTGGGTAATAAAGGTACAGCAGTCATTGTTGCCATGGAATGCATGGGTCGTTGACACTGTCGGCCGATGTGCTGTAAAATAACAAACTCGAGATTGGCTCCGCGATCGAACCGAAGTTTTGTTCCGTCTCTTTCGCTCTCCGTCTCGAAGGATTCGCGCACGGATTCTTTGTTGCCTATTGTGCGTTCGAGAGCGGAAACTTTGTCGGTCGCCGCTGTATCAACGAGAATTATTAGTGTCCGGTAACAAAAGCTTTCATACCGCGCAGGGATGTATGACGTTTTAAAACGGACAATAAATATTTCTCGAAAAAAAAAAAAAAAACATCGTTTCTCGGGTTGGTCAAAAATAAAATTTATTTCTCTCACTCACCGTACAAGAATTATTTCGCTAACTTCTGCACACCCACAGTTTTCTTTGTACATCGAAGAAAATAGAACACTTTTTTTATTTACAGAATCGAATCGAGATGGCAACCGCAACTGAAACTCCCGTCATCAATGAGGGTAAGCCGATCCATTAGGACTAAAAAAAAAATTGTTTTTTTTTTTAAATAAAAAATACGAGAAACTGCATTACACGAAATTTCGAAAAAATTTCAAAAAATTTAAGTTTTCGTTCATTTTTTCGGTCTTTTACGGTGAAAAACTAATTTTTTATTCGATATAATAATAGTATCGAAGTTTAAAGTGGAAATTGTTTATACTTTAATATACTTGCGAATGATGAGTTAACGGGAAGTCTGCAGTCTGAAATATGATTATCGTATTGAAAGTTCGACACAATGAGCGGTACACGCCTACCTTTCCAAAAGCAATCAAGAACCCTCTCGTTCGACGAAGCGATCGCATAAAACATAAGCACCCTTTGATGCATGAAATCTGATACAGCGGAAGTTCGTACGATCTATTGGTCCGCGACAAATTTGAACGATCGTAAACGAGAGGAGAGCATACATCGTAGCTATACATGTACACTCTTCCTCCCCGTTCTCCTTATCCCGTCTACTCGTCCGGCATAAACCTTCTCTGCAAAAAGGACTTGGAGAGAGAGATGGGGTCAGAGCCCTCTAACCGTGTCCTCGGTGCGCCCAGGCAGTGTTGCGGGCTCTGCAACTTCGCGAGGTGGCAACTGCAGCCTGCGCCGGATGACTGCAGTGCCCCGAACGCCATTCAGTGGTTCTCAATGTCAATCGTTAACTCAATACTCTTTGTTCTATATTTTCATTCGAAACTTCACCCCATTATTCTCATATCATTGTTTCGATGCATAGTCGACATCAAAATATATTTTTCGATGTATAATAAAGTATATCCGTTATTTATAAATTGCGGAAGTTTGATACAATATTAATCAATTTTTTTTTATATCATTCAAAATGATTATTTTATTTTTGGCGTCAATTTACGAGATCGAAGAAGCCACTTACAAAAAAAAATATATTGAAAAATAAGTGTCTTTTTAATATTTATTCCGATACCGGAAATCGTATTTTATAAACAAATTTTTTTAAATATTACAATTTCCTTTTTTTCGATCATTAGATCGAAGATGCAATTTCGAAAAAAATTGCATTTAAAAAAAATGTATTTTCATATCTTTTTAATACCGGAAATCGTATTTTATAAAAACATTTTTAAAAAGTCTTATTACAGCCGAGTGGGTTGATGCGTTCAATCAGCCGAGTGCACTCGATCGATGTCGAACCAATGATTTATCGTTCCCCACAGTAAGAACCTCGGAAGGAGATGTGCCTCGCGTTAGTCTTTTTTCTCTCCTCTTCGAAGGCTTCGTTGCAGCGGGCAGTAGTTCACTTTGTTCGTATACACGTTTCTGTCGTGTGCAACGGGGACGAGATACACGAGGACGTCTCAGATCTGCGTGGGGTAACTCGATTCTCCGACCATATTCGTTGAGAAGTATCCTGCTGGGTGCACTCCGAGGAAACTTGCGATGTACCGGAGAGCGAACGCGAAAGTCTCTCGAGTTATATAGACTTTCCAGAGCTCTGTGTGCCGTCTTGACTCGTTTCGAGAGACGGCCACATGGCCTCTGTAGGCTGCTGCAGAATCTCTTTTCTTTCTTTGGGTGCAGCCGTCGAGTCTCGTGACTAATTTTTTTTTTTTTTTTTTAATTCTTTTTCTTTTTCATTCTTTATCGCCCGATGCAGATACTTTAATTAAAACGGCTGTCGCCAAGTGCGAGATTTCCTGGTACAGTCGAGAAGCCATCGCGCCTTTTTGAGTTATCTATTTACGTTTCAAGGTATCGCGGAGCTTATATAGCGCACAAAGTAGAGAACATAGAGGAACGGTAAGGCCGCACGCTAATGCCATTGCCGGTTGTCCCACTTCGCAATGGTGAAACTCGGCTTCAATTGTATACCGTATTTGTTGCTGATGGGACTGAGAAACGCCTGAGTACGACATGTATTCAACAACCCTCGTCCAATTCATGGAGGGATTGGCAACGAAGTTTCGCCTTACAGAGATATCTAATTCTCGCTTTGCTGTCCCCTGCGCTTTGTAGGGTTTCGCAAAGGAGTTACTCCATTTTTTTTTTTTTTTCTAAAGACGATACCGTAATTTTTTTTCTCCAATAATTAAAGATTCAAATAATTTCCATTTGTTATAATTAATAAAATTAAAGTGAATCAAAGCGATTTTGAAATCTCGGTGAAAAAAAAATCGTAATTTTTTTTTTCATCGACGATTAACCATTTTATTTTTTCGATTTATTATTATTAATAATTATTATTATATGACGTTATAATACAGACTGATTTTTTTTTTATTATTCATCCTTCGATTTTACGCGCGTCGTCCATTTACGTAACTCGAACAATATCCACCGCGCGACGTCTGAACGTCAAAACTTTCTGCTCGATCGAGCATTCGAGGAGAAGTAACCGCATTTATTTTTAGTACAATCGAAAATTCGATAATTGACGATCGAGGTGTAGGAATCTCGAAAATTTGTTGCCACAGATGAAAATTTCGCCGGTATATAAGATCGAATCGATAAAGTCCCAGTGGGGATTTGCGAGAAAGATTTACGGTAATCGCACATCCGCCAATAGCCTGGAAGACCGCTGGCTGTTCAAGCCAACTTGACCCCCGCCCCCCTCCCCCTTTCCTCTTTCTCGCGAGATTGGCTTAACGCGCAAGACGCTAATCTTCTTTTTACGTTGGAAAAATACTCGAGTCTCCGAGTCGAAACGAAAGAGAAGAAGAAGAAAAAAGAACGATGTGGCACCTTTTTTTTTGCTCTTGTATTACACTACATTTAGGTATAGAATATATAGGCTTTCTCACCCCTCGAAGTAGGTAATCGGAGACCACGAGATCGTTTGGGGCGCTATATAGCACAAGGAAGACCCTTCCCCGTGACTCCGGCTGTTGCCACGGGGTTAACGTAGAGTCCCATTCGGCTTCTCCACTGGGTGTATCTTGTCCCCCCCCCTCCGTTCAGTAGTAAAACCAAATGTGTTTTACGGACAGACGCGGAGAAACATTCCGAACGTTAATTATTCAGGTAGCGACGGCGGTCGCCCCTTAAAAAAAAAAAAAAAAAAAAAAAAAAATTGTAACTGATGCGGCAAAAACGAAAATCTGAAATTTAAAGGGTAGTTAAGAGTCATACGTGTGTGAAATCGGATGGTGAAAGCTATTAGCGTTGCAGTGTGCATAATTTCGATTCCCCATCTCTCATCGTGAGTTTTGGCTGCTGGTGAAAAGTCAATCGGTAAGCTTCCTGCCGGATAATCAGATTATCCGCATTGTTCGAAAATAGCGCCGGATGGTTTTCGGGGGGAGGAGGTGAGGGTGTAACTGGCGCCTATCCCGGGGGCAGCGACGGCTTTGCGCCGGGGCTCGGATCACCGAGGTTTAGATGGTGCAACTCTCTCGTCTCTCTCTTTCTCTTTCCCTTTCCCCTTCGTAGCTCTCGCTTTTTCGACGTACCGTATAGCGGGGTGCGCAAAATATATGTATACCAGAATATCTCACTCGCTATGGGCATAGTATGGTTGGTACGTGTCCGCACACTTGCCTGGCGACGGGTTCTCGCGGGGTACGTCCGCTATGCGACGTCTTCCGTACAGTAGAAACTTTCGATGACGAAAATAACCTAAAGTTGCGGTTTTTTTTCGTAAATAAAGTAAATAATATTGTAAAATATATATATATTTATTAATAATTTGTAAACATTACAATTATTATCGGATCCAAATTGATTCGCAACATCTAAACGCCGTTCGATGTTTTAATGGATAAAATGCCAATACCTTTTCGTAATCATTTTTATTTGAATTAATTCGTATTGAATGATTCGTTTCGTTACATCAAAACAATGCACAATGTTTCGATGTTAACATTTTTCATGCAATTTTGATGAATTACGAAAGAAAAAAAAATTAAATATTTTTTATTTCAATTGCCAAAAATGACTATAAGGTAAACGAATGTTTAGTTGGTTTTATTTGGTATTGTATGCCGATTTTTTTCTTTTTTTTTTTCATTCTATCAACTAATCTTTTTTTTTAAATGAGAACTCAAATGATTTTTTTCTTAAATTTTATCCGCAGAACGTACGAAGAAATGATAAATATTAATAAGCGATTCGTGAAAATATCAAGGAGGCATCTTTCTCAATAAAATTAGTTGTCCAAATACATTTTCCGATATATTTTTTGCGTAGATTTTTTTTTTTTTTCATGGGGGATCCCTCATCCCTAATCTACTAGAGAATTTCTACTGTACTCCTCTATACCCTCCGGTATATCTGTACACGTAGGCACGCGGTTGGAGAGAGCGAGGAGAGTAAAAGGGAGGAAGAGGGTAGTATTGGTGTACCGTCGACGGGGGTAGGCGCCGCGCGGGTTTCCATCGCGCGAGGAGTGCGAGAGGTAAGGGAGGAGGTAAAATGTTCGTGGGGAGGGTGAGTCAAAGAGGGTTTTGCGCGGAGAGGGTGGATATCGAGCGACGCCGGGCGTCGTGGCGCACCGTGTTCGGATCAGTCGGCCTCCAGCCACCGCCCCAGATACTAGTTAGACCATTCACCGTCTTTCTCTTGCAAACTAATACAACCAAACGGAAAACCCAGAGACTCACTTCTACACCCCCGCGAGCACCCAACACGTCGACTAGCCGTATAGTATACCCCTGGAATATCATCCCTCTTTCTCTGTCGCCGAGGAAACCCTCTGGTCACATCTCCTCGAAGGGGTATAACTCGTATCGTCGCCGTCGACGTTCGCCACACCGCGTCAGTCGTCTTCACGGTCGCACACGAAGAGGAAGTCGCGCGTCTACTCCGAAATTATCAAATTAATTTAAAAAAAAGGACTAACTAAAAAAAAGAGTGTGTAAAAAAGAAATCGTCGGGTCAAAAAAAAATTAACGAGGATACGTTAAAAAAGAAAAAAAAAATTCGGGAAATAATATAAAGATAATATAACACGAGAGAAAACAGCAAATTATCGAAGATGTTGATCGATCTCGTACGCGATTCCGTGTTGCAGTGCTTCTGTCACAGCTGCAAAGCGCCCTATGGGCTCGTAGGTAAGTTCGTAATTTAGTACCGAAAAACGTGCTAAAAAAAAAAAAAAAAAAGAAAAAAAAAATCGCGTTTTCCTCGTGACCTTCCCGCTTCCGTGACCTTTTTCCTTAGCCCAATGCACACCTGATCTCCTTCGCACCTTTCCGCACCGGTTATAATACCCCCTTTGCGCACCCTTCGAGGCCGGCAAGTCTACCGGCGAGGCGTCGTTGTGCGCTCGAAAAATTATGTATCTGGCGCGACTTAATAACTCCGGGATACATGCAATTCCGCGATCCTCTGACCCTACAGTACTTGAGAAACAATGCAGAAATTTATTCCGTGCCGTCCGAAAAACGTCCTTCGATAATATTCGCGACTTAAACCGGAACGGCAGTTTGCACGCGATTTACAACCCCCGGTGAGCTTCCTTTCGTATATTTTTACCCGCAGTACTGCTCCGCTGTTGGCCTCTGGTCGATACACCACACGTACCTCTACACACACGAGCGAACCCCGGCATCGGCATTATCCTTCCTCTGTGCTCTTGGGTTTCTACCTGCAGTTCGATCAATTTCTCTGCCATCGTCGACTCACTGATAACCGTTTAATTTTTTCGTCTTTCGCAATATTTTTAATCTATATAACGATTGCGATCGATTGAATACGCAATAAAAAAAAACCTTCCGTATAGCCGCAAATTAGAAAAGTTTCGTCGTTGATAAAACTTTTTATCGAACAATTTATTTCCATCGATCCATCTTTTTACCGGACATCGTTTACGGTACAATGAATCGACCTTGCGATTATTATTATATATTTTTTTTTTTTCCGAGCGCAAAGTTTGCCGAGGTCTCTTCTCATCGATCCCCCGGGTGTCGCGTGCCGCGAAACATCTCAATCCTTCCGGTGGAAAATTTACAATTATTATTGAATAATTAATTGAATGACGCTGAGAATTGAGAGAAGCCTTTTGATCTTTACGTGACCCGGAAGAGTCCCCGTAACGTCCAATAATAAACTCCGATATATCGGGTATTCGTGTGCCGCGGGTTAAGGGTAGTTATTAAACGCGAGATAAAGCAAATTGTTGAGGGAAGAAAGTTCGGACGTGTTGCCACGCACGTGCTCGTTTAACCGGCACGCGATTTAGGAGGAACGAGGGTGCGGCCCAAGATGGCTACACGCCGGTTCCTTCGATATCGTTCGCCGATTACTCGGTGCATCGATTTCGCGATACGGAAACAAAGTTACGATACCTTTCCCCCATTTTCCCAGCCCCCGTCCTACCGAACAATCCTGTAATTGAATTTCGATATCATTGAATTATAAATCGTTGCAATAAAGCTGCTGGACAAAGGAGGGGCACTGCACCGATGAAGAAACCGAGCGGCAAAGGAAAGCCGCGAACTAAACAGCCAAAGAAAGTCAAATTCATCAGTGAGTAACTCCTCCCTGACGTCGAATCAATCGATACACTTTAATCGTCATGTTCAGCTTTGAACATATATTTTTTTTCGAGTAAATCGATGGTATCTTTTTTTTATGTGCACACGACGTAATTTGTTCTTTCGTAATTTTGAAAAATTCGGAAATATTTTTTTCGCAATCAATATTGCAATTTTCTTTTTTTTTTTTCATTAATATAAGCAAAAAAAATTGTACCGTAGACTGCAAGTTCAATTTATTTTTCCATCCCGAGAGTCGCTAATTAGTAGTAAATCGAAGTAATTTGTTACCCTATTATTTTTATTTTTATCACGAAATATTTTTTTCCGATAAAAATTGCACTTGTATCTTGAGTTTTTTTTAACTCTATAAGTTGCTACGAATGTATTTTTCGATTTGCAAATATGTATTGGTGTTTGCCTGTTTATATATATATATGTATACGACAAACGCTATGTACCATGTAACCAGAGTGCATTGCACTCAACACAGTCCGTGATGCCCGACCGTAGTGAATTATACATCGGTAGATGGGGAATTGCGGAAAGTAGTAGTCAGAGCGGCGTTGGTTGCACACAGGGAGGACATAGAGCGAGAAAGAGAGAGAGAGAGAAAGCGACAGAGAGTGTAGCGATAGTGAGGAAAGGGAGGCGGAGGGCGGCACACGTTGGGGTGCGTGTGCCGACTCCAGACGTCGCGGCGCCTAGAGACAATCGTTCCCGTCGCCAGATCGATCTTTCCTTTTCGCCGCTGACTCATATTCCCCTAGCCGTACGTTCACCACCCTCCGGCTACTCTCGTCTCATTTAGCCCCCCCTCCGGGTACGAAGGAGGGTGAGAAAAGACCCGAAAAAGAAAAAAAAAGATCGAAGGAGGCGGAAAGACAGAAATATGCGGAAACTTCGGAAAGAGCACTTGATTACATTATTTGCTCGGAGATTGCCTTCCATTCGGAGATTTCCGACGATAACGGAAGTCAGCTAATTAGCAGTTTTAGCTTCTGATTGGCTACTATAATTGCTAAATGCACTTCGTCTCATTCATTTTATCGCAATTTTCTCTCATCGAAGACAAAAAAAAAGTTTTTAATTAGAAAGTGCAATTTTTTTTTTATCTTATCGGTATTTATTATCGAGATAACAGAAATGGAAGACTTCTCTTCGGAAAGAGAAACCGATTACTTTATTTCCACGATATTACCATCCATTTGAATATTTCTATTAGTTCCGGAGGTAAAGGTCTGTTTCAATGATTCAGGTGCTGATTGGCTTCCGATTACGAAATGCACTCTATCGGATTAGTTCGTTCGCTATTAACTAATCGCGTTTTCAATTTTTTATCATTTAAGGCGGAATAAAAACGTTTTTATGATAATTGTTTAATGGACTTTCTCGTATTTTCGGTGAATTTCGTAACATTTTTTTTTTTTCGTCAATCATTTTTTTTTTATTTACGATGTTTTCTTGCGATTTTTATAGCGACGGAAATTCGGTGTCAAGAGAAGTCTAAGGGCGGATTATGCTACGAAGTGATTCTGGCCGAACCGACGGTGCCGAAACGCGCACCGTCTCCTCCTCAGCCGAGTCCATCCCAAGAGACTGCTATCGAAGATAAGCTCAAAGCTGCCGAAGAGAGAAGACTCTCTCTTGAGGCTCACAAACTCGCGTCTCTCGCTGCAAAACTCAGCAAGATTGAGGAAGTGTCCCGTAAGAAGGATGAGCTGAGTTCAGCTTTCATCACGGCTACGCGCGAGTCACTTGACGCCAAGATGAACAACACTGAGGAGAAACGAGAAGCTCACATCGCTGAGCTTAAGAGCAAACTGAAGGATCATGTAAGCACCTTTTTTTTTTTCTTCACATTTTTCGAAACTTTGCAAACTTTTTTTCGCAAAAAGGAAACCTTTTTTTTTACCGTCGTCTACAATAATTTTTTTTTGTACCCTTCGCAGTTGGAGAGTGTAGAGAAGACTCGTCAGAATCTGGAACAGCAAACCCAAGAGATTCGCACTGCCGTCGAGGAGAAACTTAAGACTGCCGCCGCTCAACGCGACGAGAACATTAAGAAAATGCTCGATCGCCTCAAGGAACACGTTAGTTTTATTATTATGATTATTATTATGTGTTATTTTCGAAACTTAGAGATTTTACCTTAAGGGAAATCGAAAGTCAATCGAAAGTTCTAACTTTCTCCGGTGATCGATTTCAGGAAGAACAAGTAACGCGAGTTCGTCAGGGAACGTCGGAACGAGTTCAGCAGTTAGAGTCTCAAATTCAGGGAAAACTCGATCAGGCGCGCGAACGACGAGAGATGATGGAACGCGAGCAGAAGGAAAAACTTCGTAATCATGTAAGGAAAATGAAATAATTACTATCAATAATGCATATTTAATAATTCGGGTGATGAATATCGTGTGAAAATATCTTGATATATCGCCACTCAGAATACGGTGAAGATAGCGAAAGTACGCGAAACTCGAGCGATGAGGGAACTCGAGACGAAAAAATTTGAGATCGACATGAAGGCATCGATCGCGGAGGTTAACCGAGAACGAGAGATTCAGCGTCGTATCCAAGCTATTCGCCAACAAGTAATTGACCTCAAATATCCCGATGACGAACCATTTTGCCTTTAATTGTATTTTTTTTCTTTCCGTTTATCCGATTTTTTCAAATGTAGCAATGTATTTTTTTATTTTTTAGGAAATGTTTTATTTCATTTCAGATTTTTATTTCAGCACACATTTTACTTCTTTTTTTTTTCGAAGCAATTTTTACTTTTTCGCAGCTTAGTCAATCGATGTTTATTCACTTTCAATCGCTGTGAAAACGGCGATCGTAATGATGGAACGTTTTACTAATATGAAACTTTGTTTTTTTTTTTTCATGTCTTTACAGGAAAGGCGCGCTGAGTTGGTCAGACAGAACAGAGCACTGCTCGCAGGTCAGGAGAACAACAAAGTCGAAGAGCAAAAGAGTGCCTTACCAGTCGAGAAGGAAACTTCGAGCTCCGGTTAGGTACGATCAAGAAAATTTGGATATCACGATTCTATATCCTCCGCTAAGACCCCGCAACTTTCCATCTTCGCCAAGTTCACAAAATACCACGAGAATAAACGGAAGATTGAATGCTCTTCAAGGCTGAACTTTCCGTAGTGAGATTAATTAAAGAAAAAAAAAAGAAAAAAAATACGAGAAACGAAAGGGAGAATAATTCATTGACGTTCTCTCGTTCGATATCAGAGGATTTTTTCGCAAAGCGTTTGCACAAACGCCGAGGACAAGGAGCTTGAGCACAAAAAAAAACATGCTTCGTGAACCTCATTTCGCTTCGTGCCATTTTTCGTTTATTCCGAAAAAAAAAGAAAAAAAAAATTTTTAAAGATGGAGAAGGGGTCTTCGTTGCTTTATCATCCTTATCGACGCAAACTGATAAACACGTCGAGGATGCAAATTTGTAAAGAATTATTATTATTAATTTCTAGTTTTTTTTAAATTTCGTTTCTAACAACGCTTCGTACTATTTCTTTAATTTCGTTTCTCGTTTAGCGAGAACAATTTGCTGGCATGGATTGAAACACATAATTGATCTCCGTTATTGATATAAGAAAAAAATTCGTTGTAATTATTCCTTCATTTTTTCTTTTTTGTAATTTTGTATACATATTTGCGATTGTAGCGGCACAACATTGTTCACCGTTACTTTTTTCTCTTCATTATCGCGACACAAATCCAATTCATCTGTAATCGTTTTCGCGATCATTTAGATTATTATCATAAAAAAGAAACTTTTGAAAAGTTAGTCGTTAATTCGTTTCGGTGGCGTTTAAGTGTCTGTTTTACGCTTCTGACACAATTCGGTTAAACAACCGTAATTATCTTTTTTTTCTTCGTTTATCGCCTCATGTTTTATCGATTGAAAAAATAAAAATAAAAATACGATATCATAATCAGATGTTGATATGTTGGCTTCGATGGCGGAGATTTTAAGCGTAACGCGGGTGGGTGTGTCGAGCAATCGCTGCCGAAGGGAACGCCGATAATCAAATTAATCGATAATCGATCGCCGGTTGAACGATTCCAATGCGCGTCGCCCGCCGCCTCCTGGAATCGGCGAATTTTTTTCCCTCGATCCCGTGATGTTTGTTCGCGCGAAGTCCTTGGCAAAAAAAAAAAATGCTCGCACAGCTCCCCCCCCCCTCGTTCAAGTAGAAAATAGTTAATCGATTACCGTCGCTACGACTACGTAATAAGAAATAAGTAACGTGTGGGCGTCCACCGTGTGCATACGAATGTCTCGCGACATAATCGAAGCTTCGAGATATTCGCATTCGGACTGTGGATCTCCATCGAGCGATATATGTAATAGTGCTTTATACAGTTTATACTAAGCTTCAAAAGTTTAAAATCATTTTGTACTCGATCATTGCAATATTACTGCGCTAACCGAAGAATATAAATGATAAAAAAAGAAAACATTAACAAATACGTAGTCTAAAATGAGTATAATGATAATATTGATGCTTCTGTGATGACTTCACTATTTGTCGAAATGTCTAATAAACAAGAACAAAAAAAAATAAAAACAAAAAAAAAACAAACAAAAAATGTTTATCTAGCAGAGAATTAAAGTCGGGATACTAATCGCGCGTTCGCTCGCGTAGAAATGCCGTGGCTGGAGGCCTACAATATACACAGAGATCACAGATCGTTGATTTTATAATTTTTTTTTTCATTTCAATCCGATTAAAAACCAATTAATTTCGCATCTCTATTAATCGAAAAAAAATCGCAAATCGATTTTTTTTTCGTTTGATTACGCACAGTTATTGCGTTCTTCTCGCTCTCTTGTTTCTCTACAACGGATGCATACACATCGATGTGTACGTTTGCGCGTGGAAAAAGAAATAAAAGTGACCACCGCTTCGTCAGCTCTAGTCACGGTTTGGGCATAAAAAAAAGAAAGAAGAAAAAACATATATTACGCATAGGGTACAAAGAACCACGGTGAGCCGCAATGATATTTCAATGTTTCGCGGGTTATGAAAAATCGACGATTGCGAAAGAAATAAAAGAAAATAAAGAAAAATCAGAGAACTCAAAACTATAAATACAAATTTTTACGGAACGCTAAAAAAAAAAAAAAAAGAATTGCACGAGTGCTGAAACGCTATTAACTAATAAGAATATTTCGGAGGAATGATTACCTATGGATAGAAAAGAGATTGAGGGACCTCGTAGATCGCGGAAAGTGGGCGTGTGCGCGTGCCACGAGAACGTTTGAATTAATCCTTAAACGGGAGCGTTTTGAATCCTTGTCAACGCGGATTTATCCGTTTGCGAGGAAACGAAGCAAAAAAAAACTCGTGGAAAGGAACGACGTTGAAAAAGTTGGGCACGCGTAATAATAGTTTTTTTTTTTCGTCCCCTCGAAATTGCGATATGGTAACGAATAATGTCTATTTTTGCATAATCGTAGTGATCTTTTGCCGAGAGCATATCTCGTATAACTTGTAATCCCCGTATGTATGCTATTGATTGTTCTTTTTACTTCTCCCCCCCCCCCCCCCTTCACCCCGTCCCCAAGACCCTCGCCTTATACTTAAAAAAAAAAAAAACATAATTACTATGTAGAATTTTCACGCGATGACATAATAACGATATCGTTGCATTGTATGTATGGTTTTTCTGTGAGCTTTGGTATTATTAATATTAAAAAAAATAGAGTAAAACGTCTTAAGAGATCGAACAAACGAGTGGAGCGACAGGAACCGTTTCGATGCGAGAAAAATATAATGCAAATAAATATTAAATACACGTTCATACAATAATTATTTTTTATACGGCATTAACGTATCCAATCCCGAATGATAAAACCCCCACCATTAGCCCCGTCGAGTAATGAATTCGTATGCATTTTACTCATTCGTTTTTCGCGTTTCGCGCTCGAGTTCCGGTTGACAGTTTCTCCGAATGTGAGAATATCGGAGAATCCGCTAAAACCAGTTTATAGTTTCGTCTTCTAAAAACTCCGATAAGGTCAACCGTTTCACTGTGTCGACTGCGATACCTAAGTGACGTGCGATAATCTACGGTTATAACGAATAATTTGTCTCCTCGTGGGACTAATAACGATTAATCGAATACCGCGAACGTCAACGTATCCGGTGAAAAAAAACTGCAAGAACGTCCGAGCGGAAACGTCTTTAGTAATCATCTAATTGCGAGGTGGGATCTCGGAATTTTCTTTCTTAGCATTTGTTTTTTATAAGCAATACAACATCGAAGCATGAATCATCGTAACGTATTTTATTCGTCGCTGTTTATCGTGCGCGCGTCGCATTTCGTTTTTTTGAATGTCAATCGTATCGTAGCAGCAGCCGATAAAGAAGGGTTCGCCGGAGAGCTTTGCAGATCGGCGGCAGTGTCACTGTGAACTGTCGGGGAATTCGAAATATTTCGATGTTATTTTCCGAAAAAACTTATTTTCTTCGGTGAATTAAATTAACTGGTTTAAAGTATTTCACGTTGAATTCGATAGTATTTCTTTTATTTTCAATAAAACGGCGTAAGAACGTTCGTACTGCGACTATGTACGTCCCTGTCACGTGGTGACGTCATAAGTGGTAGAATGGCTGGAAGCCAAAGGCTAAGCCCGAAACGACGGGTAGACTCGTTTACAAGGAGCGTTGTAGAAGGTAGATGGCAAATGGCTGCCCGTACGGTCGAATAATAATGCGTAGAAGCCGCACAAGAAGGATTAAATATCGTGTGATAATAGCGTGACGATGTTGCTGAAGGGCCGAATATTGTTGAAGAAGAGCCGGAGGCATCATGGGAAAAACTCTAAGGCCACGGCCGGTAAGTGAACACCGAGCTCTCTTCGTACACGACACACGTTCGTTGGCAGTTTAAACATTTTCACGATGGTTCACGCAGCAGTCGACGAGATAGCCCTGCTTGAACATCGAGAGAATGTGTCTTGGCCTCCTCGCGTGCTGCGCGTAAACCGATTGCTTGCCACAATATCAACACAATATGGCCGCTCGATATAATTCATATATACGATTAAAATTCTCGTATTCGCATGAGCACGACAGACAAAACATATACTTCGAATCTGCATTTAAAACACTCGCACGGATCACTGAACAACCGGTCATCCAACTCGTTATTTTTTTTTTCGTATTTGGTTTTAAATTAAATTCGAGGACGCGGGGAAAAACCGACCACGCAAAGAAGTTCGACGCGATGCGTAAATCGCGAGTAACTCATAATCATTATTCGTATCATTCGTTTTTTTTTCTCAATTTTAAGTCTTCCGTGTTTTTTCCAAATTATTCGCGAGTAATATGCTCGATTTTGTTTATTGAGGTTAGGTTTTATGTTTCGACAACGGCGAAGAAGGCGTATATATACATATACGTGTCTACAGCGTATCCACTTCAAATTTTATGCGTGTTTACTTGGCACGCACTTCGCGCGAGTTTATTTATTGCATATACCAGAAATGTTGTTGCAAATGTTATCGTTATTTATCGTTGACACATTATATCGTGTTTGTACCATTGTTTGGACTATATATGTAAAGTTTGAATCTCCTCCTACCTCCCCCCTCACTGATCGAGTAACGGCGCGAGATGGCGCGTTAACGTTGTATTCGATTCATAATAGTTTTAGATAGAAATAGGGTTTTTTTTTTCTTTTTTCGATTAGTGAAAATCTTGTGTACTCGAGGCAAACAATAATGCGAACACGCTCGCGGTCTATGCGTCTTCACGTGATGATTTAAACTGAACTTCGGTCATTCGCAACGTTCAACAGACTCTCGCGTTGTTGATACTGAGTCGGACTCGAAACTATACTATCGCTACTGGCCAATCCCCTTCCCCTCTGATGAATGATCGTTCGTAATGTGTAATGTTACTCGTCCTACACTTACTCATTGTACGTATTTGCCTTTGGGTGCTCTTTGGGGCAAACGCATCGCGTTGTTATTGACTCGACGGCTTATCGTTACCGAGTCCGAAGATTGACGAATAACCGCGCATACTCATCTACGAGAGAATTCATTTCGAAAGGCCGAGCTTTCTTTTTCAATAGAAATTTCGAATTCCGTAGTGAAGGCAAACAATTCTTTTGGAATAATTGAGGTTATACACGATTATCAGATGTTTTTGCATTTATTTAAATATTTATCTCGCATCAAATTATCACAAATCCGGTTAATTTCGCAGCGTTCATCGACCGACGATTCATTGCGGTCGAATGAATCCTTTTTTCAAGAGTAATTTACGAACGAAAATATACGCGTAATACGCATTACATTTATAATTATTATAAAAGTTATATTACGCGTTTGTCTTTTTTTTTCGAGAAAAAAAAGCCGTTATGTACACGCAGACATGTAGCCATACAATAAACGCGCGTAGATGTAACATAGCTGAGACAACTGCGCCTGCGAGCATCTACCCCATCGTATACACATATATATATATGTTACCAGTATAATCGCATAGGTGCATTTGTTGCCATGACAATAAAGACGCGGAAATCGATGACGCCTTAGAGACCAATGGAACGCGTATTAGAATCGATCGGACGACATTCGATACCCGGTCTATTCGATTACATTCGTTGAACATCTCAATATTTTATACAGAAACTCAGCCTCGTCTTTTTTTTTCCGATCTTTTTTTTTCTTCGTATCATTATTTCTCAAATAATTCGAGATATTTCGAATTAATTGCCAAAGTATCGAATTCGGTCGATCGAATTACGAGTATTGAAAAAAAAAAATGAAAGTCCGAATAATTGTGGTTCTCGTTATTAATAACAAGACTTCCGTTATTTCGAACGTATAACGGGTGCCCCGAATAAACTCTCACGGCCCTGTCAACTCGTTCAAATGTTGTTTTTTATTTCTATCGGGTTTTTTTTTTACTATTTCTTATTTCGCTCGCCTTTTACTCGGATCGCGGACTTCTCCGTTTGCTCGGTATGGTAGGGATATACGTCCGTTTAAACTCTGAGAACCGACACGAGATCGCTGGACCCGAGGGGGGACATCGGGATGCTGTTGGCTCCGACTGCGCCCGTGCGAGTCTCGAATGTTAAAACGTCTCAAGGCCTTTGCAATGTAGAGCCAATCATAGTCAATCTACAACGATCTCACTCTCGAGAGCCACCTTTTCGAATAGAGACGCTACTTCTCTATCTTATCTTCTCCATCTCCGCCCGGTCACCCCTCTCCCCGCCGATTATACTTTCGTACCTATTCGTCCGCAAAAGTTCAACGCATCGAAATTTACCGATCGGGTATAATAATTATTAGTTTTTTTTTTTTTTTCGAATTTTTTTTTTTATTTCTTTTTTTTTTAATCGTCCGGTTATCTAGCACCGCGCGATGTATTAATAAACGCGTTTATGGAACGTAACGATGGGGATAGATGTGCCGAGGGGTTGACTGCACAGACTTCTGGCGCCTGTGTGACAACCCCGACACTGTATCACCGCGATTTCTATCGCACGGCTGATTTTCACACGTTGATCTCTCGCACTCTCGATGCCTTCACGGTCCACAAGCTTCGTCGCGTCGCGACGCTGTACGATGGAGCAGAGAAAAAAATTAAAGAATATAAAAATAACGAGACGGGAATGAGAGCACCGGAAGTCAATGACGTGGAATTAAAAAAAAATTTTACACGCGAGGGAAAAAAAGGGTAAAATGATAATGCGATTATCTAAAGTCCGATATTAGGGATTATCGATTAATTAGAGAATTTTTTTTACGAACGCGCGAGAGCGATGGCCAGCAATCCGAGACACGTCCTGATGATGCTCTTTCGACTTTAAACACGGGTACAAAGTCTTCGAGACTCTATATTACATGGGTGCGGGCATAAACTGTACCGAATAACCGAAACGCCTCTCGTGGCAACGCGGCAGTGCGGCTTTATCGCGCGCAAAGCAACAACTTTGATATTTCTCAAAATTTATTTTTGTTTATTAACAAATTATTTTTTCTAATTTTTTTTACTTTTTTTTTTGTGAAAACGATTTTTTAAATTAAGTTTTTCTTTTTTATGATTCGTGAAGTACAAAAATTGCACAAAACATTTTATTTTTTCGAGTCATTTTGTTTCCTAAATGAAAAAAAAATCGCAGAATACAAAAAAACTATAAATTTAATTAACAAAAGTGATAAAAAATGTTTGAAATTTTACGGCGAAATTGCAGTAAATTATTAAGAGAAAAGTATCGACGACAGTTTTTAATGTACCGTACATTCGATTTTTTATTGTAATTGTGTATTAAATTCTCATATATTTTTTGTACACTGTAGAAATATATGAAATTTAACGATTTTATGTAATTAACATACGATAATCGTATAATTTATTAAATATTCGGCGACATATATTCTGAAGTATATCGGTAATATTGCATTTTTCGACGCGGATATACATATAATATATATTATGATTATTAAACTGTGAAAAAATTACTTCCAATACCGGTGTTGGGAGCTTTGATGCAGAAACCGCGTAATAAATTTCAAGC
Organism: Cryptus viduatorius; assembly: GCA_964006125.1. Classification (NCBI taxonomy): domain Eukaryota; kingdom Metazoa; phylum Arthropoda; class Insecta; order Hymenoptera; family Ichneumonidae; genus Cryptus; species Cryptus viduatorius. The sequence continues at coordinate 6,087,395 of OZ023222.1, read as the reverse complement.
AAATGTGTGTTAAAATTTTAAACAACTTTTTCCAATACATCGAAAAATTTTGTAATTTCATAATAATTTTTTAAAAAGTTGTATTAATTCACTCGGTAGAATATTTTAATTGACGATCAATCCACGATGTTTTTTATTTTTGTTTCCAAATACATCAAAAAAATTTCCCGTTAATTTTCACACTATATTTCGCGATATATTTTTTTTTTCTATGCAAGTCGAATCTCTTCCCGATATCGTTCGATAGACAAACAGATGCTGTATACATATTCAAAGTTTGTATACATAGTATGAAAACGTGGTTTACATTATATACTATATATACCTATAAAACATATAGGTATGACAACAGTCCGCGCGCTTACGCATTTATCCGCCGTAGAAACAAAAACCCGTTTCTTTACGTAACGAGCAATACGTATCATGCCAAAGGGGAAAGAAATCGCGACGATCGCGGTTTCACGTGAAACTCGCTTTTTCTTCAGTATTCCAGATTGGCGAGCATCGTTCATATTTATTATCCCGCTGTGTAGAATCATAATAACGCGACAGAAAACGTAGTTTTGATTTGTCACCTTGTAGCTCTTTCTTCCACTTCGTTCCTCTCTCGTCGTATCGCTCTTACGACCTCCCATTCGTTCTAATACCTTTTTTTTTTTTTTTTTTTTTTTTCGACAAAAGCCTTCCAGGCAGGTAGCAGAGAAAATGTTGTCTAGGTTCGGGACGCTCGGAGTCAATTCCGGTTAAAGCCGCTTCCATCCGTTGTTTTTTTCTTTCAATTTTATTGTTTTATCTCTTCGTGCGAGCGGTTCGCTACCACATTTTTTTAGGACCTTCGACAACTCTCAGCGCGGATAGTCGCTTATTTGAATAATTGAGTAAAAATAGACGATAAAAAAAAATGTTATGTTCCTAATCCACATGGCTTTCATTTGATAACATCAGCAACATCGGCCGCGTTGAAGAATAATTTAGGGTTGATAATGGAGAAAAATAATTTTTTTTCTTCCATTTCCGGCGCGAATGAAATTCCTCGTAAATGTTTTTTTGCCTCAAGCTCCGCTCGTCAAACGATGAATTAATGAACGAATCCCTTCGATATTTCGTAATAAAAAAAATTCATCATTTATTTATTTTTCTTGATAGAATAAACTCGACTCATCTCACATCCGGTATAATCGGAGAACGTATTCAATTTTTTTTTTTTGTTGCATATACGTCGAGGTATGATAGCGCCGAGATTTACGGGGCTCCGCTATGGCGCGCTATCGTACGTATACTTCGCGAGCGTTTCTCAAACACGAGATGCGTACTACGTCGAAATATCTGTGTAGCTTAGATAAATCCAAGGTCTTTAACGAGTAATTAACACACAACTCTTTCTCTCCCCGCGCAGCGGTCCGAGAATCGAATTAACATAACATTTTTATTCTATAATTGCGTTAAGGAGCTCTGCTGGCATTAAAAATGAAATACGAGAGCTCATACATCGATGAATGATATTTGGCAATAGATCGAGCGCCGCGATACAGCCTGCGACGCAAGCGCGGAAAACACGTGTCTTCGTTATCGACGAATACTTCGATACACTCGCTAAAAATAGTCGATTTTTTTTATATTTTTAATTCTCGATACTCTAATTTATTCGTGTACACGAGACTTCGCGTAATATCGTGTGTACGTTTTTACGAAATAATTTATATTGCGGATTATTAATCCAAATAAAACGCAACGAGTCAAACGGTACGGTACACGACAAGCGGCCGATCAATCGACGAAGGATGCAAGAGAATACCGAGATTCATCGTCGATACAATATAATGGTCCAAAGTCCGTAGCCTCTGGGCGTCTTATATCAAACGTATGCACGTCTCATTCGCTTCTTTGCCTTTGGCCGACGCATTCGTCGCGCTCTGGTCGTCGTAGTCGATTTGATCGATGCAGAAACTATCGCGTCAATTAGCGATGCAATGCCCCCCGAGGGAACTTTCCACTTTACTTATACACGACTGGGGTACATCAACAACGTCGAAGACTTTACTTCTCTGTTGTTCTTCGACTTCTTACTCTTTGCCGAGACAAAGGGATATCGGAATGCAGGGTGAACAATCGAAACGAGAGTACAGTAAAATCTCTATCACGAGGAAATCTCTATTCACGAGGGGTGGTTCACCCGAGCAGTGGATTTATCGACTGAAATATGTTGGAATAGACGAACGAAGCAATTTGCATAATTTTGAGACCTGTTTTTCAAGTTTATCACAGATGAATTTTTCACTTTTAAATTTCTTAAAAAAAAAAAATAAAGGACGCGTTTGGAAAAAAAAATGCAACACTGTTGAAAGTTGCATAAAAAATACGAAGAATGGGTTTTCATCGTTTTTTAGTGGTTTTGCGATATTATCACAGATAAAAAAAAATAAATGCTTTTTTTTTTATTCCTTGAAAAAAACATCGAAAACTAAAGGTCACTTTCGAAAAACGATTTCAAGGTCATTGAAAACTTCGTTAAAAACGCGGAGGAATTTTTTTATATCCTTGGAATTGTTTTCGATTTCATTGAAAAAAACACCTCTCGTTTCTAAGTATCATTTAAAGAAATATAAAAAATGATAGAAATTCTTTGGAAAACGATCTGAATACTGCTAAAAACTGTAAAAAAAATTAATTTTTTCTAAAGTTTGTAAAAAAAAAAAACTTTTGTCATTAGAATTATTAAAAAATCAAAACATATCGAAATCGTAAAAAAAAAATTCCATGAATATAGTAATACGGAGTAAAAAAAAATTACGAAAGCAAAAAATCGAAGAGAATACAAACTATTGGCCCATCGGTCAAAGTTGCTTCGCGTGCAATTACAGGGAATAAGAAAACTAAAGTAACTGCGGTCAATAATACACAAATTGCTCTGTTCTAAATTCGAACAATTTAATCTATCGCACTGCTAGTATGTTAGCCGCGAGTGCGTGTACGTAATACGTATGTGTGCAGTAATGCGAGCACTCGACGAAAGAGTCAATATTGAGACAAGAGGAAACGCGCGTTCTCGCAGTACCGCTCGCAGCCCTTGAATATTCGCACGAGCGCGAGAGTGAACGTTATTTGATCGGTGTCTCCCACTCCCCTCGTTAATTAAGATTACTTAATTGAAGTTCGACACACGAAGGCCTCGATCGGTGTAGCGAATAAAATTTTTTGCTTCGTCGATTATCAGAAATATTTCCGTCAAAAAAAAAAAGAAAAAAATTTTCGCAATATGGCAAAATGATATATGATTTAAGGTGTAATTGAATTTTGTGGTAAAAAAAAACGAAAAAAAAAAAAGAAAAAATTTATCGAGTGGTTCGCTCTATGAAGAACTATTTTATAGATATATAAAAGATTCAAGAGAGGTATATGCAGATTCCGGTTGAACTTTGGACCGCTCTTTCGCATCGCGAAAAGTTTTACAGCCGCTTGTCGGGGGGCTTCTTTCGGACGATCGTTGATGAATGAAGAAACGCGGCTGGTAAAAAAAAATAAAAGAAGGGGCACGCGATATCTCTCGAGGCGAAAGAGCGAGACACCGGTATGTTTCACGAAAATAAAGAACAGCTGATACGCAAACGGGGCTCCGGTTCATTTCGACTGTTTTCACATTCACGAAAAAAAAAAAAAAAAACAAGAAACATAATAATAACAATAAACAACTGCGTATTTATACGCCAACTTCTCTAAATCGCAAACGCACACGAGAGCACGAGACTCGAAAGCTGAAAAACCTTTTTTTTTTCTTTCTTTTATTGACGTTGTCGAATTTGCATACCGCACGGCTATAGGTCATTAAACATCGAACGTGGAAGTCGATGCTCACAAAAATTCTACGCTGTTATAAAATAATTATGAGACATTGGGTCTCCTCCTCGAAAACTCGGAGAAGGTCTCCATTTTTTTTTTTTTTTTTTGAATAATTAATGATAATGACGAAGAGCGGTGTATCGACGAACACCTACCAACGTTTTATTTTATTATCGCACATACGAGCGTAACGAATATAATACACGCTAAAGACACCTTTGTCATTTGTATAATGTCTCGCTTTATCCGTTTTATTATCTATCCAAACAGTGGCCAAGATAATTCCGGTTCAATTAATGTATATCAGGTGTGTCGCGTAGCTGCTTATGCAATATCATTTCTAAACTCTTTAGTATTTTAAGCGAATTCCGATCCGAGAAATATAGCGCTATAATAATTTTGATACTCGTTTTTTTATGTCGAAAAAAAAAGAAAAAAAAAAAACAATAAAAATATTAATAATTAAAAAAAAATCACTAAACATTTTAATATCTACCGAATTTCTCGTGTGCTGAATGCCTTCGTGTAATTACGGTATCCATCTATCGACAATAATCGTCGGGAAAAAAAAAAAAATAATAATAATTTTTTGGAAAAACATTACTGAACATTTTAATAGGCATTGAATTCCTCGTGATTCGAATGGCTTCATGTAATAACGCTATCCATCTCTCGGCGATAATCAAGCACGCGCGACACCGAAATCGTTCGACAGGTGTCTTTCTCTCCGTCACCCTCGCATCGTTGCTTCCCTCGAGCGATAAAGGCTTAGATCGATCTTTCGTACGTATCGACGAGTGAAGAAACGAGTTGAGGCCAATGAAAGTCTCGATTTCGAATGCTTTTTGTACATTGAAAGATTAAATTATCGACAAGATATTAGACGATTAACTGAAATAAAAAAATTAAATAAAAAAAAAAGGAACAAAATTTGGTTGATTAGTTGGATGAATTATTGAACGCGGATAGGAAAATAGACGATTTTGATCGTTCACCGATGTCCGTTTATTGACCGACGTGTTTACCCTCCTTTCCATTTATTATTTCGTCCTCACTGTCGTATAACGTCAATGATATACTTAGAGTTCTCGAGGGTCGTTGACATCGGCTTTGCGATCGAAACGCAACGGTATAATCAACTGTAGTAACCAGGCGCGTCGCGTCTTTACGCCGCCGTCGTTGCCGCCCTTGCGATGTGTAAATATACAATCGATCGTTTATCGATCGATCGGCTATCGCTCGGGACTGGAGGGAAAGTTGACCGGAGATAAGCGAGAGAAGAAAAAAGAGAGAAAAAAAAGGATAGTCTTGGAAATCGTGACGAACCTTCTTCCCGAGTGTCGAGCCTTTTCGCGTAGCCGACAAGCATTAAAAGTACATAGCAGCGTCCGATCTCTCGCCTCAATTTAATTTGCCGTAGTAGCCGATGTCACAACCCACCCCGGTCATCGATATACAATTTTCTCTCTTCGCGTTCACGATTACGAAATGGAGCAACCGGTGCTCGTTTCAGTCGAGTCGGTGGCCCAACCGGGCGTGTCGGGTAATTCGAAACTCGTTTACAAAAAGTTTGCGAATCTCGAAGAAATTTTTTTTTTTTTCTTATTTTTCATCCCTTACAATTTCTACCCTTATGCGATCATTATTTGTCCCGTCGTCCTTACTGTGCTTCTTTTTTTTTCCCAACATGGATATATGAGTCCTACAATATCGATCTCGGCGTTACGAAGCTTGATACTCTTCACCATCAATTGCGCGACATTTCTTTTTTTTTTTTCCTTTTTTTCCCCCTTTGAAACAACAATCGTATTGTGGATATATCAAGGTTTTTTTTTGTTTATACTATTTTTCATCCCTGCGGCCTTCTCTGGACGATTATTTATGCATACCAACGAGCTGTCTTCGTTGTTACGTTTAAATTATTAATCATGTCACACGCCCCCACCATCCCTGTATCGTTTAACGCGGCACGCGAACAACTCCTCAACAATTACGGCTCTCGATATACTATCGGAATGATGCAAACATATATTCTACCGGTACTATAGAGATATATGTATATATGTATATACATTTATATTACCGTTAGAATATATATTTTGTTCTTTGTATGTACAACATATATATTATTCACATTTTTTATTTTTCTAAGGCAATGCTACTGCGGTCCATTTTGCCCCTTTTTTTCATCTTAAAACGTTTAAGAAGTGTGATAAATTTTTTTTTTAGTCCAAAAGTAGCGGAAAAGTGTTTTGCGTATCGACAAAACTCTGTGAAATTCTAAAGTCGCCTATTTAGCTACACGGTCTTCTATACATAGTCTCGTATAATATACGAGAGACCGTAGCAAGACGGACCGGCTAACGAATAGAGATCGTTGTCACGATTTCAGAGGCACAAATTAACAGTTTATAATCAAATTAGAGTCGTAATAAATATTTCGAGCTTTCGACGTAAACAATACAGGCCGGGGGCAAAATGGTCCATTTTCGAAAAATATGAAAATATCACTACTGAGGCCTTTCGACTTATAGGAAACCCTAGAGAGAGAGAGAGAGTTTTAAGAGGAGGTGCAACTCTCTCATCGAGTGCGAGAGAGATAGCGTGATCGGTGTTTACGGCGGAGCGAGAGAGAGGGAGAGAGGCGCTCGATAACGAGTTTCATCTCCTCTTAAAACTTCATTCAGCTCAACTAAGATGAATACGGCGGTTCGCGTTTTACGGATTTTTTTATTTTTCCAACAACGATTTACGATTTCAACTTTTAATTTTACGGTTATCCATTTTACGCCGCGTCGACTTTACTTTTGCGCGATCTATTTTGGCCCGGAAGTCCATATTGCCCCACTCTCCGCTGCTTATACTACAATAAATAATACGGATATACACCGCCGTTTATTGTGAAATGTTTGAACATAAATGTTGTTTTTTTGTTTTGTGGCCAATGCGTGCTGCAGGAGTCGTGTTTACCGTTTTCAGTGATGCTCTCGATAACTCTTCCGTTTTTCTTTTCCTTTTTTTTCTTGTTGTTTTTAACGAGAGAAATCGATCGAAACCAGTGAAAAAAAAAATCGATGCCGGTTAATACCGGAGAGCCGCAGAAGAAACTCTCTCTCGAGCGCCCGTCCTTATCTCCGGGTAAAAGAGTCGCTTGGCTCGTTTGAGAACCACGGCGATAGCAGGCCGTCCACCTACCGATAAGTCGACGACGTATATGTCTCATCTTCTTCGTCATTCCCATCCCGCGGCAACCATCGACAAACCCAATCGAAAGTGCAAAAGTTTAGCCGGTTAATTAAAATCGACGTGCCGCCGTGAGTTTCGTTGCGGCGCGAAATCATCTTGCAACTTGCGATTTTTATTTTTTTTTTCGTAAAATTAATTCGCGAATTAAGCAAAAATGATAATTCACGTATTTATCAACGGCGTATTCGTCAATCGAGTTTCAGATTGCGCATTATTATTCGACGCTCTCCTATATTTTTTTTTACGTATTTTCATTTAACCAGAATGACTTTGCATACAATTAATTCATTAATGAAGAAATGTATGTCTTCGGACTGCTGACGGAGGAAATTCTTCGAAAGCGTTTGTATTACGCACAATTTTTTTTTTCGCGCTCTTTTCTCTATATATTTTTTTTTATCTCGACGGAATGATTAGCTTTTCTCGCTCGAGGGAGAGAGGGAAATAAAATTTTTGCGTCTATCGAGAGGGTGTCCCGCGATCCGCGTCGCATTTTTTTTTTTAATATATTACGCGGAGAATATTATATAGCAGACGCAATGGTAACGGAGAACTCCGCGTCTAACCAGCCACGTCACTGCACATGGCAGCAATTCAGGTAGCCGTCGTCGACGTCGTTGTCGCGGCACACGCAGTTTGCACAGCCCCCTCGGGGTCCTCTCCTCGAGAGTAAATAGAGAGAAAAGTTCAGGAGAAGCGACGCGGCAACTCGGCTCTCAGCGTGACTCTGCAACACCTACCGCGCCTCCTCTATTACGTCTTCGTTGTCTACGATAACACTTAGACGTACTCGAGTTACTCGATCTCGTACACTCCAAATCGATGTATACATACCCGCCAATGATTCTCAATTCATTTTTAATAATTTTATTTTAAAAACTAATAATAATAAAAAAATTATTTTTAAAAATAATAAATTATTTAAAAAAAAAATTATTTTTTTACTAAATAATTATTAAAAAAAAAAAAAATAATAAGAAAATTGAAATTTTTTTTATTAGACATCGACGTTTTATTATAATAATATAGCGACTGTAGAAAAAAATGAATGATTAGTTCCGACTTGTCGCGACATTTGGTCAATATAGTGTTTTCATATTTCAAGGACAAGCCGCGATGTTTGGCATGAAGTTTGCTTGTATTTCACGTTGTAGTAATTGAGTGATTAATCAGGATTATCAATGACGCAACGGACCTTTGAACGATACAATAATGAATATGCGCTAAACTGCGAAATGTGGCGCTGGCTATTGGCTATATGTCTCGTGAGGAATATCTCGTGATGAGACAACTCTGTAGCTGAGCGGAGCTTAAGAAGGATTTGGGAATTATGAATTCACGTATGCGAGACTAACAAAACTGCTTTAGCAGTGTCGCAGTCGCGAATCTTTAGGATTTGTATACATAGAGATTAATTCGTATGATCGATGTAAGAGGTGCATTGACCGATCGTTCTAAGATTCCTTCTTGGAGCATTACAAACACTTGAGATTATTTATTTTTATATTAAATTCTCGTTGCAGAACTCTGTATAACGAGAGTACAAAAGAAATTATGCAAATCAGATTTGCACATCGCTTTTTCATTTTGTTTTTAATATCTTTTACAAATTCGGGTATTTCCCGAGTTACAAAAATAAAAATGATTGGTCTCTGTAACACTCACACATCCGGAAATTTTTTCTTAATCCGATTTTTTGACATCGCGAATCATTCTGAACAAATTTTTATTAAAAGTTCAAAATTTTTTTTTGTATGAAAATAAAGCTTTTTCCACGCGGAAGCAATGAATAAAATTCGTCCGATTCGTCGCCGAATTTTTCATGCAATAACAAATATTTCGCTAACTCGACGAAAATTCACAGTCATCTACTGGTAAATGGGCTTTCGTAACCGTATTTAAACCTTTCGTAATAACGGCTTGCCGATTGAATGAGAAAAGGGTTCATAGACAGTCCGATGCGTCATTCACGAATGCACAAAGCTCTTTTCCGAAGAAATAATTTCCGTTTACATCGCTTGTTATGTTGTATTCTATCAATTGGTAAGAAGACAAAACGTTTGACTTGAATACGAGGGCTGCGCAGAGAGAAACACGTAAGATTCGTACGGGGATCGGACAAAAACTTACCGATTATTTCGTATGCCTCACATCCCCGACTGAGTTTCGCCCCTCGTCACTGAAGCGAATGATGCGCAAGCGATTCGGTAAGGCGAATGAGAGGGGTGACTCGTTTATATGGAATTTATCGCCTTAATTTTTCTTTTATATTAAATTACACGTGATTTCGGTTGAGCGAAACTCGCGTGGGCACACAAATTCTCTCCCCAAAAAGGACGCGAACCTAAATCGGTATCTCTTCGTAATGAAGCGAACGCCCTTAAGTTAATTAAGCAACGGATACACCCGCGTAGTTGATAAATTGCACAGTGTAATTTACTGTCGTTGAAGTAAATCGAAGTCTCTGGCTATCTTGAGAAACGAGTAACAATCCCCGATGTTCGAGTGGTGCGTAATAACGATGATAAATAAGCGCTTCGGGTCATTGTCCAGTCGGAGACGAGATTTGCGTTAAACGAGCCGTACAACACAAGTCGACACTGTTGCCTCGCGTATTCCCCCGCGATACGCGTACTGCATGTACATTTTATTCTTCGCGTTCGCAATTACTAAAGCGTAATGAATAATTATTTTCATTCTTCGGGGGATTATCGTTACGAAAAAAAAATCGTTTGAAAAGCACATTCAATCGACCGGGAATTATTTCTCTCCTCTTGGAAATAATACACTCGCAAAAATCGTTGAGAAATTTTCCTCGAGTCTAAGATACATTCAATCGACTGGCATTTATTACCGGACTACCGCTCGGAGCACAATGATACTTGTAATAATATTATCATAAATAAACCATTGGGTGTCTCACTGTACGATCTTCTCGGCAAACTTGAGACGTTACAGACGAATTCGTCGAAACTATAATCGGAGTCTTCGCGATTATATTGCGATCAAACTTTTAAAAAAATGGGGAAAAAAAAAAGATATAAAGACTTTGCAATTGCATTCATTAGCGCAATTAAATTCACTGTTGAGCAATACGCGGATGTAAATTTCGAGACGACATTGCGCGGTTCGATAAGTGATTATGAATTCGCGAGATAAATTTAACGGTCAAATTCTCAAAATCGCGGCTTTCTCACTCCGTCGAAGATTGTTGCGACGCAAACATTTTTTTTTGTATTTTTTTTTTATATACATCGCGACTCTGGTCGGCTTAGTCATCGGTCGGACTCTCAGCTATACAGTGTCTATTTTATGCGACGTATATCGGCGGCATCGCTCTTGGAAATCTGTAGAAATACATATGGGGAAATCCAGTTCTGTTTTCCTTCGACTCATGGATATAACCACAATAGTCTCACCGCGGGAGTTGATCATTTAAATTATAAATGATTTCGATTGGAAAGCAATGTCCATAGGAGTCTCGTGATTGCCGACGCAAAAACCGGGTTTCGCGGTTTCCAAAAAAAAAAATACGAAAATCCAAGTTGCGAAAAAAAGAAGCGACGATGGGAAGATCGCTGAATCACCATTTCAATGTTCCGAGTTATAATAATAACATTTCGAAGAATAAGAAAGTCCGACGGATGTGAATGATAACGCGGGTAGTTGCAATCAAACCGATTGAGACTCTCGATAAATAAAGATCTTTGCGATATATACGTAGATATAACTAATATAAACGCTGAATATCGTGCGCAATCGAGAAAACTCGACAACTCGATCGCATGCATCGCTCGATTTATTTATGTGTTAGAGACTTAACTCGCGACGTTTGTTCGAAACGGCAATAGTTGGTGTTGGTTTACACACCTATTCAACGACAAAACGAGACTGCAATATTGACGCGGGTTCGGAGAATCCGATGCGTGCTTTACGCAGATACAATACACTCATTGGTGCAATGATCGTCCGTACGCGGTAAAACCGCGGGTGCGGCGGAAACAGATGCAGTCGTATAACCGCGACGTTATGTATGTGCAGTTTGAAAATGTGGATAGAAAACAACAGCTAATTACATGACTGTACGATATTTCAATTCGAATTAATCCGGTGAAAATACGTCCGAGACGCGTCGTTTAGCTTAATCGCTGACAATGCAATTCTCCGGCACAGTAGTGCATAATCGATATCGTTCGAATAACGATAGAAGCGGTACGCTGGACGAGCGAATCTCTCAAACAACATAGTGGTTTCGCGGCCGTGGAAACTAACGTCCCAACGGATAATATAGACGAGAACGCGTTTCTTTTACTGACGTCAGGGATTGACCGTAGAAATTATACCGCGTTACCTGTACGCTAATCGATCCTACATATCTATTGGCTACGAGAGAATGCCTCGCCACCTATGATTATCTCATGCGCGTAGCCGAAGAACATTAGATACCCGCGTCACGACTGACGATCTTCGATGTACAGAACCGCAGGAAAATAGGCTGATTTTTTAAGCACTGAAGAGCAGTTTCAAGATTAATCGTGATTTATCTTTCTGCGTGATGCGAAAACAAAATATCGAACGTATTTACATCTTAACTGATTCAGTAGAATTTTCGGAGCGATTTATAGATTTCGTTCGTTTTATTGAATACGCGAAATCGATTATTTCGCATGAATTTTGTATATATCATATTTTTCAGTATAATTATTGATTTTTAATAATTATTTCATCGATTTATTTGAGAAGTAAATTGTGATGAAAATTTCATGGAAATTCGATGCAATGGAAATTGGAGAGATATGTTACTTTTAATTATTTGCTTCAATTTTACTGCAATTAAAAAATTATTTTCTCCATCGGTATTAGAAGATTTACGCAGGAAACCTGTTGAAATTTTAAACAAATTTGTGTTTAAATTTTTATGTTTTCGTGTTGTTTCGTTTCTTTTTTTTATTTTGAAAATATTTCGTAAATATACATAAAACGCATTTCATTTTTTTTATTAATGTACGATGGCAATTAAAGTCATAAATACTTAAAGTAATAACTTATTTTACTTTCACTGCAATAGTACATTCATTTTTTATTTCAGTCCACTATAATAAATTCAGAATTTTATTCACACAGTATACGTAATATTACGCGAAAAAAATCGAAACTTTACTTTAAAACGAAGATGAAAACTTTTTTTTTATTTTGTCGACTCGTATATCATAACCTCATCAACGTTTATACTCGGCGATTTTATATTCGTGGATCCACATGACAATGGTTGGTTCGTGTGGTATGATTTTGCATATTAGCACCGACTTCGACAGCGCAGAAGGATATTTATAAAACACAGTCTTGACCCTCACAACATATCCTGTATAATTTGAAGCATCTATGCATCATTCGTCATGCATATCGTCGGGAAAGTGACGGCTAGTAGATTTTTTTTTTTTTTTTCCTTTCGTTTTCTTTAATTATTTCTGCTTTGAACGAGCTTCGGAAATATTCATCTATGTATCGGTAAACCTCGTGTACTCGGTTAGGTATGTTTCGTTCTGTGTTGCATAGATATCGAGCGAAATGGATCAATTCCCGGGGTCGAGACGCGGTCGATAACTGTCCGCAGGGTTGATGAATAAGGACGACTCGGCTAACTGGTTTCTCATCCTTTTTTTTTTTTTTATTGAACGACCCTCAGTCGCGTTACAGATATGAAAAAAATAAGAATCGAGACGATACATATAATATATGTTCACGGCGGGGGGAGGTTGCGCCGGCTGTGTTGACGTTAGAAATCTCCGATCTTTCGCGGCGCGCGTGACAAACAGAGTTGTCTGAATGATTAATTGCGACGAGTACGGAAAAAGCGAAGGATTTTTCGGTTAGTGAGCTTTTTTAGGTTAGGAATTCGTAATTTATCAGTTTTTTTTTTTATTTAAAGCCTTTGTATTTTTATTTCCCATTTTTATTTTTGTTTCCGCTCAATTTACTTCGACTGCGATGAAGACGTGTACACAAGACGCTCAATTGTTGATTGTGCAAAAACCAGTTAGAACCCGCGAACTCCGCTCGGATTATCGGGACGATGAATTATAGTTCGAGAGATGAAAGAGCCTCTCGACAGGAGGAAGCAACGATGCAGACAGTAAATAACATTTACAACGAAGTAATTCTAAAACAAATTATAACACGCGCCCGCGATACAGTTCTCGGAAAATTCAACGTCGTCCGATGCCTTTACAGACTATTTTTAGAAAGAACGTTACACTTCGGCTCTGGTCTTCGCCTCTGATCAACGGGCGAACGAAAGGCGATTTTTTTTATTGACGAACGACGGGTCAATGGCTGTGTTTACAAATATTATAATATTGCAATTATAATACCGAATGGTCGGGATGCTGTTACTTCGCACCGCGGTACGAAATGTAGGAAATTAAGAGGCGCGCGTTTTACAAACCCCTCGACTTTCGTCTCCTGGAATACGCGACACGCTGATACGTTTAAACTTTGACCTCTGAGCGCTTGTAATGCAATTTTTTTTTCTTTAACGTTTCTATCTTTAGTGATGCAAAAACAGTCTCACATATCGTTACAGTATATAATTTATTAATAATCGATATTTCATCATAGCAAAACAAAAAAATTGATTTTCATGCAATACGCATGTCCTCCGAAACGCGTTATTTATAAAACAGAGGTAATAATAATGTCGCTTCGGGTCAAAAATATATCGATTGAAAGGGCATTGTCTTCATGCGCCTTTTCTCGAAAACATCAGCAAAAAAGCAAATTTCAAACACTTTTTTTTAATCCCGAAAAACACAAAGATTCGATGGAAAAAATAACAATTAGTTGGTATAAACCATTTTTTTCTTAAAAAATAGATGTTTATTAGTTTTTATTCGTTTTACGGAAGGATTTTTTTTTTTTTCAAAGTAAATCTGTTCCTATTTTTAGCGACGCAAATACAGTCTTCCATATCGATAAAATATAGTTTATTAATAATCGATATTTCGCCACAGCAGAAGAAAGGAAATCATTTTCATGCAATATATCCTCCTAAACGAGCGAACAATGAGACATAAGTAATAATAATTTCGCTTAGAGTCAAAAATATAACGACCGAAAGGTTATCAGGCGCCGGTTCTCGAAACAATTTATAGAAAATTTAGATATAGAACGATTATCTTTACGCAGAAGAAAAATGAATCATTGACAAAACTACCAATTAGTTAAGAGAGCAAATAGTTGACAAAATTAGTTGAAAAAACAAAAAATATATGCCAACAAAAATATTTCGACAATTTTTTTTTTTACATTTTTTAAACATATTTTGGCGGCTTGATGAATTCAACCAACTGAATCGTTTGCACGTGTGACCTTTAAATATTATTGCATAACTTTGGTACTGTCGCTTCTGCGAGAAGCATTTGGTATTTTATTTGATGATCACAATGGAATATTTCGAATTTTTTTAATGCAGTTTTTCGGAGTTTCGTAAACAAAAAATTCATTTTCAAAACCCAAAATTTTGTTTTTTTCGCCGTGTATATCCTCCTGTATCTATTTTACCGTGTCAAAGTTCGCGATCCGAATCATTATCGCGTTGAGTTCAGAACGGATGGGTCATCTCTCCTCGATAGGGTACACCGATACACCGAGTCTCCGGTTCTGTGATGATCTCGCGGCTCCGCTCGGGCTTCTCCGACATCGTCGTCCCCACCGATTCATTAATTAAACTAATCATGGTCGTTGATTAAACAGCGATAACCGTCTCGAGGACAATTTTATGTAATGTCGCGTCGCCTTTGTCATCTCTGTGTAATTACACCGAAGTATGCATCACAAGACAGTTAACCAGAACTGATACTGCATCTGGGAAAATAGGGTAAGCGATTCCAGTCATTAGCGGCTCTCGTAAATTTCGTGTTTTCTGCAATATTCCGCCAAGAAAAATATTTAAAAACTGAATAATCCAAACAATATCAATATAATAATAATAATAAAACGATAACATAATAATAATAATATTTTATATATTTTATCAAATACGATATTAATAATCATTTCGATAAATAATTAAGAAAAAAAATGTATCGAAGAAATTAATAATATAAATAATTATCATCATTATTAACGGTAATGCATTATTATTATATTAATTAGTAATATTTTGATTATTTACTTTTTATTTTTTTTTCCGGAAACGTACGGAATAATGATAATATTTACGATCTTTTTTTTCGAATACAGAATGATGATGCAAATTTATATCGGATATTGTCATCGTAAGATTCGATAATTATCGATGAAAAAATTATCATTTCGAGTCTTGAGCATTGGCTAAATCGGTTATAGCACCGATCTATAAAGCCGTTCGAAAGATAGAATCACAACCTTGCGGATTTAGCTGTTCATACGACAGTGCCGCGGAATGTAGCTGATAGTAAATACTTACAATCGGCAAAATTCGTGTCGCGACTCCCGCGAGATATTACACTCTGGTGATGTGCTGTTTTGTTACGTAATAAAATCAAACCGTAGCGAGGTCACGCGCGCGCGACGGTTAAAGCTTGGCGAGCGATGTTATATGTGTCTACTCATCGACACGCAGACGGTACTTACCACCGTACGATGTATCAAAGCCGAGAAGAAAGAACTCGGCACTAACGTTCGTTTCGTTTCGTTAAAATCGATGTTTTCGAAAGTAATCGCGGATAAGTAGAAACGAATTTTATCAATACGCGGGTTATAGCATCCATAGAACACGAGAGAATATCTGAAAATATCTCTCACGCACCCGTCGGCTTTGCCTGCGTCTTTTGACGTTTACATTTATCGTATTATCCACTCATAATCGTGTATAACCTCTCATTTTTCGACGACTATTAATGTTTCTTACATTCTAAAAAAAAAAAAAAAAAAAAAAAAAAAAAAAAGAATTATAATACGAAGAGTATAAATCACGAAATTCAAAACGTTTAATCTCATGCAAAACTGAATAGATTATTCGAATAGATTAAAAGAGACTTTTCAAACACAAAGACGGGTACCCTTATCTGTCTCGGGACGCTGCGGTCCTTCGTTACCCAGAGAACGATACCAAACATGAAATATACTTACTACGCCTGTTACTCTCGAAGGCTGTACAAGACCTTCACCAAAAAATTAATATAACTGTCGCGAGTTTGCCGCAGGGCCGAGCTACCGATAGAAACGGGTTATTCGCCCGATGCTTGCATACCGGGCAAACTTTATACTTGAATTTATACGATCGGCTGCAGCCTCGGGGGCTTTTATGCAATACGTCGAGACGACTCCGTTTCAATGTCTGTCCCGATAGATCTTGCGAGTCTAGTCACGTAGGCCTCTTTGATACGTAATATATATATATATCTGTATACATCGATAGTCTCGATATCTCGCTATTATTTTTATCGATTAATCCAAAATAAATGTATCACTCGCAATTATATGGAGAAAAAATAAAAATGGTTTATAAAGCTGTGTCAACTTTGTTGTTTCAACGATAATTCGATAATTCTCCATTACCTCATTACAACATAAATTTTTATTATACTTCTGTGGATTTTTTTTCAACGCAAAAATAAAAATTTGCCGAAAATTTAATGTACTGCTGCTGAAAGCTTTTATCCTTTTAATAAATATATCGTTCGCAATTATATTTAAAAAAAATAAAATGATTTATAAAGCTGTGCCAATTTTATTATTTACACGCTAATGAGATAATTCTCCATTACCTCATTGCAGCATAAACTGTTATTCTACCTCTGTCGATTTTTTTGACACGAAAAAAAAAAATCATTTAGAATGTATTGTAAATACTGTCACTGGAGGCTTTTATCGTTAAATAGTTAAATTAAATTTGAAATACAATTATCGTGAAAAATTCATCAAAAATTCTACGAATACTGTACTTTTAATGATTTACTTGAATTTTTTGAAAAATATACTTTGATTTCAATAATTCACTTTCAACAATTTTTCGTCACTATTCTTCATTAAATTTAATATACCCGACGCGTCTAATGTACCGTACCATTTATTGTATCAAACGCGAGTTTGGGATTGAAAAAAAAAACAAAAGTACTTCCCGATTGTTATAATAGACGAAATAGATTCGTAACGAAATTATCGTTAAATTCAGAAGAGAGATGAGATCTCGATCTCGCCGATGAGATTGCTGGAATAATTAACGCGAGAAGAGCTTCGCGCGTTTGGTTTGACGCTGTTGTGGCTTCGCGTGGAGGCGTCGTTGACGACGCGAGCTATCAGTAGAGAGAGAGAAGTAGGAGGAGAAATAGGAGAGGGAGAAGAGCAAAGAAGAAGCCGCGTACGACGGACGAACGGCAGCAGAGAGATACGCTGCCACTGTTAGTCTCCTTCCTCCTCTAAGTAGGAAGGGGGAGGGGGGATATTTACTCGCTATTCACTGTGCCAGGCTACGGAGCGGCTATCGACGACGACCACCAGTTTGCGCCGTGGCTCCGTTCGAGCGCAGCCGCCTTTCAACTTGTTGTCGCGCGTATTATAACTCTTCTCACATCTCTTTTCAACACGCTCACCCAACAAGTGTTCTTTCGTTCGTCGTTTTTGCGCGCCCAGTGAGATTCGCGTGTCCGAGTGCTCCAACGTTACGTTATTTTTCTTCTTTCACTCTGTTTATCGTTTATTTAATCGCGCGTAATAAACTGCGTTGCAAAACGCACGAAAACAGTGTTGCGTTTAATCCGCAACTATCGCGATGTGACTCAAAATTAACTGTCCAACGTTAATCTTTCGAGAGTGTCGATGTTCGTATATTTATTTTCGTTCGAGGCTGTGACAAAAATAAAAATAACCTAAAAAAAATCTCAAGCGGTAACATCGACAATTAATTCGCGGTACTATGTGTCGATCTATCGATCTAATTAGTTCGAACAGATTAAATTAGTGTACACGGATTTATATTGTGTGCGCCGATGATAAAAAATCGATGACTATATCGAGTTTATGAAAGTATACGAAACTTTCGGGTTTTGATAGTTCGCGATGGATTTCGCGGTGTGATATGGCTCTCAATAAAGCCAATTGTTTTCATGTGATCGATCGAACGAGCAGCTGCCACGAGGGTGCTTATTTAAACGCGCATTATTGTTATTGTTATTATTCATATTACGGGAATATAATTAACTGTTGTTATTTTACATCGGGAAACGCGTCGTGTGCCGGAGAAGGAGATTGGTGCACGGAGAAAACGAGAAAAAAAAACGTAATACCGTACACACGCTAGGCGTTCGTTCGTCGTCGGCTTATTATTGTTGCGGAAATAATTAGCAATCGTTCTGTGATCGACGGATTCTTCGAATCGAGAAAATAAAAAAAGATAGATACTTTTTTATCTATCGGACTCGTCGGTGTCCATTTTGTTTTTGTTTTTTTTTTTTCTTTTTCTTTACGCGCACGGCGCGAGGACTGCTATAAATTTGAAGAAACGAGAAAAATAAAAAAAAAAACAAAGAAAACGAGGAAGCGGAGTTTCGAGGGTTCGGGAAACTTTGAATGGCACCGGACTTTGAGAAAAAGAGGGAGCCGAGGAGGGCAACCACACCGGGCACGAGACATCACATTATCGCTCCGCCGGGCAGCGAGATCGAAGGGATGCTGCTTATGAGATGTCCTGGAAATTCAATTCGTACAGAACGTTACTATCGTCACGGTAAATCAACAGCATAGACGAATACCCACACACATTTCCCCACAATTCAACTACGAGAAATCGAGAAGACATTGAGAATTGGCATAGCAATAAATTGCGTTAAACGACTCGCATTATTGTACAAATCGTATAAAAAAAAAAAAAAAAATTACAAAAAAAAAACGACGAATATATTTGTACGTTTTTTATGACGCACTTATATAAGACATATGCCACATTGGATTATCAAGAAACGATTATGAAGAGGTTGAGAGATGAATTTATCGGTATTAAAACAAAACTATGACTCAACTATCCAAGCAAACAAAATTCGGGTGAAGCACCAATGAATGAACAGCATAATGAATTTTTTTTTTTTACAAATTACAAAAATATAAATCCATGTTGAAATTGTTTTTATTTTTGAGTTTTTGAGGAAACAGTAAATACATCGAAGAAAAAAAAAAAACGAATTCGCGACTCTTCAGTCACTGGTGCATTCACTCCATTCGTTCTAAATAGTATATTCATCGACACTATACTTAATTTTTTTCAAAAATTACACGATTGGATTTTTGACAAAAACAAAAAAGCCCCCGAATCGTAACAACAATTTTTCACCTTAACTCGAAACTTTATATTATCGAATGAATTTCTCGCGTGTCCTCATTCCTTCGGTTATATTTCATGATACGCGCTTACCTGCATTTCCACTGTACGCATATGCACGATCGTTTTTATGGGTGGCGCGAGAGAAGAGAGAGCGGGCCAATGCGAATTTAAGCTGATTTAACAGGGATCCTTGGACATTCACGCGGGGGCACCTGTTAATTTCTCGTTAGTAAACGCTTCGAACAGAGAACGGCTTTCTCCCACCACCGGTTTCCCTTCTCTCGAACTTACGGTCCTTGTACATTCGATATATATTATGTATACATAATATATATACGTATATAAGTGTCCACACATTATATGTACATAGATAGGTAGTAATATATAACGTAAACTATATAACGCGCGCCCGACCTTACTTCAGGTTCTTCGGGATGCTTTTCACTCGGTCACCGAGACTCGTTTTAATTTCTTACGATTTTTTTTGTTTTTTTTTTTTTTTTGTTTCGTTTTCTCGTAACCCGACCGGATTTCAGGGACGGTGAGAGTTCGACGAAAAATCGTCTGTCTCATTTTGCTCGACGTTATTAGCGATTCGCGTATCCGCGAAGATCGCATAATCGCGAATCAACTGATGAATGAAATTTCAAGGTCACTGAAATAAATAAACGATTTTTAATTATTTTGCGAAAAGTTTCGAAAGCTTTGAAATAAAATAGTAACGCATCGTGTTCGACGAGAAAATGTGCGATTAACAGGAATTTTCATTTCGATCGATTAATTGGTCACACGAAACGGTAATATGATTTCGTTTACTCACTCGCACTTGTCTTCGACTTCGCTGCTCGATGTCGATCGGAGAATTAACGCGATTCGCTGAAATCATTAGCGATTAACAACTCAAACGCTTTTCCTCCCCACCAACGAGAACCGACGACAGACACTACCGGTCACGCAACTTTCAGCATTGGCATTACGAAAAAAATATTGTTCGAGTCGATTATCAATAATTCAATAATTATCGTTATGTCTGACGCGTTTGCGTTTGACTCTGCTGTATGTTGTGTACCCCTCCCCCCCCCCCCCCCTTCCCTCGGGGATTCTGACCGGTCAATTAGAAACGATTGTCGCCTCGACAACAACAAATGCGACGACAATACGCTACGTAGAATTGATCATACAGCTTACGAAAGATAAAAAAAAATAAAATGAAATTTTTCTATCGAGATAATCGCACTTGACACGAACCAATTATTCATTACATGTATTTGCTCTCGTGGAATCGACTATTAGCGAAGTTTTTGCACTAAAAAAATAATTAGAAGATTTCATTCTTAAACGGACAACAGATTAATTTTAAGATGCAATAGTATCGAAAAATGAATATATTTTCGGATTTCGGATTCAAAGTACTTTTATGATGAAATTAAAGTTGATTATTATCAGAATTACTTTTCTTTAGATTTTTTCATTAAATTTAATTTCCATTTTTAACTCGCATTATTTTTTATTTTTTTTTCGATTTCTCCGCTGCATTAATAATTCGATATAAAAATCTTTGTTTCCATCGCCAATCGGAAAATACGATCCGGATTAATCGGCTTCGTAACTAAATTCCATTAAATCCGATCCGGATTTTTCGAGATCTCTTATTAATTTACTCATCTCATCTTGTCGTCCATAATGATCAATCGATAATCGAACGTTTACTCGCTATCGATTTAATTTTCTGATGAGGAGAGTGAAAATATTTCGTCACTGCTATAAACACACCGTCTTTCCTATGGGTCTTGGCGCCGAAGTTTAGAATCGATTATAATGAATAGTCGGGAATTCACCAACGAATAGTAATAGCTACATTTGTACTGTTCAAACGTGACCTTTACTCGTGCCGAAGACGCCTGTTCGATGTTATGGTATATATACACAGTGTTCACAAGTTACGCGTTAACGCACGTGAGATATATCGATAGCCGTGGAACGCTACAGCCGTTGGCCTAACCTAACAGTGTAGCGAGAATTCACGTAAAAAAAAAAAAAAAAGTTTGAAACTCGTACTATATCGACGAAAAAGAAGGAGTCACGCGTATGCCAATGACTGCGACCCTTCGCCGCGCTACTGCGGACTGTTGCGAAAGCATATTACAAATCGTCGTCTCTCGTCCAATGACTCTTTTGTCCGTATACGTTGTTTTATACCTTTTGGAGTCGCGAGCACGTGCCTCACACACATCTTCGGACAAGAGACTTACCTTCGTTCTAAAGTATAATGGCCCGGCGCCTGGCCGATGACTCGGTGAATAGCATTGTAAAGACCATAAAAAAAAGCTTCAATGACACGTATTTACATACGCATTCGCACGTTTCTTTATTTTGTTTCGATAGTTTTTACTGTAACAGAACATTTTTGCAACAATGCCCTCATTTTTTTATCGCTAAAGTATCAAATTTCAGATCGATTTTTTTTTTTTTCGATCTAAAGTTCGAAAAAAAAAAAAAAAAAAAAACAAAAAAAACCCAATTTTTTTTTCTATAAAAAACAAATTATAATTTTTTTTTAATAGGTCCAATAAATTCTACACATTCCATTGAGATTATATTAATGCCTATATGATGTTTACCTGTTTTAAAAACATAACCGAGACGAACACCGCGTTTTCGTTGCCTATCGTTCCCGCGAGTTTCCCAATTCCAGTCTTCTCACACCCGGCGCCCCTGCAGGCCGCCCAATACGAAAAGCGGCAAAGCAACACTCTTAACTTTCTAAATACCTTCGGGGCAACCGAATTCCGAACGATTTCGGGACCTGCTTCCATCACGAATCTCGGTCTCACGTGTGTTTTCGAGTTCGTTATCACATACCTCTCGAGTAATAGAAAGCGCACTGTCGCGCGCATCGTGCATCGACAACATATCGCGACCCGATGACCACCTTTCGTTTGAACCGCGAAAACTTGCTTCATTTTTTTTTTTTCACCAAAAAAATTTAACATCAATTCAAAACCAAAGGTTCTCTCGATAATTGCGATATAAGGTAAAAAAAAATTGAAAAATCAGTGATAACGTCTTATGGACCGTTTATCTCATCGATATGTAATCCAAGTGCCGAATACTGTATTCACTCGTCAAGATTACTTTTTTACCGGTCTTCAATTTTCTTGTTGACCATTTATTCATTATCTTCAATTATTATTATTTTTTTTTATTAATAAATTATCACTTAGCATTGTGTTTGCGAAGAGATATAAAATGTCTGACGACAGTCGAGAGTCAAAAGTGCATTATCCGTTATCACCCGAACTGAGTCCTTTCGATTCCCGTCGATATATCGAAAAATTAAAAATAACGCTAAAAAATAGCAACGGAATTATAATGCGCGTCAGTTTCGAATGAAATAAATGATCGAGAAATTTACCATCGAAGGTTTACTTCTTTGACTCATTTTACTCACCGAGTCGCGCATCGTCGGCGCTTTTCTTATCTATCGAAACGTTTTAAGTAGGCTATCAGGCGATGTCATTAAGGGTATATACGAGAGAAACGAAGACGACGCTAACCGTGCGCACAACTGCGCGTGTGTTCACGTGAGCGCTCACTTAACTGTCGCAATGATAGTCTCCGTTCGGAATCTCCGCGACTACCGAATGCACGATCAGAAAGATAATAATCATAGTTTGGAAACTCCGTAGTATCCCCGCGCAATAGGAGATAATAAGAACAGAAGAAAAAAAAAAACAAAAAAAAAAAAAGTGACGATTGTACGGAATATATAAGGCAACACGGGGTGCACGATCGACCTAGAAAAATATACTCGTAATCTCCCTTTTAACCGACACAATTTCATCGTTACAAGTATTATTATAGATAAGAAGAATCATCGAGCGAAACGAAAGGAAAATTACTTTAATCGTTTTACAATTTATTATTTATCGTCTTCCTCTTTTGTTTATCGAACGATTAACAATGTTAGTTGACTAATATTAAAATTTCGTGATTTACGTCGTTTGATACGATAACGGGACGTTTCGGCATAAAACGAGAAAACACCATGAGGTTTATACGTGTAATATATAGGGATTAAAAAAAATTTATTTGCAAAAATGCAAAAAAAAATGTTTCCAAGTCGATAAGAAAATTTTCCGGAAAATTGCAGAAAAAAAAATTCAAAAAATTTTTTTCCGCGTGAAAAAAAAAATGGAGTCGTATAAGTCGAGTAAAATTTGAAAAATTCATGGCGCAGCCGTAGTTTTAATGTAATTGCATATTTATTTGTGTTCGGAGAACTTATACATCGGAACGTTTGCATACAGAGAGTTCGAAGGTTGTGCCTTCAGTCCACCAGAGATAATAGGACAGTATCGATAATAGGACATCGTCATAAGCCATACAGATACTACATACGGTCCTCCAAAGTATACCCACACGTTCCTGGAACGAGGAACTTTCTTATCCTTGAAGATTGCCGTTCCGAAGGGATCGTCGTAGTTAGCGAGTAACCACTTCCCACCGTCGACGAGTAGCGTCGTTCCTCTTTGTTTACCGTGTAATAGTAACGATGTTTATCGATCCTGTTATCGCTCACCGAGCACACGAGAACGCACTCGAGAAGACCTCCGAAGCTAAGAAGAGTAACACGAGATTTTTTTTTTTCTTCTATAATTCAACGAATACGCGAATTCCACAAATATTGTTGACAATGTTTCGAGTGCATTTTGTTTCCGGAGTTTATATCATAGAAAAAAAAATCCTACGAGTATTCGCCGCATTTTCCCTTTTTTTAAAGCAAACAACTCATTATTAAAACACGCGATTCGAAAATTGTCCCATAATAATTTTTTATTTCGCGGAAAAATGAGACACGAGATTTTTTTTGCTAAGGTACGAATGCTTCTTCTTCGCAGAGTTTATTACTCACGAAATATAAGATCTTCTCATTTTTCTCAAGAATTTGTTGTAAACTGTAATTTGTTATAAAAATACGTCATTCAAATTACATTGCACGCAGTTTCATGTTTCCGGAATTTATAACTCACGAAATATCACATCCTGCGGTCTTTTCAAAATTTTTTTTTCTTTTAGCAATAAAATATCTATAATAAAAAAAAATCTTATCCGAAGTGGTCGAATAATAATTTTTAGTCTGAATTGCTTTAATTAATGTCGAACGACATTTTTACGATTACAGCAAGTTACACATTTTTTTTCTTTTTTTTTTTTTTTTCGCTGTTTCTTTTATTGCCTCGAATCATTATCGAAGTGGTCTGTATGCAGTGTCGGTCCGCAGCTGTTACTGTGTCGCGCGGATAGCCGAGTGCAAAGATATGCTCGCTTCAAAGATCGAGAGAGGAGAGAGGATAGATCGGGCATATATCGCTTTGCGGGTCGTTGACATCGTCCCGTGATTTTCCTCCCGCACTGACGCTGGTGCACCTGCACGCGCATTCACGTGGCTATTACGTACATATATATATATGCACGTATGTATATAATGTATATACATAGTGTGCATATATATGTATATACACCCCAACTACCCTTAGACGAGGGAGTAAACGGGATGGCCGAAGGATGACGAATGTAGTACACCCCCATTGGTTAGCGATTGCGGAGCGATTGAAACTCTTTGCCGCAAGCTATTCCCCACACCCTTCGATCCTCGCCGGAGCGCAATTATTCTCGCCGGTTGGTTCGCGTTTCTATTGATAGAACGTCAACGACGAGAATGTCGTGTCCTTTCGCTAGAGACACGTTTTTTTTTCTTTTTACTACATAGTTAATGCTTATCTATAACGCCTCAAACTCCCGTTTATCCCTCATTCTTCCTCTCATTTCTACTCGCGCCTGCATAATTTTTTTTTTCTTATCAAAGTCAACAAACGAAAGCTCTTGTGCGGCTTTGACGCAAATATAATGAATTGTATGGAAGAATCATCGGGATATCGGAGATTCGTTTTGTTTTTTTTTCTTTTTTTTTTTAATGAAATCGTCAATGTTGCAGAATAATGTCGAATTTTTGATCGACAAATTTTGATGAAATAATTGCGATTTTTTTTTATTGCAACGAATAATTTTTCTCTTTTTGAAAAAAAAAAAAAAAAAAAAAAACAAAAATTGATAAGACGATAAATTAATATAATTTTTGATTTGTCGTTTGCGATATTTCGTCTCATATCTTTAAAACTCGCGATTGACAATCTGCTTGAAAAAAAAAAACTCGCCCGCGCAACAAAACAAAAATATCGTCAGGCAACACGCACGCGTTCACGTGAATGTAAATGCGTGACGCACGTGCGTAGCGCCGAATTGCGCAAAGCGATGGAAGCCCAACAAATCGACTCGGTTATTCGAGAAGCACCGAAATTCTCGGTGTCCTCTCACGGAATCTAATACACTTATCGTACTATAACACGGTGTATACACCGGAGGGTTAAAAAAAAAAAAATTTCATAGTCCCTCGAAAGTATGCAAATTCGTTGAATGAAATACAATTCGAAAGAAATAGAACAAGTTACTGAATCGCTCTACAATTCGCGTAATACGTAAGCGCGGGTTGTAAAAAAAAAAAAAAAAAAAAAAAAAAACTTGTGATGACGAGCAGTAAATATTAATGTCTCGCTTGGCTCGTTTCGTCTTACCGCATATATATATATATACATATCATTCAACAAGCGAAATACACAAACTGAACTTTACATTCTTCCTATTATTATGATTATTGTTTTTCCGAGTTTACATTTCGAATTGGTGAGTAGAAGTGGAAGAGAATTGGACTTTGACCAGCGACGTTAAAATCATGACGTAGCTATGCGTATAGTAGATTCGTAAGGTAAATCGCGTCGTCGATGTCGTAGCTGTTTTACGAGTTTTACACGAACCAATGTCGTCCATGCGTAGTATAATGCCTTATAATATACATATTCCACAAATATATACACAATAAACATATATATGTATAATAATAAATACATAGAAGTACTTTATGTACTCCACAAGAGTCGCGGTTACGCGAATTCGAGAGCGAAGAGCAAAGCATCGCAACTGCGTTAAAAATAAACCAGTCGAAGAAGCGCGACGTCGGTAGTCTAAGCTTTTCGAAAGGTGGAGCACATTATAGCGCGATCGTCGTCGTCTTCGTCGTCGTCGTCGAGTAGCAACGTGGAGTAACGCGCGACGACCTCAGTGCAGACCTTGAACCCGCTACGTCATTCGCGAGCAGCAAAGTGCCCCACTGCTTCGTCTCTCTCGCTATCGTTCAGACTTCGATGTGTGTACCGTCGCCATCGAACCGCTGTAAATTCGAAAAATAATCAAGACGTGCCTCCTTCCCGATAAAAAAAAAAAAAAAGATGATTTTTTTTTTTTAATTCATATTTACCCTATCAATCATTCGCTGATCGAATATCTTTTTTTAACCTTAATTTTTATTGCAGGTAACACAGCGGCAGGTGGAACGACGTCAACGGTGACGGCTTCAACGGCTCGGAGTACGATAACGTCGAGCAATCGTCCGCATTCGGCGCGACGACTTGGTCCCCAACAGCGTCATCAGCAGCGTACTCATCAGCAGCAAGTGCACCAGGCGCAGCAGCAGCAGCAGCAGCAGCAACAAACGAGAAATTCATTAGCGTCATCGCTAAACTCCGTTGCAATTAGAAATTCGGATGATCCCGGTTCGGCGAGAGCGAGCGGTAGTTCGGCACAAGATATCTGCGACAATTCGAACGATTCAGGCCTCGGATTCGAGGAGAGACAGCAGCAGCAGCAAGCGCAGCAGCAACTCAACAATTCATCGGTTCGTTAAATGCGACGTAACGCGTTAAATACATAAAAAAAATAAAGTCTATCGTAATCGAAGTGCAAAAAGTGGGTCTTTCCGCTTCGAATCGGTATAAACGGGCGATTGAAAGTTGCGCGCAAAACGATTTCTTAGGGTTATCCAAGATAAACACGAATCTTCCCGGGCTTTTGCTTTGCTCCGAGTCGGAATAGGCGCACGCAACACAAACGCTCTCAGAACTCGCTACCGGTAATATCTTCTCCTTCCAAATCTATTTTCGACGCCGTTCGACGATGTATATAAAGATTCGATGTATATAAATTCTCTATACCACTGTACTGCTCGGGGTGGAGAGTCGCAACTTCTATTTCAGTATCCCCCGCGATGCACTCACTTGTATATTCTTCCCGATCCTCGATATATCTTATAGATTCTATTTTAATATTCTCTTTTGCGTAACGGTTAATTATCGATCTCGGTAACTCGACGATAGACAGACACCGCTTTCGTCTATCGTGTATACGGATTATTTTTTTTTTAATTACACACGATTAGCTACAATGTAGTTACGCGATAGATTAACGCGCGCGTCTTTGTTGCTTTATCGTTGTAAACGAGCTGATGTTCATTATTTCAAGTCAATTTTCCTCGACGCGCTTATATAATCGCGTATAATGTACTCCTCCGGTGATACAGAAATGTTATGCACCAAATTCATGATTTTCTTTCGTTTCTTTTTTTTTTTTTTCAACTTTCTAGCATCGTATGGATTAACGTAACATCCACGCAATGTTGGTACGCGCGGCCGGTACTCGTTCTCGTTATCCCGGCTGTTGTGGTCGCGATATCGATGACGACACTGCGCGATTATTGTTTACGTCGAAATATACCTCCTCCCGATGGATCACGCGCTTCTCTCGATGAAACTCGACTCGCTGCTCTCCCCGTTCTTTTTTTTTTTGTTCGCATCGTTATCGTCGATAATTCATCGACGAGAAGAGTGTATATTCTCCGAACGGAGTATATAGTATAAGTAATTAAAGCACAACTCGAGTTATCATTACTATCGTCGCTCGCCACGATATCGTTTTTCTTCTATTGCTCCTCGGGACTCCAATCGAAATCTTTAAATCGGCGAAATCGCCTTTTTTATCGTCTATACGAGTCTCTCGCGGTTTCTATTATATGCATCGGGTTCGTTGCTGCGACTTCTGTGAACAATAACGCCTTCCATAATCCGCAGTCGTAGAAAAATATCTATACACGTCGAGAGCGCAGACACTCGGTATTGTTATCTCATAACGCGTTGCCTATCGTGAATCACGAGGCCACTTGTGTGCCACACAAGCGCTTCGAGAATCTGAGATTATAGTCTTTTTAATACGGATGAATAAACCAACCGTAGACTAAAGAATAAACAGTCGATTGTTCGGTAAGAATTCATACGCGAACGTCTGCGCAAATACTCGATATTCCGCAAAAAAAAAAAAAAAAAAAAAACGAAATCTTCCGAAACCTGATAATTCAATGTTTTTCTACCGCTGAAAAGGAATCTAATATCACTTTTGACCTAAAGTGCGGCCGGATGTTCGTAATTGCCGAAAAAAACAAATTTTTTTTTCGTCTTTTTCCGCGACTAAATTTCCGCGCAGCTTCGACGTTTCAATGACTCGACGAATTAATCGTAAACAAAAATCGTCATTATTCCAATAAATTTTGAGTTTAGAAGGTTTTTTTAAACGATAGAAGAAAAATATTAGACGTATTTTGTTCTATACCATTGGTAGTAGAAGAGGATTGAACATAGTAATGCATCCAGACAATAGGAGGATAATAGAGCAATGAGAGAGCGAGCGATCAAGTTGGATGTTTTGAACGGTAGTTGAACCCGCGTCAGCTTCTCGTTCGCATCGCTTCACATGTATCTCAGTGCTCGTTGATTTGTACAAATTGGTCGTAGACCCATCCATCCTCCGCGGGGAGAGCACATGGACTCAATCCTATCAATTGCTTTGATACACAGGCGTGGAACGGTGCCGGTGAAGAGGACACCAAGAGACGAAAGATGGATATAAAACTCGAGTCCGAAGACGCTAACTTTGCATTTCCCGAAGTTGCAAGAGGCGCGAGCGTCTCGTCGAGCAGTAGCAGTAGCAGCAGCAGTAGCAGCAGCAACGGTGGCGAGGCGAACAAAGCTGCTGGAGCTACGAGAAGCGGTAACAACGGTACGACGATTGCCAATGGTATCGGAGCAAATGCGATCTCGAGTCGAACGGGAAACGGAAACAGCAGCGTAGGAAGGGTCGTCGGTGTCACCAGACCACGTCCGGCAATGGGTGTATATACGAAGAGACCGCCGCCGACCCATCAAGGTCCCGTCACTCTTACGTCGCAACTTTGTACGTGTCCCCGTCACGAATGGCCTTTTATTCATCCATATAAAATCGCACAAATGCACTTTTCTATTAAATCTCAAATTCATAATTTATATATTCAAATTTCATTGATTAATCATCGAAATACTTTGATAATTGTAAGAAAAGATGCGATAATCACTTCTTGATTTATCGTTATAATTTTTTTTTTTCTAATCTCAAAGTTGCGTTGCATTTATAAAATAGTGGCATATCCCCTATTCGTTAAGAATGAGTGAATGAACGAACTGATTCCGTAGATAAAAGAATAATTTACGTTTAAAAAATTTCTTATCGCATGTTTCTTCCCCATGAATGTTTATGACTGATCCCGCATTGATGTACATTGCGTAGAGATGATTTTACGCGGAATTAACGATATTTTTTTTTTTTTTTTTTCATAACGAATTTTTAGGTAGCGTTTCGAGAGACGGCAAAACGCAGCTTCAGATAATTTGTCAACCGGAACAACAGCACAGAGCTCGCTATCAGACAGAGGGATCCCGAGGAGCTGTGAAAGATCGCACGGGAAATGGTTTTCCGATTGTGCGTCTTATAGGATACGACAAACCGGCGACACTTCAAGTCTTCATTGGGACTGATTTGGGACGCGTTGCTCCGCATATGTTTTATCAAGCGTGTCGCGTGAGCGGCAAAAATTCTACGCCCTGCGTGGAACGAAAACTCGACGGTACAATCGTAATTGAGGTCGACATGGATCCTACGAAGGATATGCTCGTCACTTGCGACTGCGTTGGTATTCTCAAGGAACGCAACGTCGACGTGGAACATCGCTTTCCACAAGAGGCCGGTGTACTTCAGGGTCGAAGCAAAAAAAAATCGACGAGATGTCGAATGGTCTTTCGCACCACAATCACTCATACGGACGGCACGAGCGAAACTCTTCAAGTTTGTTCTCAGCCCATAGTCTGCAGTAAGTTCTCAAGAATTGTTAATGAAAATCACGTTGCATTTAAAGATCGCTATCCAATTTTTTCAATCAAAGTTCATAAAGTTTGGGAATTTAGCATATTGCAAACTTAATTAGAAGAAAAAAAAATCTTCGAAATATTTTCTGTAGGAAGCAAAACAATATCGTAAGTCGAGATAATTGAATCATCGGATTATTTATATCCTCAGCTCAACCGCCCGGTATCCCGGAAATCTGCAAGAAATCCCTGACGTCGTGTCCGTGCACTGGGGGCCTCGAGCTTTTCATTCTCGGCAAGAATTTCCTCAAGGACACGCGCGTCGTATTTCAATTGGACAACGAGGATCTCACGAGTAGCCTCGAGCCTCACTGGGAATGCGCTGTTGTGCCGGACAAAGAGTTTCTCCAGCAAACCCATTTAGTTTGCGTGGTACCGCCATACAGAAGGCAAGACATAGCGCCGTCGGAAACGGTTAGCGTGAAATTGTACGCTGTTTCCTCTGGCAAGACTAGCGAGCCTCACACATTTCTTTACACGGCGGCATCGGCGCCGCCGGAGCCGTCGATTGGCAAAATCGAATCAACGACGCCGCCACTAGTTTCGGTGAGCAACGATGCGTCTAATCACACGACCTCGTCAACGGTTGTGGCGCACGCCGCGGTCGCCAACAATGGTTAGTAAAAAAAAAGTAAAACAACAGAAAACGATCTTTCATAAAAATAAAATGCATCCAGTTTTCAAAATCCCCAATAAACTATTGTCTTTATTCCTCAGCACTGATACCGCCAGCATCAGCAGCGGCACCGAATTTCCTCGCGAGTTTGCAACAGCCGCAGACTCCACAACAGCAGCAACAGCCGCCATCCGAGGTTCTGAAGAACGACCCGAGTCCACCGCCCT
The DNA here is from genome assembly GCA_964006125.1 of Cryptus viduatorius. Lineage (NCBI taxonomy): Eukaryota > Metazoa > Arthropoda > Insecta > Hymenoptera > Ichneumonidae > Cryptus > Cryptus viduatorius. The sequence continues at coordinate 6,055,991 of OZ023222.1, read as the reverse complement.
CTTCGGCGTCAGCGCAAGTAACGCCGGTGATGATGTGGGCCGCTCAGGCCGCCAATTGTCAAAGCACCGTTACCGACGTTATGATGCCACCGCCGAATCTCGTGGCGAATCCACTGCTGAATCGTCGTTCATCGTCGAACCATCAATTGATTATTCCCGATAATCTCAAATCCGAAGTTTTGGACGACAGTAGCGAAAACAGTATGCTGAGCGAAAACAGTATGCAAAGTATGCCGACGCCGACGTCTAACAGCGGTGCCGGTTCCAGTCCGCTACATCAGCTTGTTGGTGAAAATTCTCGCGAGTCCTCTCAGCCGGGAATGATAAGATCCGTACCATCGCTGGGTTCGCCGGCGCAAGAGGCCGTCGGTATTCTCGGTGTCGTCGATCTTATGCGCAATCAGCATCCACTCGCGTTATCAGCGCCGCATCCGAGTCCCTTCACCGGAATGCACGAGTCGTCTCACGTTAAGGTACTGAGTCCTCATCACATAAACAAAGACGTTAACGGAATATTGCCGACCGACGGTGCGCCAAACGGCGCGACTCTTCAGGGTGCCGGAGTCGTCGATCTTCGCATGAAGCATCACCAATCGGAGTACAATACTCTCAGTAATTTCACAACCACACCGGCAGGTCAACCATTACCGGCGCAAAGCGGTCAAAGTATCGAGAAGTATCTCAATCATATCGAGTCCACAGCCCCAGTCGCCAAGGAAACCGATAATCAAGACACCAATTTCGTCGGTGCGATACAGCAACGAGCTTCCATTATAGCGAGCAGTCGTCCGCCACCCCAACAACAAACACCGAATATACTCGCGCCAAACGCCGCCACCGTGAAGCTCGACGCATTGGTCAATTCGGCAGTCGACAGCCACCAAATGGTCGCACCGATGAGAAACGTTAACACGAGTCCCAATGGTATACTCTCTCAATTGTCGGATCACGAAACAATCTCGAGTCCCCAACAAGCAACGAGAACGAGTCCACCGATACCGGTGAAAACTATGCTTCTCGAGGCTCTAATGCCAACACCACCTGTTCAGAGTCTCACGGGGAACGGTGCAACCACCGTTGTGAACGGAGGATCGGTTGTTCCCGAAACCACCGCGGAGGAGAGCCTTTTAACAACCATAAACGCGGCTCTCTTACCCCCAATGCAAGAACCTCCGGTCGTCACTGCTGCTGGTATCTCGAATTCTACCGTTAGCGTGACAACGCATAATCCTCTTCAGGTTACCAGCGAACCAATCGCTAGAAACGCCGAACACATACAACAGATTCAGGCGCTTTCGCAGCAGGACGTTGTTATGCAGCAACAGGTTCAACAAGTTGAACAAGTCGTCGCACAAGCGCAACAACAAGTCGAACAAGTTGTCGCTCAGGCGCAACAACAAGCCGTTCAAGCTGTGCAACAGGCGCAGCAACAAGTTGTTCAGCAAGTCGTTCAACACGCACAAGTCGTACAGCAGGCCGTTCAGCAGGTACAAGCCGCTCAACAGGTTCAAGCAGTACCCGCGGTACAACAAGCTGTTCAACAAGCTACTCAAGAAGTTGTTCAACAAGCCGTTCAACAAGCCACTCAAGAAGTTGTACAACAAGTTCAGGCTGTTCAACAAGCCGTTCAACAAGCGCAAGCTGCTCAGGCTATGCAACACGCGGTACAGCAGGATATCGGCTCGATGCTTAATCAACCTGCCGGCTTTGTAGCTGAGGCCAGTTCCGCTCTCGCCAGCGGCGCCGCCCAAGAACCGTGTCAACAGAGACTAACGAACGCCGCCGAACAAGCTATCAATAGCGTTATCACCAATGCCACACAGGACATCATAAACAATCGACCGATAACAACAACAACAGCACACGCTATTATCGCAACGAAAAATATATTAAATAGCGTTGCTACCCAAAGTGCCCAACTTATGAATAGCGCGATGGAAGGTATTTTGCCAAAATCACCGTCCGCACAAGGGACCATCGTTGAACAAGTATCCAGAAAATCACCACCCGTGCCGATGCCTGTTACGAACAATCGACAGAATTCTAATGGATCGATACAAAATAATTCGACGAATACCAATGGACAGGTTATTAGGAAACCTGAGGATGACGGCAATATGCTTCCGCAGGAACTCACGTCGATGTCGGAACATGATCTCTTGAGTTATATTAATCCGAGCTGTTTTGATCCGCAGGGGGGATTTCTTATGTAGAAATTCTTATGGTTACAAGTTGATTATGTAATTCTATTCGGTGGTTCTTTTTCGCCTGCGCGTCGTCGGTACGCTTGTGATTATTATCGTATGCTTGTTATTAATCACTCTGATAAGGAGACTCGCTACGTTCGACGTTGTTGAGGAGATAGTATATTGGAAAAGAAAATGACGTTTTTCCATTTTTTTTTCTTTTTTTCTATATCGTTTTCCTTATTTTTCTTCTTTTCGTTAATTGTGTGGAACGAGTCCGGCTCCGACCTTCGGAAAAAATGAACAACTATTAATGTTAAGCGAGACGGGCGCACGAGAGAGCGCGACAATTGATTATATATTTTTTAAAACAAAAAAATATTAACACATCATGGTGTTATATTTTATTTTTAATTTTTTTTTTTAATATTATTGTAAGAGCTGGCGAATTTATTGAGAAATTCATTAATTTATCTTCTTGAGAATGTCAGTGGTGCATCGAGGTGCCTTTTCTCTATTATCCTACTCCCCTTTCCCCCTCCTCTCCCTCTCGAAAATCCCCTTTTTGACAATGAGAGCCGCACAAATTGGTTTTTACGTTCATTCGATCGATGAAAAACTTTTTTGCGCCCTTTCTGAAAAAAAAAAATATTAAAAAATAAAAAAAAATAACCCTCTAACAAAGTTTGACGATTAACTAAACATACTGACCCCACTCAAGAAAAGCATCTCTATTATTGTTAAAGAGAACGAACGCTAATTATTGAGTGTAGCCAATTTACGTTAACTTGACTTGATTTCATTGTGCGAAAAAAAAACACAAAAAAAAAAAACATCGAATGAATCATTCTCCCGTTTGACTTTTTGTTTTTATGATACGCGATCCTCCCTATCCTCGTAATGTTAAGATGTTTCTTATATTGTTTAATATTTGAATTTGTTGTTAATTAGTACTGATAAATGAAATGAAACAAACAAAAGATAAAAAAAAATTATGTGATTACGTTGATAGCCTCAACGCCTAGTAGACGATGAAAAAAAAAAAAAACAAAAAAAGTGACAGAGATTATATTGTAAAACGTCGAATACGATGAATAGTTGACGAAAGAATATATCATAATATATATATATATATATTTTTTACGTTTACCCAAAGAGAGAAACACGTTCAGATATATATATTATAAATGTGAAAGTGAGCTTATTATTGAAGTAAAAACAAACATGAAATCTATTCGAGATATCCTCGAGATCCTAACATGAAAAAAAAAAATGAAATATTCGAATACACATCTTGATATCGATACGACCGCAAGGGTTCTCGATAAAATGCTTCAGAATCGAAGAACAAAACGCGTTCGTCAACGTATTACTAATCGAGACAAATTTTATATGGGAAAAAAAAACACTTCGAGATAACAATATACTCCTCATTCTACCTTTGTAGAAAGATATATGCTATATATACATATATTATATATTTGGTATCCGTTATACAGTTAATAATTATGCCAAGTCGAGGGAACGCGACAGTTCACCGTTCCCCCACCGCCGTTTAACGTCGGCAACCTTTGATCTCGCGACAACATTTTTCCCATCTCCCTCGTTTATACGAAAAAAAAACACGAAATTCCCAATCACGACGAAAGCGTATTATATTTTCAATGTCACAAATCCGTCGATTGCCGCATTACCTGAGTAATCATTTTTTTTTTTTTCATTATATATTGTATATGATATGTTACTCCGCGTAAAAGAAAAAAAATGCTATCTGTAAAACCATTGTATACCCGTATACTTTACGCACTTCACTAGTACCGAATTCGATATTATATATCCGTGAAATGAATATAAAAAAAAAGGAAAGAAAAAAAAAAAAGAAAGCATGTATCATCGTTTCTCCTATAAGTTGAATAAATGTTTCACAGCAATTCTTTTCTCATCTCGTCGTCGTCCTTATCCCCGACAAAAAAGGTGTTTATTCTCGCAATTCAAAAATTCGTAAAGTAAATTTCGTTTTCTTACGCGAAAAATCTTTATTATGTACAATATTTATAAGATATCGATAGTATGGCATCGATTCGAAGAAATTGTGCGCTTTTCATCGCACTATGTACCAAAGCCCGTTTTCGCTTCGTACTTTGCCCTCTTTGAGCAATTTATCGAGATGATGACCCACGTTTATCGCCGCCGCCGGCCAAAGATTCTTCGGAGTATCCTGGAAAATTACGAACATTAAGTAAAAACGTTAATTGCCTTTTATCGCTCATTCCTATCAGTAGTTTTCAGAGGGATTAAAGGGGAGGGGTGGGGGTTTAGAAGAGAACAATCCATGCAGATAACTTATCTCGTATTTGTACCTTGTAAATATAGCCGACTATATCCATTTCGGACATTCCACCGTCTTTTCCATACTCTCTGAGTACTTTAACAATGTCAGCTTCCCTTTTCATTCTATGCTCAATATAAAATCGAATTTTTGGAATCGGATCCTCGACAACTGGTCCATGTCCCGGATAAATAGTTTTCGGTTTCATAGCCAGAATTTTCTCCAAGGAGAGCATATATTCCTTAAGATCTTCGAAAACAGCGGTTCCCTCGCCCAGTATGCAATCCCCGCTGAACAAAATATTCTCGTCGTTGAGCATCAGACAGATATGATCGCTCGTGTGACCGGGAGTATATTTTACGCTGAGACTAGCGCCTTCGACGTCTAACGACTGTTCGTCTTTCAACGTCCGCCAGTCTTTGAAATTATAAGCATCTTCGCTGTCTCCGCCATCCTTGACGCTCCTTGGCAGTTTCCAAATTGCGAGCTGCGACTCTTTCTGCGATTTAATCAGATCCCGAAGGGGCCCAGCGCCTCCAACATGATCGTGATGCCAGTGCGTCAAAACCAAATGTTCTATCGTTGCATCTTCCTTTCGGAGAACTTCGTCAAGGATTTTCGTGTATTCTTTTGCGGTATCCTCGTCTCCGGAATCGATTAGCAATCGCCTGAAATCGTCGCACTGTCACTGGTAACCTCATCAAGGATGTCGAAATATTTTGTTTTCGATTATATACGCGAAATATCGCGTAGTATCGGAAGAAAACAAAAAATGTTCGCACCTCTTACCAGTACCCACGAGATAAGTGTTGGTTCCCTGCAGCGTCATCGGACCCGGATTGCAACCCAATATCCTGATAACATTTTTCGATAACTTTGACACCAGTGGAATAGCTGTGAGCGACATTTTCTCGCTGTTAACTCGTTTACGAGCGTCAAAATCAACTGATAGGAGTTTTATTTACGGGAATAATGTTATCACGCGCCCGGCGTGACGGGACTGACACGACGAGACACATCGCGCATGCGCGTTACTCAGTTGAAATAATAACAATATCATCCGCACCGGTAGATTCGAACTCTCGAACAATATGCCGAAAATCTGAACATGGATGCAGTTAATGAAACTTTGTAACGTTTTCATGGTGAATTTCTTCCCAATGTTCGATGCATGAAGAATAAAGATTAATCATCGTTTATTTCTTCTGTGTTTTTCGTATGCAGATTCGTGCGTTTCTTGATATTATCGAGTCTGTTGTAACGTTCAATTCTTCGATAACCGTTTTTTATTTCTCTTGTAGATTATTCAAGAAATAATAATAACACCCGCACCGATAAATCGGAGTTTTCGAATCAATTTCGATTTTTTTCTTCAGTGAATTACGCGGCACATTACGCGGTGAGTTTTTTTTCTCGTTTAATTAATGTAAAATAAAAATTGAACATCGTTTCTTTTTTATTCTTTGTTCTTCGTATGCAGTCTCATGTGTTTCTTGAGATTATCGAGTCTGTTGCACCGTCGATCGCAAAAGTCGCACTGATAAGGCATCGAGTTGCTGTGAACAACAATGTGACCGTTTAAATGACTTATCTGTTTGAATCTTTTGTTGCAAATCGTACAAACGTACGGACGTTCGTTCATGTGCGCCGAGGCAATGTGAGTCTGAAGATTGGTTTTCCGCACAAAAGTTGCTTTGCAAACGTCGCACTCGAAGGGCCTAACATTTGCGTGAATTGCTAAATGAGATTTCAGTACGTTTTTGTGTTTAAAATTCTTTTCGCACAGATGACACTGAAAAGGTCTCTCGTCGTTGTGAACTTTCTTGTGCACCGATAGGTGCGCCAATTGTTTGAACATTTTTGCGCAAATTTCGCACTGATACGTACGCCCGTCTTCGTGAGCCGCACTTATGTGACGACGAAGCGTATCGGCGAGAGTGTAACGCTTACCGCATATTTTACAAGAAAACGGTCTCTCGTTCGTGTGCGTCATTAAATGACCATTGAGATTACGCTTTTCGAGAAATCTCGCCCCGCAAACATCGCACTGATAGGGTTTTTCGCCGTTGTGAACGTACATATGTTTTTTCAAGGAATTCGAGAGACTGAATCGCTTCGAGCAAACGGTACACGCGAATTTACGTTCCCCCGTGTGCACAAGCATATGAGATTTAACGTGACCGGCCTGTTTGAACCGTTTTCCGCACACCTTGCAGCCGAATTGACGCTCATGCGAATGCGTAAATATGTGGCGCTCGAGAACGCTCTTCGTCGTGAATACTTTTTTGCAACTATCGCATTCGAAAAGACGATAAATCTCTTTGGGTCTGTAGACCGCTTCGTCTTTGTGAGATTGCGAATGAAGCTTTAGCGAATCTAGAGAATCAAATTTTATTGAACATATCGTACACTGAAAGGAACGATAATCCGTGTGCGTTAACGAGTGTTGACTCAGATGACCGAGTTGCTTGAAACTCTTGCCGCACACCTTGCAAACGTAAGGTCTCTCGTTCGTGTGCGAACGCATGTGCCTCTTCAGCACACTGGGAAAATTGAATTTTTGCTTACAATAAGTACATTCAAGCAATGGATTGCCGTTCAGCTTTGCCACTGAATTATTCAGCTTTTTTTTTAAGATGGAACTCGAAATTCGCTTCGAATGCTTTTTTGCCGACACTCGCGGGGATGATAGAGACGAAGGCGATTTCTTTCGCTTCTCCGACGCGGTATTGATTTCTTCGGACTTCTCATCCCGTCGCGTTTTTTTCATAGAGATTTCCTCATTTTCCTTGAATTTCTCGATTTTTTCGCCAATCTCGTCTTTGTCGATTTCTTTCAATCGATCGCAAGTTTCAAGAGTCGGGTTGTCGGTCTCCTCGTGAAATCTTTCCATATGCTTGTCGTAGAGACTCGAGAGTCTGAAAGTTTTGCAACAAATAGTGCACTCGTAGTTTCCGACTCTCGCGTGAGTTTTCATGTGATTTCTCAGATGTCCGAGTTTCACGTACTGCTTCTGGCAGATTTTGCAACGAAAGTTGTATTTGTCGGAATTAACGCGTTCTTCTTCGTCCGAATGAAGACTCGCGGTATCGGCTTTGCTGATCGGCGATTCGTTTTTTACATTTACGAAATTAAAGCTATTTACGTTTTCCTTGGCTATCGTTGATTTCTCATCGAAATTCTCGGCGTTATCGTCTCGAGAAAGTTTTTCTGTTTCTCTCGCATTTTCCACCGCTTTACTGATCGAAACTGGAAAAGGATCTTTCATCGAATTCGCGAAAGAATTGCGCTCCTTTGAGGCAATCGTGATCGCGTCCTCGTCCGTCGCTCCGACGCTCCCGAGTAAACTTTTTCCGCCGATGGTTCGCCGCAAATCGTCGCAAATATTTCGACCGAAAAACAACTGACTCGGCGCCGTGTTGTTTCGCGAATTCGACGCCGTGTTCTCCGCGACTTGAAGAATCGCCAATGCATCGTGCCACAATTTTCCCGAATTTTTGCTCATCCACGATTTTATCAAATTCTTGAAATCTCGAGGTTTCTCGACGTTTTTCGCTGCATCGCCGTGCACGACGCAAAAATCTCGGAGCAATAGACGAATCTCTCGAACTACTTGTTCCGCGTAATCGCGTCCGTTTCCGCTCTGAATTATTCGCGGAGCTCCGATCGTCGTTACGATTTCGACAAGCTGAACGGCAACTTCGCCGGGATCCGCGCTACGCAAGGCTCTCAAAACAACGAATTTTGAATATTGCTCTTCATAGATCAAGAGGTGATTGTAAATTTTTGAATCCTCGTCTCGCATGTCTATCACATCTATCTGAGCTCTATGATTAATTCTTATCGGCGAAACGCGACAACGAGGATTGGACATTGTTTCAGTTTTTTCGTTAACGGAAATAATTGTCCCAGAAATTCTGTCCTCTATGATTGTTTGTTGATTGTTTGTCTCTCCATTGAGATAATTTTCTTGTTTGACGGAAGCAAACGGAGCGTTGAACGTCGCAGGCAAATCGCAAGTATGGGAAATTTTTGAAGGCATCCATTCGTTGCTCAATGTTGTATCCATGATTTTTTGTCTCTGTAACATTATTCATCTGGTTAAATAAAAAAAAAAATTAATTGGCCAAAAAAACACTTTAGTGTTGGAATCGTTGTTGATGAAAATTCAACACGCCGGGAAAATTAGTACACTCGAGAAATAAATACAATTGTTGAAAAATAATTGAAAACCGGTGTTTTTCAAATATTGGCGACGAAAAGCGACACTGGAAAACATCGGAAGGTATTTACTAACCTATAAGATCTGCGTGATGCGATACAAATACTTCGCGACAGGACCAAAACCGACACTTCGGCGAATAATGAAATATTGGCGATTCATCGACAGTTGAGTTTTCCTCTCGAGTTCGTTATCATTGGAGGGTCGATCTCGTGCACCTTTACAGTTTCGAATGTTTTTCTTTTCATCGCTTCTTGTTTTTGTGTCATCCGGAAAATACGCGACGTACGCGCGTCTACAGATGCATCGTGCCGAATCCACGGGATGCACACGCGGATGTGTGTGTTATATCCGCATCTTACAGAGTGGAATCTGTGATGGAGCGCCACCTGTGCCGAAACTCGCGACTGGTCTCGAAAACTTCAATAGATCTATTATTATTTTTTTTCCTCTAAGAGGCAAATTTAAAACGGAATAAATTTAAGTTCGGATATTTAGTAACTAAATCTTAGCGCATTTTCATTTTGCCGTATTTTCAATTCTATTGGAGTCGATTAGAAATGTTCATTATATCCCAAAAAATGTAATTTTCACTCAATGCTTCAGTACTCCTCAATGAAATCTCGTAGTTCTTCTTTTGTATTTATACTTAAATAGATCGTTCGTTTATTTTTAAAGCATTTCGCACAAAACACCGCGCTAAACATTATCGTCTAAAGAAGGTAAATTATTTTACGAGTTTTTGTTTTCGACATTCCGCGCTTACTGCTGAAGTTCCGTCCGTGAATACCATCGCACGACATATATGTATTTATTTTTTTACGAAACGTATATCCTATGTAAAACGACACACCGGGGTAGCAGGCGCGGCACTTTGAAGTTTGCAGCTTCCGGTTCTGTCCGGAATCGCGTTGTAATTTTGTTATTTTTTTTTAATTCGGTTTATTGATTCGTTCGTTTTCACTTTAATGTTTCATATAATATATTTTCTTTCTTCGATTTAGACCATACGACGATCTGGTCTGTCTATACAATGACTAGGTTAGTAAAATATATTGTGTCATGCAATGGATTTTCCGATCGTATCGAACGCATATTTACGTTGAAACATAAAAAACGTATTTTTTTTCTTAATCTTCATATAAAAACGAGAATAGTTGATTTTTTTGTTGTTGTATCTTCACATCTTCGATATCATTGTGGAACTGAAATTTGTAACAAACATCAATTCACGTAAATGCAATAGCATCCGCTTTGGCAGTAAAATTTTCACATTATTTTTTTTTCTTCATTTTTCATTAGCCGATTAATCAATCATAGTAATAAAAAAACTATCGTGTACGTCATAAATAGCGATAATATACGCATAATATCGTAATAATAACTTATACGATAAATTCGAATTAATCGATATCGATATATTAAAGACTACGCAAGAGTATAATAATATAATACGTGTAATCTAAACAGTGTAAATAGGAGTTTTTTTTTTAATTCGAGTGGACTATCGCGGTAGTAGTCCTCGAACTCGAATGATTGCACAATCCTTGCAGTATTATTTCCGAGTCCGTCTCGATTAAAAATTAAATTATACGTAAAAATTATGCAACACAGCTACCAGAAAAAAATAAAATAAAAGCACCAAAAACAATTAAAAAAATCATCACAAACGCGGAGTACGATTTTTTTTGTAATGGAAATCACGATCGTTGGTCATTCGCGATAATAATCACACAGTATATTCGCGAGTTCCGCGCGCCCTTCAATGAATTTGGAAGAATTTTCCTGTGAGACTTAGCAGCACAGGACTTTCGTCGAAAAAAAAAATGAAACCCATGCAGAGCCCATCAACAACTTTTCCAATTATTTTTGTGGCAGGAATATTCTCATCCTCACTGATCCATACTATATGGTCGAGAAGTCTCTCACGAAGGATAGAAATCTGAGACGTTTATTGTAAAAAAGAATAATCGTTAAAGGAACTCGCCATCAGTCACGAGAAGTTTGCGCGATCTACTAAAAAAAAACAACAAGGACTTGCGAAGTTTTTTTTTCAACAAATAATTAAATTGCCCAACGCGACATGTGTAATTAATTTCGTCGGTCGTTCAGAACCGATGAATGTCCGAAAACACCGGTCGCCTTATCGCGTTTTCGTACTTATTTATCGAGTATCGTAAATATCGCAGATACGCTCGCGTGTCGACCGCGCCGAGATGAGAGACTGGGAAGCAGACTAGGAATTTATGTGTTTTTTTTTTTCGTGCGTAGAATCTACAAGACGTTCGGTTTTCGATTTATCAGCGACGGGATTCGAGGGAAATGATGATCGTCGGTAGGTCCGTCGTTGAAATCGAATCGGGTGAATTATCTTTAGAGGAGACGACAATCTTAAGTGTCGCAGTTTCAACGTTTAACGTTAAATTATCTAAGGACAAAAAGTTTCGATTCCTTTACTTCCGTTATCTCGCTACTCACGCGCGTCTCTCCCGTCTTCAACAAAATATTTCCATATCCTCTGGATCGATCGTCAACCACGTTAATAGTTTTACTATAATAGGCTCGGACATGAATTATCTCACAGCGAGAAGAATTTCAGGAAAGTTTGCGGGGGTATTGGAACGTGAAGAGATGCCTGATCGACGTCCGCGAGTTTTTCCTGAAAGGCAGGATCCTGATCGGCGATGCATGGATGTCCGAGCGATCGCCAGAAGAGACAACGGCAATTGCGACACAGTTGTATCATCTCCGCGTACTCTTCCCTCAATCCGAAAGATCTAAAAGAAAAATTCAAAGTTATCGCGTTGTAAAAGGCAAGTAACCAAATGGAACATAAATTTAAGTAAAAAAAAAAAAGTATTACCGCCGGGCAGCTGTGAACAATCCCTTCCAATCTTTTCCCGGATTGTTTTGCATCGTCGTGCCAAGTTGCTGGGGTGAGAAATGATACTGCGCGAGTTCGCGCCATATTCGCTGTTCCTGCGCGAGACTCGCAAGATGTTCGCAAGCTTCGGACGATGCCTCAAGATCCCGTGGATCACTGAGACGAAGAAGTACTTCGCGTCGGCATTCAGCCGGTAGATCGGACCATTGCGGCTGTTGCCCTTCGTCAGGCTGTAATAGATACGACACACATACATAATCACGGGGTTTATCGATTGGAAAAGGAAAAGCCACGGCGCTTTGCACATCTCAGTCACGGTCGTGGCATTGAGGGTCGTTAATTACCTGTGTAATCGTGATTGACGATGCGATATGTAAAATTCTATCGAGAGCAGCTTTGTGCTTTTCCCATAGAATAACCGATCCCAGTGGTCTACCGCCCCAGCAGCAACCGGCGCTAAAAGCTCTTACGCGTTCTATCAGTCTTCGAAGTCTTCCGGTTTGTTGTTGGGACAATGATACCTCTAATGCAACCTCTTCCAGCATATTGAACAGTACACGTTGAGCGCATCCGCTCAAACCTCCCATCGTGTGGCTCACCAAAAGATCGAGAAGTCTGACGATGTAGTTGAAGCGACGACAGTCGTGTACCGCCGACAAAAAATCGAGTCTCTTCAGCGCATCGCTCAGACCGTTGAAACCGGCGATCTACGAATTTAGAACGGAAATCTCGATGTAATTATCCTGCGCATGCTACGTGCTACCGACATCCATCTCTCTTCTCGACTTCAAGCGTTTCTCTGCCTGTGTCTCGATGTATTTTCCAATCTACTATCGCATTCTTTTTTCTTTGGCACGTGCGGCTTCGGGCGATCCGACTAAACCGTACACCGGGAAAGGAAACGGCTGTTCCATGCTTTTTCGTTTCCCTCTGATTCTTACGCTCAACCGCATCCTCGACTCCGTATGTGTATATATACACCTCTCTGAATCTCCCCAACGATTATCTCGACAGCTTTAGAGCCGCATAAGTAATTCTAAAAATACGAAAAAAAAAGTACTTTTACGCCGGAAGAGTCACTCACCTCACGGGTACATTTCAGCGTTATGTGACAGTGCGGCTGGACGGCATACTCTGCGAAGCGGAAGAAAAAATACAATTTAAAGACGATTTTTCAGAGTTGCAAAAGTAAAGATAATGAATTGTCAAAGATAGTAAAAAAAATAAAATAAAAAAAATGTAATGAAAAAAAATTTTAAAATTTAATTCGAACATTCTGTTTGGTAAAATAAAAATTTCCAGTGATAATAATGAACAAATCGTACCTTTCTTCTTCTCCTTTTCCTTCTCCCTCTTCTCGCCATCTTTTTCGCTACTGAAAATAAAATGTACAAAAAACTCATTTTTATCGATCGATGAAACGAGTAAACGTATATATATTGTCTATATGATAGTCCGCAAATATTATAACTCGTGATATCGTGTAGGTGACGTCATTTGCGAAATCGGTTAATTCGCATTGTAGGGGAAGCAGAAAAGTGCGTATACCCGCAGCAACAGCAGCAGCAGCCTACGTAAATACATATTCCGAATTGCGTAGGTAATTCCGATTCGTCTCGAAACCTTTTTATACAGCCAATGAAATCGTAGAGAGGATATAAAATTCGGCATGTAGGTGTAGCGGCGTTAAAATTCAGAGCACCGCGTTTAACAATGAACAGCAACATCGCTGCGCTTCGAGCGATTGAGTGGATTTTGTAAACGGTAAACATAAAAAAAACAAACATTTGTTTTTCGCGCCCAGCGCGGCATTTTATACAAAAATAGAACTAACGATCGTCAATAATTGCTGTACTGTTTGTTTTTTTCATTACGAATAAAATTCCTGTTAAATAATCCATCATATGATAATTTAATACAATTAATACCAATATATTGTCGTAAAAAAAGATCGCGAAAATAACAGAATGAAACGATAAAAATACATATTCTATTATATTTCATTTTATTCTGTTGAGTAGAACATTATTAATGCAATATATATTCAAATTTTTATAAAAAAATTTTAATTGTATTGTATTGTATCGTATTGTTATGTTGTTGTCGTTGTTGTCGTTGTTTGGTAATATCAGCGAATCGTTCACAGATTTTCATTGGTCAGCCAGCGGTGTAATTACGATACGATACGATCGATAATAGATCCGCGGAGATGCATTCAGGCGTGTTGCACACGTATAAAAAAAAAATTCTTTTCCATTGTTCGTAACTCGTTTGACGATCGATGAGACGCGCGGGGTAAGTTAGCGATTGTAATCAAGGATTCGATGCACGCAAAGCGCGCTGCGGTATAACGGGTAGGTGGCTATGTAGTTACTGTGCGGACTTCTATATAATGTCCTGTATGCGTCAAAGTGTATACGGCAACCAGGGATCTGTGGAATTGGTACACGAGAGGCTCTGGATTTTGCTCTGCTTGTGCCGCTGCCTGCTTGCTGCTGTCCTACCTCTCGTATCGCCGGGTCACGACCTACTTTTCCAGGGATCCCCCGAGGAGGTCAAACCGATATTTTCCTAACAGGATTCGAAAAGTGATCTCGTGGATTCTCGCTGCGGCAAGATCCAAGGACGACCTCCCCCCTCCCCGTTTCGCGGAAAATGGCAATGGAAAGGAAAGTGATGAGCGATATAGATCTTCCTTCCGCTTTCTTTCGCGGCAATTCCCTTTCCTAAGTTAATTGTATATGTACCGAGATAACCTCTTTAGCGACGAGAACGAGAGCGATTCTTTCTACCCTACGAATCATTTGTTTTTGCAATCTACCGCTCGAATCTAACGAACCAGCAAATTGTTCGAAAGGCTATGCCTCGAAAAATGTGGTACGTTTCTCTACGCAGTTAAGACTAATTCTCTTGCAGTCCCAACGTGAAAGCGTGACGAAAATAAAAAATAAAAAAATCTTTTACGAATCTCCGAGCGTCTGCTCCATTCACGGCTGCGTGACTCTCCGAACGTTTGACTTGATTTACGAGCTTCTGTCGTATCGAAGTTTCATTTTATTTTTCGTTCTCTAATGACGCCGCTCTTGTTTGCGGCTTGGAAAAATGATAAAATACCGATACGGCGAGACAGCGGCCGCGGATGGAAAAAATAAATAAGACCACATAATTGTCGGAACGTACGAGTGATCGATCGATTTCTCGTACCGAGACACCTGGTCGTGCGTGAAACTTGCGGTTTTGCCGGAAGTGCCAACCGTGTCGATCCACGGGCTATTGTGTCCCGGAGGATCATGGACTACCGCGAAGAGAAGAACATAAGCGAATGCTACGAATGCGAATATACGGCGGTCGATCTATGTATAGCGGGCTGTCAGGCGAGAGGGGGGAGGGGAGGGGGCAGCACAAGTGCGCAATTCCTTCGTTGCAGGTCTTTCATTATAACGCGTTATACTACAAACCGCCAACACGTTTTATCCTGTTGAACGCATATTACGTTCTATATTGTCGTACTTGCCGTTGGCGATGTTATATCCCTATAATTAATCTAAACGCGCCATCTCCTCCACGATGAACGTGAAAAAAAAAAAATCTATTTGGATCTCTTCGACTACGAATTGAATAGGAAACAAAAAAAAATATTGCGGCTCACATCAATCTTAGTCTCGTGGAGCTTTTACTCGCGAACAAAGAACCGTTTGAATGCTATTATTTCCGAACAGCTGAGTCGATCGTTCGAGAGAAAAAAAAAGTGCCTCCGCGAGAGATAAGAGGTACCCAAGCGAAACGTCAATGTCAATGGAACGAAATCGTCGAAGCAAAATCTCGTGAATCGCGCAGTTTTCATTTTACACCTATGAACAATAGCAAATAATGTCGAAGTGTTCGAATCGCGTTTTTTTATCTCGTCTATTACTTCGCTCCGATGTAAACACGAGTTGTAAACAAAGATGTCGACCGAATCGATGTAACAGCTGTGCGGAGAGTTTCTTCGGCACGGATGACGAGAGGCCGTGCCGAGGGACAGTACGATTGCTGATAGGTACGAGTGCAAGAGAGCGCACGCGACGCACTGACCGCCCCGCGCTCGCGGACTCTCTTTGCCTGGCCATTTAAATCGTTCGCGACGAATGGCGCCGGATGGAGAAGATTTTTCACTACCCGATTGCAGTTGCAATTACAATCGTTTTCGCAATCGTTGTGTCACGTTCCAGAGAGATTGTTTCGTGTAATATTTTCGCGGGATTTTTTTTTAATTATTAATCAAAGGACTCACCGCATGAGGAGCGATATCGTTTTGTTGTTGGCACACTCGAGGATTTTCTTCTTCTCCCATCCTTCGACAGTTTTCACCCATTCCTCACCAGGGCTTCGCCAATCCTTCGATATAAACGGCATATTTTTTTCGATCTTCTTACTCGTCGTCGGAGAAGCCTGTACGAACTGCGAGCTGATTGACAAGTTACAACTCAGCTTGCCCTTCGATAGGCTTCGTCGCGACGCCTTCCTTCCGATACTCTTCTTATTTTCGTTTCGTTTTTTTTTTCGTTTTATTTCTATTTTTTTCTTTTTCTCGTGGAATCTTGAAATGCACTCCGCGCCGTTGTCGCTCGCTCTATGCTGCACACACTGCCAGTAACCTCGGGAACCCGCCACTCCGTTACGGCCTGCGGACGTCGAATGTGCCTGACTCGTTCTCTCGCGTTATTTCTCGCTTGCTACTCAGCTACTGCCTGCCTGTTTGTCCGGTACTGCGGCTGCTCGCTCTCGAGACTCGAGGAGCCCGCTGATCGACCGCGCATGGCTTTGTTAACGTGACGTCACGTCTAACACGAAGAGAGACAAACTTCCATCAGCTGTGTGTTCCTATCGTGCTCTCTTCTCCAGGCGCAAAGCCCCTTTTCCAGGATCACATGTAGTGGTAAAGTGCATCTATAGCTGTCAAACGGAAGAGTCTAGTCGCGCCATCTATTACGATTTTATTCGAGCTTTAGAGGCGGCAAAGGAGTCGATAGATTCGGGAATGCAGGCGTGAAAATTAAGAATATCGATTAGCCACAAATCGAATTTTGATTTAACGATGTAAAAAATAAATAAATACACAAATATGTCGACGGAGAAAATAAAAAAGACACTTGAAATTAAATAGCTTCGATTTATATAATTGAGTATTTCGGTATTTGCATGATAATTTATTAATTTACGGTACTCCATCGTCGTTTTGTATGTACAGAACATCTCACGACGCTCGAAGAATTATATCCGAGAATCGTATTTTGTTTGATTCACTAGTTAAATTATCCAGAGTTATTCCTGATAGTTATTTATCGAAATTTTTTTCGCTTTCACCGTTATTCGTTTCAGAGGGAGATTCTTGTTTTTTTGGATTTGTTTGTTCCTCCTCGTCGTCTGAAGATTCTGTTTCACTTGGTGGAAAATCCGGTAGAGCTGAAAAAATTAAAATTGGTGTTTTTTTTTTTTTCAAATTTTTTTTTTCCCCGATATTTATTTAGTTTTAAAACACAAGAATTACCTTGTCTATCTTTTTTCTCTTGCCTCGCGTCAATCAAAAATTTCTCTTGGGCTGCAATGATATCTTCACTGTTGGAACAAGCTGCGTACGCAGCTAATAATTCGGCATTCAACTCCAAAAAGGAATGACCCCAGGAGAATTTTCCAAGATAAAATTCTGCCTCTGTGGGAAATCCAGTAATTACCAGAGTAGCGGCGATGGCCTCGACGCAACTTAATTGACAAGGTTTTCCATAGTTTATTGGATTAGCTGCTACGAGAAAAGGAAGAAGTCGCGGATTCGGCGTTCGCATTCTATTGAAAGGCGTTTCATCCAGTTTTGCCCAACTGCAGTCGACAACTGCACAACCCAAATCCTGCACTATTTCTCGATCCGTTGGTGAAACGCACTGAAAAAAAAAATGTAATGTGAAAAATTTAATTTTTTTTTTTTTTTTTCATTTTCATACGAAACTCACCTTCTTTCCTACCGGAGTGAGAACGAGGCCGGGGAATCGAGTTCCCAGTCTCAGAGTTTTTACTAAACCATGCCTAGCGAGTTTTCTTCCGGAGCACTTCTTTGGATCGCAGTGTTCCAGGTCCCACATTGCAACGGGAAATGTAATAGGCGATTCAATTTCAGGTTCTGGAGATTCAACGCGAATTTTATTAATGAAAATAAAAGACAAATCGCGGAATATTAATTTGATTATTTTTTCTAACCTGACTCTACATCGTCGTCGGGATCCGACCTGTCTTGTTCCTGTCGATATCTTTCCTCTTTTCCGACCACGTGCCTTTTTCTTCTCTCCAATATTCTGCCCTTGCCCTTCTTTCCTTTGGCTGACATGTTTGTGTTTTTCTCGTGTCGCTCTCGAGAGACCAGCTTCGCGAATCCACGACACTATTTACATCAAAATACGTAACGTGCTACGTGCTGTATACACACGGTGCGGCCGCGTTGGTGCACTCGAGCGCGCGAGTTAACAGCCTTTCTAAAATGAAGGTTATTCCTTTGGAGAACAAGTCTGACCATCGGAGATGGCTGTAGTTTTACAACTGCGTCTCGTTCACTGACTGCAAAACTGTGAGATTCCGCGATATTCTTAGCCGCTCTCGCGTGTTACGGAACAACAATGAAGAAGCCGTAAGCTGTGTCTAGACATTTGATGCATAATCGAAGTGACAATTGAATACATTTCCTATGTTTTTGTGCGCCTCGAACGCGTTCGATCGTGTGTGTATTTTTATCGAAGTGTGGTCTCGAGACCACTTGTAGCTTTTCGCGTTGCGTACGTGACGCAGGAACGTCCTCGAAGCTCTACAGTCCCCCTTTGACAATACTTAACTCGCCTATTTTGCATCAACTCGCGTCATCCTAATCGATCATTAATCAATGAAACTCATTGACGCAATATAAAGTCGTAACGGCAAAGAAGGGGAAACGCAGTACTTCTTTTCTTTTTCCTCAATGAAGAAACTCGCGGTCGCGAGCCGCCTGAGCGTGATAATTTCGTAATCACACCGAGAAGGGAAATGGAGCGAGACGGCCCTGTCTCGTCTTTCACTGTGTGTGGGGGAAATTTAACAAGTGGCTGGGGCCCAGTCTCTCAATCGCTACGCGGACACGCGAATCGTTTGATCGCGGAGGCACAAAACGTTTTTTTCGTAGGTCATCAAACAACGAAACTGTTCGATTAAACCGAGAAAAACGTTCTTCACCACCACGGCACGAAATATAACAAACACCAAATTACAGTCACGCGACGAATCGGTGAGTACAAGTTTTCCTGTTCTTTTTTTGTTTCGTATTTACAACGTTTTTAACTATCAAACGTCGCTCGAAAACAACGATATATTGTATTTTTATGCCAATAACGCTTACGCGAAGACAACGATCGAACAAAAGAGTTTTAAAAAAATTCACTCCGCAGCTATTTTTTCGTTTTCCGTTTTTG
Organism: Cryptus viduatorius; assembly: GCA_964006125.1. NCBI lineage: Eukaryota > Metazoa > Arthropoda > Insecta > Hymenoptera > Ichneumonidae > Cryptus > Cryptus viduatorius. The sequence goes on along the minus strand of OZ023222.1, from coordinate 6,036,904 downwards.
TACTTTATCACAATTCGACGTGTTTATGCCGCAAGGACTATGGATCCAGGTAGTATATGTTACGCAAACAGGAAAAACTAAAAAAATGATGATATATTCACGAGGCACTTTGATGTACTGTACTCCGATTAGAGGATAGCTCTTTCGAAGAATCAAAAACAAAACTGTCTCATCCGCATTGAAATTTTTATTGAATCTACTTTTCCATGCACAATGCACGACGCAGAAGTGTCACGATGTCTAGGATACAAAAAATGGAATGTATAGCGAAAATTATCTTTTTTTTTTTTTATTCAATCATCATACGTGTCCATGTCACTCTCCTTCGATGCTCGTCTTGGATGTGCGCCTCCCAACTTCTAGAACTCTCTGCTCGAAATCTGTCGCTGCGTACTGAAATGTGTGAAAAAAAAAAAAAAAATCAATAATCCAATGTTTAACCATTTTTTCGTGTATTCACAGAAAACGTTGGGAGAGAGACGATACTCAAGGTCACCGATTGGTTGAGAGGAGTTTGGGAAATGAGACGAAGGGCAGGTCCCGTTCAGCAATGGGTCGATTCTATTCCATCGCCCACAAAACCCGTCTCGGATATTCAGCCAGAATTGGATGAGAATCCTACGCCGCCGCTGACGCCAGTGTCGTCCAAAGAGAGCAGATTTACAAAGCCCAGTATGACTGTATCGGCGCCAATCAGCGTACCGAGTTCGCCGATTATCACGATGACGGGAGCACCTAGGTACGCGAATTTTTATATTTCCCATAAACCCATAAATCGTGAAAAAAAAAAATTTGTTTTTTACCAAATTTTTTTTTCAGCCCAGTCACGCATAATCGATTGGCTCGCGATCCGAGCTTTCAATCGGACAGCAGCCACTGCAGCAGCGTCGAGAGTCTTCTGGAACTTCGTCGCGCGGATCCCGAGGCGATATTGCTCGGTCTCGGATTCGGCGGTTGTCCGAACAGTTCTCAAGAGAACGGGCCGCTTTCGCGGATTCCAAAGAGATTTTTGCAGCCATCGAAGCTCCAAGGGATCGCGATAAATGATTTTGTTAAACATCAACAAGAGACGAGCGAATCTCTCGATTCCGCGTCACTCGGTTATCGAGGCCTAACAGGTGAGCGCACCAGACATGCATTGTTTTATCTCGAATAAATATCGCGCGCGTGCAGGACGGATGTAAATCCGTGAACTCGCACCACCGAGTTCCGAGCACATGCCCCTGAGACGTCTGGACGGTATAATTCACTTATATATACACGACAACCTATATAAATTCTATAAATACGTTATTCATGAGGAGAGTCTGCGAAAATTGTAAACATGTTTGGGGATATCGACGATAGTTGATAGAGATGGGATTTATAGGAAGCAACGATACGCTCAGCGTACCAGCGCGCGTTCGTCATCGTAGACTCTCCGGACCTAGCGACTTAGTAAGTCCTCCACAATAGAAACTTTCAACGTTTTTTGCGTGAACAAATATTGTTGTCGATTATTTTTCATTTTTTTTTGTAACTAATCGTTTGAAATTTTGCGCTTTCATTATCCAGCAAACGCCCCCTTGTGAGTCCTCCGTAATAGAAACTTCCGATGTTTTTTTTGCGTAAACAGATAATTGTCTATTATTTTTCATTTTTTCGTAATGAATCGTTGGAATTCCGCTATTATTATTCAGCGATCGCCCCCTTGTGAGTCCTGTGTAATAGAAGTTTCGATGTTTCTTGGGTGATCGGAATTTGTTGCCAATAATTTTTCTCGTTTTTTCGTAATTAATTGTATGGTATTTTGCGCTTTTATTATTCATCGTTTCAACGAAAGGTTAATAGAAATAGCGATTAATTTGCCGAAACTCGCCGAAGACGATTCCTCGGTATTTATTACAAACGGAGACTTCGATATGTTTACGTATCCTACACGCGCGTAACAGATAAATTCTAATCTTCGTAACGATTCTGAATATTCCACTGTAGTAATTGACCGATGATAACTCGCGGGGCCCCCGCGTTCCTGGCGTTTCTGACTCATCGTGACGATCTTTATTCTCTCTAATTTCAGTTTCGATTGGATTAATTTGTAGCGTCGAGACGATGAACTCGGTCTCCGCGCAATTCACGGTTTTTACGCCGGACGAGACGCGACAATCGTCACTGTTAATTTTTTCATTAACAGAACTTCGTCACTACGCTACTATCGTAGCCTCTGCGTACGAACGAATGACGTATGCATATGTTATTCGAGTCCATAACGAGTAGACCGCCTTCTCGTAATCGGAGAAACGATGACGTTTATCAGTAAACGTGAATTAGGAAAATGTGTTTTTTAATGAGAACAGTTCGTTCGTCCGAACGGTCAGCGATACCGTTCGTTAGATTAAACAATCGCGCGGTTTACCTTCGTCGATTATTCGACAATGTTGCATGCGTCGGTGTTTGCTACTCCAATAAACAGTAGTTTATCGCTGCATCCAATTATTATTATTTGCGATGTTACTTTCGTTCTTTTTACAACTTTATTCGTTAAATTATAGTTTTGCCTGTGAAACCATTTTTTTCCGACGAAATAATTAATTTTTTTTTTTTTTCGAAAGGTTCACCATATGTAGCTCCTTCGGAAATAGTTCAAAAAATCATGGAGCGCTTGCGGGAGCACGAGAGTCACGAACAGGACGCTTATACGGTTCACAATAACAATACCGAGCCTTACAGTCCGATATTTCAAGATACAAGCCGATTATCTGTACTCTCGCCGGATAATCGCCAATTTTTGGAACGTCCGCGTTCCAAGAGTCCCGATATGCGCAACAAGCGAATGATCATAGGTGAGTTAAATAAGCTTATGAGACATTCCTCGTTTTGTCGTCATAATCGCTAATAACATTTTTTAGTATAACGCTCGTTGTTTTAGGACAAAAATCATTTGCCTTTGGATGCGACGGGGACTTGATAGAGATTAATCCGCTTAACCAGCAGCAGCAGCAGCACAGGAGACAATCGAGTGCAAACATTAACACGGACAATCATGATATCGAGCTTCAGGATACTTTCGCAGCGACTGGATCGTTGCTGCACATTGATATTAATTCAGCGTATAAAAATAACAACAACGCGAAAGAAACAAAGAGCGCAATATCAAACGGTAGACAGGAGAAGAGACTCGCCAAGCAAATGTCTATTGACGACAGCGCACAAGACTTAAATTCTCTAGCGGAGAATGATTCGTGCGACAATTCTCTTGTGCCGACGACCATCGGAATATCAGAAACGATACGCGGTGACTCGTGCGACGATAAATGCGAAACGGGAGACGATAGCAGCAGCAGTAGCGACGACGAGGATTGGGCGTCGAGCTGCGGTTTTCGAAGAGCGAGCGACGGATCTTGCGATATTAAAATGCCATGGGGTCGATTAAGTCGCGAGGAGGGACGACGATTCAGCGACGGAGTATTGAAACTATCGTCGAACGTGTTAAACAGACGAAGAAGTTTGAAAAGACAATCGAGAATAAGCGATGCCGAAGCTGTGCAATATTGCGAAATCGATGGCCGTACGAATTCTCTTGATAATAAAAGTAATATTGAGTCAACGAGAATATCGGAGGAATCGAAACTCGAAGATAATTATACTGAAGGAAGAAATTATAGATCTGATAGATTATTAAGTACAGTGGATTCTGGAGATTGCATGGAATCGCCGACGATAAAATTACCGACAATCGATGTCGAAAAACCGTCGGAAATAAACGACAAGACGAGCGATGTCAATCCGGAAAGTGGCGGAAATACCGCGAGAAGAGTTAAAAAACGACAAGGCTTAGCGGCGATTCGCGATATGCTCGGTAGTCCAGTTATGAACGTTAGAATGGAACCGGGTTTTTGATAATTAATTTGTCATTTACAAAGATATATACAAACGGAGTACAAAGTACTCATTGGAAAAGCAAACAAATGGGCCTAAAATACGTGGTTTATTGTAAGAAGAGACAAAGTCTCGTTCCAGTAATTTTAATCACCCAGATATCTTAACGAATAATGGGTTATCCCTGTTGTAAATTAATAGAGTTTATTTTCACGTTACGTGGGGCAGAGAATTATATATCTGACGTTAGTCATTCCATAATAATTATTGATACTATTAATATAACAGGAGAATATATATATATACATGTATATTACATACATATATATATTATTGTATGTAATATGCTCCGGGAACTGATGTATTCAGTACTCAACGACCACGCAATATCTACTGAAACTGTCGCACAAATACGACAATGCATTTCTCTTTTACCGAAAGACTTAATTTTTTTTTGTCTTCTTTCAAACGACACGATAGTTCGAGTGTTGTACACAAGTCAGTTTACGGAATAAGTAATAAACAATAAATTTCATCGATTTTTCATTCTCTAAGAAAGGAAAATAATGTTTAACTTTTTCGAGTCTACAATATGTGATTGAATATATATACGTGCGGAGGGGCGATATTTTGCCTACGTACGGATTAGCCACCGTTAGAGTACTTTTTCGGAGTCGGTATATCGGAGTTATTCTCTGCCGATTCTTTAACTCTTAGCGACTCTACTGATAAAATTATTGAAAAACAAATTACACGCCGAATTTTATTTGCCAATAAGTGGGAAAATCAATTGATATTATTTCCTACTACTGTATCTTATGTTTTTTTTATAGTTTGTAAAATAACGTCACTGAACGCGAGTCATGAAAATACGTGTACGCAGTCCTTTTTTTCGTTTGCCGCAATTCATTTATCGCGCGACTCGCGAATTAAGGGCCTAAAACGTTACCGACTATTCGTTTGTTACTTACCAAAAAAATGGTTCCTGCCTCGTATGTCGAGTCATTCCGTCGATATGTATATCGTAATTCTACAAAGACCTAATGAGTCGCTAGGCGAGCGACGCGTCGACTGAGTGAGAGACACGAAGGAAACACTGTAATGAAATTGTATATCGGAAAGTCATCGAATACAAATTTACTGCGAATACTTCGAATAATGATTTTCTTTTTTCTTTTTTTTTTCTTAATCGTTTAACCCTCTCAACGACACTCACATAATTCTCACAAACAATTATTCAGAAATTGAATTTGGGGTTAAAGTCTAAACGCATCAATTTCTTTCAACGGAACACCCACTGTTTTTTTTTTTATTATTATTTGGATTATTATTATCATTATCATTAAGAACGCAAATTAAAGACCATCGGTGTACTTACGATTAAGTTATCGGTATAATTACAAAATTGTTATTCGGACTTAATCACGTAATTTCGGAGTATAATAACGCATTTTTTTCTTCTTTTTCGTCGTTAAATACTGGCGAACGAATCTCACTTGTGTGACAGTCGTTACTTACGCGACTCGTCGCCTCAACATACGTGACATCGAAAATATATAAATGCCGAGTTTGTTCTTTATTGATTTTTTCTGCTGGAAGTTACCGGTTATTCGATCAAATTTTATCATTCTCGGGTTTGTATCTTATAATTAGATTGGAGGATCGTCCGTAAGATTCGCCAACAGCTCCAAAAAGTGGTCTTCTACGACTTAATCATTCGTATTTTTTTCTTTTTTTTTTTCATCTTTCAATTAAGTTTCGTCGATTTGTTCAATATAACACTAACGTGGAGGGGGTCTGGGGGAAGTCATGACTTTAAATCTAACAATTCTACACGGTAAATGCTTCACGGTTAATCGCCGGGGGAAGGCAATGGGGAAAATTGTGTTGGTGCGCCGGGTAAAGCTCAACCGTTCTTTGTATTCTCACATGATAAAACGTATACGCGCTCTCTCGCTCTCTCTCATACGTAATTTGATGAATAAAAATTGAAACATTATCATTATCGTGTGACCGAAATCGTCAAATTCATAGTATATATATATACATATATTTAAATATATATAGATATATATATGCACGAACTTAATTTCTCTCTTAAATATGAACCCTGCAGGAGTACCATAATTACGCGGGCCTCGAATCCCACTTGAGTCTGTGTTCGTCGTCGTTTTCCATTACTTTTTTTTTTCTTTGTTTTTCGTTTTCTCTGTATCCGTGTCTTGTGTGTCAATGTACCTTAAGTGTATCTTAAAACTTATATAAACAGATAAGAGAACGCACTCCTGCTATGTTTTTTTAGTCCTCTTTTTCTACCCTGGAAATCGAGGAAAACACAAAAATTTTAGAACCGCTTATTATTTTTTTTTAACGTTTTCACTCTCTTTTTTTTTAACGGCGTTTACGAACGGTGTGAGGGCTCGGAGGCTTTTTTTATATTAGACGGGGAAGGGGAGGGGCTTACTTTACAACTTCTTGCTGCTGCTGCTCGTCGAGATGAAGTTCGACGATCGTCTCCAATCTATTTTGCACCTTAAAGGTCACCTGAGCCGCTAGGTATTTGTCTTTGTTATTGATTGACCATCCAGAGTACTGGAAAATAAAAAATTACAGATAAAATAGATTCATCGATTTTTTCTTTGGAATATTATTAAAATCTTTTGAAAAACAGAGTAAAAATATCGCTTACCGTGGATGTGCTTTTGTACAGTGTTTTGCCGTCTTCTTTGAAAGGCAAATATTTTTGTAACAGCGCTTTGCCGTCTATCCTCCACAAGGTGGGATCGGTGCTTCCACCAACGTCTGATTTCGCGACGACGAATGCTCCCGACTGTAAAAACGAAGAAAACAAATATGTAGTTCGTCGATCGATAAATTAACGCGATGCATCATATTTTTTTTGTTTTTTTTTTCTTACCGTGTAATCTTTCGGCGGTATACCGGATGCATCGTTGAAGCTGTTATCGTCAGAATCCTCGTCCTCATCTTCTTCTTTTTTAGAGCGCCTCTTTTTCTTGGGCTTTTTTCCCGAATCGGAGTCGGACTCATCGTCGTCCTCTTCTTCTTCTTCCTCCTCGTCTTCCTCTTCTTCGTCTTCTTCTTCTTCTTCAGAATGATGTCGTTTTTTTGCGGAACCTCTCTGTGGCCTCTTTTTGGCACCACCCTGAAAATAATATAAACATTGTAGCGCCAAAAGCTCGAAATAAATTATTTCCAATTGAATACACAGTTCAACCTCCGCTGGTATTTTTTTGCGCAACATCGTATTATTCCGTTAATGGATGTACGCGAAAAAAAAAGATCGAATACCGGCGCCACTGGCCCATCGTTAATTTTATCGGCTTCACGCATACACCGATACGGCGCAGCTGTAGATATCGGGAGCAAATTCTCTGCTACGTTCCTTAGTATATGATATATCGACGCAAAGAATCGCAATTGTTATCATATCGAGCCGATTACGAGTTGTGTGAAAACTATCGGTTTAATGTAACTTCAAAATAAATCGAAAACCGGCGCCACTGGCCGGCCGGCAACTCCACGGTGTAGCGTGGCGCGTACTCGAAAAAACCATTAAAATCCATGAGAAAAAAAAATGAATAAAAAAAAAAGTTACGCTACGAGAATTACCGTTGAGTGGCGAGACTCGTACAGTTCGGATTGTATTGCGCATATTCCATAGGCAAATGTACGAATTCTACGCACATCGAGGTGTTCTCTCGTCAAAAGAGAACATCACGAATACTTCGAGCAACACACCAAGCCATTGTAAACGACGCGCGCGCGGTTCCAACCGCCGAGACACCATCGTGTGGTTGTTCGGTTTATTTCGTTTACGCGTGTGTGTGCGCGTGTCTCTCACTTTTGGAGTCACTCACTCTGCATCTACTCTTTCCGACGTCGGGGACGAGAGACATTGTCACCGGGGCGAGAGAGAGAGATAGAATTATTTTTTTCCGCTTAGCAGGTGTATATAAACGAAAAGGGGAACGAATATAGTAACGTTCGAAAAATATCGACGCTCACCGGGCACGGATATAGTAAAAATATCGTACTGTCGGCGCTGTACAGCGATGCGCCGCTTTGACGAACAATCGTATCAGTAGAGAGGTATATATAAGGGTCAAGCTTTCGAAGACTATGGATTTTCGATCGTAGCTACTCGAAAGAGTTTTTCCAAGATTCGTATTGAATTGAAGCTTCGAATAAACACAATGTTTTTTCGGCTCTGCCAAAACGTATTATTCTCGAGATCGTCATTGATTGGTTGAAATAAAAATACAAAACGAAAATCGCGGACTCTCGGGGGGGAAAAAAAATAATAATTGAAATAGCGTGGGCTCACCTCGGCCCCGGCCTCGGGTATCCAATCCTCCTCCGATGCTCCTTCCACCTCCTCGGGATCGTCCGCGGAGTATTCGTCCTCGTCCGACACGTCCTTCGTCTTCTTCATATTGCCTTTGCGCGAAATTTTTGCTGATTTACCTCGAGCACCACCGGGGACGAAAACGAATCTCTCACGACACAAAACGAGAACGTTCGGGGTAAATGTTCTATTGGCGGCGAACGTTATTCACGGGAGCTAACGAACTGACGATGTGTGTGCGCGAACACCGCAAACAATATGGCCGTACGGCGGCGCGAGCGGCGGCGGCTTTCGTATTATAACCGCTGCGCGCATTTTAACACGCGCACACAGGAAACGACGCGAATTTTGTTATTCCTGTTGTGCGCACGCAACGTGATATTTTTGGGGGGATTTCACGAATTTGTTTATCTTCGCGACGAGTCTCGAGCAATTTCATTTAATCAGAGGAGATGAAGAAAAAAAAAACAGTACTCGGCGATTCTTTAACGATGGAAGGATGCGCTGAGACTACGAAGAATGAATTATGAAATGAATTATGAAATGAATTACAAGTTATTATGGATCGGTGTAACAAATGTAGAATAATTAAAGCGATATAAATGAGACTTCTTTGCATGCACTACTGCGGTGTTGTTTTGCGGTTATAGGCAGCTGGAACGTTTAAGATGCATGAGGCACCTGCGAAATTAATTATCAATGTAGAAGAAGAGAACGGGGGTCGCGGGGAATGCCTTTTACAATTTCAAAATACATTTTCCTCCTTTCGATCAATATAAGGGATTGGCGCATGCTCCGGTAGTTTCGACATACCAGAACCACCCCTCGATAGTATACTATTATTTACTGAGGGTTACTGCTGCTGCTGCTGGCACACCTCGCATATACGCTTTACGGTATAAGAGACCTGTCGGTGCTTCTCGATAAATAGAGAAACGCGGATAGAGTGTGTGATATGTTCGAACTTTATAGAGTTAGCAAGGATGGTATGGTTTATCACTCACCACCCCCGCGACGAAAGGAAGTTGATATACTCGAGGTACTTATTTTTTTCATTATTGCAATATGTAAAAACAAAAAATGCATTATTCAGTGAAATACTTAGATCGTGAAATTTGGGTGAAGTGTTTTTTTGTTTTTTTTTTTTAATCATGGAACGTGTTAATGACGACGAAAATTCTGCAGACATGTCTGCAGCTCTCGTCACCGGAGTTAATGAGAAAATTGCCTAACGGCGATGCTATACATCATGTGAAAAATACCGTTGTATCCTCGCCGCACGACAAGGACAAGGGACCGTCTAGAGAAAGGGGTGAGTCGTTATATATCTTCATCAAGGTCGATGTCGATATCTTATCCCATTGGCAGGCTTTACGCGTTAAAGAATGATTTAAGGCTAAAAATTACCAAATATTATTATTTTTTTCACCCCTCATTTGTTGTGAGGGTCAATATTTTTCCGAAAAAAAATTTTTTAAAAAATCCATGTTCCTAACTTCGCAACGATACGCGCCGAAATTAAATAACGTTTTGTATTATTAAATTCGCGAAAAAAATGAATTTCTATTTACAAATAAGTGAACTCGTTGCTCCGTTCGGCAACAAGTTTTCCATAGTAAAATTATAAACATTTCTTTTTTATCCGATGCGAGATTAGGTACTTTTTTCTTGTACTAATATTTCAGCCCGAAGTTTAGGAAGACGATGGCTCGTCATGGCAGGTCTCTTTTTTCTTGGCTGCGCTCTCGTAGCCGGTGTGGGACTTCCGCTCGCTCTGGAGTTAAGAAGTTCGCATTTACTCGAGGCGAGGCTACAGGTTGTCAGAAGAATATTATCGGAAACTCCTCTAGTCGATGGGTAAATAATTTTTCCAAAAAAAAGTATAACGCGAAAAACATTTATAATATATCCAAAATACATTTTCGGCGAAAAATTCAAAAAAATATTGCGGATATATGTTTCTAATATATTTTTTGCATATATTTTTTTCCATCGGGGAAAAAGTCAATGTAATGCAAATTTTGTAATTAAACACTTTTTTTCCAAAAGTCACAACGATTTTGCATGGAATCTTCGTAAGCATCGGGGCAACACGAATCTCCGTGATTTTCCATTCGACGAGGATTTATCCCAAAATTCGACTTTTGGTCCCCAATGGCAGACCGATTTGTCGCGTCTTCGTTTGGGAAATATGGGCGCCCAATTTTGGTCGGCATACGTACCGTGCGAAGCGCAATTTCTCGACGCCGTACAGCTTACTTTGGAGCAAATCGACGTCGTCCGAAGGTTGACAACGAAGTATTCGTCGAAAATGAGACTCGTGACGTCGAGCAAAGAATTGAAGAAAGCGCACAGAGACGGTGTACTCGCGAGTCTCGTTGGCATTGAAGGAGGACACAGCATCGGAGCTTCTATGGCGGTCCTTAGAAGCTTTCATCTGCTCGGCGCTCGTTATATGACTCTCACACATCGTTGCAACACGCCTTGGTAATTTTTTATATAAATCCTTTTAAACTTTTACGGCATTTCTACATTTTTAAAAAATGTTTATATTGATCTCTAAACCATTATAGGGCCGATTCTTGCTCCGTCGAAGATCCGAATTACGACGCTCCACTGGATTTCCACAGCGACGGACTTTCCAATTTCGGTAAAGCGGTCGTTCGGGAGCTAAATAGACTCGGGATGCTGGTAGATCTTTCTCACGTGTCTATAAGGACGATGAGAGATACTCTTGCGATGACGAAAGCTCCGGTCATTTTTTCTCATAGCGCAGCGAGGGCCCTTTGCAATTCCTCGAGCAATGTTCCCGACGATGTCCTCCACACTTTGGTAATTGACGATCACACGCAACAAATCTTATCTTCCCTTTGATAATTTTTTTTAATTAAAAAAAAATCGCCGGGACTTCTTTCATCTTTTTTTCTATCTTTAGATCGTTTTATTCTTTATTCCACAGTCGGTGAACGGTGGCCTGGTAATGATCAGTTTCGACAGCGCCCATCTCAGCTGCGGAGATAAGGCTTCGATGTACGACGTCATAGGTAAGAGATGTAAAGAGCAGTTGCTGCACAAATTTTACGAGCGACTTTGCCCGACTAAAAGCTCGCGGCCCCTCTTTTCCCTCTCTAATAATCTTCGAAATAGTATTCTTCTGCCTTTCGCTCATTGCGCGGTCTGCGGTGCGCATATTGTAGCGTATTATACTTATAATGTTGTTTCGGTTTTTAAAAAATTTTTTTTTTACATTTCTTGGCCGCAGCGCACATTAATCATATACGAAGAACCGCAGGTGTTAATCACGTAGGACTGGGCGCTGGTTACGACGGAATAATGAGGTACGCTTCGTCGCATGCGTTACTCGTTTCTATTAGCTTTTCACCACTTGTATTTATGATTATTGGACGATTATACAGTCCGCCGAGCGAACTACCGGACGTATCGGGATATCCCTTGCTACTCGCTGAACTGACGAGAGACCGAAGATGGTCAGCATCCGACATAAAAAAGCTCGTCGGTGGTAATCTCATAAGAATAATGGAGGAAGTCGAGAGTCACGCGGCAAGTATGTCGAATCAATCGCCCAACGAGGAGTGGATACCCCAAGAATTGATCGAAGACACTTCCTACTGCAAATATCACGATACTTAAATCAATAATATTAATTTTGAAAATAATTTATGAAAAGAGATCGAATTTCGGGATCTAATTGTATGTAAGATCGATTGTTAATTATGTAATAACACCTTCGACTGTTTTTGACTATTTTATAATAAATTTCACGTCGCTGAGGATATCGTCGAATTTATCGCGAGAAAAGACTGAGACTAAAAAATAATTTTATCGCTAAAAAATGCGCGATAAAAAAATGTAATTGATTTAATGAAATAATCAGGTGAATAGTATCAATGGTATTTTATTTATTTATTTCGATGTTATTTTTAATTATGACAATATTATACAATTTTTTAAATCAACGGCATGAAACGCTGGAAATTCGTTGATTTTTTTTCGATCTCATATAAAGTTGTAAGAATTCGAAATAAAACTATAATTTTTTTAATTACGAATACATTTTTTTCCCAATGAAGAAGAGCTGTTGAACGACTTATCTATCGGTTGACGAATGACTGACGTTCAATTTTATCACTTTATTTTTTACGTATCGCGGGCTCTTCATCACGTACGAATTTTTACGTCGCTCCGAAAAAGTTTAATCAACCACGTTAGCCGTACAATTCTTTACGGCGCTACCAGATATCAGTGCGAAACAAACGCGTCATTTTCGCGGTTGACGCGAGAGTCGGAATACGTGCTGCTGTTCCGTCGCGCATTTGATTTTTTTTTCTTCTTCTTTACGCTTCTCGCGCGCGAGTTCGCACCGCACGTGCGGTTGTCGAGGTCCTCACGGAGTTAAGAAAGAGATTCAGAAGAACCGCAAATTCACGTGACAATCTCGAGACACGAGCTGCGAAACTGGAATCTTTAGTCTCTTAAAATACGAATACTATATGCCGCATATACTAAACGCTACATATATGCAGAGCTGCGTATATGTGAAATCTTGCATTGGAATAACAAGAGATGTCTCCAAGCGACTTCCGGTCGTCGCTCGTTCGATCTGTACGAGTGAACACCGATCTATTTCGTTCATACGCTCGAGTGAACCGAATCAAATTTTAGTTGTGCGTTCACTATCGATCGAGAGAACACTGAACGATATCGGTCAATCGGAGGCGCCATTTCGTTGCTCGTTTTCGCAATGTTATTCTGTGTCTCAAATTCAATTATTATATAACAAAAAAAAAGCTGTGGTATCGGATACGATTAATATTACTATCATTATTATTATTATTATTTTTTTTATTATTGGATCCGTTTGATTTTTTATCGATTAATTTTTTTTTGCAGTCAAAACTGTTTTTCATTCGAATCGATTATAAATAATCACTTTGACAATTAATATTAAACAGTAGTGACCAAAAATATAATTGGATGCCTCAACAAAAAGTGCTGCTAGCTACCAATCAGCTGCACTGTTCGTTGTTTGTTACACGCGATAGTTTATATAGCTGCGAAAACAATCAAAAGATGATGGAGATACGGTGTATAATTTGTTTATTCCGTTACACGCGACACCTTACAGGATCGTTGAAGTGCACCCGAGAGATCGTAGATATCATCGCCGAGTACCTATAGATTATTTTATAGTACAGCAAAAAATCGACAGCTCCTAATAATTCCAGGGGGTGGTATTGATTTTAATAGTGTCCTTCGATATTGCGACTTTTCATAGAACGGAAACATACCTTCGATTTTTCGATATAAATAAAATCCATGCCGCACGAGGATGAAGGTGAAAGGTAATTGTGAAGAAATTATAAAAAAAAAAATCCCTAGCGATTATGACATTTTTAAAAAAATTTTAATTGAAATTTTTACAGAAATATGATTTAGAATATATATCGAAAATATATGATTCGCCGACGGAAATATATCGAACATATCGTTACATATATTTTCCGTAATTTTTTTTTCCGTATGGAATTTTTTTCGAAGGAATACTCATTGAAGAATTCATTGAAAATAAATTCTCTCTTCGATTTCATTATATCTATGTTCAGTCTATCGGAGAAAAGTTCGGATTCATATGACTCGCGGCGCGTTCCAGAACCGCTTGACAGTGAACTCTTTCATGTCAGTGACATTTTCATCGTAGCGCTGTCTCTCGCGGAGGCAAATAATAGATTGCTGTCAAATTAATTTGCCCTATATACAATACCTAGTAGTACTACGTCCATAAATGCCATAACGCTGGACGGACGCATCGCGCGATTACATTTAATGCACTCGTATATTTTCATCAGTGATTTTCATGCGTCAACTCTCTAATTGCCTTTTTTTTTCTCGTTCTCGCGTTCGAATCAATTGTCGTAGAGGCACCCGAACCTCCTTATCCTGCAGCGAGGTCAGCGAGGAAAATATTTGGTTCTTCGCACCGGGAATACTCTTATCGGGCTTCTGGTTTCACTCGCTGCAGACCAATTTTTTTTTTTTTTTTTTTCGTATTCTTGGCTCTGCCGCTTAATACCCTCACTGGCGGTCATTCTTTTTGTATACACAGTGTGAGAAAGGGACCGTATAACGATATCGCGTTTCGGTGACTCAAAGCTCGAGAGAGAGAGAGAGAGAGAGAACGAGAACCACGTCTGTTTCCCATAAATCGTAAATCTAATCGCTTCTCCGGCGTCTCTCGAGAGAGAAAAAGAGAAAGAGATGCGTCCAGATGGAATACGCCGAGAGCCCAACAAAACAGTAAGAAAAACTCATCTGCGGGATGTTAACTCTTTGATGCATAGTGACATTGGAATTCCCCAGTTTTCAATACGCGATTTCTCGTATTTAAAAATGTATTCGCATATTTATTATCCCAAAAAATCAATCGCTAGTAAAAAAATATAAGAAAATTAGAAGCTTTTGTAATTTCCGAAATTAGTGTCAAAATTTCATGAAAAGCAAAAAAAAAATGTCGGAAAAAAAAATTTACAGTTCGGACGGTTAATCTTCAACGCTGAAATTTTTATTCCATACAATTTAAGTACATCAAATAATAATAATAATATTGGCCGATGCTGCGCCCCAAATTTGAAAAAATAACAAAAAAAAATTGTTTCGTGTTGAGATACACTCGAGATTTTCATTGTATCACATTCTCATGTGTTCGCGACAAATTAAAGCGGAGAGCTGTATAGCAGATCAATGGTGAGATGAAGAAGACAACAGCAAGAGAGATGAGGTATCATTAACTGGGTTTCTATGCCTCGGTAACCTAGACATCGAAAATAACGTGCAGCGTACAATGTTAGAAACGCGGCATTGAAATAATTATAGAGCATATGATATTTTGCCGGTGATTATACAGAGATAATGTATATATATATGTATATAAAAGTTATGCATAGTTATGCATGTGTTGATTATATTCCCCGGAAACTCGTACGACATCAACAGTTATACATGCGAAGTGTTTAATGAAGATTTGCCACTTTTATATCAAGCAATAGAAGAACATGACCCGCGCAGAACAGAATTTAGTACGGCAAGAAATAGAATATGAAGAAACCAAGTGTAGCGATATGTTGCATCAACAAAACAGCGCGCATTCGCGAAGACGTCAACGGAAAAGGGTGAATCCAAATAAATTATAAAAAAAATAATATCATCATTTATTTTTAATTAACTAAATAAAAAAATGATTATTATTCATTAGATATCATTTAATTTTTTTTTTTGATAATTTAATTAATAAAATTAAATAATCAATATATTCGATATATTTCGCGATTTACTTTTTTTTGGTATGTGAAACGAGCGATCGGTTGGATTAAATTGTAACGTAATTCTCGCAAAGGAGTTAATGGACCAGTTGTAGAAATTTTTCAACTTGAATTTTGGATGAAAGATACGAAAAAAAAGGCTAATTTTTAAATTTTGAAAAGGAGTCCTTATGTCCTTCACCAGCGAATGCCGCGCGTCTAGTGCTGTACTGTTTGTATCCGATGGTGCTTTTTTACACGCGCAGCCGAAACCTGCGTTGCGTTGCGTAGTGGGAGTATTGGCGGGAGTGGAGTAGCCGCGGTGGGGGCTTTCGAAGATTGGTAACGGTAGAGACTAACTCCTCTGCACACCCTCAACTTTATTGCAGTTGACAAGCGGTCCACGGGACTCGCACCACGATTCCGCTTTGGGATTTTTCACTTCGTACTTCGAAAATATTTTTTGTTATTTTTTTTTAATTTTCATTCTCGACTAACCACGTGCCGTATAGTGAAAAAAAAAAAAAAAAAAAAAAAAAAAAAACGTTGAGTATAGCGTTTTTGTATGTATAGTTAAACGTTCGAGAAATTTGTGCCGCGACGTGATTGTGCGCGCGTTAGTTTGAAAGTTATCATATACCTTTCATAACGAGAAGTAACTTACCCTCGCGAAGAAGAGGAGATAATATATAGATCGCGGCGGCGAGATCGCAAATGCGAAATGACGTGAGAAATCTGATCCATTTCCTACAACGCCGCTTTGTCATCAAGCGTACTATATCTATATAGTTAAAAAAAAAAAAAACACCTTCGCTCGATCTCGTAGGTATTTAACAATCAATGTATTACTGTTTTTTTTCTGCTCTCACGTTAGATTATTTAATTATTTTAATCGTTGCAATTGAATTGAAATATTCTCACGCGCGTGTCGTTCATCGCGTTCCATTCGACTTAAGGCGTCAGTGCTTATTTATCATCGGACATTAACAGGTCGTTCGTGCTTTTTATAATTTTTCATACGTTCGACGGTGTGTGTTACATACATAGATACGACGTTTATGTTTATCTATTAACCGTGAAGATATTTTTTCTTTTATTAGACTCGCGATCGTTAATTAACGAAGCGTGCTACGGAGGCGACGCCGTACGTCTCTCGAGATTGAAAGCGCGCCGGGATGTCTGCGGCTGATCGCGAGAGAACGAACGCGTGGGGTTTCGTCTAATAGCGATTTCGCACAGCGAGAGCCACTAGCATCGGCACGCAAAAAACATTTACCTAATGGTACTTATTCGCACGTGTGAAAACAAAAGTGATTGCAGATCGTTATTTCAAAACGCGATTTATCGTTTTCATATTCGCGATTTTTTTTTCAGCGCGATAACTGCTGTACCATTACTACGAGACGATACATACGAGAAAAAAAAAATGAAAAAAATGTGAAATAATTTCGATCGCGTTTTTTGGCGGATTACGAAGTACCAAATCATTCAGCACACGCAATGATCTATACTATCAGTTTTGGAGTAATTAAACGAGAAAGGGATTAATAGTTCCCGCGATAAATCGAACATGTTTCGTATCGTTTATCCGTGAAAAAATCGTGTCTCCGAGCGATTCACAACACAAATTGTGATTGCAGTGTATCTATACCGATCCCGTCTTTTGTATTAGACGATCCCGCGAGCCGCGGAAAAAGGCCGTCGCGGATCGATAGCAAGACTGACAATGATTAGAATTGATGAAACAAAAAAAAAATCTTTCAACCGATCCGATCGAACGATCGCACGACGTTTCCTCTATGTCTCTCGTTTCGTCAGAGAGAAATAAAATACGAATAAATGAAAAAAAAAAAAATGAAAAATCCTCACAGCAGAACTCATTTCCTCACGCGTTTCTTGCAAAACATTTTCTAGTTTAGGTCGTGTCTTCTCGTTTCAATGACTTCTCGGATCTGCGTATCGAAACCTCGACACCGCGTATTATCGTTTCAGTTATATAGAGTGGAAGATAATCAACGAATAGAAAAACACAAGTAAAAGTTTCGCGAAACAAAAGGGAACGTCCGTCGATCTCGCATTATATGCAAATGCGCAGGAGCGCACGAGCTCCGGAATCTGAAAGAGGAGTCAATGATTCAGAGGATCCGAGCGCTGGATTATTATAGTAGAGTTGTTCATTGTGATGCGTCGTGACCGCGATATAAGGGGAAGAGGGACAAGCAGGTTGGGGTCTCTCGGAGGCTTGTCGAGAAAATAATCGTCGTTGGCCCGGGGAGACACTTTCGTTCTTCAATCGGAGCTCTCTCCTCGGCGGGGGTGTAATAATCCATCGTCTATGCGGCGTACATACATTTTTCACCTCTTCTTTTGTTTCAGTTTCATTGTTGTTCCCGTCGTGAGTCGGCAGAAAAATCGCAATTGAACGAAACTCACGAGGATGAAGTACAAGGTGAGTCTCGTGTTTATCGATGAGAAAACGTTTTCTTCCCTCTCGCGATTGATTGTCCCGTAATTGACACGTGCGTGACTTAGATCTTAAATGCGTAGCTACTGCGTATCGCAACGACAAGACAATGTTTACGAAAAATTTATGCGGAACACAAATGCGATCACAATAAAATATTGCGCGTCCAATCGATGGGATGGACTCTCGTCAAGTCGCCTACCCGCTCCTATGCAGATATCGTCATAGTTGCGTGCGATGTGCGTGAATTCCTACCTGTCGGTCGAGTAGGATGAAGAGACAAGTTAAAAAAAAAAAAAAAATCTCGCATACGAGATTATCGAGCGTGTCGCGTTAATGCGGCTCGCGGAATGCGTAATGAGGAACTTGAGAATAAATGAATAATCGTCGAGGTTTAACGCACTCTTGCGTTGTCTAACCGAATCGGCGATCGGTTAGAATATAGCGACGTTAAACAAAATATATATAGCAATCGTCCGGAACGAAAAGGATCTCGGATCGCAGACACAAAGTGATACCGGAAGAAAGTAGATCCGTTAGGCAAAACGAAACTGGAACTAAATTACCGGCGAGGTATCGCTGCCTCGGAGAATTATCGTATAAGCAACGATAGAAACGTGTTCGTTGAAGCGTTCAGACTCGATCGCCGTGGCTTTCAGAGGGAACTCGCGCTTCCGCGCTATCTTGGGTCGCGCGTTGACCCCGAGACCCGTTCATCCGAGAGATGAAAAATAGAAGAAAAGCGTAAAAAAAGAATGAAATAAAAGCGCGGATTCGCGGGTGAACACATTAGCAACTAATTCCAATTGTCTGAATCGATAAACAAGAGCGCGAAAAGTCGATCGGTGGATGTTGATGTTGAGGATGTTGCTGTCGCGCCGATAAGAAGAACAACGATCTCGTTGCCAAGGCGGGCAGCTCGTTGTGCGCAGTTATCCGCGTTAATGATTTGATTGAGATTACACCTCGGTACCATTACGCGAGATGATGATGATGAACTCTCGGTTACTAGAACCGTACGATCGTAAGAGTCACAGTTGCAACCGGAGAAGGGAGATAAACAAAGGGACCGTAGATAAAGATGAAAGAAAAGAGTGCAAACCGGAAGGAGAAATAAAAATTTAAAAAAACGCGAAGTCTTCCATGTGCCGGAAACAAAGCGAGAAGACACGAACCCGGACGCCACCTCGGGAGTCAAACGGCTGTTCTAAAAGCGTACAAGTAACAATGGGATTGCTGCTGCTGGTTACTTCGGGGGATGAACTCGAGATCGCGAGTACACTTATACCCACATGAGATTCTATTCTCGTATTCATACTCAAGTTTTGAGTATATGGAACCGTATTTTATTGCCAAAAGTGCATTTTGCACGTTGCCGCAGATGGACGACGAGAAAAAATGACAATCAGGATCATTGCCTCCGTGAGAGATGCGTAAATTTCTTGCGAAATTGGGGATTCGCGTATTGTTATAGATGGAGCTATCGCCACTGCAGGGATTTTTTAAAATGGTTTCGAAGCGGGATAATTGGGAAATATTGAGATGATATCTCTTCCCGTATGACTTGCATTACCACTGTGATGCTTTAAATTAATTCCGTTAGAAGATAAGACGCAATGCGATCATCAGTTCACTTAGGCAATCGATGTACTTTTAGAAATCTCTATTTCTTCTAAATTCGTATGCAAATACCAATCAATGCGATGAGAATGCATCGATTTGTTCGATTCGATTCGTCAGCGACCGCGAAATTCTTCTTCCGTTTACCATAACCTCGAAGTTAATGTTCGAAGATAATTAAAGACTCCGATGCTGTTGAATAAACAATAGCGCGCATATGCGATCGGCGGATTTATAAAAATAGTACGTGAATAAATACTCTTTGAAATAATAATTTCATGCATATTAATAGCAGCATTGACGATGAGTATATATTGCCGTGAGTCAAACATTATTAATTCTTATTGTGAAAGAAAAGAAAATGGGAAATCCTTCACATCGCAAATGTCGTATTATCTTCCGCATCGTCAATGGTACAAATAAAAAATTCTGCCGTAACAAATGTTTGGAAAAAATTATTCGAAGACGAAAAGACGCGCGTAAAAATTCGCGGAATAAATTTTTGAGACGAAACAATTTTCTAATTGCGTTGGTCACGAGTTTCTATTATATTTTTCACGTCTCGGTAGCGTTAATCGAGTAACGTCAATCACCGTCGAGTTGCCGGGCGTCTCATTACAACGGGATTATTGTTGGCTGCTGGACAACAGACTGCCAGTATGTAGCGTCGACAGTATATATAGATATACGTAGACAGCATATATACGTATACAGAGATCGCGTAATCGAGTCATCCCGCGCGATTCTGGGGCAAGGTGAGAGCATCAATCGCAGATGAAGAAAAATTCCGGATACGACCCTGTTATCCTTTTTCTCAATAAGTAGTCATTGACACATCTCTGCTTTCGGCTCTCGACGGACCTCGATCTCAATGTAATTCGTCCGTTGCGGTACGAAACTTTGCAAAAAGCGATGAATATGGACAACCGATTTTACATGAGTCTTATGTATTAAAATCCGATCGTCAAATTCGCTGTTTTTTTTTCTATTTAATAGATTAATTAATTAATTACTCGCTTACAGGCACTTAAAGATCCCTTAAAGGGATACGGACCGTGAATAGGATTGTTATAATTATTATTATAAAATAATAATAATAATATCATATCATTTTATAATTAAAATTAATTATTTTTTTTTATTTGTCATATAAATTAATAATAATCATAATAAAAAAATAAATTAATAAAATTATGGATTCGGTTAATAATTGATGTATGTTTCGGCAGGTGAACGACCCGGAGACAAACGTCGAACCCACAGTTCAAAGCACCCAAACTTGGTACGTTCGAAATTCAGTTTTTTTCGTAATCGTGAGATAAAGAATTACTATATATTTAAGTAATTGCGTGAACGATGTAATATCGATGTATTCGTGAATTTGATTATCCGGCAGGAAGAACAACAGTTCAGGCAACATGAAGAAATCGAAGAAAGAAAAGGCGCTTATTATCGTAGTGATTCTTCTCATAGTCGCGGTGATGGCTCTCATCGCTACTGTGTTCTTCCAGATGAAAGCTTTCCAGAAGGCCAAACGCAAGGAGATTTGTCAGACGAAGTCATGCATCGACACAGGTATACTATCGATAATTATTCGTCTTTGCAGTAGAATTCAATTAATTGTACAGCGTGAAAGAAATGTTCATTTAGTACCTTCCATTTCTGGTTAATATTCATTTTATTTTATTTTTTTCACGACTTCATCTAACGATCTAACGATCTTATATGCATAAATAACATCGAGTTGCGCTTATATAAGGCTTTTGCAAGTATTGATCATCTTTCTATTGTACTGCAACGCGGGTGAACAACAAAAAACAACAGACACGCGGAACCTTCGATACAAATCGAACGGCTGCGGAGATGCTATCAATATTTCCGATATACATTCTTCCGATTATTATCGCGCATACAATACGTTCGTATATTCCACGTGCGCCCAGTATCGTTGAATCGAAAAATGAATATCTGGAATTCTCTATTGTTGTCAAGTATCCGACGAGTTTCCGTTTTTTTTTATTCGATCCGATTTCGTGAAGATAACCGGCAAGTGCATGAAGCACATCGATCGGACGAATCTGTTTTTGCAACGCGGAAGTGCAACTTTTATTCCGATTTAGTTCGGGTGTTACGATTTTTTTCATTATGCAATTTTGTCATCGAAAAAAATAGGTAAACGTGTTGTAAATCGTCGGAAAATCGTTCGTCACGACGATAACGATTTCTTTTCTATCCACAGCTGTGAGGGTACTGGAATCGCTGAACAATACGATCGACCCGTGCGACGACTTTTTCGAATTCGCGTGCAACGGTTGGATAACGAAGAATCCGATTCCGAAAAGTTCCTCATCGTGGGATCCCATATCGATTATTCGAGACGAAGTTATTAAAAATCTTCACAACATTCTCGATACAACGGACAAGAAGGATGACCCCAAATCGATCAAATTGGCACGTGCAATGTACAGAACTTGCATGGATTGGGGTAATGAGAAACACAAAAAAAAAATACGATATACTTGCGATAAAAATCGCATTGATAAGGCAATGGAAAATCTTGTGAATTTAACAATTGCCGATAAACTAAACGAACTTTGACACCAAAATCGTCTAAAATCTCCAACTGCGGTTTTTTTATATTTATTTCCACGTTTATCTTACGAATTTTTTAAAATCATTAAGAGAAATATTGGCACCTTGAACTAAGCACCCTAAAGTTTTTCTGGTGCAGATAAGCGGTTTTTGTAATTCACTGCGCTTCAGCGGCACCAAAAGATAAAAACTTCGCAACGAAACAAAACATCGCCGATTTTTTTTTTTTTTGTTAAATGGAACATCAATTCTTTGTCCTCGGAATTTAGAGAGCGTCGAGAAAATCGGATTGAAACCGCTTTACGAAACGTTCAAGAAACTCGGACTCCCAAGAAAGCCGCCAACTGATGCCGAAGCCGAAGAGCTCAATATACCGAAGATCGTCGGAATAGCGCAAAGATACAGCGGTCTCGATATCTTCGTCGATATGTACATCGGACAAGATATGAGGGACTCCACGAAAAATCGATTGAAGGTAAATTACGAAAAAATTAATTTCATCAAATTTTTTCATACTTCGTATTAATTAATATCGATTTTTTCGCAGATGGAACAGACTTCCCCGGGGTTTTCCGGTTCCGAAACGTATCTTCGAGATCCTATACGTTTCAAGCGTATAGTTGATGCCTACAAACGTTATGTGAAACAATTGATGGACCTAACAGGAGTGGGAAACAAGAGTGAAGGATATACCACTGAAATTTTCGACTTCATGACAAAATTAGCCAAAGTAAGAAGTTCCCGTATACTTCTACGCTTCGTTTTAGTTTCGATACCTAAATCATCAAGTTGTACTTAACATTGAATTGAAATCTGCAGATAATGGCGAAACCGGAAGACAGGATGAGCGAAGATCACAAGATTCACGACGTGACGATCGAAAGGCTTCAGGAACTTACCGATCTCTACGCGACGCAGTGGAACTGGACGACGTATTTGACTTACGTCTTTCAAAACAGCGATGTAAAACTTTTTCCGAAAAATGACACTGCGGTTATAATGGATTTGGATTATTTCAAAGCTATGATACTACTTATGGACAAAACTTCACCGGGAACGATAGGTAATTTTATTTTTTTTTTTTAATAAATCGAATAATTCGCTTCTTTTGCAAGGAATTCATCAATTTAACTTCGATAAAGCAGTAATAATGATAGTTAAACCACGTAGGGTCGTCTCCAAAGGCTACGGTGAAGAAGCGCCACTGTTTGTTTAAGCTATCTTCGTATGGAGAGGCTAAAAAAAGAAAATAGTTAAAGAGTTGTTGTAACGGGGGGCTCGGCTTCGCGCGCAATCTAATGGGGCCACGAGGGTCGCGAGAGCTATCGGAACGTATGCGTCTGGTACATTGTTGTCTTCGTTATATTCTAACTCTCGTAGACTAGCAAATTATTTCGTAGAAGTTAAGGAAAATTTTAGAATCGATATAACTATTATTTTAGAAAAAAAAATCATCTAACTGCGCCCCTCAATTTACAGCTCGATATGTCTGGTGGGAGGTATTCTCCGCGGTTGCGCGACAGATGACGGCAGAGTATCGCACTCCTTTCTTTGAATTTTGGAAAAAAGTTTACGGCTTCAAATCCGGAACGGAGATGTGGCACGGTTGCACGAGAATTGCTAACGCCTATTTCGGAATGGCGCTCACCGCCGCCTATGTAGAGAGGCACTTCAACGTGCAAGAAAAAAAAAAGGTAATCTTTTTCGCTATCCTAAGAAAAATAATTCATAAAAAAAGAATTCGTGAAAATTCGTAAAAAAAAGTATTCGTAAAAAATTCGTAAAATTTTTGAGGAACATTTTTTGATATCTTTTATTTACAATTAAAATAGATAATACAAAGCAAAAATACAAAAAAGAACCCGATAAATTGCTTCTTCATGATTTTCTATCTTCTGCGAAGTTTTGTCTATATGAAAAAACCAAAATTATTCACCATATTTACGCATAGTTTAGTGAAAGGTGAAAAATAATGAGGAAGCAATGTGAAAGCTTCGGCTTTTTGCGATTTTGTTTATATATATATCATCGTATCGGTAACTAATGATTTTGTTTCAACTCGCAGACACCCTCTCGAGGTGTTTGAACGATGTTTCAAAAATAACTTTTGTACGCGAAATTCTCTTTAAAATAATATACTCTCGACGCTGTTCTCGCTTTCTCTCTCTCTCTCTCCGTCCGGATCTCAACAGGCGATGGAAATGTGGAACGATGTAAGCGCGTCCTTCGACGAAATGCTCACGGAGCTCAAGTGGATGGACGTCGGAACGAAAGCGCGAGCGCACAAAAAGCTTCTCGCCATGAGACCCTTTATTGGTTTTCCCGAATGGGTTACTAATGCGACAAAGTTAGAAAAGTATTACGAAGGCGTAAGTCACTCAAAAAAAAAAAAAAAAATATACAAATTCGATTAATTTATCGAAAACTTCTATTTTCTTCACAGATCGAAGTTTATGAGGGAAGACTTTTCGACACGTACGTCCATTTCAACTTAATTGCAGGAAGGTACACATTGAATAGCTTGAGGCAACCGCCGAACAGAAATAGGTGGATAACTTCGGGTACAACGGTCAATGCATTTTACAGCCCGACTCTGAATTCAGTCAGTGAGTTGAAAAAATTATTCTCACCAAAAGTTAATACAATTATTTCAACAGGGATAAAAATTAATAAAAAAAATTTTTTTTTAGCATTCCCGGCTGGTATTCTGCACATACCGTTGTACGGCAATGGCGTTGAGTGAGTAATGCATTTTTTTTAAATTTATGTACCATAAATAATAAAATTATGGAAAATTAATAATAATAATAATACGACAATATATCATGTTAAGTTATATTATTGTAATAATTATGTAATTATAGTATAATTATGATAAAAAAAAATTTCAAATATATGTTATAATTTTTTTTTTTTCTTTCAAAGAGCACTGAATTATGGCGCTATCGGAGCGATAATGGGTCATGAACTTACGCACGGTTTCGACAATCAAGGTAAAGAATTTTTGCACCATTTTCTATTTTCGACTTTAATCGATGAATGAAAATAACGCAAATTCGGATGCTGTTCAGGACGAAGATTCGACGAGAATGGTAGCCTTCGACAATGGTGGAGCGAAGAAACATTGCAGCACTATCTCGAGAAGGTCGAGTGTATGATAAAACAATATACGGGATACAATGTTACGCAACTCGGTAAAAATTATACGGTATGTAGAAAACAGTCAGACGAAAAAAAAAAATTCAAAATTTCACGTAAAATAGACGATTAATGAACGACTAATCTCGCAGTTAAACGGAGTCAATACCCAGGGTGAGAACATCGCCGATAATGGCGGATTAACTGAAGCTTTTCGCGCTTACGAAAAGCTGAAAGAGAGAACAAACTCTGAGCAGTTGGGACTTCCGGGTCTCGCTAAATATACAGACGAGCAAATGTTTTTCCTCGGCTTCGCTCAGGTAAATAGCGAGCTATCGAAAAGCTTTGAATAAGTATAACCATCGAACACATTTTAAAATAATTTTCTGCAGATGTGGTGTGGAAGAGAAACTGATGCCGATCTCGAAGTGAGAGTTGTACGGGGCGTACACTCGCCGAATCGTTTCAGGGTAATCGGAACATTGCAGAACAATGCCGCATTCGCAAAAGCGTGGCAATGCCCTCGCGGAAGTCCGATGAATCCGAAACGAAAATGTGTCGTATGGTGATAAGAGAATTTACGACGTTACGCGGGCGATATGATTAAGTGTACATAAACTAATTGTTAAAAATTTGTACATAAATAATTATACGCGCACAGATAGTTACGTTTCTTCGAAATTTCATACTCTGTAAATATCGTACACAGATTTTACTATTAAAATAAAAATTGTTAATGTTCCTGATATCGATCGAGTAATATCTTTTTTTTATCATTTCAACAGGAATACGTAATCGATACATTCGTCGGAGACTCCTCGTTATTTCCCGAGTTCCTTTTTTGTCGCCTCTTTAATAGAAAACCTAATGTCACGCTGCATATTGCAATCAGATTTTTTGCCTTATTTACCAACGGCGGCTTCCCGATAGACGAAACTACCGTATTCTGATTTTGATTTCTTCTGACATTCTTCTCTGATACTGTTTCACCGATGTTTATGAGAAAATAGTTATTAACAACTCGTTACAAAAAGAAAATTACATACTCAGATAGAGAAACGGCACAAAGTCGCAGTACGCAATACGATCGCGCAATAGTTGCAGTATGCGCATCACGCGCTGCACATGCTGCAAAGATTGCGTCATTTACGGCATTTTGTGTTGTCTGTCTATCTGCGTACAGTTCAATCTCCGTATTCTTAACTCGTTTTAACTTAACTGCTCCCTTATTTTAACTCGTTATCATGGCAACGATTTCCCTTAACTGTATTTCCGCTGAGTCCGTTCTCCGCACTCCAAGCCTACAGACGCGTATACCCCTCATTATCGCCTCTCGCAGCAACTAACCGGGAGAAGGGACGATTGGGGAAATGCAGAAACGGGAGCGTTTCCGGTCCTCGAGAAATCGCAATAATATTTTTTATTATTTTAGTTCATTTATTTTATTATTCGATAAAAATTTCGTAAGCGCTTCTTTCAACGAGATGTCGACTGAAATTCAATGGATGGCCACTAAGACGAAAAAAGAGGCGCGCAAAAAACTTTTCACGATAAGACCTTTCATGGGTTTTCCCGAGTGGGTTACCAATTTGACAAAGTTAACAAAGTATTACGAAGATGTAAGTTTCTCGAAAGAAAAATATTTTTATCAATTTTAGTGAATATATATGCAAATATATTCCATGCTTTTCTTCGCAGATCGAAGTTTTCGAGGGAAGACTGTTCGACACGTAATTTTCATGTGTGTACGGCAAATGATGAGACGTCCTTTGTCCGAAGACTTAAGATAAATTTCAATGATTCGCGTAATAGTTCGGCGATTTTTCTCGAGATTTTAGAAGTTCAGATACTGATGGCAATAATAATAAAAAAAAACAACAACAAAAGCATTGCTAAGAGGATGTCGGACAACAAACGCCACTACGATATTACTGTACTGTATGTATCAACTACCGGTTTTTACACATGCATCGAAAACCTATATATCATAAATCGCGGTAGTGGGAGCATTTCCCGCGGCAAATAGTCAGAATGGGGGGTTTTTGAAAATTAGTAACTCAGAGGATAACTCTTACGTACACAAGCAACGTGTTTACAGTTGCCAACTGATCCACGGAACTCAGACAACGAATCCGTTTCAGGATCTTACATTTTGAATTCCCTTAAACTATTTTTCACTTTTTTTTCGCCGCGATTACCACGAGTTCCAAAAATCAGTACATTGATTCTTCGAGAAAGCAATGGCGCGCATAATTAATCGAGTTAAAGAGAAAAAGCAGAGACAACACGAAGATGAAAGTTACTATCAGAAGAAAAGAGAGATACTATCCAATACAAGACGGCAAGATTTCAGGACAATGGTCCTCATCGCTATCATATCCCTACTGATGTCAACTTTACCGTTTGGCGAATGCAAAGAGATTTGTGAAACCAAATTGTGCGTCGAAACAGGTATATTGTTAATATTGTTAATTGTTGTTAATGAATTGTCTTCACGGCGAAATCAAATTGGAACCTTTAATATTAATATAAATAGAATTACAAGCGAATAAACATATGGAATTCGTGGCATAAAGCGAAAAACTGAATCGACGATGTAATAATTCATATTATCGATATATAGTACACACTTTCGATTATTATCGAGAGTACGATATATTTGCTCCACGTGCGCTTTATTAAAGTCCGTATCTCCGAATGTATAAAATGGTAATTTGTTCTTCACTATTATTATCAACCATGCAACGCCCGTGTTTTTTTTTTTTTTTATCTTCGATCGGATCTCGTCAGGATATCCTGAACAGCAAGTGCATTAGACGTAATGTGTTGAGCAATTAAAAAAAATCCCGCAATATCAACTCAAATTGGTGGGTTTTTTGTTCCACGTGTTGTGGACCGAGAAATTTTGTCACGCGAAACAATGAAATTTATCGTCTTGAAAATCGTCAGAGAATTAATGGTTGCGAGATGAATGTTTGTATATTTATTGCAGCTGCAAGGGTGTTGGACTCGATGAACAACACGATCAATCCCTGCTATGATTTCTTCGAGTTTGCATGCAGAGGTTGGATAACGCGGAATCCAATTCCATGGGGCGCTAGTGCATGGGAACCGATGGCAATCATTAGAGGCAATGTACTGCACAATCTTCGCAGTATTCTCGAAAGACCGGACCGACGTAGAGATGGACGACCGATCAAATTAGCTCGGGCACTGTACAGAACTTGCATGGATCGGGGTAATGGCGAAAGAATAGTTATAATATTGCTGTAATTTTCGAATCGGCAATGTAAGCAAATATCTTGCAAAGTATAAAACAAATCATAAATTAAACTCAGTCGTCGGGGACCTTAACTGCGGAACCATCGGGAATCTCGCAATGCAGTAGGACTCCATTTTATTTGTTAAACTAAATGCGCAAATTCCTTGCTAAACGCTTTTAAGGCGTTACGCTTGACATCAAAAGCCTTTAGGTTGACAGAGGTCTATTTCTTTATTCATAATGATTGCAACGCGAATACATTTTTCCCGTCTTTAGACAGTATCGAAAATCTTGGACTGAAACCGCTTCACGATGCACTCAAGAAAGTCGGCCTTCCACTGACACCTCCCACTGAGGAAGAAGCTAAGCGTCTCGATATATCGAAAATCGTCGGATTGGCGCATAGATATTATCGTGTGAACATTTTCAGTAAAACGGACATCCGCCGGGATGTGTCGGACGATACTAAAAATCGATTGATGGCAAGTATCAACCTCAGCCAATTCATACAGACCTTTTCAGAACAGCACTAGAATTTTCCGCAATGATTGATATCTCTTTTGCACTCGATCAGTTGGAACAAACTGCACCCTTCGTGGAAAATTTTGATGTATATCTACGAGATCCTCAACGTTTCAACACCATTGTGAGCGCACAGAGACGTTACGTTGAAGAAATAATGAGGCTTGCTGGAGCCGGATGGAAATCCAAGCACTATGCTTCCGAAATCATGGACTTTGCGACGAAAGTAGCCAATGTGAGAAGATTGTACATACGCTTGCCGATCTTTTTAATGAACCTTCGATCGTTTCTATAGTTTTTCATACTTTGAACCCACAGACAATGGCAACTGAGGAAAAAAGGTCCAGTCCGGGTTACAGAGACTACTATTTAACGATCAACAAACTTCAAGAAAACACGGATCGTTTTGCCGACAGTTGGAATTGGACAACCTATCTAAAGCACGTTTTTGAAGAAAGTGATATTATTCTTGATCCAAATAATGATATTGCAGTCGTAATTGATATGGATTATTTGAGGGACTTGACAACACTTCTGCAACGAACTTCGAAAAGAATTCTTGGTAACCTTTAATGCTCTTCTAAGCCAATATTTCTCGCTAAGCCGGTGCAAGCTTTCTTTTCCAGTCCTTCTTTGTGTAGATAGACGAAAAGATATAATTAGGGGTGGATGGGGAGGATGGGAATTAGGGGAGGATGGGTTTGAAAAGCTTTCCTCCAAAGCAATGATAATTGCAACAATGATTTTAATATGGACGTCCTATAGGTTGATGAATACAGTATGATTCTCGTAGACTATCAAACACAGTAGGCAATCAGATAAGTTGAAGATTCGGGAACCCAGCCAATTAGGCACCATTAGATAGGTTGAATTTCCGTTTTCGCCGCGTTCCCTCTCCGTCACACAAATGGCAACAACGATTCTATTGGTCGGTATGAAAAGGAAAAGAGGGCGCCGTTGCCTCGTCGAGCAGGTAGACGGACCCGGCGAAGGGTCGGAATTCAACTTACTTGATGGTATTTTCTTCAACTTGCCCGATGATTGGAATTATCTGAGTTGGAATTACGTGATCGCCTACTGTAATTTCATTAAAAGAAATGAAAGATGGTGGATCAATGTAATTGTTATTTAACAGAGATAAACTTCCGAATGTACTTTAAATTTCAGCTCTGGCGGTATACAATGCAGTATACATGTCGATAGCTCCCGGAACCACCCAACAATATCGTAATCTTGAGTCCCAATTCAATGAAAACGCGTTCGGTCGCAGATCAGATTTACCGGACTGGTATAAATGTACGAATATCGCTAATTTGTATTTCGACGAAGCGATCACTGCGGCTTACGTAGAGAAGCACTTTAACGTGCAAGAGAGGCAAAAAGTGAGTGTTTCTTTTTAATGAATGAGCAGCAGTTATAGTTAATTAATAAAAATTGGTAATTGGAAAAAAATTATGCGAGAAAAAAATTTAATAAAATAATATTTATTGAACGCTGCTAATAAATACAATATCGACAGGCTATAGAAATGTGGGGCGATATCACAGCATCCTTTGACAACATGCTTAACGAACTTCAGTGGATGGACGCCAGAACGAAAGCACAGGCCCACAAAAAACTTCACGCCATGAGACCTTTCGTTGGTTTTCCCGAGTGGATTACCAATCCAAGAAAGTTAGATGCGTATTATCGGGGGGTAAGTGTAGCGATAAACAAAAACCAATTTTATCGATTGTCCAAATATTAATGGCTGCGAAATGCATTGCTTCTTTTTTAATCGCAGATCGAAGTTTTTGAGGGAAGATTGATGGACACATACGCACAATTTAACTTAGTTAAAGGGAGAGAAATGCTAAATAGTTGGAGACAAATGCCGGATAAAAATAAATGGATTACTTCGGGTACTGCGATCAACGCATTTTATAGTCCAACAATGAATACCGCTAGTAAGTTCAACTACTTAACCATATAATTATAAACTTAAGGTTTTACGATGATGTATTCGGACTCTGATAAGAATCAATCAAATTAATCTTGTTAAGCAATACCGGCTGGAATGTTACACGCACCGTTGTATAGCAATGGAGTCGAGTGAGTATTAATAATTTTATAGTCGCCTTTAAATAGCCTTTCTAAATCCATGGCTTTCGGTTCGTTCCATGGGAACGATTTATCTCGCGATCTGTACTTTATTTTTGGATTAGAGCCCTAAATTACGGAGCCATTGGAGCGATAATGGGTCACGAACTTACTCACGGCTTCGACAATCGCGGTAAATACTCCGCTATTGTTTTATACTTTTAACATAATTAGATTCATTGGATTCATTGCACATATTTAGGACGACGGTTCAACGATAAGGGAAATATGCGACAGTGGTGGAGTAAAAAGTCATTGGAACGCTATTTAGAGAGGGTCAACTGTATCATAAACCAATATAGCGAATATGAAGTTACCCAACTAGGAAACAATTTCAGAGTGAGTTAAAATTGTTAAGATTAATAGGAAATCGCGAAAAAAAAATCTGATGATTTAGGATAATGGGATTTTATGATGGAAAAAAAATGTATGAATTCGGATTTTTTTTTTTCGTATGAGATACGCGTCCTTGTCGAATTGTATGCGAAAATGTAGACGAATGAAATTCGTGTGATTCGTAGTTGAATGGAGTCAAAACCCAGGGTGAGAATATCGCGGATAATGGTGGTTTGGAAGAGGCTTTTCGAGGTTATAAAAAATTAAAAGAGAGAAGCAAACCACAGAAAAGTCTTCCAGGTCTCGAAAAATATACCGATGAACAACTGTTTTTCCTTGGCTTCGCTCAGGTAATAAATCCCGAAGTTTTGGAACTACGCGCATCGAATTATAACAATTCTAAAACTTTTCGAAAATTATTTCGAAAAAAAAAAAATAATAATAGTAATTAATTATCAATATTTTTTTAGTAATTTTTCCTTCAATATTTGTAATAATTGTGTTAATGTTTGAATAACAGTTAATTCGTAATTATAATTTTTTTAATAAAATTGTAGATGTGGTGTGGAAATGAAAGAAACGCCGCTCTCGAAAGACGGATCTCAGACGATGTACACCCACCGAATCGCTACAGGGTAATAGGGACATTGCAGAATAGCGATGAGTTCGCGGAAGCTTACAATTGCCCTCGCGGTAGCCGGATGAATCCCGATAGAAAATGTAACGTATGGTGATAAAACAGTTGCAGAACTGTGCTGTACTGTTGCAGAACAAATGACCAAATGTACATAAACTGATGTCAAAAAAATTGTACATAAATAATTATTCGCACTCTCTGAGTGTTGCGCCGAAATTGTTATTGTCAAATTGTATACTCTGTAAACCTTATTTACAGATTGGTATTGAAATAAAAGTTATTATTGTTCCCGATACGGAAAGAGTGTAACATTGATATTTTTACCGGACCGTTTTTTTTTGTCGGATTAAATAGTCAACACGCCGCTACGGACTATTCGCTACCGAATTTCTTTTTTTCAGTTTTGGATCGAAAATCTACTGCGCTGTATATTATATTTTCTTCTTCCGTTTTATTAATCAGCAGTTCAATTGGTTCGATAGACTTGAAGCCAAAAAAAATTGTTCCGTCATTAGAAAATATCGTCACTATACACGATGATTATATAAAAATGCATCACTATCTACGATAATATAAATAATAATAAACATGGCGTAAAATACAATACAATGTTTTTTCAAAAGAGTTTGTTGTTTGTTACACACGAGAGCTTATATAATGTCAAAATCGTCAAAAGATCCAATAGATGTGATTACGGTACACACCTCACGACATAGTTGTATACAATATAATAATAAAAAATAAAAATAAAAAAAAAACAGATAATAATTCGATATAGGAATAAAGTGATTCTATCCTTTTATCGCAGAATCCGCACAGACAGCGCTGCATCTTCTCTGAATCTACGGGAATTTTTTGTACGATCTTTTGAAATCGGCTATGTGCTGCGTAGTGGGAGAATATGCGGAAGTGAATAATCGTCAGAAAGGCTTTTGAAAAGTGGTATCAACTTCCTAAACTTCATTGCAGTCACCGAACGGTTCACAGTGTCGCATCTCGAACATTAGTGTATGAAATTCTGTATCCTCGACGATCGAAAATTCTGTGCGGCATATGGCTGTGTGTGCGTTGCGTAGAACTACCGGATGGGTTTAATATAAAAAAGGAAGTTACTCTCAAAGGGAAGAACCGATAATATATATAGAAAGGGGTGGTAAGATTTCCGGAAATTTTGATATTCAACCCGAAGCACGACCACTCGATCTCGTGCTTTAAGTATAATTACGATTTTTAATCTATTAATTAAATATTATTGCAATTAAAATCGATTAAATTTTAATATATTTCAATTTTTGCGCTATTGTTTTCATAGACTTTTATGCCGAAAGATCATCCATATTTAATTATTATAATCGAGCATTGACAATATTTTCACGCACGTGCGTACCATGTGCGTACAACGGTGTTCACCGACGTTAATCCTTCGTCTATGATACATCCTTCTATACACTTCTTCTGTTTCAGAACGTCTATTGTCCCGTACAGAGTCAAAAGACTCGACTGAACGGAACTTATAAAGATGAGGTACAAGGTGAGTGCTAACTATACAAATGAGAACATTTTTGCGTTCTCGATCGATTGTCCTGCAATCGATTCACGCGTGAGATTGATCGCAAATGCATAGTTACAGCGGATCGCCGCATTTGTACGCGTTAACACGTCTCTACTTTCGCTTCCCGATGAATTTTGATTTTACGGCAGTTTATCCTGATTTTTTTATATTTAATTTTAATATTTCATATAATGTTAATAATATTCTGATATTTTTAAAAAATATTACATACTTTTTTTTTTTTTATTGGGTAGGTGACCGACCCGGAAGGTACTGTGGAAGCTACAATTGAAACCACCGACGCTTGGTATATTCGTATTGCAATTTTCACTTTTTTTTTTTTTAATTAATATTCGGTGTGTATACAAGCGATTCTAAAGTTGGTACAATAACGATGTATTTGTTAAATTATTAATTCGACAGGAAGAAGAATGGTTCGAAAAATACGAAAAAATCAAAAAAGGAAAACACGCTGACCGTAATCGTGATTCTTCTGATAATCGCGTTGGCGGTCGTCATCGCTGTCCTGTTTTTGCAGGAGTCAATTTTTCCGAAGTACAGTAGCAGGGAAATTTGTCCGACGAAGTTGTGCGTCGATACAGGTATATTGATAAAGTTTCATCTTTGCGGGAGAATCCAATTCAGAAATTTAGGAATTAATTTTTCAATAATTCAAAATCAAAATTCAAGAATTCATAAAATTTTCAAGAAGATCCTTTTAATTTCTGTAGTATTCGCGTTTATCTCTACGATCAGTCCATCCTTTTCTCAGAGTTTTATGCAATTCTAGATAAGATCGAGTTGCACTGATCAAAGGATTCTCCGACTATTGATCACTTCGTATTGTTTTGCGGTTCATGTCAACGAACATAAGCGCTTAGATACGTCAGCATTTACATTGTTGCAATAGTGAAACTCGCATGGAAAAAAAACCCCCAGCGCATGAAATTCTTGATAGCGATCGAAAAACTATATAGGCAACGTAACTTATACTACCGATTATGCGACATCGGGCGTACAATATGTTTATTCACCATGAATCGTCAAATGTCAATACAATTAACATTAATAATGAAAAATATCTAAAAATAATATTTTCTAGAATTTAATAATAATAATAATAAATAAATTTAATTATTAAACTTGATTATTATTATCAGTACTATTTTAATTAAATAGTCACCTTTTTAAATAAATCTAAAAATAAATAAATAAATCTTTCACTCGAGGAACCAAAATATTTTAAGTAATCATCAATTGCAGCTGAAAGGGTATTACAATCGATGGACGATACGGTCAAACCATGCGACAACTTCTACGAATTCGCATGCAAAGGTTGGTTAAAGAAGCATCCAATTCCGCGGAATTCCGGTTCATGGGATTTATGGAGGATCCTTAGATTAGAAGTCATTCAGAATCTTTACGAAATTCTCAATACATCGGACAAAAAAACGGATGCGAAATCGATTAAACTCGCTCGGGCGATGTACAGAACTTGTATGGACACAGGTAATGACGAAAAAATGAACGTTCATCCCTCTAAATCGTATTCGTAAAAACGCTTTTCGCGGTTCATCAAGCAGTTCGATTGGCGCTAAAAGTATTGAGCTAAAATCTGGAATTTTTTTCTGTTTGTAAATAAAACATAAATGCCTTTTCACAGACAGTATCGAGAATGTCGGACTGAAGCCTCTTCACGATTCATTCAAAAAAGTCGGCCTTCCACGACGGCCTCCAACCGACGAAGAAGCCGAAGACCTCGACATAGCTATGATCGTCGGAAAAGCTCAAAGGTACAACGGTCTGGATATTTTTATCGATATGTTTATCGGACAGGACGTGTCAAACAATACGCGAAATCGCTTGAAAGTAAGTAACAAATTCTTGCGAAATGAAAAAAAAAAAAAAAAAAAAAAAACAAAACCATTTGTCTTTCAAATTGACGAATATTTTTTGACGATGGGATAGTTGCAAAAATGTTCACCATCATTCGGTGGTCTCGAGGTATTTTTGCGAGATCCCGTACGCTACAAAAACATAGTGGACGCACAGAGACGTTACGTGAAAGAAATGATGAAACTCGCCGGAGCGGGAAAGATGAGTGAGGAGTACACCGTCGAGCTTATGGACTTTATGACGAAAATAGCTAAAGTAAGAAGTTTGTAATAATACTGACAAAAGAGCAATAAGATTTTCGAACAATAAACAAATTATATCGAATTTTTTCTGCCGATTTAATTACATAAAAAATTAGTTGACTCAACTGATATTTGTTAACGATATTGTTATGATTTTTGCGGCGGTCGTTGGTAACTATAAATTAACAATTTTCAAAGTATACGCTTCTTAAAGGACTTCAGTTTTGATAAAAATCTGCACGTCTTGTTATTTTTTTCATTTCACTACAGGCAATGGACACTCCAAAGCAAAGGGTCTTAGATGTGACGATCGAAAGATTTCAGCAACTCACTGACATTGACGCCGATTATTGGAACTGGACGACGTATCTGAATAACGTTTTCAAACGAACCGATGTCGTTATTGATCCGGAAGAAGATACCGCAATAATTATTGATATAGATTACTTCAGAGCCGTAACATCACTCCTAAACGAAACTTCTCCCGGAACGTTAGGTAAAATTTGCGTTTTTAACAATTACGTATTATCGTTGTTTAATTTTAAAAATTCTGTATTAGTTAAACAACAAGGAATCTTTTCTAGAGGTTGCGGCGCGAAAAGGTACTGATAAAAACTCGAATTTACTTTAAATTGCAGGCCGATACGTCTGGTGGGAAGTTTACGCATCGGTAGCGCCTTTTACCACGCGGAAATATCGTGATCTTGAATTTGAATTGCGAAAAGCAGTGTTCGGATACAAAACCAGAAACTCACGGTGGTTTGATTGCACCAGAACCGTCAATAACTATTTCGGTATGGCGCTCACTGCTGTTTACGTAGAGAAACACTTTAATGTGCACGAGAAGAAAAAGGTTTATTATTTATTATTTATTATTTATTATTTATTATTTATTATTTATTATTTATTATTTATTATTTATTATTTATTATTTATTATTTATTATTTATTATTTATTATTTATTATTTATTATTTATTATTTATTATTTATTATTTATTATTTATTATTTATTATTTATTATTTATTATTTATTATTTATTATTTATTATTGACAATGGAATTTCAATAGAATATTGTTTTATAAGTAATACTTTCGTAAAAATAAAAAAAAATATCTTCCATGCTACTCTCTCGGCAGGCAATCGAAATGTGGAGAGAAATTAGTGCATCCTTCGATGATATGTTAACCGAACTTAAATGGATGGACCACGAGACGAAAGAAGAGGCGCACAAAAAACTTCTCGCTATGAGGCCCTTCGTTGGTTTTCCCGAGTGGGTTACCAATCCGCGTAAACTCGAGAAACATTACGAAGGAGTAAGCATGACGAAGGCGATTCTTGTAAATATTCGCATATGTTCAATGCATCATTCTGTTCACAGATGAAAGTTTTCGAGGGAAGATTATTTGATACCCATATACATCTCAACGCAATTATTGGAACACAAATATTGAATACCTTGAGACAAGTTCCGGACAGAAATAAATGGATAGTGTTGGGTACAACAGTGAATGCGTTTTATAGTCCGCTTTTGAATGCCGTCAGTGAGTAAAAAAAAAATTAAAAAATATTATATTGATCGCTAATTGTTAAAATTATTCGATTTCGATTAATAGTTGGTATGTATTTTATTTAGCATTCCCAGCTGCTGTCCTACACTTGCCGTTTTATGGCAATGGAGTAGAGTGAATATTGACAATTTTATCGACGCCATGAAATAAATTTTTCCAACACATAAGATCATTTTTATTTTTTAATAGAGCCCTCAATTATGGAGCCATTGGAGGAATAATGGGCCACGAACTAACTCACGGTTTCGATGATCACGGTAAAAAAATTCTGCATGCTTTGTTATCTTTTCGATTTTCAATTTTAATCGATATATCGAATTAACGTCAATCGGATAATGCCTCAGGACGGAATTTCGACGACAAAGGACATTATAGACAATGGTGGAGCGCCAAAACATTGAAACGCTTCCTTGAGAAGGTCGAGTGTATGATACACCAATATGCAGGAATTAAGGTCACACAACTGGGTAATAATGTCACGGTATGTACAAAATTTGGTATCAAAAAAAAAAAAAGGGGTATTTCAGCGTATGTACAAGAAATCGAATAATGATTGGTATAATTTTCAGTTAAACGGAGACAAGACTAAGGATGAAAATATCGCGGATAACGGTGGAGTGAGAGAAGCTTTCCGAGCTTTTAAAAAAATGAAAGCGAGAAGCAAACCGCAACAAGCTCTTCCCGGTCTCGTTGAATATACTGACGAGCAACTTTTTTTCCTCGGATTTGCTCAGGTAAATCGCGAAATCTCTTCAACAACGATTTATGGCATCGATTTTTTTACGATTTCGATCGATTTATTGCGATTTATTTGCAATCGAATTTTTGCAGATGTGGTGCGGCGCCGAAACGGACAGAGCTTTAAAAGTATGGATTGCTGAAGATGAACACACACCGAATCGCTTCAGAGTCCTCGGGACCCTGCAGAACAATGCCGACTTCGCGAAAACCTGGAACTGCCCTCGCGGTAGTCCAATGAATCCGAAACACAAGTGCATTGTATGGTAACGAAATTTTCGACGTTACCGATAAAATATTATACACTAATCGTTAAAACGTATACATAAATAATTAGTCGCACGATAGATACGGTTTATCAAAATGTTATACTCTATAAATGTTGTGTACATATTATACTGTTGAAATAAAAATTATTAATATTGCTGATACGTATGGCGTAATAATGGCGTTATTTTAAGTGAAATAAATCAATGCGTCGTCCGACTATCGTTTTTTTATTTTCCATTATTTTATATGATTTTTTTTCGTCATGAGATTCAATTTCGAGATTCTCCGACTTCACTACGAAATGCTACAAACACGTTACGATTTTGCAGTTCGATACGATGTATTGTTAACAGTAACGATTTCCCGAAAAAGTAAAAAACTGGACAATCCAAATTTTTCGAGATTTTCTGCTGAATAATACGTCAAGCAATTTTTTTTTCTTCATTTTTTATGATTTTTTAAAAATACGTATAATTACGAATGATTATTGTCATTTTTTCTGGACTCTGTATCTGTTAGCGCTTTTCTGCACGCGCATGAAAATCCTATATCGAGTATGTCGCGAAGTGGGAGCATTTGCGGAAACAGATAGTCATAATGGGGGCTCTTAAAAATTGGTAAGGTAGAAGCTAAATCCTCTGTCTATCCTCGATTTTGTGCAGTTGGCGAGTGGACAGCGAAACTTATCCACGTACGTATTGCGACAATTTTTTAAATATTTTTTTTAACCCACTTATCCCCGACAGTGATACGCCAAATGTACTTGTATACATTTTTAATATTTGTATCGTTTGAAAACCCTGTGCTCGGTGTACCGACGCGTTTCGAAGAGAAGCGCCAAATTTATACGAAAAATATTTATAAGAAATAAGAATACGCATTTCTATTTATAAGAAGAAATTGTGCTTAAAAAAATAATAGTATATAATACGAGACGTGTCCGTTTTTGGGGTAAGCGCTTGATAGTGGACCGTCATCTAAGTCTGAACGAAAAAATTTTTTAAAAATTAAAATTGGTGATCATTTAATGGGTTTTTGGCCGAAAGGTGATTTCTTGTAGACTATTCCTCAATAGTTATTGGCATTAACACTTCTCTGCTGTTGACTTCCGGTGACTCTTGGTTTTATCGTAATTTATCATTCGGCTCGATAAAAAATGTTCGTTACTAGATTTTGCGTAAATTATTATAATGTTAAAAAAAGTTATACTCATTCGAAAAGTTCAACGAGCCGAAAAACCCTAAGATTGAAGTAGGAAACCATTTGGCACGTTCGGAAAATTTTTTTTTTTTCGAAGTATTATGCTTTTTTTAATATGCTTATTTACAATGAAGTGCTGCAGATCGGAAATCAAGAAATCGAAAAGAGAAAAGACGCTGATCGGTGGTGGTTCTTTTCGTAATCACGATGATGGCCATCGTCGCTATTCTGTTTTTGCAGTTGCTTGCTTTCCAGCAAAGCCACTGCAGAGAAATATGTCGAACCGAGGCGTGCAAAGAAGAAGGTATATTGATAAGGACGCATCTTGATAAGGACCGCTAACTTTTGATATTAGCAAGAAGAAATCCGTAAATAATAAAAAAATCATAAAAAGAAAAGATGCGAATAATGCATTATTCGCCTACAAGCTGCAAAAAAGATTACGACGTCTTTTTTCCGCTATAAGGGAAAGTGGGGCAAAATGGACCGCTTTAGCAACTCACGGACTTTTTTCATTGTAACAACATTTTTCCACTACTGCCGAACCAAAAAAATGTTTTTTCACACCCCCTTGAACATTACGATAAAAAAATGGGGAAAAATGGACTATGATGAAATTGCATTACGAAAAAAAGAAAACTGTGAATTTTAAATAATTTAATATCTAAAAGCGATGTGCAAATTATTCTTGTAAGAAAATATATATTTCTCCATACTAAAAATAATGGAAGACTTTTGAAAAAGGCATTCCCTTTTGTCGTATCGGTTCATTTTCGTCCAGAAAAAAAATGTTCCGTACAATTATATCAAACGTCGTTCTTTTTTATTCAGCAGTGATCTACAGCATAAATAGTGTCCATGAAACTTGTGGTTTGTCCATTTTGACCCGAAGTTCGAGTTGCGCGAAAGTCCCATTTTGCCCCGTCGGCCAATTTTTCCCACCTTCCCTACATATTTCAAATAATTACTCTATGCATAATATGTTCGTCCATTTCACGTGCACTCACTTACAAAACGTATCTTCAAATCTGAAAATGAATAGCCGATGCTCTTCTATTATTGTGAAGCATGCAACGAGCTTATTTTTTTGTTATTTTCAATAGTAAATGCACAACACACACTGAGCACAGCAATTTTCGATAATTTCTTCACGTGTTCGACCACACGAATCGGCGTTCGCGGAAGGAAGTCGAACTTTTAATTCCGGGTTTCCGGGAATTCAAATGTCACGGACTTTTCATTATGCAATTCTAATATCGCGAGGAATGTTTTCGAGACCGTGTCGACGATAGTTGAAGAATTAATTGTCACGAGAATATATGATTCCCCACGTTCGTTGCAGCTTCGAACATGCTGGAGTCAATGAATAAAACGATCGACCCTTGCGACGACTTCTACGAGTTTGCGTGCAGAGGTTGGATAACAAAGAATCCGATACCGCGGGGTGATCATTTATGGAATCCGATGGTTAAGATTGAGGAAAATGTAATGGAGAATATTCATAACATTCTCGATGCACCCGACAAGAAGGGAGATAGCAGACCCCTCAAAATGGCGCGGGCAATGTACAGATCTTGCATGGATTTGGGTAATGAGGGAAAGAAAATATTATATTTTTTCATAAAATCGCATTAATAACGCATTCGAAGATCTTGCAAACTCTATAATCAGCAAGAAGTCAAACTGTGTCACGAATGTTAATTCGGAAATCATTATTATTCTTATTATTACTAAAATCATCGAAAATCCGACGTTGAAGCTTCGCCGCTCTAACACCAACCCTCGTTGAGGCTTCGCTGCCTCTTTCGACATCCTATAGTGCGTTTTGATTGATATCAAACGGCTTCAACTTGGAACTCCTTTTTTTTTAATTTTTTGTTAATAAGACTGTGAATGTATCTTCCCGAAATTTAGAGACCATTGAAAAAGTCGGACTAACACCCCTCCACGATGCACTGAGAAAACTTGGCCTTCCGAAAACTATACCGGATGACGATGAAGCAAAAAATTTGGATCTTGCGGAGATCGCCGGATTGGCGCGTAGATTCTTCGGCATTAATATGTTTATCGAAATGGATGTTTCCCAGGACCCGCATAACGCTGCATTGCATGTATTGGTGGCAAGTATCAAATGCCGGCGACAGTACACGATTAATAAAAAAAAGTCTGATATCGGTAGCATATTAATCGTTTTTTTTTTCGTCGTACAGATGAAGAAACCTCCGCTGATATTCGAGATGCTCGAGACGGCTCTACAAAATCCCTCACGTCCCAAGTTCTTAATAGACGCGATGAAAAATTACGTAAAAGACATTATGAGACTCGCTGGAGCGGGAAACAAGATCAACCAATATACCACCGAGTTTATGGATTTTTTGACTGAACTGAGTAAAGTAAGAAGTATGCGTATCGATAATTAGAGTTTACGCTGGGCGACGGAATGAGAACGAATAGTCAGTTGACAAAATCGATGTTAAAAAAAAAATCAGTTGAAAAAAATCTCTCAACTGGCCATTCAAAAAAAATTAATTCAAAAAATCATTCGACTCGAATTTTTTTTGATGAAATCAATTTAAAAAAATCTCTCGACTTATAATTTTTTAAAATAAAAGTACTCGCGCTGAACTCTACACGTTTTGTCAATCAGTTGAAAAAAATCTCTCAACTGGCCATTCAAAAAAAAATTAATTCAAAAAATAGTTCGACTCGATTTTTTTTTGATAAAATCAATAAAAAAAAATCTCTCGACTTATAATTTTTTAAAATAAAAGTACTCGCGCTGAAATCTACACGTTTTGTCAATCAGTTGAAAAAAATCACTCAACTGGCCATTCAAAAAAAAAATAATTCAAAAAATCATTCGTCTCGAATTTTTTTTGATAAAATCAATTTAAAAAAATCTCTCGACTTATAATTTTTTAAAATAAAAGTACTCGCGCTGAAATCTACACGTTTTGTTACTATTAATAAACAGATAATGGCAGATGGAACTAACAACGGGAG
This sequence comes from Cryptus viduatorius, assembly GCA_964006125.1. NCBI lineage: Eukaryota > Metazoa > Arthropoda > Insecta > Hymenoptera > Ichneumonidae > Cryptus > Cryptus viduatorius. Next base: position 5,994,181 of record OZ023222.1, on the reverse strand, counting down.
AACCTTCGAAGGAGCGATAGGCACATACGACCGGAAAATGGGCCCTTCTGTCTCGAAGTGGAAGTGGACGACATTTATGAATAACGTTTTCAAAGAAACCGACGTAACACCGCGGCGTTCCGATATCGTAGTAATGACCGATGCCAACTACTACACAGGTTGGCAACATCTTGTGGAAAAAATGCCAATAGAAACACTAAGTAAGTGAATATTTCTGACAAATGTTACATTTTTTATGTTCTTGTAGCGAACTATTTAAATACAACTACGATGCAGTAATAATTACGATAGCTAAAGAACGGATCGTTGAAACTTACATTTTCTTTGATTTACAGTTCGCGCGGCCTATTTTACTGCATTCCATTCGATAGGGAAGAAAAGTACGCACGCGATTTCTACACTATCCGCTAAATTCGAGAGATCCGTCTACACGAAAGGAAATAACCTACCGAAATGGAAGGAATGCACAAAACACGTCAGTGAACATTTCGATATCGCCCTCACTGCCGCCTTCGTCGACAAGCACTTTAGCGAGCAAGAGAAAAAAAAGGTGAATTTAACATTCCTCCAATTCGCTAATTAGCGTTTGAACGATGGTCTAAAAATTAGTCATCTTTTGCATTTCTCATAAAATCCTTTCGACAGGTGGCGCAAATGTGGGAAGATGTGCGTTCAGCCTTCGACGATATGCTTAACGAACTGCAATGGATGGATTCCGGGACGAAATCACAGGCTCACAAAAAACTTCACGCTATGGCATCGTTAATTGCTTATCCCGATTGGATTACCGATCGAAGAAAATTGGAAAAGTATTATGAAGAGGTAGATTTCTGACGATGCAACGATTTCCATCGATACGATGTATATCGCGACCCAAAAAAATATTTTTTTTACCAACTGCGCTAAAAAGACCATATTTCATGTACTAATTTGTTTCAATGAAAAATTATTAGAAACGGAAAAAATTTTATGGCCCTCTAAGAAAATTTCCATTGGCTCTATTAACGATTTCCATCGATACGATGTATATCGCGACCCAAAAAAATATTTTTTTACCGACTGCGCTAAAAAGACCATATTTCATGTACTAATTTAATTCAATGAAAAATTATTAGGAACGGAAAAAATTTTCTGGCCCTCCAAGAAAATTTCCATTGGCTCTATTAACGATTTCCATCGATACGATGTATATCGCGACCCAAAAAAATATTTTTTTTACCGACTGCGCTAAAAAGACCATATTTCATGTACTAATTTAATTCAATGAAAAATTATTAGGAACGGAAAAAATTTTCTGGCCCGCTAAGAAAATTTCCATCGGCTGTATTAATTCTCATTAAATCACATAAATATTTTTTTCTTTCACAGTACGAAGTTTTCGAGAGAAGATTTTTCGCGAGCACCGCCATTGCTAAGGCAGTTGAAATAAAAAGAAATTTGAATACCTGGAAGGAAACAGCGGACAGAAATGCATGGCCGGAATCGGCTACGTCGGTTAACGCATTTTATAGTCCGATGGCGAATTCAGTCGGTAAGTCAAAAGATTATTTTTTTAATAAAGTTTTCCGCAATTATTCCGAATTTATTTCCGAAATTAATAACATAAATATTGTTTAGCAATTCCCGTTGGTATTCTACACATACCGTTCTATGGCAGTGGAGTGGAGTCAGTATTAATAATTCTACAGACGTTAATACGATACGCAATTTTTTCAGATACATAGAAGTTTTTTTTTGTTTTTAAGGGCTCTGAATTACGGAGCTATCGGAGCGGTATTGGGTCACGAACTCACTCACGGCTTCGACAACAGCGGTGAATACTTATTTCATTTCTTTTTTTTTCAGTTCATTTCATGAGAAATGAACACCTCGCGCTCGGACTTCCTGAATCGTCGCATGTAATCGAATCAATAAAAATTGTAATGATATTTAGGACGGCGATTCGATGAAACTGGAAGTTATCGAAACTGGTGGAGCAGCAGCACGTTACAACATTATCTAAAGCAAGTTCAGTGTATGATAAAGCAATATAGCGGATATCGGGTTACTCAACTAGGCGGACAGTATAGGGTGAGTATAATATATAAAGATTGAGTATAAATGTGACGCCAAATTTCGATATAAAAATCCTAAAACGAAAAAAAAAAATTTTTTTTTTATACTTCCCATTTTTGATTAATAAATAATAAATAATCGTAAATTGCGCCGTAAAAATGCTTTAAAAAAAATTCTAAAAATGCCTATAAAATGAAATATAAAAATTAAAATTTGCATATTGATTCCTTATTATCAGGAGACGCGGTAGTGTCTCAACGCCAAATAGTTAAAAATAAATAAAAGTCCGCGCGCGTCAAGCGCTATTTTTGTATATTCCTAAATCTTCTACAACGAGGAATAATAAATGAGAATTGATGAGTCTCCCGTAATTCGCAGATAAATGGTGAAAAGACTCAGGGTGAGAACATCGCGGATAACGGTGGTTTGACGGAGGCTTATCGAGCTTATAAAAAGCTAAGGGAGAGAAGTAAACCACAGAAGGGCCTTCCGGGTCTCGCTAAATATTCCGACGAACAACTTTTCTTTCTCGGTTTTACTCAGGTAAATTGTTAATTTTCGTAAGCTTCAGGTACGCATCAGCGAAGTATCGGCGGAGTATATACGTTACCGGCGCGATGCCAATTGGTTTAAAATTAAATTAATAAAAAAAAATTAATATAACTATTCTATTTTGACATCGACAGACGTGGTGCGGAAGTTACAGTGACGAGCAAATAAAAGCGAACGTTGAAAGGGGAGTTCATCCGCCGAGTCGCTACAGGGTTATGGGAACATTGCAGAACAGTGAAGAGTTCGCAAAAGCCTGGAATTGTCGTCTGGGAAGCCGAATGAATCCCAGAAATAAATGTATCGTATGGTAACGATAGAGGCGCAACCTTATCGGCGAAACGGTCACGTGTTCCGAAAATCACTTATTATTTGCACATTATTAATAATATTACGCGCACAGATTGTTACAGTTCATCAAAATGTTATATTCTGTAAATATGTTGTACAGACTATTAAAATAAAAATATGTTAATGTTGATGATAATTATTGAGTAATATCTACATGTCGTTCGGATATTTATTTTAATAGGAATACCACGCTGTTGATAAAAATTGCAATTTAATATACCAGTCTGGAAATTTTTATCTATTTAAAATGTAATGTATATAAGATTGTATATATAAAATTGGGATGAAAAATAAATATATTTAGGCAGTAAAATTCAAAGTAAATTCGGAAATTAAAGTGCCTTTTTAGTAAAATCACAGTGAAGTTTTTCGAATACCGTACATTAATTTTTTTTTATCGCAATTGTATATTACATTTATTATACCAGTTATCGCATAAAAATTTCCGGTACCGGTACAGTAGATTTCATACAAATTTGTTTCCAGCGCATCGCCAACATTTCCTCAGGGAATATACACTATTTTCCGAGTTTCTTCTTCTTCGTTTTCGATGGAAAACCGGTCGTGCTGGACGCGGTGTTCTGTTGTTTCCGTTTATTTGACAACGGTTTGCTTGGCTTCTCGATAGAAGGCACCGCTTTATTTTTCTTTTTCTTTTTTCTCGCTGAAGCGGCTTCGTCGTTATCAGACTTAACATTTTTAGTCTTCTGCAACGAATCGTTTGCTGTTTGTATCAACGCGATTTCAGATTTGTCTGCAGGGAGTTTTCTCTTTTTCTTCTTCATCGTTGAATCGACGCTCGTCTCTTCCGCGGCTGCGAGTTTCTTCTTCTTCGTTCCCTTCTTATTCGATACATCAGTGGATTTCTCGGCTTCCTGAACAATTTCGACGGGTCGTTTTTTTCCACGTGATTTTTTCTTTATCTTCTCCGAACTCTGATTTATCTCCCTCCCTTCGTCATCGTTCTCTTCCTCAACGGTAACTTCTTGCCGCATCCTCAACACGTTTTTTTTCTTCTCGATTATCTCGATTGGCTTTGGTTCCTCGCGTTTCACCGTTAAATCAGCGCAGGGCTGCGTTAGCGTCATACAAGTGATTCTAACGCCACAGGTAGCGCGAGTCAACATATTCAATTTTTTCTTTCCGAAACGCCAGAGCTTTATCTCGCCGGAACTCGAAGCCGAAACGAGATAATTGTTTCTGTGCGCAATACACTTTACTCTCGCCTCGTGAGCCGCGATTTCCAGAGTATCGGCGTTCGCCGCGATATCGTACAAACGAATTTTTCCGTCTTCGTGTCCTATAACGATAACGTCATCTTTGATGAACTCTACGCAAACAACTCTCGAACCAAAGGACATTTCGGCGCATAAACCGGCCGTTTCAACTGAGTAGACGTCGATCTTGCAGTTTGAGACAAGTAGATATTTTTCTCCATTGGGACTCCATTTTAATATAGTCACTTGTTTGGCATCCAACTTCAAACGAGGAACGAGATTCGTCGCATATGCTGGTCTTCCTTTTACTAGATTCCAAGTTCTCAAAACTCCGTCACCTCCCGCAGACATTGCTAATTTTCCTGACGGATGAACGGCCAAAGCATTTACGGCATTTTCCTTGTGAGGGGCTTTCCAATGTTTCTCCAGTTGCCAATTGCCGCATCTGACTATTCCTATACTGCCGTCGTTACTCGCTGTTAGTATGTGCGAAGCTTCGGGTGTAAATTCTATACAGTTGATAGTATCTGAAGATAAAAATGTTCAAAAATTTTTTATCAAATTTTTGACGGAACAATTTTTTTTTTTAATTTAGGAAATTTTGCGTTACCAGTGTGATGCATCAGTCTGCCTGATTCTATTCTGTAGCGCATGTCGTAAAGAAACACGGAATCGTCTGCACCTGCGGATGCCAAATAATGCCGGCTGCTCGCCACGCTTCTGATACTCGCCAAGTGGCTGTGTGTGGCGAAGCTTCGCTCCAAACTGTAGGTCTACGAAAATACGCGCCGAAAAATAACGATAAGGATCTTTTTCCTATTACGCGAACTATCTTCTTTTCACGAACAAGTCAGCGAATAACCTCGAAAAAAAACTGAAATCGTAAGCTTTACTCACGTTGTCGACATTGTGCACTTTGTAGCCGAGCAAAAATTGCTCGTAAGTGCCGATGATTATTTCAAAATCCGTTGACATACTTGTTTTCGATTGTTCCAACTATACTTTGTGCGATAATCGGCTTTCGTTCAATCGCGCGGAATAGACAAACACGTGCGCATCTTCTTTAGTAAATGCGTCAACAAAATATAAACATGGTGGAGGGGGAAAACGCTTTTTTTTACTGCACGATCGGCGGCACAGGGTTATGAGTTATGAAGCGTTACTTAATAAGAAATGGGAATTTGGCGTATTCAGGCCGGTAACAGCGTATTTATCAAACGTGTTTACAAAAACATCGTTTAAATTCAATAAACTTTTATTCGCTCTTGTTTCGATGGAATATTTATAAAACATTGTAAAAAACGAAATGTTCATTTTTTGTCTCGGAGAAATGTTATCCACAACAAAATGCTCAACAATCGTATATATTTGCTACCTTTTTGTAATAAAAAAAAACGCGACGTTTTATTAATACTTTTTATTTGTAAATAAAAAACAATGTTTCTGCTTTCGAGGTTCGCGAGTTTTGTACGTTACGAAAAACAGCGAAGACAAATATTAATATCAAATAATCACGTCTTTCTGATGGAAGGGATGAGGATACCAGAATTACTAACAATTACTAACAATTAATTAAATAAATCAACGTGCAGCCGCTTATCAGCAGGAATCGATGTACACCAATATCGGCCATTATTATTAACGATACGATGACCAAACTCGAGATATATCGATTTATTATTTTACCGAATATATCGTCTCAAGCATCGAGATCCCCACACATAATAAGTTTCCGCCGAGGAAGTAAAACATTTGTATCAGATATCGTATTTAATCAGCTAAAGCCTACGTGCTTGCGCTCATATCTTACCCCCTTTCCTCGCTGATGAAAGCGATGACGATGTTTTACATAATACAAATGTTTGTATGGAATTTTACAACGTAAACATGAGAGGCCGGCGACGCGTAGAGTCAGTCGATCCGTGTCGCGTCTCCGATAAGTACCGAATTTTGCTTCAATTCTCGAGTAAAACATGGTGCATGTTAAGATAAGCGAAACGAGTGTTAGAGACATAAGATTTCCTACGTCTCTGTACGCCGATGGAAGCGATGCGATAGTGAGAAAACCACAACTCTATTTTTATTATATTTTTCTTAAGTATTACAATTCGATTGTTGACTGTTTCTCAGCGTGTTGTAGTTACGTTCGATTAACGACGTTAAATCAATTGCAGCATACAGATCCCGATTATTCTTGCGCCTACGTAACTATAAGAGCGAAACTGGGCGTAGATGTTTTCGAAGGATTCGGCCTCACGTTCACTCTCGGCAGAGGAACGGAGATCGGTATATAATAATTGCAGTAAAATTCCATTTGCGATAAGCTTATCGAATGTTCCGCGAGATATTAAATAAATAATAACTTTACGATGCAGTCGTTTTGGCTTGCAAAGCAATGCTGAAAATGGTTGAGGGTCAATATCTCGATGAGATATACCGCGACTTCGGCGGCTTTTGGAGAAAATTGACGAGTGAATCGCAGCTCAGATGGGTATAGAAAAAATGTATAAATAGTTTGAATTATGAGACAACTCGGATCGTCGTGAATAACTACGCTGATACGAATTGCAGATAGGACCAGAAAAAGGTGTTACGCATCTGGCAGCTGCAGCCATAATCAATGCTCTATGGGATTTATGGGCGAAGTGCAGAGGAAGACCCGTGTGGAAATTATTGGTCGAGATGTCGCCCGAGGAATTAGTATCCACGATAGATTTTCGTTACATGTAAGATAAATTCATCGAAAAAAGAAAAAGAAAGAAATCAATACTTTTAATTTTTTTAAATTTTGACTGTTTGCGTTGATTGTTTGATTGTTGCGTTATTTTATAGTACCGACGTCATAACGAAGGAGGAAGCTATAGCGATTTTGAAAGACAGACAAGTCGGTAAAGAGGAGCGCGAGAAGATATTGCTGGAAAAAGGATTGCCGGCTTACACGACGCAAGTCGCGTGGATGGGATATACGGACGAACAAGTTCGGAGGCTCTGTCACGTTTATTTGCAAAACGGTTTTACGGCTTTTAAGGTCAAAGTCGGAAGAAACTTTGAAGACGACAAAAGACGCTGCGCTCTCGTTCGCGAAGCGATAGGAAAGGATAACAAGCTAATGATCGATGCGAATCAAGTTTGGGACGTCGATCAAGCGATCGAGTGGACAAAAAAGTTGGCGAACTTCAATATCTATTGGATCGAAGAACCAACATCCCCGGACGATATTCTCGGTCACGCAAAAATCGCTGAAGCTCTCCGTCCCCTCGGCATCGGAGTTGCCACCGGCGAAATGTGCGCTAATCGCGTTATCTTCAAACAAATGCTACAGGCAAAAGCGATGAATTTTTGTCAAATCGATTCGGCGAGAATCGGCGGAGTCAACGAGATTCTCGCTGTTTATCTGATGGCCTACAAACTCGGAGGTGCGAAACGAATGATTTTTCGATGTTACAAACGCATTTCGCGATTTTCGATGACATTTTTTTTTTCTTTTCTCTCTTCGCAGTTCCTGTCTGTCCTCACGCCGGTGGTGTGGGACTCTGCGAAATGGTTCAGCATCTTCAGATGTGGGATTTCGTGTCACTGAGCGGTACGACAGACGATCGTATTGTCGAGTATGTCGATCAACAACACGAGCATTTCGTTGATCCGGCGGAAGTGAAAAACGCTCGTTACATTGCTCCCAAATCACCGGGCTATTCGACCGAATTTAAAGCAGAGACTATCCTGGCTTACGAGTATCCCGGAGGTCACGAATGGCAACGCATGTTCGACGATGGAACTTTTCAAAAACCACAATAATTCGTTGTTTTTTTTGTCTTTTTTCGTTTTTTTACGCGAAATTCTTTAACGATAACTGAGAAATCTCGTTTCACGTTTTTCATAAATGGACAAGTTTTTCAACGTATATACTTAATAAAAAGATCACTTTTCCTTTAAAAAAGAAAATATACCCCTAACAATTCCTACTGACTATACTTTGTGTGTGAATTTGTATGTGTGATTAAAGCATTTTTTTTCGTTGGAGAGAAACGACAAGTCTTTTTTATCAATTTAACTCGCTCTGAATCTTGACTTGACGTAATCAGTCTGAAATGAAAAAATTCAATATATATGTAGAAAAAAAATATACAAAAATACGAAAGAGCGGTAGTTGGAATTTTTTTTTTTACTTACACTCACAAACCAGAAAGAGTCCGGTTTAAACATTATCCTTTGAACAAAACCCATATTCTCGACGGGCGCTATAACGTGAAGATGCAAATGATTAACAGTCGTAAAAGGCGGCCAGTGGAATCCGGTGCGCACTGACGCAAGTTCCAATCCTTGCTGAGCGCAAACAACTTCCACCGTATCGACAACTTTGTCAACTGAAATTTTAAATATCGACATTGACGATAAAATATTAACGGAACGTAAAATATGACACACGTTTGAAAAAAAAAGTTTTTCTTACAGAGCGGCTCATCGTCAGGTTTCAATTCTTTGGCACTTGATATGTGAGTTTTTGGTATAATCAAATAATGATGCGTCGACGCAGGTTTGATGTCTTTGATGCACAAAACGTCATCATCCTACGAATCGAAAAAAATCTATGAACGATCGTTCGATCGTTTTTTTTAACGGAAAAAAAGACTGTTTGACACATCGACAAAAATGATTTGCGAGGCACTATACTTCCGCGCGTTTCTTGTTTTTTTTTGTTTTCTTACCTCATAAACACTGTCATAAGGTGCTTCGGATTTGAGGATTTTGCAAAAAATGCAATTGTTGTGATCGGCGGCAGCCATGTTCTTTGCTCGAATATATCGACGTTTCGTCGATGTTAAAAATAATGGAGAATAAACGCGAAGAGATACACTAATTAGAAGCTACGGCAGTGACGTTAAGTTAACATTTGACCCCAAAGATTCGCGCGTTAAACGTTCGCTTGCAGCGATTTGCAGCAGACTGCTGTGGACGAGTCGTTGCGACCGTTGCGACGTTTTTGATCCCCCGGCCGCCCCCGCGCGGGGATTCTGCGCAAAACCGCTGCGCTGAAGCAGCGAGTTAAGTATCAGACACCAATTTTCGTAGCAAAGTCCTGAAAAGTCGGACAGTCACGTAAAAGGTGCAAAGCCGCAGTAGTCGTATACATTATAGATTAAGTAGTTTTTTTTTCTGTTGCTTTTTCTTTCATTCTTTTGTCATTTTCATTTTCGGGAAAAAAAGTAATTAAAGGGATTGGCAGACACAGGAGTTTTACAGTTGCATTAAATTTTAATTTAAAATATATAAACTGTACATTTATTTATCATTAATATAGATAGATTTTATATTTGTTTTTTTTATGTACTCTTATACAATATATAGTAGCTGTGAGCATGATAAATTAATAGTGTGTGTAAACGTATTGATACGCGTGGCAGTTGCGCCGCGAGGTGATGGAACAGAACTTTTCCTATGGAAAAAAAATTCTCATTCCCGATCAGCCTCCGGGTTACTTTTGCGATGCTCGCCGGCCCCAAAATTTCTTCGTTTTTTTTTTTCTTCGTTTTCTAACATAGAAATCAATTGCTTTATTATTTTTCTTGATTCGCTCTCGTATTCTATTCAGTCCATTCCACGAAGCGCGACAAAACGCAAGTCCATTTTTTTTATTTATCTGCCTTTTGCCGCGCATCGTCAAGTACGTACGGTTTTTGTTTTATTGATTTTTTTTCCTTTTAGTCGTATTTTTTGTCCTTTCTTTTTTGCGTCTGTGATAAAAGAGGTATACGGCTAAAATTGCTCTGGAAGACAATAAAATAAATAAAAATATTTAAAAAAAAACGAGCCGGCCTTTCTAAACCTTTTTGCTTTGCACTCGTGCGCGCGCTTCGAAACATTTAAAATATGTAGAAAGTTGCGCACCCCCCTGGAATTTTTTTTACGTATTATAAGACGCTTTCTTTTCTTCATTTTTTTTCATTCGTATGCCAACTAAATAATAAATCTTTCCATCTTCGTTATTATTCATCTGCCTAGGAGTCTCTCGCGCTTATTTTCTTTTCTTTTCATAAGCCAAATTATAGAAAAGAACAAAAAAAAATGAAACTCGACTCCGTCGAACGCGAATGAAGTGAAAAAAATTAATAATGAGGAAGTTGCGCGTTTTTTCGTCGGTTTCGCAACGAGCTTTAGCGTCGTCTTTTTCATGGACCAGTCTCTTTTCTTTCCTTGTATACAGTCTACTCAAAAAACGAAACAATTACAACGAAGAACAATAATATAAGTTATCTGCCTTGCGATTATAACCGCACATATCGTCTTCTCGTTGGCCCCCTAGGCACCCATTATTATTTTTTGTTTTGTTTTTTATTTTCACTTTTAAAAATACGAAAAGTTTTTCGCGGTGACTCGCGTCCCGCCTGTACAAATTCATGCTCTTTCTCGATCCTATCTCTCTTTCGCGTTATAAATAATCCTTATTTTAAACAAATCAATTTTCAAAAAACTCCGTTACCGCGAGTCCGCATAGCCGAATGGCTAGTGGGAACGCGGGAATTTTTTTTTTACACACGCACACACGCACATCTCGCCTCACAGTTATTCCTTCCTAATACTGCAAGTGTATGTACCGTTTTTCTCGTCATTTTTGTTTTTATCGCGGCGTAAAGAGCAAACTTTCCGTCGGCAACAACTTCCGCGATCAAACGGTGCGCTTACGGGATCTCATCCCGGATCTTTAAATAGGAAAACTTATCAAATGTTTGTTCGTATGTGATGTTTGTAATGTGTTGTTTTGTTTCTTTCGTTTCTTTTTGTGATTTTTTTTCTTTCTTGTTTTGTTATTCTGCTTATTGCGTAGAATCGAATTCGTTGAACTCCATTCTTTTTAGTTTAATTTTTGTTTGTTTGTGTTTCCGCTCAAAGCTCGCGAATCATTTTGATTCTCGTAGAAAAAAAAATAAAAAATATCAATCGGACGAAATTTATCGCGTCCCTCATGTGATGTATTGTTCGCTTGGCTCGGATACCGCACCGTGATTCGGTTCACCGAGGATTGCACGATTCCGATCGCGAGTTACGAATTTCGCGAACGTGTTCTTTCTTTTGTTGTTGTTGTTGTTTTTTTGTTACGCTAGTCCCGTTGGTCCGGTCTAGTAGAGGGGTAAGTTTCAGCTACCCTGATAAGGCATTTGATCGGGAAGGGAGGACGAGTGATTCTGATGTGGGCTCTGATGCGAATGAAAGTGCGGATTGCTTCCGTCTTGCGACATCTCACTGACCACCGGATCCTCGTATTTCGTCCTCTTGAATCTTCCGTAAAGCGACGAATACGGAAGATTGTAATGAATGGCCGCCTGATTGATGCTCATGTGTCCCAATCTGGTGGCAATAATTGAATTATCGTCCAAACGAGTTCGACAAATTGGCAATTTTCTTTTTTTTTTTTTCGTTCAGAGAAATATAAGCAAAAATAAGGGAAAATTGTCTCACCTAACAGCCTCTAGTGCCTCTGTCATCGCGTCCTCACTCCACGGCGTGGGATTACTTCTGCTCAACTCAATGCCTTCCCTCTTGCATCTGCCGTACAGCGTACCCGTAGGAATGCCAAATTCCGTCGACGCTCTTTGCACCGATGTCTGACCGGATCTTATCGCTTCGAGGGCTCTATCGAGATCGGCCGGCGACCATGTTGTGGGACTAGCGTTGAAAGGTGCCGCAAGCCTTATGCCTTCTCTCCTCGCGATTTTATAAAGTGTACTGGAAGGTATACCGAACGCTTTGGAAGCTTTATTCGCGGATATCGTTCCGGTTCTTAATGCTTCGAGAGCGTTATTGAGGCTCTCGTCGCTCCACGATTTCGTCGGTCCGTCTTTCTTCGGTGTATCTATACCCAGTCGGTGAGCCCTTTGCCAGAGTGTCGTCGAGGGAATTCCAAAGGTCGCTAAAATAAAAAATTTTAGGAAAAAAGAAGATAATTAGATTCTCCACGGAAATTTTGAAACTTTAAAATAGTCAATCATTAATATCCATTCAATTCTCACCCGACGCTTTCGTTAGACTCATATCGTGATTTCTGAGAGCTTCGAGTGCCGCATCCATGTCTTCCTGCGTCCACGATTTTGACCCGTGATGATGAGATCCCGAACCCCCGCCTCTCGAATTGTTTTCACCGGAGTCCGAGTGCACCGAGCTACCGGAAGGCATGAGTCCCAAAAGTTCCGGCGTTATCATCATCATGTTGTCGCTTTCGGCTGCATGTTTACAACTGACGCTCGCCCGATCGGACATGTGACTGTCGATGTCGATCGTGTCCGATGAATCCATCGTGTGAAGGGTCTCGAATTTTATTTTGACGCTGTCACAGTTCTGGATGTCTGCGCGGAGAGAGATACAAACGAATATCACAAATCGATTCTTCGGCGTGAATTGAGAGAAAAGAAACGGCGAACGAATGGGCACAACTGTGTTATTGTAAGTGGACTGTTGAACGGTGATGCGATCGCGCGCGCGTTCGATGCACGTGAAACCCTACCGGTCGTCGGGAACGTTAAACAAGACTGCGTGGGCCGTCACGAACCGAGCAAAGCAAATCTAATCACGAGTCGTTAAGGCCGATTAGACCAATTATTCCGATTCCCTCCCCGAACTAATGAGCGAAACTCGTTGCTGCTGCTCTTTTATGTGTTGTCTAACGGTAGACACAGTCCGGGTGTGCCATCTCGTCCCGCGTGCATATGCCGATCGTTCGTTACTGTTAGTGATAAGAAACTACTCGTGTATAGGTAACATTGTATCTCGTATCCATTTTAAAATTATTTACATATTTAACATAAGAGTTTTACTTTTTCGTCTGAACAATAGCAGCGCAGTTCTTGAGTTTAAAAATACTTTAAAGCTGATAAATGTCTGTAATTCATTTTTTTATCTTATGATTCGACTTTCGTTATTGAGTATTGAGGCAGAAAACGATATGAGAGACAAATTTTTTGGAAAAAAAATCGGCGATAAAACGTTGATGACTGCAGAAACGATAGTTTTCTTTCGTTTTCGCAGCTGAGATACCGCATCGTTGGCGAACGAAAAAAAAAAAAAACACCGTCAGGACTCACTAATCTCAAAAATGTTTCGAAATGTTGGGAGATTATGTTTAGTAAAAAATATAACCCTATAACTTAGGAACGTTCTGAGTTATCAAGTTGCGAAATCTATCAAATTTCAGTGAAATTAGGTAATTTCTTCTTTCAACTTTAATCAACAAATTAAAGTTTTGTCAGAAATATCTCGGCGCCCGATGCATCCCGGCATTTCTTAAAATCATATTTGGCAAAAGCATCGATCGGTAAGAAAAATACAAATTAAATTTGACCATCGCTCGCCCGTTTTTTTTTTTTTTTTTTTTTTTTCATTCGGCATTTACACGACGTTCTCTATCACTCGACGCTCACTGATTAAAAAAACATGAGCAACCGATGTGCAAATTAGATTGGCATTTTTTTTCTTTTTTTTTTTTAGATAAGATTCGCGAAAGTGTACCGGTCGAGTGATGATCGGTGTCCCGAAGATGCGTTATCGTCGTGCCGACAAGTGTAGCGCTCGGTGGTGTTGGTTGGGTCTCGGGCGGTAGATCAACCTCTCCAGGATCCGTATGATGACCGTAATGACCTAAGCCTGTGTGACAGAACATGTCACCTTTTTATTCCAAGTGAAAAGGGTCTGTCCCCACGGCCCCCGCAAAATGGCAAAGCGCCTCGCGCCTGAGTAGCGTTTTTTTTCTTAGATTCGCGAATAAATGAAAAAGAACATAGAAATAACTTAAGAAAAGCATATGATACACAAGGAAATCGAAAGTTTTCCATCATTTTCGCTTTCTCGGAATATTTATCAGTGTCTACCGGATGTAACGCGAGTGGACTCAGGTGCGGGGCGCGACATTGTCGTACGATTGGCTTACCGTTATTGTTGTTTGTACCGTTAACGTTGTTGCTGTCGCGCTGGCAGGATTCCAGGACTACTGATGCTGCCTCCGCGCCGCACTCCTCATCCTCCGTCTGCCAGTCGCCTCTGTGGTTCTACGGGAACATCCGGTACAAATTTAACTCGGCTGCTCTCACTCAGAGACGTAACTACTGTATATGCGATGAGACACGAGGGAGAGAAATATTTCGTCTCTCTCGTCTCTCCGCGGTTATGCCGAACGGCTAAGATGAATTGAATTGAATGAATAATTTTGTGTTAAAAAAAAAAAAAGAAAAAAAAAAGAGAAAAAAATCACCTCTTTGTTGTTGTCACCGCCGAGGCCCTCGATGTCGCTTCCTATGTGCTCTTCTCCTTTGTACTTGTCGTAGTGACGCGAATCCGTACTCGTTGCGCGTGGCTCGAACGTCGTTCTCTGCCTCTTGTATCTCGGATTATGCCTCTTAAGTTTCGTGAAGTAGTTTAACCTCGTCGTGCCGGTATCACGGGGCGGTGGTGAACTGAGGCTCACCGGGGGCGGTCCTTCTCTGCTCTCCGGGACCTCGCAGAGGCCCTTGATTTTCAGCTGATCGGCCGTCTTCAGCAGGGACTATTTTTTTTTTTCAAGAAAAACACAAAAAAATGAGTACATCGCCTCTCGAGAATCGTCGTAAAAACGAATTTTAATTATTACAATCAAAATCAAACGATTTTCTCGTAAGTTTAATGAGTATAAAAAATTATTATTATTTATAAGTAATAATAATATAACTGAGTGTCGCAATCGAATCGCATCTCGTCATCGCTCATTAAATACGAAACGATAATTTCGCACTGAGAAAAAAAAATCGGTTGAACCGACAAAATCGGCGCTTGCGGGTTACGAAATAAGTATAAATCGGTTCCTTAATAAAAATAATTGTTATAATGAGGAAAGAAATTGTGCATTTAAATAGCGATTAGTATGATTAATTGTTTATTTCGGTGAACGAAATATTTTTTTCGCCACCCGTAAACGCCGATTTCGACGGTTTAACCGATTTTTTTTCGAAGTGTAGGCTTTCGAAAGAAATTTACAAAAAAGTGCCTTGTGAGGAGGAAAAACTTCCCGACAATTCTGATTACTGAGGTCAGAGTGTAAACGATACATAGATATAGGAATAAATTACAATAAAAAATAAAGGAAGGAACGGTGAAATAAAGAAAAAAATCGTAACGTAGCCAGCAGAACGAACGGATTCGTTTCTGAAGCGTGCAAGCCGGTCGTTGGTGAGCGCGGCTCCGTTCTTTAATCAACCCGGGTCTGCCTCGCGATTAGGCCGGAATTGAGCTGCTGGCAGCGGCGGCAGCAGCAGCGACGCGGCATTCGAAAGGTAGAGAGCGGGGATTCCGCGGGCCGGCGATGGCGAGACACGGGTGTGTGTGTCGCGCGCGTTTGGAGGCCCCGAGACCACGTCGGTTATGCGAAGCGAAGGCAAAAACCCCTTGTGGAAGAATGGGGAAAAGCCGGCGACGAAGCTTTCCGTAACTCCCAACGTATATCGACCCTCCCCCTAACCGTTCGGTCGTTTCCAGCGAAAAACGCCCCCTCTCTCTCTCCCGCGTCGCGTGATTTCGCGAGTTTTAAAGCGCAAGGTGAGCCGCGAAGCTCGTTCTCATATCGGAACTAAATTTGTTTTTTAATTTCTTTTTAAATACGGAATCTTTCATTAGCGGCAAACTCTGGATATCGAGGATATTTTAATCGATATAAATTGACAACGAAGCTCTCTCTCTCTCTCTCTCCCTCACCGGGACTTTATGCAAATTCTTGCATAGTAAAATTCCGGGGAAGCTCTACAACCCCGTGGTTAGGAGTGACGAATCTCCTCGGTTAGCAGCGGGTGTACGAGACGAAGCTCACCCGGTAGCTCACGCCAAATGGCGTTTCGACGTCGTTCAATCAAACGGGGGGATAAAAGGGGTGAAATAGGATAAAAAAAAAAAAAAGCGTTGGCTCGACGTCGACGACAGCGGGACACGCCGGCAACGGGGAACCTGCCTCGAGGACCGGGAGAGAAGCCACCGGGAGCGACATCAGCACCCGGGGAGGGTTTTACCGCAGGCGTTGGGCGCCGATGCAAGGAGAGGAGGGATGGGTACCGGCAACCAGGGACCTATACTATATATCGTAATAGGTACGACCACCGTAGTTGCGGACAAGAGGGGCAGGGGGCAGGGGGAAGGGGGGAAATGAGAAAACCTCCCTCGTCGACCACTGCCAGAATACCCGAGCTCACCAATCAATACTTAGGGTTCAAGGGCATCGGCCCGCCCGAGCAATTATAATCCCAAACTAATTGGCGCGAAAAGAGGTGAAAAAAATCTCATGTCTGTTAACCCACCCCCCTCCCCCTCCCTCAACGACGGAACGAAAGAAACGAGACAAATAACGAGAAAATTTTCATTCGCTATACATCACCGTCTACTTCCGTTTTACATGGGTTTCTCATTTCCGAAAAAAAAAAAAAAACACGAATTACAAAAATTTTGCATAACTTTTTGGATTGAATTTTCTACAGTTTTTGGTGAAAAAATGTCTAACGTTAATTTATGCAAGTAATTTTAGTGTAATTAATATTAGTCATTTAGTTGATCGATAAAAAGTTAATTAATTTACGAATAATTAATATTGAAATAAATGAATAACTTGCGGAAAGTTTTTAAATGTCGGCCGACAATGAAAATAAAAAATAAACGCGCGGAGATGAGAGAAAAAAACGTGTGAAGTGTTTGAGGCTCGAAGACGAAGTTTTCTTTTGAGAAATAAATAATCGGGTGCGCTTGAGCCGTTTTGCTGGCGAGTCCAACAGGTGTAAATCCGTGAAAAGGGAGCGTAGTACTGGTGTGCCATCGTACTTCCTTTTTTTGCCTCCGTTAGAGAGATAGGAGAAAACGAAAGGGAGAGTAACAGTGAGATTGAGAGAGAACCGAAGAAAAGTGAAAAGGGGGGGGGGGGGGGGGGGTTTCTCACATCTGTCGTCCTCTTTTGCTCTCACGGTTAGGCGCTCGCAAGAGGGCACACGATGGAACACGCGATCCTTTTTCCACTATCGCGTTACAGCGACTGAAGTAGTAGTAGTAATAGTAGTAGTAGTAGCAGTAGCTGGCGGAGAAGTCGTTTGCTCGGTGAGAAACGTACGGCGAAGGTGGGGAAAAAGGAGAGAAGGAAGAAAATAAAGATAAAGGAGATAGGAGAGAGGGGAAAGTGAGAGTGAATGAAGAAGGATGAAAGCGAAGGAAGCCAAGAGGCCACGGGGGTGAAGTGAGAGAACCTTAGCGAAGAAGAGGAAGAGAGGCCAATCCGCGAAGATTGTAGAATGGAATTCTATCTCTTTATCTTTTTCACTTTCTCACTATTGAAACCTCTCTACCCCCCCCCCCCCCCCCCCAACCTCCCTTCTTCTTGTACCCTCTTTCTCGTACTCCAGTATTACGAATACGGCGTCATAACGGAATTGATAATGTAACTGGCGGAGTCGCGAGAAAACACAATCTTCCCGACTCTCTCTTTCACAACCAAGTCGCTACGAGGGGAATAGAGACGGATACTCTTCTCCGTCCGTAACCTTCTTACTGAATGGAGGAGACTCAGCGACGACGACGACCCCTTTTGCACCACGTGCTTTACAACACTACTAAGAATGAGACAAACGGAACAGACGAAGGGACACGTTGTGTAGCAGTGAATAATTCTCGTAATAACCGTTACACGGCTGTATTTCTGGATTTGCGAGATATTTCGTTGAAATTATTCATATTTTTAACGACATTGTATTCGATTGAAGCTTTAGGTGTAATGAATGCTTGGATATCATTTTTATTGATTTTTATTCGCGGTAAAATCACTGATAGATAGTTTCTCGATGTTTTTCTCGCGGTTCCATTACAATACGATTTTGGGGACGTAAGTTACGAAGGGATTAATTACTTGAATTAATAATTTCTCTTTTAATACAATTTTTACATTGATTTTTATATTTTTATCTCAATAATAACATAGAAATACAAATTGAATAATATAAATGAGGAAATTATTTATATTTTCATTTTCATTGTTTTAAATTGAAGTTTATGGTGTAACGAGCGCTCGTGTTTAATTTTTATAAAATTTTTTGGAGCTCTTCGTAATTTCTAGTAAAATCCCTCAACTTCGGGGTAAATCCCGTTAACGTCACAATTTTTTTCGTAATTCCCCTCTAATATGATTTCGGGGAAAATTACTTAAAAAAGAATTTATCAATTGAATTTATATTTTATGGCCCAATGCAATTTTCGTTAACTTTTTCAATTTTTTTTATTTTTAATTAAAGTTTATGGTGTACTGACTGCTCGCGGACCTATAATTTTACAGAATTTTTTGGAGCCCTTTATAGTTCACAGTGAAATCCGCGGACCGCATTTCTACCAAACCTTTCAGTTATCCCGATTTTTCCCGTAATTTCATTTTACAACGATTTTCGGCGATGCAACTTACGAAAAGATTAATCCTAATTGAATTAATATTTCATTTTTCAATGCAATTCTGAGTAAAAAAAATTCAAACCTTAAGATACTCGATATTCCGCGATTTTATTTCGACATTTTTCAGTTGGTCCGCCTCTCGTACTATAAAGTTTTACATGATTTCGAATGCTTTGCTACTTTGAATTTTCTCCCCCTACTGCATCAAATTTCTCGAATAATATTGAAATTTTCGTCTCAACGATGCAACCACTTCGACGGTAGAGCATTTTTCCGCGAAGCAAAAGATATTTTGTTGCGATGCTGAATATCTCGTTGCCGAAGTGCAGCCCACTGTCCGGGTCCACTTGGCTATTCAGCGATCCATACAAATTCGTTATAACTCTCAGCGCACTCAGGGCAGCCGAGTTATTAAGCTTCAGTGAGAAAACCACGTCGTTCCGCGCTGTTTTCGAGTCAACGTGCAAGAATGTTTACGAACGTGCGAAGGAAAGAGGGTTGATAATGCGAAAGCGAGACAGACGTCGAGAGGTTGGATCGCGAGAAAAGAGGACGCGAAGCCCGAAGCCCCGTAGACCGTGGAGCCGGCGGCTCTTCGCGAGGCAGAGGCAGACGTTTCCGAGGGCCCTCGTAAAGTCACTTCCTCGCCACTTCGGTCGGCGAGGCAGTGCGCGCCGGGCGAATCGGCGAGAGAGAGAGAGAGAGAAAGATCGAGGAGTGTACAACGGGGAGAAGAGCGCGGAAAGGCACCAGCGGCGGCCTACCCGACGGTCTCTCGCCACGGAACTGTGCACAGCTTTCGCCCGGCAAACGTGCAGACAGAGCAAACTCGAGGCAAAGGCATGCAAAACTCGTCTACGAAATTTGCCCTGACAATTTATCGCTTTTTTTTTTTTTTTTTTTACATCGTCTCAACCCCATCATTATTAATTTTTCTCATCTCATATCAACTCTAAATTAGCTATAAATCCGCAAAACTCCATTAAATGTAAAAAATTCGATTACATTTTAAAAAATGCATATAATTGTTTGACGACGTTAAAAAAAAATGCACTAGAAATGTTTCAACGATTTTTTTCAACGGGATAAACTTCGGATTTTATTACACTAAAAGATCGTTACACAAGAGTAAAAATGAAAAAAAAAAAATGAAATAAATTCCGAAAAATTTTCACGAGCGGCGAACGAACGGTTTATCACGTTAATACGGATGGCAAAGTCTTCGCCGCGAGTGGCCACAAAGAACGCGCGGTGCACAATCGAATTAAAACACGAGGTAAAAAAAAACTCTCGAATTGCAACATTACCGTCGAATCTGCTCGGGTAAATTGAGTTTCGCGACAAGCGCGATACTTTCTTTTACGTCGACTCCCTTTATCCCATCACTTTTACGAAATACTTATTTTAAAATAAAAATAAAAAGAAAAAAAAACGAAAAAATCACAGTGTATCTCACAAACGAGCGCACGTAGACGCGACACATAAACACACACGACGGACGCACGAGAATCGTTGGCATGAATGTGCACACAACTCGTATACGTAGAAAATTGCTTATACACCACGCTACTCGTAGAAAAGACGAGACGAACCGGAACGCGAAACGGAAGAGAACGAAGAAACACGACGTGAAGAAGAAGTAGTAGAAGAAGAAGAAGAAACACGACGGACGAGCGCGCGAAGAAAGTTATATCGTTTATCACTCACCTGGCACTCCGTAGGCGTAGGAACGGTGTCCCCTCGCGGGGCGCCGTGGAAGGAAAGAAGAGACGAGACGTGCGGCGCGAACGAGCGTCGCGGGGGAGGATGTCGACGGTTGTGTGTTTGAAAAAGAGTAGGGAGAGAGAACGAGCAAAGTAGTGGTGGATAAACTCGAGGTCCTCTCCTCGGCCTCGGAAAGAAGAAGAAGAAGAAGGAGAAGAAGGAAGAAAGAAAGAGAGCCGAAAGAGCCGAAAGAAAGAACGCGAATGAGGCAAACGGCGAGAAATGAATAAACGAAAGGAAGCAACCCGAGAAAAGTAAAAACTCGTGTATGCGAGTTGAGTCCCGCGAAGAAAGTTGGCGCGAAGATGAAGTGAAGAAAAAGAAAAAGGAAACAAATATAAGGCGATAAAAAACAAAAATATCGAAGTGTTCCCGAGTCCCGCAGGTCCGCACGTTTGCGACTTCCGGCGCCGTATACAAATTTAATATTAAATAAATAAATTGTATCCTACGTTTTCAATTTTTACGTAAGAGAAAAAAAAAAATTTCCCAAAAATAAATCCGCGATTAATATGGATATGCGTCGAAAGATCGACGATACAAAAAAAAAATAATGCACCTACGAGATGACCGTGGAGTCGCTATAACGCGGGATTATATTCTGTTGTATTATAAAAGAGCGGGCCGAGAGTTGAAGTAGACGAAAAGAGAGCCCCAGAGAGAGGATAAAACACGCGGACGACGAGAGACACGCCGAGAACGTACGAGCGCCCGGCGAGAAAGGGACGCTCGGACGACGACGACGACGGCGACGACGACGACGACGTAGAGAACGGGAGGATAATTCCTGGCAGCAGCAGCAGAGCAGCAGCAGCGGCGGCGGGGCCCGCTCTCCTCCGTGGCGAAGCCCAACGAAAGTGAAATGGCATTCGGCGGCGGCGTCGAGGTTTTCTCCTTCTCGCTCGCTCGCAGTCAAATACATCGGTCTCTCTTGCTATTTCTATCTCTGTTCGTTGTTGGCGAGGAGGGCGAGCGGGGAGGGTATCGAGAGGATAGCCGTGCAGCAGCAGCAGCAGCAGCAGCGGCGTCGGCGTCGAGAACAGCGGCAACAGAGCTAAAGCATAGGGAAAGAGGGAAGGCGGCGGAGGAGACGACGATGCCCCGAGAGAGGAGAAGAGGAGAGTCAGAGAGTGAGGCGCTCTGCTCTCGGCTGCCACGGCGAAATTCGCCGACGAGACGAAGAGAGCACAGAGAGAAGGCTATAGGCAAGCAGCAGCACCAGCAGCAGCAGCAGCGGCAAGCATGCTACGCAAAGCTCAGGCCTGGTGGATGCTCGGCTCTCGTAGCATCCAACACCGAGCGGAGCGAGAAACCGAGAAAGGGAGATATATACTCCAAAGAGAAACGAGGAGAAGGCAATGTATGTACGTGTCGGAGATTGAACGGAGGAAGAGTGATGCGGAGACGCGTGGGTGCGACGAGGCCGGTATAAACCCCTTCGAGGCTATTGCGATGACGTTGCAGCGGTAGTAGTAGTAGTAGTAGTAGTAGTAGTAGAGAGAGGTACGACCGAGGTGGAGAGAGGCGCGGCCAATGAGGATCCGCGGGACGGGAGGGAACGTCGAGAGAACGGGAAGATAGTGGGGGCAGACTGAGTCTCACTGTACTTCTATGCTTGGTCTCTTCATATATATTTATATATATACATATACATATATATATAACAAGGCTCTGTACAGCTCTCTCGTCGAGACGAACATGAGAGCCGAAGAGCGTGCGGCCGATGTGTGGAGAACACATCGTCTAGTCTACGGAATACGCTTTTCGTCGGCTAGTTATGGACAACTTTTTTCGGAGTAAGGAACGTTTGGAAATGAATTTTAAAAAATTCTCAATGATTCGATTGAATAGCGTCGCGATCTTTTTTTCTAGTTGCAATTTTTTGGGTAATTTATGCTTTTTTTTTTTTTGGAGTAAAAATATCATTTGTAATGAATGAAGAAAACAGTATGCCGGTTACCGGCTTTTACAGGACTGCTTGAGCGGTCAATCACTCGGCTGTTTAGACTACGATGTGTTATAGTATACTGCCGATACTATACTACCACTACGAGTGGGGAAGTGCATATGGATGCGCGGCACGTTGGACAGAGAAGCGACGAGTCTGCGGGTTAGACCTGCGCGAAAATCGGACGAGAGGTCTGCGGACCCGTTGATACTCGAGAGGGATAGGATGAAGAGTATACACCCGAAAGGGTGAGTCGTCCGCCCGTGCAGACGAGGACAAACGGGAGAGACGAGGGGGGTTTTGGTAGGTAGCGCGGGTACGGAGAAGGGAGAGAAGAGTTTACGGACACAGAGAGAGAGAGAGAGAGGCATTGGGGGTCTGTGCGCCAAGCGGTAGTACGTAGCCGACTAACTCTCTATGGTCCCGCGTCTAAAGGTATGCGGGCGACAGAGAGGATCGATCTATCGGAACGTGGATAATCTCGAAGAGGGGAAGGGGGAAGAGAGAGAGAGAAGGGGGGTGGGAGGGGAGACCCCGTTGTTTGGCTGTCTGCACGGGTCTTTGCCTCCATGATGATGATGGTGGTAGTATGGTCTGAGGGGGCTTCGCTCTCTCGTGGAGAGGAGACGAACGCGAAGAGAACCCGAATCGCTCTCTCTGCGCACTGCCAGCATCGCAGAGCTTATACCTCTCTCTCTACTGCTATAACTATACACCGCATATATACATATACAGGTGTAAGCTATAATACGCTCGCTCGCTTTTTCGAGGGTCCGAGAGATTCCCTTCGACGCTACCAATGCACTCCCGCATCTATATCTTACACACGATAATTCGGCAAACGTTGGAAAAACGACTTTATATTAATTTTAAAAATTATGAAAGATTAACATAAAGCGAAGGATTGCTAATTTTTATTGTTTCTTTCGTGAAAAAAAAAAGAAAAAAAAATTATTTATATCGTATAGAACATCTGTTCGAGTTCTCACGATAATTTTTTATATTTTACTTTTTCGTCTTTTCGCAACTCCAATTCTTTCTTATTACGATGAAAATTGAGATAAACGAAAAATAATGAGAATTGGCTAATTTTCGTGAATGTTCGTTAAAAAATTCCTTACGAGTGTTATATCGCTCGGGAGTTGCGTGTTTCTCCATTGAGAGAGACCCGAGGAAGTGTTCATAGGGTTGCGCGATGCCGTGCGTGCAGCAGCGGCACACGGAACGCATACATACACCGGGAACCCCGACCGACAGCCGGGACGCGCCCAAACCGAGACTCTCGATTACACGTACGTATGGGACACACAGATAGAAACCGCGCATACTACGTATACGCGGCTCGCACAACGACGCGTTTAGAGTCGAGTGTATGCGTCGGGACGGCCTAAGAGAGAGGAGAGATATAAAGACCAGAGATAGGAGAAAGAAAGACAGCGCGTAGACAGGAACCCCCGAGTTGGATTTGGCGAGAGAGTGAGACGGGGAGGACGAACTCTCCGTCGCGGGTTGGTGCAGAGTTTGCGCGGACAAAGGGAATCTGCGGCTCCAGTCGTCTCTCTACGCATACCACGTTGCACATCGCCCCCCCCCCCCCCACCTTCTTCCCCTCAACCCACCCCCCCGCTACACCCCCCGACGTCGCTGGTGCACGCACTGTCACATCCACTAACATACACACGCACACTTACGACGTTTATACGTGTTCGCGTTGCAGAAACCGTGAGCGACCGCGCGCACTGTTCGCTCGTACAGTCGAGCCGAAAATTTCGCGAGTCCGAAGCATTGTTCGCCATTGATGTTTCATTAATAAGAAACTATCGGGGAACATTTCAACGAATGATAATAACTATTAAATAAAATTCTAATTATTTCTATCGAAGAAAATTGCGAAAAATAAATTCTCCTTCGAGTTTTTAAGACCCTAATAATAATTTTAATTTTATAGAAAAATTATAATGTAAAAAAAAATATTTTTAAAAATATAATTTTTTTTTTACATTTTCGTTGTAACGGAAGATACCTTTCGAATTAAAGTTTAACAAATTGGAGTTATTTTGTCTTTCGAATGATCGATATAAAAATAACTTGTAAATAAAAAAATATTGTTAATAATATTAATATTGAGTTAAAGCTTTACGATTGATTTATTTGTCTGGAATAATGGCGATTCTCGATGCCACTTTGACTTCGTGGCTCATCGAAGATTTTCGGCATCGCGCGCGGCGCCGCGCACGGAAACGTTCCAAGAGAGATACTCGTGTGTCTCGTCGGCTGCGAAATCGCGATCGTCGGTTCTGTACAGTCCTTCGAATAAATTTTCAATTATATCTGCATAAAGTCCGAACCACGGGGATACTATCGTTTAAAGATTATTATCATTATTATTATATTTCAAGGATATCGAACAGTATAATACTTCGATATACGTTTTGTATAATACTGGTGTTAGCATCGGATACTCAGGGGTATCGGAGACTTTGAATTCTTCGAGGATTATACACGTTCTTGAAGGTTTTCCTGTGTCTGGCGATGTTTATGGTACGAGGAAAGTTCAAGGCCGAGCGAACGGTACAAGCAATACGCACTACGCGCGCTTTCCTCGCGAACAGATAGCCCAGAGAGCTGGCAAGTAGAAGTTGTATGGACACATACATATATATCTATATATATTGTGTATATATATGTAGTATAGAAGAAAGAGAGGTGAGCGAGAGAAGAAGAGTTCCTGGTCCGGCCAGGTGTCCGAGTTTCTCCGTAACCGTTGCAACGAGCGCGAGCCGGTCAGCCAGGCAAGCAAGAACGTCTGTACGGACTATAGGGAACGAGGTCAGCCTCGGGAGCAGCTTTATCCAACTTCTTTATCTTTCTTCGTGTCTCCGTATTTTTTTTTTTTTTTTACTCATTGTTACACGAAACAGAGAATTGAATAACTCGATTACCGAATATGATGCGTTTAAAAAAAAAAAAAAAATCGATAGAAAAATCGCAAATCGATTGTTAGCCGGTGGAAGAAACGGGAAGTCTCGAAATACAATCGCGCGATAGCTCGTAACGGAGCAGATAAATATCGAATGGCCAGGAGAGAAAGAGCGAAAGAAGTGAGAATAATGATAAAAAAAAAGATAAGAACAAGGAGCATAGAAGAAAGAAGTGTGCCACTTGTCGGTGGGACGCGAGTCTCCCTCCCCCTCGAATAAGGAGGTCATCCGCGCAATGTTCTTCGCGAACTCGCGGATATCCTTCCTCCTTTCTTTCTTCGCCTCTATACCCATTCTCGCACGGTGGGGGGGATTTCACTCGCTCCCGCGAATACTCTGGGAATGAGAATGCATGGACACCGCGTGGGAGGAAGTGAGAGACGAGTTTCCACGAGACGAGAGTGTAAACCCGACACGGTGCACCGAACTCTCCAAGCTTTTCAAACGCCTCTCCGCTACTTCTCATTCTTTACAAGAGATAATAAAAGCATTCTGGCGGTAAACCAAAAAGAAAAATCCGGTTTTTTTCCATTTTTTTTTTATTGTTCATGCATTATAAAAATCGACCTGTTGCCATCTGGGAGAGGAAATTTTACTTTCAACGGCAAAAGCGTATCAGATAGCGAAAAGAGCAAAACTTTTTTTCGATCGTCAATTAAAAAATAATAAAATAATGTTATTATTTTTTATAATTTTATTTTTGTTTACTTTTAACGCAAATTTACCTTTCGATTATCGAACTGAAATTTTAAATAGGAAAAAATTCGTTATTGGCGAAAAAAATGTATTCTTCGCGATTGAAGTTTGTCGTCAATGCTTCCGCGTTCCGTCTTTCATCCGCCAGACATCGGAAAAAAAGCAAAAACCAAATACAACCGATGTTTTTTTTCCACTTGTCTGCGTCTGTAAATTGCACGGAATAAGCTGATGCAGCTATTACGATAACTATTCTTTCAAAAGGCGCCTCACCGTATGATTAAGTTTAGTACTATAGGAGGTATAAAAGATGCTGTATGGTATCGAGACGTGAGTTCTGGAGTCTGGACTCCGGCCCTGGTACTCTCTTTCTCTCTCTCTTTCTTTGTCTCTCTCTCTCTCTCTCTCTCTCTCTCTCTATATATATATGTGTGTCGCCTTACAGCAGTCGTGTCAAGGCCATCCGGGGCTGGTAAAGGAACGAGTCAAGAAGACCGGGTTATGCGCTTCGGAGCTTCGGCGGCTTCTCGACAAGAGAGAAAGACAGACGAACTCTCTCTCCGCGAGATACAAGTAGGCATATGTATATACATCAAAAGCGAGTAATAACCAGGTATTATCATCAAAGATTTCGATGAGCTCAACGTACATATATATAGAGATGAATATAAATTTTTTTTTTTTTTTTCAATCGCACAAACGATCGATCGATTTTTTTTTTTTTTTTTTTTCGTCGAATAGCGAGCAAAGCTGAGAGATCGAGCGATCGTGAGAGAGGTACGTGGAATAAAACCGATGGGGTTGCAGAGCGGTTGTAACACAACACACGCGTTGGCCGGTTGCACCAATCACGGTTCGAGAGCGCGATGCCGCGTTGCGTGCCGGCACGTCGCGCCCGGCCGGTCGAGGGACAAAGAGAAAAGAAACCCGGCGGGGGGAAAAAACGAAGAAAAAAATAAGACAGACCCAGAGTTGCCGAGAGTTCGAGGGGACGTCGGAGGAATGGGAGAAGAAGAAAAAGTGAAAAAAAAAAATAAAAAAAATGAAGAAAAGAAAGAACGACAGCGAAACGGCGACGAAACTCAAGCCATCCTTGTGGAAGAGAGAACCGACTGTGTGCGCGCGTTAGGCGAGACCCCGTGAGTATTTTTGCACTCTCAATTCTCTTGGTCTCTCTTTCTCTCTCTTTCTTTCTCTGTCCTCTCCTCGTCAGCCCCGAGAACTCACCCGAGGGTGGCAAACGCTCGCGCTGAGAGAGAGAGACATTCAGCGCAAATATTCAATCACCAGTACAAACACTGTCTGGATAGAGGAGAGAAGTTTAACGGAAACTGTATGGAAACAGAGCGGCAACGATCGCTCCCTAATTCCGATCAATGCATAGTCGCGTTTGGATTAAAAAACGTGTCTTTACACGCGAAAAGGTTTAATTGCTATTTTTACTTGCGCTCATTTTTTTTTACTCTCTTCTAAAACTCATCAGCTTTGGTTATCTCATGAATAGGAAACTAATCGCTTTTGCTAATTTTTAAGGTTCAATTGCCGTTTGATTTGGTCGATTTTTTTATTTCTTAATCCCCGAATCCATCAGCTTTCGTTATCTAACGAATAGGCAACTTAATCGCTTTTGCTAATTTTTGAGGTTCGATTGTCATCTGTTTCATTGCGATTTTTCTTTCATAGTCTCCGGGACCATCAGATTTGGTTATCTAATGAATAGGCAATCGCCTTTGCCAATTTCTAATACTGAATTGTCATTTTTCTCGGTCCAATTTTCATTATTTCTTAATCCCCGAACCATCAATTTTGGTTATCTAATAAATAGACGAATAATCGCTTTCGTTAATTTTTAATGTTGAATTCTAATTCAACTTAATCCAATTACTTTTTTTCTTAGTCTCCAAACCCATCGATTTTATTTACCTAATAATAGAATATTTTACCAGTAAAAAACAGTCTCGTTGATTACAGTCGCAACTTCGAGGTCAATGATAATTTTCCCGATAAGGTAAGTCGATAGTTTGAAAATAGTTTCGATACTTCGAGTTTTTCGCGAAACACATTGGAAATTTGTGAATTTCCAAAGAAATTTATCGTTATTTTCTCCAACAGCAAAATATGCGAGAGGAAAAATTTCATAATTAAACCGCGAAGTAGAGACTCTCGATAGAGATTGCGTAATTATCAATGGATTACGCGAGTGTACCGAAGCCAATGGACTCCGTAGCGATAAAGTTACGCATCGTGAGCTCATGAGAGGTCGTCGACTCGATTAAAATGACTTCTGCATCGCGAGAAGCCGATAAGAAAGAATCGAGGAAATTGTTCGATTGATGAAGTTGAAAAAAAAAAAGAAAAAAAGGAAACGCGTCGAGATGCGAAACATGCCGATCGCGCGAGAGTCGAGAATTCGCGGGTCGCCCCTTAAGGCGGGATATGAGAACCACTGAGCGAGCGTCGCCCGCAGTAGCCTGATTGCCGAACAATGCGCGTCCTAACGAGACGCGGGGTCGAAGACTGTCCTTTTATTGATTTCACGGGGCGCGGCGGGGGTCACGACGAGGCTTCGACGTCGCGACGCTCCTCCCTGGTCTTTACCCACCCGCATCTAGACATCGAAGCATTCATATCCGGGATAAAAAAAAAAGAAGAAAAAACAAAAAAAAAACAAAACTCGACAATTCTTTCTCATCCGGTAAACCGATTTGCCACTCGATACGACAAGTGCCGTTTCTCACAGAGGACAAAAACACTCTCTGTAACGTAGGTAAACGACTAAAGTTATTTTGGTATCAACTTCGCAAGCGAAGTTCACGGTTATCATTTGGTTTTTTTCATAATCAAAGTGTCACACGTGTCACGTGGACATCGAATTCCGACTCCGAACTTAATACGAAATTTTTTTCAACTTCTGTTTTTTTTTTTTTTTTTTTTTTTTATCGTATGAATAAATTATTATGGCAATGAATCAATTTAATGCAAAAAAAAAACGTAACAGATAAAATTTAACAGTAATAATAGAGAGTATACTAAATATAGATATAGGAGAATAATAAAAACAAATAAAAATGAAAGAAATAAAAAATAAAGCTACCAGTAGTAAGCTTCGAATAATGATAGGCTAACCTCTTACTTTCGGCGAAAATGTGTGTTCGTAACGGAGCAGAGCTCGATGCGTGTTCGACAGGGGGCCCAAGTGGAGCGCACATCAAGACAATAGGTACGTCTATGTATTTTTCTCTTTCCTTCTCTCTATACTCCCGTATTTGTTTTTTTTTTTGTTGTATTTTTTTTTTCGCCGGAAAACGCGAAAAGTGCTTCAAGAACCGAAACCGCGCAATCGTCGAATCGAACAGCGTCGATCGCGGATTCGAATCGTGAGTAAAAAAAAAATCCCGCACGTCCGATGAATCCGCGATGCGAAAAACAACAAAACTAACCCGAGTGTTGGATTAACGAAGATCAGAGTAACGCGATAAGGATAACGGAGTCACGATAATTCGACGCCGAACGACGACGACGACGACGACGACGATGATGAGGATCGACGTCGAGAAACGCGAAATCGCCAGTCATTTCGCGTGTAAAAGACGCGAGTGGAGTAACGCCGGATTATTTACGGCGAGGTTGTTACTACTGAATAGTCGCGGATCCGCGGATAAAGACGAACGCCAAGGCGAGATATACCGAACGAGGAACAACCGCGATGCGAGTGTCTCGAGTTCGCACGGAATTTCACGAAGTTTCCCTTGCGGAGAGTTTCTTCGGGGATATTATTCGCGCACGGATTGTATCCGCGGTTTCCGGACATTCTTGCGCTATCTCGCGGTCCGAAGACGATTACCTATCGTCGATTAGTTAGCGAAGACCGATCTCTCGGAGTCGACAAGACGGAAATCTCTCCTGCGCGATCGATAATTCAGATTTAATACGACATCGATGCTGCAGAGATCCTGCGTCGGCAATGAGAACGTCCGGAGCAGAGCTCTTCCCGGTTGGGATAAGAATATACAGAGAGGGAAAATAACGATAGTAGATAAGCCGCGAGGCAGAGCCAACGGTTGATAAAAGGCGAAACTGCAGACCTGACCGACAGAGATTTCTTTTTCGTTATTACGAATCGTGAGAAAAGATAAGATTCCTTGGATAAGGTGCGGTCGAGTTTCCGATTCTTTTTCGTTTTTTCATTGCTTTTTCTTTTCTTTTAACTCACCTGAAGTTCGGCCTGTGATACGTCGATTTCTCCCTTGTAAACAAATTCGATGATGAATTTGAGATCGTTGAAGCAAACATCCTGTGGCATTATTATCGTGGGATGTTTGCACGGATTCGAGAGGAGAAGCTTTTTGAAGTATGAACTGCAAGCCGATAAAACGACCTGCAAAAAAAATTATTTTTTTTAATTCATTATTATTTTTTTTTATTTTATTGATATTAAATCATTAATCTGTTCAAATTGCGTCATCGATAAAGGAAGAGAATAGCTCGAGTTTTTTTTTTATCACAATAGATATATAATACAATAGGCAGGTAATGCCTACGATGTAATATTTGCGATAAGAAGCCGAGCAGAAAGATACGCGTAATCGGAGTATCGTGATTATCCACTTCGTTTTCATTTTTTTTTTTTTTTCACGTTTTTTTAACTCTTTTTCTCATACGCATCGCGATTTTTTTTTTTTTTTTTCACGATTGATTCGATTTCTATCGCGTATTTGTTGGTTAACGAGAGACGTCTCATTCGCGTTACTGGACACCGACTCGCCTACCTTGTGCGCCTTTAACGAAGCCTCGTTGCAGGCCAGGGTGACGTCCACGAAGGCCTCCGTTTGTAGCAGCTGATGAAAGACGGACGTCATATTTGACTGGTAATTGTTCCAGCGCAGGCAGTAGTGCTGCCCGGCCATACCTCCGCTGTAAAAACAACGAAAAGACAACAAACTTTTAATAATTTCCTTCACTTACGCGTTTTTCTTTAATTTATCTTACATATAGTACGCAAAAATCGCTAAAATGACGAAATAAATCGACATCGAGACGATAGGAGGGATGAAAACTGTCGATAACTCGATTAATCCGGTGCTCGGACACGCGCACAGTTTTACCTGTAATGCACGCCCCAATAACGTGGCTTCTCCATTTCCCAAAAAAAAATTTTATCACACTGGCAAATTAATTAATAATAAAACAATAATTTGTCACACTTTTTGTCACCGCGATTTATAAATTATCGAAAAAAAAAAACAAAAAAAAATTACATATCTGGAGCTTTCGAGAAGAATGGATGATGGATAAAGTCAGACAGCGAGTAGAAATCTTGACACTTTGAAAAAAAAAAAAAAATAAAATAAAAATGCACCGAATGTCAGACGAACGCGATATTCCGATTAATGTATCATTGGGGATCTCACTCGCGATATATTTTTTTTCTTATTCTTCGATGTGTTTCTACGGTTCTTCGTCGACGTCAAGGGATGTACGTGAATGTTGAAACAAAAAAAAAACAACAAAACGAAGCAACGAGTGAAGAGAATTTTTTTTATTTCGTGAGAAGAGATTTGAGTAGAAAAATCGCGTCTCGATTTTGAGACGAAGTTCGGGCGTTGGTCTCAGCCGCTCGGATATGTTTTACACACGACATTCACCTGTTCTGTGAACCTGTGCTTTATCTTTCTCTATCTATGCGACTCTTTATACCGGGCTATTTGCGTTATCTGTCCCACGTAGACACACGGACTTTTATCAGCTGCTTAGACGCTGCCTCGTTGCGATAACGTTGGGATACTCTAAGCTCTTTTCTCTATCGCGCCGTCGTTATTCCTCTCTTCTCTCGTTCCTCTCTCCGCCTTTTCTCTTCGCGCTCTAATTTATCATTGCTGCCTCCAATCGTTTTTTTTTCTCCATCATTTTTTTTTACTCTCCGCTTCCCCGCTTCGCAACACGATTTCTCTTCGTGGCTCTCGCGAGCGCGCGCGCGCGCGTGCGATCATCCATTTCTCTCCGTCTCAACCTCAATCTCCCACCTTTCTTCTCCGCAACGTCTGCGTCTCCTTCTCTCATTTTTTTTTTTTTTTTTCATTCTCCCTCTTCTTCCTCTTCGTCTTTTCGTATCTCACAGTTTTTATTTATCTCACTTCCCGCGTTTATTTATTGCCACGTATTTCTCTTTCGCTCGCTTCACCTCACCCGCGTACGAGCTTTCGCGTCTCTCCGTCTCCACTATCCAGAATAGACGGAGAGGACGGGAAACCGCGTCTCTTTCTTATTCTGTCCCAGAGGAGAGCCGCCGGTTTCGCGGTCTCTCGGTACCCATGTATACGACGCTTCGATGCTCGCACCTGCGAACTCTGTTGCATCCGTGATGTGTCCCACAGCTCTCAGCGAATACAGTTTGACACTCCGCGAATTTAAACCCTCACAATGTCATCCGAACAATTGGCTTATTGTTTTAAATCCAAGTTGTAATTAGATTTAATCCCATTAATACGAAGAAACAAATACTGGATATGCGCATTTATTATAAACGAATTGTAGTAATTACGAAACTTAATTATATGTTACGAATTCACAAAATTTCGATCTTTTACTTAAAAAAAAAAAAAAAAAATTTGTATAATATTTATTTATGTTCTTATCAATTATTAGTTTGTTGATTAATTTTTTTTTCTTAAAATTAGTTTTTGAATTTAATAATTAATTTTAGAAAAAAAAAATTTCAAAGTAAATATTTATTTTCAAAACTAAATACCAGTTGTAGAAACGAAATATTAGTTTTTCGACGAAATTATTAATTTTTGCCACGAATTTTTTTTTTTTTTTTCAGCGTACGAAAGCGACGATAATAACTTATGCGCAGCTCTACTGTAGTTTATATGCACCTGGAGTTTACTACGGTGAGTACTTGTCCGACTGCCCGCATCTCCCCGAAGAGACTACCGATGGTTGCACTACTACTGGCTGCTCCATTATGAAAGTATACACGTTGCCGATGTGTACCTCTACCTACTCTCGGCACGCTTCACAGTTTAAACATCACAAGCGGCGTGATCGTTGCCGCCCCGTTGCTTCATGAATTGCATTAGATTCTTCGCGTGTTAAACATCATCCCGTTTAACAATAAGCCATCAATTTCGCGATTGCCATTCATCAGAAATATTTTCGATACTTTCCTCATACCACGAACATAACGGGGAAATCCCTGATCCGATTGATTATTGATTTTTTTTTTTTAAATATATTTACGCGCCTCTCGAAATCGATAAGAGAGAAAGAGTAAGAAAACGCGATCATCGGAGATATCGAGTATTTTATCATTATTCTCGGTGTAGACGACCACAAAGTAGATTGGGTGTAAAAGTAACGGTTAAAACTCGTCGATGATCCCAAAAAACTTCGATAGCTATTGATTCGACCTCTTTTTTCAAAAAAATTTATCAGGAATTGCGTAAGAAACTGTTAATCGTGTCTTTTCACGAATTTCTTCATTTATCGTTATATCTGCGAAGGGTAACAAACAATTAGGTAGAGAAGTTTGTGGAGAGTCGTTCGTGAGTTCGATGCCTTTGTCGAGTGTCTCTTATTTAGCGACCATCTATTACTATAAGCCATTTGATTCCCTCGACAATCGCCTTATCGCCAGAGTAGCGTTGGATCCCTCAAAGGACTCTTTATGCCCTTTTTTTTTACGTAAGCAATGACGTAATTTAGTATCGAATGACGTCTTGCGGTCGGTCGGTTGTTGAGGATTGCGTTGCTCTCACGTATTTGCGTTTCTAGACAATATCGTTGATTCATAATCTTCGCTTTTTAAATTTTGTTTCACGCGTGAGCATCGATACTCGAGAAAATTTAAGACGCGGTAAACATTTTTACGAAATTCCACTGTAATTCTTGTCGCAGTTATGATGAACCGAGTGAACGACAAGACTCTCTTTGATATCTCGAAAATTAGGTTAACACCGATGTAAGGATACGCGCGTGAGAGACGTACTGATAATACGCGATAACGACGTGTACCGACAGAGCTACGAGAACTACGAAGCAATTCGTGAAAAATAACAAAAAAGTTTGAAAACGAGACTTTCAGATGAATTACGGATCATTGGATTTACGAAGCCTCGGAAACAAATTCACTAATCTTTATCGATCGGAATGATTTAT
Organism: Cryptus viduatorius; assembly: GCA_964006125.1. Lineage (NCBI taxonomy): Eukaryota > Metazoa > Arthropoda > Insecta > Hymenoptera > Ichneumonidae > Cryptus > Cryptus viduatorius. Next base: position 5,960,039 of record OZ023222.1, on the reverse strand, counting down.
TTATATCTTTATCCGTGTCAGTCAATTATATCTCTTGTCAATCACGAAATTCGCGATATGATTTACTATTGGCGTCAGAGCGCTTCGGAACGTACGGTAGCGTTTTCGTAAAAAAGATTTGCGCAACAATAATAATGATTATTATTAGTATCATTAATTATTTATTAATAATAATTATTTAATTGAAATTGATTCTGTCGCCAATTTTGGTGCGAATTCATTTGAAAATTGAAAATGTGGTGTATTCGTGAATAAGAAACAATGTATTCGGTATAAACTCGAAATTACGAGAGATAATTGTTTTTTAGCTGAAAAAGTTCACGAAAAGTAGCGATATAGGTATTTTTACCCTTCATATGTCTCCGGAGATAGAATTTTCCACCCCGTGTGCACCCGGGGTCCCGAGGAAGAGCACCCACTCTTCATTTACTCCTGAGAAATGTTCGCATAAGAAATAGTAATTAAATGAAAATACGTATTCCCGATAAAGTTACGGTAAAAACTTTTTGCCGAAACGGTTTCTTCAAGTTTCAGTCGCAGCTATTCGTTTTTTTTACGAAGATTTTTGCGATCCTCTACACAAATTAACCTCAAACAAGTTATTCCTTTCGGATAGAATCATTATAATTATTTCTGTATATTTTTTTTTTTTTTTCGAAAAACACGAAAGAATTCAATTTTTTTTTATTTCGATTTAAAAAGTTTTCATGACAAAAAGATTTATTTATCATCGCGAGGAAATCTTTGCAAAGTTTTATCAATTGTATAAATCGTTTTAATCGTTGTTATCAATTTTACATCGTTTTCCTAAGATTCATCCTAAAACGGGTTACGTAGAGATATCTTTGCTTTCCGGTAAAATAACGGCAAAGGCCTATCGTGTGCCTATCGTGTTCCACGGAAAAAGATATCCATGATAGCGTACTTGGCAAAGTTTCAAAATCACTTTTTTCGAGTTCGTGGGGCGAAATAAAAATAATTAACAACCTCTGTGATAAAAGAATTTACAAAATTATGCATTCGAACAAAAAAATATTATGAACCACTCATTTCCATGCATATTTTTCGCTCTCATAAAAAAATTGTCAGCGTGTAATAACAATAATTAAAAAAAAGTTTTTCGATAAATCGATATTAAATTCTCCTACATTTCTGTGTCACACGAAAGCGAATATATTTCCTCCTAAACACCGAGTGCCTATTATCTATACCAAGGAACGGTATAACGGATAAAATATGTAATTATAATTCCAGTTTATTCGGACGATATGCGCGGACCTCTTAAGCATTCGAAACTTCCGTTACATTACACGAATTTCTCGTGTTCTCGGACTTCTCGACTATATCATTTCTTTAACTACGAATACTCCCACTTATACGAAGATGTAATCAAGTCTCGAAGTTTTAACGCGCGCAAGAAGTAGGCTACGACTCGGATCCTCAATAAAAAGAAAGAAAGAAAAGAAGAAAAAAAAAGAAGAAGAAGAAAATGAAGACGAAGCGGATGATTAGTTACGAGTTTCGCGACGATTTTCGCGCCGAAGGGTGAAAGTTATTTCGCTCCGGTTAAACGAATTCCGATTAGTCAATGAACCGTGCGAATCGAAAAGCCCGGAAGGGGGTGACTTCCGCGCGAGTATCGACGGGGGTGGCTTTGGCTCTGTGAATGAATATACAAATCTTTTTCCGCGGACGAGATAATCGATGGCGTTGATACTCTCTGTGTACAAGTCGCACGCATACTTTATTGTGCCACGAAGCCACTTTTCCGTCCTTATTTTTCCACTCAACGATTTCCCATCGGAATAGCGAAGTATGCTTTGCGAAAAAGACGCTTTTCTCGTGTCTTCAAAGATGCATTTGTGTCGACTTGCCTACGTATATGCGTGCGTTTCGAGAACCGTCTTGAATTCCACGCGTACGGATGGAAAATTCTCTCAACCGACCGGAAGAAAGTTGAAACCTCGAAGGCCGGATGTAATCGTGATGCTCGTATGGCGTTCCGTGTGTAGTGGAACAGGAGAGAGAAAAGGAAACGGCGCGGCTGTCTCGTTCCAGAATGCGTCTCGCGCGAGGTAACCAGCACCGTATATTCTTATATCTCGCATATAGTATCTATATATGTATATATATAGATATATACATGTCTCCTTGTGTATACGTAGATCGAAAAACGAAACACGAGACAAGATCGATATTCACGAAGATGCTACCCGCTTGCTGAGCCCGAGATCGATCGCTACGCTTTCGCGAACCTTTCCACTTCACAAAAAGAAAATATAAAAAAAAAGTATAGAATAATAGACATTCGGAAAATTTCCAAGAATTCAAGACATCGAGAAAAGACATTGAAGTTCTGGTTAGATAAAAATAAAAAAGATATCTCGAAAAAAAAAAAAAAAAAAAAAATGGTGAAGAATAAAGAAGAATGAAAAGGGAAGAATGGAGAGATGAGAAGGTCTCTTCAGCGAAGGATAAAATCGGATATGCCGTTATAACGCGACCGGGCACCAGCAGCCGCGGGTTCTTCTTCTATTCGAAGTTCGGTTGCCGTCGTAAAATCCCGCAGCAAGCACATCAGCCCGGGTATAGAGCTATAGAGATAGAGAGACAGCGAGGAAAGATAGAACGCTAGTGGAGCGAGAAGGAAAAATAGAATGTGAAAGATAAAAAAAAAGGAAAAAAGTAAAAGAGAGAGAGAAATAGAAGTTTTGCTGTACCCCCAAAGGGTCGACGTCGACGGGGCGCGTATCCTCCTCCATCTTCCTTCCCTTTCAGAGTACCCAGGAGCGCCTAGGCACCCGCTGTACCATATACCAACCCTCCGTTCATCCCATTTTTTTTTCCTTTCTTCATTCTCTTACCCCTCACCCTTCTTCACCCTCTCCGCGTCTCTTTTCCTCGTTACAAAAAGTATAGCTGTATAGAGTTTATTCTTACGAGCGCAGGGCAAAGCGAACTCCGCAGTAGCACCAGAAACCCTTCCACGATCCGTCTCAATTTTTCTTACCGTTTCTTCTCTTATACTCAATCTTTTTTTTTCTTCTTTTTTCAATTCTTACCACTACTTCCAACCGGACACGTGAGTCTACTGTCTATGTGCTTTTTTAGACGCGTAAATAAACAATCTATATCTATGGATCGCAGTGTCTCGCGGCTGAATGTGTGACGTAAAATTCTATGTCGTATATCTGTATCTATGTATCTTTATTCTCTTCTTAGCCACGTGTAAGTATATCCATATAAAAAGTCCCTAAACGTGCAGATATACGTATATATACCTATATGTATGTGTTAGATAGACCTCTTACGGGAGATCCATTTCTTGCCTCTTTCCCTTCATCCTTCATCTACGTCCCTTTTTTCCTTTCCTTTCCCTTCACTCTCATCCCCTCGTCACAATTTTTCTTTCCCTCCGTCAGCCGTCCTGTCCTTTCCTACCCTCCCTTCGCTTTCGTTCTTTCATTCGTTCTCCTCCTTCTTCTTCTTCTTCCCCGCGTTCTAACTCTCATTTGCTCGACGTTTATGTACGGGAGACACATCGAGAAAAAGCTCGAGCGTCTATACGAAGAGAAGAGGGGTGTATCCCTCTTTCCCCGGCGCCTTCGCCTCTTTCTCTCCCTTAGTTCCATTTTACTTCGCCAGTTTTCTCTGCCAACGCTGATGTTACCCGTTATATCTCTCTCTCCCTTGTATACCTCGTCCTGCACCTCTTCGATCCCCGCCATTCCCATGAAGCGCGCGAACGGCAAAGTCGCTATTTTCTCGTGGCCCCCTTTTCTTCACGGTCTCCGGTATGCCTCTCTCTACCGCGCTCTCCTTTCCATTCCTTTCCTTTCCAGTAAACTCCCTCCACCCTTCTTCTTCTACCTTCTCTTCTTCTACTCGCTGCTGCTGCTGCTGCTGCTGCTAGTGGCACGTTTTTTTTTCTTTTTTTTTTCATCTCTTTCGCTTCTCTCAACGTCCTTATCCCTCTCGCGCGGTGTCGGCCGTTTCTTCACTCACCAATGGCAAACTTCTCGCTCGATCTTTCTCTCTCGTTCTTCATTTCATTCGCGCGGTTCTTGTATCTTTCTCTCTACGTTTTTTTTTATCCGTTCTCTCGTTTTCAGCTGCAAAACGACTACTACTCTCTTTCCTTTCTTTACTCACCCGGTTTCATTCTTTCTTCAGACTCGGGCTTCTTTTCCCTTATACACGTCCAGCCCCCCGACGCTTTCTGCTTCTTTCTTCAACCTTCAAAGTTACCCGTTCGGACTTCTTCTTTCGAAGCTCTTCTTCTTCTTTTTTATTTTTATTATCCCTCCCCCTCAATCCCGTCCAACCCCACCGCCTTTTCTTCTACATCTTTTCCAACCCGAGCCTTTTACGTTTTTCCGACGTTATCGACGTTCCTCGCTTCCTCTACGCTCTTTCATGCGCTTTCCATGTCTCCGTCTTCGTCTATCTTTCGCGAAATGAAAACGCGCACCCGCGAAGCTTCGGGGAAAAAAGAAACCCATGGTAAGGGGTTGATGTAGACGAAGAACGATGGCTATATACACAAGCGAATGGAGAAGCGAATGGGTAAGAAGAAAAATATACGCTACGAAGGGTGAAGCTTTGTACCTAACGGAAACGACGACTTCCAGCATCGTCGTTTTCTATCCCCGCGATACGAAAAGCATAGGTTCAAAAACATGAAAAAAAAAATGGTTTTTTTTCCGCGCGCAGTAATATCGATTTAGTTTTCTTATCGGTGGAAAAAATATGGAAAAATTATGATACCGAAGATGCACCGAATGCAAACCCCTTAACGTCAGGTGAAAATCATTTTCTTTATTTTTAATTGATCGAGTTCGAGTCGATTTTTTTTTTGTTTTTTTTTTTTTTTTTTTTTTTCAGTTATGTAGATTGCGGCGAATTTTTTTTTATCTACTCCGGAATATCCCCAGACGACTCGGTATTACGGAGAATACCGGGGAATTGAAAAAAAAATAAAACTTATAAAGCGCCACTTTTTTTCGAAAGTTTCGTGAAGAGTTTAAAAAAAATTGATCGGCTCGATTTTGCGCAAATTAATAAACAAAAATAGTTAAGAATTAATTTCGCTGCATAATAACCGAGTCACGATCTCCAGTAGATCCGGTAGGTCGGACAGGATCTTCAAAACAATTTCCCATCGGTCGTAGTTTTGCTCGCATGTAATGAACCTCTCGCCGTACGTCGCGGGTTCGTAGACGGAGGTTCGTAGTGTACTTTCTACACACCGGCGTGACGAAGATTCTTCTGCGACTACGAGTGGGTTAACCGTTCGCCTGTTTTTTTTCTTTTTTTTTTCTCACCCCCTCTCCATTGCCTATCTGTCTATCCATCTTTCTCCTTATTCAAGAGAGTTCGTCACAGTTTTTTTTTCCTCGCTCTCTCTACCTCCGCGCCAAAGACACGCGCGCGTACTTTCCTCCGACGTGTTCGCCAGCCGCGCTGAACGTCGGATGCCCGAACGCTCGCGCACGTCCGAGAGAGAGCTCTCTCGGCTCCCGATCGTTTTCCCAAGCGCTCGTACGTATTCTCGTTGTCTCGTACGAAATTCACTTCGCTGGCATTCGAGCGCGAAAATGATATGGGGAATGAAAACAAGAGAGACGGCGCAAGGCTTTCCCCGCGGCGGACGAACGAGCCGCGGGAGGTTGAACGTTGCGAGAGCTATGAGGAAAATCATGCGCTACGTATAGCCATATATATGTATATGTACATGTATATACGTACATATATGTGTATATATCCACTGTAGCCGACGAACGGATACCAGAGCGCTTAAATACTCGGTAAGTGTATCCTAGGAACGCGCACACCGAGAGTCACAAGAAGAGCAACGAGGAGAAGAGTAGCTTAGCCTCGGAGCGTAGGCTTAGCTCGTTGGCTGGCCTCTCGCTCGTTTCGTTCAGATCGCGAGAAAGCGATGAATCAGGAGTCCACGGCACCGTGGCAGAGTAGTCCTAATTTCCGTCCAGCGAGCACAACCATCGAGCGTGAGCGCACCACCGGCTTTACCGTAAGGCATAACAGTACCGCATTCCGAATGCCCTTCGCGCCGTTTCTTCGTTTCTTTCGCCTTCTCTCGTGTCTCTCCCACTCTCATCGGGTCTCCTTCGGTCATATCCTCTTTATCCGATCCTTACTCTCACGCTACCTCGCCGTCTCTCGTAACTCGTTCTATCCTCCTTCAGCGCGGTTTCTTCGATCTCTCTTCACGGCCTCTTTCGCCGCTCACTCGCGACTCCACTTGCCCGCGTCCTCTTTATTTTATTTTTTTTATTTTTTTTTTTATCTTTCTCTATATTTTTCATCACTCGGCGAAGCCTCTCACCTGCTTACCTTATTCGCCGGATCGCCGAGAGACGTACAAGAGAATTATTTTGCATTCATTCAAATTAACCCTTTTTATTGAGAAAATTGCGTTACCCAATTATTGTTATTTTTTGCTAATCTTTTTTTTGCACACGCGAAGATACAACTCCGGGTCAAAGGGTTAAACCCTTTGAAGCAACGAAAACGCGGAAAGGGAAAAATAAAATTGAAGAGACCGAGTGGATGTTGTAGAAACTGTGTAACGATCAATAGAGTAATTTAAAAAGTACGATATACGAAAAAATTGGGCGGAATAGTTATGGGTAGAAGTATAGTACGCGCTATCCCAGTAAATAACAATTTTTTAAATTTGATTTCCATGAATTTAAAAAATTAACTATGGGAACTGAGATTTCATTTTTTTTTATATAAAAATACTAACTTTTTAAAATAAATTTTTTTAATTTTTTGTTTTTTTTTTTTTTCTCGAAAAAATTGGAATCGTAGTTTTCATAGTAAAGTTTCGATTTATTTAAATGCGAATTGAAGAAATGAAAAAAAAAAAATAATATAGATTATATATGATATAAAACTTTTACGTCTGCAATTCCGCCGTGTGAAAGGGTTATTCTTTCATCGTCGGTCAATGAATTTTGTTTTTATCGATTTTTCAAAATGCCTTTATTAACACGAGTAATTAACACGGATAACACATTTCGTATTACAAACTCCCCTTAATTTCCGTGACGATTTTACCGTAAGAAAATAACTGTTATATACCGAGACACGCCGAATTCGTGCCCTTTCATTGCCCGACGTTTTCGTCTCTCCCTACTTTCATTCCATCTCGAAACTCGCAAATGACCATACTATTCGTTCCTTGTGCCACGAGTGTCTCTCTCCTTTTTTCTTTCCCGAGGTAAGCGTTTTTCTTCGCTTCTCTCGTCAGAGTTTCGGAAGAAAGCCGGGATAAAAGAGGAAACCGGAGTACAATGAGACTGAAGGCGAAGGGGGAGGAGGAAGGAAGGGGGTGAGAGAGAAAGAAGGAGGACCTCTCGCGCGGACGAAGAGAGGGAGCGTCCCGGAAACGTCAATTTTCGTTCGCTCTCACTCGACGGAAAAGTCGAGGGACCGAGATCAACACGCGAGAAAGGTTCACGGTTCGATAAGAAATGGCGTAGACGGAGAAAAATCGTTTCGATTTATCGTCCATTCGATTCGCTCGTTCTTCATTCCCCTTCTCGCATACTTCCTTACACTCCCTTTCATTTCTTTACGCCCTCAACCCGTTTTCCTTCTATATTTTTCTCGCAGCCACGAAAAATCGATAACATGTGCATCGCTGCGCCTTAAAAAAAAAAAAAAAAAAGTCGATGCAAAAAAAAACTGTGATTTTCTTTGCACTGATTTTTGCGCTCGAATTGAAATAATATTTTCCGAGAGCTCGCAACGCTGACATTGTTATTATTATATATACGAAGGTCTTATTCACGAAGAGGGGAAAAAAAGTGAAAAATACGAGAGGGGTAGAGACGGCGAAGAAATCGCTTTCAGTGTAACAACACAACGGGGGCGAAGTTTCTCTCGTGCGTGTTACGGAAGACAACGCAATGGGGAAGGGTTCGCGTGGAGTCACCCCTTGCTCTCTCGCGTTCGCCTACACACATCGACGTGGGAATCACATAAAGGGTAGTGTACAACGTGTTTGTACGATGACTCGCACACATGGAACGTCGGATAACACGAACATTCGTAGAACAGAGGACACGTGGATACGAACAAAGAAGAAACAGAGGAGAGATACCGACGGGGGAGGAGCGGGAGAAGCTTCGAAATATAATGCGCAAAGAGGGGGATGACGAGATGCGACGTTCAAGGTCGCGCGTGTACACGCGCCTCTGTGCGAATAGAACGTCCATAGAGGGAGTAAAGCCTTCGAGGCTCCTCTCGTATTTTCCACGCGTCTCGATGTATGTGCGATTTTTTTTTGTAACTACCCCTCGCTGAAAGGGCACACGTGTGTCAGGCAAAACTTCGTCATTGCTATAAATATAATATAAACACTTTTTTCATCAGCTCGATTCGCTTATATCGAGCAAACAGCGAAAATCTGAAAATCTCGCGTTATTAAATTAATAAGAATAAAAATATGAAATAAAAAAAAAAAAAATTTTTTTGTTCGACGACGATACGAATCTCCGGCTAAAATTGTTTGGTGCCAAATGGGTCGGTAGTCACTTGCCCGGGGAATGAAAGAAAAGGGATCGAGAAAGCGGAGGGCGGTGAGCACCGGGCGAAGGAAGGCAGGCGGGGGAATTGAAGAGAAAAAAAAAGCTCGCGAAAGAAAAATCGGTATGAAGTCTCGAAGAGAATAAAGAGAAAAGAAAAAGATAGGGTATATACAACGAGGGAGAAATGGCGAGAGGCGCGAGAAAGAGAAAAAAAAAGAAAAAAAGAGGGGTGGGTGGGGGAGTTGGGAGATTGTACGAAGAAAGGGGTGGAAAGTGGGTGGAACGAGAAGAAGGGTAGATGTGTAGGGTAGAGAGAAGCAAAACGACATAGATGCTGCGAAGGAAGCGGAGGTGTGCGAGAGGCAGAGGGATAGGATAAGAGAGTCTCTTTGTGTCGGGTGGGTGGGGAGGCAACGGGTGAGGGAAGGGAGAGGGGGGAGCGGACGGAGGCCGAAGGGATGAAAGCGTACGATGAAAAAGCTGGGGACAGATGGCCGTTACGGACAATGAGAAACTCGAGAGATAAGGGGAGAGCGCGAGGGCTGTTGGAGGCTCTCTGTAGCCGGACGAAGAACAAAATAGAGAGACTCCTATCCGCCGCGGTGGGAGAGAAAAAGATAGTAAAAAGGATATAGCGAAGAGTGAAGAGCGGCGAGGGGTAAGAGCGCCAAACGAGTCGAGGGAGAAGAGAACGAGAATGAAACGAGAGCGCGGATAGTAAAAGAGTGATAGTAAAAAAAAAAAAAAACAGACAAGAAAAAAAAATAAATAAAAGAGACGAGGAAAGGAAGGAACGTTAATGAACGAAAGGGATCGAGGAAAAGTGGGGAAGAAAGGGAGCGAAGCGATGCCGGAGAGAACAGAGAAAACGGAAAGGCGATGAGTCACAGAGCGACTATATAGAGAACGGACAATCGCTAAGCTCGATTAATGGAGAGAACCCCCAAACGCAAGCTTCGCGCAAAGAACAAAAGGAGAAAAAAAAACAACACGAAACAAAAAAAAAAAAAGACTCCACAATTTTCACCGAAAGCTCATAACTCGTTTGATGAATAAAAACGATTAAATATTTAAATACGAAAACAACAAGTCTCACGAGTAAAAAACTTAACGGAATACGAATGATGAGAATAACCGATTGTAAGAGAAAAATTTCTTGTAAGACTATACGTGCCAATCTTGAGAGTTTCTTCGAGAAAAATTGTGAGAATATTTTTTTTATCCATCCTTTCTGCAAGAGAGATCGCGTACGTATCCATTGTATACACACGTACACTGTGTGTATATATATATGTTCGTTTCTTTCTTTGGCGTTCGTTCGCGTAGATGCGGAGGATGTGGGTGGGCAGAGAGGAAGCATTTCGAGTTCGAGGGAACGGAACTGTGAGGCGGAATGGAGTTTGGTGAAAGGCGAGTGGAGAGAAGAAGGCAGTAGCATCGGCGGGCAAAGTGCGGAGGGTTGGTGGGCGAATAAGAGGCGAAGGGAGTATAGGAGTGGAAAGAAAGAACGACGTCGAGGGAGCGTGGGGTAGAGGAATGGAGAGGATATATATCCGGACGAACAAGAGAGAGAGAGAGAGAGAGAGAGAGAGAAGTTCAGCGAAGAAGAATCGTCGGCGCTGTTGCTGGCTGCTGAGCGAACTGTGCACCGGGAGAACGAGGCGAACGGTCGCGAGAAGACGAGAGAAAAGGGAGAAGCGAAGGAAAAACGGGATAGATATAGATACGGAGAGAAACGAGAAGAACGCGCAAAGCGTTGAGAGCTTCTCTCGTACATAGGTACCTCTATGTACGAAGTATATACATACATATATATAGATATTTCTTTATCCCTGTGCCTCGACGGAGAGAAAGAGACGCCGTCAAAAGAGGAAATGGAAGGGAGTTTCCCCCCCGAGAGGGGAGAAGGACTGAAGAAGGTGACGGGCTTTTATACGCGAAGGAAGCGCAGACGAGAGAAAGAACTGTCGAATTGAACGCGGGTAGGATAAGGACGGAATCTAAAAGATAAAAGGGGAGAACGAGAGACGAAGTAAAGAAAAAGATAGGAGGAAGCCAACCCGGAGGAGTCCCGATGGCTGTGTGAAAGAAGAGTAGAAGATTTCTGTGTAAACGAAGAGATGGAAGAGGAGAAAGATACGCATACGTAGACAGAAACCGCGCACACAGAGATGTAACAGAAAATGGCGAGAGAAACGGACGTAGAGAGAGAGAAAGAGAGAGAGAGAAAGAGCGGCCAACGAGGCGAGGAATAAAAATAAAAATGTGAGAGTAGTATAAGAACACGAGAGGAAAAGAAGAGAAAAGAAAGGTTGGTGTATATATATATGTATATAGAGAGTAAAGTATAAGTATAAGTATAGAGAGAGTCTGACGGTCAGGAGAGGGCATAAAGAAGAGCGCATATCTGCTTTGCTCTCGGATGCTCGGTACACGAGGAGAGGGAAATTCGAAGAGAAAAAGAATATAGGCAACGATGAGAGACTGAGCAGAAAGCGTTCTCGCGATGTATATATGTATATATATATATATATATAACTATGTATAGGAGAGTAAAAGAGGATAGGAGCCAAAATGGGGACAAAGAGAAAATGACAAAGACGAGAGCGAGAAGGGGGCGAAGAGCATTCGATTGGATTGGAAAGGCGAACGCGCGGAGAGTACTAGTATAGTAGTAGCAACGAGCAGCAGCAACGAGGAGGGTAGAGGGGGACCTCTCGTTCCTTTTACTCCAACGTTTTCTACGTATTATACCTCGGTGATGTTTCCCCGTTGTTCCTGCCCTACGCTCACTCATCGTAATATCTTTCTATCTCAAGAAGCCTTCATTTGATATAAAAAAAAAAGAAAAAAATATGCTATCCTTGTCTCACCCCGTCCTCCGACGACTTCTTTTTCTTGACATATATTTCTCTCGGAGGTTCAAACAACGCGTAATGCGCTGTTTACTTCAGCTACTAGAAGTAACGGCGCGCCTCGCGCTCGTCGGTACACATTAGAAATTTTCATTGCCGAATTTTTTTTTTTTTATTCCGAGATATCTTGAGGGAGTGGAGATAATGCGTTGGAAAAATAAATCGATTGCAGAAAAAGTGGCGATTTTTTAAAAATTCAAAAAAATGTATGAAAAAAAGTCTACGAACTTCTGTGTTTTTATCAATATGCAATATTTCGAAAAAAAAAAAAAAAGTTGAACAATAATAATATTTAAAAAATAATAATGTGAAATTAGTCCGAAAACACGAAAGAAAAGAAACGAAAACAGTTTTTCATGTGTTTCATATAAACAAAAAATGTAAATCATTTTTTTTTTCGTTTCCGCTGCGATTCGTATGTCTCACGAACAGTATACGACGGATACACTTCGATTATTTGAAATGCATTACGTGACATAATTTTTATTTTATTTTGGATATAAATCTGTTTAGAATTCTCCCACTCGTCGTCGGCCGTCCGAGGCGCGTTACTCCTCCCTCCTCGTTTCTCTTCAGTTTCACCGTCTCGCATCGGGTTCTCTCACCCATCTTCATCTCTTCTCTCGGGGGCGCGCGCGAGCTCGCGAGAGAGCTATGTCAATTACGACGTTTCACGTTATGCGCCTCCGGTTCGCGGGAGCGCAGAGGGTATATATCGTATATAGAGGAGAAGCGCGAACGACACAGAGCGCGAGGTTCTCTCGAGTCCGCGCGCGCCTTCTCCTCTCGACACGTTCGCATTTATACGTGGGTGAACGGGAAAATGTTTCTCTCCGTATCTCGCTCGCGCCTCGCTATTCCTTACGCTTCAGAAGCGTCTCTCTTTATCCCACTCGATCGTGTAAGTACACAGCCGTTGCTCTCGGAGAGCCTTTCTAGGTCGCTCTCGATCGCTCTCGTCCTGTCAAGTTCAGGACACTGTCTGTGCCGTAGCGGTTGCCTGCAACTATATACTACGAAACAGCGAGAACGAGAGATCGTGGCGTGATACTCGCGATCCATAATATACCCACATATACATCCCCTTTATTTATTTTTTCATTCAAATCCCCGTTTATCTTCTTTCCGCGTCACGCAAACATGTATTTTCTCTCTCCTTCCATTTTATTTTCAATTCTTTCGTTTATCGATCTATTTTTTCTCGAAATTTGCCGAATGATTTTTTAATACGATTTTTAAACAGACATAACCTAAAAAAAAAACACGATAACGAGAGAAACTACGATCGCTTCTTGTTTACTTCTGAATGGGGGAAAAAAAAAACATACCGGTGGAAAGAGGATAATAGTAGGATAAAGAGAGAGGTTGCCGGCTCGACGCGACTCGGCTGTGTGAAATAAAGAACGCGTCAGAGAGACTCGAGAAAGAGAGGTGAGAGAATGTCCGTTCTCGTTGCAGAAAACATACACACACAAGTCACCGCGAGGCAAGGCCGAGTCAGTACGACGCGACAGCGAGAAGGAACAGTAAAATTGTTGAGAATGTGTGTGTAACGTGTATATATAAGACTTCAGCGAGCAGAAACGCCAGTAACAGCAGCATCGGGGCATCGGCGAGGCTGGCCTACATTCGAGTCAAGACCTGCTTTCTAGCCAGCATTTCTCTTTATCACCGCGAACGTAGCGTACTCTCATCCTGCGGCGTTTCATCTACTCTATACGTACAAAACGTTTTACATCCCGTGCAACTAGCCTCGCTATACTTTTATTCGTATCAGCGAACTTTACGGAATGTATGCAACGTTTCTCGATGTTTGCGTGCGGACAGACCGCAGATATATACCCGAACGGTTCGACCGCTCTCGCCACGCGCGCGCCACAAGAGAAAATTCACGATGAAAATAGTCGAACGATGAGGAAAGACAGAGAGAAAAAAAAAAAAGAAAAAAAAAAACAAAACAAAACTACGAAGAAGTTAGATAGAGATAACCCTTTACGTGGAATAAACCACTGAAAACTCTCTGCACACTATAATCGCATATCTTCGTTTCTTTTTTTCATATCTTTCTCAACATCTTTTTCCATTCCAAATTTTTGTGCTCGAGATATATATATATATGTATATTCGTACGAACTGCATACATTTTCACCGTTAAACTTTCCATTAGTTTTCAAGTATTTGCGTGCGTGTGGAATTACGACGGTGTATGTGTGTGCGCGCAGGGGGCTCGCGCTCACACTCAGGGGCCTTGTTAAACTCGTTCTCTCCGGTTCCGCTTTAACGGTACTACTCCCTCTGCTTCGGGATATATAGTACACTAGCCCACCGGTGAATAATTATCGAGGACTACTGAATTCCCTACGCGACCCCGTACTATGTATATATATATATTTTTCGTTATGCTATTTTTTTTTTTTTTTTTTTTTTCGTATTGTACGATGATGTAGGACTGCAGTATGTCGGCGAATTGATACGAACTTACGAACGTTTTCCCATCGGTGACCTTCACCTGCATACTTGCGATACAACGCGATAGTAACTATGAGAAACGAGGCGCGCATCTCTATAAACTGGAACAGGATAGGTATCGTACCTTCGAGCGTCTCTTTTACGCGAACTCGAAACATTATCGTCAGGTGTTAAACCGTCGAATGAGATTGAGAGGCGAGAGAACGCACGTGCGAATTCGACACGCGAAGCTAAAACGTCACGCGATTCTTGCGCCCGGCTATACATGCATACGATAATACGTATAGTTAAAACTTTAAATACTTTGTAGTAATTAAATTTTTGCTCCCGGTACGAAAGAATTTTTAATCATTTTATGAATTAATATAAATCATTACCGCTGAGTGTAAAACGAGAAATTATTTAGATGGAAAGTCGTTTTTTTTAAGTGAAACGCGGCGTAACGTGAGATAACGAATTTTGTTAAATCTTTAAAAAATGTCTTTCGTTTAGTAGTACTAAGGGACATCGTTTCTCAAATTAGACTCAAAGTGCAATAATTTCGTTTTTTTTATTTATCGTAAAAAATATAATAAATTTCTGTTAATATTCCTTTCGCGATCGTATTTTCACGATTGGTACACGAATTTTTTTATTTTTTCGTATGCGAATTTGAAAGATTATCTCTAGTCGACGCGAAAAAATATTTTGGGTTGCAAACCATTTTTTATATCGTTCTTTTCATTTAAAAAAAATTCTCGACGAAAAAGCGTTTAGTTTTAAGGAATAAATAATGCGAATTTTTTACCGGATTGTGGGGTTCGGGTGCAATTAAAATTTCGGAATTTTTTCAACGCGTAACATATTTTTAATTGAAAATATCGCGAGTCCGCGTACGTATGTACGAAGTAACGCCTTTAAAACAAATTATATAATGCGCTTATAGCAGTAAAAATATTTGCGACGCGGACGTGGACCTCATCGAAAGAGGGGCTCGCGAGTGAGACTCATTCACGATTAAGTATTGGATGAAATCATGCACGTGACCTACCGTAATCCTCACGTTGCGTCTCGTCTTGTATATATTAAAAGTCTCTCTGTCACAATGTACGATATATACGCATATATATATGTGTACATTTGCGTAGTGTACTACGTTTGAAAACCGCGAACGCGGGAAGCTTGCGAGCGGGGGACGTCACACCGCTGACCCCGATTCACGATCGTTGCTATCTTTCGAAAATGTAACTCTTGAATAATTCATACGACTAGGAGAGTACGAGGGTGAATGAGCGCTCGTTGAGGATTTTTCGTAACCGTTAATAACTTTTTTTTCTTTACCCTCGTATTTCTTATGTATCACATCGAAAACGCGATTCATTTAAATCGAAGATAAATCGAAAAAATCGATAATTCGAAAAAAATTATAAATCGAACGATAACACGAAGAAATATTAAGTTTCCCTCGTCGAAATAGACTTGTCACGCACGAAACGCGAGATTACCGGGTTTCACCGATCAAAACAAAACCAGCACGTTAGCTGTCAAACTCGTAAATACTGCACATCCCGCTCTCAGGCTCGATGGACCGTGAAACCGAGTCACGGCAAAATGACACGTAAATGTAGTATTTATTCACTTTTTTTTTTCTCGCCGACGCATAATTTATTGCCGAATCGATAATTTCCGGTGAAAAAAATGTTTTAAAACGATATTATTAATAAAGATGTCTCGTACCTTACCATGACCTGACCCACAAATTTCTTGATATTTGAGTGTCCAGGACGCCTGTCAAAGTTCTCCTTCGGTTGTTTTTTTCTGTCCTTTGGTTATAATCTTCTTGAACTTCCTCCGAAAACGTCGATTTTCTATCCTCGCGAAACGTATATCTTCTAAGATATTCTTCTCTTCCTCGTCGTTGTCGGCGCTCCGTAACGTTCCGAACACGTTGAAAACCGCGAGACAACTAACCGCGTACGCACGAACTCACACGTACGTGCGTGTATATATCGTTGTACTACTAACGTATATATACACATATATATATATATGTGTATACAGTACGAGATTGTCGCGGGAGGCCGCTCGTTTGCCGCCTCCTCACACGATTTACCCGTGCTTTTTCGAACTGTTTTTTTCGCGCCCTCACGCACTGTCAATAGTCAAATGCAAGACGATATAATATTCTTTGAATAAAACCTCCTGTTGACTGTCACTCGTCGATTTTTCGCGTAAACGTCGCGACACCGAGAGTTTCGTCGTTGCATGTGAAAAAAGAAAAAAAAAAGAAAAATCCTCGTTTAGGTTTCAGTATTTTGACACACGACACACACGGGGGCTCACCCCGTGATGGCGGCGGTAGCGGGCTACACAGCTTCGAGACTTCGGGCTCGGGCCCGGTGCTCTCTCGGCGTTTGCTTGCGTTGCCCGTAGCGTTGCGGACGGTGGCGCAAAGCGATTAAGCGATTTTGTTGTGGACCCCGATTCTTCCTTGGCTCTCTCTTCCCGGCTTTCCACTTCTCCCGCGCTCCTTTCGCCTCTCCCGCCGGCTGCGCTAAGCGGTGAACACGGAACGTGAACGAAAACCGTACTGAGTTTCCCCCCACTATTCGGCGACTTATACACGTTACATCCTGCGAGTGCTACGCGTCTCGGCAAGTCTGGCTGACTATCTCAGGAGCGTGCGAAAAATGCGAATTTGTGATAAAAATAATAAAGAATTGAATAATCAAGCTTATGGTTGTTCTGTGCATAGGCATCGTTTTTCGTGCGCTACACGAGTATTATAGATGAGTCAATCTCATCGCGAAGGCTTTTTTTATCATTGATAATTGTTATTAATTCACGAATCAACGAGTTGTGCCAATTGTTGATGACAAGCCGGTTAAAAAAAGTGAAAGACCGTGGCCCCCGAATTAACGCAGCCGCTCGTGACCGGCGCTTCCACAGTTTTCTCCTACTCCGGTGCTTCGGCTGCGCAGAAGTTTGTTTCGTCGTTTGTGCGCCGCGTCTCCCCACGCAGCAACCGCAGTTTCCGTTCATCCCGGCGTACACGGCGCAGAGCCTCGTCGATCGTTAACGCGTAGCAGCACGGCCATTGTGTAAAAAGAACCCACGACGCTCGGATAGTGCACGCTGAGGACCGGAACAGCCGGACGCGTAGTTTTTCCTTAAGAAAATTTTCCTCTTGTGATATTTAGACTGTGCCAAGGTAGGTGAGTACGAAACAAAATAAACAAAAAAAAACACGCATTTCCATAAGATAATCGTCGTTGGGCGGTGTTGTGGCGTTCGAAAGTAAAATATTCGGCGAAAAAGTTTTTCGTGGAAAAATCGAGGTCGTGCGGTATAGAGAGCGTGCCTAGAAGCCGTGGCAAGGCGCGTCCCTACTCCCAGTCGCGTTACCAGTGAGTTTTTTTTTCTCGTCAATAATAATCTCGATATATTTTCGATCGCGACGATTGAATTTTCTCGACGTACAACGTAAATTCATTCATCGACCCGTGAGTTAACGCAATAGCGTCGTTTTTGGCCCGGCGAGCTTTTTCGGGAACACAGTTTTTCGCCATTTTGTCTCGACGTTTGTGAAACGTCGGCCATTATTGTACGTGTCCCCCGGCTTGCGGGTAACGAACGTAGTCTCTTGCCCCGTATCCAAATAACTATCGCTACCGTGCCACGAGAGACGCTTACGAACTATAATCTTTTTTTCACAAGTTCGTCATTACACATCGACGGGAACAATGACAATCGTTGACGAACGATTTTTTTCGGACTTTGTCGTTGCTCTCGAGTTGCGCGAACAATAATACATTCTGATAATATTTCCTTCCAAAGCTTATCGTACGAGTTATTTCGATGCGAGGCCACAACTTTGTAGCTCTTGGCTTCGACTTTGTATTACTCAACATTGTCGCGTAATATCATCGTTCTTATAGATAAAAAAAATATGCATATATATATATTTATATATACACACATCGATATCGATATAATTTTCAATCAATATCTGCATCCGCCGCTCTTTATCGATTCTATTATAATACTGCATAATTATAATACTGAGAAAATAAAAATGGCTTCTCCGCTTCAACGTATGGAAAAATCCCATTCAAGCAGCTTGTAATCGATGCGCCTAGCGGCTTCCCCGTTACACGCCCCGCGTTGTATATAACTCGTACGCAATCGCAATTGCTGTCTGAAATCACGACGAGCGGGACGCGAGCGAGACTGAGAGAGGGAATATGTACATATATATATGAACGTACACGTCTATAAAATGAGGGAGTAGGACAGATGTATGAGTTTCGAGTGGGTTTATACAAAGCGCATGCTTGCACAGGGCTGCTGCTTTTTCTTGTTTTTCGTCGCTGCCCTCTTCCGGGGCAATTCGCCTGCGCTCTCTAACGGCCAAGCTTCGGGCGTTGCTCGATCTGACGCGCAACGCAACCGCGCGCGGGGCATCGCGCCATTGTCGTTGAGGGCAGCGCTCGAGGCGCACACGTCGCGGTGGCAACAACTACCGAGTCCCAACAAGAAGACAGACGCCTCGCGGGGCTTCAGTATAGTTCTATAACATTCTCGTGTAACGTATATCAAAGTCTCGTGTGTCGAAAACCCTCAACGCTCTGTGATATTAGCATTCATTTTTTGTACTACACCGTATTGGGTGAGTGATTTTCACAGTTTTTTTTTTTTTTTTTTTCAAAATCATAAACACACATATATCGTACTTCCTGTCCGATATAACATTGTTACGATAAAGAAAAATTTGCATGCGTGTTTATCGATCGAATAGTCCGGACGACGATACATCGCGGTATTCCCGCTTACCCTTCGCCATTAGCCGCGCAATTCTCATACTCGTACATTAAACAATTAGTTAACCCCCTCTTAGCTTTCCCGTATAATAAACGCAATGAAAAGCAGTGAATCACCAATTATTTTTTTCCCCCGGTGAAAGTGAACGTTTGAGATTTCTCACAATATTAGTCCAGACGGCCTTTCCACGGGAAATCAGACGCGTTAGATCGTGCGTCACCCTCTCCCCCCCCCCCCTGACGATTTTCGTATCGTTTATATTTCTGTACATAAATCACATAGAACATTTAATACGATCGATAATCGTAATTGTTTGGGTAATTATAAACGCGAACATTTTTTTTTGCGCCATCTTGTCCGGTTGCGAACTCGCAAATCCGCCATATTGAGTGCCCCCGATGTCTCGGTATCCAGCCGTTTGCTGCCGGGCGAAGCAGCGGTGACGAACGGCGGCGGGGCGGGAAGGGACAAGAGGGGAAACGAGCAACCGTCGTGCCGGGTTTCTCGTCCAGGGGTGGGACAACGAGTGCTCTGCGCGCGATACCGACTCTCAAGCCCCCCGACACATTGTGTGCGCGGAAAAAAAAATGAGTCGCGAGATTGAGAGACAAACACGAGAGCCTCGCAGCCGGCGATGCGGGACAAGGAAGTTGAAAAAAAAAAAGGATAATAATGTCAACAATTTTTTTACATGCCGATGTACTTCGGATTCTCTTATATTAGAATCAAATACCGGCGTTTGCAATCTCGTGACGCAATTTTCACAGAGATAATAATATAAATAGATTATGCAACGGGGCGCGCGCAGGCATCGAACGCCCCGCGCGCGCTCTCTCTCAGCCACTTCGCGGTGCTCACGACTCGCCGCTGCTGCTCGCTTTGCATTCATGATTATCGAAGCTCTAATATTTCCCCTCTCACGGTTTTCGCGCAACCCGACGGCCTGAAGCCCCTGGCCTGTGCCTGACCACCCTTGATCGATCTTTGCGAGTTTGCGCGGCTGACTCGGCGATTGATTGCTCGTTTTATCGCTCGTAACACTCGATAACCCACAACAACCGTGTGTTTCATCTTGTATTTTTTTTCTTCGCGTAATATTTATAACACGTGCATTTGCGTGCTGCGACTTTAAAACGGTTTTACCTTTCGTATTTCTGACGGATAACCTATAATTTCGCATTTGCGTGCTTTCGATTAAATATTTAATTATCAATTTTCAATTTTTTTTTTTTTTTTCCTTTTGCGATCTTTTGAGACACGCGCATCGTGTATGCATCCCACTCGACCTGGAAAAACCGGGCCTGGCCAAGTTTCGCAGCCGCTCCTGTGGCCAGCAAGCGTTTTTTTTCTCTCTCTTTTCTCTCGTCGCGCATCCAACTTGCGCAGAAACCTCTTCTCTATACTTTCCATCAACGGCCGCCTGTAGCCCCCCGGTAGTTTGTGCTTTGTGCGCATGCGCGGTGCTTGCGCGTCCTCCCGCATCATCCCCACCACGAGGTGAGACTCGGACGCGCCGGATTTTACCGTTAGGGAGAGGACACGCACAAAGGAAAAGGCCAGACTATCCCGACGCGCTTGCATCATACAGCCATTTTGGAAGCTTCGGCCGCATCGTCGAGGAGCTTTTCGGCTCTACAAGTATTATTACGTTATAAAAACAAATAAAATAAAGAAATATTTTTAAAAAACAAACAAAAATCCGTCGTCGTTCGAAGCTTCCCGTTATCATTTCAATTATTATCGATTAATTTTCGATACCGGTTTACACGCGCCATAAAACTTCATAATTGAAATCGGTTAATACGAAAAGACTAAGAAAAACGACGCGTTCGAATCGCCGCGTCGTAAACCTCACATCGTAGGCTCGCAAAAAACGCCTCTTCGCACGCCACACCGCCGCCCCCCAAATGTACTCGTTAACGAGGCGGCGAATACGAAGAAGATAATATCGAATATATATCGAAAAAAAAAATCGTCCGAGAATCGTAACTCAACGAAAGTTTCATTTTTTTGTTTTTCGCTCTATTCGTTGGATCGTTTGGAACGAAAAAAAACATCGTAATCTACGAAATACAGAAACGAGGGAACGAAGAAGACATGGAGGACGACCAGCAGTTCTGCCTTAGGTGGAACAATCACCAGAGCACTCTCATACAAAACTTCGACACACTCCTAGAGAGCGGCACGTTGGTCGACTGCACCCTGGCGGCGGAGGGGAAGTACCTAAAGGCCCACAAAGTCGTCCTCTCCGCGTGCAGTCCGTACTTTGAGGTGAGCACATTATTTTTTATTATTATTATTGTAATTAATTCGACATTAATAGTTATTATATCTCAAATAACAATAATATCGTTAATTTCAATTAATTTTTTTTTTTCTGTATTTTATTACAATTGCATACAATTAAAGACGGTATTAACGTAATTTCGCATTCAATCGCGTAATCGAAATAATTGCGAGAATTTTTTTTTATAATTGAAATGTACTATATATCGTTGTTCGATGAATCATACGGTCGAGTAAACGCGTAACTAAGCTAAAAAAAAAGAGGGGTCCACTTCTTTCCATCTCTCGACCGCTGCCTCGAGAGCCGCGCACTCTGTTTGCTTGTTGGCACGTTTTTCACCACTTCGTCTAGTCCATCTCTCGGGCAAAGAGTTAGATCAATACCAAATAGGGAGTTGTTGCGAGAGCAAGCGAGAGGAGAGCAAAAGAGAGATGGAAGGACGATGTTGAAAACAAGATGGCGCCGTTTGGAGAGAGAGCTGGAAACGACGTTGTCGGTTGCCCGGACACGCGCGACGGGTACGGGCCGCCAGACAGTATATCCCCCTCTTGGGTTCCCCCTGATCAATACAGGGAAAGCAAGATGGCCGATTTCCAGGGCACTCGCCCTGGGATTTTCCCCTGTTGCGGAGATGGAGAGGACCAGCGGGGGGAGGGGGGGAGAGGAGGATTGTCTACTGCGTTTCTACTCCAATATGATTCTATCGGAAACATGAGCCGAGGGCCTAGAATGAAATTTTTATTCTTGATTTCTTTTTTTTTTGCGCGAATAACGATTAAGTTTTTTTTTACAACTATAATTCATTTGTTTTACGATGTATCGTATTTTTAATGAATTTTTTTCTTTTGTTTTGATAACAGGGCCTCCTCAGCGAGCATTATGATAAACACCCCGTCTTCATACTGAAAGACGTAAAATTCAAAGAACTGAAAGCCATGATGGACTACATGTACAGGGGAGAAGTTAATATTTCCCAAGACCAATTGGCAGCACTCCTAAAAGCGGCCGAGTCACTACAAATAAAGGGTCTCTCGGAAAGCAAAACGGGCGGTGGTACCGGCAGCAAGAGCGATTCATCATCGAGGCAACAGCAAGAAAAAGTCGTCACACAGCCTACGGCACCGTCGTTGGACATTCCACATGCGTCTTCCGGTCTTACGATAGAAAAGAACAGCAAAGTTCCTAGACAGAGTTTAGATCAGACCTCCGTAACTGACCTACCAGAAGACTCGGCAAGTCCTCAACTATCTAAGGGTCTCTCCTCCAGGTAAGCATTTCGAGAAAAAAAAATAAAAAAACAAACATAATTACGAGAAAAATCACAATTTCTTCGTTTTCGTATCCTCGTTTCTTACGCACGTCGATGTATACATATTTTTTTCTTTTATTCTGTCCAAACAACAGGGAAGGATCGCAAAGTCCAATCGCAAGAAAAAGAAAGAGATTCAGAATATTCAGATTGAGCGCCCGTGACGATAATTCGGTTGAAAATCACGATGCCTCTAACTCGAGTGACGTGCCACCACAACAAACTAGCATACCGTCACTTGGAGTTGCTCCGGTTGCGGACGAAAAGTCTCACCCCGATTCCACAGATTCTCTCGGCCGGTCGGCGCTAATGCAGCAGCTGACCAAACCTGCCGACGAATTGCTACAGGTGCGTTCGGCGAATGAGTTTATTTTTCCTCATTTTCATTTCCTTTCTTCAATCTTTTTTTTTAAACAATCGGACTTTCCAGCGTCTAATAGAAGTTTGCTCTGGTTTTGCACGTCTTCTTTCGCTCGTTGGTAGAATAAAATTTCGAGCAAATATCCTGCTGTTTAGTCTTACAAATCCAAATGACTCTACAGCGCGGAAACGGTTCGATACAAGAATTTTTCCAAGCAAAAAAAACAAATTTACGTGCAATCTATATTTCTTCGATTCTCATCGTTATCTCCCCCCCGCGATCTTTGAGAGCTGATCGATAATAAAATATCGTTTGGGATTTTACAGTTGCCACTCGAAAAACCGGAGCCCACCGATAGCTTGATCGAGCCAAAGTCCGAGTACCTGGAGGAAAACGAGGAGAGCGTCGAAGATCTGACGCTCGACGATGACATGAATGACCTCAATGAAATGGAACAAGACAACAACAGAGCCGGTCCCTCACATGACCCTTCACAACATCCTGGTAAGTCGTTTCCGTCGTAATATACCATTCATACGAAATACTTTTCTCTTGCGTTATCGGACGATGATTTTGGGACGCGAACGGCGAGAATACAATTAAAAAAAAAAATTTATCGCAGGTTTGTTTGCAATATCGACGGTTTGAGCGGAAAATTGAACCACTTAACAAAAAATAATGAAAAAAATGCGCATACACACATACATATGCGCGTATCCTACACAGATGGGTTTTATTATCGAACTCAGAATCACAGGGCTTATCGCGAATCTTTTTGTCAATTTTATAAAAATAAATATATATATATATATCCATCTAATCAACGCGGCAGTCGAGGTTCCCCATCCTCTTGTCCGATCGTCAGTCGATCCTCGTGTTCGGGCCATTAATGAAAACAAATTTATTTGCCGTTTTCGTTTATACAAAAAAAAACTATATTTATTCGATGTTTGCGTTCACGTGCGGGTCGCATACGAAATTTTGGCCGACACTAGAGCTTGGGTTTCCTCGTTGCAGGTAGGGGGGCGGGATCGCGGTCTCGTACTTCGAGAGGTGGTAATTCGGTCGACGGTGATATTGGCTACGGCGGTGGTGATGCCCAATGGGCATCGCACTTCCTCGATTTTCCGAAAAAAAGCCCGAACACGAGACGTCCACGTCCGGATGTCGACCTAGGCGCGTTACTCAAATCGCTGGCCAACAAACAGGGCCGCAAATATAGTTTAGATTCGGTTAAAATGTCGCTGGAGGCTATATTGCAACAGGGAGTTAGCACCACTCACGCATCGGAGATGTACGGAATAAATCGTTCGACACTGCAGTTCTATTTGAAAAAATTGAACGTCGTGAGACGACGGTGGAGGCAACCGACAACCCTCGTACCGCATAGACAATCTTAAAACTTCAGCTTGGAACGTGTAAACGAAAAAAAAAAAAAAAGCGAAAAAACCGAATAAACTACAGATACAGAATAAAGGATACATAGATGCGAAATAAAAAGAAAAACAAAATATCATAAAGTTAACAAACCAGTATTAGGTGTACGCGATCCGTTCTATTCGCTCTGCAACTCGTTCTGCCGCGTAATCGATCTCCTCGGCACACTCGTGTCCCCCAACTGTTTTCAAAAAAAATTTCGTTCGTTTTTCATCGATATATATATATTTTTTTCAATCTATTGATCGTTAATCCCGTGTTTAGACTGCAATTTCACCGATTCAGTATTAAAAAAAAAAAAAAAAAAAAACAATGAAAATCCGTATTTCATAAATCGTAAAAAGATATCGACGATCCGTAGATATTATTCTCGATCGTTCTATCTAAAAGTAAAGAAATGAAAAACTAGGATCCGTTGATAAATCGCGTATATTTGGTTAAGAAGTTTTTCTTTCTTGTACAGCGGCGTCTGTGTACGCGTGTGCGTTCACTTATACAAAAAGAAAAAAGCAAACAAAGTTCGACGCGCGTATTTGTATGTGTGTAGATATGGTGTCTTATCTGCCAAGTTATTACCTGTAAACGAAATGCTGTTCTATCAATGGACATTGTTTGTCACACATCATGACTCAATAAACGGAATGTCTTTTGCTCCGAATACCAATAATCTGCTTATTACATCTTAATGAAGAAAATATCGATGCTTCCCCCTCCGATAAAAATATATCATATTTTATCACAGTTATTCTTCGTGGCAAATCGATTAGACAACGTTTCTCGATCATTCGCAATCCCTAAATCATATTCGTTCAATTTTTCTTTTTTTTGTTTATATTTATAAATTCACGATCGCCAACGTCTAATAGAATTTGGCTCTTTCATTGCTTGTTTTCTTTCGCTCGTTGGTAGAACAAAATTCGGGCAATTATCCTACTGCTTAGTCCTGATATTTAACTGACTCTGCAGTGCGGAAACGGCTCGAAACATTTTTATTATTAATTCATTATTGCTCTTTGCTTTATTCATTTTCTTTTTTTCTTCTATGAATTTTTAATTTTTTTTTTTCACGCGTATCATCAAATTTCTTCGTCGACTCATCCGAGCGCATCCGTTCTTTCTTTTCTGTATTTAACAGGCCTAGCATCCTGGCACGTGACCGGCGATCGAAGTAATGCGGGAGGCGTTGCGGTAACGGGAGCCCCAGGAGCTACGGACGAAGTCTTTCTAGCTGCCCAGGAGGCCGCTCAGGCCCATCGCGACTCTCAAGGTAGGCTCATCCTCGTCATTTGTCAATCGCCTATGACCCCCGTAACAATAGGCACTCTGCACCACGGCCTTTGCAAACTTCACTAAAACGAAAAAAAGTAGAAAAACAAAAAAAAATCGCTTTAAAGCGACGAAACAATTGCTATCATATTTAAAGAAGAATAAAAAAATTGTATCACGCATTGGAATCTTACCTGAGCACAAAACAGAAAATCTCATTGATGAAATAGCGAAAAAAATGTATCGTGTTTCACTCGTGTTCGTTCAAATGAGTCTATTTGCCCGTTTCGTAAATCCCGACAATGGAATAAATACAATAAATTGGATTGATCCGATTGCTAGAATCGCGCGTTACGTAATGAAAGAAAAAAAATACATAAAAATTATGGGCTCATTTGTCCCGCAACACGATTAAGTTGCGCGCATTTATGCGCAATAAACTATTCAAAATTTTTATATCCGGGGCGTATCGATGACGAAAAAAAAAAGAGACAAAAACCCCGGATTAAGAAGTGCCAATTGCGCAGGGGGCACAAGGCTTCTTTATACTTATAAATACATAAAAATAATTGAAAAGAAAAAAAAATAACGTTGATAAACAACGTGGCGCAAACGAGATAAAGAGATCTCGGTACGTTCAAGTGTAGCGCGGGTCTCTGAAAAAAATAGCTTATTTATTTTTTGTAGAAAGAAACAAAAATTTGTTACCCCCGCTCCCTCTTTCTCTTCTATAAAACGCTATAAAGTTGATATCTATATATATATAAATTTGTTTAAAAAAAAAAATTCTTCACCCTCGTATATTCGTAAATCTTCGTTGGATTTATGTGAATATATAATGTATAATACATATTGTTATCCCACAACGGGGACGACGCGATGCGAATGCCGACGGAGAATTATTTCCTTTATTCGACACGTTTCATTTTATTTTTTCAAAAATCATTCATCCAATTTTTCCTTGTGCCGTTCATTGTTTGTCTATCGCCCACTCGCGTATCTCGAGTTATAAAAATCCTTTACAAAGCCGTCGCGCTCTCTCGGCTTCGCAACGCGGACTCTCCGCCTCTCTCTCCTGCGATGAAAGACACCGCGCGATCCGAGGAGAAGAACTCAACAAGCCGACGCTGACACGAGTCGATAGCGCAAAAATTTTTCAGCATAGGCTTTTACAGCGTTAGAGAGCGAGTTTCGTAATAGAGAAAACGCGCGAATAAACTTTACTATACCAGGGATCGTTGAGAGGGAAGAAGGAGGGGATAGAATAGCGAAGCGAAGCAGACTGAGGCACAGCTCTCCGGTTGCCGTGCTTCTTCGGTTTATAGCTATACAATTTACCATTTAGAGGTTCCCTCTCCTTCGTTTGGCCTCGAGAACAACACACAATTAAGGTCGCCCCCGTCGTGAAGAGACGAACTATATATTCTTTTCGAGATACACACGAAATGCGACCGCATAGAGAACTCCGGTAGTCGCAACGTTTAGTCCGAAGTCTTTCCGATGACTCATAGAAAAACTCTCAGTTACTGCAAACTTCGTATCGCCACGTATCGACTTCGCGTGATGGAAAGAATTCTAAGCTCCCGATGCACACCGAATCATCGCGTTCATTATCGTCGCATTGCGTTTGCGATTCTCGTCTCGTAATTGAGAATAAAAAAAAGCGGGTTGCGAATTTATAAAGCGGCGGGTAGAGTAGTCATAAGTTTCGTGAATCCGTATGAGACGTTATTTGGTCGAGACGTTCCCACGAAAACTCGTTGGCCTTGAGCTCTATAACGCCTGAGCGAAGCTTAGACATAGATCGCGCGAAACCTCTGTGCCGCGAAGACAGAGAGAGAGAGAGATTGCGCCGATATTCTCTCCTCCGAGGCGCATTCCCAGTGGTCTCCCCAAGAACTCCAACGACGATTAGGAAGGGGGGAACTAAGAGGGCTCGTCGTCGCGCACGGCGAGATATTCTCGCTGTTTGCTCTCGTCGTGAGAGTAACCGACCCAACTAAGCAGAGCACCAGATACCGGGGGGCCCCCCGTTCGCTGCCCGATTGCGTCTGCTACGCGAGAGAGAGTAGCGTGAGAAGTTGTTTTAGAATAGAGAATTTATTTGTTAATCTCTCGGAGCTTCTATCGTAGGAAAAGAGGAGCACAACTTTGGAGATAGAAAGACTGATGAAAAAGTTAAGAGAAAAAGTAGATAGCTAAGCAGCAATACCCTCCCTTCCCCTCTTCTTGCGCTGTTCGATAAGACACAAACTCCCGAGAGAATCTCTCTCGCGCCGGTGACCCAGATGCGCGTAACTCAACGTGGCAACGCGCACGACAACGGCCAATGAACCTTCGCGCGGATTGACGATGGATTTGCCACAATCGCCTCGGGAACGTTCCAACAGCGCGTTTGTTGCGCAATTGTTATTGAACGATTTCGTCGACTACGCGATGATTATACTTCTTTTTTTTCCGTTTAATTTTCTTGAAAGTCCTCGGAGGGGATTTGAAGCTCGATAAAGCGTGAAGCTTTCTTTACTCGTCAGAATATAGAAAGAATTTACCGGGTTAAAGTCAGCGAGCAGAGAATGTTGAGGGGAGAGACGATATTTCGGCAGACCGCGAACGTACGTGAAATTCGTCTGTCCGGCGAGGAAAGGCCGCGTAGGGCGGTTCACAGCTGCTACCGGCCCGCTGTTGGCGCATCTGCTTAGCGAACGGTTTTCAGCCACAGCTGTCGCGCCTTCGAAGCTCTCCGACAGATGTTTCGCACGAATAACTTTACTCCCGGGAACCATTAAAAAAGAAATGGAATCTTAATCGCGATTTTTTTTTAGTAGACAACAGAATCGCGGTGATAGATTAGCGGCAGGAACTTTCAATTTTTTGAAATGATAGCTCAGAGGGTTAGCCGATCGCCCGAAGCTGGTGTGATCCAACGAGGGAATTAACAAGGTAATTACGGAGAGAGAGGAAGCGACCTCTCCGTCAATGCTAGCGAGATACTCGATCGATCCATTTCACATACACACGACACACATACATAGAGAATTTTTCTCAATCATAGCGTCATGATAAATGCATACGAAGTATTTTTCTTTTTTACATTTTTTTTATTATAGCTTCTCAGCCTTTCCGGCAATTGGTTTTTCACCGCCAATCTCGTCTTCTCCGCGATTATTATTCTCATCATATTTCATCCGCATATAGATATACATATATATGTGTGAGGGAAACGTCTACTCCTCGCGATTGTCGGGAGGAGTGCCTTTAATGTCGAGTCTTCTCGTATCTCCGGGATAAAGAGACGCCAACGCGGCGTTCCCACGATTAAATTCGTCGGGTTTCACTCCCGCGAGAGATAACGAACGCATACGGGGAGCTCTTCGCAACGAGCACCGCAACGATATTCGCGCCTTCCATCACGGATATGGAAATTTTTATCCGCAATGAATGAATAAAAATTAAGGGACCGATGTGTTATGTATCGCTCGCATTGACGGCGATGGTCGTTCTATTTCCACCGTCAGAGACTCGCTGTTACCTTGAATCGAGTTTTTCTAACGGAATTCGAAACTTTTTTTGTTGGGGTTTTTGCTTACCGAGAGAGGTGGCCCCTCTATGATTCAGAGAGTGAAAATTCAGTTTCGTTTCTTTGTTTTTTTTTTTTTTTTTTTTAATATTGAATCGAAAAAATTTTACGGTGAAAACTTCTTTGATGTTATTTCGTTTGTTCTTCGATTATTATCGATAGTAGATTTACACCTTTCAATCCAACACTCGTCTTTGCCGATTTATACTGAATTATTATTAGAGCCGATGTTGCGCCACGTTGTCGTCAGCGAGTAGTTCTTTTTTTATATATATTTTTCTTTTGAAAGAAAAACAACGAATCTCGATTTTACGTGTTTGTTGGAAAAAAACAGCGCGACGACGAAAAAGGAGAATTTTGGCGACGGGATAACGTGCGAAGGAACGAAGCCGGACCGGGATTTTTGCCTGTGTGTCATACGAGCTCTTTAATCATTCCTTCGGATAATACCGCGCCGTTCTCCTCGTTCGTCGTATCCGCTTGCAAAAATTCCCCCGTCAAATTTCCCATAAAGCAAAAAAAAAAAAAACAAATTATGAAAGAGAAAACCACCCCCCCATTTCCCCCCTCGTAGTCGTGTTCGTGTTTTTTTTTTCTTTGTTGGTAGTGATATTTTTACGTAGTAAAAAGGAGGATACTCTTGGATAATCGTGACGAGTCACGAGAAATCACACGAAAGCAATACCCGTTCACACAAAATTGAAAAGAATAAGCAAAAAGCTGATTACAAATATTGATTAAAAGTGGACGATGGTAGTAGCGAATTTGCGAGAGACGTACGATCAATAATTAGCAAATACACACCTTACTGGGGTTCCCTTTTGCACGTGGGGGGAGGATACGTTCCTCCTGACGTTCGTTCATTCTATCGTCCTTCTCTATCACGAACGCGCTTTTTTTTATTCTCTCGCCTCACATCATCCTTGAGTCTGCTAATGATCGATCCTTCGTCCGACTTTCAATTGCTACTCGATATCGTACCACTAAAAATTCACAAATGCCTCGCAAATACGAGGATAAGTTTGCCATTTTTTCTTGAGATGTTTCTTGATATTCAAGATTTCTTGAGACAAAGTCAACTCACGTAGATAATCTCATTGTGTGAACGGGATATTACGTATAATATTATCCATGACGTTGTGCCATTCTTTTTTTTTTATTTTTTTTTAATATTTTATTTTCGTAATTCGTCTTGCATGTCACGCTTCCTTCGGTAGTGTAATTTTACATCTTAACTCTCACAGAGACGTGCACGCGCGCGTCTCGCAATGGCACGATATAAGAAAAATAAATATATATATGTAAATATATATCTATACAGAACAAATGGGTCCTAATTAAGTATAGTTGGTGGCGGGTGAGCTATTGAAAAAAAAAAATCAAAGGCAAGTACGCGAAACCCGATCAATTTTTGATTTTCCACCTATTAAAATAATGAGAAAAATAAAAAAAAAGATCGCAGGTGATTTGACCCATTTGCGTCGTATGCCACGCGCGCGTGCTCCGAAAAAGTTTTTTTTTATTTTTTTATATTTTTTTTTCGCTAACCCACGTGTACATAACTCGCTTCTTTGTTCGTAACGCATATACATCAAATGTTTGATTAACCCAAATCACATATATTTATATAATATATATACTTAAAATTACTTCATATAAATGTCGAGGAAGGACAGAAAAAAAAGAAAAAAAAAAAATTTCCATATATTTATACCTCGAAATACCTCGTACATTATATATATACCTATATATTATGATTAACATTATGAAATAATGTTTTTTTTTACATCTTCAATTCGATACATTTTATAATGTTATAATATTAACGATCTCTACGTATGATTATATTCTTCATTTTTTTTTAATAATGTTCCAAATTCATGGTATTGTACTTCAAATGGTAATTCAACTCACGTTGTGTTTCTCGTTTTACCATGCCATGTGTTCACCATGATTTTTAATTCTATCACATCTTGTGTTCGATATCTCGCAATCTGTTTGTGTACCATGTACCTTCTTTATCTCCAAGAAAAAAAAGTGTGTCTAGGATCAGAAAGAAGATAAGAAGAAACGGTAAAAGAAGAGTCCGGAAGGACGTTGGGAACCGTGAGACGAATTTTTTACCCGCGGCACGAACGAGCGATTTCTCGTATCGGGCCTCTGGGTTGTCTCGCGACTCGCTCCTTCCGGTTGGCTGAGATCATCTGCAGAACGAAAGAGAGAAGAGAGAAGACCACTGTACAGCGTGCGCTTTTTGCACGTTGGACACAACGACGAGTTTACGGACGCGAATACATTTTTTTTCGCTTTGTTACCTCTCCGGTAACATTGCTGTTGCGCGCATCAATTTTGAACGCAAAGCGCGCGAGTTGTTTGCAACTTGCATTTTGCAAGTTTCGCTTCTCGCGCAGCTGATACATTCTTTTTCAACATGACGAACGAAGACCGAAGATCGAAGACGATGCTTGGCGAAGATCGGCGAAGGGTAAAAATTGGTAAAAAATTGGTAAATCGGTAAAATGGTTTCAAGACCATAGGTAAAAAGGTAAAAAAAAGGTAAATAAAGGTAAAAAAAAAAGGTAACATATAAATTGTTCGCAATGGTTTGTCGTAATTTCATAATGTGCAATGTATTTTTTACTATGAAATTATTTTTTTTTACTTTAACTCGTCGTATACACTGTTTTTTAAAAACTATATTGAAATATCTCACGTAACATGTTACCAGAAAAATGTTTATTGTCGATTATACAACGATTTGCAAATGAAGATTTGGTGGACTCGTCGTTTCCGTGGCTCGGAGTACTTTTGGTAAGAAGACCCGAGTCTCGTGACTCGTCGGAGACTGCATTGTTTTATTTGCAAATTGTGACCCGTTGAACTTTCGCATTTGCATTCGTTATTGTTTCAATTGTTTTATTTGCAGCGAAAATGTGTCGTCGAATACGAGCGAACGAGAGAGTGATATTTTTTTTTTCTATTAACGCTTTTGCACATTGTGCAAATCCGACGAAGAATAATTGTCTTGTATTCGAATTCCACCAGATATGCTACTGAATCGTATTTCAACTGTTCGACTTTTTTCGTGTCAACGTTCGCGCATTTTTTCGCATCACGAATTTCGCCGATCTTTTTCATCGCTCGTTCGCGGAAGTGTTGGCTAAAATACTATCGTCGCGATGGTAGCTTCGCGACTTTATTATTCCTGATTTTTTTTTCAACACTGAACTGAACTGTTCGATGAAACGATTCGAAACTTCGTGCTTGTCGAAGCGCTTTTTAATTGTTTTCTCTACACAGCTCTTTTTTTTTTTATTTCAACGGCAGGTGACAAAGTTGAGGCAACGATTGCTACGAATTATTTTATCGAAATCGAAAAGAATTCGCGATAGCAGCAATTTCTGTTATCCGATATTTAAGAGATGGCGATAAATTAAATCGAAAGTAAAACTTATCGAGGATCTTCACGAGACGAGTAAAGAAGAGAGAAAAAAGAAGCTTCACATTCATCGGATTTTTCAATAATTTGTCAGAGTTTTTTTACAAGCAATTTTTTTTTGCTTGACGAAAACGCTGATTGATAAAATGTAGAATACGCGTTTTGTTTCGTTTGTCTAACGTTCTTCAGCTGTGTTTATGCTCAGCGAGGTCTCTACTATTTTTGAGTTCTTCGTTGAGCGTCTACGCGGGCGGCAGAAAGAAGAAGATGCGACAACAGACGAGAACTTCGGTGTATTCGGAAGCTCCGCGTTTTTTTTTTCGGGCTTCGAATGCACAACTCGTAAGAAGAACAAGAAGAAGAAGCTAAACAACAGAACGAAGATATGTTGGTACAGTATTGGTAACGTATTGGTAAATCAAAGGTCAAATTTAGTTATAATCAATTTATTACTATGATTTGTTATCGATGATATTTTCAATGTTTAGCTATAACTCATTTATCTTTCTCGTTAATTACTTTTTATTGCATATGAAAACATGTTATTTCCTCGTTTACACGTTTACAATGTAATGCCAATGTGTTTTATCACTTTCTTCCTACAGATATTCATCAAAAACTTTCATAATCTTTTTTGACAATCGAGATTTTCGATTACTCATCGATAATCTGGTTTTTTATCGTTCTGTCGCTTACCTTCTTTTGTATCCGAAGATCTTTAAAGACTCGAGAGTCCTGAGTAATCCAATTTCGATTAATATTAACAATGTCTTCTCAATGTTTACAGCTGAACTAATTTTTTTTTAAATTGTTATTGTTATTTTATACAGTTCCACGATATTCTGATTTCTGACATTGTTTGATGGTTTATAAAATGCATAATCCAAAGTTTACTTGAACAGAACAAGAAAAAAAGTGCATCGACAGTGCAAGCGATACGGCCGGCTTCGTCCGTAAATTCGCCATTTTGAATTTGCGGACGGACGCGCCTCCTTGCCGAAGAACGAAGACTCTCTGGTGCTCTTGAAATTATATGGTAAATGGGTAAAGAGGTAAAAAATCGATAAAGGCAAAAAAAAGGTAATAAATTCGTAAGTATGTAATCTTGCGCGTTGTATCGGCGCGCAGGGTGCCCTTTATATATCTATTATTTATAGTATATAAATAAATTGTCGTGATTGAGAATTGTTGTTCGGCAATATGATGGAACAGTCGAGTCATTTAATAAGTATTTTTTTATTTTGGGTTTTTTAATATAACGAATCCGCAACAATCCTCAACACGACAAATTGAATTATTGGTGTCAAATCGTCGATTGTTCTCTCAACATAATTCGTATGATATTCGTCGTGTTGTTTTCCCTCTCATTAAATTTTTTCTAATTTTTTTTTCCCCTGAACTTCGAATACGTATATTCTACATTTGCAATATCTTTATCGACGTACCCTGTGTATTCCTTGATTATTTTGTGCCCCTCGTATTAAGTTGTTTCTTTCAGCCAATCGTCACCACTTCTTCCACTTGCCGAAATTTCTTCTCGTTTGTATGACGTCGTGTGTGTGGCTGCTATCGCAATTAAGATTAAAGATCGAAGAAGATAGTGGATAGAAAAAAATATTCGGTTTATTGCTCTGACGATTCCCTCGTTGATCGAGAACTCAGGATTCCCAAGGCGCCTGGGGGTTCCGACGTTATCGAGATCAACACGGGCATCGTCGACGATACGCCGTCAATATTTTAATCGTCAAATTCAAATAGATGGAAGCATTAGAATTGTTGACTCTATCGCCAACACGAAGAACGTTTCATGTTGCGGGTCTGCGATTGTTTCGTCGAATGGCCGGCTGCGGGTATCGCACGGTTTATCTCGAAACTTTCGTTGCGGCACCAGAAATATGCTTCGTTATTGTAAAAAAAATTAAAAAACGGGTTTTTGTAGAATGCGTGAGGATCGTGTGCCTGTGATTGCGTGATTGACTCGATCGATTCATTCGAATATTCCGATTAACAAGTCGCTGAAGTCGGGATGATTTCGATCTCTACAACGAAGATTTCCGTCTCGAAGACATCGGCGCAGACTTCACGGATGCACACCGTCGTGCGTCAACCATTTGCGTGGTCCATCGTCAACCTCTGCACGTTCCAAACGTGTATCTTCAACATCGTCGTCTTAAACTCCCGCCGCAAACACGTTGTTATCCCGAGAGAGCTCTGCGTCACGATTACAAGTATGAAATTTCTTATTTTCATTTTTCTTTCATAACGTTTTCATTATTATTATAATTAATAATCTTTTAACTACTATATTCATTGTTTTTGAGTTCATTTGTGTTGAGTTAGAGATTTTTTTTTGTAATTTTTACTGTACGTGACGTAGAATACTTGCAATCGAGTCGCCGTGTTGGTGGTCGGAGAAGGCTGCTGCTTTCCGACAATAAATTTATCGACGAACGAATGACCCGGTGCTCGATGTTCACGCAAATGCTTTGCGTACATGTATGAGACTTTGCGTAAAGTATTCTGCATCCACGAGTTTCGCTTCATCCGCGTAGGGAAATCGAAAAATTTCAAATCAAAACTTATACCTCGAGTCACAGATTCTCCGACTGTTTCAATATAATTTTTATATCACAAAACGCCGAGTCACTGTTATTGTCTTTTTTTTTTTCAACATTCAAAATTTTATTTTCATAAATAATTGACTTCGAGAATTCGCCGTTGAAATTGTAACAAATAATCGACGTACTACTGTGTACCTTCTCTCGTGCATTAATCGTCAAATATTTTTGTGTCTAATAAACGATTGTTTTCTTAAGAGAAACAAGAAAAATCAAAAATTTTAACCAGGCATGTTGTTGCAGTGATACCTTTATACTCTATTCTTTTTGTTCCTATCGAAAAAAAAAATTAACGGCATTTCGCGAGCGAGGGACGTACAAAAAAAACAGTATTTGCAATAAATTCGAGATAATTTGCGATTTCCCTGAATTTCCGTCACTCGCGAAACGTCTCTGCGGTAAAAACGTAAATACATCTCGAGTAACTTACCAAAGTACAAAAGCTTCATTTACACACAGTTTATTTGGTCATTACTTTCGCAAATTCGATATTTTGAAAATATAAAAAAAAATAAAAAATAAAAAAAAAAAAGAAAACGATGAAAGCGTTCGTTAGATCGTTCCACAGGACCGCGTGAATCACATCGAGTTGCTTTTTCCAGCTTTGTCATCTAATATGTGGCAAATGACAAACTTGGAATGCGAACGCTGCGGTCGGGTTTACAAAAGGTACAGCTCGCTGCGTCGTCATCAGCGGGTCGAATGCGGCAAGGAACCCTCAATCAAGTGCGCTATCTGCCCCTACAAGGTCTATTACTCTTCTACCCTCACATTGCACATGATCAACGTACACGGATTTAAGATCATCAAGTGATCGCTAACTCCCATCGCGAATTCTTTTCTTTTCATCATATAACTGCCGCACACTTTTCTAACTTTCACGAATTCACTCGCGTGCAGCTTCGAGTTTTAATGTTCAATACAAATTTTTTTCAAATTCAAATCGATTGATAGTCAAAAAAAAAAAGAAACAAAAATTAAATTACTCGATGCTTCACGCGAGAAAAATTCCATAACACAATTCGATACATCCGAAGTCCCCGACGCAACTTCGTACTAAAATAAATTGCCCAACCGATCGAAGAGAAAAAAAAACACCGAAACCACGCAAGAGATCCAACAACGCGGCGTCCGTTCTACTCGCATGTGCGAATCATTATAATACTCTACAACGAACAAAAAAAAAACCATTTATTGATGAATAAAGAAAAATATTTGAAAATAATAAACAACGAGTCTACTTTGATGTTCAATTCGCCGTCAATATCCCAGTTCCCCGGCTTTTCAGGAAGCAGCTTTTGTAGCACGGAATTCGAGTCGATTCGACGAATCGGAGCCAAGAGAAGAAAGGTACTTTAAATAGTGCAGAATCTTAAATTTCTTTCGGTTTATCGTAACTCACGTTTTCGATGGCTCTTCTCTTGGTAACGATCTCGAAATTTCGACTCTGAGTCTTACTAACTTCGAAGAGAAGGCTTTCTCGAGACGTTTTACATTAGCCGGGATCGAGAAGATCACGAGCTCATTAAATAAAAAAAAAAAAAGTAAAAGTAGATTCAGTAACAGCAGTTTTGTTTTCTTTTTTAAAGAGTCTCATCATCGATCTCTGCTGATGGAAATTGTGTCGACTCTGCATCAAGGGTTGTTAAATGTCTTTTTCTATTCTGCTTGTCGAGGTCGCACGATACCGATATGAAATCAGAATAATCGCATTAATATTTGCCGATGTTGGATGGAGTACTTTTTCGGCATTACTTGGGAAACGGAAATTAATCAATTAAAAATTATATATATATAGAAATATATAATATTAACAACGAAACTTTTGCTAGTTTCTCGTACGATAATTGCGGCGGATGCAAATCGTAACTGCAAAAAAAATATTCTCGTGTTAATAAAAAAAAAAAATAAATAGAAAATAAAAAAATCGTGAAAGTACTCCTGATGATCGAGACAATCGAGTACCTCCTTTTCTAGTTCGAGTAGAGCCATTCGGATCTTTTTTTTTCTCGAGTTTAAAGTTTAAAGCATATCATTAGTCATATTCGTATTTTTTTCTGTCGCCGTTGGTCGCTGGTCGGGTGATCGTTTCGCCGTGGATGCTTGCAGCTGCTGGGCTATGGTACGGGACGAGTCATCAACAGGATCACAACCAGCGTTCGGCGATGGGGAGCATCCCGGCTTCTCAACCTCCGGTCGAGTACGGCAGGCTTTCCTGCCCGAGCTGCGGACGAAGTTACAAGTATCGCGGTGGTTTGCTGAGACACATTGCCGAGTGTTTCTCCGACAGTGACGAAGCTTTCGGTGCCCGAAGCACTGCAAATTCGAGTCAACTTATCACTGTTAAGGATGTCAGAGCTCTCTATAAATTTTGGACCAAAGAGTCCTCGCGAGATCCTCTCTAAATCGTTGTATTCCAATTTTCATTATATCGTACGGTTATTTCTTAATGACTGAAAAAAAAAATAAATAAATAAAAAAAAAATTTAAATCGCATCTTTGAAATTACATCGAATCGTTAGAGAAAAAAATTTGAAGCCAACTTTCGCGTCGAACGAACAGAATTTTTTTTTTCTCCGGGAATCGATTCACTATCGGACGCTTTGGATATTCGCATGAACATTTCAGATTTCATCTTCATTCGGTGATTTATTAGCAGCCTTGCCAAGTATCCCGGGGTGTTTCCTAACGCATCAAACTAATTTGTAAAAAAAAAAAATACATCGACGACTATATAGATATATAAATGTTTTAGATTAGATTCAATATAACCGCAAGTTACAATTAAAAACTTCACGATTAACAAAAACGGAAGTTTTTTTTCTACGTCCTTTAGTACCACATAAGTAATAGTTGTTTAACGGACGAGGCGCCGATGTGTGGATGTATGTTGGGTAAAAAAAAAAAAAACATGTACAAGGAGGCATCTTTTATACGTTGGGTTGGATTAAAATATCACAGGTGTAAAAACAAAATAGAAAGAAAAAAACGGAGAAGCGCAATATCGAATAAATAAAACCAATGGTAATTACAAGCAAACTAATGAGACAATTCATTTTGGGGCCGCATGTAAATAACAGCCTGAAAAGTAAAAGGACTTCGCACTAAAATCACTCGAGACATCAATTTTAAAAAATCAAACAATTTATCTATCAAATTATTC
Source organism: Cryptus viduatorius (assembly GCA_964006125.1). NCBI lineage: Eukaryota > Metazoa > Arthropoda > Insecta > Hymenoptera > Ichneumonidae > Cryptus > Cryptus viduatorius. The sequence goes on along the minus strand of OZ023222.1, from coordinate 5,921,837 downwards.
TAAAAAAAAATATATATTATCGTCAAAATTACAGAGTCTCGAGGTAGAAACACGTGCGAAGTCCGGATATAAAAAGATTTTGCAATTCGTTGTCACGCTTCGAGCTTTGAATAAAAAAAAAAAAAAGAAAGAAAAATAAAAAAAAAATTGTTTTGAAAAAAAAAAAAAAAAAAAAAAACAGCAAATCGTGTAATGTTTCGAGACATCTCGATAAGATCCGGTGAAAACGTGTTTGTGTCTTTGGCGTCTAAAAAAAAAATCATTAGTGGAGACCGGCGCCGCGAGGGGTTTTTTTTAAATACCCCAAAGACGATACGCTGCTCAACACCAAACCCACATATGTATAAAAGGTTCCTCCCTGTATGTTTACAGCGAGTCCCGCGATGGAAGCCGGTGGTTCTCCAAGTGAGCTGAGATTTCGATGTGTCATGTGCGGACGGGGCTATAGATCGCGTTCCTCTCTGACGCGACACTCGAGATACGAGTGCGGCGGATTGGGATCTCGTTACACCTTCACCTGCACACTCTGCGGCAAGTACTTCTGTCGGCCGGATCATCTCAAGCAGCATATCCTCAACATACACGGCGCTACGGTCGCCAAATAACCCGATTTCTCGACAGTACGACAGTTTCTCGTACGACGAAAAAAAAAGAAAAAAAAAAAAAATAGATTAACATCCGAGAGCCGGAATTTCCTGTCCCGATATTTTCTCTCCAATCCTCCATTGCAGTCGAAGACAAATTGGAGAGGTGATAATTCATTAATGTGATTTGCGAAACGAAAAAAAAAAGAAAAAAAATTACTGCCAAAAATGAGTGAATACGAAATGCCAAATGACAATTATTCCTATTTCTAGTGCAATACGTATAAAAAAAATTGATTAATATATTTCATATATAAGTTATTTCCGGTGCGTAGGCATCGCACAAAGAAATCCAAAATAGAGCTTAGAGTTGCGTTTTCTTCGAGCCGAAGAGATAACTAAAGTTTTATTTTACGGGGACTATTGAATAAACTATATGCGAGATATTTCGAAAGAACGTTAATATTTATATAGTTTCTGTACATTTTATATGGCGTTGATACGAAAATAAGAAAGGATTATCATACGAAGTAATTGAGAGACATATATATATATATACACAGATTATATATAATTAATTATGCTGATTGAATAAACGATTGATTATCTATAAAAAATGGAGCTTCAGTATCCTCCGCCGTAATTAAGGAAATCACGTTATTAAAAAATATATATACATCGAAATTCGATTCGTTTTTCATATTGATGGTGGTGGCCTTTCTTCTCCTATATTTTTTCCTGCGTCACTTGTACGACCTCCTCAATCATCGTCACTGACTTTTGTAGCACCGAAATAATAAAAAAAAAATTGGAGTCAAAATTCCGCAGTGTGAAAGTATTCTCGTTAGGTTGATAGATTTCTTGTGAAGATGAACTTCCGGTTCGTCCCATCGGTCACTGACGCAATGCTGTTTTTCTTTGTCTCGTTGCAGGGTCACCCTATGACCTGTTTCACACGGCAGGGGGTTCGGGCGATCATCAGTGTCCGCAGTGCGGCAAGAGATACAAGAATCATTCGTCTCTTAGCCGCCACTTGAGATACGGATGTGGCAAATTGAAGTGTGTCTGTCCGCACTGCGGAAGATATTATTCCCGAACGGACACACTTGCGGAGCACGTCGCGCGAATGCATACGCGTTTAATCGATCCTACGAAACTCGACGCTGCGACACGAAGATAAATAATTATTAGCAATTTTACACATTGAGAATTATTTATTTATAACAAATTTTCAATTTTTTTTTTCATACGAGATTTTTGTCGTCTCTTCGGACTCGTGAGGCATTTTATTTTTATTAGAAATATTATTTCGTCTGATAATAAAATCACTTTCTACTTTTTACATATCTTCATCAATTAATCATTATTTTTTCATTCGTATTATTTTATTGTTGAGGTGCGGCGAAGCAATCGACGAAGCAGCAGCGATGGACAACGTGAAATAATTAAGCACACAGCGAATTCCTCTGGTACCGGGGAAAAATATATTTTCTGTGCAATTTTTTTTCTTCGAAAGTCAATGTTTATTTTTCTTCGTTATTCTTATCCATTGAGTTGATTTTGTACCGTAATTCGTCGATTACAGATACGCAAATTACAGCGGATAAGTAGCACCATATAGCTGGATATATGGAGAATAATTGCAATAATGGAACTCAATACAAAAATCGTTACATTGATTTTTTCAATTATTTTCTCGGTTAATAAAAATTCAAGTTAAAGAATTTGGATTTACGAAGCTTCAGGTAAATTTTGTTTTTCAAAAATATACATATCACGATTCCACGTAAAAGGGTAAAGCAGTTCAGGGAAAAACGTTTAATATCATCGGAATATTTCACGATTACACATTCGTGAAGCATTGATATATTTTCGTCGATTCCACGCATCAACAAAGACTTTATTTATGTTATGAATAATTTGAAGGACATCTTCGAAATTAAAGTTAACATCCGACAATTGCGCAGTATTCTTCTCCCGACACCTTCGCTCAGAATACGGATAGGAGCCGAAGTTCAAGTGTCCTTATTGTGATTTGCCGTTTAAACGACTGCAGAATGGTTACCTACACGTGCGCTGCGATCATCCTAAATTGGACGTTTATTTGCATGAACTGTGAATTTACAGATTCACGGGAATAATTTTAACGCCAAACACAGATTTTATCTCAACTATTCATTTGTTATTCGGCACAGAAAATTGTTCGCTGCGAGAACTCGGATTCTTGAATTCTAATGCGTTAATTACATTAATGTTTTTTTTTTTTAATATTCATACAGAGTATTTTGAGATGTAATCTCATGCAAATAAAAAAACGACTAGAGATCGAATCCCCTGTGACTCTGTTGCTCCTTAATTCGTCATCTATAAAAAAAATCTTGTAGATTTTCATGATTTTTCTTAATTATGTTTCAGACGTGAGAATGAAAAATGGGAGAGAAACTTCGTGTGGGTATTATTGCAACTTCTGCTGTGAGCCGTTTATTCAGAAACGCGAACTTGTACGACACATGCTGAAGGGTTGCCTTATGGATCCTTCGTTCTCGATTGAGGAAAGACAAAAGTTCAATGCTGAAAGATCGAGAAACTACGTTTGTCCGAGTTGTTTTCTCGGTTACAAGAACAAAAAGTCTCTGAATCTTCATCTACGCTGGGAATGCGGACAAACGCCACGATTCAAGTGTCCCTATTGCGAATTTCGAGCGAAGCGACCGCACAATGGTTACCGACACGTTCGTCGGAATCATCCGCATAAGAACGTTTACTTAAATGAGCTTTAAGCGTTCTTTACCCGGTCCGTCGTCCAAAAAAGTGAAAAAGAAACTTGGGATTCGACTAAATTGCAATAATTTTCCTTTAAATTCGATCTCACGACGATCCACAATAATACTTCGAAAATTTTGTGATTAACTTCCTCGCAAATTGTAAATGAACATTTTTATAAGGGTAGCAATTCGTTGAATAAACAAATATAAATAAATATCAAAACGCCCGGTAACATTTCGACACCAACAATTTTTTTAAGGTGGTAGAATGTACTTAACGTATATTTGCATGAAATCTAAAAGGACTAATATAAAACATTCATCAACTGTCCCACTCGACTGTGTCTCGATTACTGTTTTTTTTTTCACGATCCGCTAGAAAAAAAAACGACATGACGTAGAGATTCATGAATTTTCGAATTTTGTTTCAGCAATTAAAGTGGAAGCGGATGAAAAAACATCGAATGCGTACATTTGCCTTTTCTGCAATGGTGACTTTCGCCGAATGGCAAACTTGAAGCGACACGTTAAGGAAGGCTGTCCAATGGGTCCCGCATTCACGAACGAATTAATACCAAAACAAAAGATTCCGCAGTCGAAAGATTACATTTGTCCAAAATGTTCTCGTGGATACCAAACTAAAGAATCGCTGAAGAATCATCGTCGTTGGTCATGCGGACAGAAGCCACGTTTCAAGTGTCCCTATTGCCACGTTCGAGTGAAACGACCACACGATGGTTATCGACACATTCGGTCCAATCACCACGGCATGAAAGTATATATGGTTGAGCTGTGAGAATTATGCCGTTGGTCATTCAACGAAAACTACAAAACCTGCGGTTCGGCATAATTATCTTAATTTTTTTTCAGATCCAATCTTACGAACTATGCGTGTAATTCGATGATTTATGTTATTACATGGAAATCGGGTAGCTATGTGGTCTCGTGTTGTCGTTTCCTTTGGAACAATCTAATTGTCTAATAAAGTTAACGGATTTCTTCCTTTGATGTATTAAATACAATTGAGCAATATTTGCCGAAAAAATACAAATAAAAAATGTAAAAAACCGAATTCACATCAAATGGCTGAGATATTTGATTGTAACACGATGACTTTTTAATTCACAACCCATAAGAAAGACATTCGTTACGCGGAAATTCATGAATTTTTTAATTTTGTTTCAGCTATGAAAATAGAAGTGGAAGAAGAAACGAGTGCCTACATTTGCCATTTCTGCAATGATCCCTTCGGCAATCAGAGACGTTTGAAACGACATATGAAGAACGTTTGCCCAATGGACTCTACACGCAGCGTAAATAAAAGACCAAAGCGCGATACTACGAAATCGAATAATTACGTTTGTCCGAAATGTTCTCTCGATTTCAAGAGTACTTATTCTCTGAAAGCTCATCGCACCTGGGCGCGTGGACAAACGCCACGATACAAGTGTCCCTATTGCAACGCCCGAGTAAAGCGACTACACGATGGCTATAAACACGTTCGGCGCTATCATAAAGAGATGAAAGTGCATGTGATTAAGTTATAGGAATTATTTGTTCCCTTCGTCATTCAATGAAAGCTACAAGTCTGTACTCCGGCAGAATTACGATAATTTGTCTGTCGATTCTATCGGAGGATGAGATGCAAATCATTCGACCAGAAGAACCTCAATATTCTGCGGAACTTATTTGTTTTATTACATGGAAATCCGGTAACTATACTATCGCATGTTGCCGTTTCCGTTAAAATAATGTTATTGTATAATACCATTAAGGTATTTTTTTCCCGTTATTAATAATAGAATATACTGAGGGTGTACTTGGAAATAAATACTAACGCATTTGGAATAATTTTGATAGTTTACAACGTTGCGATGTCTTTTTAATTTGTGATCCATGCTGAAAAAATTAATTACGGAGAAATTCATGAATTCTGGAATTCTGTTTCAGCTATAAAAGTCGAAGAAGTCGAAGTGGACGAAGAATCCGTATGCTTACCATCGACTTCGGACGTTTGTCGTTTCTGCAATCATCCATTTGTCATGTCGGGAACATTGCAGCGACACATAAAGACCGGATGTCCAATGGATCCATCGTTTACGGTCGAAGAAAGACAAAAGCGCAATGCTAAAAAATCGAGGAAATTCGTTTGTTCAACATGTTTTCTCGGTTACAAGAGAGAAACATCCTTGCGCGCTCACCTTCGTTTAGAATGCGGAAAAGCGGCGCGATACGAGTGTCCCTATTGCAGCTACAGAGTGAAGCGACCATACCCTGTTCGTCGTCACATTCGACGCCATCATCGCGGCATGAAAGTATATGTCAATGAACTGTAATCGTTAATTTATCAGAGCTACAAGACTGGCGCTCCGGCAGAATTATAATAACTTTTATTTTTCCAATCTTACGACGATCGAAGCAAACTAATGACATCGCGCAATAACACTGACGTTTTTTTTTTTCTGTAAAAAACATATTTGCGGTATATTTGCATCGAAAATAAAAAAAAACTAATGCAAATCGAATAACTGTGACACGATGGCTAATTGCGATGAGACAGAACATACCGTAGAAATTCATGTATTCCCAAAATTTGTTTCAGCCGTAAAAGTAGAAAAGAGGGAAAAATCATCGAATTCGTACAATTGCCATTGAAGGACGTTTGCGCAATGGATGCGTAATTCATGGAGATCGAGGAATTACCTTTGTTCGTGATGCTTTCACGGTTACGGGAGTAAAGGAACGTTGAGCGCTGAAGAACGCTGACAATCACCAATACAATATACAATACAAGGGTCCTTATTGTAACTTGAGAGGGAAACAACGAAACAATGTTTACAGATGCGATTACGCCATCGTAATCAGAGAGTCTATTTGATTCAACTAACAGCGTAATCATATCGCTTTTTATTTATTGTAAGATATAAACGTCTAAAAGGCTTAACGGTTTCCATCCTAAGATAATCCACCGAAACAACGGCAACAAGTCGCGATTTTACAAGAGTAGTTGATTTCCTCTCTAATATTAACATCTGAATTATAACTCTGTGATAAATGACATTTTTGTATCCTGTCGAAAGTGCTTATCACATTAACGCATTTTCTTCTTACTTAAATAATATATCAAACTGTATTTGCATGCATATAAAAAACTGAAAGCAGACTAAAAAAAGTCTAACTGTAAAACGGTCGCTCCACGACTTACGCTTTTCAAAGGAGAGAATTTAATGAATTTCTTGAATTTTGTTTCAGTCCCGAAAGCGAAAGGCGGAAGGAAAACTTCTCGAATGCATTATTGCAAATTCTGCAATGATCCCTTTGTCAGCGCGAGATACGTGGAGCGACACATTAAAAACGGTTGCGTTATGGATCCGTCCTTCTCGCTCGAGAAAAGACAAGAGCTCAATGCTTCGCGATCGAGAAATTATGTTTGTTCGAGATGTTTTCTCGGTTACAAGAATAAAAAATCACTGAACGCTCATCTTCGCATGGAGTGCGGAAAAGAGCCGAAATTTAAATGTCCCTATTGCGACTGGAGGTCGAAGCAACGAACGAATATTTATAGTCATGTGAGGGCACTTCATCGTAACAAAAAAGTATATCTGATTGAGATAACAGTGTAATTTACATCGGCGCATAATCTCTTCATTCTTTAGATGACTTTTCACGCTTTGGATTTAATCCTGAAATCGACGTAAATACTTCAAACGAGTCTCAGCTTTGTTAAGAACAAATTATTCGTTTTCTGGTATAGAAAATATATGGATTACCGAGAAGATCTCACATCGATGTGCCCTATTGATAGCGTGTAATCCCAATAACATATTTTTTCCCGACTGCGCTAAAAAGACCAAATTCCATGTCTGAAATGCGTGTGGAAAGGACTTTTCGTTTCGCTTTTGCGCGTTAAAAAGTACTATTTTTTTCTCTTGTGACGGTCGCTCCGCTATTTACGATATTTCAAGGGATATTGTTTAAAATTTCATGGATTTCTTGAATTCTGTTTCAGTTTCGGATATGGAAAGTGGAAGAGAAATTTCGAGTTCGAATCATTGCACATTCTGCAATGATCCCTTTCCCAACGTTAAATGTGTGGAGAGACACATTAAAAGAGGTTGCGTTATGGATCCCGAATTCTCGATCGAAAAAAGACAAATGCTGAATGCTTTAAGAAAGAGAAATCACGTGTGTTCGAGATGCTTTCTCGGTTACAAGAACAAAACATCATTGACCGCTCATCTTCGCATGGAATGCGGACGACAGCCGAAATTAAAGTGTCCCTATTGCGATTGGAGAACGAAACTGGCGCACGCCGGTTATAAACACGTGCGTTTCTCGCATCCCAAAATGCAAGTTTATTTAATCGAGATGTGAGCTTTTTTTTTCTTTTTTTCATTTTTTGCTCACCATCGCTATTAAAGTTCGAAATTCGACATCGAACTCGAACATTGTTTTTTCTTTTGTGTTCAATTTAATATCACAATAAAGACGCTGAGAAAAATTATAAGTCATTTTTAATTCTACGAAGGATAACACATTTTTTAGCACAGGTATTCACGCGTCGTTAGGAAAATAGCCATTGTAAAACATTTTCTAATGTATAGATTTAATTAACTCATTGGATCTCTACGTTTCTTCGTTATAAAATATGGAATACAATTGATTTGCATGCAAATACCGCAAACTTCTGCAAGGAATGTCAATGCATTGAATTTCATAGTTTCTCGGATTTTGTTTCAGCTTTGAGAGAAACAAATGGAAGAGAGAATTCGCGTTCGTATCGCTGCAATTACTGCAACAGATCCTTCGCTCGCGCGTGTCACTTGATACAACACATGACGATGGGTTGTCGCAACGATACCGATGGGTTGCCGACCAACGAAAATCTTGAGTTCAACGTTTCAAAATCTCGGAATTATTTGTGTCCGAATTGTTCTATCCGTTGCAAGAATAAAGGAGCGCTGACTTATCATCTTCACTTCGATTGCGGCAAAGAACCGAAATTCCGGTGTCCTTATTGTGATTCAACGTTTAATCGAAGTGCCGCTGGTTTCGGACACGTGCGTTTTCGCCATCCTGAAATGGAAGTATATTTGTTTGAGAATTAAGATTTTTTTTTGTATGTATCATCGTGAGGGAGAAATTTCTTCGTTATGAGATTTAATTCTAAAACCAAAAAGTATGCGGACCTTTTTTTTTTTCAATTTTGTATAACAATTAATAGTCCCGAACAGTTATTGAAAAACTGCATTTCCCAGCAATCGGTAAATAATTTATCGCCGACAGAATTTACTACGAAAAATTCTCTTCAATTTATTGCATTTTTTTTCATTGTTTAAAAATCGCATAAGTTGACTCACATGCGGATAAAAAGAAAAGAAAAAAAAATCACAGAATAAACTTTGATTCCGCTAGTCCTCGATTAACGATTCGTTATAAATATTGTCTAAGAATTTCATGGATTCGTGAATTTTGTTGCAGTCTGGTTAATGGAGAACGGAAGCGAAACGTCGGGTTCGTACAATTGCGACTTCTGCTTTACGCCGTTCGTCAACAAGCGGCTACTAGCGCGACACATGTCCGGCTGCCTTATGAATCCTTCGTTCTCTATCGAGGAACGTCAGAGGCACAATGCCATGAGATCGAGAAATTACGTCTGTCCGAATTGTTTTCTCGGTTACAAGAATAAATCATCGCTGAGTTCTCATCTTCGATTGGAATGCGGACAATTGCCAAAGTTCAAGTGTCCCTATTGTGATTTATCATTTAAACTGCGACACAGCGGTACCAGACATGTGCGCTACAAACATCCCTGCATGGAAGTTAACTTGATTGAGCTGTGAACACAATTGTTTCCAGTTTTTTCTTCCAGTTAAATTCGTATCGCAATAAAAATTCTACGGAGACAATTGGAGTATCTTTATTGCACAGAAATCACCATTAACGATTCATCAATGACAAAACCAAATGATAAATTACTTCTTTCTCATTTATTATTTATTTTTTTAGAATACTTTCACTGTTGTGCTCTTTCTGCCACACTAATCATATTCACGTTTTGTATTTTTCTTCTCCAGTTTGTAAAATATACGTACGTTAAACTTGCATGCAGATTACGAAAAAAGATCGATCGAACTTCAATGTAAAAACACAGAACTTCGTTGGATCGTCATTAATATCGGAATAAGAGAAAAAAAACATTGCGCACTTCTCACGGGCAATCGAACTTGTGTTTCAGATCCGTTGAATATAAGAGAAGACACGTCGGGCGATTATCGTTGCACGTTCTGCAATTGTCCGTATTCAACGATGGGACACGTTGTGAGACACATTAACAAAGGTTGCCTGTTGGATCCATCGTTCTCGATCGAGAAAAGACAAACGATGAATATCGAGAAATCGAGAAATTACGTTTGTCCGAACTGCTTTCTCGGTTACAAGAACAATAGATCGCTCAACACTCATCTCCGTATGGAATGCGGACAATCGCCGAGATTCAAGTGTCCGTATTGCGACGCTCGATCGAAACAACGACACAACATTCTCGCGCATGTCCGCTGCCGTCATCCCGGCCTTCCGCTGTATATCAATGAATCGTCTCCGCAGTGATGATCGCGACGTCAGCGTCGATATTCGAATTGTACTTCATCAACGAATCGCGCACGTTGATATTTTCGCACTCAATGTTATATATCCTCAAATTACACCTTTGTGTGAATGCTGTATTGCAATAAAAGCTCCACACGTATAATTTATATACATGACGAATGCGCAGCACTCTTCAAATGCGTCTTTTTTTTACGAGTAATACTTATTAAGTCCATTGACGCACTTTTTTCTCGTTGCTGGACTCTTCTTTATTATTTTTTGTTTTCCTGCGGACGAGAAAAAAAATTCTCCAAGACAACTTTTATATTCGAATTTCGTTGCTTTCTCATTGATAACAGGTTGTGAAAGAGCGCTTTCGTACAAATTCACGAATCTTTGGAATTGTGTTTCAGCCACGTCGAACGAGGGAGACGAGTTGCTCGGTGCTTACAGTTGCGAATTCTGCAAGTGTCCATATTCTTCTCAGGGGCATCTCGATCGTCATATACACATGGGTTGTATAATGGATCCATCGTGCGCTTTCGTTAAAAGAGCTCTTAACAACACGACAAACTCGAAAGGTTACATTTGTCCGCAATGCTCACGCGGTTATAAAAATAAACGGACACTGACCAGTCATCTTCGGGTGGAGTGCGGCCACCAGCCGAAATTCAAGTGTCCCTATTGCGAAGCAAAATCGAAACAACGGGCCAATACTTACAGACACGTGCGATATCATCATCCCGGTCTTCCGGTATACGCTGATGAACTGTGAAGACGCCTTTGTGCCTTTAATAACATTTTCCTTTCCATTTAAATCTCTCAACATCCTTTATCCGCGTGTGTGACGAAGAACAAAAAACTCATTTCAAAGATCAATTGTTCCGATGCGAATATCTTTTTGTATACATTGCAATAAAGACGCCGTACGTGCGAACTGAACGACGATGATATTAATTAGGGATAACGGGATCTGTCGGGGGGGAGACTCGGGTACCTAAGGCCTTTAATTAACCTGTAACGAGTGCTATTATCTCTATCTCTACTATGGAAGATTTTTAGCTCTCGTTTAGCGTGTAAGGAAAATTGAAGAAGTGCACCAACTCGTTTGTGCCGCATTACGAATGAAAATTTTGTAGTCTTTGACGGATTCTTGAATTGTGTTGCAGCATCTTCGGAGGATGGAAGAGAAGACGCGCCAACGGAGTATCGTTGCGATTACTGCAATTGTCCGTATTCCTCTCAGGGGCACTTAAAGCGTCACATTAACAAGGGGTGCTTCATGGATCCTTCATTCTCCGTCGAGGCAAGACGCACTCTCAACGTTATGGAATCGAGAAATTACGTGTGTCCGAGATGTTCTCAGGGTTACAAAAACAAGAGAACTCTCAATACTCATCTACGAATGGCGTGCGGTCGCGAGCCAAAGTTTCGTTGTCCCTATTGCGGCCTCAAGAGTAAACATCCACCGAATATCTACACTCACATCAGAAGACGTCACAAGGGAATGGACGCTTGTCTGATCGTTGATCAGGAGAAGGGCGGTGATATCTGTGTCGAGACTCCCGATCGATTCAGCTAATCCGTACAATTATTTTACATTTTTTTATTAGTTTTATTTCTTCTCGACACAAAAATCGAAAAGACGACGATATCGAGTGAGTCAATAAAATATTTTTTTTCTTAAGCTTAAACGATGCTATACTTCAAGTTATCCAATACGATTTTTACCCCCGATTTTTATGACATACCGGTTGCTGCTGATTGTGAAGTGGAAACTGTGGAACTTCATGGAAAAATTCGAGACTAACCGATCCTTGCGTTTAATTGTGTTTCAGAATTATACCTGACGATTCAGCGCGTCGATGCGAAAGACCTAAAGAGATGTTACACTTGCAAATATTGTATGAAGACCTTCATGCAGAGCGGCCACTTAAGGGCTCACGTTAAGGGTTCTTGTCACTGGAATCCTTCGGCAACGTGTCATCAATCTTCGCGGAATCGTCCGCATTCCTGCACTCAGTGCGGCTCAAGTTACATGAAACGATCGCATCTTATCTATCATATTCGTCACGACTGCGGACGCACGCAGAAGTGTTTTCGTTGCGAGAAAACGTTTCTTCACGGTAGCAGTTTGAGAAGACATCAAGTTCGGTGTCGGGAGCCTCCGCCAGATTCGAGAACTTCCGGTCAAATGTTCCCCAATAACTGAAAAGACTGGTACTACAAAAATCGAAGGATTAAAAAAGAAAAAATAACGAGAAATACAACATGTTGATGATACATTTTTTATCCGGTACCTACTTAATAGACTTAATAGACTCGTTAACTTCGTAGATTTTTTGTCGACGAGTCTCCTGATTTCTCTAATTTTTGTTTGGTTTTTTTTTTTTTTTTCAAAGTGCACGAAAACTTTAAGATTCATTCTTCTCACTGAGTATTTTCGTAATTCCAGATCTGATGCGTCGATCCGATCGTTCAACGGTGGATCGTCGTTACTCGAACGTTCGGACTCGTGAACAACAAAGATATCTACAAAAATCATTCGGGAACATCGCTGCGAAACAACAGCATAGGGGACTCAAAGCGATCTTCGCGTGTTCCGATTGCGACGTGAGCTTCAGCACTAAAGCATCGCTCACCTATCACGTGCGACACAATTGCGGAAAGATGCGACGGTGCAGCTACTGCGGAAGTGTTTACAAGAGACTGCAGGATATGAAATTGCATTTCAAACGTCATCACGATAACTTACCTTACCAAGTGACGATTTACCTAAGTTCTTCGCGTCAAACCCATTCAAATTACACAGAGTAGCAATACTTTATTTTATTTTTTTGCCATCCCTTCGAGAAACGAATTATCGAAGATTTTTTGTATGCGGCATTCGCTACAGTTAAAATAACGTTGTAAATAAAAAATGAACGAAGCATTCGCACGATGATTAATTTGTCTTCGTCGAAGAGGCGCAAGCAGATATAGTCTTACGATGACGAAGACGCATGGAATCGCTATTGTTTTAATGTTCAGTTCAAATATAGTCGAATTTTCGAGGAGACTCGCGATCCGCTACTTCTCATCGTTATTGTTCGTAACGATATTGTTTTTTCGAGAAGGCGACTTGACCGAAAAACAATTCTCGATCTTATTTTTCAGACACCAGTCGGACGTTCGGTTTGGCTCATCATTTTTCGCCACTGCGTACGAGTCATCAACAGTCGAGAGGTTTTCAGCCGAGAAGCGAAATTCCTCGCGTCTCCAGAAGAATTGTTGGAAGAAACAAAATCGATTCTTATCAGTACGCGACTCGCGGATATCGCGGTGAGGCGAGTACGAGTTCCGGTACATCGACGTACTGGGGACAGCATCAGCGCGGCTTCAGGATTCAAGAGTCCTCGTCGGGCGGCCAACAGAAGTTTCATTGTCCGCGATGCAACAGCGGTTACACGAGACTCGCCGATATGAAGACACACTGCCAGTTTCAGTGTGGCAAAGAGCCTCGCTATCAGTGTCCTTATTGCACGAAAAAAGCCAAATTCTCGTCTAACATGTATGTTCACGTGCGACGAATGCACAAAGACGAGAAACTCGTCATAATCGATCTTCACAAACAATTGTCGAGAGTCGTTTATCGCGAACGCGAGACGAATCAGCCCCGTACTGGTCATGTTTAATTCATCGGATCGTTAAGCTTAAAAAAAAAAAAAACACACACATTCGATAGGTCGTTAAACGTACATATTTTGCCTAAATTCATTAGCTCTCATCAGCCTCCGAGGTATGCCTATTTATTTATTTATAAGGTCGTTATCAATAAAAATATCAAAATGATCGAAAGACGAAAGAAAAACGAAAAAAAAAACTAACGATTCATAGATTAGAGCCGATAATTGATTCCCAACCTGTAGCCCCAATATAGTCAAAAATTTGAATGCACTGGTGTGCGCGTGCGTGTGTGACAGTGTGAGAGCATTTAACGTAGAAAAAGAAAATCGCGTTGGCCACTGACCAACTAAATTTACTTTTTCAGGATACGAATGTTATTCCGTCACCAGACTGTTGGCGGATAATCGTACGTACGTCCGTAACGCTTTCACGAATTCCGCGAGATTTCCATGCGCCAACTGCACCAGCGTCTTTGGACAGAAGCGAAGCTTAGTTACGCACATGAGATACGAATGCGGACAACCGCCGAGATTCAAGTGTCCGTATTGCGATCTAACGTCGAAGAAGACATCGAACGTTCACAAGCATATAAGAAGAAAACACCGTGGGAGCGCCGTTTGTCATCACGATCTATATTATCCGCGCGACTTAGCCGTGTAGTTCGCCCAATAAACGTTATTTATTTCCCGATAACGAGACAGAATTTCATTTGGCTAATGATGTAAGATATCTCGCCATCTGATTCGAACGATCCTTTATGGTTTCTCCGACTGTACAGTTTTTACTTTATTTTTTTTTCTACCGGAAGCAATCGAATAACCATTGATTTATCGGCCAGTTGGTTATTCTTCTATTTTTCAGACTTCGCGATGGATCCACTGTTGCTGTTGAAGTCACGAAATTGGCTTCAAAGACAGAAGATCTTTCCGTGTCCGACCTGCAGCAGTTCGTACAGCCGTAAACCCGATCTGACGAAACATCAATTGTACGAATGCGGACAGCCGCCGAGATTCAAGTGTCCTTACTGCGATCTGAGATCGAAGAAGACGTCGAATGTTAACAAACACATTAGAACGAAACACAAGGGTCACGAGGTGTACATTCTCGATATATTTAGTTCGCACGATCAGAATCAATCCGTGTAGAAATTATCCAATAAGTTATGTATTTTCCCGATCGATAAAATATGAATATAAAATCGTTTTTGAGTTCAGGAAGAAAAACGATCGTTCATTCATTGGGTTACTGTTGGTACAGTCGTCATCGTTTAATCAAAATCATTATTATTGAAAATCTCGACTGTTAATCGAGATCTTCAGTCGTTAATTGTTTAATCGCTATGTATCGATTTTCAAGCCTCGAAAAATGTTATTTTCTTTTCTGTTGTTCATTGCAGAGATCTACGTGGATACGGAGACGTTAGAATCATTCGCTAGACGCGACGACCGCAAGGTATATCCTTGTCCAAGCTGCAACAGTGTCTACAATCTCAAGGGTACATTAACGAGGCATCAGATGTACGAATGCGGCCAACTGCCGAGATTCAAGTGTCCCTATTGCGATTATCGTGCCAAACAAAAATCCAACACACGTACGCACATTCGTAGTCGTCACGTTGGCCACGTAATATGTGTGATCGATCTCGCCGACAAGTCTTTCGAGGAATACGACGACGGAGTACTCGGAAAATCTAAGCTCGAGTGAGTTAATGGGTTTAAGAGAAACAAACGTTCGCTACGAGATTCTTTTTTTTATACTTTAGTGATCTCGTAGACCCGATGAACTAATCTTCTTGTAATTAAATAGAAGGCAATCAAATTAACTAATTTAAAGTTTAACGGTTGATAATGTTCAACGATATTTGTCATTGAGACTCGTAATAACAAGATTCGTAATTATATTTACAGGTGGTAGAAGATGCCCCCGACGAACTCGAGGCTTTTCGAGTATTCACGACGAACTCCCGGGACCAAGCGCTCCAGCGAAAATTGTCAAGTATCCGTGTCCAAGATGCTCGAGTACGTTTAGCCGAAAGAACAATCTCGGGCGTCATCTTCAGTACGATTGCGGTCGTTTTCCAAGATTCCGCTGTCCTTACTGCGGCAATATGTCGAAGAGAACGACCGATGTTTACGCTCATGTGCGTAAGAAGCATCAAAACTGCAAAGTTTATGCCATCGACACGGCGTCGCTTTACCCCGATGCAACACCCATCGACCAATAACTCTTCGTTCTTGTCTTGCGAGTTTTTCCATAAAATCACGTTAATTCCCACGAAATTAGTCTGATTTTTAATACAGTTTTTTTTGGAAATTTTGCAACGACGATTACGAAATAAAAATATCGAAAACAGTAAAAAAAATAAATAAAAACTATTCGAAGAAAAGAGTTTTATAATAAAGAGATGTGTAGCTTCGTTAATAAAATGTTGATAAAAGTATAACGAGATTTTGGACGAATTGCACACGAAGCACACGTTTATTCTACACACAGACTGATCCTCGGAACACAAGTTTTTGTTTGACGAACGGCGAGGAAGAGTAATGTAATTTAAAAGACTTGGATGGCATTGACTTGTTGCAGAAGCTCCGAATTTATTCGACTTGGGATCGACCACATTCGCAACGGATTCGACGAGTCTGGAATGGAGTCAGGAAAATCGTCGACGATTTCCTTGTTCGCAGTGCAACAGTGTTTTCAAACGAAAGGGCGGTTTGACTTATCACGAAAAATGGGAATGCGGCGTTGGTCCACGTTTCAGCTGTCCCTATTGTTACTATCGCGCAAGACACATATCGAACGCTCGAAGACACGTTAGAAATCGTCATCCCGACAAGGAACTCTATACGGTCGATCTACTCGGTCGAATATCTTCGGATCTTTGAATGACTTTTCTTCACGGCATGAATAACTATCGCAATAAATCAATAACAGCCCTCATATCTTGTAAACCAAAGTGCAATAAAATACTAAAACGTGTATATCATTGTTTTCGTACATCGAAAAGAAAAAAAAAAACGAAATTTCAAAGAAGAATTATTTGGAATGTCGCAAAAGTTGTCGCATCGAAGTGAACGAAATCTTATACGATTTTTCTTCTTCTTGCAGATAAGAATCATTGGGTCGACTATCGTTGGAAATTTGCTCCAGAGAGTTTCATCGTGGATTCTTCGAATGTAACTTCCGCCGGCGACGGAAGAAATTATCCTTGTCATGGATGCTCGAGTATATTTAACGCCGTAAAAAATCTTAAATATCATTTGAAACATCAGTGCGGAAAGGGTCGTAGATACGGCTGTCCATACTGCGAGCACACAGCGTCTCAAGTTTCGAACGCACGGGTTCACATACGTCGAAAGCATCGCGGTTGTCACGTATATACCGTCGATCTTCTTCAGAACAGAACGTGGACATCTTGAATGAAAAGTCATTCATTAACGGAAATGTGTACAATGGTATTGCAATAAATTTCACTACAATTAAATTTTTTCTGAGTGTATCTGCAGCGCGAAATTATCGCAGAGATAAACAAACCGAGACGACGACTCTTCTCTTATAGATGAACAAATTACGATAGTTTTGCACTTTTGTGACGTCTTTTAGGTTTTGTGCCGTTGTTTCGTCACGTTTCGGATGTTTCGGAACGCTTAACGAGAGAAAATCGTATCGAGGCTTCGAACGAAACGTTTAACGAAATGCATTTTTTTCTGTTTATTTTACAGAAGAACTATACGCGAACGACTCGGAGTCTCGAGCGGCTATAGGCTTCAAATATTCCACCGGAGCGACGAGGAAGCCGGCTATTCGGATTAACAATTCGTGTTTTCCGTGCGATAACTGCAACAGCGTATTCAGCCGAAGGCACAATCTGCTGTACCATTTACGATTCGATTGCGGACAGTCGCCGAGATTTAACTGTCCGTATTGCGTCTACAGAACGAGACATACGTCCAACGTTCGCGCGCACGTGCGAAGGATTCATCCTGGACAACCCGTTCACGTTATCGATGTGCGCAATCCCAATGCTCTGTGAACTTTATTCGCGGTCTCTTCTTTTCTTGTACACCATTATTTATTTCGTTAACGATACGAATTTGAGGATTTTTAATAAACCGTGGGAAAAGCATCTGTTACCGCGAGAAATAATGAACATTTTTTCAATGTAGGATCGCAATTGATTGTGTAAGAATTCGGCTTCGATGAAAAAAATCTTTCGTTTAAATTTCATAAAAAAATCTATTTCTGCTAATTAGACGGTTTTTTATGAAATTGAATTTATCAATTCCAACATTTAAAAAAATTGCATGAGACTTATTATACAGGTAACGAAAAAAAAAACGTCCATTGGTTGCAAAATCAGCGTAAATCGTCTCTACCGATCGTCGACTATAGTCTATTTTTTTCTCCGTTTTTCTGACCATAACGATCGCTTCTCTGTTTGCAGGCTATGGCTATGGGGGTTCGAACGTCTCCGACTTGAATCCATATATCGACGTACCAGCGATCGCCCCGCGACTGAAGATCCGTAAATTTGGTCGATACGGTCAAACGGGAAACAAACATTTTGCCTGTCCCCATTGCCCGAGTGTATTTGTATGGCAATGTACGCTGAAGAGACATCTGAGAAACGAGTGTGGCGTTGCGCCGCGTTTCAAATGTCCATATTGTTCGTATCGAGGGAAATGGAAAGCTAACATAACGAGACACGTAGCGAGGATGCATAAAGACGAGAGAAACTATGTCATTGTTATAGGATAGGAAAAAAAAATGAAACCATAAGGGAACGTATTATTTTTGCATGTCTCGGGAAATTGTTTGTAAAGGTGATAATAAAAGAAGAAACATTTTGGAGATTAACGGGACTATAAAGATATGAAATATTCGTCCGTCCCATCGTTACAGTCGGCGTGATTGCTTCTATAAGCCCTTCAAACGTGAAAATTCCGAAAAATAACAATCTTCATCGGTCACTTTAACTCATTCGATATATCTTCGATAATTCTAGATGACGGGACGAGTCATGGTTACGTGGGAAGCGCAACGAGAAGCTTTACGCATCAAGATTCCGGGGAGTTGGTGTACACTTGTCCGAACGCAAACTGCACGAAAGCTTTCAGTTGGAAGGGAAACTTGAATCGGCATCTTCGTTATCACTGCGGTTTGGAGCCGCGATTCAAGTGTCCGTACTGTAATTATCGTTGCAAAGTGAAAGCCGACGTTGCGAAGCATATACGACGAAGGCACGAAAATTCTGGAGTCTATGTTCTCGATGTGATGAAACCAATGTGGACGGAGTTACCGGCAACGACATCCTCCTGGTAGTAACGAATAAAAATAATGTGATGAACAACGGACTTTACTCCCTTTTTTATTATTTTTTATTATTCTTAAGGAATTAAAATTCGCAGGGAAATTAGAGACAAGAAGAATGAAATTATGGAGTAAAGAATATTTGTAACGCAGTCGATATTTTGTCTCCGTGTTTCAGATGCACCTTTACCGTGGATTTAGCAACTGAGTTCTGAAGTTCAAAAAATAAAATAAATCGTCGACGCGACAATTTCCAGGCGCGAAGACGAGTGAAATTTGAATATCCGAAACCCGGGTGCGAAAGAACTTTCTGTTGGAAAGGAAGCCTCACTTGGCATCTGAGAAACTCTTGCGGGCAACAAGAGTCCGTATTCAAGTGTCCGTACTGTAGTTATCGTTGCAAAGTCAAAGGCGATATTCGCAAACATATTAAAAGAATACACGAGAATAATAGAATTCAAGTGGTCGATTTGTTGAAAAACAGAGCCCTCGGTAGTGGGTTTATCAGGCACTCGATGTAATGCCTAAAAATAAAGATAATATAAGACCCAAGTCGAGTGACTTGTTTCTTGCGCGACGTCCCGACGAGAAAGTCCTCAACGGGGAATAACTCTTCAAAATCAAGGCGACTTTACAAATTCTCTATAATTTCACGTTATTCTTTTTTTTTCCAGATTCTAAGAGGCGCAGCGATATTATCGAGAAAAGATACGTCTGTACGAACAACGGCTGCGGAAGGACCTTCGATAGCAAAGAAAATCTCACGAGTCATCTATCCTATCAGTGTAGCGTTCAGCCGCGTTTCAAGTGTCCTTATTGCAGATACCGCGGCAACATAAAGTCGAACGTTACGAAACATATCCGAAACAAACACAAACAACAGGATGTACACGTTCTCGATTTGTTGAAACTCTGAGTTCCTCGCGGGTTAATTTTTATTGGAAGTCGTTGTAACGTCGAGAAATAAATAACTATATATTATAATGTAAATACACAAATAACTGTTAGCCCAACAAAAAAGAAAAAACGAAAGGGAAGCGCACTGTATAAAATTCGATGGAATCACGAAAACGGATGTATGATTCAGAACTTTTCTGTGTTTCAGAATACATCGGATTACGGAGACGCGGTGAAGAGTCGCGAATAAATTATGCGGAGTTCGATAGATCTGGTAGTGTCGCGAATTGTCATCAGATTAGAAAACAAAGAATCAACGCGCCGAACGAGGGATGGCGCTTGAAACTGCTCTCGTGTCCGAATCGTAACTGTCGAAGTACCTTCAACTGGAAGAGAAATCTTCACACGCATCTGAAGTATTACTGCGGTCAGAAGCCCCGATTTAAGTGTCCCTATTGCGAATACAAGTGTAAAGTAAAGACGGACGTCAGAAAACACATAAGAGTTAAACACTCAGAATACGGCGTTTACGTTATCGACTTACTAGCGCCATGTAAAACAGAGCTGCAATGATTGTAACGGAAACTAACGAGCTGAAAGTAGTTTTGTCAATGGTAAAAATAAATTTAATATCGTTCGACCACCGAGATTAACTGAACCGTTCTATTCCTAAGCTATGTGAACTCCGAAAGGAACATTTTTTCTTTCAACTTCTTCTGTGTCCATTTCAGACGAACCTGTCGACGACAGTGTTCCTAACGCGTTGGCGTTTGGCTCTATGTTTTAGGTGTTAATCGTCCGTGAAATTCACAGACGTGGATAGAGTGCAAAATAGCAAATTACGGAATTCGTTAAATGGTCGTGCGCCCCGTTAGTAACTCTTCGAGAGACTTATGTTAACTTGTAGAAATAAAAATTGCGTCGGCAATTAATAATTATTTCCTTGCGGATTCTCGTATTTTTGTTTGGGGACTGAAAAATT
The DNA here is from genome assembly GCA_964006125.1 of Cryptus viduatorius. NCBI lineage: Eukaryota > Metazoa > Arthropoda > Insecta > Hymenoptera > Ichneumonidae > Cryptus > Cryptus viduatorius. Next base: position 5,901,045 of record OZ023222.1, on the reverse strand, counting down.
GTTGGTGAAAGCATATAATCAACGGAAATTCGATACAGTTTAATTGATCTATTATCTTCTTATCTTGTGTTTTCAGATAAAACAAAGTCGCTTTCGACGAGTGCGGAGAATAAACATTTCTGTCCGAACGACGGCTGCGGAAAGAGCTTCCGTCAGAAGTTTCATCTGACGAGTCATCTTAGAGGCCAATGTAGTTTCGGACCGATTTTCAAGTGTCCTTACTGCGAATACAGCTGCAAAAATAAGCTAAGCATTCTGAAACACGTGAAATTCAGGCACAAGAATGAAGCTGTGTACGCTGAGGAATTGCCTCAAGAATAAAGTCGGAATTACAATATCGGCTGTAACCAACGCTCGTTAATACAATGGCAATGGCTTCATGCTTCTTGCATTTTGTATACAAAGAGTTATCAATCTTTGGACCAAAACATTGTATTTTATATTAAAAAACTATTTTCACATTTGAAAATCCTTTTATTTGTTTGCGATCGCTGCTCCCGATTATTGGAAGGAATGAGTTTCGGCAAAATCATTTTGACGAATGATTCATTTCGAACATTTTTGTGTTTCCAGGATACGCCATTCCACTCGGGAGCAGCGCAGTCTTGCGAATTAATTATTTAGATACAAGCAGATGAAGAAATAGCGGCAATTGTCAGTTTTGTAGGCGAGAAACGAATGTGCAGAGTGAAGAACATCGTCAAAAGTTCATTTTTCAATGTCCAAATAAAATCTCGTTAGTCATCTGCGCCATCGGTGCGACCAGAATCTCAGATTCAAGTGTTCCTACTGCGACGACAAGTGCAAAGTCAAGAATGGCGTCAGGAAGTACTTGAAAATTAAAAACTTCGGCAGCGTTATTTGCATAATCGATCTATCGGCGCCATAGAAACCGAAATTGCATTGATCGCATCAAAAATTAACAAAGTATAAGTTATTTTGATCGTGAAGCAAAATAACGATTTTTATTCCCGTGTTAGAAAAACTAACGGATAATTTTTTTTTTAATCTGTTTCTGGTGAAGAACAATTTTGGATAACTGTATTTCTAACGTATCGGCTACTGTTTCTGTGTTTCAGGCGTTGTACATCGCCCGTGGGATCAGCCGATAATAATCGAGAATCCACGTGTCGAAGCAACAAATGTCGATTGCTCGTGGATTCAGCCGATTAAAATAGAGAAAGAATGGATCGAAACCACGGATGTCGATTTTCCGGCGGATTCGCAAATTCAAACGGAGCAGTGCTGGAGCATTGCTCCAAACGCAGAGTGCACGAGCATTCTGGGGACGATTCTGAAGGCTGACATCGATCAGTCCTTCGCCGCAAATATCCCTACAGTTACAAATATGGACTTTACGTCCAATCCCCACACTGACATTAATCAATCTTTCCTCCCTGCAAGCAGTGCACATTACAGCGATAGCGCGGAAGTTGAAGGAAGAAAAAAATTTCCTTGTCCCAATCCCGGCTGCGAGAGATCATTCTCGTGGCATCACAATCTAAATTGGCACTTGAAAAATTCGTGCGGACAGCAGCCGCGGTTTAAGTGTCCTTATTGCGAATATCGTTGCAAAGTAAAGGGCGATATTCGCAAACACATCGGTCGAGTACACAAAAATCAGAGGGTAGACGTTCTCGATCTGTTGAAAAATCAGTTGATCGGTAGCTAATCTACGAGACACCAATGTTAAATTGTGTAAATAAATATTGTATATAGTCTTCAAATGGAAAAAAATCTTTTGCGTGCAATTTATCGTCGTAAATCGGATGCAGTCCGATTAATCCTTCTGTTTCCGACGAAAATGGAAAACAAGTCGTTTTCGCCAAATATCTGACAGAGTGCAAAAGGATGTTACTGTTATAATTTTAATTGAAAAAGTCGTTTGAATTATAATTATAATTTCAGGTCGTCCTTCAAGCGTTTCAAGTGGGTATAAGCGAATCAGCAATAATTATAAATGTTATTCGACGTTTAAAATCAACTGCAAAGTGTTTTATCGCCGTGTTATAAAAAAGTAACGAGTATTTTAGTCCGCTTTTCCCTTTATGTTGAATAACAACTCTGGACAACAGCATTCCTAATGCATCGGTTCTTACATTCGTGTTTCAGGTGTCCATCGACCGTGGAATCCACAGATTAAAACAGAGCAATCGTGGATCGTCGGGACTGATGCCGATAGTTCGTGGAATCCGCAATCTGAGATCGATCAGTCCTTCGGTTCAGCTACGAATATAGATTATCCGACTAATTCACAGACTGAGTTCAATCAGACGTGGGATCCAACAAGCAATCTACACGGTCCGAGCGATAGCGTAGCTTTTCAAGGGCGTAAAAAATTCCATTGTACGAATAACGACTGTGGGAAATCATTCTCTTGGATGCACAGCTTGATTTGGCACATGAAAAATTCGTGTGGTCAGCAGCCGCGCTTCAAGTGTCCCTATTGCGATTATCGGTGTAAAGTCAAAGGCGATATTCGCAAACACATCGGCAGAGTGCACAAAAACAAGAAGGTTGAAGTGGTGGATCTCTTGATTGACCAAACTGTCGATGATACCTCTATGAGACACTAATGTTAACTCGTAGAATAAAAGCAAAACGATAACGAAAACAAACAAAAAATCATTTCCGTGCACTTCTTCATCCTTCTGTTCGGCGAACCGAATATTCTTGACGAACGCCTTTAATCGTCACGCACTTTTCGCCATCACGACTGCTAACCATTTTATCCGTTTGTCTTGAGTTTTCAGACGACACGACGTCAACATCGACATCGACGAATGCGGGAAGCAAACATTTTTGCCCAAACGAAGGCTGCGGAAGAAGCTTTTGTTACAAATGGAATTTAACGAGTCATCTGAAATACCAGTGCGGATTTGGCCCGCGATTCAAGTGTCCCTATTGCAACTACTACTGCAAATTCAAATGGAACACCTTGAGACATATCAAACTTAAGCACAAAAACGAAGAGCTCTACGTGGTGGAATTGCCGCAATACTAGAGAAATACAATGTCGACTGTAGTGTTTGCTTGTTAGTACCATTTTTCACGCTTGATACACGTTAATTACATCGGGAATCATTGAAACTCAGCGGCAAACGATGTTCTGTAAATACGCGAATTACTATTACAGAATACGCCGATCAGCTTGGGAGCAAAGAAAGTTCGCAAATTAATTATTTGCAGAACATCAGATCCAACGTTAACGACAATCGACAGTTTCGAAAATAGGGAACGAACAACGAACGGCGGCAAAATTACGTGATCTCGAAACGTAACTCTCTCAGCACTTTCGTTCGGAGGAAAAATCTCATCAGTTATCTACAAAATGAATGCGTTTGAAAGCCAAGAAGACAAGAAACTCATAAAACGCAAATACTTCTATGTAGTTTACCCAATCGGCTTGTTAAAATCGTAAAAAAAAAAGAACTGGAAATAGTTTTATAAATGAAGGAAATAAAATTAACATCATACGATTGGTGGCCTCTAAGACTAACTTCGCGAGTGATTTGAATTCAACGCTATAAAACAAAATTTACAAAAATAAACAAACCAAAGCCAACCGAGTATTCTTTATCTTCTTCTGTTTCAGCCAAAGGACTACTTTGGTACGTCTATGATTCCGGAAGTTCGAAGCCTTATCGGTGTCTCAATTGCTCGTACAGTTACTTTTCGAGGGATCATCTTCGACGCCATCTGGTTTCGGCGTGCAGCGGAAAGAAACCGCGATACAAGTGTCCCCACTGCGTTTACATGTCTCGGTATCCATCGGATACGTACAAACACGTCAGACGTAGGCACGTTGAATGCGACATTTTCGCAATAGACATCATGAGCTGGAAACACTATTTTCCGAAGGATCAACTCGGGAATTGAATTTTTGTTACAGACCCCCCATTTGCGTTCGAATTTTTCTTTTCGTGTGCAAATAAATCGTCAACGCGTGAAAATTTTTTTTTTGCGTTCGTTACTGTCGCGTAGCGCTGATAAATCGATTGGAAGCTTTGTCATTCGCGCGCCGTCCAGCGTTCGGTCAAAGTGAAGAAAACAAAAAAAAAATGGATACAATATTGTTCCAGGAGAAAAAAATCGAGAATGCATCCATCTGTAAAGTAGCATTTGTTTTGAAGAATTCTCCCCACGAGTGAGTTTATCAACGTTCGAAGTTTTTCACTTGCGTTCCGCGTTTTTTTTTGTGTTTCAGACGGCAGCTATGAATATACGAGAAGAAAAGTTAAAGAATTTTGCTGTCCCAATTGCCCGAGTGGCTTCACGAGGGAAACCAATCTTAGGCGTCACATACGTTATGGCTGTGGACAAGGGCCGCGATTCCAGTGTCCCTATTGCGTTATGCAATCGAAAGAGGTATCCAACGTATACAGACACATCAGAGCGAAGCATCGCGGGATGCGCGTTTACCTGATCGACGTAGCAACGAACAGACACTTCTACGCGCGAAAGAACGACTGACCATTCAAAGAAAACACCGTTTGTATATCCGCGCAGCAGCAACTGTAATCGTCGGCAACTGTGAATAAAAGTTTTAAAAATTAAATTAAATCGTGAGAAACGCGGCTGTTTCTACCGGTTTCTACCGACAAAGTCTGTGGCACTCACCCGACCGTATTATCGCCACAATTAATCGTTTCTTCATTTATTTTTTTCAGCCCACAGTCGACATCATCCACATTAAGATGAGTTACTTTCGCGAAATGAAGCTCGTCGGGCTTAATTTTGCGTTAAGTCATCGAGAAGATTTAAGAAAGAAAAAAAAACGTAGAAAATTGAATCGAATATCTTCTTTCCTCCGGCGACGCAATGTTCAGCTTAACAATTATCTTCGCCTCTATTACCAAAATCCCCAACGCATGAATCTCCCATTTTACAAACCGCATCGGGTCGGCTCTATATCGGTCGGTGCTCTTTATCCATAATAATATGTGCACAAGAATTTATTTAATTTTTGTTTTTTTCTTTTTTTTTCGTAAATTATGAATTTTCAGACATTGTCCGATATTCGAATGATGTATTGTTTCTTTTATAGGTTCCAAGTTCGGCGTTGTACCACACTACGCGGACTTCTGTAGAAGAAAATTCTTTAAGAGGCGCGACGTCCAGTATAACTCGAATACCGGCAAATTCCATTGTCCAACGTGCAATAACGGTTACGGCAGAAGGGACACCATGCTGGCGCACTATCGTTACGAATGCGGCAAAGCGCCACGTTACAAGTGTCCATATTGTGCCATGTGCAGTAAGAAAACGTCCAACATATATCAACACGTGAGATCAGTACATCCAAACGAGCCGGTGACGCTCGTCAGGCTTTATTAGGAACAAATATACGTTGCGACACGAATCGCGCGGAGTATCCTCGATGTAACTCCTCAATTGTAGATAAGAATTTACTTTTTTTTTTTAACGACACAATCCCGAATCATTAATGTTCAATAATAAAATGAATTTATCCCTTAAAAATCTGTCACCTCGTTTAATGCAATTACCGGCCTTATGTAACGCGACAAATTTAATCACTGGAATAATCGATGTTCCTTACTTACTAATCGTTCTATTGCAATTGGTTTCAGAATTCTGGCGCAACGTTCAACCGGTTCTTCAGCAATGTGCCAATCCGGGAAACACACGGAAAACCGATCAGACAATAATCGACACGAGTAAGAAGTTTAAGTGTCCGAAGTGTGCCAAATTCTTCTCGCAGAGCTATTCGATGTATCGTCACTACAGATACGAATGCGACACAATGCCACGATATCAGTGTCCTTACTGCACGCATCTGAGTAAATGGACCCATTCTATTTACAATCACGTGAGGAAGTTGCATCCCGGACAGGAAGTCACCGTCAACCGGCTCTACTAGCTGACAATGAGAAACGGAACAACGAGACATTGTCATTGTTTCGATGTACGATTTAACGATGCAATAAAGAAGAAGATACAATGGTGCTGTACACGGTGCTTTATTGTAGAAAGAAGAATGTCTCGATGTTGGTTTCGTTTACATAAACGCGACTAATCAGAGTCGGCAATAAGACATTAATTCATCAACATCGTCCTTTCGTTAATCGTACCAACGTCGCTTTACTTATGCTTGCAGATTATCATCTGCAGAACTCAACGTATCAAAGGCGGAAATATTCGTGTCTGAAGTGTTACCAGCATTTTTCAACATTCAACGAAATGAAACGTCATTGCAGACGAGAGTGCGACGACGCGCCGCGTTTCAAGTGCATACATTGCGACATGTGCAGCAAGTACACTCAAGCGGTTCTCCGACACATTAGAATTCAACATCCCGGCATGGAATACAAATACCTCAAGTTGTGATGAGATTATTACGTGGTTTTTGTTCGATAGACGTTTTTCTTCTTTTATCAATATAAAACAATACTTGAGTCGACAACTTGGATGTTAAATTATTTATGAAAAAAAAACATCAACGTTTAAACAAAACATTGAGAAAAATGCATCGAAAATCGTCGATTCAGCATTGAAGATTACGGAATCGTCCACAATGAAGCAATTTTATTCGATGTTCGACAGCAACGATCATCGTGCCGAAGAATTTTAAAAAAATGTCTGCACGTGAAACTTTACTATTCATTGTCGGCATACGAATTAACAGAATATCAAACAGAATTCAGAACCCGAATATGAAATTCTGCATTGAACGTTTTAACGCATGTGGTGCTTTGTGTTTTGTTCCTTTATAATCATATATATATATTTATATTTATATCTTAGTACAGAATTTATTCATTTCATTGTTTTACATGCCATCAATTCAGAAACATATCCACAGAGTGATTCAGGATCAATTCCTGGAAATGAATCGATTTGCAGGCGGAAAATATATGAAATATTTTTAATGCTTTTTTTTTTATTTTGTTGGTAAATATATTCGTAAAAAAATAAATATATTTCTGATGAACCATATGCAACGAATGCTCTGCAGTCATTCCATATGAAGATATTTTCGTACAGCTGTGAAGAAGGTTTTGCCGAATCACCCTGTATAATCCTGAAGAAGTTGTTGCACACGAAATTAAACACGAAAAAAAAAACAAAAATCTCTATCGTCGTTTCTCGAAACTAATAGTCCCGGTAATTAAAATTCGTTATCTGCGTCTCTCCCCGTCGAGGAGTATCGTATAGCTTAACGCGATTGGCTTTATTTTATTTCTCTAACTCTCTTCGTCCCTTTCTTCCAGGAGGATATACGAACAACACGGACGGATGGTACCACTGTCCGAGATGTACTCACAGCTTTCTATCGAAGGACTGTATGCTGCGACACTTCCAGTCGCACTGTAATCTTCACGAGACCCGTTTCCGATGCACCTACTGTGACTACGGCTCCAAGTACAGCTCTAACGTCTACAAACACGTTAGACGGGTACACAAGCAGATGCCTTGTTTCAAACCCGACAGGATTTATCTTCATTAAACGAGGAAAAAAAACTTCGCTATATAAATTGTAAATCTCGTCGTCGACGCGACACTGAAGATTAATGAGAAGAAGTAGACAAATGAGTACCGGAAGAAGATAAACAAACAAAAATTTCCCCGCAACAGCTAGAAGAATTGTTTCACCGGCAATTGCGCCAACTGTATAATCGAAACCTCTCTCCCATCTCAACAAATAAAAAACATAAAGTTGAAAACAGTATTCAGTAAACCAGCACGATTTTTGTATAACACGAGTTCACCTATTGATTTTATTTTCTCGTTGTTTTGTTTTCTTCACTGTACACACATTCTTCGAAAAGCATAATATTGTCACGTTGAAAGGACGAAAAAAAAAAAAAGAAAAAGGAAAAACGCATCGCTTGTCTTGCGTCATTGCTTATCTCGTACCCTTTATATCGTAGACGTTGAAATACCAAAGCACACAATTACGCCAACGTAATATAATATTTTTTTTTCTTTTTTTTTTTAATCGCCTATTTTTTGTAATATATGAAAAATTGCTAAACTGTAAAGATAAGAGATATCCGCTTTGCAGCTTGAAGATACGAGAATTCATCATCATCAAGATATATTAACCACCCGAAGAGATCGACTACCGAAGATGAAAGACGATGTTGTCTCTTGTTTCGGACTGATCTATTCTTGAAAAAAAAAAAAAAAAATACGAACCGCGTGTCTCGTCTGAAAAATTGTCTCGTCCACCGGTTGAGATTTTTTGTTTTTCCAACAGACGAGACACGTGTTGTTGGTGAGGAGATCTAACGGTGACACCCTTGAAATTTTCAGCCTTCAAGCCAACGACGAAGCAGCAACAACAGGCGTTGGAGAGATCGAAGAAACAGTTCTTCTGTCCGCGATGTAGCAGCGGCTTCACCATGGAATCTAACATGATGACGCACTATCGTCATCTATGTGGACGGGAGCCACGTTTCGGATGTCCTTACTGCGAGAAGAGGGACAAGAAAGCTTACAACATATACAGACACGTTGCTCGATGGCATCCGGGCCTCAAGAATTACACCCTGAAGCTCCACTGACTTGCATGTAAGATGCCGGAGCGTAAGAATAAATGCAGAGTGAAACCAACTCACGGATCACACTTCAATAATTATTTTCTCGCTTCAATCTCTCCTATCTGTCTTTCGTCCGTTGTTATCTTGTTTTCTCGAATCTCTCACGATTTTTCTTTCCGTTTTTTCGTATCGATCCCCTCCGATAGAGGACGATAAACAGTGCGAGAGTAACAATAGCTCGTCGACGAAGAAATTTGTTCCTAATCGACTAAGACGTCACGTTTAATTTTTATTTTTCAGAGATAGCTATACATCGAATGGAACATAGTTGCACACCAATGGAAACAAAGATGACGAAGAATAGTTCGCACATAAACGAAGGAAGTTCGTCGCCGAGACACGTTTGCCCGAGGTGTTGCGGCACGTTTAGCAAACGCGGTAACATGTTGTCGCACTTCAGATACGAATGCGGCAAGGAGCCGCGATTCCAGTGTCCCTATTGCGGCAAGAAAGATCGTAAATCCTCGAACACGTATAGACACATACGAAAGTATCACAAAGGCAGCCGTATACAGGTCTGCAGGCTGTACTGATGACAAATACCGGCTACAATTGAATGCCCCCAACGAGATCGGAGACCCGCAAGACCCGTGCAGAGTCTAAATTGTACTGTGGGTGCGTGTGTGTTGCATGTATGTGAGTATGTTAGTTCGAACGATTCGTTGAATAAAGAACAAACACTCTCTATAAGACGTGCATCAAATGGATGGAAAAAAATAGAAAAAAAAACAGATTCTTCGATTCGCTCCCCATCGTAACTACGAAATATAACATCGGATTCTCTCTTCATCGAATTATCGCTGGTCGCAGAAACTACGTTTTTCTTTATTTCGAACTCCGAGTTGTATGTCCAATTATCGAAAAAAAAAAAAAAATCGCCTCGAGTCAAGTGGATTTTCGCTACGATTGCAAGACAGGGTTAATTTCATTGATTTTCTTTTGCTGTTACTCTACTCATTGTTTCTTCAATGTACAACATTACGCTTTATTTTGTCGCTATTATTCGTTCTAACGTTGTTATGATCTTCCTGCCCGCAGGTGGCGGTCTTCCCTACGTAATGGAAATAATGAGGGCCCACATGGATTACGCTGGAAGTGATGTTAAACACGAAGATGATCCATTCTGGCAAACGGGAAGGATGGCTTATCATTGTCCCCGGTGCAACGCTGGTTACACGTACAAGAAGACGTTGAAGACTCACATGAAGTACGATTGCGGCAAGGAGCCGAGATTCAAGTGTCCTTATTGCAACAAGAGGGACAAGTGCTCGTCTAATATCTATAAACACGTTAGAATGAGACACGATGGACTTCCCGTTATCGTGCATCGAAATTATTAGTATTCAAGATCGTTTCCAATACAGATTAACTCATTCGCTTTGATCTGTTTGACAATGTTGAGAGACTCGATAGTTGTACAAGCCGCTACCGTGTCTCTTGTCTCAAAAAGATACCTGTGTGTTTCTGCGAATCGATTTATCGAGATACCGATTCCTAACCGATCGGAGTGTCTCGCGCGGTGCTCGGTGAAACGATGACTTCAATAAAGAGATGAGAAAGCGATGAAAAAAAAGCCGTTGGGTATCCATGGTGTGTATTGCGAGCGCTTGCGTATGTTAAAGATATATTGCAAGAATATTGTTGTTTTTTTTTACACACTGCTCTATAGTTATTATTTGATAAGCTTTCTCAACGCAAAATTCAATTGACTCTCCACTCGTTACACGCAAAATATACGTCGTCTCTCATATACACAGACACTCGCCGGTATATACGGAGATTGAAACAATTAATGTTTTAACACTGATATGTTGCTTTCAGATGTCCGAACTTCAGAATGGGAGGACGTGATAACAAACTACATCTGTCCGAAATGCAACGCTGGCTTCCGAAGAATGTGGGATCTGATTCGTCACAGGTGCGGGCAAACGCCCCGATACGCGTGTCCTTACTGTCACAAGAAGGACAATTCTTCTTCCAACGTTTACAGACACATTAGACGTTGGCATCCTAAATTACCTGTTGGCGTTAACAAGATGTTTTAGGCTTAGGGATTGTAACGAATAAAGTTTTGAGTGTTTCCGTCAATCCCCACTCAATAGTTTCGTGTCTCTGTTCGTATGTCCCTCGAAGACGCAACTGACGCTATGATAGAGCTGTAATTTTCGTATTTCCGGTCTTTTAATAATAAATATCAATCGTTAATGTTTCAGTTATGCGCAACATGACGTTTCACGTGGGATCGAATGGTGCTAAATCCGTAGCTGGACAATACCTCGAATATAGAACTGGAATAAAAAGATTTCAATGCCTTAAGTGCTGCCATCGTTACACGAACAAACGCACTATAGTTTCTCATATTCGATACGAATGTCCGTAATCGATGAAATTTAAAATTTCACAAATATTGTCTCCGATATTTACAACAACAACAAAAATCTATGACTCGAGAAAATGTATAAAAATGATCAAAGTATTTTGTCAATATAAAATTTATTCATGAGAAACTTTACATCCGCGTCGAAAAGGAGAATAAAAAGATGTTTTTTCGATAATAACTAATGTTCAGTTCGATTAGAATAACGGAGGCCAATTCATTTTTTTTTATTACTTCGACTTAACAAAAAAAAAACTACAAGAATACTTTTGCACGCAATTTTCACAATTATTACACAAAATTACACAAATTTTTGTCGATCCTTTTTGGAAAAACGAGCGAAACAAAGTTCATTATTTTTTTTTTCTTCGTGTATTTGACGAATATCAATCGTTATTGTTTAAGGTACATGGTGCGAGGATTCCAATGCTGTGGAGAACGGTATGGACGGTTCTTACTGGCGATACGGCGATCCTTATTATGCAATAACAAGTTCGGATACGGCGGATCGCTCGCGTAACATCGTCGGTCAACAAGCGTGTTACGGATGTCCTTATTGCGATTATCGCGCTACGTGGTCGTCGAATATTTACAGACACGTGAGAAGGCGACATCGGGGAAATCAGGAAAAAGTTGTCAAGTTGTTTTAGAATAAACGACGAACCAAAAATAAACAAGATTCCCAAAGTTCTTTGCACAATCTCATCTTATCCATCGATTCATTTATTCATAATGGTATATTTTCGTCGAGATGTACCCTCCGATGTACTTTTTTTATAGCGAAAAAGCGATTTAAAAAAAGTCCGATTGTAAGTCCGTGTAGATTGCGAGTATTACTGACGAATATCTATCATCACTGTTCTAGATACGTCGGGCGAATTCATCCTCTACGGACCAGAAATCAAGGAGGACTCCTTAGCAGGGAAATACTTCGATCATCAACATGGTCCGAAGAGATTCGAGTGTCTCAAGTGCTCGCGTCGTTATACCCAGAAGAAGGGTCTCGTGCAACACATCCGTTACTTTTGCGATAAGCCAAGAAGCTTCGAGTGTCCGTATTGCGGCTACCGAGCCAATAGCTCGTCGAATATATATTCGCACGTGAGAAAGATGCATCGGGGCTACAAGCCATCCGTTATCAGACTCTTCGAGAACGATATGGCAAACGCGACTATTTAGGTTTAGTTTATTTACATTTTTTTTATAGAGTTTAATATTTCCATCGATTGTTACTTTTTTTTACGTATCATTAAATACAATTAATTGTTCGTAAATTTCCAGCGCTATGTGTGTTCGATGATTATCAATTGTCATTGTTCCGAAAGCAACTGATGTTTGTTAAGCATGAAAATAATTTCGACATCGAGAGGCATTCATTGAATATTTCGAATATCGCTGACAAATATATATCGTCAATGTTATAGATCCGCTGCAATGCGACGTTTCCTACGGGCCAACGATCCAACAAGATGGCTTATCCGGAAGTTATCGATGTCACCTCAGCGGATCCGATAGATTCGAATGCTTGAAATGCTCGCGTCGTTTCTCGCAGAAGAGGACTGTCGTCACCCATCTGCGATATTATTGCGGACACTCGCGACGTTTTGCGTGTCCTCACTGCTCATATCGTGCTACAATTTCATTCAATCTGGAAAGACATATAAAAATTAAACACTGATTATAGACTATGGTGTACTATAAAAAACAATATTTTCATTATTAAAAATAACTTAATCGTCAACATTTGAGTATTAATTATGCCGATGCAGTCGAATTTTTACGATACAAATTTTTTATTTTTATCATCGTATAATAACATTTTTTAAACTTTTCAGGTTTATTTATATTATGCTTAATATTGATGGTCCAAAGTCCAAAGACAATTTTTTGATTTCGAACCATCGATATGTTCGTCTAAAAAATTGTGAAACGAATTATACGATTCTTTCACAATTTTTTTCGGAATTTCTATCGTATTTAGGTTGATAAAAAATGCGTGACTATCATAATTTATATTTACAAAGCCTTTAACGAATACGGATGACGATTGTTACAGATCAACGAAGGAGAAGGCGAGAGCTCAGGGATAGTAAGAAAAATAAGCGCGATGGCTATTACCTGCGACGCATTCAAAGGCCGCTTCGAGAAAGCAATGGCACCGGCGATAATCCTTATAAAAAGATAAGATATCCTAACGCCGAAACGGCGAGGTATACAGAGATTAATGTAATTGCCAAAGATTTCAAGACGATTGCCGGTGCGTATCGCTATCGTAACGGCGTTGTACCGATAACTTACGTCTGCGTGAAGTGCAATAGAAGTTTCAAACGGAATAGCGCTATACACGCGCACATTCGATGGTTTTGCGACAAGGCGAAGAATGAGAAATGCAGTCTTTGCCCTTACGAGGCTGTATTTCACTACCACTTGAGACAACATATGGCGCGTAAACACTCCGCGAGTGGAAAGAAATCATCGGCCCCTATTTTGAACCCATAATTTGTATTGTTCTCACGTTTCGTTAAGTTTTGAGATAACTTTTATGCCAATTGGCGTTTTTACTACATACAACGGCGATTATTGTTTTCTTCGTCAGTTTTTAAATTCTATTATCAGTTATTGGTTCTTAGTTTTAGTTTTATGCGGTTTATTGTCGACAACGACTCTCTATGAAAGCGGCAAAACTTCACCGTTTTTGCGTTATCCGTACTGATCTCATAGTAAAAATATGTTTACGAGATTCGTGATCCCAGCAGAGACACTGCAAATTCATTTGCGAAGGGTTTTTCTTTTTAACGTATGTACAAGTTATCGCAAGCGCAGTAACAAAGTTCTCTGGGTGAGCAAAATATTTTTTTTTTTATCAAAATATTCGGGAATTTTTATGTTATTCGGACTAAACAAACTACAAAGTTCATTCATTCTGCAAAGCATTTTTTTAATGTATTTTTTAAGTTTAAAACCCCTAATCTTATGTTTTATTTGTGATACTTTCGTCGTGAAATATTGGGACGAGTTATCGCAATTGCGACGAACAAACTGCAAAGTTCACTCGTTCTATAAAGGGTTCCCTTGTGTTTTTTTTTTAAGTTTAAAATCCCTAATCTTCATTTACATTTGTAATACTTCCGTTGCGAAGTGTAGTCGCGAGTTACCGCAACTGCAACGAACAAACTGCAGAGTTCATTTGTCCTGCAAAGCGTTGGTTTCTATGCGAATTACCTGCGAAATTTTTTTTTTTTATTGGCCGATCACAACTGCACCTACCTCGGCGAAGTCTATTCTTTTTTTTCGTTTGTATTTATTCTTTTGGTCAAAATTGTGTTCACATTTTTCATTAAAAATTACTTTTTCATTAATCTTCCGATGTCTATGTTTTTTTTTTTTTTCGACAAAACTGTTTGACTATTAATTACCCGAATTTACGATTATGCTGATGAATATCGATCAACACTGAAACGACATTAAAAGAATTCCAAAAGCAATGAAAAGAAACATCAGAAATATCGTCATTCTAGTGATTTGTATCACTGACAAAATTCGATGATTCATGTTCCAGGTACGCGTCGCGGATGCAAGGCTTTTGCTGGAAGATACCGAGATCACGGGAGTGGGCCAAAGCAATTCGAGTGTCTGCAGTGCTTCCATCGTTATACCCAGAAGAAGGGTCTATTCGCACACATAAGATACGCTTGTGGCAAGCCGCCGGCTTTTGGTTGTCCGTACTGCGATTATCGGGCTAACAATTCATCGAATATTTATGCCCACGTGAAGAAAGTGCATAAAACTTGTCAGCCAAAAGTTATCAGGCTATTTAACGAAAAGAGTGCCAAATAGATTAAAATTCATAGATCGAAGAATTCGGTTAAAATTTTGTTGTTTCATTCGTTGTTATTTTTTCATACGATTAAACATCGATTCACTGTGATGCGAGCTTCCAATGTTTTGTGTCGGTTAAAATAGTTTTATATCATTTAGTATTATTAAATGTTACAGTGTTTTTTTTTTTCGAGAATATCGCTGATAAATGTGAATCTCGTAACTGTTTTAGATTCTGCCGACCTGAAGAACATTCGATTGCGAGGTAACGAGTTACGGGACCCCGGGTACGAATCGCATGGCTATCATCGGAATGAAACGAAAAAATTTCAATGCATAAAATGCTACCGTCGGTATTCCTTAAAGAGGGGTCTAGTGGAACACATGAGATACGCCTGCGGCAAACCGCCGGGTTTCGCCTGTCCTTACTGCAATTATCGGGCGACTAATTCATCGAATATTTACACCCACGTGAGAAAGCATCATTGGGGCTTCGAGCCGAGAGTCGTGAGGCTCTTTGAAGAAAGAAATGCCGAATGAGTTACGAATTGTAAATTATTTTTAAAATGCCGTCGGATAAATTAAATTTGTTACAAAGTAATTTTTCGCTGTTCGTAAATTGATTTTAACGCGTGGCAAATAAGTCTCTTCGTCGAGCATCGAGTGTTTTCGTCGTGAAATTTCTATAATTTAAAATAGACATCTGCCATATGGACAGTTAACGTTGAACATTGCTGATGTTTATAAAAAATTACTGTTGTAGATTCGCTGGACGAGAACTCGGAAGCTCCGGAAAGTCATTTACCCGAAACATATCGTTGTCATCGGATTGGACCAAAAAAATACGAATGTCTCAAATGTTTTCATCGTTATTCACAAAAAAGGGGTCTCGTTGAACATATTCGTTACGCCTGCGGTAAACCACCAGGGTTTTCGTGTCCCTACTGCGTTTACAGATCTACTTTTCGATACAGTGTTTTTCGACACGTTAGAAGCGTTCATCCAAAGCGACCGGTTCAAGCTGTTCAATTGTTCGATTAATGGAACTTGTAGTGAATCAATTTACGTCCGGCAACTGTATTTATGAAATACACCAACAACAATATGACGATTTTACTGAGCCGCGAGAAACATTCATTTTTGTTTCAATTTTTTTTCTACTTCCATATAAGATTTTTTTTTTCTTCGTCATTTTAATCTTCGCACTTTAATAACTTGTAACTAATTCATTTTTTTTCGTAGGTTTAACCATTAATTCGTAAACTGCGAAAGACATTGAGGCCGACTTTGAATAATTTTTGAATTTCCAGTAAATCTAACGGGATTAATCATTGTTCTAGGTACAGTCCGCAGCGAGCTGATCCGCCCGGCTGTGTACGGAGGGAATCCTGTAGTCGACTACTACGAACATTCGAGTGGATTAAAAAGATTCGAGTGCTCGAGATGCTTTCATCGTTTTACCCAGAAGTCTAACGTTGTGAGACACGTGAGAGATCATTGCGGACAACCGTTGCGTTATGCGTGTCCCTACTGCGATTATCGTTCGAAATACTCGTTTATCATTCCGCGACACATACGAAATCGACATCCACGACGAACAGTGGAGGTCTTCAAACTGTTTTAGTATTACATTTTACCTGACAATTCAACGAGGAGTAATTATTATATTTGTACATAATTTTTACTCTTCCGTCGGTACCGATAAAAAGAACAAAATTCTCTAATGTACGTGTAAAATACAGCAGATTTCACGATTTTTCGAAACTGCTATTCCAAACTTTCTTCATACGATTCCTTCAAAACCAATTCCGGATGCTTTGCATCGATAAAATTATCGTCTGAAATACTCGCGTATCGAATATTAACTTCCGAGTATTGATTGAAAAAATGTCTGTAATTATTGTTTCAGGCGGCGACACGTGGCACCCGACAGAAGACAGAGGCGACGAGGAAATCGGACAATACTGCGAGTATCAAACTGGATACAAAAGATTTCAATGTCTCAAGTGCTCGCAATCCTTTACCCTTCGCCGCAGTGTGCTCTTTCACTTGCGTCACATTTGCGAGAAACCCCCGCGTTTTGCCTGTGACTACTGCAATTATCGGTCCAAATACTCGAAAGATGTTCGTAGACACACGGAAAATTTGCATCCTAAATGCCTTATCAAGGTCGTCAGGCTCTTTGAGTAACCGACGGAATGTCCGTTTCTCGCGTTATCCTGAATGTGGTTGGATGTGTTTCTGTTTTTTTTTATATCAACAAATATAATGATTTCATTGTGTAAATGTGTGAAGTAGTAAACATTTTTATATTCTACTGCTCCATGAGACGCATTAAAGTTCTAAGTTTTTTCGCAAATTTCCTGGTAGTTTGTTATTTATTAGTACCGTTAAAGATTAAAAAAACAACTGTCGTCATGTACTTCCCAGAGATGTTTTTTGTTACGAAGTATTATTCGAATACACCACGTCGTTGTTAGGAATTTTTAGCACAACTGACAAATATTTTCGTGACTGTTTCAGATTTTCACAAAAAGACGTTCCCCGCGGACAACGACGACTTTAACGACTCTTCGGCCGGCGAATACTTCGAATACCCAACCGGTCCAAAGAGATTCCAGTGTCTGAGGTGCTCGCATCGTTTTACTCAGAAGGGCAATGTTATTTATCATCTTCGACATTATTGCGGACAACCACCGCGCTTTGCGTGTTCTTACTGCGAATATCGATCTAAATATAAACAGGACGTTATGAAACACACCCGACGACACACCGCGCAATCTACCGCTGCAGGGGCCGCGAAAGTGATAAAACTTTATTAATATTAGATAAAAGTAAAGAATCAAATCGCTCTTTTAGGAAACATTCATCATATTTTTTTTTTCATCGTGTTACACTAAGTCTGCGTTATCTGTCGATATCCGTCGATACAATTAAAGAAAAAAATATTTCATTCATCAAAAACATTGTGTTGCTAATAGTTATAATTGATAACATTTCCGATTTTTTGTGTTGCGATATCGAGTATATCTAATGACGATAAATCATTACTGTTATAGGTTCGTACAGCGAGATGTATGTCGAAGAAGAAGACGAAAGCGACGTTGTCGGGGAATATTTAGAAACTCCAATTGGACTTAAACGATTCCAATGCTCGAAGTGCCGTCGGAGATTCATTAGGAAGATCGATGTTGTTTATCACTTGCAATTTTGTTGCGGCAAACCTCACCGTTTTCAATGTGCCTATTGTAACTACCGATCGTACTATCGGTATCTTGTTCTGCGGCATACTAAAAAATTGCACCCAGAACGACCGGTCGAAGTGCTCGTCTTGGTGTAGTAAACACTTTTGTTTTTTTTCGTTCGTTTAATATTTTGTAAGTTTTGATAACATAAAAAATATTTTCTCGATAAAATATACTTCCCAAGTATCAATGGTCGCGTTATTACCTTTTGATTACTTGCATAATTTGTCGAGTCTGAAATAGTGACTTTTTTTATCCATTTCCCATTCGTTGTAACAACGAAATTTACGAGTTTTGGTGACAAGAATTTTCAATAATAATTATTATTATAAGACACGTAAGACGTCTTTTTCCGTTAATACATATTTTCGGTTTCCGCCTGTATAATTAAACTATCATCACTGTTTTAGGCACAGCGAATAAAAAATCTATCGCTCGTTTTTCGAATGGTATTTGAATCTCCGTACTGTAAGTTTCGGGGCATTTATTGTTTTAATACCGATACATGCGCTGATATTAAACATACACCAGGATCGAGATGCAAAGGTGTATTCAAAACACTTTCTTCAAAGGTAAAAAGAAATCGTCGAGTCTCTTCACGGTGTTCTTCACGGCTTCTTGCATGAATTTCTGGGATCGATAGAAAAAGTTTCTTAATCCAAATTTGAAGTGTGTTTATCGAATATATCATCCACGCAATATCCGACTGTTGTTTAACAATTTTTTAAGAAATCGCTGATATGTTTTAATCGTAATTGTTTCAGATGCCCATTGGAATGTCGTCCAGGCAATGCAAGCGATACAGAAGCCATACAACAGAAAGGATCTGTGTCTTGACAAATATCGTTGCCTTTCCGTAGGGACGCAAAAATACGAATGTCTCAAGTGCTTTCATCGATTCACTTATAAAGGCGATGTAGTGAAACATATACGAGACGTTTGCCATAAACCTCCGCGTTACATGTGTCCCTATTGCGATTATCGAAGTGCTTACACCTTCAATATCTACAAACATATTAGAAATATGCATCAGAATTGCTCGGTCCACGCGCTTGAGCGATGCGACTAGAACAATGTATCTTCTTATGTGTAATACATTTTCATCGTCGAATCTTTGCGTCGTATATGCCATTTTTTCACTGCTAAAAATATACCAGTATTTTCATTTTTTTTTTTTTTTTCAATTTTAGATTATTAGTGTCTAATTTCCCAGTAAGACTAACGATACAAAACGGACGCAGAAGACTTTTTTATTTGCCGCATGTACCCCGGATCAAGGCACATGCTGCAAATATCAAAGCCTTCTGCGTTCGTTTTTTGCCGTCTGTCTTAGTGGGTTATCATTTATGTATTCAATAAATACAATTAATTCGTTGACAAGCGTTTTCAAAAGCGTTCGACTGTTAAATCTTAAAAATTCGAACGTAGCTGACAACGTTCATGATCACTGTTTCAGAAAGAAGAGACGAGAGATACTTCACTGCGGGAAACAGTAACGAATCCATAGTCGGAGAATACATCGAGCATCCGAATGGTCCAAAGAGATTCCAGTGTCTAAAGTGTTTCCATTCGTTTACCATGAAACACAATGTAGTTTATCACCTGCGAAATTACTGCGGAAAACCACCGCGTTTTGCGTGTGATTACTGCAATTATCGTTCCGTCTATAGACATCATGTATCCGGCCACATGCAACGCGTCCACTTTAAAAGCGTTCCGCCGAAGCTTAAACGCTTCAAATAACGTCGGATGCGAATGTGACCGTCTCGATCTCTTCCGATTCGCTTTCTCATCGCGCTTTCTTTTTTTTTCTTCATCGCAAAAAGAATCTATTTATTTTGTTCTCTAAATCTTCATTATCTGTAAATTATGCATTTTGATACGATTAAAATTCATTTCTTCATCCAACGTATGGAGGATACATTGATCATTTTTTTTAATACAATTTTTCTTTTCTTTCCCTTCGTATATTCCTAATTTTGGGTGTTAACATTAATTCACATAGTGATGTTTATTGTTGTCGAGAATTGTCGTCCGAAATATCAGTTTATACGCTTTTTGATTATGAAATATTACCGAAAAACCGTCGATGATGACTGTTATAGGTGCGTACGGAGGGAACTTCTACACACTTGAAAACGAGAGGGACGCTTTGCTGGGATTGTATCGATACCACGAAAACGACAAAAAGAAATTCGAGTGTCCGAAGTGTCTTCGACGCTACGGCCAGAAGAAACATCTGCTGGAACACATCCGTTACGCTTGCGGCAAACCGCCGGGTTTCGCCTGTCCCTACTGCAACTCTCGGCGTGCCTTTCGATATAGTATGTACGAACACATTAGAAGACGACACCCAACCGCCGAAGTAACGGCCGTTCAACTCTTCACCGATTAAATCAAATTAATACTATTGAAGAAGTAAATTTCGATTTACTGTCGATATCTACAATTTGTTGTTTTTTTTTACGCCATTAAAGATCAGTATCTTCATTAAATGTTTTTAATGATTTCACGATTCCGCAAAATACTTTTTTTTTATGTTACATACTTTATATGGAAATTAACAAATATTTTTGCAGCGTTCGATGTTTCATTGCAAAAAAAAAGACGCATCGGAAACAGGTAATTTTAAAATTGCTTATGATCAATGTTCCAGGAAACGGGGGAAATTCTTTCGCCGAAGATTCGAATGGTTCCGATATTCTCGTCGTAATCTCGTTAAACATCTCCGATACCGTTGAGGGTGGTAGTCATTACGCAACTCCGTTTTATTTGGTCCCACTGCGGTTATTCACTATTATCAGGACAATCAGACGAATAGACTTGAATTTTAGAATTTGACAATTTTCATGTTTCATTGTTTATTATTTTTTATACAATATGACGAGTATTTTATAGATATTTTTGTGATTTATACCGATCGTCTAAGCAATTTTGACGGAAGAACATTTTTTTTTTTTCGATCATTCGAAATACGTTTGAAAGAGGGACGATATTCAATGCATTTGTAATTGCTGTTGCAGGGGATGGAGACGGTACAATAACCTGCCAATATCTCGAACATCTCGATGGAACAAGAAGATTCGAGTGCCTGAAGTGTTTTCGTCGTTATCCCATTAAGTCGACAATACTTCAACATCTGCGATATCAATGCGGACAATCACGACGATACGCGTGTCCGTACTGCGATTATTGGGCGGTTTATCCATTTAATGTTTACAGACACATTCGAACGAAACATTCGAATAACGAAGTTAAAGCAATTCAGCTTTACGAGTAATAAACTCTATGCTCCGATTTTGATCTTCTAACCATTTTCCATTCATTGCTTCCTATCATTGAAACGGTACGAGGCGCCGCATTGATGTTTCTTGTTTTATTCGTATTTTTGGTGAAATTCCGAAGATCGTAGTTTTCTTATTATGTAAATTTGTAGATCTTACGAGTATTGATGTAAATTGTTTTAGATATCGACATCGAGAACGTCGAGAACCGAGAAAACGAGAAGTACGCTTCGATCGAAAAATATCACAAGATCAGTAGCGGTCCGAGAAGATATCAGTGTCTGAAGTGCTTCCATACCTTCGCCTGCAAAGAAAACGTCGTAACTCATCTGCGATACAATTGCAGACAATCTCCGCGTTTTGCCTGAATCCATCGCAATTACTAGTCTCTCATAAAAAAAAATCTTGTACCACACATAAAAAAAACACGAAAATCTTAATCCGAACGGTAGCGGGACAATGAAACAGCACTTCGCGTCTTAGTTACCATAGAACGGCTTCTCGACGAATTTTCTTTGATACTTCTTTCATCTTGCATTGTCCTTTTTGTTTCTGCAAAAAACAATTAAAAATATATTATTTATTACAAAGCGGCTGTTCTCTATCATCGAATCTATGTGCGAATGATTGCACGTATTTGTATATAATTTCTTCTTCGTTTCTCGAAGGTTACACGCGAAAGTATCCTTCGAAAAGTCGTCTACGAATCATTTGTTCGAAACTCTTAATTTATATCTGACGAAGTATTGTCATCCACTGTTACAGGTTTGTGCAGAGTGATTTGCCAAGATTCGGAGAATGGACGCGACATTATAGCCGGAGCTTATCGGTGTCATCAGAGCGGACCAAAAAGTTTCGAGTGTCTCGGATGCTTTCGTCGTTTCACACAGAAGACAACCGTTGTCGATCATGTGCGATATTATTGCGGTAAACCGCCGGGTTATGCGTGTTCGCTTTGCGGGTTTCGCGCGAGGTACTCGTCGAGCGTTTATAATCACATAAGGAAGAGTCACGGAGGTTGCGATGCAACTGTTGTGCGGCTCTTTCCGAAAGAAAGAGTCTAATAGACTGTCTTTTATCATTCCCAAAAAAATAATTTATACTCATTTTCTCACGTTGTCCATTGCTTCAATTTTATTCATTCGATTGCCCCGAAAAAAAAAATCCTTCCCACGGTTCCCAAATTCTCAAATAATTTCAGATACGATGATAGTTAACATCGTTGATCAATGTTACCGATAATTGTTTCAGATTCGTACGATGGAAATCGCCGCTCGTCAAGGAACGCGAAAAACAAAGATTTCTGTCTGTGAAACGCAATAATTGCAAATGTTTATAAAAACGTGAAAAAAAAATCCCAAACGGGAGGCCGGGAGTTGTCGAGCTGTTAATTAAATAGACTAATATCTCTACACTATGCGAATTACACATGTTTTTTATATTTTTATTGTGTTTACGTGTAATACGTTGTTTTTTTGTTAGTATTATTGAAAAATATAATTTCTCGATTGACTATCGGAATGAATTTTTTGTAACGATGAATCAAAATTCTCGTAACAGTCGTCAGACGATATAATGTTAGAATTTCGTGTTTGGCTCATGACTATCGATCGATTACTGTTACAGATACAAGTCTCGTCAAGTACAGCGAACGCGCAGTGGAATCTTCACACTGGTCGAATACCTATCAACTGGGGCCTAATAAAAAATACGAGTGCCCAAAGTGCTTACATCGGTTTACGCAAAAAATAACGTGTATACGTCACATGCGTTACATATGCGGAAAGCCACCGGGTTACGGGTGTCCTTACTGCGATCATCTGGCCACTTGTTCCTCGAATATGTATAGACACGTGAGAATGAGGCACAAAGGCTGTGAGGTTAAAGTCGTACGGATGATAACGGAGTAAATTACACTTCCGACGATTTAACCGTAATAACTTGGACGCTTTTTCATTTATTGTGCTTCCTGTTGAAGTTCGTCGTCATGGACACTTGTTACGGATTGGGTATTAAATTTAAACAATGATTCTTCGATAGAAATGTGCTGTACAGCTATTTGTCCTGTTGGAATTATTGAAACCGAGAAAAATATCATTTCGCTGACCGGTAGTTCCGAGTTGCTACCGCGAATTAAATATAATAAATTGTCTAATAAAAATCGTTTGCAGGATAAATCGAATCCGTGATTATTCTGTGATTATCAACGCTGTGAGAAGAAATGTTTCATCAAAGATTTTATTCTTATCAACGCGCATACCGATCGTTCGGATTTTTTGTTTTATTCCTATTAACGCGATTTTGTATCTCTTGTTCGCAGACACATCGCGAGGAGGTCATCGCCCGAGACAATACCTTTGCATACAGTGCGGACGAAGTTACATTAACCAAAAGGATCTCAGGAGGCACGAGAAATACAGCTGTAATCGATCGCCTCGATTCCAGTGCCCCTATTGCGATCATAAAGCAAAATATCGATCGACAATTTATAGTCACGTAAGATTGCGACATCCGAAATTCCATGTTGCGACATTAGATCTCGATGCCGTTGATCCTCTGTATTAATCATGAAAATATTAACACCTTTTTACGGAATTCTGGTATTACGAATTATTACGCCCTCGTTGTTGTTTCGATATCATTCAATTTTCCCAAACTTGGGTTTCAGGTGAATTTCTAGCCGTTCGACTGACCCATATAGAACTGAATAATTCGTCAAAATTGTCGAAACAGTAAAATATAAATATAAAAAATGTGTCTTGTGTTTTCAGCAACGAGTGAGGATCGGACAAATCGCGTCGGCCGATTAATTCCCGTAGAGAGACGTCGCTATCGCGGTACCATTGCCAACGTAACCGGGCCAGGAAATTTCACCTGTAATAATTGTGGAAAAACGTACAAATGGCATCGAGATCTTCGCAGACATTGGCAGTACGAATGCGGCAAAGCGCCGCGGTTCGGTTGTCCCTATTGCAATTACATAAAAAAACACAGATCTCAGGTTTATTTGCACATTAAGAAGCGGCACCGTTCGAAACCCGTATACGTTTTGGACACTCATCAATCATCTTGATGTTTCCGAATGAAGTCTCTCAATAAATATAAAATTGTAATTTTTTCTGTTGCTTTTTAATTGTCAAAGCTTTTTTACGTAATACGTTATTTTTTAGTACTTTGTTGAAAAAAAAGAAAAGTACTAATATGAGATAAATACATTTTTTCGTGTTTAATGATAAGAGAAATGTATAAATGATTTAATGAACTTTCGTTTTCAGCTATCAGCGGTCCCGGAATGGATATTGGCCGTTTGATACCCGGAAAGAGAAGAAGAACTCGCGGCGCCTCATACAAATCTCACGCGCAAGGAAACTTCGTCTGTCGGAATTGCGGAAAATCGTACAAATGGTATTGCGCACTCGACCGACACTTGAAGTACGAATGTGGAAAAGCTCCGCGTTTCAAGTGTCCATATTGTCCATACGCTGGAAAGCACAGGTCTCACGTTTATTCGCACATCAAAGTTCATCACACATTTCAAGACGTCTACGCGCTCGACATGCAACAAGTTGATCCCACTGTCTCGTCGGTGAATGAATTGTTTCAATAAACGCAATATTCTTATTACAAATCGTCGGAAAAAAAATTAATGTTCTTTTGTCACATCATTCTATTAACTTCGCAGTCGACAAACTTTCATTTTTGCCATTTGCTCGTCCCAACATTTATTTTTTTATGGACACATCATTGCGTATTTCAGTTATCATCTACTCGATTTCCGTAGAAAAATTCGAGGCACCAAGCGAAATCGATTGCGATAGTTGAGACACGAAGAGTAATTATCGTAGAGTTGTCACTCATTCATATCTAAAACATTAAATGTTTAATATTAAATTTGTATCGCTGCTGTGTGTTCCGATTTTCTTTTTCTTGTTTCCATTATATTTCAGCTCCGGCGTAACTAATAATATTAATAATTTGTTCCAATTTATGAGAAAAAAAAACCAGATATGTACAAATAATCGATGAAACTTTGTTTACAGCGTACAGCTATGATCGGTCGGCCGGTGCTGTATACATTCCCGCGAAGAGGGTTCGTCGTCCGGCTATGACTTCCCACGGATCATCGGGAAAATTCGAGTGTCACAATTGCGGAAAAACGTACAGATGGTCCCACGGACTCGCGAGACACTTGCGCAACGAATGCGGCAGAAAACCACGTTACAGCTGTCCCTATTGCACTTACAAAGGAAAGCACAAAGCTCACGTTTATTCGCACGTGAAATCGAGGCATCGTTATCAGCCTTTATACGCCATCGACACCGATAAGATGACTCAGTGATCCATCGAAAAAATAAACCGTTTCAATAAATGTTATATTGCAATTAGTTGTTTACTTATTGCAAAATATTCCCACGAATATCTTCGAATATCGTGTCTGCTTAATATTTGTCGCAATTATTAATTTTTTTTAATAACATAAACTATCTGATTTCAGTATTCGACGCCATTGGATCAAACGAACTTTGACGATAACCCTCCGAGAAGATGGTAAATTCGATTATTATCATTGTGGAAATACATGCAAATAGGATTCGTCGGTTTCACAATAATTTGCACTATACATGTGGCAAAGATCCGCTCTTCGATTGTCATCATGATTTTACGATGAGCCAAAAATCGCGGCTTTACTCGACTATCGTCTGTCTAACGTCTGATCGATTAAAGATCTCTCACTACGAAATTGTGTACAATTGACTGTTTCTCCTTTGAATACTCGACGATATCGTTACACGTATTTAATCGATTGATAAGCGAAACAACGAAATAATCGATGCATCTTGTGTGTTTCAGGAATCGACGATGCCGGATGGGATAACGATATCGGCCGTTACGTTCCCGTTAAGCGAAGACGGGTTCGCGGTAGTACGAATATATCGCAGGGACGTGGAAAATTCGCTTGTTACAATTGCGGAAAGATGTATAACTATTATCGATCGCTTCACAGTCATTTGCAGTACGAATGTGGCAAGGAGCCGCGTTTCAACTGTCCATATTGTAGTTATAGAAAGAAGCAACGATCGCAGGTTTATAGTCACATCAAGAAGCATCACGCGAGTCGTGCGGTTTACGCTTTGGACGTACAACAACAATCCTGACCCCTCTATTGAACACTTTTGTTATCAAGGTAATTCGTGTTTTGAATTTAAAAAAAATAAGAAAATTACAAAAATTTACGAAAGCTGTGAGGATAAAGAATCATATCGAATAAAAGTTGTGATTACTATTAGTGTTATCCATCATTTCAGCGTCCTCTCGCGGCTCATTGATTATTCGAGCTTAAGATGTACACCTTATGTTGGACTTTGTCGAATTACGAATTATTCTAAATAATGACTAATATTGTGCTTTCAGATATCGTCGAAGCGGGATGGGAGAATCGTATTGGACGTTTGATACCCGGCAGGAGGCGACGAGTCCGAGGAAACACAGGCGGCAAGGGTCCCGGAATTAACGAGTGTTTCGTTTGCGGCAAGATATACACTTACTATCGTTCGCTTCATCGTCACATGAAATACGAATGCGGACAAGCGCCGCGTTTTTCTTGTCCTTATTGTACTTATTTAAGAAAGCAACGATCTCAGGTTTATTCCCATATAAAAAAAGATCATCCCTCCCGAGCGGTCTTCGCTCTCGACACGCAACAATCGACCTAATTGCGATTTTGTCATTCAATAAGTCACCGTTAATAAAATTTAGATTTGCAATTGTTGAATATTTTTCATTGAACATCGAACGTTACGCGTGTGAGAAACACACGAAAAGATATTTTGTATTTGAAGAGTTCTATTCGATTCAGGAATAACGCGAAGAAGTAATGTTTCAATTTGTGTTTCAGGAATAGTCATCGTCGGCCTGAATGTCGGACAGATCGGTGAATTAATTCCCAGAAGGCGAATACGCGCTTCTCAGGCTCCAGGAAAATTCGTTTGCTCAGCTTGCGGCAAAATTTATAATTATCATCGCTCTCTTCGTACGCACTTGCAGCACGAATGTGGCAAAGAGCCCCGATATGGTTGTCCGTATTGCACCAATATGCAGAAACTTCAACGTCACGTTTATGCGCACATCAAGCGATGCCATCCTGGCGAAGAAATTTATGCCATAGACACTCAATCCAAATAATGATCGACGAGCATTGTAAACAGAAAAAAGAAACAAAGTGATGTTAATACAATCAGCAATTCAAATTGTACTTTTCGACTCATTAATTATAATTCATCGTTCGTATGTCTTTAACAATGTAAATTAACACCGTTAAAACTAAACGACTCAAAGATGTAAAATCGATCGTTTTACTTTGTGTTTTCAGTAAACAGCTTTGTTGAGTGGGAAAATCGTGTCGATCGTCCAATTTCCGGCAGACTGGCGTCGTTGGGTGGCCAGAGCAATTTTAACCGCGCGGGTCAATACGATTGCGTGAATTGCGGGAAATCTTACAAGTACTATCGCTCGCTTCACAGGCATATGAAAAACGAATGCGGCAAAGAGTCCCGATACGGTTGTCCGTATTGCAGCAATATGCAGAAACTTCAACGCCACGTTTATGAGCACATCGAACGATGCCATCCTGGCGATGAAATTTATGCCATAGACATCCAACCCCAGTGATGATCGACGAACATTAAAAAAAAAACAGAAGCGACTTTAATGCGATTAGTAATTCTAAGTGTACTTTTCAACTCATTAATTATAATTCATCGCTTCTATGTCTTTAACAATGTAAAAATTCATATGATTAAAAGTTGTCAACTCAAAGATGTAAAATTGATCGTTTTACGTTGTGTTTTCAGTGAACAGCTGTGTAAGATGGGAAAATCGTGTCGATCGTCCGATTCTCAGCAGAGCAGCGTTCCTACGTGGCCGGGATAATTTTCACCGAAAGGGTCAATACGATTGCGTGAATTGCGGAAAATCATACAAGTACTATCGCTCACTTCACAGACATGTGAAATACGAGTGCGGAAAAGATCCACGTTTCGGTTGTCCCTATTGCGATTATCTGAAAAAACACAAAAGCGAAATTTACGCACACATCAAGCATTGTCATTCGTCTCGGGAAGTTTACGTTATAGATACTCATCCGCAATCCTGATGTTCATATGACGAATAAATAATTGCGGCCAATGGGAAGTTGTAATTATTTATAGAACGATCGAATGGTTTCGCTTCTGAATTCTGAACGTTTGTCGTTTTTTTTTACCCATTGCAGATTTTTTGTAACGATAGAAAGTACTCGTCGTTATTAGCGGAGAGAAGAAAAAAAACTAAATGTAATTGATTGTCTTGTGATTTCAGCCTTCGACGTTGGATCGGAGAGCCGTCTTCCCCGTTTGATTCCCAGCAGAAGAAAACGCTTTCGGAATTCTTCGCGCAGGACGATCGGCGAACGCGGAAGATTCGATTGTCACGATTGCGGAAAATCGTATAGATGGTATCGGGGACTTCACAGCCATTTGCAGTACGAGTGCGGAAAGCCACCGCGTTTTTCTTGTCCATATTGTGATTTTTTAAAGAAACAAAGATCTCAAGTTTATTCGCATATTAGAAAGCATCATCCGACGCTTCCGGTTTACGCTTTAGACACTCAGGAGCAACGTTGACGTTATTTTTCGATTGTTTTCAGTCAATGAGAAACAATAAATCATTTTAGTTTTCAATAAACGTTCAACAGTAATTGGAAATTAATTAATCATTGTCTAAGGCATGCGTTGCATGTTTCCAGTTCCTGTCCCAATGATAACGGTAAATAAAATTAATTCTACAAAAAAACAGTGTAAAAATAATAAATAAATTTCTTGTGTTTGCAGCATTTATCACTCCCGGATCCGCTAATATTGGGGATCGTGTATTTTCCGTCAAGAGGAAACGATGTCGAAAGTATCCTAGCGAACGTGGAAGATTTGGTTGTCAAAAATGTGGAAAAACGTACACATGGTATCGCGGATTACGTCGACACGCGCAGTACGAATGCGGCAAACCGCCGCGTTTTCGTTGTCCCTATTGTAGCTATTTGAAGAAACAACCGTCACAGGTTTACTCTCACATTCGGATTCAACATCCGGCACACGAAGTCTACACTCTGGACGTGGAACAGCAAATTTCATAATCAAATTTTTCATTTCATTTTGAATTTATCTCAATAAAGATTATATCTTATTGTTCACAGTACAAACGATATATATGTTCACATATTTAATTGAACATTTTTTAAAATGTGTTCTGTAGTATAGATACGGTCGACACGTCACTGGAACATAAATATAAAGATAATCTCTGTGTTTTCAGCGCTCAACGACGCCGCATGGAATCCAATGGGTCCGCACATTTACACCAAAAGGAGAAGGCGCCCCAGAGGCATCGCGCACAGCTCTCGAGGACGAGAAACTTTCGATTGTCATAATTGCGGCAAGACATATAGATGGTATCGGGGATTGAGCAGTCATTTGCGATACGAATGCGGCAAGGAACCGCGTTTCCAGTGTCCGTATTGCAGTTACAAAGGAAAACACAAATGTCACGTTTATTCTCATATAAAAACAAATCATCCAATTTTAGAAGTCTACGCTCTCGATACTCAAGAACCAATGTGATTTTATCTTGTCGTTCAAATAAATACTTGGATTTATAGTAACGTCGTAAACTGTAACTTATCCCCAGTAAAACAACGATCGTCTGATATTCTTTATTTATTCGTTAAACGTATATGTATTTTGAAACAATATTTTCTCGGATTCCCGTTAGGTAACTCGTCGGAAGACTGGCAAAGAGTTAAAAAAAATGAATCAATTTCACGATGATTTCAGAAATTGGACCATCGATCCCCGTGATCTCCGCAAAGACGAGATGCCCACGAGACAAGTCACGCCGACGTTCCCCAAGCAACTCCGCTCCACAAAGCTGCGGACGTCAGAGTTGCGGAACTGTTTATAAATTGCATCGGGATCTTCAGGGAAATTTGCGATACGAATGCGGAAAAGCGCCGCGTTTCCAGTGTCCCTATTGCATCTACAAAGGAAAAGACAGAAGCACCGTTTACGCTCACATCAACACGATGCATCCGAAATTGGCGATCTATGCTTTCGACACTGAGAAACCAATTTGATTTTTATTATGCACTGCGGTCGAATAAATAATTTGTAATATTGTAATTTTGTCTGTATCTTGCGTAGTTTAGTGGTTTGCTACTTCAAAAGTCTTCGGTGAAACATCGATGAGCTCGTAAACAATGTTGACTTATATTTTTGTAATTAATTTTTTTTTATTATCTACAACATTGCGATTTATGAAATAATCGATATACTTCTGTTTTCAGTACTCGGTGATTACGGATGGAACGATCGTTATGGACTTTTGATTCCCGGCAAGAGACGCGTTACGTCGCAACACTCGAGTGCACCAGGAAAATTCGACTGTAATAATTGTGGAAAAACTTACAAATGGTATCGGGGTCTCCACAGACATTTGAAATACGAATGTGGCAAGGAACCGCGATTTGTTTGTCCCTATTGTCCGTATTTAGCTAAACATCGTCCGTACGTTTATTCGCATATCAAAGCAAATCATCCAACTCTGGCTATCTACGCTCTGGATAAACAACAAATATGATGCGCTCTCTTTTCAGACGTCGGATATATTCGTAAAATGTAAAAATGTCAACTAATATGATTGTATTATTGTACTTAATGGATTGTAAAATTTTCTGCTTTTTTTTTGTTTGTATTTTCCCGTTACGAATCATCAAACATTAAAATTCACACACGACGAAGAAATAATCACGCGATTTTTGTAAGTTTTCGCAAATTTCCTTTTCTTGGTTAATATTAAAGATACGACCGATCATGTCGGGAATACATGCGTCGAACTAATAATTGATTCTTGTATTTTCAGCTGTCGGTGCGTACGACCGGGAAGACGATTGCGGCCTTTACGTTCCCGTCGCGAAGCAACGCATTAGCGCTTCTTACGAGTCAAACGCACGTGGAACCTTCGATTGTCACAATTGCGGAAAGAAATACAAATATCATCGTTCTCTGTGCACTCATTTGAACTATGAATGCGGCAAAGATCCGCGTTTTAATTGTCCATATTGCCCCTACGTTAAGAAACGAAGATATCAAATTTATTCTCACGTCAAAGCGAGTCATCCGTCTATGCCGGTCTACGCTCTCGACAAGCAACAACCGTCTTGATACGCGTTTTTCAATTGCCAAATTATTTCAACGACAATTACTTTGTAAATCGTTGACAATTCTACAATCACCGTTGGTGTCAATAATTGTAACAATTATTGGTAATTCTTGTCGTTGGCTATTAAATGGATCCAAACGTCTGTTTGTAATTGTCTTCGACTCTCTACACGTTCATAGATACTATAATTCTTTATTAGTAGTACGAACGCTATCGACGTTATTGTCGTCGACGAACAAGCATTTCGTAAAGCTAATCGACGATTTTGTGTTTCAGCGATCGGTGATTTCGATTGGGATCCACGTTGTGGACGTTGGGTACCCACACAGAAGAAACGTAAAAACAGCCACTCTAGCGGACGAGGAAGATTCGAATGTCATAATTGCGGAAAGACGTATAAATGGTATCGCGGACTTCACAGACATTTGCAATACGAATGCGGCAAAGATCCGCGTTTTCATTGTCCATATTGCACTCATATAGCGAAGCATAGACACAACGTTTACGCGCACATCAAGATAAATCATCCGTCGAAAGCCGTTTACGCCGTTGACAAACAAGAAATACCTTAATATCTTTTTTTATTAACGGTAAAGAAAAGAAATTAATAATAATATTGGTGTCAATAAAAAGAAAAAATGGTAATTACAATGGTAATACAATGGATAAAATGGGTAATGATTATTGTACATCCAGTAATTTTATCCTCCGTTGAGATTCATCCTCACGAATTGCTCCGTTGAACATATATCGTCATATTTTTCTTCTTCGGAAATGCTAATCAATGGTTTTATTGAATACGGCGTATAAACGATTAATGAACTTATTATTATTATTTTCTTTTTTTCAGATTTAGCGAATGTCGAATCGGATAATCGTGTCGGCCGTTTGATACCAAAGAGGTGGACGCGTTTACAAAATTCCACGGGACAAAAGAAGAAAAAGAAATACGGCAAATACAATTGCTTACGATGTGGAAAAACATACATATGGAATAGCGGATTGCACAGACACTTGCAATATGAGTGCAACAAGAAACCGCGCTTCGGGTGTCCTTATTGCAAATATATATCGAAACACAGACCCCACGTTTATTCGCACATAAAGAAATATCATCCGGCCTTCGAAGTTTACGCTTTAGACATTCAGCAACAAGTCTGATTGCTCCCGTTTTCCCGTCAGCATATATTTCGGATCTTTATGAATAAAAGTAAGAAATATTGCTTCGCGAAAATTCGTCCTCATTTCATTATAGACTAACGCCTCGTTTCTAACATTACAGACGCAGTCTTGCCTTTCATATCCCGCTGAAAGACCCGAATAACTAATATAGTATAAGCAGATTATTTTATTTTTTTTTAATAATACTTCCGGTGGTGGTTCTGTCTCTTGATTGTTTGTTCGTTGTATTATTATCATTTGATTTCATTCGTCTATCTTACATTCGAGACTATCGCAACGACCGCAGTAAGCCAATCGGAACATATGATCCTCACAATGAACTAAACTTGTCCGCAGGTTGGATATCAGCTGCTTACGTCTACCCGAAGCGCATACATCGAAAGCAATCAGGTGTGAACCCCGGCGATCTGAAGTTCGCTTGTCCCTACTGTGGATTCCTCAACAAACGAAAAGATCACATTTACAGACACATACGGGGCAAACACCCCAATTGTGCGGTCTGCTACGTCGATATCTCCAAGTTGCCGAAACAAGAAGAAGCCGCGATTCCTTTTTCTTAATCGGCGTATACGATTACGAGATCTATTATTTATATTATATATCGTCCCTCACGATTAGTTTGTCGTGATTATATTTTCAAAGAAATGTTTCACACGACGTTCACTTGTATATTGTAACATAAAATGAAAAAGACATTATTGATGAAAATCTCAGTGTTTCGTTAATGTTGTATAACATTTTTGAGAGAAAAAAACACACAAGAAACGAAGGAAAAAAAAAATTGCGCCTAAATTTTAGAGAGCCGTGAGGTGTGCACGTTTCTCTTCGCGACGTAGGTGGAAGTTTCGTTTGCTTGGTGAAGCTTCGAACGCGAGTGATTCGATTATCGATTGGAATTCGACTAATCTTGAAAAAATATTCTTATTCGTTGCAGAGCGCAGATCGAAGGGTTGGATAACGGTACGACGAGTATCGAGGGAACCAGTCTACGGCGACCAAACGATACAGCGTCATCCGTGTCCGAAATGTTGCCGAAGCTACAAACATCGCAGCCACATGATTCGTCATTATAGATACGAATGTGGAACACCACAGAGATTCGAGTGTCCATACTGCAAGCATCATCTGCGTCAAAGAACTCACGTTTGGACTCACATAAGAACCTTTCATCCCAATCAGGAGTTGTACTGCGTCGACATTGCCACGAACGCCAGGCTAACGAGACAAGACTACCGTAACGAGTGAAACTAATAGCTTCGAATTAACAATTTTTTTTAGCTTTTGAACATTTTTCGATATTCGGAAAAAAAATCCCCGGAGTGACGAAATCTCACGTCGATATTAGAGAAATTCGTAGCCCCCCACAGAGTTAAATTCTCTATTCGAGTCTCTGTCGCGATCTCGCGGCATTATCTTTACGATAAGAATTAAAAAAACAAAAAAAAAACAACAACAATCAACAGCACACTTTGATTATGTAAATAAGTTAAAAGAAGAGTAAATATGTGTATTCTGTTGTCAGAGATGAATTTTATCAGCGAGTAATTTTTTTCTTTTTTATTAACCCCAAGAGATATTTATCTTCATGATTGGAGAATCGCAATAAAATGACTCCGTTTACTCGCCATTATTATTACCAGCGCTCGAAATGCGTTTGAGCAATCTTCGTCGATTTTTTCAGTATGCGCAAAGAAAAATCCTTTTTCTGATTTTTAATTAATTAAAATCGTATATCAATAATGTTTTCCAAATTCAATATCTTTTAGGATGTTATCCGGGCGAAATAAGATTCGCGCTGCTCGAAGTACCGTCAAAAGATTCGACTAGTCTGATGGTTTATAACGCAAACACGCCTTAGGTTTTCCACGATGAAAAAATCAACGATTTCGTCAAATTTTCATAAATTGACGAATTCCACACAAAATTACAGATAAGGTCCGATATATCTTTGTAATTAAGTTTAAAAATGTATAGTTCGGATAATTTGTATTTCGAGGTCGTGCGGCATGTTGTAGATACGAATGTATCTGTGCGGGAGAGCGATATGAGTTTTTGTTTCCATATATCTATATATATCAATGGGTTGCACAGCTTTGTCGTGATCCCTTCCATTAATAAACTAACGTTGGAATTACAGGTTACTACGTACCTCCACATCTGGATCTGAATTACGTACTCCGAGCGGTCGATTGCCGAGTCGAAGAGGAAGATGTTAGTTCGAGAGATTCCATGGGTCAGCGTCACTCATCCGGCGATTACTACTCGCAAACGAGGCAAAGCATCGATCCTTCAACGAAATCCCCGTTTTCGTCGTCTTACCAAACTTCGGATATCGGCAAACCGTTTTCGTGCCCCAAGTGCGGACGCGGATTCAACGTAAAGGGCAGCATGACGAGACACTTTAAATACGAATGCGGGCAAGAGCCGCGATTTCAGTGTCCCTACTGTGAATTTCGCAGCAAACAAACATCGAACGTAATGTCTCACATAAGAACTCGTCACGTTGGACGACGCGTGTACGTCGTGCATCTGAAGTATTAGATTTGACGCGTCATAATTATCTGAAAGCGATTTTTCGAGATTCGCAATTCTCTCATCTACGATAATTCATTTGTCTTTGAAATTCATTGTTTTCGGAAATATCTTGTCTTCTGTAAATAAATACGCCCAGTGACCCGTTGATATTGCTTTACAAATAATTCATCTCATTGTTCACATATATATATTTATATATATTTTCTTTTTACGGCGAATCAATGGGATAACATTACGATGAATTAATCACACGCACGTTGCATCCCGTGCATCGAGCAATGTTTTTTTCATTCAATAATATTTTACGATTGACGTGTATGTTTTTATTTTTCGTTCACCAAGGAAGATCCGGCTTTGCAACAAATAACGAAACTTTGTCACTCTCGTTATTTCAGCAAAGCGCCAACAGTATTAACGAACTTTGTATCCAATTTTCTTTTTCAGATCTCTTCAGGATGGATTCGTACACGAATATGCCGGGTCCCAGTGTCAACGCGAACTGCAATCCTTGCGCCTCACAGCCCGATAATACGCGTTACTACTGCCCGAAGTGTTTGCATAGTTTCTCTCGCAAGAGCAATCGCGATCGTCACTTCAAATACGAATGCGGACAGGAACCGAGATTCCAGTGTCCCTACTGCGAGTTTCGAAGCAAACAAACATCGAACGTCATGTGCCACATAAGAACTCGTCACAAAGATCAACAACGCGTCTACGTGGTGCATCTCAAATATTAGAATTTAATAAAAACCGAAGAGACCTTCGAGACACAAATCTCCCATAACGATTGTCATGTTTTTCTTATTTTTTTCTTTCATTTGTCAAAGTTGTTGCTTCTCAAAACATTTTTAAAAAATTTTAGATCTCGACAATCGATCGCCGCGCGATATGGCAACGGACGATTGAATACTAACGGTTCCGTTTTGTAAATCACTGGAATCTTAATGGTGTCAATAAAAAAAGCCAGTCGAACGCCGATTATTCCTTCGCGCAAAAAAAAAAAAAAAAGAAAAAGTGATTCAAATATTATACACGCTGTTACCGTCGCTCCTTTCGTCAATTAATAATATTGTTGGTATTTGGTTTCATAGACATGTTTAATTTTGTGTTTCGTACGCTTTGCAACGCTAGTTATTATCGTGAAGAGATTATTGACTTCTGCGAAGCAATTCCAGTCTGCGGAATTCCGCTTTTTTCTTTCCTATCAGCATCACCGTTCGAACAAAACTTTACTAACGAAGCTGGTCTTCGATTTTTTCAGGTACACTGAGGTTGGCACCGTACGAGAGTTTGGCAGGTCCCAGTGGATTAACAATACGTCATTATCCGCCGCAACGACAATCCGGTCTTTTTTACTGTCCCAAATGTTTGCGGGGATTCACTCTGAAGAGCAACTGCAAGCGGCACTTCAAATTCGAATGCGGACAACTACCGAGATTCAAGTGTCCTTACTGCGAATTACGCAGCAAACAAACATCACAGATATATTCTCACATAAGAAAAAAGCATCCCGGCGAAAATGTATTCTTCATTGATCTGAAGTCGTGAGGATTCGTGATATTTCAGTGATGTTTTTTTTTTATAATTACAATCTTCGAAGAAAAAAAATCTAATCTGTACAGTTGAGGGAGAGAAAAAAAAGTAACAAAGAACGAAACAATTGCGTCCAATGAATTTGTATCCCAAACGAACAGTCAATTGTTTAATTGACTCGCAGGTAAAGTGATGCGAGGGTAATGCCGAACGAGTCGAGTGAGTGTTTTTTTTTTCTTTTTCTTTTCTTTATCTTAATTATTATCGTTGTATCTCTCATTCCGTGTGATTTACATCTTCAGCGTTCGTAGACCATCTGTCTTTACCTCTGTTTAATATTCGTTATTTTACCATAAGAAACAACAAAAAATCTAACTAACTCGATGAAATTTTGTGATTTCAGAAGTACAACGGTACGATCATCTTTACGGAAAGTACGGGAGCGTTTATCCAGGAGTAGCGAAAGCCGAGGGCGGCGGTTATCCTCGTAGATCGGCTAATCGTTTGATTCACGTTTGTCCAAAGTGCGGAAACGGTTACACGGCTAACAAAAGCCTTCAGCGTCACTTGCGTTACGAGTGCGGACTTGCGCCAAGATTCAAGTGTCCCTACTGCGAGGCCCGTTGCAAACAGAAGGCTCACGTTAACGAACACATACGTAGAAAGCATTCTGGCAAACGGATCTACATCATCGAATCTCCCAGTTGAGAATAAAACTACTCAGGAAGATCGTTTCTTTTTTTTAATTCTTCGCAATTAGACTTTTCTCAGTGATGTCCAAAGTGTACGATCAGTGTATTGAAGATCATCGTTTAATTTGCCTATTAATCATCGATGTTCGTGCACTATCCACACTCTAAATCCTTTAATTCATTGTTGCACTGTTTCCAAAGCAACAGAAGTCGGATATCTTCTGAAAAAAAAAAAAAAAGTGAACTTGCTCCTGTTTCGCATATATTTTCGACTGCGAAATGTAAAACGCTTTCGTCTACCGAGATCTGTCGGACTTGATAATAAATAAAAATGTGAATTATTGGAGCTTAATCGTAAAACGGCGGTTTTACATCAATATTTCATTTCAGATTTCTTCATTTTTTTTTCTTCTCAAAATTTTTTGTTCATTGGTAGATTTTGTGGTGATACACAATGGGTGTGGATGATAACGGCACCCAAAACATCCAAAGTATGTTGATTATTTTTTTTGCAGATTCATTGTTACTAACGATAATTTTGTTGTTATGTTGCAGACTATGTACAGCCCATCAAGTACGAGAACGAGCTGAATCTTTGCACCGTTATTAGAGATGAAGATAGTATGGATTTTCCTAAACCTCTAATGTTTGAATACGCTGCTCCATGTGTAAATTATTGTGCACCGATGCGTACGAGAGCACAGACACCATTGCTGAGGAATCCCATCGAAACGAGACATCGTTGTCCGCGATGCGCAAAAACTTACATGCACGCGTGGGGCCTAAAACGACACACAGATTTCGAATGCGGTCAGACGCCGAAATTCAAGTGTCCATATTGCCAGAAAAAAATGAAACAACGCAGTCACGTTTACAGACACATAAGACGATTTCATCGTGGAAAGAAAATTTACGCTATCGATCTAATTTAGGATCGATGAACCTCCGCGTCCGTTCATCCGATAAAAAATTTTTCAATAAATGAAGCGAATTACGAATAATAAAAATTTCTTGCATTTACCATTTTATAATCTTTTTTTTTTATATCTATTTCAGAGAATTTGATGTTTCAAAAAAATCACGATGACTCCGTGAAAAAAATGCTAAAGAGATGCCTGCTAGAGTCATGAGTCATTCGGGGATGAATATGTAATCATTGTTTACGGCGGTATGAATGTCGCTTTCGTATTACATTTATAGTTAGATAGAACTATGTGTACAGCATGCTTTCGCTTTCAGGAGAGATGAAAACAAAAAAAAATATATATTTTTAGGTAGGAAAAGAAGAACTATTTAAAATAAAAACCCCCCATCGTTAGAAGTACGACTCTTCGAACTTTGCTCATTTCTACTTTTTTATTTTATTTTGTCCATGTGTCGCATTAATTTTTTTTTTACGTTTTTTTAATAATAGTTAACTAACTCTGTATTCTTTTTGTCTGACTCTTAATCGCAGAATTCTTGCCGGCCGTGATGTCGAAGACTCTAAAGAGGCAACTCGCAATGATAGCTGCGGCAAAGCCACGAATGACGGAGTGTCCATATCGGTGCGAGCAGTGCGGAAAGGGCTATCAGCACCGAGCCACCCTCGTGAGACACGCGCGACACGAGTGTGGCAAGGAGCCACAGCACAAGTGTCCATACTGCACTCACCGTACCAAACAACGAGGAAATCTTTATCAGCACATAAGGACAAATCATCCGGGAAGGCTTATGATCTCCAGTAAAGATACTGAGAGTAATTGGGGTTGAATGTTCAAGTACTTCAAAATTACTTTGGGTACTTGTACTTGAATATTCAAGTACATTTGCTATACTTCAAGTACTTTTTCTGCATCAAGTACTATTTACCAAGTACTTTCATAGTGTATTAATTCCTGACCATCGTACCGTAGTCCTTGTGTTTCCATTATTAACCGTCGATATTGAAGATACATATGGCGTGAATCCCCACTCGAAAATTTAATTTGATCGTATATTTTTCGAAAAATCACTCATCAAGGTACTGAAAATATTGATTTTGAATAGTAATTTTAAAGCCAAAGGTACTAAACAACTCTTTCAAAGATCATTATCCACTTGCGATATTTTGCAAGTTATTTTGTAAATATTTCCCTAAGCTGCGTTCGCATTTGTAGGCAAATACGCTACAACCAGATTTGTGAACATTATATGTGCTATCAGTGAAATATAGTACCCATTTTTTGGAATATGAATAATGGAGATCAGCTTTAGAAGTAATTTTTTAGAAAGAAGGATATATTGGAGGCCTATTCCAGTACCGATTTCATCTTTGAACATAATTCAGAAAGCTCAGTTTAATTGTTCATTTTTTGGAAAATTAGAAGAAAAGACCAATTTTAGTACCAATTTTTTGAAAACCCCTGAAAATTTAAATTTTAACATTGCTCCCTCTTCGAACCTTTTTTTCTTGACAGAAATTTAGCTTCATCGGGGAAGAAGCTTTGTATTCGTGAAAAAAAAATCTTAGAAATTTTCCTATAAATACTAAATTCATATTGTGTTTGTCGCTGCTTTACTAACATATGAACTGATGGTCAAAAATCACATATCGTAGTCCTGGTAATTTTAATCTTCGTTTTTTGAAAAATATGAAAAATATCTTATTCATCCTCTTTTGAATTTCTTCGTTGATTTTAAACAAAATTAATACCAATCAACATTCGTCTCCACCTGAATTGTACGCTTGGACTACCTTAAGTTTGACGAACTATTCCCGCATTCTTGACAACAAAATGTTTTCTAGAGAGGTTCTTCCGGAAAATTGTACTTTTGAAAATATTGCCCCGAGCAGACAGGAAGTTGGGCTCCAATTTCCTAATTCTTTAAATGGACGTAAAAGTACATCCCATAAATTTCTACAAATTACAACAAATATACAATTAATGTCATTTAAAATACCATTGTAGTGTTGGTGAAAAAAAATCGAAACTACTAGACTTAAGCACTTGAAAAAATACTTCAAGTACTCTAAAGTATTGGGTACTTCAAGTACTCAGTACTTCAAGTACTTGAAGTAATGCACTTGGTACTTGGTACTTGATACTTGAAAATGTACTTTGCCCAGCTGAGCTCCAGTACCATCTAACATTAATGAGATTACGACTATCACCGAATAATTCCTTTTAATCGTCGAAACCGATTAATCTTTCTTCTTTACGCTTCCTTGTTTTTTTCATTTTTTCCATAAAAATTGTATTTTTTGACGCTTTAAAGCCCCAAACGTAGTACGTTGAGTGGACTCAATGAGAAGAAACAGATTATTCTATAATCGATAATTGGGGCTTTAAAGTATCGATAATTTTTTAATAATGTTAATGTAATTAGGAGGGTTTCGACTAGTGTCGCCCATCGAGAATGACGAGTCCTTCGATCAAAGGAACCGTCCCAAGTTTTCTTATAGAAAAAAAAAATAAGAAAAAAATAAAAAGACATTCGCAGTTAAGATCCCCAATTTCAACGTGTCCCGGGGATCGGCATGTAAATCGATTGAAAAATTTCGTTCCACCTCTACCTCTCTATCTCTATCGCAATTTTAATCGTCGAACGAGATACTTGGAATAATAAAACTATACAAGAGACTGATGTTTTTATTTCGGATGCTCTTTTTCGGCGTTCCAAACTTATAGTCCTCGCAATACCAATCGTTATTATTTAATTAGTATTTCTTTGCTTCTGAGGCATATTATTTAATGCTTCCCTGCAGCGTCGCTTAAAATATGACTCAACGTGTCTTGTGAACTCATCCTGACGTGAAGGTTTTTTTTATTGATTTCAGGGTCAACGCTACAATGGCCGGATTATCGTCAGCAGGCATACTACGATCATCGAGCAATGCATTCGCGTCGAACTATACAGTACCGAGCCGAAGTAGCAGCGAAGAATCCTCGGGATCCTGACGTTTGTATGGACAAACAACCCGGTTGCTTCAAGTGTCCGAAATGCGGCAAAGGCTATCGGTGGTTGAGAAATATGAAGAATCATCTCAAAGTCGAGTGCGGCAAGGATCCGATGGAATGCTGTCCTTACTGCCCCCACAGAACCAAATACAAGAGGAGCCTTCAGAAACACA
This sequence comes from Cryptus viduatorius, assembly GCA_964006125.1. Classification (NCBI taxonomy): domain Eukaryota; kingdom Metazoa; phylum Arthropoda; class Insecta; order Hymenoptera; family Ichneumonidae; genus Cryptus; species Cryptus viduatorius. The sequence goes on along the minus strand of OZ023222.1, from coordinate 5,859,473 downwards.
TACTTCGAATACACTGCGCTTGATGTGCGCGACTCGCGCGCGGCAATCCTCGTTCGCCAACTATGCAATTAGTCATTTTTGTTGTATGTTGAAGAGAGAATACACGTCGTTATGATCGCATAAAAAAAAACAACTATTTAAACTCGAAGGCAATCTTTCGTTTCTAAACTATTCCCGCCAATCCGGATTTGCTAAATCGATTATACAGAATTAATTTTTTCATTGAATTGCTATAATTATTTAATTGACTAAAAAATCATATTTATATACAGAAACGGCCGATTGCCAATCGCGTAAATCGTTATCACCGTACCCTACCGATTTTCAGTCATTGTACGCATTCGACAATATTTTGTTTCTTCGCACATTAATAGATATCGTGTGATTGTTTATTTCAGATCGAACACATCGCTGTTTTCGATGCGGCAGATGTTACACGTGGTTGAAGAGTCTGCAGAAACATATACGCACCGAGTGTGGATTGCCTCCCAATCATCAGTGTCCCTACTGTCCGCATAAGACGAAACAGAAATGGAATATGAACGTTCATATCAAGAAAATGCATGGTGTTCGCACCTGCCGAACTTATACGCGCCGCTATAAACGTTGAACAGTATTCTTCGCGCGTTCGACGATGATACATTTTTATTATTAGGCGTTAAATAAATATTTGAGTATTTCGTTATTTCTGTCGCTACCCATCGACAAAACGTATCTATACATCGAAACCGCCTGCTTACCCAGCGCATTGTCACGTAAATATTTCCCGCTTTTCTTCAACGCTCGAATCTCTATCGTGGGCTCATCGAATCTCAAAGGTTTTGGATGTCTCTGAAGTCGTTAAAAAAATATATTAAAAATCTAAACTCTACCGCAGCTTTCGATCGATAAATCTTTTTTTTTGTATTCTTACTGATTAGCTATTCTCGTTTCAGGTACCAGGTACACGTGCAACTGGTGCGGAAGACCATTCGCCTGGCCTTCGAGTCTTCGTCTTCATCAGAAAATGGCCTGTGGAAAACCACCGAATTTTTGCTGTACCATTTGCGGCTACAAATCCAACTTCAAGGGAAATCTCAAAAGACACTTGTATACGATGCACAAGATAAATATGTGCTGATATTCAAACATTGATCTGTTATTTCATTGATTTTTTTAACACTCCTACCAAATCTGCCGTTCGAGATAAGTGTATATTTCAGACCCTCTTCGCAACACGGAAGAAATCCATGAAGAATATTCCGCAACTATTCAAGAATCAAATGCCTTCGTTGCTTCGACACTGAAGAAATATTAGCGAATTCTCGAATCGCTCTTTCCGGTCAACGAAACATCTGGTAACCGTGTTGCTGACGTGTATCTCTCGATCTTCCGGATTAATTTAATTTTTTTCGTGAGGCATGCGCTTCGATGTTAGCGACTAGCCAGACACTACGTGTTCTTGTTTATCTCTTTCTTTGCATCCCTTGAGGAAAAAAAAAAAACAAAAAAAACCTTCAGTCCAAATTCAGATGTTCCGTGATTCGCGAAGATCAGCGCTTCACGGACCTGGAGGGACCACTAATCATGTTCTTTACAAATTTAACTCGTTGCCGTTATAATATTTTACAGATGCTCCGCTGTTCCCGATCGTGAGGCCGCGACTCCACGTGTGTCCACGCTGTGGACAGATGTACTCGTGGGCATCGAATCTACGGAAACATCTCAAAGTTGGCTGCGGAATGGTGACCTGCGAGACACACTTTTCCTGTCAGTACTGCCCTTACAGATCGAGGATTCAAGCGAGTTTCTTGAAGCATCTACTCTCGGTCCACAATATCAAGTAGACGAGTTGGGAATCAAAAGCTTTCGAGATCTCTCGAGGCACAAAAAATAATTCGTGTCGACGAAAAACGAAGAAAAAGAAATGTGCTGTGTGTGTGTTTTATGTATGGATGAGTAGAAAACCGAAAAAAGGGCGCGACAATGTTTCTTTTTTTCGAGAGCGTAGGAAATCTTAGATCGAGAATCAAAAAAATGAGACTATATCAATTTTCGTATATTCTTTGTAGATCTACCAATTTTAAGTCAACGATTAACTCTGAATTTGCACTTGTAAACGAAATTAGGAAAAAAAATACGAAAAAAAAGAAGAACAACTGTATATCTTCGGTAATGAAGAATCATTTAAGCCGAATGATAATGTAAATTTTTGCATTGAACTACGAGATTGAAAACAATTTTAAAGGTAGGAGGGAGGGGGGGGGGGGGGGGGGGCAGAGTGCAAATGATATATGAAAGAAATCAGAATATCGTAAATGATAATCATTTAGTAATATAGACACTTAAACTAAGATCTCTTCATCCTACGGATTAAATGAGTATATAGAGCGTATAGATCGCTGTATACCTGAATTTCGAGTTAAAAAAAAAAACAAAACAAAGTGTACGTGTGTAACAAGATGTTTCATCACTATACCATTTCAATGGGTTTTACTAATAAACTCATGTAAATACGCGCATATATATAGTATATACATATATTCTTCATGGGAATTTTCACAACCGGTTCCTTCAAATTTTCTATTATTGCAGAAGATCTCCATGTATTTTATTTTTCATTTATTCGAGCGAATAATTTCATCCGAATGTCTTTGTTCTTTACCGTTAGATATCTATACTTGTTCACCGTCGCCGCGAGCTGATACACGAAAATATTATCGATTTGTTTCAGGTTTCGTGAACCTCTGGGACGACTACAGCATCGTCGAGCCCACGGATATCGACGAGAACACGGGTACCGGATCATTTCTACAGATGCGCGACAGTAACGCGTCTTGCCGCGATCGTTTCTATCGAAACAATCGTCGTTTTTCAAGATCCTCGAGATATCGTTCGGTGGAACGTCCACCCGGCGCATACAAGTGTACAAAGTGTTCCAAGTCGTATCGCTGGAAACAAGATTTGGTCGAACATTTGAAAACGTCTTGCGGATCGAGCAAAGAGGAATGTTGTCCATTCTGTAGCTACAGAACAAACAGAAGATGGAACTTGAAATCGCACATGAGAAGAATTCACACGGTTACGTGAAATTATCGCGATGCCTTGCGATAGAGTGCAATCGAGTGGGTCGAGAGCTCTTCTCGACGGGAAAAATGAATAGTAAGATCCGTGTCTGAAACTGAGATTATTCGTTTGTCGAGACTCAACTGTAACGATTTATTTAATAAAGAAAGAAAAAAAAGATAAACAACGAGAAACAAAACCCGTGAAAACGGTGGAATAATCGAAGATGTAAAGTATTTGCGATCGCTAAGCCCTTCACTATGTGTGTCGCCTCTTACCTAAGCTTATCACGAGCACCTCGAAATTAATTGTAATTTGAAGTGAGCATTTTGGTTTAAAGTGATCCAATCTTTTTTTTTCTCCAGGTGAAGTTGCGTGGAGCTATTGGCCGGCACGTCGTGTATTTATCGACAATCCGGACGACATGCTGAATGCGATGGAAGCGGTGAGGAATGGAATGTCGCTGAGGAAAGCAGCGGCAATGTTCTCCGTTACAAAATCGAGGCTTCATCGTTACGTACGCCAGGGTGTCCCGGTTTATCGACAACGTCCGTCGCAATAACTAAAAAAAAATACGAGTATTAAATTTTTTTTTTTATGTACAAAATAAAATATCGCACCGGTTCGACGGACTTTGATCTGTTGTGTATGAATATACACAGCACCGTCTGTGTAAATACGAGAAAAGAAAATTAAACTCTGCATCTCATTTTTATTCCGCACACATTGCCCTCCGCCCCGTTGTCGTCACAAATCTCAAAGCTTAAGGAACGCTACAAACAACTCAAACTGACTTGTGGGACAAATATTTGTTGCAGGTAACTGGGTGTACTTCTGTCCGGGCTGTGGAACGTCTCACCGTCACAAGAAGAATCTCTTGAGGCATTTGTCGATCGAGTGTGGCAAAGCGCCGGCGTTCAAATGCGTCTATTGCGATCACAGATCGAAGCGGAAGGGAAACGTCGTGGCGCACATCAAGCGAAGACATCCGGATCTCACAGTCAAGTGGCTCAACGAACAAACTGGACATTTAACATCGTTACCACACTCCAGAAAATAAATATTCCAATATTTTCCGTTTCTTTTCTTTTCTCTTTATTAACGAACTGTGTATTATAATTGTATATAAAATATTTGTGACGCGTGACTCGAGTCTATACATCAGCAAAAAAAACATACAAAAAAAAAGAAAACGTTGAGATGTTTTTTTTTTCACGAGCGAAGATTTAACGCCGCACCTGCTTAAATAATTGTGGGGATCCGTCGAAGATTCGTTCTTTTTTACTAATATCGTTATTTCTCGTTTTTCTTATTTTTGCAGATGCGAGGATGCTGGGGATTTTGAACAGTCAAAGGGTGACTTATCCTTGCAAGAACTGCGGAAAGGTGTACAACTACTATTCCAGTTTGGCGAGACATTTGAAGCACGAGTGCGGTGTGGAACCGAAATTCCATTGTCCGCTGTGTCCTTACAGAACGAAACACAAGTCGAGTTTAAATACGCATCTTAACGGTAGACATATGAAGCTGTTGAACGACTTCTACGTTGTGCCGAACGGCGGCGGATCGGATACGTTGGACCGAAACGATATGAAATTCGCAAATAACTGACGATGAGAGAGATGCTTTGTTTCTGTGTAATTACTTCGGACAGCAGAGAGTTACCATGTGTGTACAGTAGTGCGTAGAACGACGTTCAATCGAATAAGTTAATAGGGAATGAAAAAACAAGAAGGAAAAAACAAAAAATAAGAAACTTTAGAACAGTGGAGAAAGCGTGTTTCAGAGTGGATATAAGAAGAGATACGCATGAATCTCTCATTGGCTCGATGGAAAAACTCGACGTTTATAAGATGTCAGCGTTATCGTCGAATCTCCGAGAGAAAACGAACAAACCAAACCTATACAATACACGCTATAGAGAGTGCAATAATAAATTACTAATTTAAAGATATCCTCGGCTCACCGCTATTGAATCCTATATCCAATTTCTACGTGGCGTATCACTTAAGAAACGTTCGTTTATTACAATAAATCGTAATCGAGTTAACGTTGTATTGAACTCTTTCAGGTCCATGGCGGAGAGACGGACCGGAGATTATCCAGAAGATCGAGACTCGCAAGTTTTTCTGCCCGAATTGCGCCTCGTCGTTTGGCGTCGAGCAATGGTTGGAACATCACATGAAGGAGTGCAAGAGACCGGCTATATTACACTGTCCTCACTGCTCGCACTACAAAAGCAAGAAGAAGTATAATTTGCGAAGGCATATTTTGCATATTCATGGACACGTACTATAAAATACACGAAAATAAAAAATAACGTTAGTTGTATAAACGACGATAATCAATGAATAAAGAGATTGGACCCGAGCGACGCTCTCTCCAGCGTAATCAATGAAGGAAGATAATTTTTCTAGACATTTTTACAGACGATACTATGTTTTAATTATCTTTTTTTTTGCTCGCAATGTTATCATTCTTAATTCGATTGTGTTTTTTTTTTTTTTTTTCATTTTTTCATTAACTTTTTTTTTTGCTTCGAAGTGAATCGCGAAAACAATAAAGGAACGACTCCGAATATTGATGTGAGTGTTTGGGAAGATATTTATTTGTGAAATTGTGTCTTAATCGACTGAATCGTGATTGCAGGTTTCAACGTACCGGAGATGTTCGGCATGAGATCTGCGATGTGTCCGAGAAGGTTGAGAGGACAGGGTAGGATGGTCTGCGAGAACTGCGGCCGGCGTTATCATCAAGCGAAGAATCTTAGAAGACATATTATGAACGAATGCGGCAAAGAGCCGAGTCTTCAGTGTTCCTACTGTCCTTACAAAGCGACATACAAATCGTATCTCGAGATACACATGATGAAACACACGAGACATCAGGCATCGGGATCGGGTGTAATATGCTTCAATCCATACGAGACTCCGTGAACGAGTAGCTTCGCCATCCACCCGGAAACGAGCCGATGCACGAGGAAGAAACGATGAATACCAAAAATTCTTCTTCCACTGTATTATTGTAACGATGAAATCCAGAATTATACAAAAACTATTGACATAGTATGGCACGAAAGCCGCAAGGCGCAAATTAATTCTTTGACGAAACTCTTTCATATATCCTCCTCGTATGTTCATATCTCTATCTTCGTCACTTCTTCACCTTTTTTCTATGTATGATTTCGTATGTCTATCTTCGATTCTTGCATCTCTTCGGTTTTAACTTAACTTATTTCTTTCTTTTTTTTTTTTTTTTAGTGACTTTTTTTTATATTTTTTTAATTGTGTGAAAACGTTACCATAACACTTGGGGTTTTATTGTCCCTTTACAAGTTTTATATTGGGAAAGGATGAATTAAAGAAATTCGTTTTTTTTCTTTTTATTGTTTACAGAACGCACGTACAGCTCGTCGAATTGGACAGTGCCGACTTTGCCATCGGCATCGAGAGATCATTACGGAAGGCGTCTCCGATCAACGACTCACGGTCCCGACGCAATGTGCCTCGATCCTTCGGGACGTCGTCGTATAGGATCGAAAAAATATCTTTGCGTCGATTGCGGCAGTACTTTTGCTCTCAAGGCGTCGCTTTCGCGTCATCAATATCTGGAGTGCACCAAAACACCGCCGCCTTCCAAACGTCGAAGCGAACCCGCGCGTACTTCGGAGACTAAGGAAACGTCGAAGAAACACGATTGTTCCGCGTGCGGACGAAGTTACGCTTTCTATACCTCGCTGTGGAGACATCAGCATTACGAGTGCGGAATGGAACCAAAGTTTCCGTGCAACGTTTGTCGCATTAAGTTCGCCCAGAAAAGCAATCTCGATCGTCATATGCGCAATCGGCACTAACTTTTTTTTTTTTAAATATGTATACATATTTAATAACTTTTTGATTTCTTTTTCTTGGTCTTTTCGATAAGGTGTAACCGTTGTTATTGTGCACCCAATTTACAGTGAAAAACTTACATTCAATTTAAAGGTATTTCTTTTTTAAGTTTTTTTTTTTCGATTCAGTTGCTACCTTTCCCTCCAAAGATTACAAAATTTCGTTAACATTGTGTACCACTATCTAAAGACATGTAAATGTAGGGGAAATAAAGAATCATTGAATAGCGTATTATAATAAACAATGTACTGTAAAATTTTGGGGAAAAAAAGGTATATCCCTTCTCCTAAAAGCTTGTCGCGTCGTGAGACGTTGAAAGAATTTTGCAAACATTTTACAAAGAAACATCTTTCTAACGTTGATTATTCTTTGTACTTTCAGGTTTAAACAACTTGAAGCGTCGCCATCAACGAAGATCGAGACCCCTAAATGATTCTATGACCGACGCGTCACTGAAGTGTCCCAATTGCGGTCGATGCTACAAGATGAAAAGGAATCTATCGCGGCATATGAACTTCGAATGCGGTGGACAACGAAACTATGCGTGTCACGTGTGCCCTTCGAAGTACACGCAAAATATTACACTTCGTCGACACTTGTTACAACGTCACAATATTTATGTGCCGCCGTTGTTCTCCGTTCCAAAACGAATATTCGCACCGAACGACAAAGGATTAGATCCGCTTAATTGAATAGTCGTTTATCTTCATTTTTTTTTTACTAAACCTTCGAATTAATTATCGACTTCGCGACTAAACTAGTCTCTTATTTGCCAATATATTGACTCGCGATTATTTATAAAAATGAAAGAATAAAAACATAAATAACGACTGTGCTGTGCGCACCTATGAAGTATGTACGAGTTAATTAATGCATCAATAAAGTCTGAAATAATTCATAGCGATGTTAAGATGCAATTCGATGATACGGTTAATCTCGTGAGAATTCTTATTAAATTTTTACTCAGCACGATCTTGTAACACGTCCAGTAGTTTATTAAAATGTCATCGCCAAGGAGAATGTCATTTTCTCTGCAAAATTCACGAGTATTCTGCATTCTTAAAAAACTTATTTCTTCTTTTTCTTCAGGTTTTGCGGAGCCGAGATTTGGATGTCCAAACTGTGGACGCACGTACACACTCCGTTGTAATTTACAGCGTCATATGAAATGGGAATGCGGTGGAAAACGACGATTTGCGTGTGGCTACTGCCGTTCAACATTCACACAGAAAACTGCACTACAACGGCATCTCTCCGGACAGCACAACATATTTGAAACTAATTCCGTCGATTTTCATCAATTGTAGAACTTTTTTTTTTTTTTTTTCGAATGAAAGATTCTATCGTTTAAACAAAATTTTCTTTCAACGGATAACAATGTGTTGATTTTCTCTGCGATCTAATTACCTCAGATTTTTCCTCTTTAGAACAACAACTTTAAGAGTGTGAAAAAAAAATCCATGATTGATCGTGTCTTTAACGTTTTGATGTTTTTCATTGCAGGCTACAATCTCGAAGATGATGCATACAGGAATATTCGCCGCCGAAGATCAAGACACGACGAACGTCGTAAGGGTGCAAAGTTGTTGGAATGCGTTTGCGGCAAAACTTACCTGAAGAAAGCCGGTCTTTACAAACATCAACGCTACGAATGCGGAGGACAGCAACGATATCTCTGTGACATCTGCGGACGAGCCTTTTCCCAAAATTCGAGTCGTCGTCGTCATCTTCTGCTGACTCACAATATCGTACAACCGCCGGATCGTCCCGGTCCCAAAATGCGACGTTCGTGAAGAAAGAAGATATTTTCTCACCACTGAAGAACGAGCTTCGCCTCCTGTATAACGCAAAGAAAAAAAGAAAAAATTTGGATTCGTGTAATCAAATGGACCGATCGATTTTATGTTTCTTGACTAAACTTTAATTGCTTTTTCGCTTATGTTTGATAACTCGATCAGCTTTTCTTCGTGTATATTTCTTCTCCTCATTTCTACGAGAGACCTTTTGTCGATTCGCTTCCCGAGTATAAATCCTTTGCATTGCGACGAAAGTTTAAACGACTCGGGAGACGCCCGACGTTATATCACGGGGCATTTTGTATCCCATATCCATCTTAGACATAAAATAAACAATCGTGGCTCGATCTTTAATAATTCACTGTAAAAAGTAATACTGAACAACAAATTACCTCAATGAAGATTACGTTCGTCTTCCGATCAACGGTGGCGAACAAAAATGAATGAATGTTCTTAGAAAAAAAGAAAAAGAAGTGTATCCGCGCGCTAATTTCTTCTTTTTATTCTCTTAAATTGCAGACGCCAGAGGCGCGTTCTCACTGTATCCCGAGTGTTCGATGAACGAAAATATGCAAAGATGGGATCCGATAACTTCTACCTGGACACCCGAAACCGACAAGCCATTCATGTGCACCAATTGCGGCAAAGGTTACACTCACATATTCACCCTGAATCGACATCGTCGGACCGTCTGTGGAAAAATGAGAAGCTCCGGCGGTAGCTGGAAGTGTCCACGTTGCTCGAGGACCTACGTTAACGAAGGCAATCTCGCGAGGCACATTAAATTCGAATGCGGTGTTAGAAGAAAATTTTGCTGTATATTCTGCAATCACAAGTTTACACAACGTTGCAGTTTACTTAGACACTTGAAGACTTTTCACAATGAAAATCCGGAAGGCGCGGATCCCAGTGTTTCGATTCAGGAAGAACATTTCTGAAGATTTATAGACAAATTAGAAAAAAAAAGACTAAAAAAGAAAGTTATCGAGTTAAGAAAAATGTATCGCGAACGAGTTAATGAGAATAAAAAGCGGGAATGATAATGACTATCGTGTATCTTAGTGAGAAATATCGATAATAATGCGAATCATTGAGGTGTGGATGATTTTTCATAAATTTTTATCTTATCACTCTAATAACACATTTCGCTCTGTTACATTTCAGAAGATCGCCATCGTAACTCGGAGAAGAGGTCGGGACCTTACGTTTGCAAGAGATGCGGACACAGATACATGAACAAGTATTCGTTGGGAAGACACATACGAATCGAGTGTGGAAAACCGCCGAGCTGGTCTTGTCCCATGTGTTCCTATCTGACGACTTACAAGTCGAATCTTGTGAGACATTGCAAAAATGTTCATTGCACGTTTATCGTTTGACGTCAATAAAGATTTCCATTGTAAGCATTATATTTCACGCGTAACCACGATTTTTGCACGAATGATAAAAAAATGTTATGTGACAAACGACACGTTTTTTATTTCAGGAAATTTAGCAATTTTTCGAAGCAACTTTAGTCGCGGTGTTTTTTTCGTTTTTTCTTTTTTGGTTCCAGTAGATCGTATTTCTCGGGCGAAATTCGTTCCTGACAATATTTTTTTTCCCTTATTGTTTCAGTTTTAGGATGGACGACCGATCCTTCGTTCGCTTACGATATGAGAAACGATTACTACCAGGATAATCGCGGGCGCGCCGCACGCCCCCGATCATTCGCTTGTTCTGTGTGCGGCAAAGCTTACACCGTTTGGCGATCACTATGGAGGCACGAGAAGTTCGAGTGCGTCAATGCGAGACCCGCGATTTCTTGCGATCTGTGCCCTTACAAGAGTCCCCACAAGTGGTGCGTCCAGAATCACAAGAAGAAACATCACAGCGATATTCTAACCGGCAATTATGGTTCAACTTGACTCACCATGTGAACCGTTACATATTTTTATCTTGTTTCCCTGCAGCCGTTATGAATTAATAATCGAGTGAACAACACGTTTGACACAGTGACTCGTCATAAAAAAACGAATATGTAAATTGAAAGATTCATAAAATTGTTGATCCTTAATTCCTTCGAAAAAAGCTGCGTGTCTCGTTATCCTTGTGTCTTCCACCGTTGTCCCAAAAAATCAGGTTGTCTTCAGTGTTGAACCGATAATTTAACTGTTGTATACAATGTGTTGCAGAGTCCGAGATAATCGAGGATGATTATGCATCAGCTTCGATCATCGAAGAAGAAGAAGAAAAACGGGAAGCCGAACAAGAAGCAGAATTCGACGGCACCGAGAATTTCGAGGAATCGATTCTTGTTGATTATGCCGATGATGATAAAGAAATCGATACGAATAATTATTTAGTCAAAGTCAAGGGACCGATCTCGGCAATCAGAGGAGCAACGGATCTGTTCGAGATTTCGGAGGACGGAGAATTAATATTGAAGGGCAATGAGGAATGCCTCTGCGAGTACTGCGGAAAGATTTACACTTTGACCACATCGATGAATCAACATCGGAGAAATTGTCCGAACAAACCGGATAACGAATCTGATACCATGAAAAAGGAAGCCGACGAAATTGGCGACGATACGAAAAAGATATTTTACGAAGAATCGTTAACCAGTCACAAGCCTCGATTTCGCGAACTTCACAAGTACGAGACTAGCGACGGTGTTTACAGCTGTTGGGACTGTGGAAAAACTTATCTGTGGGCGTCTTCGTTATCGAGACATCGAACGATCGAATGCGGTCCAAAAAACAAGAAGAGATTCGTCTGCACTATGTGCAATTATCGAACCGGATACAAGGGCAATTTTGTTAGGCATCTCAAAGCCCCTCGTCACTTGTTCAATAGCACAATCGAGAAGAAAAGAAGACGAGAGGCTTCTACGAGAAGAGATGTTCGAGAAATGTTGATAGAGGCGGTAGAATCGCAAGAAGAAATAGTGGAGACTATCGAAACTGATCGCACTGACGAAAATGACGAATCGCCGAAAGTTGATCTTCAATTATGATTAATCCGCGATCAGCTGTACAGACACCTCAATAAATTACGTTTTAGGATCTAAGATAAAATATTTCAACCTCCATAGGGGAATCTATCTTTCGATCTTCAATTCTATTGTAGATAAATATAAACACTACAATAACAACGCCATATAATTTCACGACGACTAACGTGCATGCAATCCGCGATTGGGTGTTACGCCGTTGAATATTGAATATTTATATTTTTGTTATTGCAGAATTACACGGACATCGAAGGGGCCACTTGATACAAACGTCTAAAGGCGAAGACGGATTGTACACTTGTCAATTTTGCGGTCGTCAGTACACTTGGCAATCGTCACTGTGTCGTCATCTTCGAGAGTATCATCGACAATCGAACTTTATGAAAGCCGCCGCTACTGGGGCTTTACACGAAGAATTTGGATACTTATAGTTAAAGATATTTCTTCAAAATAAAGAAGACGATTTGCGATATTATCTTCGACATGCGTAAAATAAGATAATCGATACTTTTCTCCTCGATGAATTTTCCCGTTTCCCCTTCGTGGCTTTTCTCACATATTAGATACAGTTTTGCTTGTACCAAGTGCTGTTTTCTTCTTTTTTTTTTACGGAATGGACTTTTTGAAGTTGTTTTTTTTTTTCTTTACGATAATAATAGTACCGTAAATGCCGCGATCGAGCGGTTTATCATATTATTGTCGACGATCGAGAACTCATCTAACGACGAACTTCTGTTTCTAGGATACCGTAAGCTGTATATGGGCGAACAAATGCTCGGCTACACTTGCACCAAGTGCAGCAAGTTCTACAAGATGTGGAGCAACTATCTGAAACACAAGTGCGAACCACCACAGTTCAAGTGCTCGATGTGCCCGTTCGCCGCCTTTAAGGCGTTCATACTTCACGCTCATCAGGCTGAACAGCACTTCAATATATCGTCGACGAATTCTTAAATGAACACAAACGACTCGTGGCGATCATGTGGATATCCACCGGTTTGTTCGGTTGGACATGAAAAAAAAAAAAATCCAACTGAATTCGAAATTGCCTTAAACCCGACGAAACTCACAGTTAATCCATTATTTGTTTTCCCCAATGTACCGTCTGCTTCGTCTTCTTTATTGCCGTTCTTAAATTCTGGTATTTTTTTTCTTTTTTTTTAACTCTACTCTCACAAGTATCGACGACAAACCTATATTCTTGCCTACAATTTCTCCCCATAACTAATATACCTGTTTCTTCATCAGTAAAAGCTTCACGAATCTTATAGCATTTGTATAATCGTGTATTTTCGTAACGTCATATAAATAATAAAATGTGAAAGAAATAATTCGTTTATACGATTATCTACGACGAAAATATATCAATTTTTTTTCTTTTTTGTCATTTCATCGTGTAGAGGTTGCATTCTCTGTTTCGCACGCGAATTTCATTTCTTCCCTTTCCCCCGGCGTCATTTTTACGGGGTACGTGAGGTATTCATGAAAAAATTTCTCTAACGTCTCTTTCCGCATTATTTTGTTTCAGAATCCGGATTGCATCAGTGTACCGGTTGTTCAAAGACTTTCAAGTGGGAACAATCGTTGGTTCGTCATCTTCGCGAAGAGTGCGGCAAGAATCCATATCGTTGTCCTTACTGCCCGAGTTTGATGAATCTGAAGAATAGTTTGATACGGCATCTTATGAAAAAACACGGACAAGATTGTCGAACGAAGATCAGGCCTCTCGCGAGTTACAATAAATCTCGAGCATCGAGGCGTCATTCGCGCGTCGAACGAATGCGTCGAGATTAATAACTATTTCTTCAATCGATACATATATTATCATCGAAATCTCACTAAAACACAGGGGCTTCTTACATTCTGCTGTATTCGCCGCATCTGCTCAATCTTCGTACGACGAAAGAATAAGAATTGTGAATCATCCGAGAACCATATGAGGAATTAATTTTTTTTGTCAAGAAAAACAGCGAATAAATTCGTTTCGAAAAAGCGCAATGAGCATCGATCCACAAACTCGTCGTCGGGGTTCATTTTTTCATCAATATGTTTATCGCTAAGTCCCGGGTGGTATTCCTGTCCCAATAATTTTGCCGAATGTTGGAAAAGGAAAAGAAAAACGGATAAATATATCGTCTCGAATTAGTTTGTGCGTTTATATACCGCCGATAAATCATTGCTTTAGCATAACACGTGCGTCAAATAACCATTATCTATATTTCTGTGAATTTGTAAGCTTCGACGAGCTTATTTCGTCAGTTTTTGTTAATTTTTTTTCCGTGATCAACGCTCTTATCCGAGTGATTTCCCCTTTTGCAGGTTTCGTCGTCGGGAGTTTGTCGCACACATGCAAGATGTGCGGAAACGTTTACATGTACCACAGTTCGTTGACGAGACACATGAAAGAGGAATGCGGCCAATTGCCAAAGTACCAGTGTCCCTATTGTCCAAAGAGAACGAAGTTGCACTGCAATCTTCTGAAGCACATGAGAAAAAAGCATCCCGGATAGTTCGGCAGGATAGTTCATACGGCACGTTATTATTCTTCATGATGAATTAATACATTTACTTACTGTTATTATTTCGCGTTTTTTTTTTTTTTTTTTTCAAATTATTATTAATTTTCCACTGCACACCAAACACACGAGTTTGTAAATAAACTTTGACCACTCGGTGCGTTAATGATTATGCGCCTAATTATGTTTGTCGTTTCGAATAACACTCTTTCGTTGTAACGTCGTCGGAATAATTAAGCGAAAAAAACGATCGCTCCTGTGACTGACCACCACTGGTGTTCATTTTATTTTTACAGAATACAACAGGTGTCTCGCGTGTTCCAAGTCTTACAAGTGGAAGAAATCACTTCACAGGCACATCCGCGACAGTCCCGAATGCTGGCCGGTTTTGCTCACGTCCGGTAACGAAGAATTCATCAAGCAGATCCACTTCAAAATGCTCTACAACGTCAACAATTGAGCGTAAAAAAAAAGAAGAAAATAAACAATCATCGCGGTAAACTTAAATTATGAAAAATGAAGAAGAAACAAATTTATATTAGTCGTAAACTTGTTACAGTCGCGTTGCTTTAATTTTTTAAAGCATCTTGTTAACAACTTGGATATTTTTATATTTTACAATAAATTTTATTGTATATTCTGATTACTCGGCCTGAGCTATTTGTTCGGCGCGAGTTTCCAACCGGCGGAAAGGGCTGTTGCACCTGTTGCATCGTGAAAGTAGTTCAATGGGGCAGAAGGGCGCCGAAGGTAACACTTGTTGAGTCCACAACCTGTTGCTTCCCTCAAATAGGTCATCACCGCTCGCTTCTTAGCGGACGAACTGTTCGAACTTTTTTTTCGCGCAGAATTTTCAACGAAAAAAGAAACTTCGTTCAGAATTGTGTTAATTAAGAAACTCGTTTATTTTTCAGATCATCTACTAAGAATCTGTGAACCATACAAACATCAATGGCGCTGTACACAATGTTTCAAGGCTTACAAACTCAAGGATTCTCTCACCCGTCATCTTCGCGTTGAGTGCGGAAAGGAACCGACGGTTTGCTGTCCATATTGCAGTCATCGTTCGAAATGGAAGTTCAGTATGCATCAACATATTATGACGATGCACAAGGCTCAAGTATTTGCAAATTCATCGGAAAGCCATCAGTGACGGAAATATCGCGAAGATATTATAAATATCCTGTGGATTTTTTAATATCGACTTAATGATCTTCAGGACCGATGGATAAAGGATAAATACGATCTGAACATTATGTAGATACCGATTGTATGCGAAACATCGGTGAGAATGTTCCGCAGTTGTGATTAATAAAGATTCACCGATTTTTGTTCTCAATCTATACGCGTGTGGATACGTAACAACAAGAAAATCAGATCCCGTCCAATCGAGAAGGTCGCTGCTCGATAAAAAGTCATTTTTAAGCTACGAGAACAGTTACTAATATCGCATCTGCGTGTTTTGTTTCAGATACCGAAACGTCGTCGTTTATGGGATTTGCTGGTCACAAAGATTTATCCTTCCAACGAGAGCGACAGAAGTAACGCAAACAGGAGTTCGCAAAATCGTCACGTCGATTGAGAATGTGGGAAGAAGCAATCAATTTGTTCGGCACGCCAGAAAAAAAAAAATTATACAGAAGAGATAAACGAAAAAAAAAAAAAACTTTGAGTCCTCGGAACTTTTTGTTCTGTACATTTTTTTTTGTTGTGTAATTTGTATATATATACAGACGGAAGACGATATATATAAAGATACAGCTATATAGAGAAATAAATAGAATATAATATATTTTTTAAACGTAAAAAAAAACGAAATTCCACATCGCGGTTTTTGTACATTGAGTTTTGTTTTTAATATTTAAAATACGTCACGTGACGATATGTTTATTTTTTGCTACCAATTGGTTGGTTTCTTTGGAGCGTTGACGATGGGTTAATCATATCGGTCAGCGAGTACGATGGAAGTATAAGATACGATCGCCCGAGCAGAGGGTTGCGTACAAACGGATGGTATCTCTTCTTCCGTCGCGCTCGCCGTTTCTTCCTTATCTCTTCAAACAAAACGGAACTATATCTTTTTATCATTTGGCAAAATTTAAATCCTGGGCATTTATACCTTACTTCGGGGCTATTGGCTGATAAAAAGTTTGTGTTTTGGGTTGGTTACGGGTTTAATTGTAATTTTTTTTCTTTATATAATATTTATTTTTATTCTATGCAAGTTATAACTCAGTCATCAGAACAAAAAAAATCACTGGCAGCATATATCCGCACAACCAGTCCGAATATCCCAAAAAGTCTTTGCGTCTTTATCGTCGCATCGACGAGTAATTTAATTTTTTTATTTTTCTTTTTTTTTTGTTTCACGAATTATTCCTTAATTCTATTTTTTCGTTGTCCCACGTTTTTTTAATTTTGCAATTTCGTTTTTTTCGCCGGTTGTTCCAGGAATGGGAGCGCTGCTCTCGCTGTTACGCTCGGACTACAAGAACTCCGGAACGAAGAAGAGTCGTTCGATCAGCGGCGACACCCGGAGTACCAGCGGACGAGAATGCCGCTCGGCCGATGGAAGTAACTACAGCGAGGCCGGTGATCGTTCCACCCGCGAAGTCATATTTCCGGATTCTTTCGAGGTTCTTCCACAGCCTCGCGATTTAAGTGTCGTTTACATGGGTGTACCGCACGAGCAGCAGAGAAAATTCAGATGCCGATTTTGCGGCAAAGGCTATCGTTGGAAGAGCACGATGCGTCGTCACGAGATGGTAGAGTGCGGCGGTAAACCTCCGGCATTTCAATGCCCCGAATGTCCCTACAAAGCGAGACAACGTGGAAATTTAACGGTACACTACAAGCGACATCATCAGAAATTGGGATACGATGACGCGGCGATAGCCTCGCAACTCGCGAATGTCTCCAGAGAATAATGATTCGAGATCGGGTCGGGGCACCCACGCCAAAAGCCATCTCCTCAATTCTATTCTCTTCACTTTATCGGTTCACTTAACCGTACCTACCTCATTTACTTTTTCTTTTTTTATTTAACGAAACGAAACGATGAACGATCTCTTCTTTGCACGACGCGAGAAAGAAGAAGATAATTTACTATTGCTATTTGTTTTCATTAAAATTAAATTGCCTATCACCCCCGCCGCGGCTTGAACCTTTTTTATTGGGATCGGTGGTCGAGGTAATGGTGCCCGGACCACAGTAGAAAATAATGTTTCTTTTTACAAACGAGGGACCTACGGGAGTTAGATAATTATTTCTGATCTAATGGGACTCATAATTCTACTTACGATTTCATTCTTTTTTTTTCTTCTTTTAGTGTAAAAAAAAAAATCAGATACGCGACTTCGAGTCTCTTAACGGTGTCTATACTATAAACAGTAATGTTTGATTAACTGCGAATTTCAATCGAACTCTGAGGGACGTCAATGTCTTCTTTTTTTTATTTATGTAACACATTATCAATCGACACTTTGTCGCGATAGCGACGAGACTTTCCACGAGGAGACGGAACATTCTTCTTCACGGTATTGCTCACCATATCTAAGGTATTTTCTCTCTATAACGAAAAAATCCTCGGAGACAGAATTTTATTTATCAATTTCACAAAGTGCCGGGCCACTAGTGTCTCCTCTCCAATTTACTTTATCATTCCAGTATTTTTTATACTATATACAAGGCAAGGAACAAAAAGAAAGAAAAAAAAAAAAAAACAAAAAAAAAAGCAAAAAAAAAAAACCTGATCTCGAGCTTTTAGTTATCTACGTCTTGGGAGGCGTAGATACGAAATTAACAAACTCGAGGGGATTTTTATACCGAATATATTAATTATACATGAGGACAAGAAGAGTTGCAAGCAGCACGCTTAGACCTTTGCCTTTTCGTACTTCGTCCTGATAACCGACCAATTTATACTCTTAGACGCTTAAGAATAAATCGTTTTGTTTACTTTTTTTTTAATACTTATTAATTTTCTCTGTCGATTTTTTTTGGCGATATTAAGACACAACATACTATGTTTATAATGTATAAAGAGAAAGAGTAATTTTTTTTTTCGATGCACGCGCGCCCCGCCACTCGTGACACGCGTCAGTATTTTTGATATCAGTATTTGCGAACTTTTTCGCTACCGTCGTGCCTGCGAATATCACCGTGGGATATACTCGTTACTTTCCACAGAACAAACACTCTCACACCGTTACCTAATGAAACACCCCTCCCCCCACCCCTTCGAATCTAATCCTTAAGTATAAATAATGCTCTTCGTACTTCATAATACCCTCCGAACCTACGGTTCATCGTTACTTGTAAACTTATCTTCGGACTCTTATTTCTTTTTGTAATTTGGTCTTTTGGTACCTATTGTATACTTAATTTTATAGGTAAGCCTTATGTTTTTTTCTTTTGTTTGATTGTTTTATTTTTTTTTAACACTCCGTCTCTCTGACTTTGTTTAAGATAGGGTACCATAATCTTGCGGCGTTGCCAACGGCAGCATCACGCGACTTTTGTCGGCTCTAATAACGCTCGTCGATATTTAATGTTTTTCTGGAAAGGTTTATCAATACGTATTCAAATATCTATTCTTATTATCTATTATTATTATTATTATTATTATTATTATTATTAATATTATTAATAAAAGACACACACTTTGTTGCGGGTTATTTTATAAAAAACAAACGAAGGACCAATGTATGTTTTTCTTCCTATTGGAAAAACCCGACTCCACAATAATTTCCTTTTATTTTATAGTAATCGTTGTCATCCATTCGCCGTCATCTTCACGTTACGTTCGAATTTCTTCGTTTTTTTTTTTTTCGTTGTCCCCTCCCTTATCCCAACGGAGTTCAGAATTACGCTTACTGACAAAATTGCCTTTTTTTCAGCTGGATGGTTCCCCTTTTCATCTATGGACGAGCAGATCTATCCTTGCGAGGCTTGCGGAAGGCAATATCGAAGATTGATATCGCTACAGCGTCACAAGAGACTGGAGTGCGGAAAAGAAGCTCAGTTCGAGTGCATACTGTGTCATTCGAGATTCAAGCATAAGCACAGTCTTCTTCGCCATTACAACGTTCATTTGAGTACACATGGCGACGTGGAGAAAGTGAACGTCGTCGACAAATCGGGAAAAATTGCTTGACAACGAAGATCCGACTCGAAGAACTTTCGCGGAACAATCCGCTTGTGTGCCGCGACAATCATCGTTTTAGAGTATCTTAGGCTGTGACCGACCGAGAGGCTTCGCGAGAATATCGTGACAATAATTCGTAACACGAATCACCGATTCGTGATTCACGAGATTCTGTATATTCACACGCTCTTCTTTTTTAACGTTAGGTTGCTCGTCGCGTGCCGCGATAATGACGACGAATTCAATCGTTTGTCCTCCAATAAATTGTTGTTTCGATTAATCGTTGTCTACTACGATTATTATCGGAAAAAAATTGATTGTTCAATGATTGCTAAAATGTCCATTCCTAATTTATCTCCAATGCCATCCACTTTGATCGATGAAATTGAAAAAACTACGAATATTACGTTTAATTGTTATTTTTAGTTTCAGATCTCTCGAAGACTCATCTATACAATAGTGAAAATTTCGTTCGCCATGGAGTCGATAAAAATCTTCACGAAGAAACACGGAAGACTGTTTAATCGATTCGCTGCATAAAAATCGTGATTTTGTGCGAAACAACGCGTCTCATCACATTCGAGAATTTCGAAAAAAGCGCTTTACTCGCGATATCGGGTTCTCGGATTTGTTGAAATTTTTTTTCTGACCACCGGATATTCCTTAAAAAACGATTCCTTAAAACTAACGATTGGAAAGTTATACCGAATATCACGGAAAATTGAATGTAAATATAAATTGTAATGAAGAATTGATATCTCTTCATTACGACGTAGGAAAAGAAATAGACTAATTAAGTATTTTTTCTTTAATACCAGAAAATCGAATATCACAAGTTGTCCCATTAATCCTCGCGATAATGGAAGAAGTTGGCGAGTATCGTTTAGGACTGCGATGGATTAGCAGTTGGGAACAATTGTTTCATAATTATCTTTACTTTCAGATCTCTGGGCTCATCATCAATCGACACTCGGACGGCCGGCGGGACACGATTCTGGAATGGAATTCTACGAGGGAACGCAAACGAGTTCGCGAACTTCAAATCCAAACATATTTCAACCGGTTCGAACGGCACGTGGTCAATCATCCTTCAAATGCCCGAATTGCAATCGTTTCTACATGCGTGCATCCTGTCTGAAACGTCATCTTCGTATGGAGTGCGGCAAAGCGCCGAATTATCAGTGTCGTATATGTCTCGGACGTTTTACTTACAAACACAATCTTGCTGCTCACATGAAGCTGCACGTCGAAGAGCCCAAGTACCACTGTGTTCTTTGCCCCAAGAAATTTTATAGACGCGACAAACTTGCCGAACACGAGAAAAAATTTCACAATTTGTTTACTTTCTGATCGGAACACCGATCGAACTGACGAATGTGTGCTTTTTCTTCTTTAGTCGGGAGTTGTGCATTTTATTTTTATTCTTTCATTGCGAATGAAAGTCGAGGAATGTTTTACGAATGTCCTTAATCCAGCAGAACATTTATTTTTCGAATGTTTCACTATATAGTACAATCCCTGTTTTCTTAACTCGACGTAACTGGACACCTTCGCTATTCTCGATGTTCCCTACAGTCCTACAGTCCCTTCTCTCAAGCAGAATTGCTGCCAGTAGAGGTAACGAGGAGTGTACGCGCTTGTAGATACAGAAACGGTCAATAGGGGAAATTCAGTTGCGTTAAGCGAAGTTATGAAAACAGAGGTCCCACTGTACTTCCGAAAAAGTCATTGATACGAATCGCGGGTTCTCGTGCATCTAAAAAATATCTCGAATTACTCATTGAACCGCTCTCTATCCGTGTCTCCGACCTAAATAGTATTTATTCTCCGATCGCACGTACGAAATTCATTCGAATCCCTCGTCGGAAGCTACTCATATACTGAACAATAGTTTGTATCGTCTTTTTGAGGATTTATTTCATTTTATACACTAAAGATTAAGTGTAAGAAATCGGTGCGACGAATCTGTTAACTTCCAAGCGTATTAAAAAAAAAAAAAAAACGTATACGAAGTTTGATCAAATTTTGATCGCTGATATTTATATAGAATAAAAGCAACGATTGTGCCGAATTTTTTTCGAGATGTCATTCCTGTTAATACACTATAACGATATCATTATTGTCCTTTTTTTTCGTACCCGCTATTTTAACGATGAAGAAATCCTATGACTTTAGGTATTTTGATGTCGCATGGTCGAAATTTTTTTTTTTTTTTTTTTTTCACGAAAAAATTACGTGCCCAATTTTAACATAGTGGATTTTATCTTCTTTCAGGCAATTGGTTCAAATTTGCGAGCACACCGACTTTCGAGTCGGGATTTCGCAAGGAGTTTACGTGCCACGCCTGTCCGCGGACTTACAGCACACTTCCGGCTCTCAAGTTTCATCAGAAGATCGAGTGTAACCGGGAGCCCCGTTTTTCCTGTGACTATTGTACCTACAGATCCGTCAGACGGACGAGCCTTCAGCGTCACATGCTTAGACACACGAGAGATCCTCTTCTTTAACTTCCAACTTACACTTTCCGCCCAATTATTCACGCATGAATCTCGACGTTTTTGCACTTATTACTTCCTCGACGAACTCATTGAGACTATTGTACTTCGAATAAACGTCTACCTTCGCAGAGACTGCGTTTTTTCGTTAAAAAAAAAAAAAAGAAAGTTAAAAACGGAGACTCGACACAAACTGCTCCTTCTGTAATCCTCGTGCCTCGTGCTGATTCGCCAACTACACTATGAATCTCATTTATTTGGTTTCAGGTAGATACGGCAGCGTCGTTACCCGTCGCGCCAAGAGGAAGGCGTTTCCATGCGATACTTGTCCAAAACGTTACGGCTCAGCGGACGCTTTGAGATTTCATCGGCGCGTTGAGTGCAATCGGAAGCCGAGATTCGTCTGCGACTACTGTACCTACAGATCCGTTAGACGCACGAGCCTTCAGCGTCACATGCTTCGCCATGTGAGAGATCCTCTTCTGTGAATTCATACCATTTTTCTCTCTTTTTTTTTCACAATTCCACATACAAATCTTCGAATGTCTGTGTACCACGAATAAACTGTTTTTCCTACGTGGAAGTTATAGCATTGTTGATAGAAAAGACCCGAAGGAAAATTGTCGATTTTCGACGAAATTTCTACTGATTCGAATGTTTTAAATTAATCGCGTTTATTGATTTCAGATCCGACATGGTGCGTCCGTCCTCGACGCATCAGGAGGAGGGTATTCCCTTGTTGCGACTGTCCGAAGGTTTACAACAGCCGGGACGCTTTGAGATTTCATCGGACTATGGACTGCAATCGAAATCCAAGATTCGCGTGTACAATGTGTCCGTATAAAACTTTGAGAAAAAGCAATCTTCGTCGGCACTTTAATTGCAAACACAAATAATCCGATCGGGCATTCAAACGAAGTATGAAAAAAACAATTGGACATTTTTTTTTTCTTTTCTTCTCAATAAATCTACGATTTTTTATACGATGAAAAATATCTTCGATTAACTTGCTGCACATCGCATTATAGTTTTTTTTTTACTAATTGCACCTCGAAAAAAAAAATAGTAATGGTTGAATTTTCCATGATCTTCTGAGATTTATCTTTCATCGAGAACCTAATCTCTATCTTTCCATCTGTTTTTTTTTCCTGGAATCTTATCTGAAATTTATTTTTTCCCGAATTGAGTATTTTTTTTGCAAGCTGTGGGGTAAAAAATGAAATTGCGACCGAACTCTGTTATCCTCTGCACGCGCACACGTCCGAGAACGGGGGAGGAAAGTTCAGTGCATCAGTGACATATATTCAGTGGTGGTGGACAATTTTTTTCGGGGCAACAGGGGTCGGAGGCCACGGTAATCGAACACTGTTAAAGCTTTGAATTTTTCCACTTTTCAGATTACAATTCGGGAGAGGAAAGCGCCGATTTGCCGATGCAGGCGCTCAAGTTCGACAACAGCGGCTTTGCCGAGCTGAAGATACCGAAAGCCAATTTTTCGGGTAAAAAAACGTCGTCGGGACAATTCACGTGCGGCAAATGCGCGCGTTCTTACATGCGAAAAGATTCGTTGCAGCGTCACTTGCGCTGGGAGTGCGGAAAGGAGCCACTCTTTCGGTGTCCCTTCTGTCCTCAACGTTGCAAACGTAAACCACACTGGTTGAGACACATAAGGCGACAGCATCGCGACAAAATCGGCGATATAGAGAACGACTTGATTGCCTATACGCCAAAACTGGAGTACAATTGAAAAAAAGAGAATACATGGACTGTTTTTTTTTTTTCGAGATCGTTAGACTCTCGACACTGACATTAATCTTTTTTTTTAATCCTATTAGGTGTAATTCGATCGCCTGAATTCAAATCGCTAGAATTAATATTGCATATAATCAAGTCGACCAAATGATTACGATTTATCCATAAGTGCCTTATAAACCACATATTGATTAATGTATTTTTTTTCTTAATTAGTTGTAAACAAGTTAAACGAAAGGTTTGATCTGATAGGAATCTGTTTGCTTAAAAATTAAGTCGCTACTAATTTCCTATTTAATTTCGAGTGACTACCTGTAAATAGGAACTCGTACAATAAATCATAAATACTTTTTGAAAAAAAGAAAAAATGGGCAGTAAGTATTTCTCGTCTCGTCAATGGCAATGGAAGATGCTCGAGCAGTGAAACGCGGTCAAAAGGTTAATGATCGCCTGCTGGAACATATCTTAAATTTTATCTCATTTTCAGGTTTGCATCCGGCGCTAGAGGAGTTGGGGAATCAAGAAGACTTTGATCATCGGGAAATAGACGAATTCGCAGCCACCGACAACAATGATCTTCACACGGATGGAAGAGACAGAAGTTAATGAAGAAAGTACCGCGATGAGAGAAGTATTGTGCTGAAATCGTGAACTCGCGAACGATTCAATATCGAAAATCATTTTTTTTCAGCAATTATTAACAGTTTTAGTTTTTAAGGCGAATCTACGTAAGATAAATATCATTTGACAATAAATCTGCGATAAGTAAACAATCATCCTTATCCCCACCGGAACATCCCGATATAAATTATAGTTGCATAAGTGAATTGCCCGTCGTCGATCTATCTAAAGCTACTCTCACTTTATTGCTGCTGAAATATCTCTCACTATCCTCTATCTTTCTAGATATACAACGATTTCTTGGATTTCTTGATACCTTCGTCAATGACTCAAGGAACGTGTTGAAAAAAAAAAGAAAAAAGAATTACCCTTCATCCCGAACCCGAGAGTCTCTCTCTAAAATTTCTTCATATCCTTGAATCCTCTCTATCTCTCGCACTATTATGCCTCTACAAAAAAAAATCTCTATTCATTATTGGGACAAGTAGCATGCGCACTAACTTTCAAAAACCTTGTATATAGAGCAACAACAAAAAAATACCACGATTTTCATCGCTTGCGCGAGTTTCGCCTCTTCCGTAATTGATACACACGAATTGAAACGAAATTCGAGCAAAAAAAAATATTATATTGAAAACAAAATATCGTAAAAATTTTTAGTTTACAACGTCTGAAAATGGGAGTTTTATCCACGCGACGCGTGCGTAAAACATCCATTATCACACCGAGTGAAATAAAAAAATAATTATATTTATTTAAAAAATGCACACAAACACACATATACTCATAGCTAGCTGCTTGGGGGCTCAGAAGTTAAGGATTAATTGAGATTGATAAAAAAAAAACGGTCGTAAGAAAAACATAGACGCACACAAACAAAAAAAATTACACACACGCATCTGTTTATAATTAATTCGTACTTGGAATGATCTCGAGGCCGAGAGAGAAAGAGAGGAAATATGAAAAGGTGAACGAATCTACCAAGAGTACGAATTTTTGTAGAATTTTTTTGTTTTATTTTTATTTTTTTTTTAATTACAATGTCGATAATGTCCTATGCCAATAAATGCAAAAACCCTATGTTCCAGCGGAAGACCTGAGCATCACGGGGCTAAAGTGGGCGGCGGCATGGCAACGCTGGAGCGTTCCATCGATCATGTGGCGTTCGGGTTCGAGTCTTGGCAAAGGCTTCGGAAGCGGTTCATCGAATCCCGAGGGTTTCAACTGTCCTGCCTGCGGCAGGGTTTACAAGCTTAAGAGCAGCCTGAGGAATCATCAGAAGTGGGAATGCGGCAAGGAGCCACAATTCCAATGTCCCCATTGTGTTTACAGAGCGAAACAAAAGATGCACATCGCCCGGCACATGGAGCGCATGCACAAGGAAAAGATCTTCAAGCAGGAGCTCGTCTAGGCTGGTGGCTGGTCTTCCGGTCCTGGACTTTGAGCGCTTGTTTCGTCTTCGAGACATGCGCCATTCCGCACTATGTGTCCTGCTGCTGATGACGACGTCGCGCGAGATTACACGCGAAAAAAAAAAAGAAACTTCGATCGTACCACACAAAAAAAATAACAAAACGACAAACGTACGATGAAAGACATACACAACATACACAAACACTCCAATATCAAATGGTACATCCTGCGGACGAAACAAAACAAACAAAAAAAAAAGACAAAACGCCAAGATAGTTTTTTTACAAATATTAGTGACTATTGTTTCGCGCGTCGTTTGCCGTGTGCCCGCGATGTCTCGGGTGGTTGTGCATTTACGAAAAAAAAAAACGAAACACACATACACAAAGGGTCGAAGAGGACGGGAGGGTGAGAAAATAAGAGAAAGCTATCGCGGTGACGAAGAAATAGAAGAAGAAGAGGAAGAAGATGACGAGGGAGTTACGTCGCTGGTGTACGACGCGCAGAAGTCAATGAGGATTGAGGTGAAGACATGTAAGCAGCAGCATGGATGTCCCGTTTTCATTTTAGGATTTCGCATTTCGAGCCTTATTATTATTAATATTATTTTTGTTAATTATGGTGTTTCGCGTATCGAGATACCGATGAAACGAGAGAAAACGCGTCGATCTCTGGCTCGGGGCCGTCTGCGACGAAGCGATTATCGAAGTGATGATTGTTGAAAAAGAAAAAAAAAAGAAAAGATGAGACAACTCGTTTAAATAATAACTCGTGTTGGCCCTTGCATCTACCGGGCTTCCCGTACGTACTACTAGAATTTAAGAATCGAAGAATTATATAAGTATAAAAACGTGTTTTTTTTTTTTTTGGCGAGAGACACACGGTGATGCATCAGCTAGTTACCGCGAATGGTTAAAAACTATTTGTGTAACGAGCGTAATATATCAATCGCGCAGCTTTTTGCCTTTTCGCATGAGTTTCGGACACAAGGGGTCGTATCCCGAACGAAGTCAAACGGAATTTTAACCGATATTATGACAATTTTCATTCGTCGCAACGACGGAAATTCGGCATAACATCGATTAACTTTGCGTTGGGATTCGTTCGGAATTTTTCCGGTATCGAGCCCTCAGAATCGGAATTAAAAAATATTTTTCGATCAAATCGAATGTTATGATGTTAAAAAAAAGAAAAATTAAAAAATATTGTTTTATTCGCATTGACCGGTGACGTTGAAATTATCATTAGAGTTTAGAATATTATTTTGTGAGACAAAAAAAAATGTGTGGTGAGACCCTCGTTAATCCTGTTTCGCAGAGGGATGACGACGAGCCTCTCGTTATTGTTATGGCAGCCATTTTGGTACCGAATATCTTTGGTGTTCGTAGAACTCGCCATATTCGTGTCGAAGCTAAAAATCGGTGAAGCAAAACATATTTAAAAAAAAAATTACTATATAATGATTAATAAATGAACGAGCAGACAACCCCGAGCGAGACTGAGACCGTCCGGAAAACCGGAGCTCTTCCATAGCAACCATTCTGGTCACACTGGTTCCATATTTTTAAACGGACGTTGCCGTGCGCGTGTGGCTCAACTGGGACTTGATGAAAAAAAAAAAATTAAAATAAAAGCGAATCAAGCAATTTGACGAGAGATCGTCAAAAAATAAATACGTCATGCAACTTTTTTTTGTTTTCGATGAAACATCGTCGACTTGGCACTATCGCGAATTATTAAACACGCATAAACATCGACACACATCGAGCACACGTTCTGTTCAGACCGGATGAAAGCATATATACACGAAACGTACACACGAACGAAATATGTTCATTCCGAATTCTCATATCGAATATCATTCTCATCGCCAAATACTTTGACTTCCATACGTATAAATATATTTAGTCAGTCACTCCGCGACCCCCGCCCTTCATCCTAGAAGAGTAATTAAAAAAAACGCCTACTATTATTATTATCGTTAACATTACACAGAGACACTCAGAAGTAACAATTAACGTACAAGCAAACGTATATAAACTCTCGTGAGCCGCGCCGAGCCATAACGTGCTTTGCGATCAAACAGACTGCCAGAAGTAACCGCAGATTCCTACAATGCATTTAAGTATAATAATATATAATTAATTAATGAGTCCCTCTTCTCCCCAATTTTTTTTTCTTTATTAAGCGCCTCTCTTGAGGCTTTTTCCTATTCTGATTCTCTGTTTATTATTTTTTTTTGTTCGTCTCTTATAATTACCACCTACTTGTACGTCTTTTTTTATACTCTTCCTTTTTTTTAATGTTTAAAAATAATTTTACTCGTATACGAATATAGGTAAAAGAAAAAAAAAAAAAACGTAAATAGTGTTTAAAAAAACGCGTTGTGCCAAGTCGAAAGATCGTGAGAACAAAGAAGCAATTAAGAGAGCCAATTTGCCGAGTACCGATAGATTCGTGAACGGTAATATAAACTAACTTTGTCAAACTGTCGTTCCTGTGTGTGTCTGTTTCTTATATGTCCTTTTTTTTGTATACAAACATATACTATATATAGATAACACATATATATATATAGAATATTCTTCCTATATTCCTTAAAAACCCGGTATACAAACGCGCGCCTCCCGAAACGTGGGGGAGGATCAATCAAAGTAAAAAGTGCCACGTGCCCAGCAGCAATGCGCCACGGAGCACCATCAAGTATTAGCGATTATCGCGTCCTTAGACGTTAAGCTACGAGATATATCGCGATCGAATCGAATGGTACTCGGCTGTTTCCTATTTAACGGCTGACTAACGGAAAAAAAAAAATAAATCAAAAAACAAAAAAAAGACAAGAAAAATGAAAAAACTGGAAAACACGAAATAGACGATGGGAAGAAAAGATTGAATACGAAACAGTCCCATATTCCTACGCCACGCCAATCCGCGCGTCACGGCCGTCCAACTTTCCATACCGTAGACAATATTTATGAGACAAGCTAAACTAAAACTATTACATAACTCATACACGTATAAACGGTAAGAGAAAGCCTGAACGCGGAGAGAATAGATTTTAATTTTTGATAGGTCCCCCCCACCCCCCTCTGGTACGATTTAATCGTAGATCTTACGCAATCGATTTATTCTTCGCGCAAGAATTTTTATGAGCGACTTTCGTCACAGCACAGATCTCGAGAGAAGGGAGAGGAGCGACGATGAGAAAAGGGTTCACGAACTCGAGATGACTCGTATATCCTAAGCGGCCTTGTTAGAATAAGAGTGGTCCATTGATGAATTTATTCTCAGGTTTAAATAGAGAACCTCATTCAAATCTTTATTTCTTTTGTAAAAAAAAAAAAAAAAAAAAAAAAAAAAAAAAAAAAAATACAAAAATTGAAGTCACTCGCGCGCTTGAGAGAAGAGCCAATCGATTGCGAAACAACTGCGGATTCTCGTAGCCTCAGCATATAGTCGCACTATGAGCGTGTACACGAACAAAACAAAAGAGAAGAGAGTGCCGAGCTCGTTAAAGGAGCGGCGTTAAAAAAAAAAAGAACAAGCGAAGCCAACGGATGCAAGAGCGACGTTTCTTTATCCGGAAAATCGTAAATATCTCAAAAACAAACGAAAAAAAAAAAATGAAAAAAATAAAAATTAATTTTAACGTCGCAAAGCATCTCGCGTTCGCTTTTCTTTTTTACTCGTTCGTCAGAATTTTTCTGACGATTCTGAGGAAAAAAAAAATAACAACAAAAAAAAAAACGAGCGAACCGATGAGAAACAACAATTGTAGGCGTATAAGTAGATTATAATGAATTGATATAAGGATTCGATGAATGAATTTTAAGATTTAATGAGACGACGATGATGATGATAATTGATGATGATGATGATGACACACGTAGTTTATAAATATAACGCGTAACGATTTAGGGTGATAACGTTAATTGAGATAAAGAGAAAAGCGTTGATTGGTCGACTTTATATACATATTATTAGCTATTCGGATGATAATTGATAATACTGCCTCACGAGGCCTTGATACGTGGCGACAACGGGAGCGAAGTATCGATCTTTCATTCGGAATATCATCGGAACTATCGACCGATCTTTCGCTCGTCCATTTGTCGTCATCAATGGAGATTATTAGATTATTATTAGGGATTTAAGCTATAGATAGGCTAAGATATATCCATCTTTCTAAATGCGCCTTAGTTTTTGAGAAAAAAAAAAACAGTTGGTCGAGCCGAGCCGAACGAATGTCACGTTAACGATCGAAAAATGGCAGTAAGTAAGAGAAATAGCTTTTTTCTTTTTTTTTTTTATCACACAAATGGGATACTTATCGCGAATTATTCAACAACGGTAGACATCACTTATAAACTCTTTCGTTTAAAATTATCGCTTGGATCGACTTCAAATTGAGCCTCTTGTCTCTCATTTTTCTTTTTGATTTCTTAATAACGATAGAAATCGCACTTTTTTTCGCTGTGCCAATGCTGAGTTTCTTACGACGTGCGGATGCTCGGTCAAGAAGGGCTTTCCCGAACGATAATCATCAACGGTAATCAAAATAGCGAGGGGGGAGAAAAAAACTGGACGACATCGCCCCGCGCGCGAGACGTGACTCGGGTTAAAAAAAAAAAAAATCTTCCGACGCAATCGAAAATGCGGGGATATTTGATTAGCGCTCGACTGGATCGCTATACAATCTTTTTTTTTGTTTCTTATTAATGTTCACTTTGCTAATTGGGATTTAATTGGATTTTTTTAATCGGCTTTATGTATAGTCGTATGATATATAGATAGGTGTACGTAATATATCTACGTGGATATATGATTGATTGATATTGAGGATTTTTTATTATTTTGGCATAGGTATTGGATGTTTTAATTTTTTTTATTTTTTCGCCACTATTAACGTTAGCGCTCGAACGAGAGTCAGGCGTTTTTTTTTTCGTTTTCATTCTTGTTCCTCTTTTTTTTCGGCAATTGAGAGATGAAATTTCTCTAAACGAATAAATCGCGTAAACTCTCAACTTTCGCAAGCGCGCATTCGGTCGATCGGGACGACGAATTTTTCGTCTACATGTGCCTTTTGGAATCTAAAATACGAGATATATCGCGATAACGCCAGTATCGGAGGTTAGTGTGAAAAGTATAGCGAAGATAGAGAAAAAAAAATAAGACTCGCGAGTCAAGAGATCAAAAGAATATATTAATTCGATGATGGAAAAAATAACAAAACAAAAACGCAAAAAAAAAAATTAAAAAATACAAAAAATATTATATACGAAGATATGAACATATTAACAAGCGTAAATTATTTCTACGTTTCGCAAAACGCCTTTTACGATTGGCCTACATAAACTATCGTAGCTTTTCTTCTGTGCGCATATAATCGGGCTTATTAATATTGAATTATGTTTATAATTAGGTGATAAATTATAATGTGGCCTGGCCGTTCGCCAAATTTTGGGCGCGTCGTTAACAAAACTAAATTTTTGTTTCTTTTGTTTCTTGTGGTGAAGGATTCGGATATGAAAAAGAATTTTCCGAAAAAAAAAAAAAAAAACGAAAAAAAAATACAAAAAAATCGACAAAACGACTATGTTATAAAAAAAGATAAAAATTTCGTAGATGTAAACGTGCGAGGCAAGACGCATTGAAAAAAAAAATATAAATTACTCCCAGTGGAGGGCGGTGTTTGATGGATATTCTCTTTTTTTTCTCTTAATTTTAGGCGCAAGCGCGTACTATATTTCGTATCTAGATAAACTCGATCGAATGGAAGACGAGTCATTCGAAATTGCAATCAATTTATATATTTTTTTTTGTTTTCTCTTTGGATTATGAGATAATCGTATAATTATCGTAGACGCCTCAGTTGTGTTCCTTACGACACAACGTATACATCGTGATATTTAGACGCTAAATTTGTTTCGCGAAGAGAGGGGAGAGCTAAAAATTTTGAGATTTAAGAAAAAGAAAAAAAGTAAAAAAAAAAAAATATCGTGCAGACAGAAAAAATTATGAAATTGACGACGACACGAATGTTACGTACATGCCATCCAGGTATTTAGAAAGTACACTGCTTTATTTTTTGTATGATACATATTATATATCTCTATATTATATTGTGAAGAGAAAAAAAAAAAAAAAAAACAACAGCGAATAAATTCAATTATAGCGTTCCCAGTTCAGAACGGGGAGAGTGAAAGGAAAGGAAACAAAGTGTTGGTTTAGGAATAAGAAAAATGAAAAGGGCGTGATTGAGAAATTGTTGCATGCGCGAACGAACAAATTACAGAGAGAAGAAAAAAAATTATTAAATTTGCTCTAAGTATATATATAAATACATATATATATATATATACAATTTTACTAAAAACCTTTTGTATGTTTCGGCCAAACTGCGAGCGGTGAGCCTTATTTTTTTTTTTTTTTGTTAAAATCGGGAATGAATAAGATTCGTCTCTGACGAGAGCGATTGTGAGATGTGAGCTGTAAACGAGGCGACGAATCGAAGATAAACGAATGGAGAAGCAAAAAAAAATCTATGATATAAGATATTATATTCTATATATTATATTGGCGGAGATATGAAGGCGGTTAAGAATGAAAAGCTTTTTCACGATGACGAACGAATGGGAACATAGACATTATTTTATAATTTTTATCCGGCATTTGATCGTCCAACGAATTCACACATTTACTACACACAGCAGCCGATACTAAAAAATAATACGAGAAACGAAACAAAAAGAAAAAAAAAACGAAGAAAAATGTTGTGTATCGGTGTATTTGTAAAATCTTTGTACGCGACAAACGTGTCCCGAATCGACGAAAAAATAATACACGCGATGAACAAATAGCTGGCGAGGTTTTGAATATTGACGACAAACTCGACCAATTCCAATAATAATTTATCGGCAACAAATTCGCACGATAATATCATTTATCAGTGAAGCAATTCGATGATTCGGGCCACAAGTCTCAAAAGAAAGCTATTACATTTAATAAGAGAAACAAATATAATAGTATAATAGTTGAGACGAGAAGAGCGCATATATCGTGAGAAACCACCACGTCGAAGCAAACACGGGGCCACAGCGTTTGTCCCCCCCGCCCCCCTTTTTCCCCCAAGCAGCACATCCCTGATAAGTATATTAGATTTTAACGCAAAACGTAAAAATATCCAACAATTAAGCATAAAAGCGAAAGAAAAAACACTTTATGAGATAAAAGAAAAAAAAAGAAAAAGAAAAACAAAAGTACGAGATCGACAAAACAGAGCGAGAGTGAGTTGAAAAAACAAGTAGGTTTGTAAACCGAGAGAGCCTTGTGTTAAGTGCCTTCAAGTACGATTTAGATAATAGGCTAGAAAGATGACGATGAAAAAAAAAATGAAATGAAAAATAAGAGGCGCTGGGCGCGTGAACGGATTTTTTACGGTATTAATGAAAAACCGGGTAAAATCGTCAGAGAGTACGAGGACTCGTCGGACTCTCGGTCATTATTGAAAATTATAAAAAAAAAAATTCGGACACTTGAACGTAAGATCTATTCTTAAATATAAGAACGTTGAACCCCGTAACACGTGCAATTGTTGGAAAAAAAAATCTTTTACGATCGTCTTCGCGATCGTGTTCGTTAAGCATAAATTTATACCGGTAGATCCGGATCGACAAATAATTATCACAGCGAGAAAAGCCCCGAACTGGTTTTCGGTATTAATCGCTCGCTCGGCTGTGCCATTTTACATTCGAAATGTCGAAAAATTCTGAATATACATTTTTTCGTTTGTAGTGTCTTTATATAGTACGACGGGAGAAAAAAACTGAAAGAAGAATTTTCAAGTGTCCAATGGTGCAATGACAAAAAAAACCGGTGATTATATTTTTGATTTTGACTCTGAGAGGGTAAATTCAGATTGAGAAATCGTACTGTCTGTTTAACTTACTGCGTGACCCGATACCCGGTGCACATCTCGAGACCAGTGATATTTTTTTAGAAATTATTTATTTACGCCGAACAAAGAACAGTAATCTCGACGACTCGCTATACTGCCAATGATCCGGACGGGTCTATCTCTCTCCTCTCACCTGTTTTTGTTTTTTTTTTTTTAATTTTTTTATTATCCATTACGTTATTGTTAATAACTTTTTTTTTTTTTCTTCCTCACTGTCCCCATATCATCCATTCCTTACTCTCGCCGCCTTGCAATTGTGATTCCTGTATTATTCCACCGGTTATTTATTTCTCTTTGTAATGCTACGAGTGAGTTCCATATATACTTCCGCTTCTTCGAACTATTGTTTATATAATTTTTTTTTTTTTCATTATATTTTTTTCTTCGTTGTTTAATCCGTACAATTATCATAATAATCATAGCTACATCGACGTTCCCACGGTGAGCGCTCTAAGACACGGTTGGCGAAAGATCGATTCCAATCGGACGGGCGACCATCGAACACATGGCAATATATCGATCGACGAATCGAATCGATCTTTCGTCGTGCCGCCTTAAGCACGATACACTTAGTACAACTTCCCTCCCCTCCTTTATCATCGTATTAATCGACTGTACAGAAAGCATGCAAAAAAAAAATGAAACTCGAACTCAAACTCCGCTCAGCGCCTCAAACACAAAAAATAACTTGTAATCATAATAATTCTTTTCGCCATGTATTTGCCAACGAACGATTTTTTTTTGTCTCCATTTTTATATTAATAATTATTTAGAGAACAACAATTATTAACGATTATGCTATCATAACGAATAATCTTTCTAGATACTTTTTTAATTTTTGCCACACGATACACGATACACACTTGAACACGGAAAAAAAAACCAAAACTGACGCTCAGACAAAATGAACACGAAATTGTATTCCATTATGCTATTATATTGCGAGAAAGAAGTCACACATTACACGTCTACGAAACATATGCGGCTTCATTATAATATTGGCTTTTATTGTATCCGAGAGAAACGGTCGCTTGCTTAGAATTTTTTTTTTTTTTTCAAACGGTGGACAAAAAGCTTCGGCGCTGATCGTCATCGCGCGAGGCTCGAGATGATCCAAATGGATGTGAAATCGATCGAGTCTCGCGACAGGACGAATCACACGTCTGCCTCCGGTTCGCGTTTTCCTCTGTTCTGTTCTTCTGTGTTTTTTTTTAATCTATCTAATGGCAGAGTGAAAAACATTAACGAACGTATCGTTTCGATTCTTTCGAACATTCCAAAAAAAAAAAAAAAAACAAACAATGCTTGAATCTTTTTACCCATTCTACTTTTTTTTTGTCAATTTGTAGAAAGCCTTGTATTGGATTTAGAGCAAAATAAAGTCTAGAAAGGCAACCGTCGTTAATAATCTTTATTTTGTGCCTTTCTCACGTAACTATATTCTCGAAGAAATATTCTTACAGGCGGCCTTAAGAATTGCCGTGGAAAGAAGAAGATTAATAATCGCATCGACCAATAGGTAAAAATTGAATAATTACGTATTTTTTTCTTTCCAGGTTCACGGGCGCATTAAATTATTGTATCTTCTCTATACTAACACAATATTTTTCTTTTGTAGGTGTTCCGGGAGGCATCGCAACAACAATTGAAGATCATAAGCTATAAACAGAAGAAATCCGGAAGAAGTGCATCACATTTTCTCAATGATCAATGCGCTAATGAAATTCGATTTTGAGTTTCAGGCCACCGTCGGGGACATTGAGGACATCGAATACCCGCGAAGAGTATGAAAAATTTCTGGAATGGATACAATTGAATCGAGAAGACGAAGAAGAAGAAGAAAAAAAAGGTCTACTTACAATAGTCGTCTATAATTGTATAATCACCAATCACCACATTCCAAAAAATAGTGTATTCCCGTTCGAAAGTTCATCATCAATCATCACCACACAAACTCCTCCCCCCCGCCCCCTTCATTTGCTCGTTGTTGTTAGCTTGAGACTTGATTGTTTGGCATGGCCCGCGCCGTTGAACAAAAAAATGAAAAGCAAAAATGAAGCGAACGGAGACCCGAAAAAAAAAAAAAAAATTCCTCGACTCGTGTAAACGCTTCAATGTTGGATTCCCGTGGTTTTACTAACGACACGTTTCGCACTGTGCTTTCACGCTTTCAGGATTCTTCGCGAGCCTCGGATGGAGGTCCGAAGGTACGAGACGAGGTCAACGAAGTTCCAGCGAAGTTCCAGCACCTCTGGCACCGCAACGTCGAGCGCGTCTTCATTGCCCGGCCAGACACGTCGGCCGCAACAACAATAGGCCTTTGACCATTTCCGCGCACGATCGACGTCACGACTGTTCCCGTTGCGGCAAGTCCTACAAGAATGCGTACATCCTGAAGAGACATTTACTGTACGAGTGCGGAAAAGCTCCATCGTTCAGCTGTCCACATTGCGCCTTCAGTTCGAAATATGAGAGAAATCTGAAGGCTCACATAAATCATCGTCACGTCGAACCTTCGACGACTACGGTCAATCAACGAGCCTAAAACCGATCTCGACATCGAGCGCCGAGTTATCAAGATTTTTAAGGCTTTAATTGGCCCACGATAATTGTTTTTTTTTTTTCTTTTTTTTTACGCAACGCAATTCAAGCGTAACGTGCCAAAGATACGTTTCTATATTTTCACAATTCTAAGGTACCATATTTACCGATGAATTTTATGGTATGCTGTTATTTTTTTGCTTTCTTTATATATATATGTATATATATATTTTTTTTTCATTTGTCTTGCAACGACGAAACAAGCCACTTAGCCGCGTATTCTTGCCGCTTGTTTATTGTTGCCGGTAGAGTATCCCGAGCGGCGGTGGACATTTTTTAGTTATTTCTACTCAGAATTCTTCGCATAAGATGTGCCAATATTAACATTTTTTTTTCAGTTATTATATTCGTTGCTCACGCGTGAGAAA
Organism: Cryptus viduatorius; assembly: GCA_964006125.1. Taxonomy (NCBI): domain Eukaryota; kingdom Metazoa; phylum Arthropoda; class Insecta; order Hymenoptera; family Ichneumonidae; genus Cryptus; species Cryptus viduatorius. Next base: position 5,822,878 of record OZ023222.1, on the reverse strand, counting down.
CAAAGTATATTGCGAGATTTACTTCCAGGTGAATTCGGAAGCGCCGATTGTTTTGTTCGTTGATCGCCCGAAAGCGAAAAATTATTGTTACCGCCGATATCCGAGATATACACAAGGGTCGCTAATATTTCTCTGTAGTGTATTTCAGACCGAAAGGGGTGAAAAAAAAAGAAAAAAAAAAAGAGAGATTTGATCTCTAATGCGTCTCCGGTGAGACACGACGCTACGCGTATCCATGACAATATTTTATCATAAACGAACACCAACGTCTTCTTGCTTGTAGCCACTTCGTTTTTATAATTGTAGAGTAATACGAGAGAAAAAAATGATACAGAGTCGAATCTCTTTTTCGTTGCAATTTAGCGAGACCCGTGTTCAAGGTGTCTTCGATCGATTATAATTAAAAATACGATATTGTTAGTCAGTATCGCGTTCGACACGAAGAACGCGCGCGTAGATCAGTGAGAGATTTAGGAAAAGACGAAGCGTTGTATAAAAAAAAAGAACGAAAAAAAAATGGAAAAAAAGATTATTTAGAAAAGTTTAGTAAGCGCCGTCGAAAAGTCGACGCGATAGTTAGAAGTTGTTGGATCCCTTTTAATCCGCGATCGTGTGAAATGGAAAAAAAACCACATTGTTAAATATTTGTACGGACTCGAGGAGCGCCGAGAATTAGCATAAAGTTATATCCACGAGAAGGAAGTAAAAAAAAAAATTTTCGCCGCTGAGACGAGCGTCTAGAAAAAGCTTCCTCGGCCGATTCCTCGACGTTCCGTTAATGCCAAAACGCCCAATTATTTTTATACAAATTATAAAATGAGGATACGTGATGAATTTTTTTGTGCGATGATTTTTCGAAGACGGTAGAGCGCACCGCGTCAGTTGCGTTCCCGACTCTTCAATTGTTGGCCGTGTTGTAGAAATGAGAACAGAGAATAGAAGAAATACGAAGAAACGATTGTGATTAAACACATTGATAGATCAACGCTTATAAGAAGAAGAAAAAAAAAACACAAAAAATAAAACCAACCAGTAGCCGAAATCAAATTTCTCAAAGCAACGAAAACAAAAAAATAATAATTAATTACGTAAATATTAAATAGTAAGAATCTCAGTTTAGAATGTGAGGATCTATAGTTCGAATCGAATATCGAACGAACGTTTTCTTGAGATGGAGCGAACCTAGTCAGACCGGAAACGCATGCGTTTTTCTAGTCCGCGACGGTAAATAAAAAAAAAGCCGATTTGGACGGTGCAACCTAAACGCATAGATATTCAAAAATAGAGACTATATTTAAATAACGAGAATGAAAAAAAAAAAAAACCAAAAAAAAAAGAACAGAAAAGAACAAATATATTATATTATTATATATCACATCATTGAAGATCGACGATGTAAAATTGTAAGCTAATATTCACTGCGATTAACGAGGCAAACGAGGCCACGTAATTTGCCAGTAACGCTTGGCTGGGTCGACGTTGGGCAATGAAGTAATCTATCCTATCGGATTGGAACCGAATGAAACTCGATACGAAACCATATTTGATTGCATAAATGATTATTCTAGTCAACTTTTCCAACGGGGGACGATCGGGCCAAAAGTTCCTATCGTTCACCGATAAAACTTCGATCTATAAATCGCTCTCTATCGTATTTATCCTCGTAGTTAATGAGTGCACAACTTTTAAGCTCCTTCTGTCTCTCTTACTTCCTCTAGACGTTATTTAAACACAAAAAAAATACGTAAGCATCAACTATATCTTCGGATAAGAATTAAAAAAAAGGAACAATGAATTTCGTGAAATTCGGGAAAAAAAAAACAAAACTATTAGCGAGTTTTACATTAGACGAAGAGTCCGCGGTTCGATGAAACCAGTCGCGACCTTTTATCTACCACTCCTTAATGGTATACTATATACTATCTATAAACACGATTCACATATACATTATAGCTGTCGTTCGAGAGCGACTACGGTTCTCTAAGTCTCTCGAAATGTCTTGCCTGCGCTTTCTCTAATTATCCTCTTGATCGTCGAAACATCGTGAATGTACATACCAAACTTTTGTGACCGATCGCGTCTCGATGCGATCGGTGGGGAATACTTATTGTCACTTCTTTTATTCACACGCTGACTCGAGCCGCAACCATTTTCACACAAAAACACACACACACACACACGAGGACAGTCACACGCGCTTCTCTTTACTTCTATAAACTTCTCTGTGCCAAAGAAATCGAGATACTTGTAAGAGAAGATTCTCGCGACATATTTCCGGTCGATGTGAAGTTCGCCAAAAAAAAAAAAAAATACGCAACTTACTCTGAACTTCCAAACAGCTCGTCCGTTCGTTATACGGCTGAAACAATATCTCAATATCTTCCATTCTCATCGACCCAATGCGTGGAGCGAAAGCTGCTAAAACGTGTCTTCCAAGTTACGCAAAAAAAAAAAAAAGCGTAAAAAACACAGAAGAGCGCAGATAACGCAACTCGCAAGAAAGCCAAAGAAAAATCGAATAATTCGTGATTTGCAAAAACATATTACACTCGATTGAAGGTAATGATGAATTAGGAAAGACGAGAAAATAAAAAAAAAAATTAAGAAAAAAAATCACCTGCACGCGAACGCGACAAATACGCAGCACAAAGACTGATACACACACGAGAAGTGAGACATATTTGAATATTGTAATATTACATAAATGAGAAACATACACGGAGCCCACGTTACGTTGGCTCGTTATTGGTCGTCGCGTGTGCGCATTACTCGTATACGTAATTTGTTAATTTTTTTTTGCGACTCATACGAATCGAGCGATTGATTATAATGTTTTTTGTCAATAGAAGAGGGAAAGCCAGTTCTATGCAATACTCGAGTCATCGTACCGGCCTTCGAAAGCTGGATTGCGAGAGATGCCTATATATATATATATATATATTATATATGTAATATATATACACACACTATATACATATTATATACATAGAATTATTTTGAAGCCAAAACGACAAAAAAAAAGCGTATATTGGAAATATATACATTAATGAGAGAATAAACAAATGAATTATATATACAGAATATACTTATATATCCGCATTAAACAGCGAAAATGATCAAACCAAGTTGATTGTACGGAAATGAAGAACAACAACAACAACAACAACCTTAACTCTTAAGGAGATTGCGATAATAATTAGTTCATAAGGGTTTTCTCTTGGAGATACGCATTAGCATGTGAATAATAATAAAAAAACAACAACAACAACAAAAATACCGAAAAAATAACGAGAATGGGAATTGTTTGGTTGGTGGCAGTGACGAACGCCGTTTAGACTGTATTAGAGTGTACCATTGGTTATGCAGTTGGAATGAAAGGGTTTGAATAATACGAACGCGCATACGTAGTTTTGTTCGTTAAAATAACGTGTGTGAAACGAAAAAAAAAATCTATATCTATATTGATTAATTATAGCGGGGGTTGTAACTATCAAGTTGCTAATACGATTATATTCTTTATGATTAATTGTTTTTTTTTTTTTAATTCTGTAATTCTCGCATAACCAACTACGATTAACATTGCTCTGTGTATCAATGAATATGAGTTGTGTTAACGCGGGAGGCAGATTAAAAAAAGAAAAAAAAAAGAAGTATATAATAAAGAAATTAATTAAATCGTTCAGCGAGGTCATTAGAATTTACGCTTTACCCTCATCACGTTTCGAGCTTTTTTTTTTGCGAAAGATAAAATACTAATACATCTCAATTGGAGATATAAATAATTATGTTTTTCATCATACTGACACGTTTTTTTCTCTGATTTCAGGATGGATACGCTGCCACTGTGGAAGACGATTCAAACACATCTTCTCCCTGAGCTGCCATCAGCGCAACGAGTGCGGCTACGGATACCAGTGTCTCGATTGCGCTTTCACAACTGATAAGTTGTATTTATGGCTCCAACACAGAAAACGCGGATGCGTCAGGCCGTGGCTCGGTCAAAGTACCGATTAATTTATCCCCGAGTGACGATTTTAAAAAATTACGTTCATTATCGACATTTTTATTATTATACTGTTAAGAATCGGAGTGTGAAACTGACGCGATTTCGATTGTGAGGAATATTGTTAACGATGACGACATTTGATAAAGAAATTCCGTGTCTACTTAAACTTTCTTTTTTTTTTTTCTTCTTTTTTCGCTCAAAATATTTTGTATCCTGCTGAACTATAATCGAAAAAAAAAAAAAATGTCTCAACTGTTGTACTTTGACTGGATTATCGGTGGAGGTTCTCACGCAGATGTATCTGCTTTTTTCCCATAGGATATCTTCACTACCAGGAAAAACCGTTCGGATGCGAGCAATGCGGCCGAAGATACAAGTGGAAAACTTCGTTGCAGTGTCATCAGCGAGACGAGTGCGGCAAGGAACCTCAGTACAAATGCTACTACTGTGAATACAAAACGAAAATACGATCTAATTGGGTGAGGCACGAGAAAACTCACACGAATCCACGAGGAAAAAAGCATAATTTGCCGTCTATGAACGTTATAACGATATAGATGAAGTCTACGAAAATGAAACAAATTTATCGCGAACTTTCTCGACGATACCACAGGACCAAAGATAACGAAGGTTGCATCGAATGTAAAATTAGTTGTAATTCAACGATACCAAAGATTTTGTCATTCTTCTTCGTGACTCGGCAATCGCGGGTTAACGCACGATATCAAAAAAGTGTTACCGTCTTTTCCTTTCTTTGTTGCACTACTCGCTTTAATCTACGATTGAGTTTGGTGCATAAAAAATAAATCGATTATCATTCCACGATAAATCGCCTCAATAATCTCTGTCGCAATTCTTCGTAGTGTTATCGTTCCATATTTGCAGCTTTACATCCCGGTGAAGGGACAAATCGTTTCGCTGGAACACTTCTACAATAAATTTTCTTCTTATTCGTTTCAGATTGGGATCCGTTGGACACGCCGAAGCCGACCCTGGTGGCTCGTCGTCTGCGTGTCCTTTCGAGAAAAGCCTTATCAAAAAGGAAGTATCAATGCAATTGCGGAAGAAAGTACACGCAAAAATGCTCCCTCGATCGTCACGTGAAATACGAGTGCGGAAAACTCCCGAATATTCCGTGTCCACAGTGTGGAAAAATGTTCAAACATCGTCATCACGTTAACGAACACATGCGAAAATATTGCCCATTTAAGAATAATATGCCGAACGCGTACTGATCGAAAAAAAAAAATAAATAAAAATAAAAAAAAAAACAAAATGTAATACTACTTTTCACGTTCGACGAAATCCCCACTATATATCGATTATTCCCTCGATTATTCGTTTGAAAATAAATTGTAATAATTTTTTTACGAGTCCCTCTCGATTCCTGGGTACTTAATCGTTGTTAACCAATCTTTTTTGTTTTTTCATATTTTATTATCGTTGGAGACGCAGAGGTACGGTATATGATAGACAAATGTTTCAGCACCACGTTTACATCATAGTTTCTTTATTTATGCTTTGAACTGAATGTTGTCGTATTTTTTTCTTGGTATGACGATACGATGCAAAAGTTTGATTTTACTAACGCGAAATTGTTTGCATCTTTTCTTTTATTGCAGTCTCGAGATACATGCTTCAGTACGAACAAGGAGCGTCGCATCAGATGCCAGAGATGATGGGCCTTCAAGGAGAGAGAAAATATCCGTGCGAAAATTGCGGCAAAGTTTACAAGTGGCGAGAATCCCTGTTTAAACATCGTCGCGTCGAATGCGGCAAACCCCCCCGATTCGCTTGCGAGATATGCGGCAACCGTTTCATGCACAAGCATCATCTTGTCAAGCATCTGAGTTCAATACATCAATTGGCTGTTGCGCCGATAAACGGAATGATGATGATGCACTGATCTCGAGCGCGAAGAAGGCATAAAAAAAGAAGTTACCTTTTGTATGGAATATTATGCACCTTATAAAATGTCCAGTTCTATTAAATTTTCTTGCGTTTCTGAGAATATTCACCGGTGTATTTTTTTTGTTATTAATACGTTATGAGTCTATCGATTACAATTTTTATTATATTTTCAGGATGAGAAGAGAAGGAAAAGGATATCGTCGAATCGTGTAGTTAGATGCATGGGTGCCATTTGTTCATATGGCAATAGAATTAATTGTCGTTGTTTGTTTACAGCTCGATGGAAAAAGAATTTATCGAAGGCATCTCCCTTCCGTGTGATTTCCTGTGTGACTCTCGCCGTTTCTTCTTTTAACTTTTAATACTTTTAAATACTGAATACAACGTTTTTATTTTTTTCAGCCGGTGACTTCGAGTTCAAGATAATGAAGGTCGTTGGCAGAAGTTCGCAGGAATTCCGGGAAAAACCGTACACCTGTTCGAGTTGCGGCAAGGGATATTCCTGGAGAGAATCTCTGATGAGACATCGGAAACGCGTTTGCGCGAACGCACGAACTTCGCGTCGTACGGCCAAAATCGCGAGAACTTCGTCATATCCTTCGAGGACAAGGATCGCCGAAATGACCTCGTCGAACGCCGTCAAGCCAAGTCCCGCGACGCCATAATTTATCCGCTAAGCGGAGCGGACGATTAGTCATTCTTTGATTAACACTATTTTCTTACCTTTGTTTCTCGTTAATGGTGTTGTGTATCGAATTTAGTTAATTACATATACCGTTCAATACTCTTTCTTGAGCTTCAATTTTTGAAATGCATTTACAGATGAGAAATTTTTGTTGTATATTTATTGATAAAAATTGTTTAATAGACGTGGCTTACGCCGATAATTTTTTGATAATTGATCGTTGATTTTTCATTGTTTGTTCCCTAATTCATTTGAGAGAAAAAATTCATTGTAACGATGTCTCGTTGACATTTAATACCATTTTTTATGCTTTCAGCTGGTCAATTCGTATTCATGAATCCGGCTATCGAAATATCCGAAGGATTTTACGACAAACCTTACGTCTGTTCGACCTGCGGCCAGGCATTTGATCGTCAGAATTCTCTGTTCAGACATTGCGAATTCGGATGTTTGACTTCGTCACGATTGTCCGAAGAACGCAGATTTGCTTGTGAAATTTGCGGCTCACGCTTCATACGTAAACATCATCTGGTCAGCCATCTCAGCTCGTTTCACAGCAACAAGAAGCCACATGTATGTCCCACTTGCGGCAAAGCGTATTCTTGGAAACCTTCGTTATCGAGACATCAAAAGATGGAGTGCGGTCGGCAGCCACAGTTCGCTTGCGATATCTGCGACAGTCGATTTGTGCACAAACATCATTTGATCAACCATCGCAATACGGTTCATCACGCCGCTATGCAGACAGGCAATGGTAACGACAATCTAATTCTGCACTCTGCCATAAAAAAACGAAAATCATGTTTTACCGACCGAATCAATGTCTTCATTGACAATCCTCGGAGACGATACCGAAGAGATTGAATAACTGCCGCTGCTGATCGTCATTCTGGATTTTCAGACCAGTCAAAGGGAATCAAGAAGGAGCAAAAAGAGACGCGAGGGAGCGAATGAAAATTGAAGATATACTAATCCCAATCTACCGTCTATCAATCTATCAATCCCGATAGATTCCATTTGAACCTACGAACCCTGAAATAAGCGAAGCGATTCTACTTTGTTAATCGGAGTCTTCAATAAACGACGTTTTTCGTCTCGTACTCGAGTTTTCTTTTCCGTTGATTACCTTTTTTCAAGATAAAAATCATGAATTGCCTCTCTGTGCCTTACAATGTTACATGTTTTTTTCTTTTTGGTATATAATGAATCTTCCACATTAGCATAAATTTTTAATTTTCAGCTGATCACCAGGTAATTGCTAGTGAATCTCAGAGTTGCACGAAAAAACGGCACATCTGTTCATCCTGCGGGAATGGATATGCGTGGAAAGAGAATCTATGGAGGCATCAGCAACACGAATGCGGTCAGACTCCACAATTCCTTTGCAACATCTGCGGTCATCACTTCAAACACAAACATCATCTACTCAGACACATAGCCAACATTCACTCCAATCAACCAAAAATCGGTAACAACCCGTTTTTCTTTTATTTATTCGTATTTAAACTCCAACTAATTTCGCATTGTCGTTTCAGGCAATAAAAGAGGGAGGAAAAGAAGTTAAACGGAAGTAATTTTTTCGAGACCCGGACGCGCCGAATCGACGAGTGGCAATTTTTTATTTTACGGCCGGAAGAATGTTCAGATCTTTTTTATTTGTGGCATTAATTTCCTTGATGTATTTTTATGTTTAGATTCCATTACTAATTACTCAAGATACTGCTTTTTGTTTTCACGCTTCAGTTTAATGATAAGTTAAAAATTGCCGATATGTGAAATAGTATATTACAACCTTAGGGAAGAAAATTTTTTTTTCACAATGTGAGTTTGTAGCACGAGCCGCGAAAACGTCTTTCCGCCGAGCATCGTATACAATTTTACTTTACAAGGTATGCGAAGGGAGTTAAAGGAGTAATGAAGTAAAAATCCTTATCCCTGTGAGTTTTCTGTTTCTATGTTTCCCGTTGCTCATAGTTTGTTGATGTTAAGTCGTTAAAATCAAAAGGCTTCTATCGTGTCACCGTTACATCACTGCAACACAAATAAAATGACCTTCTGATTTTAATCGCTTGATACTCGCAATAATTTTTATCTTACAGCTGGCGGACTCGGACTGAAGATCATCAACGTAGTTGGCAGTGTTAAGCCTCAAAATAACAAGAAAAAAGCGTGGAACTGTTCCAACTGCGGCAGAGGCTATGCCTGGAGAGTGAGTCTACGCAGACACCAACGTTTGGAATGCGGCGAGATTCGACAATTTCAATGCAAACTCTGTGATAATCTCTTCAAGCACAAGCATCATCTACACAGACATATCAAAACCGTCCATAAACGTCCACCAATGGGTAGCGATTTTTTTTTTTCGTTTCTATACGAAATTTTTCATTTTCTCTCGTACTAATCTCGAACCGTTGTTGCAGGCAATAAAAGAAGAAAAAAAAGATAGGCAAATATCATTCTCCGAGTTATAGGCAAATCTGCTCAACAGGGGCTAATTTTTCACCTTTATTAGTTGTATGCAGAACAAAGAATAAAAAAGTATCTATCAGTTACGAAGCCTCAGTATGCCAAGAAATTTTTAAAAATTGAACTAATTGAATTGACTTGATCGGAATTATTGGTTGAATCGAGTGCAATTGAATTGAATGAAAATGTGTTTCATTTTCCGAAACGATTGCAAACGGCTTGAATGACACGCACTGCTTGATTAACGATCATACATACTCCATGAACTAATTTTTTAAAAGTAAAAACCACAGAAAGCACCGAATCAACAATTGCATCGTTATGTCTCAAAGTGTTCGGTATTTTGGAATTTCATATTTAATATTAGCGTCAATTTTTCATTTTCAGCTTCTCAACTCGGATTGAAGATCGTCAACGTGGTTGGCAATATTTCACGAACTAAACTAAGAAAAACGTTCGTCTGTTCCACCTGCCGAAGACCTTATGCAGACAAAAGATGCCTATCAAGGCACCAAAGACTCGAATGCGGAGATATACCAAAGTAGTCTTGCAGCATCTGTGCTGCGCACTTCAGACACAATTATAATCTAATAAAACACATCAAATTCGTCCAGCGGAATGTGCGGATGATGGGTAAACAAGTTTTTTTTTTCCTTTACCATATCACTCACCCTAATGATTGATTATTATTTCAGACTGTACGAGATGAAGAAAAAAGTAGTCAGCTCGCCTCCGAAGGGATCGAGACGCGAAAACGTAGAATCTAAAAGTGCCAGTAACTTGGTAATTTTAGATTCGGAAGAAATACAAGAAACATCGATTGGCTCCCATTTTTCCAATCCTAGAAAAATGTTGATATTTTCCCGTGTCGGTCCAAATATTCAGTAGAAAACAAAGCCTTCGTATTTCGTTTTACAGTTCATTCTATTTATGTCTTAACGGAATTTGGGTGAAATAAATTGTCATACGTTCAGTACCGTTTGAAGAACTTTCTCTGTCACTGTGTGCGTCTTCCACTGGTGTGATTGACCCGTCAGTGCCTCATACTAACACAGACCTTTCGTTTTCAGATTGGGATCCGAGATTCATTATCACAAATGTCGCCAAAAAAACAGTCGTGGAGAAACCACACGTTTGCTACACGTGCGGCAAGTCTTATGCATGGAAAGAGTCTCTTTTGAGACATCGACGAGTCGAATGCGGACAGAGTCCAAAGTTTCCTTGCGAAACGTGCGGTGCGCGCTTCATGCATAAGCATCATCTTCTCAATCATCAGGCAGCGGTCCATTATGGAATACCGCGACACCATTATTGAGAGGTAAAAAACGTTAGTCGATCAATAACCGTTTTGCGATCTCTCGTGTGTCGGTAATAATGACGAATCGGGAATGACTTGTGTCTCAATTTCAGACGAACTGAAATGCTCTGAAAAGAATCCTGAAAGCAGCACCAATGGGAGATTTTTTTCCATACCACTGACAACAACTTGAGCTGATCGTCGATGTTTTTTTTTTAAGTCTTTTCATTCCCTATTAACAATATTATTTATTAAACACATGTACACAGCTCGGTCTGTAGCTAAAATTTGTTTGCAGCGTTGCTTGAGTAGCAATAAGTTGTGATTTGTCCAATGTGTTTAATAATAATAATAATAATAATAATAATAATAAAAATCTATAAATACATGTCTTACGCTCTTTGGTGTTTCTTGTTTTTTGCCGCGATTTTTTTTTCGCTGTATTTGTATTAATTAGTTTTTCTGTTTCAGATTTGGATGGCGGATGGAAGATCACCAACGTTTCTGGCGGTACGTATCCAGCGAACAAAGAGAAACCCTACGAGTGTTCGGCTTGCGGTAAAGCGTACTCTTGGAAAATATCACTATCCAGACACGTGCGCGACGAATGCGGTAAGCCACCGCAGTATACGTGTATGTTTTGCCTCAAGAAATTTCAATCGAGAAGTAGCTTTCAAAGACATCTTAGCACGCAACACAATGCGAAGATGCCGAGGCCTCCAAGAGGATCGAAAAAATACGCGAATTTTCAAAGATTCAACTGATTTTGGACAACGAGCTTCGAAGAGAATCATCTATGAAGAATTAACGATCAAATGTGGGAAAGCAACAATGAAGATAATAAACATCGAAACGTCGGGGGATTCTCATCATTGAAGATTATAGATTATAAAAATTATTAACGAATTTTTATTCGGTCAAACTTTCTTAAAGTTTAACCGTAAATAGAGTCAAACCGATCGTTGCGTCAATAAACTATTCTCGTAAGAGTTTTCATAATTTATTGAAACATTTTTTTTGCAAGAATCGATGTTTAACCCATCGAGAATATCGAATGGATATCGTGAGCTTTCCAAAGCCGACTCGAAAAAGTTTGTGTTCAAAAATACAATTTATTCACGAATTATCGAGGCGAATATCCTGCAATTAAATTTCTTCTTTTTTTTTCTTCGTTTTTAAAAAAATCTCTACCATATTATTTTACATTAAAATTAATTACCTTGAATGTCTTTGTACCAACTAAACTAACACGAAGCTGAATACGACAATTGCGAAGAATCTTATCTATAAAACGAGAAGGATTCTGAATATGATAAGGTAATTTTTTTCTACAAAATTGTCAAACGGGATCGGACCGGTTTATGTAGTAACTTTTCTTTCTTTTCTTCGGAAAAAAATTTCATCGAGAAAAAGACTATTATTTCTTCTTTTTTCAATTTTTTTTTGTTTTTATTTCTTAAAACTATTTTATTTATCGTTTTTCGACTTTCCACAAACCGAACTGAAGAAATAACGAAACGAGAAAAAGACGAGAAAAAAAAACTACTGATACTCCCGCTTTTTTGTTGCTCCGAAACTGTGTAATCATTCGCGTTATTTTTCTTTTTTTCTTATCCTCCGCTCACGCAATAATCGCTGATCGAATTGAGTTTAAGCGCGAGGCTCATATTTAATTACTGTTAATTCACCCACTAACGCGACGCCGTTACTCAGTTCCAGAGGGATCAACGCCGCCCGGAAAAAATCACTGGTCAATACCAAAGCGATTCCCATGTCACACGTGTGATAAATCGTACACAAGGAAGGACACACTCAAGCGTCATCTGCGATACGAGTGCGGCAAGGCACCACAGTACATATGCTACGTTTGCAAGAAAGGCTTCAAGCAAAAGACGAACTTTCAACGTCACAACGCGAACGTCCATAAGTTTCGTTTTTAGACAATAATCGATTGATAATTTTAATCGAGCTTACGTAAAAAAAAAAAAAAATTAAGAATCACCAGAAGATCTTCATCACCCGGAAGAAATGGATATACCGTTTAAAATCGCGTGCAACGTAAAAATAGCCAACCGATAAACACAATTTACCTACTGAGGAAAAATCACACCCTCTTTGCATTCTCAACGGGATTTACCTAGTTCCATGTAACAGCGTTTTATTTTTATCTCCTATCATTTTAAACTTGATTCAAGACACTTACAAAAGGGATATAAGACTAATAAAATGTTTATTTGCGAGTAACGCAAAAAAAACAAAAACAAAGAAAATCAATCTTTTAATTATTTTGTTGTCCTATCGAAATGCGATAGACATTCTGACTGTTATATATAACTCCGATTTGAGATTATTTCATCTATTTCATTTGTCGTCAAAGAGATTATAAGTCATCATCGCAGCATCCCAGAAGATCATGGATTGTAGAACGAACAAAAAAAAAACAAAACGAATACGTAGGTTCCTTGACGGATTACTCTGATTAACGCAGATACATCGTCGATGGTTCGATGACCTGTACGTTAATCGGGTGCCTTTTGCTGTTTCGGTTACAGGCAATCGACAAAGGAACCGTTTCTCATCATCTCGAAGACACGGACGCGATTACACCAGCGAGCAGAATCCATTTCCGTGTCACAAGTGTGGAAGATCGTACAGAAACAAGGGAAGCCTGAAGCGCCATCTTCACGACGAGTGCGGTAAACCGCCACAATACATCTGCAGCATCTGCGAGAAGGGATTCAAGCAGAAGGCGAACTTTCAGCGTCACAATGCAACTATTCACGGCCATCTATTTGCCCTAAGGCCGTGAATTTGCTCACGAAAAAAAAAAAAAAAAAACAAAAAATCAAGAAAACAAAAAGAAATTAGATATCTTTGAAAAAAAAAAAAAACAAAATGATAATCAATAGCACAGCCCAATATCATATGAAGATCAACCAATTTAAATGTTCTGTTAACACTCGTAATTCACAACAATCACAAGTAATCCTCTATTTATCTCCCACTTCAATAGAATCGAAAATTCAATAAATACACGCGATAACAGTTACAGTTGTTTATCTGAATTAACAATTAGAGAACTTTTGTTGCATTGATTTTTCGATCATCCGGAGAAGAAGATACTAAAAACGAAACCGAAAAATCATCTTCGCTCCATTGACCGCGAGCGAGTCATGTCTACACATGAAAATAAGCAAAAAAAAAATAAAAAAGAACCAAAGAATCCCCAAATGAAGATTACAAAGCCCTTTCGTCTCTCTCACTAAGCCGATAAGTATGTGAGAAATCTGTGAAAACGGAAGATATTTCAGGGGATGATTAACTCAGGCGATACCGTGTTTGTTCGCAGGTCGACCGCGTTCCAGTTCGTGGAATCCACGTAGTACCGTCCCGAAACCGTATCCTTGCTACAAGTGTACGCGTTCGTACACTAACAAGAGCACCCTGAATCGTCATCTGCGGGAAGAATGTGGTAAAATGCCACAATACGTTTGCAGCTTCTGCCAGAAGGCCTTCAAGCAACGTTCCAACTTTCAACGTCACGTTTGGACTGTACACGGCTGCATCCTGTGATCTCAGCGCGATGATTCAACTAACGTCATATATTATAACAATTTCCCCAAAATGACGAAAAAACTGTTGTTTAATATTATCACCCAGCTACGATGTTCCACGAGAGTTATTGTATCGACAAAGTTTGAGATTAGAATATCCATCGTGTTGAAATAGTAGCTTTGTACTACTAAATTAGTAATGATTTTGTATGAATGCAAAATAAAAATGCAGTTGACGATGTGATAAAAAAAAAGAAAAACAAAAATCTCACGTGTTTATACTTCAGAAAGTAGAGAATAGCTTTCCTACTATCGATATTATTTTTTATTTTTTTTCGTCGCAAAGAGTTTGACTAACGATGATACAGAATTTCAGATTCCGAAAGCCTTCGATCGAAAGGTTTTCCGATGAAAATGCTCTTAAAATTTGAAACTCCTTATTTCGATCAAATAAGATACTAAACTAAAGTTGTTTGCTAAATTTCGTCACGTCGAAGAGAGCAACGATTGCGAGTGTGAAAATTTAACGAAATTCATAACTCATTCCGTTTGATTTGAATGTTTCAGATGGACGAAGAATGGGACACAGGGTCAGCTACAACTCACCGTTCAGATGCTTCAAGTGCGGCAAGCAGTACACTTGGGCGGATTCGTTGAGGAGACATCATCGCGAGGGTTGCGGTATGCTACCGAAGTATCACTGTCGTCTCTGCGGAAGGAAATTCAAAAGAAAGGAATATCTACAGAAGCACAGAATAAAAGTGCATAACTTTGGCGAAGCGATGTTTTGATTTGTATCGTTATTATTGCGTGCGATTGCCACGCGTCACGCAACGTTAAATAAATTAAGAAAAAAAATGTCCGACAACCGTTCATTGAGACTCCCGAAGATATTACGCGCCCCGATAACCAATATATTTTCTCCGGAAATTTAATTTATTATAATATAAACTTTTCTATACCGCCTGAACGTTTGTGCGCATTCCGTTATCGTCGAAAGACTCGTTACATTTGTTTGTAATCTACATGTGTATCAATATTTTCTCGTTATAGAGTACAAGGAAAAATGGTCCATCAAGAAAGTGGAGTTACCGTGCGAATGCGCAGATTGCTTGGACTGGAAGATGACACCGAGGATAGTGAAACGCCGTCGACCAAAGAACAACGGACTCTCGAAAGCGCCAAAGGAGCCGAAGAAAAGAGGCTACAGAAGGAAGAAAGAGGTCGTAACGGTTAAGAAAGAAGCGCGAAAATTTTCGTGCCCCCAATGTGACGATTCGTTCGATCAAAAATGGGTCCTTCTGAACCATCTGGCAATGGTTCACAAACGACTATCTTACTTCAGAGATCTCAAAAATGTTGTGCCAAATCTCAAGAGTGAAATCTCTTAATGCATCACAAAAAAAAACAACAAAATATGAAACATATATTTTTAAAAAATTTTGTAGCACTTTCTTTTTTGTTAATCAAATTTTAGATTTTTTAAAAATTACATTTTAATTTGCGTCTCCGTATCTGTTCATATTATATTATTAATTCTGTGTTAATTTTCACAATAAACAATTGGTTTGCTTTGAATTGAATAAATTTAAAATGTATATTAACTTCAATCATATCTCTCGTCGAAAATTTCGTGAATTCTTGAGGCCTTCAACTGTATCCTGCAGAATTCCTTAGAAAAGTCGAAATCATTATCGTTCGACTCTCGATGCACGTGTAAAACAAATCTTTCACTTCGCGTAGCTCGATGTCTTCGTGCGTAGGAAGTTCCCTTTAAAAAATCCCTCGAATCCGTACTGTACAGCACAGAAAGTCAACGAGATTGAAAAAATGTAATGTACTTATTTTCTATACTCGGCACGGAATTGTGTTCCTTTCATCAAGAACCCCATACAGCGTTATTTTCTTCTTTTTTCAGGCTTCAGCGCGTCCGACTATTACAAACGTTTGGGAAGACACTTTTGTTCGACATGCGGCAAGGAGTACAGGTGGATGCAATCATTGGTGAGACACGAACGTGAAGAATGCGGAAAATCACCCCAACATTCCTGTCCCGTTTGTGGTATGAAAATTCGTCACAAATGGATGCTGAAGAAACATTTGGTGAACGCGCATAACTGGATCATCCCGAACTCAAAGAATTTCTGAACGAGAAGACACCGAAAGAAAATAAAAAGAAAACGAGACTTTCCAAACAGCTTCCGTGAACTCGTGTATTTTTTACTTCCCAAACGTCGAACGAATAACGTCTAATTTAGTGCTTTGTACATTGGCTTAAAAAATGGTCGACGATAAATTTGTCGTTGCGACGGAAGCGCCAAGAAACTTAGACAATAAAAGAAGTCGATAACAAAAAAAATATATTTTGACAAATGGATTTGCATTCATTTGATTTTTCATCTTTGTTTTTCTGAAATTTATATATATATATATATATATTTTTTTTTCAAATGCATCTCATGGGTGGAGGTGATGCGATAAAATAAATGAAGATACAGTAAGCTGAACACATCACTGATGCGATTCGTTGATTTTTTCAGGATATTCCAGATCCGATTACTACAAGCGCTACCGCGGCAAATACAGCTGCGATGCGTGCGGAAAGAAGTATAACTGGAAACCTTCGTTGACGAGGCACAAGCGCGAGGAATGCGGCAAAGAGCCGCAATTCACTTGTCCGGTTTGCACGACTAAACATCGACGAAGCGGACAACTGCGGCAACATCTTATATTCGTTCACAATTGGACAGCGGTTATTGAATAATACATATCAAATCCAAAGACAAAAATACACGATGTTTTTTAATTCGAGAAAAGAGTAACTATTTTTTTTATGTAGCATAACCCGACGTACATTTTAATTTTATTTTCTCATTTGTGACTGTGATAACGAGAGGCTTATGATGAAAATAAGTCGGATAACGTGAGAAAAAAGTTTTTCGATTTTTCGCGATCGTCGATAAATCCATTATTCGTTTAGCATTCTCGTGTCTCACGATAACGATTAAATAATCAATTTTCTTTTGCTTTCAGCTTATTACGGATACCACACTCAAGCGCCTTATGTATGCGATACCTGCGGAAAGCACTACAAGTGGCGAGAATCATTGAATCTTCACAAACGCATGGAGTGCGGAATCGAACCGCGTTTCACGTGCAACTTCTGCGGACGAAAATTCAAGCACAAGCATCATTTGGCGAAGCATCATCAATCGATACATCTCTACAATTCGCGATAAAAGATCAAAAAGAAACATTGTGTACAAACGAAGATAATTAATATACGAATTTTTGGAACAATTGAATTAATACTGTGAACTTTACACGCGTATACAAGAATAAGGCGAATGAACCCCGTCGTTTTTGGGCGTCGATTTGAATAATGTACTTTACGACGCGTAAACTCGAATAATTTTCATCTTTTCTAATTTCAGACGCTGGTATATTCCCGTGTACGACCTGCGGAAAGGTCTACTTTAGGAAATCATCGAGATACACGCATCAGCGTCTCTGCGGACAGGAACCGAGATTCAGCTGTTTATTGTGCGGAAAACGTTTCAAGTACAAACATCGTCTCAAATCACATTTGACATCGAACTTCCACGTGCCGAGACATCGGTAGCGACCGTCGAGACGTTCTTCCAAATCGTTCATTAATTTTCGTTCTTATCTAACATACAATAATGTTTATGTAACATCCGCCATTACGGTTAATAAATTACAAATTTTCATACTAAACGAATTACAAAGGAAAAAACAAACCTATTGAAGTAAACGAAGGGATTTTTTTTCTCGTGATGCCGATCGAGCGATCGATAATAATTAATTAATATATCGTAAATAAAGAAGAGTGCGCAGAATAAATTAAATTTTTTCGAACATTAATGAAGCTGCGAAACGTTTTGTTTTTTCAGGCTTTGCGCAGAAGAACTGGATGTGTTTTCGATGCGGCAAGTCGTATCTCTGGCGAGGCTCACTGCAGAATCACATACGGGTCGAGTGCGGCAAAGAGCCGACTTTCAAGTGTCCGATATGCGGTAGAAAATTCAAGTACAAGCATCGATGGCAGTCACACGTGAAGTCGGTACATCGTCTCGAATTGTCGTGAAACTGAGAGATCGATATATATATTTTTTTTAAATTGACAATAAATAATCCTTATCAGTTCAAAGATATATACTTTTTTCTGCAAATCAGTGATCGAAGACCATGGACATCGACTGAAAAGCGAATCCTCGATTCCTCTTGTCCCAAAACGATCCCAATTGGAATAAGCATTGTGTGCTGCAATTGTTCGATTGATGTTACCCATAGATCGGTAGATCGCATTAACAAATCTCATCGATATATATATTTTTTTCATTTTTCAGGCACATCATTGCGTTGGGGCTGTTACCAGTGTGGAAAAAGTTACATGTGGAGAGAATCGTTAAGCAAACACATGAGGGTTGAGTGCGGCAAAGATCCGACCTTTCAGTGCACAGAATGCGGCCGAAGATTCAAGTACAAGCATCGCTTGCAATCTCACGCGAGACTAATACATTCCAAAAATTTGTGACGAAGTCTCCGAAGAAAATAAAAATGTTTGGAAAAACGAAGAAAGCAAATAATGAAAATGAAATCGCAGTCTTCCTTCTTCCTCGCTGATGATTTCCCACGATGCTTGTCTCTCACCCCTATCAGCCGGTTTATTTCTTCCTGAATAACCAAAATATATCTTTATCATCGTCTCTAACGTGTGATCGATATTTGGTTTTTCTTTTGTATTTTTTAGCTCCACGCTTGTCGGTGAAAAACATTGACGTTCTAAAGTCAACGAGACGCCCGGTTATTCACAAGTGCAACAAATGCGGTAAAGGCTATCAGCTCGAAACATCGTTGAGAAGACATCTGAGACTCGAGTGCGGCGTCGAGCCGCGACAAAGTTGCGACATATGCGGAAAGAGATTCACCCATAGATTCAAGCTGACCAATCATCTGGCTAATTGTAGAAAGAAGAACGACGACTACTACTGAAAGATTCGAACAAAAAACAAGGATTTCTACAGTCCTCGTGCCTTATGATTCATTCCGCTGGAATCGTAAATTAAAATCAATTAAAAAAAAAACGAGCCGCGAAATTTATTTTTCTCGTTAACCGACGAGAAAGAAGAATCGACGAAGAACAATTGTAAATCGTGAAGAAAAATTTTACACGATAAAATAAAAAACGGATGCATGAGAGATTTTTCGAAAAATTATCAGCGCCATTATATCTGTTTAGATATAATTCGAAACGAGAGGAAATCGCAAAATGTACCCTAAAAAACCCTTTTGTCACACTAAACGATGGAATTCTGCTTTTGGCTCTATATGCTTGAACGCTGCAAGGTATCTACGTTCTACCGTTTTTACCCTTCTTTCTTTTTTTTCCTCTCTAATCACACGAAAAAAAAACCGCCTCGCACGATATATGAATTAAAAGACACTTGTGGCGCATTGTTATCGCTGTTTTAACGATCGTGAAGATATTTCAACTTGACGATCGCGTTTGTTGAACTGTTAGCTCAGTACGGACGACGAAGGGACACACTTTGCGAATTGTCTAACCAAATCGAATATTTCATTTCAGGATTATTGGCCTCGATGCTGATGTCTCAGGACATGCATCAGGACTGCGACATGAATTGGCCAACGACCAATCTATTGGGCGTATCTTACAAATCACCGGAATCACGACGAAAGGACATTAGGGACAGCGAGGGAAAGTACGTGTGCAACAGATGCGGCAAATCATACAAAGCCACAACGTCGTTGAGTCGTCACAAACGCTTGGAATGCGGCGTCATGCCGTGCGAGATATGTCCGATATGCGATCGAAGATTTAAACACAAATTTGTTCTAAATTCTCACATCGTCGGTTGTCAGAGAAAACTTCGCGATTTCATGGGAAAGAAGAAAAACGATTGAAACTATGCAGAGAAAAAAAAACAATACTCAATAATTTTTTTACCTCCTCATGTGGCATTCATCGATCGTTACGACGATTAGCTTTATGTTTCAGTTTAATTCACACAACGAGAAAATGTAAATATAATCGCGTGTCATTTTTTTGCAGACTGGTCTCTGTCGAAAAAAAAAAAAAAAAAAAACGAATTACGAATTAAGAAAAATAAGTGCTGTCGTTCGTTAGCTTCAAGGAATGAGTCTCGTTAAATCAATCTGGACTCGCGGATTGTTATTTTTAGCAACGTACTTTTTGTTTGGTTTTTTTTTTCCTTAATTTTTAGGGAAGTATCCTTGATTTTTGTTTTCGAGAATACTTCGACGGAATCTCTCGTGTATAAATACTAATTTTGTGTACGATAATAAATAAAATAAAAAATCTACGTCCGATCCAATTAAGTTGTTCCTTTATGTTGTTTCGGAACATTAACTCGTCGATTTCTTCGATGGGTTAATGGAAATATGGGTCTTAATCGCTTGCGTGTATATTAATTCGAAATTCTCGAAAAAACGGTTTCCTCAAAAATTCCTAAAATTCCTGAAACAAAATATGCCTGAAGTTCATCAAAAAATGTCCCGCATGATTTTTATATTTGTAACTGCTTACCGAATCGTTGTCGTATCAATCACTTTCTCGCAACTCTAATTAATGTATCGCTTTTGTTCAACAGATTTTGAGGAAAAACCATCGGTCGACTCCAAGGATAGCATTCTACGCGCGACATTACTACGAGAAATTTGCTTAACGAAATTGCCAACGCTGCGGATCGAGAGAATCGAGTCGATAATCGAATGCGGACTGTGCAAGAGATCCTTCGCTTCAATACGGACCCTTCGACGTCACGAATTGCATTGCGGCAACAAGGAGCCTCACTTGGCTTGTCCTTACTGCAGTCATAAATTTTTTCGTAACGATATATTGCGTAGACACGTACTAAATTCGCATACGAAGAAATCGAAAAATAGATTACTGACTCGACAAACTATTGCAAGTGAGTAATCTTCCAAAAGACAATTTCACCCATCTTTTTTTCTTCATTATTGATCTTTTTTCATCGCTTGTATTTATAAGTAAAACAAATTCGTCGTAACGTTCGCGAAAAAAAAAAATTCGAACTTGTGAGAGATGTTTCCACTCGGTTACAGGCAGAAGACCTACGGCTACTGCGCCCAATGCTACAACTGGTAAAACTGATACAACTGGTAAAACTGATACAACTGCTACGACGAGTACAACGCATACGACTCCGCAACGAAACAGTTTGGGTCAATTTATCTCCGAGCCGAAAACTAGACTGGCAAAGAAGAAGAAGGCCACCGGTTCAATTATAAGTTCGATGAACAAATATACCTGTTCGGCTTGTGGAAAAACCTATCAGCTACTTCGTAGTCTACGTCGTCATCGACAAGTGCAGTGCGGTAAAAAAAAGACGGTTCAGTGCAAATTTTGCCCGCACACTTTTTATCAAAAATACGATCTGAAGAGCCATCTGCATCGTTCGCACAAAGTGCCGAAAGAGTTGTTGGATCGACTCATCGAAGACGATGCAAATATAATTCCTCTTCAATCTTCGATGCATTAATCGAAAATACTGTATGCATTTTTATGTTTGACTATCTAAGACTTAAAAAAAATACCGTAGAATGATAAGATTTTCTGGCTTATCGACACGTTGTTCTCTAGAAACGTAAAAAAAAAAAAATGATTTCATGAGTATTGTTATTTTTCGTAAAAAATTGGCCAATGTGCCGCATGCGGCAAATGCCTTCTATGCAGCAAAACTTATTTCTTATTAACTGTATTATGAAAGTTTTTATGCATAAACTGAGACATTAAATGTAATACACAATAGTGATGAAAAATTAATGTACTTTCATAGTGAAACTAACGAAAATGATTAAAAGTAAAGTATCTGTTATTTTTGATATATCGTACATTAATTTTCCATCATAATTGTACATTCAATTTACTGCACCAGTTTATGCATAAAAACTTACGGTACCGGTGCACGAAATGTCCAGTACATCTTTTTTTTTCAGTATTTATAATAGAACACAAAAATCTGAGTTCCTAACGCAACTTAGTAAAATACCACTGTGCGTGAGAAGATTTACGAGTGTATTTTTCAAACGATTTTTTTATTTTAATTATCTTCATTTTTTTTTCCGATTTGCCATTTTGTATCATTATAAATGCGAAGAATAATAAATGGGCTTGAGAAATCCATTATAATAAATTGTTTGCGTAAATTTTCCTATGCGGATTTCGCAATATATTTTCCATTTTCCAGTTTTTTCCATGAAAAAAAAAAAGAGATTGGAACATTCTTTAAACGAAGTTGCCTTTGCGTTTCAGGTAATCAATGGACGGATGAATCGTCGAAGCTTAGGTTTCCCTACAGAAGATTCAGAGGTGGTCGTGGTGCAACGAGATCGGGGAATTTTGTTTGCTCGGCATGTGGAACGACCTTCAATCGAAAAGACAATCTACGTAGGCACCAAGCGACTCGATGTGTACTGATAGCAGAGCAAAACGAGAAGAAAACATTATGCTGCCGATTCTGTTTGAAGATTTTTCATGAGAAATATTATCTGAAACAACACGTTCAACAAGTGCACAAAGTTCCCAAAGAATTGTTGCCGGATGCGATCGAATAACGGCGAAAGAAAATCACTATTGACGAGTTGAAGGCTCGGGACGCTTTCAACGATTTAACGTTAATGATAAACCGATTATCATTGACAAAAAATCAACAAATCTCGACAAACGAATTAGAAAGACTCATAAATGCCTATGTGCTGCCTATGTGTTAATCAATAATTTAATAAAGCATTTGGAGACTCAAACGAAAGGGTGAAACGTGTATCATATCAAAATTGGATAATCATGGATTTCTAATGGGTCAGACGTTTGCGCTTTGTTTTAATATAACGATATTGTAACTTTCATTTTTCCGTCAATCATTACATGTTTTGGCTAATATTGTCAATTTTACTTCGAATTCTAGAATTCAAAGTTGAGCATCTCGCAGATGTGAAATTTGATCCGGAATCCGTTGGGCTCATCCCTGTGAAGTTGGAAACTGGGAGCAGCGATACGCAGTATTGTTTGGAGTCTCGTGGCCAATCGACACCTATGAACAATCGTAATTTTCTGTGCGGCGAGTGCGGCAAAGGATATAAATGGTCGTATAATCTTCACAGACATCAACGACTCGAGTGCGGAAAAGCGCCTCGATACTCTTGCAACCAATGCGACAAAGCATTCTACCGTCAATATCGACTCACCAAACACATTATTCAGAAGCATCGTTGATCTTCTGAGAAAATAGATTTGTAGCTGTTTTCCTTTCTTTAGGACTGTTAATAAAAAAAGAAATGAGATTTTATATTTATTTCTATTTCCGTTGAAGCACGGAAGTAAAAGATATCTTCACATCGATAGATTTAAAAAAAATTTTAATACGTTATTGCAAAAAGGTTCGAAAAACGAGTTTTGCAGAAATTAAAAAAAAAGTTCGATCGATCTCTTCGAATATTCATTCGAAGAATCATACATTGTAAGCAGAGATGAAATGATTTCCTTGGTTTTTTTTCCAGGGATTCATCGTCTTTCAATCGATAAAACAATCGCAAAAACTGCTGTTTATCATTTAAATAATAACCGATGTAAAAAAAAGTTTCCATTTTATAAAAGAAATTTGAAGCTTTGAATGACTGATAAAGTTATAATAAATTACGAATATTGAATGCGACGCACGATTACGTTTGTTTGATTCTAAGGTGACGTTGTATTACTGTATGTATTGCGCACTATTATTCTAATCGAACGAATAAATTATTTCGACTAATATTACGATTTTACTTCCATTTCTAGAATTCATCGCCGAAGAATTGATGGACGTTAAATTCATTCCGGAATATGCCGAATTCATTCCGTCAGAGTTGGAAATCGCTGCCGGTAACGCGCAGAATTTTACGGTTTCTCGTGGACAAACAACATCAAGCGAACATCAGGACTTCGTGTGCGGCGAGTGTGGAAAGGGATACAAGTGGTTGGACAATCTTCGGCGGCATCAACGCCTCGAGTGCGGAAAACCGCCGCGTTACTCTTGCAATCAATGCGATAAAATATTTTACCGACGATATCGGCTCACAAAGCATACCATGGAAAAACATGGTTAACTTTGCTATCGATAGCAAAATAACAATAATAAATACTCTCAATTTTTTCTGAATTACAATAATAAAAGAAGCCAATGAGATCAAATATCGTTCGATTGTTTCTTCGGTTATCCTCTCAGCTTCCCACGATAATTGCAATATTTTTTTTATTAATATTCAGCAACGAAATTAACACCCATGCATGGCCTCAATAGCATGACGCCAGCCATAGAATTAGAATTAACATTGAAACAAAAAAAAATTACTAATCTTTGAATATTTTTTAATTTTGCAGACGAGAGTTCGGAAGGAATCGTTCTCGAGGCCGACGAGATATCCGGAGACTGCACGGTGCCTTTTCAGACTGATCTCGGTTACTTTTTCGATAGTTCGTCGATAGGTCAGACGATCGACACGAATGTTCGTACCCAACAGAGCAAACCGCCCCCAAAGGGAATGCAATACTTCTGCAGCGGTTGCGAACGGTCCTACACGAGACCCGATAGTTTGAAGAGACACCAACAGAAGTGCAAAGAGTTTCTCAGATCCCTCGAGGATCCTGATCGCTACGATGGCCAGCAGTATTATTGCGCTCAGTGCGGAAAGAGTTATCATCGACGGGACACACTCCAGAGGCACCAGCGTCTCGTATGCGGCGTTAAAGAAAAACAATCGACTTGCAACATATGCCAGAAAAAATTCGCGTACAAATTTTTGTTGACGAAACATCTCGAACAACACGAAAATCAATCGAAGAGTGTCGATTCGTCACTGGCAACTATAATACCGCTGTAGTTATCGAATGTAATTAATTAAACGAATTATTGTTACGAGTGATTTATATATAACGAGGTATCGATTTACGAGCACAACTATTATTAAGAAAAAAAAATCATTGTACCAATTTTGAACATATTTATCGATGTTACATATACTTCTTGTGTTTCAACATTGTCTATTATTTTCGAATATTCTGTTTACACGGTAGTGAAGATCAATTGGTTCGGGTTGTTTGTAGATCAATAAAAAAAATGCCAACATTACTTAAATGATCGAGCGATCTATAACGTAATTTCGACGGTTTTCGAATTTGTTCACTATGCACGGCAATTATTATAAATTTCTTTTTTGCGGTGCACGTTTACTTGAAATTTCATGAGAGATTTCGATGTGCAATCTATAGAATTGATAGTATCCCGGCGATTCTAATGAAGAACCGTTTCATTTGTTTATTGTCTTCAGTTTCGGACATGTCGATGGACCCCTACGATGCGATACGAATGCTGGAGAAGAGAACGCGGGATCTCGGAGTGGATAAATCCCGACCAATAGATAGCGACGAGGCATACGAGTCGAGGGGTGGCGAACAATCGCAGCCGGGAACGTTTTCCATGACGGTCCTTCACGACGGTGATTCTTACATTCACGTCCAGCAACCCGAATACATTTGCAATAGTTGCGGAAAGAGATATAAGTGGTTGGACAGCCTTAAGAGGCATCAGAGAGTCGAATGCGGAAATAAGGAGCGACAATTTTCCTGTTTCGCTTGCAATCGAAAATTCAAGTACAGATACGAGCTGAGAAATCACTTGTACGCACAACACGGACACTGCTGACGACTTAAGGGGACTAAATATTCGGCTATTAATATTACTGTGTAAAGAGTTATACGAAATAATAAATAATATCGGGAGATGAGATGTTTTAACAAATTTATTTTGTAAATAGACTTCCTCTAGAGTTTCACGGAATGAAAAAACCATACACGATGTCACGGTTTGTTTTTAGACGAATTCAGATTCGGAACACTACTTTAACCCATTCGTTTTGTCGGTTTCAGAAAATTCACCGAAAATTCGTTATCGCCAATTCGTCGCCGAGGATAAATCGACGAGGAAACGATACACGAGGAAAACTGTTAATAGACCGAGAGAATGCATTTGTCCGGCGTGCGGAAGGGCCTACAATAGCGAAAGAAATCTTCGAAGGCATCGAAGAGTCGAGTGCGGAAACGAGAAGAAATTTCATTGCGCTTTGTGCTCGAGAGCGTTTTATCATCGGTACGATCTGAAGATGCATTGTCATCGAGTGCACAAAGTTCCGAAGGAAATGCTGTCGCAAGTTATTCCATAGGAATAATGAGAAAGTCATCGTCTCTGACCAGAGACTGATTTACCCTTAACGAGCTGCTAATCTTCACTTCCGGGTTTTCACAACTGTCTTTACTGTGCACATCGACTCAGACATTATCAGAGGCGTGCCGCCTTCTCATATCACAATGATAAATCTCAAACGCTTGGATAACGACAGATTCAACTTAATTTTTTACTACATTACATTATTTTTAATTAATTTTTTATAATTACGTTAATTTAATTTCTTTTCACAAATTCGTCTATCAGTGATTTCGATAGACGAATATCGGGAAAAAAAAGCGTATTATAAAAAAATTGCTCCGTTGTAGAGTTGTGGGAATAAAAGTGCTGATATTTTAAATTCCACGTCTCTTAATTAATGAAAAATAAAACGCATGTAAATCTCTGAATGTTAAGCGTCAAACGAAGTGAAGGAAATACCGAGTATCGTTGACTTGGGTTCGAAAAAAACGATTCAACGATATTGTCTTTGAATTTCAGGAGATCAATGCAACAACCGAAGGCATCAACGATACGATACCGGACCGTTTCTCTTCAAAGCTATGTCTCGGATGTTAGTGGGAAAGAAAGTTTCCGTCGACGACGGATTGACGAAATACGTTTGCACGACGTGCGGAAGAGCCTACAATAGAGCGGACAATCTTCAGAGACATCAGAGAGTTGAGTGCGGAAGCGAGAAGACGTTTCACTGCAAATTTTGTTCGCGCGCATTCTATCACAGTTGGGATTTGAAGAGACACGTTGGACGAACGCATAGTGCTCCGAAAAAGGTTTCGGAGCGAAGTTATCAATAAAACGAAACCGGATAGTGCTTCGACTCCCGATGACGACTAACGGCTGTAATTTAATTTCTTTTTACCGCCTGCAGATAAATTTCCATCTGGCAACATAAATATTCTTCTCGCAGCTTTGGATGTACATTTTTCTCTAACTTAACTTGTACATTTATGTAAAAAAATTGTTCCAACAAAATAATACACGAATTTGAAAAAGAAAAAACTCAGTATCTGTGTTAGTGTAGAGTTTGAAAAAATTCCCTAAAACCCGATAGATTTTGCTAACATTTTATGCTGTGTTGCTTTTGTTTTATTCTTTTTTCTCTTCGTACCGTTTGATTTTGGGTGATCGCGAATTAAATAATTATTTCCCGAACGTTCCCTTCAACAAATGGAATATCGCTTCAATAAATGATTTGTCTTTAAAATTTCAGGAAAGCGAACAAAGAGACGACGAGGTCGACGAGTTACGAGGGGTGGATTGAGACCGAAAACTGAACCGGGCATCAAGAGAAGCAGACCACCGACTAACAGTAGTTGGACGGATTTCGTTTGTCCGGATTGCGGCAAATCTTACAATCGACAAGTGAACCTTCAGCGGCATCAGCGCGTCGAATGCGGCAACAAGGAGAAAAGATTTCAATGCAAATTCTGTCCGAAGATGTATTATCATAGATTCGAGTTAAAGACTCATCTGCATCAGGGGCACAAAATTCCGGGACACATATTGCCCCAAATATTGACGCAAATGGAGAGCGAATATCGCGTCAAACGGGAGACTAATTGAATGAACGGAATCATAAATTCTCATACGACAAACTTTACAGAACTTTTTGATTTAATACTCATAAAATCGTTAAAAAAAAATAATTTCAAAACGATTTTTATTGAATACTCAAACCGCGCGATATCGTGTTCAATACCCTTAATTTACTGTTTTTATTAATCCTTATTTTTGTCGATATACAAAACCAATACATCATCGTACTATAATTTTAAGTTACAATTAGTATCAACGTATATATAACAAGTGTATCACGTCATACATGCAAAATAATAAATTCGTTGCAAAGTTTTCAGATCGACAATAATTTTTATTTCGACGGCCTTTTGAATTCGCAGTGATGTACTTTTTATTATATATATTTTTACGATTATTGTAAAAATAATTACTTCAACGAGACTGTTTTTGATTTTCAGAATACATGCTGTGGCTCCGTAATCTTCGACGAAATCGCAAGCACAGCGCCAAAGTCAAGCCGGGAGTTGCCGTCAAAGTGCGCACAGTTGGGAATACAACGAGGGAATTTGTTTGTCCGGTTTGCCGAAGAGCCTACACTCGACGCGACACCCTTCGTCGTCATCAGATATGGGAATGCGGCAAGGAGAAATCGTTTCACTGCAATTTATGTCCAAAGGCCTTTCACTATAAATTCGAACTCCAACATCACTATTATCACGGACACAAAGTACCGAAAAAATTGCTACCGCAAATGGCTCGACAGAACGTAAACGAACGACCGTTTCAACGTGGCAATTAAAAAGATGAATAGCCGTGCAATATTTTTTTTTTAATTTCACAATTTCGTGAATTTAAGACTTGTACTCAAGTAAGTTAAGATACCACTGCGTGGCACTCGATGGACAATTAAGAACTATACTACTATCAATATTCTTATTAATATACGCTAAACTATGTAGCGCATGTGTTAATTTTCGTAATCTACGAAAAAGTGTACTCGTGTTATATGTAGTAAATAAAACTATTAAAACGATTTTACATGGGGATAAATAGAAGATCGAGAATCGGCGCAATAAATATAACAAATTAACGAGAGCAATGCGATGATGAAGATGAGAAATGAGCCAAAGAATCCCGGAACATAGCTTGAACGACGTTGTCTTTTTATTTCAGGCATTCAAATGAGGCAAATGTGTCAACAAAATCAGCCCTTCGATACGGAATCACTTGTCAAGATACGAAAATACACCGTGGACAAGATATCGAAGAGATACATATGTCTGGCATGCGGGAGGACCTACACGCGTCTACCGAATCTTCAACGACACCAGAAAGTGGAGTGCGGAAACAAGGAGAAGTCGTTTCACTGCGACTTTTGTCCGAAGACTTTTCATTACAAATTTGAATTAAAGAAACATTATTATCAGGGACACAAAATTCCAAAAAAATTGTTACCGCCAATGGCCCGACATAACGCAAAAGATCAATAGCTTCAATACGACAACACCTTATTAATCCGAAAAGCAATGATATTTTTTTTAATCAAATTTTGCAACTCAGTGAGTCTCAGACTCGTACCATAAAAAAATAATACATTTTCAAACAGTTAACGTGGAGAAACGGTCCATTTTATCAGAAACAATCGGAAACTGTATACCATCAATAATCGTATTTATACCTTAAACTATTGAAGCACATGTGTTTAACTTTCACGATCCAAAATAACAAAGTGTTGTATGTAGTAATAAAAAATTCGAACAATACGATGTGAGCTAATAGATCCTTAATAACTAAAATTACAGATTTTGCGTTTTCGTGTGCGTAGAGTATCTCGTATCGTTGCGATGTACGAGATGAAACGAGCCAAAGTAGTTGGAACATTGCTTCAACGAGGATTGTCTTTGTATTTCAGGCATTCAATTGAGGCGAATGCGTCAACAAAATCAACGGATACCCTACAATCCTGAAACACTACTCAAGATTCGCAAATACGCTGTGGACAAGATATCGAGGAAATATATATGTCTGGCGTGCGGAAGGGCGTACACGCGTCTAGACAATCTACGAAGACATCAAAAAGTGGAGTGCGGAAACAAGGAGAAGACATTCTACTGCAACTTGTGTCCAAAAGCTTTCTATTACAAGTTCGATCTGAAAGGACATCTGCAACAGGGGCACAAAGTTCCAAAGGAACTAATCAACGATGTGCTCAGAGAATGAGGGCGGATCAGTGTAAAAACTGATGTATAACAACACGATTAGCAATGAATTAACTATTATTTTTTTTAAACAAACTCTGTCGTTGAAATACGAACAATAAACGAACGGAGTAACAATAAGAATCACCCAATATAATATGTATTTATCTGCACATGTAATATCTCGCTGATCCTTCAATACTTGGTACTTTGCTCTGAGCTCATTTGACGCTTATTCATGCTACAAAACTTCTTTTTTTTCTTCTTTTTTTGCTTTGGCTGTTAGTTCTTGAAACTTTTGACAAATAATCGTAATATTGAATGAACAGATAAACAATTAATATAGACCTCGGTTATTACATCTGTTAAAGTTTATTGATACGATAACAACGTTGTAAAACGCTAACGAATAAACGAGCTGAGAAGTTTTAGATTTTTCAAAAGCGAATGTGAATCATTGAATTTACGGCAAAATGAAATAGCATTAAAAGTTGTAAAAGCGGTTTAGAGAATGATAAATTTGGAAAAAATGTCTTCAACGAAGTTGTCTTTTAATTTCAGGAAGATTATGGAGCCACCAGAAACATCGAAGAAACGGAAAGAGCGTATGCAAGATCAGACCTGGCGTTATCGTCAAGAAACGCTTCCGTCCCGAACTGTTGAAGAATCAAGTTTGCTCGGCGTGCGGAAAAGCTTATCTCCGATTGGCTACTCTCCAACGTCATCAGATATGGGAATGCGGAAAGGAGAAATCGTTTCACTGCAAATTTTGTCCTAAAACTTCGTATTACAAATTTGAATTGAAAAAACATTACTACAGTCGACACAAAGTTCCGAGTGAATTGGTAGAAGAACTGTTCAAGTAGGCCGCGTAAGAAACTAATATTGAACACCGCTATTGGCTAACGGCATGCATGACTATCCTCTATTTTGTTTTATACTTCCGACTGATTTTAGACATTATATTAAAGTAAAGTAGGATTAGATGGATAACGATAAAAAATACGCAATAGATAATCTTATTTTTGATTTCTTAGTAACCAATGATCTATGATTAATGTTTCTCGACGATTAAATGAGAGACAACAGAACAATTGTCAACTTGTATGTGAAAAATACACGTGTACGAAAAATTGCGGTGACGCGTTTGTTTGCGACAAATTACCTATTCGGAGTAAAGGGTTGATGCGTTGGCATAACAGTTTCCTACTTCAATGTAAGACAATCGGTTGGTCCAGACCCGAGCGTCGTTGTATCGAGTCATCGGGAACGATAGCTTTAACAAAATTGTCTTCGTGTTTCAGAAACACAGTCGAGGATTCAAACGCGCGGTCGAAATCGCAATGCTTCCACCGTCCCAAAACCTGGTCTGGTCGTCAAAAAAACGAAGAGTTTGATGGACGATAAGCGGCAGAACAACGTTTGCTTCACATGCGGAAGGGTCTACACGCGACAGTACAATCTTCACCGACATCAGAGAGTAGAATGCGGAAAAAACAAGACTTTTCACTGCGAGTTCTGTTCAATGGCGTTTTATTACAAATCCGAATTGGAATCTCATTCGCGACGAAAGCACAAAATTCCCAGAGAGTTATTACCGCAGAATCGTCATTAATGCAAATCAAAAATGTGCTGAAAAACGCCGAGTCCCGAGAGACTGATTTATGAACCACCGAGCCATCGATTATTGATTTCAACATTTTCCTAACTATTAAACGACATTACAACGGAACAAAAACAACTCTATATCGAGTGTAACGCTTCATATTCTAAATAATAATAAACAAAAAAAGTTAGCTATTATCTTTTTTTTATGTAACGCCGACGCAAACGTCCCTGAATATGTTTTATTAAGACCCAAAATTGATAGGTGCGTTTAGATATGTTTGTTGAATAAAAAAAACTAAGAGTTTCGAGATTTCACTATATCGAGATTGTGTTTGACTTGCAGGCAAACAAACCCGGAACCGAAATCGTCCTCATCTAGCAGTTAAACAAATATGGCGTCTCACGGAGTCGAAGAATTACACTTGTGTGGAGTGCGGAAAAAGCTACAATCGATTGAACAATCTTCGACGTCATCAGAAAGTACAGTGCGGCAACAAGGAGAAAATGTTTCGTTGCAACTATTGCTCGCAGACTTTTTATTACAAGTCCGACATGAAAATTCATTGTCGTCGAAAACACTAATACTATTTTTTTTGTTTTTTCATGGTGATCAATATAAAGCATTTGCATTGATTACCATTACATTACATTATCATATTTGCGTTTGAAAACTATTCTAATACTGTCAGTTAAACGAGAATAAAGATAGACTACGAATATTTTTCGTTAATTTATGATAAGTTGATATAAAATACTGTAAACGACTTGCGTCGATAACTGAACTCTAAATTAATGTTCATTTTTTTATGTATGATAATTAAACGCATTTATGACGCCTTAATTAATCACAAAAAACAGTATATCTGTTAAATAGTACTGAATAATAATAAATATCATAAACGGAATGCTACATTTTTACTACTTTCGTGGAGCTTTGGTTGGAAAATAGTGAAATACGGATTCAGTGGTCCGATGTGTATGGATAATCGTTATTTCAGATTCAAATTATTTGGAACAATACTTCAACAAGATTGCCTTTGAATTTCAGGATATCGTCCGCGACGAGCGATTCTATCGAAATGTAATAATGGATCAGCGGGCAAGAAGCCGGAAAATTTTACCCGCAAGGCCTGCGGAAGAGGCTGCGATCTGAAGTACAGTTTTCGATAGCATCAACGATGGATGTGTGGAAACAAAAAAAAACTTGGAAACAGAAAGAAAGTTTATTTCAGAAACGATCCGACGAAACATTGTTGCAAAAAAGACAATGTTAGGAATGATTTCATCGAGTATTTTATCATTCAATATAAGTCGACGTGCGACGATCGGAGTTTCAGCGAATACCTATAATACGTATTTTTCAATTATCATAAACCTTAAATCAAAATTCGTTTTTGCTGCAGAGCACTACTTGTAATGCGTGCAAAATGGTTGTTAGCGTATATTGCAAGTTTTTCCGGGTTAAGCATTATTATTGAAGCAATTTGTTATTGTATTGTATTGAAGCAAAAGTTAATTCCCACAATATGCACAGAATTACGGATGAGCTGATAGGAAAACTAATGTATCAGCAAAACATCCAATGCATCAGCGCCAACCGATTGCAAATAAATATTGTTGGTTTGAATAAAAAATCAACTCATTGGCAGGCAAATCCATATTACTGACAAGCTGATTACAGCGTTGGTTAATAATTACGCGTATTGCGATATTACGCGATTACGCATCTCGAAGGAAAACGTATCCATTAATAAGTACTGAAAATAAATGAACGTTGTAGTGTCGATTATTCGTGTAGAGATGCGGTTCGAGTACTTCGTAACTCGGGTTGTATGCGTTCCGTGTACATGGGTAACGGTTGCATGTCTTCCGAACAAAATTATAAATTTATTGAAAAAAGGTGCCTTTGAATTTCAGGAATCTATTGTTCGAAACAGTTGTCGAAATAGGCAGACCTCTTCGAAATATGATAACAAACCACTGGGCAAAGTGCGTCGGTATACGGTGGACAGCAGCGACGGTGAAAACTCGAGACCA
The DNA here is from genome assembly GCA_964006125.1 of Cryptus viduatorius. Classification (NCBI taxonomy): domain Eukaryota; kingdom Metazoa; phylum Arthropoda; class Insecta; order Hymenoptera; family Ichneumonidae; genus Cryptus; species Cryptus viduatorius. The sequence continues at coordinate 5,789,293 of OZ023222.1, read as the reverse complement.
TTCACTTGTAGCAATTGCGGCAATAGTTACATTGAAGCTGCGAGTCTTCGCCGGCATATAAAATTTCGTTGCGGAAAGGAAAAAATGTTTCGCTGCACATTTTGCCCCCACAAGTATTACTACAAATACGAACTCCGACTTCATTATCGCCGTACGCACAACATCGATGACGATTGCATTAAAAAAATTCTTAAATAACGAAGTTAATCATCGAGTGCACAAGACTATAGTTTTATAATACGCGTTACATTAATACTTCGTTTTGATATTTATTTAATTTAAGTCAGTGTGCCGCAGACAGCGAGTCTCAGCGGAGTATACTAGAGGTTTTAATTATCATAGACAATAAGTCACGTTTCGTTCGTTAACTTATCCGACTCTATAACAAATCGCAAGTCACGTGGCTGCTGTGAAAGTCACTTATCCTCCCCCTCAGTGGTGGTGTTTCGTGGTGAATGGTATACGTGTTTCGTTTTTTTTTTTTTTTACTATTTACAATATTAATTTTAAAAGTCCGATTGTTGTGCTCGTCAGTTCACGCATAAAATAACAACGTATCGTCCTGTAACCGATGTAATCCGCGTAATTGGATTATCGCAACGAATCCAAATTCGAGATGAAGTAATCTCAATCGATCAAAGTTGGAGGTAAAAAAGAATCGAAAAAGAGCAGAACGAAGTATATCGTTTTAGCCGAAAGCGACGGACAAACAAGTGTCTCACGTATGAATATCTTTGCTTTGTGTATTTTTCTAGAGCTCAAGTATTCGCCAGGGGCCGCTATCGAGTGGTACTACCAGTATCAATCTATGTATCTACGTCTGATGGCGGAAAATCACATGACCGACAATCTTACTCCCGGAAACGATTGTACCGTTGTGGAGGCGAAAAATTGCCGTATCGATGATTATCCGGAAGTTGCGAAGGTTCAGAAACAAACGGAAATGGTCAACTCCTGCGCGGCAAGTGGTCAGACCGTCGCGCAAACGAATTTACCGAGCGTTAGTCCAAGTGCGGGCTATTCGTGTCCTCGTTGCGGCAACGCTTACACGAGACCACACTCACTGAATCGTCACATAAGATTCGAGTGCGGTGTCGAGCCGCAATTCGAGTGCCCGATTTGTCACAAAAAATCTAAACACAAACATAATCTTGTCCTTCACATGCGTACGCATCAAAAGTCCTGAATAAATTCGGGCGAAAAAAAAGATCATATTCGGTGCTCAATTAAATCACTAAAGTGTTCGAGATCCTTGGAGGATCGTATATTAAAAAATATATTTTTTTAGATGCCATATACGCGTCGTTATACATAGCGTTTAAGCGTTATCATGAGTTTATCATAGCGTTAAAGAATTCGTTATTTCTTTATCGCGCGATCGATATCGTTGCGTTTAGTTCCAAAGAGATAGGTGTAAGCTGTTAATTTTTTTTGTTCACAACCAACGCAAGTCGCTGGCAACAGGCGAATAAGACCGCTTAATTATTATATTTTTTCGTTTGGTTTTTTTTTTCGATTCAAAGCAATTTATTTCTTTTTATTTATCGATAAACGTTGTCGAAGCTTAACTTATCGCGAACTAAAAAATCTCAAAGTAACAAAAAAAATCGGACTGATTCCACTGCCATACGGTTTATGTTTAATAAAAATTATTATAGCGTGAATGAAAAATGTAACGAATTTGTGTGAATGTGAAAAAAAAAACAAAGATAAAATTATCATCGTGAATATTTTTTGTTGCCAAAAAAAGTGTCCGAAAATTAATCGACGGACCGAGAGTCAATTATTTTCGTAGAATTTTGACAAATGAACGATGATTAGGTAATAGATATATGAGTTAAAAGAGACAAATAGTCTGATAAGCGATGTACACGATTGTACAATTACGAGAAAAAAATGAGTATTCGGTACGATTACTTACATAAAAAAAATATATATATCGACAATAAAACTCGCATTAACTTTGATTAATAAACTTAAGCTTAGTTATTTATTTCTTCGTGTATCCGTTAGTTTTATTTCGCAGATTGCATGCATTGGTGTATCTTATTTGACAATTTTCTTATTTTTCGCCAGTTTTCATGCTCCACTCGTTATTCGAGAGGTTTTTTTTTTCTTTGCGTTGTTTCCCGCTGCTCCCGTGACGCAGAACGCCGGGCTGCCCAAATTTTCACGGAAACACGACATTTTTTTGTTACAGCTTGGAAGAGATTTAAGGATACCGAGGAAGGTCCGCCTTACCTGTGTCCGAGATGCGGCAGGACTTATTCTCACAAGTGCAATCTCACGAGACACCTGAGACTCGAGTGCGGTGTCGGTCCACGATTTCAATGCGCGAGATGCAAAAAACGCTTCAAGCATCGGCATCATCTTCGCGATCACGAGAGAACCCACTTATACGATATACATACGCCCTCGAGTCTGAGATCGGGGATGGAGTCACCGAGAACTTCGCCCCGCTCCCCAGAGGCGAATGCCGATCGTCGTTACTGATCTATTTGATTCGCGTTTAATTCATTTTCTTCTTTCGATCGAATTTTCCTTTCGATTAGGAAAGATTGTAATACACGTGGCTGCCGAGTACGTGCCAAAAGTATTATCGAAGTAGAAAAAAAAATGTATCGAATATTTTACGCGCGTACAGTAAGGTATTATGCGGCGAGCAATTTACGCTGCTGGTGCTTGTCGAACATTACGAGGTATACGTATATTTTACGAAGGGACATACAAATATATTGGAAATCGTATCGACAAAGTTGATGTAACGAGTTTACAGGAATAATTGAAAAAAAAAAAAGAAAAATACCTCTTCAATGTGCCAAACAGAGACTCTAGTCCTTAGGATATAAGAATTCAAGTATTATATTATAGTTTTTCATATAATGATATACGATAATAAATATGAAAATGAAACGGTCCGTGTATTCGTGTAGAATATATTGTAGAAGTAAAAAATATCAGATCAGGAATGTTGCGACTTTGAATTTGAACGATGTTCCCTTTGCATTGCAGGATATCAATTGAGAAGCCGAAATCGTCAAAGAAACACGCGGAGTTCTTCAAAAATCAAACGTCGACGTATCATGAAACGTAAGAGCAAGAAGAGGGGGCGACCGATGGAACGAGAAAAAAAAAGGCCGAGAAATACGACGAGATATAATTTGCGGTAATTGTATAACTTCCGGTTAAACTTGTCGTCGATCGGACGTTTTTGAGACATTAAGCAACAAAGTGTGGATAGAGGGAGAAAATAATTAAAATCTTTCTTCAAGCTTTCTTTTATTTAAATTTCGTATTTTATAAAAAATTTAATATCACAGGTGACGAGAATAATCTTAAAAAACAAATGTACTGAAAAAGCCCGTTATCTTCATAGCTTTTAATTAATAAAGACCTCAATATTTCAATCAAATCGATTTTATATATATGGGTTAATCGATAACGATCTATTTTTTTCGCATTAAGTTTCATAAAATGTTTGCGTAGATAATCTCAAAGGTATCGTAATAATGAGTAGTTTTTAATTGTTACCAAATAATATTTTATTCATTATCCGATGATACACCCATCAAAATTCTTGAGAGAAAAAAACAAACATTAAATACGAGCAAAGAGTAGATAGTCCTTTTGCCAGTCAGCTGTGCGGGAATGAGGGGTAAGAGTCAAGCAGCGATCGGGCGGCCAATCCAACATGGCAGCCTCCGTACGAGAGGCGATTCATGCGTCTCAACGATAACACAAGATTTTCGTGAAAACTTGTGTGGTGCATGACTTGTCAACCGTGGGAAACGATAAATCGCAAACCCTAGAAAACGTCGCGTATAAATGTTGAACGTAAAAACTAATCAATTCACGATAAAACCGATAGAAACAATACAGTTTTGTGGTTAGTTCGGCTGTCGTCAGATTATCTCGATAGAAAAAAAAAAAAAAAAAAACAATGTTATTCAAGTCGTATCAGTGTGCGTCGAAGTGTTACGCGAGAAATTTCTTCACGCATGTCAGAAGAAATTTGTTCAAAGAGCACATTGATCACAGCGAAGAGTCGCGCAAGCGGAGAATCTCAACGGTCAATTACTTGACGGCTGCCGGAGCATTAGCAATGGGATTGGCTTACGCCGCAGTTCCGCTGTACAGAATTTTCTGTCAGGTAATCAAAAACTTTCAAAATAATTTCTAATCAAAACTGAAATTTTTTTTTATTTTTTATTTATGTAGTCTACCAGTTACGGAGGAACGCTGACGCAGGATAACAGCAATCTAGAAAACATGAAACCCATCAAGAATCGGGAGATAAAGATACGCTTCAACGCCGACACGGCTTCCGCAATGGCGTGGAACTTCAAGCCGCAGCAGAGAGAGCTACGAGTTCTTCCTGGCGAAACGGCTTTAGCTTTTTACACAGCGACAAATCCTACTGATGAAGCTGTGACGGGGGTTTCTACTTACAACGTAGTGCCTTTTGAAGCCGGACAATACTTCAATAAGATTCAATGTTTTTGCTTCGAAGAGCAGCAGCTCAACGCCCACGAACAGGTAAAACCATAAAAATCAAAAATGGAAAAAAAAACAGAAGGCAACAAGGAGATTATATTTATATTGACGAAATTGTTTTACAGGTGGATATGCCGGTGTTCTTCTACATCGATCCCGAATTCGCGGAAGATCCGAAAATGGAATTTATCGACGAGATAACACTCTCTTACACGTTTTTCGAAGCTAAACCGGGATTGAACATACCAATCCCGAGCTATGTGAAACGACATGAATTAGCGTAACGCGGACCGCGAGTCCGATCTACTGTACAGATTATTTTATTAAATAATTAACGAACTTTTATTGCGCAATTTTCGTGGTACGTCCAATGAAATAACACGTTAGTCCCTAAAAATCAAGTTTTAGGAGTGCATTCTCGGCGTATCGTAAATCGCGCGGCAGTAGAGTGCTTTTCGTTTTAAAAAAAATTTTTTTTTCGACATCGTGATTGCGTAATAATTAGAATCTAAACAATGCGTTTATGGGATAAGCGCGTCTGAGACCGCCGACTTTTTCCTTGTCGATGTACATCGCGTCGATCTTCAACGCGAGATCATGTTCGAGAGCGTTACGCGTGCGTAACAATCGCTGATGTTGATTCTCCATTTCCTTGAGAACTTTATGCATTCTCTCGACTTGACGATTAATATCATCGATTTCTTTCTGTAAACTGTATCGAAGTCGCAAAAGTTCCAAATTAATTGTTAAATTCTCTTTTTGTTATCGTTCGAAATAATATATATCGAGAAAAATAGTTGCATCTTTTTTTACCTCACGTGGGCGTAATCGCGACAAAGTTCGAGCTCCGGTCGATGCATTCTCGCCTCGAGTCTCGTATGCGCGACTTTGAGTGCGTGACTCTTGTCCGCTATAGCTTTTCGCATTAATTCGAGATTTTTCTCAACGTCGAAAATCTCTTGATTGACCTGAAACAGAAAGTATTAAAAAAAAAGAAAAAAAAAAAAAAATTTCGAAGTTGAATTCTTGGCAGCGTTTTGGAGTATAAACCTTATTAATGTGCTGTTGCAGGTGGCTTTTCGCTTCGAGCAGCTCGGACGATCGACGTGTTAAAGCGTTGTTGGTATTGGTCCACGATTCCCACATATCGCGAGCAACGCGATTAACGAGAGCCTCGGCATCGGCTCGCAATTGACAAGACTTCGTTCTCTCGGTTTGCGATCTTTGGACGATTCTATTAGCGGCGTCTGCCCACGATTCTTGTTCCGAGACGCTGCAAAGACGTTTTTTAAATGAGTATTTCCGGCTCGCGATCGCGCGAGTCTTACCAAGGATCGTATTTCTCGATGCCGGAATAATACTGCAATCCGTGACTGTAATTGTTCAATTGATGACAAAGCGTGTCTATTCCAAGAGCACTTTCTTTATTTTTCATATCGAGTTCGAGTTGATTTTGCGACGCCCGACAATTTCTCAACTGCGAACAGACGAAAGATACGCTGAACGGGGATATCCGGCAGAGCATCGAAATCCTACCTGATCTTTGCAAGCGTCGAGACACGCCTCGAGTCTCTTCTGGCTGTTGCGCAAATTTGAGACCTCGTGAAGCAACGATCTCTCCGAATCATCGTGAACGAGTTCCGTTCCCTTTCGTGCCTCGCGATGATACAGACACTCCTCGACAATGTGTAACGGACCCTCGATGTCCTGAATCGATTTCTCGAGAACGCTTCGACAATCCTGAAGACGTTCACACTCGTGTACGAGTTTTTCCAACTCTGATGCTATCTCGTTGCGCCAAAAAGTCACGTCGGTTATTCTCTCGCCGAGACGACGACCCGTGTCGTGCTGAGCGTATTGAATCTTTTCTTCGGCCGATCTGAATCACAAAAAAATAAGATATTAACAAGATTGTTATTTTCGAAAATCCATAATTGTTTCGATTGTTCTCAACGTTTTTTTTTTACCTCATAACTTTTACAGCATCGTTTCTCATTCTCTCGGAAAAATGAGTATTCGAATCGGCTTCGTTGTAAAATCGTATTTGCTTCTGAAACCATTCGTTCGGCGTGTATCTCGTGTGAACTGCTGCCTGAGATGCGTGCATCGGATTTCTCTGATATCCGGTAACGAGATTCGGAAATTTCAAAGGCTGAGTCGACATCGCGTTCGTGTGATCGATCGCGTAACTGGATACGCATTTTCGCGATCTGAGCAAAAAATTTTTGATCTATTAAATCTACGAATCACGCAAATTTGTTGAATCGAAGGGGAAAACGGTCTTTGAAATGTATTTAGACGAATTTGTTTAATCGATAAACGAACGGGGGCAATAAACGAAGATAATTGAATATACAATACTCACAGCGGAACGAGTTGAACGTTTTCGTATCCCATGCTGGGACGCCACGGCATTAAAGCTGAGCTTTTATTATAATCACTCGCGCGTACTGGTATCACCGGCTCAGTGTACGGCATCGACGCGCCTACTGTACTCCACGGTTGAATTTGCTTTATCACGCGACAATAAAATATTTTTTTTTAATAACGACATTCTAACTTTCGTCTTATTAATTTTCATGCATCGCCGATACAATCATTAATTTCGGGTATTGAAATTCGAAACAATGAATTATCTGTAGTTTCGAATTTTGCACGTAGACTCGCAACCCTTTCCATTCAATTTCAGCAGTACGTCCGCTGTCATGGCTGATGTTCCAACAGAAGCTCCGGAACGTAAGAAACTCTCAATAATATATCGAACTACTCTGTCACTCGAAAAATCATCCATTTTGCTAAGCGAATGAACGAAAAATGTTCACTACCGATTCATTACAGCGTAATTAAGATAAATTAATTATCTACATACGTAACGAGAGTAACCGATCACGAGGAGGTTATGTTAAAAAAAAATCTATTTGTATTTCACTGACACTTTGCAATAACACGGCAACAATTACATCGCAATTTTTGTTTTCATTATTTCGTCAATTTTCGTTCACGATAATGTTGATGCAAACAAAAAAACACTCATTAATTGAATCTTTGAGGTGTGAAAATTAATTACGAAAAATTATAGAAATTTTTTTTTTTTTTCGAAAATAACGATAATAATTCTGCATTATAGATTGTCCCGGAACACAAAGCGAAAGTGCTGGAAAAACTTCAGCATGCGCCGGTTGTCCAAATCAAAATATATGCTCTTCAGGAGCGACGAAACTTCCGGATCCTGGGATAGCGATTGTGAAAGAAAAATTAGCTGCGGTGAAATATAAACTTCTAGTTTTGTCGGGGAAAGGAGGAGTCGGCAAAAGCACAATGACTTCTCTATTGGCGAGAGCACTGGCAGCTGACAACGTCGATAGAAATGTAAGAATAACGAAGAAATGTTTGGATTACGTACCCTTTTTCCCAATCCAAGGACATCCATATGATTTTCAATGTACATTGTAACATGACCAATGGACTGGATACGACACTGAGACACTGAGAGTTTGGGGAATGACCTGAGGCAGAGAACTCTGCTGCGATAGTCTATAGCTATTTGTGTCGTGTCGGCTTGTACCAGTCTCCTATTGATTATTACCCCTATAGCAGCATATTGGTTTCATAGCAATTATTTTTGAGAAACTGGCAATATTGTTACAATGAGAATATTTTTCTAGGAAAGTAATTTTTGTAGAAAATTTATTTTTATCATTGATTAATAATAAACGAAAATTGAATGATTAAAAAAAAAGAACAAATAAAATAAAGATCGATATTGGTATCATAGCAATTGTTTTTGAAAAACTGGCGATATTGTCAGAATAATAATATTTTCCGAAAAAAAATAATTTTTGCAGAAAATTAATTTTTATAATTGGATAATAAATCAAAGTTCAATGATTAAAAGAAAGATTGCAGGATAGTATAATTATTTGCGAGAAACTGGCAGTTCTGTTTAAATGATAACATTACGAAAGAAGAATCCTCCTTGTAGAATATGAATTGAATAATTGGATAATAACGAAAATAAAATGATTATTTTTTAAATTATTTTTTATACAGGTTGCAGTATTGGATATAGATATCTGTGGACCTTCTCAGCCGAGAGTTCTTGGTGTACTCGGCGAACAAGTGCATCAGAGTGGATCTGGTTGGTCACCTGTTGTAAGTACCGAATTTATTCGATAACAATAGTTATTCTTTTCGTAAGTTACGGTAAATTATTATTATTTTTTATCGTTTGTAGTACGTGGAGGACAACTTATCGTTGATGTCCATAGGATTCTTGCTGAGCAGTCCGAACGATGCTGTAATATGGAGAGGACCAAAGAAAAACGGTAAACATTTTCGAAAAACTTTCTCGTTTCTATGCTTTATTAGACTAACGCAAAATAATTCAAACGTGTGACTCCGCAGGAATGATAAGACAATTTTTGTCGGAAGTCGATTGGGGAAATTTGGATTATCTGATACTGGACACACCTCCGGGTACGTCGGATGAACATATCTCGGCGACCTCGTATCTGAAGGGTGCGGGTATAACGGGAGCAATTATCGTAACGACTCCGCAGGAAGTCGCACTCTTGGACGTGAGAAAAGAAATCGACTTCTGTCGTAAAGTCAACATTCCTATAACCGGCGTAATCGAGAATATGAGTGCTTTCGTATGTCCGAAATGCAAGGCAAGTAATCGCTCTTATAGGGAAGTACAGTAGATCGCGAAGCGCCTTAAGTACCGATAAATACCGATTCGATAAAGTTGACATAAAAAAAACTGGAGTAATCCAAGTCTCTTCATGTTATCCATGAGAATTTTCAACGGCGTCGGAAACAACTGAAACTTTTTTTTCGCGATAATATACTTGCAGAATTCGCAAAGAAAACAGTTGAAAACTGTGAACTAAAATGCTTTTTTCGGGTCTTCCCTTTGATGTAAAAAATGGCGCACGTATTTCTGATCCTTTTATCGATTTTGATAGTTATGCAAGACCGTACAAAAGTTGTTCCGAAATCCCGTACAATGTACTATCTGCGAAACTGCCCTTTTTTATGCTCAACTTGATACTCGATATGGAAACTCACGTCTAAAGTGAAACTCCCGAAACTCGCGAAGCCCGCAGCCGATGATTAATAATTGTTAAACTTTCCTAAAAACAGAGCTCGGCGGAAATATTTCCCGCTTCGACGGGCGGAGGTCGGCAAATGGCGAAGGAAATGAACATCGAATTTCTAGGATCGATGCCTCTCGATCCGCTTGTAGCGAGATGTTGCGACGAGGGCAAAAATGTACTCACGGAAATTCCAGACTCCCCGGCAGTCGTAGCGCTACAAATGATCGTTCGGAGTAAGAGACTTCTTCATAATTTCCTAATTAATTACTTAAGATAACTACGAACACGGAATCTAATCAAACATTATTACAGGGATCATTGAAAAGTGCGAAAAGGATAAGGAGAATATCGCGTCGAGTCCCGCTTAAGCCAATTTTTTTTTGTAAATCGAATATCTGTTAACTGTTAATAAAATCACCTGTTTCTATTCATTCGAAAAAAGTTTGGTGTCTTATTGAATGTGAAAAGTTTCCAGCGATGTCTCAACGATGGCGCTGAAATGCAAATGCAACAGGTCGTTTTTTAATAGACCACTTTTGTGTTTTTAAATGCCACTTTTCAGCAGTGGCACTCAAATACGAAATGCATCAGGCGTCAATTTTCTTTAGAACGTAAAATCACCGATACACAAGTCGAAAGTTATTTATTCTCAGAAAAGAGAAATGACATCGATATATCCGGGAATTTCACATCTTATCTTATCTACGGACTTTAAACATATATTAATGTATCATTGCACGTTTTTTCAACGATATAACTACATTTACACGTTAAAATGACCAATTTATAATTACATTTAAAAAATTCGAAACTTTGGACGTTGCGGAGCTTTGAAGTGGCAATTTACACGCGTCGACAAGTGTCCTGTTTCAAATCCTCGAACAAAGGACTGTAAGAACTTTGCTGCCATAGGGGTATAGCGTCAACGTGAGCCGGTCGAGAGTTATCTCGTGCTAAAAATAGCCCTCGAGCGCGCAGTAACCGTCTCGATTCGGAAACGATTCATATGATGCATATCAACCGGCTTGGCAAGACGTCAAAAACGACACTACGATCTCGCGGCTTCGATCTTTTTTGTTTTTATTTTTGATAGCACCTCCACGTTATTTCAACAATTAATAATGGATTGTTGACATTCTCTTGTGTGATCTCGGAACTGGTGAGTCCTCACGATACATTTCGTTAATCCTAAAACGTCGCACACGAGTGCCGGATACCTGAGTTCTTTTCATCGTTCCAAAACTTTGACAAAAGTTAATGTTTTCAAAGTCAAAAAATTGTGAAATAGGGGCGCACAGATGTGTAATTAAAATGTCCGCCGCGGCGCAGTATCTCTATTAGTAAAAAAAAATTCAAATTTCGCGTTTTTTTCAAAGTGTCTAAATACGAAATTTTTTTCGAAAATCCAATTTTCTCGAACCGCTCGGCTCTAAAGAAATCCATGTGTGGCGTTTCGGGTTTACTATTTCGCCGGTTTTGCGAGGTTATACCTCACAATGTTATACAATAAAATAATACAAAAGTATTGTAATTGCAGTCTCTACAGTGCAAATTCTAACGTGTCGAAAATGAAACCAAAGTCTTTAATAGAAGGCACAAAAACGTCGGTGAGACTCATCGCTGCGGACGATGAGACGTCCGACGTTTTATCAAAACAAATAGAAAAACGGCAGAGTTTAATGGAGAGTTGTCGTCCGCCGCAACCTACAATTCTCGCAATATCCATCGTTAGCGTTTGCTTGTTCTCCATAATGTGGTTCATTTCGCCGATCGATCAGATAGAAAATTCCATGGACAATGGCATTCGCAGTAAAATGCAAGAAGCCTCCAAAAATCTTGACAAATCAATATTTAATTTGGAAGTGGATTTAAAGAAAATCAACGACATGGAGAAAAATTTGATAACGCAATTGCAGCAATGCAAGAAAGTTCCTATCGAAGAGCGATTCGATTGTCATCCGGAAGACGGAGCTTCAGAATCGTCATGTAACGACAGAGGCTGCTGCTGGGATCGGCTTGGCGAGAAATCCTTCGAAAAATCTGTGAAGGTTCCATTAAACACACCGTACTGCTATTATCCGCAAGATTGGAATATTTACAAATGGCGCAATCGCACGCACAGCAGCAATCACTTTACAGGGTTTTTGGAGAATTCCGGCAATTCGATGTACAAAAAGGATATCAAGTTGTTGAAAATGGACGCTATTCACATTCAGGATGCAATTTTGCATGTTAAAGTCAGTATCGTTGCATGAATTGTTAAATCGGTATACCAAAAGATGAAAAACGCAAAATCGTTTGTTTTATAGATTGTAGATGCCAATAACAAACGCTACGAACCCGATATACCGGTGAGAACTAATACTTTGTCGTCGGAAGAAAACTTTGGACAAGCGGAGTTCATATTTGAGACCAATGAATCGGGACCGGGTTTTCGCGTTAGGAGAGCCGTCGATGAAGCGATGTTGTAAGCGTATTTCCCTTCGAATTGCTAACTCTCGAAACAAATGATGATTTTAATCATTTTTCTTGTTTATTGCATACAGATTTGATTCAATCGGCGTCGGTGGTTTTATATTCGCCGATCAGTTTCTTCAGATCAGCACAATGCTCCAATCGAAAAATATTTACGGCCTCGGAGAGCACAGAACGCATTTCCGGTTGGACACGAATTGGCAATCTCTGACGATGTTTAACAGGGATCAACCGCCGAAGGAAAATGCAAATTTGTACGGATCGCATCCGTTTTATCTCGTTATCGAGAATTCCGGTCGATGTCACGGTGTCCTCTTTCTCAATAGCAACGCTATGGGTAAATATATCGCTTTACCGTGTCTCATTGCGATTATTATTATATCCAGTTAATTCATTAAACATTACGAACTTGTATTTTTTTCTCCAGATGTTATATTACAACCAACGCCGGCGCTCACCTTTCGAAGTATCGGCGGTGTGTTTGAAATGTATTTCTTAATGGGCCCTTCACCCGCGGACGTCGTGAGTCAGTATTCCCAAATTGTCGGTAAACCCTTTATGCCACCTTACTGGTCACTCGGCTTTCATTTGTGCAAATTTGGTTACGGAAGCTTGAAAAAAACTAAAGAAGTCTGGAATAGAACGAGATCCGCCTCTATTCCATTCGTAAGTAATCACTCGTAATTCGCTAAAGATGTTTGCCAAAAATAATCGAAAAGGCAGAGTGTTCGATATTGTAGATATGACATTATTCGCAGGATACTCAATGGAACGATTTGGATTATATGAATGACAACAACGATTTTACGTACAACAAAGACAAATTCAAAGATCTGCCTGCTTTCCTTCAAGAAATATCCGAGGCAAGAGACGCAACATATATTTCTGAATATGATCGATACATTTTTTTTAAATCAATAAATCTTCGACATGCAGGCAGGAATGCATTACATACCATTGATCGACGCCGGAATATCAAATTCCGAACCCAGCGGTACCTATCGCCCATACGACGAGGGCATTCGTCGAGGAATATTCGTCAACGAATCGAATTCCGATTTGCCGTTTACAGGAAAAGTTTGGAATCTCAAAACAACGGTATGGCCGGATTTTACAAATCCACAAACTGCCGAATGGATGCTCGACATGATGAGCGATATGTGGCATATGTTTCCCTACGATGGCGCATGGATCGTAAGTTATCTCATATACTCTCGTCGATAGCAGCGTATTTGCGATATTTATCGATCGATAATCCATTTGCGAAATTTTCACGTAGGATATGAATGAACCATCGAATTTCTATAATGGTCACATCGACGGGTGCGTGAAGAACGAATTGGATAATCCTCCCTATGTTCCGAACGTCCTTGACAATGTTCTCGCAACGAAAACTTTATGCATGAACGCGCGACTGAAACTCGGCACGCACTACGATGCGCACAATACTTTTGGAACGCATGAAGCTATTGCGACCAATTAGTAAGTTACGAATAAGATTATTGTATAGCATTCAGATTTTTTTTTTTTTTTTCAGAAATTTTTTTTTCGGAAATGTACATTATATTTGCAATTATAATGTTTCAGCGCTCTTAAAACTATTCGCAAAAAACGACCGTTCATTATTTCTCGTTCTACGTGGGTAGGACACGGAGCATACGCAGGTCACTGGGACGGCGATATTTTTTCATCTTGGCACGATATGCGAATGACCATTCCCCAACTATTGTCGTTCAGTCTCTTTCAAGTTCCAATGATGGGATCGGATATTTGCGGATTCAACGGCAACACGACGGAATCTCTTTGCAATCGTTGGATGCAACTCGGTGCATTCTATCCGTTCTCTCGTAATCACAACACCGACACCGCTATCGTAAGAAATTTAACAATTGGAACAATAATTACTAGAGTATGGAATTTTCTGACAAATTAAAACACTGAACTCCACTTTGGGTTAATAAATATACAGGATCAAGATCCCGTGGCGATGGGCGACTTGGTAGTGAAATCTTCGCGAAAAGCTTTGCTAATTCGTTACCGATTTTTACCGCATCTCTACACTCTTTTCTTCCGCGCGCACGTGTTTGGCGAAACTGTTGCGCGTCCGCTATTTTTCGAGTGAGTTAAGAACGATCAGCGATACCTCGATAATTTGTCACGTTTTTTAATCATTTTAAATCCGTTGCTTAGATTCGTGGATGATCGCGAAACATACGGAGTGGACTCGCAATTCTTGTGGGGAAAATCGCTGATGATAGTACCAGTTCTCGAGGAGGTAAACGAAGACACTGTTCAATGCCATATTTTTTTTATCCGATACTAATTGTTAAAAAAATAACGATAAAACTGTGTTAAAGGGCGCGACGAAAGTTACGGCTTATCTACCAAAAGGTATTTGGTACGATTTCTACGATAAAAAAGCTATAATCTCGAAAGGGGAAAATTTCACGTTGGACGCACCTCTCGATACGATACCACTTCTGATACGCGGCGGTTCCATTTTGCCGGCTCAAACGCCCGGCATGACGACAACTGCTGCTCGCAAGAATAAATTCGAACTGTTGATCGCACCGAACGCTCGAGGATCGGCGATGGGCGAGTTATTTTGGGATGATGGTGAAAATTTAGGTTTGTGAAAAGCTTTTCGAGGCGTTTGTTTATTTTTTCTATTACTTTTTGCTATTAACTGTTTCAAAATGTTGTAGACGTGGAAAATCCTGCGAATTATCGGTGGTGGTTATTCCACTTGGACCATCAAATACTGTACCATCAGCAAGTAAAACCCGGTAAATATTCAAGCGGCAATATGCAACTCGGAAAAGTCCAAGTGATGGGCGTTGTAAAAAAAGTCACCAAAGTACTGCTCAACGGCACAGAAATTCCATTTGAATATGATGCGGCACGATCGGTGAGTTAGAAAAAAAATTGAGTGTGTTGTCTTTACATGGACAGAGAGTTGGTGACGAACAATATTTTTACATTATTTTCAGTATCTCACAGCAAAAAATCTATCTATTGATCTGAGAGACGATTTCATCTTTACTTGGGAATAATTCGCCGAAAGGAGGCCAACTTCCAATCATGTGATATATATACTTTATTTTTATCGCCATTCATTTTACGCAGAGATATCTTTTTATATAAACAGATTTTAGTGTTACATATCCAACGTTTCCTATATTAATTAAAAAAAAATTCTATGATAAGCGTATTTTTTGTATCGACGCAAAATAAAAAAAATATAACGCAAAACTCGTCTTAATCCTTCACGTTACGCAGTCGCGTAGAACTGGTTTCTTTTATTCGTAAAAATAATGCGAGAATGAGAAAAAAATTCTCCTTGAACCACCAAAAAACTACATTTCACGAGTAATTTACATATTTTTTTAGAATTTTTGTACTGCATCTTGTAGTTAAACGGATCATTTGGAACGAAATAACCGATAAAAAAAAATGACGCACGTATATTTATATCACCCGTACGTGAGGAGTTAATATTAAAGATTTCTTCCGTAAAATTCTTTGAACACAAATGTATTTCAACGATCCGTTAGTAATAGCATTGAGAATCGTAAAAAAAAAATCAAAAAAATAGTCAAATGTTCCCATGGAATGATGGGTCTTGATTTTCGAACGAAAAGATTGTTATTTTTTTCGCCAGTGGCGCTAAAATACAAAACGCAACAGGTGTTGTTCGATTCTGTTTTGTTTTTGGTTCACTAATTTAATACTCCGTACGTCGAAAGTTATTCAGTGTCCTGACTAAATTTCTCTGCAACAAAGGAGTCCAACGTCGCTGATATAATTGCAATGACAATCGCGTGACACTTATCTCGCGTTAAAAATAGCCATTGAAGCGCGCAGTGACGACGCCGGTCCGAAAAACGGATACTATAATGCGATTCAACCGGTCCGGCGAAACGTCAACGACAGTGCACCCATTTCGCGTAGATATATTCTTTCGTTTGACAGAACCACCGTGATGTTTCCACAATAATAAGCGACGAATTTTTAAAGTTCGCGAACGATCTCGAATAGGTGAATCTTCGCGATGTATTTCGTTAATTAAAAAAAAACCGGCACCGGGAGGTTATACATTGAATATTACTTTACGAAATAAAAAAAACATTGCAAAAATTGTAGCGTCTCAAGTACGAATTTTATCGATTGATAATGCGGTTCACGTCATTAAAAACGAACGAAGCAATGTCAAAAAAATTGATCGCTGCAGATGACGAGGCGATGAAAGTTAAACAAATAAATTTGGAGTCGAGTCGTCGCATTAGAAAAATGATAATTTCAACAAATCTTGCAGTATTGCTCTGCTTAGTCTGTGTTATAGGGTTCCTTGTGGTGAACCATTTAACAATAATGGCTGACAACAAAAAAGAAGAGTTGCATAGAGCTTCCGAAGATCTTGACGAATCTTACGCAGCGTTGGAGACAAAGTTAAAAAATCTCTGGCGCATAGAAAAAGAATTGATAACAAAATTGCAGCGTTGTACAAAAGTTCCTGTCGACAAGCGATTCGACTGCCATCCGGAAAACGGAGGTTCTGAACTCTCATGTAGCCAAAGAGGTTGTTGCTGGGATTTTGTTGATGAAAAATTCCCAGAAAATACAACTAATACTCTGTTGAATGTGCCAAACTGCTATTATCCGCAAGATTGGAATATGTATAAATGGCACAATTATACGCATGAACCCAACAAATTTACAGGATTTTTGGAGAATTACGTTGATTCGATATACAAGAAGGATATCAAGTTTGTTAGAATCGAAGCAAATCACATACAGGACTCTATTTTACGTGTAAAGGTAAAAAATATGTTTGCACAAGTTTTTTGTATGAAAGGAGATATCTTTTTGATAAATCATTTAATCAGTCTATCAATATATTGATAATAAATGTATAATTATTCGATTTACAGATTGTAGATGCCGTTAATAAACGCTATGAACCTAATTTGCCGATCAGAACCGATATTTGGTCTTTTGAGAAAAATGTGGAAAAAGCGGAATTCACATTCGAAGTAAATGAAACGGTGCCTGGTTTTCGCGTCAAGAGAGCCATCGATGAAGCGACATTGTAAGCGTATGTTGTCTCGAATTTCTAGCATTCGAATCAAATGGTAATACTTAATAAATTTTCGTATTATTTATTCCATAAGATTTGATTCAATCGGCGTGGGTGGTTTCATATTCGCCGATCAGTTTCTTCAGATCAGCACAATGCTTCAATCGAAAAACATTTACGGCCTCGGAGAGCATAGAACGCATTTCCGGTTGGACACGAATTGGCAATCCTTGACGATGTTCAACAAGGATCAACCGCCGACGGAAAATGCAAATTTGTACGGATCGCATCCGTTTTATCTCGTTATCGAGGATTCCGGTCGATGTCACGGTGTCCTATTTCTAAATAGCAACGCTATGGGTAAATATATCGTTTTGCTGCGTCTCGTACCTTCATTACGATTATTTCGATTATACAGTTATTTCGTTAAACATTATATACATCTATTTTTTCTCCAGACGTTATATTACAACCAACGCCGGCTCTGACCTTCCGAAGTATCGGCGGTGTGTTTGAAATGTATTTCTTAATGGGCCCTTCACCCGCGGACGTCGTGAGTCAGTATTCCCGGATCGTTGGCAAACCCTTTATGCCACCATACTGGTCACTCGGCTTTCATTTGTGCAGATGCGGTTACGGAAGCTTAGAAAAAACTAAAGAAGTCTGGAATAGAACGAGATCCGCCTCTATTCCTTTCGTAAGAATTCCCTCGTAATTAGCTGAAGATGTTTGCAAAAAATAATCAAAAAATAGAGTGTTCGATATCGTAGATATGACATTGTTCGCAGGATACTCAATGGAACGATTTGGATTATATGAATAATAACAACGATTTTACGTACGATCAGAACAAATTCAAAGATTTACCGTCATTCCTTCAAGAAATAGCCGAGGTAAGGGGCGCTACGTATATTATCGCGTAATCTCGCGGAAAAAAAAATATATTTTTAACGAATAAATCTGGGAATTGGAGGCAGGAATGCACTACATACCGCTGATCGACGCAGGAATATCAGCTTCCGAACCTAACGGTACTTATCGTCCATTCGACGAGGGTATTCGTCGGGATATATTCATCAAAGAGTCGAATTCCGACTTACCATTCAAAGGACGAGTTTGGAGTCGCAAAACAACCGTATGGCCGGATTTTACAAATCCACAAACTGCCGAATGGATGCTCGACATGATGAGCGACATGTGGCATATGTTTCCCTACGATGGCGCATGGATCGTAAGTTATTTCTTATACTCTCGTCGATAACAGCGTATATTCGAAATTTATCGATCGATAATCCATTTGCGAAATTTTCACGTAGGATATGAACGAACCATCGAATTTCTATAATGGTCACGTCGACGGCTGCGTTCAAAACGAGTTGGATAATCCGCCCTATGTTCCGAACGTCGTTGGCAATGTTTTAGCAACGAAAACTTTATGCATGAATGCGCGACTGAAACACGGCACGCACTACGATGTCCACAACACTTATGGAACGCATGTAGCTTCTGCGGCGAATTAGTAAGTCACAAATTAACAATTGTGTTAAAAGTTGAACTTTTTTTGCGAAAACATTCATTGAATTCGTAGTAATGTTTCAGCGCTCTTACAAAAATTCGTAAAAAACGACCGTTCGTTATCGCTCGCTCTTCGTGGGTCGGTCACGGATCATACGCGGGTCATTGGGGCGGCGATGTTTATTCATCTTGGCACGATATGAGAATGACTATTCCTCAACTATTGTCCTTCAGTCTTTTTCAAGTCCCAATGATGGGATCGGATATTTGCGGATTCGACGGTAACACGACGGTACCGCTTTGCAATCGTTGGATGCAACTCGGTGCATTCTATCCCTTCTCTCGTAATCACAACACCGATGATTCCATCGTAAGTTAATAATGAAGCAATAATAGTTACAGGATAGAATTTTGAACTGAACTTAAGCAACGAACTTTATATTTGTTTTTTTTTTTACGAATTTACAGGCACAAGATCCCGTGGCGATGGGCGAACTGGTTATAAAATCTTCGCGAAAGGCTTTGATGATTCGTTACCGATTATTACCGTATCTCTATACTCTCTTCTTCAGGGCTCACGTGTTCGGCGAGACTGTTGCGCGGCCCTTATTTTTCGAGTGAGTTGCGAGCGACTAAAGATGACTCAACAATTTGTTACGTTTTTAATCGTTTTAAATACTTCGCTTAGATTCGTCAAGGATCACGAAACATACAGTGTGGATTCGCAGTTCTTGTGGGGAAAATCCCTGATGATAGTCCCCGTTCTGGAGGAGGTATGCAACGCCACTTTTCACAATTTTATTTTTATACGATAATAATTGTCAAGAAAATAATGATGTAAATTTGGTACAGGGCGTGACGAACGTTACGGCTTATCTGCCAAAAGGTATTTGGTACGATTTCTACGATAAAAAAGCTATAATCTCGAAAGGGGAGAATTTCACATTAGACGCACCTCTCGACACGATTCCACTTCTGATACACGGTGGTTCGATTTTGCCGGCCCAAACGCCCGACATGACGACGACCGCTAGTCGCAAAAATAAATTCGAATTATTGATCGCTCCGGACGCCGACGGATCGGCTATCGGCGAGTTATTCTGGGACGACGGTGAAAATTTAGGTTCGTAAAGATTTTGTCAACGCGATTGTTTTTTTTTTTTTTTTGCGAAAAGGTTTACGATGGCCATTTCTAAATGTTATAGAAGTGGAAAATCCTGAGAATCATCGATGGTGGTTATTCATCTTGGATAACCAAAAACTTGAACATCAGCAAGTGAAACCCGGTAAATACGCAGGCGACAATATGAAACTTGGAAAGTTTCAAGTGATGGGCGTTAAGAAAAATGTTGTCAAAGTACTGCTTAACGGGACAGCAATTCCATTTGAATACGACGCGGCGCGATCGGTGAGTTGAAAATGAATAAAATGAATTTTCGTGTTTGTATAGAGAGCGCTAATGACGAATGGCGTAATGATTTTTTAATTTTTTTTCAGTATCTTACGGTGAAAAATCTTTCCATCGATTTGAGAGAAAATTTCATCGTTACTTGGGAATAATGCATCAAATTGGCTGAATTTCCAATAATGTGATATACACACTTTATTTTATATCGATATAAATTTTACGCAGAGATATGTTATTATTCATAAAAGTACCTTTTAGTATTTTGTATCTATTGTTTCCTACGTGGATAAATGAATTTTTTAATGCGAAAGCGTATTTTTTTTTTTTACCGAAGTAAAAGAGAAACATTTCTTTATTCGTATAGTAGTTTGATTGTACAGTACAGTTTATAATAGCTGCAACTTTTCAACATCGATGGCACTTATGACGAAAGAAAAACCGATAAAAGCTCAAAGTGAATTTTTTTTTTTTTTTTTTTTCGATCTTATAAAGTGTTAATATTATAAAGGTATGGTAAAAGGCTCTTCCGTAGAATTATTTGAACACAGGTATAATTCAACGATCCCAATAGTAATGGCATCGAGGATCGTAGAATAAAGAAAAGAAAAAAGTAAAAATAAAGGAACAACGTTAACAAAGAATGGCCAAACGTTTTAACGAGACTGGTAGTCGCTTTGGCACTGAAACGTAAAAAGAAAATCACCCGTACGTGCGGAGACCGCGTTACAAAGCCGACACAAGCCATTTCTCCGTTGTGGCTTACGACGCGATGGCAAACATTACCCTTCCGAAGATCTCGATCCTCGATCCTTATTCAACAGCTGAGTGACCCAAATTTGCATTGTCGCTTTACCTCGTAACGCACGGGGATCCTTATCCGTTGTATAAATTTAAAAACTCCGACCAGCGTTCGGCTTCTCCCATTCACTCGTTAATTCATATACACGTGTAAATATATCTATGTATATAGTTGAAATCGATATAAAAGTGACCCGAGAGTTCGAGTTTCGATTCAAAGGAAGAAAAATACCAATGTGCCTTGTATATCGATGCGTGTAGCGGCAAAACTTTAATTTTGAGTCTTTGGAGCGCAGCAAAAAAAAAAGTATTCTTATTCACAGGCAATCAAAAAACAAAGAAAAATCTGTGAAATCCAAATAAAAACGGGCAGTGATCGGTTTTCGGTAAAAATTTACCGAAATTCGTAAACGAAATATCCTATCGATAATTCTCATACGTGTCGTACATGTGTAATAATGTAACTATGATTAATATTTATCTTGCGAATCCTCCATTTATTGTCTTCTCACATTTACTTACGCCTAACTATCGTTTTCGCGAAGAAACAAATCGCTTTCGACGTCGAAACCAACGGCACACCATCGTCAATTGGTGTTTCATTTTTGTTATTCTACGCGCACCCGTTTTACACAATGCGAAACACATTAATATTTAAACTATAAAAAAGAATAATGCCACAACAGTTTTCAACTAATCGATTATTACCCGGTAACAATATTAGAATATATTTTTTTTCTCGCATCTAACGTAACTTTTTTCTTCTCGTCTTTTTAATTTTTTTTTTTTGGTAATTCAATAAACAAATGAGGACTAAATAAATATATTATAGCGTAGAAGCCTCTTCCTCGCGAATACGTGTAAATTTACCTTAGCGATATGGCAAGTAATATATATATATATATTTTTTTTTTTGTTTCTTTAGTTTCTCTACGTGCTTTGTATATCGTGCTAAAAACTGTGCAACGCTCGTATTTTCCCTTCGATTCGGTTCATAAACAACGACGCGTACGACACTCATTGGTATAATATGGCAAGTAGAACGTTTCAATGGCACCGCACAAGTTGATTTTCATTGCCAATTATCACATAATAATAATAATAATAATAATAATAATAATAGCAAGAAAACAAATTCGCTACACCTCGTCTCTTTGGCTAATAGCTTATAAATTCTACCCTCGTGTATATAAATATGCACCGTGGAAAACAAGATTATTTCTACGTAGCTGTTAGTGTCTCGAGTATCTCTTCTGGTGTCTTATTCATCTTTCGAAACATATCCCAGTGCTCCTTAGGCACCGTCCACTCGAGAAAACTCTCGAGATTCTTGCGGAGGCTCTCGAGTTCGGTGAGATGTCCAATTTTCGTGGGTTCCTTACCCGCCGAGACCAACGAATCCTGTAGAACTTCGTCGATGAGTCTCTTTCCAAATCCGAGTTCATCGAGTCTCTCGGGTCTCGAGATTCTCTTTAGCAAAACCGCCAAAAGAAGTCTCATACGTTCGACGTTCATAACGCGAAATTTCGAGGAATCCACGATAACCGATGCGTTGTTAATCTTTCCATTTGTTGTTTCGACGTTGTCATTGGTCGTAGCGAAATCGTCGATCACTTTGGCGAAACGGCACAACTTTTCGTGATTTTCGAGATCGTTTTTTATGCGAAAGAAACTATTGCAATTTTTACAATTGTACGGTTCGCTCCTGCCGTGTATACACTTCATGTGTTTCTTCCAGTGCGGCAATTGGGTGAAACCGGCGTTGCACTCGGCGCATTTGAAGGGCCTCTCCCCGGTGTGCCTTCTTGTGTGAAGCTTCAGAGCGGTCGAGTGTGCGAAAGCTTGCCAACAAACGAGACACCTGAAAGGTCGTTGTCCCGAGTGCGTTCTCTGATGAACGGTTAACTGCGACTTTTGAGCGAATCTTTGGCCACACGTGGCGCAACCGTGGGGTCTATCTTGCGCGTGAGTTCTCATGTGTTGCGGTAAATGTCCTTTGAAAGTTTTGTTGCATATTACGCAGAGAAAAGACTTAACGTCCCGATGAAGACACTCGAGATGCTTCTTCAGCGCATCCTTGCGAACGAATCCTCGTCCGCATATCTCGCATTTGTGATCCTTTTGGCCGTTGTGACGCTTAACGTGAAGAGCCAAATTAGCGGCGCACGTGAAGGTTCCGGCGCACAAGTTGCAACGATAAGGCTTTACCTTGCTGTGCGTACCGCGATGCTGTACCAATTGCCCACCGCGAGCGAAACTCTTGTGACAATCCGGACATTTGTAGGGCTTGAAACCAGTGTGAGTTCTAACGTGAAGCTTTAAACGTTCTTTCAGAGGAAATTCCTTTCCGCACTCGTCGCATTTGTAGATCGGACCCGCGGCGTGTACGACTTTGTAATGATTTCTCAAGCCACCGCTACCCTTGAATCTCGAGGTGCACATAACGCAACAATATTTTTTTGTCGATTGCTCCTGAGATTCTTCGCTCTTCGAAGAATCTTCGCCGTTGCAAGCCTCCGATGTATTATTTTCTGTAGGACTTTTTTTCTGTTCTTTGGACAAATTGGGAGATGATGGTAAACTATCGTTGATCTCATTGTGATTTCTTTGCACGACGTTGTTGTTTTCGCGTTCGAGTAAATAATTTGCTTGAATTATTCCGTCGATCTTTAATCTCAGATCTTTTTCGGCTTCGACGCTGTTTGCTTGCGACACTTTCGGTAATTCGTTCGTTTCCTGATGGGACTCTTTGCTCTTCGGCGATTCCTTCGTTGCTCCGCGCTTTTTTTTATCTTTCTCCTTCTTGGTGTTCTTTCTCGGTACCGATTTTTCCGTTTTCACACTTTTTTTGCCGATAACTTTGGTATTTTCTTGCTGATCCTTGGAACGCCCGACGTCAGAAAAATTATTCGCCATATCGCGATAAACTCCGGCGGAAAGAATTTCTAAATTGGTTTCTCCATTCTCGTCGTTGTCGACGATCTCACTGGACTCGTGTTGCTGATGACGAAAATAATAAACTTCGTCCTCAACCTCTTCTCTGTTTTGTTCCAAGCGTTCGATGACTCGAGTGTTTTTTTTGTTCGCCGCATCGTTGCTACTGTATTCCGCCGTCTCGTCGTCCGGACTATTATTTTCTATGCCGTTCTTTCGTCTCTTCTTTTTTTTTGTATTTTTTAGCCTCCCGTTGCTCTCCGCGCGCTCGTGTTCCAACGCTATTCTTCTAGTTACTCGAAAACCATTGATTCTCGACTCGCCACTGGTTCGCCGTTTCCTCGTGACGCTTCCGCGATCTTCGTCGCTCCCTTCGTCCTCGATATTCGCATCGTAGGCGGCCTCGAGATTACGAAAACAGTCGTATTCCCGTTGAGTCTCGTAATCGTCCTGTTCGCCGCGCGAGAAACTCCGCAGAGCTTTGAGACCGTCGGTTGTCTCCTGATCCTTGTCGCCCGGACTATCCTTTATCCTCGACTGTTCGACCGGCAGCAACTCGGTAAGCTGAATGTTTTCTTGCTGCTGTTGCGATAACTGGTGAGGCTCGGAGCCCGAGACCTGCCCCAGTGTCGTTTGTTGATCGTTCGTCATTACCCGCGACTTCCTTTCCCTCTATTTTTTCTATTTTTCTTTTTTTTCTACACTAATGTTTTTTTATACACGATATCACGATTTTTTCGTTTATTAATCGATTACTAAAATTCTACTAACTTCGCGGGCCTTTCGTGAAATTTTTCATCGTCGAACTCCCGCGAAGAGACTTGAACGTCCGCAACCGAATTTCCAACAACAAAGCTCGCAGCGACGATCACGAATAATCGAGTTCCCGTGTCTGACTCCCGTTCTTCGTCACGCACCGGCAAACGAATCCTGAGAGACATCGACGCCCGGGCGAAGATATCAATTGACTATCGCGAGACTCGAGTCTCGCATTCGTTATCGCGTATCCGTACATCTCTCGAGGTTCGTTTGAATTTAGTTGAGAATAAATATCGGTTCAGAGGGTCGCGGGCGCGCGCGTGCTGTGAGCTCACCGCGGGCGACGGGGACTACAAAACGCAACGCGTGCCGCGATAGAGCGACGAACGTTCTCGACTACGATTGAGAGAGAAAAAATTTACCGGCTCTCCGTTCCATTTCTCTTATCGTGTGACACACAGCGAGCGAGCAATGTGTGTAAACGCAACGTCGTGCCAGCGAGTAGCTCTCGATTTACACGAGCGAAGAAAACCGTAGGAACGTTCGCGGGGGCACTCAGGGGGCTCTCTCCGTGTCTCGGTGCCTTGGAGGCCCCCGAGCGCGCAAACTATACAGTGCCCAGGAGTTTTATCGGGTCGTGGTGTGTTGCTCTCTTATCTTTTACTCGGTTGTTACGAGCGACGGAACGATCGCGGGTTACAAGAGCTATTGCAAGTTTTCTGCTCTCCTCGTCGAGTTCGGAGTCTCGATGAATTTTTCGGAGTTTTTCTCTTCGCGACTGATATTTTCTCAGCTGCGGGCGTTGCAATCTCTACGATTTGTTTTACGATTGTTATTATTTTTTTTTAATTAACGATTCAAAACTACGCGGGTGACTATGGAGAATCGGAGCGCAACTCCAATCCCCGGTCGATAGCAGACGAGAAAGAGCCGAGCGAGTGATGCTGTAGCACGTCCGCCACCCACCGGCCTCCGGGTAGTCGATGAAGCGACGAGCTTTTCCTTTCGCAACCGCTCGTGCGTCCGTCGTGTCGCTTTCGAGGTTTCGATATTCTCGACGCGACTACGGGCGTTCGAATCACCGAAAGTTCAACCGAGTCGCGGAAAATATTTCGTATTTAAACGACGAATAATTAACGATTTTTTTTTATAGTCCTCGTTTTTTTAATGCACTTATTCGCGATATGGAAACGGGCGCCTTGTCGGGCGACGATAAAAGATTTTTTTTTTTTCACGTTGCGGTTGCAATACAATACTCGGCGCTGTCCAATCGATAGAATTTTCCCTCTTTATCACGCAGTCGTAACTTCAACCCGACGGCTTTACTCCAGCATTGGAATCACCGACGAGCGTTTACAACACAAACGAAGCAACGAGCCACAGTGGTGCTTTCCCGTGACGCGAGGAGACCTCTGTCTCTCCGGTTCGAGTCTCGTCGCTACGCGATAGCCGACTGAACACGTTAATACGCTCGAGCAAAAAGCCCGCGCGATAGATAACCCGAGAGGGACAGAGCTTTCGGTAGTGACGAGCCGATCCCTCTCGTTCGCTTCGCTCAACGTTTCGAGACACTGTCGAGAGCTTTCGAGTCTCACTTTTTTCCCCTTCCTTCGGGGGGAGTTAAAAGGAGGGTAGGGGAATTGCGCGCTTTTTCAGCGCAAGCGCAATCGGCGCGTCGATATCGTATGTTCCGGACGGACTGGCGAAGCTTTCCACGATTCCTATATGATTTTCCTTCGCTTCGTACTCTTGCGCTTCGACCCGATGCTCGTTTCACACTGTACGAGACTTTCGCTTCCACCCTCTACTGAACGTTTCTCCCTTCTTTTTTTTTATTTTATTTTTTTATTTCTTTTTGTTCGTGAACTCTGTCGTCGCGCGACCTGTAGATCCCTCGACGATCCGATAAATTTATTCCTTCTCACAGACTACGATTCTCGACCGGATGACCGGCGCGTTCGCCTTTATTGTTCGGACAGAAAATGTGTAGAAACGCCGTACGAAGAGGCTGAGAGAGGCAACGCGAGTTCGAGGAGACGAGAAACGAGATGTAACCCGTCCGGCATCGATGTCTCGACTTTGTCCGAATTATTTAAGGGTAAATACAATTTGACTACACGGACGAAACCTATCGCGGGATCTCCTCCGTTGATGCAAATAATCTCTTCTATCTATGAATTTTTAGGCGTTTCGTACGTTTGTATTTACGTTCGCATCGATGAATAATTGTACTCAAGGTTAGCGCGTCTCGCGGAGACTCTGTGACTCATGAATACGACGAAGTCACCTCGCACGACTTTAGCCTTTGTTTATTTTTTTTTTTTCTTGCCCGCTGCTTGTTTTCCTTTCGATCGAATTGCGCCAATGTCTTAACCCTATCTTTGGCGCTTCTCGGAAACTCGCGAGCGATACCTATCCGCGAGGTTTGATTTTTTTTATCTGTAAGAATGACGTCGTATCCTTCGGGATTTTATCTTCGAGGTGAGACGAGAGAGTCATCGATTTCTCGGAGTTTATTCGAGTAGAAATGGTATTTACACTTTCGGCAATATCGTCGCGAACGATTTAAAAAAAATCTTTTTATCGGGTTTCTTTTCTCTTCGCTCGCTCGACGTTCTCGGAGGTTTGGCTTGACTAGACATTCGGTACGCGAACGCGTGACGAACTGCTCGACGCTGCTCTTTACTGTTCGTGTCTCTCGTGAATCGCGGTACGTACCAACGATGACGATCAACTTTTATAACGCATGTGTGTTCTCTGCCGCACGAAAGAGGGCCGCGCCTAATTAAACGACTTCCGGCTTTTCGACGACGATGGCGACTTGCAGTTCGCTTAGCACGCGTTTCTGTATTAACTCGACGGCTTTACGAATGTGTTGTTTTTTTTTTTTTTTTTTATTATATCGTTTTGTATACTTGGTAAAAGGATAGATTATAACTCTCCCCTCTGTTCGAGGTTCTTGGTTAGCAAAGTCGATAGAGAGCCCGTCACCATCTGAAAGTGAAATTAGAATATCCAAAGCCATTTTTTTTTGTCGATTTTTTTTTTTTTACGTAATTTGTTTTAGAACATTTTATCTACGACAACAAAAGACATTCTACAGTGCATTATAAAGCGAAGCGATGCAGAGGAAGAAAGGATAAACATAGGAAAAGCAGAATTTGGAAAAACCGGAAGCGAGAAGAATTTATGTCGATAATTACGCCATTTTTTTTTCACTATTGATCCGTGTTGACTTACGGAAATCGAACTATTATTGAATCGTTTTATAGGGATAACGTGAATAAATGAATGATATTGGGAGGAAAATAAAAAAAAATGTTAACTATAGTCAACGTACTCCGATATATTTTTTGCAGTGAATACGAATCCAACAACTATTTTTATCTTAATCTCAAGGGAAACATCGATAATCGCGAAAAAAACAGATTCGTTTTCGACTGAAGCTCCGCACTGATAATTTCGGTATTCGATTTCGCGCTTCGACCGATATGATTAACAGACGCGTTTTTCTTTGAATTTTTTTTTTCAACATCGAGTTTTTTTTTGATAAATAAAACATTAAAAGGTTATCGTCACAATTTACGAAAGATTAAGGCACACGATGGGCAAAGTGGACCTATGACATCTTTTTTTTTTGTTTAAGAACTTCGATAACACTATGCAAAATATAATCAACCGGAAGTATCGTGAACTTTGAACTAAAAATCTCCATAAATGGCGAACCTCTTTTCGGTACTCGTGCAGATTAACGAGACATCAATTTTATCAATACGAAGGGAACTTGAACGCGTAGGAATGCCCGATCCATCGGTATAGTGAGAAATAATCCAAACAACGAGGGACTCGTATAGATTAGCTGGCGTTCGCCGGGCACACGGGCATCGCGACGTTCACGCACGTGAGTCAAAACGCACACGCGTACATCGGTTTCATTTAAAGAGTTCCCTCTCCCCTGACGCACAAATACACACGTGCACACGAGTGCACTTACACACGCGTGTTAAATATCGGCACTCTCCACGCCACGAAGAGGCGCAGTGGACACACGTATGTGAGCATTGAACTTCCCGAGGCGCGAGAGTGGCTCTCGTGCCCGAGTTTGTCACCATTATCTCGGCGTCGTGTCGCCCGTCAGCCGCGAAAGAGAGTGCAATGAAACGAGAAGAAACGAAACAAAAAAAAAAAATAGAGTTAACCACACGCTTTTCCCCTTTTCCCGCCACCGTGCACGACATTTTCTCATGCTTCACCCTTCAAAAAGTCACGAATTTAACGACGAAAACTATCGTACTCACCGGAAATACGAACAGTCGGTTAAACGGATTGATAACGAGGCGTAGGACCGTCTTACTTTACGGAGCGTCGCTCGTCCGGCCCTACCCTCCGGTCGCCATCTTCGATGCGATTAAAGCTCTCGGCACATATACACGCGACGCACACAACGATGCTTCCCGCTCGTCGATGAACAACACTCTGTACCAGTGTCCCTCTAGAGGGGTAGATAGGTGGTCGGGTCGTTGGAGGTTGCAATAGCGTTCACTCGGAACGACATTGCGGGTTTTATTAACAACTGCCGGTACTACAGGGAGTATTGAAAAAAAAAAAAAAAAACACAGGAAAGCGATCTACTTTGTCGACTGACGACACTTCGCAACAAATTTCGGAATATTTCCATTTTTTTTTATTATTGCATCAAATAACAATATTTCGTTTAATTTTTTTACTCGTTTGTCGAGATCGAGAACCCTAAATTTGTTTGTATAGAAACGAAATCAAAATTCAAGGTCAACAAATTAATACTCAATATTTCGTGGAAAATTAATCATATCTACTGAACCATCCAGGGATTTCAATGCCTAATGTCTAAAATTTGGGTCATCGTATATCTCATCGCAACTTGTCTATAGCATACACATTATCGCCATTTTTTCATACATATTATTTATTAAAGATTTTATAATTTATTAACTATAATTTCGTATTTTTAATATTTACGTTAATAAAAATAATAACAATGATAAATCAATGAATTATTAATTATTATAATAATATAGTAATTATAATGATATATATATGATATTATTGTATAATTTTATAAAATATTTACCGTATTTTAAGTGCAGACGACCCTTAAGATTTTGCCTTCTAACCAACAATAAAAAATATTTTTTATACTGAATTTATCATTTTTTGTAACCATCGCTTTTACCGAGAAAAAGTATTTTTTTTATTGAAAAAAATCTCAACAATAATAAACATTATTTTTTTTATTAATTGTACCAACAGCCGATAATTCTCCAACTGCACGAAAACTGCAGTTCGAAGAGTTTAATCGTCTTGAGTAAAGAATACGCCACTGTGCACTCCTAAGCCTTTGCTTCCATTCTCCGCGCTGCAGTTTGCATAACCAATTGACCTATATGCTCCCTCTCCTCTATTCGATTTCTCGTAAATCCATAATTAACCTAACAAACTACAGTTCCGAACGAAAATATGAATATAAATGAATCGTCGAAGCATCGCAACAATCCCTTTGGTTGCTTCGGGTAAAACGACCGCTAGGTGGCGATGCTTCCCGACCTCTCGAGACTCGACGCTCGTGTGAGAGCTCTCGAGAAAAATCGCTTACATATATACGAACGATAGTCCGAGGATCGCACACGTGTGGAGCCAAGTGGTGCGCACGCAACCATTTATAACCACCGTGGTTCGGCCTCTGTACGAGAAACACAAATGCCGTTGGCAGTGCAGGCAGTGTGGCGGCCGAGTGTGGCCACGCCGGGCCCGGTTTTGCCGATTTTTTTTTTTCGTTACACTGATTTATCGTACGAAAAAAATAATAAAAACGTCACGATTAGGAATCTCCATCGCGCGCGAGCGTATCAAGCGGCGCTAGAAGATACCGCGGGAAACGAACAAAAATCCACATCACGGTTAGTTAAGTTATACACAGGGAGGGAGAGAGGGAGAGAAAGAGAGAGACGAGAATCGTCGTACTCGCGCGTTGTCCCGGAAACGATAGAGGCGCGGAAGATCCCCTCGACGGTATACAGTAGATAGAGAAGTGGAGTAGGAGGCGACGACGAGACTATATAGAGAAGAGAAGAAGAAGAAGAAGAAGAAGAAGAAGAGGTGGGAAAAAGGTTCTTCGGCTTGAAGCGTGTCGCGCGCGCGTCACTTGACGTTTGTTTGTTTCACGAGAGTTTTAGTCCATGTAGTAGCCGAAGCTGATATATTGTGTTCTTCGATCGCATTTTCAATTTTTCATTTCGATATATCGAGTTTAAAGACATCCGACTGTTCCATTTTCAATTTAACTTATTTTTTTTTCGATCGATAGCGGAAACCGATTATGCTGTCCAATATATGTTTATAAAAAAAAAATATATATAGCATATATTTTTGTCGCAGTCTGTCGCGTGTGCCCACCAGTTGCGTGTTGCGTAACGACGAGACTATCATCGGCGCGCATTGTGTGTATACGCCGCGCCACCCCTTGCGAATACTACGTCAGGTGGCATTAATACAGGGGGGGTAGTTCCCCACCCGCATTTTCCGCCGTGTGACCGTGCAGTGGAAACTACTTGCTCTCTATTTATTAGGCAACTTCTGCACAATCGCGGTAAGTTTTTATCGATAAAATTTTTATTTTTCATCATTTCCAACTGTTTTATTCATTTATTTTGCACGTTCGCCAGATCGCGCTATAAGACAAGTGCATAAAATGTCGCGAGGCTAATTTTACGACGAAAAATTTTATCGCCAAGTTTTACGGTCGTTTTGATTATCGTTACTTTCCGAACGCGAAGAATTTTTTTTTTTTAATTTTTTCGTCACAATGTGTATAAACGCACGCGAGTTTATATTCGATTTATATAAATTAAATGTATAATTTATAACGTTAGACGTAACAGCGACAAGAAAACACGCTTTGCGTACGTGAATCGCAACAATTTTGTATATATATACTGATAACAGCGGCAATCAATAATCTTCACTGTTCGCTGCGGCAAAATGAAGGAAAAGAGAAAAAAATAAGAAGGCGAAGAAGCGGCTCGATAACGCTCCGCAGCGTGTATATACCCGCGTATACGTGCTCTCGAAGCAGGAAAACAGGTTCGGAATCGGATCGTCGTATCAGCTGAGAGTTTGCTGTACGAAACGAGTGGGAAGGAGACGCGCGCGCTGTTAAACTTCGCGGAACACAGTGCGATTAAACGCGCGTGCGAAGAATCGACAAATAAATAAAACAAATACGACTTATTCGGTTTCGGATAAAACGATCGATGATCGCTGATAAATGCAGCAATCCCTCGTGCATAACTATATTTACCGCGTATTCGACATATATATAGTTATAGTGCGTCTATATACATGCAATACGAACGACGAGTTTCATTTGCATGTCGAACTGCGCGCCGACGAATCGTCAACCGAGACAACCGAGAGACGCGCGCGAAGACGTATAATTCCACGTCGAACGGAGATGGAACGAGTAAAAAAAATTAAAAAAAAAAGAAAAAACCGTACGAGACGCAGGGAGAGCAAAGAACGAAAAATAATTTTACATACCGTCCGCGGCTTCGCGGAGTCCATCGCAATAATTCATATTCATATAATAGCCGTACCGAGAGGCATTAATATGGGAATGTTGAAAGAAGCGAGGTGAAACGAGCTCACCAACACACTTATCGTCGGGCCTCCACATCGAGTGTACCACCGGTTTTTTTTTTTTTTTTTTTTTTTTTTTAATGTAACTTCGTTGCAATATTGCATGCAGGAACGTCGGGACGTTCTTCTCTCGAATAATTGAGTACGCGTAGCGAAAGAATGTAACTGGAAATATTTTGCTAGGAAAAACGATAACTCGAAGTTCGAGAGGCAATTAATTTTTTTTTCTTTTTTTTTTTTTTTTTAATATATATCGCGAGATATTTAAAATGAAAATTTGAAATTAATGAGTTGCGATGGAAAAAATTGAGATTCGGGGGGAAAAGGGAGAATTATATTTCTCTATGCAATATTTGCAACAATATCGAGAGTGCCGCCGTTGCGTGGTAATTCCGGCGTGGCCGGGGCGTTGCGTGTACGTTTCTGTACGTCGTTTCGCCTGTGTGTACTGTAATAAGGTAGAATCATCGGTGCAGTCGGATAGTTGCAGCACCACCGACGGTTATGATAAACACACCTCTGGTGTGTACTTAAAATTCACGCATGGGAATATCTATCGCTATTCTCGCGTCGAACGAAGAAGTTGAAGTTTAACTTTGCAGAACGAATTTAAAAAAAAAAAAAAAAATTCTTCGATTTTTTTTGCAAAAATCTCGAACACTTTTTTATTCTTTGCCGTAGTTATCTTATGCTAAACTTACCATTCGCTTTCCCATCGTCTACCTGAAAGTAGAATAAAAAAAAATACGATGAGTTGAGAGGAAAAAAAAAATCATCGCCATTCGGAGCAAAGCGTGAGAGTAAAACTGTTTATTCGTCGTGTTCGGGAAGAAGGGAAAGAGCGAGTCGCGTGCCGGAGAACAGCTCACACTTTAGCTCGCACCCACGTGGCTCGCCAGCTGGTGACTCGCGCATTTTTTTTTTTTTTTTTCTTCGCCTCTTTCTTTAACTTTCGCCTTTGCGAGAGACGACGAAGTGAGACAAAGGCGTTTAAACTATTTTAGTTTCCTCGCGCGACTCTCAACACTCAGCCTTAAGGACACCTTTCGTGACTCAAAAAAGGGTTGAAAAACATTTATTTTTCGTTAAATAACTCGGTATCACAGTTATTGAAACTGAATGGCGAGATTACGAGGAGAAAATCGAGCGCCGCGCGACCCCTAAAGGATTCCATGGCTCTTGAATATCCATTCAAACCTCTCACTTCGCCGGGGTTTGCAGCCGTTGGCTCGTAACTTTCGTATATTACAATAATAAATATCAAAATTCAAGCGGTAGATAATCCTCGGCGAATTGCCTGCCGGCTAAGAGACCCGCGTAAGCTTACCGACGTTTCTACTAATACACGCAATACGCGGTCTTTCTTCGCTTCTCGCATCTCGACGAAGCTGCGAATAATATCATCTCCTCTATACCTATACAGCAATACGCCTATAGTTACACTATATATACGTTGCTCGTTCCCAGATTAATTCCCAGCGTTCGTTAAAATGCATTTTTTTACTTTTATTTTTTTATTGTTTTTATTTTATTCACCTATCGCCGCTATCTCTTCGTTCCCACCTCTTTCGTATTAGACACGCGAGGCTCACCGATTCTCTTTGCACTCGAAGAAAAAAAAATCGCGATGCGTTTTTCGCTCGATAGCACGTACTCCGCGCGATTCTTCGTGCGGTGGATATAACTTCGACTACTGGCCTATGTAACGGACGGTTATATACAATAATGTACGAAAAAAAAAAAACGATTTTGAAACGCGGAGGTTGAGAAGCACTGCAAGAACTCGCATGAGTTTCATTAATCTGGCCGCGCCTGGAGTCTCATCCCGTATAACGGTGGTGTGCACCATCGTCTCTCACGTCCAGCAGAGTCCAACCTGCGCCTCTCGGTGTCTATGTATTACCTTATACTCGATGTCTATGTACAGCCCGTGTATGTACTCTGTAATAACCGCAGATATTCCCGAGCGCTGTTGTATTATGTGGTCTCAAGTACACGACACACACACACACACACACACACACACACATCGCTGCTACTCGCGAGTTTACCCTGCGGTTCTAGTATTACACGCGTGAATCCCGCACAATATTGCGGCCAAAGCACCGCGACCGAGAAGATAGAGTAGTCGAAATGGTTCCGGACTCTTGAGGGTCTTCTTTTCATTTCGTAGTTTCGCTCGGACTTTTATTTTTTATCCGCGGAATCGCGTGTGCAGCAACAATTTTCGCCTTCGTCCTATTTGTTTTGTTACACGAGTTTTCAAATTCCACGCAATCGGTCATTAGTATTAATTAATTTTAGCTTTACGAAGAAAAAAAAATTTCGTCGAAATTTTTTTGAGACAAGAAAAAAAAAATTTTGGCAAAATTTTTCGAGAAGAAAAAAAAAAATCGCCGATTTTTTTTTAATCGAAATTTAATTAGAATGTCGTTTTTATGACAAAAAAAAAGGATTTCGATCACCGAATAATGTTTTTTGTCGAAATTACTTTTTTGTTTAATTTGATTTTTAACGCGAATTGAAACGAAAGGACGAAATAAATATTGTGGAGAAGTTGTGAGTCTTCGAGACAAGAGAAAGGCACAGTCTACCGTTTATTTTTATATCTTTTTTTCGCCTACCCATCGCGAATGTATTGTGAATCGAGATGCACGCTTGCCGAGAAGATGTATAGTTAGACGGAACACAGAATCGCGTCACGTGCGAGCCGTACAGCTTCTCGGACGCTTGTATAATTCTATGCGGGCGATAATTATTCGTAAGACGAACCGACCATTAAACGGTAGCAGATGAACGTAGCGAGAGTAACGTATACAGAGATCGCCGCTTGTATGCATATATAGGTATATGCAAACACAATTCACTCTCTCTCTGCCACTTCGTTTCTCCATCGAGATTTAACGATATCCGACCGTTCGAATAACAAGATCCAATTACAAAGTTCACAATGAATTGAAAGCGACTAATTAGTAAATGAAAACTTTTGTCATACGCGCGATGTAACACTCCGCGCCGTGTACTTACGAAATCCATTTTTTTTTTTTTTTTTTTTTATACAGACGAACGTCGAATAAAATAATAACGATTATATATGCATCGACCTATATCGAGATACTTTCTACAAGAGTACAAGCCGCCCGGACTTTAATCGTTAAGGGTACTTAAATTGAAGCGCGACGATGGTATAGAATTATAAGCCATAGAGAGGGCTCTCGTCGTATTCACGGTTTGCTCGCTCGCTTCGTTCGCCGCACCGGTAAACCTATCTAGTACACCTTCTCTGGCGCACATATACTCTATACTCGTTTCTCGACGGCAGTACCCGCAACGACGATGACTGCTTTCCCACGGCTCGCAGAGTTTCGAGAGCCTCGTCGTTTGGCACTTCACGAGACTCTTCGTATTCTCTTTGCTCCATCTCTCTCTCTCACTCTTTCTCTCGCGGTTGAGATTAAATTAACGAGGTGAATTTCGTGGTTCGCGCGCATGGCGCGCTGTTACCAATTACCCGGGGAACCACTGATATACTTCCTGCATATTCGTAGACATAACGTATTATATTGTAAGCGCAAAATAGAAACGGCGATTGGTTACTCGTTAAATTTTTATGCACACGCGCGCGCGGCGTTACGCACATGTGTGAGTTATTGTTGATGCTGCGGAAATATCAACCGATGCACGATCGTCACTTTACGATCTTCGCGAGCGTAATTAAGATGAGTCTTCGCGCGGTCAGATACCTGAATGGCCTCCACGCGTTAGAGGCCTTCCATCCGCGCGTCATATACACGTCGACAAATCTTCTTGTCATCTAATAACTGCTCGAGATATATGCCCTAAGGGGGCTATTGCTCGTACAGTCAAATCTCTGTTAAGTTACGAGACGCGAACTTACCGATGTTTTGGACTTACAGATTCGAAATTTCAAAAAATCATACAGTGGAAAATCGCTTACGTTGTAATTCGCAAACTTTATTAAATTTTTAGAGCAAATTTGAAAATGTATACAGTCCAATGTCTATTAAGTTATGAGACGCTAATATATAGATTTTCCGAGATAATTATAGGAATTTTCGAAAGATTGTACAGTGGAAGTTTTTTTAAGTTGCACCCGTCGCATTTACAAATTTTCTTATAAATTTGAGTTACGAAACAAATCTCTGAAAAGATATACAGTCAAACATCCGTTAAGTTGTACGCACCAACTTTACGAAAGCTGTGTAAGCATTTTTAAAGGCTCTGTCTACAGTGTAACTTCAGTTAAGTTACCCCTCTTCTATAAATAACAAATGCAACTCAGACGAACGCCACTAAAAATGGTACAGTCAAAACTCCGTAAAGTTATAGATCGCACAATTACCTCCCACTTTACAGCGAAACTATAACCGAAAAGAAGTTCCGATGACTGCGAGTTCACTTACAGAAGATCCAACTGTAGTTCTACTTTACTCTCTCTCTCTCTCTCTCTCCCTCGTTAATTCCATCATTTTCTCTGAAGCAAAGTCATCGACGTGAGGCGTTTGTCCAGCGCAAGGCGAATTAAAGAATCGTTAGGCAATGGCGGATGTTAGAGAGACGCGATGAGAGAATTTGCACCACAGCACTAAGAGTTAAAAGAAAGCTAAGAGAGATATATCTATCTCGTGGACTCGTAGTTCAGCTTCTACTCTCCTTCAAGGTTCGCCAACCGCCGGCGTCGGAAGCTTTTTCGATACTAAAACGCATCGACGGGATGAAATTGACCTAAGTAACGAGTGCCGTGAGCATTGAGCTTCGAAAAACTAAACAAGAAAAAGCGATCAACTCGATCGTATCTACTCGGAGTGTAATTCCAAGACTACCACTGAGTTATATGAACTTAACTGAGTTAAAGCTCTCTTAAGACCGGTGAAGAGAGGGTGTTAACCTTTTGCCTCGCGGAGCCTCGTAGCCTCGTATAACTATATAATAGGCAGATATATACGATGCTCTTCACCTGTGGACTATTATAAGACGAGATGGAGCAACTCCGCTATATTATCCCACAGGATACTAAGTACACTCGATCATTGAACGCGTGATACGCGATCGTTTTTCAACTCTCTCGGTACCCCCTACAGACGATTCAATTTTATTCTCTCCGACGTTATCCCGTCGATCTATCAACATTGGCTCCGTCTATTTAAAACTCGAAGCTTCGCGCGATTGTAACTCGAGTCTGAATAATCGAGTCGATCTATCAGCAGTGGGAGTTCATTTATGCGAACTTGTGGAAGAGTTATAAGGATTATTGTTATTTCGGACACAGAGATTCATAGCTCAAGACTGTAGTAAAAAGAGGGAAAGGGGGAGGGGGGGGGGGTGTGGTAGAAGTAATCAGTTTTAATGATTGGCCCACGCGACGCTCTGCGTACACGCAGACATTCATCTTCTTCTCCTTCTCGTTTCTCTTCTCCTGCTTCATTTTATGGCTGAATTGATGTATGTTAGCGCCAAGCGCAATTGATAGGGGCTTTACGAGGAATTAACTCGAACTTCTCTCTACTGACTCTCTCGCTTGTGTCTCAAGGTAGACTCGATTAATCCCATCAAATGCGAATTAAATGTATGAATTAAGTAATTCGATATTGTGAGGCAATGAGGTCGCCTTGCATTTGGATAATAAAGGGCATTCGAAGTCTGAAATACCGCGCATGGGTCGGATAGACCCCATGTCTTTGGAGCTCCGAAACACCGCAAGAAATCAATATATTTCCGCTGCAGTGTACTGAAATCGAAAGGTCGGAATGCAAGACAGACATCTGCGGCGGCGAAATATCGATACAGTCAAATTTTCGATGTTACACTTTTTTAAAAGAACCTTAAAATTTGAAATTTTGTAAAAATTTATGATTTTTTTTTAAATAGCTTCGGTACAAACCCCATGTGCGATGTTTTAGGGTTAAAATATTTTACGAGTATAGTATCGAGTGTATGTCGTATCGGAGTGAATGCACCCCGCATCCCGCGCCATACACACGCAACAAACCTTCGTATGCGCGGCCATAGCAACTGGACTCTCCCTGGGGCCCACATAAATCAGAAACTCCCAGGTTGAGCAACCGAGACTCGGGGTTTAGCTCTCGCTGTGGCCAGAAATCTAGATACAGTAACGGGTGTCCGAAGAAGCGAGAAGAGACTTCCTTTAAACACGGCGCACGGCAAAAGCGCAGAGGCTTAAAGATACACTGGAAACTTGTACGGTACCGAGTCTATGGTATCACGTTGATCGTATCTCATTTTTTTTCTCTCTCTCTCTCTCTCTCTCTCTCTCTCTCTCTCTCTCTCTCTCTCTCTCTCTCTTGTCGAGAGAGAGCGAGAGAGGAAGACGGGATA
Organism: Cryptus viduatorius; assembly: GCA_964006125.1. Classification (NCBI taxonomy): domain Eukaryota; kingdom Metazoa; phylum Arthropoda; class Insecta; order Hymenoptera; family Ichneumonidae; genus Cryptus; species Cryptus viduatorius. Next base: position 5,750,703 of record OZ023222.1, on the reverse strand, counting down.
ATTCTCAAGGCAATGAGGCCTCCGAACATCGCCGTAGAAGAGAGACTCCGAACGCTCCGGAGCCTCGAAGAGCGCAACAACACTGATGGACAATGTCACGCCGTAACAAGCCGAGCCGACACTCGCTTCAGAATGTAACGCGATTACCAGCAAGAAAACATTGTTGCAGCGGGATACTCAAGCGTGTTGGAAGTCGATCTCACGCTTCTTCATTTTAGTTTTTCATATATCTCGACGATCCGGGTTCGAGGATTCATTTTTTTTTTTTAATTAAGAGATAATTGTTTTTAGGAAAAAAGTTGTTTTTTTTTCGGGAAGATGAAAATCGAATTCGGTAGGGAACCCGGAAGTTTCTTTACTCTCGAGCAACTTCCGCAAAACTGGTCCGGGGTTCCTTTTGCATTGTGTCTGAGATACGGAGGCGAGGGAGTGTGTAAGGCCACCGACTCTTTCGCCCGTACCTCCGAGAGGTCTCAGCGGCGTGCATTGCATAACGAGCCGCGTTGCCGCCGCGGCTGCAACTGAGAGTTTGAGGCTAAGGCGGACGTCTCTCGACGCTCGGAACACGCGGATAGAACGAACGAGCAAAACGACGGTGAGCTTCGTGAAGGTGCGAGAGAGTCGCGAAAGCCCCCCGGGGGGGATAGTAGCTAAGAGAGAATTGCCAAGGGAGATCGTAGAGAGAGTCTCGCAGCAGCAGCAGCCCAACCCCGGGTCGCTGAGAACCTCTGGACCGTGTACCGGTTGTTCCACTCATGGAATGCGGACCGTCGTCGACGGTTCGTTGTCTGTAATACCATACACTTGCACTGGGCGCACGGCCACCTCTGCTCTATGTACGTATATCCAATGTACGAAAGCTTGTGGATGTGAAGTCTATGAGACGGTACTCGGTTAACCCGTTGGTAAATTCGCCTATATACACACTTGGGCCGTAAGGTATTCGTGCATCGAGACAAAAGCACTAAAGCTTTTGGTATCGAGTTACTCTTGGGAGACGGTTATTGAGAACCGGTTATTGAAACTGTGAGATGATGTAAAGGGAATGAAACTGATTGATCATCAAATGTGCCTTCAAAAAAAAAAAGAAAAAATTCAAATAATCGGTAGATCGAAAAAAAAAGGTTTTTTTCCCGCGATTCCCAATGTTTTCATTGAGTTACAGCAAAATAATTATAAAAACAAATTTCTGAAATTACGTAAAATACAAAATTTTTTCGATTTTCTCCCACGAGATACGATAGGCACTTCAAAAATACCGAAATTCACTAATTTTTTAAAATAGTCAGCGGTTTCCGGCATTTGAGAAAAAAAAACCTAAAACCCATCACCGACGAAGAAAGGATTCTAAAATTTCGTTAAATATACCTGATCTTGTGAAGACTTAAAAAATACCGGAAATAGGAATAAAAAAAAAAATATTATAAAAATCGAATTAACTCGTCGCGTACAAAACACGGAAACTATAATTGGAATTCATAAAAAAAAATATTTTTGGGCGTTTTTAACTTGAAATCATTCGTAATGGCGCTGGTAAAGAAAAACGAAAAAAGATTGGGCGACAATGCGAGACAATCGGAGGAAGTCCGACACGGCATAAATATGTAAAAGGGTGAAGGGCGCAATAGAAGGAGGAAGAGGGGAGTTAGTATGCACTCGTACTGTATGTAAATCTGATTCGCTTGGCGGGTGAGTTTAGCATAACGGGCACGGGGCACATTTGAAAGCCCAACGTATGGGGCGGCGAGAACAAGAACGAGGAAAGTCATCGGTCGTCGAGGAGGCGGCAGGTGCCGATGCGACGAAATTTCACGAATGCACATTTCGTTCGCGTCGTATAAATTCGGAGATTTAGAGCAATTCGGATAGACGTTGAATACGAAAGGAGAAACTATAAACAACAAAAAAAAAAAACAAACGTTCGGGAATCTCGCAGGTGAAGAATTTATAATTCGAACGTTAAGGAATTGGAGAGATATCTCCCGAACGGAGGTCGAAAGGTGGTCGAGCATCGAAATTTCTACTTGACCCCGAGTCCAGATCGCATCAGCTTGATTACCGATGCAATCTTCTCGAAAATCAAACACATTTCCGTCTCGAAGAACGTTATTTTATTCATTTACAAAACGCTTTGTGGATCTTTTTATTTTTATTTGTTTTTCGATTGCAGAAGCAGCTGAGACGAGAAGCCGATCACATTATAGAAAAAAACATGGCGGCGGGAACGTGTCCTAAAGATTAGAAAGAAGAATAAATCGAGGAAGAGGAATAATTTGATCGTCCAGGTAAGATAAACGACAAAGAATTTTTTTTTTATTTTTTTTTAATCCTTAAGTACCCTAAAATTTATTTTAAAAAATCGGCTTGCGATCGTTTCGGAGGCGTTGAATTGTGAAAATGTTCTTCTTCCGCGAGAAAATAAAAACAGTTCGTCCCCACGGAGTTGCACGATTGAGACGTGGGCTCTGGTGCCGTTGCGCCTGGCCATGAATTCAAGCCTCCGGGCAGAGCACCGATACATATCTAATACCTGTACACAGTGGCAGGCATTGTCGTACCCGATAATCTTCCGGCGCTCTCAGAATACTTTCCAGTTACACTTTTCTCTCCCGACTGCATTCTCACAATCGCGTCGAAAATTTCAATTGTTCTTTTTTTTTTTTTTTTTTTTTTACGTGTCGAACGAGGATCGTTATTCACCGTATTGATACACGACTTTCCCCGGGAGTTTGATGAAAAATTCGAAGGCATTTCTCGGGGTGCTGCACAGCCCTTGACCTCTCCTTAACCTTTTTTTATTCCCCATTCGTGTCCTTTTTGTTCAAACATATCGTTTTTACATATTCAAGCGGAGAATATTCTGTTTATTCTTATTCCCCATTCCTGTTAGTTATTATATCTCTCTTGTGCCGATTTATCACCGAGTTGTAATTTACGCGTCACCCGTTATCTCACTCTCGAGCGGTTCTTATTATGCGCGCGTTATCGTTCTCACTTCGTCCACCGCGCCGAAGTTCCCAACGACGAACAGAGGGAAAGGCATAAATTTAATAAACCGTATGTATAGTATATATACACACCGAGCGTGCGTAGCGAGAAGCTTGGCCTCCTGAGAAGTTGGATTGCAAAGTATAGGCTCGCAGAGACAGAAAAGAAAAAAAAAATAAAACGAACGAAACGATCGAAACGAACGAGAGATTCTTGTTGCGCGTGCTGCTGCAACTCGCGAATAAGGATATTATTGTCGATTGTTCTTCGTCGTCTTGGCTACTATCGCTTTTATGGAAGGAGTATATAACATTCTCAAGTTTCTGTCTGTATATATAAAAGAGAAGGGGGCAATACGAACACTCGGGGTAAAATGGTCGCTTGAAACAAAAAAAAATCGAAAAGAAATCGATATATATAATTTGAAAAAAGTGGAATTAATATTATTAATAAAATAGTTCAAATAAAAAAAAATTCAATGTGAAAAAAATTTGAACACGGAAAAAAATTAATTTCACGTTGAAAAAAATTAAATTATAATTCAAAGTTCCTTTTATATTTTTTTCCGTTTTATCTCAATTGTCAAATTTCACATGAATAAAAAAAAATCTCGTCAATTTTTCCATTTTGCCCCACTTGGGCCATTTTGCCTTACGTTCGCCTGTATATATATATACACACATATGTAAACATATATATTTGATATTTATCTCCTTTCGACTATTTGCGTCTGTCTTCCCGCGCGCGATTTTCTCTACGTAACCCTTCGGTGAAATTCCACGCGATACTCTCTCGTTCTCGTGGCCGAAGCTCGATGAGCTATCGGATTCATCCATTCATATAGTGAGGCACTTGGTAATTGGAATACGGCGCGTGTTCCTTCGTCTCCCATTCTCTCTCTATTGCGATATTCGCCGCTCGTGTAGCTCCGCTATTCGCAGTATCAGTAAGGAACTCTCCGGCATCGACTATACTTCGTTCGCGTCAGTTTTACCGCGTGCGAACACCACGAAGCATATATATAATAGATACAGACTCTTCGAAATAGACACGGCTTACGTGGGCGATGAGCTGATCGCAGCCCTTTCCTTCGATTTTATTGGCCAATCAGCGCCGATTTATGATACCCAAAGAGATACGTGACTTTGCCCACTTTTGTCGAAGTAACTTGAGGCACAATTATTCTTCGTCTATTCGAATTAATAATGTGATTCCGTTGTCTCGTTAGATTCGCAAATAAATCATATTTACTCGATTTCGAAGGGTAATCTATTGCGAAAATATTGTTTTATCAGAATCAAAGGGTTCGGTGGGTCGTGAAACCACTGGCGGTGGTGCGGTTTGCATACATCGATATATATCGAAGATCCGAACGCTCGTGTAAACGCTTTGATGGTACAATAGTCAGTTATCCGACAGTAATTGGCCTATGAGAGGCATGTAAACTTAAATGCACGCAACACTGGCAATAACCAGTTATTAGCCGTTTCTCGAAGGGCTAATTACTGTATATTTGATCCTAAACTTGCGGCGTATAGGGGATAGATCTTCCGGCTTGCTGGTTCTCCTCGTCGCACCAGTCCGATTACTCTCGCCCTACCGGCGGAGATTCGTATCCGACGGTAATTAGACACTTAATTAAGGCAGCTAATTAATCATCGGGAAAGACGCGAGAGCGTAAGCGCGAGTCCCGTAAGGACACTGTTCATGCTATTGTGATGGGATTTACCTCAATGTAAGCGCCCTTCTGGTACATGCTAACGCGTCTCGCGGATTTATGCCTTCACGCTTTTTACACGGAAACAATGCATAAAAAAAAATTTGAACATAAGTTTTGCGGCAAAAAAAAAAATCTGTATCTCGTCGGTAAATGAAACTTATTATTATTATTATTTCGTTTCATTTTTATTATTATTTTTCATGAAAATCAATTTTCTTATAATTTGCTTATTTCTTCGTAAAATCGTTTCCGCGCATAAACGGCTTACTGGCTGATCGCGATCTCTACCTGCGAGTACATTATTTATTCTTTCTTATTATTTTTTTTTTTGAGAAATGTGAAGATCTAAGACGATGTGTAATTTTTTTTTTTTTTTGCTGTTATCCCTTTATTCGACGTCTTGTCTGCTCACCCACGCGTATTATCCCGCGCTTTAGCGCTTTTATCAGCCTCACCGTTAGAATTCTACTCTTTCACTATGCACTACCCGAAGAAAACCGCACTGCGCGTGAGATATATATATATATATACATATATACAAGTGAGAGGCCAAGAGATATTCGCGGAAATGTATTTACCGTGTCGGATATAATGGACCTTAGCCGCGTTCCTTTTTGCACGATCGAATAAACGACTACCGGCATCTCGCACTGCGAAACGTTCTTACAGCGCGGGGCAATATCCATACCATCCGTAAATGCATACATAACATAACACACAACGTGCGCGCAATCTGTGTTGAAAACGTCGAGCGTAGTAAGAGAAGGATACCCATCAAGCGAGAGAGTTCGTCTCGTATACGTCGCGACGTCCGAGGGTCGAAAACATCGAGCGCATCGCGCGCGAACGTAACTCGACCTCGGCGATGAGTTCTTTCCGCAGCCCATAAGGACAAAAGAAAAAAAAAAAAAAACCAACAGCGTGAGACGCTTCGGGTATTTACTATTATTATTTACATCGACCCATCGCTGCATAATATATATATATATATAAATATTTCGCGATATCCGAACGAATGCGAATTGTCGTGAAAATTTATCGCAACTCTCGCAGCTAATATTACCGATGAATTCCGTTGCCTCGTACAACGGGGGTTTCGATGATTATAAAATAAATAAGGAAGATAACGAGAAACGAAGTGAATCTCGGCAAGCAGCGTTTTGCGTTGCTATGTGCCGTGTAGAAAACACTACGGTCAGCCAGAGCTCTTTCTGTATATAGAGAACAGTCACGAGAAGAAGATACCCCGGGTATAAGGAGAGTATCGAAACTGAAACGTTCACGAATAATTTACGAGCGCTAGAAGATATATCCCAGTTGTGTTGTATGGGATCGTAGTTGTTACGGTGTGTAAGAGGACGTAGCGTGAGTCGAGAGAGTAGAAGAGAGGGCCTTTGGTAACGAGTTACGATAAATCTCGGAATCTCGAGAGTCTCACCGCTATATGCGAGACTTTGCCGAGATGCACACACACACGCGGTGTGTCCCGGGGAGCGATAAGTCCTTGAGCCCTCTAGTTAAAACTCCAATTGCTTCTTCTTATCGTTTTTTTTTTCTTGAAAAAAAAAAAAAAAAAAAAAAAAAAAAAAATGTCTTTGAAGCCCTCAACAAAGTACCGCGTCTTGGACGAGGGTGACGCTGAGCCTCCGAAGCTTGACGACTGACGTCGCGTACTCATGTATTCTATACCGCGAAAAAAAAAAAAAAAAATGTGTATACATATATATTGCCTGTAGAGGAACGAAGGTATATATAGCGTACGCGTATACACACATAATACGCCAGTCTCGCCAGGAGTCCAGAGCTCCTCCTCAAAAGGCCAATAATTAAGGTAATGGCTACTTTTCAAGTGGATTTCCGTGTGCCGGCTATCCTCTCTTACCCGCCCTTCGCTCGATCGCCCTCCCCCCCTCACTCACTCGTACTCTACAGCTTCACTCACCGATTACGGTCACGAAGAGACCCCGCCATTTCTTTCGTCTTCGTCTATTTCTTATCCTTATTTTGCCTCTCGTATTCCTGTTCTTCTCTTCCTCTTCATTCTTTGCCTCGCTATCTACTCTCACAGAGAGCTGAAAGATTTCTTTGGCGAGGAAGATGCGCGCAGCCCCTCGATAATTGCATCCCTCCTTCGCCTTCTACAGCTACTCATCCCTCTTAACTCCGTTCCTTCTTATTCTTTACTTCGCCAAGAAACGATCGATATCTCGATGATTCCGATACACGCGCTCGTGGAGCGTCGACATTGGAAAAAAAAATATAAATAAAAATAATAATCGTCGAGACAGTGCCGGGAATGTTGTGTTACAGACCGGATAACTCATTGCGTCTTGGGAAATCGCTGTATCAACGAGAATAACATATTCGTTTGAGCTAAGATTCCACTGATCGGTTATGATTATTTTTCCTTCGAGCAGACGACGATAACAGCGCGGGGGATGAACCGAAAGGCGGTTATCAATGCTCCAGATATATAGAGTGTTATAATATATGCCGAGCGTACAAACCCAATCGTAATTTTATCTCTCGAAATACTCACTCGTCGATACGCCGACTGCTTGGGAAATGTGATGATTACTTTTAAAAAAAACAACAAAATATATGTAAAAATGCCGTTGGAAATTCCACTAGACGAGTGTTTTCTCGCAAGACGACGGATGAGTAATCGCTCTTTACTTCCCCGAAGTACAACGAACGCGGGAATGTGAAGAAGATATAAAATAAAAAAAAAATTGAAATGTGGGAGGCGAACGCAAAGAATTGCGCACTCTACGCGTGTATACATATATCGCATTCGCTTTGTACAATGGTTTTTTTTTTTTTTTCTTTTTTTCGCGAAGTGTAATTTCGCGTGCCGGTGGAACGAAAAAGAGCGCCGGGCGGGGAAGCGAGAGAAAAAATAACAATGGCTAATACCCGAGATTGTCCCGCCGTGTAATTTTCGAAACTCGAACGAACGAATTGACCGTTAATTTTTGTTCGCGACTCGGAGGGTAGGAAAAAAATTTTCGGATATAAATAATGATTGAATAATTTGTCGATGTATTTATTAGATTAAAAAAAAAGGGGAAGAGAAAATATTGAGATTCGTTTGAACTCAACCGCAGCCGTTTAGATCGAAAACCTTCGATAAAATTGTTTTGTCGAAGTAAACTCGAGCTTCGTGAGGGAAGGAAAAGATCTCGATCTATTCAGGATAAAATCCATCGGCATGGTAGATGAGCGAGGAGATGCTGCTTTGCACCGCAGCATCGAGAGATCAGGTAGGCGTGTCTTTATATTCATGCTGCTCGCTCTGCTCGATGAACGTTGATTCCGATCGATTCGTCGCGCTTCCAGCGCATTCTTAGACCGCGTTAAGTACCGAACGTTTCCGTGAGCCTCGAAAATTCAATGGAGAAGTCACCAATTCGCTTTTCGTAATTACGCGCTAATTTTTTTAGCTCATTTGAAAAAAAAAAAAAAATCGTCGCTATAGACTCCACAAAAAAAATCGTATTTAAAAAACAACTTTGTTAAAAAAATCAATTTTTTTTTCTATCAGGCATTTAAAATAATTTTATAAAAAAATCAAATATTTTTCTACTCCATATTTAAAATTTTTGATTTATTGAAAACCTATCGTCTCGCTGCTCGAAGAAGGGGCTTTCAAATGGAATTTTCATATCGCCGTTGTCTCTCCAAACTTTATATCGTCTATATATCGCTCATGAGGTTTTTTTTGTATTTTTTTTTAACGATGACTAGTCTTAGAGAGATTAAAGGGTTCACCCTACGCTCGATCCTTCTGAGAGATCGTTCGATCGATTCTATTTCATCCCCTTCGAAAAGATCTCTCGTCTATCGCGAGTCCTCTCCATCGTAGAGATTGTATCTACGCTCGAGAGCAGTCTTCGTTGCTTCGTCTCCCTTCTTTTTCTTTTATTTATTTTTTTTCATTTTCATTTCTAAGCGAGTGTCGTGGGGCTCCGCGTCCACGAGTTCATGTAAGACTGCGAGATCGAAGAATCGAACGAACAGCGAGAGGGATAAAAGAGAGACACGAGAGAAGCAACAGCCAAACATGTTATTTTCTCGTTGCTCGCGTCGAGAGTCCCGTATCTGATTGGCGTCGGGACGCCCGTTGGTCCCTCGTCTATTCCGTTCCCTCCCACAATACGTAGCGGCCGAGTATTCTCGACCAATCCCATCGTCGTCTGATAAGGAGGCCATAATTAGCGCGATTTGTTAATGAGCCGGACGCCCGAGCGCCGCGGCTCTCTCGCCTCGTCCCCGCGGTTTCCCCTGTCTTCGTCTTAGTGTCGCTGAATGAACCCGTCGGTGCCGCGCTACACTTCGATTCTCGGTCAGCCGTTCAGTTTTCATCGAATCATCGTATCTAAATAGACTTCGTTATTACAATTCCGCGTCAGTGCTTTATTTTGTTTTTTTTTTATCGTGATATTCTCAGTAATAGAAGAAAAATTTACTCAGTGATCATCGGTGACCGTGAAGTTTGTGGTGAATTCGTATCGAAAAAAAAAGAAATCTAAATTTGGATAAAATACTGCAGAGTATCGAAGGTGCGATTTCAACACCTCAGTTACCGACGTTAATATCAACGGGTGAGCCGAAGATTATTTGCAGAATTGGATCGGACGATATTATATTTTAACAGCGCGTATAACACACGCAAACATAGCGGCCGATTAATTAATGCGTGTATCGCGAAGCGAGTGTCTCGTTATGCGGAATCTCGTAAGCGAGATAAGAAAAATCACGTTGAAACTAACACACAGGCGGTACGAGCCGATAGAAAACAAATCTCGTTTCCTCGCACTCTTGCGTCGCGTGCATAATATTCGTTCTCTCTGTGTATCTCGCGAGTGCGCAAATAAAAAGGAAAAGTCCTCCGCGACATCTGGTTTCCGTTCTTCGGATCTATTTCTATCGAGTTATGTATTCAGAAGTCTCTAGTCTCTCCAGTTTCGAAATAAACTTAAAACTCGATGTTTTTCATAATTTTTTTTTTTTTTTCGTCATTAAAGAGGGATGCAGGGTGCGAAATTTTTTTTTTTTTTTCGATTTCTTGGTTTTCGAAAAGTTTTATTCTCAACCGCGGGATTAACCAAATTGAAATTCGATGCAAAACGCGACTGGGATACAAACCGATCTTAATTAAGTTTGTTCCCTGTACAGTCGGTGTCTTCTCTTAATTAAATTACTCGCTATCTCTCCCACTGATTCTCACGAGAGAAGGGGAGAGTCGAAACGATTCACAAACTTCCCGTCGCCCGTGCGCTCCAATAAAGCGAAATAAAAACAACTGAGGCACGCAGGAAATTGTTCTGTGTATTCGCGAGAGGGATGAACTTAAAAGCAATTTGGCAAATTAATATTGTCATCGTCATCGAGATATGCTGCAACAGCGTGTAGTATATCGACGCTATAATTCACATCGACCGCATTATAATTCAAAGCTGAACGTGACCGACCGCAGCGTTTGGCAAATTGCTATCCGCCTCCCTCATCACCACCCCCCCCCCCCCCCTTCCCTTCCACGATCCGTTGGGGATATTATCGAATCGGCAATTAGATTATCTAGCGGTCGGTAGCTGCGCTACGCGACGAGAGAATCATCGATTCGGTAATCCTAATTTCATTTTAAAGGCTATTTTCTTGAGTGTTTATTGACGCGATTTTTTTTTAAACGGTTAGTTACATTTTAGAAGGATAGTGGTGCAAAAAACAATCGATTCTTGGTAAATTGATTTGAAAAAAAAAAAATGTGGTTATCGGTAAAAAAAATGTGGTAAACGGTAAGCTATCGAAAAATTGAAAGTTTCGACCTTAGATCCGAGTTCAGCGAACAGCGGTCAACGACTTTCGCGTTAGGTAGTCCTGGCGGTACAGTCAAGTCAATCGGATTACATCGTTTTAAAAATTGGCTTCGGACGTTTTACAACTTGTGTCACCGAAAAAAGCTTTTTTTCATGCGGAAAAAAAGGATAATCCTAAATTTAGTGATAAAATAACTAAATTTGAATCCTCGGACATAATTTTACGGAGGTTTGTGAAGTTAAATTTGCAATTTCTCGTAAATTTTGACGAGTGGCGAATTATTTTATTTGTTAAAATATAATTTACGAAATAATCCAAGAATTTTTTCTATTAAAAAAAAGTCTCGAAAATGTATTAAATACATAAATGACTCATTTGTAAACCGCGAATATTAATTATCGTATTTTTATCTCCGCGAATTCGTAGAGTAACTACTGAAAAACAAAATAAATTGTCATTCGTCACGTTTAACCTAAAATTAAAAATTAAACTTGACAAAAAAACTGTTAAAAAGTATACGTATACGTCAACGCACTCAAAAAAATTATTAGTTTAGGCATCGAGAATTTTCCTCGACCAGCAAATTTTTTGGAGCGTAAAGAAAAATCCTTGCCACGATTGATGGTTTTACAAGTACTTCAATATAAATATTCTGTTTATCATCGTCCCTCAAAAAGTAAAAAAAAAAAAAAAAAACGAAGCTATTTCTGTTACGACGTTCTTTAAGACTTTAAATAACTCGGCGTTCGATATCGCTACCTTTGCTCCAGTTTTTGCATCGTTCATCCCCCACCTTTTTCCTACCCTCCTACGATTTTTTTCCACCCTCTCTCGCCTCGCCTTTCATGCAAATCAGTGGCAACCGGTGTAACGGAAAGAAAAAAATGTGTCGTGTTAGAGCTCTTCAATTTCGGAGTTACAAGAATTCAGTTATTTCGTCGTCTATATTCGTAAGTCTTTTCTTCTCGCTTGCCGCACAAAATACAATGCCGTCGGATGATCTTCGATCCCCCGCGGGAACGTACGGTTAGTCCTCGTCTTCGTCGTGAATCTTGCGCGAGCGATCTACGTGCTTGATGAAACGTTACCCGTGTATAGAGACGAGAATATGGACAGCGAGAGTCTACGGGGCCTCGCGTTTTGCTCTCACACGCTTTGTCATAAACGCCTTCTTCGGTAGATCGTGCACCCGAGATAGTAGTCTCTATCGCGAACGACTAGACGCCCGTCTTGACAACTTTATTGTGAAGGTAACGAGGGAAGAAAACAGAAAGAACGACGATCGGCCGAGAAGATGCTCTTTCGACTCGCGGCGATGCATTATAAATTATGTATACAGATTAGTATTTCTTTAATTTTTTTTTAACTTCTCGTTCTCTACGCTACATAACGAAACCGTAGCTTATCTTTTTTCTTCTCGACGGCCCAAATTAATTGAGCTTTTATCACGCTTCTCGCTTGCCATTGATACGCGATTGTGTAACACAAACACTCGCAGAGAATTTCGAACGAACACGCGGATACGATAAATCGTATTTTCTCTTTTTTTTTCGTTGATTTTTTATTATTCTCTTTAATATCTCGTATTATTCTAAACGCGCCTCGATCTATATACGAAACCGGATAACACTGATTATTCTTATCTCGTGCAAATGTTAAAAATACGTAGCGCCAATAAACTACGAGAATAAATGTGGGAAGGGGTTGCGACGCGACACGCGGTCTATTCATGTTCGATTCACGAAGATATGCACAACCGAACGATCACGTAATTATATTTTTTCTAAGTCGTGATGCGTGTGCCTACGTTTAATCGAAACAAGGGAATGAAAAAAAAAAAAAAAAAAAAAAAAAAACGGAAAGAACGGCTCGAGAACGAAAGTGAAGAAAGTATAAGAACGATTACTTTGCGTTCGTGTGCGCATGCGAGAAATATATAGACGAGGCACGTGAGTTTCGAATACCACAAGTGATTATAAGAGACTGTGTAGTACGGGGGGGGGGGGGGGGGGGGGGGGTTGAAGAGGAGGAGAAAAGACCTGAAAGACTGTTGCCGTGGCTGACTGCCTTCCGGCGCGCGGCGATGAAATTAATGCCCGCGAAATGCGACTTAATACGCGAGCATAAAATATTATGCCCCCTCGTTGTAATGCATTCTGCGTGCCTCGGCGAGCGTATCCCCGAAGACGCGAGTGTGGAGATGAAATAAGAAAAAAAAAAAACTGAGGAAGGAGCGTATTAAAAAATAAAAAAAAATGAAATGTTGATTGTTGAAAGGGGCAAACATAACGTGGATCAATATTTACGAAAAAAAAAAGTGTTACATTGAAGTGTTTTAATTTTTATTTTATTTTAACATGCGTCGTCAGTGGATCGAATAATTAATGTTACTTGGTATTTGGTTGAAGGATGGTGCTTGTGGTGAATGGGGTCCTGCAAGAGGAGGCCCCTGCGGACAGCCGGTCACTTTACGCTGCCCACCCGGTATACAGAGAGACCGCAGCACAACTACACTCGATGCCAGCTAAATTAGTGGGTCCTGTGGGCCTCTTATACGTACAGCAGCGAGAAATGGCTGTAACTCTACCACAAGACAGTGAGTACCGCATTAATCCTTCTCTCTCTCATTTTTTTTTCTTTCTTTTCCCTTCTTCTTTCCACCCGTTCCAACGTTGCCGAATAAAATATCATAAATACCGTACCAATCCAATGAATTAAGAAGACGAAAAAAAAAAAAATCCAAGTTGAATTAATTTAAAATTCGCTCTCGGAACCGCGGGGGAGAAATTATATCTCACTGATACTTGAATCAATTACGAACCAATCCCATTAATCCACTAAAAATTCTTTATTATTAGCTTTGGAAGTTTCGTATAGTTTGTACCTTTTTTTTTATGTTAAAGTGGTTTACGTTTATTTAAAAAAATTATTAACCCCTCACCTACGGAAGACTTTTTGCCGGCAAGTAGAACGCTAATTTCGTTTGTTCGTAATAACAATACGCAACAGAGAATTTTTTTTTTAAACTATAATTTCACAATTTTTTTCGAAATTTTTCGCGATTTTTTACAGTTAAACGGAATAATTGAAGGTAACGACTGATCGGAAAATTTGGATGTACATTTACGATCTCCGTGCGTAAGGAGTTAATCCGTTTCTTCTCGATTGTCGTCTACCATTTTCCAAGTCCGTAATTCCTGAGTCGCTAATTAAATAATTGAAATTCCGTCGCAAAAATTATCGTATTTTCTGAATAATAATTTGCATAAAAATCGTTTGTTTTTGCGTTACAGAGAACGTGAGTATCCTGGGTTCGGACGACATGACCACGTGTATTATCGTCGTAGTCAGGCATTCCGGTGAGTACTTCGCCCCGGCGAATGCCACAAATTTGTTGTTCCTTGCCTCCCGCTTTCCGACGTTTCGCGATTCACGCAAATGAACAAAAACATAAAAAAAGCCCGAAGAAAATAAAAACAAAACCGATCGAACGGTAAAGTTTGCGTCGGTAAGAAAAAGCGATGAATAAAACGTGAAGCAGCGCGACGCCGTCGCGAAGAGCGCACAAGTGTGCGTACATCGCGAACGGTGTCATGACCCCCTCTGACGTCACACTCACCGGAAGTTCGATCGCCAAGAGACTTTTCCACTCAGGAAAAAAAAAAAAAAAAAAAACCGCAAACAATCGATCGATTACCCGCCGTCCGAACAAAATCGCTTTGACGTTAACTACTGACGATTGTTACTAAGAATCATGTAAATTGATTAAAGAAAAAAAAAAAAATTGTTTCGCGCGTTAATAATATCGTTAGTCTATGCACTGTACGGCGTGACTTTCGCGATTTATTTTCAACGATCTTCGTCAACTTCGCGCGTCTCATAACGATCGTTTCATTCTTCGTCTCGCGAATAAATCGCGGATTATTATCCGTCTTTGTAACATCGCTTTTTGTTCTTTGTCGCTTTCTTTTTCCTCTCGCTTCGGTTGCATTATATCTATGGATTAGTTATGCAGCTATACACACGTTCGTTCGTACCGTTGGATGTTTTAGCCCGTGAGAGGCTAACAATTTTTTTTTACCCCCTTCCCTCTTCCCCTCCGGCGCGGCACTGGCGGTCCGCTCAAGGACTGTGCTCGTCGGCTCGTCGTTTGAGATACACAACGTCCCAATGAGCGTAGAGACCTCTACTGCTATTACTATACGACGAGTCCTATTATACCTTCTCTTTCGCTTTCCCTCAATCCGGCCTCTCGTTTCCATCTCGTCCGTGTAGCAATACGTGCCTCACTAGCAATGAGGAGACGTGCATATAGTTTGTAACCACTTCGGTACATGCTACTCCGCGATTGCTGCGATCGATTCGCCGGTAAGTTTCTACGGCTGTGTGCCGAAGAGACTCGAGAAACATCTCTCACCGCGGAGAGAGCGACTCACGGCAAATAGAAGATGCGCATAACAATCGTACTGCGCGATTCAAATTATACTTTCACGTTATAAATTATCCCTCATTCCATAATTCGCCGATCGTTCCTTCAATTGCAAATTTTACGCCAAAAAATATTATTATTTTTTTTGGGAGATCGCTACGCGACCAAAAGAGGGCGAAGCTTTTAACATCGTGTATATCGGGTTTTGAATTCTCTGGCGAACAGCAGAAGCATTTTTTTTATCGCTGTACGCTCGCGAAAAATCCAAAATTTTAAACATCGATTTCT
This sequence comes from Cryptus viduatorius, assembly GCA_964006125.1. NCBI lineage: Eukaryota > Metazoa > Arthropoda > Insecta > Hymenoptera > Ichneumonidae > Cryptus > Cryptus viduatorius. The sequence continues at coordinate 5,735,458 of OZ023222.1, read as the reverse complement.
TAAACCATCGAATTTGCGATTTTCAGCCATTTTTTTTGCCAAAATCTATTTCTACGCATTAAAAAAAAAAAAGAGAAGTTGCAAAATCGGTCCTTTGCCTTGAAATTACTTCGATCAAAGATCACCCATTTGCCCATTGATATTATGTTTGAGAACCGCTGGTTAAAGTACAAAAGTCTTTTATCTCCGATATTTATGATTTCAGGATCAGGTGCAGTAGCGTTAGCGCATCTGGACGGAGCGGGAACCGAGGATGCTGCATCAGCGATGGTCCAGAGGGTTACGCAACTCGCGGCGCAAGGCTTTCACGAGGGACGGATAGAACTTCAGCTAGTCGGCGGTTATTCAGATCCTAGAAATTATTCCGAGGAATTATTCTACAACATTTTGTGTAAGTTGTTCATATTTCGATTATAGATCGAGATATCGAATAAAATCGAAAAAAAAATTAGCAAGTGAATGGATTTTAATCGTTAATCGAATCGATGTCTTTGGCAGCCGCTTTTCACAAGCAACCAGTCGAAGTGGATCTGACGTTGTGCTGCGTGGGTGAACTCAACACAACCGCGAGAGGAGGAATCCATTGGCCGGTTATATACGGCATCGGTCTCAATGTAAAGACCGGCGAAATATTTCCGGCAACGTTTCCGGACAAAGGTCCCGATCAGGCGCTGAGATCAGCGAGGCAATTGACCGGCGGTCAGCAGGTTTGTGGAAACTTTCGTGAAACCCACACGACCCTTCCCCGAAAATTGAACGATTGTTGCTTCGAACCCTCATCTAGCAATACGACGATATTCCACAGGTATTGGATATATACGATTTCGATCACGGATTGCTACGAATCGGACCTTTTAACTACGATCCACTGAGAGGAGTTGATCTGTGGCTTGCGCAGTCGGATCAGTTTATACTTCAACATCTGTCGACCGCCCCCGATGTCGAACCGCCGCACTTCGTATCTCAGGTACAAGAACCATCGAGAAACTCGCTGAATCAAACTTTGTAATTAATCGTAGACCGAGTCTATCTCAATTCTACGCAAACTTCTCGTGCACAACGAGAGGGCAATAAAGTTTCGAAGATTCGAGGAGTTCGAGCGGCGAGAGAGAGAGAGAGAGAGAGTTTGGTTTTTTATATACGAATATCGACGTTTCAGATACGAGCGACGCTGAAGTACATCCAAGACAATCCATTTCCGGCGGTGACGGTCTTTCGGGACAATCTCGCGCGCTACTATCGTCGGGACGAGGCAACTGGTGGCTGGCAAGCGATACGATACTAATCAACCATTCGGTTATACGACGATAAAGGAGACACTCCCCTCCCGCATTAACATTGGCATCGAAGAAACGAATTCGCCAATTCGCCATAAAGAATGATGTTTTGTTTTTTTGTTTTTTTTTTCATCGACGATAAAGAAGAAACGACGGTAGAATAACGCGATGATGTATATATATTTCTTGTAAACTCTAGAATCGCTCGCGAATTCACGCGAAGTTCGAGAGAGCGTAGGGATCGCGAGAGAGAAAGAAGAGAGAGAAAAAATTTCAAATTTTTTAATGGTGCTAATCGACTGTTCGTTGGAATATTTTTTTTTTATTTCGTTGCGGCGAAGAGTCGCGCTGTTAACGTACGAGTATCCAAGTAAAAGTTGGCGTTGAAGATAAAAAAAATGAATAAATAAATAAATAAACATCACATTTTTAATTGAGAAAAAGAAATGCTATAATAGTTCGTAAATCGTAACTTCGAACGTTTAGAAAAAGCGATTTTTGTTTGAAGCTCACGAAGTTTCACGAACGCTCCAGTGATAAGCGAGACGAAGAAAAGAAAGAAAGAAAAAAAAGAAGAAAAATAAAAGCGAATCTAATTAATTGATTTTCATTGTTTATAAACGATAATTATATTATTAGGATACGAAGAGATATATTTTTACTATTATATTGTGTAAAGAACGAAGATAAAAATTGAACGAAGAAGCGAAGCTTCGCGCAAAAAAAAAAGAAGAAAAAAAAACCATACGAGATCTCGTTGAGCGTCGGAATGAATTTTTTTTGTTTAGTTACGGAAGATACCAGTGGATCGCTTGTGAATCGTCGAAATTTGTTCTATTTGCAAGTTTTTGACCGTCACGCGACGATATAATCGATCGTTTTTCTTAAGTTACCCCTCCACACACCTACACACACACACGTTTCCCATTATTTCTTCGAGAGTCTTCGATACATTCGAATGCCTCAAAAACTCATCGCTCGACTTTAATTTTTTTTTCCTCACAATTAACGCAACAAAGCGGCTGTATTTTATAATATTATTTGGTGATATATTTATACAATAAACGATGATAGATCGAATTAAAAAAAAAAATATGAAAAAAAAATTGCATTTTTTTTTCCTTCCGAATCGCGGGGTTAAACATGTTTTTCAGCAATAACGACAGCGACGGCAACGCGTCTATTGAATAATAGCGATAATATTCGACGAAAATATATGGCGTAGCGTCGGAATACACACATAACGAAGGGTGAGACCGATGAAAATCCACTTAACTCAGAGCACGTAGCCGGAGGCGCAGTGTGCCGAGAGAGCAACAGCCAGTGGAACTCTCAGCGGGCGAGAAGCGTTCGGAGCTTAAACCTTAGACGGTCCTTCCTGAGAGAGCATATTCCGGCTATGAAAACTTTGTTCGTCGTGCCTTCGCCCTCGGGAAGAGTACTTTCAGTCGCTCGCACCGAAGCTCTTCTCTCAGCGCGCGGATTATACTCTCCCGAAGCTCCTTCGGCCCTCCAACATCCGTTTTCCATCCGCCTTCCCCGCCCGTTAATGTATAATAACTTACGGCTAATCGGTCGGGGATAATAATCGCGTCGAGAGAAATTGAAGGTCTCTCGGAGGCTCTCTTCCCTTCGTGAAAATGTCGGCCTCTGTTGCGTCGCCTCTGTTCTTCTCGTTTGGCTTCTCGCTACTCAGGGTATCGAAACTCAAGGACTTTCAGGACTCTCTGAGAGCTAAAACGTGTACATTTCGTCTTTCGTCTTTCCGTATTCGCACAATGACCGAGTCTCGCGAAAATTTTGCTCGTACTTGAAAAGCTCCGTGATATTACTATTCGACGAAGTCGCGGCGAAGCTTCAGCAATTATAATTGCGTCGTGAAAGAAGCGAGAATAATAACAAGCTATCTCTCGATGAATCCTCGGAGATGAGAGCGAAACGACACAGAGATAATAAAAAATAAAAAATAAAAAGGAAAGGTAAATGAAAAAATAACGAGGTCTTTGGCGACGATGGAGTTTGAAGATTTTTTTTTTTTTTTTTTTTTCCTTTGATGAATAACAAAGTGTCGCGAGTTCTCTGCTTCTCGTCGTTCGCAGGTCGACCGAGTGAAAGCGTCCGGAATTATAAGGCGCGCGAGGGGCGTTCGGGGAGAGTTGACACGAGAACCCGAGAATCGCGAGGATCACCGTTGCTCGAGATAATAGCCAGAGAACGTCGATCGATCTTCGAGCGCACAGGGCCTTTCATAAAGGCACTGGCCAGCGGCAGCCAACGACGAGGGCCATCAATCTTACGTACTGTATAAACGGACGGTGACCAACCGGCTCGCTGCGCTTGTCGATCCTCGCGCTCCGCTTCCTTCTCTGTCTTTCAATCTCTCTGTACCTCAATCTCTCTATTCTTACCCCGTTGTTACCAGTTTGATCCGTGTCCTGGCAATTAAAGGATTTTCAAACGGGAAACGAGAACAGCGCGAACAAAACCGAACAAAGGGAAGAGATGCGTTCGCGTACTCCGAAACGCAAAGGCGTATCTCGCAACGTTCAATACGGCGAACGGGGGCGACTACGCCGCTTTTATTCTCGATAATCGATAGGCAAACGCTCGGGTACCGTATCGGCAACGTGCAGCAGTTTGAATACTCTTCTAACGGGTGAGATCTCCGATCGAAGTACCGATTTTTGGAATCAGAATTTCGATAATGAAATATCGATTTTATTCAGTATTTTTTAGTTAATTTAAAAAGATCGAAAAGATCGAAGTCACGAAAGAAGCAAATTTTATCTGTGACCGTAATGAAGTTTTTTTTTAGAATTTTTATGAAAGATTTTTTAGTTTTCAGTAAAAAGTATTTGAATTATTTTTTAATTTACGATTTTAGAAAATTTTTCATTTCGGTCGAAATAAATGCAGAGATGTGGCTGATAATGCGGTCACCCGGTAGACAACGCGGAACACATACAAAACTCTCGGCACATATGGTCGGTACGACGTTGATAACGCGATGACAAAACCTCGTACGCTCGCAAATTGGCGGTGTTTCATGTTACCATCGAAAAGTTCCCAATGTGCGTATTTTAACATTTCCCCGAATTATACGCAGTATTACGAAAATTATTCGGAAACAGAAAATATTTTAAAATAAAAGTTTCACCGCGCGTGTTCGCGTTTCGTGTAATGAAGAAGATCGCCACATGCATTTCAATGGAATTTCTGGAGCGGATATTAATATTTACTAGACGTTTTTTAATACCTCGGAAGCGAGGATCGCACAGCGTTCGAAAGCTGTGCTTTGATATAGAAAAGCTTGCTCTGCGTTTTACTCGTTGTTACTTCGACTCTGTCATTCTGCACGAACCGCCGCCGTTCTATCTGTACCCCCCGCCAAGTTTTTTCGTTTTACGGTGTAATGAATACAAATTTTCCGAGCCACGCTACGTTACAGGAAAGGGAAAATGAATACGTGCTAAAGGAGGCAAAAGCGTCCATGGGAAAAAATTCTTCGTTAAATTGCGAAGCTATGTTCCGAAAAAAAAAAAAAAAAAAAATCTTCGCTTCTCTAAAAATATCTTATCTTTCCGGTAGAAAAATAATAAAAATTTGTCTCCAAACATCATTTTTCTTTGACTGCGCAATGCAATACTCGAGATACTGTTTCAATTACGAACCATAGAAATTCATTCGTTCTATTCATTGGCTGCGACAAAGAATGCGGGAAACGCTGGAGATTGTTGCCGGTTTGATATTAAAAAACTATATATTCGGCGTTATTGCTTTCGCGTTCATTTTTTATTCGCGGAATCTCGATTTTCTCTCCCCGAACGCGGGACAGGAACGATCTCTTGAGTTATACACAGTTTTTTTTATTATCAAGCATTCGCGTGCGATGTTTAACGACGCCGCAGGTAGCGGAGCGCTGAAGAGATGGGAAGAGCTACACTGCTAGTACGGCACGCGTTACTCTTACCGAACACTTTTGCCTACCCGTGTCTATCGTATTATCCCTGTGTTCGCGGTTAACCTATAGCCAACCCGGCAAAACGTGCAATGTGTGCGTTTTACAGGAAAAAAAAAAAAAATACTACGTTGCTACCGCCGAACGGGAAAACCTCGAAAGCGCGCAGACTCTCGGAGTCGGCACGCGCGACGCTGTGCACTCGCGCGGTATCGAGGGACGCTGAGCTGTCTCGGTAGTCGGCTCAGTATCAGTGCCGCGGAGCAGCCGGCGCGTCGGAACTGCTCCTATCGCTATCAACTGCGAGCCCTTTCGTCGCTATCTACGAGTTTTCGAAAAGTTCGCGATTTTTCATCGATAAACTCAATAAAAATAAAAAATAAAAAAAATCACGAAAGCAACAATAAATACGTGAAAATTGGAAACTTTTTTTCATTGCGAATCGTCTTCTACATCACGCGCCTCGGTGAGTAAAATTTCTCTACAAGACACGATTTTTAATTGGACGGATCTTGAAAAAAAAAAATTTTAAGCGATTTTTTCTCATTTAAATGCAAAGGTTAGAGTTGATATCCTCATTTTAATTGACGACGAATACTACATACGTTGACACATTTTTATTTTGACTTCTCTCGTAAACGAAGCAAATTATACCGACGCTATTTGATTTATTCCCGTCACGCATTAACCCGGTTTTTCGGTACCAAAAAAAAAAAAATAAAAACTTCGTATTTGCAAACCGTGAAGAATAAAAAAAAAGTTAATTTCATTAAATATTCGTTAATTTGCGGCTCGCAATAAAATGTCGTATATTCGAAGAACGCTTTTGAACGCATAATTTTTTTTACCGCAATTTTTTTCATTAATGTTCTCTTGAATTTTTTTTTCGTTCGAATACGGCCGACCGGCTTCGAAAGAATTTCTCAATAGCCGCGCGGATAGTCACTCGTTTTTCGCTCCCCACTGCGTCTCGGCATCTCTATGTACTACGGGGGGCTTTGAGTTACAAACTGCGTGCTCGACGATGTCACGGGATCGAGATTCCTCGATTGCGCTATTGACACTCGATATTTCCAACTGGTTTCGCGTGTCCCGCATGCATCAAGCATCCACCCGATCGTTTCTCATCTTGTATTTCGAGTCTCAGCATTTATTATCGTAAAAAATATTTAATGAAAAAAATATTTTAAAAATTGCAAGATTTTTCGTTTAATCGGAATTTAATTAATTTAGCGAACCCTCTTAGTCCCACGAGCACAAGTCCTCTCGGCCGAAGCATTAAAAAAATAAAAAATAAAAAATAAATCCCCACGCGTGTTCTGCCGTTCGGGAATTGAAACCTCCTCGCGCGATCGAGAAAAACGTTGTAATTTCATTTTTCCACGGCTACATTGCTCTCCGTATTTACCTCAATTATTATCCCGCAACCCTAGCAAATTATTTTTATACTCTCGAGAATGTAAGTGATCAATTTCGCTCGAACTTCGTTCTATTTATTACGTAGCGATGTTTTTCTATTCATCGATATATCGTGTACTCGCATGTTGTTGCAGGATTTACTATTTACAGAATATATTTTCTCGATTGAACGCTCCTCCCCCCCCCCCCCCCCCCCCCCCCCCCCCCCCTTCGCGAAGTCCTTTCGCATCGTCGGATAGCGAGACGAAAGTCACGGGAACGATATTCCTTTCATACTTTCTCGTGCACTCGTCCTGTATCCCCCTCCCCTTCCCGCTTCGACGATGCAACCATTCAACCGAACTTATATATGGGTCTTATATTCATGAAAGTTGGAAGCAATCGATGTGTATACAAATGCGGAAACCGAGAAATACAGAGGATTGTGTATCTTGCTCCGTTGAAACAGGACGAGAGCGGCATAACGGGAGGAGTAGAGTCATAGAAGTGTTATGTATCGGTCTTCGACCTTTCTTTAACCGTGTCGACTATCTTTCGATGTTTTTTTTTTTTTTTTTTTTTTTTTCCTTCCGTGGTTCGCGAACGTTGTCTGGCCCGATTCTGCAGCAAGCCGATCGTCGCTTCTTCAGCCACGACAAGATTATGTCCTGGGTTATCGAGTGGAAACATTCAACGTACCAGAACGCGAGGTTGACCGCTCGATAGGTGTTAGCAGCGTACGTGACAAGCTCGATACTTCCGAGACTCGACACTATAGTTCGAAGCTTTGTACTTATGGTACCCGAGTTGAAATAAATCGAATATGGAAATTATGGAAAAGCTCGAGGCAAGTTATTTTTTTGAAAATTATTTATTCGTTAATGTTATTAAAAAAAAAAAAAAGATCGCAAGATTTCGATCGAAAAAAAATATCGATATTTCCGAGACTCGATATTATAGTTCAATTGTATACGAGTTAAAATAAATATGGAAATTATGGAAAATTGAAGGAATTTTTTTTTTGAATATTATTTATTCGGTAATGTTATTGAAAAAAAAAAAATATCGAATTTCGTTCGAAAAAATGAGACTTATAAATAGCGTGAAAAGCGTTAGGTCGCTTCGGGGTTCGATGTAGAGAAAATAAAAAACCATGAATACTTTCAGTAGGGTCGAAAAATTGAAAGCTTGTTGAAAAGCCCGGTGGATTACGCAATCAATGTTCTAGATCTTGAATAATTAAATTTACGACGGCGGAAATGAGATTTTTATCATCAATTAGTCGAAACGAAGAAGTGGCCGAAGGAGCGATGTATTTTTATTCTGCTATGAGGGGTATAACGTGATAAAGGGGAAGCTACAACTAATGCACGAAGCTTGCCTTTCTCTTTATTTTGTAGCAGTCTACGCCGAGCCCCACGGCTTCACGCGCGGAGAGCTCGACGTCTGTGTCTTCGATTCTCGCATGTGCCTTCGCGGTAGTTCGGTACATTTTTACGACTTAACTATATTCATTAATGATGGAGAAGGCAGTTATTATTACTTACGAGGAGGATAATGAAGGAGGATATCCGGGGGATTGCGGCGTCTGAAGTTGGCGACATTACCAGATCAGCGGGGTTCGCGTATTTCAAACTGATCGACACTCAATTATTAACACATTATTACGACCGAGGACTTCATTTAACGCGTCGTTCGCGATTTACTCAATTCTTTATACGCGTTTCAATCAATTCTTCGTTCGCGATTTATATTTCCGTTTGCGAATTATTTGATTCGTAAAATTTTCGAAAATTTATTTATTTCGTAAAATTTTGAGGATTTACTTAATTCTGCGATCGCGATTCTTTCGATTATTCGGATTCACTGATTCTTAAAATGTATTTAATTGTTAACGTATGTATTTAATTATTCACTGATACGCAAAAAACCGATTACGAACACTCGATAGCTAACAATATAAACAAAATCTCCGTCGGTGAGGCAATCGCGACGATTTCTAGAAACTGGCGGCCATATTCAATTCCCAGAACTTTGTCGTTCGAGCAATCGTACTTGGAAAGAATAATCGAGTTTCAAGCGACAATTAGGACGTGCCGAAAGCTACTTTCGCGTCTATCATAAACCCGATGGGATAATTAACGAATTTTCACTAATAGAAGATTGCACTCGGCTCGCGTATTTCGAAATTTACGCGAAAAATGCTACACCCACGCAAACCGTCCGCGGGCTCCCAATGGCGCTCGCTAACTGTCTGATCACCGGGGGGCTTGATTTGCGAAATATTTCTTATCGCCTTTTCCCCCATAAATTACGTACCCACCATATAAGCGCGGTCGGAATAAATGAAGTTTTTAATATTGACGCGAACAAGATTGCTTTTAAAGCGAGTATTCTTTATGAAAAGAACACGACACGTACGCGAAGAGCTTTTGTCGTTGGGGGGCCCGCATGGCGACTGAAGACGCGAGGTGCGCGCGCATGCACGTTTCAACGCTACGGTTAAATTTGTTTTCTCCACTAATTAAATCAATCGTTCCTCAAGCGACGTGTCAAATATTCGAGGATTATTATCTCACGTAAAGTAATTAATGGAATATAAATATAAGATTGAAAGTAGTATACATTTTTGTTTTACAATTGATATTCGAAATTTCTCGCAAGTGAAAAAATATATCTAGAGGTAAATAACAGTTCGAACTGAGAAACAGTGAATTAAAATCGAAGAACGCGAAGTGCACGGAAACGAGTTAGCGATAGAACAAGGGAGGGTTTTGCTTTCAAGGTTACTATTTAATTACATCGAGAGTTTGCGAGAGGCAACGGTCGAGGAAACGGTCAACGAGAACATCGACGTCGCGAGAGTACCTCGTGGGACGAATTCGCGATTCCACTGGGAGAGCTATATAGAGCATTTGACTAACGTCCGACGTTTCCGTGGCAAGTGTAACTCTGTAAGCTGGTAAGTGTACTTAACCTGTAAACCATCCTACGGGAAACTGTATCGCGTACTTCTATCAACGAGTGCTGCAGTATGCAGTATACAAAGACTGTAGTAATGTATATTATACAGTGAATATAAACCCTCGTAACTCCGAGGATAACTCCGAACTTTAGTATTTCAAAACACTGCTATGCATCGCACTCGAACCCAACAGATACGTTTATACATCACTCCACGTCTCAGAGGCGTTAAAAATAAAAGAGGAGTATTTTCCGCACTCTTCCTTTTATCGTCGGTGGGAAATAAAATATCTCCGAAGGAAAATAAAGATCGCATCGATCTTCTTGCTGATAGGAATTATAGCGAGGTAAACGGGCTTGTTGATCCAACCATTTCTTACGCGAGAGAATGAAAAAAAAAGGTAGAAAAAGAACGATCGTACCATAGTTCAAGGTCGAGACCCGAAAGGTCCTATTTTTTTTTCCGACAATAAGAAATGGATAAAGAGACAAGAGGCCCAACGGATATAACAAATTAGGGTTGCGCTGCCGGAAGTTCAGAAAACGAGAGTCTTAAGAGAACTTTATGCGTTGTAATTGTTAAAACATTTCATTTCTCCCTCAGGGAATTTTTTTTTTTCCAACATTTTCTCGGTGTATCCCTTTCGTTGAACATTAGTTCCACAATTTATCAGCGAGTTTATACCGCGTGTCCTCCGAGCGGCACGCAGAGATACTAATTATTACCGAACTAATGGCTTCAATTAAATATAATTCGTTGGTAAATAAATTTTAACTCGAAACGATCGGCATAATTGGATTGCGCACCCTCTTTCGTTTACCGTCTCGTTGATGAAAAAAAATAATAATGAATATTCATTTATCTTTTGTACATCGCGTGTTTCGCGTGATGCTTATCGGTGGTCAAAACGTTTTTAATGCAATCATTTTGCGAACACAAACATTCGCGTGTTTTTTTTTTTTTTTGTTAAGGTCTCGTGCGAGATAACATGCTCTTTGACGCGACGAATATTTAATACGATAACTCGCAAGACCTTCTTATTACACTTTCCGTAATGTCTATCGTCTGAACAACGATGGGGGCGAAGCAACAGAAAATCTCAGTAGATCGGGGAAGTAATAGTCAGACATAGCTGCGAGACCGCCGGGCGGACTCTCACGCTGCTCTTGTCTCGATCAGAGCTTTCACCAGCATCCCAATCTTCAGGCAACCGGGAGAGCGTTTCTCTCTCCATTATATATACACTGCGGGAACTCCTGTAAGAGCGGACGGTGGCTTACGCTTGGTTATGGTGAAATTTCGAATTACCGGGTGAAACACCCTTCTACCGTTTCCTCTTCTCCATTATGGCTTTCAATACAACATGGCTGACGCGTAATTACATGCTTCGCCTCTCTGTCGCCTACGGTTCTCCTCGTTGGCCGCAGCCACTACCAGGAACTCTGGAGGGCAAAGAGAGACGGAGAAGTATGTCGAATACAGGAAACAACCCTTCGCAGGAATGTCCGCTCGATTTTTCTTTTGCCCCAATTTCGATGGCAACGGGAAACTGAGCTGTTAGGTTAACATGGTGTTAAGCGGTACTGGAAAGCCTGGTAATTTTCGTGAATTTTTTTGGTAGGAAAATTCTGGAAAGTCCTCAAAATTTTTGTTGATTTAAAGTTTTTTTTTTATTTTGACTTTTTTATATATTTTTTTTATTTTCTTCTGCATAAATGGTGTCCAGTGAATTTGGAAATTCCGGAAGTCCGGGAATGTCCTTAAATTTTTTTCTTGATTAATTTTTTTTTTCCAACGAATTTCGTCTTTTAGCTGTTGGACTTTTGATACATCCCTATAGGTGATACATCCCGAGTCAAATATAGACTTCGTATAATGTTCAATGTCTATCAAGAAAAACAAATATTATTAAATCGTAAATTTAATCTGTTTTGACTTTTTTCAAAAGTCCCGGAAAAAATTGAGAATTTTTTTCAAACATTTTACTGGACACCACGCGCTTATTTCGAGTTAAACGAATTTAGTGGTAAACATAGGTAATTTCGTCAATGTGTGAGTAGGAAGCCACGAATGGCGACAGTCCCTTATATAGAGATAAGATTATTCGTTTTATCATCTTTTCTCTCTCGATATGCCGCATTGACGTTGGTACAAAAAAAATGAACGAAAAAAAAAGCCCCGAGCGCGAGGTATAAATATATATAGAAAACTCGATGAGAGTGAGGAACTCGCAGCGTCGGCTATCAACGATTGGATTAGTCGCTTCGTAACGAAAATCCCTTCCGGACTCGGGGGGGTTCTTTCGAGAAATCCCGCCGTTGCCTGCGCAGCATATTTTTCTTCTTCTCTCTCTTGCACTCGGTTCTCCTTTGTGTGTATTACACCGCCTCTGTTCACGATGGTCCCGTCTGGCGTCATCGCACTTCGCGGGATCACAAGGGCTGAGGGTGGAAAGCTCTCACGATCGCTTTCTTCGTCCTACGCGCCGACTTCTCGCGGTCACATTAGTACACTTCTTTTTTTTTAACACTATCATTATCACAAAGACTCCGATACTGTAGTACGAGGCTATCGTCGCGTTAGAAGAAAGAGAAAAAAGTGAAGAAGGCGAAAAGGAAAACCCTGTTTAGTAAAGGGCGAAGGGAAAAAAAAGGAAAAAGGAAGGGCCGTCTTTTGGTATTTTTTCGTTTCAGTGAAAGTCGGCTATTGCACAAGAAAAAAAAAAGTTAATACGCTCCGAGATATTTAAGTGTCTGAAACTTCGAAACTCTCTGACATTGATTTTCGCACTGTAGAAGTCCCCGTACGCTCCGGTTGTTTGAGTTTTTCCTTTTTTTTTGTTCTTTCGGATCCTTCTTGGAATAAAAAGTTTAGAGATTCCACTGAGACAGCCAGAGACCCTCGGCGGGGTACAAACTTTGTTCGTATATTACGTACGCATGAAAAAAAAAAAAAAAACTCGACAGTTCTCTCTTTTTACTTTTTTTTTTTTTTTTCGTCGGACGACGTAAAATCGTCGGTCGAGGTTCGCAAGCTCTCTATAATTCCCTCGGCATTATTCCGAGGGGTGAAAAGGTCGTTTCCGCGACCCGGGCAACACCTTGACGTGCTGTACTGGTGTTGCTGAAGCTGTTCCGTTGGCGGACGATCGCTCGACGGAGCACCGCACTATTCAATACTTAACAATAGCTGCGGCAACGAGACGGAAACGGCAGACGACGAGGAGGAGAGAAACCAGAGCATAGAGTATGGAGAAGAGTCACGGCGATGAACGTGCTTCGCTCTTGCTTACTCCTCTCCTCGGCGCCTTGCGATTCTCACTGGTTGCTCCTCGTGCTGTTGCTGCTATTGGCGTCTTTCATAAACGCTTCAAACCCTCTTTTGTTGTTCCTGTCAATCTTATTATACTGATTTTCCTTGCGCGCAACAAACTCAATCTTCATGATGCTATGCATCACTTTGTGCATTATTTAAATTATAATTATTATAATGCGGCACAATGTTACAGTATCGCAATAATGATTGCTGAATTACAAAAGAGCGTAATCGGCATGTTGCGAGATTTTCATTTGGCCGTCGAAATTATTAATATTAATAACCATAATTGACGATAATAAAAAATTCAGACTTTTAATAAAATTAAATAAAATTTGAAAAAAAAAAAAAAAAAATCCGTAAATAGATAATATAAAATTAATACATTTATTGTTTCATATTGATCGTAAAAATGATTTTATTAATAATAATCGATCAATTTTTTTTTTTTTACTTCGCTTCAGTAAATGGTTGCTGCGTCGTTTTCGCTCATCTTTGCCCTTTGAATTCGCTCTAAAATTCTCATTCTTTGCCACGAACTGGCCGAGGGTTGTGTATCTGTAAGAGACGGTGCAATATCGAGAACGACTTTGCATAATTCCATCATTTCTGGGGAAGGGTGTACCGTCTGGGTGAGGGGAATACACGCGTCAGGGTTACGTGCGAGGTTCGGTTTTCCTCGGATTCTATTACGAATTTTTTTTTTTTTATCCTCCACAACCGCAGGTTTTCGCGAAAGCCTCTCTTAGTAGGATAATATGGAAGGGCTGAGGATAAAACATTCCTCTCGCCATTCTCTCTCTCGACCTCGCTGCCTTGTACCACGCCTGTGGGGCCCCGTTTACTTTTTTTTTATCTTCTCGGGAAACCTCCGTGCCCCGCGTTCTTCTCTTATTTTCCTTCCATACGTGTATATATACCTCCACTATCGCCGCCATAAGACTATTTTATACGCGGGCACGCAGTCTCGAGACGCGAGGTCTACATATTTTATTCCCTGTACGTGAGCCCATCCTTTAGGCTCTATCATCACTCAGTCGATGCGTGATGCGGCGAGTATTATAGTTTCTTCGTGAAGAAAAGACCTCGGGTACGTTTAGCCTCCCGTTTTGTAACGATACCCTCGCGGCTACTTACGGCCCTTCGAGCTCATGGCGGCTCTACGAACCCCGTTTCTTGTCCGAGTGAAATCTTTTCGACCTCTGCGTACGTGAATTCGAAAAAAAGAACAAAAAAAATGAAGGATATTTTGTCTCTCGAAATGCCACCCTGGAAACTCGAACGCTGAATAAAATTCCAGATTTCTTTTACGTCTCTTCGTATCTCATCGACTTCGATATTATTATCGAACGATTAGCTACTTAGTCAGAATATCACGCGCAACGTCTCGATTAATCAATTGGTTGAAATATTAGCAAAATCAGTATCGGCGCTACCCTCTGTCCCGCGCGGCACATCGATGAGAAACACGAGAAAAGCGAAAAACCCGGAAACTGCGTAAACTTCTTTCCCCACTGCGATGCTTTACAAGAATCATTTTCCTCTTCGTTACGTGGGTTCCTTCATTCTGTAACTACTTTCCCCACTTTTCTTTCGACATTCATCCAAACTTCGTTATTATTATAATGATGCAGAAAAAAAATGTATCGAAACAGCACCCCTCCCGTTCGCAATTTCCCATAATTATTATCGCGACGAAGTGCCAATATTCGTTGTTTGCAAACTTCTCGTTTTCTTCGCGATTTCACCGAATAATCGTTTAATGGAATGAGTAATGAACAAATCTGTACGAGAAAAAGTGCGTCGCCGGAGGAATGAAAATCTGTGACGCGATAAATAACGGTAAACTCCTTTCTTCCTCCGATTTTTCGTCGGATAAAAATTGCCTTAACGAAAGAATGACAAAAGGTATATAGGTGTTACAGACACATTGCTGCCGCTTGTCGTTGCGACGTCTGGACATTGAAATATCGTACCCGAAGATATAACGAGGCCTGTTATTTTTTTTTTTATTTTTCCTTTTCTTTCGGCAATCCAACCTCGGGGCGCTTCTTGTTCGCGAAATACCCTCGTCGTTCTGTTTTCTGCCTACCATCCACTATCCGCGCGAGAGACAACGATTTACAACCCTCAGCCCTCGTGTCTGCTATCACGTTGTCGTCGTTGAATTAATACGCGGCACTCGTTACAGAAGTATCTTTGCCGTGTTACCGGACGGTAGATATTGCATTTCCGACGAAACGAGAGACGATGAGGTTGAAGAACGAATGAAAAAAAAAAAGAAAAATTTCCTTAGTGGTTGACAGAGCGTTCGTAAAATCGGCGATAAAGTTAATCCGATGCGAAGCGACGAAGCGGCAAAAGAAAAGAGTATTTTGCTCAAAGCAAAAAGACAGCGAGAAAGGGGGTGTAGGAATGATTGATAACAACGTGTATGTCCTCAACGTCCTTCGAGACACGAACGCGCGGGGGAAGCTCACCCCGTGAACGGAAAGCCACCCGGTTGTCGGGGATACCGAGCTGCAACTTTTATCGTCTGACCTGTTCGGGGTTACTACCACTGACATTACTCTCCTGCAACGGATGCATCCACCGGCTTGTCTGACCCACAACCGGCGCATTCTACTGACACAGCTGATTACCGTTGTTTCCGAAGAGAAACACGACCGTGAGAAGCAAAGCTCGGTACGCGTCACACAGACGATGCTACGGCTCTCCGGGTTTCTCAATAATGCACAGTTCTCACCTACCGAATATAAATGACTTTTACACCCGACGCGCACCAACGGGTACGAAGTTTCGAGGGTAAACCATACGGAGAGAAACTAACTTCTGTAAACGGTTTGCTCTCGGCAAACACCGATTCGTCCAATTGTTTAATCAATGGCATTGTCGAAGAAATATATTCGTTTGGGATGGCATAACGCCTTTTTGTTTGTTTTTTTTTTTTTTTTTTTTTTTGTATCGCGTTTGCAATAAGCTGGCAATGATTGCGACACCGTGGAGGCACTCGTGCGAACGAGGAGAACTTGACGGAAATTGCTACTACCTCGTCGAATCGGTAACGGGGCTTGTGGCACTGACAGTTTGACTGGTGCTATATTTTTCCTCTTCGATACGGAGGGAGTTACGGACGACATGTTGTCAATGCCATTGACGGGACTCTGACCGGAAGCAAAATAACTCGCTTCAATGATTCTTTTTTCCGGTGTTTGTATTTTTATTATTGTGAAAAAAAAAAAAAACTGAGCGGTAGTCGAAACGACTGTTTGCACTTTCGAGATGCATATTTCGTATCTCAGAGAACGACGGTGCGAAATAGATATTTTCGACACAGAAATTTTCAAAAACTAAAATTGAAGATTTTTTGGCCAATACTTCGA
Source organism: Cryptus viduatorius (assembly GCA_964006125.1). Lineage (NCBI taxonomy): Eukaryota > Metazoa > Arthropoda > Insecta > Hymenoptera > Ichneumonidae > Cryptus > Cryptus viduatorius. Next base: position 5,719,162 of record OZ023222.1, on the reverse strand, counting down.
TTTTTTTTAAGGAGAACCTTTGCAACCAAAAAAAAAAAAAAAAATAATATTCCCGAAAACGAAATCCGACAAAAAGTAATTTTCGACAATGCATCGGCATTTTTTTTTTCGATGATTATATTGCATTCGTCATCGGCTTGAATACAGATGATAATCTCATTACCTGTATAATTAAATTAACTGAATTTCTTCGGCGTTTGATAATTAAGAATAAAAAGAGAAATTTAAATACTTTCGAATGACCGGTGAAGGGTTAACTTCCCCCGCGACGCACGTGCACTTGTCATTCGATCGATCATCTATTTTTTCTCTCCGCACATTCGCTTCGATCGATCGATAATAAAATCAGAGGAGAGACAGAGAGAGTGTGTGAGAAAAAAATAAAATAAAGTTACCTTCGTTTCCGCTCGCGCGGGCTAAAGAGATTTTTCGTGTCGTTTGATGGACACTTCATTTTTTTTTAGGTTAAACGTACTTTCTCGTGATTTTGAACTCGTGTTTCCGGTATACATTACGGATGAAATGGCCTTAAAATGGACGAATGAACGAACGAAACTGAAAAAAGCTGTTACTGTTCGAAAATTCTGTTGAATTCGGGTCAACGTTTCGGACACTCAAAAATGTGAAGCGCATCTCGAATGAGATAAAATATGCGCCAATTCACATTCCCTTCGCTCAATGACAAATACGTGCGACAATTTCATTAAATCTCATAATCTTTTTTATATAATTTTTTCATCGCTCCTAATTGCCGTTACTCTCTTATTACCGAATTATTCGATTAGCGTATTTGGCAGCAACGTTTCGACGACTAAAAGTGACAATTACACTAATTGAATAGAGATGCGAGTGTCAGATTGAAATTTCATCTCTGCGCAACCGATTAGCCTGATGTTTCCACCTCTTCACCTTTATGCCGGAATGCGATTGTCGATTTGAAGAGAATTCATTCAATAGCTCATCAACAAGCTAAATATTGACGGTATTAGATACGCTGTGTTATTGCGCTCTCCTAATAATTCGTACTCCACCTTTTCTTTTAACATTTCGTCCCAAAATCAGCTGCAGTTTCACGATAATTAATGGCGGTTGTCTATGATTCGATGTTTTTTTTTCTTTTCCGTATCGTTTCCTTTCGCTTCGCATCTCGGTAACCTCCGTTACTTGTCGTACATTGTCCTGAAAAACCGGGAAAATAAGGGATACCGGGGCTATTTGCAACACGGGGTAAGTAAGAACGGACGGTAAAAAAATCAAAGCTTCTATTGCGGCAACTATGGCACTCCAAAGAGTTAGTGGTCATAGTATGCCGTCTAATTCTGTAGCCATACTCGCTGCTTGAAATTTTCGATGTTCTTACCATCTGTTTCAATGCGCCCCGGTCTCCGCTACGAGGCCTATGCACAGGAAAGCGCGTTTCCTTCTCATTTCCCGTCTCTCCTATCTTCGATAACTATTCCTAACGTCGTTGTACCGTTTCCTTGAACTTTCGTATACAATTCTCTTTGTACTGCAAGGAAACGGGAGTTCGACTACCGAAAATCTATATCGGGTTCTATGCATTACGCGTCTTCGTACCCATCGCAATTACTGATAAATAATCCATGCATCTCATAGCGTATTCTGCCTCTTCGTAACTACATAACACACTATCCAACTTTGTCGTTCGACGATCCGTTTCCATCCTCCCGATGAAAGATCCCCGAGCGGGCAGAGTCCTGTATATAGATCACTCGTATCGTGATAGTCGAATACGCGTCAAACGTTTTTCCCCTATCCGGCGAGGAGTATTAAATATTAATTAATTATGTCGGAAACTATATCAATGCCGAACTCCTCGTTGCACAGATGGCTCAGGGAAGATTAAAGGAAAAGGTCTCTCGGCAATTTTCTCTGGCGTGATACGAAAAAATTGAAAAAATTAGGGAAACAAAAAATAAAAAAGTTATGCGCGCTTCTTGTGAAAGACATTTTTATACTTTGCTTTGATAAATTTGCTAAGATGAAAAAAAATACGTCTAAACGAGCTGTGCTTTTCCCCTCTGACTTCTTCGTTTCGTTTTTTTTTTAATACCATTCCCACAGCGGTGGACCAATTATTTTAAGTGCTCCACGCGACTGCTCAACATCCCGGTAAATTCGAAAGCGAGGAGTTCACAAAATTGGATAGAAGCCGGTAAAAGAAGGAGCAAAGAGGGAGAGTTTGATGCCACACGGTTATACGGTTAAGGGTGCGAGTAATGTAAATCCTCCGAAAACAACTGCTATTCGCTCTGTTGGCTTAAAAAAAAATATGTAAAATCGCGGACAGGATATAATGCGGCAAGTTAAAGCAGCGCACGACCACTGTACTCGTTGTGATACGCTCTTGCAAAGCTCCTTCTATCGGGGCGCGTTCGTTCGTTATCATGGTGTGTACCACTACGTGCATAGTAGCCGAGAGTTCATCGACTCTATCGATCCTTCGCACCGTGCGAGAAGCTCGTTGCAAGCAACGACAACGAATGGACGCGGCATATTTGTCTCCTGTTTTTTTTTTTTTTTTTTTAAGGACATCGAGAAACACCAATCGCGATTTCTATTCAATTCAAAACGATTATCAATCATTTTGACTTGATCGGAAAATTTATAACGGTACACGCAGATGTGAGTGAATTACTGCGTGGCAATTTAATTCGGGTCTTTTCGGTGTGATATACACGGCCACTGTAGGGGTTTCCTCGACCCCGTCGCACTGTCGTAGAAACGCTGCTCGAGGCTTCGAGTAGCTATAAATAATCGACTTTGAACCCAAAAACCTTTTCTCCGTCTGGGGGTGTGTAGTCCGTGTAAGCTTTTTTGTTTTTACGGCAGACGCGCCCACCCTGTAAACTCGAAGAAACTTTCTCTTCCCGTTACATTTTTCTCGCCCTACTTGGATTTTTTTTGTCTTCTCGCTCGAGATTATATGAAATTCTGTTTATCCAAGGAATTCTTCGAGTGCGGTACTCGGTAAGATAACCAAACGAAACAGTGTAAAAAAAAAAAAACAAAAAAATGAACGAACAAACTCGAGATTACATTCTTCGAAAGGTTTTGACAATTAGTCTTGAATAATTCGCTTTCCAAGAGTTCGAAGAATTTTTACTTTTTTTTTTTTTATTTTTTTTTTATCGATTTTACTTCCTTATATTTTCTCGTTACTTTTATAACGAAGTGAATTGGTGAACTTGGCGAGAAATCCGCCGATTCTGGCGCGGGTGAGAATCGGTTGGTTCTCGTGTAATTTTTTTTTTTTTTTTTCTATCCTCAACCGATATTCGAGGTCAGGGTCAAGCGTCATCGAGAACCGATGCAAATTCTGTCGGCAAATGTAGTATGACGATTTTCAGCTCGCGAAAATAACTATATACATACGATCGTCACACTGTCGAGGCTTCGACTTAACTTCGAGCTTAAATCCACAATCTTTATTGGCTCGCCGTAGCATTAGGTCGAACTATAAGGGTCGGGGCTCTTTTACAGAACTGATTAAGAACAGAGAAAAAAAAAGAAGAAAAAACAGCAAAACAGTTGGAACTTTTTGAGAGCTCGAGGCCCCGTTGAAAGGGGAGCCAAGCGTCGAACTTCCATCGGTCACGGACGTCTCATTAATTTCGCGACTCTGCGAAAATATAGATTGTATATACGCTCGTTAACAATTCGGTTGGAATAACAGAATAACGGAAAGTTCGTTTCCTCGACATCGCGCTGAAAGCCTCGTCATTAATTATATCGGTATCACTTTTTTTGCTACGCGTCGCTTCTCGTTATCGATATTGTGTAATCAATCATATTGAAATTATCGTCGATAAAACGAAAAAAAAAAAAAAAAAACGAAGATACACGGAAACGTTTCCACGATGTCATAACAACGGCTCCCCCCTTAATAGCCGCCTTGTCTCTCTTCCCTTATTATTCCTTTATTTTTTTTATCGTTGTACCTGAAATTTCTCAATCACATTTAGTAATCGGAGCCTTCGGCTTCCGTGTGGCAAATTGTTTACATTATTGAAATTGGAGGGGACGATGAATTATCTATCGAATAGATACATTTTTCGGAGTACGAATAAAATATCGTTTAATTAAAAATACAGAAAATTCTAATTTTAATTCTCGAGTTTCCATACAAAAAAAATGTCCTGCGTGAGATTGTCATATAACAGATATTTTTTGATAAATACAATTTTATTCATTTACTTCAATCGACGCTTCGCCTTACCTAAAAAGCGCGTAAATTTCCAGAGAACATTAAGATCGAAAGATTGATAAATTTGTGACGCAGAAAATACGATAGCAATCGGTAGTTCTCGATTTTCCATCTCCAATTCGTCGGAACGGTCGATTCTTGATAATAAGGTCGCGCGAGGAAACCTCACACCTTCGCTTGTACACATATATCACTCTCCGAGTACATACTATAGATGTACGTCGTACGCGAACAATCGTTACTGGTAGAAACGTCGGTTTCGCCAGTGGCGTTACGCGAATGGTTTTGCTTTCTCCGCGATGAAAGGAGTCACCCGGGGACTGGGGTTTGTTCCTGGCGTGTGCAGCGACTTCCTCGTCGTACGAATCATCGTCGCCGTTTCGTCGGCGGAAGCACAACAGTTGGTAGCGTAGGGGAAAAGGGAAGGAAACATACAGACCAAGAGAGAGAGTTCCCTATGCAGCTAAATCCTGTGCGAGGCGCGTTAACTCAACGAAATCTAACTGCCTTTGCTCGAACCACCTTCGTCAAACTTTCAGCAGTCACTCGCTCATTCCGCGGTTCTCGGTAGCCAGCGGTATATTTCTTATATATATATATGTATAGTATAACGGTGCGGTTTTTGCATCTGTGGAACTCTCGGACGGCCGTCGGTTACTGGGAAACGAGCGAATATATAACTACGAATGCATTTTCTCCCGCAAATAATTTCCCGGAGATGACTGGTCCCGTGTTGGCAGCTTTCGTTATCGCACAGTCGAGAAACGAAACTCACGCAGCCTCTATAACCATTTCTCGTTTTCTCTGCCTAGCGACGCAGCGTTAACACCCCGAGACTATGAGAACCATCTCTTTCTCTTTCTCTCTCTCTTTCTCTCTCTCTCTCTCTCCTCTCCCAACCGGGTAATAGAAATTCCCTCAGTTCTCCTCTGTATCCCTGTGGTTCTATCGCGGATAGTGAAAAGTACTTTCAAACGTGTCAGTTTCCCTTTCCAACGGCTTTCTCCCACGCGACAGATTAATCCGCGTGTCGAGAGGGAGTTCTACGTACCTTGCCTCTCGGACTCCACGACTGTGAGAACAATGCGTTCCAACTCCCTCCATTTCGAATCGCTACTATACAACCGTTACCTCAAGTGCGTCACTCCAGTTTCGTGTTACTTTATTTCGTCGTTTCAACTGTGTCACTGAAAACCCCCAAATGGCCTTTCATCCTATTCGTTAATTATTTCACTCGTGTGCTTTTTTAAAAAATTATTCTTTAATTTCAATTTTCGTGATTGAATACGAATCGTTGTGGCTGAAAAAAATTAATTATTTTAGCCGTATTTTTTAGAAAATAAAGAAAAAAATTAATTATTTCTGAAAGCCAAGTAATTGAGTCAATTTTTTTCTTCGTATTGTTGCGCACGCACTTAATTTTCAAAATCGGAAAAATTAGTACAAAAATAATTTTTTTTTTCTGTATTACATATGTAAATGATGGGGAATTTTTTTTCTTCGATACGGTCGATTGACTGTTCTTATCGATTCGATGTTCCGTACATACATCGCGAAAGGTTTACGATCGGCTTAATCGTTGCCTCGTGCGACTTAACGCCGCCCGCCAGATTACTCGGGGATTTCGATAGGAAGCGCCCTCAACCCTCCCAATCCGGTAGAATCTCACACAATCAATTCCAATGGCCTGTGACTGCATGGTATATTGTTCAGACACATATAGAATCGGTTTCGCACAGTGGTACTACATAGGCGAATTCTCTGGTACATGAACGGAGATTCGCGAAGGAGATACAGAGAGCGCGCAGCCCCCTCGAGCAGTTCGTAGCACGATCATCCTGTGTTTCCTCTCGATCCCTCTACCGCCCTTCGCCCGGTAAACACTATTGTCGAGATTAGTAATTCACCGTTGCCGTATCATCGTTGTCCTCATTAATATCAAACCCGGAGAGCTATTAATATCACGCGATTTCCACCCCTCTCGCTGCTTCTGTAAGTAGTGAAATATATATTTCATAGTCGAGTATCCATGAACCGGACCCAACCTCTTTCCTCGAGACCTCATCAATCGTTGAAAAATATACGATTCATAACACAATGACGATGAAGGGATAAAGATTTTTCATTGCGGAGCTCATTATTTATGGCATTTATTTTTTTTTCCCTTTTTTCTTCGTAAAACGATAATCTTTCATCCGTAAGAATTCTCGGCATCAAATGAAACAAAATTCAATATTTTTTCAATAAATCTCAGTTCCGTTTTCTTTAATTTCTTCGGGTTTCCGTAGCGATAAAGAATCTACGAGACGGACATAGTATATCAAATAGTTGTTGAAGAGCAAATAGCGTGCCGTAAGATCTTCGGAAGATATAAATGAGAGATTGTGGAAGCGAGAAACTGGATGAGAGGAGCAAAATCAGCGATGAAAACGAGGAGAGCTGACCGGTGCAAAGTTCTGTAGAGAGAGAGTTGCCTCCTGGTCACGTTATACCAGTATAGTAGGAAAATAGTTGAATACACGTTGAGGGCACGAAGCTGACGCTCGAGGGATAGAGACACGAGTATCCTCCGGCACGTGCCCCCCTTGCCTTTGATCGTTTCACGCAAGAATCGTCGCTGATATGCTTCCATATAGTCTGGTAGTCTACAATGTGTACAGGTATATCGTTACGTACATAATCCATATAGTAAATGTTCGTACCTAAACTTGCCGGGTCAGGATGGCGGAGATTTATATACGACAAGCCACATAACCGTTGAATACATACCTTTCTATATACATATGGTGTATATATACATATACGGATCACAAGTGTCTATATAACGAATTAGTTAGACACCTACAGTTGGTACACCTCTGACGAACATTCGCGTCGCTTGTGTGTTCAGACGATCGGCAAAATGCCACAAAAGCCAGAAGGATCCAGGAAGCTCTTTATCCCCATTGCCGACGTATATATATATGTATATATATGTATATATACGCATACGTGTGCTAGGGACGCTCTTGTCAGCTGAAGCAGAAGCGGCAGAGCAAACTTTAGACTCGCGAGACATTCTCGTCGACGACTAAGAAACACAACGCTATAGGAGAAGATTGAAGACTGCGAGATTATGTTGTGATATATGTATATATAATCGACGCCGTTTACTCGGCACCGATGCTAAGGTTTGTTCGCGATGATGCAAAAGCTCAAAATCCCACAATCTCCGACGTAACCTGCTTACGCGGTTTAGGCATAAGCCTCTTGGAATTAACGGCACAACGGCGTCGACCAGCTTTCCCCAGTCTCCTCCTTCACACACCGACACTTCATTTAAGACGCGTAGGTGGTGTATCGCTCCATTATAGCATTGTAAGGATCCATGGGGTATACCAGTCTATTATATCGTCTATGTGTCTGTTTTCGGCTATATATATTATTCATGCGCGAGTGATGATAATTTAGACATTCTATGACATCGCATTCAGTTTTGAAGAGACTTAATGTAAGCCTTTGCCAAGGAAATACGAGATTATAGCGTTTTTTGAGAAATTCAATTGTTGACAATACGAAAAAAATGTTTTTGTCAACCAATGGAGTCGATTGACCCGAAGCCAAAATGGCGATCAAATTCGCGTTTGGCGCTTTCGAAAAAATATACATGGAGTCGTCGAGAACATTTTTACTCCCAAATCAAATTTTGACGTGTAATTTCCTAGCAGAATCCGAAAAAATATTGTCGTTAACGATTTTCTTCGTCAATAAAGCATTTATAGTACAATAAGTTTTTCGTTCGGAAAGCGATCGACGAAGTTTGAAGATTTCAACGAAGCGAACGAACAAAACAAAGCTAAGTGAGACATTCGCTGGTATGAAAGGTGAAAAAGCGCGATATTCGAGGATATAACCGAAAAAAAGTTCTTTTTGGGAGGGTCGTAAGAATCGATAGGGCCGTTCGAAGGGCTCTTGTTTGCCTCGCCGCTAGCAGCTTTCGCAAGGAGAGCGGAGGCCTCTCTCTTGCCTAATATCTCACCAGCACCGCGGGGAGGGGGAGGGGGGGGGGAGGGTGTAGGAAGGCCTCGTCGACGGTTTCACCCCTCAACCTGTGTACCTATCGGACTCGAGTATACGTGTATGTGTAGTGTGCCTTTCTATATGCTTCGGCCGATTCAAAGATACGGAACGGGGTCACGGATGCTCGAGACCGTGCGCGAGCCTCCTTTACCTTCCGTTTTCACCACTCGGCGGTGCCGATGGGGGCCTCCTAACCCTCGTCCTTTGGCTCTTCTATCTCTGTGCTTACTATCCGTCTTTGCATCGACTTGATCTGCCGCAAACATGGCACAAGCACGGAAATACGAGACGAAACGGAGGGGGGGGGTCACTGTCCACATTTTGCAATGCGTCCAATTAAAAGTTTTTAAGGTACCGTAAAACTTCCCAATGTTCATACCGATACAAAATTTGTATGGATTCTTCAATTTACAACTGAAATACAAAAGTTTCCCCTTAAGTGGCCGGTATTTTCCGATTCTTCCTTAAGACGGTGAATAAAAAACGAAGGTTCGCTGAAGTGGATCTATACGAATACACTGAAAAAAATGAGGATAATTTATCGTCGACTTATAAATCCCTTGAGAAACACAATATCGTCGATAGCAGATATTGACAAAAACGAATAATCGTGGAGAAGGAGAAATGAGCGATAAAAAAAAATTCATTAGTAGAACTCTGAAAAAATGACTTCGAATACCGGCATCGGAAGTTTCTTTGCATGAATCGTGCAATAAATTTTAAACTACCCTTCGCAACATTACGAAAAATATTGTTATTTTAATGTCATTGATTTTTTTAATTTCAAGAATTTTTTATAAATTTACAGTTTAAGGCATTTAAATTTGCGAGTACATTGAATTTACCATTCTGTTTTTCGGCGCAATATTAGATCGTTTATCAAAATCTTGGAATGTTGTCCCGATAAAAATGTGAACCTTTAAGATATCTATGTACGAGTATTTTGGTTGATATCGTCACGGCAATGCTGAACTGTTGGAACTGCAGCGACAAAAATGTAAAATAATACAGAAAATGATATTCTTCTCTTATGAAAATGTGAAGCAATCGTGTTTTCTCGAACGCCGAGCGGAGAAACGTTGAACAAACGTTTCGGGGCGTCGTTTTCGTTAAAATGAAAAAATAAGAGTAAAAAGAAGGTGAGGGAGAGATTCGCTGAGCGCGTCGATTGCATCGAGGTCTGGTATGGGTGAGATTCGAGTGTTTTATGCCATAGCGGAAAACAAGGCCTCGCTTCTATCTTTTTCGCCGGGTGGATCGTGTATTTCTCGTAGCGAACTACTCGGATTTTTCGGCGAGTGAGGTGTGCGAGAAAACATTTTATTATTCCATTGGTGAGCTCATTTCCCTCGGCAGTCGAGTATTCAAGATAAAACATCGCCTCGGATTTCGAGGGTGAAGGCAGGTTTGGAAGGGTAATTGTAGCTACAGTGACGGGATGAAAATTTTATATCCTCGGATGAAAATCATGCAAGAAACCCGGAGAGCTTTTCTTAGGTGCGCGAGAAAGTGTAAGAAAACATTGAAGTACCTTTTGGGACTATATATCTGCTTATATATACACAAATCTCTATCAGGTCCCGGAAAAAAAAAAAAAAAAAAAAAACCGTCTCCGGAACAATTTCTCTTCCGTCACATTCGCGAGAGATTCGCGACTGAAATATCCCCAAGCCGGCTCTCCGGGTGCGAGATGTTTAATACATAAAATAGAATTCGAAGAACAACCGGTCGAGAGCATCATTCGTCTTTGCGAGGAAGGACCATCATTCTGTTTGTCCGTGAAGGGTGAATGGAAATTCAACGTGATCGAACACTCTGAATATACTTGACGAAGGGTCAAAAATACGAGGCGAAGAAATAGAATTTTTTTCTTCTTTTTTTTTTTAGAGTGATGGACCTATTTATAATGTACGTAGAAATCTCGCCAGCTGATGTAATTACGTGGGTTACGTAAAATCTGTGGCGCAGTGACGAACCCTCCAAGCCAACGAGTTATCTCAACCCTCTTTTATTATCGCAGGAGCTTACGTCTAATTTTCGAGTTAAATTTCGGCGTTAAGAGAAAGTTTCGTGAAAAAGATAAAAATTGTTGATAATATTTCGCATCGTGAAGGGTACGTGTAAAATGACGATCGTAACTTATCCATATGAAACTCGATGTCTCGGAAAATTCGTTACTAAACCAACATCGGTTTTGCGAGCTTTCGCGCGTTAAGATTTTTATTTTCTCCCACACAATCGGGGGCGTATCCCCGATGTTGGCGAATCGGAAAATAGTCTCCACTTCCTCTCGATCTTTCTTTTTCTTCGTTTTTTTTTTTCGTCTCTTTTCTCAGCAGTTGTCACGAACCATTTGACAAACCGAGGGCGAGAGCCTCGCCTCGCTGGGATTACGTAAAGTGCTTTTCTCTCTCTCTCTCCCTGGTACGAGGAAGAGCTATTGGGAGGATATTTTTCGATCGTTCTCGCGAGCATTTAAAACCACACCTTACTCCGGGGGGCCTTCTGCGGTTCGCTGCGTTCGATGCGATTTATCAACAGGGTTTACGTAAGTATCGTTCTCGCGCGAGTATAGGCTTCCCGACAGGCCGGCCGACTATTTTTTTCTTCTTTTTACTCCAATCCGAAAAAATCTAGAAATACGAGCAAATAGGGAAAAAAAACCCTTTGCCAAGAAGAGGCTCGGACCTCCGACACATTTTTTCACTTAAAACGTCAGAGGCCTCGTATCCCTTTTTGCACGCGGTTCACACGGATGAAAATCCGTGAAGTGAGTAAAACGATAGAAAAGAGCCATTGAGTTTTTGGACGGGTCGTGAATTTGAAAATTTATGCACCCCTTATTGGCTCAACCGAGTGTGTAACGCGACTATAACTATATAGACGTGCATAGTAACATGGGGGTTGGAGTATATATGCACGGACCGGATTTGGATCTTCCGGCCTTTTGGAAAAGTGCCCTTCTCTCTCTTCACCTTGGTACATAGCGCGACAACGAAAGGGAGTGAAAGTGGAGGGTTCGTTTGAGTGCGTAAAGGGAGAGGAAAAAAATACGAACGAAAAGTCAGAGAAGAACGAAATGAACCGAAGATGGATATATATGGTTTATGAAGCCAGAAAACAGCCCCTAAACGCAGTGGTGACGTTAAATTCACGCTGCGACGAGATAAAACAGCGGTATTATTAATCCCTCCGGGAGTCTCCACGGGGCTCAGTTGGATTCTCGCGTCTCGTCGATCTCGCGCTCTCTCTCTATCTTATATAACCTTCTGTCGGAGATTATCGCAATCCATTAGCGAGAGTGCGAAAGTTTACCTCATACGTCTCTTAGCTCGGCGGTGAGGGCAGCAGATAGCTTTCGCTTTCCATCACCGTTACTCATCCGATGTTTCCACGTGCGGCTTTGAGTCAGAAGCTCCGGTTAAATCCCCGTCAGAGCTTCGAGAAATCCACTGTTCACACCTGAGAACAGGTGTGCGTTACGCGAAACTCCATCGAGGAAAATGAACAAAGCACTCTTCGCCGTCTCTACACTGATTCTCCCCATTTTTCGCGTAATTACATGATCACCATTTACCCGTCGGCCGACCGTACACTCCTTTTTATTTTATTATCATCACCATAGACACCCCCCGTTGGTCTCGATTCGGCATTAAAATTTATGAGCGTTTCGCTACGAAGTTCTCTTCGCTTTATCGTGTATCCGTGCAAAATGCGCAATTAAAAAAAACTTCTATCATTAAAATAGCGTCGTATATATATTATTTTTTTTATGAAGATTCATTAAATTTTGTACGCGTAGCGCACTTCGTAAGCTCTACCCGTGTGAGTAAATTAGGTGAAAGGCTTTTGGTGAACTTGTTGGATAGCTTTGAAATGGCGCCACAGGAGTGACGACTCCAGAGTTCGAAATATAGAGCATTCGCGGAACTAGTGGCCTCGGGCCATTTTCTCGTTTCCTTTGGGCCGTTTTTCAAACTTCTCTCAAAGCTCGAATCCCGAGTGACAAAGAGAATAATTAATTATAATAATGGCGCGCCAAATACGATTTCGTTCAGTCCGAATGTTTTTTCTTATGCACAATCGGGAGTTCTTGTTCTTCGATTCTATAACTCGGTTCTTTTATTATTTCAATTCAAAAGATCGATATCAGGTATACTGTGCGTCTGAATACGAAATCAATACATTGCTCGATTGAATAATTCGGTCAATCCGCGCACGTCGAAGAATGCATTACGACATTTTCCTGCCTCATTCTTCTCTCTTTGTCGTGTCTTTTACACGATCGGGAATTTAGCAGGAACCGAGAATGGGAGCGCATCGTGAACCTCGAGCCGATTTAATTGAGGACGCGTCGCCACCCCCTTGGCGGCGGGACCCTTCACATCGCGCATATACATACCTGTGAGGTTGGTTCTTCATTTGCGATTCGTCAGCAGGGATTATTATCGGTTGGCTTATAGCATCGCGTGGGCGAATGAGTCTATGTACGCGAACATGGAGAGAGGAACGTGTACCCAACTTTATACGGAAAAATGATTTTCAAATTTTTCATCCCTTGCTAAAGCTTTTGCGTTTATATTTCAGTGTTTGAAATATCTTGTCCTTCGAATATTTAACGTTAATACAACGATGCCAGGAAAAAAGATGATAGTGCCTTACGTTATCGTGTCTATTTATCGAATTTAACGAATTTAAGTATCTATAGGCGAACGTGAGGTGCAGTGGAAAAGTCAGTTCTTTTTTTAGAGATAATTTTTTACGAAGGCAGAGATAAAATTTGATACATAAAAATAAGTGCCAGTTGAATGGGAATTTAATTAAATTCAAACCAATTTTTTTTTTTTTTTTTTCAAAATTTTCCTCCGTTTTTTTTCGAAATATATCTAATTTTTTTGCAAATTTCATCAAAAAATTGTCTAATAATTTTTGATCCTATGAGTCTATTTTGTGTTTGAGAAAAAAATAAGCGGATTTAATAAGAAAAAAATACTTTCATAATAGTCGTTTCCGATAAGCCAATATTTATTATGTCACAGTGGACCCTCTGCCGATCACAAACAATTTTACTGAAAATTAATAAAGTGATTAAATTTTCGCCGATATGCGAGCGTTATAACATTGTATCGAATATTTGACACGTGAACTTAATCTCGTCCTCTTAATCCCTCTTGATTTTTCGCATAGACAACATCGAATATCGATAGAATCGATATATATACTCACCTCCGCGCATTGATAGAACCTATTTAATCTTTAGCTATTCGCTCAGTTGCCTATAGAAATTTCAGTCAGAGAGTTTCGGTCTCTCTGATTACGCTCAGCCCCGAGAGTATTATACGAGCGTAGAATCTTCTCCGATCTCATTCCACCCCGTAGCCGCGTAAAATTCGTCCGCAAGTTTTCCGCGCGGAATTTCGCTCCGACGAGACAAACTCGAATACTCACGATGATTGGTGTGCATCCAATAGCACAGCGTCACAGTAGAAAAGAGCACCAGTAGCAACCGTATAACTGGATTACACCCGCGCGGGGGCGTAACGCGGTTGTCGGACTCTCGAAGCTCGACTACGGGGCGAAAGAGAGAAAGTGCCAAGGGATTAGCGCAGCAGCTCCGGGAAGGTTGCGGCTTATGCTCTGTCATTACAGCTATATCATCATAATTTTTCACCGTCTTCGGGAACCCTAACGCAGAATTTCACACCGCCTCGCTTGCCGTTGTCTCAAAGTAATCGTGGCTTCCACTCTCTTTGTCAAATCCCGCGAAACACGAAAGCTGTAAAAGTTAATGAGAAATAACAGACAGGCGCGAAAATTACGCGGACCCTACGAGATTGCTTGGGTCGTCAAATTTTCTCCGTCCAACCGCCGTGTAACATAGAGATGACGGAATCCGGCGTTCGCGATTAACGAAAAAGAAGTATATATTGTGTATAAAAAAAAAAAAATGATAAAGAACGAAGGGGAGATGGGTCGACGCGTCAGCGCGACAATCTTGTGAAACGCTATTTTCTTGTATCGTATAATTATGTTGATTATGAAAAAAACGGAAGGAGAGATCGATAAGGGTGGAAAAGGGTTGGTGGCAACATTTTTGAGGTGAGTTAATCTCGTAGACGGACGAAGAAGGAACGTCGAGGTTGATATCGTTTCGCGCCGAAGTGAGCGGAAGACTGGAGTTCGCGGGTGGAGGTGAAGGGGATGAGAGCGAATGCGAGTCGAGAAAAGTACCGAAACACGCTTGCGAATAGAGGGGTTTATGGGGTGACTTGGTTCCACGTTTGGCACGGTGGATTCGCTTTCAACAAGTGGTTCCGCGCAGCCATTAGATGGACCGTCCATAGTGCCAGTAACTGTACAACGGGAGAGCACAGTTAGCATCGATTATTCGACACTGCAGAGACAGTCCGCGTGTAGAAAACTTTTTGCTATCTGCGAACTGTTGGATAGAACCGAAGTGTCCGATATGGACCACAGGCTTGCAACTCCTGATTGTCCGTCGGGGCGAAAAACGCGAGTTATATGCGGTTCACTGAAGTCGAAACGGCTTAAAATATCTCAGAAAAATTCACAGCGCATTGCCATTGCCATTTTTATCTTCACGAAGAATTAAATAAAAATAACATTACAAAAATTCAAATAATTCTACCAGACAAAGCATTGTAATAAAGAAATTTTCCCGATGAATTCGATGATTTTTTAAATTCTTGTAAAATGATTTTTTTTATGAATTTTCAATTTTTCCAAGGAAAGCCCACGATATTCACCACTTTTATCCTAAAACAAATTTTTATTTGATAGAGTAGACTTTTTTTCTTTTCACTCACCGCGAAGCTTGCGGAAAGGTCAGAAACACTGAGCATACGAGTCACTCGAGTCTGACGGTTCGAGGGTTTCTTCATTGGTTTTAGCGTCGGTTCCAATCGATATCTGTGTGCTTTCAACGAAAAATTTCACGATACAGGAAACATTTCTTAGGCTTTTACTCTCACGAGCGAAGTCATTCTTGTTTCATCTTTTGCTTCTTGGAAAGTGTCGTTCTTGTTTTCGAGTCTCGAACTTGAGTTTCTCAGGTCTTTCGCGATATTTTCGTGGCACGTGAATGCAGGAATTTACCCACTGTACAGTACCATCTATATACGTATATATATCTCATTTTTTTTCCTCGCTGTATATGTTTTTCCTGCATGAAACGGAAACTACAGAGCTTTCGGATCTCAGACTCCGCTCCCTCGCCTTTTCAACGTTCCCTATACAGTATATACCAAATTAGGAACGAAGAAATACCGCCGAGTTTCTGGAATATGACGTGCTTTTCTCGAAAAAAAAAAAAAAAACGGAAGAAATGACGACGCAAAAAAAAAAAAGGAGAGCACCCACGAGTTCACTTCCAGTGTTCTATCAAAGAGATGCAAACGACGAGCGTGCGACGTCCTCGATATTGAATACTAGAGTCCCCTCCCCCTCCTGTCCGAGATGAGGGCGTGAGAAATATCTTCACGACTCGGAATGTCAAGAGGTCTCGAAGTCTGAGTATTTGAGAGACGAGCGTAGATACGACGGTATGGAATACGCGCCAGAAGCATTTCTCTTTATCTGTGCTTCATATAAGCTAAGGACAATCGGGCCGCACGCATTCAAGAAACACTGAACTCGCGATGGAAATAAATTTATTGAAAGTTTCGATTGTATCGCACAGTAAAAATTTTTTTCGCTCGTAGTCATTTTTTTCCAATGAATGATACATTTGACGATCGTGTAAAAAAACTAACGACAAAATAATAATAATAATAATAATAATAATAATAATAATAATAATAATAATAATAATAATAATAAAATTCCCGAGTAATAAACCAGCGGAGTTGAGTATCGCCTTCGGATTACAAGCTCTTAGCCATATATGTATATGATACATAATATACATTCAGCAACTGACTCTCTTTTCTCGGCGAATCTGAGTGAAAAAAAGACGAAAAAAAAACACGCAGTATCTTCTCTTCGGGCCATCTGAGACTCTATTTCCTTAATTTCCGGAATATATCGAAAAGTAGCGATCCAACGTCGTGCCGGTGACACGTGCCACTTTTATAAATGTCAAGAAATACAGTTATAGTAAAGAGGGGAAGCGTCTGAGGCGACGAGAAAGTGATAGGCCTGATATTGGATTTATAGGGAGTAATAAATACCCGGTATTATTTTTCACAGAGATTTTCTCTTGTCACGAACCTCGTGTTATTTCATAGAGTGCAAAAAGAAATTAATTATCGATTCTCACAGACCGAAAAAAAAAATCTATATATATAGCGTACTTTCAAAATTAATTTGCTCAACGTTGGAAATTGCATGAAGTTCCTGAAACCGCGTCATACTTTGTCGGATAACAGCGAGTTTTGTAATTTGAAATGGCAAATCAGATTGAAAAAAAAATATGTCGTAGCGAGTCGAGGACGGAGAAAAATAACGAGGGGGATGGGACGGGGAGAGGTGGCTAAGGGAACGATGGCAGACAGTGAGCTGCGGTACAAGCCGTGAAAAACAAAAGAAAAGTTTGGTAATCTCTTCAGATGAGGGAACACCCTGAACGACGGAGTTACGGTAAAACCGGTTATCCTGCGGGGCTTTGTTATAAATTAAATCGCGGAACACAGTATGCGCGATGGAGGCCGCGGGGGTAGTTTTTCCTCGACTGCACGTCCATTTTGGGACTACAGTGAAACTTCTGTAGTCGTTACACAAATCGACTGTGATTTTAATAGGGTTTCTGGAGATGATACGATAGCAAACAGATAAATCGGTCATTGGATCGGAAATTGAAGGACTTTTGGGAATTGCGAACGATGTAAATTCGCGCCAATCTTCCGCCGTTGAAATATCAGCAAAGGTACGTTAATGGAGTCGCATAATGCACAAGCATTCGGTAACTGTGGCGCTAAATTGGATCTAACCGAATAATAATGTAGACTCGGAGAGAATGCATTGAAACGCTGCAATTCTACGCGTGCAAAAGCGCAACATCCACCCAAAATAACATATACGCCCGCGGACCTGCGGTACAAAGTGCAGACGTGGATGAAACTCACTGAAGTAGACATACGCCCTGTGGAATTAATATGCATTAATTAAACGGCTAAACGTATACGACAACAAAACACTATCGCATAGTAGTTGAGAATGTGCAACGGCAGTTGACTGTAATAATGAATGGATGCATTCGGAAGACTGTTGTTGCGGTATACGATCAATTGGTCCGTTAACTCTGTAATATCAGACATATTTTTGCACGATCTTTGACGTCACATATGGATCTGGTAGATCCGATTTCTTCATCATCACGAAACTTTAACAAAAATTGGTATTTTAAGATTATTTGTAGCGGAATCGAAACGCCAGAATGGTAAAAATGATAGAAATTCGCTGATTTTTGAAAAAGTCTTACAATCGAACGATTTTTTTTTACAATCTAAGATTTTCTGGAAAAAACTCGGGTCCGCGATATGAGTTGATGAAAAGATTTTTTTTCGGCTAAAAAATTGAATCGAAGACTTAATTAGTTATTTGTAAGAAATAAGTTATTGGGTACAATCGTTCGCCCGAAAAACTGAATTCTTGCAGATAACATATTTCTATAGAATAAAATTGCACAAATAAAAGCATTATTTATGCTTGTAGTTATTTCTCGCCTCAGAATCGCTAATTTCGAGGAAAAAAATAGTTTATTTTTTTTGCTCATTATTTTAAAAAAAAATAGATTGACTTATAAACTTCCATGAAATAAATAATTTTACTCAATTCTTCGAACAGTTGAATTCATTCATCAAGAATAAAAGACAGTAACAATCAGACTCCGAATTATCCATATTTTCTAAAGTTGCCACAAATTTTCGAGGTATAACGTCGGAAGCAACACGAGGATGAGAACCAATAATAAATCTCGGGGGCGGCGGAAGTTCCTCTAGGATACGATACGCCAGACACACGTCAGCCCTCTCGTTGCGACAGCGCATGTAGCGAGAGGAAGCATGATGCGATCTCGGGACTCGTATTAAATATATATATATATACATAATATTATATATTGCTGAAGCAACTCTGCAAAAGGGCGCGTCGCCGTGTCAACGTCGTCCTGAAATCAGGCAGAAGCCTTCTCTCTATTTACGCGATATATAC
Source organism: Cryptus viduatorius (assembly GCA_964006125.1). Lineage (NCBI taxonomy): Eukaryota > Metazoa > Arthropoda > Insecta > Hymenoptera > Ichneumonidae > Cryptus > Cryptus viduatorius. The sequence continues at coordinate 5,700,705 of OZ023222.1, read as the reverse complement.
ACCGGCGTTATAACACGATCCGCGAGTTCGAAACATATACGGGTCTTCAATTCTCATGCGACACATTGGCAAAACATGGAATGGCTTTGGGGAAATACCATATCCGTTACCAGTACACGACGTCTCATCATTATAGGGCTCAATAGTCATATGTATCTATACGGGCGTATCAAACGTCACAGATATCGTGATGACCGCGTTACTCCCCGATGCTCCGTTACAAATCGATCACACCGGATTACTCCAAATCCGAATAAATCTCGTGGTTACGTGTATATCGCGTAAATGTTGCATCGAACGAATGATATATAATAGATAGAAAATATGTTCGGAGTGTATCAATCTTCCTGCATTTCGCTACTGACAACTTCGTCAATGTAAGCATTTTCTAGCGAGACGAATCGGTATATATTTTTGTTTCGAAAAAAAAAAAAAAAAAAATACATATATAGGTATATCCAACAACGCCCCAATGGACGCGAATTCGATATCACTCCCTCGAGGGTTTCGATAAAAAAAAAAAAAAAAAAAAACAGATTAGAAATGACGGTCGAGCGGTAGTCCTTTCGATGTTTACCGAAAGATTGAATTTCGCTGTGGATATTCGATACCGGGTGAATATGGTTCGATTTAACACGGAAAATCTATGAAAAAACTGTGGTCCCCATTGACAATTTTTGCTTGAAGTGGATATCAGGCAGAAAAAGGGTACATGAGAGTAGCAAAGATAACATAGTCCCGTGCCTCGGGGTCATTTCGGCGTTCGCAAAAAGTCAATGTTTTTTGCGTTCTCCATTCTGTACTCGCAAAGCTACGACGCACGGACGATAGAAAAGTATTTTTCGTTAAAAAAAAAACGGTAAAGCAATTTTTTAAATTTTTAATTATAATTTAACAATAAAAAAAAATGGTAAAACCATTTTTCGTGAATAAAAAGCAATAAGAACGCGGACTACAGTAATGAGTTAAATTTCCACATGTTCCTACTTTTGTATCGTTTTATTAAAGCGCAATACGAAAATTGCAGTGGGTCAACGTGTTGCGTTAGCAGCGTGATAACTGCTGCAATAGACCCCGGCATTTACGTGACTGCTGTACGTGCTCCGCGAGCCATCTATGGCGGTACATATAACGATGAACAGAGCAGAGAAGCGAGAAGCGCTCACTGCGCGAATAAAAAAATATAAAAAAATGTATAAAAAGCGTACACGTTCGCGAACGAGTTATGGTCTACCGGAGTCCAATGGTCGAAAACTGTCGCAGACGCGGACGGATACACATAACACCGGTTTCCACAGAGACAATGTGTATAGAGTAAAAGCGGTGAACGTAGCGGAGTCCGATTAAACATGGAAAAGCTACGCAAAAATTGGTCCATATTCACCACATTTGCCCTGTATACATATATATATAGATATCCACAGACATGCGACGCAATAAAACGAGCTTTTCAGAACACAGTATAGTTGGTCACGCGCTGATACCGGTAGAAACGCTTTTGCGTTTCAGGAAACCTGCATTTATAAAAAAAAAACGAGCTTCTCATACTCTCGCCTTTTTCACCCCCACCAACCGCCCATTATCGTGTGTGTATGTGTTTGGAGAGAAATTCCGCTATGCGCCGATGAACAGATTCACGGTCCAACGATTCTGATTCGACGGTGTACTTTCAATAGAGAGATCCCGACGTCGTCGTCGTCGTCGTCGTCGACGTTAGCGATGAGAGATAAACGACGCGGAGAACGCGACTCTAAGTGTGTATCGTGTCTCTTTATATGTGTGAAAACTATACATCGAACGAAAACCGCGCGTAATACGAGAATGAGAACGAAAATGAGAAACGCAGGCGTTTGTCGAAGGATGGCAAAAAACGGAAGAACCACGAAGACGAGTCGATGTGTAGTTAAAAATGGCAAAGGATTCATCTCAAAGCTATCTGATGATATATTAGTCGTTTGTTGCTTCGTTCCTCTAAATCACTTGTCGGAGCGCTGATAGAACCGCAAAAATCGTCTCGGCAATTTTTTTTTTCTTTTCCGTACATGAAAACGTGAAAACGCGATCGCTCTCTGGTTTTGTGACTCGTGTTTCGAATATCTGATGGCTACTTTACGTACCGGTAGATATGGCTATATCTATATACAGATCGATTGATTTTCATATATACGCCGAGTTAGCGAAGCTTTCCGCGAGGCACACGTGTGTATTATTATCGAACGGCCCGGCGAAGTAAACGAAGAACGAAGGGATGAGAGAAGAGAGGAGGGAGAACGTACAGTGGTTGAGAAGGGGTCGCAAGCCAACGAGCTTTAGTCGCTCGGACACATAAAACCGCCTGGCCGACCACGCGACGACCTTTTTCACTGTGGCTTCGATGGTACACGAGAGTTTGGGTGTGAACGGGTAGCAGAGATACACGATATTACTATCCTAATACATCGAACACCCGGGGGCTCGAGGAGGGGAAAACGTGAATTTCAGTGAACCGCGAAGACATGAAAGTATCGTCTGATCAAATTCGCTTCACACTATTATTATTGTTATTATTGCACTAAAGCGAAGTGTAATACGTACTTCATAGAAAGCCTCATACAAAGGAGGGCGGGCGATGGTCGTTGTTGACAACGAGATGATATAGCGCCGCGTGAATAGGAAATTTCGAACAAGGGATAGGTGAAAGCTTCGCGGATGGCAATGAAGATACTTTCGTGAAACAATATATCCCCTTTGGTTCGCAAGCGGGACGGTTGCTAGTGAGATATAATAGGGAACGGGATGAAAGAAAAAAAAATCGTAATAATTGTCGCGACTTTGGCGTTGGATTTGGCGAAGAAAAAGAACAAAGAACGCCGCGTGGCGCCTATTAATTAAAGACCCTTCGGGCTAATTAGCTGGCGATGGAAAGATTAATGCAACGAGAAAACGAGGTGGCGATGGAAAGTACGAGAAATTTCACAAAGCCATTTACAAAGTCGCTTCAGATTAAAGTTATACTTAAGTAAAGTGTGGATATTCCACTAAGTAGTCATTTAGTATTTCTTAGTCTCTTAGCTTTGAATCTATGCATCTGGAAAGCATCGTTTCGTTTTTTTTCGGTCGCGAATTCGAGAATCGCAAAGTTGCGAGAATCCTCCCGAGAATACAGGAAAGAAAGGCGCGAAAAAAAAAAATCGCGTAATGTTGTGAAAAAAGGTGTTGTTACACGGGTCGGGAGTTTCCTTTTCTGTTTCTCTACTCTCTTTTACTGCTCTCTACTCTTCAAAGAGTCTCGGAGACTACGAGTGGAACGATTGCAGGAAATCACGGCAGGGGGCAAAAATGTGCGAATGAAGTCAATGACAAAGACACGGAAGACGCGAGTCAATAAAATATTTGCAGTACCTATTTTTCGCTTTACTTGAAGAAATGCGTTCTTTTGCCGGCACTTTTTTTTTTTTTTTTTTTGGTGTAATTGCGATAATTCCGGGGGCCTCGCTATCCCCGACGGAAATGTTAAGAATGACGATAAAACAATTTTTCACTGACTTCATTGAGCTTCGTTTACGAAGGGATGAATCGGAGGGTGCAAAGGTCAATATTTATTATTTACGAGTTGTTAGGCTGAGGGCTATTCGACAGAGGGATGAATGGGGATCGACTCCAGTCGTTTAGATTTCTCGACGCGCATCGAAGCAACCTTATTGCTTCCGGTTCTCCTCTCCTGGACGCTATATATATATGTCGTACGTCTTTCTCTTGCTTTCTAAAGCGCGTCCCACACGATTTCAATTCCCCGAGAAACCTGTTCGAGTGTTTCATCGTTCAACGTTAGTAATGCGTGTATTGAACGAAGGGGGATGATGCATTGATCGTTTGGTACTCGAAGAAATTCAGAGAAAATCATAACAAGACAGTTTCCGTTGATATCCGCAGTCTCAAGAGCCGTCGTGTCTTGAATAACCCGGAACTGAATGGAGAACCCTTAAGGCACTTCTTCACGTCGGATGCCTCGAGAGATCCTTTCGGACGGGGAATAGTCGAGAAGTTACGAGCGGAAATTAAATATTTAACGAGAGTTTACCTACGCAGCGCTGCACAGTCTTTAATGTCAGTGCTATAAGATCGAAGATCGATTGGGTTCGCGTACTTATTTGCTAGCAAAAGAATCGAAAAGTCATCAAAGTTTCGTCATTGATTAGCCGCTTGCAAAACGATGGGGGGAGAGCGTATCATCGTCGATTAAATTTAATGCGAATTTCGAGTATCATATTCCTCGATTTAATGATTACTCAAGCCTCGTCGGACATGGAAAAATAATCGTGCCAATTAATTAAGTGACTCGTCCGAGCGTTACTAAAATCGTTGCCAGTTTCTCGCGTAACGCCGCGGAGAATATTCGCGCGAGAGAACGCTGATGTTTAATTGGACACGGAACTCGAATAGTCTCATTCGCACCTGGGTATCTCACCGTCTCTCGTCCTCCGGCGCCGTTTCTGCAGTCTCCTAACTACGAGAGATTTAACGTACCAACGTACCATTCTCCCGACCTCCGTAGGCAAACATATTGTTAGGATTACACTGTCGTTCTTCCATTTACCTATCCTTCCCAAAACACCTTCCTACACTATTTTAACCTGCGCTCTAATTAGTTTCGAACGGCGATTGTCGTCCCAGAATAATGCCGACACTCGAGCCCGTTAACGACGAGAGTTACGTGTGTGACCTGCTCCCTGACGCGAGTGCCAATTTTCCTACCGCTGGCCCTCCGGCACTCTCATCGGTGTCGCATATCAAATAACTCGGTGCAGTACACGCGATTCAATGCTCTCGGAATTTCGACAACTACATACATCACTCCCGGGGAACTCGCGACCTTCGTAGTTGGTTACTCATCACTCATTATCAGTGCTCCACGATGCAAAACAACGAGTTCCCAATTGCCACGAATCTACGCAGCGAAACACGCGTCAAATCGATATTCTAATTAGCCGAAATTTCTCGGACGCATGTAACGCGTATTTGTTTTTTTTTTTTTTTTAATATATATGATAGTAGAAGATAAAATATAACAAGCCCCGTAGTTTCGCGATTATTATACCGACGCCTCTCTGTATTATTTTCTCTGATGACGCGACTAAACGAGAAAAATATTGACGCTATAGGAGGACTCATTACCGAAGGCCTTCACATAAACCGAAACGAGAGTCTCGCACTACGGTATCGTATTATGCTGATATTATAGTAACATATATAACACGATACTGTATTGTATATATATCGCGCGGCGGTACAGCGATGAAAGGTAACGTGTCTCGCCGACGTGTCTCCTGCGTCCTTTAATCAGCTTCTATGAGGGCATCGGGAACCGAGACGAACGGTATAAAATCAGCGGGAGATCGGCGCCGAAAGTCTTCGATTCGCGCGAAAGAAAACGATGAAGAGCCGAAACGATGAGTCGAGACGAAAAAAAAGAAAAAAAAAAAAAACACGTTGCACGCGCCATGTCGCCGACGAAGTTAAGCCCGAGATCGCGTCTTTCCATCTTCTTTTTGACGCCGCAAAATATGAAATATTCATAGAGCGGATTACCGCGTGCGTAGACAGTGTATATATAACGGTGCAGTGTATTTCAGAGATTATATATAGTTATATAACGGTGGAACGTGTACAGGGGGTTGAAAGAAAAGTTCTTCGCAAAGGTGAAACGCGTATATCTCGGAGAAGCCTCCGGACTTAATCGCAACACGAGACTTCGCTGAAAATTGAATAATTTTAAGAAAATCATATTTTACATTATTATTCATTCATTATTTTTTTATTTTTTTGTTTTATAATTTATACATTAATTTAAAAAATCTTTTATTGTTTTTTAATATCTTGCGGAATATATAATCTTATCGAGGCCTATATTTCACTTTCGCTATTTACGCTCTATATATACTTAAACGATGATACAAAATCTCCATCGGCTAACACGCGAACGCGATATTAACGTCGGAAACTCGCAAATTCGTATACGAAAATAGACGAGTTGTCAAAAGTTTTAGCGATACTGCAGTAGATTTGCCGGTCGTTTATTACGTGTCATACGTCGATCGGTTGGGATAACTTTTATTCAAAAGTCTTTCTTACTCGATGAAAGTACGAATTCGCGAATACTGCGGAGATAAGAAGCGCGTATCGAGTATTTACACAATGAGAAATTTACCGATAATAAAACGGTAACGAAAAGATGCGCCGATCGGTGGACGAACTACAAAACTCCGAAAATACCGCACTCCGGTAGTTGTTATTTTTTTTTCTTCGCAATATCCGCCGCTATTGATAAGGGAAAGGAATATAGAATATTGTATCAAAGTTGTAATTGTCCGTCAGTCCGTAAGTTTGGAGTCTCGCGAATTCCACAAGTTCGATATATGAAGTTTTTGATTAAATTTCTCTATTACTTACAACTATCTTTCAATATAATACATGTTTTATTAATTTCAAAGCATTTTCCCGTCGTTTTAATAAAAATTTCAAATATTCGATTCTACGGATATATTTCGTCTATAAAAAACATAATTTTCGATAAACACCATAAACTTTTTTTTTTCTTTTGGAAATCCCATTGACTCATCATCTGCGGTTGATCGAGTTATACCATCGGCACGTGCGGCACCGTGAAGGTCGATAGTTAACCGATATATATTGCCAATCCACGACTAGTAATGTATTCCTAATCTCGACTCTGCGTAATTTCCCATCTGTAGGCGTATAGAGCATATAGATAGTTGAGCGACAGGATCAGAGGGTAAAATGGATAGAGAGGTGTACTCTCGTTGGCAGGGAAAGCGATTGACGAGGTACCCGCGAGGTACACCACGAAAATTCAACGCGCGTGGACAACAGGCCGCTGATGGTGTGCCCTTTAGGAAAATACGCTCGCGCGCGTTCCAACGCAATTTCCTCCAAAGGCCGGGATACTCTACGGGGAGCGATGACTGTGACGATTCGCGCGTGGATCATCCCCCAACGAGAAACTGCCTGATTCTCAGCGGCATCATCATCACCGACCTGTAGCGTTCCTCGTTTATGGATAGGCATCGACAACGGCAACACCTGACGGTTACCCCATGCGCCGCAACGGAGGCTGCATCAGCCTGGACTAATTATCGCTTCGTTACATCGACTGACGGTATCCTGCTGCTCATCGCGTTAACACTATCGTTAAGGGGTACAATGTACCACACAGACCATAGGCGTTTTAATTATTCCGTTCGTGCCACCGAGAGGCATTATCGCGGCATGAAGAAAGCGGTCGGAATGGAGGAACCCTTACGGCACTTCTTCAAGTCGGATGCATCCAGAATTACGACCGGAAATTAAATATTTAACGAGGCAGCTATATCTACTTCCTCGTCTTCAAGAAACGCACATAAAATTTTTATATATCAAAAGAGAGACAAAAAAATTTTTGAATGATACAATTAAATTATTTATTTAATTATTCAAGATTAATATAAGAATAATAAAAATATTAAATACAATGAAAATAAATACTAAATAAATTTTTAAATTTTTAAAAATAACAATAAAATGATTTGAAAATTCCGCCATTTTGAATATTTCGATTCATTGTTCATTTTTTTTTTAACGCGCGCACGCGTGCGCGTTTTTTTAAACTTTGATAGATCGCAATCCTCACGCGCACTTTGCTCGCTTGTTCCGCGTTTTCATGATTCTTTTATCTTGACACACAATCATTTCCAATTGAGATTTTTCCATTGTCACGTCCAACGGCCAGCGAGATTTTTGCTCCCACTGCATTTTTTTTATTTTCTTTCGGCACACCTTTGAATATTAAACAAAGCGCCGTTCAAAAATGCGCACGCGGACCCCGATTTTTATTTGTTTTTTTCGTTCTGCAAAATAATAATACATAGCTGACGAAAGCGGCGACTATAATATACGTGGCGACTCATTGAATAATATACGCAGTTGTGGATAATACAGAAACGATGAGTTACTGAAATATGCGAAAGAACGAACGAAAAAGGGGGAAGAAATCACTACGAATAGCCAAAAGTGTATAAAACAAAGATTTAGATTCAACGTACGATGAGGCTGTGTCACACGTGCGTGTCGGGAGATATCTAATAGCCGCAGAATTTATATTCGAGAAAACGTTACGTCGTAAAAAAAATCTCCGAGAAATTTCATTCCCCGACTTTCGTCTCCGTTCGCGTCGACAGCCTGTTCCCCATTTTTTTTGTTTTATGTTCGTAAGGAAAAAAAAAATTTCTCCCGAACGATAAGCCATAAAAGATAGATAAACGCGAAGATACGGGGAACGAGGATTTAAGCTGAATTTTTTTTTATCTTACTAAACTTTTGGGTATTACAGGCGATGTTCTCGACTTAAGAGTCGTCCGGTCATTAATTACTTCTATTGTTATTCATCGTTTGATGCGATTAAAAGTGTCCCGACGATAAATCAACTGCAGGGACCGCTTGATAAGCGCGAGAGGATAAAAAACAGATCCAAAGAGAACTGTGATATTACGAACTCGAAGGGGCGAGAGAATGATAAGAAACTTTCGTCTCTTTGGGGCGCATCCGTTTTTTTTGCCGCCTCACGGCGCAGGGCTTCGATTTTCGGTGAAAAATTTACCAAAGGGACTAACGATCGTTTTCGGTTAAAGGAATCGTTTATATAGAAATTTCCTTTAGAAAAATGATTTTTTTTTTCTTTTTTTAACTATCGAAATGTCTCACGGAAAATGCAAGCATCCAAGAATACATATATTTACTGAGCGGCGCGGCTGCATACAAGTCATTTTCATCGGACAAACGCGACGCATTAAAATCCGCCGGTTCATTAAAAAAATAAAATACAGTTCCGCCGGAGGTCGCGGAACACCGCGTGCCCGCGATACAATGACATTGCAATTGCAGTGTTGCTTCGTTGCAAGGAAAATAACGCTTGCAACTCCGAATCGCGACGTCTATTATATGCAATAATTACTTTTTTCAACGAAACACTTTTCGATATCGAAAAATTAATTAGGTTTTTCTATAAATCGTTTTTTTGCACAGAGTGACGGGGCGCATCAAGAGGTGCCTCCGGGTTTTCCGCCGCGACACATTTTTTTACTTTATTTTCTTTTATCAACGCGTATATTGCTCGCAGCTACAAGGCTTTGTTAACATGCGATGGAAAAGAAGAGAAGCGTTATAAGTTATTTGAATTCAAAATTGCGTTGTCGGATTTTTCGTCTGTACCCTTTCCCGGTACGGCTTTCAAATAATGGAACTGAGAAACGTAATTATCTGAAAATTCGCAGTGCAAAAAAGGCAAACAACAAAATTGAAAAATGGGAAACAATAATCGATTGGAAATTGAAATTATTTCGTTGCTTGAAGTGTATTGAATTTAAATTTATCGAAAGAACGTAATGATTTTGCAAACTGGAAAAAAAGTGTACGTAATCACTTTCGCAATTTTAATAATTTTTCACATCCTTCAATTTTTAATTGCCCTGAATTAATTTATAAAAATTGGTACATTATTTTTTTTGTAATAAAGTAATTTAGATTTTATGACTATATGACTTTTGGACTGTAAATTATAAACATAATGCATGAAATCGCAGAGATTGAAAACTTAAAAAAAAATTAACCAAAACTTTATTATTTAGATATATCTAAAAATCAAAATGAAAATTACCAAAAATTAGCAAAATAAATAATAATTATTGCTGTATAAAAATCCGAAGATTTTATCACTCTATGACTACTAAATCATTTTATCGTGATATGCCAACAAATATTCGTTATTTCACACTGCTTATCAATGCAATTTCTTTATTGCACTCCTTTTTTCGTAAATTTTTCATTTTTATAAAATTTTCCATCAGAATTATTTTATGATTTAAATTTTATTTTTTTTTCCCAATGACAGTGTTTGATAAGAGTTCATAGTGCTCAGCGTTCCCAATAACACATCAATATAAATATATATATATAGAGAGAGAGAGACGCAGGTGCAAGAAGTCATATGATAATTCATCGTTCAGAACAGCATAATATAACAGTCAAACAATGTGCAGTACATGGATGTTGCCGTGCGTGCGACGTACTTACTTTGAACGTTACTAGAGCCCCTATTATCAACCACAATCACCCACCGTTATGCGAGTCCAGCTATGATATATAACGTTTCCAGTGCACCAGAGAGTGTGTCAGTACAGTACGCGTTCGCTGTTTACTTCTCATGCGACACACAGGGGCAGCAGTTGGCACATAGTCCCGTCATAGTCTGCGGGAGAGAGACTTGCCACGCCATCAACTCCATCAGATCTCTCTCCCTCTCTCCGAGCCCTATTCACTTTGCAACGACCGCGTCCAGTGCATAATTAGAACTGTTGTGCGACCCAACTTCTCTCTCTTCCTTCCTCCGTTGTTTATTCAACAACAGCCGCAATTCACAATTGCGCGGCGCTACACTAATGATTATTATTTCGCTATTCTAAAAATAGAATAAATAATAGAACGTTTAACTTTGTGGCAGAGAAAGATTATTATAGTCAGGTATAAAACGATGTCTGGATGACCTGGATTGCAGGGCGATTCGCCAATTAACAAGAAGATTCTCTCATCAACGGCCGATAACCGAGAACTAATTAGCGCGAACCTACCCCCATTCCTTGCCGTAGCCGCGAAACCGTCTCGTGAATGCCTCGAAGAAAAAAAAATGTACAAAAAAACGAAAAAAAAAAAAACGTATTTAAACAAGCGAAAAGATTGGCGGAGCAGTAGGGGGCGGGAAAAAAGACGGGAAGTAGAAGCTTCGGAGCAAACTTTGAAAGAGAGAGTACGCGCTGTAAGAGAGCGAACAATTAAAAGTCGAACGGACGGAAGAGAAGAGCCATTATTATAGAAGAGACCTCGTCGTTCGCTAGTTGGATCTCGGACTCGATTAGTTCGCTCGGGTAAACACACAGCTCACTCTCCGTCGCCCCCTCCCCTCGTAACTCACGGGTTCGTACCTACTTCTCGCACTCAATTTTACTCCAGTTCTTACCGGAGCGGCGAACCCATAATGCACTTTGAAAGTCAACTCGCGACTTTTTTGCCGGATGGATACAAACTATAATGACAAACTATACAAGCGACTCATACGAAAAATAAAATGTTTCTTACTCACTTTTACTTTTGAGTTATTTCGACCCCTGTCGTTAGCCATTGACGCGCTATCGGCGTTAACGAACTTCGGTCAAGTCGGTGGTTAATTCCATTTTATAAAAATATCTCAGAGATATTTTTAAAAAATTTAAAAACTTATGAAAAAAAATTGAGATGAAATAAAAAAAATAATTTTCAAGACATGAGCATTTTTTCCCGAAAATATTTTTCCGTACATTTAATATATATTTTTTTACGTATATCCGACAGCAATGACGAATAATTTTTCTTTTCTGTTACTTTACTACTCGTCGTCCGCCATAACATTATAGTAAACAGTAGTCCCGCGGAAAGGGTGCGCGAAGTTTCCCAAAATCGTAAAAATGAAATTGCACCATTGACGAGGGGTGAATACGGCGCAATAGGCTCCACATTTTCGTTTCGTTGTTTTTCCAAGGAAGCATAATTGCGAAGGAACAATGTCAAAGTATACTATCTTACAAGTCCGTAGGGATGCTTTATCGTGTTCGTCGCGAAGGGTTTAGGGGGCGAGGAGGGGTAGAGAAGGGTGTAAACTTGTATAGTAACTGTATTATAGTACCCTCGCACTATTACGTCTGCTGTATAGTCGCAACGATGTGTATATATCTGTATTTGGTTCTTGCCAGGGATCGGAAGCAACTCCCAAAGGATACGCTTTCCCCTTTGAGGACGTCCGCCGGCATCGTCGTTGCCATGGAAATACGGCTGTCCCGTCTCCCGTCGTAGCTTCTCGCGGTCCTTACCCCCCCTGCCCCCTTCTCCCTGCGTCACGACAACTTTGCTGCTGCTTTCGATGCTTCCGCGTATTTGCCGAGGGGTGCCCAACGCGGTATGCACGCGTATAATCCCCAAGAGAAAAAGAACGGGCCGCACAGTTCATACTTGACACCCATCCTATCCGTCATCCCTCATCACTTTATATCCGCCTAGTGAGCGAAAAACACAGTCACGATGCAGCAACTGACAACCCAAAGCTGTACCATCGACACTTCATCCTCTTTCTGTTTCTCTTCAATATTCCTCTCGTGTCGCCCCCTCCCTCCATCCTCCCCCTCCCGTCCATTCATTCTCATTCCTCTTTCCTTTCCGTTCTCTTTTGTGTTTAGATACGTTACGAAAAATCGATAACGACAATGATGCCGTCGTTAGCAATTGGAAGATCGAAGAGTTTCCATAAAACCTATAATATTGGTCTTCTCTCGTCGATATATGTTTATTTTTGCGGTGGGCTGTGTATGCGCCGAACAATGATTCGGTGCGGTTCATTGGAAAATTACGACGAGATGAGCAATATTGTGGGTGTATAGTTAAACACGATTGGCGAAAGTACCACCCAACAAGGGGCTTATTATTAATACGCGATCGGTGAATTAATCGGATCATCGCTGAGGAGTCGCCGGCACGTTGTTTTACTCATTAAACAGATGCACGAGCGATAGCGATGGGACGGTATGACCCGATATCAAACGTTACGTTGGCTTTACCATTATTTTGCGGTTAAGCTAATTTTCCGGATTCTATGATACAATCTGTTAAACCGGACAACGGATGTTTTAATACTTGTCCGGTGGTTTTCATTGTGGTCAACGGAACGCTCTTTCCAAACAACTGGCGCCACTCCCCTCCGCAGCTTTAACTTCATGCAATCTCCTCTGACACAATTAAATTTGTATAGCAGTACCAACTCCGCCTACTCGCTTGTTGACCTTAAATTTTTTATTAATCCCATCAAACCTACCATGGATTATCTCGCATCAGTTCGCTCCGTTGCTGACCGCTTCGCCAACGAAGCCGAAGAAACGCATATAAAAACAGGTCGACGGTAAACAAAACGAAAAAAAAAGAAAAAAAATTATTTATATCCACGAGAAAGGGATTGACGGGAAAAAATATTTATGGCCGAAAAAAAAATATCTGAACGGTCAGTACTGAAAAGAGAAGTCTTTGCATTGGCCGTCGTTGCAATCTACCACCCCCCCCCCAATCCCCTCCTCGTCATGTGCACTACTCGCCAATAAAACAATAACACAAAAAAAGTATGAGGAAAAATTAAACGTACACATCGAAGCGAACGGCTCTTGCGTCCGAACGGGTAGTCGATGTTTCAAATTTTTTGAACCGGAAACCGTACTGCCGCAGGCTAGTTTCAGAAAAAAAAAGAGAAACCACTATTTGACACTCGACAAGGCGCAATAATTATTATGTTTATCGAAGCGAATGTCTATATTACAGTAGTTGGTAATAGGTATTTATATAAAGTGCGTACATTCATGAAATTAATGATAGTAATTAAACATTTTTATTCTCGATGTTTTTGAAAATTTCATTCAATTGGATTTCATTTTCTTGTCAAACAGGTATTGTAGTTTATTAATTTTTAATAGAAAACAAATGAATAAATAATCCTATGTGTATATTTCAAACAGCAATCTCACGAAAAATATCAATTTCCTGCGAAAATTGTGTTGTAGAGACGAATTATTGATACTGATATTTACGCGAAGTTTGTGCTGAGAATTTTTCCTCTTTTAACAACCGATTGTCCGCCTGTTTTTGCGCGGTATATTTAAGGGGATATGCAGTAAATTTCTATTGTGGTATTTTAATTTCGTGAGTCGGCGTAAAACTCGTTTTTTTCGCAAATTTATTACAATTTTACAAAATTAAACATTCCACAATACATTACATCGCTTAGTATAATATTGGCCTGTGTAATATCGCTTCAAACAATTACCTGTAACTTTGTCATTATTCTCTTCTCCATTACAAATTACAACGAAATTCGCGAATGAAAAACATCGATTAATCCGAACCGTTCATTTTCGCATGTGACCCAAATGTCTGCAATCGTATCTGCATTCATCTGATTCTATCGAAATCGGCACTGTCAGTCCATTCCCGTAGCCAATTGAGAATATTTCGTTAACTATCCGTTGATTATCAATCGGAAATATATAACCGTACGCTTGTTTCGAAGCCTAACTAAGTTTAGTAATACACGTGCGTTTTCGCCCGTTTATCTGTTGCAGATTATGTGATAATCGGGTGACAGCATTACCGTTCAAATAATCGAGAATATCGGACGATGGGCGACGGTGTTACAATCGATGCGTGGAAATTAGACGATTCACAAAAGCCCGAGTTACAGCCACTTCTGTTCGCGAAGTAACGCCATTCGACGGTACGCCGGGGCGAGCGGTGGGAAATCCTCGAAACAATATTACCATTTCCATCCCTCTATTTTCCTTTGTCCATCGCTTCCGATATTTCTGTTTTCTCATTCTCTTTTTCATTTCATTTGTTTGACTCTATCTGCATCGTCCTACCTGCCTGACTATCGTTTTTCGTTCATCCTTCCTCTCGATTCACCTGGTTAACACACAAACACGTAGAGAAGCTTCGAACTGCGAAGTAACGAGTTCGGTGATTAAAACGGCGTTTATGAAAAAAGCTCTCTCCCTCTCTGCCCATCGCTTCCGGGGACTATACTGCGACACAGCGTTGAATTTTCGCGCACGAGATAATCCGTACACAGCCGATGCGCGACTGTGCGCATAGCTCTCCGCATACCTTTAGACTCCATCGGATAACGAACGCCGTCTGTACAGAACAATAAACGAAATTCCAATCGACTAGCTGAAAAGTCCAACCGGCTAACGGTCGGTTGTGCAATCAAAGACAAATGTAAATTTGGTCAATCGCTCTCGTCGAACAAAACACAAACGACAGAGGATGCCGAGAGACAACGCGACAAGGGAGCATTATTCGCGTCTACTCGATACTCATACGAAAGAAAATGAATTGAAGACGAAAAAAAAATAAGAACGAGAATTTTATGAGTAAATAATAAAAATGTAAGCAAAGCAAGTTGCTTAAAATTTCTTAAGTGATCGATACTATCGAAACGAATCCCGAAGACTCTATCTCGCTGCTATACTATCGTCAGGATTTCCGGAACACGTGCGTCGCAAGGAAGAAGCCAACTATTCACGAAAAAAAAAGAAAAAAAAAAGAAAAAACAGACGAGAACCCAAAGGCGCGGCTGGGATTCCTCGCCTCTGTTGATCCAATTAATACACCTGCCGATGACCGCTCGACAGTCAAGGCTGTGCCTCAACACGGGGAAAGAAAAAAGAAATCTACCAGTCGGGTCGTATTGAATTTCCTGATAGAATTCCACGGCGACCTTGTCAACGAAGTGACTACGACGACGAATGATAAAATATTAAGTAACCGACGAGGGAAGAAGAAAAATATATATATATCATTGCTGAGAAAGAGAACCGCGAGCTTTCGTGGGACAGAATGATTTTTATCTGAGGCCCGAGGTCGCGGTTACTGCGCGCCAAACGAAAGGGGACACTTTAAAGTGCTTTTTTTTCCCCTCTATTGGACATATTTTTCGTAATCGAGAAATGACGGACTACGAGAGAATTCGTTTGGTCGTATTGGGCGGTGCGGGAGTTGGCAAAAGTGCGATTATAAGACGATTGCTCGGTCAGGGATTCACCGAGAGATACAGGCCGACAGTCGAAGATCTATACTCGAGGGAATGCATCCTCGGGACGTTGACCTTGAAGGTCGATCTGCTCGATACCGCGGGTAAGAATAACGCACCCTACTGTACCATGAATTATTTAAATTTTCTAAATTTATTTAAATAAAATAATGAAAACCTATAAAATCGCCGCTATCTTACATTAGACTTGAATTATCCCGAAGGGAATATTTGTGTGATCTGTAAGCTCACGAATTCGAGAAGAAAAAAAAAGTTTGAAAAAAATAATCAAACGGATTGCAATACAAACGATAAAAAAGATTAAAATAAAATATACTTCCGAACGATTTCATAAGTATCTTAATCCGCCCCATCTACAGTGGGGAAATAAATATCATTTATTTTCCGCGATTGCTTCGGAGAATTTTTTTTTGTTTCTCCTCCATTTCCGGATGAAAATTTTATCCGAAATAATGCTGTATTTTTAATATACATATTTTTTAAATATTTATTAAAGGTGACCTGCAGTTCCCAGCAATGCGAAGACTCAGCATAGCGACGGCGCACGCTTTTCTGATGGTTTACGCGACAACGTCGTTGCCGAGCTTCGAATGCGTGAAGAGATGCTTCGAAGAAGTCAGAGAACAACGTCCGGATTTTCAGGCAAGTCGCAAAAATAATAATAGTAACAATAGCAATAGCAATAGCAATAATTGAATTTTATTTTCCATTTCTTCCACTCAAACAGGAAGTGCCGATTGTAGTCGCCGGCAATAAATTGGATTTGGCACCAGCGAGACGCGAAGTACCGATCGAAGACGTCAGCGAATGGCTCTTCTGCGACTTGCCAAAGATACGGGGAAAAGTAATGGAATGCTCAGCAAAGGACGATTACAATATCAAAGAAATATTCAGGTGTTTCGTGACGTTATCGAGAATCGTGCCGAAAAATCCAACTGGAGAAGCCGACGAGTCGGGATTGAGAAGACGATGTTCCGCTTACGGTTCTCGACGGTAATTAATCAAATTTTCTTTTTACGGCGCGACAGTTCTCTGCGAATTTGGCTTCACACGTGGTATTTTGTTGCTTAATGTTTCAGATCCGGAAGTCCCGGTGGAAGAACCGGAAGCGCCGGTCCCGGTTCTCCTCAACAGGTGATGGCGGCACAGGGCTCCAGCGTCGTCACGGTAGCCGAAGAAGTGAAGAGCAAACCTCGAAGTCGGAGCTTAATAAGGCGAGCGTCGCGAAAAACGAAGCAACAAATTCGGGACTCTCACGCCGACGATTGTAACATCTCCTAAGTTTTGTCTTAGAATCCGGATAAAAAGAATCCGGCAGTAAGATAACAGAAAGAAGAAAAAAAGAATACGTTATCATTATGTATACAAAATAGTATAAAATTACTATATATGTCGTAGAGCCTCCGGCTGTGCGCGAAGAAAGTATACTCCGTTATGAGAATTTTATTCTCAACGAAGAGAAGCATTCGGCGTATAACGAGATAAGAGAAAAAAGAAAATCCAGAGTCACGAGTCAACGAATCGGAAAAGTTGAAACAGCAATCGAAAGAATTGCGGTGATCGGAGTTGACGAAGATCAACAATCGGTGGTAAAAACGGGAGGGGTTGCGAAATGGCGAGTGTACCAACGGTGAGGTACGTAACATAAATTGGAGGGAAGAAAAGGGCCGAGAAACTACGCGGTATCTCTTGCAAACCGGAAAGAGTAAACGAAAGAAGTCGTAGATTCCGTTGGTGCCCCGGAGACAAAGGAAGTGATACCGCGGTGCGCGCGGCACCGCGCCGAGAGGGAAAGATACCAGAGCGATACAAGAGGCGGAGAGGAAAAAAAAAAGAATCGAGGAAGGCGTAGCAAGCAAAGAACGTCTTTTCTCTTCGAGATCAAAGGGAGTCGCTGGTTTATTCCACTTTACGGAAAGACCGCGGCACTCGTGTTGGAAAGACCTTTCTCGCCGCACTCTCGACTCTTCCCCTCTTCGTAGCCGTAAAAAAACAGGAAAAAAAAATAATTGCGAATGAAAAGTCCGACTGTAAAAATAATTGTCCTTGTGGAGACATCCGACGATAGACTCGGGCCGAACGCGGAACGAATAAATTTTCAAAGAAAACAAAAAAAAAGTTAAATAACGCGTCGCGTTATGTTTCTGGAGGAAAAAGGGATTTGGACTTTTTAACTGTCGCCGACAGAGACCCGGAGTGCAAAGGAAAGCAGCAACATGCGAGCTTAAATTTTCGTGTTAAAGGAAGTAAACGGTAAAAGTGGAATCAACTGAAGGACAGCGAGAAAAATATTATATCGCGGTAAACGCGGTAAGAGCCGAGTGCTCGTTACAAAAATCCTTCTCCGTGTAAACTATAACTATAACGATATAACGGCGAAGCGGGGGAAACGAAAGCGACGAGTTCGGCGAGGAGGTAAAAAAGAAAAAGAAAAAAAATCAGAAAAAACGGTGGGGTAATGCGACCCCGTAGGGTCGGTGTCCAATTAAGAGGTAAGCAGAGACGGTAAAGAAAAATACGTAAGTGCTACCATGCTGTGTCGACTGTGTCGCGCAGTTGGGTTTCCTCCGCACGCTAAAGAGAAGCTTTTGCCGAATGCTGGAAGGCTGATTCGTGTATTTTCCACCGCGTACACCGCAACTTACTTCGAGTATCATAAGAAAAACTTGTGATTTTCCGCGTCATGGAACGAAGGAAAGAGTGCGGGATACATGTACGGCAAAGAAAATAATGATAAAAATACGGAACTGCGACGACAGAGCTTTTCTCGTTAACTTCATTTCGTACTTCGATGCGCTTTGGAGTTCGTTCCGAACGACACAGACGAGCCTCCCGGGGCGATTCAATCCTCCCCGCTTGTTTCTTCACGGTATATACCGGACTATCTATAATTAATTACGGAGTTCTTCTTCTTTTCATCCTTGTCGGTCCGAGTTACAAACTCTTTCGACCTTTCGCCGTTGCAAAATTAAACATCTTACCTCGCGAAAGACAAGACGAAAGAGGATGAAAGAAGAAACGACGATGGAACATCGAAGTTCGCACAAACATACGGAGCTGCGACAGATACGAATTTAATCAAACGCGAAGGAACTAAAAAGGGTTAAACGGAATCAAATTAAAGAGATATATATGTATAGTATATATAAATGTGTGAAAATTGCAGATACTACTATCGTCTACTGCTTCCACCACCATCCAGAGATGGTATAGATGATGATACACCAGAGCCAATCAAAAAGTTGCCCGAGGGAGTTGCAGAAGTTAACGAAGTGAATTTGCTTATATCCTCCGTTCACGAAGTCAGTCCGCGAGTCCTTTCGGTTCACGAGGCAACCTTTACGCTTTCTTCCGATTCCTCTCCTTTTCGGTTGATCGATCTCTTCGAATGACCACGCGAATGTCATCCGTCCTTTCAACCCCATCCGGCTTTCCTTCGTTCCGTCTCCTTTATCACTTATCAAACGAAAGCGATTGACTAAGCGAGAAAGGTTACCTCCTCCCTATTTCATCCCATATATCGTTAAAGGGAATGATTTCAGAGGTTCGCGAAAGATAACCCGCCAGTGGCTTGAAAACTTACCGAAGCGTCAATGATTGATAAGGAGTGATACGGGATTTTTCCGCGATACAACTTGCGGTACTGTTAAAGACGAGAAGGAAAATGTCCATTAGGAAGAGTAGGAAGAGTATCAATGAATCTTTGGAATCCGATGAAATTCTTCCCTTCAGTTCGTCTTCTTCAAGAATAATTCATCGATTTTGAAAGCGATTTTGTTCATTCACGCGGAATTTCGGTGATGCGATGAATAATTGAGGAGTCCGAAGCGTCGAATATCGGATTGAAGAGATTGTCGAACTTCTCCGGTCGAATCAGTGCACACGTTTATTTTTTTATTTTCTTTTTTTTTCTCTGTTTCAATAACGAGATCAACGAACCCAAGAAACGCGGAGAAAACGGGAGACTGGGAACAAATGAACAAAAGCCAAGTCGATTTTTCTCAATAAGATTCGCGTCGCAGCCAATTTATTTTGAATTGTAAATTCAGAAAGCGCTCGGGATGTAAGGTGAGGACTGCCCGGAGGTTTACTCTTATTGAACACCTTGCCGAGCGAAGGGAGAAGATAAGAAGAAAAAAAGAAAGTTCGCGAAAGAAAAATCCGCTTAGCCGAGTATATAGAAAGGTATAAACGATAGACATAAGCAGAGAGTTAGATAATATACCCGAAGGTTATTTAGATAAAGGATCGTGATTGAACGGGGGAGTATCGAGTATCCGCGCGATTTGCGAGACCTTCCGCGAGGCCGAAGGACATCGCCGTTTTGCGATCTCGTGAACTTTCTCCGCTGGGAAAAATAAATAATATCCGTTTGTTTTACCAAAGGCCAGAAGGCAGATAAAGAGAGTTCCGAGATAATTCAATAAGAACGAAAAAAAAAAAAAAAAACGAATCTTTCAGATCGCGAAACGGCTGCAAGGACACTCGATACTCCCTCGAGTACAGACACAAAAAAAGAAGTAATAGAATTATAGAAAAAAAAAAAGAAAATACACGCTGAACCGATGCACGAAAGGGATTGATATAGAAACATTAATTTCCAACGATGATAAATGCGCGGAGAGCGTAAATACAGAAATGACTAATGGGCGTTGTAAAAAAAAAAAAAAAAAAAACGCCGCTCCAAATATTTATAGCGATAATGTATCTTCAGTCGGATATAAATTATTATAATCTACTTACGACATTGAATTATATTAAATAGATCGTTATACGGTCGTGTAATTAATTAATTAATGTATACCGTTGGGTTACGTAAACGGATAGTTTGCACCGAAGATAAGTGTTTGTCGGTTGTGCGTTACGATCTCGAGGCATTCAATTGCCCTTGCATTGGACACCCCGAGATATATACATATATATATATAAATATATGTATATAAACGATAGTTTTATCTTTACTGTCTTCTGGGAGGCGCGAAAAGCCCGAGAAGTCGTGACCGCGATACCTGCATCTCGTTTATATCGATCGCGCCAAATATCGAGCGTCAAACTCGGCTGGTGGTCAATCGATTTTAAACGATATAATCTCGTTACTAGTTAGGTTCGTATGACTACAATTAAAATATGAATTATCGTCGTAACCGTCCTGTACTCGAGGATTTATGAAGTTCGGCATAATGTTGAAAAATGGAAGCGGGAGATCTAACACTGCATATGGTCCGGTAAAATACGAAATGAGGGGACGAATTCGTTGAAACGTCCACGAGGTGATTCTCTTATATCCGGAAGAGACACAATTTTACTTATTAAATTGATTTAATGTTATCGATAATGTATATTCAAGAATACTGCAATTTATTACGCTTAAATGAAATAAAATGATATAAATTTTAAAAAATGTATGGAATAACTTCGCGAACGTTTCATAAAACTCGATCGCGAACGTGTGTGAATGAAAAAAAAAAAAAATTAAATGTGACGGAGAAGTTTTTTGTATTTTTGAGATATAAAAGCGCTGCGTGGGAGCCAGAAGAGCTTTTGTCTAAGTATAACATACCGTGAGAACATTCCGTTATAAAAAAAACGTATATATAATAACATACAAAAAAAATAACTATCGTATCTAATTATAATATCCCGCAGTGCGGTGAATAAGAAAAAAAAACAAAAAGAAGTAATTATATTCCCTTCGACGCTCAGACGCAGCTATAATCGCACGTATTCTTCACGACTTATCAAATCTCTATATGACGACCAATTTTACACGAAATGTTAGCGAAACTCGTATTCGCGTGGATGCTGAAAGCTGATTATGAAAAATTCATTGGTTCCGATCTATAAAACGCTCGTCTCGCACATTGAATAAAAAATAATTATCGATAATCAAATGTCCTATAAAGCTTACCACCTGAGTTCGAAAAAAAATTGTTTTTCGAGACACGTTGAGACGCTGATACCTATTGTATTAAAAAAAAAAAACAAGAAATGGAATAAATTGTATCGCGATTTAAAAAACTTTGATTGCGCAATCTGCATGTATCCGTGATAAATGTATCCGTCTGTATAAAAAATCGGGTTCCGCAATCTATCCTTATCATTATCTCTTGTAGTATAGATTATAGATCGCTCGAGTGAGGCTAAGCTACGAATCAAAACGAAAAAAAAAAAACAAAAAATAAAAAAAATTCATAGTATATTCGTCTAAAAAGTGAAGTCCCCGGCCAACACTATTTTTCGCAAATACCCATAAAAAAAACGAAAAAATCAACCTTAATGAACAAAAAGAAGAAATATAACTAGTATATCGCTAATTACAATTCTAATGAGTGTAATATCGCTGTCTCTGTACTTTTAAATAGTAAATAACCACACTGTAGACTGTCTTTCACGGATCCTCGATGCACCCCCGTCGTTATACTTTATCGTGCATTACGAAAACTTCGTTCAAAAATGCTAAACAAAAGTCCCGAAAGTATGACGTAGAAACTATCGGAGGCGATATATTTGTACAATGTATTTTAAAAAAGTGGCGAGTTAACGTGGGGGACATCGTTGCGATAAAGTTGTAACAACATTATATTTACGGTACGAGAGACCAAATTATAAGTTGCAGTAGAGTCGCGAAATAAGCGTTACGAGATCGACGGAACGGGGATTGTGCGTTCAACGCGCTTTGTAGAATTAAAAACAAAAAAAATTCCGAATTTATCAACATTTAGATTCCCAAACGCACCAAAACAGAAAAAAAAAACAAACAATACAGTAATATAGTAAAACTATAATTATTGTAATCTCTATTCTTCTCAGTGTCGGTACTCGATAAAAATTAATTCTGTACTTGTGTAAACGACCTACACGCACCGTCCCGAACTAATTACCCCGTAATCTGCTCTACTATGCTACGACTACTACTCACAAATACCTAAAAAAAAAGTAACCTTTTCGATTGTAAAGAGGAAAAAAAAAGTGAAGAATCGTTGCGGAACATACGAAAACAAAAAAAAATAAAAGTGAAGAAAAAAAAACAATTCACAAAGTTGTACAATATTGTTTTTCACGAAACAATAAGCGAAAGACGAAAAGTGATTTAAGATATGTCAATAAAAATCATTTTAAATGGATTTTGAGTGTCTGGTTACTACGGTAGTTTATGATTCGTCATTTTAGAGTGGCAAAGCTTGCAATATCGCGAGTGGTTGGAGAATCGAAACTGGTATTTCCGGATGACGATAAAGCCAGTCGACTCGTTTGTTCGTTTTCTGCTCCTCGTATATACCGATATATGCTGCGAATTTTGGGTCGTTGAGGTGAGTGGCCGCGGCTTCTGGTAACAAAGCCTCATCGATTCGACTCGTTCTCCTCTCCATTCCACTAGCTATCCCGCCGCATATATAAACTGCTGCCGCGTATTACTTTTTTTTTCGGAACGATACGACTCGGGAAACGATGATAAAACATTTTACGGGCCAACGACTGCTCTGATTGGAATAGGTTTTCGAGTCCGCGATCGCGTGTGACTTGTGGTCCGTTGCAAGATAAATTTTTCCAAATTCTCATCGGATTAACTTTCCGCTCGTTGTATCAACATATATATCGCTTCTCGTTCTAATCCTCCTACAAATGAATAATTTTTTTTAACGAAAGCATAAGATAGCGTAGAGATTTTTATTTCAATTTGATAAATTAATACAATTCAACAATTTTACGATTAATTCCAATTTACGTAATTGTTTTTTTTTTCTTTTTATAATTCTTATTGTACACAACTCGAGTAACCCGAGTTACACGTTAGTCCTGCGCGGATATCGAGGAAACGTTGGAATTCGTGTCGGAATTGCAAAGATTGTCGTTACCGTGAAAAAGATATTCGAAGTGACGAACGTAGGATTGGCAGTGTTCGCCCCTCGTGAATGACGTCGTGTTTCTCAGACGCAAGTTTCGTTGTTCGAAGAATTTGAAGACCGAGTGAAAAAGGGTCGGCTCGTTCGTTGCTTTCGCGGCTTCGAGAAACTTCCTCGCCGATACCTGGTCCGCCATACCGACAGTTCTTACGTATCTGTTTGATGAAATTAAAGAATTGTATATAAGCAGAGATTATCATCGTGAAATTAATCAAATTAAATAAATTTCTAGCGGACCTCAAAGCGGGCAATATGTGACCCTTGGAAAGAAGAACTTCGATTATTTCTTCGTGAGCATTGCCCAAACGTTTCAGCATATCGAGAGCCAACTGATGGGCCGCCGGATAAAGATTTTCCAACGACAAGAGTAAACAAGCTAACGGCTTGGAATCCGCGACAACGTGATATTGCAGCAACTGATGCAGCTGATAATAAGCCTTTCTCTGAACGAGCGTCGTTATCACGAGCTCGTGGAGATAATGTTGCACCGGGATACCATGTTCCGCAAGAGATCTGCAATAAATTTTCATAAAAATGCATACATTTGTCAAAAAAAAAGAAAAAAACTAAATAACTCGTAGAAATTTTCTTTTTTAATAGAAATATTTTTTCGTTACCTTATGTATTCGAGAAGTACCCAAATAGCCATTTTCGGTTCTATCGTATCTCCGCTGAATTTCGACAATATATGGGTATACATATCGCTCTGATCCAACAACAATTTGTACTCGAAATTCTCCGTCGCGGTACTACCAGCATTTTTTGTACTGTTCTGCAAAGGTGTACCCATCTGCAAGGCGTGAGATACATTCGTTCGTGACGAGTATAGCATTCTAATGAATCGGTCAAAGCCGAAGTTTACATACCTGACTCTGAATCTCGTTCTCCAAATGATTTCGATAAACGGCGTTAAGCTTGTCGAATATCGCTGGCATATCCATAAGCGTCTTTGGCAAATCGCTAACTAAACTTTGAAGAACTTGCAGCAGTATGGATTTCGCGTTACTACGCTGCATGAGAAATTCCACCAATTGTACTTTGTCTTCCAGAAGTTCCACTAAAGATTCGAGTCGCAGCTCGATGTACCAGAGGCATCCGAGCTTAGCGTCGATCACGATATTCGGTTGAAAAACGACCCAATTTGGAGAATCTTTGTCAGCGTTAAGTCTAATTTTGTCGTCGAAATTTTGTACTTATTGCGACGAATAAAAAAATGATTAAAAGGATACATAATTGACACGGCTGTATAACTTGCTCTGAGAGCGTTGATCCCTGGACTTTGAGATTGTAGGGTTTTATCGGTTTCGGGACCGCTACACTGGTGTGATGCATCACAGTACCGTCGCTCACGCCGGATAACATTATATCGAAAATCATCGATGTCTATAAAAAAAGAAAAACAAAAGAAAACGGAATGGCGGGAATTAAAAAAAAATGCAATCATTCTGTATCCGAAGTCATTAATAAGGATAGCTTACTTTCGAGGCTTGATGATGAACGATAATTAAATTGTCGACAACATTTATAGCGAATCGCCCACTCATATCGAGTTTCAAGATGTGACTTCTCTTTATCGTTAACATTCTGGAATTAAATATTTCTTAAAAATAAAAGTTTTCGTTTCTTACACGTCGCCGTGATAAATTTCACGTACTTGTGTACAGTATAGACGCAAACGAAGGCAGTTCCCACAGAGCGATTGACTCCCGGTTGATGTCGCAAAACGATTATGCACGGCGTTCCGTAAAGAACGGCCAGCGCTACGTCGCGTTCGGAAACGGCTAATTTTCCCGGCTTCGTCGCAGTCACCTCCACTGTAATAAATCTATTGCAAAAATCTACTACTGGCATTTCTCGGATAAAAAAAAATTCATCAACCCCTGGAGGGGATGAAAAATTTTCCTTACTCTCGAATTTTGTGATCTTGTGAAGATTTCCTGGTGTTACGTGGAGCGCCTGCATCTGATTTCCTATCGTACCGGAGGACAGAAGAATCATGCAACTCCGTGGGCAGAATACGTACCAATTTACTCCGAGACTCAGAGATTTCAAGGCTCTGACGTTACGCTTTACTGGATTTACCTGCATAAATTAAAAAAAAATATGTTTTTATAATTTATTTTTAATTTTTTATTTTTATTATTGATTTGATAACTTACGAGAAACAATTCGACGCCATGATCCGTGACTAGCAATATTTCATTGCCGTGAGTCCAAACAAAGCCCTGTATAGTGGCATTTTTGCCTTTGCAGGACTGCGAGTATTCTACATTGTCGAGACCCGTCGTCGTTGAGTAATTGACGAATTCTACAGATGTGTTTGTTCTCTGTATAGCCAAAATGTTCATCGATGGTGAGAATTTTATCGAGATAACGGGACCCTTGTCGTCCATTCGAAAGTTTATATTTTGATCAGGTCCTTTGACCAAAACTCCAGTGACACCTCCGGAGCGTACAGCGAATACCTAGAAATCCATGCAAATTACGCAAAAATTTTTTTATCAAGATATCGCGGATTATTTTGCGTAAATGTATTTTTTATTTAATCCATTAAATTGCTCACTTGCTGTTTCGAGTCATCGAAGAAGACATTGGTTAAACTACTGACGGATTCGAATCTTATCGGATCGGCCGATAATTCTAAATAATAATCGTCGTTTGTCTCAACCTCGGCGCCGCTTTCCATGTTTTTTTGACACTTGACACTTGTCAGAAGCCGCACGTACGCGGTTAGCGCAGTAAAAAAATAACCCAACGAAACTCCCTGCGCCGATGTGAAACAGAGTATTTTCGCTCGCGATATGCCGTTCGAGGACGCCACCGGCTCGAAAATTCCGTAAGCCCGTACAAAACAATGTTGACAGTGGAACGTACCGACAGGCACTGTCGTCGGGTGATAAAGAGAAACGAGAAATCGTGAGAGGGCACGCGAGGCCCCGTAGTTAAAGCAAGTTTAATAAAATGGCGGACGAGGCTACGGCAAAAGGGCAGGGACGTCCAGCGCGATAAGAGTTTGCGGGACCGAGAATGCGATTTTCGCGATAGATCCCTCGCGCGACTCGTCCCGGTCGCGACGTGCGAAATTCGTTGACTAACAAGGTTCCGAAATCGGTTTTTTCGCCTCACGTCGTTCGATGCGGTGCGCGGTGATCGTAAAATAAACAGTGAAAAAATAACGACGAAGAGTTTAATAGAAAACAGAAGAAAACTAGCGCAGAGTAATAGTGGGGAAAATTTTAATAAAGAGAGAAGAGAGAATCGCCGCGACGTGTTCGAAACGAGCGTTCGCGGGCCGAGTGGGGCAACAAAAGGGCTTGCCGGAGGTAAACATTATCTTGATTTTTTATACTCCTATATAAACAACGCTTTCCGTACTCGTAGTTTATCGACCTCGATACATCGTCGGGATTTCGCGTGATTGCAAGAGGATTTTCACTTAGACTCGAGTCTGTGCATTGATTTTCTTTTTTTTTTCCTCCTTGAGTAGCCTTTTTCGCGATAATATCGGGTACTGGTCGCTTTGTGTGTGCAAGGGATTCATCGATCAGGCTGCTGCTGCCGCGGTTGCTGCTTTGCGGCTCGCCTCACGTCAGCCACTTGTGGCCATCTACGGATACGCTGGCTAAGGGTTTTTGCCTCGAATTTTTTTTCTTTCTTTCACTCAACCCTTTTTAGCGGATATGGACAGATTCGCCGGAGTTTCTTTAAACGACCTTTTGTGTTATTTCTTTTCGCGTCTTAGCGTTTTTCGCGAACTAATCGCGGGAACGGTTATGCTATTCGGAGAATTGTTCGTTGTGAATGATCGCGGGGATTAAAGGTCCGTGAATCGAAGGCCCTTTAAAGGTACCGTTATCTCATTTCGAAGACACTAGAGAGCGGTCGCGTTCTACAACTTCGTACACCGACTATTTGTCAAATATATAATCGAGAAAAATATTCAATTCTCGGTTTATCGGTTTAGTGCAATTTTTTCGAACGTGACAAACGCAAAACATTTTATTAAGACTTCTGAGCGTTTTTATACGGAAGGGAACGATAGTTTACAACGATTTAGTCGGAATTATTATTAAGGTTTGGTACGATGTGCTGTGTCGCCAGCTTACAGATAGATCCAGAGTCAACGGAAGGTGACTCCAGTAAACAACGTTAGCTAGGAGATGGCAAAAAGGTAGTGCAGCCGAAGGGTTCGAAAGCCGAAAGAAGCATCGAACCACCAAGGGCAGCGTTGATAATTCAGTTCGAAGATGTGAAGGGAGGAGAAGAAGGAATGAAGCCGCAGAAGAAGGCAGTCGTTGCCCAAAAGGCGCAAAAGACAACAGCGACTATTACAAAAAAGCGTAGAGCATCGCCTGACAAATTTTTGCTTAACGACATCAAGAAAACTGACAAAAAATCACACAAAAAGGCGCAAAAACCTGAAGACACGAGAAAGAAAGCGGACAGTGATAAGAAGAAATTGGAACAGTTGGAGAAGAAGCGCAGAGCGGAGGAGAACAAGAAGAAAGCGGAGGAAAAGAAAAAAGAAAAAATGGAGAAATCAGAGGACAAGAAAAAACTCTGCAAAGAGAATGACAAAAAGTGCGAAATCACCGATGACAAAAAAGCTGAGAAATTCGAGAAAATCGAAGAAAATACGAATGACGCAGTTATCTCTCAGGCTAACGAGTCTAACAAGAAGAAGAATCAGAAACAATCGGACGAGAAATTAAAGACTGAAAAGCAGCAAAACTCGGAGATCAAGAGAAAAAACGACAAAGCCGAAGACAAAAAGAAATCTCTGAAGATTGATGAGAATCAGGATGATAGTCAAAAATTGAACAATTCACAAATCGAGGAAAATTCTCAAATCGACGATAATAAAACGGAAGTAACGTCGGTTGTTAAGAAAAAGGGCAAAGACGACAAAAAGAAGGACAGCAAAACGTCGAAAACGGAGTGCAAAGAAAATTCAAAGAGTCCGACGACCAAAGAGAAGAAAGTATCCGAGGTGAAAAAGTCGCCGGAGAAAGAGACTATTAAGAAGCTCGCAGGTACCGCGTTAGCGACAACGACGGCGACGACGGGGGCAACAGCGCCGTCGGTGTCGGCAACGTCGAAGAAAGAGTCAAAGGCTAAACAGCAAGCGCCGAAGAAAGCCGCGACGAAGCGAACTGTGCTCGCGAAAAAGTCTCATTCACCGTTGGCGAAAAAGTTCATCGAGAAAAAACTGAAGCTAGTCAAGATCGCGAAGGTAGACGAGGATAATAATGCGGCGATTCAGGACTCGCCGAACGACGGTGTTTCCGCGGGGGCCGATATCGCTGTTGCCGCAAAGTCAAAGAAGAAAAATTCAATAATTCCAAAGTCCAAAGTGGCGGACAAAAAGCCAAAGTTGGCTAAGCAAATGAAAGTCAAATTGCCGCAGAAAAATTCGAAGATAAACAACGTACTGAAGAAGGCAAAGATAAAGAAAATAACAGAGAAAATAGTTGCGAGTAGCAAGAAGAAAATTGAAACGAAGAAGAGTCCGGATGACTCGTCGAGCGATTGTGGCAAAACGATAACGGCAGCGAGTAAAGAAGAGCCTCTGGAAGACATGAATACGAATGAGATAAAGCGCGAAATATGCGATGATAAACAAGACGAGAAGAGTCGAGACGCGAGTCCAGTATCGAAAGCATCGGATAACAAAAAGTCTACCAAGAGTCCGGCGAAACAAAAAATTGTAAAGAAACCCGTGAAGAAAGCGACGAAATCGGCAAAATTGGAGAGCGACCAATTATCGACAAAATCGGAGGACGTGAGTCTCGAGGATTTGATAAAACAGTCCAAAGGTGTCGAGGATAATTCGAAGCTTCTAGCGAATTCGAAGAAAGAACCAGCGGACGGTTTGATAAAAATTGATTTGAAAGTCGAAGCCGTTAACGGTGACGAGAGCTGCGACGGCGAGGCGAGTCCAACGTCGGCTTCCGACTCCGAGGACGACTATGAGGAAGAAATTGAATCACGGGGACGTGGAAAGCAGAAGAACGTTGATAGACGCGGCGGTAAAGAGCGCGAGAGTTCGCCGTCCGACGAGAGAGCAAGAAGAATGAGACTCTTTGGTTTCTGGAGTGGTCCCAAACGGCACAGGGTCGCGTCGTTGAATGCTCTCGCCAAGGTGCATTGTCTGTACGAAAACGAGGCCGGTGGCGTTTATCTCGGGGGTTTCTGCAAACCAAAACCCGAGAAGGAAAAGCCAAAGGCGCGAGCGGTTCCTAAGGAAGATACGAAGGATGATACACCGCCGAAGAAACCGAAAGAAATTAAAAAATCCGCCGATACGACGAAAGTCGAGGACAATAATAAGAGAAATTTACGTAACGTACCGGGTCTGCGTGGCAAACATTGGGATATGATGGAGTCCTCGTCATCGTCGTCCTCGTCGTCGTCGGACGACGACGGTGAACGCGGTAAAACGGCCGCTCGTGCGAAAAAGAGAAACACAACGAGAAGGAAAAAACCTGAGGAAGTAATGGATCTTAAGGATATGGTTGTGTGTAAGAGAATGGCGAGTCTTAACGCCAGCGCGATTCTCGCGGCTTCGTACTCCGATGAAATAAATCGTCACGGTTCCTCGGCGAGCGATTCGTCGAGCGAATCGGAGGTCGAGGTTACGAAGAAACGAAAACAGATCGACACGGATATGGAGAATAAACGAAAGTCTTCGGGTCGTCAGATTCCCGGAGATACGAGCGAAGAAGTCATAAAACCTTCGAAGAAAGTTGTGATCGTCAACCAGGACACGGACGTTACTATCACCGGTTAGTATTATCAAAGGAATTGCTACTACTTTTTTAACTCCATTCCATTCGTTGTGCCGCTGTACCTTACTACGGATTTAACGTGTCGAGTCGCTGAAAAGCTTCTCTCACAATCCCTATGATCCTCCTTCCCCACCCTCCCGAGAAGAGCGCAGCATCGCGTTCATCCGTTTCTTTTTCTTTTTTTTACTACAATCTTTCTTCTATCTCGTATCGACAGGTGTGTACGTCAACCAGACTCGATCAACCCATCACGAGGGCTTCTGCAGTATCGCCGGAATGCAATATAGAATCAGTTCGACGAGTCACACACAAACAGCGGCAACCGCCGTTGCGGCCGAACTTCACGAACAGGTGCGAGAATATTTCAAACCTTTTTATGGGCGGCCCTTCGATCGAATGAGAAAAAAAAGATATAAAAATAAAACCATCCGAATGTTTTATCGGGTTTAGAGATCGCGAAGCAACAAACGAAAACCTTGAAGAATCGCTGTTTTGTTTTTTATTCAAACAGCAAAAGCCGGAACAGCCCTGTAAATCTTACACACCATTGGGAGCCTTGTCGTCGATGCAACCGCCCGGAAGTCAAGGAAATCATCCGAATATGTCGCCGCGAAGACATTCGGCATTCTCCGCTCCGCATCAACACGGTGAGTCCCTTCTCCGTTCTCGCAACATATTAGTCTTCGCCATATTTTGTTCCGTTACAGTTTCCCTATCTACTTCGTGCAACTAATAGCAAGAATTACGTCGACCCCTTAGGCTCGACGCGTGACGGATAATTCCAAGAGATTAGAGGCTCTCGCGAGCTTTCGCCTTTGCTACATCAATAAGCTATCCTCCCCGCAACTCCCCCGACGAAATGAATACACAGGAATACCGTAAGCTCTTCTATGCATACCTTGAGATCAAAACGGAGGATTAAGTTTTGCGATTTCGCTTCACGGACATGTGTCTGTGACACTCGACGAAATTTCGCTCCGAAAATTGTGCGATACCGTTGAAATTCAATGCTCGCGACTCGGCAAACCGTGTTGAAATTTAACGACAAAGATATCGGAGTTTTAAAACGAGTAAAAACAAACCCGTTCTCCCGATGAAGAACAAGAGAGCGAGAAGAAGAAGAGGGGTAATGTGGAATGGAAGAAGGACCAACGAGGACGATAGTGCAGTCTTTGGAAGAGAGTCCTCCGTACTCTCTCTCGGGTTCTTGAATTTCACATGAATTGACCGTCCCACCTGTCTACTTCCATCTCTCTTATCACCTCTCCGTTTTCATACATACCGCCCGTTCTCTCGTCTCTTCTAGCGCAACCCCCATTAATTTTTGGTCGCCCTGAAAATTCGTTTCTTCGCCGTATTTCCAACATATCGTACGTCCCTGCGGCATCTGCGCGCGCAAGTGTATTCTCCTCTTCCTCTCCTTCCCGCTCCTCTCCCTTTCTCTCGTTTCTCGTGTAGTACGAGAGAGAACGAGAGACAGAGAGAACAGCAATACACACGTACAACTGCGATATACCGGTGTCTCTTCGCTACTTGTTCGCGCTTTTCGTCAGAGGAGTCCTCGGTGTTGAAGCGACGTAAGGGGGGAGAGTCTCACACGTACGCGGATAAAACTCGCGGGTTCTCCTTCTCACGTTAGGCGAAAGAAAGAGAACGAAAAGACGAGAGAGGAACGGAGCCATTCGCACATTAATGTATGTCAATGTATGCGTGTATATATACCCACAGCCTGCATTATACCGAAGCGCATACTTGTACAGTGTACTCTCTGCTTCGTACACCGCATACTCCCCTTCTTATGTAAACCGAGCGTTGCACGCTGCTCTCTAACTACGCAGCGCCGCGCGGGTATCCGACAGAGCATATGTATGAATCCGTATATACGATATATATACATATATATGTATGTATTTGATACGTATAGCACGTGAGCAGCCGGTTCCCCGTGCGGCAAACACATGCAGCAAAAATCCAGAGGAGAACGTCAGAGGCGCTTTTATATACTCTCCGTAAGAGTCGTAAGCCCGTCTGTGGATGATATGACCGGAGCGCGAGATTCTCCGTCCTCGTTTATCGTAGGACGACGCCACTGCCACCTGACAGTATTAACCCTGGTGGACGATCGGGTGCCCCCGCGTTTATAGGTATAGGTGCGCGCGGCCCCGTGTTACAACGCTATGCGAAATAAAGGAGAAGGGAGATACACAGAGAGTAGGAAAAAAAAAAGACAGCGGGAAACTACGACGTTGTGGAGAAGCCGCCGCCGGCTACGAAGGAACATCATCGGCAAGCGGGGGGTGGAGAAAAGCGCGCGTGTACGTGCGCGCGCAACCGAGAACAGCACATCTTGCCGATGTCCATTCGCGAATGATTGACCAATGTATTGGTCACTCACTGGATTAGAAATCGAGAATCTGTTTTAAACGATTTTTTTTTTGTATCGCGAATTTGTCGAATGAAGGATTTTAAATTCAAAGCCGAATTATGGATATGCTGAGCACAGAGAAATGGGGATAAGGCAATGGAATCGAGAGAACCCCTGAATACGTAGGTTGCGTGTTATCCACCCCCACGCACCCCCTCCGCCCCCTCCTCCCCCCAGGAAACGATTCCACCCACGTACACGTGGCAGGGATTGCGTGTCCGATGTGCGAAGGGCGTAAACGACTTTTATCTTCGGTTTTCATTTTTTATTTTTTATTTTTGTATTGCATAAAAATCAATTCGCATCGAAATTCCGCGTGTAAGGGATTTACGTTTATCATTTTTTTTTGTATCGGTTTATTAATTTTGCGCGAAATAAGTATTGGCTGAGGGTTGCGCGCCAAAAAGTTCAGTAGGTGGTGAATGCTGAAAATAATATTTTTTTTTTGCCTGTGGCGTTGATCTTTGTTGAAAAAATTGAAACAGGAATGACAGATTCGTAATCACTGGGGGAAAATGTACAGAATAAGGTACTTGGTATTGCGACACCGCTTTTTTTTTCGAAGAGTTACTGACTATTCACAACTCTGCAAAAATTTGCACGAAAGGGGTGCATATTTTTTTGTGTTTAATCGACGATTTTTGAAAAACGGTTTGAAACTCACAGTTCGATGTATTAATTATGTTGGACACGGATTCCTTAACCCCTCACGTACGGGTGACGTAAATATATGTCCGAAATTTTTAACGAGTCATTACCTTGAAATCGTCCGTTTGACTAAAAAATGCCGTCTAAAAATTCCGAAAAAATTTGTAGGGTAACCTTGCAGTTATGTTTCGTTGATGGATTGAAGAGAAATTTTTACGCACTTGCGTAATGTTGTTATGAGCAAAAGAACCCGACGTTTTACGTGGCCGCCGAAATCTCTCATACGCAGGGAATTAAAAACAACTAAGGACACAGGTAAATACCGAAAAATATATTGAGTTTTTTCATTTTCCGCGCATTTAGATTTCCATTTATAAAGATTGCCGTGTCACGCCCGCGCGATAACCAAATCGGCAAACAAATATTTCGACACGCCAGAGACACTTCTTTGCGTCGTTTCATCGTCATATTAATTGTAAAAAAAAAAATTTCAACTGAAAAAAAGCTTACAGTTGTTCTAAATTATTGTTAGGGGAGGTTAACCTTTATTTTCAAGAAAAAAAAAAACAATTTCCACGTGTTGGTCGATATAGACAACCGATAATGCAATTATTCGAAGCAACGTCCATAGACCCGAGTCTCTCTTTATTCTGGTTGTCAACGTCATTCGCCTATATATCTACTCCCGATCCCGCTGCATATTTCTCTCTTGTATGAGTGAGGCGCGTTGACGTCATCCGGTATACGCCGCGCCACCGGCTGCGTCCCGAAACGAGTCCGTCGAAAGATCGAGAAGGATCTCGTAGTCTCGAAACGATTCATCGAATTTTCTCGAAAAAAAAAAAAAACAATAAAAAAACTCCCAAAAGACGACAACTCAAAATCATTAAGTAAAATAAAATACGAAGCATCGCGATCGTTTCTTCCTCGCAATTTAACTTGACCAGCGAGTACGAGAGCGGCGAGGACGACAACGCGGTTCGAATCGTGACACGGTGGCCACGCGAAGTGAGCTTCGTACTTATGTATATATATATATACATATATACGTATATACGGATCTCGTCGTATCCGTAGCGCGTAGTAGTAGGTAGTTCGCCGGCAACGGCAGCTCGAACTGTTCGTTCCGAAGCGCCCCCTCGAGCCCCACCGACTCGAGCCGATCGGTGCGAGCCAACCAACCAACCCGTTTCTCGCGCGGGCTACGCGCTCTCCACCGGGGGAGAGAACGAACCGACGAACGAGTACTGCACGACGTCTGACGTTAGTAGTCTCGCAGCAGCAGCCGCGGCAAACCACGTTCGCGCCCTTCACGGCCTTGTATACTATAAGTAACGTAACCTCTGCGCGCCATACATGTATACGCGGATCAACGACGACAACATCGCGTGATCCTTTTGTTTTTATTATTATTATCATTATTTCATTCATAAAACAAAAGAGCCCGCGTGACATTACGCGGTATTCGTAAATAAAAAAAGTGCTCAATTTTTATCGTCGATTATTGAACGAGATAATATTTAATCTTATCCGGAAAGTCTCAGTTGAGAACGATTGTGCGAGAACAAGAGAATAGAGAGAGAATAAAAAAGAAAGAAAGAGAGAAAAAGAAAAAAAAAAAGGAAAACGAGACGAACGAGAAGAAGAAGAGAGAAAAAGACGTTGGAACAACTGCGCCGGAAGTAACTCGCCGGCACGTAATTGCAGCCAAGCCAGACCCAGCCTGCAGCAAGCAGAAGCGGCATTGCCGGCTCCCGAAGCCGGCATAAAAGAGATATGCTACAGCGGCAGTCTACTCGCTTTATGAGAAAATTTTTCCTGAAACAAACGTGAAATCTCAACGCCGGGGGTCGGGGGACGGGGGACGTCTGTTTGTTCGTCTAAACCTGCTGAATTGAGATATCCGGATATATAAAGTTGTGTGTGTGTGTGTTTCTCCCGGTACCGGGTCGGTTATTCGTTGAGTTTGATACAAATACGTAACGAGGCAATATCACTCGACGGAGGGAACGTGCGAGCTGTCCCGCGAAACACGTGATCGCTCAGCCACGCGCGGTTAACATTCTGTCTCGATAGATAAGAGCGCAGTGTTGTGCGGAGCAAAGGGAGGAAAACGGTGACCGGCGGAGGGGAAAAGACGAGGGAAGAAGGAGGTTTGCACATGCGTTTTATATACCTCGTGACTCGAATTGCTCGCGTCAAAAATTCATCGCGCGACTCCGCTGCTCACGATACGGTAATCAAACGTTCGATAGACCGATCGTCACGTGTTCCGGTGTTTCGTATGTGTAAATATATATATATATTTGATCCTTCGAATATAAGTGGGATATAGAGAAAATCCTGTGAACGAAATTGGACGGCAAATCGAACCGTAAGTCGGCGCGAACAAAACCGTATCGCGTCAGTAAACAGATTCTCATCTTCGAATGGATAAAGACCAATAAAAACAACAATAGTGTGCTTCGCGTGTGATAGAAGAGAAATATCGGATATAACAAAGGAATAATAAACTATATATACATATTATATATATTTATATAGAACAAACATAAACATATATGTTTCATATATTTTTGGATCTATTGTTGAGGCACGAACGCGACATGATACTTGCGGGTGAGTATTCATTATTCATTAACAGTTTCATGTTTCATATATCAAAAAATATATTTCGAACGCATTTTTTTTTATATGGTATTTATGTTAATATAAAGCCGAATATTTTTTTATATGTCGACTATATACAGTTTATCGATATAATTGCGTATATATACGATCATTTATAGATATAAACTATATATTGTATATATAAAACTATTTTGCCGGCGTGGGAATTGATATATATATAACGATATATTAAATAAACGACTATATAATGATAATATATATGAAAAATTCGAAAAAAAATTGATTACGAAATAATCGAAAAACGAATAAAAAAATTTTGTTACGATTTTGAAATTTTTTAATTTCATTGATAACATTGTCGTTCGTTTGCGGTGGACTTATCGCGTATGTTTAGGTTCGCGATGCACATACGCGAACTCTATCTATACGCGACTTGTATAAGTCAAAGCCAGCGGCAGAACACGAGTCACCGTTGCACGTAAACCATCCGCATGTAGATCCATAATGCGCCCCAGATTTGTCCATGTAGGCAGAGTCAGGCAACCCTCTTCGAGTTACAGGAGGAGTCTCTGCCGCGGACCAGAAAGCTTATAGACGATAGTAGTAGTTGCCCGTCTGTCCTCTCGCTCCCTCACTCTCTTCCACCTTCTCCGTCTCCTCATCGTCCTCGCCGCCGCCAACTTACCCTCCCGGAACGATTCGATCTCGAGTATACACCATCATTCCAGACCGAGACTCGATATATCGGATATCGATTCTCTCGAACGACGAACTCTCTTGCTAGCATCCAAGGGATGAGGAGGTACCAACAATAAAAGCGCAAACCAGCAAACTCCTCTCCTACCCTCCTTCTCCACCTTCACCCTCCCCCTCCCTCCCCCTATCCTCTCGTTCCTCCTTTTCACTGCACGCTTTTCATATATATAGTCTCGTCTCGCTTTCGTCGCTCTCTCGTCCTCGTGCATCAACCGGCTCCTCTCTTGTCGTCGGCAAAACCCTCGCGAAAATATATCTCTCCCGGACGCGCGACACATGGAACACGTTTTTATTTTCATATATTACAAAACCCTGATTCATCCGATTGTCATATATCGCCAAGCGAAATTTTTGCGTCTGTGATCGCGCGGCATTGACATGAGTACGATGTGTGTTTTTAGAGAGCTTTTTATTTTTCATATTCGTTCTTTTTTCTGCACAGTGCGCTATTCGCTGTTGCTGGGTAGAAACTTTGACGAATATATATATAGAAAAAAAAAAAAAAACAAAGGAAAGTTTGAACGCGTCGCGAATGCTTGACACGTGCGAACATAGCCGAGCGCAAGCGACGAAGCACAGGGACCGGTCACCTGGCGTTAATATCGATCGGGAAGCAGGGAACGCTCAAGGGAGTTTAAAACGGTTAATAAATACATATATATTACTTGGGTAACGCGTAACCATCTTCGTGGTAGCAATTTTACTCATTTGGAGAAACAATTCGTTTCGATTATACGAAATCTTGATATAATCGAGTAAATTCGATACTCGAAAAATGCATCGGAATAATCTAAGGTTTTGTCGTCCATTTATTAATTCGCGGATTCGGAAGTATTCAATTCAATAAATGTAAAAAAGAGGTTTCGACGATTGTTAATGCTCGGCGCAAATTTAGATCAGAACTCGTATATTGATATTATCGCCGAAAAAATAAATCGAATTGTCTGATCAAAAACAATTTTAAAGATTCTTCGATTTGGTGCGATAAAACTGCTAAGTGTCGCGCTTTTTTCGTGTTTTTTTGTCTCGATGTCCATTTACGGAGGGAACGTCAGAGTTCGAAAATACCGGAAATCGGTATTCTGCTGCACTGAAAAAAAAAATGAATTGGGTACATTACAAATTTAGTTCTTCTAAAAATTTAACGTCGAAACAGTTTTTGGAGCAAATTTCTGTCTCCGGATTTTTCGAGTTATATCCGAACTTTTTTTTCGCAGATCACGAATTTAATACTTCTTCAACTTCTAACTCCATGTCTCACGAAAAAATTCGCGCCGTGAACGTTTATAAATAACCTTTTTCCGTTGTTTGCCATTCGCGAAACGTTTCGAAGCACAAAAAGTGCGCTGACCCTTCTAAATTAAATGCGAAATTGTCCGTCCCGCAGGCTGAAGCGTTTACTGTTTAATAAGCCTATAGACAAATCAACCAAATTTCTATACGAATAAATCTCTTCTGCTCCGCTATCTCGCGAAACTATCGTCAAAAATCGGCGGGATTCCCGTAAGCTAATCACACCTCGCAACGTGTTTTTCGCTTTCCCTCCATAAATCTCCAACTAAATACTTCAAAACCCCTTTCATCCCAAACCCATTCAATAATCCATCAAACCCGCTCTTCCCCCAATTACTTTGATTCCTCGATGTTTCTCCTCCGTATCTTCCAATTCGCTAAACTGCGAAACAAAAACAAAGCGAAAGATCGCAAAGACGATGTATCCGTGAGTCGCAATATGAGAAAAAGAGACGCGCCCCGGCGATATGGCGGACGTGCGCACTTTCACGCGTCACAACCGTTTGAGAACCTCTGGCTTAGTGGTGTGTTTCTGCTGGCGCTGGTTTCTGCGAGCGAACAAGCAGCAGCAGCAGGCAAGCGATCGCGAACTTGTCGCTCTCTCCTCGTCTCTCGCGCACACAGCGGTAGCGGTCTCGGAGCTGTACGACGTGGCCGAGCACCGCGCGCTATTGCGCGTTTCGGCGGCCCCTGTGTGACGAAGGCGCCCCTCTTTGCTTCTCGTATCTCTTTGCTCTCTTTCTCTCGCCATTTCGGAGCCCTCTCTCGATGCTACAAGCATAATGCGTATGTCCCACTCTATAGATAATCTGTTATATATCTATATCAATCCGAGATGTCGCGGAATTCTCGAAGAAATCGTAAGAGAGTAACAGAAGGATATATACGTCTATATATATGTGTATAGAGAGAGTATATATATATGTATATAAAAATTGGTGAGGTGCGAGAAGAGCCTTCGGATAAGGTGGTTTCGGCTTGATTCGGTGTTCACGAATGATGCCTCGATTCTGAATCAGTCTGTATAGGCAGTTCGTAAGTATAAGCGGAGAGGCGACCGATGCGCGGTGCCGAGCCACACGGCAAGGTCACAACGAGAAAGAACGACACGTGGCAGTAGCGATGGCGTTTTAACTTCTATCTCCGCAGAGACAATTTTTTTCTTTTTTTTTTTTCGTCTCCGGTTGAATAATAACTGCGAAACTTCCGTATTCGATGGAGATCTCTTTCTTTATCTATCTCCCGATGTACCGAATTTTTTTTTTTCTCCCTCGTCACGTAGATCGCTCGTTTTCAACGAGATACAGATAAATAGAGCAATTCCGTTTGAGCGAATGCGTCAGAGACGCGAATGTGGATATTTTGCTGCTTGATGATAGGAACGAAAAGTTTGTTGCTACCAGCAAGATTTTTGGTGCGTTCACCGTGGTTTCCAGTGGTCCTGGAAAATCTGGAAATCATAGAAATTTTCTTGAATTTTTTTTTTTTTCGCACTGAATCATTTCGTATGCTTCGTATTAATATTGAAAAAAGAGAAATTCCGATTATTCATTCGTAATTTTATCAATTCGTTTTGTTTATCGTAATTTTCTTGAATGACTGACAAACCCGAAAAAATTCGGGAAAACGTCTTCAATTTTTTTGCGGACTTCATACCGATCACTATGACCAACAGAAAGAGCTTTGTCCGTAATATCTCCTTCGCGTGTACATGCGGCGAGCGTATAACTGTATTTTCCACAGTACCGTGTATCCAAAATCCGAATAAACTTCCAGCATTTCGCAAATCGGAGAAAAGCCCTCGTCTTCATTGTATTTCTTTCATATATCAATTTTTATTAATATTTTTTGCAAAATTCATTAGACGCTCATGTAGCGTGTCTTTTGCTCCAAAAATAAATCCGCGCCGTTAAAGATTCGCATTGGAGATTTAACTCCGGCGCGAAGCTCCAAGGTCGCCTCATTCGTCGTCTCGGTCTTCACTCAGCGCGCCCGTGGGAAAACGAGAACAGAATCCGCGGGCGTTTCAGTACCAATCCTTCGCTCTGATTATCCAAACGGTGAACGTAGTTTTCTGCTTTGTCCTGATTATAACCGCGGCGCTCGCTGGAGCGAAGGGGAAACCCACCTGTTTCTGTCGTTCTTCGGGTAAAATATCGGCACCGACGAGAAACGATGTATTTCGGATGATCCTTGACGCACTTTCGCGCGGAAAGGGAGGAGGAAGGAGGGAGTGAGAGTTATAATTCCACGTGATTCCGTTCGTCATTCTCGTTCGCTTTATCTGGTATCTTTGTTCCTCGTCACACCGGAATCCAATTTCTTGACGGCCGTTACGTAGTTTCCGAGGGAATGACGCAGTTTCGCTTGTACATAAGGGGGTTGGTAGAACAGCAGAAGCTCGAAGGAGAAGCGGCATCAGCAGCAGCAGCAGCAGCGCTCGGTACGCAGACTATAGATAGATGAGGTAGGCGCACAGCACGTAGGTGGTAGTGAGGTAGGTGGGATGGTTGGAGAGAAGGTTGCGGGATGTTGGGAGGTAGGTGGGCGCGCAAGGATACGTGGGAGAAGGGGGATGGCCAGGCAGCAACGGCACGAGGACACGAAGAGAGGAGGAACGCGTGGGCGTACGTATTTGGTCGTCGTGTCGCGTGAACCGCAGGCAAAGCCGCACGCCACTACACGATGCTGCACGATACGCGAGGAGGAGATATACATACCGTATACTGGCTGCTAACGGCGGCCTTCCCTCGTCCTTCCAATTCTCCCTTTTCCGCCCTCGCGGCATATCCGGTGTTGAACTTTGAAAAGGGTCACGACGTCATCCATTTCCAGTATATACGTCGCCTTAAGCTTACCTTTGGCTCGTTGTAAATTAACGGTTTTGTCATTGTTTCCTTTTTTTCTTCTTTTTCTAAATTGCTTTTATCACTGGCGACGTACGTGTGCATGTGGCGGGAGAGTTTGAAGTTTTATTTCTTGGGTATCGTATTTCTCTGGAAAAGTTACTCCGGAAGGAGCGATTTAAAGGAGTAGTTAAAAATGGAAGGAGGGCTGCAGTCGCGCGGAAGGAGAAGAAGGAAACCATCGTGCAGCAGATGTCTGACGCGATTGTGAAACCACAAATGGGGAGACTAGTAAGAACGAAAACAAGGAACCAGACATAGACGAAAAAACTACCCTCTTCAGTATCTCGTATGCAGCCATCGACATCTTCGTAGATATTTTTTATACGCGTGCGTATCCCGCATAGAAAAACCAATATATCTATAACACATATATGGAATATAATTTTCGTCGAAAAATCGTATATTACGGATAAATTTTAAATATATTAATTAATAATTTAAAAAAAATCGACCATTCGTCGATTACTTTTCAAATATATTTCTTGCATACATTTTTTTTATGAGTTTTTGGAGTAAAACGATCGAATAAAGATTCCAGTAAAAACGTTTTTTCGTACGGTAACGGAGACTTTATGTAATTCTCTCGACATGTCCCCCCACTGAGCATACGAAA
Organism: Cryptus viduatorius; assembly: GCA_964006125.1. Classification (NCBI taxonomy): domain Eukaryota; kingdom Metazoa; phylum Arthropoda; class Insecta; order Hymenoptera; family Ichneumonidae; genus Cryptus; species Cryptus viduatorius. The sequence continues at coordinate 5,659,032 of OZ023222.1, read as the reverse complement.
AAAAAAACTAGTTTTTTTTTTTTTTCGAAACGGGACATAATTTTTTCGTTCCTTATATTACTCGTTCGACACCCGGCGAACCATCACAATCCGGCAGCAGGATGTCCCTAATTTTCTGGAGCGTTGAGTTCATACTGGCGATCGTATACCTCTCTTATTTTCTCATTCTCGTTGTTATACTCATACGCGTTTCGTACAAGAGGGCAGTTGCGAAGTCGAAAAAAAAAAAAAAAGAAAGAAGAAGAAAGAGTCTCAATCTGCACCGGAGTTTCAGGACCCTTCCAGAGCTTCGTAAAACGTGTTAAAGTACGAAAAGGATAGCGGATGAGGATACGAAGAGAAGAAAAAAAAAAGTAAAAAGTCCCGTATAAAAGCCGAGGGGGGGAAAACGATAAAATTTGCATCTTCGAAGTCGGACACAGCCTCGAGGCTATGCACTTTTGCAATAGACTCGGAACATTGCAATCCTCTCACGAGTTCCGCCCGATTATTCAAACACGCGTCTTTCAATTGGCTAAAACCCCTTTATTTTATCGACTTATCTTTTTTTTTCATTCGACTTTTTTTTTTTTCATTTTTTTTTTTTTTTTCATTTTTCCATGCATCGTTTTGTCGAGCTCCACGTTAATACTATAATTATAAGCGAACGTTAAAGGATCAACTCTCGCGTTCCGGGGTGTCGGTACGCGTATGTGTGTTGATGGTAGGTTCGTTGATTGAAACAAGATGAGGAGTAAATATAGTGTAAGTATACCGTAGTGCATGCGCGAGCGATATTATACTTATGCATGCATGCAACGAGAGGCGAGACTAACGCGCTGTTCTCGCTGTCCTTATCTTATGCTTTTTCATTATTATTATTATCGTTATTATTATTATATATTTTTTCGTTCTCTGAGACTCTCGCGCGCTTTCCCCGGGGCTCGACCCACTTTTATTAATTCTTTTGCCTCTCGCCTTCTGTCTCGAGTGTCGAGAGAGCAAACGTGTTCAATTCATATAATTCAATAACTCGTGTCAGCGGGGAATTAAAGGAATAATTATACACGTCGAATTCGCATTTCGCGATCTCATGACAACGAATATATGTATACGATATATGTACACATATACATATATATGTCGCATAGTTTATGCAGCGTGAATCGAATCGTCGGAACTGCGAACCGATTAGCGGCGACGGCGCCTGGATAACGTTTAATATTCTCGATTTACTTGCCGTTCGTGAATTGCGTTGCTACTCGATTCCCTACGATCGACGCAAACCGATAAGGATAACGTTACGCTCCGTTTGACAAAATCCGAATAGCTCCTCGATCTCCGACTCGCTTAGTGTCACGCGGATTTTTAAGTTAAAAAAAAAAAAAAAAAAAAAGATCGAGAAAAAAATCGGATTAAACTCGATAAACACTGAGATTGAGAATAAGTTTGAGCAGCTGAAACGTACGATCGTTGAAAGAATCCTTGAACCGTCGAAAATTCTACCGAGAATCTTATTTCTAAATAAAAAAGGAAGGCACGTGCTTCGTTCCCGCAACAATCTATTCTTCGTCTCGTCATCCGTATGCGTATGTCGAGAGATCGTCGAACGCGTGGATAATCCTGACGGTAGAGCGGTCCAACGGCGAAGAATGAAAAAAAATGGAGCGAGAGAGTTGATGATTGGCACGAGCCGTTTGGGTAAACGTCGAATGTTTGGGGAATATATACCGAGAGGAAAGGAGAACGAGAGTAGAAAAAAGGTGATAGAGAAACTTCCTAATAGTACAACGAATCCGTTTGTGTGTTCGCCCGCCGGGGAAGCGCAACGCGCGGTCTTTGGCTCTCATGAAGGATGATGAAGAAGGGCAGTAGAGGATAAAGAAAGAACTAAGAAGAGAGAAAACGGTCGCGGTGCTCTTGCGCGTTCGCGGCTCGTCGATTTCGTAGGACACAAAGGAAAGGAGAATCGTTCGCTCGTGCGCCACCACCACCCTGGGACCTTAAAGCATACATAATAATAAAAGGAAGAAGGGGAATCTCTAGGAGGGCAATATACGTAGAGGACGGTAGCAAGGAAAGGGGGAAGAAACGTGTGCGCGTCGAGCACCGGGCGCTAAGGCCAGAAATACGGTGAAAATAATGAAGAAGGAACAACCATCGGGGAAAGAAGTATCGCTTATATAGTAAGATACAATATATAAAAAGAAAAAAAAATGTAAGAGAAGGAGAGAAAAAGGGAATAAAAGAAAAAAAAAGTACGAGCGAACGTTGGAGAGACGAGGAGGACGAAGGGACACATTATAGGTGGAAAGATACCTGCGCAACAGTGAAAAATATAAGGGAAGGGAGACGGCAAAAGTGAAGCGACGACCGGTGAGCGAGATGAAGAAAAAGGTTGGAGGGCGAGAGAAGGCACGAAGGATCGCTTGTGTTATTTAGCAGCTGTGTAGCAAAGCAACAGCAGAAGCGAGCGCCAAAGCGCAGGCGACCCGGCGGGGCAGATGCTTCGTGAAAACGTCTTTGGGCCACAGCCGGCCTTCTCTTCGCGGGCCTCAAGTTCGTCGCTGCTTCTCCTCTCTCGTAGTAAGAAGGAAAGAGAAAAAAAAATAAAAAAAAATAAAGAAGGTTACTAGAATGAGAAAAAGGGATGCAGCGAAACGATCCGTTTCCCCATTCGTGTTCGGTAGTAACGAGGAACACCTTATGTCCGCCACCGTACCAACGGAACACGGTAATGGAGGAGGATGTTCCCCACGTGCACACACATACGTGCAACGAGTAAAAAAAAAATTTTAAATAAAAAAAAAATAATAATAACACAACACAGAGATAACTCAGGCTATACATCCCTTTCATTACCCCCGAGTACTCGAAGCATCCCTGAGCACCGAAACACTTTCGCGTCTCACGTTTCCTCTCCCGGGAGTCGGAAGACGAAGAAAAAAAAAAAAATTATTAAAAGTACGCGACGTTTCGATAGCTCGACGAGAATTTCCGTTAGAGTTCCAGGAGCTCGATGGCGCGGCGCCAAGGCAAAAGTCCGAGTGCTGCAAGGGTTGCAAACACAGTTCGTATATCTCGGTGGCACAGAAAAAGACAAACGAGGGTGGGAACTACTCCTGGAAACTGCATTTGGCCGGCGCGGTGTTACGTACGATGCGGATTCTTTTTTATGTACATTCCTTCGCTATCCTGAAGGATTGCACTTTTTTTTTTTGGACAGCATATACATATATATGCGCGGAGTATAAGGTGTATTGCAAGCTTGCCAGCTTCTCGCCGATGAATCACTCACCGTCTGTCCGAGAGTGAACGTGGAAATAGAGTTGAAAACAAAAAAAATATATATATATATATATAGGTTTTTTTTTTTTCGAAGCAATTCGTAAGAACTCGATGGAAACACTAATTTGTCAATGTCCCGTTACCGCCGGGATTCTTGATTCGCCATCGAAGAAAATTGTAGAAAAACGACCTTCTTGGCTGCTTTGATCCGTGAGCCGAGCATTAATAATCATTCCCATTTCGTGCGCTATATATCTTACGTGCTGCACCTACCTACCTACCTGTATGTACGCGCGTATACCCTATTCCATTCCCTTGACTATAATTTGCCGGGGCTAAGGGCCCTGCAGCAATACACTAGCGTGCAACTCGCCTACTGTATGCCTACAAGGGGTTGATTCACTCTCGCAACGCTTCGAACGTAGTATTCGTGTAACGAGATACGGGTTGCTCGCTGTTCATGCAACTCGCACGCATACTAACGAGCGTCGGAGCCCATGACATACATGAATCGAGTCGAACATACTCGACCGTTCGCGAATGAAGCTATACACAAGAACGATATGTAGGGGCAAACGGGGCAAAATGGACCGACTGAGGAATCGAAGCTATTTTCGTCATTTCAGAGCCATTCATTGGCTCTTTATTACCAAATTCGCCTCAGAACTGATACTTTGGGCTTTCGAGAAAAAAGACATTTCCGGTGTTTCGAGAGAAAAAAAATACATTACAAAAAAATCAAATGCTCGTATGACAAAGTCGTCTGTACCCTATATTTCGCTTAGTTTCGCGTATCGTTGATTTTTAGAATAGAATTGGATATAATAGATACCCCATTTTCCTCCATTATTTGGTATTTCTTTTTAATTTTAAGTAACCCATTTTGCCCCGTTAGTCCATTTTACCCCTATCTCCCCTTACATACACGTATACAGTATTCATAGTATATATATGTGTGCGTAATACGTGGAAATATACGTCATGGGAAGTCCTGTGAGAGTCGCCCCGTGAAATCATCCGGTTTCTTTTTTCATGGGGTGAGAACGAGGCTCGTGAGTGAAGGGATAGATAAAGAAACGATCGTGAAACCCCCAGCGAGCGAACGATAGAGACAGAGAAGGCACGTGAACTCCCCCTTCGTTGTGAATGACGTCATTCTGCACGAGCTCTCTCGTCCACCCGCGCATCTACGCACAAATTTAATGCCCCCGCAGCGAGAGAACTGCGCGTTAGTACGTGTTACGCCGCTACGAAGTATCAGTAGGAAGAGTCTCGTCGGGATTCACCGGCCATTGGACACCTGCCGCACGACTTCCGGTAGATTTTGTTTTTTATTAAAAAAAAAAAAAAAATACGCGAAGTTTGGTTCTACGGGATCTATACCGATCGGGACTTTCGCTCTACATAATAGTTCGAGAGTCGAGTTCTTTTATTCGTGAAGACTTTTACCCTACGAATTAGATAAACACAGGGGGAGAAAACTTGTAGCCGCTTATGCTGCCTGTCTTGTGCATCTCTCAGCTTCGACCTACGACGAGAATGCTTCCCCGACCTTGAGCGTCAGAGGTTCTCAAACGCATTTGTAACACGTAGTCGCTAAATGTTTTCGATATCTCGACGGATAATTGACTCGTTGTTAATGTAATTTTTGTTTTTCGCGGATGAGTCGAGTTTATTGCTGTATTGCTGTATATTGCGCCGAGGAATCTTAAAAATTCTCGTACCGCAGTTGATCCGTTGTATTCCGACCTCCTGAACTCGTATCCGAACCGCCTCCCCCGAAGGTACCCGGGAATTTCCCCCCCTCCCGCTCGGTATTACAATCTCGGATGGTTAAGCTTCGCAAATCCGAGAATTCGGGGACGAGGATTCCTCGATACGGCGGTATTGTATAAGGCATTTCGTGTTTCGCGTCGAACCACCCCGTGAATACAATGTCCAAGTCGGTAGAGAGATGGTTAACGATTGAGGTTCATAAAAACGTTTCGAAGAATGTTCCGCTGATAAGTCTCGAAGCCTCGCTGTGTATAAAAAAAAAAGAAAAAAAAAAAAGTTTCTCGTACCGGCGGTCGCTCGAGGGCAAAACGTGACGAAGATAGGGCAGTTTTAAGTGTCGTGTTAATGGCGCGGACTCGATAAGCGAGCGCTCACCTATACCACACGCGCAACACTAAACATAAATGATGTATATATTACGTCGATGTGTTCGGAGTCGTTTTCCGCGTCTTCGAAATCACTACAGAACGTAATCGACAAAAAAAAAAAAAAAAAAAAACAAAAAAATAGTACGACTACTTGATAAATTAACTGGAGAACTGGCGAACGACGGTAAATACGAACGAAGTAAAGGCGGATGAGAAGGGATACTCGAGTGGATAAATGGAGCGAGATTTTCGACGAAAGAGATCGAAAAGAAGAAGAATAAAAAGAAAAAAAAAAAGGGGAAAAAAAGGAAACACATCGAGAGATAAAAAGGGAAAAATTGAGAGTATAAGAGAAGGGAAGGACGATATCTCGCCTCGACGACGAGAGAAACGGCTCACTTCCCCGTTCTCCTCCTAGCCGAGCACAGCGCCGGTACATATCTCTCTCCAGAGTTCCTCCCTCCTATCCTCTCTTTTGCTCCTCTCTCGTTGCTCTTCGACGTTACAGGAAAAACGGTGAATGCGGATGAGTAAAAATAGGTGCGGAGAATTGGGACATTGCGGGGTAGCTGATGCTTGTCTCGGTTCCGTGTACTACTACACCTATACACGAGTAGTCAGCGAGGCAGGCAGAGCAACGAGCGAACACCACACCAGACCAACCGACTATCCAACCCCGCGCGTTCGCCTAGCTGGCTTACTCGCTCCCGCTGCTCCTCGTTGGTTTGGCTCGCGAATACCGATATACCAAGGCGAGTTCTCCTCTCGCATACATAGCAAACTTCGTGAGAGGTGGCCTGTCCACATCTATATGTATATCACACGTACGCGAAGCTATCTGGAAGCGTTTCGCTTGTATACGTGAGGAGAGCCTTGCGGATACGCTTCGCCCATAGCTATAGTATATTCTCTACTCTGTACTATGTACTTTGGTTATATGGTACCCCCCTTTGCGCTCCCATCATCATCTATATATAGTGTGAGGTATCTATGAGGTATCTATGTACTTCGCGCGCGCGCGTGTGTGTGTGTCGGCATATAGCCATCGTGGAAATGGAGCAATGGTGGCCTGATTAGTTTCAGACTGGATGCCGCGGTCCACGCCAATCCTAATTCTCAGTCTCGTAGACGAGTGAGCGCGAGAGAAAACTCCGCTTATTCCAATGACGAGAGAGCGAATGAGAGTGGACGAGTAAGCGAGATCGAGAGATTATCAGATTTTGAAGCCCTCTATCTCGCGTTCACACGCGCGAAAACCACATCGCTCCCGAATCAACAACTACCTCGACCGCAGAATATGCTTTTAAATAATTCACAACAAATTCAACTACCGCCGATCATATTTACGTAGCAACATGGCGATATTATTGGGCAAAGAATACGTACACTAAATATAAACGATACGGATTTAAGTTCGTATTTAAAATATGTCTTTGCAGACATTTATCGATGTTGTGCGATTTTTTTTACATGCGCGCGCAATCGATTTGTTTGATTTACCGATCAGTGTTTCGGAAACCATCTCATTGAGGAAATCGTTGAAATTCGATACAAACATCGAAACATCTATCAATAACAGAGCCATTATTATGTTTTTCTTTTTTTTTTTTCAATACGCGAACGATCGCGTTATTTGACTTACCGATCGATGTTTCGAAAATTATCTCATTGATTTATCTAAAATAAATAGTCGACGTTCGATACATTGAAATAATCTATTAACACCAAAACCATTATTATTATTATTCGTATGCGAGCAATCGGGCCATTTGATTTGACGATAGACGTTTCGAAAATTATCTCATTGATTTACCGAAAAAAAAAAAACTTGACGTTCGATATATCGAAACATGTATCAACACCGATGCCGGGTTGAGAGATGTTCGAGCGCAGAACGATCAAACGTCGTTCATAGACCTTCCATTCTCATGAACGTGTTGGCGTTAACGTCTGTTCAATGGCGCGTAACCGCGGCTCCGACCGTTCGTATAGTTTCACTCGTGGCATCTGCAATTCAATGATCCGTGTTGGATAGTTTTCGTCTACGAACGAGATCGTCGGATACAGTGCATGCGCGCCTCCAGCAGTCGACGATACATGCGTTCTATAGATGTATATATACCGATCGCATACATATATAAATGTATATATAATACGTATACGTATCTGCTACTGACTACAGTGCGATAACTCGACTCCACAGGGGAGGGGAGGACGACTACGAGGACAGGTTAATCGAGAGCCCCGTATATAATTCCCTAACGAGAAGAGCTGTAAGCTAAGCGTGAATCTGTCTCTACCCCTTTTAATTTCGTGGACAGAATCACTGCCGATCCTTCTTCCACAATCCTCGTATTTCTCTCGATCCAGTAGCCAGTAATTGGCTATAATGTTATTCAACTTATGATTAATACGCTTTAATCCTCACACTTTCGAACTTGCCGCTGCGATCTTATTATCTTATACTCCAATCCTATTGACTCTCAAGAGACCGGAAGAGCGCGGGAAGCCAATGACTTTGAATAATTGTCGCTAAAACGGAGTCTGAACCGATTTTGAATAACGCGAAGGGTTCCGCCGTATATTACATGAAAATGAGACGAAGCTTTCTATATTCCACCCTCACTTTGTCTCTTTCTTCCCTCCACTTTTTTACCCCTATCATAATTTTTTTTTTTTTTTTTCGTAACTACGACCAATATGCAACGGGTCACAGCGTGTGGCATAGCGAAGAGTATTTCATTCATCCGACGAAAGAATAAATTAAGTGGAAGAGAAGAACGAGTCGAAGTGTATGTAGGAACGGAGGAGGAGTTGTAGGAGCAGTGGCTTTGCTCGGGAAGTCCCGGGAACATCCGGTACACGGGGACCAGGTTGTTAAAAGCGGCTACCAGTCGTTTCTCCACCTCGTTTTCCATCTCGAGCCATATAATTCGCTTTCTTCGAATAATTCATACTCCTCGCTTCTCTCCTTACAATTCAATCAATTCTTCGAATAAAAAAAAAAAAAAAAAAAAAAAAAAAAAAAGAGTAAAATATTTTTTACCTGCTCCGCACAATACTATGCGCTATTTATACGAGCAGTTAATAAAGCACATATTTATCCGTCGAGCGATATCGAGGCAAAGAAATCCATGGGTTTATCGAAGTGTGAAAGATCGGTCTTATATATTTATCGCGTATAGTAGTTTATATCGAGAAACACGTAGGGGAGGGGCTGCTTCTTTATCGTCGTGTATATCGCCCTTATTACGAAGCCGGGCCTCGGTGGATGGAAAAACGATATACATAGATCGAAGCAATAGGGTTCCCTACGGCTTTAACCGTGGTGTGGTTTCCTCACCCGATAGATAACCCGTATTATAGTTATACACAGTACAAACTCGATATATCCACCTCTTCGCCCTCTCGTTATAATCTTCGCTAAAGCCCTCACCGTTCGATCGTTGTTCACGCGTGAGAGTTGATACAGTTCATCGTCATCTCCCGCCCGGCAGCTATATTCATTCCCTCAGTCTATTCTTTCGACGAAACGTTGAGCGTTTATTCTACCCGACTTCGGGAGAGGAACTGATTTCAATTTCTATCGTATTATATCGTTCGCGGAGGTTCTCCACCTAACGCGCCTTGATTTCGAGACAGAAAGAGGTGGCGATGGCTGTGTTGGAGATCGAAAAGTCGTAGCGGGAGAAATTCGCGTATACGCGCTCTCGGGAAGCCCGCGGTCTCGTCGGGTTCTCCTCTACCAGAGAATTCCTCCTCTCCACGCTTTGTGGCTTTTGCCTCTCTTCATTCTTCATTTCTCTTTGTATGTAGAGATATATATATATATATATATGTATCTTTTGCCCTCGTCGCCGAGCATCGACGACGACGACGGCGGGGACGATACGCTCTCCTCGCGCCGCGCGGCGCGACTCTGACTCTCGAGCTACGAAGCCGAGTAGCACGCAGTCGAATCGCGAGCCTCGTAGCCGGCGCGTGTATCTCGTCCGGCGCGCCTCCCGTCTACCTCCTCCACTTCTGTTCTTCTTTCTTTCTTCTTCACTTTTTTTTTTCGATACATATATATATACTACCGATCTGGATACCACCACTACCGGGGTACTTAATATTACTACTACAATCGTTACTCTAGTCGTCGGCGCGGGTTTCGTAGTTTTCTTCATCCTCGTCGTACCTATACACACCACTCTCAATTTCCACCTCCACAATCGCGACTAAGCCAGCCATCTCCCTTCTCTCTTCGACGCTCGAGGGGATACCGAGCGCGGCCTCCCGAGACGTCTCGACTTCAGCTGCTGCTGCTGCTGCTGCTGCTGCCGCTGCCGCTGCCCCGCTGCTTGTGCGCCAGAGGCAGGAGGAGAAGGCCGAATCGACCGGCGTGAGAGAAATAGCGAATGAAAAATACATAAAGAACGAGAGAGATCGGGGACGAGAGTGAAGCGGCAGAGCTGATCCTCTCTCGTATCACCTATAGAACACAGTTAGTACTCAACCGCGAATTCGAACGGTGTGTAAGTCGGAGTGCGTGTACAAGGCACCTACTTACCGGCCGAGAGAAAAATACATAGATACGTGCGGTGGATACTATAGAATCGTGTGTGTCACGCGAGCGTGCGTAGAGAGGGAAAAATCGTAAAGAGGAGAGGAGACGAGACACGAGCAGCCAGCGAGCAGCGTCGAGACCCACCAACCAGTAGTAGTTGTAGCTGCGGACTACGCGAGAACTCGGACGACCGCTGTGCGCTGACCGACCGGTGTACAGCTACGAGCGCAACCCCCTGTCCGCAACTTCGCACAAACTATCGCGCAGTAACGAGAATAACGTCGCACAGTGATAGATAGAGATAAACTCGGGACGTACTACGCTTACGCGACTCACCAACCCCTCGACCGTGCTACGGTACGCGAACCCCTCACGTTTACGAACGCCGGAACGAGGGAACAGTGTCTGAATAAGTGTGACAACTGTTGCCGAATTACACGTGTATTTTTTTTTATACATCGGATAACGAGGACAAGTGTTTTTCATGTGATAATATGGTAATTTAAAAAACGATACGATCGTATGATAAAATTTGGGGTTTTGGTGTTTTTTTTTTTTTATAGTTTTCGCAAGCGAGAAAGAAGTAAGTGGTTATCAAGTGATAATGTAGTCATTTTGAAAGGAATTATGATTCTACGATTTGATTTGAGATTTGGGCGATTTTTTTCTTTATCGGCATTTAAAGAAAAACGAGTTTTGAGGCGATAATATAGTAATTAAAAGACAAATTATGACTCTACGATACATTTTTGCTATTTGGGTGATTTTTGGTTTTCTGTTTACGGTCAACAAAAAAATTAAGTTTTGCGATGATGATGTCGTCATTTGAAAAATAATTTTTATTCCACGATAAATTTTGAAATTTAGATGATTTTTGTTTTTTTTTATATTTAATCAACGAAAATGAATTTTGAGCCGAAAACACGATAATTCTTTGTTTATTGATGATTCTACGATGAACATTAAGGTTTCCGCGATTCTGCATTTTTTTTTTTTTTTTTGAGAAAATAAATTATGCCGGTGGATCGATTTATCAGAGAATATCGGTTGTTCATTGTTATGTCATTGGTTTCCACGTTGTCCGTTCGGTGCTGAGCGCTTTCGCGCGGATCCATCCCCCCCGCTTTCGCGGTGCTTTATCGTTGATTTATTATTTCGCCTCGTGAGATTTTAATCGCCACGGGTTTGGTGTATATAGAGGAGCACCGTGGCGTTTCCATCGTGTCGAGGGACCGCGCGGTGAGGCGGCAATACTGGTAGCACAGGCACCAAGCAACCCAAGCAGCGGCACGCCAGCAACAAGTGCGAATCGTAAAAGCCCGGAAATCTCGTTTCACCGAGAGAGCCGGCGTGCGCTCTCGCGCCACCGGTATATAACGGTGTGTAGTAGCTTCGCTCTCTCGCGCTCTCGCGAAATCCTTCGCTTATACCAGTTAACTCGTGCGTCTAGCCATCGTTGTTGTTTTTCTTTTTTTTTTTTTTCGTCGGCACATCAAACTAACCGTCGAATCTTTATAGCATCAAAATCGTACTTATCGCTCCGCGTAATTTATTACGCTCAAGATGCATAACACAACGTTACATACGCGTAATCTTGATGATCGCTCTCCACGGTATATAAACGCGCGATTGGTCGAAAGCACGGGAGAGACAATAACACAGGCCGATCAATTAGAGCATCGAGTCTCTCGCAGTCGAGAATGAACGAGAGATTGGCCTCGAGTGCGCGATCCTCCGGTCGCTCTCTGCGCCCTCGAGTTTTATCGAATCAATTGCAGACTCAGACGGATACAACGCGTAAAAAAAAAAAAAAAAAAAAAACGAAATTTCTCAAAATATCTTTACAAAAAAATTAATTTTCTTATGATTCGAAAAAATGTATTTAATTCAAATAAATTTTTTTATTTGCTTATATTTCGATCTATTGTATCATCCATTGCATTTGAGATAAACGAATTTCCATCGCAATTAAAAAAATTTATTTATATGAATTAATTTTATTAAATAAATTATTTATTATATTTAATTCAGGAAATCTGTTTATTTATATAAAAAAAAAAAAAACAAGACACGCGTCTCCGTCGAGTGTTTGCGAAACCGCGTACCGTTCAGTAGATCACCCGAATGACTCAATAATGCGCAACAACATCGTCATCGTCGGTTCACCGTGTTGTTGTTTTTTTTTTTTTTTTTTTTCGCGGAATCCGATAAATAAATGGTTTTGCCGCAAATGAAAATTCCCAAAAATGATTGTTTATATCCATCGATCATAATTCGATGGATCAAGAACTCGCCGGGGCATTCGGCTCGATGGATTAGGGAGGTCATCAACACTCGGGCGACAGAGTCCGGCAAATCGATCGTCGACTCTCTCTCGCATCGCTATTAATTAGCCTCGGCACGATGACGAATGCCGTTATCACGACGTTGTTCGTAAGCGACTCGCGATCGCTCTCGTCCCAACCGACGGTGCCCCGAGACTCGTCTACTTAATACGGATGTCAGGAATGTGCGTCGCACGAGCTCTGCCTGTAGATCTCCGCGTACGCGCGTGTTACATTACAGTCCTCGTCCTCTCTATTCGATGGTATGCTACTGCGCGGGAAGCACAGCCAGCCGTCTGACTCGGATTTGCTTTAACTACTGAACACTACAAGAGATCGCTTATTCGAAATATCGTCCCCAACACCTGCGCTCGTTGATCCATTTACTTTTTTATATTTAATCAATGCTTTCGAATTTCCTTATTTTATTAAAAAAAAAAAAAAATTATCGTTGGTCAATGGACCATCGACCGGACCCCTTTTGCTCAATTTTTCTGTATTACTCACTATCGCATATTTTCCCGATTTCATATTATATTCTGTTCTCTGCTCTATCGAATGCACCGGTTTGCGCAAAAAATACTTCGGGAACCAGTAAATAAAATTTGGTATTTTATTTTTCATTAACACGCTATAAATCGAAAGTATTTATTGTTCTATCGCGGTTTATAATGCTTTGGTCCTTTGGGGACTCAAATACATTTATCCCTTCACTCATTTATCGCCGGTCTCGACAAACCCATTTAAAAAAAAAAAAATAAAAATAGATCGCGCAGTAGCGCAGCTAAACGCACTCTCATCCGATAGAATTTACTATGCGCATTGGCGACTGGCGTAAGAGCGCAGATTTTTCTGTTCTAAACCCACATTCGATATGCCCGAGAGCGTCCTCGATAGCAAAGGCAAAACGACTGGCAAATATAACGAGCTCGTCGAGTCAAGTCGCACGCGCGCGCGCCCGGTCAACGCGCGCAAATATGTTTTTCTCGCTTCGTCTAACGACACGGTATCTCACTCGCGCACTGTGTGTGCTTCTCGTCGTTTTGCTCCGCGATCAAGCGACTCGAACACGCGCGCAGTAGTTCACCCGCGGGGGCTCGGGAAACCGGCGAGGTGATTATGTAACTATTCGCGTTGTTGACGCTTCCTCGATGCTTCGACGTGCTTTCGTCCGGCGACCATTTTTTTTCGTATTAATATTCGTTCGCGCCGCCACTGACTTTTGCGCATTTAACTGTCGCACGCGATCCTCGATGTTCTCGTTATACCTACCCTCCCCCCTCTCCTTCTCTCTCCCGCGGAGCGTAGAGATGAATTCTGTTTTTGGAGCAGTTTTTTCCTCACTATAATCGGCGACATCGTAATTAACCGAGATAACTTATCGTTGCTCGCGAGATCTGGCATTGATAAAAAAAAAAAAAAAAGAAAAATATATCGTTTCTAATCATCAGTACGAAGATAATTTTTTTTTTCTATTTTTTTATTTTTGTAAATAATCATTATTAATGTTGTTTCGGGTATTTTTTATTCAAAATAAAAATGTCTAGGCGATAGTTGGCCCATTTTGCCCCCATTATCACGAAGGTACTTTCTTTATCTCATTACGTTGAACTGTCGGTGGTTCTTTGATAGAGCAACAAAAATTAATTTATTCGATGATTGACTCGCTTCCCGAAAAAAATTACCCCCATCGTACCAATGATCTCGCGTTATCGACGATTGAACATTTTTTTTAAATTTGATTATTTTTCGAAACGATAGTTCTACAACGTTAAATTTCGAAAAAAAAAAAAAATGCATCTAGACGATAATTGACCCGCTTAGCCCCCTCATGGTAACCACGGCACTTACACTGCACCCCGGTCCCCTCTTTACCCGCTCGAGTATACATGAATTATCGATTTTTTATGATCCCCTGCGGACTTGTATCATATGCAAGGCATAAACGTTCGTTATAGGTCCTACGTCGTTTCCAGATAGCCCCCTCGTTCCTGGAACTTGGACAATAACGCTCTCCGGCACACCGCGCCTTTCGCACAGCTCTCTGTGTGACGCGCGCTGCGAACGGGCGCCCGTTCGCTCGCGTTCCTTCGTGCCTTCCTCCTATATATTCGCCACTCGACGATTTTCTCGGCGTCGCGAGAGTTACATCATTACAATGCTCACCGACCAGTTACAACTATACAGATATACCATATATACTTTACATACTGTATACACAGACGAAATATATAGTAATATTTAAACGTTCCGAAAGAGAGAGAGAAAGAGAGAGAGAGAAGCACAGCTCGTTTCTAAACGACGCAGAACTTCGTATCTCCGCAATATTCCGCTTCGGGAATCCTCCTCTTCATTTTGCCGCCTCCCATACTTCGTACATAACGTCACGGACGCGAATATCGATCGAATTCAACTGTTCATTGTCCGAATGCCTGAGTCTGGCAACTCTTGGAAATACAGAACGGCGAAGATAATATTCATCATTCGGGCGCAATTTTCTTTAAGATTGTTCGGTTGATATATGTGTATCATTTCGTTAGACTTTCCGCGATTAACACGCGGAGACAAGACATCGGTTGGCTTCGCGAACTGTAGGATTAAAATGCTCCAACCTACTAATTCGTTGTGTTATACAATTAATTTGGTTGATCAATAATCAGTTGCTGTAGTACTGAATTAACCGGTTGATTATGTTAACCAATCAACTGCTTGACGATCGATCAAATGGCTGCGATAAACAATCAATTGCTTCGAACAACCGGTTGGATACGCCAACCAATTTCATTGGTTCAACCAATGAATCAAACGATTGGATCATATTTAACCATCCAGTTGGTTGCAGCAACGATTAATTTTTCTGTCTTCAAAGAAGAGATTCTCGAAACTCTCGTAGGCCACTCGGCGATTGAGTAAATACGATATCTTTAGCGAGTTCTCGAATCGTTCAATGTCTCCCGCGCGGCCTGTGAGAGGTCCTTAAAAGTACGAGTATATCGCGCGTTGTATGTACGAGTTCACCTCGGAGAAGTCGGAGAGAACCCGCGCTGTTGCTCTTGGTGGGCAAACTACACAGTATATCAACCGGAGCACTAGAATCTCGTTTCGTATCGAGTCTCTCTCCCTCTCTATCTTTTGCCTCCTGTTTCTCTGCTCTCTGTGACGAGTCCGCGTTGGAATTTATCGAGAAGAGCGCAAGGAACGATACGGACTCTCCTGTACAGCGGTGTCTAAACTATAGTTATACTACGGCATACGGCATTCGCTTATACGTATATCCATTTCTCGAGAGACTCGATCTCTTTAAGGCCACTTTGAGCATCTGGATCAACGAAGGATCCCGACCAACCGACTTCTTTTGGACTTGTATATTACGTCATCGGATATTTTCCATCTTACTCGACAAATTCGATCGTCAACGCCTTTTTAACAAACGAGAGTGAACAAGCGAGAGTTGGTTGTATGCACGACGATACTTCGAAGAGCCAATTTATCGATTGGGCCGTAGCTGCGTTGGCCTTATCGGCGTTATCCCCGCAGATTAAACGTACAGAACGTTTTTTTCGTTTAGCAATCTTAGGCCGGTTGCTCGTTGCCTCGATCGACGAATCGGCCGTCAAACTTCGATTTGTCATTATTCGAGGACAATCGTTTCAATATCGCGATGGAGAACAGAAAAAAAGCAAAAATCAAGACCATTAGGCGATAATTTTAATTTCCCTTGAAACAAGTCGCGTTCGGTAGATTCACGTATTTTAGCGTTTAAGGAGCGAAACATAAAAAAATTACTCACGAAAAATCGCCAATATCCGAGTTTTGGTAGAAAGAAAGAAAATAAAATAAATAAAAATGTTACAAATCCTCCCGACTAAAAACTCGTAAATCTACGAAGCGAATAAAATAATTTTGCAGATTGGAGAAAAAAAAATCTGTACTGCGGTGGTAACAGACACTCGTTGAATTTATATTTCCGAACAGCAATGGAGAATTTTTCCAATTTTTAAGGTTTTACTCTTTTTTTTTTTTTTGCGAAGATTAACGATTTTTCAGCGAGAATTTTCTCTACTTTTTTGTTTTTTTTTTTTTCGGTTTCGTTAGACCCATCATTAATCCAACGTTCGTTTCGACGTTCCGATATTTTTCACACTCACCGTGCTACACGACTTTCTTTTACTTCGCGCCGCGGTTTTCCTCGTCTCTTCTTCTTGTTCGCGATGTCCAGCTTTGTCACACTTCCATTCTCTCGATTTTCTCGTATCGCGCTCGCGATGGCCACCGAGAGAATTTCATTGAGACCGGAAGTATGACTCACGCGACGACGGGGCACCGCATTCTCCCTTATCAGCGACGTCGTCGTGTAACGATAATATGTAGAAAAAAAAAGGAAAAAAAAAAAAGACTACTTGTCCGCCTCCACTGTGTCGTTGCTTTTCTATCTCGCCACCGTTTCCCCACTGCGAAAGAGGGTGGCAGACGCGAGAGTTCGTTGTGCCGAACATCCGCGCGGTCGCCACGAGCGAACTTCGCTTTGTTAACGTCCGCGTGCTGGACACCGCGAATCCAATTTTTCAGCGTACTCTCGATGATAAATCTTGCAATACGTATACCGCTCTCAAGACTGATCGTCTTTCGTACTCCACTCGACAATTAACAAAACATTAAGACATTCTTCTGTTCTGAAGTCAATAAATCAACATAAAAAAAGTGTTTTTCCCAAACAAGCGGTAACCGGGGTCAGTTGAACCACAGGGCAAGTAAACATCGCGCTGAAAAGAAAAGTCGGATCTTCCATTTAACGAGTATTTCGACTCTAAGAAATTCGATTGCATTCTGCAGTAAGTGATTCCTTAGAGTTCCGTACTCACTGCACGAAATCTCTGATCGACTAAGTATTCTCTACGTTTCTTTCGATACATTTCGCAAGTCTTTCTTTCCGCTCGACGAAACCGGCTTTTCATTACATGGTAATGTCTCCCGTATATATATACAATCAGAAATGCGTTAGAGATCGGGACATTTCTTTATTTCCAAGTAAACGGAACAATTAAGAATGCTGAATATCCCAGAAATAGACGCGACCGGGACTATCCGAAACATGGAAAATAGCGTCGTAAAGAAAATCGGAATGTTACACCTGACGAGCATTTGCACCCCAAGGAATTACGTCGCATACTACGCTAACTAATTAAAATTTCATACATTTCCATGAAATTTTCGATTTTTTTACTTCATTCCTATTTGTTTCTCTGTTTCAACGAACCCCGGTCACCCTTCCGTTGTTTTCGAAAACATCCGTAAGCTTTTTTTTCCACGAGACTAAATCGGCTTTTCAATGAAAAGTAATGTCTCCGATGTGTATATCACACGATCAGAAATTCGTTGGAAGATATCATATTCTATCTGCTATAGTTTATCGAGTTATCCGTACTGTCTGTCGCGATTTTCCAGCCAACAGGCACCACGCACACACCCATACGCCCACAATGTATAACACGAGTGTCGAGTCTCTCGAGAGTCGGCAATCTCGTGTGCTCGCGTTCCTTCGGTTTGTGTTCGACACAAGGCGCGTTCGCGTGGACGAGTTGAGGCAACTTGAGGGAAACCGTCGAACTCGCGGGGAAAGGGAGAGCAATGTCGATTCGTGGATTCTCCTCTTGAGTCTCTCTGACACACACATACGCAGACACACACACAGTCATGAAAGGAAACACGTAACAACTACGGTACTTCACTCGAGTATAGAAAGAGTGGTAGTAGAGAAGCGTTATACACCCAGTAGTCAGGTAGTGTAGCCAGAGTAGCAGTGAATCGACGACTTTCTTTATTACACGGTCTCGGGGGCGAGCGAGTCTTTCTCTCTCTTTTTCCTCTCTCCTCATCTCTCTTCTCCCTTGTAGTCTCTCGCCCGCGCACTGTCCGCGATTTTCCACGGCAATGTTTGCAGTGTACTCGGGGCTTTCGGTGGCTCGTTCGTCGTCGTCGTCGTCGGCGCAAAAGCCGAGCAGAGAGAATCCAGACAGACCAGACAGTACACGCCAGGCAAACGGTAGTACGCGAACGCGCGGGTAAAAGAGCAGCAATTTTTTTTTTTTTTTTACGAGTGTCGAGTCGACGTTCCTGACGAACCAAGACACGAGACGAATAGAAGAGCTAAGTGTGCGAGAGACCGGAGGCTATGCGCAGGAAAAAAAAATATATATATATATAGAAGAGAATATGGAGATACAGAGACGCGACAAAGGTTCGGCTAGCCGAGGCTTATCGCTCGACTTGCTGAGTTAACTGTTTCACGTGCGCGCGAATTCGCGTCGTCGACGACTACGGGGGTACGTCGTACACGATAGAGAAACGCCTTCCTCACCTCGCGACTTAACACTCGCTATGTATACTTTCCTCGACTATTGTTTACACTAAATTCGAGCGAACGTCACACGATAAGAAACGGGTTAATTTGTCGCGGTTTCGAACAGCTCGAGACCGTACGAACGTCATCATCCAACTACGTCCGCGCTCAGCGGGACGTATCATAAAAGCCTCGGGTTATCACGCAAGAGGCGTTTTCCTCTACACGCGCCCATTGCCCACTGATCAATTCGCCGAAGTATCTGCATCGCGAACTCTGTACTCGTAGCTTCGTTAATTCTCTTCTACTTCTTTTTTTTTTGGTCATCTATTACTCTTGACCACCCGCGATCGATCATGTATGTCGATTTTTCGAGTATTTCAAACTCTGTTGATAATGGAGTTGTATATGTATATATGAATACATATATATATTTTTTTTGTTTTGAGGCAAAGGCAAGATATATCCGTCAACCGGCTTTTCGCGCGAAAAAAAACGAGAAAAGTATTTTTTTTTTGTTCGCCGACGGGGTTAACGACGAACCCGAGAACTGTGTGGATTCGTCGCTAACTTTTAACGAATCTCTCTCGACTAGCGAAAAACTCGAGAATTTTACATGTATGTGTGTGTAGAAACGCGCGCAGAAAAACATCGGATGAAAAGGGCGGGTTAAACAGTTCCGATGTATTATAGTATACAATATCTACCGTCCGAACGAGAGTACAGTATAACCTCAATTATTCAGGACAATAAGAGAATGTCCGTTGGCTGAAATCCACGGATAATCCGAAATCGATCATAACATTATTTTCTTTTGCATAATGTAAGAGAAAAAAATTAGGATGCATGAAAGTGAAGAAATGAAAGAACGTTAAAAAAACATCGGCCTCTTTCTCGAAAAGGTCACTTAAGTTTGGTCGTCTTTATTTATTTTACAAAATTTTCAAAATTTTTTTTATTTTTTATGAAATTTCGAACGGTCGCGTGATCGTTTCCTGAAAGAATTGTTCTTATTTTTTATTTTATTTTTTCCGAAAAAAAATCGTATTTTCCACAGCAGCGCGTCATTTGTTGAAATATTTTTTTTTTTAAGTATTTGTCGTTTCCTAATTTTTCTGCGTATTACGATTAGCGCGAAATTCTTATGAGCTTTTTGAAAACAAGTTCGGAAGCAATGATCAAATTTCGTCACAGTTTATGCGCTCCGCGGTCGAAGCGCCTGCGGTTAATCGAGGTTTTACTGTACCCGCTTAGGTTCAGTAAACTGCACACTCTGTATGCACATGACAACGAAACGTAATCGTTATTTCAGATATACAGAAGAATAAAAAGTGACGCAAATGAACGCAAAGGGAATATAAACGAATCATCGAGTGATCGATCTTTTAAATGATATTAAAAAAAAAAAAAAACATCGAGGACGCGCTTCGCGATAAATATACATGACTGAAAGTGCGAATATAAATAGTGTAAACGAGAAAAAAAAGATGACGAAGAATCGTTGCAAGATTTGCGAATTGTTGGGTGAGAATACGCTGACGAATCATGGATTGAGCCATCCGTGTCACCTTGCGAGTCTACACCAGCTAAATCATCAACTGAATCCCGGCGGTGGTGTCGGAATCGGTGTCGGTGGTACAACGATTAATTACGCTACAAATCCAAGTATGAACTATCTGAACCATGGCCTCCTTAACGGCCTCTATCTTCCGCAACTCAAGGACATGATGCTTGCCGCCTACTTGCTAAGAGGTAATTTAGAGGATCGAAAAAAAAAAAAAAAAAAAAAAATTCACCCGCGAAATATAATTATAACAGAGTACCTATCTGCTCTTCGTCATTGCCGGGGTCGGGCACTCGCCGTTGAGAGTCTCGTCGCCGGACTCCAACGGAGAAATATCCTGCGGAGGCGCAACGAATCGATCGTCGCTAACGTATATTATGTATATATATATATACGTATATCTATACTTTACCGTGTATAAGGTCTATAGGCGATCTTTATCTTGCGATCGAGACGAGAAGTCGCGAGCTCTCGCGCTACGGCCAGAGACACGTGCGTTAATTTCCGTTCACGGCCGGTCGATTTTTCACGCTCGCGCGCACCCGTCGACTTTCAGACATCCACAGAAGCGCGTATGTTTGTCGCAGTTACACGTACGCAAAATCTTGGGTTATCTTTTAACGCGATGTATTTTTTTTCTTTCTCCTTGCGATTCTATCCGAACGGCAAAAAATTTCGAAACTTCCAATCACGCGAAGTAATTCTAAAGAAAAAAATAAAATACGACGTGTAGCACTTCAGGTGTTTAAGCGTTATAAATATATCGGATGTACATTTTTCGTATTTCAGTATTCCGTCACGCAAAACAATTGATTTCTTTCTCAAAAGAACTTTTCGCTCTGTTAACTCCGAAACATCGCGCGCGGATTTAGCCGACCCGACATTCTCCATCGTTGAACTACTTTGCCAAAAATCAATATGTTTTATTTACTTTCTTTTTTATTCAAAAATCGAAACGAAAGAATGGGAATAACCGTGAATATCGAGATATAACGGTATAGTAAATATTATGCGAGTCCAAAGCTCAATGAACGCTCTATAAATAAAAAGGAAAAAAAAAATTAATTTACGTAAAAAAAACGGAATGTAAACAACGTATTTCGTAACGATACAGTAAATATTATCGAAGTCAACGCTTGAAGAAAACCGAATCGTTAAAAAAAGAAAATATTTTCATAAAGCCATTTGACTTCGACAGTCGCGATGTGCGACTCTAGGATTACGTTTCCCCGATATAAGTTTCATATAATTGTAAACTATATAGCTGTGCACTTAACCACTCAGCATTTGCTGCTATTTGCCGCGTCGAATGCTCTCGGATACCTCGAAGAATGAAGAAGAAGAGGATAATGAGATTGTCGAGAGCGAGAATAGGATAGGACGACGAGCCATGCCACGTTGTTCCAGTGACTCACGTGCCGGGCGTTAAGTCCCTTAAGAGAAGAGCTCGTTACCGTTCGCAGCTACTCCGGAGTCGCGAGTTTGCTCGGTTATAACAGCTCGCGGCTCTTTGATTTCCCCTCGAACGTTTTCCCCGTGACTCGTTTTCTCTCGTCGCACAACTCGCCCCTTAAAAAAAAAAAAAAAAAAAAAAAAAAAGGCAAGAAAAACGGCGAAGAAATATAGCAAAGACACTGGAAGCCAAAGAGAGTAGTGAACACGCTAAAGTGGTGGAATTGCGCAAAGTAAGAATCGCCATAGCGGATTCTCGACTCATCCTCGCAATCCGCATTTCTCTCTTCGGTTACGTGATGCGAAAACGCAAACGCCTTATTTTTATCTCGCCTCTTCCCCACCGCGATCTATTCACCCTCCGTTATCGTTTTTGTCGCTTTTTTTTGTTCCTTTCATCGCCGAGTCTCATCGGTTTAATAACAAAAGCTTCGAGGAATAATATCGTGATCATCAGATACAGAGACTCCCTGCTAACCCTTTGATGCTAACGCTTAGAAACATCGAAGAAAAAATGAAACAAAAAATGTTTAAATAGCCATTTATAAGCTTTGAGAAGTTTTTAATCGATCGCCACTTGCATTTCCAGATCATTAGATACGGATACTTTTTGCTAATCCTTTGATCGTAAATTTGTGAAAAAAAAAAAAAAAAAATCGTAATTTTATAGTCTTTTTAGTCGTTTTTAATCGAGTACCAACCGTATCTTCAGATCATCAGATACAGAGACACTTTGCTAACCCTTTGATCGTAAAGCTTCGCAACATTAAATAAATAAAAAAGTCATTTCATGGGCTTTGAGTAGTTTTCAATCGATCGTCATTCGTATTTTCAGATCGGATACAGCTACTCGTTACCAACCCTTTGATTCTTAAATCTTGGAAACCGGGGGAAAAAAATCGTTTTATAATCTTTGAGTAGTTTTTAATCGAGTGCCAGTCGTATTTTGTCTCGACTACTGAGCTTTTTCCTCCCTTCGAGTTCTTTCTCTTCCTATCTCGGCGCCCTTCGTTGTTTTATTTTTTTTATTATTTTTTTTTTCGTCTTTAATCCCGACTGCAACGAGAGGAACTTCTCGAAAGTATGTACCGCTGGTATTCCCCTGTTGCTTCGCTGTTTTGCTGTTCTGTTACTCTTTGGACTGGTCGGGCACTGGGCTCTCGCGCTGCGGTGGCGGTCGGGAAATCGCAGTCGCGCAAGAGTCGCGCCGCCACCGTGACTGTCCAAGGACGCAGACGGAGACGGTGTGCAAAGCGTAAGCGCGAGAGAGACATACAGATCGCGCGGGCCGACCGGCAGCAAACCAGCAATAGGCGCGCAACACAGCAGCGTGTGCAAAGCACAGAGAGCCACAGTCAAGGTACTTGGGGCTCTCGCGCGAACCGGCGAGGTCGGAGGTGTGCAACCTTGAGGAAGCGAACAACACCCGACTCTTGTCCTCTCTTTGGTCGCAGTCAATTCTTCGACTGCCGTTGTGTATTTCACAATTCTCTCATTGAGCACTCGACATTTTTGGCGATCTTTGACGAATTTAAAACGATTTACAGTACAACACTATTAATTATTTCGATAGACAAGAGATCGATAGTCGATCGATGAACGACGATCGAACGCTCGACGATATATCGTACTGCGCATGCGGGGAGTGCATTATTAATAGTTTCAAAGGCGCAGCGCTTTTCAACTGATACTTGAACCGATACTCCGAAAAATAAATAAAAATGAAAATACTTCGATACCCACCGTAAATTTCGGAGTTTTCGGGTGAATCTATTCTCACCGAGAAAAAGATTCACATGGGACACGCTAAACCCTCCCTTACGGCGAAAAGCGTATCGCAAATAATAATAACAAAAATAATAATATATTTCGATGAAAAATTATATATTATGGATATATTTGAAAATATATCGCCGCAAATATATAAAAAAAAATTAATTTAAATTATGTTTATTTAAATTTTACATCTTGTAGCAATAATGTATATATCTCTGATACCTCAGTGGATACTTCGTTTTCACGGGGGTGGTGCGTAAGAAATATATCTCATCCTCGCGCCGCGGCAGCCAGACATACAAAAAACATTTCGCAGCCTTGATTCCGGCGTAAAAACTACAGATTCGTTCGATACCCAACGGAATCGATTGTCATTCAACGATTACACTCCAACCGCAAGCGCGCGGCTGCGGATAAATCGTATTGCGTGTCTCTGGGTACAATATAAACGTTTCAAAGTGGATTTTCGCCTTTAGTTAGTACTCCATCAACTGACCGAAGTTCCGAGTTGTTCTTCGTCGCTATTGCAGCAAAATCGTTGTATTATTATCGCCCATCTGTATTGCTCACTCACCGGTAAACCCTCTAAGCTGCGCCTCTCGTGTACTCACAGTTACACACGAGAACTTGTGTACCATTCGTATGTGATACCTCCGCAGTGGAATAGTTCTCGTACTTATCGTATTTTCTATTGTACGAACTGTTCTGCATGTTCCATGCGGTTTGATATACTCTATTGCACAGACGTCGCAAAAAAAAAAAGAAAAAAGGGAAAAGGAGGGAATGAAAGAAGATAGAAGAGGGCAGACGACGGTGGAAAAGAGGGAAACATCGACTGGGACGACGACGTCTACAACGACGATATCTGGAATCGATGTTTCCGTTTTCGTCCGATCGCCTTCCCTACCCCCGTCGCTCCGAGACACGTCGCGTATACTTTGCGCTATATCGACATCGTCTGTATGCAGTTATATGTATATATGTATACTGCTTCTATGTATATGTGTATATATATAAATATATATATACCTACTGTTACAATATACGTGCAGTTATATCTGTGCTATGCATTCTCGCGCGGTGCCTTCGCGTACCACATCGTACCGAGGCACAGCGACGCGAGGCACTCTCTTCTGTAACACACGAATTACACAGAGATATATACGCCAAGAGGGAACGCGTGCGCGCGCGCGAAGAAAGTCGCACGGTCGGGCGCGAGAGTCTCCGGGACTTTCACGAAGGACCCCAGACATCGAGCCAAGCGATAGCATAACGCAGCCGTATTCTCTGCCTCTACCCCGGGCGCTCTCTTGGACGACGGAGCTTCGGGAGACGGAGCTCCGTTTCTTTATCTTTCCCGATTCTCCGATCTTTTACAACGCTTGGAATAGAACATTTTTCACATGAAATTGCCATTCGCCGGAAACTCTATTCGAAGAATGAAATAAAAAAAAATAAATAAAAAAAATGCCGTGAACAGCATGAATGCTTTAACAAATTCCGAGCAACTCTCTGCTCAATCAGGCAGCAACCATCCCGTTTGCGCGCTTTCCAGAGATCTTTTTCCGTTCCTCACTCTTTATCGTGCATTTTTCTCGGATCTTGAAACGTCCGTTCAACGAGGAGACTCTTTTCGCGCGCCCCAACGCACACTCCATAATTACCCCGCTCTTCTTTGTCAATTAGACTCGTTCGCGGTAGAGTGACACTTAATAATGATTTAGCGATGCGGCGGCGCGTTGATTGGATGCCCGGAGCCGACACGGAATCGCTTATTTGTTTTCCATCGCTGTATATATATACGGTTGTTCACTTGGCGCGTGGGCCATATCATCTCTCCCTCGTCGCCGCGGACTCTCAACCGTTCTTCGGTCGTCTTCTGCTGCTTCTTCTTCGTCTTCTTCTTCCTCTTATTCTTATTCGACGGTTTCTTATTTTACACACTCGTCTCTTACTCTCCGGTAGCTACGGCAAGAGAGCACTTCATATTCCTACCGATCGCGAACACGTTCGCTCGATCATCGCTCGAGATGATATACTCCCGATAGCCGGCATCCAACGAACGAATAATAATAATTAACCCTTTAACGGCCGGTGAGAAAATCGCTTCTCTGTAAATTGTAATTTTAAGGTATTTGACGAAAAAAAGTAATTCATCTTCATGCCGATGCATTTCAATTTTAGTGATTCAAATTAAAAATTAAGTTAAATTTTGCGAAAATAATGCCATGAAATCGAAAAAAAAAATTGAATTTGCAATATGCAATTTACATTCTTTGCCCATCTCTTTTTTTTTTTTTGTTTTTTTTCAGACTTAACGTTACCAATATCGATATCAAGTTATTTCTCGAAAGATTTCACGAATGCGAGAAGAAAAAAAAGTTTCTCGATGTCTAATGACCATTGGAGGGTTATATTAACAAATGCCTTGAGATCCGACGCATTAATTTCCTCCGTATTTAAAATTAATAGACATTTGCACTCAGCTAATGCGTCAAGCGTTTCAAGATTTATGATCGATCGTTTATTAATTCTATTTACGAAACGATCGATCGCACGTTCGCCTCTCGATTCGACTCAATCAACAACTAATCCGAAAGATCGCGGATATAAATCACACAGCGACCCGATTTATTCTAATCGATCGAGTTATCATCATCAATATCGCGAGCATTAATATCGTTCGATAATTGTCTCTCGATACCCGAGATCCCCTCCGCCAAAGTACACGTTCGGTGTAAACGCCCCATGAATACCGCGGATAATTCGCGCGCGTTAAGCCGCGCGCGCGAGAGGTCTTCGAGTACCGGATAACGCGCAGACTTAATTGGTCAGTGTAACACGGTGCATATATATATAAAGTACGAGAATTCCCGGTAGCACAGGGATAAATCGGACTCTAGCGTTACCAGTAGCGAGAACTAATAAATGCCTCGCGTAAGAATCGGCATTCGCAGTCCCATTGGTAGTTTCCGATAACATTGCCAATAATTTGGAATCTTTTCCTCCGGTTGCTCGCACGGGAGGCCGAGGGCATTGGTTAATGTCTGACGGGCGTTATAAAATATACGAAGCTTCTTCGAAGCTTCGCATGGTGCGGACTCGCGTGCCCCAGGTAAACGTGAATAAGTACGTAAGTACGTATATCGCGTAAAGGTAATCTCTCGACGCCGGCGTCGGTTCCTCTCGTCGTATACAGCCGGGGCATGTACATAGTATAACCCGTTGGCATTTCACTGGAGAAAGTAGCGTGCAACCGCTCTCGCCCCCTTCTCTCCCCTTCCCTCCCTCCCCCGCCCGCCGCCCCGTACAATCACGTAGCGCTCTGTGTAGAAGAGTAAGTGTGTACTTTGCGTCTCTCCGTGTGTTATCCTTCTCTCTCACGATTGCCGCGCTTCGGAGAGAGACTCCTTTTGCCCCCGCGAGAACGAAGCGTCCAGGCAATCCCGCGAGCCGGCAAGAAGTCGGATAGGCATAAGAAGGTAAGCATGAAAGCGCCTCCGGGGGCCTCACCGAGACTAGGCTCGCGCGCGCTGCCCGATCGTTTCTCGACGTTCGTTCCTCGGGACACTCCCCATTTTAAACGCATTTTCTCCCCTCCCCCCGCATTTTACGCATCGTTAATTATCGTCGATTATACCGAGTGGATAATTATCCGTAACCGTAATCTCTCTTAGTACACGCCTCGGATTATACGAACTTTGAAGGTTTTTTCGTTCTCTAAACTCCGAAACGAAACGATTGAGAAGTTAGGATTTTCAGTCGCTAGTAGTAAAGGCGCGATACGGTCAGACATTTTCGTGAGATTTTTCGCTGATCCATTCTTGTCGCGATGAAATTTTGGAGTCAACAAGAGGGTTCTTCGGGCCTCAATAAGAGACAAACTCTCCTGGGAACGGATCTTCGTGAAAAAAAAAAAAAAAAAAAAACAAATGAGAAGCGCATTTCGTCGAGAAGCACGAAGGAATCGAGTCAAGAGAGGTGCGAGAAACACGCGCGCGCAATAGTTTCTAGCACGCCTTGACCTTCCGTCCGCGGAGATTCTCGAAATAGAAGCATTATTTTTAGATACACACAGTCGGAAAGAGTCGGAGATGCACAAGCGGTAACGTTAAGGCGTCTGTTCGGCATCGTCGAGACGGGACTCGATCTTCTCGTCACTATCGTTCTCATTTCGTAAATAGGGTTGTTCCAGGGCCCCGGAACGGGGGTAGAAGACACCGTCTCTCGATTTCATTATTCTTTTTTATTAAAAAAAAAAAAATGTATAGTTGATACATTTTTTAATACGAAGAACTCGAAATCAAAACGTTCATTTCTAACGATCCACTCAATTAGTATCAATTTCCGACTTCCCAATTTGTCGGATCTCCAAGACACTTGCCATATATATATATATGACTGCTAAACGACGACTCAATCTGCTTCAGGTAGATTTTTCAATATTTAATGCTCGAGTCAATTAGTATCTTCGAGGGGGTGTGTCGAGAGGAGCCGTTAGAGCATCAGAGATATATAGTTAGTGAAGTTCTCTCGGCGTGTCGGGAAGGTATATAGGCGTCGGAAGGTCCGATTGCTTCTGGTAACTGGTGTCGGTGGTCGAGAAGACAGAGAGAGCGAGAGAGAGAGAGAGAAAGAGAGCAGGTGGGCGGTCGAGAGAGTCACATCACGGAACCAAGAGCGTGGTAGAGGAGGCCAAGTGGACGACGAGCGAACGAGGTGTCCGAAGGTTAAACGAGGGATCCTGAGAGCGAACGGGGACGGAGTCCGCAACATTGCCCCCTCTGCCTTCTCCCCTTCTTTCCCTTGTCCCGGTACGCTCTACGGTAGCTGATGATGCCTACGAAGAGGATCTGTCGGGAGGAACGAAGGATAACACGAGGTAGCATCAGAAGCAGCGGCAAACCAGAAGGGCACGTGCGGACCCGAGCGGACAGAGATAGAAACTCGTGATAGACGGAGATGGATAAAACGGACGACGAGGTCGACTCGAACTCTATATACTACTAAAACCACACGGACACTACCGTACGAGAGCCCCGAGAGTGTTTCTCTTGCCGTACAAACGAGAATGCCTCCGTCGCTAAACCGGGGGCAATATAACGTCGAGGCAAACGCCGATGAGAGTATCCGGTGGAGGGAATACTATAATGCTTCTCCTCTCTGTCTATCCCTCGTTGCTGCGGAATAATAAGCCGATTTGTTTCGCATCATTGGCACGTCAGTCACGAGCACACAAAAGCTACGAAGATAATGAATCTTCACCCTTGAATTTATCGATAAATAATATCGATGCTTTATCGACAACGGGACACAACTATGAATATTAATTGCTTATTAATGAGAACGACATTGAACCGGCAATCGCATTTTTTTTTTTTTTTTTTCAAAAAATATTGTTTTACCTTCATTTACAAATCGTCGGATTTTTGGATTTTTTTTTGCTATCCCATCGAACTACAGTTCGCATTCCGTGCATTTTTTTTTTTTTTTTTTTTTTTTTCGTATTATTAACGAACGAATAGTTTGGATATTGACAAATACTAAATGCTCGTTTAATGACCTATGATCGTAAAAATATTGGCATGTAGACTATCGGTTCTATATAGTACGATAGAATTGACGCGAGTGACCCTAATAGAGGTGCTAAAGCACACGGTTTAGGACTGCACAGCACGAGACACACACATCAGAGGCAGCAGCAGCGGGCAGCACGCGCGACCAGCCTCGTTGAACGAGTGCCGCCGGTGCAGAGAGAGAATAATATCGGCGACCTGATTTGCACCATTGGCGTCAGCCACCAAGCAACCGAGTAACCTCGATCGGCTAGCGAAGAGCCTCCGCACACGCTGCGCCGCGAGAGATTCGTCCATTCCATTTACTATATAAACGTTTCCATGCCCGTTCCGCTCTTCCTCACCCATCGTAATCCCGCGATGTACTCGAATGCAAAATACTACAATGCTTGTACTATTACCATAGTCGCGAGCGAAAATGCGCGCTGTTACTAAAATCGTAATTGTACGCGCAGAATGTATATACCAGAGAAATGACGATTAATCGATATATCAGTGGAAAAGCTGTGGATCCCTCGGGAATCCAAGTTTCTCCATTTTCCGTACCGTTCTCCCATCTCTCGGCGTTTCTACTGTTTGCAATTCGTTACGTATTTAAACACGCGAAATAATGCAGATACACTGATTCACGATTGTATCGCAAAACTATCATCGAAACTCCGAGTTATGGACGAAAATTCACGTTGGTACGGTAATCGTTTAAACTGCATATCCGAAACTCGACGGGGGTCGCACCGGGCGATCGCGGCTACGGGCATTCGCTATACGAACGGCGAAACATAACGTTCGAGAACACCGAGCAGCGAAATACCTATGCCAGTGTAGTTGGCGAGGAGGAGACGGTGGCCTAGTAACGGCAAATCTCTGTCGTGTCAATGGATCTTTCGACTTATACGCGAGCTTTGACGTTCGTAGTTTTAAGGAGGTTCGATCGACAGTTTCACCGAAATTTATTCGTGTATCCCGAATTAAACAGCATAAAATAATTCAGCGGAACATTTTTATGGAGCGAATTTGTTATCGGGATTACTGAAAGAGTAGAAAGATTTTTTTTTTCATGTTCCGTATTGTGATCGATATATCGCGACTTCGGGGCGGAGAATGAATAAATTTGTAAATCCCAAATAATTCACAAATGAAACTTTTTTTTTTAGTAATGTTAATAATAAAACAAAATTAAAGAAATAATTCGTAATTTTTAAAAATTTTAATAATATATTAAATACCGTTCGCCCCAACTTTACCTTTATTCGTCGCATTTCTCGCGAATTATCAGAATCGCCAACTCGAAATTTGACGCGCGTCACGAAAAACGATTTTCAAAAACGTTACCAAAAAACGAACACTGATCGAAGCTCTTTAATTCGGTGGCTCCACTTGATAGTTACGATTGTCACCGTATCGATCGATCATCGAATCGGCAGGTAGGCGAGATAATCCTTTTTAAGATTGATCGCTCCCCGGACGCGAGAATTGCGTTAGCGCGCGAATATCGTCGCCCCTTTCATTCTACGCATCGATGTCCTTATACACGCACGTACCTCGTAATAAAATAGTATTGTACTGCGCACAATGTACGCCTGTGTGGGTACAGAATATGCGGGAAATAACCGAGTGGACGATCGAGTCAACATCGAATTGGCAGTGCCGTTCGTTCTCGTAAATCACTCGTCGCCAATTATCCCATCGCTTGATTTAGCGATGTGTCCGTCCGGGTGAGCGTTACCGGCGGCGAGAGGGGCTCGCGAGCCGCGTGAATTCGCGTAGTTCGCGTGCCTAAACCCCTAACCCCGTTCCCCACTGTCGCAAGTTAAATGTGACCTATTTTTCGCCGCGAATACGTTGAACCCTCGCGCGAGAACGAAATATTCGATAATTGTGAGTCTCGACGAAGTGAATGTGGGAGGTACTGGTAGAGACAACACTCGAGAAGTACTTCGAAAGTTTTAACCCGCTACAAGGACGGGGGGAGGGGAAGCTCGTTGACAGTTTCGGGACTACGTGTAAACCGCTCTTGTCTCTGCCCACTGGGAGTTGAGCAACGGGAATAAAATTAAAGGAAGGCAGCGAGTGGCGAAGGGTGACCAAGTGAGCGGGAGAGTGTGTTCGCGACCCACGGATTTATGACTCGTCTCTCGCCGCGAGTCAACGAGAAACGAAAAGCAAGAAAAAAAAAGGAAAAAAAAAAAAAAAGAATGAAAAAAATAAGGACGGGTGGATACGAGGCGTGAGATGGAGGAGAATGGAGGATAAAAGGTGCCCTCTCTGGCGAAGCGTAAACTTTGCACTGGGCGAGAGAATAAAAAAAAACGAGGCGGAGAAGGAACAGGAAGAGAAGATAGAGGTGCATTAACCCCGCCAACGGTCAGAGAGCCTTTATGCCGAAAGAAACCAACATCGTGACGTCATTGTTGTTGATACATGGGAACCTTTTTTTGTACCGGGGGAATCCCCGGGTTACAGTTCAAATGTGAAACTTATCGGGAGCGTCATTTCTCGTAACATTTTTTTTTTCACATGCGTTAAAAACTTTGGTGAATTTATTTGGATCAAGTGACGTCACTGGCGGCGAATGTGTTTTTATTTTTTGTTTGTAACTTAAGGGATTCCCCGGTAATGTTACCAATGGAAATTTTATGGAGTTTAGCATTTTCTGCGGGTGTTGCTATTGATATACGTAAAAACCCTTATGTCACGAGAATGCATCTGGAATTGGTGACGTCATTGTTGTTGTTCGAAAAACACGCGTATCACATACGGGAATTCCCGGCGAAAGATCCACGTGATGCTATCCAAAGCATTTTTCAAATATGTTTTTTTTTTTTTATTATTCACGTCATTGTGAAAATCCTCGATTTCCATGTAAAGTGAATTGCCTATTGAATAACACCGACGAATGAATGAACAAAATGGCACTTAATTAAAAATCTCACTTGCATGGTAATTCAACTTACTGATTTTTTTTTTATGTCGAAACTCTATTGTTCACAATATTACTATCTACCGTAAGGTGATGCCTACGAATTTCATTTTGTAGGAAAAAAAAAATAATAATATGCTGTTGAATTTTTCGGCATTTCGTAGTAAAACGCCGCATACTTATAATTTCGAAGGATTTTCTTGCTATTTTAACGATCTTTGGTATTGTCTGTTCTTCAAGGATAAAACAACTGAATTTTGTTAAATGAAAAAAAAATGGGAAATATTCGAATATTCAAATGCGAAAAACATCATTAATCATTGATTAATTATTATTTTTTATTAGTCTACATATATTCAGCTATTACACATTCATTGGGATTCCGCGTACCACGTTTATTGTTGTTAATTATCGTAAAATTCGTTAAATATTTTTATTAAAAACGAATTTTATCTATTAATCTTACAAATGATTTACTGATCAACGGCCGTAAAGCTCTTCGCGTAGTTTGCGTGTTAATTGTCCGAAAGGATTCGCCCCATGCGCAACAAATGTTCAATGACTACTACCGCATAAATTTGATTCTATTTCGTTTGTTAAGCGGCGCGAGTTACTCCTCGACAGTTAATTCTTCCTCGTTCACCGGAGAGAGGTCACACAGACGGGAAAACAGGAACTAACTGCTCTCGTCGAGTAGCGTTGGTTCTGTGGTTTATTCCGCCACCCCCTCTCTCCCTCTCTCTCTCTCTCTCTCTCTGTCTTTTTCTCACCTCGACCTCCTCCGTTTGCCGTCTCGACTCTTCGTACGTATACTATAATCCTGGGAGCGCTTGATCTTCTCGTTCGCTTCAGCTTTGACTGCTTACTTAACGCTCGGGTTCACGTCGAACGCGCGACGCCGACGACGACGACGACGACGGACGCCCCGCATATAACGCGCCCGCTTACTCGTTTCACTCGTTCGCTCACTCGGCCGCGAGAACTGCCTGTTGTATTATTATCAGCCCGCAAAGTGTGCTCCGTTCCGCGGGATCGACGAGAGAGCCACGAGGCCCCCGGGTCCTTGACTCCGGTCGCGCGCGCGACCGAGACTACCGTGCGGTACCTTCGTTCTCTCCGTTGCTTCTGCTTTTATATCCACAACTAACTACTATTACACTTCCCTCTTCCCGCTACCGGGGCGTGTTCCATACTGGAGTTTCTCATAAATAAATAATCTATTATCACTGTCGAACGGTAGAGGAGACCGGGGCAAGATGAACCGCGGAATAAGTCGTAATTACGCGCTGTAAAAAAGATCGAAGCTTTCAGGCAATTATAATCACACTACTGAATAACTGTGAATTGTGGACTCCGATTCTTCCTAATGTCATATTCAGTGTCTGAAAACATCGATTTTTTTACGCGTTGTTTCGACTTGCGCCGTTTATCCTTACGGTGCACGAAGATTTATGTTCTCGAGTGATAATAAGTCGATCGCGACAGGTGTTACTGTAAAGTATTATCGATTTCATTCAATTTAATGATTCATAACCATTATCAGCGTCGAATGGGAGATCGGGGCGAATTGAAACACAGGGTAAGTCGTAATCGTGATGTAAAAAAAAGATCTCAAGTTTCCGCGCAGTGATGGCCCTCTGAATTATCGTATCATTAACTCTAATTACTTCGAGTGCCATTTTCATTGTTCGAAATATGCGATCTTTTTTTTAAACGTTGTTTCAACTTACCCCGGACACTTACGCCGCACGATTTATGCACACGAGAGATAATAAGCAGAGACATGCAATAACGAACTATCGATTTCATTTTATTTAATTATTTACGACTCTTATTAACGTCAAAAAGGAGACCGGGGTGAGTTGCGCCACGGGGAAAATCTGAATGACCGTACCGTGAATAATTTCTTAGTTCGCGATATTCATTTTCCGAAATCTTTGATTTTTTTGATAACATTGTTTCAACTCGCCCCGGTCACCCTTATAAAGATCGATTTATGTACTCTCGCGTGATAATAAGTCGATCGCGACAGGTGTTACTGTAAAGGATTATCGATTTAAATTCATTTAATTATTTATATAAATCGAGTTGATTGCATTCTTCGCGTAAAACTCGTTAGCCTTCTTCTTCGTTCTCTTCTCTTATGATTCTTCGTGGAAGAGTACCTCTAACAGCAACTATCGCACTGTGTCTGCTGGTGGTGGCAATAAGAAATAGCGCTAAACTACACTGATCGCTCGCGTCCTCTCCGTCCTTTCACCGTGCGCGAGAGACTCTCCCCGCGCGAGTAGTCGTCGACGTTGTCGCGGCGGCCCACGTGCCCGCGAAGACTATCCTCGGCCATCGGCCTTTACCTCGCACTCACCGCATGTGTGATACGTACTTGAGAAAGCCCCGCGAGCAAGCATTCGTATGTTCTCTCGACTCCTCGCTCAGCCGAAGAACTCGCCTTCATTCACTCTCCCGAACGAGAAGGAAGGCGAGGAGGACTCGCGGAAATATGTAGACTGTAGTCATGTGGCGCTGGTAGTTCTAAGGCTAATATACTGCTTGATGATGTGTATACTGTACGGCGGAGGTATATAGAAAACTTTGACGAAACTTTGTTAGAGACCGGGCGAGGAAACGCGGCATCGAGGCTCAAACAAATTTACGTGGTCGCGGGGATTCTAGACTCGCGTAGTGCATAAGAGTGTATAGGTGGATGCAACTACACGGGCGAAAGACGAGGTCGCGCATGGGTGCGCATATACATATATATATATAGATCTATGTATACGTATGTGTGTATATATATACATATGTGCAGAAATTGCAGTCAACTCGTGCGAGTGTTCGTTAACCCACATAACGCGCTCCCGCGCGCGTACCCGATTGGCCCCGACCATAAAATCCTATCGACTATCCCTCGACCCGTACTGCTGCATTGCTCGTCTTTTTTTTTTTTCTTCTTTTAGTTTTTCTTTCTTTACATAATCGCAGCATACGCGCGATTTATTTCTTGGATACGAAGGGAATCGATAGTGGTATATTTTTTCAGATTATCGAATAAACTGACGATTTTTAATTAGTTTATTTTAACCTGAAAAAACGGTCTCTTGAAAAGCTTTTCGTGAGCCGCTTCAGTCGCGGGATACATTATTTATGAAGATTTTTCGTAATTATCAACGTCTCAAGTGGGTTTGGAATCAAACGGTGTTTGAATTTATGTTCAGCACGAAAAAAATTAAACCAATTGTATCGTCTATAAGATTTTTTAAATAATTTTCTATTCGATGAAAAAAATTGCAAGAATGCACTTTGCTTTTTTTTTTTTTTTTTTCTGTAATGAGACAACAAAAGATTTCAAAACTCGACTCGGATGGTACACTTTACGTATTTTTTTTTCGGTGAACACGAAGAACACGACGGTGTTTTCAAAATTCGATCAAAAATCAGAAATTGCTGAGATATCGATACTTGTAAAAAATTAGTCAAACTTCGCAACATTTTTTATCTTCCCGTTTTAGTCAACTATCCGACGTATTTTTTCTCGTCAACGAGTCAATCACTCGTTTTACTCTAAACTCAATATTCGATATGAAAAATCCGTGCAGAGATGCGAATAAAATAATTTTTTAGCGATTGTTTAATGTAACTAAATTAAGTGTTTTTTTCCTGATTTCTGATTTCAGGATACTATCAGCCGGCTGGTCCGCTAATCCAGCATCCTCCGACGCTACCTCCGGTGAAGGCTCCACCTCCGGAACCAACACCGACACCACCACAGAATTCCGAGGGTTCGGACGATCTCGTTGCGACTTCGACGACTTCCGGCGGCACGAACAGCACAGGTAATTCGTGGCGTTCGTTTCGTAAATCGGAATCCGTTACAAACGCCGCGAGTTCGGGGCGTCCATCATCCTCTATCGTGCCCAGTGAGCTTTTTTATTTTTTTATTTTCTTCTATTTATCGTTTCTCAATTAATTTTTTTTTCCTTGACTCGATGACGCGCATTCGTCACGGTGTAGAAATAAAAAATGTTCCTACAGCTAATTTGTAATTATAACAAATTTTTTTTTTTTTTTATTTCAGGTGGCGGAGGTTTCTACAGAGCATATTGTCCACAATACTACGGCACGCCGCCCCAGTATCCGGAGCTGTGTTATCCGCCAACCTACTCGCATCCACACGCTCATCCGCCTTACTACAAATACGCGCCGACCTACAGAAGGTGAGGAAATCCAAGCAACACGCCCACTGCCTATATTCGTCGTTGTCGCACAACGTGAATTCCATCTCGAGTTGTCGATCGACAAATAAATTAGTTTGATTTCGCCCGCAGGCGTAAAAAAAAATCCGCTATGTAAAGGAAAAATTATTTTTCAATAATAAACACTTCTTTTATTCGTTCGTATTGCAGGCAGTACGCTTACGGGTATCCGGGAGCCGACGGAGGCGGCGCAACTGGAGGACCGGGAACAGGAACTGGTCCCGGCGTTGTTGAGTATCAGGCGGCACCACCGCCTCCGGGCGAATATCCGATGCCACCGTATTACGGCGGTTATCCACCGCCTCCGCCTCCGCCTCCTCCACCTCCAAATCCCGCGTATCTTCACGCTCAGGGAAGAACTATAGTAGACCGTGAGTATCAATGCCACACAATATTCATTCTCCATATAATTCTCTTTTACGGTAGCAGTGCCGCGAGAATTTCATCCAAAACTATAGTCGCTTCTAAATCTCTTAAAAATCGATCGTTTCATAGGGAGAACATTGAAAGATTTATAAAGCATTTAGAATTGACGTGGTATTGACGACAAATTCATGGAATATTATTTTCCGACACAAAACTCGTATTCATTATTTTTGTCAGGCGGAAAAGAGTACATTTTTGCCTTTCGCGCGATTAATGGTTTTCGCGTATACGTCGTATCGTTGTGACATTGAGTTTCTTAAGCTAACGGCTTTAAAATTAGACGGTACATAATCATTAATTTTTTTTAAAGCTTTCATATTATTTACCTCTGGAATACTTTCATTTTTTATTGACTTCTTTGACGGTACCATTTAAAACGCAGCATTGGTGAATGGATCGTGAATAAGTTACCTTCGTGAAAATCGTTCCAACTTCGAGTGTAAATATTTCGGCTCCGGGACGGTAAAATGAATTCAAATTTCGCAGTTGTTTGGACAGCATTTTCAATAATGTGCGCTTCAAATTTGAAGACATTTGAAAAACAGACCTGTGCACTACCTTAAAACTTCTCTCTTGATTCAGTATGAATTATTTTCGTAAATATTAAAAAAAAATTAAATAACAAAAAAAGTGATAAGGCGAATATTTTTTCACAAACGCGTGAAAAATAATTAATGATCGAAGGTTTCATAGCTTCGATTATAAGTTTTTTCTAAAACACCCGCAGAGTAAACACAAAAATTTGATTAAACCGGAAATAACATCGATATTTTATAATTACCGACGCGCAGACAGTGAACCCAAATATTATCAATTCAATTAAATACGTTGATTATGAAAGAGCCAAAGGGCAAAACCATTAAAAACATAGATCGCCCCAATCTCGATTTCATTTTTTTTTAATTGGATTATAAATAATAATATTGAGAGATTAATTAATTGTTATACACTTTCTGAGAAATAAATTTGAACTTTACTATTTACGATTTGCAATTTACAATAATCGATCGTAATCTAAAGACAAACGTTTTTTTCTAATTGTTATTCAGATGCAGCCTTCCAAGGTTGTCCATGCCCGATGCAATCGTGTCCAAAAAACGTGGATACTGGGCCCCTTATTGGTAATGGTAAGGGGGCGCCAGTGGCATCGGGGCCCGGTCTGTCATTGCCACCCAGTGCTTTGGTAGGGCCGCCCTCGCCAGCGAGGGGTCTAGCCGGGTTAGCGCCTCCTCATGGTGCCAATGCCTGGGACACGGATCGCGTCCAACTCAATACACACCGCAGTAACCTCAATTCACAGAGTCAGCAGCAGCAGATTCAGCCGGCATCGACGGTTCACAGTATCGTTGCCGGTGCTCACAGTCGAGCACAGAATACGGAGTGTAGGACAAAGGTTCGTTTTCATTTTTTTTTCTAGCTGCGAATTCAATCGATGTTTGTTATACTCCATTCAATTTGTCGACCGCTCTCCTTCGCGATTTGTATGATTTTTTTCTTTTTTTTTTTTCAGGACGAGAAGAATTGCACGGAGAACAAACTCGGCAAGTGCAATTGCCAAAAACGCGCGTGTACATCGACGTGCGAAGTGAAGCTGGAGGCATTATCGCCAACGGAGACGTTGTCGTCGTCGACGAGCTGTCCCAGCGAGAAGACGATACACGATTTTAAATTGGAGAACAACAACGTTAAATGCGAATCGTGTAGCGTTGGACTGGTTGTTGGTCAAGAGAATATATCTTGCGCTGCAAATTGTAACGTAAAGTGCGAATCGGGGGGTTACAAGTGCGAAATGATGAAGTGCGAGCAGTGCATGAAAGAGGGACAAATGGCGATATTGGAACTCGACAAGGATTCGGGTATACTGCTAATAGATGAGAAACGTCTGGACGCCGATGCGGGAGTTAAAGAAGAGTTGAACGATGTTGTTGTTGTCGATACCCTAAATTGGCGCAAACCTGACTACGAGCCGATTGTTCAAGAAGTCGTTGACGAAACGGAAATCGTAGTGCCCGACGATAGTAACGCTAATATCGTCGAGGAATTGCCCAAGTGCCAGAAGCTTACAAAGAGAAAATTGTCCCTCGACAGTCTATCGGACGGTATAAAGAAGCGGAAGGTTGACAAGAGAACGTTGTCGGTAGGATCGACGAGAGATTTTCCCGATGACGATAGACTCTCACCTGAGATATTTGTACCATCGGAGAACGTTGCCGCGAGCGTTGTTGTCGTCGAGGGAGCGTCGAAGAAATCAGCAAAGAAAGAGTCACAGTGTCAGAAGAGAAAAGCCGAAGGCGATGGCACAGCGTGCGAGTCTAGCGGTGCGAAAAAAGCAAAATCATCGAAAGCACCGACGAGCAACGGTGTGGCGAACAGTTGTTTCAAGACAACGGCGTCGGACACGTCGATAATGGAAACAATCGACGATGTGATACAGCAAAGCGTGCAAATGACACAGAAAAAGGAACGCAAGTGCGACACGGCGGCGTCGAGGGTGACGGACAACAAGAAAAAGAAAGGAGCTAATCTCATGTCGACGATAAAGAAAGTAACAAAGAAAATCGAACTCGTCAAAGTCGCGGTTACGGAAAAATTGAGTCTCGCAAAGAGCGAAGCGAAGAGCACGAAAGATACGATTAACAAGTGCAAAATCGAGAATAAACTCAAAGCCAATAAAACGCAGGATGCCAAATGCAAGAGTAACAAAGTCAAAGGAAAAATCGTTGACGTTAAATCGAAGATTTTCGACTCGAAGCCCAGAGTCGCGGACGTTAAAATTACGAAGGATGTGCCGAAAAAATTGGATAACAATAATGGCACTGGCGGTAGCGCCATCGGCGGTGCCGCTAACGCTATCGCGGAATCGAAGAGTCGCGTCATCGAGATGTGCGAAAACGTTAAGAGAGCGGCCTTAGTTAAGAAAAAACGAAAAAGTACAAAGAAAACGACGAACACGTCGTGCGTGAAGAAAGCCGCGGCTAATGCCGCTTGCAAACCGGACGACAGTGAGATTATCGTTGAGAATTGTAGTCTCGCGAAGAAGCCATTCCTCAAACCCAAGTGGAGCAACGGTTGGAGTTGGGAGGGAGACTCATACGAGGCTAAAGTCTACCTAACGGTGAGTCGTTGTTTCTTTTTTTTTTTCGTCTTACGTCTTCGAACTTCCATCATTAATTCATGTGCCTCAGCTCAGTGTATATAGCGTACGAAATACTTCAAACGATAATATCGTTTTATGAATAAATTTTCAGAACGAAGAATCGGCGATACGACGTTGTTACGCGAGTATGAAACACGTCAGCGGTGACGTTCTACGACCGCGGGATTGCGTACTACTGAAGAGCGGACAGCGCAAAGCCGATTTACCTTTCGTCGCGAAGATCGCTGCTCTGTGGGAAAATCCTGACGATGGTAAGAATATCTCTTTTGAGACCAGAGATACGAAAAAAAAGCTCTGCTTGCTGTCGTAAAACGTAATTGGATCGTATAAACTATGTGTAACCAACAAAGGCCTCCGTGTCCCTTTCTCTGTGTTACAGGTGAAATGATGTTCTCGTTACTCTGGTACTACAGACCCGAGCACACCGAACAGGGGCGCACGGATTACGATACCGAGGACGAGGTATTCGCTTCCCGTCATCGCGACGCCAACAGCGTCGCTTGCATAGAAGACAAATGCTATATCCTTACGTTCAACGAGTACTGTCGGTGAGTCTTAATAGCTTCGCGACTTCTTCAACGAGAATTATGCAATCGGAGACGATTGGGAGGTTTTTTGGGAGGATTGGGAGGATATTTATTAATAATGGAATTGTCTTTGTGTTTAAGGTACCGAAAGAATCTTCGCAGAGTCGAGGAGGGCTTGGAGAGCCCGGGATTGATAGTACCACCGGGCGAGCAAACTTATCCGCGGGAATGCAGACAACCACCGATACCTGTGCCCTCGGATATGGTGCTCTTCTGTCGTCGCGTCTACGACTATCGCGGCAAGAAACTCGTCAAGAATCCCGGATGACTCGAATCCTCCTGAATCTCTACGAAATAGGAACCAATGGAATGCACAAACTATGCAAAAGAAAAAAAAAGAAAAACAACAAAAAATGAAACAAAAACAGGGCGTTTGAACTGAGCGCAGGTTTATCCCTTCAAACATGCTACGATCCGGAAACACATACAGACACACATAAGCAGATACACGGGAAATAAAGGAGTTCGTAACTGGAATCCCGCGAGCGATTTTTATTTTTTTTTCGATTCTCGACAACGTCGACCCGTGAAACGTGGAAGAATAATTTATCGCTCGATACGATAGCGAACGGATTATCGCGAAATTCCCTGCAACAGAACTCGCGCCCTCTAAATTCATATTTATTAATTTTTTTTATTTTTTTTTATCTTTGTCACGCGTCGACGTTGTCTCGCGGAAGGCGTAAAACGTCGAATCGCTCGTGGGCTTCCAAAGCCAAAGGAAACGGCTCGGGATTTTCGTCGGTGGAACGACGAGTCGAGCAGCTCAGCG
The DNA here is from genome assembly GCA_964006125.1 of Cryptus viduatorius. NCBI lineage: Eukaryota > Metazoa > Arthropoda > Insecta > Hymenoptera > Ichneumonidae > Cryptus > Cryptus viduatorius. The sequence goes on along the minus strand of OZ023222.1, from coordinate 5,617,925 downwards.
AGCCAAGTACCCCACACCGTCGATATTGCGAAACACATGAATTTTGGTTCGTTCCATCGACGAAAAAAAAAAAAAACAGTTACGATGGTCACTGTGCGCGAGATGTGCTGAACTTTTGCTATAGATGAAAAGTTGTAGAAGATTTAACAATTTTATAGAGAGAATAATCGAATATTTTTTGCGAAATAGAGTTTACAAGTTCGAGTATATTTTACAAACAGAAAAGAACAAATGAAAAAAAAAATGGAAACGTTAAATAGTGCAAAAGCGTTGAAAGAGAGCGAACGATTTTGCGTTCCGCTCGGCGAGGTCGTTGTAAACGACAGAGCCAAAGATTGTGTGGCGCTCGCGCGGTTTGAGGGAATACCTACGAACAGTTTATCGAAATATTAGCTAAAATCGGTATATGTTGTTTTTTTCTTTGTTTTTTTTTTCTATTTTTAATATTATTCAAGCAAAGAGGGGAAAAAAAACAAAAAGAAAATCGACCATTTTTAAGCGAAGAAATACTAATAGTCTTTTAAGCAACCAACTCCCACAACGGTGTTTATATCTTTGAGATACGTGAGGGACTCGAGAAACTTTTTCTTCCTCCCTCCCATCCCGGGACTTTTATCCATCGTCGCTAACGACCACCAAGAATCTGTGCCCCTGAATATACATTTATTTTTTTGCGTGTAACGCCGCTAGTCGCGGGAACCACTATCTTCCTTCAATTTTATACGTTTTTTTTTAGTCTATCCTTCGCGCCGAAGCAGTAGTCGTGTGAGATGTCAGCGGTGTCGATAAAAGATACACGTAATATATGCGCGTATGAATTAAAATCGTTGAATGCATTGATTTTCGTCGATGAAAAAAAAAAAAAAAAACCAATCAATTTCGACACCGCTGCGTGTGATTGTACATTATTCTTTTTCCGCTACCGTGTAGACACATAACTTATATTTACACAAGCGCTACTATCTAACGTAAAAATGAGGAGAAAAAAAATGAAAAAAAAGGAAAAAACAAATAAATAGTAATAATGTTTAAACCATCAGTAACGTCGTTATGCGAAGGAAAAAAAAACAATCTGAACTCGTTTAGAGTTATCTCAGCATTAATGAATTTGTATAAAGAGAAAATAATCCGTAACGGATTATCACGAGAAATCGATTCGCGATTTACACAATTTATTATTAATATTATTGCGATTTATTATTCGTTGAGTGAGAGGATCGAGAGAAAGTGACGGAGAGAGCGAGAAAGCGAAAAATAAAAAAAAAAAAAACCGAGCGATCATCGGCATAGTATATATAACACGAAACGCCAAATGTTTGTTTTGTCACGAAAAAAAAAAAATTATTAGAAATTCCTTCTTTACATGGAAACAACAATCGCGTCTACGTTGATTTTGATTATTTACGCATTTGTTGAGTGGGGCGGGTGTATTTTTTTTTTTTTTGTTAGAAATTATATTATTTAAAATTAATATATTGACGACGATTACCATATTATATCTAATATATTGGATTAGATACTAAGTTATTCCCGGAGATGGGTGAGCATACGAGTGCGTGAAAAAAAAAAAAAAATCAAGTCGACGAGTAAAAATGCAGAAAAGTGAAAGAAGGAAAAACTAACGAACCGTATGAAGATTATGAGAGTTTGAAAGAGAGTCTCCAACCTTTCCCCACAATACCAAAACATTATTTCATTTTCAAAATCCCTCTATTGCCCTTTTTAATATTATATATACATATATATTATTATTATTATTATTATTATTATTATTATTATATATAATACACGGTTACTTTTAACTATTAATTTATTAATTTATCCCTAATACTTAATTAGATAGATCTGATAAGGATTTACGTGGCCTCGTGGTTCTTGGTGAATGTTGTGAAAGATAAGGAGAGATGGATAAAAAAAAAACTTCTATAAACTATAAAAAATAAAACTTTTTACTCAATTATTTGATTAAAACCAATTGCAGTGTCGGTATGAATACGCGATCTCGTAAATACATAGCAGTAATGTATCTCGAGCGTTGGTCCGATCGATGAGCGCGCGAAGGGTCGCGCATTCGTCAAGAACCAACGGAATCACAAGACAGATCGCGCGTAACAAATTTTTTTAATACTCCTCTTTTTCGTTAAAAAACGTGTGTATGTGATTGTGTCTGTGCGCATAGCGTATAGCGTTCGAGATGAACGCAAACAGGGGGGATATCCTGTAGTTTTTGATAAAACATTTCTCATCGATTGACAAAATCGCGAGGGAGAAATAATGAGCCGAGATAGCGCTGATTCGATTCACGAGTGTATCCTCAAAGAAACAACAAACAAAAAAAAAAAACAAAAAAAAAATAACAAAAAAAATGGTTAATATGGGAACATTTTGCACAAAAATGCATATCCTACGTTCATTATTTCATGATATCGAATGAATATTTCAAACCGACTGTAACGAGATGGAAGATTCACGGTCATCGAATCCTCTTGCTGTTTCGCAGGAAAAAAAAAAGTAAAACCAAAACGGCATTTAAGTAGTTTGATACTCGCGATTTCCTACGACGTACGAGAGCGGACCTTGCGGCACAATTCACCTGGGGCAGTAAAGCTTCGTTAAACGGGCGTTGATTTAACGCCATTTAACGCGAGTCTACGAGGAGGGCAGCGAGTGGAATTCTGACCAGTGCTTAAAAAAAAAAACTATAAACTTACGGCTCGGGTGCCGCGCGCACTGTGTATGTGAAAAACGAGGGTTGCCCGTCGAGCGGCACACTGCACGCATGCGTGCAACGCGAGGCTCGCATTCGCTTTAATCAAAATAATAAAAGCAGTTTGTGAGTCATAACACGATGAATTTTATAGCGCTACGCCGGACGGTTTGCGGTCGAGTTTACTCGTGAGAAAGAAAGAGTTCGTTAAAGACGTCGAAACAATCAGCTTATTTCACGTCGCAAAAATTAAGACTTCGAGGGTAAGCCAGTTACGAGGAGGCGAAAGAAAAGAAAAATCGTTGTGCACATCGAGGCAAACCGGGACGGCAACGTGACTACGAGAGACGAGAGCAAAAAAGAAAATAGAAAAAAAAAAATTAAAGAAAGAGAAAAAAAAAACGTACGAATACAATAAAGAGAAGAGTTATTTCTACACCAGATCTATGAATAAAAAGGTACATAGTATAAATATAGATTATATATTTAGGTAATTAGAAATAAAAGTTACGTATACATACAATGATGAAATATATTCGAGAACCGATGAACGATTTATTATACATAATATAAATATGAAATACCAATACACTACTATCCCTTGGAGCCGAAAATACGGACGAGAGCAATACGTGATACTTTTTTGTGTTGTCGAAAAAAAAAAGGAAAAAAAAAAAAACAATTTGGTTCGACGAATGAACCGAATATATTATCGAAACATCGCACGTGTCACCTCTTTTTATTCATTCACAACCTTGTCGATGACTCGAGATTGCAATCTCGACTTACCTTCGAATTATTCCGACTCGATGATAAAAAAAAGCAAAAAAAAAAATACAATTCTTCGATATAGAGACGTGGAGTATATGCTTTACCGGACACTGGGAGTGTCACACGTTACGTTCACGGCGGTGTTCGCCGGTGTCACACGATATACAACTACTATGTACGTCTCTCTCTAGGGTTTACGTAAGCTTCGTAGAAGAAACACAAAATATAAATACACGAGTTGCACGGGTCCGCGGTGAGGATCCCGAAAGAAAATTGCCCCGAACCTAACTCTCTCTTAACCATCGATGCTCTCTGCCAATCGCTGCGTTAAATTCAATTATCGAAACGTCGATGATCACTCCGCGATCGCAGCGCCACGGATCCAACTGCGGGCCCCGCGCAAATCATACCGCTAGTACCGCAATGTGTTTTTTCACGGATATACCAACGTGTACTTTACAGTGAGATACATTAAGAATACAAAATATATATTAAAAAAAAATGAAAAAAAATAACACACACACACCCGCAACTGTAATATGAGAATATGGAGAAGATATCTTTTGTGAACTTGCGAATGAACGCGAGATCGTCGTAAGTCACCGTTTTTCTTGTAATATTGTAACATAATACATAAGACGACAAGAAGTTTAATAAATTATTTGATCAATCTCGGTGACTCGAAAGATCGATTTTTGAAAAAAAAAAAAAAACGATTTAGTTGAATAGATGGAACAAAGAAAAGTGTGTCGGTGACGACGACGAACGCTGTTTCGATCCTCTCACTAATAATTTCAGTCTCCTTTCATTTTCACGATGTTTCGAAGCGTTTGAAACGTCTCTTTTTCTCCGGTGATATAGTCATTGTTTCCACACACGTAAGCGAGTGTAGTGTGTGATTCTAAGGACCTCATAGATGCCTCCGGTGGTTAGCGAGAGACTCGGTCACGAGTCATGGCGACGACGAGGGTTAATCTCCGGTTGTGGAATAGAGACACGCTCTCTTCGGTACCCGCGTTCCTTCGCAGATTATGCAAGTCGAACACCACCCGCTTCGCCTTGTCCCCGTGCGGATCGTTCGGAATAAGTGAACCCAAGCGGAATTTACGTTTCCGAGAATCGATCGCGCGTAGTTAAAAGTTTTTTCTCGCTATAACATCTGCTCTCGGTTTATACATTTTTTTTTCGCTCGTCTCCCGTTTCTTTATTTTATCCGGGTGGACTCGCGTTGATTGATATCCTAGTTAGTAGCGTAAAAAAACCGTTTTCTACCCTCGTACCGAGAAATAAACGCATTCGCGTCGAAAAAATGAAAAAAAAAAAAAAAAAAGATCGCTGACGGATGGAACGGGATTAATTCGTTCGCACGGTCAAGCGAACCGGAAGCTGACTGCTGATCGTGAAAGCTCCGATCCAGAAGCCTCGACGAGATGTTTCTTCAAGCGTCGAGAGAACTCGACACGAACGACCGATGCAAAAATCGTTTCAAAGCGATTCGCCAGTCACCCCAGTTTCTCCCTCGTGTGCTTTATTTTTTATCAGAGTTTAAAACTCGATAATCCCGAGGCTTGCCCGCCCCCTCGGGCTTCTGGTTAGTAGGACGCATAGATCGGCTTGCCTTTTGAGAGTTTTGCTCGGCGCTACTCTCCTCGGCTCGTCTAATCCCGTAGTGGAAAACGCTATCACGCTCCCGTTTCGTGCTCACCGGTTCGGCATTAAGATTAAAATTAATTCGATCAATGAACGATGGCCCGCCGTAGGCATTCGTGGCGGACCTTCCTTTCCTTCTCAAACACCGACGTGTGAGATTCTTCTCGGATACGCGTCCGTTCGAACTTAGAGTTATAATTCCTCAAAGGAAAAACGACGAAACACAAAGTTCTCTGTGTGATCACGACCGGATATCTCGGCCGATCGACTTCTTTATCGGCCCCGGAAGTCAGGGACTAGAAACGACAATAGCTGTACCACGCAAATCGGCAATTTAAGTTGTTTGAACGCGAAGCGCCTTCATAATAAATAATAAATAATAAATAATAAATAATAAATAATAAATAATAAATAATAAATAATAAATAATAAATAATAAATAATAAATAATAAATAATAAATAATAAATAATAAATAATAAATAATAAATAATAACATGAAATTCCAAAATCGATTTTTATTTTCAATGCAATGAATGCCATTTCGCAAAATTTCGAGAGCGCGCGCCACTCAAATTCGATAATTTCAGCTCGGCCAATGGCAATGTAATAAGAATAAGGAGAACAAGCCGAGAGAGAATCTTATAAGGAATACGGTGTTGGCGAGACTTTTGTGAAAAGCATTCCAGCCACCTGCTTCGAATACTATAATTACGCTTTTTGTGAGGCTGTAGCTGCAACAGCAGTCGGAACAACTTGTGTATATATCCTGCAGAGTTGCACCATCATGCGTGCGGCGAGGGGTGTGTTTTGATATTTAGACGACCCGAGGGAGGGTCACAGTTCTCCTGTTTACTTGAGTGGGGAATATATTCCCCGTTTATCGTAATACTCACGAGCACTTTTGCTTTTTTCACGCTATTTTTTCTCGTATATCGTCACATTGTCGCTGTCTAAAAACTATAATGACGAAAAAAAAAAAAAAGTATCGCGATAGTACCCGCGATGAGTCCCACAATTAATTTCTCTCGCGAACGAGTCGAAACGGCAACACGAATAATTGTAAAAATTTCAGTCGAATCGCACGGACTATACGAAGGCAACGAGATCTCGGCCACTCTGTAAAAGTGACCACCAGCTTAAAAGATCGCGTGACGGTGAAAAGAGAGAGGATATACAAGATGTATTCGCGTTTTCAGTGCCGTATCTACAATATACTTGCGAAATATTTTTTTTTTTCAACAATTAACCTACAAATGTAGTAATATGATTAAAAAAAAAAAAAAACAAAAAAAAATATTTATATCATTGTTGCGTTGCCTCGATATACCGACTTCGAGATGAGTTATTCTGTGTTCTTTTATTTTCATTGTCTACGAAATACCTGAAAGTTTAGGTTAAGAAACAAGCGGCCTTTCTGCTCTTGTTACCGTCCTGAAAGATTCTTCCGAGGAGTCGGAGATATAGGCCTATATCTCACTCCTGTTCTCTTTTATCCTTTCGTTTTGGCTCTCTCGAATCCGTTCGTTCTTCCATCTCCGCCTGCCAATTTTGCGAGGAAACAGGCTCCTCACATCGCCCGAGACTTCTCTCCACAATAACACGCGGGAGACCCGCGGGTGAGCGCGCGCGAACGAACACCGCCCGTCGCCTCTGTGTTCGAGGATACCTCTTTGGCTGTCTCGTTGGCACGAGAGAAAACGAGACGATCCAAGAATGAAGAATAAGAGAGGAAACCTGGAGAAGGAGAGACCCGAAACGACGACGACGACGACGACGTGCACCGGTTGTGTCTTCTATTTCTCTCACGCTCGCTGCAAGCGAGTCGTCGTGACGCGCGCCGCCCTCCATTCCTTTTGCCTTTCTCTCTGTCTCCTTTCATTTCGACTCTCATCTCCCTTCGACGTCGTTTACTTTGCCGCGACCGCCGCGCGTCCCCGAGAGTTCGCGTGACGATTGTGGGCGGTTACCCAATACCGTTTATCTCGCGCCACGGCTACACACAGCATCATGCCAAACGATATTTCCTATGTGCTTGTCACTAACTATTCTCTCGCGTTCTGTGATTCCTCGGCTTTGCTTAACCGTCCTATCCCCCCCTCCACTGCGCGTAATTCATTCGACATAAGAAAGACACACACTCACCTTCGTTATTTACTTCATAACCGTCGCTAATATATACTCGACGATGTGCCGAGAGTTTCAAGGACGCGTCAATGACGCAATGATAATTTCATTAATCCTGCATGATGTTCACGCGAGTTTATTATAAGATCGTGTATATCCATTACTAAATCATATTTGACATTTCGATGTGGGATGCTGGGATCGTTTGAAAAAACGATTTCTGATTAGCTTCTCTTGTCGTCGAGCGATAACTTTCATTCAACGGGAAATATATGACGAATAACAAAAAAAAATGTTCATTTAACCTGTGAATGGGATTTAATCAATCAGTCTTCAGAAATTTCGTAATGTCGTCGTAATCATCGTTGAAAAAATATTTTTATTTGTTGCATTAATTCGCAGCGATTACGTTAATTTTATGATTGTGAATAAAAAAAAACAAAAGATGTAACGTTTTTCTGAGGTTTTTGATCGTTTTTCCCCTGTCTCTTTACCACCGCTTTGCCCCTATAAGCATCCCTCGTGATTCTTAGCGCGCGAGTCTTCTTCTTCGTCGTCGTTCTACCGACAAAACGCATCTAGCCGGTGGGTAAGCATAGCGTTAGCGTTACAGAGTGTATAGAACTGGCGTTTGTGGTGGGAAGACTCAGGAAGCCGCGGATTGGCTGTGGCGGATGGTAGGGGAGGCCGGCGAGCTTTCAGGGAGGACGGAACGAGGCTGCTCCCGTCGCGGTGCTCTCGCGCGCCTTCGGTACGTACAAACCGTGACGGCGCTCAGTTAGCGGCAAGCCGCCACGGACGGACGAGTGTGCATTTTTGACATTCCCGCTCGTTTTATATCGCGCTCGCTTGCCTGCGGAGCATCCGCGTACCGCGAAATAATTTAAACTCAACGACAACAAAAGACAAAAATTATATTGCGAATGAAAATTAATCCAAAGAACGTCATCCTTTTTTTCGTATGAAAATATCGTTGACTGCCGAAATAAAAAACAAAAATTCTCAATCCAAAAAATAAAATCATTAAATACAGCTCCGATCGAGCGAAGCGATCGGACGGACAATATAGGATGAACATAGGAATAATATCGAGAAAATAATGACATCAACGATAACGCAACGGATTGATTCGTCTAGTTTCAATCGAGGTATCGAATAGCCGCGTTTAAGATTCATCAAAGTTTCGCAGTTTCTCGATCAACTCGAAGACCACCAATCACAATCGTCCAAATATTATTGTAGCGTGTTTAAAAGTTTCCAAAGTTATTTCTACCGTATATTACCGTAAATTAAAGTGCAAAAAAAAACGAACAAAAAGCGTTGCGAACGCATCTTTCCAACTATGTGAACCGTGCGTAAATTTCAGTGATACGCGAGATAAAAAATTTCCTGAATTGTGAAAAAAGTTCGAAAAAAAAAAGAAAAAAAAAAAAAAGTTTCGCCGGTGAATAAAAATAACAATTATCTCGAGATGCAGTTAACGTATAAAAATCGCGAGGCTCGTACGGCGAGGGTGAGCTCGTTGCTCTCGATGTCGTGTATTTTCGTATTGTCGCTCGTACTCCCGTTCGTCGAGATTGTCTCGGCGGGAGTTGGAGGCGAGATATACGCGAAGATGTTTTCGAGCCAACAGAATCCAACGGATCCGTGTTACGACGAGGACAGACCACGCAGGTGTATACCGGATTTCGTGAACGCAGCATTCGGTGCGGCGGTGGAGGCATCGTCGACCTGCGGTAGTGGCGGACCGACGCGTTACTGCGACGTGACCGAACAGCCGGGCGGTAACACCGGTATTGGACAGTGTCACGTATGCGACGATAGTGCACCGCAAAGACGTTTTCCCGCAAGTTATCTGACCGATCTTAATAATCCGAACAACGTGACGTGTTGGCGTAGCGAACCGCTCGTTAATTCGCAAAGTTTCTCAGCGCCACCGGACAACGTGACATTAACGCTTTCGCTCGGTAAAAAATACGAATTAACATACGTGAGCCTACAATTTTGTCCGAAAGCGGCTAAACCCGATTCGATCGCGATCTACAAATCGATGGATTACGGAAAAACTTGGCAACCGTTTCAATTTTACTCATCGCAGTGTCGTCGTGTCTACGGAAGAGCGAATCGCGCAACGATAACAAAGGCGAACGAACAAGAGGCGCGTTGCACGGATAGTCACAGATATACGGGGGGCGATGGTCTCGGACCGGTGGGAAGAATCGCGTTCAGTACTCTCGAGGGAAGGCCTTCGGCGGCGGATTTCGATAATTCACCGGTACTTCAAGATTGGGTAACGGCCACCGATATTCGAGTTGTTTTCAATCGCCTGCACATGCCGCAACAGTTGCAAGAATCCGGTAACGTACAAGTATCCGGCGCGGAGGACATGGGACTCGAAGAATTGGCGAAGCGCGAACGCGAACGCGAAGAAAGGCTCAAGAGTCGCAAGACGAATTTGTTACACTCGATCGATCCTATGGCGACGGCGTTGCCGTCGGTGCATCAAGTTTTGGCACCGCAAGAAATGCAGTCGAACGACGCTCTCGATGTCCAAGAGATGAATTTTCAAGCAGAAATCGCTCCGACGACTACCATCGTAACAGCTACGAGCGGTACCAGCACGTTGGCTCATCACTACGCTGTATCAGATTTTGCTGTCGGCGGAAGGTGCAAGTGTAACGGACACGCGGCCCGCTGTCTACCCGGCAAGGACGGCGAGGTCGCATGCGAGTGCAGACACAACACCGCCGGTAGGGATTGCGAGAGATGCAGACCCTTCCACTTCGATAGACCTTGGGCCAGAGCCACCGCCAGAGACGCCAACGAGTGCAAAGGTAAAGTCTCGTCATTCATTTTTTTCGTTAATTCGGCGAAATTTTCGATTTTCAAAAATCGCTGGACCACTATCTCATTCTAAAATCAATATTCTACTATATATGTATATAACATACGTATAAAATTATTTTTATATTATTCGCAAATAAAATAATAATAATTAATATTTTTATCATAATAAAATTAATATACTAAAAAAAAATGTACTTAATGAATGATTATTATTTCATTCGTATATAGTAAACTAATCCCATTTAATCTCTTCGCGTTTATACGCGTCGCGTACTATTAGCGAAATGACCTGAATGGCCCCCATAACTATTGAACAATTGTCGTATTTTATTCTTGTCAATACGATACGTCAATTCGTATTAATTCACGCGCGGCTGCCCACCGTGAGATCGTCTAGAAATTGCATATATATATACACTTCAGAGGGGAGAAAAATCGGTGGTGGTACTAAAAATTGCAACATCATTCACGCTCTCGCGGAAGATCGGCATGCGTGTTATAGGGAAGGATGATGATGAGCTGCTAGCGAGAGTTTCTTTACTGTTTCGTTCGCGGAGTCTCGCGAGCGGTTTACCCGAACGACCCGCAAGGCGGTTCTCGCGCTCTTCTTCTTCTCCGTTCGCTCAGCTCTCTCACGTCGGAAAGACCCTCTCGCGTTGTAGCGGCCACCATACGCTCCTCTCGCGTTGAGCCCACAGCCCAACATCAGCATCGCCCCTTAATTCGACGCGGCGAAGCGTGTTACGCTCGCGCCGCGAGACCAACGAGCTATCGGAGACTCCGCATCTCCGAAATCAAAAGCGTCGAGGGTAAACCACCCTCTCGCTCTCCGCGCGCATATATACGTATATATATATAGATATATCTGTCGTTCTGTAGCAATGCTTTCGAAATCGATAAACCCCGAGAGCTTTGTCTGTTTACCCTGTGTTTGGACTGCGTGAACGACGAAAAACATAAGCATCGCGTTCATCAACGCGAAAACAAATAATCAGACTAATTACCGATCTTTCGCTTTCATTATATCGTCAAATTCAACGATACGAAATTTTTATTATTCCCGACAAATGCCATTGAAAACTATTAGCGAAAGATAGTCGAGAATAAAAAAATAAAAAAAAAAATTTATGGGGAGAATGATTTTCCCATTAAATCGAACTTAAGCTTTGTGTATTGTTGCGTTGCAGCGAGGGGTCTCGCGCTCTCTCGGACTCACGTCTCGATCCCCTCGATTATTCCTTTTCGTTCTAATACCTGCCGCGTCGCACGATTTTTCCCGACCCCTCGAGACTTTCGACGGTATTCTGACGCAATGTAGAATTCCCCGTCAGTTTGCATTATAATGGGTGCAGTTGTCCCCGAAAATTTTTCAATTCGACACGGGAAAGTGGCCGTTCAATGAATTCGGTAATTTGTGAAACCGTTATTGTCGAACGCGAGACGAGATTTTTTTTTTTTTTTTTTTTCGAGCGATTCGATTCTACAAACGAGATGGGGGGACATCGTCTGTCACGATCCACTCGAAAGGCATTTACGTTAGGCGAATTAAAGGCGTCTGTGGATATGATGAAAATTGAGGGGTTCGCTGGTGGCTTAACGTCGCCGTAAATTCTTGAACTTATACGTATATTAGACGTCGCTGGTTGGTACACAACGCGGCGAATACGCACACAGACACACACGCCAAACAGATATATGTACTGTGAGTATATAAAGAGAGGATGGGAAAAGATACCGTGGCGAGAGAGCCGTTGCGCGTACACCTCCTTTCCGTGAGTTACGATCGAACGAACTTTGGCGAACGTCGCCCGGGAGAGTCCCTTTGGCATCGGGGCGATACCCAAGAGAGGGTCCCTCGCGTCCTCTTCGACCTCCCTGACGTGCTTGCTTCTGGTCATTTCGTTAACCACGAAGAGTAGTTGCGGACCTCGTTCCTCGACGATTTATTACGCGCTCGTTCGCTCAGCTGTGTTCACTCGCTCTCCTATACGTTTAGCTCTGTACGTTGTAACCCCCACCCTGCAATAGCGTTTGCGCTTGCTTCGCGCTCGTAATCCCCGGATTCTACCCCACCCCACCCGGATCTTGTAAATTATCCTCTCGTAAGCGAGACAAAAAAAAATTGCAGCTTTTACACGAACGCTTTACACTCGCCACTGATACGTTCGCGTTAACAACCGATAAATTCGATGATATGATTTCCCTCGCTATTTAAGGGCGTGTCGTTGAGTGTCCGCCAAATGTGAGATTTCGAGAGAATGTCGAATCTTCGGAATGGGATAAAACTTCGAAAAAAAAAAAAAAATTTATCGTGTAGAAAGTGCTTAAGGGCATTAAAAATTCGACACTTTACATGCAAAAAAAAAATTAAAAAAAATTTTAAATTTTTAAAAAAATTCATTAAAAACTTCGGAAAGTACGAAAAAAAAAAAGTTAGGTTAAGGAAACATTCGTTAAACAATTTTTTTCAAGTAATTTGTTAATAACTTTTTTGCGTTATTATTACGCAAAATTAATGTTCTTCGCGTCTTCAATATGGTTGATTATTATCAGTTTTTATTCTACTGATATCCCCCTTAATGAAACTCACGCGATTTGTTCTTTTTGTTTCTGTTCATTTCATTCGCACTACGAGTAATAGAAGTATAGTTGCGAGCCTATCGCTTCTAATTCGGTACAGCCCTCCCACGGACGAGAATATAAATCAGCGCCGCCCCGGGCGTTTAATGACGTACCAAGATCAGAGGTTTATAATCCCCTCGCCTCGTTCTTCATCGTTTCTAACCGCGCGCTACTCGCTCTCTATAGATCGGAAACTCTCTCGGCTTCAGTGGTCGTCCGAGTATTTCGAAATTTTTGGCACGAATCACCGGGACAGATGCGCGGCTCCGAAAAGCTGAGCTCCTCTCGAGCGTTACGCGTGTACCGGAGAGTAAATGCTGTTGCTAGTCAAGCCAGAGATCCGTGTATGCCTCTCTCGTATTTCCGTCAATCCTTAAACACCGGTCGGACGCATCGGTTGCAGTACATCAGCGCTTGCATTTGCCACATGGCTCAACCCCTCCTTCCCCTCCCCCTGGGAGGCGCGTGCACCCAGAGCCTCGCGAAACGTCCTCGAGCGATGCCTGTTCCACCAGTCGCAATCATTTGCCCCCTACCGTCGTTCAAGTCCTTTCATCTTTCGTACTCCAACTCGAAGATATTAATCGTTACAAAGTCCCTCTTCGACTTCGAGTTCTGCAAACATAATCTCGTTGACCACCTCGCATCGGCGGCGCGCGATGTTTTCTCGAGCTGATAATAATCAACGTTTCTCAAAATAGATCGAAGCGCATATATTCGATCGAAAGTTGCAGTCTCTGTTGCAGTTAAAAATATTCCAGTATATTTTGATTACCAATCAAAAATATCTACGCAGCGGCCTTTGGGAATTTTTTTTTTTTTTTCGCCGGCCGTAAACGAGAGAGTAAACGAGGGTTGAAAAAAAAAAATGCGAAGAGAGAGGAAAGAGTGGATTCCGGTCTCCCCTCGCGTAGCAAAATTACGTTTTAATTTTGCGGGTATATTTTGTCCCTTTCCACCTTTTCCCCTCTTCGAGTTTTCGTCATTCGTTTTCGACGATAGCCGAGAGTGCGCCTCTCTCGGCACGTCGTCGATGGGCGCGCGCGCGCGCCAAATATTCAACGCTAATTTACATTTTAAATTGAACGCACTTCTTGCTTCTGCTCTCTTCCCTTCTCTCTCTCTCGTTGCAAACCCTGTCGACGCGCGGGATTTTAACTCGCGCTGCGGTCGATTGGTATACGAGAGCTTTCTGTATACGGAAAAATAAACGCCGAAGCCTTCGTTTTCGTGTTTTGCTCCGTTTCTGCTAATGCTGTTGCGTCTGCCGTTTCGAGCAACAAAAACGTGCCGATGCGTCTGTATTTTCAAACGACTCCCGTTGCTCGCCTCGAGATCTCGTTTGCTTCAGTCCGCAAAGATATTACCCAGACGCGCGCCGGGTGAATAACGTTTTTGTTCTTTATCGCCGAAACCTTAATCGATAGATTAGCAATCTTTTCTTTTTTTTTTATGCTCTTCTCGACAGTATTTTAATGCAATTCTCCTGGCGCCTGATCAACGTTGGCGGGGGGTTATAAAAGTCTGTTGAAACATGCTATACGAGAGAAAGTTAAAAGAATAAAAAAAAAAACGAATACACGGGAGAGAAACACAGGCCGACAGGGCGTAGGAATTCGCGAGATTAATCGTTTTTCGTTTCGACGACGCCTCTTTATCTCGCCGCTTGAGTCGGGAGGACCCGGAGACAAGATGCTGCGCGCGGCTCTCGCGATGCTCACTGTGTGACATCGGTAAATTCGAAGATTCCTTCGGTTCTGTTTCAAATATATATATATATATATATATATGAGGGCTCTGCAACGGCGGTTCCTATTCGACGGAAACGGAGAAAAGAGCTAAAGAGCCTCTGAACCGAAGAAGATGGTGAAGCAACGCACTCCTCGTCTCTCCTCGAATTCACGCGACCCTTCGATCTCTCTTGTCGACTGGCACTTACCGTATTTTTCAAAGAGGATCGCTCTCTCGCGGTTGTTCCCTCCTTTTGCCTTACGATCTTTCGACTCTATAGCATAGAAATTTATCGGGTCGTCGAGAGAGCGAAACGCGTCACCGTACCAAAGAGATCGTCTATACATATCGGGGCATTTGTTACTCGCAGCATCTGGAAAGAACGTTTAGTAAGCACGCGGTGGTCCTCCAGTCGGTAGAGAAATATCTACGAAAATTTTCGGCTGTTTGGAATTATGAAAAAAAAAAAGAAACAACAACATTGAGAAATGAAGCAGATTTTCGTAATATAGAAGGGATTATATTACTGGAGTTTTGTGAGAACATTTTTGTGGATTAGTAGCGAAGGGAGAGATTTTAATGACTGCCGTTAATTCTTCGGAGATCACAGATTTTTGGAGCTTTTTTTTCGGCAATATGTTAGTCGAGCGGTTATAATTTTTTTTTAAATTTGTATAGTGAAACAGATACAGCAGTATGTAAACCACATGTCTGCTGAATTGCCATAACGATATAGAAAATCGTGTTACGATTAGGGATTTCAGATACTAAATGCTCACATATGAAAAAAAAAAAAAATCACACGCCAATAATCTATTTATCAGAATTTTTTAGTTTTTTTTTTCATATATTGATAAATAAAATAAATAAATCGGTATATTATTTGCCACTTATTTGTTGAGTCGCCATATCGATTTAGTAAATTAAGTGACAATAAAAAAAATCGAGAAATTCTAAAAAAAAAAAAAAAAAATAGCTTTGGTAACAGCGTCGATAATTCGAATTTTTCTCAAAAACATCGCATATCTTTTCCACATAATTATTTACCTCTCGACAAGGTTAACGTTTGGACATTGTCCATGTGACTCATCGACATATATTTTTTTCATCAATACTCATCGTCTGTAAAGTTGCGACAATTGTAACAACAGCGAGAGAAAACCTCTGCCCTCATCGCAGTATCGACGCCGTTCTTCGGCCAATCGAATAATACAAACCGTACAACAATACCAGTGGTTCCTGAGGTTTGGCTGAAGCCAAAAGCGGTCGTGAGATAATGCCTATTGGTGCCTCGTATTTCTCTATTCCGTTCTCATGCATCCGCATCAAGTAGTCAGACACCACGAGGATTTCTTGCCTACGTGTGTGAACACAAGAAAAGGTTTGGACGCGCGTGCATTTCGCTGCGCGTGTGTCGAACGCATGCATCATGCATTTCTGCACGTTGCGATTCCTCCGGGTCGCTTTTCAATGGCTCTGTATTCGGCTTCATACCAATGTATGCTAAATTCCCTTTGCTTTCTCCGCTTTAAAACCCCAACGCGCATTACTAAATCCGTCTCGTCTTTGTATCTTCGATATTTCGATTGTCTCGTACCTCTCAGTGCCCCCGTAGGGCAGATCGGGGTGATGCGGCACTCCGAAAAAAAAAAAAAAATAAAAAAAAAAAATAAAAAAATAAAAAAATCTCCCCGCTATGGCGTTTTATCGTATTATGAAGCATCGTAATTCCTTAAAGTGCCATTTTCGCGTTTAAAATTTTATTTTTTAACTATGTGCGTTTGAATTAGCCTCGGTATTGCCTATTTAAGCTTTTCGGAGCACATCGAGTTTATTACATCGCACCAATGATCTCTCCTCCGGGTAATTCGGTGCATTAGATTCCTCTGTGTACTTAACCAGCCTCACCACTGGTTCACTCCTTCCGGTGCCGCTTTATCTTCCTCTCGGCGTTTCAACCGCAAAATCTTCTTATTTTACCCATCAATCCTCGCGACCTCCCTCTCCCCTCCTTTTTCCGTCGTCTCTTTCAGCTTCGCGCTTCCCTCGACGAGACCTGTCTCTCGCGGTGGAGTCGAAGAGCCAAAGCATTCCCGTAGACTTCTCTTACTCACTTTACACGAGGTTCGGCACGACTTCGAGTCTTTCACTCTCGAGATATATATCTATAGTCGAACGTACGTGGATCGTCGTGTTCCTACATACATATGTGTGTATATATATATAATACAGTTACCGGCTAACATAATATGTCCGCCTCTCGGTACATAGAGGACAGAGCGACGTTCTCTCGCCCGCGAGTCTTTCTCGCGGATAGTCGTACGTATAAATAAATCCTACAACGGCGAGAGAGGGAAAGAGAAGAAAAGGGGGACAGAGTCGCGCGATGCTGCCACGCGGTCTGCCGTGAAGGCACCGCTTGTCTCGCGCGGGACGTGCTGCGGAGACCTCGTATATAAGCGAGTTGCACGAGGAAGCGAGAGGATAGAATGTACTGGTCGGTTATACTATATCTCTTTCCTTGCAGTCCAAGAGACTCTCCATCTCTTTATTTCTCTTTCTTGGCGAGAGGAACCCGACGATTCTCTCTAACACACCGGCCCATCAGTGGCGGCGTGCACTCTCTCATGTTGCCAGCGAGAGAGAGAAAACCTCCGAGTGCACGCGGGCCTTCTCTCTCGTCGGCGTGTATGCGTGACGCACAGCGCGCGCGGGGGCACGTTGGAACGTCGCCCGCGGAGCCGTTTCATACCGCGGACCGCGAGACTGATCGCGAGACTCGCGCTACGAGCCAAGAGGCTCTCTCGACAGCGCAGGTGCTTCCGCGACTCTCTCTCTCTCTCTCTCTCTTTCTCTCTCTTTCTCTCGCGGGAGGCCCCTTTGCGGCGTGATACTCCTAAGATCGTTCCGCGCTTAACGTGCTATTACGGATACATTAGCCGTCCGCGTTAAATGCATTTGATGTAATGGTAATTAATCGATGTATCAAAAGTTAGCTTGGAATTGACAGAAATTGAGGAGTTTAACACGCGGGTATAAAAAAAATTTAAAGGGGATCTCGAAGTTTGCGATCGAAAAAAAAAAAAAAAAAAAAATTACGTTTTTTTTCTCGATCGCGAATCCGGTATTTATTTTAACACCACTATGGTATTCGATACCGAAACGGTCGAACGAAAATAATTATTATTCGTACATATATCGAATTATTTTCCAGCGCTCTATGGTGCAATTTACGGTCGAATCGAATCGAATCAAATGTTATGTTCGGTGATAGACGCCTCCGTATCAAAGTTTACGTACATAAGGATAAAACATATATTTTTACCTATGGTATACACGAGAAACACAAAAACGTTTGAAACCAGTTTGAGAATCGAAGAGTTCTCGTAGCGATTGTCGATGCAGAAGGCGCATACAGGCGCATTGCTCCGATTCCCTTAAATGGTTTCACGTTCGCAATCGCCTTTTGAGAGACCAACAGCACACGAACGGGAACCACACATCGTCGGGGTAAGACACGCAACTAGCGAACCTTCCATCGACATTGCATTCGTCCGTTTACCTTTTTCGTTGCTTGTGTGCACGTCGTCGACTCGTCTCTCCATAGTAACCACATTTTCTATGTCCCTTTCGCGCTCTTTCGCGTTTCCACGTTTCTTCTTCGACATAAAAATCTTCTTATATGAATCCCCGATATATAGTACACGCGCTCTTCGGCTCCTTTACTCGCGACTCAATCTCCTTTTCTCCTATCATTCGTCACGATATCCTCCCGAAAAAATGTAATATCAAAGGGATTTTTTTTTCGCGAGAACGCCGATCGGAAGATAAAATCGTACATCGCACACAGAATTTTTTTTTATGGCGGGTTATATTTTTTTTTTGCTCCAAAAATATTACGATCGTCGCACGACAACGCGAGTGGAATCGTTTTTCTCGAGACAACAAACGTAAAATTGTTGCGTATGTATTCCAATCACCTTGACTGGGTGCCGATTCTATAGTTAACAGAAGGAAAAAAGGAGGAACCGGATAAGTAGGAGTCGAATAGGAAGAATATCGTGTTGGTGGCGCGAGAGGCCTCGTGGCATTGTGTATGCGCTCAGGCGTAAACGTTTTTTTTTTTTTCTTCGCGCTCTCCACCCTTCTCGCCGACTCTCTTATTCCGCTAATTGGGTTAGTCGTTGGATCGTTTCTCTCGGTTCTCTCGTTCGGTATACGACGAGAGATCGTATCGTGAGCTCAGACCGCGGGCCCACGGCACGAGTCTGCGCCTTTACTCGTGTGTACTATCGCATACGATAGAACGAGAGCTTTGCCCATCGAGTATAAGTACTGCCGAAGGCGCGACTTCGGTAATTCGATTCTCGCGGCAAACGCAAAAACTCTCTAACGATCCTGATTTATATATTATTCAATTTAAGACATTACCGCTTCGACAATCTCAACGAAAAGTATACGCGTAGGTATACTTCTCAGAGATCAATAATTTCGAAGGGAAAACATAGAAAGATTTATAAAGCATTCAACATTCACGTGGTATTGATGATAAATATTGTAAGAAATATTATTCAGCGGTCGCAAAAATTGTTGTATTAATTATTCTCGTTATACGAGAAAGAAAGGAAACTTTCGCTTTTCGCGTATATCGGTTATCAATAATGTCGTCCTTCTGGAGCCAATATCTCTAAAACTAAACGACGAATAATTTTCAAATTTTTTCAGGACATTCGTACAATCCTTCTCTAGTGTCCTTTAATTTTTCATTAACTTCGCGTATGTAGTTTTGACGGTAGAAATTAAAAGGTATCAATGGTAAATGTGCCTTTCAAACGTTACGCGTCATTCATCGCAACTTCGAGTGTTAATATCTCGACTTCCGGATTGCGAAATAAATTTAAATTTCATAGATGGTTGAGTAGTGTATAAAATAATGTGAGCACCAAGTTTGAACGAATTCTGATAGAAACAAACCGGCGGAAGTCGGCTAATAGTCGCTTAGATACTTTTTTATTCTTTTACGCTCCGTTACCTATATTTTCTCGCGCACTACGCAAAAACTAACGAGATACATAAATGCATCCGTTAATAATAACGCGCGTGAGCGTTGACGCAAGAATATAAAGTCCGCTTTTGCCATAACGCGGTTGAACAGCAATAGAATACCTCTCTCGCGTTCGTATAGCCGCGCGAAAGAATATTTGGATCGAAGGGCAAAAGTCTCGTACAACGAAGAGACCCGCGACTTTCTTTTTTCCTGGCATAGAAGCCAAGTTTTCTCTGCGAGAGAAAACTTTGGCCATTGCAATTTTTCATTCCACCTTTAAGGAAAAGCCGGAACGAGAAGGAAAAAGAGTGCCGCACACCATCGAGCGTAAGCTATACGCGCGGCGATGGTGTATAACCTTTCTTTATTCGAGTCTCGACAAAATGGTAGTCGAGAAGCGTAAAGAGAGTTGAGGGATAAAAAAAATAAGATTTACATTCCACCCGCGCGTGCGGGACGCTCGGCTCGACCGCGGCGAACGGTATATTGTAACCAGCGGCGCGATCCTAAAGTCGAGGAACTTCCAAAAGAAGAAGAAGCTACGAAGCCCGAGAGAGGGTTGAAGAGACGGAAAAAAAAGAAAAAAAAAAATACGAGTTTGAAAAGTAGACTAGACTTCGAGACTATCCAGCGACCGTAGCGCCCAACATAGAGGATTCACGGGGATATCTTGTATAGTTAATTTTTCTAGCTTTTCCGACGTCTGGTTTGACAAAAGGCACCAGCGCGCCCCCTATAACGTTTCGGCTCCAAGCGGTAAAAAGGGTGGAAATAGTGTTTATAAAGTTATTCCTGTTTCTCCGTCCAACGAGAGACGACGAGTAGTGAAAAAGAAGTTCGAAAGACTACGATTGTTTGTTGGACGTTCCGGTAGTTTTCGCCGTCGGTATCCATGACTTTTTGGCAAGAATTCACTGCGAAGAAGTAAACAAAGTCCGGAAAGTCGAATTACCGTAAAACTTGTCGCTGTACACGAAAGTCCCAGTTGTTCGTTGTATACGATAACGGAAGTTTGCTAACCGAACGAAAAAGCGTGACTCCGGCGAAAAGGTACGAAATGGGAAAAGCGGAGAGGATGAGAGGGAGGACGAGCGACGAGAGGAAGTTTCGGTGATGCGAACACGCTGGTTGTTTCCCTGGACGAGTATAGACTCCGCGCCAAGTCCTTAACTCGCGGTACACCTAGCGTTACTCTCCCCCGTCCGTTCTTCTTCTTCTCCTCTCTCTCTCCGTCTCTCGACTCTTGGAAGTAACTCGATGCCCTCACAGGAGCACCGAACCACGGTAATAACTATAGATAGATCGAAAACTTGTTTAACCAGTGCAACAGACTGTGCCGGAGGGGGTTGCCTCTTAGTGGAAGTTACGAGACGCTTACTATTCGCATCGGGGGCCTCTAATACCTCGGGTTCGATATTCCAAAATGACGAGTTTTACGTACGCGCTATGTAAGCTTTGTAAACTCGATACATTTAATAACTGGGGCTGTAAAGTTATTTTATACTCGCGATAATAATTTAAAAAAAAAATGGCTTCTCTTCGTAAAAAAAAAAAAAAAAAAATTGAATTTTGCAATATTTTTTTTTTACTTTGTTTTTCACTTCAGTCAAAAGGTGCACGTGCCTTGTCTCGATATCTCGTATATATTGGCTACGGGCCGTTGCTTCTGGCTGTGGCGAGGGATCGCGCGGGAGGTCGCTCGTGGGTGTCCGATAAATTGGTGATGTGGGACGTCGCATTGTCTCGTCGAGATTGGCCGGTCCATCAAGGAAGGGAGTTTGCGATTGAGGCTGGAGAGGAGTCTGTTATAGGCCGTTCGACGAGCTTCGTTCGAGGGGGTGGGGAGGGGGGATATTGTTGAATAGCCCCAGCAGGTAGAGTCCTCTCCTTTGCGTTCGTTCTCTCGAAAATTAATCACATGGAGGAGCCGCGCGTCCGGTAGAGATAAACAGAGAAAAAAAAAAAGTAAAAAAAATGGCATTAAATTCAAGAAGATCGGATTCGCTCGACGTCTCACTCCGGAATTATTCTGGTCCATGAGCGCGACGAATCGGTTGAAAAACGGATTAAAAAAGTCCCGAAAATGCGAAACAAGAACTCGATAAAGGGACGAAAGAGAAAATAACAGCCGAGTCACGGGGAGGTTGAAGTATAAGAAAACCGGGAGGCGAAGTAGTGTACTTTACACTTCATACCGAAGGATATATCAAGGATCGTTAGTCACACTTGAGGCTCTTTCTCTCTCGAGACTCTCGACCTCCGGGAAATCGTCCGCACGATACGCCGAGGAGTAAACGAAATAAAACAAATAAACCGA
Source organism: Cryptus viduatorius (assembly GCA_964006125.1). Lineage (NCBI taxonomy): Eukaryota > Metazoa > Arthropoda > Insecta > Hymenoptera > Ichneumonidae > Cryptus > Cryptus viduatorius. The sequence continues at coordinate 5,596,107 of OZ023222.1, read as the reverse complement.
AGAAAAAAATGGAAAAAAATGCATAAAATAATAAATGAATGTAAGGAATGGTCTAAGGGAGAGAGAGGGTAGAAGAAGAAGATGCATCAGTCACCCAAGGAGCTTAAGGTAACACTGTCGTAACGAATAAGTAAATAGGACCCAACACGGTGCAAGCATCACACGCGATATAACGAAGAGAGCGGAGATGTGAATTGTGAGAGAAGCCTCTCTCTCTCCCCCTCTCTCTCTCTGTCTCTCTTTCTCTCAATCTCGCAAAGTATACGAGTTTTCTCTAATTTGTCATGGAGGCGTGCATTAGTCATGCGGAGAATGAAGAAGCGAAAGGACGACGCTGGTGCGCAGGAGATGAGAAGTGCAACCGGCTCTCCTATCTTAAATGTGTATGCAGGATAAATAAATAATAAACGATGATTGAAGAGGCTGAACGAGAACTACCGGTTGGAGTCTATCATAACATTTGTAACGAGAAGAAAAAAAGAAACAGTGTGCGGTTGAGGATTTACGTAAACGAAAAATCCTGAGAAAAACGTCATGAAATCATAGCCACGGAGCGCATAACGTATGGGGGAGGAGAGAGAAGGATTCGCGATCACGTGGTTGGCGTTGTCCAGCTGGTTTCCCCGGAGGATTCCCTAAACAAATCTTGTTCGAGGTTTTCTCTCGTTCGTTTCTCTCCCGAGCCATCACCCGGGGTCCTCGAGTATATAGCTGCTTGTGGAGAGAGCAAGGGGGAGGTTTGGCCAAATGGGAATGAAAGAGTGGCGAGCACGTAGGTCGAGAAAAATAAACATCGAATCCCCGAGGCTCTCTCGGGGAGCTCTCGACGGGTATAAGCACAGCAACGGCGAGTCTCGACTCCTGTACATTCATTCTACCAACCAACCGAAGGAAAAACGCTGTGGAAAAGTTTATTTTCTCGCCTCGACACCTAAAAGATCTCATACGTCGCCCTATCCAACGTTCGTGATACGAAGATTCTCTCAGTGCTCCTTTCTTGCTATTGGTTACGTATCGAGAAAAAGAGATTCCGTCTCTCGCGGGTATACGTAAACGGGTTTCATAGCCATCTTTCCTTTACCTATTTTCTCTCTCTTCTCTTCTTTACTCTTTAACGGGTGACCCCCGCCAAAGACGACGAGCATACAGACGCTGTCTATCTGTTGTCCCAATGGAGTAATGTTATGGGAAGAAGCGTGACGTGTTCATTTTCATTGTGAAAACATGTTCGTTCGGAGGTTCAAATGAAACGTCGATACTTCTCGAAGTTCAATGAATGCAGTCATCGATATACTCCACCGTCGCGACCCTTTGGAATTTTTATTCGATTGTTAAGGTACTGCGATAATCCTAACGAAAAGTATACTCGTACCTACGAGAGACATCGATAATCCTAACGTTGATTCGTAACCGCGTATCAATAATATTGTTCTCCTTAAGCATCTTTAAAAGTAGACGGCGAATGGTCCCCATTTTTCTCAGGGTATTCCTAAGATCCTTCTACAGCATCCATTCGTTTTTTATCAACTTCTCTCCTGCAGTTTTGACGCTATGATTCAAAACGTACCATCCATTCGTTGTTTTCCTATACCTTACGCGTACATCATACCAACTTTAATCGTTAATATCTCGACTTCCGGTCAGTCAAAAGAATTTAAATTTTACGGGAGTTTGAATAGCGTATTAACCAATGTGTACCCAAAATTTAACGACATTCTAAAAAAAAAACAAGTTGTGGCAGTAGTGCTTTAGTATCTTACGAGACGATAATCAGACTATCGATACATGAAAAAAAAAATTAAAAAATCGATTAAAAAAAAACGCTTGAACTCTGTTATTTCACGTGCGTTTGTTTTATTATCCTGATGGATGCTGTAAGCCGTAGCAGCGTCGTTTATTATAAGCTCTAAGGCACAACTGGCCTGCGGTACGACAGTAACAAGACGGCGCGAAGCAGTCAGGAGCGGTCTTTCTGATAGTGAACGAACGATACGAGAAACTACGCGTTACGCGAGAGCTCGACGAGAAGCGCGTAGGTGCTAGTTATAAGAAAATACGATAAGATCGCGTTGTATGGACCCGAGGCGAATACAGACTCTGGTGAATTCCTATCGTCGCGCTGGAGTCGGAGAAAGACCGCGCGAGACTCTATCACGCAACTTCGTCGTCACTTCCTCGTGATCAGCCGCGAAATTGTCTTCACACAGATATAAAAAAAAAAAAAAAAAAATTAAAAAAATACACGATTCGTCGATTAGTCGACGGATAACTGCATGTCTTGGTATTAACTGTTAGGTGTACAATATATATATATATATGTGTGTGTATAATATACACATATATACGTACGTTATAATCTCAGTATATAATATACGTTAGATAGTTAGATACTATTATAGGCGATGAAGTGCTAGCCAACGGGACTCGGTAATTTTACTACTTTTCTTACTCACGTTTCTTCTGACTCTTCTTCCTTCACTTCGGCGTCTTCTTCTTCCTCTTTTTCTTCTTCTCCTCCTTCGTCTACTGTTGCTCGAGGTGTGAGAAAGGTGGAACCGGGGACACGCGATATTCCGCTTCCGTGGCGCGTTCGTACTCATTTTATACTTTATAATACGTGCAAAGGTGCGTATCGATATGTGTACGACGAGCGTGTATTGGAAGCTGCGCGACTGCAGGTACGTTTACACTTCGTGCATCGTACGGACTTCCTCGCTGTGAGATTTCATCCTGGCGAACGACGATTCACCGAGCGTTCTTACCCCGCAAGTACGTAGGAGATGCGCTTTAACGTATAGTATAGGAGTAGTGAGACACAACAGGCCTCGCGAGAAACCCAACGTGCGTGGGCGTTGGCACGTAAAGTGCGTAAGGGCGACGGGACCACCCGTGGAAGTGGTATCCCACTGTTGGCTCCTCTCTATAATACCTCCTTCTTCAACTTATCCTTTCTTCTTCCTCACCGAGAGACCACCGCGAGATATTGTCTGATTATTTTTTATCATTTCAACGGCGTTGCCGCCGTCACCGTTCGTAGTGAAAGAAAAAAAAAAAAAAACACATAAATGTAATGAAAAAGTTTAATACATGTTTGTTAATTTGACGAAGCAGTAACCTGAGAGAAATTTATGTCTTGACGAAAAAAAAAAATTCAATAAAACCGGTTTTTGACAATTGTCGATGTGCCGCTTGGCTTTGCGAGACAATTGGCTATCGGATAAATATACAATTAAAAACATTTTTAACAATTAATTTTGTTTTTTCATTCATTCATTCTTTTCTTTTTCCGAAGAAAAAAAAATGTAATAACGTTGAAAACTTAAGAGACATACTCTCGAGAACGAATCGATCTGATAAAATATCGGTTCCCTTGGGCTTTTTTATTTATTTTTTATTCATTTCCGTTTTTATCGATGGAAACTATCGAAAAATTAAATTTTTTGCGAAATAAATTCGGTTAATCTGTTGCTCGAGTATCTAGTTGCGCAATTTAAAAAAACGATATTTTTTCTATAATTTATTCCCGCAAAGAACATTCTCTGCTCGTCGAAATTGCAAATTTAATCGATCCCCGTGTCTATCTCGTTCGTTTCTTTGTTTTTTTTTTTTTTTTCGTGGTCCCTTTCTCTTTATCTCATTCCCGTAGATGCTAATACCGAGCGATCAGCATGACAAATGCCGTTTACCGGGCGTCACAGTGATCCAAGGTATCTCAACAGAGCAGGTAGAGTAGCAGAGCAAAGTAGTATCAAGCAGCGGCAGAGAAGAAGCCGAAGTGGCTGTCGTAGTCACGCCGGTGGTCCCGGTGATTTGCCTTTCGACAACCGAAGAGTACCGGAGAGGCAAAACTCCACTCTATATCACTGTAGGATCGAAGCAGACCGCGCGCACCTCGCCGAGTCGATTTCTTCTCGCGTTGTCGATCTCGAGTCTCGATCTGACCTCCCGACAGTCCGCGAATCACGATCTCTCCATCGATTTCATACCCCTTCTCTGCGATACTGCATATAAATCATAAGAATGCCTTTAGAAAAGCCATTAGCATTCTCTCTTCCGTCGAATCTTTCAATTAATCATTAATCACCCGGATTAATGGATCGAATTACCGATCGAGCATCAAAATCGTTATCAGATTACCTTTGATCCTCAAACACAGCGAGAAATCCCTTATTCTCACACTCGCAGGTGTTCCGCGGGACGAAACATCCATAAATATCGTTCAAGTGAATTCATTGTCGAAAGCCAAAGTTCCCGAGCAGAGAATACGGTACGAAGACTTTCTCGTGTCTCGTAACTTCGACTCGTAGCTTCGTATACCTATTGCAGTCGGAAACTCGCCATTCAACATTTTCGTTACTATTAGGAGAGAAGCAGGTACTATAAACCCATCGTAGCCCGCACCTTCTCTCCCGAGCGAAATAAATGACTCTTAAACTTTCCGTGTTCTCCCACACCGTCAGAAAATCCCAAGGAATTCGTCGTGGTTTTTCGAGCTCAGAGCGCAAACACGCTAAGAGAGTTAGTGCATAACTGCGCGTTGGTATATACTTTCCGCTCTCCGAAAGGGCGTTGAAGGACCTGGCGAAGGGACACTGAGGAAATTCCGGTTGTTCTCGTACACGAGACTCACTGTTGTCCGTCTTAAGGTGAGAAAGAACGAGAATGGAGAATATATAAGGGTGCAACAAGGTTAAACCTGCGAAGAAAGGGAGGGGAGAGGTGTGAAAGCGCCGCTGGAGTCCATTGTCACGTTTTGCCGAAACCTCTGGAAACTCCACGGCGGACCCTCATACCCAGCGCCACCCATGGTGCCCCATGAAATTTCTATACTACAGACCGCCGTACCAAATTTTCTCATACGAACATATATCTATGCTGCACCAGCGTTTCGCCCTGTCGAACATGTGGTAGTCGCGTGAGAGCCCTCGGGGAAAAGCCTGAATCCCGTGTTTGGAAAGCCCCGTCACTCTCGCGCTGAAAACACCCTAAATATATATCTATATATCTTCTTTTTTTTTTTATATATCTTCCGTCGTACCACCCTCGAGAAAAATTGGGGGGAAGCAAAGAAATTTTTACTCAGCTTTTTTGTTTTTCTTTCTTTGATGTATTTAAACTGCCGGTAAGTGTCGAGTGATCATTTGGCTGCAAACAAAACAGAGGCAAAACTGGTCGGTTATTGACGTATTTTAATCGTTTTTTTTTTTTTTTTTTTTGCGGTTGGAAATAATTGTACGGCTTGGAGAAGCTTGTTAAACGTAATCGTTCGGATTTCGAGGATATGATGTAAATAATTATATATCTAAAGCCGTTGGAAATATAAATACGCTTCATTGGCACGAAGGAATCTACGGCGCAGAAAATTCTTCAGCTGTGCGCGGGGGTTCCCCTCGTCGGAGTACAGATAAGATATATACGCGAAGGAATAAGAACACACATCGTCGGGTAGTCGTTGCGGACTAATCTAGAACGCGCGTAATCAGTTCGCTCGGTGTATGTCGAGTTAATTGAACCCTCGTGAGTGAAAGCAATTTTATTAATTAACCCCGCGCGCGACATCGCTCATCTCGCGCTCCCGTTCTCTCGTTGCGCCGCGGATCGTCGATATATTACACTGCGACGTTCGTTTTTTTTTTTTTTTTTTTTTTCCTCACCGAGCAAATATAAAACTGGTTTAAGCCTTAGATTGACGATGAAGCATCGAGGCGTGTCTAACTAATAGAGAGGAACGTTTTCGAATGAAATTGTTATCCGTTCGTCGGCATGGATTCGCGAGCAGGAATGATGAAAATAAAGTGCAAAAAAGGAAATGAAAAAAAAAAAAAGGGGGGAAATAAGGTACGTGACGCTGGCCGAGATCTCTTTTAGTTGAAGCGTCTTAATTCAACCCGTCTTCGAACTCTCTTTCCCTTTCTCGGCTCAGAGAGATAAGAATAAAAGAGAAATCTCGCCGACCGACTGAAGGATTGACTGACGGACGCGGAGTTCCATCAAACGAAGAATAAAATGTAAAAAAAAAAAAATGTAAGAATAAATAAGATGTAAAAGAAATAATTACATCACGCGATGAAAACAAAGATTGCCGTTGCGTGGAGAGGAACGCAAGAACTGAACGTTTATATACGTATATATATATACATTGAAGCGTTTATATGCGAGAGAGAATCTCGAGGCGTGCGAGCGATTAATCTCGCGCGATGTAAGGAGGGCAAGAATAAAAAGAATTGTGTCCCGTCGCTGAATGCGAAGGAGTTCATCTCTCTAGGCGCGGCGGACTCCCCCCGGCGCCACGGGGGTTTCCACCGACTCTTCTTCGCGGATTATATTATTTTAGTCTTTGGCTCGCGAGAGTACCGGGAATACCGTCACGAATCCCTTGCAACAGCGAGCGAAAAAAAAAAAAAAAAAACGCTCGACACTGAACAGAAACCCTGCGAAGATTTCCTTAAATCGTCGACTCCCAAAGTCGGTTGTTTGCTTACGGAGTCTGATTTCGTCGAAGATGAAGTCGGAAAGATTTCGTACGAACTATAATTCGAGATAAAACGGGAGCGAAGCCTTGAGATCTTTAGGGAAGTGCGACTCGAATAAAAACCGCTTTTATCAGTTCGTACAAAAAAATGAATTATAATAAAAAAAAAAAAAGTAAAGAGAAGAGGCGATGAGAAGATGCCGAAAGTAAGAAAATAAGGATCTCATGCATACAATAATGCGTCAGTAGATCGTAAAGTGGCGGTTCACTTCGTTCGGTACTGCACCCGGAGTGAGCGTCAGCGCCGTTTCTTCTCTCGTAAACGTTCGGTCTTCGTGGCAATTTAATTAATTAAGAGAACGCGCCTATGTGTACGCTATATTATAGTGTATATAAGTGCACCAATAAACCGGCTGGTGTCCGTCGTTTTACGTAAAGCACAGCATCTGGACGAGTTTCTTCTCCTTCGCGTGCATTATATACGCGACGACGTTCGCCGGAGAGCCCAATGAGCACGAAAAGGGATCGCGATCGGACGCGGATTAATTTATTAATCCCGTTTGCCGGTTTCGAAGTATATTTGTATATATATATGTATATAAATGTGGGTTGGACTATACGTGAGCTTCGCAACTCGGAGTCGCTCGAGTTTCATGCGTGACTCTCGAGTAGCTAATTATCGTCGGAGCGACGATTAGCGCACACGCGGTCCCGCAGAACCCGCGATCAGGACGACCGAGGAAGGGAGATGGGAGGAAAATTATTATTACCCCGTTCGCCGATTAATTTCATCTCGCGAACATTTGCCACCGATCGCGTCGTCGCCGAGGAATATGGAATATTTAATTGACATTCAGCAGTTATCGCGAAAGGTCTTACATTATAAATATAAATGATACCGCGAGGATCGGCGATCTCAATCTAAAAAAAAATGGCAGTTATAATTAAAATACAATCTTAATTGTTCATTAACTCAAGAATGTTCGACTAACCGAAGAGATATTATAATATACGTGGGGTAAAGTTAATCGCGGATGGAATGTCGAAGCTTAAGGAATGGCGATGTTTTTCACATAGGAACGGTGCGGCGCTTGGAATTCGAAGAAATAACATTTATTGAAATATTACAATTATATTAAATGATTTTATTATTATTTTGTAGCTATATATTAATAATTAATATTATAAAGTCTTTTTTTTTAATGGTGATAATAAATAATGAAAAATTAATTTACCTTCGATCGCTGAGATCGCTATTGATTGCTCAAAATTAAAACGACGTATGTCGAAAAAAAAGGCAATTAATTTTGAAATACAATTTTAATTGTTCATTAAATCAAGAATCTTCGAATAACCCGTACCGTATTATAATATACGGGGGGTAAAGTTCATCGTGGATGGAAACTCGAACCTCACGGAACAACGATGTTTCGCTCACAGAGACGGGGGGTGCGCGGAGAGTTGAGGGAAAATTACAATGGAAAAGTTTCGTGGGAGGTTTCTAGTCGAGTTCGACTAAGAGCTTTCGAGTTTTGGGGTTGAACTTGAACAGTAGCTGACATGGCCTGTGCTCTTGCTTCTGGTCTTCAGCGCTGTTCGCGTTTGTTGGGGGGGATGAAGAGGGAGAGGGTTGTATCACAGCCCTGTACTCTGACCGGAGCCGACGTTGCCCGGAGGCTTCGTGCAGATTCTCGTCGACGCTAACCCACCCACAGCTTTCCCTCCCTTCCCCCTCGTTGATTTTCATACACCGAGGGGTGTAGACTGCGAGAGAGAGAGAGACCAATAACATCCGCGAAATCCTGGCCAGTGTCAGGGGCACGCTTCACCCCTGAGGCAGAAATAGATTAGAGCTGCCGGCAGGGTCAGCTAGACTCTCATGGATTTACTTCTCGCACAGTTGAAAAACACCATCCGCTCTTCGTGCTTCGAGCATTAAGTTCCGAACTGGTTGTTGTTAGCGATAATGAGATCTGCAGCTTCGAAGATATAAATCTGTGTCTTTGTTCGCATCTCCAATTTCAATATTAATGTAATAACGATCGATGAGAAACGTAAGGGCGGATCTTCCGGCGTTCTACATATTAAATGGTACGGGAAAGTCTTGGGTTTCTCGTCGGGGATATATACAGCATCCAATTATACAAACCGGATGAATATATATAAATTCAATATTTCAAGTACCTCTTCGATATTTTTTTCCGTAAAAATGAATTTCGGTGCATTTTCTGCGATTAACGGAAAAATTTGAAAAGAAAAAAAAAAATCTCGAGTTTCTGAAAGATTAACTTCAACAATTGCATTGCATAAATTCGTCTCCATCTCTTCGGTTACCGAGTGATGAATAAAAGTGAATTGCGTCACGGGGGCGTCTTCTCAGGCGAGAATCCGCAGCGAATAGCGGAAGTGCCCGACCCCCTTCACGGGCTGTCGTAAATGATGCACCGTTTTGCGGCCATATCGGCTTGCAACACACAGGACGAGAAAGAAAAAAAAAATTAAAATAATCGGACGTCTATTCGACCGCCGGGTGCGTGTGCCACACCTCGTCATTGCCGTCGGTTCAAAGGCGCAACGACTCTCTTCGAGTCTTTATTGTTACCACGATATCTCTCAAGAGATCGAATCTCTCCGATGCTCGTTTTCATTCCGTCACTTAGAACAAGTCGGCTTGGCGCATCTAAATACCGGAACCCCGACGACGACGGCGACGCCCGATATACGATTCATTAACCTCGTGATATTCTAAAGACAACTGGTACTTGAACCACTTAGTTGACAATTCTTATCCCAACGATTCTGTGCGTCAGATAAAAATAGTGAAAAGTACGCAAATCGCCTGCTGCTGCCAGTGGCTGCTGACGACCGATTTTTATTATTTCATTTATCAAAAAAACGATTTCGCCGGAATTTTTTTTACAATTCGGCAAATTCTCGCTAAACGATAAACTTAAGGGGTTAATATTTATCAAAATATCAGAACAACACTAAAAATTATATTATACATTAATAATAAATATTAATTTTATTTTATTATAAAAAATTATCAATTTTTTTAAATATTTTATTTACAATGTAATAATACTATTTTTTATTATTATTACGGATGCGCAACCCTCGAACTCCGCGTATGGGTCCAGTAGAATCGAGTGATCCCTTCTCTGAACTCTATTTTATTTTCTACTCTAATAAATAATAAGGTTATAATGTCTCGTTATATACGCCCTTTTGTTTCTCACCAATCGATATCTCTAGCGCAGCTGATTGTGACGTGTCGCCAGCGATGAAGCGATCTTTTTCGTTCATTCCTCTCGTTTCTTGTAGTTTTTTCGCTGTATAATTATTATTCGTAATCCACGGTACGTCGCAGAAAGATTTTGTTTTCCTCCCCTAAAGCCTGATTCGATTCGAATGGTCCAACGCGCGTTAAAATCCACTTAGCTCTACCCGCGCTGTACAAAGCCGCTCTCTTTCTCCGGCATAAGTATTACTCCGGGCGTACGCGCGGAAGCTGCGTGATAGAGATATTGGGAGAAACGAAGGGTGTGTCGAACCCGAGATGAGGCTGTATCGATAATAGGGTATTGGGGTTGAAAAAAAAATAGGATGAAAATAGAGAGATTTCTCTCTGAAGAGCGAAACGAAGTGTGAGTGAGACGCAAAATTAAAAAAATGAATCGGGTAAGAGTAAGAGAAATAAAAGATGAGATGCAAAGGGTGCGCCAAAAGCGAAAGCTACACGAATTCCAACCCTATATATATATATACACATACATCGCGTGTTATATAGTGTATATATATATATATATACATGTAAGAGCGAAAGTAAAAGAGGAAGAAGGACGAGAAACAGTTTAGTGATTCGTCAGGGCCGGTGAGACCGTGTCGAAACGAAACTGCACCTCTGCTATGTTCTGTTCGCCAGGGCGTTCCGCACAAAGCTACACAAGCGCTGGACTATATGTTGTATGCTCGATCGGCGAAATAAGCTGCAATTTTCTAGACGAGAGCGCACGCACAAAATTCTCTTTCGATTCGTCGTTCTTCACTTCCGCGTGTCCTGTCGTTATACACGAGGAGGGTGTACGAGATTCTCTGCACGATATATATATATATAGATCACCGCTAGTAGGCCCAGAGAATGAGAGAGTCCCAGGAAAATTGTGGGGAGATTAAGCCTGTTATTCGGTGAACAACAATAGCAGAGACTCGCACGCGGTGGCCCGCGGCCAATTCGGCAAGGGGAACCCGCATTGGGAAAAGAAAGAGAAAAAAAATTATCGAGATCGGTAAACGTGTACAAGAAAAAAAAAGGAAATAAACGCCGATTTTTTTTTTTTTTTTTTTTTTTTTTTTTTTTTTTTTTTTCATTCGGAAATTCAATCGGTATTCAAATTATTTATTGGTATTACTTGCATTGAATGCGTAAAAATTTTATTCGTAAATATACTCCGATTTTTTTTTTTTTTTCGTAATTTTTACCGATGTATTTAAATTATTCATTGGTATTGCTAAGATCGATAACATATAAGATTAAAATCAGAAGAATTAAACGCCGCTTTATTTTTTATTTGTAAATTCAATCGGTATAAAAAAAATAACAGCTGATTTATTAAATTTTTTCGTAAATTCAATCGGCATTAAAATTATTCACTGCCATTGCTTACATTATCGCGGAACGTAAACGATTTCGTGTCGTGTTATACAGTCGATACGTATTTTTATGGCTCGAAGGGGTCTCCAAAATTTTCGAACGGGTCTTTGCACCGGCGGGTCCTCTCGAAGTCTCGGGGGGTCAACGAGCACCCGAAGAATCGCATTCCGTTGGCGCGAGAAACTTACTGCGGAGGTTCCGAACGCAGCCTTTTGCTTTGCATCATGCACGCGCGCTTGGCTCCCGATGTATATTATAACTTCTCTCCTTCTTTCGATTATACACCGGTAACTCGCGTTGGCGAACGTGTGTCACGGTGAGCGATCGATACGCGTGACTCTCGAGAGCAAAGCACGATGTCGACTCGTTTTGCATGTTATATGTTATTCGACGATACAGTCGATACCGATTCGAGTCGATCCCCAAAGGCAAACAAACGTTAAAAAAAAAAAAAAAAAAAAAAAAAAAAAAAAAAAAAGTGAGGAATGGTTGTGTTTTTCGGTACGGAACCTTCATAAATCGGAGACGAGAGAGCTTCGGGCGACACATTCGAAACGGCGCTCTATGCACATTCGTATACAGTACATTCAACCGCATCGATTCATCGTCAGGATTTCTCGATATTCATTTTGCAACGCATATAGCTTAAGGGTGAAATAATTATTTGTCCAACAACGCGGTATTAATTCATTGAGCTATGAGATGCAAGGATATAGCAGCAATGAATGACAACAGCGAGAGAATATGTTGGACCTGTGTCCACAGAGAGCTCGCGATAGTCAGAGGGTGGAAGATGTAATATCCCTTCTGGTCTTCTCATTCTCGTTACATCTATCTCGTGGAAGCGTGACGCTTGCAGCTCGAGAATCTCATTCGGACACATGTGCGCGCATATCCTCTTCCCGTGTACAATATTCATAGATGTAGATATATATATATATATATATGAATGTATAGACGTTCACGCAGTGCCTAACGCGTTACGTCTGTTTACACAGTAAATATATCAATGAATTTACGATCCAAGCTGATCCCCTAATGGCCTCGCAAACAGATCTTCGTCGGGGAATGCGCGCCTCTTCGTATCCTCACTTCTCCGTCTTCATTCTTCGCCTCGGTATCGCTGAGCTTGCAAACGATATATATTCGCCCTCATCTCATCCTCTCGTCGGCTCTTTCCTCTTCGTCTTCGTCTTCGTCGTCGTCGTCCTCGGGTTCTTCGTGCTCTTTGCCTCATCTCATTCGCGCCCCGCACCTTGGTTACACCCCGAGGCTGAGTATCGCACTGCCTACGTGCAAACTATTAATTCGTTCGCGGAGAGACGCGTTAACGAGAATCAGCAGCATACAAGCCTTCTAGACGTATCTTACAACATCGAGAGACGAGAGGAGGTGATATTGGGCGGGAAAAGCATCTCGCGAGACAGGGAAGAAGCTGTTTCGAAGCTTCCGGAGGGAATTCTAAGCGAAAAAATGTGTTTTATTTTTTTTTAGAGATTAAAAAAAAAAATTTCCAATTGAATTTTTTGTTTTAATTAGCATTCAAAAATTCATTTTTTTTACACGTTGAATTATTTTTGCGTAATCAGGTCACCAGGATTAAAAAAAAAATTATTAACCTTTGGAAAAAACAAAACATAATTTTTGACCGGAAACGGAGGTTACGTGATTTAACCTTTCAAAATATTTTCATCCGCTAAAAAAAAAATAATACTCTAAAAATGAGTAATAATACATTTTAAAAACCCTATGAGACTCACTATGTATGTGTGTTGTAAAAAAAATTCAAAAAATCTCTCGAATTCGACGAACGTATCTCACCACTCGGATGCACACGAAGTTGTAAAACAATTTTCGGGTTATGATCCTCGACGAGGGTGCGGATGGGTGGAGATAGAGAGAGAGACTAGTTATCGCGTCGGCGTTTTGTTTGCTTCGCAAATTTGCTCAGGCAAACGTATCGACAAATTTACGAGACCGCGTCTGTGTTTCCACCATCCGACGCCGAGAGACTGTATCGCCGGCACACAGCTCTCTCGCGCGCCACCCGCAATCGTGTTTACAAATAACAAACGGGCGCATCCCTCCGGAGTTTCTCTCGTCATAATCATCATCATCTCCGGCGACTTTGCCGGCTTCGTTGCAATGTCGGCTTTTCGTGAATCGATAGCGGGAGAGTATTTCCATACACTTTCTGTATGCATCTACAACAAGCCGGGGAATTCCATTCTCGAATATGCTTTGGCGTCGATTTACGTCTCGCTATAGGTACATTTATTTTCATACGCTTTTCATTCCACCGGACAGTAACGCCCATACATCGTTTTTCATATTCATTCTTCTCGCTCAATATTTTTTCTTCGTAGTTACTTTTTAAACCTCTTTTTCGTTTTATTTCGGTATTCGCTTGGAATCGACATTTGCGTCTATTCTATCGTTGCCAACGCGAAACCGTCGATCACACCTTCTCGAGGCGCTCTCTTCCCCTCCCTCTCTCTCGTTCCGTGATGGATCGACGGGTCTTGGGGCCAAATATTTCAATATTTACGATCGGGCGCAAGACGGAGGAGGGTAAAGGAAGAAAACGCGAAGGAGATATCCTTCGTCGCTTGCGTCTAAAAGGGAAAATATCAATCATTGGTCAATTTCGTAGAAATCATATTTCAGCGAATAAATTCCACCAGCGATTGGAATGATCGAGGCAAATTTTAACGTATGAGATTTTACGGTAGAATCGTCACGGTGATGATGCTGATGCTGCGCCTCTTTGCGGAGCGCGAAGGGGGGGCTTCTCTATAGATCTTCTTCTGACTTACTACGGTCGCCTGCAACAACACTCTCCGAGTTTCTGATGGCTCCCTGTGCTCTCTCAGCAGTATACTGTACGTTTCACCGTCGCTGTGTACCAGCTTCCTCGCTATTTCCGTCTCGTGAAGTACACTTTCCCACCCATTCGCGCTTGTGAGTATCTCCCAAGAGTTTCCGAAGTCTCCTTTCCGTGGCTTTCACATAAATCAAGCGCGTCGGTAGTTTATACCATGGATGGGGTTAACTATTTATCGTCTCGACGAGGAGAATTACGAGTCAAGGATGGATTATATACCGAGATAGAGCAACTTTCTTCGAAGTCAGAATGAAAAGAAAAGAAAATTCCTTTCTTTTCATACGGAGTTAAATTATACCTAAGAACTACCGAGGAAAGCGAATAATTTTTTTTTTTTTTCATCGTTATGGGTAAATATAATTTTTTAACTGCAAACATGTACTGTGAGTCTTAAAATAAAAATTGTTAAGACTGAAAAAAAAAAAATGTTTAATGGACATTTTTTAAATAAAAATCGTCAATAAAAAACAAAACACGTAATAGGAATTAATAATAACGATGAGTAAATTTTTTTAATAATTATGTAAAAATTGTGACTTTTTCTTGCGGATTTCTCATGCATTGCTTATAATTTTCCGTCATTCAGTAAAAAAAAAAAGTGTTAAGTAAATCGGGGGGCGTTACAGCAATTCATTATTATCAATTTCAATATTACATTTTGTTTTTTTATTTTAGATACGTAGTTATATTGTTTTTTTAATATTTACGATAATTAATGTTTTCGAACATAAAAATTATTTTATTACCTCTTAAAGTCAAAAAAATACCCTCGATTTTCGAGGCGACAGGTATATATACCCCTTTAACTTAAAACTCTGATACAATATATTAAACGTAAACGCGTATAAAACACGTGCAACGAGATTGTGAATACTGTTAAAGAATTTGATAACCATCCGGAGGAGTATAATTTCTCGAGTCGAGAAACGTTTAAAACACTCGTAAGGGTATAATTTTTTTTTTTTTGTATTTTTATAGTATACGGTATAAACCATATAACTAGTATTCCGCGGCGTGAGAGCGAGAATGGGGACCTGGTGCACATAACGACTAATTTATCTGCCTTATCGTGGTCGTTTTATCGGTCGATTAATTAACGAGATAATGGGACGCTCGCGCGCGCGAGCGCTCTAGTGATCTCGTGAACGGAAAAGAGATAGAATGAGTGAATGAGCTGAAGCCAGGAGCACCGGGTCAGGTACCATTTGAGTAATTGGCTGTCGAGAAATTACACCTAGAAATTAACGTTTCTGCCGTGTAAAATCGACCACCTCTTTTTTTTCGATTCAAGAAGTTACCCTATTTTTCAGTCCTCAATCACTTCATAAAAAAAAAAAAAAATCTAAATGGAAAACTCGCGGGTAAAAATCGAATCTATAATGTCGAATCTCTATTTAATATCCGACATGGCTTTTAGTCGATAGTCATATCAAGCGCACTTTTATATATACGAGAAGATTTGGTGTGGCGATAGGGCCGGTAAAATGTTCTCGTTGAACTTGAAGAGCCCAAAGTACACCCCGGGGACAAATCCGCACTCTCGACGCGCTCGCGGTAGCCTAACATTTTATCTCTCGAAGGGCTGAAGCTGCAGGGTGAGAGAGCCCAAGACGCGCGGGCTCGTCTTCATCCATCCTTAAGTTGCTCAGGGGGGTAGACGAGCCGGGGAAACACCCTCGAGGCTCCCACTAATTTTCTCCCGACTTACAAGTTGCTTCTATATATCGGCCTTGAGCAACGGGAAGCGCTCCCGATTCTCGAAAGCCCGAAGCAATTTTTTTCTCACCCCTCGTACCCATAGTCAGCCGGAAGTGCGTCTCGTCTTCAGCGAATAAAAAAAAATTCGAAAAAACGGAAGACGAAAAGACGTCCGATGAAGAAAGTCTTCGAGAGATGTGCTAAACGCCTCCGGGAACCCGGGAAATGTACTTTGCCATTAATTAGTCCGAGAGATGGAGATGACGAAGAGAAATGAAATCAAATTGAGAGATTTCTGAACTTTGTTTTTTTGATTCGTGCCGCAGATGCACCTGTGCATGCGAAACGTCTCTTCTTCGAGCGGATCAATATATATATATTTTTTTTTCATTGAAATAAAAATATCGACTCAATGGCGGCAAAGGCCGCGCGGGGATATGCCCGACAAATTTTACGATCGCGTTCCATCGAGAAAGAAGGAAGAAGCGAGCGAGAAAAGAGCCTCCGGTGCTTTACGAGCGGCTATAGGCGGAAAGATCAAGCGTGCGCGCCGTGTCCGAGAGTGCTCGACCGGCGAAGGATATTTATTATCCCGGTTATGTGGCCGTTGGGACACCCCCCATGTATATATACATGTGGCTGCTGGTTCTACTGGTCGCTGGGACTCTTCTATACCATTATTTCTATACCGGGACGAGCGTAAACTGATGAACTATTCGTTCGCGCGTTGTAAAATCATTGCGGTTCTATTATTCAAGTACATTTACCATCAGCAGAGTAAAATGCGCAGTTGCCGCGAAAAATTGCGGTAATCAGTGGTTTTACCTGAATCCCGGAACTTCTGCTAATCGCAGTGCAAATCTGGGATGAAAAGAAAAGACAAAACTATGAGACGTTTATGAATGCATCAATGCCTCGAAAAATTGGCATAATGAATGTATTTACCCGGTTCCTGAATTTCAGCAAACAACTACCGGTTCTGTGTGTGCGCAACCCATTAGCGCCGTTATTCTAATATGTATTTCTGGTTTTTATTCTTCAGTCTTCTTCTCTTTTTGCTCACTTTAACGTTTTTGTCGTATTTTGCACCTGCCGAGTAGAGGAGACCGGGGTTAGTTGAAACGCGGGGCAAGTCGGAATCATGCAGTGAAAAGATCGGAAGTTTCGCGGAGCGAATGTCGCATTCTATAGAATTGCTTGCCACTTCATAGGCTTTCAAAAATAAGATTTTCCACCCAAACTGCTCTCAAAACACAAATAATCGGTCAGTTTTGGATGCAAAAGATGTCGTGGTACTTGAATAAAGTAGCTAAGTGAGAACTGAAAAGATGTTTTCATGAGAAATTCTCAGGTGGGCATCAACAGTCGCGATGTGCGTTACGCAGGTCATTTTTTTACAAACGTTTTGCCATCTGTTACAAAAATGAAGCCCCGTAAGCTATTCCGCGTGGATGAAAACATGAATACGCCGGGAAATGGTAATTTTTTAGGTTTTTCGAGATTCCTGTGCCGAAATATGCATTTTTGCCTTTTCCGAAAACAGACGGTAAACTTTCATCGAATTACAAGTGTCCTCCGAGTTCCGCGCTTATTACAAAGTCTCTCGTAGAGTTTTATTAAATTACAAGTCTCCTCCGAGCTCTGCGCCAAAAAGGGTTACCGTGGCATGCAATTTAATTACTTAGAGTGCCATAGTATCCGGGAAAAATTTGCGATTTTTTTTTACAGAGATGTTCCCCTTGACTCGCGTTTCGAATAGCCCCGGTCTTCTCTATTCCCAACGTTCCCGTTTCAAAGACATGCATACAGTGTACGGTGCGTGATCTTCAAGTTTCAGAATGTGGAATTCCGCCGTTTACGGTACCTAACTTATAGTTACATCGGTATTTTTTGTATTCCTGCGTTTCATCTCGTTAACCCACTTCCCGCGTAATTGAAGGTTGTTCACTGCATTTTTGCATTACCGATTCCACGAATGATACAATTTGAGACAACAAAAAAGGCACTCGAAAAATGGCGCAGAAATACCTTATTTTCGGAATGATCATAATTTTGAGTTTCTTCAATAAAATTCCAGTTATCATCACAATTTTGATGTCTCTGAAATACTGTTTCGGTGTATTTTTTTTTTTTTTTTTTCGACGCTAAATCATCGCGGTGACTCGACGACTTTCTCCTTTACGTTATTTCTCTCTCCGCACGACGGAAGAGACTCCGTCGATTATCGTTCGCGATTCCTTTTGTACCGAGAGACAACAGAATCTCGTAGAGATTAAACAGAGACAGCCGGTACACACACACACGAGCAGTTCAGCAAATTGGTTTCATTGTTCGGCTAATGAAAGCAATAACTCGCGCGTACCAACACTGCGTCTCCCTATGCGCATTGGGCTGCACGAACGGGCCTTCTCTCGACGGATATACCCGCGGTGTGTTTTCTGCCCTGTGCCCACGCACTTGCGCCTCTGCGCGGTATTATCCTCCTCGTCTCAACGCTCTCTCTATGGGGGTTGTGCCCCGACACGCGTACGAGAATCCGCAAGAGGGGTCCTCGATTCTATCGTATACCATTATAATACACACATCCATGCGATATAGCTGTTCTATATCGAACCTATCTTTACACAGCTTTCACGCTGACCGAATAACGTCACGCATCGATCAAACCGCGTGTCAATACCCCGAGCGGGGGGGGATAAACTTCTCTATCAACTTTCTATAGGCGCTGCCATCCGAATTCCGATATGCCGCGGACTATGAAAATATTGGGATTTTTTTTTATGCAAAAGGAAATATTTGACCAGTGGTCTGTTCGAAAACCGGCAATATTTGACATTGAGTATCTAAAACGAACAGAGAATACACTCAATGAGGGTTACCATCATTATACAAAATTGTGCAAAGCGGCCATTCGATAAAGTACCCGATTTTTAAAAATACCGATCACGTTTTCCATATACAATTTTTGTTATTTTTTATTTTTTAATAAATTATTAGTTCGATGTACAGTATCATCTCGATTGTCCGGAAGACTACACAATACTCGAAAAAAAAAAAAAAAGTTAGCATTCACGAAAGTAAAAAAAAAATTTCTTCGTTGAAATTTGTTATTTCATTTCTCTGAGAAATATATCGATAAAGAGCGCGTTTTCCGCATTGTAAAAAATAGATCAGCAGAATTCATACGATTTCTTCATCTTTCGGGATTATCGGTTTTCTGGACTCGATGTTCTTATCCGCCTACTCGATGAACGCGTCTGAATGAAAGCAGAAATTTAGGCACATTTCGCTCCCCAAATTAAGCGACACCCGAGATTAATCGAAGTTTAACTGTAAGCAGATTTGGTGCTGAATGGTGAAAACATAGCAACAAATCTCTTCCGTTAATCGAGTTCTTCCGACACACTCAGGTATTATATACGCAATGTATACCTATTTAGCCAGCAGTCCCAAAGAGTTGCAGCTTTAGCTCGTTCGCTAATGCCACGCTTCCGCTCTTCGCACTGAATATGTGTTCTCCTTTTCTCTCTCCGACTCGTTTGCCGGTGTTCTCCACCTCGGCGTACACATCGAGAGTCGGAGCAGACGGTGCACAGTGCAGCGGACTGCTGCTGGCTACTCCACCGAGATGATTTATTCGACGTTTACTCGCGGACTTAAACTCTCATTAAAATAGCCGCGGCGGTCTCTCCGGGTGAAGGCGGGTAGGAAGGAGGATGCTTTGGTTGTGTGCGCGTCTCGCTCTTCTACAATCCTTTCTGAGCTCTTCGGAAAGATTCGTCTTTATTTTTTTTATTTATTTTTTTTTGTTATACTCCGTCTATCCACCTTTCGGCGAAGAATAAAGAAGATCCTTCGACTCCTTCTCTATTCTATTTCTTACCTCTTCACGAAAGGATTCCCGATCTTTTTTCTCCCCCCACCTTTCCCGTTTCATAATTCAGATCCTTTCATGGACCTGCTTTGCTGTGGGGAGTTTATAAGAAAAGATGCAACGGGAATCCCTCTCAACCCGTGCGAGTTCTACGAGCTTCAACCACCGAGCCGTTTTCGACAATACTATCAAATCAGAACAAATTTATACTGAAAAAGAATTCTTTTCATTCGAGACTCACACAAGAGTAACTTTTGCCGGCATCGTCGCGGCTTAAGTAATTCATAAATAATGAAATATCGATTTCTCGAAAAAGCATCGGGTCGATCGGGTTGCGGGTTTAAATGACTCGTATTGCTAGACGACTGGTTAAAAAAAAATTTATTTATGAAAAATTCACAGTCTCCGTGGTAAATCATGAATTTTGCAACGGGTAATGAACTCGGAGAAATTTTTTAAAAAATACTATTATTACATTGGCGACTGCCATTGACTTCCAATCGACCGAGTCTCGTTGGCTTTATCAATCGACGTTATTAAATCCTACAGTACCAAACGCCATAAACTTATAACATGGGTATTTGTACGTGGCGCGGAGTACGACGGCTTTAACGGCGTGGAGAGGCTTCGGGCGATAGGGCAGTCACCACAAGCCGGTTCATTCGCCACGCCAATATCGGGCCACTTTACACCGGCTTATACATCTCCGATGGCTATATACGCCATGTAGTTTGCTTGCTAGTTGCACTCTCTCTCTATATATACCCGTGGTGAGCTCTTGTATAGGTACTCGTCTCGTAAAACGAGAGCAATGGCGTGACCCGGAATTAGCAGCTTAATTTAGCACCACGTGCCGAGGCCGTGCAGACGACAGGGATATAGAAATTACACATAGACGAAAGGAACCTTTCCAAAGCTCCGTATACCAGCCGTTTGTAAACGGCGACACCCTCCCTCTCCCCCTTTTGGGTCTCTCATTTCGTTCGCGAATCCGATACGACTCTGCAAAATGAAACTGTCCGGGTGTACGGTACATCAAGCCTCTCACGCTATTCTTATATGCATTCGCTGTACCATAGACGAGATCTACCCGTATAGAAAAGCTGCTTGAGTGCATATCGCGGTAGTTTGAGTGCCGGCAGAACACGAAAAAAAAAAAAAAATGATACATCGGCTTGTAATTTATTTCGTGAATAGCTGTTTGGTCGCGGAAAATGGATGACGTATATATATATGACACGGTTGAAGAACCTGAGATGCGTTTCCGCGCTCCCGCTGCAGCCACGACGCGTGCTTCAACAGACCTCACGTAAGTGCGAATCAATCTCGATCACCGTGAATAGAATTCGCGTACTTAGTATGCCGGCTGCACGAGGCTTTGAACTATCCGACAACGAAACTCTTAAAAAAAAAAAAAATTCTGCCTTTGATTTTTGTTAATATTCCTTTTTGTATCTAATTTTATGCGTTTTCTATGATAATATATAATATTAGAAAATTTTTATTTATTTAAACAAATGAAAAAAAATTATAAAAATAATAATAATAAACATCGATATCTGGTATAATGTGAATTTAATATATATAAGTAATTGCTTTATTATTTTTATATATTACATTTATATCATTTTATACATCGATATTTATCATTGTTAATATTTTTATGTATTAATATTGTGAATTTATTGTTACAAATTATGGTAATATAATTCGTATCACATTATTGCGATTGGTTGTTATTTTTGGTACGAATAACTAATTATAGCAATATTATTTCTGTATTATTATGCCTCCGTGCATCGTGAAATTTGTTACACGGGATATACACGTGCAGTCATTCCAAAGATATATCGTTCTCCATCCTGTTTACACTGTACCAATAACCCATGATATACGCATTTTCATTCGAGTACCTGTTTCCTCCGTTGTTTTTTTTCTATATTTTTTTATTTTATTTCTTCTCATAATGTTTGACTATCCCAACATAACTGACACTCTCGTGAATAAAACAAAAATATAGTTGTCCCATTCATTCGTTCATTCGTTCGTAACTTCGCTTGGCTCACTCGCCGCGGAGTTTGTAGAGATAAAAAATAAAATAAAATACGTGGAGAGTTGTTCGATTCGTTTTCTCCGCGTGTCGATGGCTGTGATGTTACTCGTACCGTTGAGGAGATCCGAAGAGCTCAGCGAGCCTCAGTCGCCGTCACGACGATGCTTAACATACGTAAACACGTCTCGGTCGCTACTCGTACTCACTCTGTCTCTCTCGTGTCTCTCTCTGCCTCCCCCGGAACCTCTTAACTCGATATCACACACTCGAGAAACTTGCGGCACCCACGCAATATATCGAAACCAAGTGGGTAGTAAACTATCCGCGATGTGGTGCGCCAGGCGATGAGATATCGCCGAGGTATTCATCGATATTTTCGGATAATATGAATAGACGTTATTTCTATTTCAGTTGGAAAAAAAATGTATAATAAATACCTATTAGACAATTTACATATTTATGAATCGACGATTGAGCCATTGTATTACGAATTCGTCAAGTATATACGCGGATAAAGAAAAAATAATTTACGGTAAAAAAGTAAAACTAATTTCCTGTTCTCTTTTCACTTTCTTCGCCTAATTGGAAAATTCTATACGGGCGATCGTGATATTTATGAGCTCCCAATGCGACACGCTTTAATCCCCGATGCGGCTCTCAGGTATACGGGTCTTACTGCTGTAGGTAGCAATACCGGTCGATGGAACACCCTGAATTATTTTCATAGATCATCGGTGCTATATAAACTCGCGCCTATCTAAGCGTATAATCTACCGAATCGTCTGACGCGGCGAAGTCTATTTAGTGAACGGAATCTGAAACACTTTAAAGAAACTACCGATTTCCAAGGAAAATGTAACGAAGCGGGACGAGAATGTGAAATGGATGAGGAGTGACGATTCGATGTTCTTATTCATGTGTAAAAATTGCGATGGTCTCGAAATGTTTCGAAATATTTCTCACGATAATCGATGATTTTTCTTTTTTACTTTCTTGGATGCTAATGCGTGTCTTCCGATTCTTTTTTTCTTATTCCGCAAAATAAAATGATGTCACAATCGATTTCCAATTATCCGTGTTTTAGAGTTATTCGTGGAACCTACGAATTCGCGGTGAAAAAAAAACTCTGACGCACGACAACGTCATTAAAAAAAAATGTCCTCCGGAAAAAAGTACAAAAAATGAAAAAAAAAAAGGAATTCCATACCCTTTTAAAAACGTCATAAATTTGCTCATCTCTAATTACAATTAAATAAAATTATTATTAAATAAAAAATTTGAACATATTAAAATTAAAACGGAAACTTTAAACGCATCAACCGGAAATACATTACTTCGCGTCAGAAAAACTTTCATAAATAAATAATAATGGGTTCATTTTCTCGCGAAATCTTCGCATCTGGTGAAACAATGTACTATCAAATCGTTAAGCGTGTAATCGTCTGATTAAAATGGCGATTTTATGTGACTACCGTCCTTTACGGCGAAAAACTGGATGTTCAGCTTTTTTCGTCGGTACAATTTTAATTTCTTCTAATTCGTCGTTGAGTTTTATCCCCGAGCCACGAACGCATAGTCAGTCTACGCGACGAGCTCGTTAGCGCGTTTCGTATGGCACGTTGAAGGCATATGCAAAATCCTCTGGACATCATGACGCGTCTCTCTGTGCCGTGTGCGCGACCACCGCACAGTTCCCGTTCCCCCGCGGGGTTGGGTGCTTTACGGCTCGTTAGCGATTCTCCTGAGCGAGAAAGCTCCCAATCGCGGTAATGTTGCCTGCCGGTGGTGGACTGTGTGTTTGCTATGTGTTAGATAGATAGGCTAGAAATCGGAGGAAAGGGAAACGCGAGAGGGTGGCCCTCTCGATAATTTATCGGCTCGTAAATTTCCGCTTTTCCGAATATAATCCTTGAACGCTCTACGGGGTGCGTGTGGTTAGCGAGAGATTCTCCCATCATACATGAATGTACACTTCGTCGTTACTGTAAAACGCGACACGTTCTCGCGGCAATAGCAACAGCAACAAGCGCACACGCGCAGAGATCGGTAGTGACGAGGGGAACGGAGGCGTCGAATATAATGCAACACGGCAAGCTGTGCGAATGCATACGAGAGAGCCACAGCCACAGCTCGAACGAGATGCACGGTTGAATGATTAATGAGAGAGGCGTGGATGGATTTTTGAGTTGCAAAAGCTCTCTCTCTCTCTGCCGTACATCGGTATCGAGATCGGCGAGCGCGCGTTCGGCCGCCGGGTGCGCGAGCTTCCGCGCCCGTTCGGACGGAACCTTCCGCCTCTGCTTTAGCCTATGGTATACACGCCTAGTAGGTATGATGGGCCCCATGCCGATGCGCTATCCCGAGTATTATAACTATGCTGCGGGGAATCAACGATCGACGTCGAGCGAGCAACAGCAACGGAACAGAGAGACTGAAACGCGCGCGGTTTAGCCACAAACGAGCATTCGACGCTTCCCTGTAGCCAACCCCCTCACATATACACAAATGAAATTTACAACACGTTCGCTCGTTGTTCGTTCGGCGTTAATACGGATTTTGTTCACCCTCTCGCTATTCTGTCGGCTCAATCCCCTCGTTTACTTTTATCTATACTGTTGCAAATGTATATATGTATATACGAACGGCGAATCAAAGTTGCGAACACGTTAGCCGAGGCGTACATGTTAAAAATATATACAGTACCCTCTATTTTTAATGAAAGAACATTCGTTCAATGTTTAAAGACTAATACTGCTTCGTTTGGGTATATATATAGGTATAGTGTAACGAGGAGGAAGGGATTGGGAAGGGATGAGAGAACCATCCCCCGCCCCCCCCGACAAGCTTAATTCGCATTTCATTTTCGTCGTAAGCGCACATACACAGCGAACGAAATTAACGTTGGGATTTTTCATTATTAGAATTTACACAATACGAACATCGGGACAGCGTGTAGCGTGTATATACAGCTGACACCGAGTGCTCTCGCTGCGCCGAGTCCGAAAAGACTCGGGTTTATAGACAGCGAGAACTGCACTGCGTGTGTGCTTCACCCTTCCTTTACGTAAAAAAAAAAAAAAAAAAAAAAAAAAAACAAGAATGAGAGACGAAGAGATGACATCACGAGGAACGGATAGAGGGAAAGGGAACACGATACCGAGTGCTAGGCGACGTCGCGGGAGCCAGAGGAGCCATCGCCCGATTTTAATTCCCGTAATCCCATAAGCCGCCCTAACGCGATTTCACGCTTTCGAATTAAACGCGTGTCCTCGCGCCACGTCGACATGACCCTCTCCCTCTCTGTCTTGGATTTTTTTTTCTTTTTTACACGGCACGCGTGGTTTCTTCATAGCTACAGGAAAACGCGTACAAAGAGGTGTTGCGAAAACACAAAAAAATAAGTGTTTGTATATTTATTATTTTAATTAAATGCAGCGAGGAACCCTTGTGAACGTAGTACGGGACACATTTGTATATTTTTATAATGCTACAAATGGGTTTTCCATACATAGCGAAATTTTGAAAAAAAAAAAAATTCATCGAATTGCAGTGAAATCGAAACGACTTTATGTAAGGAACGTGTTTCTTTAATATGCCACGTAGATATTAAAAAAAAAAAAAAAAAAACGATCTTTATTTTAGAACCATTTTTCTTTCACTTTCCATTTTTTTTAATACCAATTTACTTGAAAACTTCATGTGTGGATTTTGTTTCGAGTTAATACGAGACTCAAGTGAATCGCGAATATCGAATGAAAAAAGGTTTACAGTTCGTAGTTTGTGTTGAACGAAATTTCAAGACGTCGCGCGGGGGAGAGGAGATCGGTCCTGCAGACGGGAGAGGCTGATGGCTGACCCCTGGGTTAATTGCACCCTCGGCGGGGCTTCCCGGCCTCCCCCGCTGCCCTTTTCCTTCTCTCTTTCGCCCATCGAGCGACGATGCTTGAATTCTTGCCGCACGCACGTCCGCACAACCGAAAGCGTCGAAGGAATCCTATACGCGCGAACGCTCGTAGAATCTCGTCAGAATCCCGGATACCCACTACGAAGGGATTCTCCTCGATCGCTAGCTTCCCGAAAACTACCGGAACGATGAAAGAGGCACGCGAAGACTTGCCAACAGACCGGCGATTTGGTACCGATAAATCATTCCCGGGGCTCTCTCGCTTTCGTCGGTAGTACACGAAGGATATTGGAGCGCAGTTTCGAAAATTAGCGCCTGCGTAATGCCCTATTCCCTCCGGAATTCATCTCTAAATAAAATTTGAAGTGAGAGCCGCGAGTTCTCTTCCCTCCTTCTGACCCTGAGCTCAAAAATAGAAGAGATACAAAATCGAGAGCCAAATTAGCTCATAAAATAAACCAAAGATTGTCCATAAAAAATTAAATTTTCGGAAGAAAAAAAATAATCTATTGCGCTATTGGCCGAACCCCCGTATTACCCGCTTGGAATAAAAAAATAAAATTCGAAAATTATATTTCGAAAAATATATTTGCCGACATAAATTTGGAGAAATATATGCCAAAATATTTAATTGAATATATATAACAGATTTACTTTTTATTAAATACGAAGATCATTAAAATCGTTTGAATTCAATTACGAAGTACACAGACACAGGGAGAGATCGGAGTCTGATTAATTATTCACATATAGTCACATCAGCCCGAGAATTCTCGTGAAGTTTTAAAACGTTTCATGAGATTAAGTATCTCTTAGGATAAATCCATCAAATAATATACACGTACGCGTCTCTCCCGTGATAAACTCATGACGTACGACGAAAAAAAAATCTTGTTATTTCTTCATTGCTCGTACGTGTGTTTATACGATTATTGCGTATACAAAGTGCTCGTGGTGGAGAGATGAAAATTAATTAAAATCCGGGACAGTTGATGCGGAGGTTCTGTATAGTAAGAGATTAATTATTCGATGAGACGGCTCGTTGGATCCTCGATCTTAATAAAGGTTGATAGTACACTACTCGCACGGATATTATAGTTAATTCCATCGTATCGTCGACTTGGCAATGTAACAGAACTGCGTTGCCGTTTTTTTTTTTTTTTTTTTTTTTTATATATATATTTCGTTATCTCTCTTCTTCTCGAACATTGTGAATGCTCTGCTATAAACGCTCCGGAGGAAAGACACACGTACACATCGAGAAAAAAATATCGGTGTGGTTGCGGCGTGCATGCTACGAGGCATATAGAAGGCACCAGCGAAGAGAGAGAAACGCAGACTTTACGGGTGGACTGACAATAAGTGGACGTCGACACGAGATCTCGCTTGGATTTCAAAGGCGAGTCGCCGCGCCCGTTGGCCGGGATCTCTCGTCGTCGTCGTCGTCGTCGTCGTCGTCCTCCCCGTCGTCGGTGTCCCGTTCTACTCTCTTTCTCTCGAGTTCTCTCTCGCCGTCACAGCAGCGAGCCAACAGCTACGGATAGTTGTACCACTGTACGGATATATAACCGGCAATGTAGTACTGTAACCGATAAGATCGAGACGTCCGAGACGTTCGAGTTTTTAATACCCGCGGTTAGGTCGCGACCTTCTTAGCTATGGGGACTCTTCATATAAGATTCACAACGGAGAAGAACGGAAAGAAACAGAAGAAAGACAGAAAAACTATACGAAGAGACACGAGAAGACGACTCAGAAAAGTCACTCGACGAGATCTGCAACGATTCGAAGGATAAGTAAAAAATAAAAATCAAAAGCAGAAAAAAAAAACGACACGGAATCGAATGAGAAGTGAAGTGAATGGAACGATATTCTTCTACTTAATCCGCTATTATGTACTTGTATGACATTGAGTGCTCGTGATTGTGCAAAACTCGCTTACCCGTCGGATGAGCAGAGATCACGCACTTTAATAAGAATTACGTGTCGTCCGTTACATTCTCAACCAGCAGTGAGATTCAGAAAAAATTTCGAATACTACGAAATACGATAAAAATCCGAAGTAAATTAGCATAAAGACGGTGAAAAGAATCTTTATTTTACATAATAACAATAATGCCAAAAAGTTATAAACAAATAAATTCATCAATGAATCGTCCAAAATTTTTTTTTTTTTTATAAAATATTTCATCAATTTAATCGGAGCACATATATTTTTTTTAGAATTTTTTTTATTCGTAGGTATTCAGAAAAATTGACGAATCAACTGTTGCTAAAAAAAAAAGTTCGGTTGCTGGATAATTTGTTAAACGATTTTTTTTAATAACTAATTTGTTAACAAGTTTTTGAAATTCTTATTATGTAAAACTCAATATTCTTAGTATCGTCGACATCATTGAAATTTTTCAGATTTATATCGCGAAGTATTCGATGTTCTCTCTGAATCTCACCGGTGGCTGAGACGGTAACGATAAACGCTTCTTAAGACACGATAAGTAAATTATTGAAGAATTACTAAAGAGATTTTATGGAATTACAATAAATGTCTTAAAGTTTCGACGCATCGTTGATGTGTGCAGCGCTGGTATATTGGTATTCGTTAAAGTATCATTATTGGGCGAGACGCAGCAGCCCTTTGTAATTCGATCAATTAGCCACTTCGGTGCGGAGGCTCCGAGTCCGCGCTCGTCCAGGATAGATCGAGTTAGGCGCTCGGCCACTCGCTATCTTTCTCGCAACAATGCATTCTCCACTATATTGTCTCTTACCTCCTTTTCGCCAAAAGATATATAGATATATATATTAGTACGTAATCCATTTACCGGAGCGTACCGAGTGCAGAGAATATATACGTACAGAGGAGAAGCCGGAAAGCACCTACGTGCTACGGGATACCAGAGAGCGAGAGACTTTGGTAAGAGCGTGCGAAGCGAGACGGCAAAAGCACGAACAGCGACAATGGAAAGCCCATCATCCAGTCTCTCTCGTTTCTCTGAAGTGCCAAAGCACGTAGCGAGACCAGGTAAAGCAAAAGCTTTACCGGGGTATAACGGCAATGAACGGAGAACAGAAATGCAGGTGGGACGAGGAGAGAGAGAGAGAGAGAGAGAGAGGGAAAGGGGGAAAGAGAGAGAGAGACGATGGACCAATTTGTCGAAGAGGTGTCACGAAGCGGGGAGCCCGGTATAGGCGTCTCTGATCGATTGCACACATGAAGAGTCGAGTGCGAAGCTTCGTTGATTGAACTTTGATGGCAAACGCCGATCCGTGAAAGTTGCCCCAAAGCTATATCACTTGTCTCTATATTAAACGCGATCAATGAGTATTAATTGATACTCCTACTTCATTCCGTAAGGGTATCAGACTTCAATGATGAAAATTGAAGTGAAAATCATGTTATGCAGGTAAAGGGTTGAAAGGTTGTAAGAGGCACTTGTTTACTTAGTGATGAGTGAACAAGAGCCTTATTCAGCTTTAGATCTCCTCTCGATTGTGTTTGCTACTACTTTCTAAAGTGTTCCAAGCTGCAGCATAGTCCTTTTTTTTATTAATTTTTTTTTAATCGCCGTTCTGTCACTCGATCCTCTCCTACGCGAAATTCCAGGAGATTCGAAGTAACTTATTACAAGACGAGGATAGTTAGGATGGAGCGAGAAACATGGAAAAATATCAAATAAAAAAAAAATATCAGAATTTTACGAAATTCGGGATTTTTTGTTATTATATTTTTTTATGCATATATATATATTAAAAAAAAAACGAATTTAATATATAAATTTATTAATTAATCAATCACTAATTATTACTTTATTAGTAATAATTATTAATTATTAATAATTATTAGAAAAATCGAGTCGAACAAAGTTTGTTAAATTCTTAGGAATTATGCCGTTTTGCTCCACGTGTCCATTTTGCCCCATTCTTCGCTATTCTCTCGTGAATTCCATCAGTGATTATTAATGGATACTCCGATCACTGCCCTTTATTCTATAACATCGGTAATCAATGTTGAAACATGAGTGGCGAGGCACAGTTATGGCATTGCGAAAGGGTTAAAAGCTACCGAGAGCCTTTCATTTACGTGGTGAGCGAACAGATTTTTTTTTTTTTTTTCATCAGATCTCTCGATTGTGTTTGCAGCTCGCACAGGTGTTCCCAGCTGCGACACAGGCGTTTTTTTTTTTTTTAATTAATTTCTTGTCCACCTTTCTTCGTGCAGTCACTTGTTCTCCGCCCACGCGAGCTCTCGGCGTCGAGTCGATGCAACTTATTGCGAGCCGTGGGTACACACTGTACGTGATACCCGAAGGCGAGCATTAATAACTCACTGCTTTATCGTCATCGGTCCAAGAGGGAAGCTTTGCTCCAAGAGATCTCACGGCACAGATTTTTATTACAGACCCGAACGCATCTCTCGCGTGCAAAGAAAACGCTTAGACCCCCCCCCCGCCGCCCGAGTTGCGATGCACTTAAGAAGATGCCGAGCAAAATACAAACCCCCGTGAGTCCGACCACCGACGTGCAATATAATAATAAAGGAATAATAAAGCATCACAAAGCCGATGCCGGCTATACGAGCGTCCCGAATGGCGATGAGGCTCGTTTGATAATTATCTCTTTCGATAAAGAGTCGTTAATTGAGCTCTCGTAACGAGGAGAAGAAAAGAACGAGCAACGAAGAACAACATAAAAAAAAACAGTATACAATTTACTTCTCGCAGTACTCTCCCTGGTAATCTTACACGCAATTTTTTTTTTTTTTTCACAACCCTCATCCCAGGTTAACGCCCACAATAATTCCACGAAAGAGGAATTTACAAGTTTGTTAAATGCAATTAAATTCATAGCCGCTAAACGATCTAATTTGTCTGAGATTTCCACGACGCGGTAATATAAAAGACCATCACAGAGATTCATTATCGCCAGAGATAAAATTCCGAGATGAGAAATCGAGTGGTGCCTCAGGCGAGTATAACTGGTAGTCTTGAATTTCTCATTCTCTTCTATTCGTGTCTTTCCGCTTTTTTCTTTCTTCCACTTCGTCTTCTTCATCTTTCACTCCGAAAAGAGAAGTTTCATCGTCCGGTCTCGTGCGCGCGCCAAGCCACAAACTCTCGTAGTTCTCGTAACGAAGGGACTCTCTTGGATGTACCTAACCTGAGACGACGACCACGACGACGAGAGACCCAGGCGGTCTCGCGCGAGCCGCGCAGCGTATATAGCTTTTAATTAATTATTCCGTGGGCGTCTCGCACCGCTCAAAATTAAAATCGGTTCATTAAGCGGCGCTACGTGGAATTTCGGTCTTAATTCGGGGGCTCCTGGTTTACTACCGGTTTCTTCTCGTCTTCCTTCGCCGCAACAGCACTTTTTTTCCACATTCGCTCGGTAGCGTCGACGAACTTTACCGGAGTATTATTACGCTGCATTCGCCACCGAAAAGTTTCTAATTCTTTCGATATATATTACTACGGAATTTCGATTTTCTTTTTTTTTTTTTTTTTTTTTTTTTTTTAAGGCGTAAGGAAAGCCTCTGTCTCGGTATTCGATAACGTCGTTAACGAATTACGTGAACCATTACGAAATCGTTTAGTAGGCCCTTCGTGTTCCGCCACGATGGGGATAATAAAGTAAGCGAGTAACGAGAATGCGCCGCGGCGGCAACGAGCCAGTAAAAGTGTCACTTGTTCGAGCGAAGAGAGGAAGAAAAAAAAAAGTAAAAAAAAAAAAAACATTCAAAGAAACAAGACGGAGAGGAATTCTCTAACGAGACGAGATAAACGCCTCGGTGAAATGTATATTTTGTAGAACGTTTTTGTTGAAATACAAAAATTCTTGAGACGTTCGGTAGGAAATATGTGCGAAGCTGCGTAATATCGAAAACCGGTAAATTTATAGTTTCTCGTTGAGGTTTGGGACCGCATCATCGAGCTGTAATGAAGGTTTTCCTATGCACTTATATCGCCGCTAACGTGCCTCCCGTAATGACCCTCTGATATACTATATTTATCATACTTATAACGATTTTTTTTTCTCGTTTTTTTTTCGCTCTTAACGTGTGTCATTTTAGCAATGACATTTTTTTGCGACGAGACTATTACTTTGAGGAGAAACGAGTTAATGGTAAATAGGGGAAAAAAATGAAATAAAAAAAAAATGTATATGAAAAAGAAAAACATTTATAAAGACGAGACAACGAAGGAGACGAAGAAGAAGAAGAAGTGCAGACCGCGAGATAGAGTAACGCCTCGTTACCGAACCGTTCGGCAATTTGCTCCGTTCGCGAGCGAACGCAGGGAGAGGGGTAAACGCCGTACGTATAATTTTCTCCCTTCGCCCATACCAGAGATCTTCCTCACTTTCCTCGCTCTCCACAATCACTCGTTCTTTCCGTCGCACTCGCACTCCCGACGAGCATACGAAAGCGAAGAGGTGGAGAAGAAGAAGAAGGAGGAGGTTATCCACCTGCTAACGCTCCCGGGAGAATTTCCGGACAAATCCGGTGGCCTCTGTGCGCCGGCTTCACCGATGGTTTATATAGCAGTTATACGGAGTCAGGCAAGCCAAAGCGAATCCAGTCGAAGAGAGAGGATAATTTTCCATGCGTTCCCCGATTAACCGAGAGCCAAGGGACTTTACGTAGGTACTGCAGTGGGAATATAGGTGTATCCCTCCCTCGCGGGAGCCATAATCTTCCTCTGCGTTACACGGGATTCATCCGTAACTCGAACGAGCAGTCGAAGTTATTCGAGGAATTTGCAAAGATCGAAGTCTTTTTGAAATTTGTGACGAGTATTAACAAAAAAATTAGAAAATTTAATACCCTTGAAAGGAAAATATTTAAATGCTCTTCGCCTGAAAAAAATTGAGAATTCTCACTTTCAAAAAAAGAGAATTCTCACGTCAAAAAAACGGTGCGGAGAAAATTTGTCAGTCGTTACTCCTTCAATTTATTGCGATTAGTGTCTGTCACCGTGACGCTTTCACCCTCACGGTTATTGGGTGCCGACGGACGAGTCTTCTTGGTGTCTTGAAATCTGTAGCGAAGACCTGGAAGACCGACCGCAGGAGTCTCCGTCAGCTCGTTAGAACAAAACGGTCGGCAAGATAAGACGTTCTCTACGCTTGCTTCGTCCCTATCTTTGCCAGTTCCGTTTTTTTCCTCCTTTTTTTTTAAACCAACCTGAAACGGGACTCAACGATGTACATGCGATAGGCAGGGTCTCTTGTGGCTCTTGAGGGTGTGAGAAATCTCCGACCTTCACATTTCAGTTCCCCAGAGTCTTTTTTTATATCCCGAGTTCCAGCGCCTTTCGAGGGTTGTTTCGGTTGATCGTATTATTAGTCGTAATGTCTCTGCTATTTCCGCACAAAAAAATCGACGCAAGGGTACATTTTTTCTTTTTTTTTTTTTTTTTAACTTTCGATCTTAAATATTTTGCGCCACGCGTGATGTATCGATCGTTGCTTCGTTCGATCGTCGATCACGGTGATCGCTGACCCCCTTCGATAAAAATAGTAATCTCAAAGGGGTGATCGAAAATATCCCGAGGGCCTCGAGGGAAGCGGCACGAGGGTATGAAGAATACGATAGCCGAAGAAGAGACTCCGACTCTTTCTCTCCGCTCCTTTCGCCATCGGCGTGCAAAGCCGCGCGTCTGTAATAATAAGAAAGAGATCCGAGGAACTCCGGTGATCGGACACACGCATCATGGGGGCTTTGGTCCGAATTTCGACGGTGGCGATTTGCCCAACTGTGTGACGCCCACGTAATCGATGGATCGAGACATATAATATAGTATCGATCGATAGTTGCTCTTTTTTTCGCGCCCGAAATGATCGAGATTGAGCGATCAAAGGAGTATCAGCCTCCCCTTCTCGCTCGTTGACTTTCTCACAAAAAAAAAGTTAGAGAAAGAATGAAAAGAAAACAAGAATTTAAGACCAGGAAAGAATAAAGTGACCTGCAAAAACGATTGTGAGAGAAATCGGTCAGATCTCGTCGCTTCGCCGCAGCGACGAATTCTTTGTTACTTTCCTGATTTAAAAAAAAAAGGAAAAAGAGTCACTCGTTAACGAACCACTCGTCGATTTGCCCTACATTATTGCCTTTCCTTTATCTTCTCGACTTGTTACCTCCGATCGCTCGAAGATCGAACACGATAGGTAAACTCGTCGATGAGCGACGAGAGGCAAAAGACGAGACCTTTCTTGTCCATCGCTCTTTCGGAGCAAAGAGAAATGCCGCTTCGCAAGCGAACGAAGCTACTCGAAGGTTTGACAAAAATAAAAATCGCAGGTACACGGTCCCCCGTCTGCGTTTCCTTTCCCTTCAGATCTCAAACTCGAGATACGAATTTTTCGGTCGTCTCTCGTCGCCTCTCGACGATCAGATTTTTTGAATGACTAGGAAGGGACCGTGTTTCTACGATACGGAATCGTGTTTCGACTGCCGGTGTCTTGCGTGATATTTTCACGACAAAATCGACTCGATATCGATTCTGTTTATTTCTGCCGTCTGCGATGTTTTTTTTTCCTTCGTTACTGTTTTCTTGGTGACGGCAGCTTCCTATTATTCTCTTCGGTGTAATCTTAGTGGGTCGAGAGAAATAACTGGTCTACGTGACAACCGCTCGGGGTTCTTCGTCTGAGAGGCTCGCCGCAGAATTGCTAAACAGCGAAACTGCGCGGTCGAAGAAAAATGAGAAATTGCCGACTACGAAAGTTTTGTCTCGTTTGTCCATATATCTCGAGAACGGAATGCACGTATGGGGTGTATATGTATAGATATCCTATACGTATATATATTTTTTTTTCTTTTCTGTGTGAAAATGAGAGAGGAGAGAAACGAAGAAGAATATGATGTCGATGAACGGACGAGACTCGAAACTCTCGAGACTCTTCTCGCGGAGAACTCTCCGTATTTCCTGCTCAGCTCGACTCCAGAGCTATGCGAGAGGGGTGCACCGGATTCAATTCTACTCTCTCGAGAATGCAGCTGGGCAGAGATGATAGGAGCTGCGCTCGTGCTGGAGAGAACAAGTTTTTTTTTTTTTTATTACTTTTTTCTTTCATTCTTTGCCCCTTCACTCAAAGAGTCAATGAGTTCGGGGGTTATCGGTATCATCGTACTTTTCACTTCGAAACTTAACGAAGAAAGCCGTCGAGTGGGCCGTTGTTATGTAATGGATCCCGTACACCGATAATAATTGAATTAACACTAAGAAAAAAATTCTAGCGCTTTACTTTTATGGCTTCTTCACTAGAAATATAAACGGAAAGCATTTTTCTTGCCATTATCAATGTTCGGCGCACCTGTATTCCTCCGCTATTATTCGTCTCTATATTTTGTATATATCTTAATATAATATAATATTATTTAATGTAAAATATAAAAATAAAAAAATCATTAATTAATTATTGCTGACAATATAAATTCATAGATTTAATATTTATGAAATTATATAATTTTTTTTTTAATTTCTATATCAAAGCAAAAACATCATTTTTTTTTTTTTTTTTTTTTTTTTTCAAAAAAATTGGTTTTCGAAGTTCAGTATATTTTCGTCGAAAAATTGTGTATTTCGGGTACATTCGGGTAAAAAAAAAAACATATTTATAGAAATCCCAAATTTCTTGAATATATTTTTTTTTTCGCGCGTAAATAAAGAAATATATATAGTTCGGCATTGAGTCACGTGTTTGGCTTATTCACGGTTTCGTTTTTGTTATTTCTTTGCAGTGTGCAACTGCAATCTTCACGCAAGAAAATGTCGATTCAACGTCGAGCTGTACAAGCTGTCGGGACGTGTGAGTGGGGGCGTTTGTCTTCAGTGCCGACACTTCACCGCTGGCAGGCACTGCCACTATTGCCGCGAGGGCTACTACAGGGATCCGGCTCGACCGATCACCCACCGCAAGGCTTGCAAACGTGAGTAGTGCACTCTGTAAATGGTATATATATATATATGTCTTTCCTACACTGTTGTAACCGCGGAGACGCGACGAACACGTAGTACACGAAGAGATGTTTGAAACCGCGAGAGAGACACCAATGTATACGATGTTTCGTGGAACGTCTGCAGACGTTCACCGCACACAACTAGACGCGCGGCTGCGAGTTAATAGCGTGTAGAATGTAGTAGTAAACTACGAGACTTGAGGTACACCGCGTGCGCTTCTCGACCCATCAAAATTCAAATTCGCTATAACAGTTTCTCTCACCCCACCCCCACCCCCTCTCATTCTCTTTCGAGAAGATTCTGAATATATTTGCTCGAAAACAGCAATAAAAAGAACTCTCAGAAAACTCAATTCATAGATCGACACGCTCGTAATTTCCATTGTATAATTTACCGGAAGTGAATCTTCTCGCTTCGAGGTGTTTTTTTTTTTTTTTTTTTTTTTCTATTTTTGTTCGTGATATTCTTAGGAATATATCATACTGATATAGTTATTTATGTAAGCCAAGTTGTATATATGCGCCTACAACCAATGCCGTGAATTCCGATGAACGCAAAAGAGCGGCGTGGCTATCTGAATGGCGAATCGGGCGAAACGGCGAGCTTCGGACGCACTCGAACGAGTCAGAACAACATCGCGCACCGAGAACAATGAGAGAAGCGCGCGCATCGGCGCGAGGGCGGCGATGCGTTCGTAGATATTGCGAGCAAGCGGTCCCGCAAGTTCTCTTCGGTGAGCGAAAGAGTTGTTTCTTTTTTTTTTTTAATTCGTTTTTTTTTTTTTTTTTTTTTTTTTTATCGGGACACGAGTATCGAGGAGAAGGTTGAAAGGAGAGTGCGAATAATGCAAAAGAAATAAAACACATGTACACAAAGCGAACTATATGGCGAAGGAGTTAGAAGGTGGAGAGCCCCGTGGGCTTTCCATTCGAGAATTTTTCCTCCTCCGCGAGTGGAGCTCCGCACGCGATCATCTCTCCGCACTCGCAGCGCAAAGGCCTCTTAACTGACAATAAACCGATGAGAAGTATAATGCATTCGAGAGAATGGACGAAAATATAAACCGAGATGAACAAACAGAGAATCTGCGCGAAAAGGTCGATCTCATTGTTTTGTATTCAATACCTTTTTTTTTTTTTCATTTTTTCCGCTGCTCGTCATGAGAAAAGACGAATGTTAGGCTTTCACGGCGGTCTACTGATTTTTTCGGGAATTTTTTCACGTGGTGTTTTCACTTTTTGTTGTTAATCAAAAGTTTTTATTGCGTTCCTTTTTCAGTCGGAAGTGTTTAAATTTTTGTAAAAATGCTTTTTTCGTCGCATTGTTTCTCCGACATCCGATAGCAAAGCTCTTGTTTTATTTCTACAAAAATCCCTTCCATCTCACGAATACTTCAACGTCACCAGACAACACATTCAGCGGATGAAACGCTTATCTATATTTCTTCGTTTCTTTTTATCGTCTCTTTGTATTTCGCCAAAAGCTGTCAGCTATATATATGCATACATTTTTCACGAGAAGAAAAATGTTCGCCGTGCCGGGCAAATCCGGAGGAAAATTCTTCGCGGAATCTCGACGCGAGTATATCTCTCGCCCCAATTCGCCCCTTAATACCACGACGAAAGGTGGAAAAGCTGTGAGAAATAAAACGTTGGGAAGTGGAGATTCGCGGCACGTTGCTCCCTGTCGTCGAGTGTGTCGAGAAACGTGTATAACCACGTGCAATATTCGCGCTACCGCGATTCTTCGTGTACCCAGCAAGCAAGAGGAGTAAAGTAGAGCGCGGCGCTCAGGTTGAGCAAAAGCGGAGTTTCCGCTTTTCCGCACGGAGCGCCGGGTGAACGGCATGCAAAAATCTTCGCCGGAGAAATACAGAGTCACGAGCACATGACGCTTGAGAGTCGAGCGAAATTGTCGAGAAAATTTGTTGGCGTGTGGCTTCTGCTACGAAAAAAAAAATATAGGGAAAGAAATAATACTACGCGGGATCTCAGGCAGAGACGCGTAACACCGTTCTGTTACAGCTGTAAAAAAAAAAAAAAAAAAAAAAATTTCATATGCACGCAGTTTATATACACGCATACTTTTTGCCGGTTTTTCTCATTTCCTCATCCATTCGTTTACATTAGTGACCCTCGGCGAACGGCAGCCGCATGCACAACGTTTCCCAGGGCGGAAAATCCGTCGAGAACCTTTCCTCAGCAAATTCACAAGGGAAGGCAAAAGCTTTGTTCAGCATATAGAGATTTCAGACCGCAAACTCAGCCACGTGTCTCTCTGTCCTCAAAATGCAGCCAATCACCCGTTATTGGTGTGTTCTTTCCTTTCATATATATTTTGAAAAAATGAAAAAAAAAAAAAAAAAAACAAACAATTATTAAATTTAAATAAATTTGACGTTAAACACATAATCGAGTAGATTCGTAAATCAATAGTTAATTCAATAAAACTTTGACACAGCACCCTGGGAATTTGAAATAACCATCGATATTGCGATGTTTTTCAATTTTTCTACACATTTCAAAATTTATACAAATATTTAACATTGAATTTAACCAATTATTACATTGTGTACTATACACTTCGAAAGTATTTCCGATGAATGAAAAAAAATTCAAAGCTCTAAAAAATTCTGAAAAATTTATATGCTGACGGAGGATTAATTTAGTTCGATAAAAAAAATTTGAAAAATCCCCTGTGCCTGCGCTCCATAACTGCACTCGTGCACAGCTATCGAAGCAAAATGAAACGAGAGGCATGAAATACTTTTTTTTTTTTTTTTTTTCAATGAGCTACGAGCTCCCGCGACTGGACCATAGGCCAGTGAACGAGCTAATACCGCTATAGTTCGTGAATGTTACACGTATACGTTATATTAGAAACTTCACCCCGCGGTCTGTTTGCCCAGTACGCGTGACCGTACCGAAACGATACGTTTCAACAGCGAAGAGGGTTAGAGGTGAAAGAGTGAGACAGTCGGTACAACGTTCTCTCGCATTGGAGTTTCTCCATCGTTGGCTCACTCGGCTGTTTACTTTGACCCCTAGTGGCACGAGGGTAGGGGATTCCCCGCACAGTAGTAGCGGCAGCAGGCAGGCTTTGCCTCAGGCAAGGGTTGCTCCTCAAACAGAATCGGTCACCGAGACGCTCGCGGCTACTGTTGCGGCCAGCAGCAGCAGCAGACCCGCTCTCGTTCGCTTTCGCATCGATTTTGAACTGCGTAGAAGCACAGTACTCTCTTCTATACATATATATACCCCATTACACGTGTGTGCGTATCCACAGTTGTGGTGCATAACTATACGCAAACCATTCGTGTTTCTGCGCCGCGTTGCCGTAATTTTTCGTGTGTCTGCGAATTTTCATTTTGATAATCATAATCGAAAATACCGATTAAACGTTATTCGAAAAACCAGATTTTTCGAAAATCAGAAGAAATTATAAAAAATTCATATATATTAAACAAAAAAGTTGATGAATCCACTTCTGCTGAAAAAAAGTTCATAATGAACTTTTTCAAATTATTTTTATGAAAAATTAATGTTTTTAGCAGTAAGATGAACATTTTTCAGATTTTAATTTCATCGCAAATTATTTCAAATTTTCTCTGAATCTTAAGGCGCGATAAGTATATAATAAAAATATAGAAATTAAAATTTTTTTAAGCGGTTTAAATTGATGATAATCCCGAAACAACTCGGGTCTAGCAGAACCATGTGGAGTGTTTCAGGGGTAACGTAGGCCGCGACCCTGTACGCAACTAACCCCATCAGTCTACCGCGGCAAACCGTACAGTAGAGTTTCGAAGTACAGTAGATAATGCCGCGACATAGGGCAGACGACGAGCTACTGTAGCCAATGAGTCCTCTCTCTTGTACTCTCTTCATCAAGCGATTAACCCCAAAGAGTCGTTTCTCATCCCATTGAAGCCGTAGTGCACAGTAGAAAGAATTGAAAGAGCTGATTCAATTCTTCGCGGGACTGCTTACGCGTAGAATGAACCAAGTGACTGTCCCCACCCCATTGTCGTTAGAACACAGCCAACCCGTACGTTTCTCCGTTCGTCTTTCTTTTTCTTTCTTCTTCCCTTCTCCATTATTTCCTACAGATACACAGGGATCTACGTGTTACCAAACGAATAACAACTCTAGCGGCTCCGCACCTGCAATTTCCATCTCCCGCTTCGTTTTCTCCTGTGAGTGTGTGAGTGAATTTTTTTTTTTCACCTCTCCCCGCGATTTGGCTCTCAATGTATCGACGAGTCACTCCCGCGAGCTCCGGGCGCACGTACGACTTGCCAACTCTTTCATTTTCTCATCCTCACATTTTTTTTTTGCTATTCTATCTTTTTTTGTGGTTTTTTCCTCGTCATTCTCTCGTCTCGCATCCTCGAGGTGTCCTCGTCGCAAGGGCTGAAAAGGAAACGAGAAGGGAGAGACACAAACCGTGTCTCCCTCCTCTTCTTCGCTCTCTAAACCTTGTCACTGTCGTTGTATCCCTCGTCGTGTGTTCGCCTATGGGCTCTCTCACTCCCTCTTTATCTCCCCCCGTCGTTCTTTCTCGTTCTCTGCCTCCTCGCCACACGAAAGGTGCTTGAACCCGATATTCCGAAGTACAAAGCTTTCTCGCTCGTAGCTCTTCGCACACGTTAGCATATTCATTACTCGCCACTTAGCCGGCGAGGCTGCTTCAAGCTCGGCGAACGAGCGTGTACTATTCTCCATTTCCCTCCCTTACTCCCCACCCCCTCCTACCCCCTCTCACGCTCTCTATACTCTTTCCTCTTGCACTTGGGATCAGCACTATTAAGTCTCTTCTCTCTATAACTTGGGTACATCGTTATACTATCCCGTGTCTCTTCTCGCTTTCACTCGCGATCATTCATTCTTCTTTTTTTTTTTTTTTTTTTTTTCACGGCAAGAATACCGAGAGGCAAACGCGATATAGTGTATATAGACAGATCGAGAAACTAAGGCTTCTCGTCTACTCCAATTTTCCATGCTCTTTTATCATTCATTCGTTTACACAAGGAGGTCTCAACAGTCTCGTATATACACCGCTGTGCCTCGATCCGAGTGTCTGCGTTTTTAAAGTATCGTAGATAGCGCCTTTTCCGCGATGTCGAAAGAATGGCGAAATCTAAAAAATGAAGGAATTACGACGCGGGGGCGAGAACGGTATCTAGTTACCGCGTGAACCAAATAATAATATTATAAATCGGCAAAAAATAATAATATCAAGAGATATTTATTAACGTACGATAATTTTATTAATAATAATAGTTATTCGTAAATAAAATAATTAACAAATTATTGAATGGATAAATTAATTCTAAAAAAAAAAAAAAAAAAAAAAAAATTAATACATTTTTAAAATAATAAAAATAAACATTATTATCATTATTAATTAAAATTATTTTATTCTATCGTAATTTTGGCTATTTTTTTAATGTATGCAACTATTGCAGTACCGATGAAATAAATTTTACGGAAATTGCATGAATTAAGAGTCGAGTCGAAATATTCGTCGAGCATATTGAAGTCAAGAACCGTAGCGTGTTTTTCGCGTTGACTCGCCCGAGAGAGCTTGTAAAGAGATTTAAATAGAAAATGAACGAAGAAGAAAAAAAAGAATTGAAAAATAGAAGAGTAACGATGAGGGGGCGAGAACGGTCTCTAGTTACCGCGTGGACAGGATACCTGAGCAGCGCTTTACCTGCTGCACCTTCTGCGCCCTCGAGGCTCCTGAGACACTCGTCCCCCTCCCACCTGACTACTTTCCCCCATCCCCTCTCTTTACACCTCTCTTTGCCTTTTAATTTATTCTTCTCGTGGAGCAGTGTGCCACCTTCGCGAGAGCAGCGAACTATGCTAGCTGGACGAGTCGCGTGTTGTGCGTGTTCTTCGGACTCTCTCTCTCTCTCTTCTATGTTGATCGACAAATGTGTGCATAGGACACACGAGCAGAACCAGTGCACTGACATTTCCACTCGTACGGTTAATAACCCCCTTCTCTCGGAATCGATTGTTCGAATTACGATGAAAAATTAACCAACCGGCAGGTCTACAAAACATTTCGTATAATTATTTTATATCAAATATCATAGCGCTTGTTAATTGACTCCGTAAAATTGCTCGCGGTAATCAGATCAGAGCAATTAAAACGGCGAAGGCTCGTATTTTCGCCGAAGCAGAGGCGGGCTATTGAATTTTGCGCAAACGTCAGCTCCACGGTATATAAATTAATGGGCGAAAGGGATCGGGAAATTTTCCGTGCCGCGGAGAAGGGCCGAGCCCTCTCCAGCCAGCCAATTAGAAGCTCTTAAGAAGCTTAGGAATCTGTGCGCGAGACTGGGAAATTCTATGAAGGGCGGGAAACGGAGATTCTTGTTTTCTCTTCTATACATACATATATATATCTTTTCACCCTTCCATCCGTATTGCTCTCTTTTTTCGAATTATAAAACGCCTCTTCCCGAGCATAACGCAAGTCAGTGACTCCGGTTATTACAAATCGCTAGCGACGATCGAGTCCGCGCCAACCCCAGTGACATCGATCCGGGAGCGACAACTGGACACGAAGAGACTTATAAATATTTTAGTGTCCACCATCGCGAGTGAGATTTCTCGGGAAGTACATAAGGAACACAATGCGACGCTATAGTTCCGAGTATACA
The DNA here is from genome assembly GCA_964006125.1 of Cryptus viduatorius. Classification (NCBI taxonomy): domain Eukaryota; kingdom Metazoa; phylum Arthropoda; class Insecta; order Hymenoptera; family Ichneumonidae; genus Cryptus; species Cryptus viduatorius. The sequence goes on along the minus strand of OZ023222.1, from coordinate 5,553,930 downwards.
GTTGCGATACAAATGTGCGATCTGTATGTATCGAGGAATAATTGATGAGAAATGTAAGAGATTCTTTCGAAAAAAACTTGGATAATCGAAATTTTTATGGAATGAATACGATATCTTGTGTTTTTTTTATTTTATTTTTTTTTTTCACGTCGCACGCGATAAACACTTTGTTTCGTCGCAATATCAACAAATCGCAAAAAAAAACCACTTTCGATTTACACATCGCTGACTTTTTTTAATTTTCATTTTTTTTTACATCGTTTGCAAAACTTCTCTTTGAGTTTTTTTCAATAAATGTTAGGCTCGTAAGGATTATAAACTGAAAAAAAACGATGTAAAGTCTAATAATCTTGTAAAATAATTTTTTATAATAATTATCTTGAAATATGAATTTCCATGTAAACAAAGTTTCCTCTGTGAGGAAACAATTTGAAGGCTATAACCGACGTGTTTATTTCCCTATTCAATATTCGATGCAGAAATCCGCAACCGGAAGTGCAAAAATAAATTTTCAATTTCGCGATAAAAAAAAAAAAAAAAAAAAAATGGAGAAAAACGTTTTAGAGCAGCCAAAGCTTGCCGAAGCCGGCGTCGATTATCATAAAAAATGCATCTGGAATGAATGAATGAAATTGCATCTAACGGTGACTGCAACGAGCCAACGTGCCACTGACCCGGGAGTTATCGATTAAGACACGTGCGTAAACGAGTGTTCCGGCTTCGCGGAAAAGTACATAAACTCGTGATACGTGTCGTTGGGGTTGTGCTATAGTCAGTTTTAGACATTTATCCAAGGGTAGATCGATCTATGTGCGGTCTACTGCGCGAAAATACCATTGGCAGCGGAGGACTACATGGTACATAGACGACAATATAGAAAAGCGTTATTGTAGATGTAATAATATCGATAGGTCTTCGACTCGGCGTTCCCATTCGACACGAGAGACGATCGAGCAGCCGTGTTCCTTTGCAATCGAGTATATTATCGCAGGCCTGCACGTACTCTCCCGCAAGTGCGTTCGATACGCGCGTTACGGGTATTACCGGGGCCTCCGTACCTTCGCTAGAGCTTCAATGCCGGAGCGCACACCGCGTCTTTCTCTTTCTCTTTACCTTTGCTTTGCTACGCTGATATATACACACACGTGCACCGCCACGACATCCGTCTCTCTCATTTTCTGTTCGGTACACCGTAATTGCGCGAATAATTTAAGGGCGCGGCACGACGCGGGTATAACTCTCGCTTCTCCGTCTTCTCTTCCACCCCCTCGTCTGACTTTGCCTTCTGATGCGCTTCTCCCCGCGCGATGCTCTCTTCTCAAGCCTTCCAAGCAAACTTCTGCTGCTGCTGCTTGCGCTGCTGTTAGTCGACGCACACGGTGTGTATTCGAAGGCTCACGGAACCGCGTATATCCGTTCGTGAGATCGGGAACCCGGCACTTTAAAGAAAACCGATCCTTCCACCGCAGCGGCAGCAACAGCAGGCGGGAGAAACGGCGTGGCAGCATTCGTCGGAGGGCGACGATAAAATTGATGGTCCTGGAAGCCAAGACTTCAAGAGGCCACGGCTCGCGCCATTAAAAAATCGTACGACTTCGATAAAAAAATTAGAGGAAAAAATTTATTTCAGCTCTGAGGACTCGGAAATAAATACCCGGAGATATTTATTTTAATAGTGGTATTGATTTTTACTTTTAATTAATGGGCTCTGGAAAAAACTAACTGACGATTCGATCGAATGCGACTTTTCTTTTTATCGATATTTGTATCATAATTCAATTTTTAATGAAACTGATTATTAAAAAAATTTTACTCGATGAGACTTTTTTTTATCGGTAATTTATACGACTCGATTTTTAACGAAACTAATCTAAAAAATTAGTTTTTACTATGATTCATTTTTATTTTCATTGAATGGAACCCATAAAAAAACTTACACTTCCATTACGTATCGTCGAAATATTTTTTTAATTGTTTCATCAAAATCTCATATATTAATTCAATTGTCAGTAAATTTGATTGTGAAAAATTATTTACGTCTCTATTATAAGAAACTTTTTTTTTTTCTTCGAAATTTATATAATAACTACGTGCGCACATAGTGTGCCTACAGAAGAGCGAAAAGTGGTTACATATAGCCGACGCTCTTCTCGGCATCAGGCGCTGTGATACTCTCGCCTCTTCGCAGCGAGACTGTCTCATTAACTCTCGAGACGCCCGTCATTACCGTTCCGCGCGCGCACACGCCGCGACGTTCCTATCGTATGTACGCGAAGCGAGCGAAGAGACCGCGCGCATACCATACACTCCTCTGCAGAGGCTACGCGAGTCTACTGCCTCTCAGCCTCTCGGGCACCACTCGAGTCGCTTCAAACGCATGTAAACGAAGAAGAGATAGCTATCGATCAGCTGCTGCTGCTGCTGGTAGAACCCTCTTCGCTCCTCTCAATCTATACTCATATACTCTTAAAACTCGCGAAGAACCGATCTCTCTTTCCCATGGTAGACAGAGTCTTTCGTGTGTTTAGAGAAATGAAAATTGTATAACAGAATGATAAGTAGAAATAACAGGTACCAATCTCACTTAGAAAAATCCGGAGATATGTTCTCGAGACTCCGTGTAGGAAAAAATTATTTATTTAACATTTAATAGGCCGGACGCAATTTCACAATATTTACTTACCGTCCCGATATACAATGAGAATAAGAAAAAAATGTTCTCATGATTACTGTTTTACAGAAGATCTCAATATAGAAAACTAAATAAGAAACTCTAAAACCGAAATAAGGCGTCTGCGTTAATATAAAAATGAACAATAAATTAATTGAATGAAAAAACGATAATAGTAATAATTCATAATTAATTTTTCCTATTAAAAATATTATTCATCTTTTTTTTTTTCGAATGTTCGAAATTTTATTAATTTTTTAATTTCTTCTGCGACAAAATCATTAAAGTGCGACTTAAGCAATGTCTCCATTGGCGATCATATCGATATAATAAATGTTATAAAAATTTCGCGGATTCGAAATTAATTCAAATTAACGGATTATTAATGAGTAATGATTTAATGAAATAACTAAAAAACAATTAAAATTTTTTTTTTAAATAATAATAATAATAAATAAATAAGGAAAAACCTACTGAAAGATCCGTTATCGTTAACTTTCTTTTTCGACTTCTGACGGCGCGAGAAAAGAAAATAGCGAGGATACAAAATAATTTCAGGTGTCTCCGGGACTCTTGTACCGACTTCCGACTCTTTCGGTGGCCGTCGCGTATCGTGTTACATTGACCAGTTAAAAGGTCCGTATTCCGTGGCCTACTATTTACGCGAAACTTTTTCAGTGAGCTCTCAGAATGTGAAGAAGGGAAAGAAAAGAAAATAACAAAAAAGAACACCAGACGGGACCCCCCGTTGGTGTGTCTTCCGGATGCGCCCACGCGTTCGTCTCAAAAGTCTCGGGTTCCAATGTAAGCCGCGTAGTATTATAGTACACCGTAGTATAGTCGCGCGTCCAATCAAACGTGTTACGGAGATGCGACGACGGTTCTCGGCTCGTTCACGCGAAGACCTCTCTCCTCCTCGTAGCACATTCACTAACCTCCGCTGCGAGCTTCTATCGCCCCCCATTCGGAGTCCTCGCCGACTCATTCATTCTTTTTTTCATCGGGGAAGATGCCGGCCGGCGCTATCTCACGCACGTATATACGTACTATACGACCAATCAGCGAACGGAATCGAGACATAGAATAAATTAAATTAAATTTATTTAATTTCATCGGCTATTAGTTCATTTAATTGGCTAATTAATTGAAGAACATTACACTTGTTATTTTATTGCTACGATTTTGAGAAGAGAATTTTCTATTTTTTTTTTTTTTACGGAGCGCGAAAAAATTTTTTTTGTACCTTTCGGAGAATTTCTCGTTGTTTGATATATTTGGAGCTTAAAAAAAAATAAAAATTAATATATTCTAAGCGTGAAATTCTCCGACCGGGGGGAGCCTTTGGCGAATATCTTCGCGTAGAGAAATACACCACCACCCGCGGCTGTTCTTTGGGCTCTCATTCAGTCGCTCGGGAAGCGAGAGAGCTTTTCTTTCTCTCTTCTTTCGGCCGCTCACGAAAGTTGTTTTAAACCCGGCCACCGTGAAAATAGTCGGGCGTAGATCGAGATTTATTGTGGGATATATATGCGAGTGAGAGAGGACGGGTGTCGGGTTTCAATTAAATATGATCGATGAAGAGGCCAACTATACTACGCGCGCGAGAGGGAGTGAGAGTATTAACTACGCGAGAGTCACGCGGGCTTTCGTATTGGGTTGCCAAGAGACAGTGAGAGAAGAGACAACCCCCGGGGTGGAGGAAACAGGTGACTAATATTCTCGCCTACACGCAATATAAACCTTTTCGCGATGCGAAAGTCTGATCAACGCAAATTCGCGAGAACAGAGTCGTGGAGGGAGCAATTTAAAAAAAAAAAAAGGAAGTAAAAATTGAGTGACGAGTTACGGAGAAAGAGAAATTAATTGCCGCACAACGAATATCGTTACCACAACTAATTCGCGTACTTAAAGAGGTTCAGTGGTTAGCCAGTCAGATATGCTTTTGCCTATGACGAGTACAGAGCAATAGATGTATTATGATGATGATTTTTTAATCGAAAATTTTTTTTTTTTTTTTTATTTTTTAAAAGTTTTTTTCTAAAAGTAGTATTATTAGTTATTATAATGTTTTACATTTTTTAAATACAACCATAAAAAACTAAAAAAAAAAATTAAACTTTTTTAATTTAAAAATTATAGAAATTGACCGCTCAGATGTCGAAATATGTCGAATTAAAATTCTATGGGAAGATTTATATAGTAACATTTCTTATTGTTATATAGCCGAAGATTATTAATAATAATATAAAATAATAATAATACATTTTTTTCACAAAGAAACAAAGGAATTAAGTAGCAATAAAATAATCAATTAGTATTATCGCCTAAGAATTTTTTCACTACTACCATTTACGATTTTATTACAGTCACAGCCTAATTTTTCACATTTCTCTCCGAACGATTGAATATCTTTGATTATCAACGACTTTTATCTGTGCCGCAAATGGTTCGAGTGACGATGAGAAACGATCGGTACGAAGACACGCGAGAATAACGAGTTGTATGTGAAGATTATATAGACAAGTATATCTCAACGAGATTGAATAGCTATGCGCGAAAACACGCCGAGAATCCCGAAGTGACGATATCCAGATGGAAGTTACGACTGTCGACAGCGTCACAGTTTGTCTCGAGAGATTCCAAGCGAGCGCCACGCGAGAACTTTTCCTTCTTGCGCTATTGACGCATTTCTCGTTCTCGTCTACGCATAAATCTCGGTCGTGCATGCGGCTACGAAGTGCACACACAATATACACCTCGTAAATTCTTCCCGACGCTTTATCGCACACCTCGAGAAATAACTATAATTTTTTTCACCCCTTTATCATTAGCGCCCCGTAACGATTTGTCGAAAAGGCTTAAATTTTTCACAGTCTTCGGGCAACTTGTTCGCTTGATTAATCACCCTTTATCTCTGTGATTGATCGTTCCAACTGGCGAAAGGCGTTATAATGAATTATTATCGAAAGAGAAAAATGAGTTTTATCCTCTTTTGTCTTTTTTTTTTTTTTCGATTTTTTTTTAAGCAAAAGAAAAGAAAAACGATCTTCAATCCTTTCAATGGTGTTTCGCCGGGTACGATTTAAAGAAACTGCGGGCTTACAGCCTCTCGTACGCCGATCTATCAAGTTTCTAATGAGATCCGGGTCCAGCTGTGGTCTCTTTTATATATATATACAACTCTGTGAATTCTACTGTTTGGCCTCTCGCTGTGTTGGTGTTATGAGGAATGAGGTAATTATCTCGTGTGCCAAGGAGTTCAGAAGCAGCCGAGGGTGGAAAGTCGATTCCACGGAGAGTGTATATTCTCGTTCGACTTGCCTCAGACGCGAATGGAGTTTCGTGCGTGACTGGCCGCGAGAGCATCTTGGACCCGAGTTGCATCCTTCGAGTGCAAAAGCCCAACGATCTCTTTTCTCTTCCTTTCATTCTTTTATTACAAATCGATGCGATTAATATCGAAAGACCGTGGGGAGATCGTGCGACGTCGAATAAAAGCCGTTTAATACCGCAATGGAGAGAGAGCGCGAGAGGGAGAGCGAACGAGAGCAGTGGAGAGATGTGCTCCGGATGTCTTAATTAAACGTTTCGTCTCTTTCACTCCGTCGCACTGTTTCTCCTATCGCATAACCCCACGGACAACGAGATTAACGACGATACTATCGTCTCTCGCGCGCACAAACGGGATTTCGTATCCCGCGAAAAAAAAAATAAAAAATCGTCGCAATTAAATAGGTCTCTCGGGTAGCCTCGCGGGATTATCGCGATCATATGCTCCGGTGAAGTATTATATACACACAGCGGGGAAATAACTGAAACCAGTTGAGAGCAGTTATCGAGTCTACGAGAGGAAAACGGATGTACGGATAGATTTTTGTTGGTCTTTTTTTTTTTTTGGTAGAGAGTTGAGAGAAGCCAGACGTCGTCTGAGGCCATGTCTCTTGCGGTCGCAGCCTCGAAAAATCTCGGAAATCGAAGCGTCCAGACATTGCGGCTGTGTGTGGCGAGAGGTAAAATTTCGCCGGTAAGATGCGGAGAGAGAGTCGATTTATCGAATCGGGGGAAAAGCGATCGAGGGTTGCCATCGTGGAAACGTTGAGATAATCTCGAGAACGACGGAAACGAGGGTCCCGCGCGGCCTCCGGCCTTCTCTCCTCTCTCTATCACGATTTTTTTTTTTTTTTTTTTTTTTTTTCGTGTCTTGATTTTTACTACGCGCAACGACGCTCGACGGGAAAGATATCGAACTTATCCCGCGAGAGGACGGAGAAGTCTCGAGACATCTTCGCCGGGAATCCGAAGACGACACGGTGCAAGGAGAGGGCTATATATTTATGCGATTCGGAATGCTCGCGGGGCCGTCAGCGTGAAACCGTGCGAAAGATATCGTCGCCGTAGACGCATAAGAGAGCTTCAACGTGATATAGATGTATATAGCAGCACGAAATCGGCGATATATAGAAGCGGACGAAACGACTGGGAGAGGAATCGAAGAGACGAAATCGACTGCCCGCGAGCCACGTTCCTCTCGCGAGTTACGCCAAACCCTTTCTACCGTCTTTACCTTCGAGACCGGATATTATTTCCGTTTCTAGCAATGCCCCGCCCCTCCCCCCCCCCCCCCTTCCCTTTTACTACGACGTTTCGGTGATATCGGCAATGATAATGCGGTGAAGCACGGTGACGGGTACCGTCGTGTGGGTGGAAAAAGTACTGCAATCTGCCTACAGATAGGTAGTGATAGTTTTTTAAAATTTATTTTATGTATTATATTGTTTATATTTATATAAAAATATGTATAAATATATTCAGATTATCTTCTCATTTACTTTTTTCATATTCTTCATTCACTATTTATTAATTACGTAAAAATTACAACATTTTTCCGTGGATTTTTTGTATTTTATTTTTGAATCGCCGCCATATTGCAAAACAAAATTATTTTAAAAAATCAGCAATCGGCAAATAGACTGACCGACTCTCGTCGGCGAAAGACGGATTCGCAGAATCCGTTACGTTTTTTTTATTTTAGATGCACTATTTTGTCTTAAAAGTGCCCACCTGCACCCGTCTTAAAAAAAAAGTTCTTTCGATAGTCAATTTTTTTTTTAGGGTTCTTTTGACAATAATTTTTTTAAGGTTTCAAACACATTTAACTTTCGATGAAAAAAAAAATTGTAATTGCTTAAAATTTTGAAAAAAAAAAAAATTGAAATGTTGAATTTCGAACGAAAGAATTCTCATTAAAGTGTCACGTTTAGCGGTTTTCAAGAAATACACAAACTTAAACTACTATAATCGGCGTACGAATAAAGGAGACTGCAGTCATTTATTTTTTCTTCTTCGGGAATCCTGAAAACTGCTTGAAAGCCTTCAGGGTAGAGATAATAAATACAGCACGTTGGGTTTGTCATTGACGAGATCGGAGGGAAAGAAAAATAGATAGACATTTCGCTTCGGAGTTGCTGCCGGGTTTAGGATAGCAACAAACTTGGCGTAACCCCGGAAGTCACGTCGTAGCTGCTCTCTCGCAACGGCTCAAAGTTTTTCATTTGCGAGGCTCTCATCCTCCCACTGAAAAACGGAAGTCGAAAGAAGATAGAAAGAAAAGAAAAAAAAAAAAAAAAGAAGCTCCGGCGCGGAGAGTGCCGAGAAGCTATCCGGGGCAATCTTTTCAATTCCAACGAAACCACCACCTCGAGACTCTTCGAAAGAGATCCTGATGGTGGTGTTTGTACCCTGCGCTCATAGGCGGGCGCGAAAACCCCGGGAGAGAAAACCTGCTCCCGATAAAACGAGCAAACACGGTACACAAGGCTCCTCAGTACCAATTACCGCGGAGAAGTATCGCTCTCGGGATTCGCGCCAAGCGTCACGGAATTTTCGTATAAATCAACGCGTCCGATAGTTCATTTTTCAATTCCCAATTTATTTCTATTTTACCTTTAACTTTCCGTTAAAAAAAAAAAAAAAAAAAAAAAAAAGAGATCGAAGAACGAAAAGGCAAGAAAAATCGGCAAAAGAAAAATTGAAGGGGACTCGATCCTTTGATCCCCGGTGCCTGTAATTTTCGTTTATCCTCTGTCTCTCGTCTCGAATGCTTTTATCCAGTCGGACTTGTTAATCCAACGTGATTTTCTCGTTCTGTTACAATGGACTTTCCTTTCACATTTTCCCTGATCCGTACAAAGTGTATCCATAGATATACAACGGTCTGTACATCGTTTATTTCTCGCCAGTAACAATTCTTCCTGTTTAGAAATCCCTAAAGGCCACCGTAAAGCCTCACCTATTCTATCACTCCTCCCCTATCCCTCCTATATCTATCCTATCTTCTTCCATTCGTTTTTTTTCGCGCTTGAATCGCGAATCGAATTTCGAGATATCTAACTTCGTCCCGTAGACGTCAGGCGTTTCTCTTGGTAGCTCCGCGCGGGGGCGGACTACCGAGCGAGCTGTGGGTGCACCTTGTACGTGCCTGAGGAACTTCCTCCCGTTTCTCTATAGCCCGCTGCTCGCTTTATACGTGTCTCGGGCATTCGATGAGCTACGGGCTCTTGATTCCGAATCTTGCTGCTCCTATATCTGTCTGTCTCCTTCGGCTTTCTCGCGTCGATTCAACACCGACGTCGCCTCTGGCTTCGGGTCCGAGTTTCGAGCGAAACGTGACGAATAAAAGAAGCAAAGGGGAATAAAATGAAGACGATGGAACGAGAAGAAGGCGTACAAGTGAGAGAATTTCCTGTACTGTTAGAAAATTCGAACGCAACCTTAGGTGAAAGAGTCACGATCTCGTGCAAACAGTTAGTACGTAGTGGGTACTGTGTCGTTAACTACACGTATCTACTTCTTCTTTTTTCTTTTTTTTTTATTCGCGAACAGTAAACACAGATGAAGTGTATGAGGCGCGCGCAGGCTGCGCCGCGAAGGGAGCCACACCGATGATATAAAATAAACTATACGGCGAGGCATATAAGGCAATACGGCGAGCAACTTTTATATCAGCAATCATAAATACCTGCTACGAGCCGAGCGCGATGGTTCGTACGCGTTGTAAAATAAGCTGTATGTAATAATAGTGAAGCTGTAAACACACAACTTCGCTTATACGATCTCGTGTCTCTACGTTTGCTTTTTAACACCGCTAGATCTATCCTTTGCATTCATTCTTTTCAATGCCTAGACGTTCGATGGTTTACATCGTATTATCGTTTATTACAAAATAGTCGGGAATCCCGCGAAATTTATTTCTTATTCGTCGAATTATTCATGTCATGTAAATAAACGACTTATAATAAATAATAAATAATAAATAATAAATAATAAATAATAAATAATAAATAATAAATAATAAATAATAAATAATAAATAATAAATAATAAATAATAAATAATAAATAATAAATAATAAATAATAAATAATAAATAATAAATAATAAATAATAAATAATAAATAATAAATAATAAATAATAAATAATAAATAATAAATAATAAATAATAAATAATAAATAATAAATAATAAATAATAAATAATAAATAATAAATAATTTTTCAGCGCGTACAAAACTAGATTAACAATTACTACCAGTAGATCAGCGAAGTCTTGCGTAATATATCCGAAGGTTCTTTCGTACCTGCAGTTCTGCACACGTGTGCGACACATAAGAGCCGTGTCGAAGAGAGTGCGAGCTCACGGGCAATCCTCACGCGAGCTCTCCCCCCTCCCCCCTCCCCCCTTTTATAAACGAGGTAGAGTCCAGCGCGAAAGAGTCGGAGTGGCCATTCGAACCCTCTTTGCCTTTCAGCCGGCTTACTGCCGGGCTATATCGTCGTCGCGAGAGCGAAAAAAAATATTAGAGGCGAGTGCGAGAAGAGAGGCCTCGACGTCCTACAGGTGGGCATCTCTCGCCGTTCTGTGATACACACTCAGCTCTACCGATGCCCTTCGGTCTGCTCCGGCTGCTTCTCTCCTCCTCCTCCTCCTCCTCCTCATTCCACCGATGCGACTCTCTCGATGCACCAACGCGAAACCAACGACGACGAAAACCAGTTTCCTCTTCTTTCCTTCACAACGTCGCGCGAACGCTCCAGAGTTCGCTGTGCTTCCCTTGCGCGATTCACGGATATATCTCGCGGGGTCATCCGTATCCCCGTGCGCGCATACACAGCTGCTATGCGCGAAGATAACTACGCGTACGTAGTAGTAATGTTTGCCGATTCGTTCTTATGCTTCTGCTGTTGCTGTTGCTGCTGCTGTTCCACCAGAAGCGGACATAGGAGGATACGTATGTGGACGCGAAAATCGAGTAAATAACGCGACTGCCACGAATGCTGCTGCTTACTTGGCTCCGCACTGCTGGCGCAGATATAACCCGAGCTCCGGAACTCAGAGCCAACGTTCTCCACAGGTGCTCGGCGGCCCCTTTCCTCCTTCTACGAGTTACCACCAGATCTCTTTCAATCTCTGCATCACCACGTTATACGATGTGCTCTGCACAACGCGGAAGTCGCTTCACGCTGCTTTACTTTTCGCAAGTTGTACGATGACGAAAAAAAAAAGAAAAAAAAAAAAAACGTCAGAATTATAAAAAAAATACTGTGAATTACTCGTCATGGGCTCTTGTGAGTTTCGTCGAGCCCGAGAAATTGCACAGAAACGTGCTTTGCCTTTTCTGTATCTTGAAAAATATAAGACGGAATTTCGAAGAGTTTTACGATCTTTTAAAAAATCGTGGAAAAATTTCTGATATATATCGAAACCCACCCCTCACAGTTTTATTGCGATCCTACTGCACTGATATTCAACCCCTCAATCTTTATTTTCCGAGGATATCTTGAGGAGAGCGGGAAAAACGGGCACCGGGGCAAAATGGACTCGTAGAAATAACAATAATTGAAAATATTTGAAAAAAAAAAAAAAAAAAAAAAAAACTGAAATAATATTTAACCAATACAATCTGAGAAAAATTTAATTAAAGATGGAAAAAAAGGGAAATTAAATTTGCATCAATTCGATTTGCTTTTTTTTTTTTAATATTTTTACAGATTTGATTTAAAGAAAATCACGAAAAACCAAATTAAAACGAACGATTTTGTTCGGACGAAAATAACGAAATAACAAATTCAAGTAAATGAACGACTTTATCATTTTTTATAAAAAAAAATTGTCATTAAATTTTACGTCAAATCAAAATAAATTTTTTCTTAGCATCTCTCACATTTGGCCCCTATGTCCATTTTGCCCCGTTTTTCCTTCCGCTCACGAACACATACATACCAGTTCGCCGATAGAACGGCGATAAGTGTCGATTGAAAGATTTTTCAATTTCCCCGATTCGGAATATCGGATTCTGTAAATTTCACCGGAGACTCCCCCGAAACTTGTTCCGGATTTATGTATGCTAACGCAAGCACAGAGTTTTACTCCAGCGACAAGGGGAGGGGGGTGTGAGAGAGTGGGGGCGCGCGTTGGGACGTTGCGGATAAAGTAGCTGCGAAGATATATACGAAAAATCGTCGAAATTCCCCGGAGAGCTTTAGAGATGTGAGCTGAAACTTTGTCGGATCCTCACGTAACTCTTACCTCGCGTCACAAAGCAAGCGTAATAACTCTGAGCGGCTTCACGAGATCGCGCGTGTAGCCTCGCGGTGAGGAAAATTTTTGCCGAGTTAAGGATCGGTGTGAAAAAATTACATTGTCGTGTGTGCGATTCGCGTCGTGTACACGTGAGGAGAAATCGCGGTACGGAATCGTGTTGGCCAATCAGAGTTCTTGTGTATATAATACGAAAGGGAAACAATTTGCTGACTACGATTGCGAATTGTGAACACCCGTGGGCCCACGACGTGAACACGACAAGAAGAGCCCGGAGGAGCCTTCGAGTTATGAATGCGAATTTCTTCGTGTGGCGCAAGCCGCACACGGCTGTCCTTCTTCGTGGTTCTGATTATAGTCGATCGAAGGGAGGGAACAAGCGAATAAGAAAAGACCGCGAAAGATACAGGCATCGATCGGGATTGAGAAATGAGACACGACGATCGCGTGAAAGCCAAACGTGCTGCTATAGGATCGAAGCGAGAGGAAGAAAAAAGATGGATACAGGGTAGGAAAAATCGAATACGAAGGGAAAAGAGCCTCGGCGTTCTTTGGTTCGTCGTGACACGAATAAATCAAGTTCCTACGGTGGCCTGAACCGCCCAACGCGCGGTAGAAGGCAAGATAGAAAAGAGTGAGCGTGTCTCGGATTCGCAAAATCGAAATCGTACGTTCCCAGAGTTTCTTTCCTCTGCTTATATTCCCGTCAAGACGGTTGAGCATTCGACGATGATTCACGAGACGTAATATTCGCGCGGAAACCGAAAAAAAAAAAAAAAAAAAAAAAAAATGTACAGCAAGGTGCGAAGAGGTGCGAGATAAAGGCATTCAGGAGATAGGGAAAAAATAAGGAGGTAGTCACGCTTTTCGTTCGAGCAATTTCGTTACGTGCTCCATTCCAGAAGCAGCTGACAACGATGAAGTATAACTCGGCTTCGCGAGACTGTTATTCAACGCTATACTATCTGCAGTTGTACATCCGTTTCTCGGGTTTACTTGGACAATCCGGAAATTCAATTGGAAAGCTTCCTCGGGAAAGCTTCCGGAGATTGTTTATCCGGATAATGGATAAAGAAGGGAAAACGAAGAAGAGATTGAAGGAGATGGATAATGAAAAGAGCAAAAAAAAAAATCTAAAAATAAATATCGCTGCTCACGTATCCGATATTCGATGTGACAGTAGCCTCGATTTCTAATAATGTCTCGATATCGCATCGGGAGTGTCTCACATCCGGTTGAAATATAAAAGAAATTCTTCGTATTGTCGAGGAGAAGAGACAGAGAGTATCCTCCTTGAGAAATAATCAGTTTCCGCACGATGAACTGTATCAGAGTATATCAACTCATCGTGAGTTCTTGATAGTTCGGCGAGTAAAGAAAGAGCAAAAGAGATTGGGGGGAGAGAGAGAGAGAGAGGCAAGGATACGTAAGGAAAAGAACAAGAGGACAATTTCAGGAAGGACGTGCAGGACGGCGGAAGGAAGCGAAGGAAAGAATGGGCTGAGGGATGGTCGAGTCTCGAGGGAAATATCGAACTAAAGGCCAAACAGAGAGAGAGAAAGAGAGGGGGATAAAAGATGGAAAGATAAAAAAAATAAAGAGAGAAGAGAAGAAGGTCCTCGGTCAGCAGTAGCCAAGTCTCCGCACGAGTTCGCCAACGGAACTGCCTCTTACGACCGAAAAATCCCACGAGACTCCCTCGCGAGACACTGTTCATCCCGGCCTCTCACCCGAGCTTTCAACATCTGCATCTTCTAAATTCGATGGAAAACAATGACGAAATCCAATTTATATATCGACTTTTCGTAAAAAAAAAAAACAAAAATAAATGGATAAAAGAAAATCCAATTATCCAATTGCGGAAAACCCAATGTATAGCTCGAAATATCGCAAAAAAATAATAATAATAATAACTCCTGACTCTCTCGGGTGCAATTCTCGTAATAATAATTTTTGTGAAGTTTCATATCTCAAAAAAAAAAAAAAAAAAAATCATCCGAAAGCATCTTCTGAATTTGATAGAAAATCCAATTACCTAATTGAGAACAGTCCAATTTATCACTGTTAATATCGTAATAAAAATTGATAATAACTCCTCAAACGCGATTTTCCTAATTATAATTTTCGTAGCGTTCGACGTGGCAATAAAATTGAAAATCCGGGGCTTCGCAATTTTCCGGAAAATCCCGGCGAACCCCAATTTATATCTCGCAAATTATTATCAATAAAAATTGATGGTAATGATTTTACCGCGATATTTCCAATTGATATGCCGAAGAGTAGCTCGTAATTCGAATTTTCGTGAAAATCGCAATTTACGACTGGAATGTGGGGGAATAAATAATGTTGTTTCAACGAAAGGTACGAACGCGTGCGATGAGGGGAAGGGAACGCGTCGAGCTAAACAAAGCGATTCCAACATTTCGGAGAGAATATTCTCTCGATTGTCGATCGTTCGATTCGATATAACCGCGATAAGCACTCGGCTCTTTACCCACGGGAAATTTTCCGGGCATCGGTGCGTATAGATAGATAGATCGGTAGTATTCGCGGAGCTCTGTTCGCGCAGCCGTCTATGCGAGATAATCCAACGAGCCGTGAATTTGCGGCTGCCGGACCGGTCGAGAATCGAGCGGTGATGGTTTGTTCAACTGCGGTTAAACTATTGCACGCGCGTCGATACCATAGCGGATTCTCTGATCTTCACCAACAACTCCGAAATAACATCCATTGGACTATCGACATATTTTTTCCCCTCTCAATCGGCAGTCGTTCCGGCTTCGATTTATCTCGGAGACAAAAAGCCCTCGTTACCGGGTGTATCAAGCCGGTTATCGCGTATCTCTCCTCCCCCTCGCGCCCTCCAAATCCTTCCATCGCTGCGCGTTAACCTTCGCATTCGTCAAAGTCCGCTCGAATCTTTATCCAATAACTATTGAGAGGCTTCCGTGCTTTTCCAACCTTTTTCAAAGATCGCGTCTCGAAGAGAAACCAAATAAATGATGCAGATACGGAATCGGCTTACGGAGATCAAACGACAATCCTAACCCCTTCGCATTTTATGTTGTTTCGTCACACAGCCGTATTTTACTATTGGCTAAGGTGAATATTTCGCGGCTTCAGTGTCCCAAGAGGTTTCGAATGATGCCAACGCGAGAGGTAAAGAGCGCGGCGCCTCTGTTATCGAAAATCGTCCGAACTGCGAGCGAGAAAATCAACTTTATCGAGAACTCCGAATGAAACACGTTGATCGGAGTGAGAGAAGGGTTGTCCCGGACCGCGGCGCTTCGTTTATTCTCCGCAGGGAAATCAGGTTCGATAATCCGATTAATAAATCGGCGGGTGTATTCCCGGCGCCCACAGGAACGAATCCCCAAGGCGAAAGATACATGGGACAGCAGTGTCTCTACCGATCTTTTTTACTCTTATATATATACTAGAGTTTCCCCGGGCTCGCGCGCTACGCGCGCTCGCATTTCTTTTATCAACATTATAATAATGTTTAATCACCGCCGCAACTTTTCACCAATGGAGGTCGCCGCCGCTTTTTTTTGTATTTTTACTTAGTCAGTCCCCCTTGAAGGGACTTAGAATATTTTTCCCCTCCCCCCCCCCCCCCCATTCGCCATTACTCCTTCGACCAAAAATATTCTAAGTCCCCCCTTGAAGGACTTAGAATATTTTGACTTTCCCCTCCCACGACTTTCCCCCCCCCTTCAGAAAAATATTCTAAGTCCCTCTAAGGGGATTCCCCCCGCCCCCTTCGACCGAAAATATTCTAAGTCCCCCTTAGAGGGAAAAATATTCTAAGTCCCTCTAAAGAGGAAAAGAAAAATATTCTAAGTCCCTCTAAAGAGGAAAAGTCCCCCTTATTCTAAGTATTCTAAGTCCCCCTTAGAGGGAAATATATATATCGTAGGAAAAGAAAAATATTCGTAGGAAAAGAAAAATATTCTAAGTCCCCCTTAGAGGGACTTAGAATATTTTTCTTTTCCTCTTTAGAGGGACTTAGAATATTTTTCTTTTCCTCTTTAGAAGGACTTAGAATATTTTTCTTTTCCTCTTTAGAAGGACTTAGAATATTTTTCTTTTCCTCTTTAGAGGGACTTAGAATATTTTTGCCCTCCCCTCGATTCCTGACACGGCGGCGGCGGCGGCGGCGGCGGCGGCGGCGGCGGCGGCGGCGGCGGCGGCGGCGACGGCGGCGGCGGCGACAGCGGCGGAAACTTTATATATATAGAGAGATATAACCCATTATATATCTCTCGTTGAACCGATTTAATTGGCCGTTTACGTCGCCTCTCCGATCCTCGGTTACGCGATGAGCTGGGCGTGGTCATCGCTCGAACGATATTTCGGCGCTGTCTTTCTCTCGGTCCAACTTCCTTTTTTTTTTGGGATTTTTTTTTTTTTTTACTGGCAAAGAGCTGATCGAGAAGAAGACCGGAAGATCCGAGACAGAAGCAAAAAAAAATGAAGAACGAATGCGATCCTTGCGAATATAAGAGAAGCATAAGAAGAAGTGGAAGACGTGGGCGCACTGGACGACCATCAACGTACGAGCTACCCGCTGCGAATGGAGGCACCAACCAACCGAGAAAGAAAAATAGAGTGAGAAAGAGATAACGCTCGGGGAAAATAAAGTGGGCGAACTCGCATACGAATTGCCTCTCGCTGTGATCTCGTTTGCTGTCTTTCGTGCTCTCGTTTCTTTAACCGCCCCCCCCCCCCCGGCCGCCCCCAAGCGGGGGGATGAACGACGCGCGTGAAAATTGACTCGGGCAGGGCGAGTGTATGTCCTTACTGTGGTACTCGCCTCCTCTCTTTCATATCCTGGCGCTTTGCTGCTCCTGATGATTCTGCTGCTAGTGTATTAGAGACGAATACGAAACTACCGCGCGCTCGCTATCTTATCCGAAGTCACGAGCTCGACGTACCCTTCAAACCTCACATCGTTTCGCCTAACGAAACGTCTTTTTCACACCCTTCGCAATCGTTTCTTCAGGAATTTCTCGGCACTCGTCATCGTTTTGATGTTTAAAAAACGGAACGAAGATGAAAATTTCGTAACGGTGAGAATAAGTTTGCGATGAGAAACGGTGAATGAAATCTTTTACGATTTTGTTGTTATTGCTTTTTACGAAAAAACAAAAAAAAAACGCAAAGGGTTTTGTAAAAAATGTAAAACAAAATATTTAGCGGCTGAGGAAATATTTTTTAACAACACTTCGTCGTCTCTTAATTTCGTCGAAACACAGCGACATATTCCCGGATTATTATATATTCCAATTCAATTTTTGAAAAATTTTAAAACATTTTTTTCGAAATACACTCCAAATTATTATTTTTTATCTTAAGCAACAACGTCTTTGGAAAATTACCTATAACATTACTTTAAAGCATCAAATATTTTTTAAATTACGATTTTTTTTTTTTTTTCGTAATATCAAATTTTGCTACATATATTCTACAATGTTCAAAGAATCTTCGATAATTTCTTAATTAGGCGGATAATTTCCACGCGATTTACAGCCCATTAAAAACATAAACCGGTTAAATATGACCCAATATAATTTTCTCAGGCATCCAATATTAATAAAAATGCGAAGAAATTCAACGGTAACGAAGCTCCGTAAAAATTCTTATCTAATTTTCCTATCAGCCTACCATTTTGCACATGTCCACATGAGCATCACGATCATTAGACTGACGTTGGGTCCATCGTGAAAAAAATTTTTTTGAAAAAAAAAAAAAATAGTTTGTCGGTGTTGAGGTCTATCGTAGAGTCGATCTACTTGCTCGCTCGCAACTTCGCAGTACATTACGCTAGTACTAGATCGCCTCGTGTACCAAAAAAAAAAAAAAACATAGAACGAGAGTAGAAGCCACAGCGAGTGGGCGCGCGATATGCGAGTACCGCGTTATAAATTGTTTCACCGCGAGGATCTCGTTTACTCAGAAGCCGGTGTGCCTCTCTCTCTCTCTCTCGCGTGCTCTTGGATTCTCGGTCCGCATTCGCCCCACGGCTACGGCAGAGTACCCGCTGTACCGGGTACCACTGTACTTGTATATAACCCGCTACATGTGTGGATATGTACACCGAGATAGCCGAGGGATGAGAGTACCGAGAGTCGCGCGCGCGAGAGAGCACGAGGCCCGGGGTCCGGTGAATCTCGTGCGCGCCGGCGAGAAATCAAATCGATTCGATCTCCCTCTCGCTTCGCTGTGCCTATCCACTCTTGTACCCTGTATCTATAGTTAGTTTACTGCACATATGGTCGCTACACGCTGTTGTTGTTCACTACTGGAACTGAAACTGTGCTGAAAAAAAAAAATCGCGTTCTCGTGCGCACTGTGAACTTTAACTCACGCAATCTGTGACCGCTTATCGCTCGCCTGTTCAGCGGAGATAGGAATTTTTTTTTTTTTAATTGCCATTTCGCCACTGTGAAAATGTTGTTTCCTGGCGAACAGGTGATGGGTGACGAAAACTTGGGTAAAAGAGGGTTGTTTTCGAGAGAGAGTTTTCAGCTTCGAGGACAGTTCGGAAGGGTGAGGAAGGCATGAAACCTCTCAAAGGCTATATAAGTTTGACCCCCCGTTTCTCGACGACGATAATCGGCTTAAGGCGCCTTTGCGCCCGGTTGTGCCTTCACAATTTTCGTGTACACGAATAAATATAAAGTCAACGGCTACAAGGAGGCAGCAACAGCAGCGCCAGCATCTCTCCGAGCGACGACTCTCTCGCGCGCCGGTTCTTCTACGCCGACTGGCAACTCGTTCGCGGATAAGTCGAATTTATGAACGCCCGGTTTTTCGTGCGAGAAGCAACGAAAAATATCTTTCGTCTTCGTTCGTGTTTGGTATACACCCTCATCGAGGTAACCCTTCTCTCGCTTTCTCAATGTTTGCCTGTATAAACCGCGATAATCTTGGACGCGTGTAAACACTTCGCCTTGGCGAGACGGTCCAAACGACGGCGCGAGGTACCGTTGGGAATTTTCGTCCTACGCGTCCTCCTGATACTCTTTGCTTATTTTTCATCTTCTCGACATCGAGCTTTCGCACCACCCGGACATTTTGACTGGCGACGAAAACGCAGCCAGACATGTCGGTACGTTTGACAAAAAAAAAAATCGCACGAAATTTCGGTTCTGACTTATCGACAATCGTTAAATTGATAGAAATTCCGCCGTAATTGGAGAAAATTGTGCAAAAAAAAAAAAATAAGACGCCTTCATTGTGATAAAAAGTGAGAAAAAAATGCAAATTAAATTTGCAGATTTCTATATATATTTTTTTAATAACAATTTATTTTAAATTTCGGAAAATCCAAAATTACATAAAAAAAAATAATTACTGTAGATATTTTGCTGATTCTGACATTTTCTTGGATATTTCCGAACATGAAAAATCTCGAAAAAATAAAGTTAAGCGTCCGCAGCACGCGAACAAATAATTAAGTAATAACAAAATAACTTGCTGAAGAAAATCACGAGAACATCGCGAGTAGAGTCGAGTAGCTGCCTTCCCGGCAGATACTTCGAAGAGGCGCCAGGACCTCCCGACACCTACGGCCGACTCCCCCGATGCTTTCACGCCAATATACGTGGGAATGATTAATCGTCTTCGCACTCGCGAGAGTCAGGGAACGCGCGAAAGAAGATGAGGCGCTCAACGAAATAAATACAAATAAAACATCGTCAAGCGAGAGGAAGGAGAGACTGCGGTATGCGAGGGTGGGATAGTCCAGGTGACTCCCCTCAAGCAGCTAACTCTCGATAACTCGAATCCCTCTTGTCTCTCTCAATAACGGTACTTTCCCTTCTCGCGCGAACGGCGCGTCTGGCCTCCAACGCCAATCAAGACGCACTGCAAAGATTTTTTTTTTTTTTTTCGTTTTATTTCTCCACACCTTTGAATGTGCATCAGCTTGATGAGCACGCATGCCACGTAGTGATACGTTCGTCCTGCTTAAATATACAAACGCATACGGAGATCCGCACGCTGAACGTGGATATATAACTACTATAAACGCTACAGAGGAAGAGACAAAGGCTCGTTTGTCCGTCAGCGAGGCACTTTGGAATTCATCCACTCCCGGATTACGCCACCTCTCTTCTCGCTTTACGGTGCGCATTCGCGCTCTGTACACTGTTGTTCAGCATATTGCCTATCCCTCTTCGCATGTCGCAATGCTTACGCGGCTATCCCATCGGACAACCCGCAGACTTCGCGTCTGTTACAATAATAGTCCTGGATAGTCGACGGTGCAAATCCGCCGCTTGAATTGCATGTATTTATACAATCGACTTCACGGAATCAAAAGAGATACATCGCAGATTTTCATTAAATTAAATTAAAATTTTGCAAACTGAAAATTTCGCGAATGAAAATCGATTGATCGACAAAAAAGAGTTTAAAGAATTTTAATAAAAAAAAAAAAAATTTAGTGAGATTCCTTTCCTTTCGGTAAAAATTTGAATTTTTTATAATAATTTTTTTATCTTTTATAGTTTTAGTTAATTTTTTTTTAATTTTGCTCGAATTTCGAACGTCGTTCGGCGTTACCGGACATCTGTGAATCGTCGGTTCGCGCCGACGGTAGCAATTGTCCGCGCGTAATGACAAGTAGTACAGCCAAACGTACGCTCGACCATGAATTTTCGACAGCGCCATACGCGTCGAGTTAATTTATGCAATAGCGCATTAGCGCGCAGAATTTCGCGCAAACGTTTATAGATACACGCGAAAGAAAGATTATCGAGAAAGTCAATGCGGTCTCGTCGATGATCATTGAATCGATATCGCGCGCGCGAGAATATTATTTCGTTGACGCGAAGCGAGACCCGCGAAGAGAATTTCCAATCGTCTGCGCGATGAGAGGCGATAAGAAACAGTAGACGCGTAGGAGTTGCCCAGCCGGATGGGCCGTCCAAGAGACGTGAGAATCGTATGCATCCCGCGAGAGAGTAACCGTCGTCGGGGAGAGAGACCGCGGAGTCCTATCTCGTTTAGAGTTCATCGTTGCTTAAGGATGATAAATGCGATAAAGTGGTACCAGTATTATGCCTTCGCTTTAAACTCTCTATGGCTTTACGGCCTTACAAACTATTCGTTCACGACGATTGTATCGTATCGGCTTAATGGGCTTTTTTTCAAAACTTATATAGTATAACACCCATTTATTTAACGGCGAGTTTTGTGTGCACACTGAGCGGCACAAGTCACGAAAGCTCGTCTCGTGATACATTATTTCTACTTTAAATCAGTCGCGAGAGATAATCGTTTTATTTATTTTTATTTATTCCGCCGAAATTAGAATTAATCATTGCTTCGATTCTGTGATAAAATTCAAAGGGAGGCGAGAATTCAGTGAGTTATTCTTGTATAATCAGACAGTAGTTAAAGACAGAAGCTACGTGATTATTTTTAAATATTTTATTTATTTATATTTATTGCAATAAAAAATTATAATAAATAATAAATGAATAATTAATAAATGAAAAAAAAAAATTAAATATTTTATGTTATTTATTATATATTATTTACAATTAATAAAATTAAATAGTAAGGAGTTCGCGGTATTATTTCGGTCGAATTATCACGACTACTGAATTCGACTAATTCAATTTATTACACTGACGAAAAATACTCACGGGAATTCGTGATTCACTAGTCCCGTGCTGCCTCCCCCCCTCTCTTTATCCTGAATTCTTGTGCCCCTCGTGTCTGTCTCGCTTTCACTTCGTACGTCAACTCTGTATAACCGGCGGGGAGAGCATTAACTCGAACGGTCGAATAGCCGAGGCGCATAAATTCGACGATCAACGATCGTACGAATTGTTGATTTATGGACTGTTGCTTCTCCCCGTTACTCTGCCTTCTCTCCACTACTCGAATTGCGATGCTTGCCGATACCCAATTCCAGCGATTCGAACGATGGGGTAATTGATACGGGGAATGCACGAGCGTTTATCGACGATGAGAAATTGTTAATCAACGATAATTCTCTCTATCGGAAATCATTCGAACAAACAATTTCACGGAATTAAAGGCAATTATTTTTTATAAATTTTATGTTTTTTTTTTTTTTTTTCTTAACAGCCTGCGAATGTCATCCGATCGGCGCATCGGGGAAGACCTGCAACCAAAGCTCGGGACAGTGTCCCTGCAAAGACGGCGTAACGGGAACGACTTGCAATAGGTGCGCAAGAGGCTATCAGCAGAGCAGATCTCACATCGCCCCCTGCGTCAGTGAGTATAAAATCAAAAATCATCTGATCCTCGTCATCCCACACCTCAGATTCCCCCGAACCATCTCGTGATCAGCGTCGTTCGCGCATCGATCGAATGAATTTGATTGCAAATTTCGCGAATTTACCCGATGAGAGAAAACTTCGAAGACTCGTTGATGGACGAGTCGATCGTAAGCTACACGATACCAGCGAAAAAAAAAATAAAATAAAAATAATAATATGCAAAAGAGATACTCGAGTCGAATCGACACGAGATTTTCGTTTTCTCGCGTCCAATTAGTCGAAATTAGCCGAAACCTCGATTTCTTCGAGTCGCATTCGCGAAAAGACCATCGAGAATATCTTTTAGCCGTTGATACGAAATTCCATTGCCGCGCGCCTTCTCGGGAAGAATCGAGAAAAAGAGGCGCATCGACGGTGACGCGAGAAACTCCGATTATCATCCTTCCTTTTACGGCCAAAGTTGCTCGATAAATTACACCATTTCAGTTCAATTAAACGGTTATTTATTCAGCGTGTCTGTGTATCTCTTCGCGCTCGTTTTATGCCTCTTTCTTTCTTTCGTTCATCTCCGTTTCTCTCGTGTCCAACAGAGATACCGCAGGTCGTGCAAACGCAGGGAACCGCAGGCGAGGACAGCGGCGAACGCGAGGACGACGAAGAGCGCGGCTACGCTGGACGAGCCGGTGAGTAAGTTGAATAAGTAAACTAACTGGCAGTGAAACTCGTCGGTGCGATAAAAAAAAATGCATAAACGAGAAAACAATGAATCACCCGAAAAAAAAAAAAAAAAAAAAAATTTCTTCAAACATCGAGCGATAAAAAATTAACAACTGAGCGCGAGGAGTCCTATTCTCGACGCTGTTATCTTACGGTATATAAACATCATATAATCATGTGATAACAACTCTCACTCCGTACGGTGAGGTATTGTGGGGTGCGAGAGAGGGGGATGGGGTTTCGGAGAAATGGCCGGAAAATATTCGACGCGTTCCGCCAGCGTGATGTGGAGCTATGAGATAGCAACGATATTCTCGGAGCTTAATTCTCTCGTGAAAATTTTCGGGGCGGTTTCAAGGGGACTCGGGGGTTAGGTGGGGGGAGGGGCGGGGGAAGATATAAGCAACGTCGAGACTTGGCGCGCGGTTTTCCCTTATAAGCGCTTCTCTCACGGCTTAAGTCTCGTGGCCACGTGCTGGCAGGGAGCGGAATTCGAGGGCGATATTAATTTAGCAAAGAGTCCAAAGGGAAAGGAGGGGGCGGGTGAGGGAAGCACAGAGGACTTGTCGCGTTGTTGGTAGTAAAACTCGGTTGCCGGTTGTTCGGTGAGAATGTTAAGGAGCGAGAGGAGCGACGAAAGGGGATGGAGAGTGAAGCGAGAGAGTACAAGAGGGTGAAAACGGGGAGGAAGGAGGGGATAGTTGCCGAATGGAAAGAGGAAAGAGAGAGAGAGAGAGGAAGAGAAGGGATGCGAAGAGAACGTCTCGCCGTCGCTTCGTCGCGGGCCTCTCAGCCTCCCCTAATGGCTTAATTAAAACCAACCCTCGCGCACGTTTATAATCTCTCTCTCGCTCTCTCTCCCGCTCTCAGCTCCCTCTATCCGACTCGCTTCGCGGTCTCTCGCCCTGTATCGTCGTCGTCGACGTCGTCACAACTTTCACGGTAATAGCACGCTGTAGATCCTTCCTATGCGGTGAGCCGAATAGGCGCAACGTATCCCCTTCGTATCGCGCATAATACGTATTAAATTCTCGGAGAATTGTTACATCTGCGGAAATATAATTATCATTTGTTTACGCATTTGTAGAAAATAAACAAGTAATCAGAGCGGTTGAATTGCAAGAGGCGTCGAGTAAACGTAATTTTGTTTGTTTTTATTGCAATTTTACTTGGAATTCATTTACATAATAATAATATTTATTTCGTCGGATAGACACTCCTTCTATTATTATTTTTGTAATGCTTGAAAAAAAACCAACAAAAATAAACTCATAAAAATTCACTGAAAAAAAAATTAATTTTAAAATTTATTAATAACTAATATTAATATTTATAAATGATGATTTCCGCGGGTTTACACGTGATGAACATTTTCATTGTTTACTCGACTATTACCACTCGAGAATGGAAATTGAGTAGAAAATATTAAATTTACGAAAAACAGGAATAACGATAGAGGCGAAGAGTTTCGTTGGACATAAATAACTGATTCCCGTTAATCCGGATATTTATTGATCGACCGGGTGGACGAATGTTATTGAAACGATGGATGTTTGAAAACATTTTTTACCCGTTTATTTTGCATGGAGGATATTATACGCAACAATATAATACTATTTTCCCATCAATTTTTCATACATAGAAATAATACACAATAATATCACATTATTCATTCTATCGAATTCGCCACGTAATATCGTATTTATGAATAATAAAAGTATTGTAGTCGCGATCTCGAGTATTCGCACAGCAGTTCCCGGCGGGACGATGCTTTCGCTGGCGCGGCAGTTTTAACCCTCATGTGTACGACCCTTCGCGACGATCCTCTCGAAACTCTGTGGAATTCGTAAACGTAACGGGGGCACACAATCTCGTTCTCGCAAGATGACTGCCAGAAGACTCTTTTCGCCCCTAAAGCTTGAATTCTCAAAGTAGACATTATATACTCCGATAAAAAAAAAAAAAAAAAAAAAAAAAAAAAAAAAAAAAACCCAAGAGACTCGGTCTTGCCAATGGCCAATACTTTTATCGAAGTCACGTTTGACCTCCGCGCACGGATCACGATCGAATAAATCGACGTGAGTTTACGCGCGGCGCATAAACGTCGGATAAATGTTTGAATATATATTTGCGCCTTCTCGTTCGTCGGAGCATCGATTACCACCCACGAGGCGACGAGCCTTTCCTTTTTCTCCTTTTCGTTCGCTACTTTACCTGATGCTTCGGGTTGAAACTTACACGGGCGCCTATAAAATAGCGTACGTTCTCTTCAAAAAAAAAAATCATTTCTCTCGTTTGTTTCCTCTCTTGTATATTATTATTGTTCGGCTACCGTGCGAAGAGAACAAAAAGGCCCGCATTGCCATACGTTGAACAATATACTTTACCGTACAGAAGCTCGTTCATAGCCCACGCGAGAATAATGATCCAGTGAAGTCGAGTGGAGTCACCGAATTTACGAATGCCCGCTGCGCTAAAGCACATACAGCAACAACGAAAGATACCTCCACCCCGTCGGCTTTCATACCTTTAACAGCGATCGCGTTCGATAAAACAAGTCGTAAATGTTGCCCATCGTCCTTGGGTCCTCGTTCCGTGAAGTTCGGCCGATACAATGCGCGCGCCCTTAAATTTTAGAGAGCTGCATGCGCCGCCGGGTACCACTGCGTAACTGCCTATGCGACTTACGACTCTCGAAGTTATTCACGCACAAGTATCGCCGATTGAACATAACGAAAGTATCAACCCACCTTTCGATCTTTTTTATTTATTTTTTACACAATTTCACGAAACGCAAACATAAGTTTGCAATTTTTTTTTTTTTCTAAGCTTCTCCGGCAGTTCTGAGCTCTTCGGCAGCTCTCCTCAAAGGGGACTCGTCGTGTTCATTCGTACGCTCTTCAATGTTTTTTTTTCTTCTCTTCTTCATTCTCCCGGCAACGTTGCTCTCGCGCTTCGCTAAACGTTCCCTCAATGGTCTTTCCGTTTCGCGAAACATATATCTACACAACATACTTGACATAATATACACGGTAGAAGTGTTTGTCTCTCGTGTTTGCACTTCGACAACTGCATCGATTCGCGTTTTTTTTTTTTTTTTTTTTTTTTTTACGCTGTGACACGCGGTTTGAAGCTTACGGAGGCTATATAACCGTAAGGGGGTCCGACAAGGAAGAGTATATAGAGTTTGGACCGTTGCAAAATTGAGAGAAGCCGAAGAGAGGATTGCAGGGGTGGTTTACACTGTCGAGGGGGTGAGAGGGGGTTCTGTGCGCTGCTGTTAGCCCGGGTGCGTGGTGCACGTGAGGAGATAATGGGGGAGTTTCGCTCTCCCGTAACAACCAAGATTGCGCGCGCGACCTGCCCTCTGTTCTCGTTCCCTCAAAATGCAACACACAAACAGCCTGTATCCTCTCTCGTCGCCCCTCGTTTCATATTGTTCACGAACGATTGAAACAAAACATCGTTAAACAGAGAGCAATTGAAGCCAACCTTACGCACTTTGTTAGCGTCTCTATACATACTATATATATATATACACATATATGTATAGATAGATAGGCTGCTGCGTGTTTATTATCCAGATGTTATCTCCCGAAGAAAACATAAGCGAGTATTACAGAACGGGGGCGCAAGAGATCGATATGAGGTGATAAAAAAAGATAAAAAATAAAATTAAACGAATTTACGAAGCCAGAAGTGTAAGAAGCGGCGGGAAGGAAGCTGCGCATGTATATCGGTATATATCGAGCTCGATCGACGCCTAATTGCGGTGCCCACTCGCCTTCGCCAAGCACCAACACTTCTCCCTTGTAATCTCTGCTCTGCTTCGTTTGCGCTCCTTCCAGCATCTCGAGACGAGGGGCTTAGCCCGAGCCTGCAGGCACGCGGGTGTAAATTCTCGATCCAAAACGACCACAGGCCGCCACCGGCTCTGTGTACTCTGCGCATACGGAGAGTTGCGGTGAGACACGCCGTGAATATGCGAGAATCCCCTCGTATTTATCCGACAAGCTTTACTGCCTCTTGTCTCGAGTTTTTTCTCTTTATTTTTTTTTTTTTTTCCTTTTCTTTTTTCTTCGACGTGGCGACGCATGTAAAGCTCGATTAACGAAAAATATAATGGCTGCTGAAGCGAACGAAAAAAATTTCGATCGTAATAATTTTTTTTTTGCTTTTTTTCGTAACATTTGCGAGTTTTGCGAGTTGGCGTATTATTTGAGGTTATAGTACAAAAAATATTTACGAACTGAAGTGAACATTGATAATGGCGAAAGAAAATGTACCGTGCAAAATGATTTCTTCATTATTTTAATAATTGACAAAAAAAATTAATACGAAAGAACACTTCATTAGTCCATTGATCCCTATTCTCTTCCATTCTTGTATCTTATATCGTCGTTTATTTCAAATCTTTTGTTTTCTTACTTTTCCTTTAAACTGCTTCCCACTCTCGTTTCCTTTTATCTACTGTGCCACTGAATTATACATTTCAGTTTCGTCATACATTGTACTTTTTCGCGCTGCTGCTGTTCTTTTAAATGCCATTCTCAAGTTTTCCGAATGCCTCGTCCTTCGATTTGGATTTTCTCCGAATTTTTTTCGCTCGGTATGTTTCCTTTTATGACAAAAGCCCATTTACGACCGACAAATAAAGATAATTACATTGTAATTCAATTTTTCCTTCGCTGACATGAAAATAATGGATAATAAATAAATGGTAAATAATTAATAATAAATAATAACGAAAACATCGTCTTGAAAGGTACTTTTTAATTTTTTTAAGACGCAACAGTGACCGGAATGCATGATATTAATTTTGTTCATATTATTTATGTGTTTCCCATTGCCGTATGAAGTGTTTCGTATAGTCTATAGATGACGCCGAGTAGCGTGAGATTGCTTTGTCTTAGTCGAAGCGTGAAATCTATAATTCAAACAACAGAGTCACCACCCCTAAAGTCGCTTTACCCTAAACTCTCCCCCCGAAGTAATTCGTACCGATTTCGTTGTCCCTGTTGCCCCAAACGCGGTTGCAATATGTTACACAGCCACACAGCTTCGTTTGCCCTTCTCCCGTTCATTTTCGCCGAACGAGTTTGGACCCATCTCTCCCCTCGAGTCGTCTCTCGCGCCTGGATAAACCTCCAAATCTCTTCATCCCCTCGATAAAATTCGCGAAAAAAAAAAAAAAAAAAAAACAAAACACAAATCCAGTCTCGAACCCCTCGATACGCGAAGATTTACTGGAACGGTTAGAATTCGCTTCGAAAAGTGGATATACATCGAAAATTCTGTTATAACAATACTAAGAAACTTAGATGCTGAGGAAAACGTTGGTGAACCGAGATTAAGTTATCCGTTAGTCGGGAATTTCCGAGATAGAAGCCGGGGAAACGCACTCAGGACGGGACAAGAGAACCGCAAGAAGTTGGCGAGTTCGATCGACGGATAAGAGCAGTAGAGGGCCCTCTCGGCGGCTCTTGCCTGAGTCCATTCCGATCGAACGATATCATTTCACTTTTGGCAGTTTTCCAATAGAGTATACAACTCTATAGACTGCCCGAACGTTGTTGTACCCCATCCGCCTGTATAGCCGTACCTCCTACTCGTGGTGCACCGATAGTAACACCGGTGTTACCCGATTGCAGCGTCGATGCGGTCTCATGGCAATGGCCCAGACTGTCGATACTCAACCCCCAGTGTACTCGCCGCGACAGCACTTGGAATGGAAATTGCTACATTTATGTATGTAATATCCGATATTATAACGTCGCGACGAGGAGGAAAGAGGCGAATACCCGTTAGTGAAACGAAGGCAAAGATATTGATACACCGGAAAAAGGTGTTCCTCGAAATATAGTAAAAGTTCAGTGACTTCGACTTTGATAGCCCCGATCGGATATCGAGAGCTATCTGCTTTTTCTGAATCCAATAACAACGATGTCGGATGCCTCGTGTCACCATCAACCCCCGCACCCCCCACCCCCGTTAACTTCCATTCGTTTTGGGGAGCGGACACGACGCGGTCGAATCTGTTTCACATTTTAATATATTCAAACGAGAAATTCATTTAGAACGAATTTTAATTGTAATCCCCGAATTGAAACAATGCCCTCAAATATTAAAGGGCGTTTCTCTCTGATGACTCCGACATTCTGAACGGTCACACAAAGCCGCAATAGTAATAAATTATCAAAATTACCAAACGCCGAGAGAGGCCGACGGAAACCGGTGGTTGATGGCGGAACGCGTTAATTCACGACAAATGCCATTTATAATATGAAAATCGAAATGTGCGAAATCCGAGGCTCTTTTCGTATTATAATTGAAATTCTCGGCGGACGGGTTGTGGGCGGTACTCGTGAAAACTCGATGTACAAGCGTTTACCAGCGACACGCGCCCGCATGTTGAATTTTTTTTTTTAATATTTAAATTTCAATTCATTTCATCGGCGTCGACCCAGAATGCAAAATAATAACGATAAACTCTCCGGTACGAGAGCGTTGAACCCGCCCGTGTTGAAACACGAATTCCAACCTCCGAAAAGTAATACCCTCGTAAATACACATATATAAATAAAAATTATAAAAATTGTGAGATAAAAAATGATACACATACACTAAAAAAAAATATATAATAATAATTTTATTTTTAATAAATAATTAAAAATTGATATAACATTTATTCAAAAATATTAAATATTTATTAATACATATTTATACTTTTGTTATTAAAAAAAAATATTGTTACTACTATTATTATTTTTTATTATTATTATATATAGTTTTTTTTTTTTTTTTCTTTTAATTCTCCATTTCCATAATTGTTTCCTTCTGCTTTCGCACACACGCGAGCACGCGATATTAATTATCGTAATTACGTCCGCAAAGAGTTTGCGCGCGCGGGACACGTTAAGAGAAATAACGCGAGGACTCCGTGAAACGCGTTAACTATCGTACGTGGGTAGAGGAGATATTTGAACAGCCCGGGGAACAGGACTTTAATACTACAACGTTCATCGGTCACGACGAGATCTAAAACAGAGTTAATTACGGCGAGCTGAGAAGCGGCAGCCAGTGTGAGAAATGCTGTATCCGCCCGAGTTAATGCGAATCAAGACTAATTGATCCTACTATCGTCCTTTCTACCTTCCCATACCTGACTCTCGCTACCACCGAGAAGGCTCCTCGGGAGCTTCACGGATTACGCGAAACTCCGATGCAAAGTTACACATATACGCTTCGAAAACTAATAGTCGAATCTGCGTTTCTGGCGGCGATCGAAGTAGTCGAGTAGTTCAGTCCACTATACCTAATATTAGCCGAGTATAGTTTCTGTGTACATCCTTCGGACAACTTCCTCGCCGAAACTACATCAGTTTGGATCCATCGATTTCTCGTCGCAACAATGTACACGTATTGTATATATATACATATATATAACAAGATTACACTTTGGTTCTCCGACGATTTCGTGAAACTTGAACGGAAATGAGATACGTAGCGATACGGATAACCAGATAGCGAAACAAATTGTTCGAACCGATTTCCGTAGGAAAATCTATTTTTAGTTTGTAGTTGTATCTCGTCTATGTGTTGTTACGCTATCCCACGCTAATGGCTTCGAGGTGTACAGACGACGACTGTAAATAGAGAGTTGAAACTGTACACACACAGCAGGATCTCCCGTTTCTGGGATGCCGTTTTGCTCATTGCCGACGACCAGAAACATCGGCGAGCTCGTTTCCGCGATCAGCGACACGAGAAATCGTCCATTTCGTGGTCTCTCTGTCAAGGGGCTGCGCGCTCCTTACTCCTTGCTTGTCGCCGTTGCTGCTGTTGCTGCCGGCTTCCACCCACGCGCCCATTAAGCCAGCTTTCTACCTCAACTTCTCTACCTTTTGCTTTTTCTCACTCTCTTTCTCTTTGGCTCTCTCTCTCTCTCTCTCTCTCTCTCTCTCTCTCTCTCTCTCTCTCTCGTTCTCTCGCTTGCACTAGTAGACTCAGGGGAGGCACTTAAGGCGTCTCGTAATGCACACCCCGTCGCACACCGGGGCCCTTTTATAATTAAGACGTTACTTTATGGCCCGTGTGCTCAGCGCGCTCCCGCTTTCTGTCTGTATGTACATGCTGCGGGGCGTAAGTGTAGTATCTCGTGAACGGCGTCACAAACCACTCCGTTCATCATGAGTATATCTCTCTCTTTCGTTATTTCATTCTGCTCCAAGTTATGTAGTCGAGAAAAAAAATTTTAAAAAAACTAAAAGAAAATTACTAAAATGGACATTTTTCAAAATTCTTAATAATCGCAGCGATAATCAATTTGATTGAAATCGATATCTGCTCGAATTTAACTAAAATTCTATACTTTTTGAAGATATAATAAGATTTTTTTATTTCAATGACTATACGAACATTAAATTAATTTGAAAAATATTTATTTTCAAAAAGCCACAGAAATTAACTAAATTTTATTTCATTTTTTTTTTAAGAGTAAACGGCACTAAGATATTTTTATGAATTATTCAGACATTTACATAATTTTTTAAAAATCCGAATAATCTTATGATAAGAATAAAAAAAAAATACATTTATTAAAAAAATGAATTTTATCCTTATTCCGAACTAACCGGTTTTTCATTTTTTTTAAGTACACAACTCACGAGAATTTAAAAAAATTCTATTAACGATGCCAGCATGTCATTAATTAGAAAAAAATACAACCTGCTTTATGAATAATTTGTCGATGAATACGATAGGAATCGTGAATGCGCATTTTCCGTGAATTTTCACAGTAAAACTCTTTTACGGTGGAGAAAAACGCGTTCGCTTCGACTAATTGCAAACAACGATCGCTGGTCTGCTTAATCCGGAATCGAGAGCCCTACGGGGCGAGGGATCGTTCTGTATCTCTGTATACCGGTGCCGCCGCGACTAGCGCGGTAAAACGTCTCTGTTATAGAGAGCTTGCCGATGGCGAAGCTATATGGAATAATAATAATAACGAAAAAAAGAAAGGAGGACGAAGAGCCGAGAGAACGGGAGAGACTATGAAACTGAAAGAAAAACAAGGGATGAGAAGACTCGCGGATAGTGGAGAAATGGTGGGGTATGAGAGAAGGCAATCGAGATAATGCAAATCTCTCTCGCGAGGCGCTCTCTCAGTATAGAGAAGCTTTATCCTCGTGGCATATGAAAATAAAGAGAGAAGATAGAGAAAGCGCGACGAAGGAAAGTGGAGAAAAACGAGGATGGGGACCAACATCGAAAACCCTCTGCCGGATTTCTCCAATGCTGACGGTTTATGTCGCTGTGGATTTCACCTCCTATACACCGCGCACGCGAACCGTGAGGCCGCTCTCGTTTGTGCGGAAAATTCGTGGAAGGGTAACGGAGATATATATATATATGTATACCAAGGTGGACGAAGATTGGAATCCGAGAGGCGAAGGGATGAAAAGAGGAAGAAGAGAGATGGTTACTCGAGCGAAAATATATCCGTGGAGCTCGCGGGCAGTACCCGGGCGAAGAATCGTCCGAGAGAATGGGGCAACCGGGGTATATATAGAGGAAACTAAAGGGCTTGAAAAACAGAGAGCGAAAGGGAAGTTTAAAGTCTTTCCGTCGTATCCTTCACGGCCCGAGAGGAGGATTTGCCGCCGACACGCGGGTAGACCAACGGAAGAAAAAACGAAGAGAGCGTAATATAGACCGATAAATCGAGGGGGATATCCCCCGCCGAGCCGATTTACATTCCTGATCCTTATTTCGGGCTATTTGTCGCGCGGACTTTATTCAAACGAAATTCTTTGAAAATTCAATGGAAACTTCGTTAAAAATGTATTTTTTGTTAATTACTTTTCTAATTGATACAGTCCTCTGATATGCATAGGGAAAAGAGAGATATAGTCGCTAAAGTAGCAACTGCGTAAAAGTTGAGTTGTGGTCAGTAAGTAAATAATAATAATAATATAAAATAATTCATTATTAGAAGATAAATATTATTGTTATTATTTTTTTTTAGATGTTGTATAAAAACGCCGAATTTCGGGTATTTTCTATATATATATGTGGAGAGTGTGCCGCGCTGTAGCACCTTAACTATCGCTATCCAACGACGACGGTCATTTTTTTTTTTTTTTTTTTCACTGTCGATCCACAAGTAAATCTTTTCTTCTTCATAGATACTTTAGTTTTCTCCTTCGAACATTATATTTTTCTTCTATCCTTGACTACCGGAGTTTCTTGGCACCGCGAGAGAGTATCGAGAAGGGGGATAGGCGGAGGGGGGCCCTCCAGTCGGAATGAATTTAATGAGACGCCCAGAGGCGTGACACGACGTCCTAATAACGCCGGGCAGATGAGTAGTCTCGATATCGCAGCGGCGACTCTCGCGGTCTTCACGAAACGAGAATGAGAGAGACAGCGAGTCCCCGAGCCCCGGAGTAAAATAAAGAAAAAAAAAAACAAAGTATCTTCTCGTCCCGCGACCCTACGCTGTCACGTCTCGTGCTGTCGCGTCGCGCGCTTCTCTTCTCTTATTCTTTGCTCCCGGCGTTATATACCGTCCCGTCGACTTCTCGTCTGTTACCGGTGCTCGACTTGTTGGTGCTTCTGGTATACCTGATAGTATTAAAGAGATACCAGGCACCGGAGCCGCCAGCGGCAGCGGCCACTACCGTAGGAGTAGTAACGGTAGCGACGTTCACCAGTTCTCGGTGGTCACCTAAGCTCGCGGGTTCTCCGGCTGCTACTTTACTTTATACCAAGCAACTATCCTAGTAGAGAAGGCATAAGAGTTATCCCTACGCGATAAGACAAGACTCACGAGAATTTCTCGCCCCGCTGGATATACAACGGCGTTACTCGTGCACCCGAACGTCCGTCAGTTACGCTCGATCGATCGATCGATCGTAACCGTCAGATTAATAAAACTTAAATATTATATAAATTATCGTTAATGCCATACGATGATCGGCCACCCGTTTAATAGATTATGGCCTCTACAACGTATTTGGTTATCGATATCCAGTCTCCCGCGTCCCTTCTCCCCTCTTTGCGCTACCAGCAATTTGCCGCGCTTTATAATTTTGTAAATTGCAGGGGTTGGCTGATTTTTTTTTTTTTTTTTTTACTTATCGGTACTGCAACCAACGTATCGTCGAGAGTAAAAAAAAAAAAAGAAATTATTGCAATTAACGTGATGAAAATCAATTAATCATAGTCATTGGGAGCAACGCGTGACAAAACAAAACGACGTATCTATCCCGCTAATTCGTCGCGTCAAAAGATACGCGCCAAACCCCGCGACGCATGTCCGTCCGCATGTCTCGCTGAAATTGGCAAAATCTCTACCCTCCCGACCGCGATGTCCCGCGCGTGGTTACGTCGAGCGAGATATTGTAACGATATAAGGGAAGATGGGGTAAAATGAACTATTTTATCAATTTACGAAATTTTATCGATGTATAGAATAGTTTTTTTCCGTACTTTTCAACCGAGAAATTGACTTGTCGCATCCCTTCAAAGTATAAAGACGATTTAAAAAATGGGGCATAATGGACTGTCGATTGAATTGCATCAAAAAATGGAAATAGCGTTGGTCCATTTTGCCCCGAAATTCGAGTTCCGCGACTGTTCGATTTTGCCCCATGTTTCTCTAATATACATATGAACGAAAATTCGCTGTAGCGATAATACAAATTTAAAATATACGTACGTGTTATTGTTGCGACATCGGTATTATAGCGATTGCAAGGATAGGTTTGCGTTTGCAAATTTCGTGGCGTTTTAATGAAGCGTGTTTCGGTGAACGACGAACCCGAGCGTCGATAATAGAATCCGTACAACGCGGACGGTTTTCTGCACCCTATATGACTGTGTACACCCCGCTACGCGAAACAACGCTATCCCTCTCGTGATTCGCCACCCCCTTCCCCTCTCCTCTTCCCTTTCCCTTTTGCCGCCTGCGAGTTTTCTCTCGTGTTTCCTCCTCTCAATCCCCTCACTCTCTGCGATGCGCCCATAGCAGCTTGTCTGTGGCTAACCAAATTAAACGTAATTTGAATTTCGTTTGAAATTCAATCGATGCCCCACGGCGCTCCGCGGACGTTCTCTCGTTCGGCGAGTGAACTGGAACTCTCTTTTTCGAGCGAAAACCGGGAAAAAAAAAAAACGACACGCAGCGGGGTCTCTTTTTCTATACCGAACAATACTCTTCCGCTGTTATCCCAACGTTGTTTCCTCATATCCCGTCCCCTTGTACGGAAAAATGCTTTATCTACACCTGCATAACTCGAGGGGGTTGACGGGTATTGGGATACAAAAACGCTATAAAAAAAATCGACGTTTTCAAGGTAAACGAGAACGTAGGGGATAGTAACAGAAACGTTTTCAACTTTAAAGGTAAATTAACTAAATCCTTTTTTTTTATAGCGCGCAATGGTTAGAAACGTAAAGGGTTAATATATGAGTGTTCGTCAACTATGAATACAATATATTATTTATTTGATTGCATCGTGTTACACGCTGTTTACAGGAAGTTGTATTAATGTACAATGGTTAAAAGAAACATTACTTTTTATATTTTTTAATTACGAAATATGAATTACACTAATATCAAAAAAATTAATTTTATCGTTTATGTTCATAAAAATGAGGATCGATGCAGCGAAAAAAAATAGAATTAACAGAAAAAAAATCAGAGTTCATTAATTTGTTCACATTTACGATATAATTATCAAAGCGTTGAGACATCTGAATTTCGAAATTTCGTCGATTATATATATGTGTAATGAGTCCAAATAGAATAGCTCCCGGGGGAGGGGAATTAGAGTTACACTCTATGGGGAAAGGGTCAGAGACCATAATCCGTTTAATCCTCGACTAACGAGACGTCCTTTGTGTCGATTAACCCGAACTCGGTGGGTCGGTACCAATTGACTGCTGTGCAGACTATACTCCGTGTCCGGAGTACCGGGAAACAGTGAAACACACAGTTCAAATCGCTCCCTTGCGCTCAGATACGCCGGAAACTATCGGCGAGTGTGTGTACAAGCATGCGATCCACACGAGATCCCCTTACCACACGGGAACGTGTTTCCAATCCGGGAGTTTACAAGCTTCAGAGCTCTACCTTCGTTTGAGAATCGTCGAGAATTCGGGAAATACGCATCACGCGATATACACGTGAGCGCGAAATATCGAGATCGATTTCCGTCGTTCCGCGATCGCGTCTCCGTTAACAAGGAGCATATTTCGTGTTCAAAAAGTGAACGAATAGTCTCTCGCGATCGACTGAACAAACTATCGACAATTGGGGTACGTGTGTCACACGCTATATATCGACGCAGCAACAACCCCAGAAGCAGAACTCGCTTGCCTGTCTCCCAGCGGTTTACATACGTGTACTCTGTACTCTCTTGGCGTATATACTCGATATACGTATACACATAGCGGTGGTATAGACGAGAGAAGGCGGATATATCTCTTCTCCTGGATAGTCACTGCACGTTTTCCGTATACTACTGTACCCTCTCCTCCACTCGCCCCAATCAGCGTTCGTGTTCGCAAATTAGGTGTTCCGCTTCGAGGAACTAGACAATCCGGGTTTTGCCACACACTCTCGATGGATATACGTTTCCACCATTACGCCGGGGAGCTTTCTGCGATAGTCGATATTCAGTTACATCGATGGCCTATCGATATATAATCGGCCACTCCGTTTTTACGTTTCGCACGCTTCGCGAGCCTACCGTGTCGTGATTCTGATAAATTAAGGGAATTATTTATATTTATTCATGGTTCAAGGGTTTTGTGTTTTTTTTAATATCGGAATTAAATTAATCCGTATGGAATCCTCGACTAACGAGAATCAGAAACTATTTTTCAACATTTCGAATATTAATGAGAAAAAATGAAAAAAAAAAATTGTCAAATATATACATCGAGGAACTTTCAAATGTAAATTAAAAAAAAATTAGTCCGACTATCCATACAGTTTTTTTTTTATTTTAAGGAATTGTGGCACTTCATTTACAAATATTTTTTTATATATCAAAAATATGTTGGGGAACTTCGATTTATAATTTTTTTTATAGCGCGGAAGAAAATTATCATCACTATTCATACAATTGTTTTAATGTAAAGAAATCAGTGCGATTTATTTCCGGCAAAAAGGATCCCTTGCGCAACGGGTTAATTTGCACTGAGAGAATAGGCAATGTGATCTATTATCACGAAGGTCTTTTTTTTTTAATTAACGAAGGTACGAGTGGTAAAGTGATTCCGAGGCAATCTCCTTCGGCGCTTCCTGCGGTCGGATATGCCGTCTTGCAAGGAGAATCGGTCTTTGCCGTTCACTCTATGGTCTCCGAGAGAACAGAGGAAGCGAAGAGTGTATATGTTATCGAAAGCTTCACGAGAAGCAATGCCCCCTCCCCGCACCTCTTCTCCTAATAAACAAATACACCAAAAGTAGCAGAGAAACGGAATTCCAAGTACTTTTCGGTGTGTCCACCGCTAAGACGCGCCGGATCGCTGCCAGAAAGCCATAACGGTGCTGCCGCACGCGAGAGGAAGAGACGGTTTTTTCCTCAACGTGAGAAGATCGAGAGCCGGAGGAGTCTCGACTATAATCCCGACGAATTCCCCCCCTCGACTATTTTCCGGAACGTGTAATTCGGATTTAATGGACTGTGTATAGCCTGCCGTCGTATATTCGCAATAAAATTCCGATTTTTCTCGGCCGCTTATAAAAGAAGCGAAAATCGCGCCTCTCTCCCGATGCAATCTCACTGCCACCGTCCATCGCTCTTACGTAATATCGGTAGAAAATTGATAAAAATTCCACCGGGAAAAAAAAGAGAAATTTGATAAAGAATGTAAAAATGAGTGAAGAGTAATATCCGTTAGGCAACACGGCGTAATATTAACTCTAATGGAATGACGATTGTACCTAATGGAGCGTTATATTGTCAGCGTAGAAATGGTCCATTATCAACGGTGCCGCGACTTCGTTCGAATTTATTTATCTCTCGCAATAATTTCGACTCTTAACCACATAGAAAAAAAAAGTATATGTAAAAATATATTAAATATATATTAAATCCGGTGTTTTGATATAATTCATATATTAATCGATATAATTAATATATTAATTACATAAATTCAACGAATTATATATTTTTATGTTATATAAAAAAATTTAAACTGAAGTGAATTATTTTTCTCCGGAAATATATTCGATATATCGTAGATATAGTTTACAAAATTTTTTTTTTTCGATGTCGGGAAATTACTCGCAACGCGAAAGAATAAAAGTGCACACGGTGGAAATTTAAATTGACGGCAAAAAAATTATTATATACTTACATTATAATAATGTAAGTCTATTCAAAATAATATATTACGGACAATTAATGTGATTGTTAAATTTTGCGAAAAAGGCTGAGTCCTCGAAACTCTCGTAAAGCATCGAAAGTTTAAAAAAAAAAACGAAAAAAAAAAATAAAATGTAGACTGGTGAGCAACATCCCGGAAAGTAATTTGAACCCTTAACGAGGTGCGTTTTGTCCCGCGTAAATAACGCGGAGAAGGTTTGGGATGAGGCAACAAGCGCTCGTTTGCTGTACAACAGCCGCGGAAGAAAGTTCGCCTCTCTCTTAGCTTCTCACACCCCTCAAGACCTCTAGAACCTCGTGAAATTAGCCGCTGCGCACCGTCTGTTGTCGCAAGATATACACTCTCTCCATACCCCTCGAGAAGCTTTTCCCCCCTTTCTAACTTTCATTATTTCCATCGACGGTTGGAAAAAATCGACCGAATACATACCAAGGGACGCGAGAGGGGAGGGTAGAGCAAGTATTAAAAAAAAAATAAAAAGAAGTGCGCGAAACGATAGAAGGGAGAAAAGTACTATTCGCGGCGAGGACTCGAGGACTCTCTGCGTCGGCTCGGCGATCATTCGACTATACGACGGATGTTGGAAGAACCCCCGAAAAAAAAAATAAAAATAAGGGTATATAGACCCCGGCGAGGTGGACCAAGTCTTTTTATATGAGTTTCTCCAACCCTCAATTTTTCTCCCTTAAGGCCTTGACGTTCTCTTATTCTCTCGTACTCTCACCCCTTTCGTCTTCGACTTTCCCTTTCTCACTGTCCCCTTTGCCGTTTACACGCGCGCGTAACCCTGCCAAGGAAAATATTGAAATTCTTGCCTCCCCCTTTCACCCCCCAACTACCCCGAGAGCTCGACGATGCACAAGTCCCGAACGAACGTGGAGAAAAAAGAAAAAAAGGAACTCTTTCCAGTCTGCCGTTTACTACGTGTGGCTTTTTCGCAAATACGTGAAACGGGTACTATCCTTCTCCTCTATCCAACCCTAATCCTCCCGAATGCGTCTTCTCGCTGTTAGTGTTAGCGCACCGAAACTGACTATGCGTTTTCTTTTTCATCGTCAGAAAAACTTGCTATGTACACTGTTAGAATTGCTCGTTACCTCGGTAGGAAACCGCAATTGGAGTTTTTTTTTTTATATTACCGTTTCCCTTAAAGTTCTTTACTTTCTCCCGGTTCCTTGGTCCACCTATGTTTTCACGGCTGCGAGAAGAATATAAGAGGTCTTCGGTATCCTCCAATTTCCTTTCGGCCCTCCGGTTTCTTTACCCTTACCCCCTATAACGGATATTATTCCAGTCACGCCTCTTCGGTCGCCGTGAAAATCTCGGAATAATTGGCAAAATCCCTTTATTCCGATGGTTAGCGAAGAGAGATCTCGATTTTCTTCCAGACTGTTAGAGTTCTCCGAGAAACTCTTATTTCGCATAACACTCAGACCCGACGGTAGCAATGCTCGTTGGGTTAAAAGATACCTACGGAACTTCTTTCTTTCGCCAATTTCCCGTCGCTCGGTAAACCTCGTCGGGTAATCCTCGTTTATCTCGACCGGCAGTCTCGGAGAAAATTGTCTGCTCTCTTTTTTTTATACAACCACCTGGGAACACCTTGTTAACTCTAAAAGA
Source organism: Cryptus viduatorius (assembly GCA_964006125.1). NCBI lineage: Eukaryota > Metazoa > Arthropoda > Insecta > Hymenoptera > Ichneumonidae > Cryptus > Cryptus viduatorius. The sequence continues at coordinate 5,513,660 of OZ023222.1, read as the reverse complement.
GCGTGAAAACTTGCGAGAAAAAGATTAGAAAAAGAAGACGATGGTTAAAGGTTTGACGAGAGGAAGGAACCGCGAGTGGGGTAAAATGGACACATGTCGTGCAAAATCATATAATTATGAAAAAAAAATTCTTATACGACGCGAAAATAAAAAAATTTTAGTTAAGATCTGAATTTTTTTTTTTAATTTCAAAGTTTAATCGAATAAAAAAAAAACATAAATATCTTTATTATTCATTCTAATTTTAAAAAATAATCGAATAAAAAAAAATTTGAATTTTTTTTTAAATTACTTCTCAATTTTTATCGAATATTATTTCATTTTTTCAAATCTATTTCTCATTATATTTGTCCATTGTGCCCCACGTGGTCGTTTTGCCCCGTCCGCCCCAACCTGACGGGAGGGTAAAAAATAAGAGAATGAGGATCCTGAGTGCCTTAAAAGTTTCTTAACATACCCACGACCCCGATCTCTCTGCCTTGTGAACGCAAAAATTCACCGAGTCTGAAAGAGATTAAAAGCTCTCTATCGTTTCTCCTTCGAGTCTTACATACACGCAAAACCCTCACGCAAAGGTATGCCTCAGTGTACGTGCGCGTGTATTGTATATATATGTTCATGAGTTTCCGTTGAACCAGCGATAGAGCACCGGGCGGTGATGCTTAAAAGCACCGTCGATCAGAAAGTCTCGACCTCACTTTCCGAGAATTCCGCCGAAAATTCTTCCACAGACAATTCGCTATCTCGTGTGTGTTTTCCCCTTCGTCGTTTCTCTCTAACCGCCTCTCATCCTTCCCGACGTCGTTTGACTCTGTGAAAAAGCTCGCCGCCAAGAAAAACATCCCGAGACGCGTGTATCGATTACGAAGAACCATAGAGTCGCAACTCGCAGTCTTCACTCGAAAAAATCTCCGTCACTATACGCCCTTACGTTTCTCAGCGAACGATACAAAAATACGAGGCAACAGAGAACGAGAAAAAAAAAGAGTTCCACGATTAATCTCGATCGTCGGAGAAACTCTGATAATAAACACAAACCAAAAAGTATGGCCGATAAAACGAACCCAATCTATTATCTCGAGAAGGATCCGCGAAGATAGTACGAAAAGACTATATAACGGGAATAAAAAAAAAACACCGTCTAGCCGAAGCGATGCTTTAGTTCTCTATACATCTTCTCTATTATACAAGACCGTGAAAATACCTTCGGAAAACAGACGATAAATTTTCCATGTTGTAAATCGATGCGGTATCTGTGGTTATAGAACGATACTAAAAAAAAAAAAAAAAGACTATAATGCTGTTATGCTAAAGGGGTTTTTTGATCTTGTCTGCGCGGGAAGGATGGCGCATAAACGAAGCATCGGGATAGATACATCGTCGTTGTCTCGTCGATATTTCGTGGTTCTCGCTCTCGAGATTATAGGAGAGAAAGAGAGCCTCGAGAGGGCCGCGTTTGGCTCCCCGTATATATACATATATATGTATATATAAAACGGAGCGCGATCTCATGAATGGCTAAACGACCATGAATGGCTTCGTGAATGGTGCTCACGCGGCTCCGAGGCTCTTCGTGCGTATATAGTAATACGTAAAAGCCATTGTACATACATAGGTATATATACTACATATACATATATAGCATAGTATATAGGAGTTTGTATATACGGAACGAAAGATTGTGGAGGTTCGTTATGCGCCTCAGGGGCTATACACACCGTTCTCTACGCGTTGTACGATGTTTTACGACTGGCAGGCATCCCCCCGATATATACAATATACACGCGGAGTCCGGTGTAGTATACGATACAAGGCATCGAGGCAAACTCACCCGGACCTCGTTCCCATGCGTAGCATGGAAAGTTAGACTTATCCACCGCACTTGCGTCTCTCCCCTCTCTCTCTCTCCCGATAGAGAGAGAGGGTTACAGCAGCAACGATTTCGAATATACGTGAATACGTTTCGAAGCTCTCTACCCATAGTTACAAGCCTCGACACTGTTTTACCTCTATAAATCTGCTTGGTTCGCTTTTACGAGTTGGGGAAACATATTGATAACGAATAAACGCGCATGTGGTAATCAAAGGATTTGCCAAAAAAAAAAAAAATGAATCGCTAAATTTATTTTTTTTCGTTACTTTCAGCGGGGTTTTTCGAATAAAGATTAATTTTCGGTTAAATTGAGTGTCAGATTCGTATTCGAAAAAATACATTTTGAAAAAATCACAATTTTCGGTATTTTTGAAATAATAACAATAACTATAATAATCTCAATAAAAACAATGATAATTAACGAATAATTATAAATTTTATCGTTTCGATAAAAATATTTCCACGATTCTTTTTTCGCGCTGAATTCGAATTCAATAGCAACTATAACCCAAAAGTCAAGCTTAATATATAGCCAATCACGAAAGAAAAATATTTGTTTGTTGATTTCCGCGTCGCGATGAAAATTCATGGAATAAAACCTTTCCAGCCCCTTCCCCGGTTCTTGATTACAAATTTAATTATTTATCGGAGCGTTATGCAAAAAAATTCCGTACGCGAAATTCTTGGTTTACCGTTGCGCGGGGCGATGATACTTTCATGGTTTCCCATTATCATTATCATTATCGAAAATTCGTTCGTGCGTTGAGCCAACAATTAGTTGATAATTGAGGTATATATATCCGGCGAGGAATATTACATACCGTATCGCATACGTCAGGGACAGGTATCGCCCGAGGGCCGGAACTTCCAAAAATTACCATTGGTATCATCAACAGACGCAGCATCCTGCGCGCGGTACTCATCAACTCTCGCGCGTATACACACGCGTTTATCTTTTTGGCACTCGCGTTTCGTCGTAATTATACCTCGCGTGTGTCCGATGCTTGTATCCCGTTTTCCATCTTTCTCTCACGTTAGGATTATCGCATTCAACGGAAGCTCATCTCTCGCACTCGACGGTAGCAGTTAAGTCCTCTCGCGTCAATTAGCGGAATTGATATGATCAAATAAAGTTCAGCTTCCACGCGCGTGGGAGTTACTGCAAAGTGTGTAACCATTGCCTTTCGCTTCGAGAGATATACGTGAATTTCGAGTGTAAATATCAGTATTCGCACATAGGGGAAAATGGGATAAAATGGACCACTTTAGCTATTCAGAGATTTTTCTCGATGTAATACTTTTCCACGTCTTTTGACCCAAAAAATATATTCATCACACCCTCTTCGAGTATTAAGACGAAAAAAAATGGGAAAAATGGACCATAATAAAATTGCATTGAAAAAGTGAAAAATTTGAAATTCAAATAATTTTCCCACACAACAAATGTTCCGTAAAATTTCTTTCAACGTTCTTTCCGATATTTATCGGTAATCAATAATCTGCAGCCGAAATAATGGTTATGAAACTTGGAAATCGAATTTTTTTAAATTTCATGCATTTTAGCGTTGGTCCATTTTACCCCAAATTTCGTCCAGTCCCACTGTCGCATTTTTGTCCCGTTGGTCCATTTTGCCCCACCTACATATGCATATATGTTACATACACACATATATATGTGTATACAGGTCTACAGAGAGATAGGTTTTGGCGAGATGAGCGTACAGGTGGATATACCGGAACGTCGTATAGGGAAACGCATGTTTCGAGTTGCGCTCGACTGGCCGGTACAGGGATAATGTATTGCTCGGGGAATTAATCGCGGCGGGCGCGCGGCTTCTCGCTGACGAAGGGAGATGCGCACATCTCGCTGGTATACACTATGTATACTATATACATATATTCCGAGAGAATCGCGGAGTGAAGCGAAGGGACAGAAGGATAGAGATGGAAGATCCAGAGAGGGATCGAGGCAGATTGTTGTCGGTGATGGTCGACCGAACGATTCAGACGGCTGCACGCCGAGTCGAGAGCCTCTCGCGCTGGAGACTCGAGATAACAGATGTATAGATATATACGGTGCGACTACTACTACTCTTGTAGGTACTACAATCAGAGGACCGGAACGTAATGGATCGACGAATATAGTCAGACAATAATAGGTCGAGAGAGTAGAGAGACCCGAGAGGTAAACGAGATTCAGCTTTCCCAAGTGGTGACGAATACTTGCCGAGATTGGTCGCAGTGCTGACATCGACGAGTCACAACTTACCGATGGTTGGGTGATTAGGGGTTTGTCGCTTGCACGCGATTGGACTCTTAAGTCGGCTAATTGCTCATTCAGTACGAATTTTAATCCAGCGGTTTGATTAGGCAAATTAACCCACCGAATTCCGCACTCATTTGACGCACGGAATTCGAAATTTTGCGAATTCATTTGTTACATTATTCTGTTATTTATCTATAGATAGAAAAAAATCGGTTGGTATTAGTAAATCGGCGGTTGCGGCTGACGAAATAAATGGCAACTGACCCTTTTGTTACTGTTACGATAATGTCATTCGATTGAACAATTTTTTTTTTTTGATATTCGCAAATGTCGATTTAGTAGATTTTACCGATTTTTTTTTCTGACAAAAATATCTCCGACGTTATATGATTTTTAATAGTGACGGTAAATTTCGTACTTCCGTAACCTACAAAATTCGGAATTTTATGAATTTATGATATTTCATTTGTTATTTATACACTCCGAAAAAAAAATCGGTTGAATCCAATAAATCGGCACCGGTAGCGAAATATTATTTTGCTGTTCAACAGTTTCTTTCGTCACCGTGACAATTATTTCGTTCAATCAACCAAATATTTGTTTCGCCACCAACGAGCGCCGATTTAGTCAATTAAACCGATTTTTTTTTCCGCGTAAAAAAATTCAAATTCGCTGTATCGTTAGATCAATAATAATAATATAAACACAGTAAGCCGATGGATCGATTACCTTAATCGCTAACGATAAATAACCGTGTTAACCTATTTTAGCTTTTTTTCACAATTATCATTTTTTTTTTTAATAAACCGATCAACATTCTGTTACAGATCAGTGCGGCAAGTGTCGCGCGAGCACGAAAAAGTTGAACCTGAACAAGTATTGCCAGCGAGACTACGGTGAGTACTGTAACAAAACTGATTCATAAAAATCCCGCGGTACAATTTCAAAGCCGAAGAAAAAGATTTATCCCACTATAAGCGAACGTAAAAGAAAGAATTCCGTGACCCGAGGCTTGACCCTGGTCCCCGCAACGGATAGTGCAGCGCGCGATGCTCGCGAAACGATTTAGAGAGCTGCTCGTTGGAGAGTCCGGAAAATGAGCGAAAGAGCCGCTCGGTCGCGCGCGCGGGCTCTTTGGCGGGGACTCTCTGCCAGCCGCTCTCGCGCTATCGTGAACCCGGAGTAGTTTCAATAATAGAAAGGCATGCTTTTGAGTCGTCGCGAGAGCGGCAAGGCAAGCCTCGAGGGTTGCTATATGTATATAGAAGTCCCCAAGGCTTCTCGGCACTTCGGTTAGCTGGTTGCTTGCTTCGCCACACCCGGGACACGGCAGTCGCGGCAAGAGAGCCGCGAGGGAGGGGGAGGGGGAGGAGGAAGGGGGGAGGGAGTACATGCGAAAAATTCTCGCACAACTCTCCCGACTCGCCTATATATGTATGTATACGTGTAATGTGCTAATGTACACTTTAAACTCCGCAAGTAGCTTTCCCACTCTCTCTCTCTCCTCTTTGCCTCCCTTCTTCACTCGTTGGGGTTCCACCAAGCAAACCGTAGAGACTCGATTCGGCACGAATAAATCTTCAACAGGTCTGCCGCGGAGTCTACTTGGAATAGATTTTGCGAAAAACGCGAAGCGCGCGTTTCTGTTACTGCGCATGCGCGTGTGTTTCGCACAAACGAGAAATAACACGAAAGAGAATTTCCGAGATTTTCCAAACAATTACAAAAGCTCCATTCAGAGATTTCGCGATCCATAAATTCTTGATATTCACGCGACTCGAGTAAAATGTAACTATTACACGATATATGAAAAAGAGAATAATTTTAAACAGTGGAAATTTCACGGAATATTCAACGCTACAAGTGTGAAACTCACTGCCGTGCGGTTCGTAATTTTCGAGAGTGGCGAACGATGTTCCGACACCTGTATACAATAGTTTACAACCACCGAAATGATTATGAACTGCTAGAGAAACGCGCGCGGCGGAGTTCGGATAATGAATGGTTCGATCCTACGGCGGCAATTCGATAAATCGTTCGCGGTTGAGCCTCGGGGAGGCATCTCACTGTCGAAAGGATAATAGTACCTTTTCGAAAAAAAAAAATGAAATGTAAAAAAAAAAATTCTTAAATAACATCGCTATCGATGTATTTTACAGCGATCCTCGCTAGAGTGACCGACAGACACAAGAAGAGCGACGCCTCGGCGGGCGGTGCTCCGGGTTCGGCATGGACGAGATTTACCCTCAACGTCGATCTCGTCTACAAGAGATCTCAAGACTCGAGAGTCAGACGCGGTTCGATGTCACTGTTCGTTCACACAGCTGATTTGGCTTGCAAATGTCCGAAAATCAAGTCTAACAAGTGAGTTTATCTTTTTTTAATAAAAAATAATAATAATAATGATAATGAATTCGTTTATAGGTCCGTTTACGTATTTTTTTTTCTGCCGCGCATTTTTTGCACGTCGTCGAACTTTGCGATCATATTTTACGCGTTTTCACGAAAATATCGTGAAAATAAAGTTTATCAACGAGTTATTACGAAAAATAGTAAAAACTCAGTCGTAACTTTCGACGGAACAATATATATGTACTTATATCGTCATCAATAAACTGTACCGGAGGCTCCGAAACGATTAATCGAGCGCCTCCGCTCGCTCTTTCCCCTCGCGTTCTTTCTACTCGAGATAAAAATCCCCCGAGAAGCATCAACGCGTGGGCGCGAAACGTTCGGTAAGATATAACTCGCATCTCGATCGATCAATCGCGATTGTGGAACGCGCTAATCGTAGCCAATTGAGCGGTGGCCGATGCTCTCTTGACTACTATAGACGCGCGCTCGTTAATGTGTTCTATCGCCCTCGGTAATCCGATCGCTGGGGGAGGATAGCGATCGTTCGTTATTCGTTCGACGAAAGCTGTAAATTCATCTACGCGCGTTTTCGTTCGATTCTCGCGATTCGATACACAATTACTATTGTTTCGTGGAGACACTTTATTTCGACAACAAAACATCGATTCGCGACGTTAATTTTATTCGAAAGCTATTAAGTTTATTTCGTTTCGTAATTTTTCGTATTTTTTTTAATTGTTAATTTTTGTTCTTTTTCTTCGTTTTTTTTACAGGTCATACCTTATTCTGGGGCACGAGCAGGATGGTGGAAATCAGGGCGGTCTCACGGTAACGCAAGGATCGATCGTAATCGAATGGCGAGACGAGTGGCATCGCCGAATGCGCCGATTTCAGCGCAGAGCGCGATCGTGCCATTGAAGAGGGCCAATGCCCCAACGATCTTGACGAAGAATCGCGCGATCTAAACGCGACGAAGGCGGCTCGGTGTCGATCTGTTTTATTCCTGTAAAACTCGCGGGGTGCTCGGTTAAACGTTAAAAAAATACACTAAAATACATTTTAAAAAATACACGAATACATATGCAAACACAGAAAAAACGTAGAAGTGGCGCCTCGGCTCACCCCGATTTAACCGAAAGACGATCGATAATAAGCGCGCGCTAATGCTCGACGGCGAAACTACTACACTACTATGATATAATACAACCGGTACGCATAATAATACATATATACTCTCTCTCTCTCTCTCCCCCTCTCTCGCGTACTTGACTCGCGAATACTCGAGAACGAAAAAAAAAAAAAAGGAATGAGCGACCCGAGTATTTAGCAGCGGTGCTCATATCTCTCTTCGAGAAACTATCCCCGACAATGGAGAAAAAAAAATCAAAATTGAAGCAGAGAGCAATGTAACACAAAAAAAATTATTTATCCATCGATCGTTTTCAAAAAAATCGCTAAAAAGCGCCGTCTACTTTCGCGAGCGCTTCGTAATTTTAATTTGCGCAACGCGAGCGCCCCGTTCTTGTATACATATCTTTATTGTAAAACAAAAATTATATTGAAAAAAAAAAAAGAAAAAATTTGCGAACGATGTAGATAACATAAGAGACTAAGAATTCGTATGAAAAAGAAGAAGAATAATGGAATATCTCTCGCTCTCGGGTCGCCAATTAAATTTTTTTCTTGCGTCAACTTAATCTATAAAGATCCTGTAACTATTATTATTAATTAATTATACAATTAATTATTATTATAATCGAGAATCTAAGGTATTCGATATAATACTCTAGTCGAATCTAACGAAACATTGTAGTACTATAATTATAGTATAAAAACTCTCTTTGAGATGAAGTTTGTGTATTTCGACGATTCTCCGCGATACCGTTGTGCACCACTGTCTGTAGATATGTATATGTATATAAATATATATATACATATATATATATAGAGCAGTACTCGCAAGCGGCAAAACGAGATCACGCGTCACGCTGGAGAGCAGCGAGTGGACCATTTACGTTTCAAATTTTGATTTACACGTCGGCTGCCTCCGCGTTTCTCTCGCCGTAATTCACTGCCGGAGCCCCTCGGGTTAAAGAGGGACACACAGGTGAAGGAGACGCAACGAAGTTCGCGAGAGCGAGAGATCCGCGAATAGAGAGCTTTAAGTCGTAGAATTCGGAGCGAAGACCCACAGAGAACGGGAATGGAAAAGAATATAGTTACGATGGTTGTAATACGAACATCGCGAATACGATAGTAAAATAGCAGAAGCGGAAAGGGATGAAATGGGGAGGTCTTCGTTCGGAAGGCCGGTTGCATCGCGAAAATATATTTAAGCGTCTCGTATATTATCATCAAAGCCTGAAAATCGGATGGCCGAGGAGCTTCGTAAACGAAACGCGTTAAAGCGTTTCTCTGGACCGATAGACGCCTCCCTCGGCTCGGGAAACCCGCGCAGCTTCCCGTGTGAAACCATTAATCCGCTGATCTACGAGCGCCTGAGAGGCGATTATTGTCGATGAGAGAGTAAGAGAAATATTAAACAAGAGAAACGATACTCGTCGCGAGAATTCCGGGATCTATATAATGTACACTATCTACACTATGCTATATTACGCTGTATTAGTATTTCCGCGCGCAATAACCATTATCGAAGGTACCGCGAGCTTCCCGTCGATCGTTTCAATACCCGCATCTCCGCATCCCACTACCTATCCCTGTCCTATCGCATCTATGTCATACCGATGAATCGAATCGCATCGATAACTATTTATGTATTATTCTCCACAAGAAAAAAAAAAAAAAGATAAAAATTGTGGCGAAAGACATTCGCCTTCGCGCTCTACATGTATGAGCCAACAATTCGCGCACACTGCCGTCGTTCGCCGTGCCGATTCTTCCGACCTACGACCCCCGTCGCCGTAGGACTCCGATACCGATCTTCCTTATTCAATTCTTTAGCGATTATATTCCATGAGTCGGAGTCATACCGCTCTACCATTACAACGACGTAACCCGATCGTCGTGTTTTCTATTCAGTCTCCGATTTAGCGAAAAAAAAAAAAAAAAGATACATAAACCGTCGACGAGTCTCCCGACGGTGAACGCGTCCGGGCAACGATTTTTTTTAACGATTCAGTTTTTTTTTTTTTTCGTATTCTATAAGTTTATTTATTATGATTGCTCTCGCACGCGCGCATCTACTCCGGGCGCGTTACCTTATTATATAAAAAAAAAACAATATATATATATATACATATTATATTATGTACGCGTTCGTAAAATGTAGATCTTTCTTGTACATTTTTTATATTATAAATTATTAAGATGCTCCCCCTTTCCCGACCCCCAAAACCCCCCGTAAACCGTTTGTTTTCATCTTTTAATTTTGTACTTCTACTTAGCCTATTCGTACGAAGTATAACGATTATTATTAATAACGAAAAATTCTAAACGTCGAAGCTTTTATCCCGAAGGCAGGACCTAATCATTAAAACTGTTGTTTCGATTAACATGCACAATGATTACTGATATTATAATCTACGATAAGAGCGATTCACAGAAACAGCGTTAAGAACTTAACTTTCGTTCGTTCGATATAATACATTTCCTTTCTTTTTTTTTTTTTTTTTCAATTTTTTTTTCACTTTGTATTAATTTGATAACTCGATAAAAACGGTCTTTGTACATTATGGACAGTATTTAGAGGCTAAGATTACGAGAATCGCGAGCCGCTGAAGCCGTAAGCGCTCATTATTCTTCGATTACTCCCCGTTAATTAAAACGTGAATGCTACTTGTAATTTCTCACGTCGATATCATCATAAAATCGCACGGATTGTATAATCCTACGTCGATAATCGCTTATTTGTCACTATACGGTGATAAACGAGAAAAAAACTCGCAGTTGCAAAAATAAATATCATTGTTAGCGACCATCCGAAGCGTTAAAAAAAAAACTACAAATCAAAAAATCGCTTCGATAGTTTCATTGGAAATGAGTTCCTAAAAAAAAAAAAAAAACAAAAAAAAAAGCGGCGAGATTCGAGAAAAATTGTTATTTGCATTGATTACTCATGCAATTCTTTTCTTCGATTATATATCGAACATTTCGAGGAAAAAAAAATAATAAATAACTCGACCGCAGGGACCCGCGAGAACCGATCAGTTTTTTCAGAGTGCCAATATCTTTTTTGATACGCTTTTGGATGTTAGCGAGAAGAAACGCCCGTTAAAGCGAAAACAAACGATGCCTAATAACACTTTATTACGAAAAGTGAGGAAAAGAGGCGATTATACACGATAAAAATGCCCTCTCCCCCTCCATGTACCCCCTCTGTTCCCACGTGTATATGATTATCGCGTTTATCAATTCTTCACCTGGCAAATACGGAATGAATATTCAAAGCGCCCCCGTCGCGTTTACTCTCGACGGGATGAGACGATGTACTTACCAACGATGTGAAGAAACTTCGTCGCGAGAGCCTACGAAATAATAATGCGAGTTATGGAGTACATAAATCGTCGCAAGCCTATAATTCGCAGACACCGACACGTTCGCAAGAATTTCATACACACAAATAAAAAAAAATACACATACACACTGATACACATCCGCAAACAAACGTATGTATAGAATATACACCGACTTAATGTAGATTTTAGTATAAGTCAAAGGCTATATTATTAATATCCCAATCTTTATCCGTGACTAGGATACCGCGCTGGTAGGAAAGATATAATAACCGAGAAATCGAAAGAAAAAAAATATATCTTGCCAATTTGAGGTAAAAAAAAAACTCGGCTCGAGCATTCGCGATATTATAAAAAAATGAAAACGAAAAAGAAAAGAAAAAAAAAATTAAAAAAAAAATACGCACCGCGCTATGTTACGATGAGTGTACTATTTATACCTCCACAGATCACTAGTATATACATTATAAATATATAAAAAAAAAAAAAAACGACAAAAAAAAGCATCGATCGTTTGCCAATTGTACTGCGAACTAATTAATTAGCTCGATTAAATTATTGAGTGTAACGTTGTGTATTGTGCTGTAATAAATGTGATTAGATATATATATAAATATATATATGTATTATATATATACACGATACAGAAAAAAAAGGAATAATAAATGAATGGAAACGCGTGACACACGAGACTTCGAGAACTTTGAGAACTTTCACCCCTTTTCATCCCTCTCCTCGCCGCATTATGAAGGGTAGTAAAAAATATACGTGAGAAGATTTATACAAGTTAGAATGTTTATTATAAACCAAAGCTTACAAGTTTACCAGATCATCATTGAATAACAATATTTGCACCTGAGAGCCATAAATACCTGCAGTCATACTACGAACTCCCGTATGCGTGTGGTTTGCTGTTTTTCTTGGTTTACGGCGATTACAATATACATCATTGTTAATGTAAACTTTAATACTTATACGTAATGTATGAACAAACGTGTCTGTGGTTCTTTCATTTTTTTTTTTTTTTTTTTCAACTTTTATCTCGTTCTCCGATGAACCTTAATAATCTATATAGTTTATCGTTTCTAGTATATCACTTAACGCGGTTCGCTGCATACAAAATATTATACCAAATACTGCCGCTCGTTCGAAAAGCGCCTTCTATTACAACTTCCTTGGGATATAAAAAAATAAATAAATTAATGTTTCATGCAAATAGGAATTAAAAAAAATGAAAAAAAAAAAAAAAACAGTATTCTGTGCGCTATTGGAGTCACAGAACTATATTAAAAAATCCGCTCGCTATATGTTGAGGCTGATTCTGTATAAAAAATGTTCTCGGGGACGCTATTTTAATATAGTTGTGCGTCTCCGAACCATCTCTAGAGCAACGAACGCGTAAAAAATGTCCGATCACATCTCTCATCGCTCTAACATCGTGTCCGGTCAGAAAAATGAAAAAAAAAAAAAAAAATCAAAAATTTTAAACAGACTCCCGAATATTATACCTTTGGCAGTCCGCAGATTCTTCAGAATAATTATTCCGTGTATTCTCATTTCTAGGCCTTTGAGCTCTCAGGCGCACATGCGTACATTTTTATTTTTTTTAATGCGTGAATGAGACGGATACGCGTTTTTTTTTTAATTCTCAGAGAACCCAAAGTACGAAAACACAATGTTGTGTTAAAAGAAAACGTAAGGATTACGAATGAAAAACAAATCTCGTTATTCTACGGGGGAAAAAAAAGACGTAAGCCTTTCAACGTTACGTTCGATTTCTCATCGTATTTTTTTTTGTATATCGTCCGTTTTTTACTCGATTGGTAATCCCGTTTATTAAAATATTAATCATTATCCACGGACTCGGCTAATTTTATAGTTTATACGGAATTGCACTGCTTAGATATCTCGCCGCAAACTTTCATCGGTTATTAAACTAACGCGCGGCGTAACGACTACTATGCTATGCACCGTCGTACACAATAATAATAATAATAATATTAATATAATGTAATAAGGGTGTCAATTTAAATATAACATATTCCGAGACATTGCGGTGTTATCGGAGTCGACGCGATCGCTTTCGAAATCATGAGGTTCTTTTTTTTTTTTTCGACATTAATTCTATAGTTCGATAATTCCTGTCGATTTTTTACCTAAAGCGAAAGATTTTTCGCCGATAAGCACCGCCGTTGCTTAAAGTAGCTGCCAAATAAATAACCAAGAGTTTAGGACCTAAAACCCGATCGTTTGCAACCGACATTTGCGCAATCGATGAAAATTTATCATCGACATTAAGCGCAAACGTCTGCGGCGCACAAAACGGGGTCTCAATAGTTATTAAAGATCACAACGTCGACAGTCTCAATGTTGCTTAATTCCAACATTCCACAAATGCGGTAAATACACAATTTCGCATGATATAAAGTAAACGAATGCACGAGGAAAATCGCTTCGGGACGATCGATAACTAAAATAAAAAAGAAACGAAAAAAAAAAAAAAAATGAGATGATATATTAAATAAATTCTCGATAATATCTCGGGTGACTAGTCCTGCACCCACGATTCCTTCCCTCATTCGCGCCCCTTCCTTCCTTATCCATGCTTTTTTGTATAGTTTCTTGTGTTTTTGTAATTATTATTATGATTTTTTCTTTATCGGAGTTCAGCGAAAGAACAAGTTACGTCTCAGCGACAAATTAAGAAAAAAAAGGTCATAAGTAACTTATCGACTACGTTCACGCGAACCGGTTGACGAAACGATCGGACAGAGCAGATTTTCAAAATTTTCCGCAGATTCGTACATCATTTTTTTCTTTTTTTTTCTCATCGATTCATCGTAAATGCAGTGAAATTTGTAAAATCGTTTTCTTTTTTCTCTCATCGCGATTACGACGATATGTTTGCGTCACGTAATACATAAATGGCGTTAAATCAATCCAATGCTCAAATCAGACGTGCTATTTGTTGGTTAGTTTTTTTTTTTTTCGTGCATGCGATCTTCTGCTCGTTGATTATTCGTGAACACGATTTTTGTTGCTACTTGAAAAGTCTCGCTGCTAGAGATTACTTAAGCATATAACGCACGTGATTTTTATTTTTCGTTTTTTTTTTTCTTTTTTTTTTTCTCGAGCACATGAATAATGCAGTTACTTGGATTTCTTTTGATTTGCGTACAGTCGAAGCAAAGTAGTAGATCAATTTTCTTGCCGGGCAACATCGACGTGTCAGCAATTTCACGTTACAAGCTATGAATTCGTTCGGTTTTTATAATTCATCGCATATCCTTCGGAAAATCCATTCAATACGCGTGTGAGACAAAGTAGCTGGAATGTTTCTTTTTTTTTTTTTTAAGTATGGATGAACAATCCAGACACGCGCGGAGTTGGCGGACGTCGTGAACAGCGTTTAAGAGTTAAAAACGCTGCTGAGTCCCTTGTGCCGCCTTCCTCACCTCTCCGTCTCCAAATCTTTCTCACAATCTCTCTCTATATCTTGTCTTTCGTATCCTCGCAACTAGTTATCATCATTTCCCATGTTAAAGCTCTCTACTGGGCGCGAACGGAGTGCTTTCGATCCTGAAACACAAGAGACACAGGTTATTCATTACCGCGTGTCAATCGTCAAGCGAAAATAAATATTATTAAAAATTCTGCGTCTTCGATTGCGTTTTTCATTTTCTTACATGTGACGGCCGTTGTGTGAGGCAAACAAATGATAAATAGCCATCGCAACTACGATGAAAAATTATTATATCGAAATAAAATCAACGAACAACGTCGATGATAATTTCTCAATAATCATATTGCCGCTTTCGATGATCGCTTAGAAAAATCGAAGACGCGAGTTATTTCGTGATATTGCAAATACAGTGGACGATTACAACTCGTCGACGATGAAGTATTGCCGGTCGACGTACGGTAGTAGAAAACAAAATATATCAAATTAAAACGGCGCAATAAACGCAAGAAGATTATATAGCAAGGCTGCGATCATAGGCAACCAAACGCGTGACACGCAGCGTTCGTTTTTTTTTTTTTTTTTTATTGTACATAAAAAATTTCCGAAGTAAAGGATATTACCAACGCTCGATTACCTACTTGATACGTGAAAAAAAAAACATCAAAAACATGCCGTACTACACAGGGCTTGGGATAGACATCTATCTATGACACTCCCACACATGTTATTATTATTATTAAAAAAAATGAAGATAACAGATCTACGCTTATGCAGAGGCAGAATTTGATTAGCTACTGCGATTCTATTAGTAAAAAAAACGTACACGTATTATTATTAATATCAAATATGCGATTGTGCGCTAAGTACCAAGAAAAGAAAAAATAAAAAAAAAGGGAACGTTAAACGAATTGTATATAATGGCTACGTGTACGCACCTGTTAAATTTCGGTATCGCAACGTATTCTTCAGGCCCTTCGTTTTATGGTCCTCGATCAGCGTGCCGGTATCATCCGTACCTAAGCGCCCGGGGCCGCGGTACTCAAATCAAAGCGAAAAAAAACGACAACGCAGATATCGGAAAAAAAAAAAAAAAAAAAATCGAAAAAAAAAAATAGAATACGATGAAGAAAAGAGTGTGACGATCAAAACACAATTGCGTGCGTGAGAGGCTAAGACGAAGAACAGTTATAGTTTAACATGTCCATACCGCGTTTCGCAATGAATTATTAAACGCATTAAACAACAATACGGAATCGGATGTTGTAAAATAATTTATTTTTTTCTTTTTTCTTCGTGTATATTTTATTAAAGTATCAAGGCACTAACCCCCTTTCGTTTATTTTCATGTATACGCTTCGCGCGATCACCAATACCCAGTGAATTCTTCGTAACGCTTTCGTTTATCCTTCAAAGATATTTTTTTTTCTATCGTATATAAATTCGGAACAGCGATTAATCAACCTAAGTAGCGAAATAGTCTCTAATATGTATATATATATATATATTTATGTGTATATATATATATATATATTTACGTATAATATGTATGACTAACAATCGTTTAGAAAAAAAAAAGATCGACGCAATAGCTATGCTATACGTCGACGAACGGCGTGCAGGGTGTCCCGATAAGATTACAAAGAAAATGAATGATTAAAGATGCGATATACATATCGATGATATTTTAATATTACACGTGCGGCTGAGATCCTCGTGGGCGTGAAGAGAGAAGTTTCTTTGTTTTCCTTTTTTTTTCATTCTCTAAACTACTATAAATAAAACAATGCGTTAAACAGGGGCGCGTCGCTGAGCGTATGAAAGGAAGACGAGAGACACCGTGCACGCGTTTTACTCTTTATAATACCTTAAATAACGTTAGGGCGCAATAAAAGCCGAATAAAAATCTCGTTGAGATAAAAAATACAAAACGTTAACCCGTATCGGGAAGGCAACAAGAGATTCGCGACGAAATTTTTTCGTTTTTTTCGTCGCGTTTCATAACACAATCCGTAAAAATCCGTATCATTATTATTCGAGACGTCGAGATAAAGTCCGCTCGATGAACAAGTTAATAAAAAGCTCAATAGTGAAAAAAAAAAAAAGAAAATGTACACCTTGCAAACGCGAGAATATATTTCCCCTTAACGTTCCCTTCGTCGCTATATCGCAACCGAGCGATTCTCCAAGAATCGAAGCGTTGCCTTTAGTAAATGCAATTCGTCAGTCTTCCGCGGTACGGATCTCTTTCGGAAGCTTCTGAGAAATGCTTTGTATAATTGTTATAGAAATGAAAAAATAATGAAGAAGCACCGCTCTCTATCCAATTGAGGGGTTTTCTCTCCTAAATCTTTGGTAATTGTGTCGAATACTGATCACATCACACTGGACGATTATTTGAAAGAAACGAATAGTATTCAGCACAGTTACTCTGAAAAGCGCTCTCGCGATTATCGCGACGGCTATTGGGAGAGCGATATCGCGTGCGAAAGATTTTTTCTTTTTTTTTTAGCTGACGTCGATATCGACGGTAGTTGCAAATTCCTATTTTATCTCCTACGTGGACGAGTGAATGCCGAAAACGTGAAAGAACTTATTTTTAAAACCGGGTTTGTTAGGACTCGCGTCGTGATGGCCGGACTGTCCTTCGTGGAGTGCCCTTTGAACCAGCGGCAGGGAGCCCTGTGTGATCGTGTGTCGAATCGTCAGATCGGGCCGGAGAACGAAAAAATAAGAACAAAAAAGAAAAGAAGAGAGAAAAAAAGGGGGCATAGTAAGACGTCTAATGGTGAGGGTGTGTGGTAACTACTGCATGCATTGTGCGACTCTAATGTATCTCGCGTACTAATGAAGGTAACAGAAATTTAGATATATATGTATAGATATATATATAAGAATATGTATACATATAAAACAAAGGAAATGTAAAAAAAAATAATAATAATAAAACAAAAGTATCGTTATAACAAGGAAGAGGGATGATAATAACGTGAAAGACTCACCTCTTCGTGTTGCTGCTCATGCTCGCTGTTCGCGAGACTGGAACGGGAACCGCGTCTCGTCGTACCCTTCTCGTCACCTAGGATTTGTGCGACCTTTGCTTGCTTCACGAGATCCAATGCCTGCGTGCAAAGTACCAGAGAAAGTTTCATCCCACGAACAATAACCAAAAAAAAATATATATATAAATATGTAGAGAATCGTTCGTATCGCGAATCGCGATAGACGAGAAAACTAAAAACAGTTGCACGACAAAAAGAAAAGCAAATGTATACGTTTGGGATTTGGAGGGGAAAACAATGAAAGGAATTATTAATTAACCAATCGCAAGGCTCAAAGACGACGGTAAATTCCTTGTACTATCGATTCACAGCCTCTTGAATTACAATGATTAATCTGAATGTCCGCTCACCTGCTTGAAGTGCTGCTTGAAATGGGAAATTTGGGAAGGATGAGAATGAAAGCGCGGTGCCGATGCCGAGATAACTATCAATCGACGAAAAAATTAAATGCTGAACAACGCGACGATGACTGCTTACCTCCTTTCGCGATCTCAAGGCGCAGTCTTCAAGAGTCTCAGCGGCCTCGTACTTTCCTTGTCGTCGGTAAAGCGCCCCGAGGTTTTTCAGCGTCGTTGTTACCGTTGGCGAGTCGACCTTCGCAGCTTTGTGCCAACCACCGTATTCGCCGTACGGCGCGTTCTCCTTGTTTCTGTGTTTGTTTTCCTCACGTTCCTCGGCAACCTGACGATAATGAGATGCGACGAATGATGTTGAGTTGTTATTAGGTTACAGGAGAAAATTAATTGAGTGTGAAGATATCTCTAGTCATTTTTGCTTTTGGATGACAATTGGAATTTTATTATAATTTATGGATACGTAATCGGAGCTCAGAAAGGTCTCATTATTTCAAGGCAGTTATGGCTGCGCAAAGTTGAAATTTAGTCAGATGCAGAAATCTTCAAGATCATAAAAAAATCTCACCTGCCAGATCGGTTTGTTATCACCGTCGATAGCACCAAATTCCTTCTCGTGAGCCCTCGTGAGTACCTGTTTATACAGAACTTCGGCATCCTTGTATTTTCCCTGTTTAAGATAACACGATGCAAGATTGTTCTTTGTTTTCGCGACATTCGGATCGTCCGGGCCGAGTTTAGCTTCATAAATCTCCAATGCGCGCTGATAGTATCTCTGTACTTCTTCGTATTTTCCTTGATTCTGACACAATAGCGCGAGATTGTTAAGTTGTTTCGCGACATCGGGATGATCACGACCGAGTACCTTCTCGCGAATTTCCAAAGCGCGTTTGCACAACGGCTCCGCTTCCTTGTACTTTCCGCGTTTTCCATAAAGTACAGCGAGATTATTAAGCGTCGCAGCGACCGCCGGATGATTCTCGCCGAGAGTTTTCTCGCGTATAGCGAGAGCGTCGTTCAGAAGATTCGCCGCTTCTTTGTATTTGTTCTGATCGCGATAAACGAGAGCGAGAATGTTCAACATAGTCGCAACATCGGGGTGATCGTGTCCCGAAGTTTTCTCGAGATCCTCGAGCGCCTGTTTGCACAACGGAACAGCGACCTCGTAGCGTCCCTGACTCGCGTACTGTATCACGAGATTATGGAGCGTTCGTAAACGCGCCGGTATCTCGTAACCGGCGTTCACTTGCTGTGCGAATTGCGACGGCGGTGTCGGCGACATCGCTGCAATAAAACGAATGAACAAAAAGGAATATTAAACACACACGTTATTATTCGAATCATTTAGTTACATTGAGATCCAAACGATCGACAACCGATCGTTAGAGACTCAAATTATTCTACATACACCTACTGTTTCGCTCGTCAGCTTCGTCGTCGGGAAACAGATCAACAACGGGATCGTCCTTCGGTCGGTCTTTCGCGTTTTCGTCGTCCGCCGGGGGATCCGGATCGTACTGTTTCATACTCGACATGAAATCTAAGTGTCTCTTTTTCCTCCTCCAATTGGGCGACCTGAATAAACAAAATGCAACAATAATCGATTTTACGTTATCGTCAAGTTATAAAACGCTTCGAGGGTAACATTTTTAAGATATTATTCATTAACTGCTTTTCTTACCGCCTGTTCACTGGCCTGAAGTTTTTGCTGTGTACCCGCTAACTCGTCCCTCAGCCAAGCGTTCTCTTGGCACAGCCTTCTAACTTGAGTCCTCAATTTTTGTTTCTCAGCCTCAACCATCTGCAGATGACTCGCCAACGCCATCATCACCTGCGCCTCGCCGAGTCCGAGTTCTATCATCTCGATGTTTTTGTGCAACAAACTCGCTTTGTCGCGCGCCGCCGGGGCATCTTGAGATTGTAAACCCTGCAAAAGACCGCTGTTCTCGACTCGTAATGCCTCCAGACCTTGAGCCACCGTTCGCGTACCGGCGACGATCTCTTCCTGCGTCATGGCCGTCATTCTGCCAATGTGTTCGATTTTCTTTCTGAAAAATGGGCAATTGTACAAATTAGCGAATTGCTATGCACAGATTTTTTGGGTAACAGAATTATACGAAGATCGAGAAACGTGAGAATTCTTTAAGTACAGACGAAGGTCGGCTACTCGAGTCTCGTTCAATGACTGCGGCCGGAACCTTGAAGCGCAAACGATAAAATTTATTCGGCATCCAAAGAAGCTGCGGCGGCGGATTGCAGTCACGCAAAAAACAGTAGTGGCTAACGCTTGGAGGCTAAACGAGAGGCTATGTGGAACGCTCCATTTTTTTGTAAACTGCGACAAACTTCGGTTAAATCGTTATTGGTAGTCGAGCGAACGATTTAACGAGAAATGGATAAATTTTCGAATATTCTAATATTCCTCCTCTCCCCGGTTATTTATTTTTTTTTCACAAATTGCGTCGTATAATTGATTTAATTAAGTGGACAAAGTATGTTAATTAAGTCACTGTGAGAGCAAATCACACGGAAGTCATTGAACTCTGAACGAAACACTGGGCATTGATTATTGATGAATTTTCCGGTGTGTGTTCTGCAACCAGTCTGAATTTTCCGAGTGGCGAACGAACCGGGGCAGGAGCTGTCATTCGGTGCGAATAAACACCCGCTATTCGTTACACAGGTGAAACGATTGTGACGAGAATCGCTCGTTTACGAAATTAAAAAGGAAATTATATATTTCGCGATGGCAGAGGGATGGCAAAGATCATTTCGATGAACATCGCGAGAAAAATCAATTACGTTTTATCGAATAGCGATTGCGAAACTTACCCCATGTCAGGGCTGCGCGAAAAGCCGCGGCTAACCACTACTACCCTTTGCGAGACTCGTATCTCTCGTCGGCTATATCGAGAGAACGGAAAACGCGCAGCTCAATAATTCGACGCAGGCGCAGCCACCCTCGCCGTCTCGCATTTCCTACCCTTCGCATCACCTTCCCCGCCCTCCCCTCCGCCCCTCTTCCTTCTCTCTATACGACTCCGTGCGTTCGCGTATGCGGAACAAATGTATATATAGCTATATAGAGAACTGTGGAATACACGAGCAAACGGAGAACCGACGATGGAAAAAAAATTGAGGAAGGTGAATGAAAGATGCAGCTTAAACGAGATCAACGCGATGACTATTTTTATCGGATCATTTACCAGGCAAACCGGTTATCTCGTTTTGTTGTTGTTTTTTTTTTTTTTTCGCGAATCGTAGATATTTTACTCGAATGCATTGAGAACTGCAAGGACACGACTTGCGCGGTACTACAAAACCTTGACCTCGCGTGAAATTCTTGCGCGAGTCCTTGCCAGACAACACCGTTTGCCTTGACCTTTTGTACTTTTATTTTTCAAATTTTTTTTTCTCGCTTCCACAATTACGAAGCCACAAAAAATTAGAATTAAAAATTTTTTTTTACTCGAAAAAATAAAAAAAATTGGAAACTAAAAATATTTTTTTAAATTGGACACATTGGAAATTATTTTTGGTTTGAAAAAAAATGGAAAAAAATTGAAAATTAATTTTTTTTTTTTTCAGCCGATCTGCGAAGGAATTTTTTTACGGATCGAGAATTTTTGAGGTGGGGAATTGGTAAGCACCGGACACGTGGCTGCGAAGAAGAGGGTCGTAGCGTGTCGCTGTTATTCTCTCGAGTGAAAGGAAAAACTCGTGTCAGAGGGGGTTTCGAAGAAACACACTCCGGGTACTCTCTCTTCTCTTCGGGTACGAGGCGCGTGGGTACATCGACGAGGGGAACCCAAAGCCTCCGTAAGGTACGCGTAAGAGTGTGTTATTCGGTCTTTGAAGAGACGCTTCATTCTCGATTCACGCACAGTAACTCACACGTTTGTAAAACGGCAATATAAACGTAAACTATGCGAAGAGAAGGTGACTCTGTGTGTACCAGTGCCCTGGGGTTCACACATGCTGAACGAGTTAACAGCTGATGCTTGATATCAGCGCAAGGCCGTGCGTGCCGCAATAATAAACTCTTATTATGCAATTACGATGCTCCTTTGTGCGCATTAGCGATACAAAAACTTCGGGGATCTAACTTTCTAATGTTTTCATTTCGATTTTTTTTCGCCTAAGTATTTTTTATATTTTTTAATAAATAAAAAAACGGGTCACGTGCATTGTAGTAACATAAAAAAAAATTGAAGAAACCGAAAAAAAAAAAAAAGTTCCGAACCTACGAAGGGTAATCGAACTACAAATAGAAGACGAAGGGAGCCTCGTAAGCCAAAAGTGGACAAATCCCAAGTAAAACGTGCGAGATAACGGGCCATAATAATATAAAAAAAGCGCAGAGCTTGTGTCAAGCGTATTCGAGATAAGATCGAGTGCCGCTTGAGTCTCGAACCGCAGACAACGTGTGTGCGCCGTAAAATTTGTACGTAATGCGATGCGGAACTATGCGACGATTTTTTTTTTTTTTATGTTTGTTTCGATTAAATGTTTTTTTGCGTGAGAAATATTGTGCTTATTAACGAAAAAATGTATAATATAAATATTGTTGAATACATCGAAGGATCGAATTAATTAATGGATGTTATTACTTAATAAACTCATGTGAAATCGACTACTCACATTCTATAAGCGTTCAGCGTTTTTGACATATCTGTTCTACCCATGGGTAATGCTGTATTCTGCACACGATATGCCTACCTATAGTTATTCATTAATTTTTATTATTATTTATTATCAGTGTTCAATTTTTTTTTTTTTTTTTTTTTTTTTTCAAGACACGAATGTTAGAAAGAAACAAATAGAGCAGAAAAACTATATATTGCGCTTACGATATCGACCTGTCTTTTTTATTCTTTCTCTCTTTCTCCCGCTTCGTTCTCGCGTTCACTGCATTCGACGCCGTAGGTATTTTTCATCGGTACCGCTTATAACGCCGCGTTCGATATTATTAATATTGTCACTTTCATCAAATTCTCTTCAATTCGCGACACACCGCGGCTGTGTTTAAATTTCAACAATTTTCGCATAAAAAAATAATGTATACGAAAAAAAAAAATAACGCGTCGTAACGATCGATTTAATTTCGGTAGAAAAATATATATTTTTTTTTTAATACTATTTTATATAGTATCGTGTATATCTATGTATAATCCGTCTCGTTTTCCGGTTAAGCTACACGAGAGTTTGTTCGCGACGTCGGCTCTCATTTCTCACTGGGGAACGCGGCGGAGGTGCGCGGCTGTGTCGCCACTTGGTTTAGCCACCCCTCGTTACGAGGGAGAAACTCGAACGCGCGCAGACGAAACTCCCTACTCGATTGGGGTTGGTGCGGTGAAAATATGCGTCGGCGTCTGCGCGGCGAGAAAACCCCGACTACAGTTGAGTACCGCGTAAGTTAATATCAACGAAGTTAACACTGAAAAATGAGTTAATAAAATACGAAAAAATAGGTTAACGTCGAACTTTTATTATGGTCTTTACATCGGCTCTGTTGGAATTAACTTATCTGCTGCCTAATTGCTCCGATTGCCGAAAAATAAACTTATTCGGTCGTCTACTGTAATCCCAACTGCTGTACAGTCGAAACTTCCTAAATTTGAACTTCATGAAATTCGCCTTATTTCCGACGAGGAAGTTGAATAATCAAAGGGGTTCCAAGTATAAGCGCATAACACGAAGGAAATTGGTAAATTCGAGGGCAATATGTTTATTGAGCGTTGAGAAAAAAAAGGGTACGACAATGTGGAACGGAGTTAATTAGCCTGAAGGTCGTCAATTAAATCGACGAATTATGACTAATAGCGCTTCGTATTTTTTTTGTTTTCTTTTTATTTTATTTATAGTACGAGAGAGTTGTTTCTCTTGATAGGAAATCTCGGTCATTTAGAAAGTTGAGAAATGAGGGCTCTTCTTGATAGAGTATAGATATTTCAGAAGGCGAATGTAATGCGTGATGCCCCCCGTCAACAGCTGGTCACTCAGTTACGAAGCGCTGATCTCTCGGATCTAATTAACGTATTATATGGTAAAGTCGTTGAGACGATTGTGGTTCGCTACTGGTGGGAGTTACCAGAAGGGAAAAGAGGAAAGTACAAGAATCTTATAACCCGATTTTTTTTGTTCGACAATAATTGACTTCAACGTCGCAATTATTTACGATTTTGCTTATTTCTCTCTCCTCTTCGATTTGCAACTGTTACACTGCAAACTGTATACATACTTTGCTCAACGGCCGCGCAAGAGCGTGCAAAGTACGATCGCTGAGTCTCCGTCTGTGATCAACCGATGATTCATAGCAACAGCACCACCACAACCAACAGTGACGACATAGCACCGCGAGCAATTCAATAGTGTCTGCTGCGGAGCGAGAGAACACGCGCAAAAATAAATACATGTGGCATTACTACTTCTTCGCTGTCGGTTAGACCGGCAAAACCTCGCGTTCTCTCGACGTCCTTACGGGGCCCATTAAAATCCGACGAATCTCTCTCTCTCTGCCCACTCTTGTCGAGAAGGCGGCGTGTACCGGAATCGTTCGTTTGTACGTATAAAAGGGAATCTCGAGCTCTCGAATTCGAATTATCGTAAAAATATTATTCGTGCTATTTAACAACTTAATTATTCGAGTTTACAACACTACACGT
Organism: Cryptus viduatorius; assembly: GCA_964006125.1. Classification (NCBI taxonomy): domain Eukaryota; kingdom Metazoa; phylum Arthropoda; class Insecta; order Hymenoptera; family Ichneumonidae; genus Cryptus; species Cryptus viduatorius. Next base: position 5,489,154 of record OZ023222.1, on the reverse strand, counting down.
AGAATCCGATGTACTCGTGCCTTTAAAAAAGAGTTCGAAAAAAAAATCGAAAAAAAAAAAAATACATCGATAGCCAATAATATTTATTTTCTCGATATGGAATTTCAAACAGATTTTTATGATTTTGTTTGTACGATTATCGAATTAATATTATTTTTGACGGAGGAAAAATAATTTTAAAAACTGGTCACACCGGACCCACGTGTGGTTACGTTATCGGAAAAAACATTTGCTGTTCTACAGGTTAATAGAATGCATAGTTTGTATAATATTATCAACGTACGTGGTTTCCTTATCTCTTCCTCGGGCAGCTTGAAATAATGGAAAATAAAGAAGACGCGTGAAACATTAATGAAATTGTATAAGTATAGTTTATAGATCGAGAGACCCGCGTGCGTCGCTCATCTCTGTATTTACAATGAATAAAAGCCGCGCGAATTAAATTTAATCGGCAATTGGCGCACGCGACGACAATTTACGAGTCTCGTAAAATACCGGTGTCAATTTGTAGAGAATTTTTTTTTTTTATAATATATATATTTATCGTGTACGAGTGTAATGTAATTCGCTTGCATTGATACGAGTGAACGGAAAAGGATGACGAGAATCCGCTGACTAAATTGGTCGCAGCACAGGATACGGACAACGTGCCTCGAGTTCGCATTACGATCAATGAAACTTTCTTCCGTTATAGTATCGACGATGCACGAGTTGCTCTGGAGACGTCCGACAACGAAACTATATATATATTTTTTTTTAAATGCACAAAACACGAATTAAAAGTCGATGTATTCGATTATATTTTCATCGAAACTCGGTAAAGTTTCGTAGACGCGTCTTCGCGTCGCTAAGACGGTCGGCCCGACGGTCATGGTCAGTGAATTTTACTCGTCACGCTTACGCGACTACCGAACTTCGCGGAAGCTGATTAAAAACGGATTAACTTCCGGTTACACCTGCGACGGTGTATCATGCAGACACTATTATTATATAGTCTGCGTGAAAGAAGAATGAAAAGGTGGAAGAAGTAGAGAGGCGTGGCAGGTGCGAGGATAGGCTTCGGAAACGCGGCATCGTCATCCCCGAACAACTGTCTCGCGTTTACATCACGCGCAGTCAAATATACAGATTTTTTTTAATCGACACGAAAAATTTCGCGATACGTCAATATATCACGGTGACCAGTGGTACTCGCGACTGGGGAACGGTTCGCGACTACGAATCGACAATCGACATACGAGATCAAGGTACTCGGCAACTGTAAGCCTGTGGTCTATACTCACTCGTGTGAACGGTCCATGCAGGAATCCTTCGTTTCTCAAATGATCATCCCACCACTGTAAAATAAGATTGCTTTTGTACAACGCTTCGTAGCACTGTAAATTTATGTTTTATTCATTAACAATACGCGTCTTTTTGTCGATTTATTTTGTTAAATCCGGAAGAGGAATTATTCGAGTTAGTCGCGTTTTTTTTTTCTCTTTCGTGTCTCAAGTGTAACGCAGGCCGAGTAGCCCGAGGTGAAAAAAAAAAATGATTGATTTTTTGTACACGACTATGCGCTTTCACACGCACAACACCGGAAAGTTCCTTAGACGGAATAGAATTTTTGTCGAAATCACGGATGACCACGCACGGAGAACCGTAATAATAGAGTTCGGCCGACAGGGAAAAAACGTTGCATCGAAAATTCTTGCTGACACGAATCGCGAAGAACGAGCAGAGCGAGCGAGAAAGAGATGACAATAAAATGGCGAGAGAGCGATACCGTGTAACACTATGAAAATTTTGTTATATTGCTGTTACGCGGATTAATCACGACGTACCGATGTTCGTTATCGATAATTTACCTTTTTCACGACACACCGACGTAACACGCTAACGTTTTTACACCGTACAAAAGTCACTTGGAGAACAAGGAACAATTCGTTAAAACACACTGGGTGAACCCACGACGGCCGTCAGCCGATCGTAAAAAAACACGACTGAAGCATTCGAAGCGAGCGCAGCGCCGCCTGGCGGATATCTCGCGAAACACAAAGTTTTCGGAGAAACGCAGGCGCGAAAATTTGAATAAATTGGAAGGACGTTCGTTCACATTGGTAACTGTAATCTATTGAACTCGTCCATTGTTAGCGTACCTCGCGAAGCCTTTGTCTTCTCCGATAATAAATGTACCAATATAGACGATAATCTGATCTAATATTATCGAATATATTGGCGATCCCTTAAACTGTTATCGAATCTTTCGCTGATGTCTCCGATAATAAACCCCAACGGATATTGCGATAAATCAAGTTTATTTTCATTCGAATAGTTATCATAATAAGGACAGTAGTAAATAGGTAGTAGTACTACAACGGAGAACGCTTTTAGCAGGCCAACTCTTATTCTTGTTTTTTTTTTTTTTTTTTTTTTTATCACGATCGAAAGCCATTGCCGATAGTTAGATAGATATAATTATCCAAGTGAAAAAAAAATCGGGTCGATCGGGGACCAGGCGCTTTAAGATAAAGTATTGGCGTGCTTCAAGGACGGGAGAAGAGAACAGGGCACGGAAATATGATATCGCAATAATACTATCAATGATAATAAATTCATATTCGTACAGATAATAATTGCATCATAAAAAAAAAGAGCAAAGAGAAACAGAATTAAAAAATATAATTGAACATTTTCTTTTTTTTTTTTTAAGGGTCGCTAAACATTGCGAATAGTTAAAATTTCAAGATATCTCGTCTGTGTCCTGAATTCTCCCGGTGTCTTCGTAGAGGAGAGTGTAACTTTTTTTGTATGCGTGTCTGAGAGCGTGGGATGTGTTAAGATTTCGGGCGCAACAATTCGCCTCGTGTACAAAAAAAACCAACGTGAAAAAAAAATAATGGAAACAATTGATAAACGTAGTAATTCATGTGAAATATTGCGTAGCGACTCTTTTTTTTTTCTTCTTCGTGTGTCCAGTGTGCGCGGGGAGAGTGGATGATAGCAATAGTTCCGGTCGAAGTATCCATGTTTCCGTTCGCTTAAAGCTCCACGAGACTCCGTCGGAGGCCCGGGAGGAGCATTCACGATTTTTTTCAACTATTTAGATAGCATCGATATCGAAATCATCTCCCTCCTCGGATTCGTCCACTATCGGCTTCTTCGCCGATTGTTTCTGCTGCTGTTGTTGCTGCTGCTTCAATGGCTGCTTTGCTCTGTCGTCGTACTCAATCTGAATGGAAAATTATTTTTTTTTTTATTTAAATAATAATTCAATAAATTTTTTTTTAATTTTCTTTGATTTTTAAAAAAATTTCAATTTTTTTATGTAACATGTTGTATTTCTTTGATATATACGAAACTCACCTCCAAATCGTCATCCTCCTCCTCGGATTCGGATTCTTCCTCATCGGCTTCCTTTAGCCACGTGAGAAAAGGCGCTGCCTTGTCGTGTATCTCCTGCGACAGTTCCTTTGAAACATATTTTTTGCTAGCTTTGCTCGCCCACTCGAACAAAGCTTTCTCCTCTAGGATATCAGCGTCGTAGAAGAGCTGCCAATATAAAAAAAGGAAACTTAGTCTTGATAATTATTTAACAAATCTATAAGAAATAAAGATACCATAAAGAAGATCGCTAACCTTTAGAATTCCGGGTACTTTGGCCATCAACGCGTCTTTGTGCAGTGCGATAACTTGTTCGATGCCTCTCAACAGATACTTCTGCGCCTTGATGTCGTCGTGAGTGAAGCGCAACAGGAGAACGCGATATTTTTTCGTCTGAGCGGCGATGCAATGATCGAAAAGCAATTCGGCGAGTACCAAAGGCGCCTTTGTTTTAATCTCGAGACGTTCAGCCTCGGCAACGAGTTCCTTATGATTGTCCAATTGTCCAGCGTCGCGACGGCACTTAACGAGTTTGTAAAAGATATCCATACGTTCCTTTTCGGTTTTCTCGAGATCGTCGCTTATGGTCATTCCTTTGGCGCCGTCGGTGAGATCCTGTAGACGCGCGCGTACAGCCTCTTCGGATACATCGACAGCCCAATCGGCATCATCGTCGGCATCAGTGGCAATTTTCTCCGGTGCCTCAACCACGATATCCGTCGTACTGGTATCGTTGTCCGGTGAACCCGAACGATCCCCGTTGGTATCGCCGTTCGCGCGCTTCGAGCGCTTGCCGCGCTTACCTTCGGTTAGCGAACTTCCCTGAGCTGCTGGATTCAAACTCGGAGGATTCTTCAAGATGTAAGTGTTGAGCTTATGATTACTCTCGAGAACTCCGTGATGTCCGCAGGCCTTGCAACCCTGCGATATTGTTCCTTTCTTCGCGCTCACGAGAAGCTCCGTTTCCGGATTATCGCACGCGGGACACAATACGTATTTCCTGATAAAACCGTCGAGCAAATCCTGAAGCTTATTAGCCTCGTGAGAGCCATTAACAATGAAGCGCTCGTTCTTAAAATCAAACTGAGTCTGAGCTCCGAGTTCGCAACCGAAATACTTAGTCGGATATGTGGCCGGACGACCGATGGCTTTTGCGACATCAACCATATTGACGATAACAGTTTTAATGCCGTTTCCCTTGCCTTCGACCTTCGCTTGGATCCGCGGCATCTTGTAACGATAGAAGGCATCGCTGACATTGCGATTAACGTTTAAAGTACCCATGGTAAACGCTTTTTCTCTCTTCTATCTCGAAATTATCAATGAATCTTCGTTCTCCCACGTTGCACCGCTAATTCCAATCGTTGTTACAATTTTTTTTTTATTATTCTTCAACAAACTTTCTTTTGTTTTGTCTCTTTGTTTCTTTTGCTTGTGCCCCAATGAGAATCGTTGCACTCGGCTATTACGGTTTTTACAACTCGAGAGATCCCCGGAGGAGATCGAAGCTCCTTGATCTCCCTACGCCGGCGACGCCCCCTTCTCTGTGTCTCTCCCGTTCCCCCGTTGCTACGGCTTTACTCTCCTCTCAGGTCGGTAACGTCTTAGTCCTCGTTCTTCCGGATCTCCAGCTTACAACGACGCTTATCAACGACGACAGTTTGAATGTCGTGTAAGGACTTTGCACGGCTTTTTGCTTTGCTGCTACCCAATGGTAGCGCGGTACGTGTCGAGTCAGGGTGGTTTTCGTAGGATGCGGTTAGGTTTGCCGCACTACCCGGTGACGACAGTCACGTTTCTCTGAACGGCTGAAGCTTCCGATGTCTGTTACTGAAAATATTTTAATGTTACGATTACTCCTGAAACTATATCGTCCATATCGAGGAAATTTTTATTTTCGGTACCGGTACGGGCAAAATCGGTTTCTATCGACGAGCGGAAGTGAGGCGCGAGCCGAAGCCGAATACGGCGCTTCACACGAGTGCCGATTTTTCCCGCACGTGTATCGAAACCGATTTTTTCCGGTTTTTCGCCGATTTTCTGCCAATTTTCTGCATGATGCCCCGGAAAACGGTCAGAATATCGTTTCTTTTTTATTTTGCGATGTTTTACCTGGAAAATTTTGAGGTCCTGTGCTTAGGCAGGACCAGGTGATTCAGGAATCGTTGGGTGGTATCTTGGAGCAGGTTGTGCCTCGGTCTGGTGGGCAGAGGGGGGTAGTCTTCAATGATCATACACGCTGCCTGTCCGTCGCTCGTGCCCTCAAGAATTATATCCTTATACCAGGCTGGTAGTGGCGATTGCGGCGACTCGACGGTCCCACGTAACGAACGATTAAACCGAACGTAAGAGATGATGATGCTGTCGTTTGTACGATGCCTGGACAATGTCCTGCCACCGCCGCCTGTACTGTAGACCGATCCTTTCCCTCTGGATGATATCCTGGATGTTTCTGAAAAAAAATTGATAAAAATATAAATAATTTCAGAAAAACAAAAAAAAAAATTGTATATCGAAGTCGAAATGATTAATAAATTGAGTGAAGAAAAAGCGTACGGCGGTGAGGATATTATCGTGAACATCATCGGAAACTCGTAATCGAGTGACTGCCTGCCGCGAAATTTCCTATCGGCAGTGACTGAGAAAGAATTTCGATAGCGCGGCGTCACGAATTGATTAACTTGTTTGTCAACGATTCGTGGAAACTTCTATAATAATCGCTTCTTGTCGGCCTGCTAAGCGCTCGCGAGGTTAAGGATGATTCGGAATGTTCTTGTGCTTTAAAAGCGTCGTCAGACGAGCCCTTCGTTTTTTTTTTGTTTCTTTGAGTAACTTGAATTCTTTTCACTTTCGGTTTTTTGCTGACGCGCTGAAGTTCAACGAGATATTCTTTCGTACCGTCGTTTCGTCGAGTCTCGATGACTCAAGGTGCTCGATAGCACACTCGACGAATTCACACGGTCGATCATTTAGATGACTCTCCCCAACTCTACTCGCCAATACCGCAGGGTCATCGTATCGAGGACAGAACGTTAACGTTCGTGTCCGCGACGACTCGTAAATTTTTCAGATGCGCGAATATAGATGTTTGCCGGAAGAGAACAAAAGGTAGAGGCTTCGATTGTCATATGTTTCATGGCTCCCGAGTTGATTCTATAGCAACATTGAGGCGATAGAGTACTTGGTGTATACAGAAAATCGTTTATTTATTTTCCTCAGATCTTTACATGGAAATGAACAAAAAAATCAGTTTTTCTACGCGGTAGAAACAAATGGCAAATTTAATGTACCGCTGCTGGAAGTTTTTATGCATAAAGTGATACATTAAAGTGAAATTTAAGTGGATTCCTTCAATTCAGAATACTTTTACAGTGACCTCAATGTATATTACGTAACGTAAATAAAAAATTTGAATACTCGTAATATTTTTGATTCGCGACAATTTTTTTTTTATTTTCAGTCCCTATAGAGTGACAACTAAATCGGAAGAAAATAATTGCCTGATATTTTTGAAAATTTTCCTGACAAAATATTGACGGTGAATAATCGGTGATGGTCGGTTATCGATAGTCATCGACAGAAAAAAAAGCGAACGAATAATTGTTCGACAATACTTTCAGTTTTTTTTTTTTTTTCAACCGTACAATGATTTTTTTTCGTCCCGATACAATAATGAATCTCATTATCACAGATCAGCCTCTACGGTCAAATCTTTCGGAGTGAAATTTGCCGATGCAACGAATGCACGAAGTCACGTTTTTCGTCCCGACGTCCCTATGCGTCCCTATGCGTTCGCGTCTCACGCGAACTCATCTCACTCGATAATTTCGATTAAAGTTTCCGATTCGCGTATTGTTCCGATACATCGCGTAACCTCGACACTCCGTAGATAACAGAAAGAGAGTTCTATGTATTATGTATTACTCGATAAACCTCAGGGTTTCTTATCATCTCTTTATTTTCTCTGTCTGTCGTTTTATTATTCCGTCATTGGTTGGGCTTCGATTCCATCGTTTCGACCGCGTGACGCAACCATTGTGTGTTCGCCGCGCCACAAGTTACTTTTTTTTTTTTCGTTTACTCAGCTACGGTTATACAATGTTCCTATCGGCGAAACATTGGTAAACAGGATTAGGCGATTAGAGACTCTCCGGTCGGTAGATCGACCTTACGCTACGACTCCACAGGACGCCGCGGATCGAGAGCTCTGTTACTCGTCGTTCCGTTACGCTGCTTTATATTCCCCTCGCCATTCATACGAATATGATAATCACATTCTCATTTTATATTATAGAGAGAACACAGCCAGTGAAGAGTTCTTCTCTGCCAATGAATAATTAAATGCGAAACGGCGGAGAGATCGCGTAAAAAAAAAACATATATATATGTATACGTATCTCCGGCGTTTCGCTATTCGCGTCTCGTCGTCGGGTGGCTGTGAAAATTCTTCGCTAACGTTCGAGAACGTTGGCCGAGCCGACGACCGGCGAAAATCAATTGCAACGTTACTTTAATAACGGCCGTCGCACACCGTAGCATACAAGAGGCTTTATACCCATCGTCTCACATGTACAACTCGGATTTCGATGCACGTGCGATCGATAATAACGACGTTGGGCTGCAAAACCCGCGTACCTAGTACCGCGATCGTCACGTCTATCCTATGCATCGCGCGTCTCTATATCCAATCGAAATGGAGCAACGGAAATGACTCCAGAATCCGAGATTGTTGCGAGTCGTTTTCGCCCGGCGGTTCATCGTTCGATCGGAAAAACAAATAGTTACACAATAACTTACACCCCTTTCTCTTGTCTTCGAAGCATAAAAACAACGTTTAGCTTATTTTCAAGGGTCATCGATAAAAAAAATGTATATGAGACATTCTGTGTCTAGTAAAGGCGTAATAAATGCTATAAATATATCAATGTTTCTCCTACATTTTCATCGATCTACTGGAAATAACCTCATATCGCAACACGCGCGATTATTACCTTCTGGAAGTTTCTTTGCACATTTTTTCTTTTTTTTTTTTTATGCAATCGTGTCAAGTGTAGTGGAAAAAACGACACGCGAACTTTATTTTATCCACGTTTTCGCTGCGTTTCTATCGTTTCGTTACACATTAAAATTGATTTACCGTACCGGCAAAGTTTGCGAATGTTCGTCAACGTTATCGCGTCGTGAAAACGCGGCGGATAAAAAGATGAAGTCCGAGAAGTTCGAGAAGCGTAGGATGCAAGCCGCGACGAGACTATCGGTATAGCTGAAGGGTAAAATTAAATATTACCATGCAATTATTCCGCGGCGTTACTTGTGCTCATACAACGTCCCTATATCGATCATGCGGTTTCCAGGCGAGAGCCTCGCTGGCCACCACCCTTGTAAGCTTTTCCCTGTGTAATATTCTTGGAATAATTTTAATCGTTACCAAGTTTTTTTATTTATGCTGCAAATCCCTTCTAATTAATTCAGCTTCGATGTTTTTTTTTTTTTTTTTTTCGTTTTATAATCGGATAGAAGACGCGTGGGAGAGGAAGGATCCCGAGACATATGGACGAAATTGTCGATGAATAATTTTCTCATTAATTTTACTGATCGGTAACAATTATATCAGATCAGTAACAATAACAATTATAATTCCCATCATAATTTTCTCGGCATATAAAAATGACAATTTTTGTTTCGATGTAAGAAAAACGCTTCACGAGAAAACGAAATATCGAAAAAAAAAAAAAAAAAAAAAAAACCTTCACCGTGACCAAAACCGGCGTAATCTCGATGGGCTCGCGATAAACCTGTGAGAATCCCGACCACGACAAGAATCTTTATGGTAGGGGGATGATGTCGATGGGTGTGGGATATCTCAAAAGTTAACGAACTTTACCTGCTCGGCGTTGACGCATAAGTCGTGCTTTTGGCTGGTTGACGATGTCTTGGCTGCTCGCTACTTTTATAATATATCTCTCCCCCGACCGCCGATTTGCTTCCGCAATCACAGCTCTGGACACACACTCTCTCTCGCTAATATTTGCCTACGTCTGGCTTCTCTTCTACCGTTGCAAGCGAATGCACGAGTAGAATGAAAAAAATTCGTATATTCTTCTTCTTTCTCCTCTAAACTCTTCTAATAACTTCCGAAACACGATAAATCGGAGGAAAAAAAAATTTCTCAATTATCTTTCGCCTCTCTTCTGGACGTTTGAATCCCGTTAATTTCTTAACAGACGGTAAAATCACGGAGAAACGTTCGATGAGATGATTCAGTCGATTCTGGGCACTGCTCTAGCTGGTGGCTCGCTTGGCGTTACTGAACGGGTCGCGGGGGGTCGCGAGAGTTTCACGAAATCCGGGGGTACGTCGACGAGCCCCGTCGACGGTATTCTTCTCATGGCGCAGGCGTTGTGTCAAACACCGGGGAGGGATTTTGTTCTATGTATTCATACTGAGCTTACGATGCCCGCGTATGTGGAAGTGCGTCGTTCATGCGCGTCAGAGGACTCCGGGGTACCAGCAATGGCAATCGCACCGACCGCAGTGTCTTCTATTATATATACGTACAGAACAGTACATAGAAACTATATATATAGAAGAAAGACGTTGGGCTATATATATGTATATATATTATATGTTATATACATATATATACTGCTCGGCGCTGGTCGCAATATCTCCCTCTACTAGAAAACCCCCGTAGTTATTGATCGTCGTCGGGCGGATACCGGAGGGTGGAAGCGAGTCGAGCCGCACGCCAGAGAGCCTCGGGAAAGCTGACGGTAACATCGAAACTGGAAACGGCGCAACGTCGAACCCCTCCGCATGGTTGGACTGTGTCCGCATCGTGTCGAGCGTCGGACACCTCGGCACAAGGTCGGCCATCGTGAATTTTCGCAAGTTTTCGGATTGTACCATAGATACGATATATGTGTATATATATGTGTATTTCTATATATATATATACTAAAAGCTCGAAACGGCAACCCCTAAGCGTAACTTGGTGCGCAACCCCACTCGGCGCGTGTGCCATAGGTCAGGGTTACCGCGACGATTCCCTAAGCCGCATTGGATAAAGGTAACACGTGCGAAAGTTCACGATTCTCGACTTTATACTTATATCCGGCGTATTTGTATTTGTGTGTATATACTATATGTATATATGTATATATATATTGCCGGATATTTCTACGCGCTACGATGCGTCAGGACGCTTTATAGCAATGCACATCCTGACGCGGTAAATTAAATTCTTTTATTTGTTGTTGGTATGCCATTCATAAATAGCATTCCGGAAAATACTGGGAAGCGATGTTTATGTGAATTTTTTTTTTTTTTTTTTTATGAAGGAGTTATCGGAATCCATGTTTATTCGAAGTCGCCGGTTGATCAAAAAAGTGCTCTCGTTATGCCGACTGTATTATCGGCGCTGCAGCGAGTATCGTTGGTCTATACTTACGAGACGTATAAAACCGATGTGTACACTATATGTATATATCAGCAACTACCGATAACGATAGGAAAAACTTTCGTCACGATGAATTATGAGACGCGAGACGGCGAGCTATGAATTAAACAACGTTTGAAATTTGACTTTGGGAATATCCGCGGCGCTGAGAGGAGGGGGGGGGGGGGGGGGGGGGGCGTAGCTACGTAAACTCGTATTCACGCCGTTCGTAGTTAATTAACAAGCGATAAGCTCCGTTGAAGCCGAATTAGTTATCGTGCAGAACTGCACGAATGTGTAGAGAGCGCATGTTATTTACAGCGTTGCATAGCTAAATTGAAACGGTAATAAGAATCGCTATCCACGCGTTAATTGGAAGCTCTCGATTCTCGTTACGCGGACGATAAATATGCGCGAAATAATAAACATACGGCGGGCGCATTGCGATGACGAATATCGGTGACGAGGTTTGAGAATCACTGGCCGCACGTTGAATGAACGACGAGTGTTTATTGTGCGGATCGCTATCGCGACATCCGCGCGACTAAAAGGCTCGGAGAAGACCCCAACTTCAGCCGCGTAGATAAGCGTTCGGAGAAGAAAAAAAAAAAGAAGCGCTGAGAAGGTGGAAGAAGACCATAAACTGTAGAAACGACCCGAAGAGAACCCGCGAAAGGCCGGGAATCTCACTTTCATCGTCCCGTCGTTCGTTTATAATTGAGTTTCGTAAAAAAAAACCACAGCTAAGTGAAATTGCGACATCGGGCCTTTCTTTCGAAATTACACGCGACCGTTACCCCGGCAGGATTTTCGAGAATGTTCTTCGGCGTACGGAAATAACGTTGAGAATCCCTGATTCCCTCCCGCAACGCACACGCATAGAACATACGGTTGTAAAATTCCGAGAGCGATTGGGACACATATGTGTTGTTGAGTTTTTTTTATTCAACGACTCGACAATAAAAAAAATGTTTAGTATTGACGAAATTTTATCGATTTGTATTTTTCGAAGTATTTGAGATTCGGTGAATTTTTTTTTGTTTTTTTTTCTCGGCGCAAATTGTATGCGGTTCCGGGTTACTAGTGCACGTAACATCGACGTGACGTTGCAAGCCGAATAGATTAGATTAGATAAAGTCGGTAGACTTGACGAGCGCGTTACACGAGTCATATCCTCATTCTGAATAGTCGGCACTGAGATACCTATATATATATACACCTATATAGTGTTATAACGCCGTAATTACATTCTGCAAAATACGTGGTTGTTGTCTCGGCCACGTGGAAAATATTGCGAGCCGGATGAAAGTCGAACTTGACTACGAGAGTCGATAAGGTGATTGGTTCGCGTGCGAAACGCCAGTGCTTTTGCGTACGGAATTTCTTATTGCATCATTGGTCGTTGCTTTACTTTCGAACTCTGCCATCGGATAAGCGCGATTCTGCCGCGAGTGTCGCGAAAGACACACACGTCGTTGATCGATCGTCGTATACGAAAAAAAAATAATACAAATTTTGAAAGTGGGGAAAAAAAGATGTCCGGAACGCATTTATCGCGCGACAGCGCGTTGACCGAAAGAAACGAAATATTTCGCGAATATCTCACACACACGAGTCGCTCGTTTCCAAAATGGCTGTTCGGCTAAAATTAGCCTCGGTCCGTAGAGAGCCAAGAGCGTTACGGAAAAAAGAAACAAAAAAAACGCTAATCGAGCAGTCCGAGAAAGATAGAGAAAGGGTAAAAGAGAAAGAGAAACGTATGTCTACCGCGTAACCCGCACACGCGCGCGCGAGCGCACACACGCACGTAAACGGCGATCGTCGTAACACACGCGACGAACTCGAAACGACGAAAAAAATGATTGAACTTATTGCGATCGATGTTTTTTGGCGATAAAAAAATATTTTTCATACCTTGGCGTCGAAGAAAAGTCATATAAAATGGTAACGCCCTGCTGGACGGCCGCCTTGTAGCGTGAAAATTCAATGGTACAATCCCACGGGATAATTGGGACAGATGGATGGCCCCCTCACGAGAGCACCCAGTGCTTGCGTTTGCGGCTGTGTTTCCTTTCGTTCTCTTGGCCTGTCGTAAAATATACGTTGCAATTACACATTGAGAGCTCGCGTGGCGAACACATGTAGAACCCTAAGTACACAATCGTTACTCCAAAAAAAAAATCGCGAGTGGACTTATCGCGAATACGATCGCGAAAGGTTGGGTGTCTTTTTTTTTGTTTTTACATACCTTTCGATGGAATCTCCGCTCGCCGAACAATTTTTGTAGTTTCGTAACGAATGCGAACTTTTAGGCAAACGGTTAGGACCGTGACCACGATGCTGAATGATAACGACGAGTTTTTGGGTTAAAAAAATCACGTAAAGTATATAGCAGCAACAGCGCGATACGTTCCGGCTCTGAGGACGGCTACTGCCTGAATGCAACCGCGAACAGCAAACTCAGGGCTGTGGATACCCGAGGCGAAATACCCAGCGGATTGTGTTACACGCTTCCCACTTCTCTCCTCAAACTAAACTTGCAAAATGGCTAGTGTGTACGATTTTTTCCATAGAGCGAGTTAATCGACAAACAGCAGCAGCAATTTCTCGCGTGTCTGTGAAGTGACGGCGTACGTTTTTTCCTTGCGCACTTTTGTTTTTTCGTCTCGAAAAACTAGATCTTGTTTTGTCTCTCGATAAACACCGACGAGTACCACCGCCGCGACTTTTTTAAATATTTATTTATAAATTCTCGAAGATACGGCTTATCGGATAAATAAGACATCGTCACCTTTGTTCGAATTCTTATCAGAGTGCTAACACCGTCGAAGTGGAGAAATTTTTATTATTATTTGCAACTCTCGGTCAACTGTGCGTCGTCGTTATTACGCGCCTGAGTATCGATACACTTTCGATAACTCGACCTCTCTCGGGAGAGTAGAGCGCACCAGAGAGCGAGAGATTCTCCGATGAAGTAGGGAAACACGTAAAGAAAAATCTGCTGCGTGGATCAAGTTCACGACTCTTGCACGTTGTGTCGCAAGAAAATTACCTCGTTTACGTGAGTTCGAAGTACGATAGCAAATTTTTAACGATCGGACAACAGGCGACTCCACGACCCTACGATCCTGACCTCGTTCAGAGTCGAGGGTTCTCTTTTTTTTTTTTTTCTTGTCCTATTTGTTGATCGCGGCGTTTCTAACCTCCATAGATAGAGTCAACGGCGCTGCACGGAGATACTGCGGCACGGAAATTCGTAGAAAACGCACGTGATGACAGTCACGTTCGTCGAATCATCGTTTTGCCAAGAATCTTCGATTTATCAGATCGCACGAGTGCAGTTTTTTTGAAGTGAGTACCAATCGATCCATTTGCAATTAATCTTTTGGTGCTGAACTCGAAATTTTGTTTCACCGTTATCATTGAAGTTATCCTCGATTAATTTGAGACCTGTTAACATTTAGCGTCAAATGTTTCGTTACAAATCGATTTCACTTACCGTCACAATAAAAACTCTGAAGAGAAATTAATTTCCGATAGCGTACAGCAAAAGCGTAATCTTCAAATTCCATTCTGTTCAGCGTGTTTAACTTATCGTTAATTTATTTGGACATTAGTTCCATTAGTTATTCGATTTAATTGCATTTGATGTATAGGCAATTTATTTGGAAATTTCATCTGTATTATTGGCTTTGCATTATCGACAATTTCCAAATTTTGTTCTATTTAATGAGATTTGACTAATAGTCGACTCACTTGGAATTGCGTTTAACTTATCTTCATTTTGTTTTCATTGTTTCAACATTTAGCATCATTCCTATTGTTACAGATCCATTTCGATCGCCAAAAGTCGCTACGAAAACATCGTAGAAAAACTGTTCCACAATGTCAGTAGAGCAAAATCGTTTCTCAGCGTCTCCCTACACGTGCATAACGTGCAAAGTAGCATTCCGAGATCTGGAGATACAGAGACAGCACTACAAGTCCGATTGGCACAGATACAACTTGAAGAGAAAAGTCGCGGAATTGCCACCGGTTTCGGTTGAGGAATTTCAGAAGCGCGTAATAGCGCAGCGAGGAAAGGAGGATCAGTTGAAGAATCATCAGCCCACGAGCTGCAAAGTTTGCCACAAGAGTTTCAGCACTAAGAATCAATATGAGAATCACATGCTATCCAAAAAGCACGAAGAGAGATCGTTGAGAAGCGAGAGAAAGCGGGACGAAGCCGAAGAAGAAGAAACTCCGGAGGACGAATCTATGGAGAAAAGAAACGATCGTCTCGACCCAACATTCGCCGAGCCATCGAATTCCGTCATAAAACAAACGAAGAAGAACAAGAAAATCGAAGAAGAAATGGACGTTGATTCCGACGTCGAGTCCGTCGACTCCGAGGAGTGGATAGAGGACACGGAAAATCCCGCAGCAAACAACGATTGTCTCTTCTGCAAAAATCACAGCAGATCCCTTTTGCGAAACTTGAAACACATGACGCTCGCTCATTCGTTCTTCATTCCCGATCCCGAGTACTGCGTGGATCCGAAGGGTTTATTAATTTATTTGGGAGAAAAAATATTTGCCGGTTACTTATGCTTGTGGTGCAATGATTCGGGAAAAGCATTTCAGAGCGCCGACGCAGCGAGAGCTCACATGATCGACAAGGGTCACTGCAAGATGCTGCACGAGGGAGAGGCGTTGGTCGAGTATTCGGAGTTTTATGATTACTCGACGAGCTATCCAGACGCCGGTGAGGATGTCGATCCCGATTCGGAAGTTGAGATACCCGAACTCGACGATACCGATTATCAATTGGTTCTCCCGTCCGGCAACGTTATTGGACACAGATCCCTGATGAGATACTACAAGCAAAGCTTAGATCCCAACAGAGCTCTCGCCATAGCAAAGAGCGACAAACTTCGCAAAGTTCTCTGCCAGTACCGAGCGCTCGGTTGGTCCGACACGCAGAAGGAGGCCGTCGAGAAGAAAGCTCGCGACATTAAGTACATGCAGAGGGTTCAAGCTAAATACTCCACGCAACTTCAATTCAAAGCCAACAAGTTTCAGCGTCACTTCAGGCAACAAGTCAACTTCTAGACTACCCGACGAGTCTCGTAGCTTTTACGATTCGTTTTTTTTTTTTTTTTTTTCACGGAATATTCTCGCATTCCATCCACGATTACACGAGCTGTAAGATACAATTCTTTTATTTAAATACATTCTGTTGCGGTTGACGCCCACGATATTGCGATTTTTTTATTCGTTGCAAGTCGACGAGATACTATCGAAATTAAAATAGAATGGATCGAAGCTTCGAGGGATCTTTAATAAACTTGTATGTTTATTCTGACGGATATTCCTTACAAAATAACGTATCGTATAATATATATTCGGAGATATATATATATACTTTTAGAATATACACGACAACAACAAAAATATTCAATATACTATATGAATAGTTCGTGTGTTTACTCTCCCCGCCAGGGGCTCGAGTGGACCCATCATCCAGTGATCAGTTTTGCCGTTTCCACGAACATTTTTTTTTCCCTTTTTTTTCCTTTTATAATATTTCATATTTCATATTTTGATCATTAGCAATCGTTTACGAGGTATAAATTTGAATTTTGTGCATTGAGTTTCCATCTCTCGAAGGCAACAGCGAATCCACGCGGTTTTTTCGGATAAATTCACAGCTCGCCAAGCGCTCCGTGAATTTTTTCAACATATTTCATTCATTTTTGATGTTCTTTAACAACGGATATATCGGACCGTATGAGATTTCTTGGGAGGGCAGTAACCGATTTTTTTTGTTTTTTTTTTTTTCACTCAAAAAAATTAATTTTTGCCGATAAAAAAAATTTTTTATCAGCGAATTTTTTTTTTTGAGTTTTCTCTATTAACTACCGAACAATCACAATATAAACACGTGTCAGCTCTCTTTCGTTAATTAGAGACACTCGGACGCGCGTCTGGACAAAAACTTACATTTTAATACCATTGATCTCTTTTTGGCTTTTTTTTAGTTTCCAATAATTAGAGAGAGCTGTTATTGTCACACTTTCAACGTTACGAGACACTTACTTTTCCACCTACTAACTTCGTCGTTTGAACCCTCTAATTTAGATAGGGCGTTATTTTTTTCCCCTTTCTTCTACCGCCGCGAGAAAAACCCGAGTTACTGTTTTCTCGCTTGGTGGCTTTTTTTAGTTCAATACTTTGACCATAAGCTTGAGAGCCCTGTGCGGAGGTGACGGTCTTATCTTCTCGTCGATATCGGCGTACGGCAATTCCGCCACTGTCTCGAAGCCGTGTTTCGCGAAGACCTTTTGCGAGAAGATTCCCGTTGCGTCGGTTTTGAAGACCTGCGAACAGTTAAAAAAATTCGAATACTCCAAAATCTAAGAAACAAAAAAGTTCGTTACACGACGATATACCTTTCACGCTTAATTCACAACGAGTACACAAACACCGATTTTTTTTTTTTTTTTTTTTCACATCTTTAACGAGACACAAATATATCTCATGCACATTAAACGTCGACATGCTGAAACAAAAAATAACAACACGGTGAAGATTGCCAAGTAACGAAAACACAGGAATCGTAGATAAAACGTGAGGAATTTTTGGAGCACATGAAACATGCAGACGGCTATTGTAATTAAGAAAATAATTTTTCTACCTTGAAACCCGCATTTTTCGCTATCTCCACGCTATCAGCCATTAGAACATTCGCGAGACCTTTTCCGCGAAATTCCTCGTCGACGCTTAAAATTCGACACTCGAATATCTCGTCGGTGTTGTATTTTTCAAAAAGATCGATCTTATCGTTAAGCTGATAGAGAAGGCCGAATATAGTTTTGAATTTAACGTCGTCCATCTCCGACAAACGTCGCTCGGCTTCTTCGCGTTCGCCCCGCTTAAGAATTCCATTCAAAGCTAAACCGGCTATCTAAAAAAAAAAAAAAAAAATTGTTGAAGTATCAATGATATATTAAAAATAAATTTCGTTTGTTCTTTTTTTTCCATAATTATTTATGAACACATAGTAACTGAGACGTAAATATTGCTAAAGGACAATCGATCGAATTTTTTCGGCTCTCAAAACGAAATTAAATCCCGAAAATAAAATATCGATAATTATTCGCGAGAATTTTTTTTTTTTAAAGGCTCACCGTTCCATCCTCGGTAACCAGCATTCTGCAGTATCCCTGTTTCAGTGTGAAGAGACAGTGTCTCTCGAGATCATCGTGAGGCTCTCCTTTGCGGCAAAGACCAACCGCGTTGTTGAGCGGCTCATCAGCGAAGAAATTGTATCTGAGATGTTCGATAACTTCGTCGAAACGAGTCTCTGGTATAGCGGCAACGGACAGACCGGAGATCGACATCTTTCCAGGAATGTTCCTCGCGGGGCTTTTACTTCTATTCTATTCTCTACCCCTATTATCGTTTCTCTGTAACTCAATATATACCCCCCGTGACGAGAGTTTTCACGCGCACGTTCCGCGGCACTGAACGGACGCGTGGAGAGAGTACCGAACGCCGCCCTATGAACCCCCTGACTGTACTCTCTACCCTCCTATATTGATTGACCCAGTTGAAGGAATTCGTCGACATATAATTATTATAACGCTTCGTCGTTTTCCCGTATGCGGAAACGAGAATTTCATGGATGTCGATTGTCCGCGTAGAGTGTCTCAACACTTTTGGTTAAGTGGGACACTCGATCTCGTGACAGAGGTCCTTCAACTCTCGTTGAAGTATTCACTCTGTCGTATAGATCGAAGAATCGTAAAGCTAAAAAAAAAAAAAAAAAAAAAAACCAAATGAGGGGTCGAATAATTGAAAAAATTGACAAAAATTCAGCGTACAGAGATACGATACAATCTCATTTTATTATATATTTCATTTAATACCTTTCAACGTATCTTACAATACCACGTATCAGACTATATCATTTAATGTTATAGTTTATAATATACGCAAGCCGTGGAGTGATAACAGGATAAAATGATTTTTTTTTCTTTACTATTTGTTTTTTACGTTTTTCAAACCCACATCGTGAACGGAGCGATAGACGAACAATTGGAATACTCGAAGTAGTTTACATAGACTTCTTCTTAAAAAATATAATTTTTTTTGTTGTTTTTTTTTATAATTATTTTTTTATTTGGGACGAAATAAAACGTAACGTGCGACACAAGTTAATTCACTCTTCGGAACGGTTGATGAACCTTTGGGAGTTTTCGTTCCATCGATATTTACATCGTTACTTCTAAAATCTTAAAGGCCGGCGACATTGCGCGCGCAAATCTGTGTATCTTTCGGCGTTTTTTTTCTTCTCGCAGATTTTACGGAAATTTATTATTAGCGACCGGAGAGATTGGTGGGAAACGCGTGTTTTCTTCAACTTTCATTGCTATTGGTCGTTGGCGGTAAACACGTTTCTTTTTAATTACTACTATATATGCAACTGGGACTCGGTAAACTGTAGAACGTTGTTGAAACAATACGGAACACGAGACGATTAAACTGTACAAAAGTGTCCGAATTTAATGGATAAGAAGAACGAGTCTGTGATAAAGAGGGCTAAGGGAGCTTTTTGCCCTCTCGACCAGAGACTCATTTCTACCGAACAATTATACCGCGGTTTCTTATTTACTTTTTTTTTCTTTTTTCTCGAAAGACTCTCCTCGACAGCGATGATCAATTTTCTGTTCAATTCAAACCGTTTCTCTGTTTTTTTTTTTCATTCAACATTTCGAATGTGCGATTGCGGCGACGGTTTTTTTAACAAAAATCGTTTAGAAGAGAAGATCGTCGTCACCCTCGTCCAGCATGTTTGCTGCGTGAACGTCTTTTCCCTCGGCGATCATTTTCTGGCGACGTGCTTCGGCCTGGAAAGAGAGTAAAAACAAATTAAGTTAAATTCCATTTTCGCATTGATGACGCCATTTTTTTTTTTTTTTTTTTCGTAAATTTTTTCGCGTACCTTAGCTTTTATCTCCTTCTTCTTGTCCTGAATCTTCTTCAATCGATAAAATTCCTCGCGCTCGAGTTCATCGAGTTCCGATATGATGTACGCGAGAGTTCTCTCGATACGCGGAATGATAACGTGTTCGATAGCGTTCACGCGACGATTAGTGATTTTTATTACTTCGTCAAGCGTAACGAAACTCGTTTGCAATGATGCGAGAACAACCAGAAGCTTTACGCCACTCTGGTAGTTTTTCTTCAATTTAGCGAGCTGCTGACCACCCCTCGCGAGACCCGCCAATTCGTATGTATCCGTGCCGTCCTGATACGACTCGAATACCGGAAGATTAACACCCGCCACGTTGTCTTTCTTCGAGCGAATCTTTATCTGCGCCTTTGTCACGTTTTGCAACACAACTTGATTAAAATCTCCAGTCGCGAATTTCGCCTCCGCGAGTGAAAATGCCGCCTCCTTCATTACTTCGCCCATCAGAGTTTTAGTCTGCAATTAAACAATTACCGGTGTTTAATAGTGCCGCTGATGCATTGAAAAAAATTATGAGGAGAAAAAATCAATAATTCGCTACAACTATTTTTCGAAAAAAAAAATTATTTTCGACTATTAGTTTTTTTAAAACTAATTGTTAGTTCTCGTAACTTATTATTTTTTTTTCGGAGTGATATGAATAATAATAATAATATATCATTTTTGTAAAAATGAATTTGATACATAATAGTTATATATTAAATATAATAATTTTTTTGTATTTAATTACGAAAAAAAAAAATCGTTCGGACTGCAGGCGGAACACTCACTTCAATGATCTTTCCTAAAATCATCCTGAAACGCATCTGCAAAGCATCAGCTTTCTTCTTGAGTAGTCCATGACCCTTTGTTGCTCCCTGAAGTCTCGACTTCATCAACATTTGGGCTCTTTAATGAAAAAAACAAACAGTACGATTGATTATTAACGACGAACATACGATCCCCGGGACCCGCACTGTAAACATCGGGTTGATTGGTTGCCGAAGGTCACGGATACGATGTAAACAAAAAATTTAACAATTGCCCCTTCAAATAATTTCGACTATAATGAACGAACATTCAAAACTCGTTTTAGGGTCATTTTCGTTCGAAATGACGTATATTCCTGCGAATAACTCGGAATTTTCCCCAAGTAGGGTTACACCCAGTTTTTGGAGCGTATCGAAAATTCGCGCAGCAGTCACGTGGACGAAGGTAAATTATGTGTCAAAATATTGCTCTATCGTGATAGAAGGATTTTAGAATGTATTTAAGTATAATTCGTCTTTTACTTACCCCCGAGAGGGGAATATTGGAAGCCTTTCTTTTCCCGACATATTCGCTGATACAGAGAAGCAGACAGGAATGAGTTGGATCAGCTGACTACGCGAGGACCGTTAGTCGGGTTCGCCGGCGACAGAGGGCGCGCCACGTTCGGCGCCGCGCACGCTTTTAAATTCGAACGCCATTATTATGACATCAACAAAAAAAAAACATCGCGTCAACATTTGACGGATGACACTCTACCCCCGTAAATCATTTTCGGCTTCAAAATTCAAAATTTCTCGATCTACGATTCGTTAAAAATAAATTGATTCGAAAGTAAAAATTATTCAAGTGCAATGAATCCGTCGCGCAATACTTCCGAAGGAAGCGACGACGTTTATGCCAAAGTTTTGACGATGGTAAACAAATCCGTCGATTCTGAGAATACGTTCGAGACACAGCCGAGAATTAATTCTCGACTGCCTGGAATACTTCGACACGCGTGCGACGAGATACTCGTAAGAATGAATCTCACTCCGAAATCGCGAAAAATTCACGTTAACAAAAGGTTGTTAACATAAACAAATCGTAAAATAATTAATAAAAATCTTCGTTCAAAATCACTTACCATTTTTTTTTTGTTCAGTGATTTGTCGTCCGCTTAGTTTTGAAGTTCTCCGAACGTTTCGAGAAAATGAGCGCTACAGTCATTAATATTCAGGATCGCATCGGGTGAGAATTAAAAAAGAGTCACGTCGTTGAAACTTAATTAAAAAAATGCCGATAAATCGATTAACGACGAGGTAAATTGATAAAAAAAATATATTTTGCAAAAAAAAAAAGTAACTGTACAATTTATATTATCTTTTCGCTAGAGACCCGCTTGTCCGGTTTTCAATACTTGTCGAACATTAATATTGATTCTCGCTTCGGAAATGAAAGTTTCAGCTTTGCGCCAATCGTCGAATATCGTCTTATCGAAAGCGTTCGATCTATCGCTATCGTCCTTCGAATCCCACGGAATCGCGTCGGCAGGTAGAATCTTTGGGACACCGTGATATCTCAGACGCGATTCCCCCGTCATAGCGACTACGTCACCGCTGCGAAGTATCAACGCGCATGCCGGATCTTCCTGAGTTAATCCGCCGATAAGAAATATCGCCGATTGTCCAAAGCTTATAGAGAAGAGGGGCGCCTCCCGGTCAACTTCCGAATGATCTGTGTGACCGGCAAGCGTCGAATTCATACGATAATAATTTACTATCGCAGCTTCAGCCTTGAAATCGTTGAATCCCGTAACTTTCGCGATTGCTCCGGTCATCTCTGATAATTCCGACGGCATTTCGGCTCTCGAGTCTTCGGAGTATTCCTTGGTATCCCAATTGTGATGATAACCGAGCGTCGCCCATCTCAGCTTTGGCACGAGATTTTTACCCCTTTCGGAATTTCTGCAGTTAAAAAAGCAAAAAAAAAAAGAACAATTTCAATCAAAACGGCTTTTATAAAAAAAAAAATTTAACTTCGCCAAAATGTATTTTTACTTCTTGAAACATTTTTAATATTAATAAAACAAAAAAAAAACGAAATCTTGATGTAAAAATTCTTTATACAAAAAAATGTAACTATTTCAACAAAATGTATCTTTACGTCTTTCAGAGTTTCTATAATTATTAAAACAAAAAAAATGCAATTTCGATCTCAACGTCTAAAGCAAAATGCAGTTTGACTCTCGCGCCAAGTATTTCTTACTCTGTACAAACATCCCACCAGCTATCATCTTCGTCTAAAAAATTGTGAGCGTCGAGATTCAGCTTGTTGGGTTTCCTGGAGTAATCTTTCAAGCATTTCGTTATCCAGTAGCGTTGTCCCGCGCAGGTAAAGGGATTTTTAATAAAAATAAGTCCCGGTACGTCGACGAATTCCCATAATTCCCAGGTATTCGCCGTACGCAAGCCCAATTCTTCTCTATTAACCGGATTCTCGAGGCTGCGAGCGCTTACGGGTTTAACCTAAAAATGTATCGTGTTATCGAGAATTATCGAAAGAAAATTCTATCACATTTATTTCGATTGGCTTACTTTATCGGCGCGCGGCTTCGTGAAATCGATAACATCGCACAAATCCGGTGGCGGTTTGCGGCTTTTGTAGTACTTGAAACTATCCCTGAACATCGTGATCGCGAATCCTGGGCGCCGCCATGATTGATTTTATTGTTTTTCGTCTTCTCGCGGCAGCGCCGCCGCCGCGCCACACGCGATTGTTCGACTCGCACTTACATCGATTGTTCTTATCTTTTTCTTCAATCTCTAATTTGCAAGTTCAATTTCGCGATAGCAATCTCGAAAAATCGATAGTTGAATCATTCGATCTGTGCTAAAAAATATATTGTTCTCTGCTTTATCTTAGACGTCCATACATTCCAGAGTTCCACTAAACTTATCGATTCGTAACACGCGCGATGTATATCGCAGCATTCAGAGAAAGAATTCTAAACAGAAATATTATCGACTGTGTACCGAAAGTTAAATAAAAAAAAAAAAAAACGTATTTTGCCCCCAGGAATTCGCGTGCACACGATGCATACGTCGTCGAATGACCGTGAACTGAACAACGAGAAACGAAGTGAAGGATCGATCCTCGTCAGTTAAATAGTAAAACGCTATACTATTGCATTTATACACATAGGTGTACCGTAGTTCAACATATATGCAAACGTTGATGCATTGCCGCGGCACGCAAAGGAGCCTCGCGTGAATCTATTATTATCCACCTATTGTTTTATGCATCCATATCTCATAATCGTTGACTACTCGGTAGCGAAATTATGCGAGAAAGCTGCGGGATATGTATATCGGATTTTTTTACTATTTTTTTTTCGACCGATCCCACATCGATCTTATAATCGGCAACGGTTATCTCATTTACAGCCAACGATCGTAGAAAATACATCGAAGACATGACTAATTTTAAAGCGCGCACGCGTTGGAGTTGTAATAAGAGTGTACGATGGTAATTTGTCGGATAATGAGTCGCGCCTCTCGGGGTAACTATGATTTCATAGAGAGCGAGAGGCACAGTTTTCTCAATGTTTTTCTCTCTCGTTTGTCGCTCACTCTAACCGCCTCACGGTCTCTCTGTCGCTCGGGTAAAACTCAAGGCTTTTCGAAAGCTTCGACGCGTAAATTAATAGCGCTCACGGCGTGTGAGCGCGTCGGTAATGCGCGCGCCCCGGTCACCGGACGTGTGTCCACACGCTGCCACACGGTGCACCGTGGCAGCTCAGGGCTCTCCTCATTTTGTAGACGTAAAATCTACTCGCCTCTCATAATTGTCACCTACAGTCATCCAAAGAGCGTACGGCTCGCGTCAACTTCGTCGCTCGTCATTTATAACTTACGCTAACTACAGAGGAAAACGGGAACGTTCGTTTGATCTCGTGAAAATCGAGATCGCGAGATACGGGACAAAATTTATAACATTCGACGAGAGCTCTCAGAATAACGTATTTCATTCGTTTTACGCTGTAGAAAATAGAAAATCGGACGACGAAAATCGGCATCACCTTCAGGTGGAATATCCTCGTTCTCTACAAATCGTAGAAACTCTCGTACGCGTTACTTCATCGGATGTACAAAACACCCACGCATTCCGAGCGCATCTCGAACTCAATATCTTTCACAGTTGTATCGTAATTTTTACCTTTTACAGATTTATTTATGCAGAAAATATATCGAAATACATTGATATTATTATTATTGTTATTTTTATTCCATGGAACGCGATATCCATAAATTGAGAGAAAAACCAGAGATTTCTCGGTTTGTAAAAAATGTGCATCTCACGAATTCTCCGTAAAGCTACACATGCCTTCGCAACTCGTGGGTTCAACATATTCCTTCTATCTTTGATAAAACGCGAGATATATAAACGGCGAGCGAGTGTCCTGTCCTCTGGGCATTATACCTGACAGTTTGATGTCAACAAATGCTGCCGCGATGTATGTATATACGCGGGACGACGGCGTTGGATTCTCCTCTCTTGACGCGAATCGTCCAAGAGTCGCACCCACGAATTCGATACGTTGTACAGTGCGTTCGTTACGTGTGTATTATGTTATATATGTTTTTTTTTACGTAGTGTTCGTACGCGTACGTGTGGTGTACGAGAGAATCGTACTCAGCCTCAGGGGGCCCTACCTCGATCCGCGAGACTGTCCAATGGCGTCGCGCGATCACGTCAACGTTAACCAATGGCGGGCGTTCGCGGTGACGACAGTTGCTAAAAATAACTCGTATATATCTAGGCCGGTCGCGGCCGCGAAATGTCCACAGTCGTGCGCCGGCAGCCGACGGTGTGGGAACTACACTGGGGTGTCGCTCGGCCTACCGCGATATTTTCATACACGCCATTCGCGACACTTTGTCGATATTACTGTCACTGGAGTTTTTTTTTTACAATATTCACAATATCTATATCGATCGAGAGTGCATACAAATATACCGCTATCAAAAATATCGAAGGTAGGATAGACGAGAACGTGATAACGAGATATTGCTAAAAACTAACACGGAAAAAAAAACATAAAACAAAATAGATCGATGCGACAGGTTACGATACACGGTATCGTATAAATAGACAAACAAATGCGTTGCATGCGGCTCTGCTAGCTCTTGCCTGCTTTTCCTCAAACTACGACATTCCTTCCATTGACTCGGAATTTTCTTCGGAAAAAAAAAAAATCTCAAATCTCTCGTCGTTCATCCGTTGGCCTTCTTTTATCTCGAGCGTGTCGCCGAAATTTTGTGTTGCGCAAATCTCTGCGGCGCGAAAAACACTTCGCGATTTTCTCGGTTGTTAAGAATCGATCAGTGTAAACGAGAAATAACGAAGGAATACGCGAGTTTCCTTGGTATTTTCCCTCTGATACAGCAATAGCGCACTGTCGCACGCTAAGATATGTATCGGAGTTTTGAGTGTTTGAAATTCTTATCGCGAATTCTCGAGTGCCCCGGGGAATTGACGAGTTTTCTCGGTTTAATAAGTAGAAACGGCGGTTATGAGCTCTTGACGCGCGCGCGCGGTGGTCGATTGCTCTCGAGCGCCGAGTTCTCTTGCGGCTGGAAAGAAGTGTCACGTTGCGGAAATTAAAGGCGGGTCGCACGTGCTGCTGCACCCCTGCAATAAATTTTATGCTTCTTCGCTATGCTATCAATTTTTTTTTCCCTTTATCATTAACTCTAATAAAATCATCGATGTATTTATTCACCGAATCGTTAATAATGGATTTTACGTAATTAATACTAAAAATTATTGGTTGCGAACTATTATCATTTTTTTAACGAGAATTCCTGCCACGTACACCGAGATGCAGTGTTGACATATTATTCCGGCATTAACATCGTATATGAACAAGT
Organism: Cryptus viduatorius; assembly: GCA_964006125.1. NCBI lineage: Eukaryota > Metazoa > Arthropoda > Insecta > Hymenoptera > Ichneumonidae > Cryptus > Cryptus viduatorius. The sequence goes on along the minus strand of OZ023222.1, from coordinate 5,462,675 downwards.
GTCAGTGGGCTCGCAGTGCTTCGTAGTCTCGTCGTCGCATACCTCGATGCCAATCATTACCAATCGTCTTGTTATCGAATAAACCGCTACATAGTTGCGAGTAATCGCGTGCGGAACATCCGAAACACGCCGGGCACGCGCGCGCGTACCCAAGGCTCCGACATTTGACGTCCTTGAAGAGATACGCAATCCGTTAATTAGTTCGAAAAAAGAATCGATTAACCAACATTTTCATCAAAACGTACTTTGTTTTTTTCCCCCGTTTCGTTTTTTTTTATTCTTTATCACTTTGATCAATGGCCCATAGCGGTATATCGATATCTACACATTCAAAGCAACGTCGATAAACGTTAAAAGCGAATCTATACGGAAATTTTTTTTTTTCTTATTTTCGTCTAAATTAAATGGCGGATTATACGGACGATGCTGAATCGACTCGGGACCTCGCGACCTTCACCTTACTATTCTTTTTTGTTATTCTTTTTATTACAATAATGTATTCTCACTTTCGAAAATCTCGTTTTGACGCCATTTTGTTATCGACGAAAAAAACAACGAAAAAACGCCTTAGGTAACTTGTAGATCTACGAGTATAAAATTCACGAGAATTTAAGATGCGCGACTATTGTGTTATACAGAACCCCGGGAAAAGTTCTTCTAGACTCGCGTGCATACGTCGCGAAAATACAAACTGCCTCATTAATGCAAATGAAGCTCTGAAGCGTCGACGTTGGCGAGTCCAATATAATTGTATATGTACACACGAGGGGGCGCGGGGAGGGGGAGTTTAAGAGTCGCAAAGTTGATCAAGTTCTCGGTGTGGGTGCCGTAGCATCTGCTTGTGTTATGTAGCTTCGAGCTTCACGGTCGCCTGTATTACACTCTTTCTTTCTTTCCTTCTCGCGCGCGCGCGCGATCGCTCTTCGACTTATTCACTTTTCTCACAACGCTTAAGCTCTTCCCTCGCGCCGCTCTGTCTTTCGCCGGTTTCTCTCTCTCGTCCGGTGTTAAAGTACGATTACACAACTCACTCGTCTCTCTCGGGTATAGAGCGTATGTACTTCGTTGGCAGACATCCGAGTCCACCTCCGGCCTGGCAGCGTGGCGATGTAACATTGTATCACAGTTATTATGCGATTTCGACTACATGAAACCCCGCGATCTCTCGTTCTCATACATTCATCATTATCGCGAAATAGTTTCGAAAACAAAAACATCGTAGGCGTCGAATAAATGAGCGATTTATTTCGATCTATAGATACAAAAATTAATGTTTCCCTTTTTTCTTTTTTTTTTTTTTTGGTTTTCGGAACTTTGATCCACATCCGCGCCGAGACGGCAATCTCCGGCATCAGTTCGCCTACACCGTGTTTTTTATTATCGTTTTCATCCGTCTGAGTTGCATCTGCTCGAGTCGTTAATTTTTCGGTATTTATAGTATACGAAAGTATACGACAACACGAGTCCCGCGGAACACGAACTTCGTTCCGTGAACGCGAGGTTTTTCGATTCGTCGGGTTTTACTAGAGTCTCCCATCAAAACTGTATAACTTCAACTTAACATCCCATTATTTTACATAATTCGAGAAAAAAATGAATTTATATTCGTTTACGCATTCGCGTGAATGAATATTCGGGTATATAATACGTAATATGTAATATATACATATAGCTGTTTTTCTATTCGTCTTCTTTCCTATAAATTCGTATCAAATATCACATTATTTTACATGATAGAAAAAAAATTAATTTATATTCGTTTACGTATTCGTGTGAATAAATATTGATGTATATAAGTCGATGTAAAGTATACAAACGGTCGCATATAATACAACACGTGGTATATAACAGTTTATACTACGCGCAGTCGTCGTCCCGATCCCGCCGCGCGACTTCTTTCACTCTCTTAACCTTGTGGGATACGCGAGAGGTCTGTCCCGCTGTTACCCGCTTCGACACACTGCTTCTCTCCGCTGCACACTTTTAACTTCGCAATCCCGTGAGAGCAGAAAGAATTTACCGCTCACTATATACATAGATATATATACGCGTATATAAAGTCGCGTATATATGTTTGCAGCGTTAAATTCCTTTTATCGTTTGCCCTCGCGAACGGGCATCTCTCAGCTATAATACGAAGTGTATATGTTCCCGAGAGTTTTCGAGGAGCTCAACGCACAGATCCACGAAGATCCGGCGTGTTCGCCGCGTTGATCCTCGCGCTCGTTTGCCGCCCGATCGCCCTCGCTTTCCTTCGCTCTCTCGCGAGCCTTCTTTGGACGAACGATCCTTCGCTTCGCAACCAGAAAAAAAAAAACTCAATGAAATTGCCGTGTTCTGGCAATGGGCTGATCTCTCGGTCTCCCGCAATGCACTACGACTCTATGCTTCCCGTATTAGTTTGCCGTGCGAAGAAATCAAATCACCACATCCCACATACATCGCTTAGTGCGCGCGGAATTATTCAAGGCGACGACCTACACCCTTAGGAAATAAAATTCTCGCGAACCAAAGACGGGATGCAATTTTTCAAAGATCTTTTTTGACTTTCGTGATTTTTTTTACGACTTCGTTTTTTTTTTTTTTTTGGAGATCTTACGACTTATAACGCATATACGGTGGAAGAATCGAGAGTCTACGACCTCTGACCACGAAATTGTTCGCCCGTATGTACAACCCGCGCGACGTTGGATTATATACGGTGCGCGTATGAGTATTATAACGCTTGAGATGCCCCGAGGCAACAGACGCGCGGAGGAGGGCCCCGGAGAGATGCGGGACCGGCACTCGCATCAATCTCTATTAATTTTCGTCGTTTTCAGTCTCATTTCGTGAGGCAACTATAATATGCCCCGCAATGGCTTGCGCTGCGCTCGGGTCATTTCGATAGCGTCCGTACGATCTTTCGCGCTTCCAGACGGTATAACTTTCTCTCTGTCTATTTGTACGAACGCGAAACGGGGAGACAAAAAAGGAGAAGCGCCGAGGAGCTTCGTATAGCTAAACGAGACGAATGGCGGTTCTGTCTCTCGCGCTAAGGATTCCTATGAGAATCTTTCTCAAGAGACCGAACTTAAGAAGAGATAATAAAAAAACGTATACTGGGAAGATAGTCACAAAAAATGAGATCGAAAGTAGACGCAAAAAATTACAGTAAAATTAATTGCCGCTTTATGTAGTTTCATATTTTAAAAAAATAATAATAATTTGCCAATTATTTCGAAAATGTTATTATAATTATTGTCATTATTATTTGATAATAGTTTTTATTGAAGATTAACGATTTATTATTATTTTAAATTCTATTTGCCGAAGAAGAAAATTCTTTTTTTCGTGGTACACATACGAATTTGTTAAGCTCTTCCACGGCTAAACGCTCGAACGAGTTCTGCTCGTGTATACTTACGCACGGGGACCAACAGAGAGCATATTGTGCGCGGACAGGAAGCATAAATTTTACGAACACCAAACATAGGAACAGCGAATGATGAGGAGAAGGGGATAGGGGAGGGGGGGGGGGGGAGAGATCCGGCAATAGGAAACTCGAGTCGGCAGTCAAAAGAGAGGTTAAAACTACACAATGCGATTATCAGCTCGATTCCTCGGCCCAATGTATCTCGTGTTATACGCATTTGTCGTAACTTCATTATCTCTATAGTCAAACTTCGAAATTGTATGCGGCAATTACTCGTTCCGTAATTGGGGCAGATAAATCGCGTGTATCTTTAATGTCGTTAAAAAAATAAAAATAAATAACATTTCTCATCGTTCCCCATTCTCTCTTCGCGAAATTCATTTAGTATTCGGCGCGTAAAAGCATTCATATTTTTTTTATATTACCCGCTCGTTCCGTCGCGTCTCTTCGATGCACAGGAATTTTATTTTTTTTGCCCCCCTCCCCCGCCTTCTCCGACCGTTCGTTCGTGCTTTATCACCTTTTTCCACTACAACAATTCTCTCTCGCAAGTTATTTTCTTTCTCTTTCTACCGAATGGCCTTGTTGCGCAGACACTGTTGAATTTTCTTCGTCTCTAAAGTATATTAACCACAAGGATATTAGTCGGGAGGAAACAACAAAAATAAAACGTGGGAGTTCGAGAGCTCGAAAAAGCACAGCGTTGCTTCGTAAATATTAAGTTTTTTCGTTTTCTTTTTTTACTAAGACTGCACGACAAATAGCCGTGTGAGAAATTTGTGTAGAGGTCGCTTCTCAGTTTCGTGAGCAAAGGACTTACGGAACGCGTAATAAACAGCAGCCGCAGCTTGGGATTCTCTCGAGGGTCGTGAACAAGGCGCACACGAGAATTTGACGAACGCCCACGAGATTCGAATGCGCGAGGCTGTACCCGAAAAAAAAACGAAAAAAAAAAACGACTTACAAAGACTTTTCATCGCCACAGATGGGCGCGTTCGTTGCGTAAGGAACCCTAACGCGTGAGAGTTAACTCCGGCGTTCGCGGCACGTGTGCACGAGTAAAAATAAATGAAAAAAACAAAAAAAAAACGGAAGTTGAAACAATGAACGGAAGATTCGTGAAATGATTGAAAATCGTATAAAATACGAAACGATCGTTATCGACGATATTTTCGATCCGCGTCTGTGATGAATCAGCGCGCGGATATACGCTTGTATTTTCCTAATCGCACATTGGAACGTGATCCGTCTGTCTCGTAATAAAATATATATGTGTCGGGACCCCTAACTGATTAGATAGACCAATTGCCCATTATCGTTGACAAACCGACGTCGACACGAGCGACAAGTACCCGTCGATGAAGTAGAAGTGAAAATTCACACATTCACGACGGCGAAGTAGGCTTCGAAGTGTTTTCACCAAGACGCAGCAGACTTTGGAACGTTGGAATTAAACTCCGTATGCACAAAGAGACTTACTGTTTTGTGAGCTTAACGCCGAGAAAAATACGTCTCGTTATTGCTTCTCGAGAAACTTTAGTTTTTTTATGAAAGAAAAGAAAGTGACCCTTCAATTTTTTTTTTTTCGATTGCGAGAATACGAAATTAGGAGAAATTTGTTCGGGACGTTTCGTTACCGCTTAATTGATAAACTGTAATATATCAGAAAAAAAAACGATACGTGAAATAATAATAGTCGTTTCTTTCTTTTTTGCTTGAAAAACCTCTCTTATTCGTCGAAAAAAGAAATGGCGAACCGTAAGTGCCCTTCGATGTTTTTTTCCGATAAAAAAAAAATGCTGAAAAAAATACATATGTCTATGTCGTAAATGCATGCAGTCTACACATTGTGCCTTATCGCTTGATAATACTGATAAAAAATCGTAATTCGAGTCTTCGAAAAAAAAAAAAAAAAAAAAACGAAATTAACTCGAAGGAGGAAGCAAATGAAATAACGGAAACAGAAGTCTCTACGAACGACACGCATCGCGCGTAACTACGTACCACCCGTAAAGTATTCTTAGGTTCGCCGAGAGCGAAGGAGAACTGACTTTGCTAAATAGTGCAAGTGGCGCGTACACCTTGGACGCCGAAGCATGAAGTTGGCTAAAATCACGGTATTCGCATCTCTAGTCGCGGCGCGTAGACGGAACATCGCGAGAGATTCGTGTCGAGTCGAAAAGGATCCCTCGAATACCGGGTCGGGACGGACCGAGAGGCCATACGTCAAAAATCAAATGATTTTCTATTTATAAATCTCAACAGCGTGGAAGCTGGCGATAGTTTCGAGTAGAGAAGCAACGCGGCGAGTTTTATTCGTCGATCAAATGCGCAACTTGTATCGATGCAATCGAGACTCGCGCACGAATTTTTCGTACGTTTTGCAACGCAAGCAACTCGAATCCATCGCTGAGAGATGAAACCGCAGATAGATAGTCACAAAAGGAAACAAAATAAAAGAAAAAATTGAAAAAAAAAAAACGAAGAAAAAAGTGAAGTTGGAACCCGAGGGAGATCCTCGAGAGCTCACGGTTTCTTTATATAGGTCAGTGGGGATATCGATGGCCGACAGTTTCGCTCGTGTATGCGATGCCTCCGCGAAGACCTTTGTCGTTTTTCTTTCATCTATACATCTATACGTTCGAGTTATCGATGTGTAAAAAACAATAAAAAAATATTATAAGTTCCGAAACATTGACTTTTTTTAAGGGCAATGAAAAAAGCAAATAAAGAAAGAAACACATAAAAAAATATTGAACTTTACAGCGAGAATCGTACGCATTCTCGAGAGTCCGAGAGACGCGCGAGGCAAAAGCCCGAGGGCTTAGAAAAAGGGTATTGAAGCGGAGAAGGAACCCGCCTTCGTGTGTATATCAAGAGAAGGGGACGATAAAAATTCTTACGAAATTCTTCGCTATACCGAAACAGAGAACCGCAGCAGCAGTGGTCAAAGTGCTGCGGTTGGCCAACTTTAGCAGGTTTCCTCCTTGACGTACGTGCGTGCGTGGTTCCTATTATAATATGCGATTCCCCGACGACTTTACTCGCTTACTCTCACGGTAGCAAATAGGACCGATAATTTCTGTCTCATTAAATCATTCGTATGTGAAACTTCACCGGTAGCGCTCTATTATCTTTTTTATAATTTATCGATTATTTATACGAAAAAAATTAAAGTTAAATTTTTTTTTTTTTTTTTTTCGATTTATCGCCAAACGTTGGGAAGATCCGTTGGGTAAACACTGTGTAGAATGCATAATGTATCGAGCGAAGATTGTGTTAGAGAGAAATTGCGTTTGACCGGTGGAGCTGTACGGCGCGCGATGTATTATATCAATGACGACCCACGTCCGATGCGTGCCCACAGGCTGGCAATGAAGCGCGCGAGTGTCTCGATGCAGCGTGGTACAGTCGTTGCGCTTCTTTTAGGTTTTTTTTTTTTTAGGCGCGACCCGGACTCGGCGCTCGTCAAAAATAGTTTTGACAGCCATTGACAACCTTTTAGCGTTCGCGTCGAGCGACCACCCGTGTTTACTTGTCTCGTAACGAAACGGAAATGGCGGATAGACACCTTTGAACACGTATTTCGCTACTTTTTTTTTTTTTTTTTTTCACGCCGAAAAACTTCATTAACAGTATCCGTAACTCGATCTCATCCCAAAGTAGCAATCTTCTATATATCACAGTCCGTTCTACAAAGTTTCATAAATCGTAAACACGTGACATGAGATTTGTTTCTTCTGTGTGAATTTTTTTTTATCAAATATTTAGTTTGTAATAAAATAAGTTACAGATTCGTAATAAGACGAATGGGTATTGTTATGCGATATTTATATATTTTTTTTAATCAATCAAAAAATGCTGATGATATTTATCATCATTAATTATTATTTTAATTAATTTTGAAGAAATTAACAATTTTTCCTATTTTTAAACAAATATATCGCCGTTTCCCGATACGCGACAGGGAAAAGTTACAAATTATTTTTCCGTACCGTTACGAGGAAACGAAAAGTGACCTTGAAATTTTACTTCGCGTCAAATAAAAAAGTTGGATCGATCGAAACGTCGCTAATTACGGGAAAAAACGATTTTTTTCCCGCGTCTTCGTCATGACTACAGTTTCTCGTGAATAGTATGAAGAAATCGACAACTTTTGATTATTTCGATGTATTTCAGTTCATAAATGTTCATTACACAAAGGAGAAAAGCATTTGAATAACAATCGTTACTATCGTTACGCGGAAGTCACGAGAACTAAAATACACCTATTACCATTCAAACGTTAGTCGACCGTTGTTTATTATTATGCAAACAAAAATATCGCAAAATTACAATAAAACAATACGCGGAATAGAAACAGTTTTTCCTGTAGAAGCGTTATTCGTTAATTGAGCCCAAAAAATCGTCTTTGTTCTCTACGAAAACTAATGGCCGGACGGGTGGATCCTGAGAGACCCGAGAAAAAAAATAGATTCGCTATGAATGCCAAACAATTCACCGGAGGATGAAGCGAACCTTTTTTTTTTAAAGCCGACCTCGTTATATCATATAGTTACTACACACACACACACACACCTTTCCTCTCTACGAAGGTCAGAGAGACGCGAGTTAGAGTCACAGTGACTGGTCGTCCCTTTGTTGTTTCCTCTCACTTAATCCTCTCCGTATCGCCAACTGGCATCGTTTGTTATTATAACGCGGAACACAATGATAAAGAGAGGTTAATCAGTGTGCGAGTCGCGAAATGATCGAAAAAAAAAAAAAAAAACGCACTCCGCAAATGCAACTGCGACAATTAATTTTTTTTTCATCCCATGAATACCAATTAATCTTTGAAACGCTCAAAGGCCTAATCGCAGTCCACGCGTCTTTTTCACTCCTTTGTTCGCAGATTAAATGGTAAGCGGCGAAAATGTACAATCTGAACGTGAACGTGAATCCTAGCCCTATGGCTGCCGCGGGTCTTCTCGGCGTCGCGGCGGCCGAGGTCACACCGAGGACACCGGAAATCGTAAATTCACTAATCGCAATGACCAACCCCTTCGACGGCTACTCGAACGACAGGAGTCGCGACAGAACCGATTCGACGAGTAGCGGGGAGCCTAGTCCACGGAGTGTACAGCACACTTGTAGTCAACTCATCAAAGAAGGTTTGCGCTATAATAGTAATAATAATAAACAATAATAAACAATAATAAACAATAATAAACAATAACAAACAATAACAAACAATAACAAACAATAATAAACAATAATAAACAATAACAAACAATAATAAACAATAATAAACAATAACAAACAATAATAAACAATAACAAACAATAATAAACAATAACAAACAATAATAAACAATAACAATTTTTGCAATTTTTGCAATTTCATAACTGAAATTTTTCAGGTTTGAAGCTGACGCTGCAAACGAAGAGAAGACAGAACGGTAGCAGCGATGAGGCTGCAAAAAAATCGAGAAAGGAAGACGGAAGTGCGGACGACGAGGAGGAGGATGGGGACTCGAGTAACAACAACAGTCGCACCGGTGTAAGAATAATTTCTGTTCATTTAAAAATATTAAAGGCTCCATTTTCGCGTCGTTAAAAACTCGAGAAGGGAATAAGGAGTGTTCTCCGCAATAGGGTGTGACTTTTGATTACGTTTTACAACATCGATGAAAGGACAGCTAATTATCCTAATGAAATACGATATACGCAGCTTGGCACACGAAAATTCCGAGTTGTTCGTTTGGCGTTGAGAATAAAAAGACGCAATCGCGATCCTCGCGACGATTAGCCAATCGTAAGTTTCAAAATTTATCAAATTCACTCTCACGATGGATAATCTTCGCGGTGCTCTTCGAAAATGAATAAATAAACGCGTTGAGGCCTCAGGGCAAAAGTGTTAATGTTGAAAAAATGAAAAAACTCGCGATACAGACTCATCGCAGTCGTAAAAACTTTTTTTTCTCAATGTCATCTTTTTTTTTTTCTTTTGCAGTTGACGCCTGAGGACGAGGAACGCCGACGAAGAAGACGCGAACGCAACAAGATCGCCGCGACAAAGTGCCGATTGAAGAAACGCGAAAAGACGGTGATACTCGTTCAGGAATCTGAGATATTGGAGACGCAAAATCACGATTTAAAATCGGAGATCCAAAAATTAGAGACACAGAGGCGTAGGCTTGTCGATATGCTGAGTTTACACAGTCCGACTTGTTTAAAACAGAGTGGAACGACGAACGACGCGTCCTTTCAGCAGTATGCTGAACCGTTGCCGAGTTATCAGGATAACTTTGGCGCTCAACCACCACCGGCCCTAAATCAACCACAGAACTGTGTCACGGATTATCCGGTTAAAGTCGAAAGTTACGACTCGACGACGCAGGATTTTTATCGACAGGATAACAGTCCTTACGTACCAACGTCCGACGCCGGTTGCACGGTTTAGTTAGCTGATTATTATTCGAAGGAAAATCAAGAGAAAGAAAAGAAGAAGAAGAAGGAAAAAAAAACCAATAATTTTTATCTATATTCAAACATATATAGCGCTTCGCCGCGATTATATCGATACGCTGATGCTGACGTCATCATTACACACGCAAATGATGCTTCGGAGTAACGGCCAACTTCTTCACTCGTGCCGCGTGCCTCGAGGGATATTTCTAACAAATGCAAAACAGAAATTACAAGAAGAATTCCAAGCGTCAGTTTTTTCGTTTTTTTTTTTTTTTTTACGGCTACCGCTTTCGGGGATATTGACCAATACGAGTGTCACGATTGTCGCGAAAACGATATGAAGATATAGCTGATCGATTAATCGCGAACGAAGAACTATGCATTCCACGAATGAGAGATCGTATGATAACTTTTTAATGAGATCGAATCAAAAAAATCGTTCGTTCATTGTTATTTCTATAAAAGTTCTACGAAACAGTTTCTTTTTTTTTTAACGCCACGCGCTTCGAAATTTCTATCGACAGGATAAAATTTCGTCGATATTATTATCGTCCTTACAGCCCCAGTGTGTTATTTAACTTTCTTCCGATTATTTTTATTATTCTTTCTTTTCTTTTTTTTTTCGTTTTAAAAATTTTTTTTTATTAAATTTAAGATAGAGAGGCGCAAGAAAAATTATCTTTAATCGCGAGTGAGACTTACGTGAATCTCCTCCCGCGTATATTAAAGTATACATTAGGTATCGTAGAATCGCTCTCTTCCCGCTATTTCTATCGCGTAAGCGTTGTAACAACAACAGAAACAACGAAAAAAAAAACTCGTCTCTCATGTGTAGATGTTAAATTTAAACTACTAAACTAATCCACGTTCGAGGAAAGAACACACCTGAGACATTCCTTCGTAATAACACTTCTGTGACATTCTTCATAAGGCCTTTGAACGTTTATGTTAATAAGTCGATAGAGTTAAAGCGCAATGAGAGAAAATCGAAATTCTCTATATGACCCCATTTGACCCTTTGGAGTGTCTTAACCGAGAAAGTGCGGGACATTTATTACTCGGAACGGAATTTGAAATATTTCTTTCATTATTTGGCTAAATGAAACATTTTTTTTTGCTCGTCTTCTCGCTTTCCCAGCGCACGGAGTATCTTTCTGTTGATATTTTTATTATCGTAATTATCGAAAAAAATTAGAAATAACGGATTTTCGCAGCATACTTTTTAGATTTAACGATATTTCATTATATTGTATCGACTTACGCATATATTTTATATATATATACGCACAAGCGAAATGAGCGGAGAGAAAAACTGTTGACGTTTTAAACGTTACGAAGATATGTTATATATATATATATATATTTAAGATTATAATTAATTGTTAAGGATCGAAAGTACCACGTGCCTAACGACATACCTCAGTGCAAATTGTGGGTATAGTTACCCACTCGCGATACGTTGACGACCGTTAGCTTCACTTTTTCTTTTTAACATTTTTTTTATTTATTTTTTTTCATTCTATCGCTCTTTTTTTTGAGGAAACTTGAAATTATTATTATTTTTATTGGTGCTACAAGCCTCTCGAAATGAGCGAACGAGAAAATCCGACGCAGAGCTCTGCGCTCCGTCGTGTTTATTCTTCCGATTTTTATACAAAAAACTATATATCTATATATTAGCGTATGTATAGGTGGTCCGGTACGTCCGTCGTCAACGCAATAACAACTACATTAACGACACGCTTCCGAAATTAACCGCGAATGTTAATTCGAAATCGGAGAACGCGTAGCGAAATAAGAGAGTCATGAAAACGCTTACGGGGGTCCGCCGAGGACTGAATGCTTCTTATTAATGTTTTTATTTTATTTTTATTTTTTTTTCGGTGCGTAAATCCGCCCGCGCGACGTCGGTTTCGTTGCTAAAAGAAAATATGTTCGTGCGAAACGATGTCTAAAAAAGAAAAAAAATGACTTCGCGTCTTGAAAAGGCGAATTAAAAAAAAAGTGCTTCTTCGTTATTTAGCTTTAACGTCTGTATGTACGTATATAAATATTGTACAGGCATTGTTCCGAACTCTCATCGATCTCGGTGAAAATTGGGAGGGAAAAAAAAATCTTCGATATCCATTGTGACTTTATATACAATTTAATTATTATTGTCCTTGAAGCGCAAATGGCAAATATGACTGCCAGTTTAATGACGCGATATATTATTCATTAACGATCGTTAACAATTTCGTTGGCGCGACTGCTCCTCGTATAGTCTTCCCATAAAATAATATATATATATATACTTGACATCAGCTTATTATTTTTTAAATTATTTTTCTTCATCATTCGTTTTTATTTTTTTGTGCTCGATTTAGACTTTATTTCGTAGAGATACGTAAATACTTATGCGCCAATTGTTATTCAAAGTACAGCGAGAAAGATTCATCATTGTAAAACTGAGACTGATCTTCATTCGATAAAAAAGAAAAATAATAATTCCAGTCCCGATTTTCATCGGTCGAAGTTCGGCGAACGCGCGTAAGGGTCATTATTAATAGACATACGTAACATATATATATATATTCTTTTTTTTCTTTTCTATACTCAGTACCTGGCGAAATCGTTTGCCATGCGATTGCCCAGCACTTTGTCAAAGCGTCGCTCGTAATTTTATCCGATGCAAGAAAAATTGTCGTTGTAACCCCCGCCCCTTGAAGAAAACTGTTTACTCTTCGAATAAAAAGTGCCTTGAATATTACGCAAAATTCGATGATTAAAAAAAAAATGGAAAAATAAAGAAATATTACCGAAGCCGAAAAAAATGGGAATAAATGACGGAAGCAGTCTGAAATTTGAAATATTATCTATTTTATTACAAAAGTCATAATGCACACATCTTTTTCGCATCTATTTCAATCACAATCAACTCAAAACGCGATATATCATTTTGCCCATATAAATAAGTCTAAGAGTCTGTTGGGAAAAGTTTGGAACAGGGGAAGGGAAGGAAGTAACCATCAGGAATTTTCTTAACAATAAATATTAGCTTCCTTCGCCAGATCTTATGAACCGCTGAAAAAAAAAAAAGAATTTCATCGATTAATATTAATTTCGAAAAGTGAGCGGTTTTTTTTTTTTTTTTCGTAATAAGTAAATTTAGTTGACTTACACAATGATATTGTTGATGGGAATATGGATCAGTTTGACGAAGAATCCAATGAATCCCATTATGCAGAAGCCGATAGCGGTGGCGATAGCGATCTTCTGGAATTCTGTGAGAAAAAAAAAGTGTTCGTTGGAAGAAATCGATGAATTTGCAGCGTCACCAGCAGTGATCGGCGTATGTGAAATTTTTTTAAAAACTTACCTTTACGATCGGGTTTTGTGCATCTCTTGACAAGCCTAATACTGTCCTTGGTGAATTGACGGCTGGGCTCCGTGAGTTTCTTGATTTGATCCATTTTTAGTTATTTCGTTTGTATCTGCAACGTCGAATAACCACGAATTTTAACGAAATATTCGTATTTTTTGAAGTAAATCTGTTAAGCGCGAAGGTTATGTACGACACAAATTTCGAGCAGTTCGATCGCAAAAATCAAGAATCTCATTATTCGAGACTCGAAAAATTGTATTTAACGTACACACACACAGACGCATATGTCAAGAGAATACGAAAAGTGGAAATTTTTGGCAAGACACGAAGCCAAAAATGTATCGCGACACGTATAAATGAAAAGTACTTCGTCAAACGAAAAATAAAAATCGTAACAGCAAGAGTAATTGATATTCTCGTAAATGCAGCGAAAGAACGATAAATCACGAAAGTTATTTTGGATTATTCAAGAAAATTTCGTTCGAGAAAAATATGTTACTTACGTTGCGTACGCCCTGGCTACACTTTACGAAGTGTTGTTTGACGGCTGATCGAGAGACTGAGCGTTGAACGTTAACACCGCGCGAGAGCTACGTGGAGACTATGCGTGGGAACGTCACTTCCGACCGACTGACGTTGGAGCTGTAAGCGCCGCCACGACGCCTTCGCGACGCCGCACGGTGTCGCGCCGGACGTCGATGTATCGCGCGCGCTCAACGTGAATAAAGCATAGACGCGGTTTGAACGATTTCAAACTGTAGACACGATGAAATCGGAGCTCGGCGATAACCGATAAGAAAAATCGGACTAAACAATCAGAGTAATGAGATATTTATGATATATATGACATTTTATCCAATTGAATAATCGTTAATAGCGAATTTCGTCAATACGAAGAATATCATTTGTAATACATATACAAAAATAATATCGAATAAAGAATAAACCGCGATAGATTCGCGTTTAGTTTGATGCTATGACAGTTTTCCAAGTCAAGCAATAGAGTTTGCGGTCAGTATTTGGATGGGTGGCCACACAGTCATACGCACGCAGATGGAAGACAAAAAAATGACTGAATAAAAAGACGTTCGCGATCTCTATGTGATCCAGATACAGAATGACGAATCATTTACCATTAAAAGTTGGTCTTGAAGATTTATTGTCGACGAAGGTTTTCCATTTACTTTCCTCACGTGACTCATGCGAGAATTCGATTAGCGATCTCGGTGATGCGTCAATCAATTCATCACGAAAAAAATAATAACAAGTTAGCGCAATTGTTTATTCATCTTTTTTGGCAAAAAAAAAGTGTTACATTTAACCCCCCGCTGTGATTGGCCTGAACAATCGTCGGAGGGTTAATTAAATTATCGATGAGAAAAATACTCGCGGGCACAGTGCATTATCATCGGTTTACCGGCTGATAAATTGTGTGCGCCGATACCATATGTATATTTGTGTATATGCATATAAAAATACATATGTAGTTCGGCTTCTCGCAGTTACGTTATCTTCCGTCTCTTATATGTATCGCGTGACAGTGGACAAACGACGCCAACGGCTGCGGCGAAGAGACTCTCGCGCTACGGGCAACGCTTCAATTCGCGTTGCGACACCGAGCTAAGAAGATGTACAAAATCGTCTTTGTTGTTCTGCTGTGCGTCTCCGCGCTGCAAGCCGAGGTCGTTTATCACGATTGCGGTGAGTTATTCGTTTAATGTTTTACCGCATCATTAACATTCTAATATTTTCATTTTCCTCCATTCGCTTTTATTTCGTGTTTTCGTTCATTAATTTCGCAACATTCGCAACTCAAATCGAGAAATAATCTCTTGTTATCGAACCCGCGGATGTATCTGTAAACTTTCACCGACCCTTTTTTTTCTGCCATTTCACGATTACCTTGCATTCTTATGGCACGAAATTTCACGTCATTTTCGGAACTAAAAATTGATAAATTTGCCATATTGTTCGAGAAGAAAATTCGATAATTTTCAATAAAGTGTAATTCGAGAATCGCGAAGTTATTGTTCTGAGGCATCCATCAGCGGGGCAACGAATCCTGTTCGTTGCGCGTTAATAAAAAGCGCGTGGGCGAACGGAACACGGCCTTAACATTTAATGGCAGATATTAACGATATCCGCCGGTCTGATAGAAGAGTAGCATGTGGAGCGCGTGCTACAAAATATCGCATGTGTCAAATTAACGGGCGGCAAAATATCATGCAATTAATTACGCCGACGTAAAAAAAAAGAAAAAACAGGAAGCTACACACAATCTGTACGTTTATTGAAACCTTCAATTTTCTTTACCCGCCGACGAGCGATCTTTTTGTTTCGAGTTCTCGACGCTATCCCGAAAATTTGTGTAACATTAACGAGATATCCAATCTTTTTCAAGTGCCCACAATCGGGACAACTCTTTACGACATTTTTACGCACGAAATAATCGCAAACTAAAATAAATGTAACGATACATATTATCGGCTTGTGACGACTACCTGAAAACTGCGTTTATCGCTTTACTAACACGATGAATCAGCGAATGGCCTGTGACGACCTCCAGCTTATAGCTACGTGCATTGACGTGTTTTCTGCTTCACCGGGCCTCCTACGAGCGTTGTGTAATCCCCGCGCGTAATATTTTTTTTTTTTCTAGATCACACATTTTGTTTGTCCCGTACGCGGGAAGCACCTATGTTAGTTGTAAATTTCGCTAAAACGTCGATTAATCTTCGTCTTTTAACAGGGTCCCAAGTAGGTCACTACACGAGTATAAGCGTCTCGAATTGTGACGAGACTCAGTCGAGTTGTGTTCTCAGAAAGGGCACCAATGCGACGATTGGAATCACATTCGATATCAGTAAGAATCTTTGTTTATGTATTACGAACTTTGTCGTTGTTTTCTCTGCGCGATCTATTTACCTTTTATAAGGCGACGGACGATAAAAGATATTTCAACGATCGTCGGCAATCGTTATATATACAGTATAATATATATAGCATAGTAGCCACGTGCTGTTGGAATGTTTATATCGAACACGCGTATTCGCACGTAGGTTGACGATAGTCCGAAAAAAAAAGAACTTTCTCACGTTTCGCAGACAAGGATGTGTCCGAAGTTAAGGCTGTGGTACACGGCGTGTTGTCGGGAGTTCCCGTGCCGTTTCCAATTTCGCATCCCGATGTTTGCGCCGACAAAGATTCCGGAATAACTTGCCCTCTGTCAACGACCGGCGGACCCTATACTTACACCGCAACTTTTTTCGTCGAAAAACAATATCCAAGGGTAAGAAACACCACGAAACTAAAATCTGTATTATTAATCGGATTATACGTTTTTTTTTTACGAAATTTTTTTCGGAACGAAGGAAAAAATTATTTATTCGTTCTAATTGTAGTTGGCGCTGAAAGTTAAATGGCAATTAAAGAACGAGGCGTCGGAGGACATCGTGTGCATCTTAATACCAGCGAAGATTCAGTAAACTAAATTGCGACGATATTCATTCGAAACAACGCGGTCACGAGAGAGGAGGGGGAAGTAATGAATAATATCGAAGATAAATACACGAATATCAAGCGCCTCGGGTTTACGAAAAAAAAAAAAAAAAATAACCGGTTGAACCGCAATTCATACTTCGCGAATATATTAAACTTTGATATGTGATTAAATAATTATTTTTCATTTCTTCCTTTCGAGATGAAACTTTATGCAGTAAGAAATTTGAAACCCTTTGATTTATTACCGGATGATAATTAATATTAAATTAAATTTAGAAAAAAAATTATAATTCGTAAACAATGTTTTTTTTTTAACTCGTAAGATATTGTGTTTGATAAGTGATAACATGACAAATAAATACTAGAGACACGAAACAACTCGAAAATATCGTATGTATTTTGTTTTTTCTTTTCTTTTTTCTCATCTCATTTCTTTACAAGTGTGTAACAACAGTTATAAACAACTTAAATGCTTGATAAATTAAAAAATAGTTTAAGGTATAATCGGGGTTCGGTCGGAAACTGGGAAGGACGTTGGATCGGGCGCATGGATTATGTTTTTTTTTTTTTTTTATTCGACGTTAAATAAATTCATGCTATGAACACCGGTTTACAGCGCGATTTACGCTTTAGGTACGTACCGCGAAATTCGGGGGGTGTGTGTGTGTTACGAATATATTCGATCGATCGACTCTGCCGACATTCTTACTTCGTAAAAATCGAATAAATCTCAATATGGCTTTTTTTTTTCACGACATAAATTTTGTTTAACGTTACGTTTGCGTATAGAAAAATTATGAAATAACACGATGCGACGATAGCGTTTATCGGTCGCGTACAAATTTGATTCTTACAAAATATCGATTTATCGATGTCAATTTTGCCGATTTTTTTTTTTTTTTTTTTTCGGCAATTGCACACACTTTTTTCGCCCCCCGAACGTTCGAATGCGAATTAATGTATGAATATTATTATTCAGTGGCATGTGCGAGGATCGCGCCTTTGTCAAAAATTTCTATAATATATACTCACAAGACTCGTTACGCGAGGAAGTACAGCCTATATCAGTCAGCCTAGATTAATAAAACGTCTCTATAAAGAGCGTTTTCCGTTTTTTTTTTTTCTTTTTTTATTTTTAATTTTTTTTATATTACACCATCCAATGATGTAATTCGTTAAAACGCGCGTCGTGTTATCCAAATATATTGTAAATCCCGTCAAAGCATCGGTATTATCATGTTATATTGCGAGATAATGAGAAATCATTCGATAGTTCAAGATTGAGAAAAAGCGATTGGAGAAAAAAAAAGAGCCATTGCTCGCAATTTCGATCGCTTTTTCTGTGTTTTCTACATTCGTGGTTTTGTTTTCCTTCGGTATTCTTAGTTTCGAGCGGCGCAATTGGGGACGTTTCGTAAAGCCTAAGTTTTAAGTCTTTTGGTAACTTTGGTAGTCTTTTGAACCGCTATCAACTATCCATCGGGTCGCATCTGTCGTCATTTCTTCCCGTATCGACTTGATGGATTGTTCTTTTGCAGCGTTGCCTCGCCGAACTTTGTTGACCGTTTCTCAGCGTTTTTTGCGCTTGATATATCGGTTCGTACTCTCGCAACTGAGCCATGAAGCCTTCGTTTGGATTGATGCAGAATCGCCTCTGCTGCACTATCGTATAGGCGCGTCTGTAATTTTTATTTTTTAATGAAAAAAAAACTATCGACTGTACTGTCGTCGATAATTCCGCGATCTATTGGTACATCAACTCACGTCTGCGAAAGACCGTATGTCTCCATAATGTAGGCGAGAACCAAAGCCGCGGATCGTGAAATTCCCGCGTTACCGTGGACGAGAACCTGACCCCCCGAATTTAAACCTTCGTCTATGAAAGCCTTAACTCTCTGAAAGTGTTGAATTATATTTTCCGTCGCCGTATCTGCTATATCTAAGACCAGGTATCTGCAAAGATCGTTAAAAATAATAATTTTTTTTTTTCCGAATTTCCGAAAAAAAAAAAATGTAATTTTTATTAATTTCATAATTGATTCCTTTTTTTTCGCGCAAAATTCTACTCACTTGAAATCATCAGGAAAATTGGGCCTTATAAAGTGCGCTTCTATGTCCTGTCTGACGCACACTATGTGCGTTATTCCTCGTTCCTGTAGAGACTGTAATTTGGATCTACTCGCCGAACTATAGGGTCCAAGATAAAGGCCAGGAACAACTTCCTGTTGAAAGGAACAATTTTATTAATATTATTAATCAATGCTGTATGAGGAATCGACAAATGCGGGACAACTTACTTGCATGCTTCTCCTCATCGTATACGTCCATTCCTTGGGATTATCCAATAGAGACATTGGTATTCTTGGATATTCCTCCGAACCGTTATCGCTTACATTATCCTTAATCGTTCGTTAAAACGAATTAATTATTTATAAAAACAAAAAAATTGTCAATTTCATCGTCTCATATTTCATGCTTTGTATGATAACGAGTTACGATCACTTTGGCAGAATTTTCGTCATTATTTTGCGACACCGTATGGTCGAAATACATCGACGCCGATATCTAGTTCAAAGCACGCGTCGATGCGTAATTGCGAAGCACACAAGTCCGTTATGTAGTACGAATGAAAACATAAATAAAGGGGCCATGACCGTAACCTACAAAATTTTGACGAAAACTTCGAACCACGAAGAATAAACAATGAGAAACTCGGAGAAACTCGTCACTCACCTCGTCGTGAATACTTCGGTTTCGATCTATCGACAACATAACGAAATAATTTTTGTATATAATATTTTTTTATTCAACGTAAAAAATATGGTAAATTTGTTTTTTCTTCGTTAAAAAGAAAAACACGCGAAAACGTCGATTACACCTTTTCGTAGCTATGCAATTATTTGGCGTTTCAGCCATTTGCGCTCCGATAACGCACGCGAGACATCTTTCGGCACATTCGCGCTGTGTCTCCCCCCTCGTCGCTCTTCTCGCGGTGGACTTCTGTGAAGTTAGCGGCGCAACTATGACTTATTATTTCCGAAAATTTTAGTAAGTTTTTGGTCGTTTTTAGGTCACTGCTTGATTAGATACAACTTTTGTTACATAATATTTTATTTGTTATTGCAAAATTAAAATTAGAGTGTCAAGATATCGGAAAAAAATTATAAAAATTTTTTTTCATCTTAATTCGGTGGCAATCGGTGCGCAATCATTTGTTAGACATTAAATAATTAATTAGAACGTTTGTTGGTCATTTATTTGATCAAAAAACAATATCGCGTTCGGTCGACTTAGGCTACGTACGCGTTTGATAGGGTCGCCGGTCGTCGGCCAATAGCCTTCCGTCGCGATCTAGAAACATGGCTTCAAAGTAGGCCGAGACGGGCAGTATATCAGATGAACGCAGAACACTACGAAAGTTCTTGCTAACGAAAGAGAAGAGTTTTTTGTATATTTTATATACCCCATCATCTCCGTTCTCGAGAAAACATCTTTACAATCGCAATTCTCATATATCGTCAAACGCGCCGTTTTTTACACCGGCAAAAATAATGCATTTTGTTGCATTATTGAAGAATTTGAATGCGGATTGCGAGACCTTGCCCTTCCTGCGCAGAAAGAAACTCGAGCGGTTACAAAATTTCCCGGATATCGACCATCGGTCAAGTCGAAGTCGGGACCCACCGTTGGAACCGAAGTGAAGAGATCTCGCGGGGTTTCAATACAAAAATAGCCTACTTTTTGATAAAAAAAAATCAATAAATTGATTTCGATAAAAAAATGGATAAAAAAATAGTCGGCTTCCGTGAGATTCCGGTATCTCGTGAACAATTTAATTTCCTGAATGCGAAATGAAAATTTTCCGGGTTTTACCAATATCTCCCCGCTATGTACTCATTAAATGCAATTTTTTTGTTTATTGAATACGAATTATGTTCCTGAGGTAACATTTAGGGTGAAATTGTAAAGTCGGATATTTCTGTGTAGAAAGATCATTACGGTGATGTGATCATAAGAATTGTGTAGAAATCCGTCGCATCGCCGCTCGGCTTTGGTGTCCGCAATCGTCGCTTTTTTTCATCGTGGAAAATCATGAAAAATGATTATGATGGATATCATGATTTTTCCATCGTCACGGCTAATAATTTTTTTTTATCATAATGATGCTGGTGATCATTTTCTATGAGGATAGGAAATCATAAAAAAAATTGATAAAATAAATTTTTTTTAAATTATTAATTATTTTTTGTTTATTTATTTGGCTGAAATAAATGAATATAAACTAATTAGAAATTCATATACCGGGAATTAGTTCGATTTGGCAATGTATTGGTCAATTTCTCGCGTTCCTTATTTAAAGTCAGTAGTATAAAGCGGATACGGGCGACCAAAACCAGCAGTAGTGCTGATCGCGGTTCGTGGAGCCGCGACGATTACATTTGCAGCTCCGCTCACGCCATTACTTACAGATTGAATGTTCGACACGAGATTTCGGCTTGCGGACAAAACGCGAACGTTTCCCGATTTTTCTGCGTTTATATTCACCCTTTGATTTTTCTCCAACGAGAACTATAATACTAATTTATCTTCAATAATGCTACTACTCCGATACTTCGATCGCATTTCCACTTTCAAAAGGGATATATCTCTCTTTGGCAAGGTTTACACTGTAATGAGTGATCCTTTTTTTTTTATTCTACCAATTCATCGCTTCGTCTACCGTTTAAGGAATTGCAAATATTCTGAATTTTAGACTCTTTTTCACGATATTATGTGTAATTAATTTCGGTCAAAAGCAAGAATTTTCGAAACGCGATGAATGATTAAGTAATATACGATAATTTCGATAGATGATAAAAGAGTTAAGAATTAAAATTTACGAAAAACGAATGGTTCATTGATATTCGATAATTTAATTGATAATAAGAGAATCGGGAATAAAAATTTATGGAAAAAAATGCCGATAATTGAAGCCGAGAAATTAAATTGACTTTTGTTATTGAATTGTTATGACAATTTGACGCAATAATTTCGGAACGATAATAAATTTCTACTCGGTTATTTGGAAATTTGAATATGTAAATTATTTATGCATTTATTTGCAATTTTTATATCTAGTTTGATTCTGCAAGAAAAATCATTGCCGGAACCTTTGGTTTTTTGATTTCGTATGACAAATAGAAAGGCAGACTTTTTTTTTTTAAATCCATTTTTGGGAATAATTTCACTGTTTTTTTAATTCATTGGATCAACGAGAAGAATTTTTAGTATCGCTGTTTGTTGTTTTAAGATTCTAAGACTTTTCCAGATTTTTAAATTTGATGGTATTAAATATTTGTGTCTTTTCATTGTTCAGCTTGCTTTCTGGTATCCCACAGCAACGTTGCTGTTTTGACACAGCGAAGACAACTTTTTGCTGAATGAGATCCACTTGGACATCGAAACATTGACAATCCCAATTCACTGGTCGTAAATAATGTCTCGTCGTTCCGCAACCTTGGAATCTTCAATAAACGTGTTGTTTAGCCGCTGTGAAATAACAAAAATGAATTCAGTAACTTTTTTTTTTAATTGTTTACCTTCAGTTTTTTTATTTATCTGAATTTATTTATAAGATTTTCGCAAAATATGCAATCTCAAGGCGATTTTTTTACTCGATTAATTTTTTTATTTTTCGATCTTGTTGTGAATGACATCATTAACTGTCGCATATCTTTGACAATGAAACTCATCTCGTTATTTTTTTTTTAGCTGAGTTTATTCACATTTCCGCAAAAAAAAAAAAAAAAAACAAAATCTCGTGAGTTGATTTCTTTTTTCAATTAATTTGTTAATTTCTCGATGTCGTCGTCAATCGCAGCGTTGACACGTTTGCGAAGAGAAAACATCGAAAAAAATAACTGTCGCTTACCTTTCATAATAAAATCGCCTCGACCCTTCCTAACCAAGGATTAAAAAGTATTGGCGCTGCCGGACACGCGTATAGCAATTGTTTATAAATTGTAAATTATTACTTCGTATTTGAGTCTAACAAAACGTTAATACCGGCCATGGAAAAAAACAGACTTCATTCAACGCGTAGTAACACGATGCTCGGTGCCCCCGGGGGCATCGGATGCCGCACGACATGCGCGTACCCCGGCATCCGCCAAGGATTGAGGATGAAGGAATTCGATACAATTACGAGATTTTTTTTCTTCCAATGTCACGATCTTTCACGTTGCGCTTTGGGCGATGTCGTTCAGTTATGAATATTGTTAATAAAAATATCTTTGTGATAATAGTCTTTACGACAATGAAAATAGTTCCCTTGTCACTTGTCTGACGTAGCGTTGAACTGATCCACTGAATACGATAGTAGTTCGAAGCGCCAACGATAAAAGAATCTCAAACATATTAATAAATAAACCATGATTGAAAAATAATATAAATTTAACCATGAAAAACGATGTAAACCAAAAACTTAATAAATAAAGGGAAAAGCTTTATTTATTACGTTTTTGGCTAACGGTTTTTCCAAAGGGCCCGG
Organism: Cryptus viduatorius; assembly: GCA_964006125.1. Classification (NCBI taxonomy): domain Eukaryota; kingdom Metazoa; phylum Arthropoda; class Insecta; order Hymenoptera; family Ichneumonidae; genus Cryptus; species Cryptus viduatorius. The sequence continues at coordinate 5,439,414 of OZ023222.1, read as the reverse complement.
CGGGGGGTCGCGGCTTCTGATTGGTTGGCGGCGTGCACCTCTCCCCCCGAAGGAAGTTGAAAGCGCAACAGTTTTTTGTCAGTCGCAACGGCAGCCTCGAAGACGACGGATGTGCTGCCGGCGAAACCCAATCATCAACCAAATAATTTTTTCGCAACAAGTACATTCCAACGGGCCTGTCCAGGACGAAGATCAACGACGTGACTCCCACATGCTTTCCATTATGCATTCAAGCAGGCGAACGGGTAGTAAAAAGGTAAAATATGCATCAATTTTTTTTTCAACATGCCAAGCGAATACGGTTGCTTCGGCTTCGAGGGTCGGAACGGCCGTTTTCCTACAGGCATTTTACATGCCATGGTCGGACTTCATTAAACGATTGAAGTCGATCAAATGGCTTAGTGAATTAATATTACGATGAGAATACTTTTTTTGTAAAAAAATAAAAACGATAATTTTACTCGAGACGATAAATGACAGGAAAATTACGATGTTTCGCTTCCGTTACACATTAGAGGTCGGTTATTATTTCAATAATTAAGAAATACGATTTGTCCGCGAAGAAATTGCGTTCGGCTTTTTTTTTACGCGTTGAGAGTCCAAACTCTCGCCGGCTTCCAAGAATGGGCCCCTGCCCGCCCCCATTCGCTTCGCGAGGTTTTTTCTTTGTTTTCGAATTATCGACGTTTTTTTCGATTCGTTTTTAATTTCGCCAATTTATTTCCCACTTCGACGGACCTCAGGTACTTCGCAAGTTTTTTCTTCATATGGGAATTTTCGATTTCTTTTTAATTGTGCATATTTACTTATTGTTTTCGTAAACTTGCATATCTCGTGATTTTTTTTCCATTGTTTTCAAAGTGGTTACTTTTTTCCGCTATGTGAAAACAAAAAAAAATGTATCTCGCGAGATTAATTCTTGGAAGCGGCAGAGTGCCGAGCAACCGTCAGCCACTTCACGGAAGCGGCCGAATTCCGAGAATCGGCCGTTGAGCAAAAGCTTCTTAGAAGTGGCGTATTTCCGCGAATCGGCCGTTGAGTAAAAGCTTCTTAGAAGTGGCGTTTCCGCGAATCAGCGGCTCGCTCTATGCCAAGAGGCGGGGTCTCGCTAGTGTGTGTAGTATACCTATATGATTCGTTTTCCAAGACTCAGCGAGGCAAGGAGATTATTTTTTTTCTGCGAATTGACCTGTACTGCGAACATCTTTTTCTTTGTTTTAATTGTTTTTTTTTTTCAAACTTTCTTTTTTTGTTGGACATTCGAAGTCGATAATTAATTAAATAATTATGAATTACGGGGTTGTTTACTAAAAAATCGCGATTAGCCTTTTTTTACTCGCCGCGAGTCCCAACTGTCGGAGGGTTCCAAGAATACCCCCCCTTCCACTTCGCTCGCGGTTATTCCGCGATGGTTTTTTTTGCCATTCTTCACGTTCTATTCGACATATTGTATTTCACGAGTTATCCAACGAAACTGTCACACTTCGTAATTTTATTTGTTTCCGTATTTCCAATTTTTTCTTTCGTTTTTTTTTTTTTCGAAAAAAAAAAAAAAAAAAAAAAAAAATTCTCACCATTTGCATACTTCGGGACTGCACCCTTGCATTTTTTTCGTGAAAAATCAGACCTTCGTTTATTTTTTACTAATAGATCCGTCCGCGTTCGCGAGGAGTAATTACGCGGTTCTTTCGAGCTGTCGACGGCGAAAAGCAATGACATGACTCCCTCATGCTGTCCATTACGCATGCGGCTGGCGAACGACTAACTAAAACGGTAAGATATTCTTTTATCAAAATTAATTAGATTTCTTCAGTTTTTGACATAAATAACGGAAATATCCGATCGTTAATTAAAAATTATCAATTACGTCTATAAAAAAGAAAAGATATCAATAACAAATATCAGTAAAAAATAAATCACGAGCATTCGCTCTCCAGTGAATCCCGTAAAATTCTCGATTAAAAAAAAAAAATTCCGACCGTTTTGCAGATCTTCATTGTTTATTTCTCGTATTTATCTTCTTTCTTGAGAGATTTTCATACTTCGCGAGCTTTTTCTTTCGTTTTCAAACTTCCAATTTTTTTTCCCCGTTAATCAAAAAATAAAATTTAAGCGGCCGATTCTCGAACGTTTCGAAGTTTCGACATTTTTTCAAGAATCTAAAACCTCATTTTTTTTTGTTTTCAAATAGAATGGTCGACGTTCGCGAGGAGTCATGAACGCGGGCACTCGACGAAGAAAAGCGATTTCCGCAAACTAAAAGCAGTAAAAAAAAAAAAGATTAAAAAATTAAAGCGTTGATAGTGTAAGTGATCACAGGTCCGTTTGGACTCGCGAGTTCGCCGTTAGATTTGGTTATTCGGTTTCGGTTCGGGTTATTTAATAAAGTCCAATCGTCGTTCAGGACTATCGGAATAAAAATGCAGCAAAAATCGGCTGCAGGACTTTTACAAAAAATCGTCGACTTCACGGGAGTCTCAATAGCATTTATATCGAGAAAAAGTTCATCTCCCATTGAAATTATTACAAGGAACATTTTTTCATCTCCTATTCAACTTTTATGGAGAGAGAATCCTTCCATCGGAATAAAAATGCATAAAAAATCGGCTGCAGAATCTTTTAAAAAAATCGTCGACTTAACGGGAGTCTCAATAGCATTTATATTGAGAAAAATTTCATTCCCCATTGAAATTATTACAAGGAACATTTTTTCACCTCCTATTCAACTTATATGGAGAGAATTCTGCTATCGGAATAAAAATGCAGCAAAAACCGGCTGCAGGACTTTTACAAAAAATTGTCGACTTAACGGGAGTCTCAATAGTATTTATATCGAGAAAAAGTTCATCTCCCATTGAAATTGTTACAAGGAACATTTTTTCATTTCCTATTCAACTTATATGGAGAGAATTCTTCTATCGGAATAAAAATGCATCAAAAATCGGCTGCAGAATCTTAAAAAAAAATCGTCGACTTAACGGGAGTCTCAATAGCATTTATATCGAGAAAAACTTTATCTCCCGTTAAAATTATTACAAGGAACATTTTTTCATCTCCTATTCAACTTATATCGAGGGATTCTTCATCGTCTTCCATTCATTTTATATCGAGAGATATTTCATCTTCTATGGGATTTACCTCGAGGGATATTCCTGGGTCGCATTTTTGGGATTACAGTAGCAGAATGTGTAGTGTAGTGTAGTGTAGTGTAGACTTTTTATGGTCATTTTAGTATGTAAGAAGTGCGGGAGGTGTTTTTTTCGCGTTTCACAGGCGCGTTGCAACTCTAATCATCATCCACATCGTTCGATCGATCTATGGGTAAAAACTTGGATCGGATCAACAATCTATTCATCCGAATAGCAACGAACGTGAGTCGTCCCGAATGGGACACCTCCGTTGCTCCTACAAAAATTCGCGAATAGGTCAAGGAGCAGCGGTTGTAATTTTCAACGACTCAGGAGTCACGTAGTCTTACGGGGGGTTATTTCAGGTCTTAAAAAAAACCAAACCTTGACGACCTTAAGTCATGTACTTCGGTACTTTTTTCGAACTAACGAACAGTTAGGCAACTAACGAAAAAAAAAAAAATTGATATCTTAAAAAAAGGAAAAAGCTCTTCAAGAGCATTTTACGATTTACGTTTTTTATGGCGCTGGCCCACTCCCATTTACGTCCGCCGTTTGTCCCCTCCCCGGGCTTCAGCGACTTCGAATATTTTCCGTTCTCCGAAGAACTTACGCGATTTTTTAATAAAAAGGAAAAAAATCGTTTCGCCTCATCGACAGAGAAATCAGAATCGCGGTATGATTCGAATAAAAACACAGACACACACACACATTTGCTAATTGACGACTCTTCAAGTCATTTAAATTCACGGGAGTTCGCGTTTTGAGTTTTTTTATACTCATTTTTTAATAAAAAAAAAAAAAAAACCGGTTTCGCGGAGTGAAAGAAAAGAAGAAGATCGACGATTTGATTTGGTAAGTAAAGAAGAGTAATGCAGGAAATTTTTAATTTTTTTGCTTTTTGTTCGCAGAATCGATAAGTATTCGAGGGATAAGGCCGCCGTCCTTGGAAATTAATTTGTTTGCTTTTGTTTACAGATTCCTTGCGTTGTTGAGAGATGAGGCCACCGCTCTCGGGAAATAATTTGTTTGCTTTATGTTTACAGATTCCTTGTGTTTTTGAGGGATGAGGCCGCCGCTCTCAGGAAATTAATTATTTTGCTTTATGTTTTCAGATTCTATGTGTTTTTGAGGAACGACACTGGAGACGCGGGCGCTGGACTGGGCAAAGGATCCTTTTGATTTTTGTTCGCAGGTTTCACGAGTATTCGAGGGACGCGGGCGCTGGACTCGGCAAAGGATCCCTTTGATTTTTGTTCGCAGGTTTCACGAGTATTCGAGGGACGCGGGCGCTGGACTCGGCAAAGGATTCTTTTGCTTTTGGTTCGCCGATTCAATGCGTATTTCAACGATGAGGCCATTAAAAAATCGGTTGCGTCCGATAGCCAAAGATGGATTGGAAACTGCGAGACTCATTCCTACGAGAATTCTCATAGCAACACCCAATTATTCACCCAATGATCTTTGATTTATCGCGGATTCACGCCGACTCTCCGTCATCGACGAACCTTTCGGTAAATAATTTCTTTTCATCTCCATATTTTCTATATTTCTTTTCCTTAATTATCATTTTCTTTTTCACGAACTCCCTTTTTTCCCGTATACCTTCTACGATCTTACAATCGCAATGATATTTATAATCCAATATTTTTTTTTCATCTCTCACAGCTTCCGGAATACCGGAAACTCTACAACAAGCAGAAAAACGGATTCTTCATTCCGCCTACGTGAACGAGATGAATACTCAACGCGATAGATGAAAGTGATGTTAATGCACTGATCGACGTTCCTCTGTCCGAGCTATATGGCGGACAACAGTATCTTCGTCCGATCATCGCTGACTTTTTCCACTGACGACTTCGCACTACAGGGGTCGGCGAGGATACCACTGTACTGCTTAAGGTAATATCAATGTAGTATAGCGTTACTGTGATATACAATGTTTTTGTCACGAATTCCCGAAACATTGGAATCTTTATTTATTTTATTCTTTGCAGCGATATATCGTTACGGAGATATATATATTTTTTTTTTTCACGAATTCCCATAACATTGTAATCTTTATTCATTTTTTTCCGACAATTTCGTCCCTTTTATTCCGTCGCGGAAAATGTAGTCTTAGCTTTACGCTAATTTTTTTGAACGCGTCTACAACAATAGTCTTTTTTTTTTTCACAAATATTTTTATTTTTAATAGATTTTTCTATGTTTCTTTGGCCTCAACCAGATATATCATCATTGATCCGGCACAGAAGGACGGCACGGACGACAACCACAAGGTATCCAGGATCTCGTCTCTGAAATCACAACGCCGCCGACATTGGGGATACTTTAGCGCGCATCGACTCGGACTTTATCTCTTCGGATCGGACATCGATGATCCTCGTCCACTGTTCTTACAGCGGTGGCAACGAATCAACAATAACGGTGAGCGTTATAGTTCGTAAAGCAAGAAAATAGAATTGCATGGATCCCTTTTTGATACAAAAATTATTAAACAACTCGACAAAGAAATTTTCTCGATCCCTTTTAGAAGCTTAGATCTTCATAATTCTTTTATTCTTTATACCTATTACTTCTTCCATTCTGCCGCTGTAATTTAGTTCAATTATAGTTCACGATACCGGAAATTCGGTCGACAATTACGCGAGATAAGAGCGTAAACAAGGGGCCCATTGTTTACGGTCCTTCCCTCGTTTGCGCGGTTTCTTTTGCTAATATTATCACGCAATTCAATTTTCTGATATGATCCGGAAGATTTTTCTTTTTAGCGGGAGATACCAAAGTAAATTCACTGTATTTCCTTTCCTTGTTCTCGTAGTTTAATCTCAATTCCAATTTTTTTCCTCCAACAATACTTGAAGCTTTTCTTTTATTTATATATTTTTTCTTCGTTTTTTGGAATTTTACTAATGCGATTTTGGTTTTTTCTTTTTTTTTGGTGAGCGGCAATTGAAAAAACATCGAATGAGGTCACAGACCACTTTCGGCATCAGGCGTATACCCGGGAAAGGATTGGTCCGGGCAATTGCCAGTGATTTTAATGCGAATTGAGTCGTCTGTCATCGTCGTCGACTCTATTCGCGGATTTTGGAGCCCCGAAGCCGCGGAGGAGCAGAATTTTCACAGGCAACATCATGGAACTTCGCGGGAGTTTCGTTAACACTGTCGCTCCGACAGTAAGGATGAGCAACTTTTTTCCAAATAAAAGGTAATTTTATTTATATTACGAAGGATTTTTTTTGTAAAAAATAAAATGCGTAATGCAACGCTATATACTTTTTCAAGAAACATCTTACAAGTGGCAAGACACGCTATTATGTATTAATAATTTTAATTTTTTCATCTTTCTGTCCCATAGATACTTTTTCATGTATAATACGAGCGGACAGTGGGGATCGGTTCGCAAAGCCGCGGAGGAGCAGAATTTTCACGGACAACATCATGGATCTTCGAGGGAGTTTCGTTAACACTGTCGCTCCGACAGTAAGGATGAGCAACTTTTTTCCAAAAAAAAAGGTAATTTTATTTATATTACGAAAGATTTTTTTTGTAAAAAATAAAACGCGTAATGCAAAGCTATATACTTTTTCAATAAACATCTTACAAGTGCCAAGATACGCTATTATGTAGTAATAATTTAAATTTTTTCATCTTTCTGTCCCATAGATACTTTTTCATGTATAATACGAGCGAACAGTGGGGTTCGGTTCGCAAAGGCCGCTACATGGACGGATCTTGTAAGGATTCAGATCCGCGGTACCGCGAGTCCTGTTGCACGATACTACGAGACGTCTTCTAGCAATACATTAGTCGCGATGTCTGTCCAACGAAGAAGCGTTGCATCGCGTCACTGAGGAGGCAATGATGATTATCGATTTATTGCGGATTTGCTTCGACTCTCCGTCATCAAGAAACCTTCCGGTAATTTTTTTTTATGCTTCATAGCGCTTTCACGAACTTAACAACGCAACTACATCGATCGACTTTCTTTAAAATTACCGTTTTTTTCCCGCTTACCTTCTGCAATCTTACAAACGCAATCATATTTATAATCCAATAATTTTTTTTCCATCTCTAACAGCTTCTGGAATATCGGAAACTCGACAACAAGCAGAAAAACGGATCCTTCATTCCGAATTCGTGAACGAGATGAATACTCAACGCGATAGAAGAAAGTGATGTTAATGCACTAATCGACGTTCCTCTGTCTGAACTATATGACGGACAACAGTATCTTCGTCCGACCATCGCTGACTTTCTCTACTGACGACTTCGCACTACAGGCGTCGGCGAGAATAACACTGTGCTGCTTAAGGTAATATCAATGTAGTATAGCGTTACTGTGATATACATTTTTTTTTGTCACGAATTCCCAAAACATTGGAATCTTCATTTATTTTTTTTTTTTGCGACGATATAGTGTTACGATGATATCAATTTTTTTTTTTACGAATTCCCATAACATTGTAATCTTTATTCATTTTTTTCCGACAATTTCGTCTCTTTTATTCCGTCGCAGAAAATGTAGTGTTAGCTTTACGCTAATTTTTTTAAACGCGTCTACAACAGTAGTCTTTTTTTGCAAATATTCTTTTTTTTAATAGATTTTTCTATTTTTTTCGGCATCAACCAGATATATCATCATTGATTCGGACTCAGAAGGACAGCAAGGACGACCACGAGGTATCCAGGATCTCGTCTCTGAAATCACAACGCCGCCGATATTGGGGATACTTTAGCGCGCATCGTCTCGGACTTTATCTGTTCGGATCGGACATCGACGATCCTCGTCCACTGTTCCTTCAGCTGTGGCAACGAATCAATAATAACGGTGAGCGTTATCGCTTGTAAAGCAAGAAAATAGAATTGCATGGATCCCTTTTTGATACAAAAATTATTGAACGACACGACAAAAAAATGTTCTCGATCCCTTTTGGAAGCTTAGATCTTCATAATTCTTTTATTCTTTATACTTATTCCTTCTTCCATTCTGCGGCTGTATATTTAGTTCAATTATAGTTCACGATACCGGAAATTCGGTCGACAATTACGCGAGATAAGAGCGTAAACAAGGGGCCCATTGTTTACGGTCCTTCCCTCGTTTGCGCGGTTTCTTTTGATAATATTATCACGCAATTCAATTTACTGATATGATCCGAAAGATTTTTCTTTTTAGCGGGAGATACTAAAGTAAATTCACTGTATTTCCTTTCCTTGTTCTCGTAGTTTAATCTCAATACCAAATTTTGTCCTCAACAATACTTGAAGCTTTTCTTTTATTTATTTATTTGTCTTCGTTTTTTTTTAATTTTACTAATGCAATTTTGGTTTTTTCTTTTTTTTTGTGAGCGGCAATTGAAAAAACATCGAATGAGGTCTCAGCCCACCTTCGGCATCAGGCGTATACCCGGCAAAGGATTAGTCCGGATAATTGCCAGTGATTTTAATGCGAATTGAGTCGTCTATCATCGTCGTCGACTATATTCGGGGAATTTGGAGCCCCGAAGCCGCGGAGGAGCAAAATTTTCACGGGCATCATCATGGATCTTCGTGGGAGTTTCGTTAACACTGTCGCTCCGACAATAACGATGAGCAACTTTTTCCAAAAAAAAAAGGTAGTTTTATTTATATTACGAAGGATTTTTTTTGTAAAAAATAAAATGCGTAACGCAACGCTATATACTTTTTCAATAAACATCTTACAAGTGCCAAGACACGCTATTATGTATTAATAATTTAAATTTTTTCGTATTTCTGTCTCATAGATACTTTTTCACGTATAATTCGAGCGGCCAATGGGGATCGGTTCGCAAATGCCGCTACATGGACGGAGCTTATCTCGTCAACAAGATAAATACTCATTACTATCGGAGAAAGGGATATCAACCGACTGATCGACGTTCTTCCGTCCGGAGTATTTGCGGCGGCGGACAACAATCTCTTCGTGTCATCATCGCCGAAATTTTCGACTGTCGACCGGGACACCGCTTTATTGCTTAAGGTAATATCAATTTAATAGCCTTATGCTATTTTTTTTCTCATAAAACCCCGTCACCTTTTTATTTGTTTTAATTTTTTTTACGTGTCCGGACCAGTAAAGTCTTTTTTTTTTGTTTTAGTCTATTTTCTGTTTTATTAAATTAAGTAAATTATATATAGCCTTACGCTTTGTTTTTTTTACCAGAACGGTTGTCTTTAATTTTCTTCGTTTTAGTATATTTTCCATTCGCGATGATTTTGCCTTTTGCATTCCGCCGCGGTAGACGAGAACTTTAATACAGCATTACACTATTATTTTTTTTTTAATATTCCTATACTTTTAAAATCTATTCTTCCGCTTCAATCATTCTTTTGCGCCTTAATGTTATCTTTTTCATTTTAATGCGGTATTCGATAAGTTATTATTCAGAAAGCGATAACGACACGAGATAAGAGTGTAGGCAAGGTGCACATTGCCTACAATCTTTCCCTCGTTTCCCCGTTGCTCCCACTTTATTCGTGAATAATTAATAAATTAAATTTTTTTCTTTCGACAATTGAAGAAATTTGCTTCAATCACTTTTTTCTATTCTCTGTAAGTCACAAATCCAACCGTTTTTATTTTTTGTTTATCAGTTCAGAATCTCGTGCGCTAACGTTTTTTTTTTTGTTTCTCCCGAAAATTATCAACGACAATAAATTCTTCCAACAAAAACTTTAATCTTAAACATTTTTCTGGATCCCGTCCCCCCTTCATTCTTACGAGGGTTTCAGAGACTAAACCATGAAATGTTACTGATACTATTTTGTTGTGTTGTGTTTCATGCGAGCGGCGATTCGAGAAACAACGAATGGATCTCCCCGTCCACCAGCAGCTTCAGCGTAATCGTACAAACGATTCAACTCCAAGATTCGCCGTGGGAACTCGCAACAGATTTCGAAGCGCAGAATTTCACCCGAAACGCACAACTGCGTTAACTTCTCGCCGCTTCTCGCCCACACCGCATTCAACATCAACTTCAGCATGCATCGATGACAACGAGCATAATTGTCCTCCTAAAAATGTAAGATTTCATTTTTCCAATGAATCTCTTCTAACGCAAAATTTTTTACTCGATTTTTCGATTGTTTTTTTTTCGATTTTCGATCTTCCCGAAAAAAAAAAATGTCTTCGCGAATCTCTAAATTGAATCAAAGATATATTTTCGCGATATTTCGGATTTACCGCTTTCAGAAAGAAAAAAAAAAAGTAAATTCACCCGGACCTCGGAGTCTTTTTGTTCCGCTTGAATATATTCCGCGAATTAAATAATTTGTCTCGAAACCGCGTCTACCGGAACTAAAATACGGCGATAACCTTAAAGATTAATGAATATCTCGAAGATTAAAACGAAAGTAACTTGTGATATCCATTTTTTTTCTGTTTCCAGGTCGCCGAATCATCAAGAATGTACTCTCCTCGCTGCCAAACCACATACAATCAAATCTCCTAAAATCAAATATCCATTTTTGAATTTCACTTTTCCAAAAGTTTTCTATCAGAAATGCGCGAAAAAAGCGTAAACAACCGAAAAGCGCTTTATTGTATGTAATAGTTTTTACACTGAGATAGACGATGGCATTTTTGTTATCAGTATTTTTACCGAAGAAACATACGAAATTTCGAAAAAAAAAAATAATAATAATAATAAATTATTTTTTCTTTTTTATAGTAAACGACGATATATATACTTTTTTTTTCAAAACCCCATTGAAATTTATACATTGTATTGTTTATTACGATCCGCATTGCGTCATGTAAAAATATTCCGACATTTACCATAACAACATTGAATGGTACTAAAAATGTAATCAATTATTCATCAGAACGATGTATCGAAGAAGAAAATTGGTCGGCGTAAATTGACGGTCATTCTATCATATTTTCTTGAGAAACGGCGTCAATTATGGGATATAATTATATTATCGAGTTAAATATCAATCATCGACTTTCGTATTTTTTTTTTTTTTTTATGTAACGTTCCCTATCCCGTCCCTTTTTGAAACCATCCGTAGACTGAGAGGAGTTCGAAAGGTCACCTTTTCGTTCGGCAAAAAATCTTCAGAAGTTCAAGAGACGGATTATCATCGGTCGAGGTAAGTGGTAGTCGGTAAAGTCGATTTCTGGGTTATCTATTGCACGACGTCGAACGCTCCGGAAAGCGTGTTGTAGGGATTCGCCATTCTGCCCCCTTATAGTAACCCGGCGCTTCGCCGGCAACGGCCGTACCGGGCTACCGACAATCATTCATTCGCCGTGTGCGATGCCGAATGCGTGAGGAGTGAGGAGACGTGCGTCGGCCACGCGACCCCCAAGTTCGGTTATATCTGTGTCCCCCTCGCGACACAACTTTGACGCGATGTGTGGATATTACGAATAAAAAAAAACGTCGTATCGACAGTATATCGAGTTAATACACAATAAACACGTGGATTCACCGGTTTCTCTGTCGCGATCTATAACCGCGATGAACGTAACGCGCGAATAGTGATATAGTGCATACGTGCAATTTCATCTACAGCAACATAGAAACGAGCGGGAATATGCGGTGTCAATGATCTTTTGAACGAGGAAACGGTAAGAATATAACGTTGTTTGAATCGATCGATCAACATCGGGGACCCGACAGCCTCGTCTTTCGTTACACGGAATTAATTCTTTAATCGGCGCTTCTATAAATCGCAATTTATCGCAATGTGAAAATTCCGCGATGTTTTTTTTTTCTCGGTGCGTGAAAAACACGCGGAATAAAACTTGAATGATAAGCTTCATGGATCGCGAATTATTCGTCCAATACAGAAAAAATCCCGAACACTATGACAAGTGAAAAATAAATAAGAAGTAGTAGCAGTCGCTTGGGCGATATAGTTTAGCGTACCATTCGAAAAGATATAATAAGTGTGCGTATATATACAAAGAGCGTCATGTGTAGCATTCGAAGCGTGCAGCTATGATTATTTCGTACTTCCGGACGACTCTGTTGATTGTCAGCAGAGCAGTGTGGAACAAGCGTGTGAATGTTTTTCTCGCACGCGGTGCATACGGTAAAACCGGGGCAAAACTTTTTTTTCGCTTACATCTGTTGATTCGATAGAGTTTTTATTGTTGCGTGTCGCAATACGAGTGCAGGGAACATGATCCGCAAAATTCCGTATAGTCTACGATCGTGCGGTAACAGTAAACTGCAATGTTATATATACTTACTTTTGCCTCGCCGAACGTCGAATTTCGCGATTTAGTCAATTCGCTCGACGAATCTACTTTGTATAATACTTCTCGTGTACTGCGCTCGCCGTTTTCGTTGGCAACTTGAACATCGTTAGGGTTTATGCACGAGGGCGAAGAAAGGTGAAATAAAGCAAAGATATGTATCGAATAGTTCGATGCAGAAGGCTTTTTGCATAATAACAGTTGGGGTTCGTTTTTTTCTTTTTCGACATGTCCATACAACAATGCCGAATGATTCCGATCGCCGTATGTCGAGCGCACGAAGCAAAGAATAAAAAAAAAACCTTCGAAAACTTCGCGACGAGGTGGAAGAAACAATGTTGCTTCAGATAATGTACGATACATTCTCGCCGTGCGGCATATTTCGTCGATCGGCGCAATTCGGCACACATATGGAAAAAAGTGATCCGCGATGTAATGGAGTAAAGTTTCTGATTCTTATGCACCAAAATAATAATAATAATACATTATTCCGCCATTATTTTCACCGTTCCTCCGAAAAATGCAATTATCTCGCAAATTAGAATCGACAAAGCGGACCCCATATGTGTAACGGACATACCATGAATACCGTGTGGTATAGCGTGGTACACGAGCAGTTATTCGTCATCGATGAACAAAGAGGTCCGTTCAACGAGAGGAAAAGGCGTAACCCAGTAGCATACAACGAGTCGCTTGATCGGTGGTCCAATAAAATATATATATATAGTACGCACTTCAATTTTCACTCCGCAAACAGACGAATCGAATGGAACACCGATCGTACGGATTGCATTATTCATAATATAATTGCAACATTTGTACATGTGTACCTTGTCACGATCGTAGCATCAATTTTTTTGTCATGCGAGAACATTCGTTCGATCTTTTCGTCATCGAGTTCAATTCGATGCAATTTTTTTTTTTCATTATACATCGATAAAACGGTGAGAGTACGCGATCTCATCGCAATTATTCTTTTTTTTTTTTTTTTTTTCGTTACGCAACTGCATCGTCGAGGCAACTGGGATAAAATATTCTTCATGGACTACCGGGATTTATACTTCACTCAATTAAACGCACCCGTGAGTCATTGACTATTTGCGCGATGATACTGTCGGATTAATCCACCATTTTAATTATCGCACGAAATAAAAAGTTGTAACGATCGAGAATATCGCGAATTAAAGAAAATCCGGTGTCAATTGGCGGGGAGCGGAACAATGCGCCCCTCGAAAGCACCCTGACACCTTTCACGCGAACGCGGCGAACGTACCAATTCCGCGGAGACCGCTTGAGGATCGATTGCGATAAATGTGACACGTAACGGTGACACGAGAGAAGGTGTCTATGAAATTGTGGCAATGATTGTCTACCTGTAGATCACTTCAAGTCCCCCATCTACCGCTTTAATTATACCATGTGAAATTAAAAAAAAAAAATTAATCATAAAAATAATTATTATTAGTAATAATTCATAATAATGATAATAACAATAGTTATTTATTATCAATCGACGGCTAACCTTCGACTGCTAATGTCGAGGACGACGCCTCTGCACATTCTTTCGAATTCCATACATCGATAGTAATAAATATTAAAATAGAAATAAATCTCTCTGATTATTTAACGGGACACTTGAAAAAAATGTATAATGCATTTTCTTCTGCGCTCATTTTTCATGACGATGCGTGGAACGATATCTATTTAATATCAAGAGGTGCACACCGTTAATTCGATAGAATAGGTATTACATTTCGAAGTCTCTCGTTGGTTGAGTTATAAAGCTGAAAAACGCCACAGCGCAGGGCGGAAACGGAAAATTCTCGATATTTAAGGCAATATGAAGTTTTTCTTACCTCCATCTTTGTTTTTTTTTTAATTTTTATATTTTTTACGCGTAACCCATATTTCTCGATATAACGACGATGCTTTCGCGAGGGATGAACTCCGCGCGCTACAAATTAAGAGTTCATATTCGCTCTCTACCCGAAAACCAAGAATCGATTAAGTATTAGGTGTACGATTTTATCTCGGGCTATTTAAATTCAGGGTGGCCGGGTTACGAATATAAACTCGGCGAGTTTGCAAGTTCTAAATCTCGAAGCGTTAAATACTGTGCAGAACGGCGTATATACCGTTTTCAAAGTAATTCGCTGGTAAATTCATTATATTGTATTTTCCTATCGTAAAAACTCGATAATTCGGAACACGTGAAATGGCGGAACTCGAAATAATTGAAAATCGTTGTTAAACTGATAAACATAATTCTATTTTACGCATTGGACATCATTTTTAAAAAAAAATTTAATTTAATAAATGGCGTTCCGCGGTAATGCCGTTCCGTATCAATTCGTTTCGTAAAAAAACGTCCGGTAGTTACAGTTAATTTTTTTCGCGTATTTAATGACAAACGTGTCTTTGAGTTATTCAAAATCCTTTAATAAGATTTAATTGAATTCTCCATATTTTCGTGAAAATACTGGTCTCGATTTTCGTGAGCGTTGGAAGGAACGAAAAATCATAGAAACATTTAATTCGCGTGGCCAGTTGAAACGCCCCCTGTTAATCCGAGTTTCACTGTAGTTTTTACGATCGACGTTTATTGCAAACGCGTGTCAACAGCGCCTATATATAAATTGCGGTTAAATATTCAACGATGTATTTCTCTATGGCAACAATGCATCGTATTTATGTATCGTAAACTTTTGATTTTTTTTTCGTCTACACATCGAAAAAAAATCGTTAATTGAGAGAACTAATAAATTACATGGTACAATTAAAATTTTCTTACGAAGCAGTCGTTCCAACTGATTATTTATTTACCCAATTTTAATTTTTTTTAAGTGATAAATAAAAAAATAAAAAAATAAAAATCGTCAATCCTTTTTTTTGGACGCATTCAGTGTTTCGGTCGGTCACTCGGTGAAGAATATCGATTCTAACAATTGAACGACTATGGTGTCTCGTCGAAATTCAGGTGGTCGACGAGAATGAGTAACGCGACGGAGTTTTAATCGGGTCTATGCACGCGCGTTATATGTACGATATATATATATATATATGTGCATTATCAACGTAGGCGTTATGCCAGGTGTATGGATACCACATTCTGCCTATGGGAGCTCCGGTAACCCTCGTCTCCGAGCACTGGAGCGTAACCGGTGGGCTCCGTCCGGCGCACCACGGCAGCAGCCGTTTTCTCTTTCAAATACGGTGGCGAGCGCTTCACCGAGAGCCACCAGAATGGTGGATATAAGACTCGATACGATAGTCCTTTTTCCATTATAAATATATATATATATATACACACTTTTTTTTCTTTCTATATACATCGTAACGTTTTGTGTTGTTCGTGAATGGTTTCGATACCGCGCGCTAGCGTCGCATACCCTTCTGTAAGGATGCCATTACCATGACAATTCGTCGTTATTTTTACGTGTTTAAAGAACTCGACGACCGAGGACAGCGACGAAACTGCCCGATGTATGTGTCCCATCATCGCCGGTTTCTGCTATTCATGTCGAATAAACTCGAAATAATGAATTATAGTTTCTTTCGGTTGGTTTACTGAAACGAAAAAGTATGTTGGCGTTGTATCTCGTTGGCGTTGAAAGTATTTCGGGTTTCGTAATACGACGTTTAAGACGATGTTTGTACGGAAGCGATTCCCGGAACACTCGTTTCGGAGAAACAACATTGAATTTCGTTAATTCGTATTGAAACGTTGGAAGGATTACACATTTTCGGTCGTTTCGGCGAATCTTTTTCACGGTAGAACCAAATTTTTTATAATAAAAGTTAAAGTTCTAAAATGCGGAAAATCGACATGTTTCATGAGAAAAATAAGAAATAATTTGTCAGAAAAAAAAAATAGTACGAAAAGTTTAGTTCGGATTTTTTTTATGCCGATCTGATGAGATTTTTGAGAGTCCAATTTTTCGAGAAATTCATTGAGGAAGATATGTGTGTCGAAGTTAATAAAGCAAATTAAATATTGATAAAAACTTAGAGATTTTATTTATTTATTTATTAACCGGTAATGCAGAGACAATGTAATACGAGAGATTATCGGTGTTATGGTTCCCTATGACCTTTCAAAAAGGCTCCGCTTGCCAAAGTTCCGTGCTTCATCAACGTTTAGAATGCCGTCGAAAACACGCAACTTTTGTTCCCCCGGTCGTTTCATTATTCACGTTTTCGTCGCACGTCCCCTGCTCCGTCAGCAGGTAGAGCGCAGACTCGATGATGCGAAGAAACATCGGCAACATTATACAATATTTCGCTGTCGCTGTGGACTTTCGTAAATAACGTCTTTGCGCGTCTATTTTAAATATTCCAATGGCATTTCCCATCAGGAAATGAATGGAAAATCTGTTTTATCGACTACAATTCAACGATAAACTCGTCTGCAATAAATTGCGATAATATATCCACTCGCGATAACGACTATTGAAAATTGCCTCGATAAACGCGCGTCGAAGCCATGAAGAGCCCTAACGTCGGTAGAAAAAAAAGATCGAAGCGCGTAGAAGATCCGAAAGTTTCTCAGAATGATATTTTTGTACCTCCTTAACGGGTTAAAAATAGTATGCCATCTCGAGGAAGCTGCAGTAGCCGGCAGCGTGCACTCTTCGGAAGAAACCCGGTAGGCACCCGCGCGCCCCAGACGTGAGACCCTCTGTACTCTCGAGTACCTAACGTGGTGGAGCGCGCAGCGAAACGTTACGCACAAACGGTAAAGGATAGTGAGCCCCGGAGAACCCGTATGTATACGAGATGAGGACTTTACGAGAGTCTCTCGATGGATGCACGGAGCTCGTTAATCTTGTAGATTAAAAGATGACGGACGCGCGTGGGAAGTCGAGTACCGGTTGACTGCCGAAAGCCTTTTCTACCACAGCGCGTACCAAAGATTCCCTCGAACTTAACAATAAATACCCGTACAGTTCCTCGCGTTGTTTTTTGTTTTGTTTTTTATTTAAGTCTTTTAACGGCATAACGGTTCCCGAATCGTCTATATGTCGCATCGTCTTTCGGTCCATAGAAAGAGCGGACAATGACGAGTCCCCGAGTCGCTCGTCGGTCGTTCTGTTTCATTCCATTGAGATCCGTTCCCCAAGACAAATTAGACAAATTCTTTTGGGGCTCTTTGGAGTCTTACTAACGAGTTAAACTTTGTCAAACGATGATGATAAGGTATGAGTTTCGTTGCAATGATCGTGGATACCGACCGTGAGAAATTGGCACGATATCGTACAACGAATTATGTAGAAAGGAAGCGGACGAATTTAAGATATCGAGTGACATCACGTATACATTACATCGCGGCAGTTCCGGTTAGAAATAAAAACATCTTCACAACACGCAACTTGTCGAAACATTTATTACTGCGCTTTCACATATATTAAGTTTTGTGCTCATAAAATCATTTTTTTTTTCGATCTTTTTTTGGGTTATCGAACTAAAATTTACAATGAGGATCGCAATTAATTTACCGATTTTAAACGGTTTTCGATTTTTTTTTAAATCTCTTAACACGAAAAAAAGCTATTGCATGAATTGTTATTAATTTTTTCGATAACATGAATTTAAAATATTTTTATTAAAATAGATTTTCAACGTCGTGTAGCAGCGCTTTTTCTACGATTTAAAATTAATGACGTAACTAACTCTCCGTGAAAATTCGTAAAAAGCGACGTTAAAAAAATGCGGAAGTGTGAAAAACTAATTTTCATAATTTTATCAATTTTTATTTTTTTTTAATACCGTCAACGAGACCGACGGAAAAATTCGTTGGCTATAATAGGTTAACGAGACAGTGCGGTGTATGTTTTTGTGAGAAGACAGACAACGAGCGCATTGATCTGCATACGCGCCACTTAAAGATCGTTGTACTTCGCTACTGCGGCTCTGGCATGCGAAGAGGTAATCAGAACTTTAATTATGTTTTTATTCACGCGAGTCATTCCCCGCACTCGAGTGTCTCGAGGATATAAACTATCGTACATATATCTGTATACGTATAGCTGTTTGTTTCGCATCGCGTATGGTGCGATGTGCGTATTTCGGTGGCGGTCACGGAGTCGTGAGGGGTACGGGATGAGGGCGAAGCCAACCGACAGCTTCATTATACAAATGAAGACGCATGATGCGCGCCCTTCTTCTCTACTGGGTACACACGTTTATACGGATACCCCCGCCCAGTCCTCAGTTCTGTAGGCCCCATTGCGAATGAGCGTTGAGACCGGACGCCCGCCCGCGCGAGCGTTTGCACTTTTCCCCTCTTCAACGCAAGAAGAAGAGAAATAAGAAGAAGAAGATGGCCTTCGCGCATCGTTGCTTCCCCCCTCGAAGTTTCTTTTTCAATTGTCGAGTTGTTGAAACGAGGTGTTGACTCGCACTCTCCGTGAGACGCGACTTACGAAAGCCGACATTATTTCGAAAAATCTTCGCGACTCGTTCCACATAGCATTCCAAGCCACAAATCTTAAAGTTTCCTTCTTCCGCCGTAAAAAAAAAGCGAATATCTCTCGTGATTAGAGGCTTTCGGTTTTTTAAGGCAAACTCGAAATTTTATCCCCGAAAGGCTCATATCTTGTTTACCCACCTGTATAAACACATTTTTAATGTGTGTTAAAAAAAAAAAAAGTTTGCCGTTATCCGATGCATTGAATCTCTCGAGATAAACGGTTTTCGGAGAGTGAAATTTATTATACAAGAAAAGATTTGAAGGAGCGATCGCTCTTGTCTTTCCTTTATTTCTCTACCCCTCGAAAGAGTTCGTGCGCTCCGAAGCGTATATCCCAAGAGATGTACGTAGCTACGAAATCTTAGGAGCAAAATTGCCGCGAGTACGGAGCGCCTATTACTTAAATGTAACGATCCAGTTAAAAGCGTGATGCTGGGTAGCGTAGTGCTCGTTGATGGGGGTCTTGGGAACGTCGCGGTCGTAACGCCACGTAGAGCAAATAACCGTAAAAGTTTGGCGTGCAAGGAGCAGAGCAGAGGCTCCGGGCGAGTATACGGCCGCAGGATGGGACAGAGTTCTCCGGAGTTCGAGCAGTTTGTGCAGTTGAAATTATTGCGGAGAGTTCCGCACGCGTTCTCCGGACCGAGAAGATCATCGAAACCGACGAGATACACGCGCAAGTATTTCCAATGAGGAGAGTTGCGATGCGTGTACGCGAAGGAGACGAGCTAACAAACGCGCCCAGTGAGACTCGAGCCGTGGAAAGTTATGAATTTATGATTTATTTGCATTGGAAACCCGTAGAGAGGGCGCACGTTGGTATGGACGGCGATATAAATTACGACGGGACTGCATGCCAGTGACGTGCAGTCATCGCCAATGGCAAACGGTCTTCTTATTCTCCTTTCCACTTTTCGCATCTCCCATGAATCCCATACCATCTATTCCTCTACCTTCTTGAAGTCACTCCCCGATACGGCGTAGCGATGAACCCTATACTTAGCGGGTAATCGCCGGCGATATACCATACTTATTAGCGGATATAATGATCGCGCGCGCGGCGGGGTCTTCGAAAATCCACGGTGAAGATCCGTTTCGGCTGGCGGGACCCCCGAAGACTTGTTCTTCTTCTTCTTCTTTGCTATTTCATTCCTGTCCTTTTCTCTCGTAGCGGAGCCGAATCAGTGTTCCTTTCCTCGGTGAGTTTCGAGACCTTCGTGCCTCGTATATTATTACCTGCTTATCCAAACCGCGTATGTGCTCTGCTGTGCAATGGACGCACTGAGGTACTCCGGGCGGCGTTACGAAACCCTTTCGACCCTATCGTTATGTACCTCTCCCCCACCCCCTTCCTCCCTCCGGTTTATTTTCGATATTACGATACGATATTAAAACTCTTCTTTTGAACAAAGCTACGATTTCGTACAAACGCATCGGTAAAGTACACAGACGTTTGCACGATTCCGCGATCGTCTTTGGAGAAAGGTACGGCGGTAAGAATTCGATTGAAATTTTACCTTAATTGATAGGTATGTGGCCGGCGCCCCACTTTCAATTATTATCGAGTTTAGGCATTCAGTTTTTTTGTTACTATTCGCCATAGCGATATTAATTATGTATCGCAACTTTTGTTTCATTTTTTATACATTTTTTTTTTACGTTACGTTAAATTACGTTAACTTACAATTATTCTACATTTTCGTAATGTGATAAAAAAAAAATTTTATTCGTGACATAATTTTAGCTTTTTCGTTAAATTTTTTATATTTTTATTTGAAGAATTGATATTTTAAGCAAATGGAATGATAAATAGGAAAAAAAAAATTTGGAGATGCCGGGGATCGAACCCGGGGCCTTTCACATGCAAAGCGAACGCTCTACCACTGAGCTACATCCCCACACGTTGATACATCGTCCGCGTTTCGCTCAGGTGATCGACGATTTGTGAAAGTATCGCGTGTTCACACATGTGCGAACAGTAATGTGAAAATGGTTCGTCAATGCGTTGCTAACTATCGGACAGCGGAGAATCGGTGTTGATGCCACAAAAGAACTGTTTGTTTCGCAGTCGCGAACGCCGTGCAAGCGGCAGAGCACTGAACGCGAAACTCTCGGGAAAGACATCCGAAGTTTATTCCTCGTTTCATTGTCTAAGATTTTTACGGCTCTATTCGTCCAATGATTGACTACTACAGGAAGCTGTAAACTCTTTATGAGTAATTTCTCCGATGCGCCGGAAAGAAAATTTAAAAAAAAAAACTTTTTTTGTCAATTACCAATGTTCCGCTTGACTGAAGACCCAAAGTGTTATCGAATTCGCAAGAAAAACATTTACCGCGTTACGTGATCCTGAATATGTTTTGGAAGTCTGCGATCTTTGCACGAAAAAAAAGTATCAATTCAACGAAACGGCGAGATGAATCGTATCGATGGTATGATATATGATTTCAACTTTGCACCCAATTCTTACGATTTTGAATTAGCATTTTTTTTCATTTCATTTTATTGCATAATTAATTGCATGCATTTAAAATCATATGAAATTGTTAGAGTAAAAAAAAAAATTGAAATTCTGCGAATAAAGAAATTCTGTAAAATAAAATAAAAAAATTCCGTAGTATAGTTTCAACGGTCTCGCAGGCGATCCAATACTTCGATTTAAATGATGTATTCACATTAAATATTTAAATGTTGAATTCCGTATTTTAATATACTGTTGTATCTTCGAAAAATGCAGTTTAAAAGTGCGTTTAGTAAAAATTGAGTCTAAAACTTATTTTTTTTTATGGAAATTCGGTCTAAAAGTGAGTTCAGTAAAAATTGAGTCTATAAAGTGGAAAAGACAAAATGGACGCAAAAACCTCCAAAACGATTGTTCCGGATTAACCGGAATTCAGTATCCATTATGCAACGTCATTTTCAGAACACCAAAAATATTGTTTATTAAACGAAAGTCATTTTCATAATGCGCAGAAAGTGTATCACAAGTTGAGAAACGTTTTTTGACATCGTGTCTACGGTACCGACGGAAAAAAACGTTTTGAAATGAATGATTTGAAGGCCGTTGGCAATGTAATGGTACCAAGTTAATCCTCGTGATCGCACGAATCACCTCGAGGCGAGTTACGTCTCTCTGTTCCACAGTTTTCGACTAATCAAAATTATAGACAGTCTGAAATAGCCGTACCGTAGCAATTGACTCGTTTCACGAATTCCAACGTCTAACTATCGAATTGTAATTAGATAATCGTTGAGTTCCGACAGACTCGTCGTGATGTTACCGTAAATGGATGGATTAGATTAGACAGTTAGCGATAGACAAACCGCGTTACGCCGTTGAGAGGGCCCCTCGGAGAGACTAATTGCCAAATCTAATTTTACCAGAGGTCAAAAGCCGAATTCTTGTCCTGCGGCAATAAAAAGTACGCGACGTTTAACCGCAAATGGTCGATCTTTATTGGTGCAGGGATGGCGTCAATGGTCGAAGCTTTTCGATCCGATAGTCGTTAAACGGATAATCATTATTTTTCAACTTTTTTTCATTTGCCACATCCGGTTTTCTCAAGCGAGCGTTGTACGCTTCTCCACAATGGTATAATATCGAATGAACAACTAATTGCCAGTTGTAATGTTCACGGTTCGGCGGGGCGCGTCTTCAGGATAAAGTTAAGGAATCGATCGAAGCCCAAGGAGTCCAAGCAGCCGGTGGGTTCGGCAATGAAAAAGTTTCTTCGCACTGTCAGTGCAAAACTGCATCGGTTTCTCATCCTCGATTCCCTTTGGTGATTCGCTCGAACGGGAAGAAATTGACCGGATATGCTACGGTGTTTTCTCGGATAAATTGCATTAAAAAAAACGGCTTCTCGATTCGATCGCTCGTTCTCGAGGTCCTGGCTATTCGGCGCAAAGAATTTTTACCTTATACACTTGATGCGCCATAGTAAAGCGACTCAACCCTCAATACTCTTCGGTGTCCGCCATTTTTTTGTAGGCATATAATATACGAAGTAAATATATTATGGTTGCTCACCCGTCTCAATAGGAAATTCCTCGCAGTCTGCCGTGGAACCGAATTGCCTTTTGTCTCGTTGACCCTTATTGGACTCTTGCCAAGTTGTCACGGTAGATCAGTAATCCACTCGGACTGTTTCACGAGTCCGAGACAAGATTGAGGGTGAGTGAGCGCCGAGGCTGGCGCCTAACGCGAGTAGGCGCGGTAGGCGCTGAATTCTATGAGGAGAATGCTTTTCTTATTTCTTGTTATACGGGACCCTACGATGTTCAGGCCTCCCGAAGGGATCCAGGAATAATTCAACGAATGCTTCGGGTGGATTGTCGGTCGGCACAAAAGTAACTTGGTTAACCGAGGGCTTCTGGAAACGTGCCAATACCGCGTCTCGATACATGAGATTTTACCAGGCGGTTGTGAATCCCCGAAGTTGCATCTTTCGCTATTTTATTCATCCGAATTTGTAGCTTTCCTGTTGGGTTATTCCAGACCCGACAATAAGTATCTAAGGATTTCATTGAAAGTCATGAAAATCGTAGTTTTTTGAAATTTCATGAATTTTAAGGTCGACCCATTTTTCCTTGAAATTCAAGGTATACGAGAGTCCCATTTTGGGCCATTGGCCCATTTTGCCCCACCCTCCCCTTTCTTAATATATTTGTTTAATATCGAGAGTAACAGAGGAAGGCGTTATTTTTTTTACGCAATAATGTACCCCTGGTGCGCGTCGGGTTTCACGAGGCACGAGTCCAGTGCAAACATCCTGTAACCCCGGCATGCGGGATGTGTAAACATCACGTTATATGCCTCCACGTTAAGTACTTCGCGCAATCCACACTATAGACAAGCATTATTAGCGTTGTATGCACTGTTGCAGGCATTGCTCACGCCTCGACAATGAACATTACTGTTACGTTTAACCGTCCAGCTACGCAGGAACTGTGGGTTTAGGTGCCATTTTCTGCCATTTCCGAAAATACATCGCTGGTCACAGAGATTCGGCGTTTCGTCCTGTGGGCTTTCCATCTAATCGACGAGTAGAGAAAATTCCTTCTATCTACGAGATTAACACGCTTTTCGAAGTGGAGAGGTGTTGCACATTGCGGAGGGTCGAGAAATAAAGGGACATACGACACAAGTCGTCGAGACACCCGATATACCCTTTGGTCCCATACACCGACAACTCGTGCCGGCAAAAAGTATCCACGTACTACTTTACACAGAGCCTCCCCCCCCCCCGCCCCTCCCACTCCCCACGCTCTACAAGATCGTCCACGCGTTACCAAGACGGTCGTTCACCTGTCCTGCGATCTCACTTTGCCATACGTAACATGAGATTCTCGGGATGCACACGCCTCACACGGAGGCCGCTTACCGAATGACTTAATTAATGAATTAATGCCATTTCATTGATTCTATTAATTTCAAAATGGGAGCTTCCGTGGTTATTCCACTTTTTCGACATTCCTATACGGCAATAACCTAAAATTAAATTTTTTTTTAGATTCTGCCGAATTTCGTAGGTCTTAAGTAGCATAAGCATCTGCATAGCGCTAACCACGATGTTAATATTAATATTAAATAAAAATATACATGAAGAAAACATTTTTTTGGGCGGCAGAACGAGAAGAACGTTTATGGACAATTTTATCTCCGAATTTCGATACGTTTCGACACGTTTTCGACGTGGTTTACATCGAAAAATCTTCACATTTGAACACTCGGAGAAAGCAAATTCTCCAATTAATTTGTTCGATATCTATAGAAAGTTAGTCTCGTTATCGAAGGCGTGGGACGTAGTAACGTCAATGGCAAATTGGTCCATCTATGATCCATCGTCCTTAATGGTCTCGGGGTACATGGGGCAATATAGTAGAGATACGAAAGGGAGTTGAATTGGAGGACCGGTGCTTGACGTAACATAACGACCTGTACACGCGTCCGTTACGCTCTGCCAGGCCACAGCCAACAGCAGAAACAGGCGCACAGCAGAAGCTTCAACGGGACTTGCTGTGGGGAGGGAGGGGTTAGCAAGACGCGGCATATGGCGCGACACGTGCAGGAAAACCACCCCTCGGTCTCGCGTCCGATCCGTTTGTTCGCCCGGTGTTGTCTCACATGTTCTTATGGTACTATATTGCGCGTGGTAACGTGGACTTCGAGGGGTCCCATCGTGACGACGATGTGGCGACGAGCGTGCAGAGTCTATGAGCAACGTGACTGCATTCGACGCCGTAGGGTTTAAACCGGCATATGCGACTCGTTAATTAATCATCGTATTTCCCAATTAAACCGGATGTTACGCCGTAATGGAATCGGCGACTCTGGGAATCGCGTAAACCACGATATCGACCCGAATACCGATTGATTTTGGTTCGCTAACTCGGGGGGCGCCACTAGCAGTGCTCTCTCTCTCGATCGCGAGATACTCGAATAATTCTCTGGTATTCTTGGCTGCTGTTTTTCTGGTTCTTCCGCTCTCTGGTTCATCATCAGAGCTCCGACAACCAGGTTTTTACGTACCTATAATCTCATTCAAGTGGA
Source organism: Cryptus viduatorius (assembly GCA_964006125.1). NCBI lineage: Eukaryota > Metazoa > Arthropoda > Insecta > Hymenoptera > Ichneumonidae > Cryptus > Cryptus viduatorius. Next base: position 5,414,032 of record OZ023222.1, on the reverse strand, counting down.
AAACTCGTTTCCGCTAAGAATCGGATGAGGGATCGGGGGCGCACCTACAATCGATTTGTGGCGCGGCATTGTAGAGGGATCCTCTTTTTCGGAATCGGCAACTCGTCTGTACGTGGTATTTGGTGGGATAAAAAAAAGGTACTAATGCTTACATCCCGATGAACCTTAAAAGTAAATTATCCAAAAATATTTTTCACCAGAAACACATCGAGCAAATTCGGAAAAATATATTTTTTATCAATAAGAATAGCTTCTGGAAATTTAGAAAAAAACTTCGAGTCGAGAAAATTTGGCGTTGAAAATCGGTCTAGAAATTTCGATAATTATTTTTCGATATATAAAAAGGCCGTTGAGTATTTCCGGAGAATTCGCAACAGTAGCAGTATCTCACATTCTTCACTAGCGGCGGAGTAAATGATGCGAAGAATTCGTAATGGCAGAGTCGTTCATACGTGCTCTTTCCTCAAGTGCTTACACCGTTTCATTATTTTTTTTTCGTCGCTCCGGAGCCTCCGCGTGGCCGACTCACGTCGGCTAGTACTGCGAAGGTCGGGACCCGTCGATGGCGATCCATCCACCCCTTTCGAGACGATCGTTGCGCACGTTAATTGGCACCTTTTACCCATCGGTCGGGTTATCCGGCGGGTTGCGTAAGAAGAGACGACGGTAGCCTTACAAGCGTACCTTCGACGACTAATTAACCATTAGACGCTTCGACTAACAGTCGATTGTCAACGGGAAGGGAGTGAAGACTTTTTTCTTTACTCCCTTCGCATGAGTTTCTCTCCCAACATTTCTTTTTTATTCTTTCGCACTAAAAGAGGTGAAAGGGTCCGATCTTTCGGAAGCGAAGCTTACGAGAATCCCCCAGCGTCGCGTAAGCCTCTCCCCTTCATTCTTCGCCTCTTCGAGAATACGAAAAAGATCAATGAAACAACAATTTATCGTCGAGTCCATTGACTAACAGAAAAAAAAAGTCTCCCCAACGCATATATAGACACATAAGCGTGCGAATCTTCTTCATTAAATGAAAAGAAAAGGTTAATTGCGTGTAGGAGTTGTTGGTCGCAAAGAGTTTCCAGTAAGAATGAAGAAAATACTGTAATGGTTACTTATATACAGGATGAGGGCGTATGCCGCGCTGAGAAGTAAATTGCGACGAGTTGTCTTGATGAGCGAACACATGAAAACGATTACGTTATCTCCCACTTGGCAACGCCGCAATTATTGTGCCTTCGGTAGAACTTGCATTTTTATTTTCTTATTGAAACGAATGCTTGAAACAAATCATTTGCGGCTTGGTAGCTGATGATACGATATGAAATACAAAGTAACAACGTAGTGGTTCCCGCGGCCCACCAACGACGATTTTACTCACTCTACCGACTCGATTGCATGCCGCGGACCACGCCTCATCGTGCCAATATAATCTATACGATGCGAGAAGTATTACATTGTGCAAAATGTTGCGCGCGTATTATATCGTCCGGTGCATTCATACAACGTTCGATCTGGTGAATCCCGTCGGCTGTGTATATACGACGCTATCAATGAGACTTTATTGCATTTGCAAACGAGTCGATAGAGCTTTGCCCACACATATCAGTCGATCGTGAAAGATACAAGGCTCGTCGTCAGTTGTAGGTAACATTATAAACTCGCTAACCCTTTTTAATTTGACTCCGAAGAACGGGAGGGGAACGGGAAGAGGGAGGGGCGTGTACCGCGTCCGCGCGGTATATTTGCTCAACAATAAACCATACGCGATTATAGGGTCGGCAACGAACAATAACCCTGAAACGCGATAAACGATTCCGAACGGCCCCCCCGAGGAAACCTCGGTCAAGGTCCTCATATAAATGCGCGGACGGTTGGTTAAAAAAAACGAAAGAATAGTCTTGTCGACTCGGGAATTCATCGCGGAGAGCTTGTACTTGTTGCTCGATCTTTCGCAGAGATGCGCCGAGCATTGATGGGGAATACGAATGACGAATATGGAAATTTCGTTGGTGTATCATACAGGGGCTTTGTGACGATGATGAACGTTGGCGGAATATCGAATTATCGTATTTCTCGATAGGGGAAACAATGGCGGCCGAAAAAAAAAAATTTTCGCGTTCGTCATTCGTACGCGATTTTTCGATAGGATAAATCGCGATCGCGGTGCTTGAAAAATGACTCACCGCTATCGGCGTAAGATATTCAACAAGCGTAAGCGAACGCGCGCAGTCAAGAAAGTCTCATCGCAGGAATGGCTATAGACGCGCATACCGTAACCGTTGTCGCCTATCTTAACCTGTCAAAAGCGTATATATAGGAGGTGCGGCTTCCACAATGTTTGGATCTATCGTATCATGACGGCGAGCGGGTAATTACATAGTGCCGGGTATAGCGTAATTAAGTTCAGGTCGAGAGGTGGAATTATGTATTCCACGAAACACAGACTCAGAGAGAGTCCCCCCCCCCTCTCCCTCCCCGCGTCGGAGCGAAAAGATCCGCCGCGATGACGACGTTCCGGTATGGAATCGACGGCACTTTCTTCCTCTCGATCCATTTGACTCCCTCACTATACAGTATATATATAGGCGATACCGGGGCAAAATGGACCTCTTAAAGAGTACAGAGCGTTGACATGATTTCTGAGGGGCATAAATTAACTGTTTATTAACAAATTAAATTCACTAAAAAGATCGGGCAAAATGGACCACTTTTTGAAATAGAAAAATTTCAGTATGGAGGCTTATGGAGGCCTGTTAAATTAGAATTTCATGGACAACCTGAACTAATAATGTTTGGCATTGAGTTTGATGAACATCGATATGATTAACTACTACTCTGACGTTTATTTCTGTGATAACCCTTTTTTTCCGTAGCGATGTTATTTTTTTCCTGGTCCATTTTGCCCCGGTAGTCCATGTTGCCCCAGTCTCTCTTACTTGCCAGCGAGAGTAAAATGCTACACGAAAATCATATTTTCCCGTAGCGATGTTTTTTTTTCCTGATCCATTTTGCCCCGGTAGTCCATGTTGCCCCAGTCTCTCTTACTTGGCAGCGAGAGTAAAATGCTACATGAAAATCATATTTCCCCGTAGCGATGTTTTTTTTCCTGATCCATTTTGCCCCGGTAGTCCATGTTGCCCCAGTCTCTCTTACTTGGCAGCGAGAGTAAAATGGTAAGCGAAAATCATATTTCTCGGACTAAACTTCGAAAGTATTCGTGCTCTTCGTGACGACAATGACGCTCCAGCGACTTACAACTCCTTTGCTCTATTCCTATACATCTCTTCCCACAGCAAAAAGTCCACAGAGCAATGAGCAACAGTTGAAGCGAACGAGAGATCTCGTTCCCACCGAACTCTCTCCTTATTCGTCCTCAAGTTTCTTCATTGCCGTTGTCCCACTCCTTTCGTCTTGCGATAGTAGAAGCAACAGGAGAATTCACCCACACGGGTTATCACGTAGTTCACCTCGAATATATCCGCGAAACGTCCCCTACGTGGAATGTATAATGCCGCTAACTCCTCCGCGTCTTCCCGGAAGGAGTCGCAAAAATAAATCCTCCGCCAATGGAAATTGATGCGAGAACCGCTGGTGTGTTCGCCTTGCGAACGAAAGCGATTTCACCGGTTCTGGATATTCTCGTGGCCTGTCGCACTATATCCTGAAACTATTATCCTACTCCTCACCCTCCCCTTTTTCGATCGCTGGATAGGGTTTTTTCGGCAATCCAATTTGCCCGAATCCCGAATGGGTATAGCATGGATTTGAATTACTGAAAATTTTCGTCTCGTTTTTTATTTAAATTATTCGATCCGAAGAGATTTTTAGCCAAAAAAATTCGATCGATTTTTTTTTTTTTATTTTTCGTAATAAATATTCGTTTAGGGAGAATTCAAGTGGAAAAGATTGCCTGCGTTGTCTACGAGATGATTTCGAAACGAGCATTAAAATTAAACGGCTCGATCGTTACTCAAAAGAACCAAATCGGTTCCTTAAACTAAATGCGATAGTTGACCCAATTCAATCATCAAAATTGTTCACGTTTTTAATTTCACTGCGTCTTCGAGTCAACAAAAAAATGTCTTAGTCCGTCCAAATCTCATTGTGCCGTATCGTCGAGCCGATCATTCGTGCCGCCAATTTAGGTAATTCTCTTCGACAAGCATCGTGATTGATCAACTAACCGAAACGGATCTGCATTTGTCGAAACACGCAATGATTTTTAATTATTTTCACCGCTTTTCATTTCGAATTAAATGAATTCCAAGCGAAGCATCGCAGACAGACTCATTCATTAACTCGGTAATCGACGCGTATATATAGAGCGATGTGAAAAGCTCAAAAAAGCGAGTAAATAAAGAGAATCCTCTCGGGATCGATGACGTCAGTGTGTCCGCCTCGGGATCAATCGAGGAGTCAAGTCGCGATAATTGGTACAATCATAGCGAGATGCTCGCCAATCAGAGTTGTTAATTCCACTCTGGAGAATCCGAGGCACTCCCTCGCGTTGTTACTTGTTCGCTAAACCAACAGCGTACACGAGAGATATATGAGAGATACTCTCTCTCGCCAGAGAGAGAGGGAGAGAGAGAGAGAGCGGGAAAGAGCGAGAGCGGGAAAGAGCGAGAGCGGGAAAGAGCGAGAGCGGGAAAGAGCGAGAGAGAGAGAGAGAGAGGGAGAGAGAGAGAGAGAGAGAGAGAGCGAGAGAGAGAGAGAGAGAGAGAGAGAGAGTCGCAAGCGAAGCGAGACACGCGCATCATCCTCATCAGCGGAGCAGCACATCTGAATTATTAACGCATCCAATGAACCCAAGGATTTCTTGTGAATAACTTTACACAAACTCCCACCACACGTAATCTTTTTCTCAAGGCAATATAGTATCCGCGTATTATATCTGTTTTACAATATAACCGTTATATGGCATTGCGTATACATATATATATACATAAGAGTGATAAATCCCCTCGGGATATATCGCACGGTTTCTTCTTTGCCAAGAGCAATTAGTTGGAAGCATTGCTGTCGATATATATTACTGGTTACTCGCTAATTACTCGTTCTCCGAGACTCGGTATTTGCCGTACGTTAACCGTCTTTCTGTTTTTATATTTTCTTCGTCCTGAAGTTCGATCGTTAACAAGCGAATATACCAGTCGATAGAAACATTTGTTCGATCTTTCGCGACTGTATACATATTTCATAGTTGCGGAACGGAGAATAAGAAATCCTCGTTTCACTTGCGACTATTCGTTTGAGATCAGTTAGTCGCGCGCTTTGTTGGACTTTTTTTATAGCGGAGCATATCGTCGAGCGACGAAAGTTCGGAGCGCAGCTGGTGGCGAAAGGGAAATGCATAATATCTCGTCGCGTTACCCGGAATTGTAATACCGCTCGCGTAATTGAATTTAATATCGTTGGTGATGCAACGCTCGTCGTAACGTTGAGTGACCTGAAAAATGCACGCAGCGTGCGGCGCGACAATGTTCATTGAGAGCGCAATTTGCGATGTAGCAAATGCGGGTACTTTATCGGGATTCCCCGTTCCACCTCATCGGTGAAATCGTTCGTTTGATAAACTCGAAACCCTCTTTTTGCCTCTGGTTAATCGTCAAGCACCCTTCGTTCGCGCGCAGCGAGCGCCCCCTGAACATCGCGCTTCGCTTTGTTCATCACCTATACGTTGTATTCATTGGAGTCTATTAGTATTTATCCGTTGAACGAATATCGGACGATTAATATATTCACGTCTATTTTAATTTCGAATTATTGGCCTTAATGCGTCTCATTGACGCGACGGACACAGCGAAAGAGACGAGGAATGCTATAACGCTCGACGAGCATCGAACGATCAATCGGAGTCGAAACACAGTCGACTCTCACGTATTTTATCGACTCGGGAAACAGATCGATCGTTTGTCTTGCGGAGCGAAAATTGACTATTCTTTTAGCATCGGTCCATTTTGCCCCCCAAAATTCGCGGTGCACGACTGGTCCATTTTTTTTTTCCCGTTGGTCCATTTTCCCCCATCATCTCCTAACAACGACGAACATCGATCGAATCGTCTGTCGCGAAAAAAAATTTCGTCGGTTGTAACGATGATGCGAAATGGTGCGATCTGCAGACTCTCCCGTTGTAAAGGGAAACAAGGAATACCACGGCTATTAGACATTTCGCTTTGCATTAGTTCGCTGGGTGACATGCGTCGACGCAAATACCTCTATGCTCTCTAATTATAATTGACGTTATCCCGCCCACACATTAAATTTTTCATCGTCCCGAACGATGGCGTTGGCCACTGATGGATGTGACGGAGTGGAGAGCACATAGACGTATCGTCTATAAGTACCGTATCCCCGTTTGGAAGTTAATTAAACTCCAAACTTACGAGGAAAATTCGTAACTATTTTCCGTCACTCTGTCATATCGGGCGCGACGTTATATCGACCAGCGGAAGCGGGGCGAGAAACGAAATCTCGCGTCTGCACGTGAGACACGCAATGCATTAGGTATGTCGCGCACCTACAAGCCACTCTTTCGCGAGGTCACGAATGCGTGTAAAAGAAAATAATCGGGCGGAAACTGAGACATAGTCGTTCAATCGTGTAGCGCCTTCAAGAATAGGCCAATGCGTAAGAATGCGTGAAATTCCTCCCACTCGACGCAAGCAACGCTAACACACGTGATTAACATGGCGTATATATTGCATTTTTTTTTTACACGCGCGAAATACCCGTAGACGCGCTAAGTATAATGCAATGTCTCGACAAGCGAGAGCGACCCGCTCCGTTATCCGTATACTTCGCTCCAACACGTACCGCAATCTATTATATCGCAATTACACAGCGGCATTGTACGCTATCCGACTTCTATTCTATTATCCTTTCAACGCTCAATGGCGAATCGATGTGCCGAGAGAAACAGCAGAGAATAACCGCGCAAACGTGTGTAAGTATCCGCGACAATTTTCCTTGATTCACACGGCGGATTATTAGCACCAGTCATCGGCAGGGGAAGGCAAGCATATTTTTTGTATCCGATACTCAATACACTCGCGGATTGCGCAAGAATCAGCTTTCCGGTCATTCACAATACAAATACAAATCGCGAGTTATTTCGCCTTGGTAAATTCCGCATCCGGCGTAACTCGTATATTATATTTTTCTTGGCAAATAAAAAAAAAAAAATTTGCCATGGGATAAAACGGACTGTTTTAAGTGGGTTTGAGTTCTTTTTTTTTTATTCCATCGTAGTCATTGGAACGCGAATTCGTTATTGCACCAGCGAGGCCTGGGAGCGCGAAAGCGATCTAATTCCCTTTCTTTTTATGACGCCGGCTGATCTACTTTTGATAATACCCGCATCCACCGTAATCTAAATTATTATATACCGTATCAACGCTGCCGATATGTCCTATATACGGGTCTTTGCGTCCACAAAGCCTATCGTTTCATTAACGCGACTTTTACAGCCTATATACGCACACAGTGACTCTCGCGGTATATTCGTCTAGAATTCGTTTCCCTCACGAAAAAAATATGTAATAGAAATATATACGAAATTAAGCGTTTTTTTAATGTAATTAATATATTAATTATATAATTTGGTATATACTTGATGTTTAAAAAAAAATATTTTAAAATATTTTTCGCGATATACGAGAGGTCGGGCAAAAATAGACATTGAGGCAAAAACAAATGACCCAATTGGTAAAAATAGGGAAATTATTGTGGTTTTTTTATTTTACGTGAAATTCGGAAAAATTCAATCGATATTTGAGAATTTTTTTTTTACATTTCGAGGTTATAATAATACCCTTAATTTTTTTTATGGGGGATCGCCCACGTGCGCCGAACCAACCCTTCTTAAAAAACACCCCATATCCCTAATATTGACTCCCGCATCATCACTATTAATGGTATCCCCTCATCCTTTTTGCTAACCTCCCTATCCTTATTATTGCATCTCTATCCTTGCATCAACCCTCCAGTGAGTGAAGATGTACCCCCTGACTTTGCACGGACGTGGGGACAGATATAGGTACGTAAACATGGAGCCCACTTATAGTTATATATAGATAAACAAGAAAAATGGGCCGAGTCTGCAACATCCGAATCGAATAGTGTCGGATTCAAGTTCTCCGTCTTTCCGAACTGTAATTTACGGCCATATAAAAGTAATACGAATAGAACCAATACGCGAGTGCCGCGATAGCGGCCAAAATGGGCGCAATGAAAAAAAAAGGAAATTCCCCTCCGCTTGGATCGTTAGTTTGACGTACGTATTTGTGGGTTTTCCGCACTCTCCGTTCTCTTTTTAGTGTATACGAATACGCGATGGTTCATCTACTTGGGAAAAATTCCTCTTCTCACCACACTTGCACTCAATCAATTGTATCGTCCCTTTTATAGCTTGTAGGAGAAATCGGGGCAAAACGGACCTCCGAAGGGCTGCTGACCGTTGTCATGATTTCGAAGGCATAAATTAACTGTTTACTGCCAAATAAACAGCACAAAAACTATTTTAACCTTCGGAAGAAAAAAAATACAGTTCGGGGGTATAATGGACCACCATTTGAAATAAGAAAAATTTCATTATCGAAGCTTTTCGATCTGTTAAACTTGAAACTTCGTGCACAATCCGGAATAATCGCGTCGTTTTTTTCATTAAATTTGACGCAATAGTTACGGCGCTTCGCATTTTACGAAATTTTGAATTTTTGAATCATAGATCGACAATTTGAATTTTTTTACTTTTATCGTAGTCCATTTTACCCCGGTAGTCCATATTGCCCCAATTCTCCTTATACGCATAGAATGCGCTAAGGCTTATTGAACAAGAAAGATCGTCGTTGCGTCACAGTTGATGGGAGTATCAACTGTAGTAAAGGTGCAGTCGAGTGTGATACCGATCAATCAAATCACGAAGGATTTCACAAGAGCGAACGTCAACCGGATGCCTATTAGCCGGATCGGACATCATTGTCGACACGTCCGGAGTGCGAGTCGATAGGTGCAACGAAGTCGTGTTAAAAAGCCGCACGATGACGAGTCTCGATTCCGTTTGCCTCGTCACCGATCGTTGACGCATTCGTGCTTTCCGTTCGCTTCCATCGTATATAGTGCATTACAGAACACATACGTACGATGTTACGCAGAAGACGCAAGGATTACGCGCGTGCGAGATTGTCCGAAGCTCTTCTCTTTCCCATCCACTTTGCCCGTCGAGTTCGTCTGGCCGGAGGGCGAGTTGTGCCGGAACGTTATATACAACTGGCCGCGGAGCATGCGGAGCGAAGATATTAGCCCCACGCGTTCGCCGACCAGACAACCACGACAAACGACGAACTGCCGCTAAGCTTAGAGTGATAGTAGTTCGCTCGGAGTCGCGAGTGTCGGCCGGTTCTTTGACTCGGACAATCGCGCCAGTACACATATACGCTCTGTGCCAAAACTTCTGGACCATTCAGTGAGGCGAAGTGTGCTATATTTAACTGATTTCGCGTTTCGGAGTTGAGAATATATACGGGAGAAAAAAAAATTTAAATACGGAAGGAGATACATATTTTGAACGACATTGGATATGAAAACGACGCAAGTGGATGATATAGTAGTGATTTGAAAAATGTTCGTTTTGTCGTTATGAATACATCGCGGCAAGATGACGAGCGAAATCGCTCGATGTATTAACGGAGCAGAGGACAACGGTGAACGATCGTTAGAAAATAAAAAATGCTAAACTCTAAGCAATGTGATAGTAGTTAAAAGTCCATTTGGTATTGTAATTAAAATTTGAAAGATTTTTTTTTTTTTTACACTTTCGATGAACGTAAGATTTACGGCCGGCGTTCGAGACTCGTCAAGATGGTACAAGACGAGTTCGAGGTAATAACTTCTAACGAATGGTGAAGGCTGTTTTTTTATTTTTGTTTATTTCGTCACAGACGACTGAGATTCGTAAAAAAATCACCGTGGTGTCGTGTAACTACCTAATCCTTAGAAACGTAAAGGATTTTATAAATAGACCATCGTCTTACATAGTCGCGATGCGAATAGAGGCGTCCGGTCGGACTACGATATACCATTAGTGTTTGCAAACGAAAAATGTCCCGAGATCGTGTAGCCGGATGTGAGAATGTGTGATAAAGTTTTTAAGAACTCAGTGAATTGCCGCGTCGTGAAAGTCGAAAATTGAAATTAACTTTTTTTTTTCAATTTTTTTCGAAAAGTCGATATCGTTTCAGATTTCGATAATTTTTTTTTTGGGGACATAGCAAATGAGAAGAAAATGTTCGCAAAAAATATATCGGAAATATATGTATGAAATTCGGTCTTTTTATATAATTGGTGTATTAATCAATAATTGTTGGTGCCGTTTATTTGTAGAAATATTATCGTAATAAATAATTTTTCGACGAAAAAAGTTTCGTATATAGAGAGTTTTAAGAGAATCGGCGCGTTTTCGTTGACTTTAGATAGAAAAAGCGCGCGTGCGCTAATTACTCGTACAAACAACGTAAACATGTAAAAAAAAGGAAGTTTCATTCATTTTTAAAATTTTTAAATTTTTTTCATTTTCACTTTTTTTCCGATGTCAACCATCTTTAGAAGCTGCTTTGCGCAAACGATTGCATGAGATTGTTGATAAAATTTTCTTATCTACGAATAAAATGATTAAAACAATGGAAGTCGTCGAACCTGATCCGCGCTTAACGGCGTAAAAATTCCGACGAGTCGGATCGCTACGCGAGCCCTGTTTCTGATTGGGCGCAATGAGCATAAAAACAAATATGTATAGCGAAGCTCTCCGCGTCAAGGAGCGCGCGAACATTCTTAATTTATTCCCATCGATCTTCTCCGTTGCATTAATAAAAAAAAAATGGCAAAGAAATGGTATGAATCGATTCTTTCATAGAATCATGTTGACCGGAACCGTTTGACATTCCAGATGGAGAACCAGGGTTACGAGGAGGAGCATTCCACTCGCTCGCCCATCAATCGACAATACACGGTGCAACCTTCCACCGCGATAGTCGACAACGCGAGGTCATCGCCAATTGCTCAAGGAATTCGTACGATCGGTATGCATCCGTTGCGCGCCGATCAAGAGGCTCACGTTTACGAGGACATCGCCGTTTCGAGTCCAGAAAATTCCATTACAATCGAACGACCACTTTGTCTTCCGAAAAATTCTGCCATTAACAGTAATAACAATAATTTATGTAACGAATCTAATCGCTGGTCGGAGAACGTTCAGAGGGGCAATCGCGATCTTCGAACAATTTCCTCGACAAATGGGGCAGTGAAATCGGTAACGCCCGGCGTGTCGGAGGATACGAGTAATTTTCATCGAAACTTAACGCTGCCGTTGCGCAGGCCGATCGGCGCCGTTGACGCGGACGGTAACACGTGCCGTTTTTCCGTTCGAGTTACCAATCGTGAGAGATCGCGATGTCCGACGAATGAGAATGATTTCGCACTGTGCGACTCGTCGATCGGAGACGATTTTTCCAAAGCGACAAATGTCGTTATCGATAAACCCGGAAGAAGACGCCGAAAGAAAGACTGCAAACACTGCAAAAGTAAGGCACACGGTGTGCGGGAAAACCTTACCGATCGCACGATCGAACATTCCTCGGGGCACGAAGATACATTCGCGATCGAGGCGTCGGGGCGCGTTCGAGAATCGGCGAGCAACGAGATCGGCAATAACGACGGGAAAACCAGACTCGGTATCGAACCGATTTTTGCACTTCCGGACGGCAAACTTCCGAACTTCGACGCACAACGCGAGACGGGATCGCCAATGCCATTTCCGGAGGGAAAAACCATCTTTTCCATATCTAATAACACCAATGGCTTCTGTACGTCTAATGTACCAAAGCTTCTTAATTACAACAAAAACGACACAGAAGTCCGAATCGTACCGATCGAACTTATGGATGATAGAGCTTTGATAACGCCGCAGAAGAATCGCGCCGGTATGAAAGTTAACTCGATATATTCGCAACACCACTGGCACCCCAAGGATGTACCGATCTTTGTTACCGATGTCAAGGAACAGAGCCCTTTTCAGGTGAGATCTTTCAGGTGAACCTATAATAGTTTTTTTACCGATTTCCGGGGGTCATGAATCCGCGATAATTTATAATCCGCATCCGCCATATTCTTTTTCCGCAAACATTCGTTAATTGCCATGAAATTAATTACAATCGGTAAAACTTCGGGGAAAGGAGGGAAAATTAGACGCTTTCGACGATCGCGATACCGAAAGGAAATTATATAGGCGAAAGACGAGTCGCGCGTTCTCGGCTGCGCGATACTTGTAAATAGCCCGAATTTGCTTCTCGCCTCTTTGATGTCTGGAGGGTTGGCTTCTCTACTTCGAATCGACTTTAACTTCGCGTTGGAGAAGGAGACGAGGGGGGGGGGGGGGGGGGGGAGGCAAAGAACGGACATGAACGGGCGGGTGTGGGGAGTTTCGGTTTCCTCCGGTCCTTAATTATATCCACGGGTCCCCCCGATACGCGGCAGTCACCTCCATGCACGCGCGTCTTCTTCCCTGTCAAAGAGTCGTCCGAGCGTCGCGGCCTCGTTTGCCCACCGATGATATTAGAAATAGAACGGAAACGGCAACACTTGGCAGTCGAAGATATACTGAAAGTCATGGATAAAGTTAGTAATACATAAACAAAACAAGTGTGAAAAAAATATCTTTAAAATTTTAACTATCGATTTCGATGTTATCTTCATTGACTGGTCCACGAAAATTAAATTCATACATTTATTTTAACTTTTTTTTACGGAAAAAATATAAGTTGGAAGAATTGATAGTTCCATGAAACAATTAGATTTTAAGAAAAATTGGGTTTATCAACTAACAATTAGTTCTGTTTACTAATTGTTAGCTCTCCCGATCTATTATTTTTTAGTTCCGTCGTCGAATTGTTAGTTGACTAATTATTTTCTATCATCTATTTGTTAGTTGATCAATTCAATTCTGTTAACAAAGTGTTAGTTCTCGCGATTCATAATTTTTTTGTTATCACAGGATGTTTCTCTGCAAGCTTTTTGCTTTTCTATATATATGTAAAGTGAAGGATCTGAAAAATGTTGTGTCGCTGTCCTCTCGCATTAACACTCACAGAAGCGCTTGATTTTTCCAAGACATCTTTACATATAGCCATTCAGGCTTCGATTTTTTTTTAATTTTGCATTTTACCCTTCCAAGTTTTCATTACTCGAAATTCTTCTCTCGAAAAATCCGATTGTTACAAGTTTAGTGAAGAGGTCCAAGGAAAGTGCTCGGCGCTTGCGGCGCGAGCCACAAAACTCGCGAGTTGCCTTCCATGAAACACTATAGCAGCTCTTTTCTCAATCGGACGTTCCCATCGACAAATCTTGCGAACGCAGGTCCAGGTACTTTAGCTGGGAGCCATCGTCGAACGGATGTTGAGTCGTTTAAACTGTGGAGTTGGTGAACTCATGTTAGCGACCCAGACACACGACCTGCAGAAACTACTGTCAACGCATCGATTCCGGGCTTCTGATCTAATGCCGTATTGCACTACATGCATATACCGGGTACTATAATCTGCATTATGTCACCAACAGAGACACGTGCCGTGTGCCTCGTTTCACAGCAGCAGCAGCAGCAGTAGCGGCAGCAGAGCAGTAAAAGCGATGGCAGTAGTAGCACCCGAGAACGGGTCTGAAACTGTGCCAAATCCGCGTGGCCGCTCGTTCGCCCGAAGCCCGCGAACTCTGAGTTAAGGGATAAATCCAGACTCGCAAAGTAGTTCCTAGTCGGCGTGGCTCCGCGCGCGTAGTTTCTCCTCGACAACGAATTTACGACATTCGCGATATACCGATTTAGGACGATCATCGTTAACGATTTTAATTGCATAGATCGATCGCGTGCGCTCGAGTGTAAAAGATCTTAATTCGGATTCAATCGGTTACTTTCGTCTTCCAACGATTTTGATCTCCTTAAAGCGGAGGATCCGGTGCTTTCGAGTTGCAAAAACAGCATTTAGACGATCGTTCGATTTCGTCCATCAGTACAATGCAATACCTATAGCTATTTATTGAACCAACCAGTTTCGTAGTCAAACCGTTTACGACGTCAGATGCACATTTCGACACGAATACTGTGCATCAACTTTCCGCGACTCGATTTATCGGTAACCCAGCGACCTGTCTTTAACATATACGCGAATCGTTCGACCCTAAAGAATTCGATTGGAACGAAGAAACGCTTCGGTAGGTATTCTGACGAATGGAAAGAACTTTTACCGGTATCGGATGCTTGATCGGTAGCGGAAATCGAGAAAAGTTTTACATTCCATTTGGCGCGTTGGAGTTAAGATTTCTGATGTGATATTCGATTATGCGGGGTTTATGCGCTGTACCGACATATCGCTATCACGACGGTGATCGATTTTTCCAACTTTGGAATGCCTCTTCGCACGGCTTCACTTTCCAAGTGGTTACGCGACGGAAACAGTCGCGTGTCGCCGCTTGAGACAATCGGAAACAGTCGTTATCATGTGTACTTTTCTCTCTCTATATTTCAAGTCTTAATATCGGTGTGTCGGAGTGGCGAGTTTTTCAATGGCAGTGCAAACGACGATTATCTCCAATAAAATAAAGGCGATTCTAATGAAGCGATTCTGCAACTTAACACATCGCAGTGACACTTCTGTAGAATCCGTATTTCTTATTTTTTATCTCGAGTAACGGGTTTCGTTGTAACATGTGTATCATCGTTCTATAGAGATGCGGTTCGACGAGTTCCACAAATAATATTAACCTCGATACCGATGAGCATTGCCGGCTAAGTTTCGTGGCTTCGGGATGAGTTTGGATTAATTTGGGCGGTCGGCTTGGCGCGCGTTCGACCGACTTACAGACGGTTTATGATGCACCATTTCCTGCGCACACGGAAGTGTCGGGAAAGCTGCTGGAGCGTTTAGAACAGCCGTCCGGGTAGACTTCGATGTTGCTAAGTCACCCGAGTAGTCATCGAATATCGTGAGATGATTCTCATTCATTCGCATTCGACACACACCTGTCGCGCGTGTTACTGAAACGACTTCCGTTCGCACAGTTAACAGAATATAAGGCAATGATAAAAAGAAACAATGAAATACGCTAATATTATCCCGGAATTTTTTATTAATCGTTAGGTTAGATAGATTATTTGTTTATGGCAACAATAGAACAGTAAAATAGTTATTTCGAGTTAAGACAATTGGTGTCCACCATTTAGCGATGATCTCTGTTAGAAGTTCTGTTGATTTCTTTTACCGGTCAGATAGAGTTAAAAGAAATCGAGAAGCCCGAGGTGACGATCGGAAGTAGAAAAAAAATGTCTATCTAAAGTGAATTTCAAAACGGAAGTGACGTCTTCCCTCATGTTGGGCCGGATGTAGGGAGATACCACAAGCAGGGAATCCTTTGTAGAATGCTCTACCGATGGCTGAACTTCAGGTGAGCTTTTCATTTGCTTGTTACGTTTAGGACTCGTGACCCGGAAATAGTTATTAACGGAATTCGTTCCTCCCACTGAAGAAGACGACCGATTTGTAGGGGAGACCGAGGCAAGTCGAAAGTACGCTGCAAAAAATAGGTTTCACTCCCCGAGTATTGCACTTCAAGAAAAGCCGATTTTTTGCAGTGCGCTTCCGACTTATCCGTGTTTCCTGCCGTATAAATACGACTAAGATAAATCAAAGCTGATGACTTTCGTCGTTATGATTGCAGAGGGCTTATTCCCTGCCAACGAGAACGCAAACACCCTCGTCGCAAAATCGAGCCAATCTTCGCCGAAGCGTGAGGGGTGAACCACCCCCGCATCCGGCCCGTCTACACAAGAACCGTCGTGGATGGACCCTCCACTTCGCTCGTCCGCTGGACGGCACGGGATGTACGAGATCGATCGTTCTTCTCCTAATCGCAATTTTCGCTCTGCTTGGAATCGGTGGAATTGCGTTGTACATCGTATTCGGTAAGTATCCGGTTGAATGGTTTCCCATTTACAAATCCATTATTCGCGAAGTATGTTAGAGAAAGAAAATTTTAAATCGACAACTGGGACTCAATTTTCTTCATCCGCTCAACGCACATGATCCTCGAAGATACGAACGGAAAGATCGACGAGAAAACTAGTCATGGTATCGCTGACATCCGTAGAAACGGTCGGTGCGCAATTTGCAGTAAAATTAATTGATATTTTTATCGCCTACCAAGGGATGGGGTGGGTTCGGGGGACGTCGGGAGGCCCCGGGGCGTTCCTTTGACGGCGTTTGCCAAGCGAATTATGAAGCCGCACGATGCAAAAAGGTGCAGGATGCACGGTTTGAGTGCTCCTAAGCCTTTTCGCCGCACTCCTTTGCGTTCACCGTTTCGCTCTCGATCTCTTACCTCCCTACCGTCTCTATCTTCTTTCCGTGCAACTCGTTTTTGTCGCTGCCCCCCCTCAAGCGTCGATGCGATATCTCTCCAAAGGCCAGTGTGGCGAGTTGCAGTTCGGGCGGCTGAAGAGAAGCCAGCGAATCGTAACCGACACCGAAGAGAGATACTCGTCGTTCGCTCGGCACAACAACGGCTCAAAACGCGCGCAAGCGGCAGACCAGTAAGCAAGATGATTTCTTTTTATCGTTGTCTCGGGTTCGGAACGTGTGTCCTCATCGAAAGCCCCGCCGATTCCCCCTCATGCGGCAAATTTCGAACGGAGACCTTCACGCTATACGTTTAACCGCGACCATCGTCGATCCTTCGTCGGTTCATCTCACTCGGCTGTGTTCTCCATTATAGCGGGGAACGATCGATCGAGGTGTATCTTCGTATTGATTCTTTAATTATTATCATTTTTTTTTTCTTTCGATGTTTCAGAACCGGAGAAGCTTCAGATAATTCAACAGTACCTGAGGTCCTCGACTACAAATACATCGACAGAAACGAATGTTACATTGGAACGTACAACTATGAGCTTCGAAACCATCGCGACTACGGAACTTCCGGTTGGTAGCGTGTTTTTAACCGAAATCCCCCCAACTTTTCCACACGAGACCACATTGTCGCCGGAAACGGAAACGGAGCTCGTAACGCCGAGCCACGAGATAGCAACGGATTCGAACGCTACGCGACACTGTGACGATTGTTACAAGGCTGAGGTTTGCGTTGCTCTCGTAGACGAGGAAGTGCCGTTCTGCAGGAACGGACCGGATCCACTCGATCCTACGGGATGCGCCGGTCTCTGCCTAATTAACAAACAAAAGTGCCATCGCTTGGACGTTGATGCGTTTAGGTTCGTATATTATTTCAAACCTTTTCGACTTCCTTTGCGAGACACCTTCGGCGTTTTGAAAAGTCACACAAAATCAAATTTTTTTAAATCAGATGAAAAAAATTTGATTTGCTCGTAACAATAGATGCGAAAGTGGAATTTTTTTTCTTGTCGAACTATTAATGAAACTATACTTCAACGCAACTTCACAATTTCTTTCGATTTTTGCAGAAAATTTTTTATGAATTGTTAAAATCGATCGTTTTAATAATTCGGAGAATTTTGTTGATATATTTAAAGCTTTTTTACTACTTTTGACAAAAAAAAAATTGATTAGTCACAACTCATTAGAATATTAAGACAAAAAAAATGGGGCGAAATGGACTCTGATATTCAAAAAAATTATGAAAACAAATTAAACTTTGAATTTTCAAAATTTTACAACCTATACGCAATATGTAAACTATTCTCGTCAGAAAATATAAAAAGATCATTATAGTTTCAAACACGAAGCATCTCAGCATCACATCGACGTTTCTATTTTTTGTATCGGTCCATTTAACCCCTAAATAATTAATGTCGTAGAATAAAAAAAAAATCAAATGTTCCCGATTTTCTTTTTCGGCAAGTAATGATTTGCAACATAAATAATGGCAATGAATATTGAAAATTGATTTTTTTTTAATTTCATGAATTTTAGAGTTGATCCATTTTGCCCCAAAAGTTGAGTTGCGCAACGGCACCATTTCGTACCATTAGCCCATTTTGCCCCACTTTTTCCTCCTATCGGACGTATATCAACGTCACTCGTAGGCGAGGGGTTCGGGAAACTATAAGAATAATTAAATGACTCAGCAACTTATAGTTACGACGGCTACGATTTTTCTGAGTGATAGGATCCGCTGTGATCGCCTCCAATTTTGATTGTTGTAATTTTTTTTAAATTCAGATGCGTCGAAGTGGAACATTATTGTCTTGACGACGAGTGGACCTGTTCCAATACCCTCTGCATACCGCTGGTTAAACACTGCGACGGTCACATGAACTGTTACGACCATTCGGACGAATACGATTGCGGTAAGTCTCGAACTATTTTATCATTACGCGGAGATGATCACCGACAGCGCGATGCACTGGAAACTTTCGCTGTTTGCTACTTTATTACCGCATATCTTTAACGTTTGGCACAAGCCGCATTGCCGCATTAGCCCACTTCGGTTACAACGATATATGTTTCCATTATTGGCTTTTCTGCTTTACCTAATGTTTGTGAGGCTTCTGTTTGCTTATTCTTTCGATCAAACGACCGCGTAACCATTGTATGAAGCGAAATAAATCTCAATGAGGGACGGTAATTCCTGATCACGCTTTTCTGAACGGTATATATTTATTATATGAATTAGTGAAAAAAAAAAAAAAAAAAAAAAAAAAACGCCTTCAAGGACACTTTGCATTGAAAAGCCTCGTAAAAATGTTTAAGTTTCACGTAAAAAAAAAAAAAAATACAGATGATTCCGAATTAAGATTTCTTGTGTATCAACTTAACATCGTATTATTTCCTCTCTTTCAGTCTGCGACCTGCAGACGCATTTTCAGTGCGGCAACGAAACGTCCTGTTTGCCTCTCGAGAGGAGATGCGACGGAAAGATTGACTGCTGGGACGCGACCGACGAAATAAATTGTACTCTCGGTAAGTTCGTAGTTTTTTGCGCCTATGAAAAATTAAATAAATCCATCATCTAGACGCCGCGCGCATACTTCGCATTCGTAATTAGATCGTCAGAAATTTAATGCAAAACTTCGCTGTTTCAATATGTTACACATTATTGTGACTCGTTTTATCGCAATTCCGCGCAGTACACGGATGTGATAACACAGTAATTTTTTTTTTTTCTTATCTTTATCGATTCGTAAATTCACAGAATCCTCATTTAGGCTAATAAAGTAGACGATAGTTTGTTGTTAATGAGTTGTCGGAGATTTAGCTCTTCGTGGTGGCGGTTCTTTCTCATTCTTCATTTTCCTCGTTTTTTTTTCTTTGTAGGTGAAGCTCTTGGTTGGTGTGAGTACAGTTTGGTATTTTTTTTTCTTTTTCTTACGTTCCGTTGAATCGGTGGTTTGCATGTTTTTCTGTTTTTCACCTATTGATTTTTTGCTACGTCTCTCATTCTCGTATTTCCGGGGAAGAAAACATCTTTGCAATTTGAATTAATGCGTCGATTCTTTCGCTAGTTGAATAACTTATTTTTGCATGATGTCACATAACTCGTTTTCTCTTTGATGCTTCTTAAGCCGTCATACGGTAAAATTGTTAAACGTGACGCAATATTATTTATCATTGTGTTTATTTCGCAGCGTGTCCATCGAGCAGCGAATTCACGTGCAGCAACGGCGAGTGCATACTGAAAGCTCGTTTTTGCGATGGCCTCCGCGACTGCACCGACGGATCCGACGAGCCACACGGATGCCAAGGACGATGCAATAAACACGAATATTCTTGTCTGTAAGTCTGCGAATTGTGTAACTCTCCGGATGATACTTCTCATTTCCGAGTTCCGATCGACATAAGCGTGAAAATCACGCGTTGCAATTGAAAAAAAAAAAAAAAGAATACTTCACCGCTTCTGAAGTGTTTGAATTTTCAAGCTGACGGACCGTAATTTTTGCTACGAACGACGAATGGAATCACAGCGGAAATCGCGGTTTACCGAACCTTACTGCGATTTACGCCGTGATATGGAACTTTTTTCGCGGTTGAAACTCGTAAAGATTTTCACTGAGATAACAGCGTTTTTTTTTATTTTCTTTATTTCAAGTATTTCGATAATATAAATGAATATCTTCGTAATTTCTGTTTCAGGAACGGCAGATGCATTACCAAGGGAATGAAGTGCAATGGAATCGATGACTGCGGTGACAATAGCGATGAGCAACACTGCAGAGATCGAATTTATAAAAAAATTGTAACGTAATCGCGGCGAGCAAGAAAAACAAGTATTAATGTAGTTACGACTCGAATAACTACGATAATCCCCCGGTATTCTGATTAGGAGCCATGCAAATAATTGTATAAACACCTTTATATTGTATACATAGATAGATATATGATTATTATACGACTAATAAATATATTTAAACAATTTATAATACCGTCGTACCTTCCATTATCGCTTTCGATCGATTCGGCGAGTGATGAAAATATCGCAGAGATCTCGATGCGTAGAATGTAGTTGAATACTATCCGCAGTTTATTTCGGAAAGATAACGGAAAGAAAGTTTGGAGTTATTACTCGAAACAAAGTTTTAAGTATTAGTAACTTAAAGAGATTCGTCTGTTTTTTTTTTTTTTTTTTTTCGATATACGAATACGATCGATCGGCAATGCGGATGTCTGCTTGATGCGAAGGCAAGAACATTCGTCGGCGGATGCCGCTATGTGTTAAAGAGATCTGTTTTTTTTTTCGACTTACGAATACGAGCGATCGGCAATGCAGATGTCTGCTTGATGCGAAGGTAAGAGCATTCGCCGGCGGATGCCGCTATGTGTTACAGAGAGTAATCTGTTTTTTTTTTTTTTTTTTTTTCGACTTACGATTACGAGCGATCGGCAATGCAGATGTCTGCTTGATGCGAAGGTAAGAACATTCGTCCGCGGATGCCGCTATGTGTTAAAGAGAGTAATCTGTTTTTTTTTTTTTTTTTTCGAGTTACGATTACGAGCGATCGGCAATGCAGATGTCTGCTTGATGCGAAGGTAAGAACATTTGTCGGCGGATGCCGCTATGTGTTAAAGAGAATCATCTGTTTTTTTTTTCAACTTACAAATACGAGCGATCGGCAATGCGGATGTCTTCTTGATGCGAAGTTAAGAACATTCGTCGGCGGATGCCGCTATGTGTTAACATCTAAATGTGTTGTGGCGTTTCGGCGTTTTTTTTATCAGCAACATTAATATTAAGAACACCATCACCGAGTCACTGACATCAGCCACAATGATACCGGCGATAAACATAATCGGCGATTCAATAAAGAAAGTTGGAGTGACAAAAATTCGAAACAACACTCTCGATTTTATTTTCCTTAAATTTCTTTCCTACATAATGTCGTTGTAAAGTATTTCAGAGCTCTTTTAGCGCGAAAAAAAAAGCGCAACAGCACAAAATCTATCATCAAATTCGTTTTCTGCACGAAAAAATTCGTAAAATGTCACGTGGACAAGAATGTTCCAGCGATTTTAGATTTTGACGAAAAAAAGTGCTCGAAACCTCGAATTCGATTTTGGATTCTTCCCGACCGGATAACAGCATCTATAAACGCTTCGGCCATACGTTGGTTACTCTATTTTATGTATTTTTTACCGTACAACACGATAGGCATCTCATTTACATTGGATAAAATTGCATTAAAAAAATGTTTCCTCGCACATTGCATAGACATGTTATATAAATCGAAGGCACGTGATCGCCCCTCGTTCGCGCCAGAATCGGCCAGCTAACGCGATGAAGGGATAATTAAACGAACCAAAACGATTATGAGGCGACACGCACGTCCAGTCATTCCGGCTGACTTCTGCGGCGCTATGAGCCCCGATGCCGTATAGGCCGTGGTCTCCCAATGGTTACTGTGAAATTATTAACACTGGCGCCAGTTACCTCATAATTTTCTCTATTTACAACGGAAACGTGAGCCACACGGTGAGAGGATAGTGGCGATACAGAAGTAATAGTTGTACTCGATAGCACCGGGTGTTAGCACCCGTTGGTGCTCCATGTAGACGCCTGTCTTGTACTACTAGCGCGGTCTCGTCTGCGGCTAATACAGTAAAACCTCAATTTTTTAAAACAAGTGGATTGAGACCCTTTTTACATTACTCTTCGTCAATAAAGGAAAAAAATGTAAAAAAAAAAAAAAACGAACTGTTGCCTATTGATTATTTCGTCTATACATTTTTGCAAACAGCAATGAGTCGTTTACTTGTTTTTTCGGAGAATTTCGGAATGTTCAACTGTTGTATACTTCGACGATATTGATACGACATATGTTGGCATTTATCCATATCGGTAATAATTCGAGGCATTCATCAAACAGCTCATGTCCAGTCGAGACACCGATAAATAGATTACATCGGAAGCATGTGAAAAGAAAAGCCGCGAGGGAACATAAGTCGATCGAGGCTGCATGCCCTGCCGGTTAGATAGATCTAAACTGTGAATCTGAGGCTCAGAATCCGCTCTGGACAGCGGAAAGATTTCCTGAGCGAGGCGTGGTTCGCCCCGTTTACCCGACAAGGATGATGTCGCAATGTTAACCAGAACAATCTAATCGAAGCATAGAAATACGAGATCACCGATGCCGGGTTTGCTAACGTATATAGCACTTTTCATGGCGTACTATGAGAACCGTGCGATGTATATACAGTATATTGCATACATAGTACAGTAGTGCATGACGGACTCGCGCTTCCAGCTATATAATTAAATATCAAAGAGAACGATTACCGCGCGCGGTCCCGGTAAGGAGAAGAAGCGGCGTCAGTGGAAATTGCTAGCGCACACCGGAATCGGCGGCGTGTGGCGCCCGAGTATCAATTAGGGCCGCTGATGCGTGGTACTCTCCGGGATGATCAAGAAGATCCGACGACGATGACGACAAGGACGACCAAGCATCCGAGACGATGAGGAAGGTGTTCGATAGAGATCGGGCGCAGCCCCGTCCGGCGACTGATTCGTATACATGCATCCGTCAGGTCGTCTCGGATCGTGAGTAGCCAGACAGTGACGAGATTGAAGGTCCACCGAGCCGAGGAACTATTATAATTAACGAAACCCATCTGACGAATCACGCATTCGACTCACTTAATGCGTCAAGTATTACTACTGAATACACCGATAAATTATATATCATCTATATATTATTGTATGCGTTCGACACCAACAGCATCCCGACGAGAAGCGTCAAGTGTGAATAGGACCGATACATACAATTTGCTATTATACGATATTAAACGCGGCGATGATAGAGAAAAGGAGAATTTCTTTTGTTCCATTTACATAAGATATCTTTACAGTTATTTCTCGGTGAATAGATGAATTCGTCGATCTCATCGAACCCATTATCCCATTGCGGGAAATAGACGAACGGGATGAAAGCTTCACTCCGATCGCAAGAAGTTATTAGTTAATCGCAAATTCCTTATAACTGATTACAAATCTCAGCATCGAAATGCTCTAAAGATCTTTTGTAGTTCGGTGCAATCGATGCTTACGAAATCGCGCATATGAGATTATCCTCCAAATGAAAATTTGCCGTACGGTAGCATATAGCTATATGCAATATTAGACGATTACATTTTACCTAATTGCATTAATAGAATCGAATGGGTTAGAATGTGAAAGTCTTACTACACTAACGTACGCTTCGCGAATAATGACGCCTTGTGCGTTGCGAGGAAGCTAAACAAACTAAGCGTCAAGTCTAAGAGTTTACAGGAACCATTACGGGGGTTCGCGCATGCGCTGGCAACAGTCATGAGGTAATAGAGATCGAGCCGCGGTTATTCATGTCGCACGTTTATTTACGAGTCGGTTGTATGGACGGTAATTGCTTTCATCTGTCCCTTCGGCGTGTTGACTACCATTTTTCTCGAATCATCGTACGTATAGAACGGCAAGGGATAGACGCGACGCGAATGAAGATGAGACGGTAGACGAAGTTTGTTTCGACTCATTTCGCAGATTTAATAAGACACAAGTCGAAAACCACGCGGATAAAGAGAACAAATTGGTAAAAAAATGTAAATTAATAAATAATTCCGTTGCGGAAAACTTCGACAAGGAGGTGAAAGCCTCGCAGCCGAAAACTTGATCCGCGGTAGAATTGATCCCGAGTAACCGTACCCTTTGGTTCGTCGATTGGGCGTCTGTCGATCACCTTTAAAAACTCGTATGTACAGGATATACCGTACATCGAGCACGAAGAGCTAATCTCTCGTTGTAACCGAAGGATCCGCGAGTTACTTTCCCCTTTCGTATTTTTTTCTTTTCGTTCTGCTATCTCTTTTTCCGTGCGCATGCATTCGTCGACCAGTTTGCTTTTGCGACACAGTATATCGTCGCGCACCGCGCGCTTTGCTGGTGCATATAGGCAAACTATTATCGCACACTTTCGACATGCATTATATTTGTTCCCTCGTGTACCATTACGACCAGCGGGGAGGTCGTGGACCTTGCGAACGAGAGATCAGAGTATGATCGATCGAAGTGAGATTCGATATTCGGGTCGACACGGAACGACCATGCGGAAACAACGATTAAGATGTCGAGGAATCGCGAAAAGGATATCGCGGGCGCGCTTGTCGCTTTCGGAGAGCGCTCTTTCTCGATTTCTGGCCTGACAAGAATATTATACGCGCTACTCACTCGTTACATACTTCATTCGATTTGACCACAGCGCGAACATGTACCGTATCCCGTGTCTTATAATACCGTCGAGTAAAACGACAATGTATATACACTCACACACATAATTCCTCTCCGCGTTCACCACGTGATCCTCATTTTCCTCGATGTATTCGGTCGACGCACGGGACGATGGGCGGGAGAGGGCCAAGAAACAAACGTTCGCCAGCCAACTCCCCGGCCAAGCAAGAGTTGGCGTCAGCATTTTTCATTATCGTCGCATAATATCGCGAAGCGATTGAAAGTACTGTGGCTATATGTATAAAGGCTTCGTGCAAAGCAATCCGTAAAAGGCTTCGAGGCATACGAAACGTCGATAACTCATCCACGCATTATTCCGAGTCGTCGAGAACCGAGACGCGCTCTCGAGAGTTCGTGTCTGATCTCCGTGTATTGTACGCTGTTCAGTCTTGTTACCCCATTATTGTATGTATATATACACAGTTTCGAACATTGCTATCGTATTTTCTCGGGATGCTGGAGGCGAAATAGCAATATTTTTTTAAATACGGAAAATTTAATAAAAGTCGCAACAACGCACTCGCTTCGCTTGTGCTCTTTCAGGTTATGTTCTTATCGCACACCTGATTGTTCATGAACCCGCGCGCGTTTAGGTGGGTTCCGTTGGGCCGTCTATCTTAGTGCTATCAAAATAAATTATCCCTGTCGGCTACGAAAACTAGCAGAACGATTTCGATATAATATCGATAAATATCGCAATGTTTTTTTTTTCACAAAAGATCGATTTTTCAAAATTTGTTTCGTACGGTTCCATTGTTTGGGACGATTGCATCACACGGGAAGACGCAGCGCACCCGTAAACTTTTAACCGGTATAAAAAAACATGTAATACCGTGACAAACTTTTGATACCAAGTGGCCAGCAATTTATTAAAACGGAACTTAAGGCTTCAGTTGTACTCTCTTCGATTGTTTTCAGCGTTCAATATAATAATAATCCCCAAGAAACAGCATATCTTCGGACAATTTGGAAAATATACCTTTTGGCAAAAATGACCGTAAATGACCGAGTGTCGCGTAAATATTAGGCATATGATGCATCGTCATTATAGCGGTTCCATCTCGCACAGCTTCTTCCAGCGCAGTTGCTGACACTGTTGCTGTGCAGCATCGTCGTTAGTTCCCATACAATGCTCACGGAAGGTAAAAGAAACGAAAGCCACCGTTGCATATTACGGTGCGCTAAGATATGTCTTTTCTCGCCGTATACTAAGCTGTCCAGTAAAATATCTTTTCGAGAAAGAACGGTACGGAAAGAGGCTTTCCCTCAGGTTGCATGCGTCCCTTTTTTAACTTCGCATTTTTTTTTCTCGTCACCGACAGATCGGTAGAAATGTTACCGCCCATTCGTGTGTGAGCGACGGGTGTAGCACGTTGAGGAGAATAAGATAAGTTGAGTAAAAGGCACAAAGAATAAGTGTCAAACTCCTCCCATCGCGTTTACTCGAGCAGTGATCTTACTGCACTACCGACGGAGCTTCCTCGTTCTTTTGTTCCCTTTCTACCTCTCCACACAAATCACTACCGATATTCGATTTTTATTGCCTTCCAAGCTTTGTTTCGGCCTGACGAATTCGGACCGAACTGAATTTACGTTCGTGACGCAATTGAAAAATATACTCCGCACCAGTACGCTGCGACTTGTAAATCAAAGGTAAGGTACAATGTATAAACGAACGAAACGACGGATGCTGGATAGGGACAAATTTATTGAGTTTTCAAAATGGCGGTGCGTCAAAGGCGAAGGAAGCATTAATTTAAGGTCGTTTTTTCGCGGCGTTCGAAGGAGATTGGTGCGCCGGGCGGAGAGGTTCAATCGGCCCGAGTAATTATGCATTTCGACACCGCTGCGCAGATGATAAAAAGCGGGGTGTATGCGCACCGCATACTACTCCCCGGCGTCCATTTTTTTGGAAAGCTAGTTGATTTTTTTTGTTAGGAAGACGAAGCATTCATGACGAAGTAAAGCGGTATTTAAGTGAATAGAAAATAGATGAAAGTTTAATCTTTTCGCGTTCAACCGTCCTGCGCATGTCACGTTAGGCACCATTATTTAAGAGACGCGGCTCAATCCTGATTGATATTGTTCAGAAACAGAATGAATCGAGATGGCCAGACGGTAGTAGAGAGAAAGGATTGCCGGTGAGATGCCGCGCGGAAGACTTCTGTAAACTCGATCCTGATTAATACTGTTTACAGGCCCGCGAGGCTTCGAACGCTATTAATCAGGATCGTGAGACGAGAATGACTTCTCTTCTCGCAACGTGCGCCACGTTACTTTTGATTCTCCCTTTGGTTGGCTGCATTCATTCATGCGCACTTACACGGGAACAGCAGCCCTATGGCACGATAGATAGGCGCACCAGACCAGTTGTGAGATGCATAAGAATTAATACAACACGTGTATACGAGGCTCCGGCATACATATGCCGTGTGTACGAGCTAATAAAGTCCGGTAGACACAAAGCCGAGTGTCTCGGAACTCTTCCTAGGATGCTATAGCCTTCTACTATGACTCCTGGACGCGCAGGTGCAGCAACGTCGTTCCGGCGGACGCGCGTGGGTGTATCCAGGGTCATGAAATGATAAACGAGTAACACAGCGTAGGGCAACAAGACCAATGAGGTGCAAAGACAGATACAAAGACAGCGAAGGAAGATTCACCCCTCGCAGCTTCGTCTCGCTTCCTTATTGATGGATTGCACTAAATTGCGCGCTTGCAGGTATATCTAGACTCGCGTTTTTTTACTATTTTTATTTACGAGGAGACGACTCTCGACTCTCTCTCTCTCTCGCGGCCCACAGCCGCGATTCGGCCGTAACAGCTTCGTTTACCAGACTTCTTAGGGGTCGTAGGTCCAGAGGTTGTTTACGGAGAAGAAAGCCGTCTTAGCAACGCTTTCTCTCTCTCTGTGACGTTATTAAATTTCGGAAATATAACTATTTGGACAATTGACGTTCGGCAATATTTTTTTCGGCAAAACGACGATTTGGCCAAATAATGTTCCGCAATACGATTTTCGGCAAAACGACGATTCAGCTGAATGATTTTTCGGCAAAATGATAAGCTGTGACGCATTCGCATTCGTATGCCATTTTGCCGCACCAGAGCTTTTTACGGTTCGAAAATCACGGTTGTGCGCAGGCGTCGAACTCTTGCAATATCATCGTAAGAGCATTCGGGCGGAAGGAGTGAATGAAATATAGATTTACACCTCACGGAATAACCCGCATAACGGGTAACTACCTACTTTTACCAAGAGCGACCGGAAGATTCATGCAAAGTCTATAGTCGAATAACGCCAAGCCGTACCTAACGTTTAACCCATTTCCCAACGCATCGGCGCGGCAGATGCGGAACGAGAGTTAATTTTTTTTTTTTTTTTCACCGCATCGGCCTTTCTCACTTGATTTGTTCCGCAGATATTTACCACGAGAACATATAAGTACCACTGTACTTCATCAATCACGCGACGAACGCACGGAATCTATTGCATACGATATAATAAACGATTATTGAATGTGGATGAGTAAGTGACTGGACGAGAGGAAACGGAAAAGGTTAACGAACTCCATTTGATTTATTTAAGTTTCTTTCATCTCTTCACTTCTACTTCCTGTAGACTGTATGCTATACGTTCGTCATGTAATCCTTATGGATATCCATCCTCCGTCCGATGTGTTCTTTTATATAGATAAGTTAAAACTCTCGTTAATACGCGCTTCGGAAGAATAAAAAAAAAATGACTATATCGCATCGAGTCACTTTCAAAATGTCTTTAAAACCACTTCGTGGTTTTGTGATAAAAATTAACCGACAAACCCGTAGGAAAATCATTGTACGCAAAAATGTCAAAATGGCGGTTTTTTCATGAATTACCAACTCACTTTCGCTACCAAAATCACAGGTTATCGTTATTTTCTGACGAGTCACCGTCAAAAAAATATGCGTAACAAAATTGTAAAATACATTTATCCCTTTCGAATGATATTCCTCTTTATTTCGCGATTATAATAACAAACAAAAGTATTTCACTGTTTCCTTCGGTCAATCATCATACTGCGCATCATACCAATTCGATTATTACAAATTAAACAATAGTAATTATCTACATTCGCAATATTGTATTCCTCGTTGGCGCGTTTCTCTTCGGGTAGAATAACTTCGATTCCATATTCGTCACGTCCTCGTTGAAGATTCCCTTTTCGTC
Source organism: Cryptus viduatorius (assembly GCA_964006125.1). NCBI lineage: Eukaryota > Metazoa > Arthropoda > Insecta > Hymenoptera > Ichneumonidae > Cryptus > Cryptus viduatorius. The sequence continues at coordinate 5,385,057 of OZ023222.1, read as the reverse complement.
TTCCGGCTGATGGCCAATACCGAGAGCACAATACCGAGAGCACAGAATCCGTTCGATCGTTTACGGAGATTCCGGAACACGCGTTGATTGTCCGGCATTCCGGGAAGAAAGAAGACGAGGCTTGCCGATCCTCTTAATTTTTTGAATGCACGAGGGATCTATCGATCGATTGGCGCCCTCGTTCTCGATTTCATATTTATCCATCGAATTCAAATTAATTCTTACAAAGTACACGTTCGTCGAAAATATCGACCGAAAATTTTTACAAAATTCGCCAAAGAATTCGTCTAGACGCTGGCGAAAATCTCGAAGATTCCGGGATAGAATCTGTATGGAGTCACGAAAAAAAAAAATTTATGGAGAAAATATCGTGGATATTTTAGCTCGCCGAGGCTGTGGTTCTCGCGTAAATAAATTCGTTGTAGGGAATTTTCGATACAATATAAAAACACGTACACGTACACGTACAACGTGGGTGTACGAAACCCCAAGGGCATGCCGTTGCAATAAGCTACCGAAAGTCGAAGTACGGCCCGTTATTGCGGATCTCATTCGGTCTCTCCATTACCAGTGACCACTTTCGCTCAGCGCGAAAAAAAAAAAATATACAATAAGTTATAGGTCGGCAAATGACAAACGGTGAGTAACTATGGCGCTTCACCGGAACCTGAATCTCGTCTCGTTTCCAGGCGAGATCGTTGCAATGTCTGCAAAACGGTAGGTAACACCAACAGCACGCGCTTGAGTGGTTCTCCACGGGCTATATAGATTTCGCCTTCTCTATACGTATCCTTCGATATATCTTTTTCGCTTAGTGTCGATGCACGCTCCAGACACTACGGTCAATAACTATCTTATGCTATCTTTCTCCTCGACCCTTGCATCCATGTATAGGGTGTCCAGAGTTACGCTTCGAATAATTATATTGCCGAATACGTCATAACCAATGGAATAAATTCTTGCAAATGTAAAGATTAAAAAAACGATAGCCGCGTCTGAAAAAATCAAAATCTTTAGATTCGAACGTCATATAAGGACAAAACATTACATGACGAAACATAATGAGACATTACGAGACACGACGTGATCTGATTATAAGATCGAACGCAGACTCAGAGGGGTTACGTAAGAACTATCGTAACTAACCAACTAATTAATTCCAATAATACGCGAAAGAGGTGATGTAGCATAGAATTATTGAGGGACAAAATTTTATAAATGGTTTATACATCTGTGCGTCGGTACAACAATGTCGGATGCTCGATTGATGCGGAAAATACGAATTTCCAAAGGATCAATTCCTTCACCGATCATTTGTTCCATACATAAGTGCAAATCACAACAACCGACGATACTCGAGGCACGAGTTATCGAACACCCTATAGAATAGCAATATCCTTTGTCGAGTGCTTATTCCACTACCAGCATAGAAACTGCTTGAAGATCCAGCCAAGCCGCCGAGCCGGAACTCATACATCTTTAAAGAATATTAAGAGACGTTGCCGCCTCTCGACGCCAAGTACTTAATCCTTCTTACTGGATCACCGGAGCCACTTCCATCCATTTCCGCTATCGGTTTCGTTTGTAATACTATCTTTGTATATCGAAGTGCTTACAAACGGTTGGATATCCAACCACAACCGGCCTTCCAATCGATACATTTCGGCGAGTAGGGATCATATAGCGAGAAATCGTAATGTACAGTTCGCGTAGACACGTACCGATTCCGAACACCCACCGATATGATTAATCGTTCTTCCAACACATTATAAACTAATTGCGAACCTGGCGGTCCACATGCGACCGTTCCATGCGCCGCTCACAATATTGTGAGTATGTGGGTTTGTATACTTGTGTCAATTTTGGACCATTATTTGGACAATTTGTATCAACGTCGGGCCATTATTTTTTTACGAATGATAAAGTATCTGTGCCGTGCAAGATTTAGGCGACCAAGACGATAGCGGACGAAGACCGAGCAAGCAATGACGCGGACGGCGAAGACGGCAATGACAAAAAAAACGGAATCAATGACGAAAATGAGAATGACGACGAAACCCTATGAAAAACGCTGAAAACAGTGACTACCTTAGTCACTTTGTCTTTACGGAAACGGCAAGAACAACGACGAAATCGTTAACCAAGTCGACGCAGACAGTGATCAAGTTGATGAGTACATTGACCAAGTTGACAAAGACAGTGACGAGGGCGACGTAAATGGCCATTACGTCGACGAAAACGATTATGTGGCGTCGAGAAAGGGGACAATAATGATGTCGAGAACAAAGACTATGACAGTGAAGACCATGATGGAACCTTGAAGGAGAAACAGGCAGAGATAGACAGGCGCGACTTTGGAAGATAGTTGAAGATCGGCTTAAACAGTGACAATGACCATCGAGGCTTCTAGGGCATCAGAGCTTCTAATATCCATCCACCTCTACGTGGTCAAAGGTGCGCAACGGCAACTTTTTACTTTCGAAATCTTATCTTCAATTTTTTTCTAACTTCAAGTTAATTTTTCTGGTGAAAGAATTGTCTCTGACCCATGATCACGTTCGTAAAAAAAATTGACCGGAGTTTCGAGGTCAAGGTCATTTTTGCGGTTTAAAATTTAAAGTGGTCTTTGCCGGACATGAACTGGAGATTCTTTTGCCAGAGTAGCGCCCAAACATTTGTTTCCACCCTGTAGAGAACGGTGTCTATTATTGATTTCGACGGGTGGCGACATTCCCGAGGGTATCTAAATTTAGAAACTTCCTCCTCGCGGTTCCATGGTGTAATGGTTAGCACTCTGGACTCTGAATCCAGCGATCCGAGTTCAAATCTCGGTGGGACCTTAGATTTTGCATTCAATCCGTTTAAGTGATCATTTCATTTTGCAATCTAACAATGTGCGTAAGATAGATAGAGCGGGTGGTGTTCATTTTGCATAAGTTCAAGAAAAAGAGAGAGAGTTCGAAAGAAATGTTCAACAAATTTCTGGTAATCCATCTTTTTTTTTTAGAATACGTATGGATTTTTTCAGATTTTAATAGATTTTTTTTTTTAGATTTTTGGGTTTTCCAGCGTATCCCTTTCGGGTTTTACGGCCCTTCCCGATACCCCTTATCACTTCCTACCCGCACTTCGCTAAGCTACCTAACTTCCAGTCCGTCCGCAGCCAATTTAGCTACACTGTACCGCATTTGCCATGGACACGGGGAAACTGCGGAAAACCCGTGCCGGTACAGTCGGTCATGTTCTCCTGATTCCGCGGTGTACACACGAAAGTATTTACTTAAGTGTGGACAACGAGGTCTCAGAAAAACTGACCTCCCGCTCAACGATTGATGCGCCAGGCAGTGCGTGGCTAAGCGGTCACCCATCCAAGTACTGCCCGCGGACAGTATTGCTTGACTTGGGTGATCGTCGAAGCCACACACCGACCACGCATCCATCGCTGTCGGTTTTTTTCAGATTTTAATATTTAATTTGAATTTTTTGGAAGATTCTTGAAGATTCTCGAATTGGAACATTCGTTGACGAATGCATTAATAATGTGAAAAAGGTAACTGAGACTTTAAGTTCGCTGATCGTCATATTTACACCATTTGTGCCTAAATCAACATATAGTTTGTACGATAGCGTCAAATTTTTATATTTCATTTCTGTTTCGCTTATATCGTAGATGTGTATCATAAACTAAGTGTTTGTAATCCTCTGGCACACGTGGAGCACGAATATGATATAAAAATGCTTCACTCTGTACTGTAAAAAATAAAAGCCGCTTTTACGATTCCGGTCGTTAACGTTTTATTGAAATCCGGAAGTACTGGGGTTCTAGGATACCGGGTTTCACAATAATAATATTACGACGGCAAAAATGCTTCAGACCGAACGCTACTTTCATCTGTAATAAATAAAAATAATTTGCAACGTGGAACCTTCCACATTGCTTTCTGATTACTTTTTATCTTTTCGTACCTTATTTTTTCTCTTTAGAAAAAAATTTAGATTTCGTGATTTCTATGAAAATAACTCTCAAAATTGTGTAAAACATTAAAAAGAGTATTTAAGAGAGAGATGGGGTATAAAGGGTTAAATATGTTTTTCTCACGAGGAAGATTTCGAAGCAACTCAATGCATGAAAAATCATTGGTTCACTGTGTGAACTGAATTTGCGTGAGGAAAACACGAAAGCATAAAGGGAAGCAGGGAAGTTTGTTCGGCCGAAAATTAAGGCGCTTTCGATGTTTTATAACAAAGCTAAAACTAAATGTACAGCAAAGAATGGAAGATAGCGAATACGTCAAGTACTCCAACGCATTTCCCGAAAAAAAAAAAAAAAAAATGAACAAAAAACAAAACAGCGCGTATCTTATATTCCATTAGTTTCATGAAAACAGCGAGTAATGTTGGAAGGTTACAGTAAGAAGACGAGTATCAGAAGAAGCATCGATGCCATGCAGTGCAGACTATAGGCAAATAATGTATTGGCTAAAGTGGATGAGTAGAGTAATCGAGTAAACGGAGTCCGCCTTCGCTCACCACGGGTTGCCTGGGTTACGAACTGTTGCTGACTATTGCTCTCACGTTCGCGACTATTCAAGATCCCGTTGGAATGCGATTGCCTCTTGGAATAGCTTAACTATACATATAGATAGCTGAAGTCTTGGTTAGGTTATACCTCGCAGAGTTCGGACGAGAATGAATGTGCGAGACAAGCTCTCCCGCGTTCGATTGATGCGCGATGCGTGACGGACTATTGGAATATAGCAACGAAACGATTGCACTTTACCAACCAGCGTCGGTGCAGACCTCGCCGCGAGAAGCAAGTGGGTCATGCTAGCTTTCCCATTACGTTCCCATTATAAGTCGGTTAAATTTTTTCCAATCGAACCCCCGATCTTATGTTATTACAGTTTCCCCTGGCCATCTGCATATCTAGACAATTTCGAGTACCTATACCTTTTAATCGTCAGAGTGAAAGTTATTTCGAGTCGGTTTGGCATATTTTTATTTCGTAGTTAATCTAATTACGTTTTTCTTTCGAAGTGATTTTACGAAAATTCCTGGACATAGATAAGACAATGGAATATAAAATAAAGAAGTTCTCTTGCGATTAGTTGGTAAGTTGGCCGAGTTGTTCGATCGTTCAGACAAATTGATGTTCAGATTAAGATTCAGTTCAGTCGAGGTTTTCAAATCTCTTTGGTGGTGTGAGTTTCAAAATACTGAGAACGCCAATTAGAGGAGAGATTCGAGGAAATTTCGTTGCGAATACGGAAAGATCCGGTGCAATTCCGGCATTGCAAGAATAAAGTACAATGCGCTTGACAACAGGTGGCGGTATGGTTCAGTTCCAGACGAGGGTGAAACACCGGGCGCATGCGCATTGTACATAGTCGCATTGTGATAGAAACAAAAGCCTTGTTTTAGCGCATTGAACTGAAAGAAGCAATCGCAAAGATTCTCAAAATGCACGGCGTTATAGTTTTCGGCTTTCATTCAGATGCCGTACTAAAATAGTTTGAGAGAGCAGTAGCTATCGGTCAAGGATTTCGTAATAATGTTAATGTTTTAACAGTTGTTATCGTAGTCAAATCAGTTTACCGAGAGCCACCCTCGACGTATCTCGGACCTCTCTCGCGCTCTCGCTGTCGTAGGCTTCGGCCTATTGTTCTCGCGCTCAAGTCTGATGCGTAGTCGTTTTTTCGTGATGCCTCGCTTGCGCTCACGGTTCTCGCTATCCGTCACGCTCGTTCGTTTATCGTTCGACTTGTGCGAATCCTTTCGATTTTGTGACTCAAGTTATGCGTAAAAAAAAATCGACCTATGTTGACGCCGAGTGTCTGCTGAATTTCTTGGCTTAAGGTATCGAACACAAACAGTATGGTTGGCGCATTACGACGAGAGGTTTCTGGACTCGCTTTGTCCCTGAGGATGATGCGCTCAGCTCCGGCACGGTCGACGGCGTCGCCGCGGAGGCGGCACATTCTCAGCGCGTGACCTCAGCGTCAACTTTTAATTGTCACACGTATATACCGTCCACCGTCGCACACAGTGTACCTGCATACACTTTGGTGAAAACAACTACGACGATACAGCCGACGCGGACGAGACTGGATACACCGTGTCTGCTTTCGTCTTTTTGTTCCCTTCGTCGCGATCTCAGGGAGGTACCGGAGAAATGAGACCTTGACTATGCTGAAGAAGAAAACACGGCACGCGAGACCGAATACAATAGTTATGAGTCTTCTGAATCGTAGAAATCTTGAAGAAGAGTTGAACTGTCGGTACTTCTTAAAAATAGCAGGTATCACGATTTACCTTAAAGATTTATGATGCCAGCAAAAAAACAATAATATTTTTTAAAATACTTTGATGATTCCAAAACGTGATGTAGTTTTTCGGCGTTCAGAAAAATTCTGAACACGTTTTCGTTGAAATTTTGAAAACATTTTTTTTGTAACACATGAACAAAAAGTACTTCTTTCCGTACCTGTAAATTGTGGCAAAAGTGGCGCATTTCGGTATGGTATGCAAAAAAAACGCCCATTCACAAATTGGACACTTTTTTGTATTTATAACACGATAATTACTTCTTTCATTTATTTATAACACGCTAGTTACTTTTTTCACACATTTATAACACGATAGTTACTTTTTACACGTATTTATAACACGCTAGTGATTTTTCATATGTGACGTTGACACGTAGATTATTTTTCGCTTTCATCATACTTTACAGGGAAAAAAGGCGGAGATTTTGTGATTTTTTTACAAAAAATATTACATGGTACACGCGCCAGAAAGCAGACGCTCGGCGTAGACAGTGATATTGACTACTCAAGCCGTTAACTTCGCAAATCTCGAAATATTTTGTGAAAGTACAAAGTTAAAGAAGTCACTTAACGAAACGTTAAAAAAATGCATGCAGATAAAAATTTGCAACGTGTGGAAAGGAAAAAGATAATAATTTTTTTGTAAAGTAATTCACCTTGAATTATGAATGCCATTTTTTCAGCAAATTTACATCGAATTTTCGGGTTATTTCGATCAATTAAAAACAAGTGATATTAATTGCAATGTCGAAGTGTTTGTTGGACCGAAGTACGTCGGTATAGAGCGACGGATAAATTTCAAGAAGTACTCGAAGCTCAGCTCTCGGTCATTAGGGAACTGGGAATGAATTCCTACTTCGTGCGCTGCGTATCTTCGCTGGTAGTTATGAATTAAGTACTCGGTGTCAAAACTCTCCCGTATCTCTCGATTATTATCGTATTATCATTATTGCGGTATCTTCTCGTGTTACCGCGAGAAAGATAAAAATGTAATTTCTATTTGTACATCGAAGAGAGACTGTATCCATATCGAAGTAGAGAAAATCGTCAACAATATGCGAAGGAAAGACAGTGGAAGTCATTCATTCGCGGACTGGTAATTGTGTGTACATTGGGTCGATTCGAGCAGTGAAACGTATCAAGCAAATATTTGATCGTTCGAAATGCAGAAAGAGAAATTAATTTATCCATCGCGAGTAGTGAGAACTCTCAGCTGCGTAACATGATAAAGAGGAAATCTTATTGCTCAATGAAAGATTCTCCAGACTTAGTATACTTGAAGAAATTCACACGCGGCGCTTGTGGGTTTCAACGTCATCGAAGGAGGAAGCCAAACACTCGTTTCTACGTCCTCGAAATCCTTCCTGAATGATCCACAAAAATCACGAGAGTCCCTGAGACTATCGGGCGCTACCATACACTACGCTTTATTATGCATCGAATCAGCCGTGTAGACATTCATTGTCGCGACGGGATTCTCGTTACGACTTCGCTGATTAACAAGCGAAGATAAACAGAGAGACGGCTGCTCTCGGTAGCTTCAATTTTTTACAGCTTTAATCAAATTGGCGACTGGTTGAACCGCCTTTTTTCATAAAAATTCTTTGCTCGATATAGGTATACATGTCGCGCCGCTCTTTGATGCGAAGTCCGGTTTTCACTTCTCGAGTGACGACTTCGTTCGAACGAAAATTTTCCGTTTCGGCTTCACGAATAATTCGTTCTCCAGAAACGTCCGTCCCGCGGAAAAAATTTACCTCACTTTGTCCGCCATTATCAATTACAATAATCACAAATACACATATGTAAACAAAATTATTGAAATTATCGGTAATCGATTTCGTTTGAACGAGTAATTCGGCAGATCACTTGAATTTAAATAAAAAAAAATGTATAAATATCCGTATACTATAAGTACGAAGAAGTAATGTATATAAGTGAGTTGCGTTCCCGGTATGTCTATACCCCGTAATTTGCTACGCATAATTAGTTTCCATTATTATTAGACAAGCAATTTTCATAATTAATGCCACGGGAAACGATTTCTCGGAATGAATATCGTCGTTTTTTTATTTTGATATATATATAAAAAGCCTCGAACTTCAACTGAAGTATATTGTGCGCCTGTTTATATTTTATAATTCGCGATGTAATAAATTCGCATGCAGCATACCCGGCTGTACGGTTCTTTGTTTGTTTCCTCTCTTTTCTTTCTCTGCTGTAACGTCTGCCACAGCTTGCTCTTGGCTCTCCGCTGCAGTAAATAAGTCGCGATGAGCACTATATTTTTGCCGAGATGGCAATAATTATTCGGTTGGTCCAAACGGTGTCGCGAAGTTCCCTTTACAATCTCTTTTAGTCAGATAATAATATTTTAATTCAAACTTTAAGGTTAAATTGAATATTGCCGCGTTGTTTAAATTATTCGTAATTCTCTACGTTATGATATTTCTAATGGCTGAATAAAAGCGAATATTTATTACAATGCGCAATATTTCTAAGAATATTTCTGCCGATAGTCGTTTTTTATTTCTCATAGAAAAAATTTTGTTTTCGTAAATTTATTTTTACTTCGAGGTTTTCACGTCGACGTATTCAAAATGTCGCTTGATCACGCGATTTTTTTTTAAATGTTCGTAGAAATGTTCTGTCTTCGATCAGAAATGTTGAACACTCGCCGTAGTCTCTCCGTAGTTCGCAAATGAAAGAAAGTGCAAAAAAAAAGAAGAGAAAAGCGTGAAAGGAACGAATAAGGAGAGATCGACCCTGGAACGATGTTAAAATAAAAAAAGAAAAGGAGCACCGAAATTACGAGGAAGGATTTCGACGACCCGCAGACCCCGTGGACACTTCTTTTTCTCTCTTTTTCTTCTCCCCATTTTTTTTTGTACACCGATTTCTTTCAGGACGAGTCCTTTGCAGGACACAAGACGAACTTGTATCGTCTGCAAGTACACGTTCGATGCTCTATCATTCTCGGCCAGACGAGCCTCGCGGTTCGCCAAGAGCGGAAACCGGAATTTGTTTCATGTCGGATGCAAAGTCCTTATATATGCGTACACACGCAGCATAGAGCCCGAATAGCGTTCGATAAAGTCTCGTCAAATTTATCACCTGTTATTCCGTAAACCGTCGCGCCACTGGGCCGCAATTATGAAGATCATGGAGCTCTCGCAATCCACTGCGGTTTAATAATGCTTTGTCTTACACGACTTGGCTAAACGAATCAAAAGCTGCTCACTTATGATGACGATTACGCCATTTTTAGGCGCAAAGTTAACATGCATCGTCGTAAAGTTGTATTTGAATGCTTGGCGTACTGCTAAGAAGAAGGCGATCTTATTATCTATCCCGATTGACAATTTTCCTGAATTCGAACGTCTATTTTATAGAGTCAACTTTCATATCTGATCATGTCGCACCAACACAATATCGGAAACGAAAGAACGCAAAGATGTTTCTCGATTCTCTAACGCTATATTTCAGTCGTATCGCAAACTCGTGGGTCGTAAAGCGTTTGAAGGAGTTGGTGCCGTCTGCGCATGCGCGAGTTTGATTGGCGCGCCGAAAATTATAGATAGCGGCTGTAAATGAATCCGCGTTGAGTTTGCGAAGGGCGGTTTGCCGAAAAGCATTGTCGGTGGGCACTGGAGAATGAAATGATAAGAAGGTACGTAAGTCCTTTTGATTTTACAGCTCGAGCTTATCACCGCAGTCTTAGCAGCGAAAAGTCACCGCACGATTCCCCAGTATCGCGTTTTCTTTTCTCTTCTTCTCCTTCGTCTCCTCTTTCGGATCCTCTGTATCCCGCGTTCTCGCCACACGCGGTCCCGTTCTCTTCTCTGCGTGACAACACAGGCCACATGACACACTCCACCGACTCGAACCGACCGGGAGGAATATTCTATCTACTATCCGGCATCGACTGTTTCTCTGTACGTATTTACTACGTATCTAAAATACGTACTATACCGACGCGGAAGTTGAATCGGCGCCGTCGACCTCGAGAGGAGGATCGAATCGACGTTGAATATTGTGGATACCGGGTACTATATGGAAAAGGCAGAATAAGATAACGGAGCCTCTTTCCGATATTTACGATCGAAGATGACGGAGACTCGGTTGCGATGAATGATCATGCGGAAATTTCGTCGATTTCACTATATATGTGACAAGAAATCATCGTAAATCCCGAGAATTTTATAAAAAATGGCGTGCTTTTGCGTGTTCGCAGAGTACGCTTTGCTTCACTTTTTTCTTTGGGGAAAAAAAAAAATCTCAAAATTTCAATGAAAACGTATGGAAAATGTTCCAAAACGGCGAAAAACCATATTTACCAAAAATCGTTGGATGCACGTGCATCTGTACATCGGCCGAGAAAAATATAAGTCTCTATAACTTGAGAAGATATTAATCTTTATTAGCAACATAAACTTCGATGACAATGAGGCAGTAGTCAATATTTTCTGACAGACGTCCGATCGTATTTCAGTTTCATGAATGAATACGATAATCCCGATGAGCAATATAATAAAAAAATAATTTTTTTTTAACCTCCCTAAGATATATTAGTTCATTGACAGTGAAAACGATAGTAAAGTTTGGTTTTTGCGGCGAAAAAAAATAATAATGATCGAGACGAAAAACGATAACGCGGAACCGACGTCCGTTGCACAACGCAAAACTATCGTCGTACATCAGTACACCATTCTCGATCGTGAGAATTCGGACGTTTTACGAGGTTAATGGTTTCTTTACGTTTCTTTATTAGCTTCCCCTTTTGAAAAAAATACAATTCGAAATAATAGGAGAAATGCCGGATGGCGTATGAAGTGCTTTCTAATATCGCCGCGCACGATTTTAGAAACCGTAGGCGAGCGCGAGGGTAAACGCTACAGGTGGTTGCTTCTCGGCGCGTCGGTTCTCGAGTCTAGCGAGCGAGGACTTCTATGCCAAGCGCGGTAAAAAAGTACCGCCTTGGAACAATGCTCCTCACGACGCGCTGCGGTCCCTACAATGGAGATCATAATCAATATCCTGACGTTTAATGACTTATGGCCCGCTCTCCACGTCCGAGCTCGCGCGCCGAGAAACAGCGCCGAACAATAGATCGTCGAAAGAGATGCTTATGGCACTCAAACTCGGCGATGCAAACTTTGGATTCGATCCGGGATATTCGCCTGCTGGTTCAATGGTCATTTACATCGTCGATTATCCGCGACCGGCAACGGAAGCTCAATATTTTATGATAAATCGGCATTCATTTTTATCCATTATATCCTCCCACTCCAACCCGCTGCCCCACACAACCCTCGCTATCAGCTCGAAGTTATGGAGAAAGTTCCTACCAATGAAGAGTGTACTGTTCAAATTTGCGGTTGTAATCCGGTTGCGTCGTTACATTCCTTGCCAAAAGTGAGATTCAAAGAAATTTTTTAATACTCGTCAATGAGAAAAAAATCTGAAAAAATCATTGATACAGAAGATCGAAAGTAAACCAAAAAAATCATTTTTAAAATTATAAAAAAAAAAAAATTATTCAACAAATAATCGTGCAATCAAACTTTTTTTTAGAATAATTTGATTTATTAATTTTTCCAAACACGAATAGATTTTTTGGTACAACAAAATTTACGTTGATACAACGCTATAAATTTCTTTTTAGATTCATGTAGTGCGCAGTTTTCCCATTAAAAGCTGTCGGAAAAGGGTTCGAAGGTTATTAATAGGCATTTTCGTCCTATTGTTATAGTGAGTGCCTAAAAAAAGCGCACGACAAACGATGGCAAAAAATTATTCTCGCAGATATTTCGGGTTTTTGGCTTTTTCGCCCACTCCGAAAAAAAATGAAGGTCGCCCGCCTGATTCTACTCTTTACCGTCACGCACGTGAATCACTCATTTCTTCGGCACGTTTTGTTTCTCCGTTCATTTTTGATCACGTGTGGCGTTGATATCCAAAATAACGGTCTCTCTCGCCACTTCGTATTCGGCGTCTGAAGGGCCGCGTACACGAAAAAGGGATTGAACCGGCATCACGAATATTTGATTGGATCGTATGCGCGAGAAGTGCATCAGAAAGAAATGAAGGGGAGCCGACATCGAGTCTTCAGCGAGTCGTTTCGGTTCCACATCAGCCGAAAATATACAACGATACATCGCGCCCCGCGTGTACACCCGAAGTGACGAGAACCATGCAATTTAAACTGCATTTTCGCGTGAGCCGTTATAATTGGAGTTTGTATGTACTCATCTGCTCATCTGCCTCTCCGAGGCAGTAGAATCGCGAGTACTCCTCTCCGAACGCCATATGTATCGCATCATGAAAATCATCTCACGTGGCGGCACGATATACGAAATTGATTCGAAGAGCCGATCGATTTTCCGCGATTGAACATTTTCTTCCATTATTATGATTATTTCTCTTCGTACTATTGAAACATTATTTTCAGCAAATCAAACGTCATTAAACGACCGTCGCAGGATCGTCATGCGCCTGACATTGATTGCGATTTAATATAACTTCGAGACTCTAAATTGTAAAGTCGGAAATTTCGATATCCCCGAGGAACCTTCGTTGTCCCGGATAAAAAAAACCTCTTTTCCCATTGACATAAATGCACGCGAACACGCGACGAGATCGTCGCGCGATCACTTAATTACATTCACCAACATCAGAGTTTATTTCTGCTGTATCCGATATTGTGCGTATATTCCGAGAATACATGGTTACATTCCTACTTGCGTATCTAATACAGGTGCGTGCGAAGTGCGCGCATGCGCGTAGAGACGAGGGGGTTGTTAGTATTTCTCTACCGCTAAAGCATTGCATCTAATACATCGGTGCGTTGGATGGTACAGAGGAGATATCACGAATGCGTTTATGTTACACCATAGACTCCGGTGTCTGCGTAGGTCTCCAATGGGCATCAGATTAATCCGCAGATAGATATGAGTACTGGACTATCTTCCATGTTTGATTATGCGTATATTCCCGCCGCAATTTATTTGTGGCGAAGCAGTGACAACGAGACACGATGAAGAGGATAGGAACGAAGCATTACCATTCTCGTTAGTGATATAGCACCCGTTCATAGTTGTACGCACGCATAGTACATATCGATATGTGTGCGCATGCGTATCATACATTTGTCGCTAGTGCGCGGTGAAGAGTCAGCGCTTCCTGACGATTCTATCTCACTGAACGTGCGGACAACGCGGCCGAGTCACGGCGCACGGTGCTACCGAACGTGTAATGGATATAATGGACAATCCACATTGAGCCGCTCGTCCACGATGCAGCGTTCGATAAACGATTCGAAAGTACTTATTAAACTTTGTTGAAGCATAGAGGCAGATAAGCGGTTTGGGATCTTAAATTGATCGTCTACACCTCTATATACATAAATGAGAGTCCCGGAAACCATGTGTCTGTCTGTTCTTTCCCATTTACACTTACAGCGATCGTCATATACATTTGCAGATACTCATAACGCAAAAAAAATAGATGATAATGTAATTTTCGAGGTTTTTTCTAATCTTCTATAACTCTTCGAAATACTTCGCGGAAGAGAAATTTTATTTTTTTCCTAAGCTTGTTCACCGCCTTACGAAAGTCTTCATGATTGATTTTCGTGATACGAGAGCGAAAATAATGAAAGCCGTTAATAATTGAAAATAGCCAACGATTCGAGTCACTCCTATGCGAAACGTTCTTGATTTTCGATTACAATGTACGTACACGCTAGAGGTACGATCTACATTACCGGCGGAAAAGTAACTTTAATCCGCCGTTCATGTAACAACACAAACGCGAGTTTCCCGCGTACTGAAATGAGATAGTATGGACGTTAAACGAAATAACGTCGGTAATTTAATTGAAACGATACTTTTTATCGATGTCATGTAAAAGCAGTAGACTCGGCTCGATCGTTTTTTTTTTACTTGCTTCGATCCTAGTCTACGGATCGAAACGATTGGGTCCGATCGCGTTGAATTCAATTCTCATAGGCCTCTCTCGCTCCAGGGCTTGTATACCTGTGGATACGCACGCGGATTAACTCGATGAAACGGACGTTTCCGGCCGCGCCTATTCGCGACTTGCGGGGCTGCCATAGCATTTCATCCGTGGCTCACGATCGCTCGCGCGCGCGCGCGCCTGCAGAATATTATTACAGCGGGGTATCGCACCGTGAAAGTAATTCTCCTGGTCCGTCGACGCTAACGCGGGCAACGCGAACGACGAGACTGATATTTCTTTCCTCGCTCGACGTTGCTGCCCCTCGACGTTGCATTATTGCCGCGCTATGGTATCCCCCTCCCCGCCGCTCTTACCATTCTCAATTTGCAGACATGTGTCAGCGCACGCTTAACCCTTTCGCTCGGGTATTTATTTCCGCGTGTCGAAGCAAAATTTCTTTTGTCGACAAACACTTTGATACCCCGGCGAAATGTATGATCAGTGACATATTTTCTAAAAAATTCTAAACGTTCGCGGGTATTCGTCGAATTTCGGAGATTAGATTTTTTTCCGAATTTTCGAAAATTCGCCCTATATTCTGAAACTTCATTTGAATTTTCTGAAAGATTTTTTTTTTTTTGAATTTTATCGCAATTAAACGAAATTTTTACCAAAATTCATCTCAATTTTCTTAAAATTCTGAATGGGATAATGCTCCGCTTTCAACGCCGCGCGCGTTGAAGTTCGTTTTCTAATCTATTTCTGGTTTCTCGCTGCGGCGCGGGGTCTCTCGTTTTTTACTTATATTCGACTGGAATATTCTATTATTATTTCGATCGAATGCCTACAGATGTTACTTAATATTTATTCGTTTGTTCGTTCAGATTCGAGACGTGCAATACGCGCTGTTCCGAAGGATAAAAAAACCCTCAATATTGTCGTCCCATGTCGGTTACATAATTTAGCATGACAGGGAGAGAGAAAGAACCCCTTCGGGGGATCGAGCAGATCGATGAGGGGGTTGGCGAACACGTGAACAACCAAAGCGGAGTCAACGGCGAGAATGACGACGACGAGCGTCCCTTTTGCAACTTTGATTCTGCACTTTCACCATTGCCTCCGATGATGTGTAATCGATGCTGTATCCGCTCTATTAAAAAAAAAAAAAAGATTGTTTCTTCTAGCGTCGGCATCGAACGTCGGGAAATTCACAAGTTTCAGACATTTCGCGAGAAATTGGTGAATGCGATCGCATCTCCGAACATGGAGCTCGACAGCGAAGTTGCCTCTGTCGTAATTCAATTTCACGCTCTCATGACTCGGGTTCGGAATGTTATCGTCAGTCTCAATCGGATCCTGGAGAGTATCGGTACCAAACGCACTGTAATACGCATGCGTAGATCACCCGCTTTCGGGTTCGATATATCACGATATATCTTACACGCGTTATATGTAACGTCGGAACGTGCGAGAGGTATTGTAGGCTCGTAAGCGAGCATCGTTCTGGTACGAGGACTGTATTAGGCGTATACACAAGTGTACTAACTACGTGAGTGATGTAACGGTGATGGTGATGTACGTCGATGCTCGCGGCGGCGCTTTAAAGTCCTCGTCTGAGTCGGCACGCTACTTCAGTAGAGCTGTTTTCAGTTACCGTTCGATTGATCTATCGATCTCTGCGTATTGAAACGAGAAGAAAAAAAAAAAAAAAAAAGTTAGTGCTCTGAGATGAATAGTAATTTGGTGCGTGGAAAGGTTGCGTTAGATCGAGGATGTCAGTGAGCTGTAATACATATTTGTGTTTCACGAGGCTTCGACTTCGAGTTACTTGAGGTCGAATCTTTGAGTACTCTATACGTTATCGTCGTACAAAAAAAAAACGCCTCCGAGATTTTTGTCCATAACTCTGACCTTCGAAGACTCGCATTCAACGCTGGAAACGAAACTCCTTCGGAGTCTTTGACCGCGAAAGACCGCTATCTACTTGTTTATTAACTTATTGTTTTCATGCAGCGAAGCCGATAGATGCGGAGATCGATAGATCCAATATTTGTGAACATGGCACTCGAAAGCTTGCCTCGTGCCATTCCTCATTCTCGTTTAGTGGGATGAGGAATAAAACGACGGCGTAAGGCCTTCGGAAGCATTACATTTTTGAAACGTTACATTTTTGTAGACTCGTAGATTTTTTTCGCAATATCGAGGTCGTCGGAGCGAAAAACATCAGCAAAACGCACCGGGCACTCAAACTTGACCCTGTCAAACGGCAGAACGATCGTATTCTTTGTCTACGCTTATATCCGCTACTTACATATTTGTTCGACTGAGTGAAATGCCGTGTTCACGTATACACACAATCCCCCGAGGATCACCGGTCGGATGGGCTGACGTCTCACTTGCCGAGTGGCCGAGTGACTTTTGGTTCCGTTGTCTTTAGTTTCTGTTAGCAGAAATGAAAGTGAAAACGAAATAGAAATGATTACTTCGAAAGAAAACTTGAAAAAAATCGAATCGAATCGAACTGACGCAGCGAGAATGGCCAACTGTGAAATTAAAGTGCATATTACGGTAAGTTATTAATCACTGCGGGTGGTCCCGACTTGCCGTGTTACAAGTAGCCCCGGTCTCCTCTACACGTCAAGTTCACTTACGTAAGATATTGTAACGAATATAGGTGAGTAGCTAACGAATGTAGCTGAATGTTTATTAAGGTACACGATATGTTCGTGTAAATGATTCGTGAATGATTCGGATAAACAGTGGTCGATAGAAAGTTGGTAATAACTGGTTGGCGGATCATTGACGTCTGCGCAGATCATGATTCGGGTTATATAGAAAATGGATGGAAGACATTAGGGTCATTTTATACTTTAATTGTGATTTCGCAGATTTGAAATTATATCAAAAAAGTCAAACAAATATATTTTTTTGAGAGATTAGATTTGCGGAATAGCATTGCTTGGCAAAAGGAGCGGATCTCCATTATTTTCAGATTATTACGCGTTCGTAATGTGTGTCATAGTTTTTCCGGTATTCCCGATTTTTCTACACTCCTTTTTCCTATGGTTGCACGTGAAGTTTAGAACGAGAATTTGGAGATTTCCCAACCATCCGGAGAAAACCTCGACGAATATGAAAACAGACACTTTGCATCTATGGATGAAGACAAAACGAAGTATTTAAGAGTTAATTAGAAATGGACTTTACACCGACTGATAAAGGGTACAATAAGAGTAATTAGCAAGGACTTGACAAGAAAATGAGTATATGACAAAATGAGATTATGTAGAATTGTGAACACTGTTCTTTCCAAGGTTTTTCGTCTATGGTTTTCCTTGTGGACATGACGAACGTCGGAACGTCGGGGTTAACGAATATTGGACAGATATTGGGATGATGGACCGCACATCTTAGGGTTGTAAAAAGCAAAATCGATTAAAGAAAAGACAAATATAAAAATAAAATAGTGAGTTATTGGTTAAGGAAGGTTTTAGGTTGAAAGATGGCATTATCCGCGCGATTATCGGCGTTTTCAAGGATTCTAAACGTTTCGTACTCGAAACGATCGTATGTAAGATGTCAATTCGAAGGCGAACGCTCATCAAGCGTAATTCATTGCTCTCAATGTTGTAGTAAATAGTTGTGCTGATTCCATGTCATTATTAAGGTTCCTCGTGAAAGTGTAGAACAATTTCGCGTTGAATGTTAGGGTGTAAAGCGAAGAGCGGTAACGAGCGTATGCACCGAGGCTCACGGTAGCGCCGGCCGGAGCAATGGGTTTCTTCAAAACACGGAAGAGCGGTGTAGGTTAGTAGGTACAGTGGTCGTTCGGTAAGATACCCGAGCCATGCGAGACCGAATTCTTCTGTACCGAAGCCTAGTTACATAGCGGTATATGTCTACACGATCAGGTAAATGGTGCGCCAAAACATGTATAACTACTTAGCGTGCTCACCTCCGTAGCTGTATAACATCTTTGTCGACGTTGACACGTTATCCGAACAACCAGTAAAATACTTCTTACAACTATCTTACACTCTTGCGAGAAGCACAAGGCTTGTAGGACCGCGGTAATGAGATTTTATACGTGGAAAAAAATATTTTACTACACGGCTGACTTTGCACGATTTTCAATCTAATAAAACCAAAATTAATTCCGTCAAATCTGTTTTCGACAAAAGAAATTTTTGTCACCCGAATTATTTTTCGAATCATAAATCATAACTTCCAAATTATGAAGGAATAATTACAAAGATATTAAAAAAATATCGCTTTGCAACATTCTTTCGCAAATCCACCGAGTTGCGAAGCCGACGCGTGTAGGAATTCGCAGAGTAAGAATCAGACGATGCCGATTCTCATGGCCGTATATGGATACGGCAAAAAAATGCAAACGTACCAATTTTAACCTCGCGGATACCAAACGGCTAATTGCCAGTCTTAACTCAGCTATTGAATTCACCGGTTGGTCTCAAAGTTAGTCTGACGTTTGAAAAAGAATACAAAATTGTAATCGGACTTTGTAAAATTCACATAGGGTAGACGTATCGTTAGTGGCCACTGTACCATTTGGCCATTTTTATTATTATACTCATCGAATAATTTTTTATTCAAAACCGCATATTGATTCTTCAAAAGTTCGCATATAAATTCACCGAATGATCTAATCGAAGTTTTTTTTAAATTCGATTGTATATTGTTTTATTGCTTCGAATGTGATGGTCACCTTCGGACCTAAAGTGGTCAAAAACGACACCTCTACACTACGAACTTTAAATTTATTTAATTAATTCAATAAATACGATCTTTTTTTCAAATAAAATTATTTTGTTGCGTCGAAGACAGCAAAACTATCGACTATCGAAGAGTCCTATCATCGTCGTTTATTTGTTTTTCTACCAAATAACAGCATAAATCAGTGTGTTTTAAACATGAAATAATTTGACTTTAGGAATGTGCACAGCATTATTTTTGCTCTTTCAATAATCAAAGGCTGGTTTCGAAACTTCAATAAAAATTTGCGCAATATACGGACGGTTCGCATGTATTATTCTAATTTTGTATGCAATACGAGCAATAAACATGCGCGCATGCATGCATTTCGCTGTATGACGCCATATCTGCCATTAATTGATCACGATTTTCATGACGACGCAGGCACGTGAGTTGTCCTGTATTTAATCTCCCGTGAGAAAGACTACTCAGCGGAAGGCAGCGCAGTCATCAGCGGAGTCTGAAACGAAGGTGAGAGTTTTCTATCGCTACTTAGTTAGCTTTTAACAGCATGTGCAGCGTGAGTTATAAATTGGATTTGGCAATTCGATTGCTTTATAAAAATCTACTTTACATTACCTTACTTTAAGTACCGGAAATGACTCTGGCGATTATGAATCAGCATCATTATCTTCGATAATACAGTTTATACAGAAATTATTAGTACGCCGAAGGCATGTACTCGTGAGTATGTGTAAAGGGATGTCAGAACGACAAGATTACAATTGCAGTTTAGTACGTTTGCTCGGTATCTCTATGAAATGCCGGTAATGCAGAATGCATTCTGTCCAACAGAAAACGTTTTCAAATGAACGCTTTTTTCGTACGGAAGACCTGCGCTACCTTATCTTTTTTTGCCATCTCATGCATTCCTATTGTGAAGATATAAAAACAAGGATATTGTCCTCATCGTTACCAATGGCAGCGGTTTCGAAGCCGTATTTAATATATCGCGCACTACGTTACAACGATGCAGTCGCCCTCCCCTTTCCATGCGATATCAGAAGCCCTTCTGTAGAATTTAAATGCCGTTCCAAATGTCAAAACGTAATTTTAATCTCACGTTGCATGTGCGCTCGTTCGTGCAACTTCTTCGCGGGAAAAAAAAACTATATATGTATATTTATATATACGAGGAACACTCCTTAACGAGCGAAAAGGCCATACCATATGTATATAGATTCGAGATCCCTGGACATGTATAGAAGACGCTGACCGGTAAGATGTTCAATTCGTTCGAACGCCCACGCCTGAGGTCATAACACCCGAGAAACGAGAAGAAGGGTCGAACGAACCGAGCGCTAATCGTCGAATATACGACTCGTTCTCGGACCTCCAGCTCTGCAGTGTCGAACCAAAGACTGATAGTAAGACCGGAATAAATAGTAAGCCAATTTGGAGGAATTCACGCTCGCATTAATGGAGATAAGGGTAATCGACGCGCAGCTTACTGCACTGGTTATTGACATTGCTTGTTGCAATCGGATGGGCGCTAAAAACATTTAAATTTAGGATGAAACATTTTTTTTTTATTCTCCTCATCTAAATCTAAGATTCTTGAACCCGAGAAGCGTTTCCCGTGAACTGGACGTTGACGTAAAACCGCGAAGTGGTAAGTCGTTAGATACTTAAGGGGTTACCCCTCGTTGGCGGCCGAAAAAAAGGCGTGTTTTTGTAAATTTTTTTTTGGGAAAATGATTACGGTTTTCGAACTGTTTTTTTTTTTTTTTTCAGATAATAGATTAAAATTTGTAAAAACGCTTAATTCTATTTAAAAATTCAAATTATTCGATTATTTGAAGACTCGGAGTTTATTACGTAATTCATTATTTAGCAGAATACGTTCGTGGAGCTCATTGAAATTTGTAGCTGACCTTCGAACGATAAGAGCAAAACGGCAAAGCACTGTTTATTCACTAAGAAGAGTCTTGATACGGAAATTAATTTTAAGTGGTACTCGATCACCAAGCAATTTTGCTCTTAGGCTCGAAGGAGAACGCATAAGTAGAGTTCAGAGCTTATGTATTAGAAGTTACGACATCAGAATCGTGACCCCGTCGCTCGATCGAAGCGGCTCCGATCGGAGCCATTGTTCGATCGATCGAACTGGTATATCTGAGAAACCCGATCACATCGCGCGCGATGCGACGGGGTCGACGTCCGCCACACGCAGTTATTATCAAACAAAAGTACCGACGTCCATCTCCTATTATCTAATGCAACTGTAATCGAAAGTCCTTTAGTGATAATCGAACGTCACTGGTCGATAAACCAATGCCGTTCTTCAATATTAAAAGACACTTCAATTTCCCATATGGAATAAAGAATTTCGAACTGAATAAAAACAATCGCGTCAGCGCCCTGCGCGCCTGCGCCGTCCGACCCCCCGGATAAATGTCCCTTCGGGACATTTTTTAAGGCACTCACAGGGACACACGTCATGCTATGCGCTCCGTTTCGAATTCATATTTGCAAGTATGAAATTTCCGTTACAACGAAATCAAATCGATTCCTTGTAGTTACCATTCTCCGGAAATGGATGGCAAAAATAAAATCGCGATTGCTGGACTTCTATTAGCAAAGTGGCAAAGTTTCTTGCAGACTGACCTGCCCTCAGGAACTAATTAATATAAATTAATTGCACGAGTACTCAATACGTTTAGAAGTGACAGCGCGGCACGCGGATTTGCCGGGCGCGTGACACATGGAGAGATGGTGGCTTCTAAAATTTTAATATTTTTTTTTTATTTTCGCCGTTCAAGCGCGCCGACGTCGATGTTACACGTGCATAGCGCAATACACCCGATAGTTAAATATTATACTCAAGTGTGTAGTAATGGTACTAACCGAAGGCACCATCGTGAAGAAACCCCCATAAGATTGGACATTCCAGGGTTTTTGTTAGTCGCACAGTGCCGATCGTATCGGTATCGCCAATCGACGCCAGAAAGAGCGGAGCCGATGGGTATCTTTCTTTCACTTTGGCGCATAAGGTATACATGTATTTGCGATTCAGCGCGAGACTTGCGAATGCCTGCCGCATCGCTTACTTTAATTAGTCGGCGTGTCGGCGCTTAAACATTGCTTATTGGTAATGTAGACATTACCAATACACTTGTAGGTAAATATGCGTTTGTAGGTAAATATAGAATATTGTAAGAATTGATAAGTCATCGTTGAACCAATGAAAACGTGCAATAAATTCGTCAATTATTAGCGAATTTGGTAGGAATTCGGTTGATTCAGTGAACGATTTCCGCGAAATAAGAAACAAGCAGCGCGAGTTACTTCGCGCGAAACATGTTATCGAGATTTCAAGATCATTGCGTTGATTCCGACAATGAGACAACCCGCGAGATCGAGAGGAGGCACAGCCGAGAGGAGAGAAAAAAAGTGCAGACATGACTGAGAAATATTGCTATGTTGGGCTCTCGAGGAGGGTACACGCCTCTCGATGATCGACGCCACGACGTAATATACCTACTATAGTACCAGTAGAGACGCGGGCCTCGTGAGCCGCGTCGAGACTTCGATTCGATACGATCGATTACGTGCCGCTACGAAGCGTGCGTGAACGCGCGAAATGTATTAGAGTGTCTATATATACATATACGCTATAAATGCTCGTAGATAGGTAGGTGTATAATAACCGAAGGCGCCACTCCAGACCCCAAACCCACCCCTCGATTATCGTTAAAATTTTCTTCAAAAAGTGTACGATCATTAATAACGATATCCAGTATCCTCGACACTGGCTATGATAGTAATGATAGTAATGATAATAGTAATATATAAGGGACGTAATAAGAGTCTCGATTGTCGTATCGGAGCCTCGATTCTTCGATATCTATCGCGTTCTATTCATCCACTTAAATTCACCGTCCTGGTCTTGCGTACGTGGCAACACATATTTTAATGTGAAATTAACTACACGGCCTTTGATAATGGTGTGCGAGCGGTTAACATTGTTTAACCTTCTTTGCAAAGCATTCATGTTATTTTCGTACCTTTCGCTGCTATTCTATTGCGACAATTTACCTATT
Organism: Cryptus viduatorius; assembly: GCA_964006125.1. Lineage (NCBI taxonomy): Eukaryota > Metazoa > Arthropoda > Insecta > Hymenoptera > Ichneumonidae > Cryptus > Cryptus viduatorius. The sequence goes on along the minus strand of OZ023222.1, from coordinate 5,361,956 downwards.
GTCTGATTTTTTTTATAATTACGGCGTGTGGATGAGACTTTCGGTAAAAATTGCGCAAATTCTATTTACACAAAACTTCGCGATTTTGTTTTTAACGTCATTTACTGATCTCTATAAGTAAGTTATTTAGTCAGCTTTGATTCTCTTGTCTCTTGTCTGATGTGCTCCTCACGAGGACTCCAGTTTATCATTCCTGTATGGATATCGATAGCCTCCACCTAGTAACGCATTGAGAGGATAGTATACGAAGCGGGCGTGACGTGTGGCGCCTTTCCTCTCCCGCATTGCCTCCCAGATGAGTGCAGGTCTTACCTGCATGAGAGATTGCATGGACCCGCGAGAGTGGCCGGTGCAGAAATATGAAGAGTAGCAGAAGGCGAGGGCGCGTATCGCAGTAAATCTCACGAATAAAGTGCCGTACAGCGACTGCGGATAGACCCCCGCGTAAGTAATAAGAAGAAGTATACATATAGGGTAATCTCGGGTGATACGGTCAGAAGGGTGATATGGCCATCCGTAATATCGCTTTTCACGACCAACGAACGGCCTTAACACTTGCCAGGATTTTTATTTATATGTAGAAAGTCCCATCATTTAACCGGCGGGCCGATGTCGGCATGTTACATTAAGAGACAATTGTGAATCTACAGTTTCAGCGGAGTAGCCATTTTTTTTCATTATTTTTCCATTTTTTCAATGAAATTCTTCGGTTTCTATAAATTCATTCATATCTTCGGCATCTGTAAATCTGGCGGACGAGTCTGCAACTGCGTGTCGGGAGTGACTGCGACTATCAGCGAGGAGTGTCCAGAGCCACGGAAACGCAGTTCGGCATTTAAGTACTTACAATAAAATGTAAATGCCGGTTTCGGTAGTGTTTACTTTAACGCCAGTACTGCGACAGGCTTGCGGAAGTTCTTTTTCTTTACACGATAAAACGAAAGAAAAATCAATTCGGCTATACGCAAGATTCCGGCGATATTCTAATCGTTGTGCAACTTGGTGCACGTTCGCGTGAAATAATTTACATTTTCCTCGGGTCCTCTCTCTTAACACGCGTTTGTTTCTTTCCACGAAGGCCCGTTACCTTCGGCTCTATGCGCAAACTTGTGTACAACATTTTATACTCTGGCGCCACAGAGTCGCGTGTACCGGAAAGCTAAATGGTATTGCAAACGGTTACCGTACTCGATGAATTATTCCTGGATTTTGATTTCAGTACCACGCATTCTGTAACTTCGCCTGGTTTACCTATCACGCCATTCATAGAATTCGATTATCTTCTACGTAGACGACAAAACTATGCAATGTTGCGACACGATCGAAAGTTGTTGCCAAAACGAATAGAAAAATGAATTGCTATGCAACATTAAAATTTCATACTTTAAATCTTAAAAAAGGCAAAAGAAATAAATTACATGAAGGCAGACATTCCTCTGCAAGAAAGCAATAATGCATTTGTTATCAGTCTCGTAACTTCTAACGTAACGTCTAATATCAATTATCAATTTCTTCATTAGAAAGGTATCTACTTGCAATAATGATAGCAGTGAACTTGCAACTCATCAAAATTAATTTGCTTCCGCATTGAGAATTTGACTCTGTAAAAACATTCAACTTGATATATCCATCATAAAGATGTAGAAGAATACATTTTTTTATATATAAGCGTTGCAACGAAGACACGAATACAGTGAAAACTCTTATATTTGATGCGATTCGGACACATCGTCAAATGCGGGAGTGACCAATCAGGTGCACGTAACGATGACGGCGAACGATTTTGCAATTATTATTATGCGAATTGAATCTATTCAGTACCTTTAATATGCATTTTTCCAGATTTTTATTCTATCGAAAAATGTTTGCAACTCCCTCTTAATATCCTCGAACTTTTGCGAAATGGGCACCACGCCCTGTAGGTACCTTAAATATCCGGGATTCCGACAGTATGACCATATTTGACGGAAAATAGCTAAGACATCGCGGCACCCGTATAATTCTTCAGAATACCAAGTGTATGCAGTAAAAAATATACGTAATTCATGTACACACCTCATACACCGATTTTGCTTCGGCACCCTAATGCTGATGTGCATGTATAAGATTTATAGCATACCACGTGCAGGAATTCAGTACGCGCATTTAGAGGTGCTCACCAACCATAATCGTACCTCACTTTCACGTATCTACCGGCAGTCTAATACGTGGCAAAAACCCACTGCGGGTGGGGGAAGAGACAAGTGAGCGAAGAAGAATCGCTTCGCGCCCAAGCGCGACGAGCACCCAGTTAAACTGCATTTTTTCGTTCTTATACTTTATTTGTGGATGGGCCGCGGTGGTGGCGCGGAGCACACAAACGGCCGCGCAATCCCGCTTCGAGCGTTCTTTCCTCTGACATCAGCTCCCGGTGTGATCTACTGGGCTAATATAGCGATGCGCGGTCGCGGCTGCAGCGTAGCTTTTCGAAGCGCGTCCAGCATTGGCCGATGCAGTTGCAGCGCATAAAAAATGCACTGGGTGCAAGGCCCGCGCGTTCGCGACACGCGATAAAAGCGATTACTTGAAAGTAACATCATAAAGCCTGCCGGGGGCCCCTCACTGTTCGAGTTCGTCGTCCTTCTTGCGATTTCTTTTACTATTTTTTCGCCGCTCACTCGACGTGCAACTCGAGGGATCTTTTCTTTAAAAATAACCAGTAACAAGCGCCCACCCGCATGCATATATTGGAATTTATACCGTGACCGCGGCTCACATCTCGATAAAACTCTCGGAACTAAACGAATTTCTCGATTTTGTCTTGAAAAAGGGATGTCGAAAAAAATTGACGTATCGTGTTGAAAATGCTTTGAGATTTCACGGTTGCGCACTTTTTTTTTTAATTTCACAAATATTTCTCAATCATTTTTCATAAAATTTCTTATAATTTTGGTTCCGCGTGAAATTGTTTATAATTAGTACCGAAATTCCCGAAGCTGATCCTAAATTCTTCATTCTCGAGATTCAGGATATGATTTTGTTATATTGCCGTTTTCAGCAATGCATTGACTAGAATCTCGATATAGGATTTATATTTACCGGTTGTTAACGCTGTCGAAAAGTGGGATTAATGGTTAATGTTCGGATATGCAACGCTATGCTATTGAAGTAAATCGCAACAATGCTTTAAGGCTTTGTAATACGCTATAGCTACCCTGCGCTAAGGTCAATCATGGTAATGCTATGAACGGCTACGCTATGTGGTGTCTTAAAGTCAAACACTATAAGCTTTGCTATGCCGCGTCGAGCTCAATCGGGGAATTGCTATGAATGTCTATGTTGAGGTCAATCGTTGCAATGCCAAGAACAACTCTATGCTATGCCGCGCTGAGGTCGATCGTGGAAATGCTATGAATGGCTACGTTGAGGTCAATAGTTGCAATGCCAAGAACAGTATGCTATGCCGCGCTGAGGTCGATCGTGGAAATGCTATGAATGGCCACGTTGAGGTCAATCATTGCAATGCCAAGAACAACTCTATGCTATGCCGCGCTGAGGTCGATCGTGGAAATGCTATGAATGGCTACGTTGAGGTCAATCGTTTCAATGCCAAGAACTCTATGCTATGCTGCGCTGAGGTCGATCGTAGAAATGCTATGAATGGCTACGTTGAGGTCAATCGTTGCAATGCCAAGAACTCTATGCTATGTTGCGCTGAGGTCGATCGTGGAAATGCTATGAATGGCTACGTTGAGGTCAATTGTTGCAATGCCAAGAACACTATGCTATGCTGCGCTGAGGTCGATCGTGGAAATGCTATGAATGGCTACGTTGAGGTCAATCGTTGCAATGCCAAGAACTCTATGCTATGCTGCGCTGAGGTCGATCGTGGAAATGCTATGAATGGCTACGTTGAGGTCAATCGTTGCAATGCCAACAACTCTATGCTATGCTGCGTCGAGGTCAATCGTGGAAATGCTATGAATGGCTACGTTGAGGTCAATCGTTGCAATGCCAAGAACTCTATGCTATGCTGCGCTGAGGTCGATCGTGGAAATGCTATGAATGGCCACGTTGAGGTCAATCATTGCAATGCCAAGAACAACTCAATGCTATGCTGCGTCGAGGTCAACCGTGGAAATGTTATGAATGTCTACGTTGAGGTCAATCGTTGCAATGCCAAGAAGAACTCTATGCTATGTTGCGCTGAGGTCGATCATGGTACTTCCATAGGCGACAACGTTATACTAAGCTACAGTATGATTCCCGACAATGGGCGATGCCAAGCAATGCCATGTTGTCGTGCGCTGCACTATGTTCACGCGCGACTAAATCCGCCACGCCATGCTGGATACGTAATTGATATCCACAGATGAATTAACGGTCGATTCGGAACTAGCGTCGCGGACAAAGACATCGTTTCGCATGAACATAATTCAGAGTAGTACACTAGTATCGTGTGGCATTATCAACATCATAGGTCAGAACCTTCTCATGACGGAAATGCTGAAGAAATTTCAAAAGCAGCGATGACAAAGTTTAAAATCATTGGAGAATCGTATTAATGGACGTTTTACAATAATCCATTAATTCATCGGAACCCTCGTTTTGCTTACGTTTATATACAAGAAAATATACCTTTTCTAGAATTACAAAGGTCCGATCGATTTATAGGCTTAAGTTCGCTACACCGTACAACTTGCCGTGTGTTTTGTGTCAGGTATATAGTTTACCCACCAAGTACCAGGCCTCGAGCAAGGGACATACGATAAGATCGGCTTACTTTCCGCAGAGAGAAGTGCAGACGTGGTGCATACCAATCGACATGGGGTCCAAGCTTTGTATACTTATTCGTATACCGCATATACCGGTAACCAGCGCGACATTAGAATGGAGCAAAACACCGTTTGCCTGTCAATGGCCACTCGAATCTCTTCTTCCTTCTTCGATGTCCTCTTCCTTTCCTTTCCTCTCTAACTTATTCGCATCTCTTCTTCATCTTGCGCTTCAATAGTTATTTGTTTTATTGCGATGTTCCGGAGTCATGTGCGGCTCCGTTTCAAGTACCATTCTCGTGTACGTTACTACATTTTATGGTACACTGGTCTTTCAGGGATACCATAGAAATTTTATGATGGTCCAGATGAATCGTCTTTCTACCACGGATCTCCCCTCCTGTAACTTTAAGGTCCACACACGATTCTCCTTGAATATATCACAGCGGAGCGTTTACCGCGGCACGGTAATGCATGATAACTTCGACTCTCCGTTCAATACACACGGTATTTAATGTAAAACTGATCAGAAGAGCACTCAGCTTTCGTCAAAGATGTGTAGCATTTTTTTCCTAATCATTTCAATGTTAATATGTTAATCGAATCGATCGAATCGATTTTTGAGATATCGATTACAAATTTAAACGGCAAGTAGACTGTTTTTATATATGGATTGGCATCAATTTTCGCCCTAATTTACTGAGGCATTCAAAATTTACACTGTTTTCAGCCTCCAAAAAAAATTTCAGGCCGAAAATAGATGTATTTCTGGATAAAATCCACAGGCTGCAATTGGCTAAATGTCGAATATTACAATTTCGAATAGAAATTATGTTAATCGCGTGCAAATATATTGGTTTCGCAATTTTTTTCGTGGCTTTTCTTCAAAGTTGACACGTGCGTTTAACTAATGGCGGAAACGTCAGGAATACCTTCTGTTACCAGCAGACACGTTTGTATCGGATGCATTCGCGCGCGAGGAGATACATTCTCGGAGGATTTTAATTAACTCCGTTACTTCGTCGGTTGAGAACGCCGGGTTTTCTTCGTGTTCCGGGCGCGAGACGAGGACGCTAACTGCACAGTTAGATCGTACCGAGAAGGTTACACCCACCGCTCGGGATCTCATATGGTTCATGGATCCGTACGTGACAAAGATGTTAGAAGCAATTTGGCAAAAGTCGAGTGCCGCGAACCTCGACAACGAATTTGTTTTTCGTAATGGCTGCGTGTTTTTAGCGCTATAATAGTTTAGTCTAATTTAGTAGATTGGGAGTAATACAGAAAAAAAAAATTCTGTATATAATTTTGTTGTGTCGGATGTCCGAGCAAAATGTCGCGGGAGATCGTTCGTCGACGGTATTATAATTTCAAGGAGCGATTATGATCGGGCTGTTGATTCAAGTATTCTGGCAACAGGCATAGTGCAACGACAAATAGAGAGACCGGAGATTGAAGCCAAAATCAATAGTTTATGAAAACAAACAAGATATATTCTTGGACTCTTGAGAGAAATTATAGAAATTTGGGCTATTTTGAGATTGAGTACCCAACGTTGTGTGTACGCTGACGCGACCTTGCCGGAGCCCCGCCCATCCATGATTGTTGTTACGATGACGCTACAGTTACTCTGTTGAAAGCTTAGTAAGTAACGCTTTCGTTCCAAAATCGTTTGCTTTTAAATTAACTTCATAAACTTTTCATCATTCTTGCGTGTCGTAATCATTTCTAGTTCGGGATTTTTACGATTGTTCAATGATCGCTACTGTCGATATCCGAATTGCGCGCCGTACGATTTAATATGATGTTGTGATCCACCAGAGTTTTCATTTTTTCTAATAAAAGTACACTGATATTACGAAAATGTAAAGGTTTTTAATAATCGCATAATGCGTACTTGATGTCCACTAATATCATTTACATTTGAGACATATTACCGGCGGTCGATAAACGTTTTCTCGACTCACTTAGAAACTACAATGATCGGAGTCTGCGCTTCGTGAGCACCGCCATAGGATGCTCGAGATCGTGAACAAAAGGTCGTTTGTAGCCCGGTGAGTTTTCACCTCGACTATTGAACGTATTTAATGGAGGTGCGCGCACCGATTCCTCACGATGGAACTTGTAAATGGGACAAAGTATAAACTAAAAGACAGAGGAAGAAAAATAACGAAAAAAAAAGGTATTAAGCCGAATAACGTGGAAAATTCAACAATTTCCGTCGTAGAAGTATCGTAAATTTGTTCATGAATTATTCTGATTGTTACACGATAATGTACGGCACGACCGGCAATCAACAAGATCCCACGCAACCAAATAAAATTCGGTTTGCCGCCCTCTATCTTCTATACGACTCGGATCCCCCAATAAAAGGAGAGAGTTCCCTCATGCATATAAATGTCTTTAATAGTATTGCTTTCCGGGTTTTCACTGAGTGACTCTTCGACCGAAATAAATGTTGCCTTTGTCGGGGAGTCGCGGGCGCAAATTATATTACGACCGTATGGTTTGGTCGCACTTCGCTTTGCTACGCATTCCGATTTTCCGCAGTTGTTGGCGATTCATTCGAGTAAATAAAATAATGGCGAGAGTCGGCGAAATGTTTCCATGCGCATGGCATACTTTATTCAACATCCTGTCCACTCCATCATATTTCGCGTATAGAATCTTTTGGTAATGCGGAGTGAAATCTTTGCCACCTCCCCCCGCCAGTCGAGATACGAGACGATGTCGTCGACGACGATGACAAATTTATTATTGGCAGAGGCGATGGTGGGAGTTCAGAATTCGCGCCCGGATTCGCGGCTTCTCGTATCTCGAAAGTCTTACAGGCCCGACGGCAAAAGACGAGAAAGAGCGCGTAGCTTGGAAGCCGTTACGAATATTAGGTGGAACTAAAAAGCTGAAATACGAGCGAAGAGATGGGTATGCGTGCCTCCAGCGGTAGAAGAAAAAAGACCGTGAGACGCGTGATCTAAGCTGTCTCCGGTACAACTTCTTCTTCGGCTTCTGCTTTTTTTTCATCGTTGTCCTTGGCGACCACCATCATCTCCGCGACTTTTCGAGGTCCTTGTTGCGCGATAATTTGTCTTCGTGTCTCCAGACAATGACTCCGAGGGAATTAGCTGCTCGTTTATTAGTCATCAGGTTGTAAATTTTCGACATCACAGTCGAGTGATAATTATAAATAATTAAAAAAAATAAGAATAAACCGACAACAATACATATATCGAACCTTCGATAGTGAAAACTCGGAAGTCGATATTAATCGCCACCAACTTTTTAGGAGAGGATATAATATTCACTCAAGCAGTATTATCTACCTGACGATTTAAAAACAAAGTCAGATATTTGATTTTTTTTCGCAATCTGATTTCCGAATCTCAAAGAAGAAAAACTATCTCTATAATCCCCTTTCCATTAGCAACATTTACCAATGCGACATGAACATTCCATGTACATTGGAGAAACGAAGAAATCGTAGAACATTGCTATAGACCCCTATGCGAAAAAGCGATAAAACAATTCGTTTCGAGATATCGTTCGGGGATCGACAAGGCGTGTCGCCCGTCAGTGGGTCGACCTGACCAACTGAACTTATCGCGATAATGCAATGCGCGTTTCTGGGTCATTCGCACTGTGTAGAAGATACTGTGTGTGTGCGTTCGAGATGTATATAATTTAAGAAGGTATAGAAGTTATCTGCTCGAGACACGTACAAGCCGAACGAGCCAACGAGAAGGCGTGCATTCCTTTCTATGCACGCGTTTGCGGGGTTAATATAGTTCGCGTTTCGACGAATTACAAGAACGAAATCACACATATTTCCAATGGTTCAATTCATTATTGAACTTTAATGTTTAATATAGTTCTGTCGCTTCGTGTTCATTTCGCATATATTTGCGAAAAATTAGAGAAAATTGCATATACTTCGCGTTGGTATGAAAATCTGAAAAAATGCATGCATATTAAAATTACTGCAAAGATTAATTTTGTTTAATAATGATTGCAAAATGATATAAAAAATGGATGAAAAAATTAATTGGTTAACAAATTTCCCGGAAAATCAACTTTTTTTTTTAATGAAAATGTTGATTTTGTTGATTTTTCTGAATACGTATGAATTTTTTCAGATTTCTCAGTTTGCTTTGAATTTTTTTTTTCGTATCGAAAAAATGTATAAAAAAAACACAAAATATAAAAAAGTGAAAAACAAAGATTTTTGCCATATAGAATGGCTTATCTTTTGTTACACTTGGCCCATGTAAAGTCAGATAAGACTCAGGTAATGAGATAATCAGATAAGTTAAAGATTCGGGAATCCAGACAATTAGGCATCGTGAGATAAGTTGAATAACTTAATACCTACTGGAGTATTTGCCCACTCTCTTCCTTCCGCCTGAAAAACGTCCCATTCCGCCGCGTTCCCTCTCTGTCGTACAAACTGCAACAACGATTCTATTGGTCGGTATGAAAAGGGGAGTGCGATGAAAAGGAGTGCGCCGTTACTTCGACGAGCAGGTAGACGGACCCGGGAACGGTCGATATTCAACTTACTTGATGGAGTTTTCGTCAACTTAATTGATGGTTGAAATTATTTGAGTTAGAAATACGTGATTGCCTACTATAATTTTATTGTTTTTTTTTTTTTATAATTTTTACGAACAGATTTTTTAAGACTGTGGGATAACATTTTTTTTTTTTTTTTTTTTTTTGAGACTTGTCATTTTCATTCTCATTTCCATAGCGGAAAGAATACAACCGAATACTTCCTCCCTGTTTCACTGTTTTTCAGATCGATCGGAATTTTGACGAGTTTTACCGGAGTGGTCTTGAATATAAAATATTTTAAAAGTGATAGAACAGCGGTTAATGCATACGTATTTTGTACTTTCACTGTACAGTCCACGCTCCGTACTCTTACCTCCCCTTAACTTAGCTGCTCCCTTATTTTAACTCGTTACCATGGTAACGAATTCCCTTAACTGTATTTCTCCTCAGCCCCTTTTCCCCACTCCACCGAGGGAAACCCCGCGCGCATAGCCCTCGGTACCACTACTTGCAGGAACTGACCGGAAGTAGGGACGATAGGGGAAATACAGAATCGGGTCCGGTCCCCTCGAGTTAAGAATACGGAACTTGGACTGTAATTTGTTTGGGGCATTCGAGAGCAGCGGAGAGGTAATTTATAAAGAAAGGTAAACGAGCTGTGTGGATGCCTGGCGGACGGTATATCGTAGCACACCAGTGTAACGTAAATGTACGGGACATGGCAAATATGTGAAGGAGGAACAGTTTCGATGATATTCTGCTCCACCTTTTCTTCCTCTTTTAGTCTCGTTTTTCCTGTATCTATCCCGTTCATAATCTTCTGTTGATAACATTGTTATCGCGAACCGTTATGAACCGTCACGATCTCTGCTCGGAATAAGATCTCTACTCTCTATCTCGACATTGTGGAGAGAAGGGTTTTATCTCTCTCCCCTCCTTTCTATCTTCTTATATTGTAACAGATCTTAAATGCAATCTCAGCTCCTACACGCCCCTTCCTAACGCGGCGATCATGACTGGATCAATCCCTGCACCCTGCACTCTGCTAAGCGCTGCACTCTCGATCTCAGTTTCGATGCGACTTTTAAAAATAAGCGGTAAAAATAATCACCGATCATTGACTCATCCGAAAAATCGACAAATATCTACAACTTGATAAAAAAAATGTATTATTCCGCGAATTTATCAATCGATGTATCAGTTTTTCAGCCGATTACTCTTCTCATATACATTTTTGTATATATGAATAATCAGGTTTCCGGTCCATTCCTCGGAATACAATTTCCCGAAAATAAAATGGTAATAACTTGAACCACGCGGCAGTGCTACCGCAATGTATGCGACAGAAAAGTATTTTCTGGCGGAAGTACAATAGAGTGAAATTGCATTTTCAGAAAATCGTAACAGCGCTTAGTACGCTACTTAGATGTTTGCATGAAGAAGGAAATATACGAAAAATCGTTATATTTGATCGAAACTCCGAGTACATTCCAGAATTTTAGCGATTATTCTCTATATCTTATTCTTATATCTATATTTCCCGAATATATGTATTCATATATTGTTATTGTTATTTATTTCAATATCTTTGTGTTCGTGTAGTATAGTACGACGGAAAAAAAAAGCGCGAGCCATCCTTCCGTGCCGTGCTGAGTAAACAAGATAATATCCAATCGTTGCTTGTATAACTCTGTAATAAATGGCATCAGCGTGAGGGTTACCTGTACCAAGTCTGTCTATACCAACGCGACTTGTCAGATCGGACTTCCCCGTCGTCCAAAGCCAAAACGTCTTTATTTTATTCTTAGCGTAATGCCACTATGGCTACGGATTGCGGCTGTATTCCGGCTTAACGGATAGACGCGAGTATTCCGCATGTAACCGCAGCTTTATTCTATTTTCTTTTTGTTCCTAAGTCTTTTTTTTCGTCGTCGTGTATAGTAAGAAAATAATCGTGATATCACGAGCGCTAGATACCCGGCAGAGCCATAAAGTTCTGCACTTTTACACTCCGAAGTTTTTTTATCGAACGCTTCCTTTCATTTCGCTTTAGGCGAATTTTTTTTTTAAGAGACAACAATATGCGGAAACGCTTTGCGCGCTCGTTTCGGGATTTATATCACCCAACCAAGCAGTACCCACCAACCAACGAGATCGAGTGAGTTACCGCGTGCAGCGAGCTTTAGACAATGAGATTGAGAATTCCTTAGGGATGCAATGCGAATAGGCAACGCGAGAGTTTTACGGCAAGGATTGTGTCCGACGAGAACTTTCCAATTTTCATAAGGCAGCACTATCGGATATTACTATAGGGCGGAGAGGTCGGCGAAATGCATCTTTTCACCGCCGGCACGTCAGCGAAATCGTAGAGATATTAATATTCTTTCGAGATCTGTCGATAATGCGGATATTGTTCTCTGTCGGTACGATTTTTTTTTTTTTCTCTTTTTTATCGATCTGTCTCGAAGTCTCTTACGGAGGAGAGTGCACTGTACAATTTCACCATAGGACAATGGTGCCTTCGAGGAACAGGTACGTTTGCACTTGTTGGAAAAGGTGGAAAGGCCAAAGGTGGAACATCAAACGGGGGGTCATCTGGTGGGCGATGCGGGTAACCTGTACGACCGATCTTTATGAATTTGTAATGGGATTCGATCGTTTTAATTTGTTACCAATAACAATCGAACATAATGAATTCGCGGACTATGGGACAGTGAATCGTTCAAATTCTTTGTAACACAAACCGCACATCCGGTTATGCAGAGACGTCTTACAGCGAATAGATATGACAGATACAACGAGCGAACAGAAACGAAGTGAAAGCAGAGTCTTCTCAACCCGACTACGCTGTGTATTCGCTACAGGGTTGGCTAGTTGATTACAATATAGTACAGTGGGCACTGGGTACACGGAGAAGACGGTTATGCTATTCGATAGGATTAATGCTAACGCGAACCGAGAGTGTGTGGTTGCGCACCGCGAGAACAAACAATGCGAGCCAATTACGGCGTGCAATATGACGTTGTTTCTGCGCGGTAAACATCGGCGGGCGGGCGAATTGCGTTGTCGTGCCCCGATGCAGTTTCCCGCATCTTAGTTACACGTTTCTCTACAATGTTTCCACGTACGCTCGCTGATATTCCTGTAAAATGCCTTCCAGGGACCCAACGTCTCAGAGGTATTATCCCACATCCGGTACCTGCCGCTACACTCCGCGTACTATAAAAGCGCGTTGTATACTTGCGCTTACTTCTCGTATACTACCGCCCGGCAACTAGTGGTATGCACGGGTATTTTGCGCTACTCGCCCCGATTACCGTCACCGCTGCGGAAGACGTTAGTGTCCTGCCGCTTGCCATGAAACGACTTGATCTTTCCTGCGGGCGGAATTATAAACTGTTTTATATATATGAACGACTTACGAATCGAGGAATAACTGCTCTCGATTTCAGTATACGACGTAAGCGTTCGTTCAAAATTACATTTCCTTCGACATCGATCTTTCCGACAAATTCCCCAGAAAACAATTACCCGAGTGTAAAAAATGCCTAAAATCCCCGAAAATTCCCGAAAATCTCCAAAATTCGAAATTTTCGAAAATCCCGAAAATCGATGTATAGGAAATTGAACCACCTGAGCTCGCAGCATCTTCCACTCAAATAACATTGGAAATTATCTTTTCCGGAAAATTCTATTTCGGAAATAATTCCGAGTATTGAATTTTTGCATCGCGTTCATCGCAATATTTGCATACTTTTTCATATTTATTCTCGAGCGATTTAATTGGGTAGGAAAATGCAGTCGAGGAATTAGCTTTCTTAAATACGTTTAGCTGCTAACCGCAGGCCTAATATCTGCAGATCTATTCGTGATTTAACGACTTGACTCCGCATTTGAATCATACTGTATATGCGTACAATATTATACTCAATATTCACGCTTATCCCAAGCTTACCATCGTTACGACACCTCGCAAGCGGATAACCAGTTTGCCAAAGCGAAATATTAATATACTACTGCTTCCGGCTTCTCGGAAACGGTTGAGGAGACGTGAGAAATTGTGAATTTGCCCGTTCACCCGAGAGGTGAGATAATCCGTAGGTGCAACGCCAGTAGATACGCAACAACCAAAGGGACAATGAATATTTAAGATAGGCATACAGCCCAAGCACCCGACTGAGATTCGCTCGACTCCGTAACATTCTACCATCCTTCGATTGTATCTTCGAGGTCTTCGAGGACCTCACAACGATATGCACACAACATAATACTAAAGAATCGAACGTATCTCCGGTGAAAAAGGAGCTAAGTGAGAATTCGAATAGATACACTAAACACTCGAATTCATTCTTACCGCATGTGAAAAAAAAGTCTAACGCCGCGGAATAGATATCTAAACATTGTTACATTACCGGATAGTAAAGAGCTCCGGATGACGCTGACCGGATCTTCGACACTGGCGGTGCGCAGTGCATTTTACTGACTAAGCCGATTAGATAATAATACTTCTGGGAAATATTAAAAAATCGGCAATTCTGGTTAAACGTAACATCCGTCTAATAAAGACCAATTATTATAGTTAGTATAACACATTTTTGACTGAAAAAGGTAAGCGTTTTTTTTTTTCAAATTGTTGTTAATTCAACGGTTGCGAGACGCTAAACGCCCCAACTTTGGACCAATTAATTCTTTAACGTCCATTTTCGAAAATTCTACTCAATAGCATTCATTATACGTCGAAGGGAATTTAATGGGTCAATTTTCAGTATTGCCAATTGCGTAATTTCCCTGACACTACCGTTTTTCTTTGCATTTTATGAATGGTACTTTTTATCACGTTATCATTACTATTCGTTATCTTGAATTGAAAAGTTGGCGAAGTTGAAATGTATCGCGATTATTCAATTATATTGAAAATTCGAGATTTTTAGAAATTTTACGAAAGCAGACTAAATTAGCGCACGCAATAGACATTACACAGTTGCGAACGTAAGTGAATCCGCGATCTCTCAAGTGTTCGGGCGCCGTGTGCGTTCTAATTTTAATGCGACGAGTGACCCGCCAGTCGGCAAGACGAGAACTCCGATGCATACTACGACACTACCAGTATGCGTTTCGTCGCAAATCTGTTACTATAAACCAAGCCGCATTCTGAGTTATACACGCAGAACGCTACAGTAATGATATTTTCTCGCCGAGGCGCACGAAACACAGGAGGCGTTGTTTTAAAAAATCCTCTTGTGTTTTATTTTCGATATAATTTATGATATCCGAGATCGGTTTATGCGCCACAAATCGATATCAAATATTTCGGTCGTGAAAATCAGCTAAATAACTTATTGGCGAATAATATCGAAGCGCACAAGTAATTAAGCGTTCAAAAATATCGATAGTACTGTCGGAAAGATATCGAAAATACTTTCGGAAAAATATCGAAGATACTTTCGGAAAAATATCGAAGATACTTTCGAAAAAATATCGAAAGTTTGGTATTTCAATAGACCATTAACAGCTGTGGTTTTTCTCGCGGCCATAGGAGTGTCTACAGGTTAGCAGAATAATTGTTTCTCGATCAGTAACGTTACTTCTAAGCGTAAAGCGATAGTCGCTAATGACGGGTTTTCATGACGCAGAGGTATGCAATGACTCGTTATTCCTGGTACAAAGCATTCTTTCACTACCAGACGAGAATTCAGCGACATCAGACGTGTAAACATCTCGCGGTCTTATTACTTACCTTATCTTCGAAGAATGCGCGCGTGTAAAGGACACATGCGAAGTACGGAAAGTAACGACAACGAATATGCAGCGAGTACTCGAGTTTCGATTTCGGTTTGACCTCATCTTCGTACTCATCTGTATAGATATTTTTATTTAACTTAATTTATAATCAAATAATTAATATTTAAAAAATAAATGAATGATTATTCATGATTTATTATTGTGTATCGATTTTTTGCTTTATTAATTAAAAAAATGACAATTGTTTTCAATTATACGAAAAAAAGAAAAACGAAAAATCCAAAAACGAAAGTAAACATTTTCAGGAACCCACATGCGATGAATCGGCTCTCATATTTGATTTCATTCTATCGGCAATATTGTTAGTGAGACTCTCGCCGAGAATTCCGGCCATACTATTTTTTTGTGGGTGGGTAATGAAGCAAACTGTAATTAAATCGACGCCCGATCGTTGACTTTTTTTTATTTTTCTCTCCTCCCAACGAGAGAAACTCTCGGAGTGAGCGACGAATAATGTTTTTCTGTCTCTCCGGCGAGCATTACCAACCGGCCGACACATTAGTCTTTCTCGCGTCTCTCGTCGTTCTCTCGTCACACGGAGATACACGCGAATATCACGGAGATCACGCAGAAAAGTTCTCGGAGTGATGGCGGTCCGGTCTTTCCGTCCGCTCTGCATCCTTCGCTGAGAGCTTGCGACGCTTCGTCGGACTCTTTGATCAATGCCGTTTCAACTGGAGAACGAACGAGAGAACGAGAGCCGCGGCAAGAGAATCGAAGATGGCAGAGAGAAACAAAGATGAAGAAGTAAAACGAAGAAGAGACACATATTTCATCTACGCTACGTTGTGGAATATCACCTCGTCTTGTAAGTATAGGATGAAATTCTTTATATGAATGAAGTCGAAGAGATCGGCCGAAGGAAAGGGTTGAAAAAAAAAAGAAAAATAGAAGTGAAAAGAAATGAATAGCTCGAGTAACGTGACGTTCACGAGCCGGACAAACTCTCTCCGAGAAATAATTCGAATGGCACAAGACCTCAGTCGGATTATCGTACACCTGGATCTCCGAGACTGAACACTACGTAACACTGTGCCCATCCGTCGCTCCCGCTGGACATTTACGATATTCTCTCTCGCGTACACACTCGGCTTGATTTATGGTGTTCCTCTTGGATTCATGGTGAATCAGCCAGCCGAGTGTGAGGACGCATATATCCCGTACGTGTATATACATGTATGTACCTATGATATACTCTACGGAAAAGAGTACGCGCACCCGTCGGAAAATCGCGTGGAGATTCGAATCATATGCGAAATGAAAAAAAAAAAAAAAACTTCGACAAATGGATCAATAAAATATTAGAACGTAAAGTTATTCGAATTTCAGTGAATTTTGCAGTTTTACGTTGATATGGGAAGCATTCCCATATGAGACATATTCCCGAATGGAATACCGCAGTCATTGTACCGATGTACCGGTAATGGTAAAATTCAAATTTTTTGACGACAACACTGGATATAGTGTTTTATGGGTAGTAAATCATTTGAAATTAAAATTGGTAATATTTTTAACGCAATTCATTAGCGGTCCATTTTGCCCCATTTTTTTTGTGATAGTTTTCTAGGGGGTTGTCGAATCGATTTTTTCATTAAAAAATAGTGGAAAAATGTTGTGTATATCGATACAAACCCTTAAATTACTACGGTCGTTTATTTTGCCCCAACTTACCCTTCTTGTCGATATTTTTTTTAATATTTAATTTGCCAAACAAACAGCAATATAGGCAATGAATCTCTACGTAAAGTTAACAACGGCGAAGTAAAAATGTCAGTGAACGAAATTTTTCACATTTACGCATAGCTCTCACACGGAGTTATGCGCATGTATAAAATTTCCGCTCTCCGCCGCGAGGCCACGGACGCGCTTGGTTCCTGGCGAGTGCAAAAGCCCGCTTGCCCGGCGAAGGTGAAGAAATGCAAGGTGCACCGCGCCGACCTACGACCTTGGCGCAGTCACGATTTTTCGATGTGCACCAACTAACCACAGGTAAACTTCGCCCCGATCTCGGTCGGTAGTACTAAATCACACTCGTAGCAACTACGTTGAACCTTCGCAAGTTCGCTACTGCTTGGAACAATATTATACTTCTTTGCCGCGCAGAAGGACGCAACTGCACGATCGCTGCAAAAATACGAATCTTACGGAATCCGTTACAATACGACGGAAATAACCGCATTGCATCGCACTCGGATCGAGCAAAGATATAACCGGAACATTTTGTCGCGAACGTATCAGTGCTAAGCGATGTTTAAAGTACCTACGTTTTTTTTTAGAACTCACAATGCGTATTTTAAGCACCAAAGTACTTTTCACCAAAACTCTTCCTTTCGTATTATTCCGATTACCCCGGAGATGTTTCGTAATTGGAAAAATTATTCTAAAACTTTTTGCGTACTCGGTGGGGGCGCTTTCGGCGGAATTTTTATTGTACATTGTATGTTTTTATGGTAATTTTTTTGACGACCTATCGTTACGTGTCTCGTCAGATTTGTATTTACTTCGATGTATCGATCGCTATCTCGGCGCAGCCAGGTCTGTATTTCTCCGCGGTTGGAAGACAAATGTCCAGAACCCGGGGTGAAACATTATCCACGCGGCTGGATGAGCGACGGCGCTCAATCGTTGGCCACCAATCAGTGGTCAGTCAGTTCATAGTCAGTTATCCATCTTAGTATTGGATAACGGAACGGAACGGTTAAGATGTACGTACGGCAATGGTTACTCGTCGCGTCTCGCAAGGCCAAACGCTCGTTGCGTGATAATTGCACTTCGACCTATCGACGCCTATAAGATCGACGAAAGCGCCCTCAGGGTTCTCCTCCAGTAGAACCAGACGAACAAACCTCATATTAGTCATCGTCGGCACAGGCTACGGGCGAATAATAATAAAGAACAAGGAACTGGCGGATCGAATCGTAATGCCAAGGTTTCACCGGAGGCCAGGTCGGTTATTCACGGAATAAAAACTTTATAACCTCTGCACAGTACGCGCTTTCGCTGGTACTCTTCGGCTCGTTTCCTTATATCTTTTGATGCTTGTCGTAGACAAATCTCCGAAGCCATTTACTAAATTTACACCCATTCTGACATTGGGTATTAAACGGTACTAAAAAATAGTCAGTAATATCTTATATCATCTTTAGCAACGTGTTACGCGTCTCTACCTGAAAGACTCTCGCATTTCACAGTCGTTTAGCATCGTTTTTATTATTGTTATTATTTTTAATGCTATAGGCCACTGTGCAATTTCTTTCCTATTTCGGGTCAATTCGGGTTCAGTTTCGCGTCTAGTGGATGATTGTGTATAAGTAACACTGTAGTAGAACCGCTGTTTTTTTTCTATTTTTTTCAAATCTATTTTAAATTTTATTAAGAAATGGTTTAATTATTAGTCATTATTATAAAAATACAGAATTATAATTGTATAAAAATTACGATTTTCTGGACTGGAAATTTAAACACTTAAATAATGATAATAATATAATTGATTAATTTATTATATTTTTTATAATTTTGCAAAAAAAAATTGAAATCGAGTTAAAAAAAAGATGGCCGTAATTTGAAAAAAAAAAAAAAAATTATAAAAAAAAATGGCAGCCGTCAACGACTTGCCATTACGGCTCCTTACACTTACCTCGATAAGACAAAGCAAAGAAGAAAGATCTCTCGTTCTGTGTGGGGGGAGGCGGGAAGAAGTGGCAGAGAAAGACATTGTTACAGGTCGGAGTCACGGTTTTGCGACTTTTCAGGACCATACATTAACGAGGTTT
The DNA here is from genome assembly GCA_964006125.1 of Cryptus viduatorius. Classification (NCBI taxonomy): domain Eukaryota; kingdom Metazoa; phylum Arthropoda; class Insecta; order Hymenoptera; family Ichneumonidae; genus Cryptus; species Cryptus viduatorius. Next base: position 5,343,076 of record OZ023222.1, on the reverse strand, counting down.
TATCGGCAAACGTGGACCGTTTGTCTTCGGAGAACTTGGCGGCCCTCGAACGAGTTAGAGGGGGCGAGGTGCGAAATGTTAGTGAATAGCGGGTAAGCAAGGGCTGCCACTCGCCTGGTTCGCCGTTTGCAAAACACCCGAGAGGTGCTGGTCGGTAATACGATACTTGAACCTGTCTACGAGGAATTGTATGGGGTTTTCGTCCGAAGTTCTGGCTTCGGGCATCGGACGTTCACTCGTGCGATTCGTTATTTTTATTAATGTTGAATTTTTATCTCCCTTTTTTTCGGCCTGTAAGACACACACGATGTTTGCTGGAGAAACATCTCGGACCCTCTATAAATTATTATTAAGGGTTCGAGGGGGTTATTATCATTATTATTATTATTATTATTATTATTATTATTATTATTATATTATTAATAAAAATATGAATTATTATTTAATAATAATAATAGTGATAAAAAATTGTTTACAATTGGAGAATTCAGTAGGTATCAAATAAGGATTTTTCGATGTATGAAAATAAGAATTGCTTGGTTCACGTTTAACATAGAATTTTATTCTTCAATTGAGGATAACAAGTGACTAGCACTTAAAAAATACAATCCATCGTCGTCTCATCGTCGTCGGAATTCGTATAAGTATCGCGAAACGCCGATAACGTTTCTTCATCAATTTGCAATTAAACTATTATCTCGTAAGCTCCACACACACGCACTCTCTGTTTCACACACGCATTTTGGAATGTATAATTAGTATTCGATTAAATTAAGGGCAGAGGCTTACAATCTCATTTTTTTCTCACGCTCTCGTCACGTTAAGCAGTCAATTATCAGTCGCGACGCGAGTATCGTCCATATTTGTTTTTAACCTCTCGCGGCAATCACGTGAGCACATCAATCATTATATATACACGCCTACTTACGTCTACATTGCTTAAAAGTACTGTAAAAACAGAGGTTGAAAAAAAATATATACAAAGGTGGTTGTCTCAACGTTCGTCGCATAATTAATTTTAAAAAATCCTATTATACTAGTGATAGCGCTAATTATGTTAATAGTATAACATTTGCGTGATTATCTCCTCTTCATTCGATCGCCTTAACCTCAAAAATCGTCGCGGAGAGTTGAGGTCGATATGTTTTATTTTTATTTTTTCGACAGAAATAATTTCGACGTGTAATCGAAACAATAACAATGATAAATTTTATATTATCGGCGACTTGTAAAACTAAAGGGATACATTTTTACTCTATTAATCTATCGCGGCTTTAGGAACATTATGGATTTACGACGACACCGCGTGGCTTTTTTTTTCTTCTTTTTTTTTTTGAGATCTCGACGAAACCCTCGGGAACTCTTTCATACGTGTCGGGTAGATGCGTACCAATATCCGATTCAATTTATTCAGCTTGTTATTGAAAAAAATTAATTGGTTATCTATGGCAACGGCTTCGTCTAAAACATTTCGGAAGAAAAAATGCATCACAAACACTTCCAGAAACCATAAAGACCATTCTATTCTCGAATAGTCCAAAGAATAGAGAGATTATTGCTATTAAATGGGAAAGGAAAACATTCTTCATAATGGTCCAAAGATTATTTCTATTTTCAAGGTCTACCAGTCGACTACCGTAGGATAGTTCTTAGAATAAATCGTCTAAATAGTTTGAAGACTTTTGTGACAACAATTTTTCAATTATTCATTGAATTATCGTTAAAATGAACGCAGACTTCTTTATGGTACATGCAAAATATTTAGACTTATCGTCAGATGAATAAAGAAAAAATCGATAAAAGTCGATAGCATCGGTGAATGCAAAAAAAAATTGACTAAATGAGAATCTATCATAAAAATGTATGAAAAAATCTGCTGATAGGAGACGTATAGCACACCTGAAGCATCTACCCTTCACGAAAGTTTCATTGCATAATTTGATTGCATTGCAGAACATTGCAAGATAAATCGAAAGAAAAAAAATCGAATCGGTATAACGTCAGAATCGTTATGGAACATTCTTTCTGACGGTTTTCCCGCACTAGTGCTGGAAAAACAGCAGAAAATCGGGTTAGCGTCGCTAAACACGAAAATAACTATAGTTAGCCGAGTCCGAGCGGCTTAGACTCCCACCCACTATCAGAAAAAAAAATGTACATATATGTATATAAAGCACATTCGCGTATTCTATCAACGAACGCGGAGAACGATTACTTAATAATTTTCCGAGTAGGAACTCTAGGCCCGCGTGAAAATAAGAAGAACACACACATACAAACTTTCTCACTTTTCGCGTATCTCGCAGATGCACGATCTTGCTACTCCGTGGTGAGTAATCAAAAAAAAAACTTTGTTCTTCCCCGGAGATCAGTAATACACTCGCGTCTGATTCATATTAAATACTCGTATACTCTTCGAAAAAACTTTTGCACTAACGAAGTCTGAATTCGACATTTTTATTTATTTTTTTTCAAGTATTTTAAACATTAGAAAAAATTATTTAGAAAATTTAGACTAGTCTAAAGACTATTTGATTATCTATTCTAAAAATAGTCTTCAGACTATTTGGAAATAGCCGACTGGTAGATTTAGAAAATCGGAATAGTCTTTAGTATAATAGTCTAAACACTGCTCCATTCTAGGAATAGTCTTCGAGACTTCTAGATGATAGGAATAGTCTTTAGAATCAAAGTCGAAGGATTTTTTCTATTCTAAGAATAGTATTTGAAAATTCTAGAAAACAGGAAGTCTTGATAATAATACTCTGAAGACTATTCTATTCTAGGAATAGACTGTCAGAGAATAGTCTAAAGACTGTTCTATTCTAGAATAGTAGAATAGTCTTTAAAACTTGGAGACTTCTGAAAATCTGAATACTCTTTGGAATTGTCTAACGACTATTCTATTCTGGGAACAGTTTTTCTACAATTCCGAAGAGTATAAGATATAAAAGGTATTCCCAAAATAGAACTGTTTTTAGTATATTCTAAAGAGTATTCCTATTTTTCTCGAAGTCCAAAGACTTGAAAAATGCACACATCGCGAAGCAATTTGTGGTGTCGGTATCGAGAAAAAAAAATTGATTTTTTTTATCATCAAATCTTAGAGCTAATTATCGGAAAGGGAAAAAAATCCTCGCGAGTATCGCGAGTGGTAATACACGTGCGCGAGCACGCGTGGGGAGCGAACAAGGTAAATCAACGGACTCGAAGTACAACAGCGCCGCGGTATCTCATAAATTCGTTTTCAGGTCCCGGTAGTTCCGCGCCACAGTATTATAAGCGAAGCTTTCACACATATTCTTACTCCATACACGCGCACACGCGCCCCCGCCCTCGCAATATAGTCTCACTTTCGCCTCGGATTATACATGTCCATTTAGATTCTCTCGTACATGACTGCCCCGAGTACGCGTCAGAACTGCAAAGGTTTTGTTTTATTCGTATATACAATGTAAAGTTCATGACGCTCGTAGGTGGGGTCCTCCATTATGATATCCCGTGCGCGACCTCCGGCCTCCTTCGGAATCGGGCTAATCCCGTTTGTGGTGCATCACTGCGGCCCGGGGAATTGACGAAAAAAATTATCGAGACATTTGAAAAAAAAAAAAAAAAAAATTTCATATTTTTACGGACTAACGAGTCTTCTCATTAATATTGTTTTTAATTTTGGTCTTTTCTATTATGAAAAATGATTACTTTCGAACGCGGGCATTGTTTTCTTTCTTTAAAAAAAAAAATAATACATCGATTCAAAATTTCGAGATTCAGTCAAAGATTTACGTACGTAAATGCCTTCGATTTTTTTTTTATTTTGCCCGATCCTCGACGTTCGAAAGAACAAACGGCAATCGATCGTTGATCATTTTGATGTGATTTTTTTTTTATATGTTTTTTTCTTTCAACGATTAATATAAACCGTGCTGCTCAGTACCACGACGTCTTTTCTCCTACCGGGTTCGTCACGTCCGCCGAAGAGGAGGGCGCACAGGAGATGTCATATACTCAATGACGGTCGTTTTTTTCTATCCTTGGTAGTGTTTTTTCCGAATATCGTACCGAGTACTCGGGACACCGAATGAACACCGAGCTTTCGGCGTATCGGCAAAGCGCGCAACAATTGAACGGATCTTGCTTCCCGCAGAAGAGCCTGAAATGCGAGTGCCGCTCCCGCAGGACTCTCCGCTGCGCTTACCTCGTAGAATTGGCATCCGTGGGCTAACGACAACTGTTGTCCCTCATCCACGCATACTTCTCTGCAATTACAAACGAATTAATGCGAATTAGTAACGCGTAGTCTTCTACTCGAATATTGTAACCAAATCGATTACTATCGATTACTATCGAGAATCGATACTCTGATTTTGCAACGACTGACTTACAGCCGTTCGAACAATTATATTTCAGACACTACTCCATTATTATTTGTTCTGTTTCCTTTATTCCTGTTATTCTTTATCAAAGAAAAAAACGAAGCTGTTGATCGAATTGCGACGCGCTACAGGTTTCTTCGAGCCGACAATCAATGTTGCGAGATCGGCGACTCTGATTTGTGACTCTTCAATGATTTGGCAATAACGATAAATCTGTCGTTTTTTTTTATTAGGCGATCATCAAATTCGCGAAAAATCGTTCGAAAGATTGTGTTGAGTTTAACGATTTCCCTCTTCCGGTTGACATTTTGCCCATTGTACTAGTCGAGGAAAGGCATGAATGGCGTAGCAAAGCTACGAGCCAATCCGGTGATTGCCGTTGATGTTTGCTGCTGCAGCGTTAAGTATTGCCCCGGTTAACTCGTATTTCAAGCGGCCGGTGTTATGGGGTGTTTAAGCGAGGTGTGCGTGGAAGGCAGCATTAGGTAAGACGAAAAGAGGCACCGGAGGGGTTAAAAGCCAACCACGAGCTAACCCACTGCGTCCCCCTTAACCCCTCCGCCCTACGATATTTATGGACGCAATTAAATTCGCGGAACACGTGATATTCGCGAGGCGATCGAGCCTAAACGAGTGGGAGGTCGGTAAACCGTCTTGGTGGCTTGGCTTGTGAGCAATGTTATGCTCACTCGTTCGTTTGCTTGCCCACAATCTCCGAGGGAATACCGCAACGCGACGGACCATGTTTCGAGGCCCACGGTCCAGCGTATCCTCTCGTCTCTCTTATGCATGTGTATCGTTGAAAGAGCCGGAAAGAGCGGGAAAGAATGACCCGACGCAACGTCGCCAGAGATGTACAACATCGGTTAATCAGTCCCGCTTTATTTTATACTCCCGATTATGTACTTTACGAACATTGGCGTTAGAATTCTCCGGAATCAAAAAACCGAGAAAACGAGAAAAAAAACGAGCACCCACAGTCGCGATATCCCGAAGATGATACTTCCGTTACCGATATAAACATATCGGCTCTGACTATAACGGGGCAAAATGGTCGCAGACGGCAAAATGGAAAAATTTACGAAATTTACGAAGCCATAGATCAAGAATCTCTCATCGTTCACTGGTGTACGCACTCGTTCATCCGGTTTAGCGTATCTCGTATATTTTATCATCTAAATCAGCCTCTTCAGGTCGCCAGCGATAGCAGAGCGGTACCGGCGTACATTCCATCGTCTATCCGTCTCGGTCTGATCGAGAGGACGAGTAGCGTTAGTCTCGGTGACGCGACTCGTATGTTACACTACTTCTATATATGATATACCAAGTATGGATAGCCCCCCCCCTCCCCCCGCTCCTCCCCTTCGCCAATCATCGTATATGTATCGTTCACCCAGGTTGCGGATACTGCATGCCAGCCACCGGTAGTCCCTCTCGTCGCCTTAATGGAGTTCATAAAGATTAGAAGCTCGCCACACGGCGAAACCACTCTCCAGCTCGCGCGCCCCTACTGGAACATGTTATATTGCGGTGCGCACGGCTGTCTCGCTTTACCATCTCTATCTCGGCGTATACGCAACGACGTAGCAACGCGCACTTGGCGCACACGAAAGCACAGCCTCATTGAATCGGTGAGTATGCGTTTATAAATGCTTTTTTCCCCTTCCATACCTGAACACATCGCTCTACCCACATTGCACTCGCGAGTTGCACATGCAAGACACGTTATATCCGGTGTAAATCGCACATTAATAAACTTATCGCCGGTCGGCGATCTTGAAATTTCAACGCGGTCAAACGACGGGCGCCAACAACCCTGGCGAATGAACAAGAACGAGTCACAGAGCCGCGCGGCATCTCGCGAAACCGAAGTTTTATCGACCGGAAACTGGTTGCCATGCGGCATACGACGATCCGCCTCGTAGCTTGTACCGTGTCCATTTTGTTCTCGCGCCTCGATTCCCCATTTTCTTTCCCTAACTTTTATATTTATTTCTTTGTTTACCGATAATTCAGTAAACAGTTTTAGTGAGGTCTCCAATGGCTCAGAATTTTTTGTACGTTTTTTGGTCGATAGTTGCTAGAAGTGCAATTCCGACTATTGCGACGTTCTGTTGATGCAAATAAAAATCTTAGAAACAACAGAATTCCCGATTGAATAAACGCGACTACCGTGGTTAAGGTAGTTCTTGCGGCACTTTCAATCAGGTGGAAATCTGTCTCTATTAGTATCAAATATGTATGAATTTTTATATGGAAATCGGCATACGCTTAGATAAATTATTCCCTAATTTTACAGCTCCTAGTCCACCCTTAGATGTGCCCCGGTCCATCATTCTAATATGAGTCCAATATTCTTTAGTCTACACTCTTCCGACATTTGTCCATTTCTACAAGGAAAACCATCGCCGAAAAACGTGGCGAAGAACAGTGTTGACAATGCTACATAACCTCATTTTCTGCTGTATCGGTTTGTCTCGAGACCATTTCTCATTATCTTCTCGTCGCGCCCCTAAAAAGTTGGTGTGTAACGTTTTATCTCGAGAATATATCGAATTGCGAGATTTTATATCGAAACTATTGTTGTCACTGTATTCGTGCAGTGATTGGTTGAGTGCGAAGAAGAGGCTACGGGCGCGCGCAGCGCGCAATTCTGACACCAATGTAACGACCGAGCGAATGAATAACAGCCGTATTTGGTTTTGGGGCGGATATTATTAATAATAAGAAACGTTAATTATCCCGATCACGAAATTCCAATTTAGTAGAAAAAAAATCCTATAACGATCGATCGATCGTAATCGGATAAATATATATAGAGGGCACCACCTTCATATATATATATTATGAAAACAAAGATCGATTTACGAGAAAGCAAAAATGTCAATTGGAGCTTTACGCAGATGTAACTCGATAGCTCTCTAGAAATTCACGTGTAAATTGATCAACAGAGTTTTTTTGCCCGTTTATAAAAATACTTTGATCCTGTCCGGTGTATTATCGGACAAGTCAAGCCGGATCCCGGAAAGAGAAACGAGTAATTCGAATTGTAATCCGAGAGGATTGAGCGACATCAACGATTCGACTTTAAAATCTTGTTCTCGATCGCGAAAAGGAAAGGGGGCGCTTACATAACCTCGATCTTTCTTTCTCGTAGTGTCCACAAACCGTTTAAACATTCGAGAAAGCCCCTGGAAGTAGAGTTTCGACTGGGCTTCTCCTTGATTCTCAATTTTATGTCCTTCATTGTGCCGCGAATTCGTAAATATATATCACTCTCGTAAACGAATCGGCCACATTCTCCCACCGTTCACGCGAATACACTTATATATGTTCATCTCCGGTGACGGAAAAATGTTTATGGATATACGTTCGTAAGCTGCCGTCACGGCCGTACAACACGTTGTCTTCACAAAGCTTTGGTACCGTAAACGCGCAGATAAAAATAATACTATCCCATCACCGAGAAGCTCCGTGTCTCCGTTCTCGACAAACCTATCGTACGCAAATTCGCTAAAGCATTTGTATGCGCGAAGTGACAGCGTCTCATTCCATAAATAAAGCGCAAATCACAAGACGCGAAAGACATTAAGTCTAAATTGAGTTTGATCACTGCACTCGTTTCTGCTATACACCCATTTCCGTTTTTATTCTGTACGCTACGAAAATCGTTAATGGACGCATCAGTATGTATTTCTAATTTTACGGTAACGTGAAACGACATCGCGCGTCATCAGCGCCGCGCTCGGTCGTTAACGAAAACTATAATAAAAAGATTTGAAAACCCTAAATATTTACGGAATATAAAAATGGTCTTTTCCCGCGTCTATCCATTTCGATATTTGTTAACGATCCCTGACGATGACACGGGATATTTTCGATAACCAACCGTAGAGCAACACGATGTTTCGAATATTTTATACGTGGCCCTCTCACATATTACGAGGACTTGTGGAGAATTTAGAGATCGCGAAACCGCTGCTTATTCACGGGCCGACCGGCCAACCGGCAAGAGAACTTGCACGATAACGATTGGCGGCAGGTGTCCACTTGCCATCTGACAGGAACCCGACTACGACCAATCCTACCGCATATGATAGTAATACTATATATGCTATAATATTATAAGCACGCGCTTGTTACGCGTCTGTCCAAGTGTCAGAACTTTGCGCACTCTCGAGTGGGCCACCATTCGTATTTAACAAATCGTTGGAATAAGAGAAAAAGAAGAAAAAAATAAAAAGAGGTCGAGAAAGCAGTAGCACGTCGACGAAAATCGCATAAGCAAAAGGAGAGTCCGCATAGAACGCGACGCACGAACGTGTGCCTTCTTGAATATCGGGCTGTCGTCGCCTTTCTGCATTTCATGTGTCCGCGTGTCGCACTTCTGAAACTCTCAGGGTTTCCACTCTTCATTCTTCTTGCTCTCACTCTGCTGACTCAGGAGATATACGCGCGCGATCTTGAAGGGGCTTGCCACGGCTTATCGGCGAAATTAACTGCAGACAAACCGTTTTATGGCTTGCAAAAGATAGACACGTTCGAGACGCAACGGACGGCCCTCTGTGTGATTAATTGTTCCGATGACCGTAAGTCTTTGGCGTTTATATACTACCAGACACACGATGTATAAATAATGCGAGCTGCTCAAGTCACCGTTTCGTTTTTAGATACTTTTTTTTGGAATTGTCATTTTTTTTTTTTTTTACAAATATTTGAAAAACAATTTTTAAATAATTGACGACGTTTTTCCGTTTTTTTTAGAGAGGGATTTTCAGACAGTTAAACTTAAAATTTCTTCATTAAAATTAACGTTAAAATTTAAAAGAAAAATTTTAAATAAAAATTAAAAAACAGTTGAAATTTGTATTTGCGACTTTGGAACGACCTTAATAATTAATATTTTACTTTGTTTACGTTTCGATCTTTGATATGTTCCGAATGAGAAGGAGAAAGAAATAATTAAATTCGTTCCGCAACTGCAGCCTAAGGAAATCACAGTGGAACTATCGCTCACTACGTCATCGAAACATTTGTATATTTGCGTCGCTTTTTTTTTTTTTTAAAGCAAAATGTTTTTTTTTATCGAAAGTTTGTATCGCGAACAATGCAATCCTCAATGGTACTATTAAAAAACTGAGGCTAACCCGTCGTCTGAATATCACAGTCAGAACGCGAAGGGTTAAAGACACGGAGGCACGTTAACTTCAGAATTACGCTGGTAGGTTGATTTTTTTTTTTTTGTGTTCGCAAAACTCAAGGTAATCGACGAAGATGTCCTCCTCCTTCTAAAAATTAGTGAGTTACGTTGGGAGAAACGAATGAAGAAACAAAACAACTTTCCGATAGTTGTATCAGATTGGCAATCAAAGAATACAAGAGTGGGAGATTGTTGAGGATCGCGTGAACCTGGTTTCTAGGTGAATGCGGTGGGCAGCAACGAGACCGATATCTGTTTACCGATACAAGTATAAACCACTGCCGGGTGTGTCACTTTGACGCGAGAAGCGGCTCGCGAGGCCGGTCGGTTATTTTGCGGTTAAGCGTCGTGGCGCCTCTCGGCAACCCCACCTCTTCGATTTTTCTCAAACGGCGAGAATCTGATCTCCGATCAACGATGCACGATGCGTGCACGCAATGACGAGGACACAGAACGTGCGCGAAAGAACCCGCCGCCTTTTCGAAATCGTACAGGAAACGTGGCGGCCAAAGATCCTATTACACAGACCTGCTTATTCTTTCGCGTTGCACCGCCTCGGCGCAAGGTGGAAAGTTAATTGAGAGCCTGTTCGCTCCTCGGAGCAAGAAAAGGTAGGCCACGCCGATTTCCCACGTGTCCGAGTCATGCATACGACAATTAATATCACTGACTTTATACTAACTTTATGTTCCATTGTAAAAATCCGAAATAGCAGGGCCTCTCGAAGGCACACGCTTTCGGCATTCTCTACTACCATTATAATTTCATTAAGATAGATAGAGGGCGTGGGGTACGTTTCGCACAAGTTTGAGAAAAATGAGAGGAAATTACAAACATTTCTCGATAGTATAAACATCCGAAAAATTGCATGCGTATTAAAGGCACTGAAAAGATTAATTACGTACAATAATAATTCCAAAATGTTATTAACAAATTGACAAAAAAAAAAAAATTGTTCAACAAATTTCTGGTAACCCATTTTTTTTTTAATTTTAAATGTTTCGTTCATTTTTCTAAATTCGTATGAATTTTTTCAGATTTTAATCTTTGATTTGAATTGACTTTTTACATATTTTTTTCTATTCTGTTAAATAAAAAAAATTCATACGTATTCGGAAAAATTAACGAATCATTTTCATAAAAACAAAAAAGTTGTTTTACCAGAAATTTATCGAACAATATTTAGGGTGTTTCACGTCACCTTTACGGGAATAAACCCTTTTATATTAAAAAACGAATTATTAAATACACAAAAAACGTTGTGAATAAATAAAGTCGAAATAGGAAACAGAACGCTGTACGGATCGTACATTTTTTGGAGATTTTTTCGTAATGACAAAATAACGAGATATTATTAAATAATATTTTTTAAAAAATCCTCCCTTCATCGCAATAACTGGAAAAGTAACAGAAAAATTTCACCGCGCAAAGGAGAAAAATGTAAACTCACCGAGCGTGATCAAGATCCCTTTTGTTGCCGAGCAAAAGAGCCGTGAAGTACGATGGTAAACGAAGATCGGCAAGTTGCTTGAGCAATCCTCTTGCCTCCTGAAAGCTTCGCTTACACGTTACGCTGTACACAATCACGAAAGCCTCTCCCCATCTGATGTGTGAATATAAACATCCGTTCTCCTGAAAAAAATAATAAAAAAGAAAAATGTTGATTAATATGTCAATGCAGAGACTTGTCGGTTGACCCGCTTGAAATACATCGAATCGCGTACCGCCGAGAGAGCATCAATCGCATCTTTATTTCGTTTAATCCGCGGATGTGTGAACATTTTGTTCCACGCCGCGAATATTATTGTGTTCGGGGATCTGAGATATAGAATTACACGGGGAGGGCGAGAGAGAGGAATACGAAGAAGTTTCCCGTGAACTGTGGGCGTCGAAAAATCTTGTGAGTTGTGTACACGCCTCGCGCGGTCCAGCGTCGCGTGTGCCCTCCATCCGAGTCGATTAAGGTCGTCACGCGTAAGGTTAAGGTTGTCCCGAATTCAAACATCGTGGAGCAACCCATGCTGGGCCGCGCTTGGCAGGCCCCGTGTCTCGGAACATAACGTTGCAAATAAACTGCAAAGAGAAAAGTTGAATTCTCCGGTCGGGGCGATTGCGACCGATCATTACTCACGTTGAGTTCTGTCGAATTAACCATCGCGTGTAACACAGCGATAAATGAAGCCAGCAACAAAAAAAAATCCTTTGAGTATTAGGTAGGATGAGGATTCTCTAACTTGAGAAAAAACGGAATAACGCCCGGAGGCTGTGATCTTCCGAAGCCGTAATAACGGAGCGTATTATTGCATCGCTTCGAAACTCGCGGCCATTGGATTCTGCATCGAGATAAGTCATTGATATTCGAGGCGAACAAACAAGGGAAATCGTTTCAGTTGCAGGTGTTTGCTCAGTCGACGAGGGAAATAATTTCGTTAACGTATGATGCGTCGTATTGACTTGTAACGTTCCGATCTCTATACGCGACATATACACCAGAATTGCGCAGTATTCAAAGATCGCGGGTACTTATTTTGTACGTATTATTCATACAAAATAGTATATTGTGCTACAAGGGAGGGAAATACGTGTGTTTCGCCGAGTGTAAAGTTTGCGGCCGGAGCGAAGCGAGGGCTGAAATCCGACGAGATGAAAAAGCACTCTCTTGAGAGTAGCATACTATATTTTTTTCCGGATACGTTTAAAAATGATCATATTTTTATGCCTGCAACGTTAGTAGAAAAAGTACTTTTCAGCCCTACGTAAAAAAGTACTTTTCATCCCTACGGAAAAAAGTACTTTTCATCCCTACGGAAAAAAGGTACTTTCCGCCCCTACGGAAAAAAGTACTTTCCGTCCCTACGGAAAAAAGTACTTTTCATCCCTACGGAAAAAAGTACTTTTCATCCCTACGGAAAAAGGTACTTTCCGCCCCTACGGAAAAAGTACTATTGTAGCAGTGCTAAAGTAACGCGGTGGCAATACCCCGCGGTATTACTCCCTCGGTAAGCCGTACCAACTATTACGTATAGTTTTGTAATTATCTGCATTCTTAACTTTTCCGTTAGATCACTTATCGCACGGTTAACGATATATACATAATATAAATGATCCGTTCGATGATGTGTCGTGCCGATTGTCGTCGGCCGGTAAGAACTGCGCAGAGAGATGCGCGAACGAAGACGGCAATATGACATGTAGGTACCTGCAAACGTGCTTTCATGCAGTGCTGCAGCGTTACGTGCATCCATACCCATTGGTATGTTGCACTCCCGCTGACGCCGGGGACTCTGCTGTAATTGCTCATAAATATTTATTGATCGATCGGTATCGAGACAATTGGACTCGAAATGCAGCGAGTATTCTACGAGTGTATACACCGAGCGATGCATGCAAACCCGCGCCGCGCATTCAACGAGAAGAGGTGGAGAAGATATAGTTGGGATATTGTGCGCGCGGACGAGACGCGCTCCGCTGGTGCAACAAGAGGCGTCCATACAGTTGTGCAACGGAAAGATCTCGCTAGTAGCCCAGCCGGGTGTTGAGCACATGTATGCGCAGTGACAAACGTACGCTTACCAGTACGACATATAACTCGTAAGTGAGTCAAACGAAGATAGAGACATTGGAACTCGCGGATAGATTTAACGAGAGTAAAAAGGATCCAGCCGCAGGCTTGTGAAAGCAACAGCCGGGGCGAAGCCTTCTTAGAACGCATTATATTATACCGCGGAGAGTTGCCCCGAAATTAACTTCCCTTAGCAATTCCAGCTAAGCGTTTTCAATTACGCAATACACTACAGCGGAGCTCGTCGTCGTTGGCGTCGGTCGTAAACAAACGCGCGCACACTCGGGTGTACTAAGTAACGAAACAGCGTCGCGTTCAATGATAATCGATCGCAACCAAAATTATAAAATTCTATAAATATAACTGTATATTCCCCGCATGGAATTGGTGCAAAATTGGATTTAATTGCGAGACTCCCAATTATAGAATATTATTTTTCCCTCACAAATTGTTCGAAATTTTGAGATTTGTTTTGTATCGCATCGTAAACTAAATTCCAGCAATTCAGTTTTGTGTATCACTTCGCAGCGACTAATGCAATCGAGTACCGTTTCAATCGATTGTAATGATAATTTTTTGTGGGAATTCAATTTTTTTTTTCCGATCGATGATGATAAATTCTTTCGATGATTCAATTCGACAATAATACACACATCTATTCGGGATTTATTTTCGGGTAACTGCATCTGTATAACGGGTGATGGTCATCGAATGACGTCACGGACCAAGACGCAGAGTCGTAAAGAACTGCCGACGTTATTTCTTTTCTTGTTTCCACTTTCTTTTCAATATGTATACATTTTTTTTTCTCCGGACACGTGACGTTCTTATACACGCCTAACCGTTAATCGGACGAGACTCTCGATAGGCCTTTAGTCTCGTTTTCTTTACGGGCTAACATAACTATATAGTCCCGTCGTATCGAGCGTGGCGGTAACATATTGTCCGGTTGAGAATCGATTCGCGTGGGCGCGGAGCAGCACCGGTATCACCGAAGGCTCTTTGCCACCCACGCGCGTGCCCGCGTCTAGAGACTCACGATGCTCGGCCTCTCGTTCTTCGGCTGATAGTCAACGATGTCTCTTGCCGGCACTCGCGCGCGTGCATTCTCCGACCGGCAGGAAGGAGAAGAAGGAAGAAAAGGTAACGCTTGAGCTTCACGAGATAACGATCCTATCATTTTACTTAATATTCCCAGATATAATGAAGGTTATGAGATATCTCATCTCGATTTATCAATATCAATTGGACCGATAACGGGGGCATCCGTAATCACGGTAACTAATATGCTTATCTATAATGCGATCTTCTCTATGGCCTATGCGGATCGATCTAAATAATATTTTGTTGTATGTCATGTCACGTTAAAATTACGTTTTCTTCTCGGTTCAATATCCAACGACTAATCTGTTCAAAAACAAACAAAAAACTAATCGTAGCTAACTTTGTACCGTTGCTGACGTCGGATCGGTGCTAACTTTAGACTGTTGCTAACTTCAGACCGTTGCTGACTTAATGCAGAACGGTTGTCACAGTAACTGTTTCCATAGCAACGGTTGTCACAGCAACTGTTTCCATAGCAACGGTTGTCACAGCAACTGTTTCCATAGCAACGGTTGTCACAGCAACTGTTTCCATAACAACGGTTTCCATAGCAACGGTTGTCACAGCAACTGTTTCCATAGCGACGGTTGTCACAGCAACTGTTTCCATAACAACGGTTTCCATAGCAACGGTTGTCACAGCAACTGTTTTCATAGCAACGGTTGTCACAGCAACTGTTTCCATAGCAACGGTTGTCACAGCAACTGTTTCCATAGCAACGGTTTTCACAGCAACTATTTCCATAGCAACGGTTGTCACAGCAACTGTTTCCATAGCAACGGTTGTCACAGCAACTGTTTCCATAACAACGGTTTCCATAGCAACAGTTGTCACAGCAACTGTTTTCATAGCAACGGTTGTCACAGCAACTGTTTCCATAGCAACGGTTGTCACAGCAACTGTTTCCATAGCAACGGTTTTCACAGCAACTATTTCCATAGCAACGGTTGTCACAGCAACTGTTTCCATAGCAACGGTTGTCACAGCAACTGTTTCCATAGCAACGGTTTTCACAGCAACTGTTTCCATAGCAACGGTTGTCACAGCAACTGTTTCCATAACAACGGTTCATATAGCAACGGTCGCCGTAGCAACGGTTGCCAAAGTCCGTATCGGACTTTGGTCATTGCCTCGAACGTGACTCCCTCCCTCGCGAAGAGAGCGATGATCACCGGCTTATGCAACACAAGCTCGTAGCTCACGTGCGCCGGTGAGGTCGCTGAGGGGTGCAGTCCAGAAGAGCTCGTAATAGTAGCAAGAGACATAGCAGGGCTCGTTCGTTCGCTATCTCCGGCGTAACGAGGGCGTGCACGAAGTCCGACACCGCGGGAAGTCTGCGTTATTGCAGTGAAACGCTTCCTACCGAGTTGGCCTTCTCGTACATGTAATACGTACATATCTATATGTTTACATGGACTCATAGTGGAGTAGAAAAGTTTGGACGAAGCGAAGAGCACATACTTGACTGTATATTCTGCTATCTGTACGAAACAACCGGTAATATATATACTTACATATATAAAGGGGAGATCGGGGCAAAAAGGGCAGACGAAAATAATTTCGATGCGGAAGGCGATGTATTTGTAATGAATTTCATTTGGTAATAAACAGTTAAGGCTACGTAACTACGTTCACACGAACAAGTGAGTTAAAATAAAATTTTTTTTTCTGAAAACTAATTATAGGGGAACATCCGTTTTTTTTTTTTTTTCATTCCAAAGTATATTCAAATAACTTGCTAAATTATTTTTGTTATGTAAATTGCTCGAGCGCAAGGGTCGTTATTCTGACCGGAGAAAAATGACTTTCTTGAAATATTGTGGCGCCGTTGTCGCGCTTCTAGACAGCCGGATGGTCGAAAATAAAAAAAAAATAAAGAGATTCTTAAAATGTAACATTAAAAGCATTAAATCTTTTTTTTTTTTTTTACAAAATAGCGTCTGTTGAAAATCACATTTGGATTTTTTATGTACATGTTTTACCTATTTGATTTGATTGAAAATACAAATAGTTGAGGAAAACAAATTCTACAACAGACAAAGTACCCCGGAATATCGTAAAAATCGGTCGAACTTTTAGCGAGATATTTTAACACCGGATATCAAAAACGCTGTTTCGTGAAGACGTTTGAATTTTGGCAAAGAGCGGATGCACTCGGCGGTTTGACAACTCTAAAGCCGTTCAACTCTGTCAGTTTTACGAGTTTGAAAATTAAATCAGTACACATTACTCTTAATGTATTAAAGTTCGAGAAAATTAAGGAAAAACCAAAATGGATGGCTGGTCCGTTTTGCCCCGGTCTGTTCTACGTGTATCCGTGTGTACATACAGTAGAAGAGGAAACACACGGTTTCGTGGCACAAGAACGGTGCTTTAGAGGCGTTACCTACGTAACCTCACCTATAAATAGAAGCTTTGCTGCTCGTACTATGCGAACAGAGTATACACTCTCGCGTGGGTTTCCTCCAACAGAATGCCTGTATATATACACCTATTAAACTATATACCATCGTGGACGGAGTTCGCTGGAGTACGAACGTTTTCCGCGGGTATGAACGCTACTATACATTCACTGTAGATCCAGCGATATATAATATAGTGTAGTATATAAATGCATGGTGTATACAGGTAGAGCGTCTAGGGGTGAATGCGACCGAACGATCGGCGGGCGTCGCGTTCGACGACCGGTTAACTCGATCGTGGGACTGCTCTCGGTTTAATCTCGTCGCTTATCCGATAGCCAGGGATAGGGCCCCATGAACGGGGCACAGATACATGGCGGGTCTTCCACGCTGCGATGAAGCACTACCGTGGAAATACTGTATGTTGGTATTATAGAGACACATCTCGCGTGATCGCAGGTTTGGGAGTCTTCGATGAAAATTGACTGGAAAATTGACTATAATTTGTCGATCGTTCGGATTACAAACATTATTGGTTTAATGGCCCTTTGAAAAATAGCGCTGCATTAACGACATCTGGCGACATTACGGTAAATCATTATTGCGCGGACTGACCGGGTTGATTTTGGAGTCATTTTAATGCTTGTATACGATTTACATCGTAAAAGTATCATTAATATTTCGGGAAGACAAATCATTTTTGAGAAAAAAACTATCTAATTTAGGGGGGGCGCTATATTCGCGTATAAGGACACCGTAGTATAGGCAGAGGCGAAGCGAGACGTGAAATGCGTTACGATTTCTCCCGCGTTCGGAGATTAAATTTTATGCCGCACGACGACCAACGCCGATCGGGAACGTGGAGCACCTCGCCGTATCCGGTCCTGACAAAAGCTCTCCAGCAGCAGACCCAAGAAGCCCGGGACAGAATATGCTCCGCACGAACGCGTGGGCATGGCGTGTGTTGTTGTGCGCTGTACATGTTGTGTCTCGCGACTCTTGTAATTATAAATTACACGATTTTTTCCCCCTCCCCGACGTATTGCAATTCCATGCGTGTCAGTTCTCCACGTCCTCTGTCCAGCGCGACGGCGCATAGAGTGGGACTAAAAGCACACGGTGACGACGCCGAAGAGATGGAAAGCGGCGAGGCTGAGAAGACCTTAATTGCAGGAGGGTCACGAGGTCAGGAGGTCCGTCGTGGTACTTTATTAAATTTTAATAGCCTCACTTCCCGTGCGCGGTTTGTCTCGCGTTTCCTTTCTCGCTGTTCTTCTCCTCCTACTCTGCTCTTTTTTCCTTCTCCGTCTTTTTTCGAACGAATCGCATGCGCACGTATGCAAATTAGTTCGACGAAATTTTACAGTAGTCTATTACAACTTCCGTTTACGCGCGACGTGAAAAAACTGCCGTGGAACAGTTTATTTCCATCTCTTCGACGCTACGATGCAATTGTGGACGAAACAGTATTTCACGCCAATAAACGGATTTTTATTTTTTCAAACACATTTTTTCGATATAAAAAAAAATTCAAAGTAAATTGAAAAATTTGAAAAAATGCATACGTATTTAGAAAAATGAACGAACCATTTTTTATAAAAAAAAAAAGTTGGGTTCCCGGGAAATTAATTGGCCAATTAATTTTTACATCAATTCGTTAATAAAATTTTGGAATTATTATTATGCAATATTAATGTTTTTAGTACCTTTGATATGCATACATTTTTTTCAGATTTTTATACCATCGATAAGTATTCGGAGTTTTTTTCTCATTTTTCTCGAACTTATGCGAAATTAACGTGAAGCGACGTAACTACCTTAAAAGTCAATTAGGTATTACCGAAATATAGGGGTTCCAATTTTGGGGCACTAAAGTACCTCTTAAACGGTGCACAACAGTTAGATGAATATATTTTTGGGGCGTAAACACCGAAATGATGTAAAATAATTTGAATAAAGGGCCGAGTAAACGAGGAATGAAAAGTTCTTGGGAGAAGCAACACACGATGCTTTATGCTCGTCGGAATAACTTCTGGTGCGAAGAAAGTATTGTCGCGATGCGGCGAGCCGCGCACGCAACACCCTTCGACGAAATGGTATGCCGAGAGAGCAGAAGATGAAGTAATAAGAAATAATTTACGGATGAAAAGACACGGAAGGTTATTTTTGGCACACCAAAGGTATTCCACGAGCAGTTTATAACTCTGTGCTCCATCGTCTTCGCTTATGCAGAAAGAAAGAGCCTCCGGACGTGACAAAACCGGCTGACGTTTAAGAATAAAGGCGTAATTACTAATTAGAAGCCGCTTCACGTCAAACGTGCCTACGGACGCCTTTCGCGCACAATAATATACGGCACGCGGCATTCGCAAGCGTGCAGTTGAGGTCTCCGAACGAAGGATACTCGACTTTTGCCGTGCGTCTGACAGTGTCGTTAAACTCGTAAAATATTTTCATTTTCATTTTTGTATTTGCTTCGACCCGGTCGACCTTCC
Source organism: Cryptus viduatorius (assembly GCA_964006125.1). Lineage (NCBI taxonomy): Eukaryota > Metazoa > Arthropoda > Insecta > Hymenoptera > Ichneumonidae > Cryptus > Cryptus viduatorius. The sequence continues at coordinate 5,323,940 of OZ023222.1, read as the reverse complement.
TCGGGCCTTTTGAGAAATAACTCTGATAAAGTATTACTGTCAATATATACAGGTAGATAAACCATAAAAAGCTTACGACTTTAACATGTCAGGTTGTAATTCTTCCGTTTTACTAGTTGCTTCAACTTTTCTGAGACTTAACTTAATCAGCCGTATACTTTTCGCGAATATAAAATATAATTATTATTTAAAAAAATATATTAAAAATATTTAAAATATATTGATAAAATTTTTTTTTTTATAAATTTACTATGTGACTTTACTTAATATTTTTAAAAACTTGTATTCGATTTTGTTACTTATTTATTTTTTAGCAAATTAGATGCGGGAGATATTAAGAAAATCGTAAAGTAATCGCTGAAAATAATACGCGCATAAATCGTCAATGAAAAATATTCATTCCATATCATAATAATAATGAAGAAACAAATAAAAATAAAAGTAAAAAAATAAATGCGAGAAGGAGTTGCATTTCTCTGTCCCTCACGAACCTCCAGGTGCTTCTCTCAACATCGATGATAAATCGAATCGTCCCCCGAGGCGGAAGAGAACAATGCAAGAATTGGGGAAGTGTGCCAAGAGAAGGCCCGCAGTTCCTGATGCTCTTCATAATACTTTGGAGTTTACGGTGTCGGCCCTATCTCTGTCGGTCGCGAAGATTCATTCACTGTATGTGTCTATGTATGTACGCCATATCAAATCAATTTCTTACGTGTGCGCATGTGCGTTCATGCGATCTGGTATTATGTTCGCATTGCCGCCGGTGGGTGAAATATCACTTGCGCAGCATCGCAAGTATCAATTTATTCCTACATGGGCCATTCGAACGTATATATGTATATATAGAATATGAGAGCCGCAAATGACCGAAAAAACGAGTAAGAGTCGCGCAAGAACTGAAAGAAGACATAACACATAATAACGAACACGGTCAGCGAAATAGGCTACAAATAAACGCCGAAATTTGTCTGTTTAATCGATCAAAAAAATGTTCCCAATGTTTTTTTGTTGCGAAATTGAGTTTTGAAGGGAAAAAAGATCGATTCTGTAACGTCGATGTATTTTATTTATCTAACGCTAAAGGACGGCTTTCGCATCGTTTATATTATTTTTTTCTGAATGCCATGAGGGAATTCTACGCGGAGTAATTCATTTGTAAAGCACTTAATCATGTCGTTATGGGCGCGAGTAGTGGTTAATTGATTGACAGAAGGTATGTCGAAGAGAGGGTGGATCTCGATGCAGTGTGGCTGCTTTCGTTCAATTCCTACGTGTGTATAATTGGACACGTGCCACGTGTCCGCAACGAGACGGCCAGTGAATGCAGGCCACGGAACTGCAAAGAGCGGGGTGGTTCGCGTGGTGACAGTACGGTAGCGAGTAGGTATAAATTGTTTTTGTAATGGTGGTAGTAGTAGCGGAGAGTTGCCATCTCTTCAGCTCATTGGTGATTGATATCACGATGCCTCAGCGCGTTTGTCTGGCGCGCCGCACGCGTGCACTCTCTGCACTCATTCCCTCGCTCACTGGACTGTCCAGCACGTCCGCGTCCACATGCCGAAGACCATTCACGACCGGCACCTCGTTCCTCTTCTGAGGTCGCGATTTCCGTCAAGCTGTTGATCGGACCCGTTCGATTCAACGTCTGTATATCGATCGATTTTTATTATCTACCTTCGCAACAGTCTATGTATTAGCCTCTTGCATTGCAGAACAGAACGGAAGCAAAGTTTTATTAAGAAGCGGTGAAATACCACAGTCGGTATCAAAAACTGTAAACTCCTTTTTTGGCGCATATTAGCATTTGCAGCTAAACGAAAAGTTTCATCCCCTGTTTTGGATATATCCGCAGGGGATGAATCTTTTTTCGGCTGTAAATACTAATATGCGCTAAAAAAGTTGTTTACAGATTTTATTACCGACTGAGCCCGGGATGGGCGAGAGGAAAGGGATTGCACCTCCTCTTAAAGGGTAATTGTGTTTTCACGGAATTGTCTTCTTGTCTTCGATTTCGGAAAATTGTATTTCCAGTAGAATGTCTGTATGTTTCGTAGATATTTCAGCTTTCAATTGGTACTCGCACTTGTTACGCGTTTAAATTTGTCCGGAAGACTCTTCACCTTAATTGATGAGATTGAAAATCGTGCTGTTGTAGCCTAAGGCTCGTTGATTTGACTTGAATCGTTTGATTCTATCAGTCGCCAGTTGGAAATGTGAACTCTGTGTAGAAAAGTTCGGGTACACAGTTATTCCACACTATCGGAACGTCAATGCCGAGTTCCACTTGAAGGAATGGAATAACGCGGGTATTAGGCATTCGAGATTCGAGTTGACTTATCCCGCGACCTCTGTCCGTCTCTCACTATTTTTTTTCGTATTCTCTTTTTTCATCCGCTAGAATAGGGTCTCTTCGTTCTTGACGGAGTGGGTTGCGGCGCGGTGAGCGCAGTCACTTTAATTGACAGGGCCCAAGGTACTTAGTGCTGGTCAACGGAGGTCTTCTCCGCCAGCAAGTAAGATAGGTAGGTAACTGAACTATGAGTATACACTATTATTCTACACGGTAGTGTACTATATGCTGCATAGATCTCCAAGAATTCTTCTTGAGTTGAGTTGAGCGCAGCATGGTATGTACCGCCCGTTTGCATTCGGTACATACCACGCGTAACGAGGCGAATCGAACAAATCGCGAGTTTGTTACTCTTGCCTGGCGGCTTCGACTATTCGCGGTCCAGTCGAACGTCGTCCATTTCAGAGTCAATCATCATTAACACGACCATTATGATCAAAAGCACCTAACTATCGATAAAATCAAATTAAATTGACAACGTGTCGATCATTTTATACATTTACGATGAATCCTTTCGAAGTATAACCCTAAAATATGGATGGACCAATTTGACGCGAATTTGTACTAAAAATGGCTGCAACCGGTGCAAATTTGACGACAAATCCTCTTTTGATGATTACTTGGACACCTGCTACTGCCGTACATTCCGAAATAGAATTCAAGAAAATTTCCTCTTTTCTCGGTCCATTTATCTCCATCCGTTCTGTGGAATGGGGAAAATCCAATTTATAAACGTCGTCGCTGCCGTTCCCGGATAAATGAAAATATCATCTGTCCATAAATCGTCGTTGACCTTTATGATGCCATATAATACCATACTATTAGTATGTTCTGTGTGTTGCAATTTTTTTTCCTTGCACCTTTGTCGCGCCTCGACGATCTCGACGTTGTTTTGCACACGAATACAACAACGGTAGTAGTAGCGGCAAGCGTCAGCAACAAATTGTGTAACGACCATTGTCTATCAAATACCTCGTCGAAGATTATTCATTATCCATTTATTTTTCAATATTTTCAACAATAGAGAAAACACATGAGGTAAAAGAGAAAACTTACGAAGAACGCAAGCAAATTGCGAAAAAAAAAAAAAAAAATTTAATATCATATTAATACTTGGATAACGAATCATAGTAGGTAATTATTAATATTATTATGTTTTAAGTAATATCATAAACCGCGTCATTCGTGCAAAACTGCTTGGTTTCGCAATTAGTTCATTGGATTCCTGAGATGAAGGAGAGTCGATGATCTCCATCCAAAAAAGCGTTTATTGCTATAGCATTTTATTCATTAGCGGAAGCCATTACGAGGGGTCAGTAGAAGAATTAAAGCGTTTAAACGATTAATAAAAAAAAGAGCTCAGTAACACGAGGCGGAAGAAGAAAGAGTCGAGAAGAGAGCCGAAGGCCACGAAGACACGAGGAAGCTGACGAGAGTCTCGGCTGCTATTGCCTCCCTGTACCCACAAGTTCTGGTGTGTAATCGGTGGCGCGAGTAAAACCAGTTTGCTAAAAACAACCCGCCAATCACGCTCGTGGTTCACGCGGGCTACCGAATACACGCTCGCGTGCGCACCGAAGAGCGCCGAGTATCCTCTCGATTCTTTTTCTCTCCCCCCTTCTATCTTTCGCCTTCTTTCTTCTTCTCGCTCTTATTTCGTTTATGTGGCTCGTCGGGCGCGATAATTCGTGTAGCGAGTGTGCCCGCGTATTTGCCATAGGTATTATGTACATGCAAGATTCTCATGTCTATATGCAACAGACTGTACAGTCTCGGTGAGGCTCCGTTTTTTATTTCTTCTTTTCTTTTTACTCTTCTTCGTCTTCTTGTTCTTCCTCTTCGACATATCCCGTGTAATACCGCTGCTGCTGTTCAACGACAGCAGCGAATCCGTACGGCTGTGCCTTGTGAGCCGGAAAGATTGGTTGCTCCGGTTTGTCCGCTCGCTCGCGGGATATATTATCGTTTATTTTTCCGCTCGAACCTCCCGATCTCTTGCTTTCCCTTCCTTTTTTTTATCGTTTCTTTACTCCGGACCATTTGCGAAGGAAGAGAGGGCAACGACAGCCCTTCTTGGCTGTTGTTCGTCTTTTCGGCTGGAGAAAAAAAAAGTTCGGAAGAAAAGACCTTTTTTCCTTCGATCTTTTTGCCTGCGCCATTTTTTTCTTGGATCCATAATTCCAGCACTCAAAATAAAAATTACCAGGAAAAAGAGGCCTTTTTTCTATGAACCTTTTTTCCATAGTACAATTTTTTCGTAGATCCTTAATTCCCTTAAAATGCGTGCGACTCCGTTATAGGTTATTGGGATCTAAGAAATGAATGTAAAAGTGGTAATTGTGGCCTTCGTTGCCTTGGCGTGTTTCACACATATCATATCCAAGACCAACACGTAACCAAGACGATTGGCGCACGCACTTTCGCTAAATATCTCCTAACCCTTCTGCCGCCTCGTAATCTTCTTCGCATCCCGTACACCACATCTTATGGTTGTTTTCGAGGCGATTCCCCAATTTGTGGTTCCCGTATTGCATGAAACCACTTTGCCAACATTCGCAAACGCGCTAACCCGGTCTTCCGACACCCGTGTGTGTATGCATACCTTACCAGAATAATTACCAGTGAGAATCTGCAAAATTTAGCACAGGGAGAAAACTGTTTGTATCTAACATCGAAGAAATGAGAGTACAACCGACCACAAAGGTCGAGAAGTAATCTCGTGAATGACACTTAATGCAATATTGAAGCCGGTAACCTGATTGAGGAAACAGCGCGCACTTTCAGATATTTCTATTAAAACTCTCGCGAACTTCAAGATTTGCAGCTTTCTTTAAAACTCAACATTTTCTAATTGTTCAAAAAGTAAGGAGAAAATTATTATGCAATATTATGATATATAATTAATAATAATTTCATCCTCATCTATGACTTAGCAGTGGCTAAAGAAAGGAGAGTAGAAGCAACAGTATCAATATAGTTGGGATCTAATTTTCGATATTGATCGTGTGCGGCGTAGCAGATGCAACAACGTAAAAGATCGAGCCGGGTTCGCTTACGTTCGCTCATTTTCATTGGGCACTCCTCCTCGTGATTGACAGGTTGAAACGGTAGTTTGATTCCCGGTCATCATTTACATACGCCGACTCCGCCCCGTATCATCCCTGGATATTCAACGAGAACACGATAAGCGAATCCGGCGTGCGCGCAATGCGACCAATGTAAGCTCGTCTTCGCTGTAGACGGATACTAAAACGGAGATGCTCATCATTCTCGTATCAGGCAATCAATACAGTCGATGCTGGATGGAGTCAACTGAAGCGTAGAAGCGCGTAGAAGCAAAGGTAGCCGAACATGATGATATTACAGACATAACCGGATCGACACAACCAGCGAGTTTAGTGGGCGACCGGTATAATCGCGGCGGGCATTGCTTCAACTGCCATCACTTTTGTTAGATACCATACAAGAATTTTTTTTTTCCTTTGATTTACATCGTCATGTACATTATTCACACACTCGGCACCACGCATCCGAGGTATTTCGATTTTTTCATGAAAAGCTTGGCGATTATTCAGCCGCAATCGCCGCAATGCAGCCACCGCGAGCACGCGGCGGCGGCGCTACTATATTGTAAACTTTTTAACGGCGAATCATTATATTGAAGAGAAAGTTTTTCTAGCTTCTGCATTACCCGAAGTGCATTTCTAGATATAGTGACATGTATCGTATAGAACTGCGTCATTTGATGGCAGCCTCCGTAGTATTTAACATCCTAAACATATGTTAAAATGCATACAATAAGGAGTAGTGTGTGTGGATGTAACCTTTTCCATGCAGCAAATAATAATCCGAATCCCCCGCCGACCTCTTCTGACTTCTGAGGCTATACCAAGAAAGAGGGCCACGGGCCGTGATCATCCTGCCATTCGCGGTCAGCGGATAACGAGGCGGATTCAAAACTGCACGTATCAGCTTCCGAGAAGGTGAACCGAGAAGCGATGAGGCAAACCAGAATAAGAATAAGGTAGGTATGGATGAAGAAGAGTAAGAGTGTCGAGCATCGGGGCACCCGTAGACGGATCCAACCTTCCGAACGTCTCCACCTGGGACGACAGCGAACCAACCTATAGGAATCTCGGGTGAGCATGTTCGTCGTCGCGTCTCAAGCCTCTTCTCGCTCGTGAGAACGGAGACGAGTGAAATCCTTCGCCTGCTTCGTGCATCACGAACGAAGAAATTTACGGAGTGACAGACGATCGAATGTGCTAAAAATGGTCGTTTTTTTAGCCGTAAACCGACAACGAATGAACCAGTAAAAGAGTGGCGACGGAATTGACTCGGCAGGTAGATTTTAAAAAAGAGGAAAAGTGATGCATGTATAGGCGAAACTCGCCGAATTGCTTGAACGGCCCATTTTGCCGTATCGTCTCCTACAATTGACTGAAGTTGCATTTTTAGAAAAAATATTTTTCGCTTCTCGCATAATATCGACTATCCGAAGGCACTGCATAATTTTTCCGATAGTTTCTCTAATGGATTTTCGAATTTCCTTCGATCTTCATGAAGCGGAAAGAGTTGCTAAAATGTATGAAGACGCCTGAGAAATGTTGTTTCTCTTCGCACCGGTTTCACTTTCATGGAGGTATACCTAGTGAGCTCATGGACGCGTGAAATAGCTGGGTGGAAATGTATTCGCGTGGCGCTTCGGGGCGTAAAGTCTGGCCGCGGAACGGCACGAAGAAACAAAGACAAGAAAATGAAAGGAGGAGATTACTTGTGACTGACACGAAGAACTCGCACTTGATCCAAGTTTACACCGATATAATTGTCAATATCGGTTGAATGGAAGTTCGGATACCCAAATATTCGTTCCACTCATTCAATACGCTCATCTACAACTTGTGCCCATATACCTTGCGAAGTCTTCATTTGGGTTCATTTGGGTTCATTTGGTTTCGGTTTGGTTTGGATTAAATCTAAAAATCCTAAAAAGGATCATGTAAGTTAAAAACCAATGTTTTCAACTTCCGGGAAGCTTTTCTTTCAGATAATTGATTTTCGGGAAACTCTCCGTAAATTGGACGCTGAGTCATTGCGATAATTTTCGCCAAAAGAAAGCAATGAATGTGAACCATTTTTACGAAGAAAATTAATAAAAATGTTATTTTCTCGGAATTGTTTGATCCATTGAAAGCTTCGTTGATCATAAACGTCAAGTTGAGCTGATTCTGCATCCAGGTAGACGGAAGACGGAGGGTTGTAAAAGTATGCGATGGGTGATTTAGCGAAGATATTTTTTCACACCTCATGAAGTTTTACACTATCTCGAGTTCTTCTATATCATATATTATACAGTATTACTGTATACCGCTATAACAAGAGAATCGTATATAATACGCAACGACGAAGGACCAACAACTATGCTGCCACGCATCGTCCGTCAGCTCATTATTTTGCTACGGTCGGACGTATGACAGACGTGCGCCGGGACCCCGTGGCTTCGGGCCATACGTCGAAGTATATACGTCACCCACGGGACCCAAAGCGGAGCTCAAGCGTGACTTGGGGCACCCCCGGTTGGCCCGTTGAGTGGATCAGTACAGGAGATATACTTAGCGGGTGTTGCAGCAGCCGAGTCTCTCGATTGCCGCTCTCCCCGTCAGCCGAATCTCTCACCCATCTCGGCTCAGTCTTCTTCCTTCTTGGGCCTCAAGACCCTCCGGGTACGAAGCTGAGAAGAAGCTTTAAAATCCGGTATTGGCTGACCAAGCCGGAGGGAGCCAATGTTTATCATTTATCATTTATAAACTACGGGAGTAGAAATTCCCTTGAGGCCCCTATAAGACCCTATAAGGACCTAAGTTTATTTAGGTTCTGATAGAGTATGTAATTCAGTTGCGATGTAAAGTACTGATCAGGCAACCGGATAGGGCCCTCATAGCCAGCCGGACGCGGACCTGATACGATTTTCGCAGCCCCCACTACGAAATTGATTAAGGTTGGGTTGCTTAGGGTAGTTATGTCGCTTCGCGTTCATTTTGCATGAGTTCTTGATTTTTGCAATTAACTTTAGTCGCATTTTAAATTGGTCCTAAGCGTACAATTTTTATAATGATTATCGTAATTCGCTGTTGTTAAATTTACACCCTCTTGAACAGAATGCGATCGTCTTAATTTTTTCATTGCCAGGATATTAATTTTTTTTAATTTCCTGGGAATGATTCAATTGGGGTAAACTGCTAAGAGGTCAGAAGGAAAAACTTACCTCGCACCTAGAAGTGTCCAGTATCTCGACCTCTGTCGTGACATTATCGATGGTGACACTGTGCCGGTACAGGAAATCTGGAAAAATAATAATAAACCAAACGTCAGTATTTACATTTTTGATATTGACGACGCACATCCATAATTTAATATTTCACACTGCCGGCCGTATGTGTCCTTATGATCCAACCAAAGGGTATCCCGCTAGAGGCGACGCGCGTGCTTAATAATAAACATTCAAAGTCCACCCGAGAAAACGAAGAGTGTCATCGAAGGCTCTCGTGATATTCGCATTCGACGAAACTCTTCTTTAAACTGTAAATGCCAAAATGCTAGAAAAAAGTTGTTGACAGTTTTTATTACCGACCGTGGTATTTCACTTTCTCTTAAGTCACGATGCGACTAAAAATAATGGCGGAGTCATTATCACGAACAGATTGAAGTTACGAAGGAGCTACGGTCACGGAAAGGCTAAAAATACGGAGTGTCCAATATGACGGAAGGGTGTAAATCTCGTTTGTAATCTTTTCTTATACCACCTCTTTCTGTGAATTCTTTCGAATCATCGATAGATCGAGTGTGACAAATATGATTTAAGGCGCTTCATAATTTACGCGCCAGAAATATTTCCTCGAAGTGGTGGTGTAGAATCTGTTCAGAAAACTTGGATAATAGGGGTACACTCGCCTATAGAGTGGAGTCGAGTATAGATCGTGAAAGTATATATGAAACCAAAGTATATATCGAAGTGACCGTGTGTGTTTCTACCACTTATGCATTAACAACCATGAATAGTTTATTGCAATTCGTCTCGCTGTCGTTTTCAAGCGGGGTATATCGTGGGTAATGCGAGAGTGTGAAAGTATACTAAAAGTGTCAGGTACACCGCCGAGGACAACAATAATTTCAATCGGACTCGCTATCGTTGCGAACGGTGACGGTTTTGCCTCCGCGAGTCGGCGTCGCATATTTGCAGCTGTGCCGCTCTGTCATTACCCGGTACCCGACAGACCTCATTGTGCGCGGGCGATGAACACCCGCGCACAAAGTACTGTGACGAGACGAACGAGACTTTCGCCTCTGGATTTTCTCACCACGCGCAAATACGTACGTATGACGTTTATTTCATCGCGCTCGCAGACTAGAACACACCCCCATGATTTACCGCTCGTTTACGTGAGACCGCGTGAGAAACGTGATATAAATTTCGCGCTAGTCGTCGAATGCACTAACTGAATTGCTGGCCAATATACATTTTGTTTCATTGTATTTCGAGCCTCTTATTCGAGATCACCAGATATCGCTACAAAATTTAAAGTAAAGCTAAGAGTTATTCCCCTCCTGCTCCGCTCGCGTAGTTAGTGTCACTTGTCTGACTGACCATAAACGTCATTTTTTCTCTATGTACCGTGTAAGTCACATCTACGTTCGAAATGGGGAAAAAACGAAGTCGCTCTCAAGACGAAGATGAGGAAGAAAACCATTTCAAGAAACGATTAAAACGGCTAGAACGCCGAGAAAAGAGGATGCGAAAGAAGAAACTTTTTTTTTACGCTTGGCCTATACAATTTTGTTGATTTTTAAAAAATATAATTTGCGCTAACAGGCTTTTGAAGTACTAGACGTACCTTTTTTTTTGTACTCGATGCTCTGCGAGCCAAGAAAAAAAAAACAAGAGACAAGTTATGGATGGTCCATCGATAGGATTTTTCATCTGTTCAGGAATTTTTTTCGTATCCTCGCCTTTGACTTCCCTATTCTTTGTATCGAGACGACTCGCCGCTGCGAAAAAAATGAATCTTCAATTTCTCCATCTTCAGCAATGAATTTCACAGATCGATTGTATACATCGGCAACGTATCGTCGATGTCTCGACTAAAACTTCGGAGGAAACGGTCGCGATTGCTAAAATACGGCAAACGACAGTCGTATTGCAAAACGAAAAAAGAATTTTGGTTTTTATAATTTAATCTTTAAAATTAATTTCGAAGGATCGGCTTATTTAGATCGAACGAAATGAATTCTACATACAAAACCGGGCGAACGGAACATAACATATTCCCCTTGATGATTGCCGGTTATGTCGTTCAAGATCGCAATGAAAAGTTATAATTTATATAAAATCACACGAATAACCCGTAACACGTAATTTTTTTTTATACTTCGCGTCGAGACACTAAACTACTATACGCAATACGTAATTATTATTTTCCGTTACAGGACACTTCGATCGTTGATTTGACCCCGTGCCATTTTCGGTATCGATATTTCAGAATCGACTGATCGAATTTATTGTAACTGCAGTAATCCGTTGTACGTCGCGCGCCACGGATTACTCCAGTTACGATATCGTGACACACTAAATCTTTAGGAGAGGACAAGGCCGTTTCAAAAGGTTGACCTCTAATTATTTTATAAAAGAGTCAATCAAAAATTCATCCAATGTTTCATTCCTGAGATATATCGGTCGAAAGTTTCACTTATAGTGTACACACCGCGTAAACATATACACTTCCGGTATATTGGCGTACGTAAACACTGTAGTGTCACACCGCGTAAACATTTTTTTTTAAGTACTTGGCGTCGAGACGCTACCGCGTCTCTTAATACAGAACTATTTCCGAAGAGCGTCTTAGGATTCATGACTTATGTTATATGGTCATGTAGATGTTTATAAAAAAAAATCTCTCGATGCATTAACAGTCTAAAACACGAAGTTGCCGTAACTGAGTTTTAAGATCTACCTGGTCATCCCGAGGAAGGCACTCGAAATCCATTTGTACGATTAAACGAACTTACTTGTAGGTGAAGTTCTATCGAAATTGAATGCCTCTTCCGAAGAGATTATACTTCCCACCCAAAAAAGCCCACAACCCTAGAGAAATTACGGCAATGCTTGAAAGAAATGACGTTTATGGGCGATCAGACAAGTGACGCGAGCTACGCGAACGGAACAGGATGAGAAAACCTCTTAGTTTTACTTCAAAATTTGTGGCGATATGCGGGGTAACTAAACGTGTTTACGTCCCCTCACCGATGGTCCATGAATCCAGCATCCAGAGATCCGACGTGAAACTTGTCTTATTTTCACATTTATTAACGTAATAACTCGTGCCTCCTATGCTTTACTGCGTTCCGGATGAAGAAGTCAGAAGTAGTAATGCCGAAGCATGGCAGAAGAAAACGAGAGATAGAAATCCTTCGAAGATGCCTTGATATACGGTTATATCAGGGATCGATATGATGGTACAAATGAACCGAACTAAAACGGCAGTGATTCTGAAAGTGAAATAACATGGCGACGATCGTTCTCGTTAACCTCAACAGTAAGTCAACAGTCAGGATGTCTCGAACCTCGAAAGATCGGCGAAATGTCTTATTAACCTCCTGCTTCTTGTTGTCGTACTTTCCTCGGAAATGAATACATCCTTTTTTCGTGTTATTTGAAATACAACGCTCATTTGCGTTGCGCTTGGCAAACTTTTATGAGCCTATCTCAAGGACGACGTAATAAATGATACAGCGCCAAGAAATGCATTCGCTTAAGGTAGTCCTTGCATATAGCCTTCACTTCGTATAAGTTTCAGAGAAACGACAGGATAATTTCAAATACTTATCGATGGTATAAAAATTTGAAAAAAATCAAGCATTTTGAAGATGCCAAAAAGATTGATTTTGCATAGTAATAATTCCGAAATGTTATTAACAAATTACGGAAATAAAACATTGAGCAATAGATTACCCGGCAACTTAACTTTTTTTATTATAAAAATGATTCGTGAATTTTTCTGAATACGTATGAATTTTTTCAGATTTTTTAATTCACTAAAAAATTTTTTTTTATGGAAAAAACATGTGGAAAGCCACAAAATTCAAAGGGCATTTAAAAATCCGAAAAAATTCATACGTAATCAGAAAAATGAATCCGATTGCCGCTACCGATTTTCGGCCCAATATTGATTGCGAACATCGGCACGTGGTTATCATCCAATGTTTGTTCGATGATTGGGCCAAAATCGCATGCCAATGCTGGCACCATCGGCTCCAAGCATCGCCTGACCATTGGCCTCGTCCATTCACCCGACATGGGTCGGTAGCGTTCGACCGGCGCAGGCTTTTTCCTTTAAACTACAGTACAAGCTCCGTAGACTTAACTCGACGGGACCGGACACGCGCCCGTGTCTGCATTTCCCTTATCGTCCCTACTCCCGGTCAGTTGCTGCGAGTGGGGGTAATGAGAGGTATACGCGTCCGTCGATACCGCTTGGAGTGGGGAGAACGGACTCAGGGGAAATGCAGTTAAGGGAACTCGTCGCCATGGTAACGAGTTAAAATAAGGGAGCGGTTAAGTTAAGAGGAGTTAAGAATACGGAGTTTGGACTGTACTTGGCGTCAAGACGCTCTCGCGGCTCTCGATATGGCTGCAGAGCGCGGAGATCGAGAGTGGAAATTGCGGCGATCTTTGAACGATACAAGATTGACCTCTACAGGGTTGCTTCTTGCTGTATGTATACAATATAACTGTATGCTGTTTTCCTTTTTGTTCTTGTTACACACAGAGCGTGCACGTAGCGTATGTAATTTTATATTATTTAATGAACGTATTCGCGTTATATAACCATCTATTGACGCAAAAAAAAACAGTATTGAGGCGCGTAGATTGCTGTCGAAGCGTTCACATAGAGTCGTCAACTCGCAATGCCGCTGTTGCCGTTAATGTAAAGTTTATTGCCCCAGCACACTCCTATTGGTTAGTGCCCTTCACTTGGTTACGTCGCTGGCGAAGCACAGCGCAAGTACACCGAGTGGATATTCTATATAAGGATAGGGTTGCTTCCCGAGGCGGTGAGGCTGGGGCTAATTTGCGCATGGATATAAACAGTGTCTGAAGAGCTACCTGCGCGTAGATAAGAATATATTCTTGAACCACACTTACTGCCGCAGTGCAATCTACGAAGAGTTCCATACACAACGAAAATGTCAAACTTTTATGATTCTTGCGTTTGCTTGTTGCGCGAGTGTACAACACATATAACTTTAACTGTATTGGGTATCTTGAGTGACGAGTCAAATTGCCATATTATCGGAGATAAACAAACTTCAAAAAAATCGAAAAGTATGAGAAATTTTCCATGAAACTACTTTTCGTAATGTTTTAGACAGTTTTAAGTACCCTGACGTTAAAATCTTGAAAACACAGCTTCCTCCGTGAGGAAGCAAAACAGACCATCGAAACGATTCAGTGGCGTCCATTTTCTATTTTCTTCGCTTTCGTGTGATTTCTCCCACTGAACAAGGCCACCGAAACGATTCAGCGGTGTCCCTTTTTTATCTTCTTCGCTTTCGTGTTATTTCTCATATAGTGTCATCAATAACGTTTGTTTCGTTGCCCGCAGCAACCGCAACAAGAGAACAAGATTTATGGTCGTAAATAACTCGAAGGTACGATTTTTATAGTCTAACGATCATCTCGTCCCTTCGTTTTTCACTATTTTATTATCCGGCCCGTTAGCGTTGCCTCGATTGTTGATAGTTTGGATCGTTATCAATTCACATTTACGTTTGAAATCTTTTGTTGGACAATCGATAATTCAGCGATAATTCGTAAAAAAAACATTAGCTACAAAATTTACAAACAAATATCGAATGTATGCGGAACGAGGAGAAGCAAATAAGAAAGAGAACGTCGCGTAGGATGAACGAACATAAGTACTCGCGGGTGTTAACGATGTCTAAAAATAACGAGAATCGCTAAGTGGATAAGTCGTATCTCTCGTCTCCCGCATCCTTTTTTACTCCACTCACGTTGATCCTGTCGTCTTCTCCGTGCGAACGTGTTTTTCGGGAATAACCGGAGGCCTTTTTTGCTTCCTTCCTTTTCGCGCTCACCGCGTACCTGAGTTTTTGCATGTATATATGTATATACATGAATGCATGAATTAATGAAAGTGAATCACGCGAGACGCATCATTCACTGTCGTCGTGCAATGAACCAACGAGATATCCGAGAGAATTCCGAGGTGAATCGGCAGACTCGACACATTACTCGAACTTTTCTCGAATTCATTCATTTCTCCAGCATTCTAAAAATATTATATAAAAGCGTATTTCTCTCAATCGTATATATATATTTTTTTTAAAAGGCGTTTGTCGGTTCATCTGTTTATCCGTTTCTCTGGTTTTCTGTTCCATTCCGATTTTTCGCTGCGGCAAATAAATTGACTTAAAGAACGCATATCATCAATGGAGAAGTTGAATTTCGAGGCGGAAGCGCGGAACTTGTTCACAAGATGAACAACTCTCTCGGCGAGCTCTTCACGGATCATCTTGAGTCCGATTAGTACGGTTCCTCTTCTGTATTAGTGTAATAGCCGGAAATATCGACAATACAGCGAGTTCTCAAGACCTCTCAAGCAAAGTTAGCTTTCTAAATCATTGGTCGGGAATTATTCTACACAATCAGCTGCGGCTGAGCTATGGACGGGAAATTTGCATTGTTAATCGCGATCGAAATAACGCGAGACTCGCGTCCGTTCGTTGCATTCGAATCGACTGTGCCACTCGATTTAACGGTGTGCGTCGCTTGCCAGTGTATTATATTCTTTTTTTCCGTCGCTTAGATGAAAAGTGCTGATTCCATTGAGTTCTCTCATCGTTCAGGTTGCTCTCTGCACCGATAGTAACATAGTATAAAACGGAGTTGTAGAATACGCTGGAAGAGACCCCATTACTCGCTTCACAATGTTCCATCGCGGATCACGCTCGTGAGGCTTCTCCCTCGGTAATCACTCTCCCTATCGTATGTTCGTAAAACACGTACATACATATATCCGTAAATTCGTCTCGTCTATTTTCCCCTTCGAAAAGTTTAGCGACCGACCTCACGTCGGTACACGAGGCCGGGAACAACTTTCCTGATCGAATCAAGCAAATCTCTTTCACGACTCATCGATATATCCATCAGCACGCGGATCGTCAATACAATTTGTTCGACTTTGTAATCATCGAGCGTTTTCCCTCGATCGGCCTCGTGGAAATCTGAACAATGGAGTGTGACAGCCGGAAGAGGTAGAGAATTGGACGAGAAATCATCGATTACTTTCGGAGGTCTTTCTTCTTTTCTTCAAAAATGCGCGCAATAAAAACATCCAAATCTGATTTCCAAATAAACCGGTTGACAATTTTTTTTTGCTTTTTTTTTTCAAAAGAAAAGACTATTCTTCAAACATTTTCGCATATCGTAAATTTTATACATCCGCCATTTTTTTTTACTATCGCAACAAAAATATTGAATGTTTCGAAAATTTTGGAGAAATTTGTTCTTTTAAAAAAAATCATGAGAATCAACAATTTTTTTCTCGTCTAATGGTATCGCCCCCGCAACCTTCGATGTTTCTGCGCAGACGCATCGAATCGGTTTTTAACCCCACGAGTCCTTGCGCGTTAGTAAACTTATGAACGACACTGTATTACCGACACGGTAATAAAAATATATTCGAATACGCGTATGCACACCTGTTTCCACCTTAAAGAGGAAGACTCGAGCTATAAGAGTTCGAGCAACTCGCAGGATATCGACGAGACTTTACTATATATCCACGGGCGTGTAGCAATTATTAGTTGCGCTGTATCCGCGCATGAGTTATGAGAGAGATCTGCATTCTGGCGGGCCTCCTCTTCCTCTTCTTCCTGGGGCTCTATTTCATATCGAGTCTTTAAATCTCCGCCCTAACGTATATATCCGCGCTGGTATATCTCTGGTACACAACATCTCGCGGAAACCCCTCTGGTCTGCTCGCTCATTCGCGTTAGAAAGCGCTCGTCGGGCCGCACTTCATCCCCCCATCATAACGTTCAAACGTCTCTCCACTTCCGGTATTCTCTACCTTCCTCTCGGAGTCAATTGAGAAATAACAAATCTCTGAAAATTAATCATGCCCGGCATAGACACATCTATTCCTCGTTTAGTTTATCCTACGATCTTTCCAGGAAACCCAATCGATTCTATTCTCCGCCATTGATCGAGTCATCAATTAGCCGGTTTCCACACATGGAAAAGGAGAACGTGAGTTCAATTCCCGTGGTAGAAGTTGCAACAAAATCTATTTTATTTGTTGTTTTCCTAAAGAACCATTTGAAATCTGTGGTACACTGTCATATCGGTCGGTCTTCCTGTTCTCGTACGTTCGCGCGCGTACGTAGCTAAGCGAAACGACGACGACGAGGACGACGGCGACGGCTACGACGACGGTCAAGGCGACGGTTAAGTAAACTGGAACTACATGTACGGGATACAACACCGTAGCTCACTAGATAATTTATACTATATACATATATATATGTATATGGCAACTTGAAACGCCGGTCTTCTGAGAATTCGAGTCCCTCCGCGCGGCATGCAAGCGGAATCATTCACTGATTTTTTCGCTCTCGTTTAATCATTTTTCTCGTTTTTATGTATACCTTTGGCTACGTATAAATACGCGGCGCACTCTCTCGACAAAACGGTGGCAAACCGAGCTAACGAACGACCCAATTCTAATTACTTATCACGATTATACGAGTTGGTTGTTCGCTTATTGAAACAATTTGTTGCGAAGCCTCTCCACCGTCGTTGCCCACAGATTTTAACAAATGGGACGGGCTATGAGCTCTCATAGCGAAAACGGAAAAATGATCGAAAAAATGTATAAATATTTTGCCTGAAATTTTACAACAATTGGGTTCAAATGTAAAAAAAAAAAAACAAATTTTATCCGAATTTTATCTCTATCCCCCAGAATCACCCTATTTAAAGACGTATTTCATTTTTTTTTTTTTTTCTAAAATTTCCGACTTACATACGTTTCTTCTAAATACGAGTTGGAATACAACGAACCCCGGTGGCATACCGTGGCTCTTCAGAAGTTCAGTAAATTTCGTTTATATATATTATTTACGACCGCAATCTTGTTCTCTTCGGAGGGGAAGTCTTGGTGAGTTTCTTGACGTGAAAAATCCATAGGTGGCGCTCGCGAAGCACCAAACTACACATGCAATCCCCAAACGGTTTGCATCATAAAAAATCGTTTTTACACTCTACTTTAAGCTTGTAGATTGGGCGTAAGTTAATTCTTGAAGGCAGTCCATGTCTCGCGCTGACCCGCCAGTCGTAAGTCGAACGAACAACAAGGGAGTCGGACTGCTATCCTCTTTGCTCCGGTCTCGTCGTGGTGCATCGGAGGCACGAGGGTAACAGGTAAAATACAACTTGCCGCTGCACACGACCAACTCGTCGGTCTAGTTTTTTGCTCACCGAGAGACAAGCAGCCAACCAGCAAACTCAGCATATTTATATAGCCGTGCAGCAGTGCGCGCTGCAGTGTACCGAGTAGTGCTACACAGGCATACAGGCATATTGCGAGGGGAGGACCAGATTGGCTGATTGCTTTATTGCTGGCTGTGCATTGCTGCTATTTTTGCATCATCTCATCGTGTGGCCGCAATTCTTCCGCTCGCCTTTTGCCTTTCTGCTATTTTCCATTTTACGACGTACCACTCGTAAAATAGTCCTCAGAATTTAAAACGTAAGATTGCGATAATCAGAACCGAGTTGATTCGCAAGAGAAACGATTGAAAATTAAGCACCGTGTAGACGGAAGAGGTAAGTTGCATTTCGGCTAAAACTGCTATTTTTTCGATTTAAATGAATGCAACTTTGCTGACCATTTTCTAGCAATGTTTGTGTTGTAAGATTCAAAAAGCAGAAGAGTGATAAGAAAGAAATTGTACATTTTTTGCCAATGCGCATTCCCTATCCTGCGTCGATGCTATCCGTTGGCCTTCCTGTTAAGGAAACATTTTGAAGGGAGAAAAAATTACTGAAAGCCATCGTCATTTTTCAACTATATGTAGCAACATTAATATTTGACAAATTACTTAAGTTGACGGGACAAATGTCCAAGAAAATTAAATTAAAAAAGAAATTAATGCGGCATCGTGCAGTACGGAAGAAAAAATATTAAAAATTTTTTAAATGATATTAAAGGAAGATATTAATAATTAAATAATTATTTTCCGTCAATATTTATTATCTGTACAGATGAAAAAAAAATCTTGTATAGAGACCTGTGTCGGCTTTCAGCGACGACAAATATGTTAAAATAAACGTGATACAGATGAATATTTGAAATAGTGATAAATGTTACAATTTACTCACCGCTTGTCGAGCTGTATTCGCCAATATATCGCCTTGTCAGGTAGCGCACGACCACGGCTGCAACATAAATATTAAAAAAAAAAAATTAAATTAAATGCCTTTCGTACGTTAATTGGTCGCGACATGTAGTGCCCCGGTGAAATGCAAAATAACTATCGTGAGACGAGTGAACGATTGATTTTCGTCGCGTTACATTTTAATGACTTCGGTGCTTTCGCCACGTCCTGTTTCGCGGAGACACACGGCTGCATCGTACCAGCGATTCAATATAAAATTTATGAAGAGTTTCGCACGAGTGAGCGGCCCGAGCGAAGGTTTGCACAAATCGTTGACCCCAATTTCGTATTAAATTTTTTTTATTACATCGGCCCTGTCAACGCGTCGAGCGCTTATGTTCGGCACACTGCACCAAAAAAGCCTCCATTCGCTGTGAGGCAAACGATAAAATTGAATGCCCCGACATTCATGCAGATGACACAATATTTAGCTACCGATCCACGGCTAATCAGAGTGCATCGGCACGGAGAGAAGGATCTGATACAATTTACCATATATCCGGTAAAAAACATCGCAAATTTCTAATAATGCGAATTCAATGCGCCACCAGTAAAAAATTACGAGAACTATCCGAAATTCTCCCATGCAAAGGGTCCCGGAAAACTGTCCAAAAATGTTCTTCTTACTCAATTTTTTGTTGTAAAAGGACATTCGCGTTTTTTTGCGAACATACAGTGAACAACGTTCGGGACTTATGCTAATTATCGTGTCGATAAATCAGCCAGGTGTTTCTTGTCACATTACGAAAACGCAATCCTTCGCCTCAGATTCAGCTGCAAAGGTGCTACTAAAGAACCATAAAAAAAGATCATTTTTGCCCCATCATTGGCGGAGAAAAAAAAAGAAATAATTTTCGGCGAACCACCTCCTGTCGGCAGGGTGTCAAATTGTTGGTTTGCCCGCAGATCATAACTGGGTACGAGAGGTGAAAACGGCCGAATGGCCCCATACTTTTTAGAACCCCGACGGAGTTTTAGAATCGGTTCGACAAAAAAAAGCTTCGAACACTCACGAATCGTTCGAGTTCGCTGAAGAAATCTGGTTATTCAGAAAAATTCGTAGAATTGCGTAGAGTCGAATGTCGTGTTTTTTATTTTAAAAAAAAAAAAAAAAAAAAAGGGGGTAAGAAAATTGGCACAAATGCTCTGGAGGGGCCTAGCCGAGCATCATCGAAGCGAGGTCCTTCGCGAGACGACAGACCCTGCAATTTCGCACTCAACGTGACTGATTCTCACTCTCGCTTGGCTCGGTTCGCTGGGGGCCAAGGTTACCCAATGAAGCAAGAGGGAGTTCTCACTTTACTCACGCGAAGCTAGCCGGACCCTCCGTTGTTTTTTCATAATTATACACCCATAACAACCTAACACCTACGAATAACGATACGAATGAGATTGGCACCTTACCGCGCCACGGAAATAGCCGTACGGGCCGTTCTGCAATCGCGGCGTCCTCGCGGATGATGGGGAAAAAAGATTGCTGAAGTTAACTTGGAATGATTTTTGCAAGTTGAGAATCAGAAATTCAAAATCTGCAAAGATTTCCACGACTTCTCTCGCCATTTTGTTTTTTTTTTTTTTCGACGACAAAAAGTCATTGCAATGCTGCAACGTTTGAAACTTCACCGTTACCAATGCCTGAAGAAACGCAGTCTCCGATTCCGACTCCGATCGTAAGTCTTCGAAAAACGTGCACTCTGACGCAAATGAGCCCAACAGAGCAGACTAAGACAAGGATTCCATTTTTACGAATGAAAAAAAAAAAAAAAAAAAAAAAATGTTGAGAACTAAAATGAACGTTTGCCACTTTCAAACTGTTCAATTCGATTTCATAGAAAGATCGTTTGGCTCTGCAGCAACAACATTTCCCAACACCTTCTCCAAGCTTTTCTATGAAGCCTATCCACGTTGGCAGCTCATTTCCCCCACTCCGGTGTAATACGTATGTATATTGCGATAGGTTATAAACGCGTTGCGCTCGTTGAAGAGTGAACGTTTCCAAGCGATCCTAGCGAATTCACCCGTGGGGCATAATCGCGCGTCGCGAGAAAATGAAATTCAAGAAGCCACTGGGCTTCGTAGAATCTCTCGGTAGACGGATAAGTCGAGTAGATTGACTCTTGGGTCGCTGTACGAGAATTCTCGTAGCTGCTATAGCCGTAGTTATACTACATTATAACTATACGTCACTTTTACGTCCCCCGGGCACGCAAAACTTTGCGCTTTCAATTATCCGTCTCGTATTCGTGCCACTATCGTTCCGCTGCTCCTGGCATGAACGATATTTTTCCCTCGCGGTTCGAAACTCTCGGATTCTACGTGACGTGTAACCGAGAAGGTATATAGCGGAGAAGCGGATCGCCCGAGCGGAGCGCCTCGCCATGCAAATCTCGGCCTCTCGCAGAGGCCTGAAAAGCGCCGAGCTCCTCTGTCTTTCTATAACGCAGGATATCCTGTGGATTCCGGTTTGAGTCTTTCGCACGCGAGAAGTGAGAAGGGCTCTAAATCACAAATCACTGAGCTAAACGAGAGTCGCGTGAGAGCTGTGGCTGTATATAACTATGAACGCTCTACGTATATCCGCAGGTTCACAGCCTGAAAGCCGGTCTAACATACTCCCGGCTTGAAATTCAGTTGATGTATCCTACCTATATAATTAATGCGAGAGTAGCATGGAGTAATAACTTATTCAGAATGGAGAAAAATACTATTAGACACTCACTGGCATCACCGACTGTTCTGTCGAATGATATATTTTAATCATTCGGTACAAATTTTTTCAAAATCCGATACAATTACACTTTTCGAAATTTTCACGAAAAACAATGGATGCGCGAGTAATAGAAACAAAAAAAAAACAAAGTAAAAATTAAAATTCCTTTTAAGAGGTTGGAACACTGAGATCGAAGGAGCCTAAGGGCGATTTCGGGGGTATTGTTCCCAATAACTATTAGTTGCGGCGGAAATGAGGCTGGAGAACTGTACCGATCTTAAAATGACCCGTAGTTATAGCAGTCTAAGCGAAGGGGACAATTTTATGAAACGCAAAGGACGAATGCCAATCCGCCAATCCCTGGTCGTGGTATCTATGAAGAGCAAACCGCCGCAGTGCAGTGCTTCGCTCTCTGCAGGTATTGTAACCTATAAGAAACATCGCACCGGAAATCGCACTCGGAGTCAACTGCCGATGCAACCCGAAGCTTTATTCTAAAGTTCGAGAGTCATGCCACGAACAATATAGAAACGTCAACGATGGCCGTGTAGCGTGACGAATCGACGATCCGAAAGTTCGTACATGTGTACAAGTACCGGCGCAACGGAAAGCGGGGAAACTCGTTGCGGCGACGGGGGTTCAAGCTTCTCTTGAACAGCCAAAGAGAGACTTACCAAGTGCACGAGGCGAGAAATTTATGAACTGGCACGCGCTCGATACTTGCTCGGTGATCCGAAGGAGGCACAGGGAGGGAGTGAATGCGACACGATACCGCACGTATGCGACCTAACTTCGTTCGAGACTTTGCGGAGTATGCTGGCTGTGGCCCCGTATCTATCCGTATGACTGAGCGAACTGCCGCTACTCGACATTAAAAGTATTGCCAGAGAAACCGAGTTTAGAATCTTGCCGAAGTGAAATTCATATCTGGCATATTATAACGTTTAGTACGTACGAAGTAACCGTTGGGCTACTGAAGCGGATTTGCCTGAATTCATCGATTTTCAACCATTTCTAGCGATTTCAAAAGCTTCGCCATAATCGAGGCTCAAAATTTATGAAATTCGTTTAAGAAATTTTCGAAACAATTTCATTCTTCAAGGGACATAACTCGGACCGCAAATTTCATTATTAATGAAAATTATTTTAAAAAATCGCCAACGAGTCGTCATTGTTATTAACCGCTCACGGGCGGCAAACGTCTTGAGAAGTCAGTCTTCCGGTAATATATCTCGTTTTTTTTTATCCTGGAATGCTTTTTTTTATAAATAGCTTGAACATCGCTGCTACATGTATCGTTGAACATGTATCAGTGAAAAAAAAAAATGTATTATTTCATTATCGACTATAGTTATTACGAAAATAATAATGTAAGTCAAATTTCGAAAAAAATTTAAAGCAAAAATAATTTTATTCTTGTCATATAGAGGCAACAAGATGTTATTGAATAAACGTTTTATAATATGGTTATTGGATATAAAATTTTGTTATTATTATAAAAACAATTAATTTTTTTTCTTTATCATCGGAATTATCTAACCGGAAAAAGGCGTTTCGTGTTCGGAATTGAATACCGGAAGTAAATATGAAAAAAATTAATGCGGAAAATAAAAAAAATGAAATAAAATGAACACTTGGAAACTAAAAAAAATCTGTAGCAAAATTCGACGCGTTTCGTTGACGAATTAATACAATTTTCACCAGAAATTAATATTCATAAGGGAGAACGCAACTAAAGCAAAAATAAACAAAAATCGAAGACAAAGCAAATCGACGAATCGGCAGCGAAGGTTGCCGTAAAGTCCGTAAAGGAAGCCGAGTATTGCTTGTAGCGCAAGAGAAGGCGAGTACATTCCTGCCGAATGTAAGCTTCAAGCAAAAAGACGAAGAAAGAAATACGCCGTGCACATTATTATCTTGTAGACGAAGATATTAGTCGACGTACCCAGTGCCCCATATTAGAAAACGCCGGAACGTGCGGCAAAACGTTCTCCGGCTATGTTACCAATGGTACCAATGGTACCTTCAACACTATTGTAGAGTCTTCGCTTCGCCAATACTCAATACTCCAATTAACGGAATAATTGAGTACGGCGTCTCTCTTTGCGGCTCTCGTTATTCGTTTAGTTGTTTTGTTTTTTTTTTTTTTTTTTTTTTTTTTTTTTTTTTTTTTAATATGAACCGCGGTAATACTGGATTCCGCTTGCGGCTAGCCGATATAGCATTAGCGTCGTTTCACGAAGATATATCTCGACTTGCGCAGACCTCATTGGTTTGTACCGTATGTTGTCTTGTGGATCAGATACCTGTTGCTCGAGAACCGCGAGAAGGGACGTTGACCACGAGCGATCCGTACACTACGTACGAAACATTTTGTATTCAGTCGACAAATATGCAATCACCAATCATTTTTTAAGAATAGAATAAATGATTTCAAGTAATTGCCTGTTTCTATCTTCTTAATTCTTAATAATAGTAAATTCAGCGTTAAATGTCAACGTGTTGTGCATTTCAGCGTATTGTGTACGATCTGTAATTTTAATTTCGGCGCAAAACGGGCAATTTGAAAATTGTGCAAAATACGAAAACACGTTGACGAACGACGCGTTGTGCACGCCGTGGCTTGCTTGGTTTAAAAATGTTTTCTCAACTGGGAAAACAACGTTGAGTTACGCAGAGAAAAGCCTTGAACATCGTTAGCGATGCGGATCCCTCCGCGAGTCTGTTGGCGGCGAATATTTTCGCAACGTGAATTTACATTTCACTGTCAAAGTCGATCATGTATTATTGGCCGTCGTTCTGGCGACGAGTTACAATGATTTCCGGGAATCCCTTTCGCCGCCAGAATTATTACGATCGTTTGACGCGCGCAATGAAAACGAATATCCGGTAAAGAAAACGAGGACCGCGCGAGCGGGGCGACTTTAACGATCAACGATTTATCGTATTCGAACGGTTTTTTTATGGTCGGTTTTTATCCCATTGAAAAGTATTCAATTTTTTCACTAAATCTCACTTTTGGCTGAAATGTAACGATATACCCTCTTTAATGGACAAAATTTTGATTCGATTTTTTTTTTTGCAATTTGCATTCGCATTATTTTGATTTTGCATAATCGATTGTCCAATTTCACCCTATTTTGATATTCTGAAGCTAATTTGCTAAACTCTTCAAGAACAAAATTTTTTAATATTTCCATACGCGATCGTTGCGCTTATTACGATGCATAACATGTTTTTGATAAAAATTTCATTTAAAGAAATGTTAACGATTTATTTAAAAACAAATCTCGAAAGCTGAAAAAAATAGTCTGTTGTACGATGCGTAACGAAAATCAGTCGCAGAAGTTTGTGGTTTGTCGCAAGAACGAGGAGGAACATCGGGGGCGTGATCTTTGCATTCGACCCAAATGAATTTATGAAGCCCCGAGGCGGCGCATTATTGTCCGAGAGGATCCGATCGACTGCATCCATGTGCGGTCACATGGAGTTCGCGCTTCTTCTTGGCAGATCGCAATTGCACATGCGACGAGGGGGTAGAAGAGGGGGAGAGGAAACTCCGCAATAGGTCTTAACGCAAATTAATGGCCGTGAATGATAATCGCGTCCTCGCATATTCGCACTCGCGCACCCCGGGAATTATAGCTCGTCGCGTTATGTATCATTGCTCTTTCATCCCGATACGCGCATTATATATTCATGTATTTATATTTATAGACTCGACTCGAGGCTCGGTTCAAAGTTTCACCCCGCGACGGAACGAGCGTTCGCATGGTGATTTTTTAAACGGTAAAATAATTGTGTGAAAAATAAAGAAAATTTAGCGTTCGTCGGTACCGAGGAAGAAATCGGTGATCCATGAAGAAGACGTCATGACATCCGAGTAATTACACAAATATCCCTGGCCTCCGTCTTGAGTTTCTCGTGTACCTTGTACCCGCGTGTACACGGTTAATCCGGTGTATCGATCGACAGAAAACAGTGAGACAGGAGAGGAAAAGGACGATTAGCATGACTGGCGGAGGAGAGCCAGCAGAGGGGGGCATTGCGCTCGCGCGCGAGAACCGCCGGTTCGTCGGGGTTAATCAACCTGGAGAAAACGGTACACGCGCGCCTCGCGCTCGTCGCCGCTTTCGTTCTATCCGATCGGTTTTTCGACTAATTAAGGCATTTAGAAAGGGCGCTTGCGTAACGCCAGTATCCGCCGATACGGACAGTTCATAGTAACGGTTTTTTCGAAGTCTCCACAATTGGTTTTTCGACATTAAGAAGAATCACCCGTTTTCAATCAACTTTCGATGCAAATTGCATATATTAAAAGCGTACTTTTCCGCACTAGTTTCGAAAAAACCCAATGGGTTCCGCGCAGGAAAAATCGGTTTCTCTCGACGTGTGTAAAAGAGTCCGATTTTTCCCGACCGATACACGTGCGCAAAAAAACGGTCGGAAAACGTCTTATCGGGTCTTGATGGACGCTAGAAGGAGTCCCCCTGAAGAGATCAGCCTCTGACAAGAACTCCAGGGACTCATCAGACTCCGATGTGACGCTCTAAAATATCGGCTATATGCCGATCTTAATTCTACTTAATTGCAAATCAGTTTACCTTCGACGATACTTTCGTAAAAGTTCTTAATTCTACTTAGTTGGGCGGAATGAATATCGTAACTTGGCGCATACGGAAATATCTCACACGCTCAGGGGTAACGAAAATCGAAAGAGGCACTCAGTCGAAATGTGCAGCGCAGCGCGGATGGAAGGTACGAGGACACGCGGAAGGTGGAACGAACGTATGAGGGGTAACGAACATCGCGTATCGGATGTCAACATCTACTTCGCCTCTCGCTCGTTCATTTGCGACACAAGGGACAGTAGCAGAAGTATCTGGGGTACCTGTTGCACCGTGTGCCGCGGCAACAAGAGACCGAGTACAGGCAGAAGCAATGGAGAATTTTGCTAAACCCACGTCTTGCCGAGGACTCGAAGGTTCTTCGACTTCGACGCGGCCGGCATCCGATATCGGATAACGTGTCCCACGAAGGTCCTTATTATAGCAAGGATACGAGGGGCCACACGGGGTAAAGATGTGAGAGCAAACGATGGCGAACGACTTTTACGGATTCTTCGCGCTCGCCCTCCGCTGGACTTATGTACACTGGCGGCAGCGCACACCTCTTCGTATATCCCTTGTGATATTGATTTATCGAAGCGCTAAAGGCAAGCCTCGTGAGAATGAATTACGTATGGTATACACATGCGTGCGTACGCTACCGACAACGCGGATTTACAAGAAACGCAACGTCTTCCATTTGCTTTATATCTTTGTTTCTTTCTTTCCGCGCTTCTTGCGAAAGAATGAGGCGCACGTTACGTTCGTAACGCGAACGCGAGATATTTTTAGATAAAAGAATTCAGCGAAAACAAGTCGGAATGAAAGGTGAAAGAACGATAAGAGAACCACTAAGTTTTTACGCCGAATTCTCGCGAAATTCTGTGAGAATAATTTAATCCATGTTATGGTCATTCTTTTTATTGATTGTTGTCTCGACTCTGTCAAGTCAGTTTTTTTTTATATGAAAAAAAAAATTGTGAAAAAACACAAAATTCAAAGTAAATCGAAAAATTCGAAAAATATCATATGTGTTCAGTATAATAAATTAATCATTTTCATACAAAAAAAGGCGGGTTCCCGAGAAATTTGTGATTTACGATTAGTATTTTGAAATTTATTAATTAGTTTGTTGATTTGTTTGTTTCTTGTTGATTTGTTGAATTGTTTGTTGATTTGTTGTACGTAATGAATTTTTTCGACAATTTGTTAATAATATTTCGGAATTATTATTATGTAAAATTAATTTTTTCAGGACCTTATGAACTTATTTTCATTTAATTTCATTTTTCTTGAACTTATGCGAAATGTACGCGAAGCGACGTGACTACCGGTGAGGTGATACTATTCGGTCGGTAACAAAAACTGTAATCCAAATTGCTTTGCCTATGATGGTTTTATTCGTGAAAGACGCGAACGTTGCCCTCCGCGAAGCAATTCTGAAGAGCTACGTTCTCACCGTTTTTCCATAAGACCAATCATGGCCGAGAATTTCAGGATCTAACGAATAGCTCTGTCTCTCTCGCGCTTATATAAGTTTCACATCACCTTAAACGTACCAATGATCACCATTGCGTCTACCAACAGTCACCATTGAGCCTACCAATGGTTATCATTCAATTAACTAATACAGCACAACCCCTCTTATTTTAACTCGACGGGACCGGACCCTTTCGCTACTTTGTATTTCCCCTACAGTCCCTACACTCGGTCAGTTGCTGCGAGTAGGGGAAATGAGCCTAAATCATATTACATATAAAAAAGTCAACCAGAATTTGATCCGATATTTCGTTCCTGAGATATATCGGTCGAAAGTTTAACTTACTATACACTTCCGGCATATTGGCGTATGTATACACGGTAGCGTCACGCCACCTAAAAAAACTTCTTTTTTAAATACTTGGCGTCGAGACGCTGCCGCGTCTCTTGATAAGGGGTATACGCGCCCCTCCACGGCGTGACTACTATGCGCGTGCGCAGTGTACATTTTGCGCTCATAGCGGGACGAGCGGAGTCATCGGAGGAAATACGGTTAAGCAAAAGCGTTGTCACAGCAACGAGTTAAAATAAGCGAGAAGTTGAGTTAAGTGAAGTTAAGAATAGAAGGGTTCCACTGTAGTTGTCCGAATGCTGCGCCAATTTGTAATTACGCATACACGGAGAGAAGGATCAACTAGAAATTACTATGTCATCTGGTAAAATTCGACTGTGGCGCCGCCTATCAGAAAAATGCTCGATATTACGAGAATTTTTCCCACATTTATGGAGATTTTTGCCATTTCTTACGGTAGAAATTCACGTAGTTCGCGTAATTTTCAATAGGTGGCGCCATTGGCACTATTCTGCACTATCAGACATTTCCGATATTTTTTACCAGATTTATGGTAAATTGTATTAGATCCTTCTCTCCGTGTATAACAATCGTTATTTCTCAATGGTGACCAATGGTTTAATTTCATGACAGTTATCACCGACATTTTTGCCAAAAACGCGTAAAAAATAAACAATAGCATGGATTTAGCTGAAAAATCGACGAAACAATAAAGATTGATACCCCTTTAGGTAGTGTAAATTTTAGCTTTATCGCTCAAAGAATTCTCGAGATGCGCAGACTTTTACGTGTCTGATATCTTTATATGTATCAACGTTCTTAACGCGTCGTCATTGAAATCGCTATTATTTTTTTCCACGAAAACAAAGCTTCCGCTGCGAGAAACAAAAAAAAAAAGACTTACCAGACTTGCCGACTCTGGGGCCGCCGAGGACGACCACCCTGATCCTGTTGACGTTTGTCATCATCCAAAAACAAGACGATGATTATTTCTCCTCTTTTCGTTAAGTGTTGATAGTATCACTGCACATTATAATAACACAAAAAACAAATTCGGAACAACTTGTCGACGAAAATTCCTCGACTGGTGCACTCATCCGCGTATAAAGGTGAAATATTCCTCAGATATGAAATTCACTGACCCACTTTTGTTGTAGCGACCGACCGAATTCTTGGCGAAATCGAAAAAAAAAAAAAAAAAAACAACGATTCCGTTCCGTTGTTGGAATAAAATAGTACGCTACTGCTGATAAGAAGTAGGTAAGCCGTGCGATATCACAAGAGATGACGGCGAATCGAAAGCGCGAGGTTTACCGTACGACGTCGGCGCACGCACTGCTTTCCTCGATGGTATTGCCGGTGCTGATATCCGCTACACCTGGGTGTCCATGCTGCACGCATGTGTGCGCTTATGCCTCCCTGTGCCGGCAATGAAGTCACGAGTGCAAAACGCCGCTTTGTAATTATTTCCGATGCGCGCGCTGCTCAACGCTCGTGGTGGTGGTAGTCGTTGATTTCGTCACGTCGACGACGGAGACATCCGCGTCGAGGATGTATGTCGGCGATTCCGACAGAAAGGAAGGGGGAGGGGAGAGGGGGATCAGTACAGAGCTAAATTACAACTTCCTCGATCCTCCTACTGGCTTCGTCGTCAAACGAATCATTGTGACGGTAGTGTCAGGACCGCTGTTGGTGTTTTCTTATCCGTTCCCGTCCGCTTTCTCGTTTCCTTCCTCGGCTCCGTTTATTTCTCCGAGCGGCTCGCCTCGACGGCTGCGTTCCTGACTCGCGTATCTCTTAATGAAGGTGGAATCCTCGTGAGCCGCGTCTACGACTAGCAACCAGAGAAACAAGAGGCGCAATGACTTTTGCGGTTACTTGCGCGGTGAACAAACAGCGAACTACGGATCCTTAGGGTTTTCTTCCCCGCGAGTCTTGAAGAGGCAATTCTAAATGCGATCGCAGTTCATCCCGAGGCTCAGCGAAGCAGATGTGCCTCGCAACAGTGAAAACGTCACGAATAACTTGTCGCGGATCGTCGCGGTGTCAGCTGCACCGTCACGAAGTGTCCCATATAAGTTTGGATTTGCGTTCTCCAACTCCCGCTGGCGAACGTTGATGTTCTCAGTGCAGATTTTTTTTTATCAATTAAAATTTGATTTGTTTTTTTTTTTTTTTTTTTTTATAATAAAAAGGGTTTTACCGCTCCGGAGATCGGTAAAATAAGTTTCTTTCCGGTGTTCGTAGAGACCCTGGAAATGCCGTAATGATCGGTTGAAGACGGTCAGTCACGTTGTCAAAGAATCTCTGGAACGAGGCGCCACTACGTTGCACTCGATAGACAAGCGGGCGGTCGTAGTGTTAGCGGTTACGGTATCGATAAACGTAGGTCCGTAGTCCGTATGTATGACGGTATACACGAGTCTTCGATGCTACTACATGCGAACCGTGGAGCTATCCGCGGCTCTTTGGCTGCAGTCGACGCGAGCCGCTTCACTTTCTCTGAGTACCGAGGACCTCCTCGTGCCGCACACGAGGCTGCTGATTCCGATGTCGGTGTCTCGACATCACGGGTTCGAATGTACGCTCAATGGCGCTTTCCGATACTCACGGAACCACCAAACGTTCACTGGACGATTTTTTTTTATCGGCGCCAAATCTTAATTGAAATCCACGTCAAACCCGAAGCAATTGCCGACTCGGAGGACTGGAAACATATAATATTGCAAAAGACTCGTTAGAAGTTATTCGTATTACCCTCGTCTGATCGCCAACTTTGAGCTATCAGTAGGGCTTTTTTAATGTAATGGTTAATGGTTATTTAAATAATATGGCATAAGAAAAAAAGTTTTAAAAATCGCATCCAAGTTTTCTTGTGGATGCGCATTGCGTATTATAATAATTTTCCGAAAAATTATCATAACTTCGAAATTTTTGATATTTTACATTATTTCTGTTCCGTTTTTTTTTTTTTTTTTTTTTTTCAAGATTTCGAACGATTGCCAGAATTTTAAGAACACAATAAAGTAGTCTATGGCAACGATGGCGAAACTTCAACGACTTTTCCGCAATGTTTTTACATTTTTCGAAATAATTTCTATATTTTTTTTTTTTTATATTCGTCACCTGAGTCATGCAGGTCTCTTCAATTAACTCGAGACCTTCCCAATTTCAATTATGAAAAACGAGTTTTACCGACACCCAAGAATGATTGTTCGATTAGCAACCACTAAACCGATGTCCGAGGAGTTTCGAGAAGCGTACGTATGAAGATAAAGTTATGCATGCAAATAATACGGATCGTCGGTGTTACCGATGATTTCATCCACGCGATGCGACGTCGTATATCTTCTGACGCAACATTGTCATACGATGCTAAACGAAATAATTGCTATCGCCGAAGAATCTCATTCGGCGAAAGACCCGGTAGACGATATGCGCATATTAACGAGCCGTCGTTTATCTTATTGCGCCAAAACTTTGAAAGATAATCGAATTGCAATCGAAGAAACAATAAGAAAGAAACGAACAAAATCTTTCGTTTTTTTTTCCTCCGAAACTATATTCGGCAGATTATAATTTTTTTGCCGACTCGTATATACTATATTGAGAGATTGACAAAAAATATTGTCAACTGATATTGAAACAAAAAAATAAAATAACGAAATGTTGGTCGCGGGAAGAAATTTTTTTTTAAGTGTGACCACTCATTACCGAAAACGATGCTTCTAAAATCACCAAAAAAACAAAATAATTTATTCGACGTTATAAGAACGGCAAGTTGATGATCTTAATTTTTGGTTAATTGATCTTCAATTTTTAACAATCACGTAAAAATTGCAATTTGGTTACTTAAATATGACTTATCCTCTTTTATTCCGAGGATTAGACAGATTTTGTTACTATTGTCTGTATCTTTCCGTACGGAGCATTTCTCGTTATCGTACAGATATCCATATCCGATATGATGAATAGCGAATAAAAAAAGAAAGAAAAAAAGGCCACCGACGAGGTGCGCGCACACGAACAAGCCGCTGGTACGAGTGAAAGCAACCCGAGGCTAAAAACAACGCTCCCGAGACGCAGGCAGAGTGACGCGTCGATGTCGTTCTCTTGTACCGAGAGGAAGCCAACGACAGGCGCAGGCGAGAGAAAGAAAGAAAGAAAGAAAGAAGAAGAGGAAGAAGAAGACGAAAAGACGGGTCACACCGGCATAACTCGGCGAGGATACCCCAGTCGTATACGAAAGAGGTCTCCGGTCAACTCTCGAAGTTATACTATAACAGAATACGATACAGTGACGATAACCCAATCATTGACCAACTTGCAACACTTTCACGGTCGTCAATAATATAAATAGCTTTCGATCACTTTTTTTCTCTTCCGTTTATTCAGATCGTTAAAAATATTTTTGTTCATTGCGAATTGAAATGCTTCTACGGAAACTATTATCAAGTTAATTGATAAGGAAATCTAAGATTTATTTTACAATTTGGATTAATAATATTTTTACGATAAACAGAGCACTAAGCAAGCATTATAGGACAACGAAGTTTAGAGCTAAATAAACTATTCGCTTGAATATCTCGAAGAAATTGATTGTCAAAAATTAATTTTATTAAATAATATTTTTCAATTATTTTTACATCGATTACGAGATGAGGTGATGTTGAAGATACGGGAAAAAGTTTTTTTTTACGATTTTTGTCAATCAATAATCGTATTTTTGCAACTTTTATCATTTATACGAAACAAAGATTTTAATTTCAATAGAACGAGACTCGGGAAAATAAAGTTATTTTGGTTTTTATTGTACCGGAGCAATGATAAGACAAAAATAAGATGAAAATAAAAAAAGAAATACGATCTCAAAAATTAGTGAGAAAAATTGTGTAGTGAACGAGATAATAAAAAAACTAGTATCGCAAAATACTAGTATCTTCCCTCAAAATTCCATAAATTTTCCCGGCATTTAGGAATTTTTCGAAATTCAAAAAAATTACCTCAATAAATTTAATATTCGAGGAAAGTTCTGCCGCAATTTGTCACTCCAACTACGCGAAATTCTCGACAACCGGGACGTCGATCATAAAATTATTAACCGAGATCCCATATTTACCTTGACACCGAACGGTCCGAAAAAAAAGTTGGAAACAATTACGCGTATCCTGTTTTCGTATGTTTTTTTCGATCGAACACTTTGACGCGATCGTTGAGGATGCGAAGCGTTTTGGAGCACAACTCGCTTCACGGAGGACTTTCGTTTATCTTGGGGGCTTTATAACACTGTGAATCAAACTCGGTGGGGATTTTGTTTATTCTCACTGGCCACGAGGATATATCTATTTCGTTGAGTTCGAAGATTTGTTCATATTCGCGGTAGCGATACGCGTATAACGTACGTTTCTAAATTCGTAACAGCACCACTCACTCTCGCTTTCTATAGCGTTTCCACTCTTCGAGGCGAAAACTCTTGAATGAAATACGTCGAATCGCCTTCTCGGGTCGATTATTCCTTCATTTCGGAGCCGTTCAACATTTTTTTTCATCGCTCAGATATTATTTTGCAATTTTTTTTGATTGTTTTTAATCGATTTATTTTATTTTATTATTGAACGGAAGAAGATTTGAATTGAAGATTTTTTTATGAAGATTTATTATTGTATAGATGTAAAAATTGGCGTTGCTTCGACGCTCAAGTGCAGCGGGTAAAAGACGCGAAACGCTCTCGTATACGTAAAGACCACTCGCGCCGAGCGCTCGCCGGCGAATGCTCGCATTCGTCTCGGCTCACCGTCTAATATGCACTACCGGCTACGGCGCACGTTTTACTTGCAGCGGCACCGCTCGCGCTACGCTACAAGGTGACTGGTGTGTTAACGCAGGTAAGATGCCGCTCTCGCATGCGTGAGTTGCGCTCCCAATCACCCCTTCCTCCGCATCCCGACGGACTCCGCCGAGCTTCCCGCGGTTTACGCTCTCCGGTACACCGACGGTACTTATTGTTCACTCAACCGCCGATACCAATGTGCAATGAGAGACATGGATACTGTCCGATAATAGAAATATACTATCCCTATAGTAATATTCTAATACGAACCAAAAGTCCAAATTGTTTATTATACCGGATATTAAAAATGTTCGTATCTGTTTCATTCGGTGGGTAAATTACGCGTACACCAGGTAAACCCGCCGAACGAACGATGCGAAAAGTAAATCCACTCCGTTAAGACTTCGCGGGACTTCGCAACCGCTTTTCTGTTTTCTTTCGGACGCAATCGTTTTTTTTTCTCAAATGATTCACTTTTTTATATTTTCTGTCAACGTGTTAATATTTAAAAAAAAATTCTATACACGCGTTTAATTTAATTGAATACATTATTATTTGCTATTAATCGCTAATAATTCTTCAATAACAAAATACTTTTATTTTCTCATTTGTATTTAATACAAAAAAACAAAGAATACAAAATATTCTTATTGATTTTTTTTAATCTAAATGAATTTTAAAAAATTAATAATAGTATTGTGTTTTTGAAGTTATCGGAGATGATACATTTTAAGCTGTCAATTTTCTCTACAAATTAATTTGAAATGTTGAAATGGTACTAAAATTACTATTTAGAAAATATAGACATACTTTTTTTATATTGAATGAAATTTTTTTTTTGTGTATAAAATAATAATATTTATTTATATTTATTGAATGTAAACTTTTGGCGAACAGAACGCATATAAAAATGTTCATTGCGTGTATACATTTTAATGCAAATCACGTAAAAAACTTACATCGACTTACTTTGTTCCGAAGATATTGTTTATTCGTCAGTTAAATTTTGATAAGGAGAAGAAAAAAAGAAGCAAATTCTTTGTCTCGCGCGTTTATGTATTTTCACTTTTTTTTTGTTTACTCTCTAATCCCTCTTTTTTCTTGTCATAATAACACACATCGGTTATCTCTCACGCGGCGCCCGATTCTCCGAGTTCGACTTTACCGGGAGATATATCTCGTGGCGTCGCGTGCATCGGGCAGATAGCTTATAGCATATCTCTACGTGATACCGTGTCTTCGCAGTACGCGAGAAATATCAGATATCAGTGGAGTTATTTACGCAAGATTTTTTTTTCGCCCTCTACACGGTTGTAAACATGAATGATGTACATATACGCGAACCCATAAACAAATTGTTTTTTAACTTTTGCAGCTAAAAGTTTATATTGTTTGCGTTTTTAAATTTTTTAAAAATAATTTTTATAGTATTTGAACGGCACTGGAGGTCTATGAATGTTGAAATAAATTAATGTTTCATATGAGGATTAATTACTTTTTAATTTTTTAAAAATTATCCATATGACGATTATAGAGAAATAATAATACTGTCGTCATCTCGCGGACATTACAAAGACCGTATCGCCGTTGCCTCGCTTACGGTCGACCTTTTACCATGAGCACTTTATTACCGATCGTGGGTGCGCGTCATTTCGAAATTGATTCGGCCGCATCTACTGTTACGCGGTTCATTCAAGAAAATTCTGCATAGTTTACGCATCCCATAAAAAAAGTAATACAATTTTGATTACCGACTGACGCGGGCAGAGTGGGAGATCGACATTGTAATACAAACCCGGTCGGTAACAGATCGCGTTTCCTATTTTTTTCCGAAACGCTTCTTACGACGATGAAAAACAAATTAGATTTTTATAGTCACTTGATAAACGCATATGGAAGAAATCGATTATATTTTTGGTCGAAATGATCGATTGATTACAATCGGAGTATTTTCTCGACGAACGTACGACATGAAGATATCCTTCATTTTCTAACAAAGCATTTTGATTCCGTCGATGAGTCTCTTCCCCAATCGTATCAACACGGAAAATTCGAGCAGCGATAACCATGGTAACGCACGTAATCAAGTTCTCGCCTAACTACTAAATAACACGATTCTAATACGCAAAAAGGCAACTTAATTAACGAAATAAAAGCGAAAAATTGTCAGCATGGTTAACGAGGATATCGATCTTGTGACGGTCGCAAAGACGCCGAAGAAAAAATCATTGCTCGAACGATACGATATGCCAGTGGAGAATTTGTCGTACGAATACGTAACTCAGTGTACACAGGTTAAGGAACTGGAAAGAATAATTCTCATTCTTCGGTAAGTTAACGGCAAAGTTTGTTAAATGAAATTCAAACGACTTCCGACCGCACTGGGGCACAGAATTTTTAAAAAATACGATTTTTTAAATGTTTTGTCCCCATTACCTATATATTCCCGATTTTTGTTTATTAATTTATTTTTTAATCGATTTTAGTCGATACTTATACCATCCCTTCTTGCTTTCAAGATTACATAATTGTCACATATTTAAAAGTTATTCGTAGATTAAGTCAAGAAAAAACCATTTTCTTTTGTCAAAAACAAACCATAACTTCCGAACCATAACTTTTTTCCGAAAGCAAAGATTCAATGAGAAAAAAAAAACTGTGATTGTCTAAACGTTAGACAAATTTACTTTTTATGTTCATTCGACAGATCAGGCGAGGAAGGAATTTATCCGGATTTATTAAAACATACCGAGGATCGATTGGCTGTTTTAAAACCTCAGAGCGCTGTCTTGAGGGTTGCGGAACCCGTTCTGACTAAAAACATGTTAGCACCCGAAAAAAGAAAAAAGCTTGAAAATGATATTAACGAATGGATGAGCGAAATGAAATTGCGCGAGAAAGATTTACAAGAGGGACGAGCGACACTGATTAACGATGCCAATTCGCAGCCCGACATAAGACAAATAAAGTTTGATGAATCAAAAGTAATATCAATAATTTTAATTATTTATTTTTTGTCCTAAAAAGGAGTTTAAGTTCTTCTAATATCGTTTAATTAGAAGAAGCAACAATCATCGCACGATCAGCGTGAACGTAAACGAATTAGCGCCTGCGATTATGTAGGATGGGATAAATACGATGCCGATACAGAAATAAATCGCATCGATCTTCAGACCGAAAAAAAACAGGCTGAGGCCAAGAGGAACCAAAAAAAAATTTGCGATAGGGAAGAAAGAATGAAAAAGGCTTCCACCGAGGTTACGATTAACAAGCGTGAGTTCTGTGCTTTTGTTACAATTGGCGAACGTAATCTTTGTCATAAATCAAAAATACCCCGAAAATTCAAATTGCATCATTCATCTACGAAATTTTTTTTACGAAAACATATTTTCGGTCCTTTTTTTGTCTTCTTTACTGAGAAAAAATGAATGTTATTGAAATGAAAAAAATTGCTTATATACTTTTTTTTAATATCTAAAAATGATAAAAAATGTATACACAACCTTCGATTTTCTTCCAAAAAGTCATTTTCCTCGCATCATATTCATATACCTTATAAAATGTCAAAATTTCAACTTTTTAAAAAACTTTTGCAATTATACATAAATCTGTTTGTTTAGTATAATTTACAGTGCCAAAAGTGCCAAAAAGTACGAAAATTACATAAATTAAATTATCATATGTTCGATTGTTCAAGTTGCAGATACTTTTGTGGGAAAAGTTACGATGTTGTTATTGATTACTTTGAAATAAAATTATTTTCTTCAGGTACATTGACAGGAACAGAATTGACCGTTTTGGCGGAACAGGAAAGAGAAAAAGGGAACGAGGCGTTTAAGGCGGGCGATTACGAAGAAGCACTCCAATTTTACAACTCGAGTATTTCTATAGACCCGACGTTGAATGGATATAATAACCGGGCGATGACTTGCGTCAAATTGCGGCGTTATAAAGAAGCAGTGAACGATTGTAACATAGTAATCTCTATGGATCACATGAATATCAAAGCCCTTCTTCGCCGAGGACTTGCCTTCGAGCATTTGGAAAAAATCGCCGAAGTAAGTTATAACACTTTTAATCATTTACGAGATAATAATTATCATACGGTGTGTTTATTTTTTTTTTTTTATTATAGGCTTTAGCCGATTATGAAACAGTTCTAAAATTGGAATCAACAAACAAAGTAGCGATTGCCGCACTCAACAAGCTGAGGCAACCGTGCGACTCCAAAAAAATTAGGTAAGGCGAACAACAACCGCTTCACCGCTCGGTGACGAAGCGACTTACTTTTCGAACGAATTGCATTATTCTAGAATGAAGATAGAGGAAAAAACGGAAACAGACGAAAAGCGTTTTTCTCCCGAAGAATCGACGTCGAACAGTGAAAAATCAATAAATAGTCGCGTCTGCAGGACGTTTGAGCATAATACGAATTTGTCACAACACAAGTCCGTTTCTAGCGGTTTTCGGGATTCCGCCAATCGAACGACCGTTGAATCGACTTCGAAGATGGCTCGTTCGCAAGTTTGTTTCTGCAACAATGCTCCCGGTTCGTCTCAGCATTCATCGCCTCTCCCTCACATAAGAAATGGATATTGTTCCGAAGCGCCAAACAAATCAATCGCCTCTGCGAAATCCCGAAGCATCTTTGTCGATACAAAAATCTCCGCTAAGAAATCGTCGGTTGTTATCGAAGAGATACCAAATGAACATTACGAAGAACCTGCAGAAAAGTGTGTGACTCGGATGTCTACGGTTACAGCGACGAAACTCCGGGAATCTAACGCGACATTGAAGACTTTCGGTTTCGATGATAACGAAAAGATCGGCAAAAAATCGACAGTGGTTGTTGAAGAGATCGGAGACAAATCGGCAGTGATTGCTGAAGAGATCGGCGAAAAATCCTCAGCAATTGTTGAAGAGATCGGAGACAAATCGGCAGTGATTTCTGAAGAGATCGGCGAAAAATCCTCAGCAATTGTTGATGAGATCGTAGACAAATCGGCAGTGGTTGCTGAAAAGATCGGCGAAAAATCTTCAGCAATCGCTGAAGAGATCGGCGAAAATTCTTCGGCAACTGTTGAAAAGATCGGCGAAAAGTCGGCACCAATTGTTGAAAAAACATCGAGAAGAGCGTCGAGAAATGCTGAAAAAATCTTGAAATCAAAGTCAACTGAAGACGAGCGAAGAAATCTATCAGTCGCAAATACTAATTCGAATGTTGATACGAGGACCGAAGATAATGGAAATATCGGTAATGAAGCCCATGTTATCGCGAACGATCAGAAGAGCAAAGACAATCCGAATACACATTTTTTGTGCGATAAAAAATTCGATAAGATAGAATCCCCATACGAGTTTCTTAGACTGTGGCATTCGCTAAAGAGCGATCCAGACTTACTTTTTCATGGAATACTTCTGAAAGCTTTGGCACCTAACGACATCGATACAGGTAACACATTATTATATTTAAGCGACAAATCGTGTGGCTTTTTCACGAAATTTATAATCAGTTATAGGAAATAAGTTGGACGGCGAAATGCTGAGTATAATTCTTCGGTGTCTAGAAAGACACTTCTCCACCCCCGAGGACACGACACTCTTGTACCGTTTTTTACAGAGTCTCGCGAAAGTGCAACGTTTTTCATTAATAAGAATGTTCATGGATGCGAATGATCGAAAAGGTAGAGTTAAAATGAAATATACCCCCAAACCTTAACCGCCAATTATGAAATCGCTGAAACAATTTTCAAATCTTGAACATCGATATCGTGAACATTTTTGCACATTGACGATAATTCCATATTCGCGATTTTGCTATATTTCGATCATTTGGCAGATTACATACGAGAAATCCATTGTTTCAGTACTGCAAACAATTTTTTCAATGCTGGAAGCCCAAGCTTCGCGGGATGACATTGAGGATTTACGCAGAGCTTACGAGCTGTCGTTGTAAATATACGCATTAAAAACTACGCGAATAATACCTATGAATAAAAAATATGATCGATCGGCTCGAATGTTGATATTGAGAGAATTTTACTCACGCGTCCAAAATAATATTATATATTAATGATAATGCAGATTATAAAAGTAAATCGAAAAAAAAAATTATAGAAAAATATTGTGTGGAAATTTTCGATTTTTTAAATATTTTACTGTTAACCTCATCGGAATTCAAGACCTTAATACGGAAATTGTATCAATCTACCGACACTATATTTGTTCTATAAAAACGATTTCAAAAGAGTAGCGTGCAGGCGCACTGCGTGTTGGGTAAACTTGTTCACTATAAAGGGTTTGCTGTCGGACGTTTATACATAAAGCTCCAAGCAGGACGTGGCTTTTCGTTCGAGGGTCGCAGAAGTATCGGTTAGTCTTCGCGATGAATTGCAACGACGCCCGTTAAAC
Organism: Cryptus viduatorius; assembly: GCA_964006125.1. Classification (NCBI taxonomy): domain Eukaryota; kingdom Metazoa; phylum Arthropoda; class Insecta; order Hymenoptera; family Ichneumonidae; genus Cryptus; species Cryptus viduatorius. The sequence goes on along the minus strand of OZ023222.1, from coordinate 5,283,683 downwards.
AATCGCGACTGACGATCGCTCGTCAACGTTTATTATACAGTGGTATGTAATCTTATTCAAGAATGAATTGGATTAAAACTCAGTAATAATTTGTTGGAAAACGCAACTTTTCTGGGAATTCGATATTTCAATTGATTCGTCGAAGAGGGCAGAGGGTGGAAAATTCTGTGAGGATCTGACAAGCGAAGCCGTGATCGGGGTCACGAGAACTTGAAGCTCGTCTCACCTTTTTCGAGCCATCATGACGGGCATTGACTACCTTATGTCGAGGATTTTAATATTCGTTACACTCTGCTTAATTTGGCTCACGATCAATGGACGGTTACACATCGAAGCTCAATCGTCGCCAGAAGAACCGGCGCCTACTTCTCCACCGGACCCGACCGAACCACCTCCGATGGTCACCAAAACATCGATTAATCTGAGTAAGTCTCATTGTCAATGATGCTGATGATTATTATATCGTGTCATATCGGGAATTAATAATTCGGAAATTTGCTACGAGTTTTTGCGCTTTGAGTTTGGATTAATTTTCAGTTTCGCAAAATGTTCTTTAAAAATGTTTCGTCTTTTGGCTCTTGTCGAATTATCTTGGAATTATCAATCGTGTAAAAAGAATTAGCTATAGAGCTTCAAAATTGCCCAAGAAATAATAATAACCAAAAGAAAGTTCTCATCGTGTCATTAGTAATCATTAGCTTTTCTTTGTTAAAATTATAGCGTATTCAGAGAAACGAACGAATTATTTTCATTAAAAAAAGTTGGATTTCCGGGAAATTTGTTGATGAATTAATTTTTTCATCAATTTATTAACAACATTTTGGAATTATTATTATGCAAAATTAATCTTTTCAGTATTTTTAATATGCATGCATTTCTCCAGATTTTTATACCCTCGAAAAGTATTCGCAATTTTCACCAATTTTTCTCGAACTTATGCAAAATTAAAGCGAAGCGACGTAACGACCTTAACAATATTTAATTTCCAACCAGTGGTAATCAACGACGGGACGAACGAGCTTGCGGAGACGACCGTGAGAGTATTCTTGAATGACGCGTACAAAAATAAACCGGATTTATTGGGAAGAGTGATAACGCTTAGAATCAACGGGGACCCTAAGGAAGATTTGGAGCATATATGTGATGTATGGGATACCGTAATCAAAGAGCAGCCCATGGATGTTCCGGATTTGGTGTTGGATGTGACGAAATCGGGTTACACGGCTGAAACTGTGAGCGCCTTTACCGCCGCCCTCGGGATTCCAACCCTTTCGGCGCAATACGGCCGGGAGGGCGATATAAAAAATTGGCGCAATCTCAGGACAGAACAGTCCGAATATTTGGTCCAAGTTATACCACCGGCCGATTTAATATCCGAAGCGCTGCGAGAGTTCGTTCATAAAATGAACATCAGCAATGCCGGTGTCATATTCGACGAGGATTTCATAATGGATTACAGATACAAAAATTTGTTTGATACCGCAACAACAAGATTCATCGTAGTGCCGATGAAAAAAACGATAACAGAATTATATCACGTTATCACACAATTTCGGCGGCTGGACATTGCCAATTATTTCATACTCGGCAATGTCACGACCATCCAAACGGTACTGGACGCCGGACAGGCGCTCCAGTTGGTTGGGCGGGAATATGGATGGTATGCTCTGTCTCAGTATGATTCGGAGCCTAGTTGTCAGTGCAGAAATCTCTCCGTAATCTTTCTCAAGCCGGTGATAACCGCAGCTACTCGACAGCGTCTCGTGACACTCAGTAAAGAAAAAGTTTTCGTTCAGCCATTGCTAACATCGGCTTTTTATTTTGATCTCATGCAAGTCGGTCTTACTGCGATGAGTAAATCAATTCTTGAAGGCAACTGGCCCGCCAACCCGACGCATCTCAGCTGCGCAGACTACGATGGTACAAATACACCGATCAGGCATTTCAATTATTACCAAGAACTGGTCAATACGCCCATTGACCCGACGTTCGCAAGTATCACTTGGGGAGGAAGGAATGGTCGAAATTACGCTAAAATCGACATGCACATTCAGATGGTGACGATCAATGGTGGTAATTCCATGAAGACCGATCTCGGCATGTGGTACGGCGATCCAAATCCAAAGATTGTGGCAAGTATTCTTTTTCTCTATAATTCCATTGGCCGGAAGGCATACGATGATCTTTCAACCATTGAGGAGGATGTACCGCGTTACATTCCCAGCGAAAAATGATATTCTGAGAGAATTTTTTATACTCTTCAATGGGATAAAAATCTGAAAATCTGAGAGGTCGCGAGAGCAGCTGCTGATTTTTTTTTAGATTTTTATCTCACTAAGAAGTATTGAAAATTCGCGAAAATTCGGATGGCATTTTTGACGGAGAATACCCGCGGAATACCGTTGTACCCTCCATAAGTGGCATTCACGACCATCAGTGAACATTCGTTTTTTTTTCTTCTCGTTGCGTAGATTTCGAATACAGAAGTCGTGAAGGCCCACTCGGGGACGATAAGGTACCGGATTACGACGGTGTTAAAAGAGCCCTTCGTCATGTATGACGCTGAAACTGGTGTTTGGTCGGGTTACTGCATAGATTTGATAGAGAAACTCGCTTCGATGCTGAATTTCACTTATTCTATACACGAGGTGAATGATCGGGAATATGGTGTAATGAATAACGACGGGCAATGGAACGGAGTGATAAAAGAGATACATGAAAAACGAGCAGACATTGCACTTGGGGCTGTATCCGTGATGGCGGAAAGAGAGAGCGTCGTTGACTTTACCGTACCAATTTACGAACTCGTCGGTTTCTCCATTTTAATGCGTAAACCAAAACGCGCAACTAAACTCTTCAAATTTTTAACCGTCCTCTCCGACGAAGTGTGGCTTTGTATACTCGCATCTTATTTCGTGACGAGTATTTTTCTTGCCATATTCAACCGTTGGTCTCCACAAAGCTATCGGAATAATCTTGAAAAGTTTAAAGACGACGATGAAAAGCGCGATTTCACTTTCCGCGAAAGTCTATGGTTTTCCATGACCTCATTGACCCCTCAAGGAGGCGGTATAGCGCCCAAAAATTTGTCGGGTCGTATATTATCGGCAACATGGTGGCTCTTCGGATTCATTATCATAGCCTCGTACACCGCCAACTTGTCGGCTTTTCTTACGGTGTCGCGTTTGGAAACAATGGTTGAATCTCTCGACGATCTTAGCAAGCAATACAGGATTCAATATGCTCCTATACTGCACTCCGAAGCCTATATGTACTTCGAACGGATGGCAAACGTTGAAGAACGCTTTTACAAGTCAGTATACTATAACACTATAAGACTGTGCGAATATTGGGGGGTAAACATTTTACCATTATATATTTTTTGAAAATTTTATACTGTCAGTATATATCTATTTTCTTATACGGGAAATTATTTAAAAATCTGAAAAAATTCATGCGTGTTAAAGGTGCTGAAAATATTAGTTTTGCATAATAATAAATCCAAAATGTTATTAACGAATTGATAAAAAAATAAATTGGCCAACAAATTTCCCGAAAAATCAACTTTTTTTTAAATGACAATGATTCGTTCATTTTCCTGAATGCGTATGAATTTTTTCAGATTTTTCTATTTATTTTGCATTTTTTTTTTTGTATCGAAAAAATGTATGAAAAAACACAAAATTCAAAGCAAATTGAAAAATCTGAATAAATACATACGTATTCCGAAAAATTAACGAATCATTTCCATTAGAAAAAAAGTAGGGCTTCCGGGAAACTTGTCGGCCAATTTATTTTTTCGTCATTTTGTTTCTAACATTTCGAAATTAACATTATACAAAATTAATCATGTCAGTACCTTTAATATGCATGAATTTTTTCAGATTCTTATACCATCGAGAAGTATTTGCAAATTTTTCTCATTTGTCTCATTTTTCTCGAAATTATACGAAATCAACGAGAAGCGATAGAATTTACTTAACCATTAGGCAAAATAAATTGCTTAGTCAACGAAAAACTAGAAGAAAAATAATGTTACACCGTTCTTTTAGTATTTGGAGAGATCTTAGCTTGAGCAACGATATCACCGAATTGGAGAGATCCAAACTAGCCGTTTGGGAATATCCGGCGAGCTATCAGTTCACAAAGATTTTTCAATCCATGGAGGAAGCTAAGTTTCCTCTTAACATTTCGGAAGCATTGGATCGTGTACGGCGCGCGGATAACCGAACCGTGGACTTTGCATTTATCGGTGACGCGATTGACATAAAATTTCTCACGATGACGAACTGCGATCTAATGGAGATTGGTTCGCAATTCGCCCGAAAGCCATACGCCATTGCGGTGCAGAAAGGCTCACCTCTCCGGGAACCTCTCAATAACGCGTAAGTATTAAAGAAGAAAAAACAAAACCCACCAAAAGTTAAAAAAATTAATTAAAAAAATTCAAATAATAATTAAAAAAGAAAAAAATATATATATACATACAAAATCAAAATAATAGAACAAATAATATATGGATATTCGTTGTTTTTTTTTTTTTTTTTCAGTATTCTACAATTGACAAATCAACGCGTATTGGAGAAATTGAAGGATCGATGGTGGGACAAAAATCCAAAGAAGTTGGTATGCGAAGAAGAGGAACTACTCAGCGACGGTATAAGTATGGCGAATATCGGTGGTATATTCCTAGTTACATTCGCGGGTATAGGACTGGCAATTGTCACTCTGGCGTTCGAATACTACTGGTATCGTTGTCGACCGAGCCGCAAACGTAATTTGTCTCGAGGCGCGAGTGACAAAGTCAAAGCAGATAAAGGAAACGCTTCGCCAACGAAACCGAACTCGAAGACATCGAAACAAGGCTTTCCATCCGATGGGAACAAATTGAGACTCTAAATTTATCGAACCGGTAAAATCGAATCTATTGCATCCGCGACCCTTGCATGACATTACGTCGCAATCGGTACACGTGGCATTTTCCTTATAATTTTTACACTATCGGACCCCACTAATCGGCAACCCGAGTCACGAAACAGTTCGTATGGCCGTCACCTCTGGCCTCGCTATCGGTTAACAATATCTGTTACACTGCGTGATGCGATATACCCGATATTTATGCACGCGAACTTTATTGGTTCGATATACTAAATATTGAAATCTTGAACTAAATATCTTTATACTAAAACCTCACAATGTACAACAAACTTACGAATACGATGAAATTTATGGAATGTTTTCAATAAAATATGCACAAGTTGGAAAAAGTTACGAATTAGGCTTCGTAAAAAATCATTGAATATTTCAGACGACGCTTTTTTGACCGCCGTTACCTTTCTTTAGTTGCTCACCGTCGCTTGTACTCTTTTCTCCCGGGGTTCTTCGAAATTGATCCTATGAGATTTTAAGATTGTGGAATGATAAAAAAATAGTACTTTCTGATACAACCGCGAAAAAGTGGGCATTTGCTGTAAGCTGTGAAGTTGGCTGCTCGACCTCGAAACGAGTACGACAGAAGCATGAGCCGAAGGCGCGAGTAAGTACAGTCTGTGTGGTACGAGTAGTCGACGGCTTCAGCAGCCAACTTCACAGTCTACGACGAGTGTGCGCTTATTTGCCCGTGTATCGCATAATATTTTCATTACATTCGAATAACGCTGTTAAATTATCGGTTTAATCGTCGAAAGTAATGAATAAAAATCGTTAATTCATACATTAACTTACCGACAGTTTTGCAAATACGAAGGAAGGATTGGGAAAAAAAAGTGTTTGACAGTTGACTTTTGTGGTTAGGTGACAAGACGAAATATTATGACGTCTTGACAGCAAAATGACGTTTTAAAGAAAAGTATTTTGTCGTTTTAGACTTCGAAACGTCATGAATACGCGTTTACAGCTGTAATGTAAAAATATTCGAACGTTTTATGAAATTTACTTAGTGCGATAGAAAAATTTTATTTTCACGAAAAAAGTGTCAACGATGACTGCGAGTTGTGCAGCTCCTGCAAAAATGGTGCCGATGTGGCATCAACAAGTATTCGCATTGGACGCCAAATACAATACTCTAAGAGCGGCTAATCAGTCGGCTTTAGGTGTGTAGAGTACTCATTTAACGATTGTCAAACTAAATTCATTACTTAAGAGTAGAAAAAAACAATTCACTTTTCATTGTCAAATTTAATATGCTGGTGCGGCACTGATCTATGTAAAAAATCTTTTAAAAAAAATTGGCATATCGATACGACAAAAAAATGTCATGAATATCAATAACTCCATCTGGAATTTGTGATTTTGAAAACAAACTTTGTATTTTCCAAAGTAACAAGTAAGGAAAATAAAGTAGAAATTGATTCTTTGCACTTTACAGATTAAGTTTTTTATCTGTTAAGATAAAAAATTTGTAATTCATCAAATGTATAAAAAAATGAGTATTTTTAATATAGAAAATAATGTAAAAATATATTATACTATTATTATTACGACTATTTTATTTAAAATTTTATATTAATGAATTTGAAATCAAATTTGTTTAAAAAGAATGTATAGAACACTATTAATTTTTAACATTATTAAGCAGTTTTGAATACAAAAAAAAATTCTCATGGAGTCTCACATTTGTTTGGAGTCTCTTTACTTTCAAATGAAATTACAAAAAAAAAAACCCGACTTGCAAGCTGTGATAATTTTGTTTCAGGAATGCTGTACATTCGTCGTCGCAATCAGCTGTTGCGCGAGAAAGAATCCCGAAACACGGAGGTCCGTACACGATACTTGAAGTTACGTTCAGAATTGCTGCGCTTACGATACGGAAGTGTAGCGGATCAGACGAGTCTCGGATCTCGGGTGTCGGTCAACGGACTCGGAACGGAGATTGCTGGACGCCAGGAAAACATTCCGACGCGAACGACCGCGGAGAGTTTCGCATTCGCCGGCGTTCATCACGTCTTCGAACATCACAGAGCTCCAATATCAGCGTTAAAGTTCGCTAACAACGATAAGTCGAAATTATGTTGCGTTTCGCTCGACGGAATGATTTCTATATGCGACACGACGAGCGATCCTCCGACGGTCGTTGCCCTTCTGGAGGGACACAAAAAAGGAGTTACCGCAATAGATTGGAGTGTATCGAACGATCTTGTAGTATCCTCCTCTCTGGACGCCACTCTGCGACTCTGGAAAGTTCAATCCGATGCTCCGCCAGTTTGTCTCAGAGTTGTCGGCAATCGATTGCGATGCGAAGTTCTCTGCTGCGCCTTCGTGCCGGCAAACAACAATCTTGTTGTTACGGGTAATTCGAAAGGGCTTTTGAATCTTCTTAATGTATCGACGGGAATGTACACACCTGGAGGAAGTTGTACGATGGGGGGAAAGGTCAGTTTTTTAATTCCATGTCATGCCGTGTACAGTAATAGCCAATTTATTTACGAATGACTCCTTTAACAAAATATCATTTTTCACAATGACTCTGAATAAGCGATCGAAGCGAATGAATTCTGAATTCTTCTTGCACGTCCACACTGCGCGGCGGTACAATTTTTTCTTCTGAGATTTTTTTTGTAGTAAATCAATAAAATGCAATTAAGCGTTTTAAATTAAATTAATTAGATTTAATTTTTATTTTAAAAAATGTTTATACTTATATTGTATTTTTCAGATTTTAGCATTAACCTGCGAAGAAAGCGGCGGTTCTATGATGTGGGCGGGTAACGATAGAGGAAACATAGCTTCATTTCGATTGGACGCGGGAACGGGTAGTTTGGTAAAACTAAGCAGAATGAATGGTCCCGGTGGACCGGTCACGAGTCTCTCGTGGCGTTCCTGGCTGTCGAAGGAGGCTCCCTGGCCGACTTTGCTGGTAAACAGCGCTTGTAACGCTGTCTCACTGTACAGAGTATCAAATCGTTTAGGTGGTTTATCACTGTGGCGGCAATATCCGATCAAACATCGGTAAATCATTTATCGTATTTAACTTAAATTGGTGGCCACCCAAAATTCGATCGTTAACTTTTCTTCGATTTCGTGCAGACAATACCCGATACGATCGACTTTCTGTCCCCAAATGGGCGCTTGTCTCATCGCGACGGGATCCGAAGACGGCGCGATTCATCTATTAGATTCTGCAAGGGAAGGGAGAGCCGCGAGAGTCAACAGACTTCACGGACATTCGGCGCCGACGCTGGCGCTCGCATTCAACTACGACGAGTCATATCTCGCAACTGCGGATCATCAGGGATTAGTTATAATTTGGCGCAATCAACAAAGAAATTCGTAAAGGTGATTACGAGATAAAAACAAATACATTTGTTTGATTTATCGATTAATTGGCCAACGGGGGAAATCGTTCGTAATAATTTATTGAGCGAAAATAATTGGAACAACGATTTGTGAAATAGTCTTACCAAAGTTTCGACGCTTTCACACGAAAATGTTGCCCCGAAGGTGAACTAAAAAAAATTATTTCCGGAAAGTAAAGATCTGAATCAGAATGTGAAACAACCGACACAGTACACGCTGAGATATCGGTGTCGTTAATTTCTCAACAATAAGTTGAGATATTTTTTTACAAATACTTCCGCAATCAAGCAGAATAGTTACGTAATAGTTACGATAAAACGGCGAAACGGAAGTATTGGGATAAAATAGACTTCTATCCGACATTTAATTATAAAAAATTAAGTATGGCGGATACTGGAAGATGTCTATTAATAAATAAATTGCAAAAAATCAATCGAACATTAGTCGGGAGAAGTCGAATTATGAGAAAAGCAAGAACTTAGGATACATTAATGACGCGCCCCGAGGTAAAAATTTATTGAGTAGATTTTACAAATGCTTTAAGTTTATTTGTACTGAAATGTTATCCGAAAACGTGCAAAAACAGTATTAAAATTATATTATTATACATATTAACATTAGTATCACAACATGCGAAAAATAAAGTTAATAAATCTTTGATATACGCTGTGGAACTATTTGTTAAGACTCGGTAATCGGACACTGTTTTTTAGTTCTACTTAAACGGTACGCATTTAGTTTTCAACGTTTAGGTCGTTCTTAAAAATGTTCATCATAGATTTTTATCTTCTTTTCGAAGTAATTAATTTGATTGTAAAAAAAACAAATACACATCGCACAATTGTAATGCCAAAATCGCAAACAATTCGTGTATTAAGAAAAATAATGCGAAGAATACCTAGAAAAAAAAATCAATTTTTAATATCAATGTCGATAACACCATGATTAAAAGAAAAGTCTCAGAGGAAAACGTATATCATCTTGACTTTCGATGAAATTTCTTTTGACCGTTATACGTAAATCATCCGCAACAGTATACGATTTTTTACGAAAAAAAGAAAAAAAAAGATCTTTATCGATCGATAAATCGATTATTATGAAGCATTGGCATCGGTATACCGCGATCGGTAATAACGAATCGATCTACTTCGGATCGGTTAGGTTATTCGGTATCGGTAAAAAAAAATCAACCAATAACGAATCTTCCACTATACGTATATTTCACAAAATATTTTTTTCAAAAAATTAAAAAGGTACACCAAGTACTAAAAAATCCGATTGGCATATATTATTTAAAAAAAAAAGAACAAAATATTACAGGCCAAGTGCAACAGAAAAAAAAGATTCTATATGACAAAAAATATTGTTTCTTTTGCAAAAAAATTGCTGTAAATATTGGCGTTCCAATGCTAGTGGTTTATTGTGACGCTTTCAAACACTGGAACGCCAATATTTACAGCAATTTTTTTGCAAAAGAAACAATATTTGTTGTCATATAGAATCTTTTTTTTCTGTTGCACTTGGCCTGTAATATTTTGTTCTTTTTTTTTTAAATAATATATGCCAATCGGATTTTTTAGTACTTGGCGTACCTTTTTAATTTTTTGAAAAAAATATTTTGTGAAATTTCACTTCTTTTTGAAAAGCTAATATTTTTTTTTAATTTTATCTTGAAAATTAATTACAAGAATCGGATAATTTAGATCGAACAAAATTAATTCTATTCTATATACAAAAATGGGCGAACGGCATGTCACATATTCCCCTTGATGATTGCCGGTTATATTGTTCGAGATCGCAAAGGAACGTTGTAATCGATATAAAATAACACGTAACACGTATTTTTTTTTTACTTCGCGTCGAGACACTAAACCACGATACGCAATACACAATTATTATTTTCGGAAACACTCAAAAAAATTTTGACGCCGTAAAAATACGTGCCGACGATAACAATTGACAGCTAAGCCGGCTGTGGCGACGAGCGCGCCACCGCACGAATTTTTCGATGAACTGATGTAGACGTAGACATATATATCTGACTATTTTATATATAACTAACCAATATATATATATATACACAGAGTACAAGAACAGCTGATCGTACGTATAGATCGAGCGTAACAGGACACATTTTAATCGTAAATCGGACCCTTCGACGGTCACGATGCCGAGATCTCGGCTTCGCCGGAACTGATTCAATTATAATTAGGCGCATTGGAAAGCTTGAGTGCGAATTATATGATAAAAGTGTCATTAAAAATCTTCTCCGAACCCGAATTGCCGAGAAATCATCGATTAAAGATTGACTTCCGGCATTCTCGAGTATAAGAGGAGCGGTAGCGCCACGCTAAAAAAATTTTTTTTTAGTACTTGGCGTCGAGGCGCTACTGCGCCTCTTGATAAACAACAAAAAATACTCTCAAACGTCTTAACGATCTTTATGGATTGCATTACCAAATCTCAAAAAAAATGCTGAATACCTCGACGCTTCATTGCGTTTCATCCAAAAACGAAGGCGGTATAACGGTGTATCTGGACGACGGCAGCATCGTCGTAATATGAATGCGTTCCTCTTCCGCTTTTCTCTCGAAATTATAAATCGTTTCGAAACAGTCATTAACGACAGTTTCCGATAATTTTCGCAAAAAGGATTCGCAGAAATCTATACAAGTCCCCGGATTCCAATTCGTCTGAAACGCAATAGTGATTTGTTTCAGTAGCCGTAACAGTGAAGGTTGACGAATAAAAAGAGAAAAAAAAATACATTGCACTTCTCGAGAATTTCTCCCAGCGAGTAGCTAGTCAATTTATGAACGATTCCGTCGTCGTCCCTGAAGCCACACACGCATTCCGCGGTATTTGTGATAACATCCTGAGACCACCACTTCACAAGTTTGAATTTTCGAAACGAATGTTCTTGTTTCGGTTCCGTAATAATTCTGTTCGTTCTTAATTGGATGAATTTAAGATCTTTCAAAGGCAGCGGATCCTTCAGTTGTGTCTCGGAAATTACTCCCTTCACCGCGGCATCGAACAAAACCATTTGAGAACCGATATTGAGTTTGTATACACCGCGAAATTCGTCGACTTCCACGACCGGCCGTTCAGGGTTTGGAATCTTATGTGGAGAATCTTTAAAATAAAACAAGTATTACAATAATGAATTACAGAGTACAGTACCCATTATTATAAACAAATTACGCAATCACACAGACATTTATAGTTCACTCCCGGCGAGTCACGCCACCGAAGTATTTATTCTTTTTAACAACTGTAGTTTATTGTCAAAATGCAACCGAAGAAATCACTACAAAAACGACGAGCGCAACGGGACTAAAGTTTCCGGGAAGAAGTTGTGCGGCGTAAAAGTTTTTGGAATAAAAACCATCATCCAAACCGAAATATCCGGGTATTGACGGTCATACGACCGGATTTTAAATGTCCAATCGGAAATTAAGATTGAAGATGCATCGCGCATACATTCCCAAGCAAACGTTCAATTCGATCAAAATTACGGTACCAAAAATAAAAAAAAAATAAACCGCAATAAAGATGTCAAGAACATGTCTTATTGCATTATAAGAATGCGAAAATCGTACTTTGCGATACTAGTAAAAAAAAAAACGGACTTTACGGCGAAGGTTGGGAAGTAATCGCACGAGCCGAATTCAGCGCTACAGCGACAAGAGGTGAAGCCGCGTGTTGCGTGTAGCTCGCGAACAGCACATTAATCAGTCAATCAATAAATCAGTCAAGCAGCCGATCCGTCAATCAGTCAATCAGCACAACTGTCATTCAAGAATTAAATTGAAAACGAAGAAATCCAATTTCCCACCCGATACCATGTACTGATCAAATTTGTAAGTCCAATACGACAGTTTCCTGGAGTGCTCATAGGGTACACGATCACCCGTGTTGAAAAATGTTAAGTATATGGTGCCTTTCCACTTTGCAGCGCGTATTACCCAGCTATCTTTCGGCGCATAAGGAGTACACAACAGTTTAGGTAACAATCCACGACCGCAAACGAAGTCCGGTTGTATCCTGGAAATATAGCATAAAAGATAATTCAGCGATTCGAGAAATTCTTATCGGCAACTTGGCCGTTACAAATGGCGTATTAAATCGATGAAAGTATCGAATGATCTCACTGTAAATATATATACACTAATGTTTCCCTAGGCTCGCGCGTTACGCGCGCTCGTTCGTAAATTTTTTGAGCTCAGGCCCTTTTCGGGAATATTTTTGTTCCTCTTCTCCCCTCCCCCATCCCTTAGAGGGACTTAGAATATTTTTCGGAAAGGTCTCATATACCGGGTGTCTCAAAAGTACGTATTGACCCCCCTCAATTCTTGTACACGGCGGCGGCGGAACGTTTTTATATATATAGTGAGATGTAAATTTTTTAAAACTAACTTCACTTACCATCGGTCACTGTCAGCAGGTGCTTTAATTTTCGTGTAATTTAATTTTATCCACTTGAACAGCAGTTTGTTACGTTCCGGAGCGTACGGCTCAGGATTCATCGATACCATGCCTCGATTGAGATCGAGGAATATTTCGCGAGACTTACGATCGAGCGGAAACCGGACCGGTGCCCCATCGTTAACATTGTAATACATCATTTTCGAGGAGTCGGGCAAATAACTGTCGTCCCAATCGATGCTGTAGTATCCAACGAGTTCCGGTTTAATCACAAACTTCGCATCTTCCTCTTCGTTCGATCTCCAAGAACGTCTAATCAATTGAGCCGCCATTTTTATTCCGAAAATATGATCCACCCGCAAGTATGTAATCACACTATCATTAATAACGCGCCAGCAAAAACGATCGATCCATCAACTAACACTTGTACTCATCTAATCCCAGATAGAAAACCGTGGCGTTCGCCAATTAAATTCTGACAAGCGGCCGTCAAAAGTGCGGAACGCAGCACCACGGAATTATGTTACGTGCCGACCGATTGGTCGGTTGCTGATGATTTTCTTACCGTGGACCTCGAACGCTGATTCGTTGGCTGCTTTTACGAATAGAAATTCGTCTCTGAGAAGCGGGAGATTAACTTGGTAGTTGAGATAATTTCTCAATTAAAAAAGACTCAGCATTACGTCGTTCACTCAACACTTTTATTTAAAGATATCTGCAGTAATAGATCTTAAGACATAAAACACTTCGATTCACTCTAACATAACTTTAATCGGAACAAGACAAAGAACAAGAAAACACGTACCGAACTATAGTCTATGTAGCATAAGGATATATCTCTCTATATATATAAAGTTTCCGCCGCTGTCGCCGCCGCCGCCGTGTCAGGAATTGATACATACTTATGAGATACCCGGTATATGAGACCCATCAGAAAAATATTCTAAGTCCCTCTAAGGAGGAAAAAAAAATATTCTAAGTCCCTCTAAAGAGGAAAAGAAAAATATTCTAAGTCCCTCTAAGGGGGACTTAGAATATTTTCGGTCGAAGGGGGCGGGGGAAATCCCCTTAGAGGGACTTAGAATATTTTTCTGAAGGGGGGTCGTGGGAGGGGAAAGTCAAAATATTCTAAGTCCTTCAAGGGGGGACTTAGAATATTTTTGGTCGAAGGAGTAATGGCGAATGGGGGGGGGGGGGGGGAGGGGGGGAGGGGAAAAATATTCTAAGTCCGTTCAAGGGGGACTGACTAAGTAAAAATACAAAAAAAAGCGGCGGCGACCTCCATTGGTGAAAAATTGCGGCGGTGATTACGCATTATTATAATGTTGATAAAAGAAAAGCGAGCGCGCGTAGCGCGCGAGCCCGGGGAAACTCTAGTATATATATATATATACGTAGCTTCGAAACACGATGTGAACCGTGCGCGATTTCGTAAAAGACTGCCCGTTCGAAAAGCGATGCGACTCAGAGCGTCACTATTTTCTAAAACAAATTCAAGATTTTGTAAAGGAAAATTGGGGGTAAAAACTGCGTAGAGCTTCGTTGATTGGTTGAGAAGAGTACCGCCCGCGCAATAGCTGTTTTTTTTCCACGCGGGTGAGGCCCGACAAGCAATGCGCCGAGTCAAGGGTTTTGTCGTTGACAAGGAAAACCCCTCGCCTTTGTTTCGCGATATGCTGGATATGCTGGGCCCTTGGCGTCGGCAATAAACATTTGGCGACCGTCTGACGCATGCACATGGCCACCCCGGGACTTATACAAAAACTACGGAATTCTATTCATCTATATTTTAAGTGTCTTTTCAAGTCTGTGAAGCACCGAATACGAAATTGTTGAAAGAGAGACATAAATTATTTTCTTTTAGAGAGTTGAAACTGTTAATCTTTTCCTGAGCTCAAAGGTCACGTACACTTTTTACAGGCGCCAATATACAATAATTCTAGGAATTCAGTTTTATTTTAATGGACTATACGTCTATATCGAATGGAGCTACGGGAGAGGTTGTTCGGCATATGGTTAACTATTAGCTAACATCGTTTTATCTCGTTTGAATTCGCACGCCGCGGGTGGTGTAAGTTCGTGCGAGCGAGCGCTCGTCACACTTTATGCTGTAGTACATGACGCGTTAATTCACCAATTCCGTGGTGCTGCGTTCCGCACTTTTGGCGGCCGCTGGCCAACAAATTTCTATCTGGGATAATGTATTGTCACGTTTATTTGAGGAACGTTTAACTGACGAAAGATTTTTTCGTTTGCGATGTGCTTCATATCCGGAGAAAAATGCCGATTAATTTATCTAGCGTTTTTCTTATGGCTATCGCCATCCGATATGAATACGGCACACTGTATGACAGGATCTCGTATACACATGCTTTGTGCGCGCTAAAGTTGTGATGACGGATGCAGCAACATATATATGTATTATACACATGATATGTACTACAGAAGCACAGTCAGGGAGAGTGTATTGCGTATATATACGAAAACATCGCAGTTGCATGTTGATACTTAGCCGGCTGACAATCGTGTGTACAGCGAATAGAAGCTGATATTGTGCAAAAATCAGTCCGCGGTCGATTCAAACGATCGATCCGAAGTCTGGGTAAAAGTAATTGAGGATATACTGATAATTAACCAATAATATTCATACAATAATGATGATATTTCAATAGTAGCATTTTCGGAATATTATCAGGGGATCGAAATAGAACGCGATGCCTCATTAATAGAAATAATGCGCGTTTGCTGATGAAGTTCAGAATGAAGGTGAGGTACACGGTGACGACAACAGCGCCTCTATCACGTGAAGTACTGTTGCCGACCGGAAGCACTTTAAGATTTTTATCCATCGCATGAGTCTCGGCATGCTGTACCCGCAGAAAAATTGTCGAACGAAGCAAATGTAACTTATCGATAATTATATAATGCCAGTATTTTAAATAGATTCAGTGGGGTATAATTATACTTTCGGAATAGTGGCCTCTAACTCACGACTTGCAACACAACCTTTTACGTGACAAAGCGTTTACGTTTTTTATTTCAATTTTGCATGCAGGACGTACTGATGCTGTATGATCTTAAGGTGATGTGAAACTTGTATAAGTCCGAGAAAGATAGCATGATCGGCGCTCTCAGCAGACCGAGAGAGACACATTGAGAATATGTTTCACATCACGTTAAGGTGATGTGAAACTTATATAAGTGCGAGAAAGATAGCGTGATTGTCGCTTTTGGCGGAGCGAGAGAGACATACTAAGAATATGGTTCACATCACGTTAAGGTGATGTGAAACTTAGATGTAAAACTAAGGTGGTGTGAAACTGGTATGGCTGCGAAAGAAACAGAGCGACTCGTCAGATGCTGAAATCCTCGGCCACGCTTGGGTTTTCGGATAAAAAGTGATAGCGTAGCTCTTCATAATTGTTTTACGGAGGACAACGTTCTCGTCTTTTATGCATAAAACCATCATAGGCAGAGCAATTCGGATTACAGTTTTTCTTACCGACCGAGAAGTATCACCTCACCTTAAGGTGATATAAAACTTGTATAAGTGCGAGAGAGAGACACACTGAGAATGTTTCACATCACGATAAGAGAATGTGAAATCTACTTCATCCCACTCTCAAGAGCATGTGGCAGGTGAACGAGAGCTACTCCGATGGTAACAAATTACCTTCCCTTTTTTCCGCAATGGTTGCTCTGACGTCCGAAGGCAAATTATGTTTATATACATCTATACGTCTACAAAAACATAATTCGCTTTTGGTCGTCGGGAGCATCCATTTCGAAGAAAATGGGGAAAGCAATTTTGTTACCGACTGAGTCCGCGTCGGTAATACCAGTCTCAATGTCGGCCATTAATTAGTTACCGATGGGCGTACAGATGACCCGCGGCGATTGAAAAAACAACGGAGAAGTTGAACCCGTCGAAAGGTTCTCCAACGAACAAAATGAAAATTTCTCATGACTTTTTCTGACTTTTTATTTGTATATAAATATTTATAAAAGTAATAACACGTCGCCATTTCTTCCAATATTCAATAATTTTCTGAACTGCATTGTCATTGAACTCATCAAGGCTGCAAGGATGACCCCATTAATAGGCTCCATTACAGTTTCGACTTTAAACTGCTCATTAGTTTCTCCAACTTCATTGCTTTTTGCAGACTTCCCTCGACCTTCAATTTACCGGTCATGAATGCCGCTGTGGGCTTCACTTTGCCTTAAAAAAAAATCAAACTTAGTGATTTTTGTTTGAGAATCACAGATCAATATGCTGAGAAGTAATTACCAGAAAACATTTCGAAGAAATGTTTTGAGTCCATGGTAAGGGTCGCATCAGGCTTGAGGTCTGATTCTCCTTTTCCGATGGCGCCACTTCCGTTCTTTAAGTCCAAAACCCAGGTACCCGCTTCCGCTCCTAGTCAGAAACATAGTTTTATAAGCATAGACCAGAATACGAAGTTTTTTAATATGCATTTTGAACATTTGTTGCCAAGCCGCCGCATGGCACTGAAATGCATAGTCTCGTCTATACGCCTGCATGCCGTTGAATTTTATGGATTAATGTACTCCTCACAATGAGCACAACTGCAAGTATACCTTTAACGTTGAATCGAAATATTGCTCCGGTGCGTGTCACAAGTTCTGGCGACAGATTCTTGTTTATGGCGGTAAAAATGTCCGCGACTTTTCCGTCTCCGAAAGTTACAGCCTCATTGGCGGGCTTCGCCGTGCTTGAAGATTTAATCTCAGGTTTCATTATATTGTCACCGAGATTGGAATCCAAGAAAAAGTCAAGCATCAGGTTGTCCGTGTTTTCTATACGGATCGAAATGCCAATTTATAACGTAGTTTTGTCTGTCGAAGTAAAAAGGTTGTCGAAACTGATATAAAGATTGGACATGTAGGAAACACTCGATGACTTCGTTTATATGAAGAATGGTATATCCACGCTATTTTTTTGAGTTCTATAATCTTCAATGTAATGAAATGTATGAAATCTCTTGGACTCGCATCATTTTACAAGTTTAGAATATAAGTACAACCGGAATTAAATTAAAACTTATGCTAAAATCATAGGTGAAGCATTATTAATCAGAATTATTATTAATCTCATGTGCCATTGCTACTCACCCGGATTACAGGCGTACTGAGTCATGTCGGTTACGCCTTCCTCTTTAAGAACTTCGTCATCTATCAAGAACTGTCCAGTGACAGATTTACTGTCTTTGCAAATTAACGCATAAACGGCGTCCGCCATGATTTCGGGTTTCCTGCTGAAATTACCACTGTCAGGTCCGGTCAACATCTCTATTGCTGCAGTATGAATGGCTAAAACAGTGTTTATATCAAAATTAACACTCCTGAAAAACGTATTTTTGATTATTAATAGTTGGCACCTGCTGTCAACCCATATTTGTTCCCGTAATGCATTAATGCTGAATATTAGAGCGCAAAACGATTGTTTTCTTGTAATAATTGTTTTCTACTCTACACATTCATTTGTAGTTCGATACGTGAAGGATTGGCGAACTGATATCGGTCACATACCTGTTCGTGGCCACACGGCATTTACTGCGACTCCGTTTGCCTTAAATTCCTCCGCCATTCCGAGAACACACATCGACATGCCATACTTCGCCATTGTGTATGCGACATGATTTTTGAACCAAATAGGATTCATATTTAAAGGAGGACTGATATTGACGATGTGAGGATTAGAACTTTTCAGTAAGTGAGGCAAACACATTTTGGATCTAAAACAATTAATTATCAATAGGAAGTGAATCGATCGGTTCGCAGTCAGCCATGGAACAGAGTTCCAAATTGTATAACGATACAAACAATATCGCTTGAAACAATACTTGCTAGTGCTGTAATATATAACAAGTTTTAAGTACTTACACAAGGAATGTTCCTCTAGCATTTATATTATTCATAAGATCATATCGTTTCATATCGGTTGACAACGTGCCAGTCAAAGAAATTGCACTGGCGTTGTTGATGAGGACATCAATACCGCCAAATTGTTTAACCGCACTTTCCACAGCAGCATGTACATCAGCTTCATTTCGTACATCGACGACACAAGGAAGTGCTTTGCCTCCAGCCTCTTCGACTATAACGAAAGAAATAAAAGAATAATCGCATAAGTTCGAGAAAAATGATAGAAAATTCCAAAAACTTCTCGCTGGTATAAAAATCTGAAAAAATGCATGCATATTAAAGGTACTGAAAATATTATTTTGCCGCAATAAGAATTCCAAAATGATATCAACAAATTAATGGAAAAATGAATTGATCAAAAAATTTCCCGGAAACCCAACTTCCTTTTTTATGAAAATCCTTCGGTCATTTTTCTGAATATGTATGCATTTTTCAGATTTTTAAATTTTCTTTGAATTTTTTTATATGGAAAAATGTGTGAAAAAACACAAAATTTGCCCCCACACTACAAAGCGTACTTACTCTCCTTTGCCGCAGTGAAAATAGTGCCGGGCAACTTTGGATGTGCCTCTGCGGTTTTTGCAGCAATAACAACATTAGCCCCATCTTTAGCGGCTTTCACTGCTATGCTTTTTCCAATTCCTCTCGAGGCTCCAGTAATGAACACCGTTCGCCCCGCAAGTTTCCTGAGGCAAAAATTTTTAACACCATTAAACAGACATTGGTTTAACGATCCTTTTGAACATACATTTCGAAAATCTACATATTTTGACCAAATTGGATGGCAAACAATCGTAATGGTAACTTGTCTTGTGTCATGATTACTTTGATGAGTTGCTTCAATTTGTGATATTTGAATTTTCTAGTTGTGATCGCGAAGTTGGAAAATTTTTTTTTATCACTTTATAACTACATTTTGCTCGAACGACGATAGAAAAGGACGAAAAATAATTAATCGAAAGGTACCGTTATTATTATTTTCTTTTTTATATCTTACCGTGAGTTAATCGTCGAAATGTTACCCGGCAGAAGCGCGGACTTAGAGTAAAAGTAATTAATTATATTATATTATATTATTAATTATTATTATTATTGTATTGTAATAAAAAATAAGTGAACTTTTTCAAAATAAGTATAAACTTTTTAAATGGAATAATGCATCCCATTTTCAAGAAGAAATTAAATTTGCCAAAAATATTTTTTTACGGAAAAAGAAAAATGGTGCGCCAAGTACTTAAAAATTCCATTTGCTAAAATTTATGTAATAAGAATTTTTAAGTACTCAGCGTACTATTTTTTATCAGTTTATTCGAAAAGCATTTACGGGGCATCGTCTGCATCACCATTCTGCCGAGATAAATTATTGTTATCTTTGATTGTAAAACTTTCTTATTATATTAACATTTGTCATTTTGCTCACAGAGCCGTTCGGTCGGTAGTTCTCAAATCCGCTGATTTCTTCATTAGATTTGTGATACTGTCCCTGATCACCGTTATCGGAATATCAAAGATGAAAAATTGATGTACTTTTTTTTCTTCGATAGCTTGCAACGTCTGGATTTCGAGACGTCGATATTAAAAGTTTCCCGCGACTACACTAAAGGCAACAAAAACAGATTTGAGTCTTATCGCATTCCTATCGTAAAGTGAACGTGTCGAATTGGTTCAACGCGAAGTGACATATCGCGGCCGGTAATAATAACTGCGATGCAATTTTTTTCAACAGTCCCAAAACTTTAGCGTCCAAAGGAAATAAAATTCCACTGTGAACTTTTTGCACACAGTGAAACACTCTTTCCATTAGATGCTAAAGTTTCAACCGCTTGAAACAAAATAGTAATTTCAGTTTTTATTATCGTCGGAAACAGTGCAGTCGCAACGGAACGCTGTGGCACTTAATACAATTTCTGGACCATAAACATTTAAGGAAAAAAAAAGGTGTACTTTTCCGCGTCTATCTATTTCGCAGGGAAACAGTATATTCTTTTTTTCTCAAATGTTTATAGCTTCATAATGGTAGTCATTAAAAGTTTTATTAAGTACCGAATGAATATTAATGCATCGGCATCAATTTTATAGATTCGTAAAAAACATTTAAAAAATCGTTACATTATTTAATAATTTATGCATGAGATGCTACAACAATATTGTGTCTTTATTCATCCGTAATGTCAATGTTGCCTATTCAACTGCTTCAAAAGTTTATATTACATTAAATAAATTAAATTTCCATATTATATAATATGTTGTAATTGACATCATCCATTAGCTCAGCAGTGTTATTCAGTTTATTGAACCTTATAATGAGTATTAATTTTTGAGAAATGCTATTGTACTGTGAACAATAAATTGTCCCGTGAACTATGAACTGTAGTGACCAATTATACTCCGTCTGCTATGTATGCGTTATCTCTGAGTTCCATCGACTTATCGCCATTGACTTACATTAGAAGGCGTCAGGCAACATAGGTGACGACAAAAATGAAACTATGCCAATCGTCAACTACCAAAATGTATGGTTAATGTGTTATGGTGGAATTATAAAACTATTAACCATTTCATTCACACCGCTACCTAATCAAGTCGGTCGTCGAATCATCACAAATCCATGATTACTTATTTTTTATCGTTTGGAATACTGAAAGTTATGATGAAAAAGTTTCCAATGGCGAATGGCAAGAGAATCCTTCCGTAGCATGAACTTCTTGCCTCAGGATTTTTTTTTTCAATGCTATTTTTTGTTGTTGTTATTATTGTTTTTTATAAAAAAAAAAAAAAGTTCTCGCAAAAAGTTCTGATCACTTATGTATTTAAATTCAATAAATTCAATTTAAGGGCGTTGCATTGCAATATTTTTACCAATATTTTTGCACCGTCCGCTGCGTAACAAATAACGAAAATTAATGAAAGACACTATGAAAAAAAAAAAATCACTCACCCCGTATTAATCATATTGACGCGCGCGAAGATATCTCGACGTTAACAGCTAAGATATAAATGATACAAATGTACAACAACAATAACGGAAAGGTGGGGTGCTTTTACTTTTGCGAAAGTCAGCAGTGAACTTTGAATTGGACGGACAAAACAGTGCAAAGTCCAACCTGTAAACTACCACTGTAACAGTCCGACGGAAAGTTGACACCCGACACACGGACGGAATCCAGCGTGGAGCACGAACGTGGAACGCACTTTTCTCGAGATATTCGCATTAACAATGGCGCCACCCTCGAAATTAATCCATCGGCCCGTTCACATTATCGGCACATTCATTATTCAATTTGTCGACTAAAAACAAGTTTTTATTATCCTATTCATTATTTTTTTTTTATGATTCATAACGCTTTCAAAAAATTGAGCTACAACCCGACGTCGGCGCAATGCGGTAAATTACCGTTATTTATGAATTTATTCTTTTTTTTCTCATTTTGCATACTTGCGAAAAGTGAGTAAAACGAATTGATTGATTAAAGCCGCGTGTTTCGTTGGAAAAAAAAAAAACAATCATTTATTTGACGAACTAATCCTTTACTATCAGTTATTCAAAAATAAAAAATCTACAGGTCTGATCAATGAATTACAAATTATACAATACTTAACATTAAATTGAATGAAATTTTTTTCTTCATTTACTTTATTCGGCACATAATACAACGGAATTGGGAATGTGCAATTCGTCGATGAAATGAATCTCTCCACTCTCAACCACTCATCGCGCATGTGAGGCGTCATGCGATACGGCCTAAGCGCTCGGCGACTGACCAATCGCATCGACGCATCAGCGTGAACCACTCCCGACTCGCTTTGGTTCACACGACGACGACGACGGCTATCATCCAAATAGCACAGAGAACGAAAGTATCGCTCGTTTTCATTGGTTGTTGGCACACCGCGTTGTCAATTTTATTTGAGATTTCCGTAATAGTTCTCGAGAGAATTTCTGTCCACATGCATGAGGAATATATACCTACTTCACGCGCGGACTAATACACTCGAAAAAAAAATTACACGACGGCGAATAGTCAACTCGACAGTCCAAAGCTGTGGTGTATCGCGACAATCCTAGAATCGGGCACCTGCTTCGCACGTTCACATCCGTGAGCAGAGAGGCGCCCGCAGTGCCGACTCATCGTCGCTAAATTTCGTACCAAAACATCATTTCTCATCTTTTTGCCTTATATGTACAAAACCTCGCGAGTCTCTCATCAGTCCTACGGAAAGCGATAACGACGAAATTCCAACAAAAATGATTATCACGTTAAAAAATCTACAGCAGCAAACGTTCACCGTTGAAATTGATCCGTCAAAAACGGTATGTCCGATCGAAGAAAAAAAAAATTCCAAAGTCATCGCCAATTGTCGAAGTTTTATCCCCGAACCGTACGTAAAAAAACCATTTATAACTCTTGTGCATTGTCAATTTTAAGGTGAAAGATCTGAAAGACAAAATCGAAGCGCAGAAGGGTTTTTCGGCGCCTCACCAAAAGTTAATATACGCCGGTAAGTGGATCGCAGCCGACGACATAACCTCACAATCGATTCTCGCGTTTCAATGAAATATTTAAAGAAAAATAATATTCTAACTGTTAAGGGAACTCGTTACCGATCGGATCTTTTCGAACAAAATTACTATAGTAAACGTACAAAGAAAATGTCAAAATTTTAAATACAAATTTTTTTTTGTGATATTGTGGATTTCCAAACGATTTTTCTACCGTATATATATTTGTAATGTTCAATTGCAGCGCACATGCATATGTAAATTCGTATGATTTGTAGGAAAAATTTTAAATGACGATCAGCCGTTAACGGAGTACAACATTGATGAAAAGAAGTTTATTGTTGTTATGGTCACAAAGCCAAAAGCGAACACTGGCACCAGCGCTGCAGAGGAACAACCGGGAGATGCCGATAACAGCAAAGAGCAAACGAGTCCAAGGTAAGCTCTTCTGCGTTCATGGGTACAATTTTAATTGATTTGAAACTTAAATTATGCATTTCCGAAAGTCGATAGAAAAATAGTACTCTGCGGTTGTCTAATTATTTTTCAAAGTTTTTTTATTCAATACTAACAATATTTTATTTTTTATCATCAAAGACACAAAAACATACTGTGTATCATTCGACATTTTGTAGAGAAAAATACAATTATGTTCCATGCCAAACTACAAAAAAAAAAAAAGAGACACCGAGTACTTGAAAAAAGGTTTTTTTTAGTCAAATTGGATTAAAAATCAAAATAGAATAGAAATTTTAGTTTCTCGAAAAGTAAAGTAAACTAAGTTTCGGTTTTCAATTGACTTTATCAATGATGGATGCTCTGTGATTAACAGAATGTGTTAATCAACAAATTATGTCAATTTTTTTATTTCTCTTTGTTCTTTTGTTTAATCCATCGCGATTTACCTGTATTTATCATACGAAATGTATTATAATTCCGGTGTTTTATATATTAATTTCATGAAATATTTTACAATTCACAATGGCAGAGAATAGCCATGTTTAATATGGGGGAACGGTAAATTTTGAGTGGCGAGTAAATTGCATTTGAACATTCATAGAATTTTTCCAAAAAGCAACGTGTTACATTGTCCTCCAAAGTCGGCGATTCGTTTAGGTAATAAAATAAATAAAAATTCGATTCTTATATACGGATTTTACGATAGAATTTTTTCTTTCAATATTTCTTCGTAAACTAAAGCTTTGAGCACAAATTTCACGGCGAGAATCCACGATAACGTGTCCCGTCCTGTAACAATGCTTACATTATTTATCGCGTCGCGTCGCGCGTGTCGCTATAGTTGACTCAGCTGTCAACTACAGTAACTGGCAAAGCGCGTGTGTTTGACACATTGATTTCACGTATTCACATATTTCACAAAATATTTTTTTCAAAAAATTAAAAAGGTACGCCAAGTACTAAAAAATCCGATTGGCATATATTATTTAAAAAAAAAAGAACAAAATATTACAGGCCAAGTGCAACAGAAAAAAAAGATTCTATATGACAAAAAATATTGTTTCTTTTGCAAAAAAATTGCTGTAAATATTGGCGTTCCAATGCTAGTGGTTTATTGTGACGCTTTCAAACACTGGAACGCCAATATTTACAGCAATTTTTTTGCAAAAGAAACAATATTTGTTGTCATATAGAATCTTTTTTTTCTGTTGCACTTGGCCTGTAATATTTTGTTCTTTTTTTTTTAAATAATATATGCCAATCGGATTTTTTAGTACTTGGCGTACCTTTTTAATTTTTTGAAAAAAATATTTTGTGAAATTTCACTTCTTTTTGAAAAGCTAATATTTTTTTTAAATTTTATCTTGAAAATTAATTACAAGAATCGGATAATTTAGATCGAACAAAATTAATTCTATTCTATATACAAAAATGGGCGAACGGCATGTCACATATTCCCCTTGATGATTGCCGGTTATATTGTTCGAGATCGCAAAGGAACGTTGTAATCGATATAAAATAACACGTAACACGTATTTTTTTTTTACTTCGCGTCGAGACACTAAACCACGATACGCAATACACAATTATTATTTTCGGAAACACTCAAAAAAATTTTGACGCCGTAAAAATACGTGCCGACGATAACAATTGACAGCTAAGCCGGCTGTGGCGTCGAGCGCGCCACCGCACGAATTTTTCGATGAACTGATGTAGACGTAGACATATATATCTGACTATTTTATATATAACTAACCAATATATATATATATACACAGAGTACAAGAACAGCTGATCGTACGTATAGATCGAGCGTAACAGGACACATTTTAATCGTAAATCGGACCCTTCGACGGTCACGATGCCGAGATCTCGGCTTCGCCGGAACTGATTCAATTATAATTAGGCGCATTGGAAAGCTTGAGTGCGAATTATATGATAAAAGTGTCATTAAAAATCTTCTCCGAACCCGAATTGCCGAGAAATCATCGATTAAAGATTGACTTCCGGCATTCTCGAGTATAAGAGGAGCGGTAGCGCCACGCTAAAAAAATTTTTTTTTAGTACTTGGCGTCGAGGCGCTACTGCGCCTCTTGATTCTCATGTGTCTTTAATCGCGAAAAGTTGAAAAGTTTTTGTTTTTATCTCCGAAATATTATATTTATACTCTGGTGACGATAAGAAAACAAAGAAAAAGTAAGAATTGAAAGGAAATTTTTTTTTTTCTATTTCACCATGTATCGTTCGAATTAGTCGGTGAAATGAAAATGCGGATTTAAACTAAAAGTGATTCGTCATTACATTATTAATATAAAAAAAAGTGAACGTTTAAAAAAAAAAATTTCGAATAACATTTTTAATATTGCCAACGAAAGTATGTAAGACATAAGTACATTGACAAAGAATACTCTGAAAAAAAACATCATCACGTTTAAAAAAAAAGTTAAATTTCCCAAAAAGAAAAAGAAGAAGTACTGACTATTACTGAATTATAGATATAGATGATAATAGAAAGAAAATCGTTATAAAATTTGGCGTTTCAGTCTTTGCAATCGTCATAATAAACCGCTACCGTGAAATGACAATTTCTTACAGCAATTTTTGTGTACTTAAAAAGAATTGATTTTCCATACAGAAGCATTTTTCTTCTGTTACACTGCACCTGCTACATAATTCTGTTAATTTTTTAAAAATAATTTTTGCCAACAGAATTTTTCAATACTTGGTATACCAATTGGTTTTTTATTTAATATTTTTTGCGAAATTCATTATTGTCAATTCGTATTGTAGATCCGCTGTCGCGACGAATCCTCCGGTGGAACAAACCCCTCCACGTCAGTCGCCGATTGTATCGGAGGAACTTGTGAGTCCCGCCGCTGGTGGGGGAATTCAAGCAGAGAGTGCACTGTTAATGGGCGAAGAATATAATTCTATGGTTAACAATATAATGGATATGGGGTGAGTAATAACATAAGCAGCCTAAGAATGAGAATGTTTGATTAATGTTTTTTTGTCGTCGTTTGTTTCGAATGGATATTCGGTTTGATTCGTTAGGTACGATCGCGAACAAGTTGAACAGGCGCTGCGAGCGAGTTTCAACAATCCGGACAGAGCCGTCGAATACTTATTGACGGGTATACCGGCCCAATTGTTCGAGGATCCTCCCGAGGATCCGCCAGAGGCGCAGGAACCGGGCCAAGATCAAGGTCAGGATCCACTGGCCTTTCTCCGCACGCAGCCACAGTTTCAGCAAATGCGACAAGTTATACAGCAAAATCCACAACTGTTGAATGCTGTTCTCCAACAGATCGGACAGTCGAATCCTGCCTTATTGCAGCTAATCTCTCAGAACCAAGAAGCCTTTGTACGCATGCTCAACGAACCTGGTCTGTTTTTACTTCACACATATTTACACATTATTCCCTATCGCATCGAGCCACTGTCCAATCGACTGTAAAACCACCTGATGTTAGAGTCACTGCAGAATTACTGTGTGTAAACATTTAAATATGCTGCGTTTCTCATCGACTACTACGAAAACCACCGGGTGGTTAAAGTAGTTATGTTGCTTCGCGTTCATTTCGCATAAGTTCGAGAAAAATTAGAGAAAATTCCAAATACTTCTCGATGGTATCAAAATCTGAAAAAATTCATGCATATTAAAGGTACTGAAAAGATTAATTTTCATAATATTAATTCTAAAATGTTATTAACAATTTGTTAAAAAAATTAATTGGTCAACAAACTTCCTGGGAACCCACCTTTTTGTAATGAAAATAATTGGTTCCGTTTTTTGAATACGTATGAATTTTTTCAGATTTTTCAATTTACTTTGAATTTTGCACGTTTGTCACACATTTTTTCGATAAACAAAAAAAAATCCAAAGTACATTGAAAAATCGGTGAGGTAGACCACCGAACGTCGTACTCGTCACGACGAAGCGATTCATAGGCAGGGCTTCGGCTATCATCCCTTTGGTAACGTCGATAACTCAAACATTGACAAATATTAAGCGTATATATACTACAAAGTTTCTGGAAATCGGGAACGATCGTACTTTTAAGATTTAATTCAATCCCAGAGGATCGTTCGAGTTGTATTGCCGAAAATTGTGTCAAGGGGCGTCTCGGCATTTGCTGGCAACATTCCAACAACGGAGTAATGACCTTAATTTCGACAAGTGCCGTCGCATTGGCAAGCATTGTCAAATTTCTGTTACATTCCAACGGAGAAATAAACGTTGCGGGATGAATTCGCAATATTTGCTACTGCCGCTACGGCCAAAAATTAAGATCAAATGGTATCAAATCAAAAGCTAAAACAAATTGTTTTTAAAATTTGATCGCAGACTGCTGATAAATTTAACGACACACACATATAATTTGTTTTATCATCGCTATGAACTAACATCCTACTTATACATATATATGCTGTTTATTTATCTGCAGAACGACAGACCCATTGTTTCGAAAATGTTTGCCACAGCTTCGCGATTTCGGTCCGTATATACATTGAGATAAAAAATGTTGAACATGTTTTTGTCCGATACAGCCGGAGCGACGGGAGGCAGCGGTGTGCACATCCCATTACCGTCGGCGACATCCGCAACCGCCGTTCAGGGTGGTCTCACCGGAAGAACAAACGCGAGCGGCGGTACAACTGGCATTCAAGTATCGCCTCAGGATCGTGAAGCCATCGAGAGGCTGAAGGCCCTCGGATTTCCAGAACATTTGGTTCTACAGGCATACTTTGCGTGTGAAAAGAACGAGAACCTTGCGGCAAACTTTCTGCTGTCGCAGAATCTCGACGACTGAAGCTTCTATCGACTTTTTTTTTGTGTTTTTAAAAACTTAGAGCTTCCGGACTAGTAGGGAGTGGAATCAGTACACCGATATAACAATTTTTAAGACTCAACGCGCGGCCTAGCGACGGAAAAACAAGCAAAAAAAAATACAAAAAATTTGGAGAACGCGCCGGCGGCGAGGCTTTCCCCCGCCGAATAGATCGCAAACCGATCATTTCGCGGTCCACCTGGAATACTCCTCCACTTTCCCGCCTCTTATTAGTTTCGAAAGCTGTACAAAAAAAAAGAAAGAAAATTAAAGTTTTTTCCCTTTCTGTATTGTATAATTAAAAATGAATGTTTGCTTCGTTTATGCACAGTTTAACGGTTTTTAAAAAATCGATTCTACGACTGAATCTGGAACTGAATTGTTATTGGTAGCTACGAACTCGGTACCTACGCGACTTAAACCAACGCAGTAACGAATAAAAAAGAAAAATTTGAAAAATTTAAATAAATATGTCTTCGCGATATGTTGTTACGCACCGGTAGTGTACCGCATTTTTCTCAATCATATCAAATTCCAACGGATTCACGCAAAAAATATTTCACTAAAAATTTTATGGCATCTCAGCGCCATTTTTTTTTCCTTCGCTCCCAAACACGAATATACTTCGATTATGCAAAAGTCCTGTTCCCTTACCTTTTCCCGACTTACCGTATATAAATGTGTTATATAGACTCGGTCTCGTGTGCAAGCTGATGCATACAGGATGTTTGGTAACGTGTATAGCTATTCAATAAAATGGTATTCTTTTCAAAGATCACGTCAGCATCAACGCTTGTAGCAACTATCTCTTGAGGTTTTCGTATGAGTTATCGGCACACCGAGAGACCAATCTATCTTCCGAAATGGGTGAGAACGTTCTTTCAATTTGCACGTTCAAAAAGGTTGTATCATTAGATTTTCAGCCGAGAGCGAAGTTTGGAAAGAATTTTGAAGACTTTCCGGGAGGATAAAAATCTGAAAAAATCAACCATACGGAAGGTACTAAGAACATTCATTTTGCATAATAATAATTCCAAAAATTGGTTACCAAAAATTAATTCAACTGTAGTCATTCGGTATTTTTTTATTTTGTGTTATGAGTTCAAAATTACTCTTGCTTTTTAATCACGTCACGCATAAGTAACCAATCGGCGAGACCTTCACTCGTCGTAATTCGCAGTTTATGCTAATATTGTACTAATTACATGGAATATTCGATGTCAAATCGTTACTGATTTTACTCTTTCGAAGTCAGATTTTGTGTCCCTTTACGAGATTTCGATTAATCGCTCGCGGGGCAAGTCGGTCAGGAAAAAATGCATCGAACGCGCATCGATTTTCGAGCTGTCTTCGGAGCCAATGGGATGCGCAACTCTTCTCTCATACGTCGTCTCGGCGGCGTCATTGTTGCTTGTTGCAGAGCTGTCCATACTGTCCCATTGGTTGTTTAGATTGACGTGGCGCCGTATTGCGCTCACTGGCCACAGAGGAACAATATCGCACGAATACAATTTCTCACCTTGAGAAAGAACGTACGATCTATTGATAATTCGAAGAAATTCCGATGCATTAAATTAATCTCATTATATCGATGAACGGTACAAATTACGCGTTGCGAAATGTAAAATAGGGGAAAAAATGAATGATTTAAGGATAGAGTAATGATTGACCTACAAATGGTACATATAATAAATGTTAATCAGGTATACGCGTAGGCGATTACGGGTCATTGGAAATGATATACATGCGAAGAACACAGGTAGCACTGTCAAAGGCGCTTTGCCAAAAAGGGTCGCCCCATCCGGTCGTCTCGATTCGCCGTATTATTACGTATTCAGTATAGTTACTTACCAGACGTTAACCGTCTCGCCTTCCCAATAGTTCGACCTGTATAGACAACTTATAATGAGTGCTTTCGATTCTTGACAGCTGATTTAATCAATTTTTCCAACACACATGAAAAATTGAAAAAAAAAAAAAAAAACATCACGTCTCGATGGTCGATGTATGCTGCAAGACATCGAATTATTCTTTCCGTCGTTAGATCATCAACTATTAATGAAACTCGTTCTACTTGAAAAATAATTCTTTGCGGCTGTTACGAAGGTAAATTTCAAAATTATATCATTTAGGTTATATACGGAGTTTACGTGAACAATTCACGGGCCGATGTGAAATTCTAACCTCTATCATTATCATTATTTTTCTATTATTTGAGTTAATTCGCGTCAGGATATCGGAAATGCTATGGTAGTCTGACATTGTAGATAATTATTGCGTCGCGCAAATTTATCGACATCGATCGAACGCCCATATGCGAAAATAATGAGAAATTGGCACATGCCTACATTGTCCTATTAATCACAATCTGCGCCTATAGGTATACAATTTCGTAAAACATTTTTAAAAATTTCAAATAGACAAATTGAACGAATAAAAAATGCACATAAATGATATGGTACAATAAAGTTGATACGAAACAGTAATGGCTGTTGCCATAAGAGTGGGAAAAACACTGCTCATACGTGTAATTCGTATCACCGATTATCCATTCGACAAATCATTCATTTTCATACATCGATAGTTCATATGTTCTATAAATGAATCAAAGTTATGTGCAAAAATTCACAGTAAAAATGTATTAAGAATTTTGTACGACGCCTCTGTCTTAGTTGCACAGTCATTCAAGTAGAAAGTTGCTGGTGAAAGCAAAATGGAATAGTTAATCAATTACCGACAGTGAAAAATTTTGTGAGAAACCATTCATCTCTCTTTGTAGACTTTTTTTTTGTATCAAAGATTTTGACTCGCTTTGTCATTTTGAATTAATACGTAATATTTTACAATGTGAATCTAAGTTAAATCTTTTGAAAACATAAAAAGCCAAAAATTTTTTGATAGAACGGAAAAATTTTGACAAATAAAAAGTTATTCCCCAAATGGATTTTTGTTGTACAAAGTTGAGATTTTTTACATCTAAAACCAACGCTGTTTAAGAATAAGTTATTGTCAAGAATTTTGAAATTATGGAAAAAATGTCTCATCCTTGAAAACTGTGAAAAAGTTTTGGTGTGAAAAATGAAAAAAACTGTGAAAATTTTTTTTGTTTTTGAATACTTCCCTCTAAATAAAAAATAAAAAAAATTCACTAGTAAGAATCAAGGAAATTTTTTAAAACTTTTTTTGAAGGAGAGAAGTGCAATTAGAGAATAACAATTCTCGAACCTTTTTTTAACGATTTTCAATGTTTTTCAATGATTTTCAATGAGTTTTTTATATTTTCAAAACTCGAATACCGAAAAAGAAAACGACTTTTCCGGTTTCACGACTTCGATGTAATAATCTCAAAAAGAATAGAAAAAATGAATAAAATCATTTCTTTGCAAAGAAAATAAAAATCAAAATAAAAAAACCAAAAAAAAGTAAGTAAAGTAAGTATCAAAATCTTACTTGACTCGTAGAATTAAACTTTTGTCAAAATGATATTTCGCTGAAAAAATGTAAAAACTTAGAAACCGAGAATTTTTTTTATTTTTTATACAACCGGATCAGTATTTCTATTAAATAATGTCTTCATCGTTTTTTTTTTTCAGCTCGCCGTATCCCGAAAGAATGGACGGTTCGGAATATGAATTGGTTCGCAACTTGACGTTGCTTTTTTTTTTCGAGCGGCTAATGGATAAAGGAGGTCCTCGAACGTTGCACGATCTAAGTTGTCAATTCGGAGCAAAAGGATTTACAAAGGAAATGCGACAGATAGCGGGAGGGTCGCAGAGCGGGTTGAAAAAATTTTTGTCACAGTATCCAATACTATTTATCATAAACGGTGACTATGTGACCGTTAATACATTTCAACCGGTGGCAGAGGAAGATGCAGGTGCGAAGACAAGCAATAAGCGTGACTATGCGCGGGAAGCTGTGGAGTATTTTACCGATAAATTAATGATATACGGCGCCGGAACGGAGGTTCCCATAAAAAGTTTGTTGGGACACCGGTCGCAAGCATCGCCGGAGGTACGACATATATCTGGACAGCATTACAAGGAGTTTCGTGACTTCCTTGCGAAGCACCCGGATGACTTCGTCGTTTCCGAAGATAATGTGATTTTGAAGCGTTTCGAAGGAATGACGGCGGAGCCATTTCGCGAATTGGAACCCGAAATTCCCGTCGATCAACAGATGACAGCAAAACTCATAGACTTCTTTACGCAATCAGTTGAAAAGAAAGGTTCTATCCTCGTGGACCAGCTGTTGGCCTTAGCATCCGACACGTTTCCAGAAAAATCGTGGATAACGATGTTCACCACTGCGCAAGATCTGTCGACATTCCTCAGGATGTTTCCAGATTCGTTTCATGTGCAAAAAAATATTGTCACGATAAATCGACGAAAGGCTTTCCCCGGCGTTGAGGGAGGGCAGAATTTAAAAAATACACCAGAGCCATCGAATAATACAAGTAACGCAACGTCCACTTCGACAGTATCACCGCTCACCTCTTGGGCAGACGACTCGAACTCGAATAATCCGTCGTCGATTTCACCGACGCCTCACAACAACGAATTGTTAAAAACCGATCAACCACCAAGTGGATTTACCTCGCCGATAGAAAGCAATAATAGTTCACCGCCGTTAAGTTTGCAACAACAATCGCTGAAGCAACGAATCAATACGCTTGTTATGAAAACTTTGGCCGACAATACGGAAAAGGATCGCGGCCTTCAGACATCACAAGTAGGCGACGCATGGAGGGTCAAAGTATTACAGAACACCAAAATAGTCGTTAATCCAAAGGAATGCCAGCAAATTGTTGACGATATCATGGCATCGACGCAATTCTTGACCGACGAAGGTCACGTCGTTGTTTCATTCGATTGCGAGGGCATAAATCTCGGAGCAAAGGGCCAATTGACTTTGATACAAATTGGAACGATGCTCGGTCAGATCTATGTTTTCGACTTGTTTACCTCGCCAAACCTCATAAAAGCCGGCAAACTCTGGAAGCTACTCTTGAGTCCAAACGTCGTAAAGGTAATGATTATTGTAGGCTTTCCTTTAATTATTCTTCATTTTACTTTCTAATTATCTTTTACACCCGGAAATTTCGTAGCCGGAAGCCGTAGAGTCCTGTATGAAAAACAGCAGATAAAATCTCCTCCTATATTTCTCATAAGCTGCTTTTTTTCATCAATTACGTATTTCGCGAGAGAATTATTCAGTATCCTTCCACGACGAACCTCAGATTTCACGATTTCCTATCCACAGTTAACTTTGCATACTCTTCTTTCTATCTCTTCCACCTCATCCCCGCTCAACTATATTGCTTTTCTAAATCCCCTTTAATTACCTTAGTGTTCGTACGTTCATTTTTTCAACTCTCGATGGAGAAAATAGTAAATACTTTTCGATGGTATAAAAATCTGAAAAAATACATGCGTGTTAAAGGTACTGAAAGGATTAATTTTGCATAATAATAATTCCAAAATGTTATTAATAATTTAATGAAAAAATGTATTGGTCAACAAATTTCCCGGGAATCCATATTTTTTTTAATGAAAATGATTCGTTGATTTTTCTAAATACCCATGCATTTTTTCAAAATTTTCAATTCATTTTGAATTTTTTTTTATGGAAAAAATGTGTGAATAACACATGCCTGTTCCGCCTATTCGAATTGTAATTTAATTTATTTCTGTTCTCAGGTCATACATGACTGTCGAAATGACAGTGTCAATCTTTTCAATCAATTTGGCATAACGCTGTGTAACGTTTTCGATACTCAGGTATGTAATCGGCGTCTACAATCTTCTCTTCTCATCGTCAAACTGTTTTTTGTATTGTATACTGATACGTCGATACGTCTTACCGCGGGTATAACTGAAGTACTTTCACATGTAAACGTATTTTTTCTTTCCGTTAGGCAGCTCACGCGGTTCTTCAGTTTCAAGATACAGGAAAACCAGTTTACAAAGTGAAAAACGTCAATCTGAATTCACTCTGTGAATTATACGGTGCCCCATGTAATCCCGTTAAAGAACAATTGAAAAATATTTACCGACGAGACCAAAGGTACTGGGCTCGCAGACCTATAACCCGCGAGATGCTAATTTACGCGAGCGGAGACGTTCTTGGATTGGTGCCACAGGTTTACAGAGCAATGGCCAGGTATTCATTGTAGTTATCCACAACTAAATGTCAAGATATCAACTTGGCATCTGTAGCAAAGGATACATAGATCGTTAATGAATCCACTCTTCCAAATAAGAAACGACGTTGAATAGTGCCCCATTCTCCCGTCCGCTTCTGCAAGTAATCTTTGCTAACATTTTCTTTAATTCAAACTAACAAACGACGTCTTCACGCGCTATCGTTGACGCCACAGAATTTCGCACTCATCCGTATCAATTTCAGACTCATCAAGCCGGAGACGCAGAAATTGTTTACGGAACTGTGCGAAGAACAAGTGCAGATGCACATAAATCCAATGGACGTCAAGGGTCGAAAAAAGCAACGAAAAGTCGAAACGGAAGTCGCGGACCTACGAAAACGAATGGAAGAGACTACGACAAGAAATATTGTATTGAGCAATCGTGAAATAAGACTATTGCGTTACTTAGCTCTCACTGAGGATGAAAAAGAAAAGCTCAAAGGAAATTACAAAGTCGCTAAGAAGCTTGAGAAGCTCGAGAGTATGGGTCAAGATAAAGGTGATAGCAGTGACGATGACGAGGAGGACGACAGAAACGAAGATACCGAGTACCCCAGTCTGGAAAGCTGTGTATCGGACGATTATTCGCAATCAGGTCAGTACGCCCATAACACCCCCCCCCCCCCCCCCCTTCCTCTCCTCTAAAAGGAGGACTTGAAATAGAAGAAATTTATTTTATCCCTACAGGCGATGCATTCTTCTCGAAAATGGAAAACGGCCCGACCCTTACGGAATCGATGCAAATGGTTGACGAAATTTTGTCCGACGGACAGATGGATGGATTAGAAAAGATTGAGAAATTGGAAGCGATACTTTCCGCTGTCGCTCATCCAGCATCAGAAGCCCTTTCTCAAACCGGCAACGACAATTCCTCGACAGCGTGTACGTGCGCGTGCCAAGGAAGCTTGACTCAACGTGTGGAAAATACGAGCGAATCTGTTGCTGAAGTGGCGTGTCAGACTCTCAGCACC
The DNA here is from genome assembly GCA_964006125.1 of Cryptus viduatorius. Classification (NCBI taxonomy): domain Eukaryota; kingdom Metazoa; phylum Arthropoda; class Insecta; order Hymenoptera; family Ichneumonidae; genus Cryptus; species Cryptus viduatorius. The sequence goes on along the minus strand of OZ023222.1, from coordinate 5,248,042 downwards.
GGAGACATAGTAATTACGAGAATCTTTCTTACGGAAGAAGAAAAAGAACGCGAGCGTTTGCTAAATTCACCGCGAAAATGAGCTTCCCGTCTCCTCCTGATCATCGAACATCTAAATAGAATCGTTGCAACTAATCAATCGAATGTGCGATGCTAGTGAATATCGCACCGGAATTAGAATATATTATACCGAATACGTGCCTCAGATGATTTTATTCATTGGCGTAATGAAAAAGCATTATCTATAACTATATTTTCAATCGGTATTATACGTACGCCATTCAGCTCCGCCTGCAATTTACTTTGTATTCGTCCTCTTTATTTTTTGTTTTTTTTTTCTACCGACAATATTATAAATGAAATTTGTGAAAAATCCTAAAGATTTTTCCGTTGGTCGCACTGTTGCGTGCATAATTGCTGCTGAACAATTGTAAAAAGACGACGGTCTTTGCTCGGCCTCGCGATGTAAAGGCAATGCTAATGGCGATATCGAGAGCTAAATTGGACTATAGTGCAAACTCCGTTACTGCATGTTTCTCGTGGACATATAAGGAAACGAGCGGCCGAAATGAAAACTCTGAACCAATGCGCGTCACGACGAAATGAATTTTAACGAAATCGTAGACTAATCGAATTGCGCATTAGCGGAGTTTCCCCTATATTTTAACTTCGTACCTTCACCACCGCAATCATTGCTATAGTTCTGAAAGCTTTACGCGAAAATAACCGCAACGTTTTGTTCGAATGACAAATGTTAGTGTCGTAATAGAAGGTACAGCAATGATCAAATTTGTATACGTATGGATTTTCTGAGTTCTCAGAGCCAAAGTCCGAGAAAGCATAATATTAAGTCCCCATTCGGTTTTTGGGTACCATAGGCCTGCAAATCGATGTTAAATTACAGATGAGTAACGCCATTGCCGAAACTCATGTAGAGCCAATTAGGTATATTACCGATCGAAAAACCAGTACAAGCAGCGAATGATTCCGACAATCTTTATGTGCCTAAATTGTACCTTCCAGTTTTGTTGTTATTTCTTTAGGCGAAGTATGACTGTGCCTCAGTATGTTATGATAACAAATCCCGTTTTTTCATCATCAAAACGTGTCTTAGAGGCTTTATTGCGAAACATTTGAAATTCTAATTAATAAGGGGTAACGACACGTAACGAAAAATTGATCGATAGGAAAATTTCGGACTGCCGTATCTAATACAATGAAAACTCATTTAATGCGCGATATAAGGTTTCTCATAGTGATTTACGATCTAAACAGTCGAAATCAACTAGCAATAACGATGATGTTCATGTTGATGTTGATATTGTGCAATAATGAGTTTCCACTGTACAACCGGTACACGACTAAATGAGTCAATGTCTAGAGAGTGAATCAAAGCGCCAGCATTTTATGCAAAAAGTTATTATATGGAAAAAATGTGTGAAAAAACACAAAATTTAAAGTAAATTGAAAGATTTACCTACCTAAGACCTTAATCACCAGGTGGTTTTACAATCGTTTGGACAATGGCTCGATGCGATAAGGTTCGATAAGGTTTCTCGACTTATCTGGTCGTGTATTGTACAGAAGTTCTATTTTATTTCCTATCGATTTTAACAATCGTTCGAACGAAGTTGCCTCGTACTCGGTAATTGCATGAATCTTTGCATCTACGGTGCTTAGCATTTATTTTAACACGATTCCCCTCACTAATATTAGCGGAATAGACCCAAAAGCCGCGTATCCGTAGCCATTAAATTACCAGGACGGTTTCTATTGTGCCGAAATACACGTCATGAAATATAAACATGTAAATAAAAAAATTCGAACGAGAATCCAATTTGACGAGTGCGAAGACAGGAGGTTCGACTCTTTTGTTAGCTGTCTTATGCATCGTCAACAAGGATAGACTAATACTTTAGCATTAAAAAATAATTCGAGATGATAATGGTCTTTTTTAGCGTATCGCGTTGATACTTGGCGTATATGTCGGTTATCATGTTTCTTGAGGGCAAAGTTGGGCATAAAACCAAACAAAAATTGTTAGACTACGAAGGTATGAGTTATTTACGATATTCTTTAATACAATTTTGAGATAACCGAGAATTTTTAATAAATCCGACTCCGAAATGTTGACTCGAAAAATGTAACATTCGATTGCGACGAAATTTACGGACAACAGATGTTGAAAGTGAACGAAATTTAAAAATACGTGTGGTACGAAATAATCGAGCAATTCAAATAATGCATTCTTAATACCAATGACGAACAATAATAAACGAATGAGGAATGAATATTTATTTGTACACATTACGCGTTGTTTTCAATGCGTTATTTCAATTAGCATTTCTGAATGTAAAAGAAATGCCCAACGCTACTTCGGAACTTATTTCAATTAATTATTATTTCCCGTTACAAAACTCTAGAATCATTGCCATCCGTTTATGCGCCCCACGAATAACGATTAACAATCCGAAATAAATATTACGTTGACCAGAAGCAATTACTGTTCAACTTTTGTAGAATTTTTTTTAATAAAGAAAGAATGGTTAATAACTACGTGATGGTTGGACATTGCATGATATAATATGAAAAATAATCAAAGTCTAATTTTAAACCCGATTTGGTTCTTCTTCCGACGGAGTTTTGGCCGATGAATCCAGTATCGAAATGCCACAATTTAGGCAACGAATCTTCGAAAATCAAAACCGCGCGAGAGACACTCATTTCACTCGATGCAATAGTAAAGACTTTACGCACGTTTCGCGTGAGTAAAACTCCCACTTTCACACCTCGGAAAGTGAAATTTTGTACAACACTATTAAGTATACGATTTGGTACCATAATTCAAATTTTCCTCGATTCTTTGCGAAAATTAATGAGATGCAAGAAAATAAAGAAGGCCTTCCATAGATACCGAAACAAAATTCAACATCGAGCTGTTCACACGTTTCCCGATAACTGCAGTAACTGCAAAAATTCAAAAGTTCATACGAAAGTATGCAAATTATAAGAACATGTGCGTCCTTTAGTTTCGACAAATTTTCCAGCTATTGTGGTGAATTACAGAAAAACTATTAATAGATTAGTCTCGTTCCAAGCAAAGAATAGAAACGGATTCGCTATATACAATACGAAGAAATTTATTTTTTATAACGAACAAAATCCGTTGAATTAATAATTATTTATAAAAGTAATTGACCCTTTGGTTTCAACTTGCTGTCGATTATTCTCTGTTTCTCCAGCATCTTTTCCTTTTCTAATCTGGCGTGTCTCTCAACCGCGTGATCTATTTCACCTGACAATTTCTTCATCAGTTCCTAAAACAGAATAAATGCGGTGTCAAGCGTTAGCCGTTTGTGTTAAGAAATTAATTTTAAAAATTAATAAAACATAATAAAAATAAGCTGGAAGTATGTTTGGTAGACTCACAAGATACTCCCTATTCTTGTTAATGCGGACCATCTGTTTAACGCCAAACGGCGCTGGTCTGCCATCTTTGAACGAATAGTCTGCCATGTTGGTCAATGGGCCGAAAGCATTTGTATTCTTCGTCAGGCGGTTCCTAATATACGGTATATTCAGTTGCATTTAAATGTATCAAAAGAAAGTATGTGTCGCAGAGGCTACGAGGAGAAACCGATACTCACGCGGCTCTCCATCTCTTATCAAAGCCAGAGTTGCATAGCGTCGACGACTCATGAAAATTACGTGTCAACAATTGAACACCTGCGAAAATAAAAATCAGTGCAGAATGTATATTACACATACAGTGGATTACATACACTCCACACTATCAGTACAGAACAAAGATTTTAACGAACAAAAACCACAAATTCAATAAAAGACTTTCTTTTCGATCGGGAATTTTGAGATTGAAAAAAACTTACCGGCCCTCCGAGACACAGGAAATATGATTTGGTTTGACAACATCATTGCCGTGGTTATTACGAAAGCCCTCAAATTGTAGTTTTTATTTTTCTGTCACAAACGAATTTACTTTATTAATCTTTGTTAAAATGCCGATTGAGAAAATATACTTTGCGATCATTTCGACTTAACCTCAAAAAAAACACGTCCGGCCGAATGTTGTCCTTCTTTCTCGTTTTTCCGTGGATTTATGCCTCTGGACCAAGTTACATTGGGTCGTTACACTAACTCCACGTCCTCGTGGTTTCAGCACCGTGGCTGAAGTCTTGTTCGTCTGTTCCCGTGCACCGTTGGACGATCGGAAAGCAGCTGAAAGTCATCGTTTCTCGGTGGGGAGGGGGGTGGAGGGGGAGGGGGCGGCGAACGCCTGAAAACGGTTCGCACGCGATAACCAACAAAAGACGTTCGGCGTTTTTTTTCCACCTCGTGGCCAAATAGTTTCTCGATGTAGACGACGAAAATAATTGCACAATCTGTCAGAGCGGGCGGTCGGAAAGATATATGTGAATCCCGGGGGTGCGACGCAAGGATGGTCTCGGTGATGCAGCCCTTTATGGTAAGACTGGGGGCGCACGGTCAACGTACACGGATAGAGGCCTTCGCGAGAACGTTCGGACGAAGAAGTGACCGGCGGCCTATCCTCACCGGAATTGACACTTCGCGCGAATGTTTCTCGCAATATTGTGGTATCGTTCGCCTCTGATAGCACATTTTTTTTCGCAGGACGTCGAAAGCTCGAGAAGCTATATCGACGAGCTGTATTCGCCGGACTCACAAAAATGCCTCGAAGCAATAATGTGAGTGAAAAAAAACGAAATTTCATCTCTGCCCTTCCCCCCCCTCCCGTGTCCCGAATTTATGGTGACATTCTGTGTCGACGCGACGAAAAAAAAAAAATCATAGAGCGCCTATTGGTTTAATTTTCTCGCAGTTGTCTCAAGAATTCGGTAATTGGAAGTAATCGTCAGAAGGGATCGGTTATCGCTCAAGGCGTTGTACCCAGATTGCTGCAACTGCTGGGCGATTCGTCTGGTGTGGTTGGGGATCGCGTGCGTCTCGAATCGGCAGTGACATTGGGATCATTAGCCAAGGGCACCGATCAACATGTTTTGGCACTCATAGATCTTGGCGTAGTGCCGCTTATTCTTCAAGTGCTAATGGCCATACGACCGCAAGAAAAATGCGAAGATGGAAAAACATCCGATCTATTGATCGAAGCGTGTTTGAGGTGTTTAAGAACTATTTTTCAACACTCCGTCGCACCTGTACAGACCATTTATCAGGATCCCGCGTTGGTAACAAGATTATTATTATTGGCAAGCTGTTCGATAACTTGTCAAGTGTGCGTCGCTACGATACTGACAACAGCTTGCAAGGTAAGAAATTTCGTTTTATTCCTATACAATGAATGAGGCAATGTAAAAAAACTCGGTTGATAACGAAAATTGGAATCGATACCATTCTTAATCGATAGAAATTTGAGAAAAATGAAATGGTGTTTTCCCGCGGAATAGGTAAACACTGGGAAAGGTAGTTTAATTTTTTTCAAATCTCTGGCTTCAAAATGGCCTGTGTTGCAGATTTTGTTACCGACCGAGCTTTTTCGCATCACCTTAGAGTGATACGACGAGACCAAAAAGTGATGTAATTTCATTTTTTACGATAACGATTTTAAACATTTTGTTGCGAATCAAAATTATTAGCATCTTTATTTAAGATGAAGATACCATACCACAGTCGGTAATAGACACAGTAATAGGTTTTTTTTAAATCGACCCGAGAGCCGGAGCTCCGAAAGAAATATGATTTTACTGCAGGGTTAATAGATGTAGTGGAACCTTATTTTTATCTAATAACATAGTTTCGACATTCTCCAAAAGATGAGGGTTACGGTTTTTATTACCGACTGAACCCGGTAACGGTTAGCCGGGCGGTATACAGCTTCATTTCAACATTTATGTGGGTTCTAATACCTCAGTATTTCTCATGAAAGTTTAGTACCATTGAGAAAAAAAGAAAAATGTAGCTATGGTTATCGACCGGACCGGTTGAAAATTAGGCGGAATAGAGTATCACTTCACCTCGACAATTCAAGCGAAATTCCTTTGATTCGACAGACGGCCGAGGAGCAGAATGTATTGTCGAAAAGCGGCGCGGTCGAGATGTTAGCGACGCAATTGGAATCAAATCTTTCGGACGTTCAATTGCCGGCACTGGCGTGTCTCGCTAATATGTGCTATCAGAATCACGGAGTGTCGGCGATGGTCGCCGCAGCCAGTACCGGCAAAGGAGCGCAGAGCAAACTTGTACCGGTATTGCTCGGTCAATTGATGGGACGTGAGAAAAGTTCGTTGGTGCAACTCGAAGCGGCGAGATGCGTAGCTTACATGCACAGAGCGGGCGCTCTTCCGGCAATGGATCCCCGTGTCGTTTACCGAGCTTTGCCCTCTCTCGTCAGACTTTGTCATCGCGACAGACCGTCGCGCGAGCGCATCGCTGCCGCTGAGACTCTCGCCTATCTGACCGAAGTCGATACCGATCTTCAGCGTCTCGCATCGATAAGCAATCATCTGATACCCACGCTGGCCGAACTTCTCAAACCGCACCCGCAGGTAAGTGTCTTTTTTTGCTCATCGGTAATGTTCGGTGTCATCGAGATCGGCAGTAAACAAATAACCTTTGCCAGGTACAAGACGCTTCCTTGACTCAAGATATGCGCCAGGCGGCTTTCAGAGCTTTTGCATCGCTCGGGGCAAACGACGAGGACATCAGAAAGAGGATAATAGAAACGGAAAATCTGATGGAACAGGTCGTCTCCGGGCTTCAAGATCCCGGCGGGCCGCGGGTCCGCTTAGCCGCAGTTCGATGTCTTCATTCGCTATCGCGCAGTGTTCAACAATTGAGAACTACCTTCCAGGATCACGCTGTTTGGAGACCCCTGATGCAATTGCTTCACGGAGCCGACAAGGGACTCGAAGGTCCGTTTTCTATTCAAAATGACAGGACTCTTAATTAATGAAAATTAAAATTTATCTGAATTCGATAAGAGGATTGAATGAAATTTAAGTTATGAAAATGACGTTACGTTATGATTCAGGAAGAGGGGAAGGCGAAGAGGATCTTCTGACTGTAGCGTCGAGTACGCTATGCAATCTGTTGCTCGAGTTTAGTCCGAGTAAAGAGCCTATTCTCGAATCCGGCGGCGTAGAACTTCTGTGTTCGTTAACAAAACGACCGGATCCAGCGTTGCGTCTCAACGGAATTTGGGCGCTGATGAATGTAGCCTTCCAAGCGGAGCATCGAGTTAAATCACAAATACTCTCTTGCCTCGGTACCGATCAGATATTTCGGCTGTTGGCGGATCCGGAACTCGCCGTTCTAATGAAGACCCTCGGTTTGCTGCGAAATCTCCTCTCGACGAAAGCGCACATCGATCGAATTATGGACGAACACGCGGCGCACGTTATGCAAGCGGTAATACTCGTTCTCGAAGATCCAGAGCATCCGGCGGATGTCAAGGAGCAGGCACTCTGCATTCTCGCTAATGTCGCCGACGGGGATCGGGCGAGGGATCACATCATGGCCAACGAGGATGTACTTAAAAAACTTATGGATTACATGGTTAGATTGTAATCATATTTATATAGTAGACTCTCATTTGCTGCACGACTTTTGTACGTACATTTATTGCGAGTGCCTTACGACGAATGGGGGATGTAGTCCATTGCACGGTGAACCAATCGCCGTTTTCTGCGAGTTCTAACATGAACTATGGTGCGCGTCAACTGTAAAAGTTTAGGGGACATTAGGCAATAATTGAACGTGCATCAAATGAGTTTCCACTGTATATATGTTGTTTTTGTTATGGACTCTAGTAAGGAGTATACTAATTTGTTTTCCTCTCGTCTAAGATGCATAGCAATGTGAAACTGAAGGTTGCGGCGATTTTCTGCGTGTGTAACCTAGTCTGGCGAGAAGAACCCGGTGCTGCGCAACGTCAGGCACGTCTGCGCGAGTTGGGACTCTACCAAATCTTGCAACAGTTACGCCACACGAAAGATTCACAGCTCTTTGATAAGTGAGTACATTCAATAATTAAGAAAGGTGTATCGTTACACATTCTTGGAATTTTCAAGACTTCGATGGGATTAGAATTTGACAAACATCAACCGTACAGAAGATCCTAAGAACATAAATTTTCCATACTAATCATTCCAAAATGTTAACAAATTACTTTAAAAGTGAACCGGGAACCGATCTTTTTTTTTTTGGCCGAAAGTTGGATCGTTCATTTTTCTGAATACACATTCATTTTTTTAGAATTCTAAAATTCTATGTTTTACGAAAGATGAACGGACCAATATCTGCGAAAAAAAAAGGTCAGTTACCGGATATTTCGTTGAACAATTTTTTTTTCTAATTTGTTAATAACTTATTGGCATTATTGGTATTATGCGAAATTAATCTTCTAAGGACCTTCTGTATGGTTGATTGTTTTCAGATTTTATCCCATCGGAAAGTATTCGAAATTCTATGACGATACACTCCTTGCGTCCCTAATCGGCTGATTATTTCTGTAATAATAATATTTATTTTATTTTTAGAGTAAAAACCGCAATGGCACAGTTCTTCGATCCTTGAGCCCGAGGAGCCACGGCAATTTATCTCCGACAGATCGATCGAACAAGTTTTAGCCGTAAGCCCCGTTTGAAGAGTTGAAAGTAAAGTTGCAAAGTAAACCTTGGAATCTCCTAGGCGATTGACGCGCCGGCGTGTTCTGTATATGTGAATAATTTGGTAGATAAAAATTCCATCGTTGACGCGTCTCTCGTTCGTTGATCACGAGTCAGTCGTGTTTACGGACCTAAATCGGATCATCAGGAAAACGCCTAGTGCGCCCCGAAGAAAATCGAATCGTCGTCGTCGTCGTTGTTTCGTCAGCTGATTGCCGCTAAGAGCGCTTGGAACGTCGGTGGCAAGGGGCAAATAATTTAAGGGCAAATGGATCCGTTCGATTTTTGTTTTTTTTTTTTAGCTATTCAGCACTTACCACACGTGTCGCTAGTCCGAAATATTTATTTTGTTACATAGATCAAATCAGTAGCAAAAAGGAAAAGAATAATTCGATCCGACCCTCGGTGGCAACTTTGTTATTGGAATGTTCAGACACCACAAAGGGTACAAAGATTGATGTACCGTTGCACCATTTTTTGGTATACCTTTTAATATAATCTTGTATAGTAAATCTTATACGATAGAACATTTTACTGTGGCGACCACGCTGAATTTGAATCCCATTATTTAGTACATTAACCGAATTGAATTTTAAAGAGTTCAGTGAAATATAAGATACGAAGAACAAAAAAAAAACAACAAATGGATCAACTGTTTTAAAACCGACAATTTTTCGCGACACAACAATGCCAAATTTTTGTGAAATTACATTTTCGTTATAGTATCTGTCATATATATATACGTATTTTTTTTTCTCTTTAATCTCTAATCTTTGGTAGAAATTGTTCGACGATCGTTGAACTTCCGCGGGGACTGTTATTATTCGTGAAATATTCTTAAAATTAAAGTACTTTGGAATATGTCTATTCGGAATGCACCGAATAGATGACTAATAGTTTGCCATTATCCCGCGGTTATTGTTATACCGGAGGACGATAACAACTTTCTAGGATTGCGGACCCGGTGTAGATACCAGTTCTCACTTTATCGCGTTCCCCATTCGCCGGAATCTCGACGGCGAACTGGAGAATGGGCGCCTCAAGTTCCCGCGATAGATCTCCCGTGAAAACGGACCTTTAAGCTTTTCCCCCGAGCATCTTGCGAAATTGTGAAAATAGTCTGTGATTTCATTCTTTTTTCCTTTCATTCAATGTAACGCGCTCAGTACTCAATGGAATATGTTGGGTAAAGTTACTAAGCCGGAGCATTGCTACCGTTTGATTTCGTTAGACTTTCGATCGAGTTATTAGCCAAAGGATCGAGTTCCGCGAACAAATCCAACCAGGAATTTTCTTTTCCTTTTCCAGAGTGGTCCTTCTGGAAAAAAAACAAAGCAATGGTCACTCACGATAAAGCGTTACATTTCTTCCTGAAACTTGACGTTCAGTTGCTGCTCGGCGTTTGTTGATTATCGTTCAACAACTAAAACTTATGTGTTACCTTTTCTACGATAGATTGATAATGCGAACGTTCCTTGCCAGTGCCGAGTATCGCATCTCCCAGACTTTGCTTCAATATTCCTGGCGGCAGAAACGTATCGCCTGCTATTGCGTCCCACTCGGTATTGATGCTCGGACCGCTGTTGAGAATATCTTCGAGTAACGCGACATTTTCCGATGTCAAGTCTTGAAGCGACTGCTGATTCTGCTCTTGCGGACTCCGAGTCGCTAGCGATGTTGCTTTGTTGAAATCAAAGACTGTTCCGCCTCCGCTAAAAGAATCCATCGCCAGATCCAACTCTGTCAGACTCTTCTCCAATTCCATTTGGCGAGTTTCCAAACAACTTGACCGATCGCCCTCTCCGGTCATCGTGTCGCCAAAAAATTTCTCGAGGTCGTTGTTCATCGCTGTCGAACTGGAAACATTTTTTTTCTCCGAATCCTTGAGATTCGAATCGGCGTTCTCCGCGCTCGAGTCGTTTTTTGTATCAATGTCAATGTTGACGAGTTTCTCATCGAGATTTTCAGAAGGAAGAGGAGGGTTCGCGTGCGTATGCGCTTCTTCGGCCTGTTCTACGTTGTCGTAATATTCACCTTCGAAGAACAAAAATCTGAAACAAAGCAAAACCGGTTAACGCTGATATCCCGGACAGGATGTTACGCCGCTCGGATAACGACTCACTTGTCCTTATCTTCCGCGGTCTCCTCGCCGCCAGTTTCTTTCGCCAATCTACTCGAAGTTTCCGCGAGCTCTCGGACTATCATGAAATCGTATTGCTGATAACCCTTGAAGCTGTTGGCTATCGTCGCGTAAGCTTGAGCGGATTTCTTTGTGAAGTTCAGTAGCGTACTTTGGTATAAGACGAGCGCGTGACTGAACATATTGCACCGCGCTGCTGCGAGGAGATCGACCTTTTGAAGGCAGTCCAGCGCTTGATTGTCGAAGGAAGTCTTACCGCTGTGAGAAAACAAGAATTTTTTTTACAAGGAAAACGCTAATTACTCTGCCGGAGTCACTAATGGATCGTACCGCTTAACGCGAATTTGGACCTTTCTGAAGCGTTCCAACTGCTTCGACGTATCCGGATCCAATTCTTGCGATATATTTTTCATCCACGATAGAGCAGCGCGATACTCCGTTCGCGCTTTTTCCATCGATTGAACATTTTGCAGCGTATCGTCGATAGCTCGTTGTCTAAACGTCTCGACTTCCTGATAAAGTCTCACCAGCGGCGCGCGCAATGCTAATCGCTGCTGACCGGAATACGAAAGAGACTTTCCAACTGCGGACATCATTTTTCCGGCTCGCGTTTTATCCTGTTTACCCGCGTCCTTCAAAAAACGTCCCATCGCGTTTTCTTCTTGTGCTAAATCTGCAACGTTTCGTATACACACATTATAACAGTAAATTATTATGTTAAAAAATTATTTCTACGTAAATCGGAGAGTATTTCAATTAACTTTATGAGGATTTGGAGAATCTTAATGAAGAATCTGGAGATTAGTATCGTCAATTAAATAGCTTTCTGCGATAAAAATAACGGCTTTGGATACAAAACAGAAACGATAATCGAAGGCTTTAACATTTTTTCGTCAACGCTAAAAAAAAAGTTTACAAACCAATTGAAATTACGGTTGTGGAGATTTTTTTCATTGTTTTTTTTACCGGAAATATTATCGTACAGGAAGTCGACGTCATGCATAACGTTCACGTTTATCTCGTCTATCGTGGCGAAATTTTAAGCGGAAATACTACGAATATCTAGAGACAGAAAAGTGTGACTGCTGTGTCGCCCTGAGGAATGATAAATTCGACTCACTGCACAGGCGTTCCTGATATTTATCGATGACGCGTTGCAAGTAAGCACAGGATTCTTGGATGCTTCTGAAAAGTTCCAATTTGGCATCCAACTCGGCGTCCGATGCGACTATGCATTCGTCTTCTTTTTTCCCGAGTTTTCGCGACAACGCTTGTTTAGTCACCCAATAGTGATGTTGCATTTTTGTAATAGCAGAATCGGGCGGTACGTCGGATCGATGTACCCAACGGTCGAAGGTGTTTCCCGATATACCGGGTCTCTCTTGATCGCTGAAAAATAGCATTTGGATCGTTATCTTTGTACAATTTTACTATAACTGTTTTTGTAAAAATACCGATTACCGTTTGCTCTGCGTAATGACCAAATGATTGCCTTTGAATTTATAACTATTGGATTGACTTTAAACAATGCACATTTTTACATGCAAATACAGAATTTTAGAAGATTTTTTTTTCTTTTGTTTCGGAATCATCCGGAAAAAAAACATTGAAACTAAATTTACTCAGCTGTTCCTTTAGAATAAAAAAAAATTCACTGCATGCCATACACGATTTTTATTAACATTTTTTTTAAGCACATCATGAGACTTCCAGTGTTCTCCTGAATGGTAATAACAATAACAAGTTATTTATTTGATGGAATTCTGCATTACAATAAGTTATAATAAATAAAAATTTGGAGCTCCGAACAAAGTTTTTCCCAAACTATAATATACTTGAAATGAAATAGAATCAAATTTTCGATAGTTTAGATATGCAACTAAATGCGTCATATTCAAAGCCAAATTTTTTCTAATTGCATTTTTTTTTAGAATTAAAAAGAAGTCTACAGTCTTAGATTTTGATTCGTTTCGTAACAATTTGATTTTTCACTTATCGTATAAAAAAAAAACTGTATTGCCACAGGAGTTAACTTTTTCTTATATTTTTTTCTCACCAAAACTTGAGTCTTTAAAATAATCGAAAAAGCTGGAGAAAGTAAAAAATGTGTCAGAATTTTTTTTTACAATTTCAAATATCAACTTTACAACTTGTATCAAAAATCTGTGTTTCTAATTGTTGTATCAAAAATTTAGTTTGCACATGAAGTACAATTCAATATTCCACAATTGAAAGCAACTTTGGAAAATATTAAGACGGATGAATTTGATAAACATACTCATGAATTATTCAGTGAGGAAGAAGCGAATCTCTTTAAAACTTTAATATATTCCCTGCTGTGTATATGTATAACTTATAGAATACACTAAAATATCGGCAATAATAAATAAATATATAGTTTAAAATTTAAAATCCTTTTCGGATGGTTAAAAGATTTCATTGACTAATTGTTTCGAATGCAAAATGACATTTTTTTATTGACATTTTTGAAATTTGTCGGCTGCACTATACGGAATCGGAGCAAATTTATCCGAAATATATTAATGGCGCAATTAAATAGCTTAATCTTCGGAACTTAGAGAAAACAATTTCAAGGTACGATAAAAGATCGATACATTCATACGACGCTTTCAAACTTTGATTAAAAAAAATAATATTGTACTCACTAGTCGTTCATAATGCCGGATATCTCAATCCCCCGTCAGTTCGGTGTTGGAACTCAAAACAGTAAGAATGTCACGAATTACCAATATCTTGAAAGTTGTCTTTGCAACGTTTGACATTCCATGGCGGCCATGTTGGAGCCGTATGCGAAACCATAGAGTAAAAATAATAGATTCAACATACAGATGGGATGTCTCAGATTATATCGAGATTCGAGATATCAGCCAAATACCGACTGTTCATAACAAACACTGTAATTAATTGTTTTCATCGTCATGGTACTTTTTGAAAAAAAAACAAGTGTCTTCGGATACGTTAATGAAATCCGCGTCCGATAACACTCATCCTGTTTCGTAAAAGTCTACGATTTCCCCGAAAACCATTAATTACAGTTTGTTTTTACCGACTGTGCACGTGACGGACACGAGAAAAGACGACTTTTTTCCGTTCCTTGGGGCTCATCCACAAAAAAATTAAAAAAAACCGAATGAAAAAAAACTTATAATCAAATTTACAATATAATTAATTAATTATTTAGTTAACAGATTGATTATTTCTTCGATTCATCAAACTCTAAGTAAAAAGATTCGACTGACAATGACTCCCCGATATTCAATCGATCTAACTATATACCTCTGTTACACGTGCGTGTGTTGTGTGTGTTTGACTTTTCCTTGTAAATAATGTCGCGCGAACTCGTGCAAGATTTGTGTGTTTATTGGTAAAAGACGTGGAAGATATCAAAATAGTATACGAGAAATTGGTATCAATTGATATCGACAGGAAAAAAAGAAAGCATTTGATCAGTCTATCTTCTCTTATAGTGGTGAAAATTGTGATAAAGTGTCTCCAATTGGAGAATCTAACCTAAAAGCAGGGTGAGGAACTGCAACCGTGCGTATTAGGTAAATTCACTTTAATGCATTTGTTTTTTTTACAAAATAATTAAAAATTTTGCAATCGTTCGAATTTCCGATACAAGTTTTATATTGACATTAACATCGCTCAATTCGAAGAGGTATAATTTTTTTGCACAAACAAAAAACGATCGTTTTCGTATGTAGTGTTGTGCTGTGCATGTGAGTCTCTTTCGTCACCAATTTTTCGCAGCTTTTATTTCATATGGACTGAGAGACGTGCCGTGAATATTATTATGACAATTCAATTGGATTTAACTAATGAATATCATATCACATAATGAGTGGCATATCGTAAAATTCCCAGTAAAAAGTAAGATTCAGAGATAATTTCAAAAACTTCCCATTAGAATATAATTTTAAAGAAAACGTCAATTGTACAAAAGGTACTAAGAACATTCATTGTACATCATTATAATTTCAAAAAATTCTTAATAAAGTAGTTTTAAAAAAAATTGATTCAACGAAACATCCGGTAACATAACTTTTTTTCTTAGTGGAAGTTTATTCGTTAGTTTTTCTGAATACGATGAATATGAATTTTCTAAATTTTGAAAATACCGTTTTTGGAAAAAGCGTTTCATATGTTTACAAATATGTAACATTGCAGTGTATCTCCGAATGCGTATCCAAACTTTGTCTCTTTTCATACATAAAAAGAAAAAGTAAAAATAGAAATAAAAATAATTTGTGAAAATTATGTGTGACTTTGTTGAAGATTTTTTTTTTTTACTCTTATACAAAATGACTTTTCTCTGGACCTTTTGCCTGTAATGTTGATTTTTTTCAGATTTTGATCTCATAGAGAAGTTTTCAAAATTCACTGGGAATCTGACTTTTAGATGCGACTGTAATGATACACCCTTCAGTTGGTCTTAAAGCCCAATGATTCATTTTCAATGCAAAAAACCTTAAAAATAATGCATTTTGGGAAACTTGCCAAATGATAAACTCATTGAGTCTCTCACATTCATGTGTACCACTAAAGAGACTAAAAAATAATTTATACCGTTTATATCGTTTCATAGCCGTTACCGGATCGCCATAGGAAGTAAAGATGTTAGATTTGGATGGTGAAGATTCTTTAACGACATTGAACACAGCGCTTAACAAATCTATGGTATTAATGGATAGCCCTGTTGATCGCGAGAATAAAAAAAAAGGTACGAAGTCGATAAAAATCAATACGAAGGCCCAACCTCCCAATCTGCCCGTTTCCACTCCGGATACGATCAGGAGAAGCATCTTGAAGAAATCAAGAAGCCACGATATTTCGGACGATGAGAACAGTTCGACTATTGCAAGTAGTAGGCGGGATTCGAGTACAAGAACGCTCTCTTCAGTATCAAATTGCGTTCCACGACCGCACAATGTAAGCTATTGCTGCTATTAAATATTGACTAAACCGGAGATGTAAAGGAATCATTTCTTAAATGCTAAAAATTATTATAGCTTCAAGATTTTCTCAAAGAAGATACCGTAATCATGGCTCCTACGCGCGCAACCTTCAACTTGGAAGAACTATCGGATAGTGAAGAATTATGGGTTATGGATGTTCCAAAGACGGTAAGTATCGGATCAAGAATTAATGCGATATACCATAAAGATTTCGGATAACTGTTATCCCTATTCCATTCGTATGTTCGTCTTATTTGCAGGTAAATCCGAGATCTCTAAAGGGACAAACATTGTTATTAGGTGAAAAGTCTAAACTGAAAGTTGGAGATGAGCGCTATTGTGCCGTAAACCGCGATAGCGCAGGTTGTCTAACTTGTGTCTTTAGCACTGGCAAAGACAAAAAACCATATAGGGCCGGTGAGTTTAATGCTTTTAAACATTACATATCGTAAGATTTTATACCCCTCTCAATCCTCGGGGTTGCTGTATGGGACCAATTTTTTAATATTAAGCGCAATTGTTACCTCAGCCGGAAGGTTACATGTTACACTGTACACTTCTAAAAGTACAATATCCCGGTAATATCCCGACCGAATTCCTAACGGCTCATTTGTTGGCAGTGAATATCAAACCTGTAGGATCTGTTACTGTTCGGCGGAAGCTCGCTGGTGTTACGAAGCGAACGACAGATACCAATAACTCGACAGCCGTGCCATTTCCACAAAATTTGAAAATCCGGCATCCATTCTTTATTACGGATTGCAACAAGGCAAGGACTGCTTAATGGGTTGGAATGCCAACGAACAAAACAGAAGTAACTCATCGTTCTCATTTAACATACATTTTATAATGACGATACCTCTGATCATGACTGGCATAAGCTATTTCTTGGCTATGCAATTCAGACGAAAGTATACTTTTCATTGGTAAACAACTCAACACAAAACGGTATAAATCATTTATGAATATTTCAATCAGTCAAAAATAAACGTATTATTCGTTTTCGAATAAATAGGTTTCTTATTTACGTAAGCAGATACCGACGTAATGGAAATAAAATGAATCCAACTATTCATTGTAAATATCAATCGAATAGTTTCACAGAAAATTGTTTCTCCTCGCGAAATAGATAGCTGCGGGGAAAGACAATATTTTACCTCGTAAAATATT
Source organism: Cryptus viduatorius (assembly GCA_964006125.1). Lineage (NCBI taxonomy): Eukaryota > Metazoa > Arthropoda > Insecta > Hymenoptera > Ichneumonidae > Cryptus > Cryptus viduatorius. Next base: position 5,231,094 of record OZ023222.1, on the reverse strand, counting down.
TAAGCTTTTGGAATGGCATCCATTACATATTTTGGTAACAACTGAACGTGAGAAGGGCGCTCGTTTATTTTTCAAAATGTTGACTGCATTTTTTACGAGTTTATTATAGATAATTTTGCCGTAAACATTCCTTACGTGTTTCATTCCCCCGCCTCATCCCGGAAAACTGTGAGGAGTATTCACGAGTGTTATTCATAAGAATACAGAGAAGGCCCTCTTTACTAAATTTTCTTTACACAATCCCATTTTCAAAAGTCTTTCCTACAAAGGACATTACGGCGCTCGAACGCGGGGAGAGACTTCGGGAGTCAAGCAAAAGGGTCCAAAGGGAAATTGACAAAAAAAAAATCATTGACAATCCATCGATAGTATTGCGACAAACATCTTTGATTTAACTTCGGGACCTCAATAAGAAGAAAGTCGATTGGCAATGAATTATCGAAAGTGTCTCAATTTTGTTTTTATCATCGCAATGATATTTAGTTGCTATGCATACAAAAAAGTACAAAATGTACAATAGTAATACCGTTACAACGAATTCATTATCTAATAAGAATTGTATTGGCAAATTCTTCTTAATTGATTCCTAGTAAATGTTAGAAGTTGGGAGCGGCCCAGTCGAGTGCTTTCATCGCAACTTCGAAACCAAGAAAGCACGCTGCATTCGCGGGAAAAGCGCGCAACATAACGGGTACAACGCCTTTGTAGAGAGCACGCGGACCTTCTTCACGCATTAATCGCGCAAATACATCTCGAATACCGGTATACGTCCCCGCGGGCGCTGTAACAGACACAATTAACTTTTGGATATCGTCCACAAGGCACGTTTTCAAGACCCGTATAGATGATAATGGTTTTGCCGCAGCAGAGTTAAAGATGTCGAAAAGATTTCGATGCCGCTGATAACGCGGAGCTACGATAAGACGGTAAAGAGTAGCAATTTACCTGTTTGAAGTCTACTTTTAAGGACGTCGGGCGGCATTCCCACTACCCAATTCGCAATTCCAGCGGAGCCACCGGCCAAAATCGTAGATACCAATCCTAACTTCTCTCCGTCTTTTGTCATCAGTCGTTGCAGAACCTCGTATGTCATAAAGTACATACCGCTAGCAGGCATATCTGTCGGCATACAAATGAATACATTTTTGATTCGCCACGACCTTCAAGAGGATCTGTAATGTTTTCGGATCATTTTCTTGACGCTGATAAACATTAATTGAATGTAAAGTTGCAAAGAGAGAGAAAATCTCCGATGTTTCATAGTCAGACGCGTCTCGATGTATATCGTACGATTAAACAATCATCTCTTACCTCTAAGCAGAGTGGCAAAGGTTCCTTTATAAATGCTTCTTATACCGCCCTCTTTGTACAATTGTTTGACACAATCGACAGGACCGTTGTATTTGGGTTTAACATCGGCGTGTTGTATCTGCAGCAGGCACTTGATTCGTTCGCCGGGTGACATTATGACCGCAGAAAATAGACCGCTAAATGCTCCCGCGTAAAACAATTGCAACGGACTCAGTTGGTCATCCGGATTCTTTTGTTGTAATTTCTTACCGAGTCCAAAGCCGAAGAAACTCATCGCAAAAATTGGTGCAACGCCACAAAGCGGCGCTCCCATTCCTGTAAACAAAGAAAATAAGTATCTCGTCAGCCTCGATAGACTTTCGTAGTTCTATCGGATTCTCACAGCATGAAATGCCACCGTAAATAAGGTAATCGCTTCGGGTTCATTCCGCATAAGTTCGAGAAAAATGAAAGAAAATTGCTAATACTTCTCAATGGTATAAAAATCTGAAAAAATTCATGCATAGTAAAGGTGCTGAAAAAATTAATTTTGTATGCTAATAATTCCAAAATATTATTAACAAATTGATAAAAAAATTAATTGGTGGAAAAATTTCCCGGGAACGAACCTTTTTTTTATTAAAATGATTCGTTCATTTTTTTTAAATACATAGAAATTTTTTCAGATTTTTCAATTTTCTTTGATTGTTTTGTTTTTTTTCACACATTTTTTCCTTATAAAAAAAAAGAATCCGAAAATTCCGGTCAACTACCGACCTTTGTACAGACCGCGAATCCCTTCCTTCGCCACGGTTTTTTTTGCACAATCCCATGTACCGGTGTATATCGGAACTCCATTTGCTCCCAGTGGAACAGTTTGTAAACGAACCTATTTTAAATAGTAGAAAGAACAGCAAAGAAATACAAAAAACCGGATTTTTTCGATTGATTTTGATTATTTTCAATGCAATTTTTAATTAAAATTAAATTTGCTTTTGTCGTTGTTGATTCAATCCGTTTTTTTGCGTATATATTACATTTCAGTCGTTTTACAAGCGGCCAATGAGATCGATTAAAAATCACGATCCGCGAAAAACAGTCGGCTTTCCGGGTAAATAAGTCGTCGACTCTTTTTCAATTGAATGAAAAACCCAAAGTCGAAAAAACTCCAATTGTCACATTGATTTTTCGAATTATTTCGAATTTGGATTTCCAAAGAATTTATCCGAAATTGGCGCGTTAAAAAGCAGCGTAGGTAACATGTCCCGTTATCGAAGAAATGTATACCTATATCGTTTCAATTCCAATCGTGATTACTTTAGATTGAGAGCAATGGACGTTGGACTTTGGAACGTAGAATGAAAAATAAAAACTACTTTCTGCCGCTCGACTAAAGCACGCGGCGAATATTCTGCATAGTTATGTTACATAAACATATCATTAAAAGTTCGAATGTCAATTGAGAAAACTTTTTGCAGAAATAAATGTCTCCATGAGAATTTCGACTCGGAATCGCGGATTCGTTTGATCCGAATTCCCGGAACTTCTAAAGTTTTGCGGTAACATTACGAGAATTACAACAACAAAAAGATGTCTCGCATGTGTGGCGTAAAAAAACGAACGGTAGGTATATATGACACGTGTGAAGTAATACTTTACCTTAATAGTATCCAATGGATGACCCGTCACGACGGTACAAATTCCACCGAAACCGCCGCATAAAAAATATTTAATTGGACTCGCGTTCTCAGACATTGTAGTATCGAGTTTCCTTTAACAGCTTATATACAACAAATAAACAACAATAAAAATATTGAACAGTACACTAATAACAGTAATCTACAAAAATGAGGTTAGACCTCTGTTCAACAATTGTTTACGAAAAAAAATGTCGTTCCGAGATGCGCGCGCCCGTGCGGATTAATTTCTGGTCCGTTCACAATCAGCGCCACAACAACTTCTGTCCTGTTTATTGCCGCGTTGAATATACATTTCTTTTTTTCCTTCGCTTATTCCACCAGTCGTGCATTCGGCGCGTTTACTCGATAAATGGTCCAAATCCAAAGCTCACGCCGGAGCTGAGTATAAGTTTATTTCAATTTTACTCATTCTCATGCATGTCGATGTTATGCAAAATTAACTTTTCCAGGTCTTGCTGTAATTCGATCAGAATCTCACTTTCAGTGGGGAGTGGAACGATACATTTTCTTTAAAATAAAAATTCCTAACTGCAAACATTTCTGTTTTTTTTTGTTATTATTTTTTCTTTTAAATATCAGTATAGTACACTAAGTAATGTAATTTCCCAAAAAAGTTCATGAAACTGAAATTTTTTACCTATTCAGAGAAAAATTAACGCGTTAATACAAAGAAATTAAGCGATACGCTACCAAGAGAATATACTATCGATATTTAATCGAAATACATCGGAACATTACGAAATAAATAGTTCTTGAAGATGATTTATGTATATAGTATATTTTAATACAATATAATATAATAATTCATCGGTTTACATAATTAATTATTGAAAGTAAACGAAGCATCAACTATGGAATTTGATAATCATTATGCAATGTTTAATGTTACATACAATAAATCATTCATCAAATGATTATTAATAAATTTTTTGAAAAAATAAAGTGTGACACGTCGAAGGTAATTCTATGGTAGAAATGGCTATTGTTCACAGTGAACGTCACCTCATCAAAGTTCTCACTCCGTTTTGCACTGTTCGTACGTATCGCTTATGCATTCTGGAGCCTTCATGAGTTTAGGCAAATTGCAATATATAATTCTCGGAGGGAGTAGTCGGTGAAAATACCAATTTATTTTTTTATACTACATACGTTTTTCCCTTTTTTTTAAGAAGAGACTCGCCGCTCGGAACGAATACGTTTTTTTTCTACATGTTTTACAAATTTGAAAAAATATATTCCTTCACTTTTTGGGATCGGAAAACAGATCCCGCTGATGAGTGTTGCGATCACCGATGTGTGGGTAAACATTTCACTGATAAAAGGCAAAAGAATTCAAAAAAGCGATTGCAGCGTTGATACCGTATAAGTGAAATAATATTGCAACTTTTTGTATAGAAATACATTTTTTAAATATTATTAACTAAAGCTACAAAAATGAAGTTACAGGATAAAAAATGATAAGCCCCAAGTCTTTGCCTCAATCGAAACGTATGATTTCTCCAAAATTCTCTCCGATATGTTTTCCAATACCCAAAAACAGTCGAGTGAATAAAAAAAAATGTTTACACATTGAGAAGAATTAGTTTCATCCGTAAATCTCCTCTTAATGTTCACAGTGAAAATGGCAGGGCTAAAAAAACAAAAAACACAGTGCATCAATTCAGACGTTATTGTTGACGATGCTATGAATGTGAATTTTCAATTATATTCCCATTCTTCTTAGCTATTTCTCGTATTTTCTTTAGCACCAATATAAATAAAACAAAAGACCGGAAATGGAAAATGTTCGGATAATGGCATTCGACTGATTAATTACTTGAGCTTTATTGCACTTTATTCAACGGAATTAAAAAAGAAATAAAACGTGCAACGGCAAGTCGCAAGTCGGAAGTTTGTCTTTCTTCGTTACTTTTTGAAATTTCGGTGGATCTTTCTGAAATAGAGTTGAAAATCAAAGAGTGGAAGCTCTCTTCATCCCTATCGCATCGAATAATTATGAAAACCTCGGCTTAAGGAAGTTCTGTCGCTTTCCGTTCATTTCGAGTAAGTTCGAGAAAAATGAGAGAAAATTGCAGATACTTCCGTATGTTATAAAAATTTGAAAAAATTCATGCATATTAAAGGTACCGAAAAGGTACCTTTCATTTTTATTTTGCATAATAATAATTCCAAAATGCTATCAACAAATTGATGGACAACATTTTTTTATGAAAGGGATTCGTTTATTTTTCTGAATACGTATGAATTTTTTCAGATTTTTCAATTCGCTTTGAATTTTTTTTTTCATACAGAAAAAAATGTGTGAAAAACACAGCAAATTAACCACCGTCATCACAGTTTCTATTTGCGCGGACGATGATTTAGCGGAGTTTTTGACGGTGTCGCGTTAGGAATGAATGTGCTGAACATTTTAGCGGACGGTGGTTTTATAGTACTTTCGTCGATTAATTTTTTGCAATTTAACCACCGAGTGGTTTTACAGTCGTTTGGACAGTGTAACATGATGCAATGGGGATATATTAAACTTTCGTGGTCTCTGCCGTTTAAGATTTAAGGCGAAACCGATCAATCATCGAGTGCTCCTTAGAATGGGGCGTCGAACCGGCATCGAAAGTTGGATCGAACATTTTTATGAAAATCTACAATTGCTTTATTTTTCAACATGTTGTTCATTTGATTTGTCATATTGTAACTTTTGCCACATATTCCGCGATGTTAAAAATGTGGTTTTTAATATTTTGGATCTCAATTGGACGGATGGTTTTCACACGGCACAAGTGCGACTATGGAGAATTTATTAGGCAGGGATTGTCTTTCAACGTTCGATCCAACGAGCAGTTTTGGAAATAAATTCGTCGACCTTTGGCTCTCCAATATACATTCGAGATAAACATTCGATGTATCGAGTATTATTCTCTTTTCGAATAATACCTAAGAAAACGAACACTTCGTAAAAAAACAAAAATATCAAAACATAATAATACGTTATGTTAAGAAAAAAAAATCAGAGCTTCGAATAATTATACACATTTGATTAATACTATTGCACGGTTGGTATTTTATACAAAAATAGGTTGCAGCTATATCTGCATGTAAATTTCATAATTCGGGTAGATTAAGGGGAAACTTACCCCTTACAAATGTCTTTCTCACGGTGGCCACTAAATCGGAGGATCGTGATCGCGATCTCGGATTTTCGATTTCTGGTTTTTATTGGACTTTAAAAAATTGAAAAAAAAAAAAAAAAAAACAAAGATTTCACCATAAATTTTGTTGATTTCTCAATTTAATTTATCGCAATTTCTCGAACGAATATTTCATTCCCTAACTTCCCTGACGATTAAAAAATTCCTTGACATTTATAGTTTTTTCCCTGACAGTGGCCACCCCGTTTTTCAAGGTTTTTCAGAAATTTAAAAAAATTTCCGCAATTTTAGTTTCAGTGGTCGAAAAACAATTTCAACAGCGAGCCTCCGTTTTTGGATTATAACAAGTCACTGCGAAACATTTGAAGGAACATTGGGGGCGATCTCTAGGAAAATGTTGGCAAAATTTCTCGGAATATTGGTTTCGTGAAAAAGTGTATAGAAATAGACGATAAAGCGTCCCTCCGTTCGAAGTTAATTGGAATTCGTCTCAAGGTTATTAGGCACATCCAACTATGAAAATATCGTAACTGTCGTCAACAGTTTAATCGATCGGCCTATCGAATTTGCAGGCTTCGCTTATCCTAAAGGTCCGTTTAGATAAGATTACTTTAATCTTAAAAACAGACGCACATCGTTGCTTCTCATTTAGCTCCATGACTCGGCGCTATCACGCGTTAGATTGCTACCAATAATTAATGAAAAATGAAAAAAAAAAAAGATTAGTCACGTTGAACGAGGCTAACGGATGCAGCGAACGGGGCATAATATTATCAACGCCGTTTGTTTTTACGCTATACATAATTGACAATTAATTATCCTTTTCGCGTGTCTGCCTCTTTTTCGAGGACTATTTTACGTACGATAAGTTCACCCTGATATCCTATGGAGAACGTTGATTACGTAATAAAATCGATTCGCCATCGATCAACAACGAATTTTTCGACCATATTTCAACGCAATTAACGTAATCTCAACGCGTAGTATATAATTCAACATTATTCGATTATTTTCAAATTAACACGTTTAGAATAAATAATTTTGTTCGTTTTATATCTTTCATAGGCTTCGATATTTCTTTTCGATGGAACTTCAATATGCGTCTTTTCTAAGGAAGATACGACGATTGAAAAAAAAGTAAATATAATATAACGATCCAAGAACAATATTTGAGTTTTTCTGTAAAAAGAAAAGAAATTGCGGGTGTCAGCGCGTTTGTGTTTGGAGACCGAAGGTGCAAAATGATTAGAGACACCGGTGGCACTCGTTTCGTTTGCGGGAAGACTTCCATTTTAGTATTGATACCACGGCTGACGGCGAACCCAGCGTAGTTTCATACCCGATGCCGTGCGAATCTTGATGCTCGCGCATTCGGCTGCTCGTACAGTTTCCTTGACGCTCTGCATGAGATTTTGCGCGTTTCCGACCAGCATGTCGGTCGCTTCTTGATCCTCCTCCGTACCTAAATAAACGAGAAATATATTTATTATCATGTCAAATTTTATTGGGATTACGACAAGAAATACGAGTCAAACTACCGATAAAAACTCAACGAGAACTCGAGAGCACTCGGCGTAAAAAAAATAACTTATCAAACACATCAACTGATACATCAATCTAACGGAACGAACACGACGTGTCTCAAACGAATTTAAAGTACTGCACTACTATTTCTTCGCTCCATTAAAGAGATATTCATATTTCAACAGTGTCGTAAATAGTCGCGACTGTTGCGACAGTCGTCGATGGAAAATAGTCCAACGTTGCAAGCGATAAAATCTCCGTAACAGAGCACTAAGCAAAGGCCAATTGGACGTGCAATTTTAGAAATCACTTGCTTTCCAAACTGAAGTCGTTCGAGATACTTGGCAAAACGTGTTTCACGCGGCATTCAAACGAAAATCGGGCAGGATAAATCCAATCGATTTCACATAGACGCAATGAATAAACAATATAAAATACATTACTCAGACGTCAACATTATTAGGGAACGAAAATATCGCGAAATCAATGAAGCCATCTTGACTGCGATATGATTAATCGAGTTATTGAGGAAAACAGATATCCTATCACGTCAAGTAACCATGAAAACCACGGTGGTCAAGTTTTGCAGTGGTTCCGTCGGTCAATTGTTTGGCACTTAACCACCAGGTGGTTTAACAGTAATTTGGACAGTGGTACAATGCGATAGGGGAGAAAAATATTAAATATATTGATAATTCATGCATAAGAAAAGAAACTTCTAAGTTCTAATTAGGAGATAGAAAAATGAAGATAAAATCCGACCGGGTAGACTTACAGCGTCCAATCAATTCATCTGTATTGGTAAACACAGGCCGGGCAGAAGCGAGACCAGGCATGCCGAATAAATCGTATCCGAATAAGAAGACAAAAGTATTTGTTAGTCCAATTCCCGATAATATAATCAGGAATTAAAAAAAAAAAAAAGAAAAAGTTTTACTACCAAAGTCACTACACTGCGGGTTCAGTCGCTCATTACAATTACGCATCGATCATTTTTATTTTTCTTGTTTTGCATTAAGATACTCATTAAGCCGATAATTCGACGATGTTACGAGAATCTGTAAATAATTTCCATTCGTATAGATTGATGTCTTTAAAATTAATTTGGATTCATCGATTGGAAAATTGACTTAGGATGCCGCGATCAGTACTCCGCCGACTGCGATGAAACAATTTTTGAGATTCTTTACATTTTTTTCAATAGATCGTTCAACACAATGGTATAAATAGCTCTCGATTTGTCCGGATCCGTGAGTAAGTAATTACGAGCTGAAATAGAAGATCCCGGAAAAGTGGCTAATTTTTCGATTCCTATTTTTGTGAATGAGAATGAAGCATAATTGACTATCATGCATACTTTTCCGCAACTATTTCCGTAACTATTGAGCTGAACATTGAGGAAAAAGGCGAATAAAGATAGAGAAAGAAAATGAAACACAACAAGCATACCAACAACTGTGGATTTCGCATGCGGAGTGCTTATGTTCCGAAAAGTATTTAGACATTTTTGTATGTGTAGGAAATGCACGAACATTTTTATACGTGGCATGAAAAACAAAGAAAAAGGCAAGCGGATGAATATAACGAAGTGAACGAAATGCAAGCACATTTTATTTACAGCGTTTTTTTACCATATAGTATCAATTCTTCCCACGTGGGGAGCGTTTCTATTGCATGAAAAACAAAAAATAGCAGTTGTTTAGTATCACCGAAACGTTAGGCAATACGAGCACAATGACGATGAGTTCGTGGGGTAATTTAAACATTTCTTTATTCTACGACTAGCTAACAACATTTGGATAACTGCCGAAGTGCTGTGGAGAAATTTCATTTTTTTTTTTTCGTTTTCACCACCTTGACGTCCGCACGACGTTTCGAATATACCGAGAGACGAAATATTCGTAATACACCAGTTCCATGTATTCTCCTCTCTGCATACATATTCCGTGTGCGTAACGCGTCTTGTTATTTAATTTTCATAACCATTATTCATATTGACTTTCGAATGTTTTTCGTAAAAATCATAAATTCACGTTACACAATTTGCTCGGTGAGCAAATATGTTTTTTACGTTGTGCTTTATTGAAGCAACTCGAACATTCGCTCCAAAAAAGTCGTATAATTTCTACATTCACAAGTTGAAATGGATATAAAATAATTCAAACGACTCTAAAAGCGAGTTATACATCGTAATAGTTGTGGTTATATGGAAGCAATTAGTTATTATCATTTTAAGCGTTTGGTCAGAGCGTTATAGGGAAATAAATGCAATGATCGAGAGAAACAAACCTTGAGCGCCGAGCATCGTTGCTTTGACAGTTGACAGAATCTTTAGTTGTGTTCCAATCGTCGGAATTCGTTCGCACACTTGCAGTAGGTTCTGTGAAGAAACAAGAGTCCAATGAATTTCGAATCGATTATTTCCATTCTTATTAATTTTGACGGTAATTCCATGCAACGGTGGAGTGTTTTAAAATTTTCAAAGCGTCTACAAAAAAAACGTTCTCCATGATGGAAGTTGTATATTTTTTTAATCCTAATAACAAAAATTGTAATGAATATTTTTTCGCACGAAACACTTCGATGGTAACTAATCGCCTTCCCTATTTACTCTGAAACAGTTGATTGTTCGACAAATGACTACGAAAACCTAATTTGCTTTCGTCATCATCCCAACCATTTCGAAAAAAGTCTGGAAAGCGATTTGTTACCGACGGCGTTTTGGCGTAACGACATTGTCTCAACGCCAGTAAGCGAGGAAAAAATTGATTACAGTTTCAATTACCGACTGCGGTATATCGGCTGCTCCTAACGCTGGTATATCTAAGTAGCGTACTTAAAAAATAAATTACCGTTCGTATACGCTTGTCGGTACATTCGCGCGCGAGTTCCTTGGCGAGACGCGTGACCTCCTGCGACGCTTCGGCGATCGCCTTTGCGCAAGCGATCAAATCACGTTTATTGCCGCCCTCGCCTCTCACCAATCCCGAGAGTCGAGCCATGAGAACTGCCATCTTCTTTGCGGCGGCAATAATCTCATTGTCTTTGCTTGACCACTGGCGAACTTCTTGGTGAAGACCGTGAGCTGCCATCTGTATTAAGTCAAAAACAACGCTCTTTAGTTAAAGTTTATGCATAATTGACTAAACTCATTGATAACATAGCAAAAAAATTGTATATCAGCGGTAGTGAATTGATATTTCGCATAAAGTAAAAACTTTGCTAATCGGGTGATTTTCTTATCAAAGTTTTCCGCCTTCGGATAAAATGTATTTTGCAATTTTTGCTAACAAATGGATTCGTCTAAAGTTCGACGTAAATTTGCCCGAATTTGAATATATTGTTTATATTGGTGATGTTTCGTTTTGTAACTAGAAAAATAGCAATTAGATAGTAGATAATTGTTCAGTGCGACGAATCTGGATTTGGAGTAGCGCAATGTTCGAACACATTACATAGATTTCCGAAATATTAAAACGAAATTGTTAGGGTTTGCATGCGACTTACCATAATGGGTTGATTTGGTTGCGGCGCGTGCATAAACATCTCGTCCTCGTCATCGGTTTCCGGTGGCGGAGGTCGGGGTGGTGGCATTTCTCCACCCGGTAACGGTGGTCGCGGTGGCGCCATTTCTAATTAAACGATAACGAGTAATTAGAAACTTCATGAAAATAATGCAAGAATGGTTCCCAAAGGTGCAAACATCACCACGAAATCAATATGAAAAACATTATTTCTCCCTCCCCGAGATCACGCGGGAAGCGTAGGAAAACATTTTTCATTCACATAGGCAATTTTTTCTTTCGTCATTAGAATAAAACAACGATATTTATCGGTTAAGGGTGGCAAATATAGCTTACCATCATCGCTAATGTTGTTATCGTAATTTCCTGACACGACAAAATCCCATGCAGCGTTAAAATAATCGTTAAAATCATCAATAATGGTCATTTATTAGTTTATTTTCGATATCGGTATCTTCGATATGTTCTTTTTTTATGCTGCGCGCTCGTCATTGAGCGTCCGTAAAAGTCTACTCTTAGGATTGCTTGTCGTTTTTAGTTTTATTTATCGACAATCGGGAGATTTTCCCAACGAACATTAATGGTCGTATGACGCATAAATTCATAGACGATGACAATGCAACGAGACACGGTAATTCGTGCCGCTATTCTTCGGGCAATTTATTTAGAAAATAAGCAATAATGCTTATTCATTGAAAATGTTAAACTTCTATCACATCGACTATTCAAAATGATGAATAGGACAAGAAATATTATCTTGAAGAACGCCGTATCAAGCGAACGAGCAGTTGCGGTATGGTTAGTGTTGCGATGCTGTGATGTGATGCAGCATGCAGCATAACAACGTGTATATATTTTATTTCACTCGATAGCCATCGCTTGGGGAACATCACAAATGAAAAACAGTCGAAATTGTCGGTACTATGAAACATGAAATGTGAGACGAAAAAAAAAAACCGATAAACAACGAAGACGTTTCTTTTTTTTCCATTAAGCGTATTGCGTATCGCCGCGCCACCACGTTTAGCAATATCCGACGGTAAATGTGTATTCTTATCTTAGTTACGTACGACGGAGATAAATTGATCTCGTAACTTGTGAAAAATTGACAATAGACATTAAAAATCATTACGTAATCGCATAATTGTTGGGAAATTAATGAAGTTTCGTAAAAAAGATGGTACCTAAGCGCGTGAACACAAAGAAAAGACCAAGCATTGCTTTCCGTTTGGTAATTCAAAAGCACAAGTTTCTTGGCTGACCGGAGTTTATCGGAAAAAAACTCAGATAAATTACCTCCGGCTCTTGCCGTTCTCTCTACATCGTTGTCGGTAGCTGCGAGCTCCTGGTATAGGAGTTCCGGATTATCTCCTATCGAGAATTCAAATTCATTGACGAAATCGATTCTGGATTAAAATAATTAAAAAAAAAGTACTACGGCAACGCTTTTAACATGTCGAATATTAATCCACTTCAGCATTATTGATCAGAATTGGTCAAAACAAGATTTCAAAACTGTATCCACAACTCCGTTCGAAAAATTCATAAGTATTTCGAAACCGGATTTTTGTGCTGCTTGCGCGAAAAGTTCGACTTTTCGTGACTATGTTCAGTGCATAGAAAGTCACTTTCTGTGACAATGTACTGAGAAGTGCCCGCGCATGCGCAGAGCGCGTTATTCGCCACGCACGCGCGTGCGTTCGCTGACGTTTTTACGCACTAGTGCGTGGAAAGTGTCTTTGAAAGTGACTTTCTACGCACAAGTCCGTGAGGTTACGGCGCTCGAAGCCGAACTTTTCACGCAGTCAGTTCAAAAAATGGTGTGTGTAGCATCGGCGCAATAGGCAATTTCGCACTCGTGCAATCGTGCAGAATTGTCTACTATTTGCGACCTTGACGTACAAAAAAAAAAAAACGATTTAGTAGCAGCGTCTCTTTTAATTTTTTTTTAACTCGTCATTCACTGACGATCTTTCTTATACCTCCTCGCGCCCATTTCGGCAAAGGACTGACGGAACGTTGCTGCGGTTTATTAACTCCCAATGTCGGACTCGTGGCGCCCAAATTGGAGGGCGACGGCTGATTCCTCAACGGTTCACCGACTGACGAGGGGTCACAAAGTTAATGACAAACGAATACATATATGAATATCCATATGCAGAGCGACGAGATAAAAATTGATTCTCTCGGTAAACATAAACGTTTTCCGTCGCGAATTCTACCCGAATACGAAAAAAGTATAATGAAAGATAAATGAGTATACAGCAATGTGATAAACTGGAAACAAAATCGAGATACGGATGGGCGACATGAAGATGAAAAGTAATGATTTTTTTTAGCATAACAAAATAAAGATTTTGGGAGAAAAGACCGAAACATGGGGTTTCTATTTTCTGTGTAACATCTACGAGAATAAGATGGCAATTCTATAAAATTCGCTACGTTCGCCATTATTAAGCTTAGCTCGCCTGAACTCATTTGCAGTGTGCGTAACGAAGCGTAAATAGTAGTATTCGTGCCAACGAAGGTACCTTTGTCAGCGAAGTAAGTGTGCCGAGGACTCGGCACCCGTTTCTCTGTAATGAGATACGAGATATTCACTCCATTGATTCTGTTCCGGATTGCGTTTCATTATTTTTTCCTCAAACATTCTTTGTACTCTGGTGAAAATATGTCTAACGATTTGTCTTAAAAACTCTAAGCGAACCGTTTCAGTGATTTCCAGAGATCTTTCGACTTTTTTCTTCGAGTTATTTTTTCTCTGCTATATGCTAAATATGACTACCATTTTCTCTACTCAACGATCAGGAGTCACAATTAATCAGAGAATTTTTTTTTCTGATGAACTCCGATTTTGTCGAGTAATGTGGATTTAGAGAATTCCAGAAAACTTACGAGTTTTCTCTAAGGTTATTTTGTTTACTCGAACAATAGACTTTTGGAGAGAAAATATGATTTTTTTTCTAAAAAAACTTCGATTTTCTTGCATATTGTTGGTTTAAAGTATTTCAGAAAACTTACGAGTTCCCTATAAGATCTGCTCATTCTGGTATTTGTACAAACATTAGATTACTTTGTAGGAAAAAAAACTTTATAGGTACTTTGCATGAGAAATTTAAAGAAAATTTGACGTTTTCAAAAAATTGTTTTTATCTACAGATCAGCGCAAAGTGAATTAAAATACGCAAAATGAAACTTACCGTCGCTTATACGCAGTTGAGACAGGTCTGGAGAACTGCGCTGATCGGGATGAAGAACGAGGGCTTTGCGAACTTGTCCGACGCTGCCAAGGAGCTAAATAAAACAAAAAAAATCGTCATATGATTTAGAGCAAAAATAGCCGCCATAGCGGCACTGCAGATTGGGTTTATGAATAAGTTACATGAAGAGTTTGGCGAAAGAGGCAATGCGTGTCAACTTACACCACGATTGCTGTCGCGCCAACGAGATATCGATGGTCCATCGGTGATGTTCATAGCAACGGCTTTGGCGTCCTGGACCATCGGTGCAACGTCTATTAGCAAAAACGTCTATTATATTCTTCGCGATCGTTTCGATACAAAAAAGATATTGTAACCCGCTATCATTGACGTTTGAAGAGAGTATCGTTAGATTCCTAGCGGAAAGTGAGATTCGGAAGGAATTTGGAAAACTTTCCGATGGGATAAAAATCTAAAAATTAACCATACAGAAGGATAATAATAATTCCGAATAGTTGTTAATAATTAAGTTGAAAAAATATTTCTTCAACAAATCATTCGGTAATCTAACTTTTTTAGCCAAAGTTGATTCGTTAATTTATCCGAATGCATATGAATTTTGTTGGAATTTTTTCGGATATGGGGAAAATTACAAAATACAAACGCGTAAGTGGAAAAAGTATGGCGTTATCTTACTGTGTTGCAGAACATCGGCGGCTTGATTGACCCGCTGAATAAAAGCGGGATCTTCACTGTTGTCGCTTTCTTGTTTAGCGACGAGAATGACTCTGTTGGCGAGTCGCGCGATCGCCGCTGTGTTATCGACCATCTTTTGCGGATGAGTCTTGGCGATTGCTTCCTCGCAGAGAAACGAGTGTTTCTGCATCTGTTCCTCAGACGTACGAACGAAATCTCCGCTGTCCGTCGCTTCGTCACAGAGCGCTCGCGCGCGTTGCATCGTCTCCGCGTACTGCTGTCGAAGATTCTCGAAGTGCACGTCGGCAGCTTTGCTCTCGGGATAAGACATACGAATTCGACCGGCGTTCACCAGTTGAGGAGTCAACGACTCGACTTGAGAGGCACTCGTCAGAAGGGCTTCCGCCAGTTTCTTATTTCCTCCGCTTCCTGCAATTACACTTCGGTATAGGTACTTATTTTCTTGTTTTTACGTTCAATTCCATGATTCGACTTACCTCCAGCCGCAACCATTCTCGCAGTTCTTGCAGCACGATTCGAAAAAGTCTGAAGGGCGTGAGTTTTATCGTTGAAGTTCTGTTCGCGACCGGGAGTTCCCTCGAGTGCGAGTACGGCGTCGGTGAATTGTTTCAGAGGCGTCGATATATCGATGAAATCTTCGACAACGCGTGACACGACAGCTTGTTGTATACGATTCTTTAGCTCGTAGAGCTTCTGCGACAGCTGACGAGCGATTTCCTGGGCTCGCGGAGTGTTTCCTTGTCCATTGGCGCACAACTCGCCCAATTGCCGCGACAGATTGTCGACCTCGTCACAGAGTTGCAAAATCTCGGCTTTGTGAATTCCCGGCAACCCTTCGGCTACCTAAATTCAGCATTATCAAATGTTCTCGAAATGAAAATTTGTTATTACAACGGGAAATGATTTAATAATTTGAATATTTCTTCCTTGCAGAAGAATTCATGCAATTGCATTAACAAAAATGTTGGCAAGATTGCAAATTGAGTGCCCGCGATAAAAAAAAAACTGAATTTTGTGGTTTTTTTTCTCTAACTTTTGAATGGCAAGCAACTTACATACGCGATTGCGTGCTGCTGGTTCTATAAATCCGTAGGCAGCGTTCGACGAAAAAGCATTGTGCGTAAATGAATCGAATAATCAACTGGCTATTCTTTAAGGCAAACATAGTCGAATGTACGAATTAAATTTAATAGAAATAATTTTTTCCTCTCGTACCTTCTTTCCCTCGTGAATAATCATGGCAATGGCTCGTTGTCCTAAACCGCGATCGTCGTGTTGCGGATTGAGAAGCCATTTGTTCGCCTGTTCCAATCTTCCGGCAACGGTGTGAGCGGTTTGAGCGGTTCCCGACTTGTCGGCGGCCACGAGGGCCGAAGCGATCGAGGATCGAAGCTCATTCAACTTGTCCTTTACGCCACGTGCCAGAGCTTCGGCCTGCGGTGTGCTTCCTACAAAATTCGACAAATGTGACTGGAAATTCATTGAATGAAAATTACTGTTTCTTCGACGTGGCATCGACGTTAAACCGACTGATATCGTAAAGCAATATTATGACAGAACCGATACTAAGGTCGTTATGTCGCTTTGCGTTCATTCGCATGAATTCGAGAAAAATGAGAGAAAATTGTAAATACTTCTCGATGGTATAAAAATCTGAAAAAATGCATGCATATTAAACGTACAATTCATTTATCTGAATACGTATGAATTTTTTTCAAATTTTTCAATTTGCTTTGAACTTGTTTTTTATATGAAAAAAATGTGTGAAAAAATACAAAATTCAAAGTAAATTGAAAAGCTTGAAAAAATTCATTCTTAAAATGAATTCAAAATCTGAATACGAATCATCTGACAACCGGATACATTAAAAAAACGAAGTGGACAAACCTTTCTCGTTCTGACGGAGTTCACACAGAGCGTCAGTCATTGTAGCGATTTGAGACGCAAGTTTGGCAAGCGGTTCGGCCTGTGTCGGGGCTAAATAACGATCCGACAGTCTTTCCGCTTGTTCGATTATCTGTCGGAGACTCTTCTCGCCGAGACCGCCTCTCAGGGCTCTGCCATCGTCCAACCAGTCGTGAGCGGCCCGTATTCGCGACTCGATTGCGCTCTGCGCTTTCTTCAGCATCTATTTCAACGATGCATCGACGGAGAAATAGAATATTCATTTAATTTTCATACCCGATATAATGCTTGTAATGTATAAAAAAGTTGAATATTATTATTATCATCGTCGAAAATTTTGAACAAAATTTTATTCTTTTTTTTTTCACGTATATATCGGTGTTTTTCTTTTTTTATTCAATTTTTTTATTATCATAACGAATATCATGATATTACAAGGGATGCCGATTCGTTATAAAAAATATATATATTGGGAAGTTGTTGAATTGAATTTGTTGTCTGTTTTTTTTTTAAGATCGTTGCGTCCTTATAAGAAAAAAGGAAAAAATGGTATATTGTGGGATACGAATAGAGAATACTTACCGTCAAGTGATCCGCATCCCATTCCTCCTCATCGTATGTCGTTAATTGAAGAACGCGAATGATTTCGTTCAACTCGTCGGATATACGACCAGACAGGTAATTACGATTTTCCGCCGCTTCCTCGGCGCCCTTTCCTCCTTGCGAAATAATGTGGATGAAGATTTTCATCGAACATATTAGAATTGGAGCCAATGTCCTGACCTACGAAGACCGTATATTTTTTTTTAATATCACTCGCATTATTCGATAATTTTATTTTTATTTCCCGTCCCACTATTCAACGAATTCGGATATCGGAATACGTTTGCACTGATTTATCAAGATTTTCGTGAAATTGCAAGAAAGATCGTTCGCATATGTACGGACCATTGCGAATGCCAACCCGTTTATAAAATTCCGATTATGAAAATAATATTACTTTTCACTTCTGAAAAATCTCTCGCTGACATTTCCCGCCGTAACGTCCGCTTTCTTGCACTATTATCGCATTAGTATCGTATCGTAGAAGTGAACATTATACATTTTCAAAGGCCGATACTATAATTTAAAAGAGAGTCGTAAGCCATAAATGCAAAAGTTAACGGAGATTCCACTTGTATTGATTCGTTTCATACCTGATCGAGACATCGAACGAGAATTTCGCGATGAACCTGATGAGTGAGTTCCTTCTCACGAGTGCTAACTTCTCTGGATACTTTGCTGAGACAAGGGCTAAGATTCTTGAGGAAGTGCATCAGATCCTCCATAGTTTCGATGACTTCTGTCACCGCGAGATAATCAAGAACTCGTTTGCACTCGCGAATTATCTTGCGAACTTCGCTCTCGTCGAAGCATAGCAATAATGAACTTGTACCCTGAAGAATTCCGCGGGAACCTTCGATCAGCTTTTTTCTACGAACAATAATCTGGACGTGGAAATCTATAGTCTATGATGTGGAAAAAGTAATTTTTATTTTGTTACCTTGCCGGCCCGGAATAAGGATCCTGTTTCAGTAAACCCGACGCTTCTTCGAGGAGTCTGGAGGCTCCCTCGACGCGCTGCAACGCCGCCGGCATATCCTGCTTGAGCAGCGCATCGTCCGACGAGTTGATGGTTTCCTTTCCGACCTGTAATTCATGAGATCGCGTTTTCCCTTTAATACCCTGCAATGCTTACATCATTTTTTAACTGTGCTGTATGACAAAGTACATTGAACGATTGATCAGTTGTTCAATTTTGTTGTGCCTTAACGTTTTCCCGTTTACTTTCTTCGCAGTAAATTCAGCGTTGCGCCGTCCTATTCGTCTTTATAACGAAACTATATCAGAAGCAAGTCTGGCGAATGATGCGAATTACCTCTCCCAGATCGTCGTCGATGATTTGAGAACTGTTAGTGCTTTCTGGGAAACTATAAATGAAAAATTACGTAACTAAGAAATGTTCGTTAGCAACATTCTTAAGTCACAGCCTCAAGTTAGCAGCGGTTTGAAGTCAACAACAGTCCGAAATTAGAATCAGTCTGAAGTCAACAATGGTACGAAGTTTTCCACTTTTCGATTCTTATTCGCGGCGGCGAGATTTTTTTGAAAATATAGAGATACTCGCGGTTTCTCCGGCTCGTGCGATAGGCGCGCTCGCTGATCAATTGTAGAATATTTTGGGCCCTTTTGAGGCCCCTTTTAGGGCCTTAGAATATTTTGAGTTAAGGCCTTTTTGGGGTCTATTTTTTGCCGATGGGGTCAAATAATTGTAATCAGATATTAACCGTCACCCCTTGTCGGCCCAATTATTGACCCTCACCTCTTAACCCTAAGCTCGATTCTTGTAAACGGCGGCGACAGCGGCGAAATGTTTTTATATATATAGAGAGATATATATAGACCACTTAAATTCTTTTATTTTCTTCCAATGCAATATAATACGACATACAATCCTCCGAATAATCTGTCCCTTACATCGAACGCAGAACCGTTAAGTATGACATGGATGTCTTCAAAAACTGGAAAACGATAATTATTGATGGATTTGCGACACTGACATTAGGTCCAATGATGGAATGATCATTCTTACCGCCGCAAAACTTTCTACGGAGATATTAAATATTTTTCCGGATGTCAGCTGGCAAGGTACGTTACAACGCATCGACATGAACTGCAGAAGCTTTTGAGTCTTCAACGATAAACTGTACCACTGGGTGTTTTGCCTGCAGGAGAGGACAGCATTTGGCAATAGTTCGACACTAATCAACTGACCGCTTACTCACACATAAGAACGAATGCTAATGCTATGATCCAGTAAAAGTTGACCGATGTAGCTCTCCTCGTAGACATAGAGTACTTGCGCCATACCCATACCTACAAATCTCGCTATTTCCTGGTAATCGTTCACTTTCGTGATAACCTGCATTTTTATTCGCTGTTTATTTATGTGACAATCGTAAGATTATTCGATCGTAAGATCCAACTGTACCTGAAGCCCTATTACGCTCATAATAGCAACCCTCAATAGCAGAGTTGCGCCAAAAGTCCAAGTGTAAGTTGATTCAATAAGATTTGCATACCTGATAACAATGTAATGATTACTATTATTATATGTTAATAATATTAACGGGATCGAGTCTATGATTAACCTTACTCGATAGCATCATTGTGTCTGACGATACATGAAACAATCTCGAAAGTCATTTTGATTTCGTTCGCCGAATACGTGGCTTTTTCGGTTTCTCCTGATACTGCATTTTTGCCTATTCGTTCCAACTTGTGTCTGCAATTTTTTTTTGTTGGATCATCGATTTCGCTTCCGATGATAATGAATACATTTTCGACTTACCCGACCGCAGCAAATATTCCACATCCGTGATGGACATAAATGATCAACATGATGTCATAGCTAATCAAAACCGTCACTACCACGGATAAGCACACGTAAATATGCATCATAATGCAAAAATAATATTTTTGCGCGTCGAGATAATAATAATAGACGGGAATTGGAAATTTCCCGGGTTCCGAATTGTTGTACAGCCAAACGTCGATTATTTTTGGCACAATTGGTTGGGTTACGAAGAGAATTCCGAATAAATACATCACAACTACGAGCAACAAATTGTAAATTGAGGAAAGACTCCAAGATGTATGTTGTTTAATAATTAAATGTATAGACTATCTTCTGACGATTGATTAACCTGTATATACGACGGTGGACTTTCTTCCTTGCTCCGCGTATTTGTGGAGAACGTTAATTTCTCGATCCTGTGACCACACAAGCCAATCCGTAAAAACACGATTTAGCAGCTTCAACATCTGTACACATCGAAGGGCTCTTTTTCAGTGAATGTCAAACAATTGTCATATTTTCGATGCAGTTGGGGTAAAATTATGTTATGTGTAATAAGGCAACTGACGTTATGTGAGTTGCAAACAAGATGAGTTAACTTTATAAATCCAGCTGCGGCAAATAGTATTGCCGAAAGGGCATCGAGAAAAACATCTCTGTCGTCGTGATATTTTACAGTCGCCATTAGCAAGGGTACAAACTGACTGCTAGTCAGAAAAATCACGGCGGCTAAATATCCTCGACTCGCACGTATAGACTGATATGGCCATTGCCCAATAATGGTCATTAATATTTTGTTTATTTTATAATAACGATATTGATAACAGTCCATCGTGGAGATCGTATCACCATCAACGATTGCTTTAGGTATACCACAGCTCTCTAAGCACAACATATACCAACCGCGGTTACTCTTCCACGCGTTTCATTGATTGTATCTCATTATGAATTCCGATGAAATATTATATCGAGACTTGGCACCCTTGATGGACGTTTAAATTACTCGTAGACGTCGACATCAACGTTGAGTGACAATCATTCAACGCTGCGCCACCCTTGCAGCGCACTATACGCTTTATCACGAATATTCACCGACGCGATGATTACTTACGATACCTTACGATAAACTGTTAAGCTGTACAACCCTAAGATTAGACAGAATTTCCTAGAAAAATATTCTTTACATTGTATTCCGCTGGAGGTGTAGGATATTTCTAATCCGCGAGGGAAATCCGTCGAAAGCTCTGTGATAGACGTAAATGCGAAACAGGTAGTTACTATGTCTATGACACAAACGTATGTATGTGGAATTCATCGCATACATTAATATTAGCTGCTTGACGAGAATGTGCATATAGACTGACGTCGCCTTCGAGCCGTCAGTGGGATTTTCTTATTTACTATGAGTACAAGTTGAAGTAACTGCATAAAAGAATTCGGTAGCAATTGATAGACTTATATAGAAATTTTAATCATTTTCCTTTCTCGTAACTAGAAAAATCTTTCTATTTTTAAGATTTTCATGCCAAATCACGCAAAATTGTCTAAAACATCGAGAAAAGTGATTCATTGAAAAATTATCATGTGGGATTCAGAGAAAAATGTGAACCGCAAGTCGATTGTTGTTACATAAGCTTTGGCATTAAATGTACAGTCTTTTCAAGACTTTTTTTTTAATTTCTTCTTGAATGCTTTTTTTCGTTTTTTTTTCTGAAGAAAAACATTTTAAACGCATGGAATCAAAACGTTACGGTAACTGGTGACTTAGGACGCAAGTTTTCAGCACTTATACACTTTTGTCGCATTGATCGAAGATTGCACGTGAAATAAAATGAATAAATAAAAAAACTATTCCAATAGATCTTTGCTGATTATAGCCTCACAGCACAACAACTAAAAATAATTACTAGAGCCAAATTTCTTAAGGTGATGCAAAACACACCAAAAGAGTTAATTTCACGAGAGAATTAAAGTCCATTAATTATTTCATCAGTCAACAACAATTTTTTTCGTTTTTTTTTTATTGAAGAAGGAAATGCTCACCTTGACAAGATTGGTGACCGCCATACTGACTGCCTGCACCGGCCGGCCGAGATCCGGCATGGCGTTTCCATCTTCGGCCTCTTCATGTAGAATAACAAGTCTCGATACCTGAAAATCGAAATTTACATTCGTGTATTTATGTTTGTCATCAGTACGGGAAATATACCGCAGAGCCGCTGTTACCGCTATGTAATCGCCTCAATGTATTTTGCAACTAGATATTGTCACCAAAGAAAAATTTGTCATACATGGCTCAACGGCAAATTGAAATGTCCACACTGTCGGCGGATAGATTATTGATTCTCGTACTGATCCTGAGTATTTCGGAAATTGGAACTCTAACGATACTGGATGCCGCATCCACACACTAGCGCTGCCGATCCGTATTTGGCGCGAATCTCGCGCACGCGCCCGGAGGCGCAGAATTATTTTCATAAATCAGATATGGTTGGGCCCCATGAATAAATTGGATATGGTATACGCACTATACCTCTGCGGAACTTGGATCGAATGTGGGCGATCGGCTCGTTTGCACGCGTCTTTCTCGACCTTTCTACTTCTGTCTCTCGCGCTCTTTATCGCCACACCCGTACAATAATTTCCTATTTCTACCTATTGGATATCGTATATGTATATATGATATTGTCAGATACCCGCGAAATCTGAGCCTCACGAATTCGTTGATTGTCAATAGTATTGTTAAACATTGGATTCCAAAAGAGTTTATCATAAGATGTCTGACAATAATTTTACCTACAAAACAGAGATTCAGATGAGAAGAGATAAAGTAACCTGCAGCTTGAGATCAGATTACATAGGTTTACATTTGCTTTTCACTCTGAAATAATCGCATACGAATGGTGGGAAGAAGCTTTCAACGTAGGGACGAAATCGCTTGAAGCGCGGTAACACCACAACCGCATTTTGTAATAATCGGATCCCTGCGCGTCTCATTTCCTGTAAACCGTCTCTCCACGCAACCCATATTGCTGTTGTAAGCGCGAGAGCTGCTCTGCTTGTACTGCCGCACGACGGCCGTGTTTGCGGAGGCCTTTTATTTTGAACCGCGGTATTTTTAGAAGTCATCATGATCTTGCAGGTCTCTTACTAATCTGGCATCGTTCAGTGGGCGTGGCGCCTAGTCGCGTTATAGTTCAAAGAATAGAGAAACATTAGACATTGAATGTCACTTTGCTTCGCTACATATCGGTTTATTGATACATTTTAGTTTGATCCCAATTTTTTTCGTTTTATGAACGCCTTTACCGATCGACGCTCGATTTGGGCACATTTCGGCGTAATTGGGTGGCGCCAAGGTCGCAAGTTCCGATCCCGACTATTCTTGTGAACCGAATTTGTATATCGCGTAGAAATGATACACGAGGGACTGGAAAACGGCCGCTACCGCAGAACTGGTAAACGCTGAAAAACTATCGCTATAGCACACACACATACTTGGAGTGAATGAATTGGTTTTTTATGTCTTTAAGGACTTCCGTCATTCCATGATGCCTCATAGCTGGTCTTACAGATTGATAGATTTATAACGTTCGTCGTTCATTTTTATTATGCCACATTTTTTTATATCAGATACATAAGATTTATTATCATTCATATCTTGACGCTCCGACCGTGAATTTCGATGTCCGTTTTATCTCGAGAACATAAATATATCGAATTGCGAGATTTTATATCGAAACTATTGTTGTCGCTATTCGTGCCGTGATTCGTCGAGTGCGAAGAAGAAGTTACGGGCGCGCGCAACCCGCCACTTTCATGACTGGTGCCATTAAAGTGAGATGATACTACTCGGTCGGTAACAAAAACTTTAATCCAAATTGCTCTGCCTAAGATGGGTTTATGCATAAAAAACGAGAACGTTGCCCTCCGTGAAACTATTCTGAAGAGCTACCTGCTCACCTTTTATCCGTAAGACCAAACGTGGCCGAGAATTTAAGGATCTGACGAGTAGCTCTGACTCTTTCGCACTTATACACGTTTCACATCGCCTTCAATTAGAAGCTCAAAGTTAGCGTTATTTTTCAATTTTCGCCTACCCGCAGAATTATTCATTATGAGTTTATTGTCCCAATAATCCGGAAAAACAAAAATATGGCAATATGAATTTCAAGTGAAACTTAAGTTTTAATATATCTATCTAGTGACTACGAAGACCTAATTTGCTTTTGGTCGTCAGAGCAACCATTTCGAAAAAAGTAGGGAAGGCATTTTTGTTACCGACTAAGTCTGTGTCTGGCGTCCTTACTGCCAACAGGCGTCAAAAAAGTTGATTGCAGTTTTTGATACCGACTGAGTCCGGGGTGTGTGAGGCGGAAGGAATTACGCTAGCTAACGAATGTTGTTTATTATTTATTAAGACACACGATATTAGTTAGGTTGACAATAGACAACCGTACGGACGATCGTAACGACACGGGAGTCTGGACGGTACTTTCAAAGCGAACAGACGTGTGACATTTCGGAATCGGGATAATTAACGTTTGTTATTATTAATAATATCTCCCGCAAAACCAAATATGGGTGTTATTAATTCGCTCGGTCGATACAATATAATAAAATAAAAAAAAAAAACAAATACATCTGTAATAACTTTCTTTTTCCATAAGGATCAGTTTACTTTTTACTAAAAAATTCCGTAGGTTAGGTGAAGCCCAAGAAAGCAAATAACAAAAACAGATTATACATTTCGTTGTTTGCCATGAATATATTTTTTGTTTTGTAGTAAAGTAGAGTTTTTGGGAGAACCTGTAACGCATAAACTGAGTCTGATCTCTCGTTCGGCGAAGGTTGTGTTGCTTGACTCTCGCCGCCTCTATCTCTTTCTCAATGAATGATGTCATCCCTCTAAATATATAGCTACGCGAGAGCTTCCGTGCATTATGCCGGTCTGTACGAAAATGGATATAACCATAGTTGCTATATCTCTCTTTCTCTCACTCACTCATCAATAATATACTAAACTCGTGTACACCAACGACTATAACTATGGCTACTGTAATAATGATATCTATATGAATTCGTCAAAAGGATAACGCGTGTCAAGGATTTTCCGTAAACGATTGCACTCGCGGCTTCGAATAACCCGTCGAGACAGCGATTCCATTGGTCAACGGCAAACCAATGCACTAAGTACCCGAATAACGACCAATAAAAAATGTCTTTTCAATAATTATTTCGATATAAGATTCGATTAATCGAATCAATCTGTCCCGTGGTGCATATACCCATTTGACAAATCATATATTTTCGAGCCCTTCGAGTCCACTTGGCAACAAAAATTCGAATTAACGCCTTTTGCTCGCCATAGACGTTCGATCAAAAAGAAAATTGTTCATACTTTCGAAATAAATAGATGCATGAAAAAACGTTTTTTTCCCCTCAAATGTTCGAAAAACATTTTAAAAAGTATTAATCGAAAACGCATTAATTACAGTTTCCGGTATTGACTAAGTTTTTTCATATCACCTTAAATAACTTTATTCAAACAATATTCCGATCTGTTGTCATCGTAGAAATCGAGACTGTTTTTTCTATTTTCGTAATAATTCAAATTATTACTACCAAAACAATATAAAAAAAAATCGCTGGAAAATTTAATATACCTAAATAAAAAATAAAAAAAGCTCATAACCGTATCAAATCGATGATATCAACTAACAATGTAACCCGTGTACTCCCGTCTCCGTTTACGTCTGTTTCCTCCGCAGGGAAAAACTATTTTATTTTTGATAATAAATGTTAATAGTTTCAAAATGGCAGTAATTATAGTATTCGTTACCGAACGGGTTTTTCCACATTCGCGTAAAACCTTTCGTCGCGAAAATATTGTCGGGTTCGGTAAGGATCGGTATTGTTTGAATGAAGATACGTGGCTAAGTTAATGCGGTAAGTACGTACGAAGAGTCTGGATATCGCGGGTTGACTCATAAATTGCTCAATAGCGATTTAAGTTTGTAACACCCATGTTACTCACAGGTGCGGTCAGAGCGGAAAATAGCGCCTTCCCAACGATCTCTTCGCTATTGATATATGCATTGCTTTCCAGGCGTTACAAGTTACAATTGTATTCACCCGATAATTATTGCCTTTTCGAACTAAATACGATGCCAAAATCATTCCGAAACTCAATAGTCAACAAAAAAAAAATATTTTTCCGATAAAATTGCCACGTCCATTGTTGATAAAGAAAAAATGAAAATAATGCGAAGTAAAATATGTATGCGAAGGTTGTTAATAACCGCTGGATAATGTTATTAGACAAGAGGCCGGTTACCATTAGGGAATTACGAAATAACGTAAACACAGCGTTCGAGTCCTTGTGTCCAAGACTTATAAATAACGTCTCGTTTATTTTTGACTGTCAGCATTGAGAAACGTGCTATGAGTCAAGTTTTTTCGAAGAGTGTAAGACGCGGAATAACTGGAATATTGCCATTCTATTTAATGTATTTTTTTTTTATAAAAAGAAAAAAGTTGGAAAAACGAAGTTTTTATTGATTACGAAATCAATCATCGTAATAGTCAAACGCTCGCTTGCGACCGATGTGACCGATGGGAGCAGACTAAACATTGCGAGCCTTTGTATCTCGATAAATAGTTTAAGTAGCGAATAACCAAGGAGAAGAGTTCATCAAAGAGGAGAAAAGGTCTCTGTCTCGTCTCCGTGATTATCGCGCAACTTTACCGAGACATTCGGCGAAACCGTATTGTATATAGTTATGGAGCTAAGATCTGTACCTGCTGTGCAACGGGCTCGAGAATGCTCTCTATCGTCTTTGTGTGAAAGACCGGCATGATTTTTAACCTATCACTCCCGTTTTACGCTCGAACGTGAACCAACAAATTTGCGAAATTCTGCAAAGTAGACACCGAGAGACGCGCGGACTTTATCGCGACTTTGTCGAAAAACAAAAAAAAAAGACGTCGTACGAGAATACGTCGAAAAAAAAGGCGTCAATGCACGACAAAAGTCGGCAAACAACTGGCCAAGTTTTACGAACGTCAAGTGCACAAAAGACACAAGAGCAGCAGCAGCGAGATTGAGCGGCGGGTTCGCAAGTGAGCTACACGTACGGCGACGACAATATCTTCGAATTATTATTATTATTATTCGTTGCGTTGCGAAGCGGCTTTTACTATTTTCTCGGAGTAAACAAGAATCATTCTAACCTGCGAATTGTCAGTATCGTCAAATAGAAATATTGTTTTTGTTAAAACAAATTCATCACTTATTCGAGGTTAATACGGAGTAAAAGGAAGAGTGTTTTTTTTGTCATTGAAAAAAAATTGGCAAACGAATAAAAAAACTATGGCTTCGGGTTTGGAGAGTTACGTTAATCGTATCCTTTTTTCTTAATAGTACTCGTCGTTCACTGTTTTTTCGTTAAATTTTACTTAATATTTACGAAAACTTAAGATACTGTTTCAATCATCACATCGGACGGAAGAAATTTTATCGTGAGTTTCAATTGATTCGTTGACTTTTATTCTTTGTTACTTATGTCTTTTTTTTTTTAGGGCACATTGAAGGGCTTTGATCAAACAATCAACTTGATTTTAGACGAATCTCACGAAAGAGTTTATAGCACTACACAGGGCGTGGAACAAGTTGTTCTTGGATTGCATATCATTCGAGGCGACAATGTGTAAGCGTTTTGCCTGAAATTCTCATTTTCTGACGCATCTAATATATATATATTTTTACGCTATTTTAATTTTGCAAAAATAGACATTCAAAATTATGCGACAAATAATTCAGTTGCGCATTTGGTAAAACTTCAACTATCCAAACTAATGGGACGGTGAATGATTTGGGTAATCGTAATGCAATTTTTATCGCAGCATTTAAAAAACAAAAATATTATTACACAAAAAATGTTTTTGCGTAGTCGATGATTAACAACGATACTTCAATAAATAATTGCAACGCGATTTCCTACTTTACATTTTCCTATTATTTTTTATTTTATTTTATTTTTTCAATGAATCCACCATTGAGTTGCTTTGTTATTTTGGTTCTGTCAGTTGCTTAAGTTCTATTCTAAGAAAGGAACGTCAATTTTTTATTTTTTTCCCGGCGGGTTCTTTGCAACAAAATATTAATAAGAAAATGTTTTTTTCTTCTTCCACGGCAGATATCGTGATTTTTGTAGATACGAAAAATTAAAAAACCTCAATTCTGGTACCGTAATAATTAGAGTAATAATGATTTTATTATTCATTCAGTGCTATAGTTGGAGAGCTGGACGACGAGATGGACGCTCGGCTAGATCTTCCCTCTATAAGAGCGGATCCCCTAACGTCTGTAGCGCATTAACGCTGAACAGAGTTTCGTTGAAAATATTTATTCGCCGATCAACGCATTTCGGCGCGAAATCGTATTGTCGACCAACACGGATTTTACACACGTAGAGGCGAAATGTTCTATTCGAATTCGTTACAAAAAATGATGTCGAAGGATCAAAGAGGGAGAGTCCCGTTTCTTAATATTTTCACAAGATAAAGAAAACAAAAAAGCAAATAAATATTATCGTAACTAATCGAGAATCCGGTTTTCAGCACATGGCAAAGCGAAAGTCTTTATCCGAACAGTAACAAAGGTGTAAATATGAATGTTTGAAAAAAAAAAAAAAGAAATTGTTAAGCATTGAGAATCGAATCGATTCGACCAATAAACCTGAGGAAATATGTATTACTGGTGTTCTATTGATTTTAGGCTTTGTATAGATATGCATTTTTCTAATGAATTTTAGAAACAAAAGCCTTCAATAGTTCAAGACGTTGCGCCAAACGAGCCGTAGAAGAAAAGGTCTATTGAGGGTTTTCATCGTTATACTTAATCACGAGAATAAGTATTAAAAGATCAAGTTACGTTTATATAAACAAAAAGTTAGAAATTGAAATTCTAATGCCCGACATTGAATTTACTAAATTTTCCGTAAAAATGTAATTTCAAATTTCGTTAAATATTTGAAATTTCAAACTACTACCGCTTTACGACGTTTACACCACATTTCACAAAACTTGTTTTCGGCATTGAAGGCGTACTGAAGGCGAAGGTGTACCTCTTAAAATTCATCACCGAAAGGAATAACTTTTGCATGATTAATCCTTTTTATAATATAGAATTTGTTTTCACTTCGGTCATTCGTTCGAAATGGATAGCGTTTTCGTATCGAACGGGCAATAAGCGAAAAGGTCAACAGAAGTAATGAAAACGAAAATATATAAATCGTCTTTTATTTAACAGAATTTTATCAATAATCATTTTTTATCATCTCATAATACACTACATATATCGAAGTACATCAAAATTATCGTAATTTTTACACATTCGCGATCTCCGACGGAAGAATTTTACACTCCAAATATCCCCTCTACTCGTATTTACAAATCGAATTGGGGAATTTGATTTCCGCAGTAACTTCGATATACGCTGTTATGTACTCCGTGTACATAAATATTAATTCTCTTAGCGGTAATATCGTTTATATCCTAAGCGTGAAAAAATAAAGTACGGGATAATCGAAATAAATATTTAGTCAATATATATATATGAATAATTATGTATATCGAAGTATTACGTGACTATTAGTTATTTACAACTCGCGATAACACGATGGAAGAATTTTTTTTTCAACAATATCCTCCTTCAATAATTGTATCATCGTCGTCGTTATTTTTTATTTTATTTTTATTTACAAAGATTATCAGCGCGTGAAAACAAAAATTGAACTTTTGCCGTTACGCTTCTGAAACAATAGCCATCCGAAACGTTACGATTTACGCGCACATTCGCGGATGTGAAAAACTGAGTAATTTACAAGGGACTTTAGAAATTAATTTTCTTTATTGGATTCAATTGAATATCATACTAATTGTCTTTTTTCCCTTAAACTATTGTATATAAATGAAGGATCTAATTTATTGATATCGAAGTATTAAAGAGTTGCCTCATTTATTTACAAAACTCAATCCCACACAATGGAAGTTTCGATCACAATGTTACGTTCTAATTTCCCCTCAATTTCAATATCCTGTTATCGTTAATCACCAATATCGTTCTTATGTACACTCGGTATCGTGAATTAAAAACACGTATCAATTATGCTAACAATTGGATGGAAGCAAAGTCTCGTTTTTCATCGGCGCATCTTCACTTTTCTTTGAAGTTCCAAAAAAAAATGTATCTTCCCTGTGCATTTATTCTCCGTCAATGCACACTAAACAATATCTTTATCGAATCAAACGTTTCCTCGATATGCTTAATTTATATGTTATAAACTATTAAACAAAAAAAAAGGGAATAATTTCACACGTAATCGCAATCGTCCGATGATCTCGGGATAAAATAACCGAAACGAGCAAAAAAAAAGAGAGAAAAAAAAGAAAGTTGTATATACAAGTTAAGGCGGCGATCTATTTCCCCGATTGTTTGGTCCGGTATTCGTTCTGTTTCTGTTTCTTCTGCGTACCCTACCGCCGCGTCTCATCTGATTTTGATTGCCGGTCGTCCACTCGGCGGGTGGTACATTGCCCCCGAAGCTTCCAGGATTGGGTCCATTGGGTCCGAATCCCATAATACCGGGATCCGCTGGTCCGGGTCCGGGTCCGGGTCCGTAATTGGGGAAGTTTCCGGGTCCCGGATATCCAGGTGGTCCGTCGTAACCAGCGGGTCCGACGTCGGGCCCGTATCCCATGCCAGGCGCAGGTCCCAATAATCCGGGGCCACCGTTACGTTGGGCAGCGTACCGCGGATCGTAGGCCATTTGATTTGGGCCCATCGGGGGTCCGTTTCCGGGTCCCATTCCGGGAGGTCCCATTCCTGGAGGTCCCATTCCCATCGGCGGCATATTTTGCGGGGCCATTGGACCTCCCATCATCGGTCCCATAGGTCCCATGTTGGACATCATCGGGTTTTGTCCCATTTGCGGTGGCATTCCACCCATTCCTGGTGGGCCCTGCATTCCCATACCCATCCCTCCCATTCCGTCCGGTTGCTGTACCGACTGCGGTACTTGTTGTTGCGGTCCCATACCACCCGGTCCCTGCGACTGCATCATACCACTCGGGACGATTGGTGCCCCGGTACCCTGCGGTCCCTGATTCGTCACCTCGAGAGCTTTTCTTCGAGGATCCGTTCGCACCGTCGAGTGCGGCGGTGATTTGGCGACATCCGGCTTAGCGCTCGTCTGAGCGGCGGGAGGTGGAGACATTGGCGAATCGGCGATATCGACTTTCGGTAAGCGGAATATCTTGCGTAATCGCGGATCGTACTTTACCTGGGCGTCGTTTTTGGTTAATTTGAGACCCGTATAATCAGGACGCGGTATGTCGACGACGTAAACTTTGTAGGTCATCGGCGGATGCGACGAAGTGCTCGCGTCGATTTCGGTACACGGTACGTGGGATGGCGCGGGTTTGAACGGTAGAGTTAACATTTGTCGGAGGTCGACGTCGGAACGCGAAGACGAGGCATCCGCGAAAGCGTTCGAGCCCACGACTCGGAGATCCGTGTCGCCGAAGTCTTGCTGCGGATATCGCTGTCGGAGATCCATGTCTTTTCGCCGATGATCCTGATCGAGGCGGCCGCGCAGATCGGTATCCATTCCCGTATCCATCGCTGTTATTCCCGATGAATATATCGAAGTTTCGAGACGGAGCGTCCGAGATTCCTTCTTCACCTCTGTGTGACTCGGGCTTTCGACCTTTTGCTCGTCGGCACGACGCTGACGCGGATCCCTTGACATTCTCGGGTCTCTCGACATTGGAGCGGCGCTTGCCGTCGATGATCTCGGACTCGAATTTCCGCTGTCCCCTTTTCTACTCTTCGTCGATGTGTTGCGGTCGTCGGAATGTCGCGGCGAATTGAATGGTGAATTGCCCGACAACTCGCGTGTTACAATCGTCGAGTTCTTTGATTCGCGATAGTCGTCGTTGCGAGATTCGAGACTCGATTGCGACGCAATAGCCGCCGCTGCTCGCGATGATTTGGTACCCTGAGGTTTTATCGAAGACAGAAGCTTCGTTACCTCGGCACTTATGTCGATTTTACTGAGATCACCGAGTTTGTCGACGAAAACGGCCGGTTGAGGAATTGACGGGGTTTCCGGGATTGGCGACGGCACCACGGCTTCCGGGGTCTCTGCATCACCGTCCTCACCGCGATCATTGTCATCCTTCTGCGAGTCTTTTATAACGATCTGCAGATTTCCCCCCTCGTCGTCGTCATCGTCGTCGTCGTCGTCCTCGTTTTCCCCGTCGTCTTCGTCGTCGGAGTACCAATTTTCACGATTTCTCGTTGCATCCTCTACTTCACCCTGATCGTCGGCGATCGCTAAACTGTCTTTCGCCGCTCTCTGCTGCTGCTGTATTCGCATGAAGAGCTCCTGCGCTTTTTTCGGCATGTTTCTCGGCGGTAAGTCTTGATCCTCCGCATTTTTCGATTGTCCCGCTAACGCTGCGTCGATGGTAGATTTGGAAGACGATGCGACGGCATCGGTAGCTAGAAATTTCAACAAGAAACAAATGAACTTCTCAATATGGTTCATTGTGCGGACGAAATTATTAATCTTCGCAACACAAATAGTCGAAACCTCAATATTTTTAGTCATAATTTCGCGATCGTTCTTATTTTTTTTTATGAAATACTTCTCTATCCTCAAATTTTGCTACAAACTAAAGACGTTAGCGAGAAGTCAAAAATAATATCATAACTTAAATTTATTCTCCGAAAAATTTCGATCGCTATAACGTCGAGTTTACTTTCGTGTTGAATACCGTTCGATAATCGAAATTGGGATCGCGTCGGATAAAATGTATTCTTACCTTCTTGAATTTCGATCTTTTCCACTTTCGCTTTTTCATTATTCGTCGTCGAGTCCTTTGCGGTGTCCTCTCGCTTCTCATCGTCCTTATCTTTGTCCTCTTCGTCGACTGGCATTTCAATAACGAGACTCGTTTCCTCGTCACGATCACTCTCGTCGTCGAATTTCACGTTTGTTAAGTTAGCCTCTTCGTCGGCTATAGTCGAGTGTGCAGAGGCTCTGTTCGCATTCAATATTTGTCTCAGATCCACGTCCTTCGATGCCAATGAACCGGGTGTCTCGGTCGGCTCTTTAGACTGCTGCGACAATAATAATTTGTTAGCGTAATGCAGGAGACAATCAAAATTTCGATAAATCTTTCCGTCAGAAACGACTTAACTAACCGCAAAATAAGTAAAAAGTACACTAATGGAATACAAATAAAAAGATTAGTAACCTGCGCTAGAATCTCATCCTCCTCGACGTCTTTCGTGAAATCCTCCTTATCCTTTTCCTTTTCTTTTTCCTTTATTGCGGGAGTTTCGGGCGGACTGCCGTGTATCTCGTTGTAAAATTCCATATTTGCGAGACACTGCTGTATGAGTATATGCTGCTGAAGCTGCTGCTGTACTTGCTGCTGGACGGCAAGTCCGAGAGCGACATTCGGCAAATGTAAACCAAGTTGGCTAACGGACTGTAGTAACATTATTTGCTCATAAGGCACCCTATCCTCATCCGATCCCCAGCGCGTCTTTTTTCCCGCGGGTTTCCGTTCTTTTCCACCCGAAGTCGCTGGCCGCTTTTGTTGTAAATTTCCATCGCCGCTCGTCGACGTACTGTTTCCACGGGATTCTGAAACATCAATTGACAAAAAGGTAATGATATTTTCTTCCGTTTGTCGACGGCAAGCTATAATGTAAAAAAGCAGAAGGCTTACCGTCGTCACCGTGATCGCCAGCGTTAGTCGGCGCCGGTAGCGCAACGTCGAAGAGACTCGGTATCTTCTGATTTCCCGTTTCCTGACCCTGCGACAGATTTCTCGCTGTGTTGTTTATCATTAGCAAAGCTCCCTCACGGCTCAGTCGCGGAAAATCGCCGAGAATCTCCTTTGGCGCTGTTTCCAAGTGCTTCAGAAGAATATTCTTCACCTAAAGTGATTAACAAATGAATTAAGTATTTCGAATTCGGTTCGACGGAATATAATGAAATATACGAAGACCCACTTGTTCGTTGAGCGGTTGATGCGAAAATTTACAATTCTCGGCGTTGACGCACTTAAGACCCGTGTGATAAAATTTGCATGGAAAATCGTGATGCATGTAGAGACACTTGTCACGCTTCGCGCAACAGTCCATAAGGTAAAACTTGCAAAGTTCCATCTTTCGGGGTGGTAAAGCGTTGTGAGAGAAGGGACAATCGTCTCCGCGATGGCATTTTCCCTGCATATAGTACAGACATATCGCGTCGGGATCCTGATTGTGATCGGCATTCTGATTTCTTCGCCCGTTACGTTCGTTTCGTAACTGCGCCCGACCCTTGTTTTTTCCACCGCGTTCGCTTTTACCGCCGCGTCGACCTGCAAGAGACAATAAATTATTATATTTAATGAGATGTGTCTTTCTCTTTACGTCGGTAAAGAACAACGGAAAGCTAAATACCTGAACCACCGCGACCACCGCCACCGCCGCCTCCGCTTCCGGCTGCGCGTTTATTACTCTCGTTATCTCTCTGCCTTCTGTCACTCGGTCGGTCATCGTTGTCCGACAAATTGTCGTAATTGTCGCGATCTGTCGATCGTCTTGGCGGCGAACGTGTCGTATCGTGACCGTCCCTCCGCGATACCGGCGACGCGCCTCTTACGAAAACCATCTCATCGTCGTCCTCGTGACCGTTCTCCTCATCGCTCAGCTTTCTCTTCTAAACAATCGAACAATAAACCAATTATTTTTTGTTTCACTACCTTTATCTTTTTTGCCAATTTGTAAATCTTCCCTTACGAGAATTTTTTTTTTGCTTTTTCCTTTACTACTCCGGAAAGAAATCGACATATAAAGTGTAGTTGAGATACATTCGATTTCGGGGTTTTCAAGAAAATCTTATGAAATTTGAATTTAGATTTAACGAGAATCGCGCTTTAAAAAAGGTTTTATCTTTATATTGCCAACTAAAAGAGAGATTCGTCGGGAATTTCGAATTAGCTTCAGCTGAATGGAAACATAATCATTTAAAAATTGGCTAATGAATAAAGAGAAAAAAGTTTAGTATGTTTTTTGCACCTTTGAAGTTCGTACCTTTTGTTCCTTGGCACGTTCTTCATCTTTCTCTTCTCGTGCTCTCTTTCTGTTTTTGCTACGATTGCTTTTGCTTTTAGATTTGCTATTATCCTGTCCTTTGGAACGATCCTGTTCCTCGAGAACCGCTCGTATAGCTTTCTCGACATCGCCCGCAAAATCCTCCGATGGATTCTTGTACTTTGCGAATCTCTCCTGTTTACCGCCACTGCCGCCGCTTCCGCTGGGTTTTTTACTTTTGCCGAACTTTGAATCAAAAGACTTGTGTTTTGGCGATTCGGCTTTCGTCGTCGATTTGGTCGTTTCGCCGACGGGTTTAGGAGCCGCTGCTGCTGCTGCTGCCGATGCCGGCGGAGGTGTTGGTTCGTCATCTTCGTCCGAAGGTATTTCCCCATCTTCCAAATCGTCGTTCGTCGCGTTACTGTAAAAATGTAAAATATTTTCAGGCTCATTTTTTTGGTTCCTCGTTATGTTTTCAATAAATTATGCGTCTGTCTTTGGGTCCCTGTTTTTAACAATTCCTTTGCCGATGATGATTAACACTCCTAAAGTTTTCATTGAATACCATTTCACCACTATATTTACTAACGCATTGCATTGTATTGCTGTTTGAAAAAATAATATATATATATCATCCTCTTTCCATATATAAAATTATTAGTGACAAAAGAGTTTTTTTTTTAAACTTATTTTGTTCCCACTAATTTACAATGATGCCGATTACTTGTTTATTTTTTTATGTTTTTTTTTATGACTCAGCGATAGGTTTCCAGAATCTATTTTTTTTTTGGAATGCAACGTAACGCTGCTCTCTGTTCTTGTGAACGAAGAAATATGATGATATTGCTGTGAATAATGATTTCTTAAAAGAACCAATCGACAAGATAATGAAAATTGGTCTCCGAATGGACTGCGACGTTAACAAAATTTCCACTGACTGTGAAGAAAAAAAAATACAGAAACAGATAAAAAATAATAATTAAATAGAAAAAATTAAAGAAAATATTGATATTCGTCGTGAAATTGAAAATGAAAATAATATACACATGTATATTACAAAAATCGAATGGTAAGTGTGAAAATGTGAAAAGAACGTTTCCTATATAAATCCGTGATATTAATGAAAAGGTTAAACGATAATGTTTCTTCGAATTAAACGGGCGATGTTAATCGCGACAAATTAGTTCGTGTTTCGATACTGTAACGTTGTTTTTCTCATAAAATTTCGACGTTTCGGTATCTCGAGTAATCTGTTGTTCGTAGACAAAAAAAACTGTTGACTTTTGCGAAAGCAAAGCAATTCTCGGGACAAAAAAAACATCACCTTTGCAGC
Source organism: Cryptus viduatorius (assembly GCA_964006125.1). Classification (NCBI taxonomy): domain Eukaryota; kingdom Metazoa; phylum Arthropoda; class Insecta; order Hymenoptera; family Ichneumonidae; genus Cryptus; species Cryptus viduatorius. The sequence goes on along the minus strand of OZ023222.1, from coordinate 5,194,198 downwards.
ATGCAATACATCATTTCGTCTATTAATTTATTCGAACGAAATATCTCAATTTTTACTGCGGAGACATAAATTTCTCTGTTAATCGATTTTTTTCTGTACCGAAAACATCATCGATGTTAACCGATAACTTGGTCGTTATGGCAACCGATGTTTGACGCAAACGTCACGTCAGTCGAATTACGAGCGCGCAATGTACAAAGTTTTGAGTGTCGTAAATACGTTCTTTTCAGAATATTGCGAATTATTTTCATCGCTCATTGTCACAGCGTGAGAATTCGTTAATTTTTTTTCATCGACTAATATAACCTTTTTTTACGGACAGTCCATTCCAAAACAAACAAACACGACAAAGAAAACAAAAAAAAATGGTGATAAAATTATTACGAAATCTCAACGAAATTTTTTTGTTTACCCAACAACATGTTTTGAAGTGAAAAATTATGGAAAAACGGTCGCTACTGTATTTATTTTCATCAATTTCTCGACATTTTTTCACTTAAAAGACAATTTAAAAAAATGAATTTGAACCGTCGCGCGGGACGTAATGTTCTGTTAAGAATCGCGCAGGGAGAATGACGCGTGACGATATCATAAAGAAAGATTAATCTTGCAGTTAAATAAACGGTGCAATAAAGAAGAACCATTATTGGCAAATGTTTCTCGACGATTCGCGACAACCTTGCGAATTTGGCGCGAACGGTGTGTTGGTCACGCGGCGCGAAACACTTGTTAGCTGAACGTCCCACGTATATGCGCACATTTATCGATTAGTACAATAAAATTAATTCTTCATTTTTTCTTTTCATTGAAAACTTAGTATCTCTCGTAATCGCTATGTATAAAATTTATACATTGTTTTTCAACTTTAAATCTTTTTTTTTCTTTTGTCGTCATTTCCAAATTATAATTAACGGGCACCGTCATTAATTAGCGGACTAAAAATATTTTACTAATTGAGAAAGTAATCGTGAAAATATTTCATCTACGATATGAATCTCTTTTACGTATACGTATTGATGTATTTGCGACAAAAAAAAAAACATTAAAACAAAGGAAAAAAACCATTCAAAGGGACCCATTGTCCCTTTTGAAAAATCTATTATAAAAATATCATTAATTCGGTAGTCAATACAAATGTTTAATTTAGTTGGTTTTTTTTTTAAAGAAAAAATAATATAAGTTGGAAAAATGTAATCGACAATTAATTTAATGTACCCGTTAAAATGTCTGGAATTTTTCATCGAAACTCGAAATCGTTTTATTTTTCTTTTAAGAAAGGCGTATCGTCGTATTTGCAACTCAAAGTGAGATTCCAAGTGAATATCGAATACTTCCCAATGGGATAAAAATCTGTAAAAAATCGACCATATAGAAGATCGTAAAACGATTACTTTTGCATAATAATAATGCCAAAAAGTTATAGAGAAATTAGTTTTTTAAAAATTGTGTACCGAGTCGTCTGGTAATCTAACTTTTTTTTTGTAGCAATCGAATCATTAATTTTTCTCAATACGTATAATTTTTTTTTATTTTTCTAATTTTCCATCTTTTTTTTCTTATGGATTTCACCGAATTTAGAAACGCGTCTGAAAAAACACCGCACAATACACTGAAAAAAATTCCGGACAATCGATCGAAGATATCAGCAAATATCGATCAGACTTTTCCAAAAATGGAACTTTCAAAAATTAGAAAAAAGAATGTATATGTATTCGGAAAAATGTACGACTCAACTTTCAGTAAAAAAAACGAAATTAAGTTACCAGACGATTAGTTGAACACATTTTTTTTTATAATTTAACAACTTTTTGGAATTATTATTATGCAATTTTTATCCCATCGGGAAGTCTTTGAAATTTCTTCCGGATATCACCTTTAACTGGGAATGCAACGATACACCCTTCTCAAACCACCAAAATTCTTTAACAACATACGCGACAACGCGCAATTTGAAAAAAAAGTCAATATGCAAGCAAATGAGATGATTATCTCCCTTAAAAGGCGCCTCAACCACATGCCATAGCAACCACGATACACCGATTTTCCTAATACTAAAGTAATCAAAGAAGTAAAAATAGATTAATGTTTTTCACAGAAGAAAAAAAAATCGAATTTTCGTGTTTTCAAAAGCAATGCCCACTCGTCCAAAAAATACATAGCCCGTTTGTTAAATGCACTATTAAATTTTTTTCCCAAAATTATATTTCCACCGTTTGCAAAAGTATCCTTTTCTTACGCAAACCTGCCAATGTCTTTTTTTAACACGCTTACGCGGATCTCTAGAAAAAAAAAAAAAAACAAAAAAACAAAAGAGAGAAAGAAAAAAACAAGAGTATAGATTGGAGTTACCTTACCGAAATCGAAATCGGGGAATCATCATCATCATCATCATTATCATCATCATCATCATCATTATCATCATCATCATCAACATACAAGGTCATCATCACTCATCATCATTTAAAAAAAAATCATCATCGGCATCATAATCATCATCGGCATCATCGGAATCGTCGAATCATGATATAAAATCATCCGGCATAACATGCGAAGTCACAGTATTTTTTTTTTTTTTTTCGGGCATAGATTCGTTGTATCGTCATTGCCCGGCTCTCTGTTAATTTATTATCATTGTCGTCCGTTTGCCCGCGTCGTCGTTGTCGTCGTATTAACGAAGGTCAATGGGTCTCGTAGATATTGCAGGAAGAAAAGATCGATGCAAATCGTTTGCGACTTGACTATAGTGTACTGTTGATTGAAATCGATACGGCATAAATTTTACACGATTCGTTCTCTCGAAATATTTATACTTTTTTTTTTACCGTCATCGATTTCTAACTCGTGTTGAATTAACAAAAGTTAGTAAACTCCCCACTATACTTCGCGCGGTGTTTACGTAGTCGAATATAATCGAATCGAGACCGGCGACTGTTCGATAAGACTAAACCGTTTGTCGCGTCGCTCATCGAGAGTTACGTTACTCAGAACTTTGGAAACTCGACAGCCGTTTTTTTTGTTTCAACTATTTAATATCTTTGCCGTTAAATAACGGCGCCGTTGTTGCGCAGTACACTTAATTTATTCCGTTGCATGTCCGTCATTCACTATATCGTTATCGACTTTTTTGAAGTAACAAACATTAGTTGCAAACGAAATCGAAAATTCACCCGGTGTGCATCGCAGTGAATTTTCACCGATCCCAATTCTTCAATTTTAAGAAATATTCCTTTTTTCTGGAAATTAGTTGATTCCCCGCCATTTTAAAAATTGCAAATGAACGAGTTCAAAAACGCAACATAATTTAACATTTATTTAAATATTCGAAATAAAAAGTATCGTTTTCACGGACACGAAACCCCACGCATTTGCGAAACTCGAGAGGTCAGCAATAGATCGCGAAGAAAAAAAAATAACAAATTGTTATTCCCATTTTTTTTTGTGGAATCGTATTAACCACTTAGATTTAACGTATAACTTGGATAATGGACTTTCTGAAAATCGGATAATGTCGGATAAAGAGGAAAAAAAATTAATGAATTAAAAAAAATTTCCCACCAGTGACTGAGAAAGAAAGAAGAATCGTATCGCGGTAAAGAGAAATCCGAGGTCTCCCGAGCGGCTGAGAACGAGAATGTTGACCGAAGCTTCCCCCCTCCCCTCCCCCCAGAGCCGCGATCACCGACACCGAAGTTATTTTCGTGAAGCTGACGAAGACGATACGGTAGCCGTTAAGGTGATACCATCGCTTTCGGTTGGTCAGCTTCACAGAAAACCCGTCAGATACATTCACAACACGATCGTTACGTATACACGCGAGGCTACGCGACCGAGTGTGCGCGTTGCCGCGCGTACGTACGTACACGTTAAATACAAATGCGCGCAGTTTACTAGAGAAGGACACCACTATAGCCAAAACTCGCTACGAGAGTGCGCGCGCTGATTATATACAGAACATGAACGCAAGCAACTGCGAAACATCAAATAAACATATTTCCCTCTTGACTCTCGGTCCTCGACGTTTTTTTCTCTCCATTCGTTTCCGTTATAGATTACAAGAAAACGCGCGCGAGACATCACTCCGGTAAATTTTTCTACCAGCTGTCGCGGTCCCCCCCCCCCCCCCCCTCCCTCTTTCCCGGAGACGTCGAAAAATCATCTTCGCAAACATTGCGCGAACGAAAAAGCAATGGCTACGACGAAACGTGACTCGAATGAAATTCGTATTACGTTTTTACTCGTTGAAAATGGCGATAAATTTACCCGGCCGGGTATTTTTTATTTTTTCGCGAATCCACGATGTTTTTTTTTTTATACTCGGACTTTGCCGTCGGTTTCGAAAGGGGCGCGGCTTCGTCTCGAGAGCTTCGGGCCACGACGACACGCGCGCATACGACGAATCGATACGCGACGATTTTTTACTCTATTTTTCTCGTTTTTTTTTTTTTTGGTTTTTTCGTCAGTCGAGTTGTCAGTCTTTTTGGGTGTTTCGTCATAATTAAAAAAAAAATTAGGAAGGCAAACCTTTGTATCAGAGTTTCAGCCGCGGTAACACTCTCGAGTGCCATAATTCTCGTATTTTTCTCTCTTTATGGCTCAAAATTTGTGACTCTTTTGTTTTGTGTCTCTCAATGCTGAATATTCTTTTAAACACCTCTCCCCTTTTTTCTTCCCCCCTTCGCTCCCCCACGTTATATCTCTCCGCCCCGTGAGGCTTGCCGTGTTTATTCTTTTCACGAATAAATCGCGGATGACGGAGTTAGAAGACGATGTCAGAATTTTATGTAACGAAGACTCTCGAAGATTAATAATAAAACGACGCGACACTCGAGCGCCCCTTGCCGTTGCTGCTGTTGCTGCTGCTGCTGTTGCTGGCGCGTTCCCGTTGCCGATCCTCCTGCTTCTGTTTCCCTTCGATGCGTTTCCTCGCCTCTCGCTGTGCCGCGATACAGCCCCTCGCCAAAAGTTTCTATCATCGAGGCCCGGATCTCTCGATGGCTTTGTGTGCGCGCGCGCGTCTCTGTGCGGCCGCTGCCAGGGAAGCGGGCTTACGACATCTATCTATATGTCCATATATTGGCGTCCTTCTTTGGCCCCTTTGCGCCGTGATTCGTCTCTTTCCCCCTCTCCTCTCCCGTCCCTCGAGCCTCGAACGCTCGTCGAATTCACGAACGATACCGAGAAATCCCGAGCGTCGCCTTTCGCTCGGGCGTAATACTCGTGAGGCGAGTTTTCCCCCCTCTCGCCGATTCTCGGTAACTATACTGTGAATTCCTCACAGCGAATTCTCTCACCCCCACCGTGATCACGCGCCTTTTGCATACAAAAGCGTAACGATGAAAAAACCCCGATTTTCTTCAGGTTTAGCGAAATATGCGACGCAACAAACAGCAAAAATAATACGTTTACCAAATTGGATGATTCGACATTTACGAGGTTTTTCTGCTCTTTATCGAATACGCGCAAATTAAATTCACTCTTTATGAATCGTATCGCAACGATCGTTACTTTTTTTTTTTTTTTCCAAGACAATTTTGTTTTGCTCTTTTTCAACGTTATTGTATATATTTTGTATTACGTGAAATATACTTTTCTCTTTTTTTTATCGGGTTTATACCCATTTTTTGTCTTCTCACTTGATACGCCAACAGGGTTGTGTAGGTGCTTCTCGTGATCTATTGAAAATCTCTTCGTTCGACTCAGCGCGGTGTCGATTATTATCCAAGGGATTATTTGTATCCTCGATTCTCGATTATTCTCCGTCGCGTTTAGCGGGGGGATAGGAACGAGGAGCTTGTCGGCTTCTCTACGTTTTGGTCGATGTGCTCGATATGCTCTTCTCTCGGAGTCGAGGCGACGTTGCCAACGTCATTGTCGCTGACGTGGTGCGGGCCTATGCCGGAGAGATCCCCGTTCGACTCTCGACCTCGGGACACTTCGGCTACCTTCGGCTTGAAACGCCTCCAGGGCCCTCGACGCGACAATAGCTCTTTCTTTGTGTGTGCGGCTTACCACTCGGTAGGTGCGCACAGTCAAATCGGCTCACTAAATGGCCCATATACGATCTTGCGCCATGTAAAGTTGTTACAACCACAAAGTTGAAATCGTATGTACGCCGCCGTTGCTGCCGTTACTACCTAACGTACTGCACGCGTGTGTGTGTGCGCAACATCTGTTTTGTTCGCTCAGTGTGCACGTGTGCCAAACGTCGCGCACGCGCGCACGCGCATGTAGCTTTCCGGATGACGTTTGTCAATGGCGTCGTAGCGTGTCTCCTCCCTCTCCGCCGTGACCCCGTTTTTCTTGTGTCCTATCGCACGAAGCAGAGGTGAGAACGAGTTTAGCTCTGAGAAAATATCGCCAATATCGATGTATGCAGGTGGATTCTTGAGTTCGATGAAAGTCCTCGGGTCTCACCGTTTGGTACAAAAAAAAGCATTGCGTACGTCTAGATCTGTTTCAGAGCTAATATATACTCGACTTCCGCCTTTCCTAACAATTTTTCTTGCGAAGGCGTTGTTTTTGTTTTTTCACGAACTTGATAATTCTTTCATCCTCTTCTCGATCGATTTTTATTATTATTTCGCAGTTTTTTCTTCACCGTTTTCTCTCGATTATTGCCTCACGCAAAACGTTGGAGATTCATTTATCAGCCCCTGATAATCAAACTTCGAAAGCTCAAAGTTATTCCTTTTTTTTTTCTTTTATAAGTTTGGCTAAATGTTTCGGCTGTCGTTGTGGTTTTGGCCTCTCAATAGCATGAGGAAATAAGCACGCGCGGATTTACTTCAGAGAAAACTCCGCGAATCCGGAAAAAAAAAATGCCCCGCTTTTCCGCTCAGCTGGCGTCAATGAGTTGATCTATATACGCGTCGGATTTCGCTAAATGGTAACGCGCTCAACACATCGCGTCCGAAGAGCCAAGAAATGCGTAAAATCTCGCGCCGCTAGATCGCTTTCGCTTTGTCGTATCGCGAACCCTTGATATTGCGAACGAAAAAAAATACATATATATATATGTGTGTATATATATATTTCCGGAGCCCGTTGCAATACTAGAATACCCGGTCTCTTTGTAAATTTTGAAATGTCGAAATATCAATATAAATTTCTCATTTTTTCGATTCGCATTTTTTTACGCAAACAGCGGCAGCCGAGTAGTTAGTAGCAGCAGTGTGTAATGTGTATTCGCTTGAACGTGCGTTACTACTTATCAATCTCTCTCTCGTTATTATATTCGGTAAATTATATGTGAAATCGATATAATGAGTAAAACTTCAAAGAGTAAACTAAATATGGTCACATCTGGAACTATTCTGAGAGGAAGCGCCAAGCTAGAGGAAAGAACCAAAGCGAAGCCGCCGAAGGCCGACCGCGACATGCACCAGCGGGGAGATAGACTCGACAAGCGTGTCGTCCAATCCGAATAGTCGTTTCAGCGTCACGTGATCTGGTGCGCGCGCAAAGTCCGTTGATCCCCCCCGTTTCTCCGTTTCGCTTCGACGCATTTCACGATTTTACTGCACGGCCACCATTCGCGCTTCTCAAGCTATTTCTCTCACTAATCTACACCAATCGCGACTCGGCGGAAAGTCATAGCGAAAGCGCACGTACTCTGTCCGACACTCATCCTTGTGTAGGCAGAGAAAATTTCGATTATCGACCACCCCCCTCCCTTCTCCCACACCCCGCGTGTAGCCGATTCTCCGAACTTTTCCCGCCACTCCCTCTCTCTTCGGGACAATTCTCCTCGACTAGCCGTTACGAAAACATCGACCGAGCTTACCTTGTCTCATTACTCATTGTTTTTCCACGATTTGAGAGAAAAATCATACGATTATCGACAATCCCTCGTTTTTTCATTTAACACTTTTATGAAAATTGATCGCTGATCTCGAATTAGCATGACATTTTTTATGAATTAGCTCATTTTTTAGCATGAAAGCATTTTGACCTTTGCCAGCACATCGGAAAATGTGATACATCAGAGTTCACGTATTTTCATAGAATTTTTGTGACTTAACACTGTGGATAAACCGAAGATAGCATGATAATATATTTTAAATCCGCAAAAACCTTAGTGAAATAATATGAATCAAGCAAGAGATTTTCACGTAGCTAATTTATTCGATGACTCAACATCAATTCATATCCTTCCCGGGAATCACGGAGCGAATTACTATTCGCCGCAGTAACACGTATCAGGGGTACGTTCCGAATCAGCGCCGAACGAACTTTCCTCTCATTCTTTCATTCGCGGTGAGACAGAGAGAAAAGTCGCCCGGCGCTGATTCGGAACGTACCCCAGAGGTGCAGGTATATTGCCTCGCAAAAGCCCAATTAACAATAAACTCCCCCGGTAAAGTAGGCCGCCGTCGGGACGTAGCGTCCTGTCTTCTCATTCATGTTAGCTGGAGTTCGTCATTGATTGGGGTGCCACATGCTGTCGACAGATGGCGATACCTAAAAGGAACGAGACATAGAAGAAGAAGCAAAAAAGTCCGCCATCGCGCATAGTGCATTTCACCGGTTAACGCCAAAATAAAAATACGACCAAACGCCCGGCCACCGCATAAAGATATTAAGTGAATTTCAAGAAAATCCATAAACGAAGGAAAGGTACGAATAAATACTCTCAGCATATACAAAAATTTGCTAGTTCTTTCGGCACCTTAAAATCCGAAATAGATATTTAGCAATTACGACATAGCGAATGCTCACACGCGAAGTGCGACTGTTATTGGCTGTATTGTCAGACTCACTATTACAAAATTATTCGATTTACAATTTCGAATGTAAGCAATTGCGTGTATTTAATTTCGCAAAAATACTTTGTCCCACAGGTGATTATTTTTTCATGAAATAAATTTATAATTAAATAAAAAGTATATATAAATGTTTTATTTTATTAAAATGATGAAAATGAAAAAAAATCGTAATTCCGCAAAATACTGTACAGAATGCGTTAGAACATTATTATTGTATTAGAATTTGCCATTTAATTTTTTGGATAACTTCAAATGATTATAAATGAGTTTTAATACTTCACAGTGGCACACATTTGCACCGTTTGTGACGATCGTTTAATTTAATAGTTGTAGCATTGTAGAGCAGTTGTATAATTTAAAAGGCCTTACGACTGATCTATAGCTTACACGAGAGGTAAGATAGAATTCAGATTTTAAAAAAATTCCTGATCCGGTAGAGTGGAGTCGCATTGCCAAGAACTTCCAGATATGGATGAGCACAACGAGGGGGACGAACGTGAGGCGGAGGCGAAGCCTCTCCTTGATGAGCATTCAAAGGCGTCGACGGACGAGAATGAAGAAGACGGCCCCATCGATGAGGATGCATTAAAGATTTTTGGCGATTTGGAAAAGATACTTGGCGACGATCCATCGCAAAGAGCAAAAAGGCAGGTAAATCTCCATACGACACTTGTAACGAGATGGAAGGACTGGATAGTTACAGGCTTTCCGAAGGAAGTGCTCGACGAACTTACCGCGAAATATCCGCGCACCGGTAATTGTAATCTCGAAGCACCGATTCTCAATCCGGAAGTTATGCATTCACTCAAAGAAACTGCGCAAAAGCGAGATAAGCACTTTGTTCGAACGCAGAATCTTGCCGGATCTGCTTTATCAGCGGTCGGCATGGCGATAACAAGCCTTCTGAGGGAAGAAGCCATCGACAAGCTTAAGCTTCTCGGACTCTTGTCGGACGCGGCTAAACTTCTTATCGAAGTCCATCACAAGGAATCCAACGCGAGAATCGCGTACATACTTCCAGGAATGGGCAAACAAATCAAAGCGGTTTTGGAAGAAACTAAACCGGATACATTGCTCTTCGGACACGGGCTCACCGAAAAATTACAGGATGCAATTGCACTGGAGAAGTTGGGCAAAGAGTTGAAGGCTTCCCAGGAACCGCCAATGCCGAAGAAACCCAATCCCAGGCCTTCGGGATCATCCAAATGGAAAAATCCGCCACACAGACAACACGGTTTGGACCGTATGGACCCAAACCACTCCAGACCCGTTCACAAAAGAAATTTTCAACATAGATCCAGACAAACGCCCTACCATTCCAACTCACCGAGGCATCAGAATCAGTCGCGGCCGCAAAACAATCGTACGCAACTTCAGCATCGCAGGCCATAGCTTCTTTTTACAATCGATCATCGACAAACGCGGTAACGTCTCGAAGTCGAGTACTTTGAATAACTTTTTTTTATTTGGCGTGACGCTACGCTGCATACGGCAATACGCGGGAAGTGAAAGTTTATACATTCCCGGGTATCAGTTTCGCTCGCGAAAAGTTGCCAAATTACTTTTTATAAATGTACCGTCATCGAGGGACGTCAGCAGGAGAGAAAAGACCTCGAAGAGTCAAGAGTTATTGATTAATTAACAAATTTTAAAGAATAAGTCAAATTTCCTAAAAATAAAAAAGAAGGAAAATGGTACACAAAGTACTGAAAAATCAATGTGAACAAAATTCGCATTTCATAATCGGGAGATTTCCGGCCTCCCAGCATAAAAAAAATGCCCTACAATGAAATGCGAATAATTAATTGTTATTTTTTTTTTTTGTTGATAGAAGTTTTCAAAATCTGTGTACAATTTTTTTTGCTATCATTTGCCTCAGTCGATACGATTTAATTAATTTTTTTACACATTTTTTGTTAACGCTAATTTTTGAGGACTTAATGTACCATATTTTTTATTTTTCAAGTTTTTGAGAAATTATTAATAACGACGAGTGCGTATTACGCTACAAATGATGTAAACAATTTATCGACATTTATTTTTCTTCTCGATCATTTTTCTCGTCGAATTTACCTTCAAATAAATTATCTATAAACAACATCGATGGATTTTTCTCTTTTTTCCAACTACAATTTTGCTATTAATCACCCTAACGAATCACGTACCCGTGGATACCACGGTGGTTGAGTAACACAAATTATAGCCACCAGCATCATCACGAATCCACCGTAACTTACACTTCGAATTTTCGCGATTAGTGGTTTAGCGGTGGATTCGTTGGTACTTAACATGTTAGAAAATCACAGTGCTAAAAATGACCGACGATTCGGAATCAGTTACCGTATTGCCGACGATTACCGCCGGCGATCTTATCGTCACGTCGAAGTTGAAAAAACAAACATTCCAAGTAAAATGCTCGACAAACGGGTGTATCGTATTTCGAAGCACCCGAATAAGGATTGCGTGATAATTAGGTCCATTAATCGCGTACGTGCGAGCAAACGAAACGATTCGAATAGTCATTAAAAATGAACCTATTAATTTAGCGCTTTGCGAGCTTTCGACAAAATCGCGGATGAAATTTTGTTTGCACGCATTTTGAAACACCGAGAATGGAATCGTTTGCGAAGGCAGTAGTGAGAGGCAAACAACTCGAGCATTATATACGCTCGCCGTCTTGCAGTCTGATATATGGAATTTTAAAAGGTGCGAAGATAGATATACCGCCGATGTCAACTTACGTGCGAATAAACTTACATACGTAAAAAAAAAAATGTTTGCGAGAATCCGAGGAAAATTCGTTGCCGATATCGTAATTTTTTTATTTATCGCTCGAGGAGTCGTCTCGTTGATCGAGTAAGTATATAGGCAACGTCCCAAGGAGCGCATTGGGGTTCGGATTGTTAAACTTCTTTTTCCATTGTTGTATTATATATTTTATGACGAAAAAAAAAGAAGCGATGTTGTGGCTCGAGGGAAAAACACGTCGTGCAACCTGAGAGTCACGCGGCAAAAGGTTCTCATTCAAGAGATCGGTAATGCCGATAGTGATCAATCGAACTCACAAACGAGAAGAAAATATGGAAATGATAATGGATACGCGTCACCCGGCATCGTCGTCGAAGAATTTCGCATAAGAGCGAAGATACATTTTCAGGTAATGCATTGAAATGTAAAAATAACCGAATTACACAAATTAGAATAAAGTCGATCTTGGCGGTTCCGCTTTGGAATCGATGTATAAAAGAAAGAGAGTGTTAAGTGGACGAACGGCGATCGGCGCCGGTTTAAAGGTTCTCTTTTAATCTTTTTGCAGACTCGTCCGAGAAGCCGCGTAAGAGATCCGAACGATACTAATTCGCGGATAGATCCGTTCAGATTACGAAATAAAACTTCGCAGCTCGAGAGTAAATCAAGTAAAATCGAGAAAACAGAAATTCTATCGGAAAGTACTACCGCCCCGTCGTTTAAATATAACAATGCTGCACATTCGAAAAAAATTATTAAAAAATGGGTTTCAAGTAAAAAGAAAATGGATTCCCGTTCGCCTTACAAAAAATCGACGAGTAGAAGAATCGATGAAAATTCGAAATCAAACGAAAATTCACATTTTTCAACTACGAAAATGAGAGAATATTTTCACGAAACTTTGCCGAAAATTGACGACAAAGCGGAAAGTGTTTTTGATAAGTGGAAAAATAATCCCAAAGCTCGACGGTCGATCACGGAAAAAATAAATTCAAGCCTTCCGACCTCCTCCGACGGCGACGGAGTTATCGAGATAATAAAAAGCAATAAATTCGGGTCTGAGGCGTTAGTTTCCAACAATTTGAAAAAAAAATTACCCAAGGAACCGGAATTTAAGGAAAAATTGAATATTCCCGAAATGTGCCGCGAAAATTCGACGATGAAAATTTATTCGATCCCTTTGAAATTGAAGAAACGAGAGGCAAATATCGATAATTTAACTTTTTCCAACGCTGAAAAAAAAAGAATGCCAAAAATTGTTTTGAACAACGATACGGAGGTTGGAAAGGTTGCTGTGAATAAAAATTATCGCAAAGAATCGTCGAAGATCAGTCAAGAGAGAAATAAATCGCGTTTGGAAATCTCTCCGTCGACAGCATTGCAATTTAATGATACGAAGACCCCGACGAGGAAAAATATCAACTCGACGGAGGCGAATCCACGAATGTGGAATTTCACATTGCCACCGATTGTCGCGAAATATGTAACGTTTATATCGACGCTACTCGGAATCGATACGACGTTCGATAAAAATCATAAGGCAACAATGCCGCGCAAAACGATTATATCAAACGTTAGCGACATAAATCACCAATTCGCTAATTCTTCGTCATCAACGACGACTATGTCGTCAATCGTTGACGAGGGAATTTTGCAAAATAGCAAAACAACTCGATCAACGAACATCGATTTTACAAATTCGACGGAAATTCATCGTAAAATTTTCGAAGAATCGAACGTTTCAAATTGGACGGAAAATATGAATTACAACAGAAGTGGAATGTCGATGTCACGTAAAAATTCAAGAAAAACAACGATCGATAATAATATTGAAATTGTCGCTTTGGGGGAACGTCGTAAAATGAATTTGGAGAATAGCACCGCAACATTCCCGATAGAATTCTCTGAATCGACGATTAATGCGATTAATGACAATAGCGAAGAAAAATTGAGAAAAATTGGGGCAGAGGCAGCGAACGAGAAGGTTGTCGAATTTATTGAAAAAAGGACCATGAATTTCACTGTCATAGATCCAAATTGTACCGAACCTTTCGTACAAAATTCGTTAGTTAACAATTCCATGGAATTTCATAGTCTAGTCGAAGGGACGCCTCGGGTCGGGCGTTACTCGCCAAACGAAAGTACCCCCGCGATTCACCTTTCGAGAAAAAATAACTCATCGAACGATATCGCGAAAGATCGTCGAACAAAAAATTCTTTAAACGATTTAATTTGGCCAATTGGGGCGAAAAGAGGATCAATCGCTCGCGGGAGGCTGCGTTCGCGTTACAAAGGAAAGGAGAGATATCCGCGTGTCGGTAAAAATTCATTCCGAGGAAACAACGGATCAATGTTGGCAAATGGAACAACGACTTCAAGATCATCAGTTATAGACAATACCCCCAACTATTTTAATATCACTAAAAGTGAAGGACCGATGTTTAACAAAATATCAACTGTTTCGATTCCCAAGGAAATATCTCGCGACGCGAGCAATGAGCGCGAAGAATATTTCAAAAAAGATATTGCCGCGTCGGGAAGTCGCGTCCGCGAAGATTCAAACGCGAATAAGAATTCATCGTCTTCCGGCGAAAAAATAGCGCCCGATCGAGCAAATAATACGAATTCAACGGATGTCGAGTTGCCGACAACTTCGGAAATATTATATTTTAACAATCGGAATAACTCAGAACGGGATACGACGCCGGCGTTTCAATACGAAAAATCGAGTCACCATTATAACGAAAGTATCGCCGAAAATACCCCGACAACGACGGAAAAGTATTTTTCATTTACAAACGAATCAACGATTGCAAATATTTTGGCTAAAATTCATTTAGCCACAACAACGAGCGGCGTAAGCGAAAATTTGTCATCGTTATCACCATCATCGACTGTGATTCGAAAAAGAGCGATATCGCGTTACGCTAATAGCCGTCAAGAATCGAATTTGAACGACGATATCGACGGATTTCTGGATAACGCTTCCGCAACGAGAAAAACTATTAAAACGGAAGATAAGGTACTGAAAGATTTTCCACCAATTATTTGATGTTAAGAAGGGTGTATCGCGGGTTACATTTCCAGCTAAAAGTCAAATGCGGATAATTCGAATTTCACTTTGTGTTGCCAATGTAGTGATACATCCGCCTTAACGCTATTTTATAGCTTTATTCCGGAAATAACATTTCTCATATCTCTTCAACGAGAAAATTAAGAAACGAAAAGCGTTGCGCACAAGCGTACTAATGGATAAAGCGGATATCGGGATACGAAATAAAAATAAAAATAATAATAACATCGATTAATAATATCACACCGATTAATCCTCTATAAATATATATTTATTGATTGTGAATTTCTATAACGAAATAAACTTCTTTCGCTGCGGTTTCGCCTTGTATAAGAACAATATACACATTTTTACAAGTCGTATCTTTTTAGTTTTACACGCAAAAAATTCCGATGACATCGAATGTTTTTACAATCGATGAATTCGCCGTTTGTATATTTTCAAATTTTCAAAAAAATAAAAAAGAATTACTGACAAATCTATATTAACCCTCAAAAATTCTGCGTATGAAATTTCATCACGACAAATGGAATTGCAATTCGGGTTGAATTAGAAAAGAAAACGGAAAGTTTAGAACGGAAATTGGCGGTGAATTCAATTGTTACAGAACTCTGGGGGTATTGCGAGTCCGACAAAGTCTCCAACGGTAGTCGGACTGCCGCATTGGGCGGTGCACCACGTTTTCTTGGATGAAAGCGAAACCGCACGAGACTCGGAATCGACGGAGATTTCCGTTGACAAAATTTCAACGCCAGCGTCGGTGCCGATATCGAGCGATACTCATGACTTTTCTTCAATTCCCGAGAATTTTACCAATCATCTCGACGAATCGAAGATTCAGGCATTCGTCGAAAGCCTCGAAGATTTTCTCTTCGACGATAGTGTTGGGAGAAGGACGTCGCCCTCTAAAATTGGCGATCTCGTTGCAGAATCGACGAAGGGCAACTCGGAGACAAGATCCGCCGTCTTTAAAAGAAAAAAATTCACATTCTCGAGTAAAAGAAGAAAAATCTGTAAAGAACGATTCGAAAATTCGAAAAAATCCAGAAAAAAAACAAACGGACAGAAACAACTCTGGAATTGCCATTAATCGATCAAAAAATTCCGAGGAAAAGTATCAAGATAAAGATCAGTCGACGTATTTATAAAAAAAAAACTAGTTGAGTCCTCTTGAGTCGAGAAATCCTAGAATTATGAAAAATTTTGTGCCTTTTCGATATGTTGAATCGATTTTAAGCATAAAATAAAAATTAATTATTTTATAAGATTGTCGAAATTCGTCAGAATTTTATCGTTCATTTTATGTTTGATTATTTTCATTCATACCTTTTTTTGTTACCGATGTTCCTTGTGAAATCATTTTTATGCCGTTAGCAATTGCGAGTGCAGAATCTGTTTCGTCGAACAAACTTTAGTATGATTAATGATCGCCTTAATGCAAAAGTCTGCAGCGTATTATTTATTTAACTTGGAATGTTAAAAGTCATGAAAAGAACTTAAAAACCGTCGTACCGACAAAGAATCGGTGCCGTTAGACAAAAAAAAAGACAAGTTTGACTTTCCTCTTTCGCAAATAAATAATTTGACATAAATAAAAATTAGGACTATAAATGAAAACGACGTAATACGGACGACGACGTAAAACGATTATAACAGAAAATTTCTCGATAAGTTTTTTTTTTCAAACGATTATGAAAATGTGAAAAATTATGAAAATCGAATGATGGCGAATTAACGATTTTTTTGTCCCTACGTCCACCGCGCTGTTTCAATTTGTAACAATGCGGAAAAAAAATCGTTTGTTCGATAGATTCCGGTCGATTCAGTCGTTTTTTTCTTCGATCGATGACTGAACGACGACTTCGGCCGATCGATGATGAAATACAAAGGAGATACCGCTCGACCAGCATTGACGCAAAGGTATGTCCGGCAACGATCGCGGATTGTGCGCGTGTCGCCAATCGGATAAATCGGAATTGCAGTCTGATTGTTCCGGAGGTCCTTTAACTTCGACTCCGTTTATGCATCGTTTGCACTTGAATCTGCGAAATATTACATAATTCATAAAAGAGGTCATAAAAATAAACGAAAAAACGTTGCAACAGTTCATAAAAGCGTTACACACTTAGCGTGAGTATCTGAAATGGTGTTTTCTTCCAGTTTAAAGAGATCACGAAGATCTGTGAGCGTGAAATGCCTGCAAACATCGTCTTCCTGATCCACGACTGTCGAACTCAACGCTTTTTTGTGCGCCTGACGTTGGAAAATTTTTTCTTCTATAGTTCCGGTCTGAAAGGGAGAATAGTGAGTACATAGCATCGGTCGTATGGTTGGAAAATAACGTAAAAAAAGGACAAGTAACAAAAAGATTACTTACGCATAAGAATCGATAAACAAAACAGGGCTTCTTTTGTCCGTCGCGCCAAACTCGCGCCATTGCTTGATCGTCGTTCGCCGGATTCCAGTCGGGATCAAACATGACTAATCGATTCGCACCGATAAGATTCAAGCCGCATCCACCGGCTTTCGAACTGAGCATAAATATGAAATCGGCGCTATTCGGATCGTTGAAATTTTCGACTACCTTAGCGCGTTTCTTTATCGTCATCGTTCCGTCCAATCTAACGTAACGATATGTTCGCTTTCGACACAATTTCTCGAAGAGATCGAGAGTTTGCGTGTAGTTTGAAACTAAAACGATCTTATCGGTAGTCGTTGATTTAATCGACGCTAATAGACAATCCAACACCATCAGTTTGCCCGATAATTCCGGCAAAACTTCCCTAAAACAAACCAAAAGTTATAGCAATGAAACCTTTTCTCTGTTCCGTTTATATCGTCATGGAAAAAAATCTTTAGTTTAATGTACTTTGTGTTGTAATGTGACGGCAACATGTCGGCTGTACCCTCGAAACCCTCTGTGTTGTTTATGATCTTCTCGTAAACAAGATCCGGATGATTGCACAGTTTCTTCAGCAGAGTTATCGCCGAGAGGGCCGATAGACTCCCTTTTCGCTCTCCTGGTACACCGTCGTCTGAGTGAGAAAAAAATACGTATGCGTTATGTCAATTTTGATATAATGCATCTTAAAAAAACGAGTTGAGTTCTTACCTTGCATAGATCTTCTAATGCTATCGCTATGAATGAAGTGTTTGTAGAGATCGCTCTGAAGCTTTCCCATTTTTATGCATACGACGAGTTCGTATTTGATAGGCAAATACTTCGACAACAGCGCACTCGTGCGCCTAATGAGACATTTATTTACGATTGTAACGAGTTCCGCCAGTCGCTCTTGCGCGACTTTTCGTTCCGATTCCGTCGCCGCCGCGTCTTGTCCACGGAGGATGGGATTTTCAAATTTTCGTCGAAATTCCTGCAATACCAATTTTTTATTGAAGAAAAGTGTTTCGTTATATTCTGATTTTAAAGTAAAATTTGAAGAATTTCGAAGACCTTCTGTTGGATAAAGATTTGCAAAAAAGAAATCAACCTTTTGTATGGTTGATTTTTTTTCAGATTTTTATGCCATCGGAAGGTATTCAATAAGCGCTGGGAAACGCACGTGTAGCTGAGATTGTAATGATACACCCGTCTTAACAATGATTATTTATTTGATATATTTTTTTTTTAAATAAGAAAAAAACTTACTTGAGCAGTTCCCAGGAGTCCCTGATTAACAAAGTGTACAAGCGAAAAATATTCGAGTAAATCATTTTGTATGGGAGTACCGCTTAGCAAAACCCTTCTCTTGGCTTTCAATCCCATGAGAGACTGATAAGTCTGATTTTCGGAATTTTTCAATCGATGCCCCTCGTCGCAAAGAACGAGACCGACCTCGTCGTTGTGCAACACGCGAGCGTGTAATCGAAAAGTTTCGTAGCTTATTATGAGAATGGGATTCGCGCAGCGGCGTCCATAAGTTTTCATGAAACCCGTAAGTTTCGCGTCAATATCGTTCTTACTGCCACCATCGATGGCCAGTGGATTGACGCGATTGCCGAGCCACTTGCCGATTTCGTTGTACCAATTCTTCACCAGCGAACTCGGCGCTACTATTATAGCTTTTTCGATCAACGGTTTTGCCTCTGGACCTTTGGACAAAATATTTTTCATTAATATGAATGAAGGAATGAACATTGTTAACATTACGAAACGTTACCTTGTTTGAGAAGAGTCCACATGAGAGTTATACATTGCAACGTCTTTCCGAGACCCATCTCATCGGCCATAATACAACCGTATGCACCTTCTATTCTTTTGCCGGTAACACATTCGTACATGAATTTCACTCCTTCGCGCTGATGCGGTCTCAGAACGTTGCAGAGCATCGGATCGATCACCACGTGGACGAGAATTTTTGTTCTGAATTGCATTAAAATTCACATATAAATCCAATAGTTTTTAAACTTATTACACCTCATCTAAATCAGTTGTGTTATGTTAATCGGTAATTGTGAGTTGTACTTACTGATCGGCTTTGAGTCGCTCGTGTTCCGTCATTTCCGGTGGTGTGAAAACAACCAACGCGTTTGCTTCGTCGGGATCGTACAACGACCTTCGAGGACCGGCCAAACGCGATCCGAGACTTCGTCCCGAAAGCTGGTATCCCGGAATCGGAATTTTGAAGGGTTTGCTGAGAAGTTTGCGTACACGGTCTTCCTGTAAAACAAAACTTCTGTCATTCGTTGTTCGCGTCTTTCAACGACAAATTTTCATTTTTCGACAAAACGGCTTTTCAAGCAAAGGAAGATATCCAATGGTTCATTTACACCCACAATTTAAAATAATAATAATATAATATTAATTAATAAAGTAATAAAAATAATGTAATGTAAATTGAGAAAAAAAATAATCAAAATACAAAACTCAATAACCAAAGTCTCAAGAAAAATCTTTTGATCGTTTTTTTGTACAAATAAAAATAAGTTCCTTAAGCGGTGGAAAATAATAAAAAGATCGGCTCATCGCATGGACGAGTAATAGCTGTGGATTTTTAAATCTATAAATGACAAAATTATTCCAATTACACAAAAAAATGTGTAAATGTTGTACAGTTTTAGTAATTGGCTCTTACGTGTTCAGAGATAACTTCTTGCGTCGCGCCGACCCCATTACCACTGAGAATGACAGCTTTTTTCTCCTGTATAGTAACGGTTCTCTCATTGCTGACTCTGGTCTTCTTAGCTTTTGGTTGTGCCAAAGATGCAGTAGGCGACGGCAGATTTAAAATGGACGTTCGTACCGACAAGTCATTGCAAATGTCTTTTAGCAGCGGACGTTTTCCTCTTTGACTTGGCGCAGATGATCTGTTCTGTCGTCAGATCGATTTTAAAAAAAAATACGAGACTACATTAAAATCACAAAACGATCTTTAAATCCGTTTAATTGTAGAGACAATTTCGGAGAATAATTTAATTCTAAATGATGAAAAGAATTCACGAAATATAGTCGTTTGAAATGATTTCGATCGAAAGTATCGAGTAAATCGTTTTTCGAAATGATTCCGATCAAAAACGGAAATATTTGGCACATTGAAACGATCGAAAGAAAGAGGTATCGTTGAAATCGGTAAGGTTAACTCAAAAGATTTGATATATTTACCATTGCGGTGCGATTCTCGATGTTCACAGTTTTTCATACCATCTCTCGATTTGTCGATCGGTTGTCATTAACGAGAGCGCAAACAATATACTAATATTCTCG
The DNA here is from genome assembly GCA_964006125.1 of Cryptus viduatorius. Taxonomy (NCBI): domain Eukaryota; kingdom Metazoa; phylum Arthropoda; class Insecta; order Hymenoptera; family Ichneumonidae; genus Cryptus; species Cryptus viduatorius. The sequence goes on along the minus strand of OZ023222.1, from coordinate 5,173,908 downwards.
ATGATTTGTATGTAAAGAACAACTTATTGATAAACGCTCGAGCACTCGGTGTAAACACATGTGTATTTTGAAGGATCAAAATAGCGCCAAAAAATGAGTGACACTATACGATATCGATCGAAGCGACGCCGGCGGCAGATGTCTCTACTAATTCATGCTATTTGACCTGTGAACTACATAACATTGGATGAGTAATCCCCCCGCCCGCCGGCATTGCTGAAGTCGCTGACTGTGATTGGTTACTTGTCAACTCGATAACGGATTTCAACAACGCATGATATTTCTTCTTTTCAGATATTGCGGTAGCCAGTAAGTAATTCCGAACGAAATTGTTCGATCAAATGTAAATCGATTGCCACGTGAGATGTTCGTCGTAAGTTGAATCGAATTGAAGTAACCTACTTCTTTTAACAGGATATTTATTGAATTCGTTGAGTGACAAGTACATCGTTAAATATAATGTTTCGTTAACAGATGGAAATGATAACTCGAAATTTAGTCTCGACTCGGGTCAGAAGACTGCCAATCGAATTTTCCGTGAGAATGATGTCGGCACGAAAAGAGGCGGTGAATTCAAATGAGAATCAGCAGGATGTTTTGTTCGAAGAGGTTCGGGATGGATTAAATTATTGCGAAAAAAAAAAAAAAAAACGATCGAAAAACAACGTCGGTCTCTGCTTAACTTATTTTGTTTCAGACGGAAGACAAAGGGCTTATAGTGTTGAATCGCCCAAAAGCGTTGAACGCACTGAATCTCTCGATGGTAAATAAAATTTATCCAATGATGAAAAGTTGGCAAAGTTCGAAAAGCGGAGTGATCTTGAAGGGAACGGGATCTAAATCTTTCTGCGCTGGCGGTGATGTCAAGTCTCTTATTCTCGCATTGAACGAACCTGGTGGAGAAATTCATGGACACGAATTCTTCAAAAATGAATATAGGTATGGGAGTCATGGGGATTTACGTCGTTCTTATTTTCGCAGTGATTAAGAGACCATGAAAACTGCGGTAGCTTAAGAGACCATGAAAACTGCGGTAGCTTAAGAGACCATGAAAACTGCGGTAGCTTAAGAGACCATGAAAACTGCGGTAGCTTAAGAGACCATGAAAACCACGGTAGCTTAAATGACCATGAAAACCACGGTGTTTAAGTGACCATGAAAACCGCGGTGCCTAAGTGGCCATGAAAACCACAGTGGTTAAGTGACCATGAAAACCTCGATGGTTAAGTAACCATGAAAACCACGATGGTTAAGTGGCCATGAAAACCACGATGGTTGGGTGAAAAAAATTAAACACCGAAATCACCGTCACCACAGTTCGGTTATTCGCGGACGCTGATTTAGTGATGATTTCGGCGGTAATATGTTAAAAAAACCACTGGGAAAAATATCTAAGTCCATACCGTGGTTTTACGATTGTTCTTGCGCATTTTCGCGGACGATGGTTTTGCAGTTTTGTCGGTTGACTTTTTCTCCAGCAGCCATTGCATGGTTGTACAGTTGATTGGACAGAGGCGCGATACGATATGGTAGTCATTATTTTGTCCAATTAATGCATTTTTGCAGGTTGAATCACCATATTGGTACATACGGTAAGCCTTGCGTGTCTCTGATCAACGGAATCGTGATGGGCGGCGGAGTTGGTTTGTCGGTCCATGGTAAATATCGAGTAGCGACGGAAAATACGTTATTTGCAATGCCAGAAACTGCTATTGGATTATACCCGGATGTCGGCGGCAGCCACTTTTTGCCGCGTCTACAGGGATATCTCGGTCTCTATTTGGGTCTCACGGGCCACAGATTACGCGGTTTGAATAACATACAAATAAATTAAGACAATTATTCGAAGGAGTATCAAAAGTAAAAGCGGACTGATTTTTCTTCAGGTATCGAAACACTGCACGCCGGTATTGCAACACATTACGTTCCCGCTGAAAAACTTGACGCTCTGACGGAAGCTCTGTTAGCTTCAGGATCTCGCGACATCGGAAAAATCCTCGACGAGTTTCAATCGAAAAATCTTGAGATGAAATTTTCTCTGGAACCACATATTAATAGGATCAATGAGTGTTTTTCAGGAGAATCCGTCGAGGAGATAATAAAAAGGTAATTATAAGGGGTAATATTGTTAAAAATCTTATTGAAATTCATGAATCCGACAGGCTAAAGGCGGACGGCACAGAATGGTCAAAAAATGTGGTGGAAACGCTGTCGAAGATGTCTCCAACATCGCTAAAAATAACGAAACTCGCCGTTGAGAAAGGACGCGACATGAATTTGGCCGATTGCCTCAAAATGGAATACCGATTATCTTGCGCCCTAAACGCGCGCAACAGTGATTTTTACGAAGGAGTCAGAGCCCTTTTGATCGACAAGGATCAGAAACCCGGCTGGAATCCGGAATCTCTCGAACGAGTTACGGATGATTATGTCGCCAGCTTTTTCACAAAAGTACCGCCCGGCGGTGACTTGTCCTTTTAGCATATCCAACTTCGTATTACATTAAACGACGGAATAAAATATATACATTCGTAATCGATACAACGGGCCTTTTATTTATGTAAAAACGAATCAAAAGAATAATTTCAATCATTTCTTACAGAATTTGGGATCTTTTCTAAGTCTACGTGACCCAACAAAAATAGATAGTTATTCGTATTCTATGAGATGTGTGCTCGATACCGAATCTGAATTGTTTCGGGGATTTCGAATGAGAAGTCTATAACGAAACGCCAAGTTAAGCTGCGGCATCTGTGCGGTTTTGTACTCGAAGTTAAACCGATGATAAACTATCACGGAATAGCCGATTAATCCTGTCAACCGAACAAATTCGATTGCCAACGAAATATTCGTTACGATTATTTTTCAAAATTCAAGTATTCTGCCACAGGATATTCTCGAACGATGCGGAAGCGTCTTTGGAATTATATCTCACGCATCGAGATTAAGAGCATTTTGTTTCGTAGTTTTCTGCTACAATCTAATAATCTGCCGTTAACACGGAATCCTTCAGCTCGCCAATCATTACATCCTAAGTAAATGAAGGAATAACCCCGAAGAAGACTCGAGTGTTCTTAAATAATTATTTTTATTTTCGTGGTTTTTTTTTCTTTTTTTTTTCTTCATTTATCAAAATTCTTATATTCCCCATATCTTTTACGTTGCCGTGGTTTTTGAAGCACTGTTGTACACGAGATTAACAATGTATTTCGGAATCCCGTGCTTGTCTGTAAAAAGCCCTTTTGTTGTCAACGATGCAAGGCTCCTAATGTACGTTAATATCGAAGATTCTCGATGGATATCCGATGACGATTTTTCCAGAGCCATTGATCGTTGCAATCGAGCGTCTCTATCCGTTCGATATTAACGCCTTCGAAAGAAGAATTAAACCGCTCATGAGAGACAGAGGGAAACTGTCGATGATATAAATCGATTTGTGTAATATACGCGCGTATGTGTGTGTGTATTTGTTTTTGACTGTATGTCCGCGTACGTGTTTTTATATCGATAATTACGTGGGTTCAGTCAATGTACTGGGCGAGCCAGCGGAAGCCTTCCCCGTAACCTTGTCTCTTCAAAACTGAGCACATGAACAATTCTAGGGGACGTCCGGGAATATCAGCCCGCGCGATCTTACCCTGAAACCAGAAAAAGTCCAATATAAATATCGTTGATCAATCGATTATTTAACATTTCACGTACGAGATCCTCGTGTGGAAAATCGTTCCTCAGGCAACCGGCGGCTTAGCAATCTTTTTTTTTTATGCGTTATGTTAACAAAGTGGAAGATGATAAAAAAATATATCCGCAATATTCTGTTAGCCAATGCATTGTGCACTTATTCAGATCTTTTGATTCCGATTTGAGAAATTTTTAGTAGTTTTCGAGTTATTGTCACAAACATGAAACAACAAAACTTGCAATCTTCTTGATATAGAGGTACGGAACCCGTACGCGAACGGTTAATGGTGAAAGAGCAGAATTGGGCGAAGCTCAGTGCGGTACCTTTCCAGTTGTTTGGCCGTACAAATTAAAGCAATTTCTAAGCTCGTCTTCGGACGCAGCACCGGGTTTGTCGATCTTATTGCCTAAAACAAGGACGGGACAGGCGCTGAGCTGCTCGTCCGTCAAAAGGGCGTCCAATTCAGCCCTCGACTCCGGTAACCGGCTTCTGTCGCTCGCGTCGACCAAAAATACTATGGCGTCGACGGCTGGGAAATAATCCTTCCATACCCTTCGCGCTGTAGATGTAACATTTTTGTTAAATCGACATTATTACTCATAAATATTTTTTGTGACAGTGCTGAACATTGTTTATCGGTTGATATACCTTGCGTATGACCTCCGAGATCGAACGTCGTGAAGCGAATGTTGCCAATCGACAACTCTTCCGATGCTAAAAAACAAAAAAAGATTATTCTTCATTAGTCATTCGACTCCCCACGCCGTTCCGAGCCATTCGCCTAATCTATGCAAACGCGTGTATATTGAACATTTTATATTCTCATTCTTGAGTAAATTTGTAGCTTTGATGCAATGTTACAATTCTCATGTGAAATATATTAATCTTATCTTATGAAAGATTTGTAAGCTTGAAAACAAGAAAAACTTGTTTTGCATGAGTCACACGAGATTGCGTGGTATATTGACTTAAAAACAAACAAAAAAACACTCGCATCAATATTCGCCACTAAAATTCAAGTTGTTCATGCGAAAATCATTCGTCAAACTCTTAACTCATGTAAATTCCATTGAAATTTTTTTTATTCTCGAATTTATAGCTTTGATGCAGTAATGTAGCTGTTCCAATGTTAAATATATGAATTGTCTTTCACAAAAAAGTAAAAAAGTTGGAAAAAAAGAAGAAAAAAGTGTGCATAGTGAAGTGTTTTTTTCCTTTAGATATCGCGAGTCATTGGTCAATTAATTAAAACAGCTTTCATGAATAACTCCAAGCGCTGTGTCATTGTTTTCTCGGATCAAAGCGTTTGGAATAACTTTGAAAAATGTAGCCTTCCAATGTATGGTGGGGATGATTAGTAGTCGTTATTTACTTGGATGCAACGTGGGTACGTGTTGCGCCAGTCGGTCGTCCTTCAGCATGTGGAGAAGCGTGGTTTTGCCTGCATTATCCAGACCCAGAAACAGAAGCTTTCCACCCTTCTTCCACAAGCCTGCGAACAAATAAAACAAAAAAACAAACAAACTAATTGTGAGTCAAGGATTCACTCACACGGTGGCGTTATCGCCAGCGGATACATATAGTTATCCTCAACTGCTGCGCGTATCAGGGAATGTTTTCCCGAATTTGGTACTCCAACAACGACGAATTTACCACGACATACGGCATTCTGAAAGCCTGAGAAACTTTTGTCAAATTTAGATACCAATTTCAGTTTAGTTTACGATATCCAAATCGCCACCATTTGGCTTTTCTACATATCTACCGTCTTGTTTACTACTAACGCATTACTACCGTCCATTTTTTAAAGCGCACACAACTGCTGTTGGTTTTTTGGTTGAATTTTCAGTTTTCCGTACACGAATCGTTACATTCAGGTTTTTAAAGGGCGAATCACTATGTTCCGCTTTTACAAACGCGATTCACGACCATCTGGTTTTTGGCACACGAATTGCTACCATCCAGTTTTTGATGCGTAGATTGCTACCGTTTTCATTTGACAATATGAATAAATGAAAAAAAAAATGTTACTTACCCAGGTAACCCAGTACTCCGGAAAACCAATCCCAGATGAACATTTTTGTAAATTGTTTTTTTTCTGCTGAAACTGATGTATCGCTTTGAAAGTAGCGATGAGATGTGTCGATCGTCTAATGACTCTGCAAAAAAAAAACAAAAAACGTACGCATTCGCGTCACAAAGATCGTTGAAGGAAACGCGCGTGCGAACAATGACGAGAATTATTCGGATACGTAGTAGTAACCTTGGACCGTAATTTTGGGTCCGCGTCGAAAAAAATGGGCCAATCTTAATTCAAATCGATGACACGTTCGTAGCCCGTGCGACGAAAATTATTCGAAATCTGTTTTTACTTTGAGTTTAAAAATAAACCTACGGGAGACGAGACGAGAAGCGTATTGTGCGGAAGCGTTAAATCCAAAAAGCTTCGTAGACGTTGGCGAATAGAGAAGCGCACGAAGAAAAAAAAAAAAAGAAAGAAAACAGTGGAGTGTCAAAGTCTCACTCACCCCACTACCGACTTAGCCTCCGTGCAGCACAGAGTCAAGATAACGCATGCACAATCTTTGAATTTCCTATCGAAAGGCTTATTTTTCCTTTGCTTTTTCTTTTTCTTTTTTACTTCTAGTGGAGGTAACCTACCCGATGGTAAAACAAGTGCGCGGAGAGAAGCCGAGGGACGAGGGATCGACGGAAAATACTTTTGTCCCCCTTCCCGGTGAAAATGTCACCTCCCCGTTGCTCGCAGCGAGCTTAGTTGGTCGGCAGGTTGGCACTGGTGACGTCTACTTCCGTTCGCCATCTTTTTCCGGCGCTTACAAAACTACGCGCTTAAATTTAACACCGTCGTGTAGGTATAGCACATATTTACATTTTCATCTTCGCGAATCGTAAAGAGAAAAACAGAAAAATGTTATTTTCTCTTGTATATCTATATTATTTCTTTATCGACTAATTTCCCTTTCATCACCTCTTCACGTTCCAGTTGGATGTCGAAAACATTAATAAACTTCGCTGCAATTATTATTGTTCATTGTTTTTTATTATATATTTTACCAATTATGAGACATACATTTAAGTAGACAAGAATGAGCAAAAGAAGTATGGGTAGACTAGAGGATCAAAAAGGTCTAAAGAAAAAAAAGAACAACGAACTTAATTAATTTAATTTCAAGTTTTTTAACATTTGTAATTCATTGATAGAGCTGTAAATGATGGATTTTTATTATAATTGATTGTAAAGGACAAATCCGCCAAATAAATAATAATAATAATTATATTTACGTGTTTCCTAAATTTTTTTAAATTTCAAAAGAGAATATTTTGGTTTTATCACAATAATTTCTTTGAATCGATAGTCGTTAAAATATAATTCTTATCTGTTAATTCTTTGTCACAAATTTGCAACCTAATAGTAATAAAAATAATTGCCTGTAACAAAGAATGGAGAAGAAGTATCATCGTTCTTTTTCATTCGGACGTTCCGCGCCTCTGTAGTTTCGTCAACTTCCGTTTTTTTCACGCCATGTGCTCTTTCTAATGTATATAGTACCTATTAGCTATTTTTTAGGTACAGCCATTGAGTATACGAACAATCGGTACATTGTCTTGATCGGCATTGTATTGTCATTTTATCAACTATGCAACTTTATCCAACGCGTGTATTCGTCGGATATTCTCGAGTCGAGGATTTTTAATTGAGAAAAAAAATCGTTTCCACATGGCAACGAGACATGGCTGATTCTGAGAATGTTGCAAACCAGGTAAATAACACAACGATGGGAGGTTAAAATCGTCAACTCTTTCCTTACATAATTCAATTTCGACAAATTTCGAGAATTACTTTCAAAAAATGCTTATTATTATCATTATCATAATGTTTTGTTCATTTGCACCAACAGAAATCCAGTGACTATGACGACGGAGCTTATGATGCGGATTTAGAGGCGCGTTTATACGCTGAAATTTATTATTCCAACGAAACATACATACCGACCAACGAGTCGTCCGTTACAACCGACACGCAAACTCCAGTGACAACGGCACCTTCCCTGTCTGTAAAAACCTCCTTAACAAACGAACGTTCAGCGTGCGAAGAAAATCATTTGACGGGTGAACAATCTGTCCGAGTTGATGAAAATTCTCCCGCCGGACAGTCGCGTTGTTCGACAAATGTTTGGATATCCGATACGTCTAACCAACGTACGGTAAGACGAGATTTTGTAAGGAAACAAAGATTACTGACGCAAGAGGGTCTCTGGTCAACAGAGTCTAATACAGAGCCAAAGGAACGTCCAGTTGACCAAACAAGTGAAACTCCAACTGAGCGTCCTGACGTTCCGACTGCCGATCAGCCAGTGAGTACCAATAGCGAAATTTACGTTATTCCCGACGATTCTACTTGTACCCGCGAAGTGTCGTCAGCCAAAAAATCATCCGTGGGTCGTAGAAAAAAACGCGAGAAACGTGAGAAGCTGACACAGTATCTCAGAGCGCAAATTCGTGGTGGAAAAAAAAAATCGGCAAACCAAGATTACACTTGCGACGATGCAGGTGTAACAACAGAAACGAGTAAATACAGAGTTGTATCGAAAAAGAAAAAATTAAAGATGATTCAAATGAATTCGGAACCGGTGAACATAAGTTCAGATTCGGACGATTCTATTTTGGAGGTACCGGTTCCGCCGAAAGCTCCGCCGGTGATAATTCAGCTGCCGGATTCGGACGACGATTGTGAAAAATCTACCGACGATATCGAGAAAAATGACGATAGCACAACATGCGAAAGCAACGCGCTTAAGGATTTAGCCGATGGGGAGGTCGGGACATTGCGAAAATCGGTAATAAATGTCGAAGATAATAGAAGCAACGCAATAAATCCGCCAGAGGCGTTCGTCGAGCCGTTGTGTCCGGATAGTAATGGACTCATACTGAATTGTACGGAAATTCAACGGGGCGCCTCGAGTCTCGATGAGATAAGAAAGATCCGCGAAACGATGGTAACATCGATTCACACGCACAGCGACGATAGTATGACGGAGAGTGAGGCGAATAATTGGGTCAATATTGCCGCCGGACAATCGGATGTCGCGAGAGACGAGGAGATCGGTTTGAACGACACGGTAAATACCGTACTGTGGAATCAATTGTCACAAGAAAACGTAACGGAAGAAGGTCCTCCGGTGGAAATAACATCGAGCAGCTCAGCACTTACCGATCTCGTCGATCCAACGGTCGAGAGGGTGGAAAAAGTACCGAATACAAACGTAATGACCGATCCGGTCATTACGAGAAAACGCCCGACGAACCATTCGATAGACTTGGACGTTTCAGCGATTCCTGAAAAGAGGAGTAAGCCGAGCAAAGAACAATCATTGACGGAATATTTCTTCAAGCCAATGTCAAAGAAATTGCAAGCATTCTATAACAATCCTTGGGGCGGTGAAAATATGACTGTGTACGACATACAGAGTAGAATGCCGAGTGAGTATAATTTTTTTTCGACTTTATTACATTTTTTATCTTTATATTTTTATTTGATAAATGTAAATATAGCGAATGACTAAATAATTTGAATTTTCAATTTGATGCACGCAAAATATTAAAAAAAAAAAAATTTCTTGAAACTTCAATACTTAATACTTCGGAAGGGTTACATTCGCAGCCTGCAGTGAAATTCGGGCGAATTTCGAAGATTGCTCGAGGGTATAAAAATCTTAAGTTTGCATAACAATAATGTCAAAAACTTGTTAACAAATTTATTTAAATACATTTGTTCAACGAACCATCCGGTAGAGTAATCTTTTTTTTTCAGCAAAACTTAATTCGTTAAGCTTTTTCCAAACGAATATTAATGTTTTTTTTTTTATTTTTGAAAATTTCGTTTTTGGAAAAATCTTTGACTTTTCGTGAGTAAAAGAAAAACAAAAAAAAATTGAATTTAAAAAAAATCGAAAAAAATTCTATGTCATCGGAAAAATAAACGGATCAATTTCTGTGAAGAAAAAAGCATTAGGTTACCGAATTTGTGCACAATTTTTTTTTTCAAACTAATTTGTCAATAACTCTTTGGCATTTACATGCAAAATTAATGTTCTTAGGACCGTTTGGATAGTTGATTTTTTTCAGATGTTTATGCCATTGGGAAGTATTAGAAATTCGCCCAGAATTTTATATTTAGTTGGGATTGTAACGATATACCGTTCTTAAAAATTCTAAGGAATGATCGAAATATTTTGCCGACAGAAAATCCGAGATGTTGGGCGATATTGGATGCAGATCTGCAGGGTCCCATGTCGAAGAGGCGCCGCGCATGTCCGCGTTGCAAAACTGACTCGCATTTTGGAAAGAGATGTCCGGAAAAAGCGAAAGCGCCGTGTTGTTACATGTGCGGTACCCAAGGGCATACAGAATCGCGATGTCCTCATACAATGTGCTTAACTGTAATTACTATTCTCGCCTTATGACCCGCGAATCGTATGTTACGATGGTAAATTTCTTTATTTTCCGACATTATTACATGTCTCTTCGTTCTTCAGTGTGGTCGCAAGTACGCAACGTATCGCCCAACATGCGGTTATTGCTCCCGACTCCACTGCGACATGTGCAAGGGTTTGGGTCACGAGAGCAGAAATTGTCCGGATCTTTGGAGGAGATATCATAACACGGTAATACAATTTTACAGCTTAATAAACGAGTATTTACGGGATACCTTCGGTATTTGTTTGATTCTCAATAAGTTGACACGTTTTTCGATCATTAAATAATTTTAAAAAATAGTAATATTTATTTATAAGGTCATTACGATTTTCCCACTCTTATTGCTCTGTTCGTCTCTATTTTTACCTAATTTTACGAGCGAATTATATTCTTCGTATAAAAAATTATAAATATTTAGTGAAATATCGTTTAATGAATAATTCATACAGAGTTCATAAGACTTAACTGATTTTTCAGACCACCGAAACCGAGAAACCGGTTGTACCGAATGAAGCATTAAACATCATGAAGTCACCGCAACTTCTGACCTGTTGCAACTGCGCAAAACGCGGTCACGACGTGACGATGTGCAAGCAGCTGCGATGGTCCCAGCATTTCCCGACGCCGATCTGCGTGAGCAGTTATACGAGAGGCCCTTTCTACGAATCGTTGAACGATCCGAAAGCAATTTCGCATCACGATACGATCGGCGAGCGCACAAACTATTCGAATCCTAATATCGATCCGGTCCACGCGCCGCCGCATTGCGAAGAAATCGATAATGACGCGCCTAGTGAAATAATCGAGCTGGCAGACGATTCTCCCGCTCCGATAAACGAGCCTTCGAGTGCCGTAACCACAATATTCAAGTTGGATAATTTCGACTTGCCGCCACCGTTAAATAAGCATAGAATATCAAGACGTTTGGATAGTATGCCAAACGTGCACTTGGATGGTTTATTGACCGGTCGTTCGATACCTTCCTTTCTACACCCGTGGCAGAATGTCTTTTGGTTCAAAATCGAAATAACTCGCGATTCCGATAACAGCGTCGTAATGGTAATCGAAGCAAAAAATTCAACGCTGACGCGTGCATTGGAGAATCTGATGATTCAATGGTTGTCGCGCAACGACGAGGAGAGATCGCACTTGGAATACGACATTTTACCCACCGATAATATGGACAAGTTGAACAAACTATTGAAGGTCAAGATGATTTTTCTCCAAACTGTTTTTGAACCAACGGTTTTGATAAAAAAAATCCTCTCCGTTGAAGAGACGATGAAGCACACGGCCGCCAAAGTCGACAAGAAACCTGGTAGAAAGGCGGAAAAAAGACGCATGCAGATCGAGTGGCAAATGAATACTCTATCGAAGAGACGCAGCCAATTAGTCACATCGTTTTACCGTCATGCGTGGATCAAAGGCGCCAAAGCGACGGTAGGAGAATTTTGCAGAATAGCACGAAAAACTCGTCCGGCAGCAAACAAGAAATTGGCATGGCGCGATTACTTGGAACTTATTTATCTGAACAACGAAATTTTCACATTTCACACGAACGCGGAGTTGTCGGAAGCTATAAATCGAGCGGTGATGGAGTTGGGGCAGACCACCGGTCCGACCGCTGCCGCCGCTCCGACGCAAGTTCCACCGATCGAAACGGAGTCGATCAACGACGCTGATGTTCCTGAAAAAGAGTCTACGGCTTTGTCAGTCTATTGTTCTCCGTTAACGACGCAAATCCCTGAACAAATTACCGTTGTCGAGGATCGCGGCGGCGATGGAGGTGAAAGTTCGCAAATACCGTCGGTATTCGGAATCGCCGATGCACCGATCGTTAACGCCGAAATCCCCGTCGATTTTAATACGAAATGGAGTGCGCCATTCAAACCAGTGGTGCCAAACGTATCGGTGCCACAGAAACCCATGCCGACGACGTCCGTTGCTCGCGCCAATCGTCGCAGGCTCTGCGACGAACGCGGTGGTCGAATGAAGATCCCAAATCAGGGATTGTTGATGCAATTGACGAAACGCAACAGAAAGCTTTACAGAAACGCCGCGAGGGCCGTTATAAAATTAGCAAATACAACGAATCTGCCGCATCTTCAAGAAATGGCCAAGTCGATGAAATTCAAAATGGGCAATGGTTCCGCGACGACGGACGACGTACACTCGCTTCAAACAGCAATCGAAACGGCAACGAGTAAAAAATTCGTGCCGATACCCCAGTCAAAAAAATCGCGCCAGTCGTTGCAAAACAATTACAACAAGGCGTATCAACATTTTCTCACAACTCTGTAACATATATATACACGTTCATTAAAGTAATTGAAATATTTTCTCTATTCAACACTTTCCTTATTATTTCATTATTCATATTTCATTTATTCATTTCTTTTGTTCTTTTCGACGCGTAGAAAGAAAACGATAGAGTTAAAATTATTTCTATTTTATTTTTCAGTGACAAAAAAATGTTATCTTTTTTTACACTTATAATTATAATGTAAATGAAATTATGATTATACGGGACACGGTCATTTTTTTATGGGGGGCGGCCCTTGCATGGAAGGCGGAGGTCCGTTCATTGGTGGTCTCATCGGTCCCATAGGACCCATGGGGCCCATCATAGGTCCCATAGGGCCCATCATGGGAGGTCTCATACCCATCATCGGTGGCAATGGGCCGTGGGGCCCCATCATCATCGGTCCACCCGGCCCCATCGGTCCGCCGGGATGCATCCCTGGAGGCGGCATCATTCCCAATGGTCCTTGCGGCGGTACTCCACCGGGACGTGGTCCAAGATTTGGTGGCGGTGGTATCGCCGCACCTTTGTTTGCCGCAAATGGATTCGATGCGATTTTTCCAGCTTTGAACGCCGCCGTAGTTGCGTCGATGAGATGCTGCGCCTGTTCCTCCATCCATTTCTGATAAAAGTACTTCACATTGTCCTTATGCTTGCGTCCCTGACAATGGGTCTTTCTTACGCTCGGCGAGTCGTGAGTCAGATACGTATCGCAGTAGTCGCAATAGTATTTCGGCATATTTATTTCCGTTTTTTTTCTTCACTTTCGATAAACGTAATATACACGTTTACAATTTGAAGGTTATGTTCAACGTTCCGAAATTCTCTGTTTACATAATAAAATTTCGTTAACTCAACGTACGCCCTATTTTTATTGCAATGTATTTACTTTGGATAAAATAAACTTTGAAAATTCGAGTATTAAGTATCTTACCTATTTTCCGATGACGCTAACTCTCCGATTGTCTCGGACTCATGTTTTTGTTCCTGTGATGCACGATATTGTTTTTTTTTACTCTGTATTATTATGCATATAGCTTATGATGATAGATTATTGTTAACTTATATTGTGATTCACATATTTGTACACAGAAACCTTTTTTTTTCCTCCTTTTCGAAATAACGAAGGTTTTTACTCTCGGGGGTTGTTTGACGTTTGAGATTCGGTATGGAGGTATGGAGTTTTTGATGAGTGAAAAACTGCCGCACCCACTGGCGCAATTGAACGCTGTGCAACGAACTACCGCCGTGCGTTTCCGCAATTCGTTGTCGATACAATAGAAATCTATTGAATTGACATGAAAAGAACGCGCGAGAGTGATTACTCGGGGCGACTTCAAATAAAAAAATCGACAAATCGATTCCGGAATGCCAGCCGACTGAATCTCGGACACACATTTTTGCATTGTCAATAATGTCGTGATATTGTATTTTGCTAAACTTAACGAACCGACTCCATGTTTATTGTATCGTGTCAGACCGGACGAATAATCAGAATCATAATTCAGGGGTGAAACCACGAATGAAGCAAAGAGGAAAAGTCGCTCTGCGCTCATGCGGAACGTACTCCAGAGGTAAAACTTTCTCAATCAGCCGAGAAAAATAAATATATTTTTTGTTCATATTGCGGGGAAGGATTTTCCTATTACTTTATTTACTTGCATAATATACGACTATAAAAAAGATACAAGTTTTATCTATCGTTAGACCAAGTGTGTTACGGGAATTTACAAAGGATTCGTCGTTTCACCAAACGAGTTCAATTTTCTTCGTAGACGCTGTGAAACCTCTTGTCTATTCGTATCGATGTCAACGTCATCATTTTTCGTCTCTGTTAACATTAATAATTTATTCATTATATGATGTTTTTTCGATGTCACCTTGTATTATACCGTATTTCTCTATCGTAATGCAGTGTGTATTGTTATACACAGACCATACTCAGCAAGTTTTCTCAACGCTTAATCGCTCGAAGGAAAGTGTATTTTCGAACTAAAAAGTTTAATCTTTGGATTATGATTGATACTTACGAATCCTTTGCATCACGGCCGCGGAACCGATAACGCCAGGGGCCTCGGGTGGGATGCTCGTGAGATTCCGATGAAACTTCTGGTTTAGGTTGAGAATTTCCCAAAATGAGGAGTTTGACTGCAGGTTTTGTAGTTGTTGTGGGCCCGCGGTACGAATCGTGCGACTTAGACCTTTCTTTCGATCCTTTCTTTAGATCTTTCTTTCTTTCTTTAGATCCTTCTTTCGATTCACCTGAAGAGTTTGTTTGTTCTTCCGATGAGGCTGGCGACTCGGGCGTTGTAGATTTTTTATTTGGGTATCTCCAATATCCTCCGTATCTTCCGTATTCGTTGTGTTCTCCTTGTCCTCCATGCCCTCCGTATCCTCTCTGTATTCCGTATGGTCTCTGAACATAATGTCCTCCGTAACCTCCGTGTTCCCCGGGTCCTCCGTATCCTTCGTATCCTCCGTATCCGCCCTGTCCCCCATATCCGCCGTGTTCGCCCGGCCCTCCATATCCTTCATAAACTCCGTGTCCTCCGTATCCTCTGTATTCCCTTTGCTCTCCATATCCATTATGTGGTCCGTATTCTTGCAGATTGTATCCTTTTAGTCCTTCGTGTCCTCCATATCCTCCATATCCTCCGGAGCCTCCGGAACCTCCGTAACCTCCGGAACCGCCGGCACCTTCGTATCCCCCATATCCTCCAGATCCTCCGTATCTTCCAGATCCACCAGATCCTCCGTATCCTCCAGATCCTCCAGATCCTCCGTATCCTCCGTATTCTCCGGAACCTCCGTAACCTCCGTATCCTCCGGAACCTCCGTATCCTCCGGAACCTTCGTATCCTCCGGAACCTCCGTATCCTCCGGAACCTCCGTATCCTCCGGAACCTTCGTATCCTCCGGAACCTCCGTATCCTCCGGAACCTCCGTATCCTCCGGAACCTCCGTATCCTCCGGAACCTCCGGAACCTCCGTATCCTCCGGAACCTCCGTATCCTCCGGAACCTTCGTATCCTCCGGAACCTTCGTATCCTCCGGAACCTCCGTATCCTCCGGAACCTCCGTATCCTCCGGAACCTCCGTATCCTCCCGAACCTCCATACGCGCCGTCTCTTCCGTAACCTTCATATCCACCATCTCCTCCATATCCTCCGTATCCTCCGTACCCATCGTTTTGTCCGTATTTCCCGTATTCCTCGATTCCCACGGATCTCTCGTGCAGTCCGGCAGTTAAGAGTCTTACAAGAGGGATTCCAATATAGAGTCCAAATCGTTTTACTTGGCCACCATACACCGCCCCGTGATAGCTTCCATAGCATGGTTTCGCGGAAGGCCGGCTTCGTTTATAGGATCGTTCATCGCCTTGTTCTTCATGGGAAGAGCTCGTAGAGGACTCTTCGTCATAGGATGACCCATAGGATTCTAAGGACGAGTGCCCTTCCTCAGATGATTTTCCTCCGGAGTGGCTTCCCGCTGAGTGGCTTCCTTCTCCGGATGATTTTTCGCGCGAATGTTTTTCCCGAGAACATGAAACCTGAAAAATCGTTACACAATTCTATTCTGTTTGTCTTGTGTCTGTCGATCGTGAAACCTCCACGTCGGTGGTCTAATAAGCATCGGCTCTAATCTGCAAGTTTTATACTTTCTGTTTGGTAATAAAATAAATATGGCGGAGATATTCGCAAAAAAAAAAACATAGAGACGACTTAGAACGATTTTTTTTTGTGAAAATATTTTGATTAAAAGCATCGGTAGTATTAGCTTTTTTCATTGGAAAAAAATGAAAGAAGTCCATATACAGATCGCTCATTGCCGAAACTTTATTGTATATGTAAACGCGAAAATACGTACCTGAATTATCAAAGCGCTAAGAAGCGCCAAATGGAATATCTTCATATACATAGCGGGATAACGAACAATCGTAGAGCACCGCGATACTTTTTCGAACAATTGTTGCAAACTAAATTGTTTCACTCGGCCATTGTATTTATATACAGTTTCACCAATGATGCATAAAGCAGATTGTTGGAAAAATGGGGGTAAATCACCCATCGTGGCGTAACTTTGGGACGTGCTTTTTTCTTAACAAAGAGGGAGCAATCAATTTTCGTGCAATAAGTACTCGATAACAAATTGTTTATTATCACCTTGTGGTACAAAAATCGCGCGGTGTATCTAAATATGCGACTTTGCATTAATGAGGGCATTGATAAAGGATTTTACAGAAATCTGAACCTAACGTTGGTATGCATAGATCTTTTCGCATTTAGGACGAAATGTTATCAGTCCAAAGATGTGGATAATGGAATAATGACATTGTGACGAGGCGTTGTGCACCACGTGCACATTTCTCTACAGTAGTCGCTTTGAATAGTAGTACGCTGCCGTGGATTCGCCATGTCGGCGGATCATCCCCCATATGAAAAGTACGACTAACAGGCAGTGCAATATCTCGATGGATATCTGTAACCAGTAAGTCGCTAATCGGTTCTCACCGATATTATGTGCAGATTCGGGGCACTTGCGGAAAGTTAGTACCATCTTTCAAATTTGTTACGTTTAGCAGGCGGGTTTACAACAACAACTTCCTTATTGTTTGATGATCGTTTTCTATAAGCATTTATTACATACTTAAACGCACATTGTAACACTTGTAATTAAATAATAAATTGTGATATAAAATTGAACTTTTTGTACATACAAAAGAATGAGATTTTCTAACTTAGAGAAGGTATAAAAAAGAATCGGCTCCCGGGACTTCCTTATTGCATCGATAACAGGACGGTAAAGTATGACATCGATGTTTTCAACGCCTTATGAACAAAAGATGTGGAAGTGATCTTTATGTCGATGGATTTTTCTTTATAAGTTGCAAAACTTGTCGCTCACCGTTGCAAAATTTTCCATTGACAATACATAGATTTTTCCGGCTGTAAGCTTGCAAGGTTCGGCACTTCGCATCATAATAACAATAAGCAGTTTTTTGGCGCGAGCTGATATATCATACCAATTAATGTTGTAACTGGTGAAAAGAAAAAGACAGTATAATATAACTCGGAATTCGTCGGGTTAAGGGTTAAGCAGGACGGAAGTTTGTGGGTTAAGGGTCTGCCGAAGAAGGGATTAGAATTTTTTGTCCCCCGCTACCCTCCCCCCGTTCTCCTCGTTACCATTTCATCCGACAAGCTTTACCACCCCCTTAGAATACTACCCCCCCCCCCTCCCCCCTTTTTCGATTGTTGAATACGGCGCCGGCGGCGAGATCTTTTTGTAATATACAGAGGTATAATACGTTAACCCAGTGTAAAATGATCCATTAACTCTTTCTACATGCTTACGCATTTATAAATATGTGTTGACTGTGCTCCATCAGCACGTGCCCTTGCCAACATACGTAAAACAAATGAACAACTTCGCCGATGGCAAAAGCCCCGTGACGCAGTGCTTCACCGGGTTGATTCAGATTGGTTACTGTCTGTTAATTGTTGAAAGAAGAAAATTCAATGACTAATTATACTCTATCGTGAGCCTTTTTTCAACTGGTCACTTATACTCACCATAAATCCAGTTAATGTCATTGCTAACATATCTATTCCAACTACAAAAAAATAGCATATGTAACCCGACGACTCGATAAGCGCTGTAAATCTTGTCGTCGAAAAAAACGAGAATGAGGAGTATCAAATTTTGAAAATGTGCGATAAATATAATGGATACGATTATTGTACTTACTCGACAGCTTCCTTGTGAATTTTTATACAGGAGACGATGTTATCGTAAGTTTCATCTTTTCGTTTTATAAGACCTTCATTTGCGTCTAATCCGTTATCAGAATAACCAATAGCTGAGAGATTTTCCAAACGTGACCTAAACAAATATTCAAATGCACCCGTGAAAAGGTCAATTGTTTGTTGTTTATTCTCTCACCCCAATGTAGCAAAAATAGCGCATGCGTGATGGACGTAAACTGCGAACATCGTGTCGTACGCGACAATCATACCGACCGAGAAGGGCATTGTGAGACAAGCGTGGACCATTAAATACACATAATTTTCGTCTCGGTCGATGAAATATTCCGTTTCGTAAAGATATATTCGATCGCGGGATTGATTAAGGGGCGAAATAATATCCAAGATGGCCGGAATAATTGGAAGGGAAAGATACATTCCGAGAGCGACACTCATGTATGCTGTAAAGAATCTGCATTATCGACGCTGTTAGTTGATGATCGATTATCATGATTTTTACCGGTATAAATTATTGTTAGGAGTCGTCCCCGTTCAGCATAACGTTTTAGGATCGTCTCCTCAAGATTTGCGGTACTTGGGTTCCAGTCGGCTTTTATTCGATTCGTCAATGACTTCATCTAAATTTTTCTTCGTAAGAATAATTCGCAATTCATTTAAAAATTAATATGTTACATACTTTGTTCGCGTTCACGCTGCAATTAAGGAATCTAGCAGCACTTCTGGCATGTATCCCCAAAACCGGAAGGCACTGGATCATGCCGTTCAGATCCCCCAGACATTCACCGAATTTAATTAACTATAATAGTAATATGGAGGTATAATCGCCTCAATATTTTAGTTCGAAAATTAATATTTTGAACCATCGATAACGTTTTCGAATCTCACAAATATGCAATATTTCGCGTTCACCAAAGTTCTCATTGGTCCATTTTTTCCCCATATTCCATAATTTAAAGGGTCACGAATCCGACATTTTTTTAAACCATCAGAAATATACACGACTTGAATATACATCCCCCCCCCCCTCACCCCCGGCGGGCCTCACACTGGAAAACTATCATTACAGTCATTGTAATTTTTTAATGACTTACCTTCGGGATAATTATACTGCCTACAAGGAGTACCGTCGTTGATCTATAAAAATGTCGTTCCATCGGTGTCTGGAGAGGCCATTGTCCAAGATAATACAAAAGCCGTTTATTGAGACGATAATAGTAAGAGATTTGAAAAAAGTCCATTGTCATGCCGCCACACGTCGCGGGTTGCTGCTGCTCGCTGATGGCGGTCCTGTATGTTTCGAACAGTCGCGTTGTCTCATAAAGAGACGTTTGAAGAAGTGTCAAATAAACGGGGTGCGAGGAACGGTTCTTTGGATAGCTAATAATTAAACTGTACCGCAAGAGGACCTCAAAAGAAACCTTTGTACACCCTTTAGCGCGAAAATATGGGTATCGCTCGTACGCGAAATCGCTCCTAATATTCATTGTTCCCTATAATACCGTCTATTAAGAATTCTCTCAGTGAACGGGCGGCCGCTTTTTTTGTAATTCGCCAAACACGCATCTCTCCTCTCTATGCCTATCGATCCAACATAATGTGTCAGTTAGACAGACGGGATAAACTGTAGTGTAACTGGAAACTCTACAATGCCATTGCTAACGTAAATCGCCTCATTGTACTATACTCGATACATTATCGATGCTTCCAATGTCTTCGTTAAGTCAGTACCGTCGTAACCGTCGACTAAAGTGGTGTTCCGTTTACTGGATTTGCTGGAGAATTCACTCGTAACGATAATCCAAGTGGTAATATTTATTGCGGAAAATACTGTTCGACGCCGAATATATTTATTATATTACGTTCGCATTTAAAATAAACATCGATATTACTCAAGACCAACCGGCTAGTGATAACCGTGGACTGCCGCGTCCGACAAGAAACCATCACTTTGATGTCCCTCGCCGATTTTTATGAAACTTACGTATGTTGTAGAGCATCGAAAAATAAAAGGTTTCTAAAGGGTGAAATGGCCCTTCAAAGTTGGATATGTTAAGGGGTAATTATGCAGTTTCACCCAGAAATCGTTAACCGATTTTAAGGAAACAAAAATCGAAATACTTCTCATCGGAAAAAATGAAAAGTCCACGTAAAGCTGAATAAAAAAAATGGCTAAATTTGGGCCTTATATTTTGATTTAATTAATGTAATTAAACGGCTGACCACCATACGTTTTAATTAGGCTACCAATCACTATCGAACGGCCATAAATCGAATGGTAAATGTTATATTTTTTTTAAAGTTAAAGTTGTATTGCTAACTTCATCCAATTCGATTTGACGTGACTGCAGAATAGTCCGGTGGCGACATCATACGATGATTAAGTACCTATTTTAAGTATTATGATGAATGGAAGTCATAGGGATCGCTATTATCAACGTATTATTACCGGATTTTATTTTTTTTTGTACCCCATTTCACCCCGTGTCGCCCCATACTAATCAGTAGATTATTTTGCTTTTTTGAGTTACAATCTTTGTCAGTTAACATTTTTTCGATATTTTTATTATTTTTTTTTCGATATTTCGATTATCGAGTGTTCCGTCGTCGAAACATGCAAAAGTTCTTCGGTGAAGTACACGCGTTTCGGAATGTCATTCGATAATTGTTTTCAATATTCCGCTAATTCTCTATTATGTTTTTCGACGTTTTTATAACGATAAAATACGATTGGAGGAAAGGATGTAAATTGCAACAAAGAGATATATATTTTGTCATCATTTTAATGATATTCTCCATTTCATACAAATTAAGTGGGGAGTTATAATACAAACTTAAAATATATACATCAATATCTTGTGAAACATTTCGATAGCTATGCAAATCATCCGTAAACTTATAGATCCTTTTTTTTGTATCGATCTCTCATTGTATATACTGTGCAATGAACCTGGCAAGTCATTTGAATAAATTATTTTAATAAATCGTCCGTATTAGTCACCGGTCGTCAATCTCGCGCCTCATGCAAAATCGCGTTATGCATGGAACAGTTTGTGGGCAGAGGAATTAACCCGTTTCAAGTTTCTCGCCTTTTTTTTTTCTCTTTTTTTTCTCATAATAATAAACGAAAGATTGGTTGACAAAACGCGCATCTACTATCGTTCAACTGAAAACAAAAACTCTATCGATAGCCGCCCTCGGTCTCCTCAATCTCGCACGACCAATTAATTAATTACCAATTTTTTTTTTTTTTTTATATTATAATAAGTACTACGAGACAAAATATTTCTCTCTTCGTTCCCGAAACCTCGCTAAATGATTTGTAACTCGATCAGCTGGGTATCACCGTTAGAGATTTCAAGCGCAAACAATGAATATACGATCCGATGACTCATTTCAATATTATTTCTGTATTCTCGCTCAGTTCGCGTCTTACATACCAAGTACAGACTGCGTTGCCAAGAGTCGAGGGGCCCGAAGAGACCGGATGCGGTATGATGCATTTTTATCGCGCACGGAATCGTTTCAAAAGGATATTAACGAAAAAAAAAAAGAAAAAAACGGAGCATCCGAGGCCCTTCGAGTATGCCTCGGTCTCGGTTAAAAAAAAAAAAAAAAAAAAAAAAGACTCAGCCCAAAGCACAATACGTATGTTTATGCACAACCCACATTTTTCTATCGTTACTTCGTTTTTACCGTAAAGTATAAATGTAAATCATTTATCTCGCTTAAAATACATTTTATACATACTCTCCTCTCATCTCATTTTCCAATAATCAAAATCCATTTATCGCACATGATCGCCATCGTAATTTTTCACGTAAATCACTATCGTCTTCGTCTTACACTCTCTTCGTTTTTTTTTTTTTTTTTTTTTTTTTTTTCGTTTTTCGTTTTTCACCCTCACGCGAATAATATCATCGTCTTTGTATTTTTATATTTTTTTTTTTTGCAAGTTTTTTTTTCTTTACTTCTCATAATATGCAAATTTTCGAATAAAACAGAAGCACGTAAAGGCTGAGAGAAACACAAGAGACACAGTTCAAGAATGGAAAGAGATTGAACGAGTGCAGAGGCGCGTCGAAGTTTCGGTGTTTCGTTGTGCACTCGGGTTGGCGAGGTTTGCGAGGTAAATCGTCGCATCACGAGTGAACCTCCGGCTCGAAATTTTTATTAATTTTTTTTTTTTAATTGGCCGCGACGAGTAGCTGGCTTAGGCAACTACGTCATTCGAGGGAAAGCTCGATGACTCTGACTCGCAAATACCTATGTACAATTTTTTTTTTCGACGTTACCTCCAGTCTCAGAGGCAACAGGCGCGGAAAACATTTTGTCTCGTGCGCAATGCGATTTTTTCTGTCGTTCGCGAAAACCTCGCCAAGTCAAGCCACACGTGCGATTTTATTTCGCACACGGTGAAGATAATTTTTTTTTTTTCTTCGGGAGTGTCTTCGCGCTTGCGAATGTGGGTCTTCGTTCGATCAATCATTCATTCCTCGATAAACTGTTTTACGCGCCCTTTTCTCTCGATTCCTGTCTACGACAATCAGCCTTTCGTTTATTAATAATATAATCTGTAGTTTTTTAATTTTTTTTTTTACTTTTATTAATGAATATAATATAGGTAATAATTGCAAATACAACTATATAATGAATATACGAGCCTTTGTCAGGGGAGCAATGCAGTCGTCGATAAAGAAGTGGGGTACATATTTATTTTACCTCCTTGGCCTTTTGTTACTTTTCGTTTCTTTTTTTCTCTTTTTTTCTTGTTTCCTCTTGTCTTCATCCTCATCGCGTTACCCATAAAAAAAAAATCTTTCCTAATCGCCGCTTTAAGAGTCCGTCAAGGCCATTCATCATACCACGCATCCAAGTATATAACACGCACTTAAAAAATAGTAAACAGGTAACTAAGACGACGGGTTACGACTTCCTCAATGTTTCGTATAATCATCTTATATCTTCCTTTTTTTATCTTGTGTCGCGCGAGTGCCTCGTGATATCACCACCTCGTGTCTATCGTAGACCAGTCGATATACATACACACGTCCTCTTCGTTCCTTCGTTTCTCATTCTTTCTTTCTTTCTTTCTTTCGTTTTTTTTTCGTTTTTCTATCTATCTATCATTTCTCTCTTTATCGTTTATCATATTTTATACCCTTCGTCGATATATCCCTCAACTAACAGTATAACTCTTTTGACTCTATACGCAGCCGTGTCCGTGTCTCGGTAAACGTGCGAGCGAGCTGAACCAAGTAAATGTTTATGACCGCAATGCCACTTATAATTAATCACAAGTTTACGTTTTTCTTCTTTTTCTTTCGTCTTCTTTAGTTTCGCACGATATAAATCCCCCCTCCTAAAAATTGGAATCAATGAATTTACACTAATAAAAACGAAAATCGTCCTCGAACTTTGTTATCCTCGTAGGAAGATTTCTGATAAGAAGCAAATATGCGAAAAAATCGATTTAATCGATTAACGAAGAAGGATTCATGCAATGAACTGGAAAGAAGAAACAAAAAAAAAAACAAAGATTTGGAATAAGGAAGAGACATTGGCTGAAAACGTAAGCAACTGGTGCGGTGAAACCTGTATACACGAATAACAGCAATAATTGTCCGATGTTTTATCGCCACCGTAATTTTACCGCTTGAAACAAGTATCCATGTACACGTATTATTATGTAGGCATATAATATAGCATCACAGTCAAAAGTATAGTATTACAATAACGAGTATGTATTTTTGTTTTTTTTTTTTTCTTCATCATCCATCAGAGTTACTCTAAGGAAGAAATGCAAAAAATCCATGTACTACTTTTTTTTTTTCAATTCACCTTTGAGCCGTAGATCTCGTCGTCTCGATCGAAATTTTAAAAAATTGATGTCAATATCAGAGACGCGAGCCGATGGACGTTGTCGATAAGGCAAAATGAAGTTATGATTACTGTAAGAAAAATGCGATTCAAGAATCCCGAAGAAATCATCGAAATCGACTTTCGTACATTTTTTAGATTGCGGTTTTTTTTTTTTTTTCACAAACGTTGAAGAATGCGTGCGGGGGGCGCGGGAGGGGTGAGTCGCGTGTTTAGATTTATGTATATACAAGTAGATAAGTAAGGCCGCCTATGAACAATTATCAGCAGGCAGTCTATCCGCCATTTTAGAAGTACGAGTAACACGAACTTTAAAAATCACAGTGGACCGGTTATTTGATTATCGAAGGCCGAATTTCAACTGGCAAAATCGATTTTTTTCGTTTTTTTTTTTTCGGTTTCTCAGCCAGTTTTGTATCGATCGCCGAGGAATACTTAACTTTCGAATTTTCGACGATTGCAAAAAAAAAAGGAACGGGGATACGAAGAGACAACGGAACAATAGAGGAAAGAGCAGAGCGTGTATACAGGTGCAAGAAAACATTGTGACGAAAGAGAGAGAGAGAGAGAAAGAGAGAGAGTGTGTGTGTGTCTGTGATAGAGATATAGAGAAGGAAAAGTATCCGATATTACCAAAGCTCGTCTCCCTACAGTAGTACGAGTACGTTAACGCGATCCCTTTATACAAATTTATCTATAACACATAAAATTCATTTGAAAATTCATCTATATAATTATTTACCTTTTTTTTCGGTTAAAAACTACACGTTGCCGAGGGTATCGGTACGATTAGGGACGACGCGAACTAATTGCAATTTAAACAAACATCCCGAGTACCCGTTGGCTAGTCGTTGAGAGTTATTAAAGATAAATAGAGATAATGCATTTCTGCACGAATAATCCGATTGTCTTGTCCGATTGACTTTCCATCGATGGTTAGAAAATATTCAAAGGCAAAAGGAGGCATTTTGTGAAATCCTCCATTTTACTCGCCCCTCATCGACTTTACCCTCGTTGCTTCGTAACACGTCACATGCACGTACTTCATATAATAATTATATCGGTTTTTTTTGTTTGTTTGATGTATATATATATATAATAATAATAATATGTATAATATGGTCATATCGTTAGTCTTGCTTCGCTACGATTGGCACTTGATTTGCTGTATATTGTAGA
This sequence comes from Cryptus viduatorius, assembly GCA_964006125.1. NCBI lineage: Eukaryota > Metazoa > Arthropoda > Insecta > Hymenoptera > Ichneumonidae > Cryptus > Cryptus viduatorius. The sequence goes on along the minus strand of OZ023222.1, from coordinate 5,148,605 downwards.
TAGAGACTGTTGAGAATTTTGGAGTTCTCCTACACGACTCCTCGTACTTCTCTCTTCGATCTACAAGAGTCTCTATAGTTTCGTTGCATTCGTACGAATGACTTTTTTTTAATAATTGGAATTGATTTAACTCGTTCGCACTATTACACGATATCGCGAATCCTCTTTTTCTTGGCTGTAGTTATTTTATTATTATTTTCATTCTCATTTTCGTAGATCACTTACAATCTATTTTAGCCATCGTTCACGTTAGCGGTTTCAAAAAGTTTCTTCCAACAGCCTGACACGTTTAATTTGAGGACAATCATTGATATAATTGTGCACGTATACAAGTATAATATGGATATAAAATCGATTCTACACACAGAAAGCGCACTTTTTTTGTTTTTTCATCGGTTTTTTTCTCTCTCTTTTTTTTTTTTTTTTTTAATAAACTGCTTCAGTTACACTTAAATCTGTTTAACGACCCGAACCGCCAAACTCACTCATTCTCGTTCTCTCTCTTTCGCTCTCTTTCTTTGTCTTACTTCTCTACTTTCCACCCTTCTCGGCGTTGGCACTTTTTTTTTTACTTCTTTCGAAAGAATGTTTGATTGCGCACCACTTGAAATTCGATTAGCAAGCATATATGTTGTTTTCTTTTTTTTTTTTTACGTATTGCGCGTACCAATAGAGCTCCTGAAACACGAGAGCAATAGGAGAATAGGGAAACGAAAAAGCGATAATTATAATATAGTTGCTGGTACAACGGTATGGTAACTAAAAACACTTTCCAACTAAATCGTTAAGGATCGACTCTCTGTATATCAGTGCGAATAAAGTGATAGTCATGGCACAATGACTCATTTCCGAATGCCGTTTCTTTTTTTTTTTTTCTTGTTTTTATCCGAAGAGCAAGGATTTCACTACAATTGTCACGGAATATTAATGACGAAAAAATAGACACGCGTTATTGTTCACCATCTCGTTTATTCGAACTGTTTAAAGTGGGAAGAAAAAAAATAGATTGGGGATTAATAAATTATATAAAAATATGGGAGTCTGCATACGAAGACTCCGAGACAATATATTAATTAATGGAGAACATCGAAAGATTGCTCTCGTTTGCAAAAAAATTCATCTCCCTTTTTCTCTCTTTAATGAATTAGATTTGTTTTTTTTTTTTCTTTTTTTCTTTCTTTTTTTTCGTTACCTATGCACGCACGCGCATTAAATTGACTAATAATTTACAAATGACGAAGGAGCGTGAGTGGTATTCGCATCACTTAGTTCTCATCTCATTCGCCTCCAGTGCTCTTACGACAGAGAATCACTGTGCCAAACATTTCATTTTTATCCGCGTCGTTCACATTTCTACATACATTTCGAAGGATCGTCGTTCAAAAAGACAAGGGGAAAAAAAAAACAATTGTCTCTACCTAACAGATTCGGTTTACGGCGCGCTAATGAGTTCGTCGTTGACACAATCGTTAATCGTATTAATTGAGCGGGGATCACCGTCGAGAACAAAAACCTCATATAACAAACGCCAAACACGCGTAGTCGCCGGTGCGGCGGCAGCAACAGCGACATGTCAATAATAATATAATAATATTAATGATAGTAATAACATCTGGCCGTCTTAATAGAATTATAACTATAGTGAAATGATCAGGAAACGTAATCGCATCGTTGTGTTGTTGTTGTTATTTTTTTTTGTTTTTTTTTTTTTCAATAATATTACTAGAATTTCAGTAACGCAATAACATTCGAAAGCCGGTCGGAAGCCGATTATTAAATTTTTTTTTTCAATCGGTATATCATGCATTGTCGATTCATCGCGATCATTCACCAAACAGTGCACACAGAATCTGAGGAGGCCCTCGACGGTAATGGTCCCGAACCCGCTAGCGGCGACGCTCGGACCTTTTTTTTTTTTTTTTGTTTCTTTGCACAACCCTTTTGCGATCGTACGTCGACGTGCGACGAAATTTTTAACGATCGTATAGACGCGTACGTACGATACGCGAGTATACCAAGGACAACGAGAAACAAGCGATCATTCGCTCGGAAAAGCTCATGTGCGTGAATATTCGTGTTATAATTCCAGAGCCTGAAAGCCTTCTTCCTGTTTCTCCTTATCGTTTCCCATTGAAAATTTGTCACGGAACGGCAAATGGAGGAGTCACGATCCTATCCAACAATAAATGGAAATCCTTAAACTGTTTCTATCGCAAAGAGCAACGAATCCCTGTGGTAAGAGACGATATTGACGATAAACGAGAAAAGGACACGCAAGTGGAAGAGCCACGTTATCTAAGAAGAACGAAGAGTCGACTGCTGACGCAACAGAAATTAATTTAAAATGCAACTAGAAACAATGAAAAAAAAAAAAAAAAAAACAAAAGAAATCACAACGACTAATTTGGCACCGCGAATAAAGATCGATCGGAGTCGACATTGTATACTTGTCGATCGTCACCGTGACTGGCGTTCCATGACAACAATTATTCAATCCGGGAAACTCGCTATACTTGGTGACTATCTACCCGAACAGTGATACCCAATTAGAGTAATAGGATTAATAATAAGAGTAATAATATTAATAAAATAATCGTAATTACACGAAAAAAAAAAGTTATCTTTTAAAAGCGAAACATCGCGGTACGCCTGCTGTACACTCCCATCATGCGGCTTGACGACTCGTCGACCGACTATGATTCATTATCACTAATATACCTGTCTCGATATTTCTACTACTTGGATCATCTCCTTCTTTTTCTATTCTTCCTTTTTTTTTTGTGTACTTTTTTGGCCGCTTTTTGCGACTTGACGTGGCTGCTGTTTTTTTTTTTTTACTTTTTTAAAATTATTATCGATGATAATATTGTTCAATCACTGTTCGGACTCTTATATCCTAAGCAATATACACATTCTGGACACATTCGCATCACCTCATGCAAATAAATGGGTGCCGCGATTCTCTTGCACTCGTAAACGTATCTCTATTTAGGCATTGGCAGGGTTGAGTCAATCGTTCGTATTCTTAGAGCGGCGGTCTGGACGTTTCTACTTTCGTTTTACTAAGATATTGTTTCTCGTGATTAGAGTGACTTGTCGTCGATTGGGGAGGCGGGGAGGTGGGGAACGTATCCTGTCGGGAGAACGAACAAAGGGAAGTTTCGAAGATGAACGAAGGGCCATTATATGTTAACCATTAATTCTTCATATATATCTTCTTGCCGCCCTCTCTCTCAATCTCTCTTTCTCTTTCCTCATTCTTTCCCCCCCATTATCTCTGTCTCTCGCTCTCGAGATCCCTGATATGGTGAGCTCTACTATTCGGGACATGTAAAATCTTTCGCTGATACTTTTCAGTCGCGAGACAAGCTTGAAATTTCATTCAGTATTTTAAAACACCCCAAACAGCTCCTTTCATATTTAGGTCAATAGGTAAAAGTGCTTCCTGATGCACATGGTAAACCGCCTACATCTTGGACCCTCATCGCACACGCGCGTTCAACTATATTTCATATATAACTGGACGACACTCTTGGACGTGCGTACTGTAATAACTTATATAGAGCTTACTACATTTTTTTTCTTTTCCTTTCATTCTCTAATCTTCTTCACTGGACAGTCTTGGACGCTACGCAGCTTTTTTTCTTCTCGTTATTTTCATTTTATTCCCCAAATATTTCGTACCGAGTAAATATTGATATCTTCTGGTTTTTTATTCTTTTTTTCTTTTTACTTGATTTTTTCCCTCCTCATCAGGCAGAGAGGGTTAATTCTTAAGGCTTCGAAAATTCGGCGCGTCGCGGTTTAGCGTATCACGGACGCCCAAAAGCTATTTCAATAGAGAGGGAGGCGATCTCGGGTCGGTTGCTGTTTTCACTTTTTCGCGAAACGGCGAGATTAGGAAAAAACGTAAGATCTAAAATGTAAGGCTCCGAGCGAAGCTTCTCTCTTGTCTTCGATGAGATCCCAGGAACAATGTGAAACCAGCTCGCGGACACGCGGTTTGTTTGTTTGTTTGTTTTCTTTCTTAACCTTGGAGTTTGCCGAGAAAATGCAGATTTTGCACAAAGGTCAGTGGCAGAAGGAGCGCATTGACGAACGATATGAGGTACAGGACGAGAGGCGGCCGTTTCAGTATGTGTCAGTATCGCAGGCCTCCCCTGTTCTCGACATCGCTACCGCCGTTGCTCCCGCCTACACTGTCGCCAACTGTACCTGCATTATCTCCCAAGTTTTGCGTATCGTATTCCAGGACCAGCCGCTTTATATGACTCAACTTCTCGTGCAGATAAGCGAAACGTTTTTTCGTCTCCTTGTGAACAGGGTCGTTCGTTGTCTCGGCGTACTCGCGCTTTATCTGCTGCTTTATTGCCTGAAAAAGGACGAAGAAAAAAAATTTAGAAATATTGAACACTGACGAGTTTTAAAATTCGCAAATATTGTCCACTTCGCTCACCTCGCTCCTCTCATAATTTTCATTCTCAATTTCCCTTCGTCTGCGCTCCTCGAGCTGAGTAAACCGTCTCGCGACCCTCTCCACTTCGGCGTGAAATCTTCGGTAATCCTCGTAATCCGCGTTAAACTCGTCTTTGTATCGTCTTCTTTGTTCCATGCTGCTTATCGTCGTATAGTACCTGAGAGACGATAAATCTTCTATATAAGTATACGAGAAAATAGTGCGAACAAAGCGACTAAATCGCGAAAATGATACTCACGTGAGGTAATCTGGATATTCCGAGGTTCTCGAGGTGCTGGTTATCGTTGGCGAAGTACCACCGTAATTGGCCGGTTGGTTCGCAGTCGATGCAGCGTTATTCGAAGCATTCGGCGTGGCACTGTTCCCGGCATATCTGGAAGCACCGAGGTTCAGGAAGTCGTTGTACGAGTTCGTTCCAGACGCACTATTGTTATCCCTCGTATCCCTCTCGCGTTCTCTCTCGCGATCCCGTTCCCGTTCGCGTTCCCTATCCCGCTCCCGTTCTCTCTCAACACCGCGCGACGAGCCGCGATCTTCGCGATCTCTACGCTCGACGGAGAGGCCGTTAATGCTACCGGAGGATGTGACACCGTTCGAATTAGTCAAATTTGACGAACCGCTCGATCGTACGAAATCAACACTCGCGCAACCACCGGCTCCACCGCTGTTGCTCTCGTTCGGAACTTTGTTACTGTTACCATTAACGTTATGATGATGGTGATTATTTGCCGAATTGTTATTATGCGATAGACTACTATGCGAATGATGATTGCCGATCGAATTCGTTACAGCGCTACTGGTAACATTTGCACTCGTCGAGTTTGAGTGACGACCGTTTCCACTGTGATTGTTCTCTTCGCTTTCACTCGTCGGTGTGAGGCACGATTTGGCGGTACTGTAGTTTCCACCGCGTAGCACGTCACTGTTTGATGTTCTTTCAGCCCGATATTCGGCACGATCGCGATGCTGTTGCTGCTGATGCTGCTGTATCGAAGGCTGTTGTTGCTGCTGTTGCTGTTGCTGCTGCTGTTGTTGCTGCTGATGCTGATGCTGTTGCTGCTGCTGTTGATGATGATTCTGCTGCCTGTGATCCAAGCTATTGGCATCACTTCCACTGACACTTCCTCCACAGGCTACCGGGCCAACGAGGTTGTTACCACCACTAACACTACTACCAGTCGTCCTCGCGTTCTCCCTATTGCCGTTACCGTTGCTATTGCTGACGCCCGTTGTCGAACCCGAATCCGATTTTCGGAAGTGAGATATGCGCGGTTTCTTCGTCTGCAACCCATCGGCGCTCTGGAAATATCCTGGTCTCTTAAGATTCATCAGTCCCGGAGGTGGCGCCGATATGGCAGGCGGTGAACCGGGATGAGTCGAGTTAGGCGACTGTCCGCTCCCTATTTTAAACAAATATCATTATTTGTCGAATTCACCATTTGCAAAATAGTCATAAAACGAACGTTGAGATATAGAAGAAATAAATATACCACTTGAACCACCATCGCTAGAACCCGGCGGTGTAAGGTTCTGAGGTTTCCGTCTTTTCAACATAGCCTTCTCCTGTTCCGTATAAAATGGCCAGTCTTCCTGAACGTCGTTCCACACGTGTCTCTGCAAATGATACGTGTTGTCCCTCATAAAGGCCACTTGCTTCAGTACCGTGTTCATTGTGCTGCGATCGCGTTCCTTTATACCCTCTAAAAGTATGAAAGAAAAAACATTAATTTCATCATGTTAAAGCTGTCGTCGAAGAAGGATGCATTTTTTTTTATTTTAAATAAAATTATACAAGAATTCGTCACTCGGTCATTACCCTGGGTGATGCGGGTGTAAAGTTCCGGCCTCTTGTATGGCCTCAAGGCGAGAAGGTGGATTAGTCGTTCCCTGACGAACGAAAATAAAATTCGTATGACTATCTGAACGCATTTTGGGCATTGAGTATTATTAATTGGAGAAACAGTCCAACAAGCATAAGACATACCTGAGTGGTCGGCGCATTATGTCGGAGACCTTCTTCTCGGGTTGAGTACGAATAAGTGGGGCATTATTGGTGCTGCTTTGCATTGGCTTGTATGAGGAGGAAGATGACGATGACGTCGTCGAGGATGCTACGGGGGCTGCCGACACCGGCCTGGATGACTGACTTGAGGAAGTTGGAATGCTCGCGGATTCTCTGTGTCTCACGTTCGAGATCGGTGGTATCGTTCTTCCGGTCGCTTTGACTTTGACTTTCCGACCGATATCCGGTCCATTCGCCTTTATTACCCTCGTACTGCAAGCAGATTAAGTTATTAATGAAAAAATCGAAGGTGGATAAAGGAGTAACGAGAACGTTGCCACTTCGTTAGTTACTTAGCTACTAATTGCAGCATTGTTTACAAGACAAGAAAATTAATGAGCGATGGGTAAACAATAATATTAATGTTATTTCCGTATACCATTTGTTTTTGTTGTTCTCCTCGGCAACCGCCATCCTGTGTCTGGTAGTCTCGTAAACGTCGTCGTTCGCCTGTATCCGCATTTTGCACGGCAACGTCCCGAGGCTCTCCAGACTTCTAATTGTTCAACGGACAAAAGAATGTTAATATTTGGACGAGCAATTGTTTCGGTGATGATATTCTCGCTTACGTAAGTCGGATTTGGACGATGAATACTTACTTAGGACCGGTCTGCTGTATGCACTCAAAACCTCCCTGTGGACCCTCGATGTCCTGGTTACCCGAGAGGCTGAAGGTGAAACCCGCAGATCCATGGCTGGATTGTGTGGATGGAAAAGAGAGTTGCTGCAACCGAAGAAACATCATATTAAACTCATTTTCACACTTTTTTCCATTTTTTAAAAATATTTGTATAAAAAAGCGATCCCTTGCGATATAACGAACGGCGTCGATGCCACGATAATTTTTTAATTAATATTATCCGATTCTTAGCATTACAGATAATATCTTATATATAAATAATAATGTACGACTCAAAGGGTGAAATCGAGCGGAAATAAATGCGTAATATTTTAATATCATTTAAATATAATTTTTTTTTTTTTTTTTCATAATTGCCAAAGTCTCGTTTTTCTTGTTGATAACGAATCTGCTACTTATTTCTCTCGAAGCTCAGTATTTAATACGTTAACTTGCGTCAGACGCAAGTACGATATTATTATTATTATTGTTTTTAATCATTACGAGCCTCAAATTATTCTCGAGCTGATGCTGTTAGTTGTATTAAATTACGAAAGGAGCTTATGAACGTAAGCAGGTATATATGACTCGAGGCTCGCGAGATAATATACAACAAGATATAGTGCGTGTATACATATATCTATCTCCATGTATAATGCAGCGCGTCGATGAATCTGACCATCTAAGTGCACTCGCTAGGGATTCTACAGTGAATCGTTACACGAACATCGGCAACATCACCAAGAATGTCCGGTATATCTGTACGCTGGTTCTTTGTTTTTTTTTTTTTTTTTTTCAGTCACTCGCTGCAGACGCTACAAACGAAGCAGCCAGCGGTAGCCGAGCATCGAGTAACGACGAGAAGAGGACAACACTCGAGTGCGCGTCTCTGCCTGGAATTACCCGCGGGCTGCACCAACGGCCGAAGTATCGCGTTAATTTACCAACGCGCAAACTCATTCGACCTTACGTGTCATATACACAAGCGTAACTATACACCCGATCCAATACGTACGTCGTGAAAGGGGGACATAGTATGTAAATGACGATTTACGCGGCACAATTTATAATTGCGCGTATTTTAACGCGACGAGAGCAGAACGATATTTAATTTCTCTGCTCGATTAATCAATTATGCATTACGATGAAATCGAATACACCGGATAAACGGACTTTAAACGTTCAGCCAGATTTTTGTCTTTTTTTTTTTTCGTCAATATAGATTATGCATCTCTGTGAGTGGCGTGATGAGTAGCAATAAATGTATCGAGAGCTCCGGTTATCCGTTCCGGACTGGTAACGGACGGTAATGCAAACGGGAATAAGCGTCGTTGAGCGATTCATCTGACGCCACTCGTGTTCCTTCGTCGTCTAGCGGCGACGCAAGAAATGCGGCGAGGCCATTCCTAACATTCTGGACTGGTAAACGTACTACGCGTATTAGTCGGTTCATTCATCATTTTCGCTGCGAACGCGAACGACAAAAATTGTCGATTAACAAGATGTTAATTAACCGGAACGATGGATTTAACGAGTTTTCTACAGTTCAGTAGCCGGAACACGATAGTCGGTATTATTTTTCGCGTTATATTTGTTTTTCGATTATCTTATAAATTGCTTTGTTGCGCTACTTTCGAGCCGAAACTCGCGTGATCTCTGCTTCTTACTTAATCGCCGCGAACTATTTGAATTAAAAAACGCGAAGTTTGATCGATTGCTTTTTTCCCCCAAACGACGATATTAATTTTTTTTTTCGATCGCTAATTTAAAAAAATGGACGAAAAATAAAAAATCTATTCGAGAAATGCTAACTGCGTTAAAAAGTTGCGATGTTTAAATTTGTTTTTGCGACGAAACTTTCATGACGATGATATTATACCGATGGCGGTTGCCGAGCGCATGAATTCGACCTTAAGACGTGGCCAGGAAGCGGAAAAAAGATGGAGAATAAAGAGAGGAGAGGGAAACGCCTGAGATGATGACCTGAATACCTGTTCACCGATGCCCCGTGAGAAACACGATGCCACGCACTTTACGTGTATTACCATACCGACCATTATCAAACAATTTTCGTACGAATATCCCCCTTTCGTGAGGAGAGAGAAAGAGAGAGAGACGAATTTCCAAATGTCAGGATACAGTCCGCTACTCGCGACATCGAGATTTCTCTCTTCCCGACGGAGAATGGATGGATTTCTCTCCGCGGTAGAGCTAAACTCCCGTAGCGCGCCTACGTTCGATCCGCCTTACGAGATTTCCCCTCCGCGCGCGAAAAAAAAAAAAAAATTAACAAAGAATTCATTTCGCCCGAACAATCGCACGACCGCCGTCGCGTCGACGATCAACAAGATGTTTTGCGATCGGAGCATATCGCTGATGAGAATTTTGTTATCGATGGCTCCGAGAGAAACAAGACGATCGGGGGGACCCATTGGTTCGAAAAACCTTCGAACGAGAAAATCGAAACGTTGCGCCTCGTACGTACGACGCGCTCTTCCTTTCACGCGCAGTGAAAGGAACCGAGAAGAGAGGGCTCGGTAACGAGAGATGGACTTTATCATCGCAAAGGGATCGAAGAGTTCGGTCTGCATGTACGCGCCTCCGTATGGATGTTGAGTATAATATTCGAAGAGAACGTCAACGTGAAAGACAAGCCATCCACGAACCCACTTCCGGATACGACGACGCGAACGTTCCTTTTTTTCTGTTATTCAACCACTCGCTTCGAGATTAGAAACTCATTATAATTTTCCGAAAGGCCGAGCAGTAGATATAAGTCTTTGGAAAAACATCGAGGAAAAAAATAAAAAAAATAAAATAAAAGAAGGAGATTAAGAAATGTATAGCTAAGAGGAGAACGGGGCCAAGTGTCCGTGGCTCTCAGGATAAAACGCCATTTGGCACAAGGTCATCAACGTTGCGAGCGACTTCGTTCGTGCGTTCGCTCGCGAGCAAATCGCGTGTATATATATGTATATTTACAGCCAAAAGTTTCGCAATAGTATCAAGTGCGTAAGCGTGTGTTTTTAAACGGTGGTTCGTCTCTCCCGCAACCCCTCGCGGCGGCTCCTTCGTCTCTCAACGCGCAGTTATACTTTCGTTAAGTTCCCAAGTCTCACATTTTCATCCGGTTATCATCGCCTTTTTTTAACCTGTTCGAGTCTCCGCTAACTCTATTCCCGAAAAAAAAAAAAAAAAAAAAAAAAAAACGGATAACAGTTCGCTGAAACTCCGATTAAGTACGAGAGTTGCGAATTTTTTGTCGTTTGCATTCCCGAAACGTTTTCAAAGCTCGCGGAGGCCGCCGATGACGCTTATTAGACTTAAGAAAATTACGCTAAAAGTAGCCGCAAAAGAAGCGGAAGAAAGGAAGGATTCAAAAGTCCAGGGTTTGGTTGCAACGAGGTTAAAGCTACTTCGCCATCGTAGGCTTCGTCGTATATATTGTCATTTATCCTGGTTGTGCCGCTGTTGCTTAGAAGCCCCCTGAGTGCAGTTTAACACGACTAGAGCCCCACTGCGGAAACAAAGTGTTATCGTTTGCTTTCGTACCGTTAGAAAGGACAATATGAATTACAATGTAACAACTTGGTCTACTTCTCGAGACCGGTGGTCAAGAACAATCGGAGGCAAGATAAGTTTCCGTATCTTTCATCTTTCGTTGTCGTAATAGAACGCCGAAATCGTCAGTCTGATACTGTCGAGCAGAAGCGAATATATCGATACTTTGACGATTAGGACGTTAGAGACGATAGAGAAAAAGTCTCGCGGACAAAATAATTATTATATTAATAATAATCGTAACTTTGGTCGATTAAAATTTTGCTATGTAACGTTATAGCGATGAAACGGAGCACCAAGCGAAACGGAATAAGAATCAAGAAACAAAAAATGAATTCATATCGATAGACGATACCCGTTCGAGTCGATGGCAAGATTCGTCATTTCCGTTATTTTAACTTCTCTCTCGTCGGTATTGAACCGTTATTCTTATAGCACAAGTGTGTTGACTCGTCCAGCGAGCGAAGAGCGAAATAGTCTCTGCGGACAAATATCTTCGTGGGAATTAAAATTACTGCCGTTTGAGTGGGCAAACGTTATAGGTACGAGGGAAACTCTCTCCTCAAATGATCTACAAAGATTCAGTTCAGATCTGCATATGTATTTTTTTTTTTTGTGAAACTTGTAGCAGATACGGTTTTCTTTGAACGTTTGATTTTATTGCCACGCGAAAAATGATGAGAAAATCAGTGGAGCAGCTGCAAGGATAGTTTGAATTTTCGTATTTTCGATCTTTTTCAGCGAAGAGTTTCGATTGATTCGCCATTTTTTAAACTTTTCGTCCCTTCGATCGATGACCGCAAAACTAAGATAAAGCGATCGGTGAACTCAGTTACAAAGACAAATTTGTATTATTACGTTCTATAGAGAGAATCTAAAACGCCAGTATATCGACTGAGAATTGGGTAATAGCCGCGTGCCGAGAGGCTCCTAAGTAACTCGGGGAATTGGGTTAGAAAGTGACGACGTACAATGACAAACGATTTACCGTTGCTGCCTCTACAGCCGCCTGTGCTATGTGATACGACCTTCGGTTTCGCATACACTTTTCACAAGTTGTTACAAACCTCGTGTAGATTTCTAACGCGTCTACAGCGAGGTATCGGAATAATTAGAATTGCGAATCTGCAACGCCGATTCGTCGTAACGTTAGGGGAAAATGTGGAGAGTGGAGAACTTCCGTTTGTCGGCTCTCGACAAACGTTTCACTGATAACGCCGATTTTAATTTTTACTTCTCGAATAACGAGCGAATAACGACGCAGCAGCCGCACACCGCAGGTGCGTTAGTCGCGAACGATTTAGAGGTCGGCAATCAACCGAGAGAGTCGACCTCGACACGATTCCTCGCGAGGTCTCCGTCACTCTGCTCTTCAGAGATCTCCTCCTCCCGCATCCCGCACGCGGAGACGCGTGATCATTTCTCGTTATTCAGATAAAATGATTATCTAAATAACATTTCTGCGCGCATTAGCAACCATATCGTTGAATTATTCGTGCGTTAGAAAGCGAAGCAATGCTTCGAGCTTTGCACGATTAGTCGATTATCGATTATTCTCTACTTGAAAGCAAATTCGCACATCTCTAATAGCGTTCGATGATTCGGATGAATTAATTTTGGCTGATGATGCAGTTGAGAGATTGATAAATAGAACTGGAGAATTAATTCCGCGACGCATTAGTCATTGCAGTCGAGAAGGCCAAACAAATCAAATTTTATAGACGGGTAAGAAATATCGAAATGTGTCTAATGGCAATGAGCCGAGATATGCTCGTATAATCTATATAGATACGATCGTTTATGTACGTCCGCGTTTCTTGTGTTTCCTATACGCCAAGTCGCCAAAAGTTAAGCTTGGATTAGCTATAAATATTCATTCGCGAAGTGTGACTCATTCTGCAACTCCCTTCGCGAGAGGATCTGCTTTATCGGCCGTTTTGTTGTACTTTTTTTTTATTTTATTTTTTTCACAGATTTTTTTAATTTATTGATTTTATTGAAAGAATATTATTATTTAATATCATCAGATATTTTATATTATTTAATAATTTTTTTTATTTATCTGAATTTTATTTCCGAAATTTCCGCGAAGTGTAGCGCTCCAACTCATTTTTTCTTCGTTAAATAGAATTCTTTAACTGTATCTAACGAAGGGGACGATATGGATCTATAATATGGAATGTATGTTCTGCGATCCTCTAGCAACGAAATAACGGCAATTCCGAGGGTTTCCCAGAAGGTTTTCGGTAACGCATTAAATAAAATAAAGAGAGAGCTCGCGTTTGTATGTGTGCGCGTCTATGTCTAATTAATTATAGGAAAGAAAGGCACGGAGAGTTAGTTGCGCGTAAAGAGTTGCGTCATCGGTTTTCGCATTGCTCGTTAGTTGATTCGTAAGGTAAAACAGACGAGCGAGAGCTCCGCGATTCACAAGAGCTTTAATCCAAAGCGGTCGTTGTTGATTCGAAAGAGCGTTATTGCATAGCGAGGCAACTCACGATTTCGTGACGACAACGAAACGGCGATACAGCGGCGGGGAGAGCCAATACTATGTCAGTAGGTTACCGATTCCGATTGAGGGCTTCTCTCGTTGCGGCCCAAATTTGGCAAATGAACGGTATGAATAGAGACCGGAAAGACCGTTCATCATCATTATTGCATTCACGGAATTATTTTCCCACTTCTTTTTTTTCCGAATCGAACGTCATAAGCTTCGAATTTTCAGAAATCAATAATAATGCTATTGACGATTTTTTGCACATTCGTAATTATAAAAAAAAAAAAAAATTATGGAACAGCGCAACGGCAAAGTAGACGAAAGGTCGATACGTATTTATCTCAAATGTAAAGCTTACCGAGAAACCGATTACAATACTGCTGTATATCATCGAAAGATTAAATTCGAAGTGAAGCGCAAATTGTTGAGACACGCGATTAGTTTCGAAAATACAAAAAGAAAAAAAAACAATTACTGATACGGTGGAGAAAAGTGTCTAAAGACGTTTCTCGGAACGGTTTTAGGGAAAATTCCGCGACAGAGCTTTTGAATCGCGTTCGTTCGCTCGGTGACGAGACACAAAGAGGTTGCGAGAGGTCACGAGAATTCTCATGCATTGCCATTTGCTTTACCTTGAAAAGCTTCGAACTCTACGGATATTTTTGCAATTCAAGAAGACTGACGCTCTCGCTAATATTTCCTTTGTGTTAATTTTTATCGCTGAAATTCTTGAAAAACCGACAAAAAAGATCGAAAAAGGAGAGAGAACAACTGCGTCATATGTATCACATCCATCGACGTCATCATCCCTTCCCCTCGACTGGTCCGATTCGTCGTCTGTTCGCAATGCAACCGCGTTAAATTCTTCATTCGAATTCGGCAATGCATAGTCATGTATTTCGCAAGAAATGCTTTTGCAATCTCAGCTGTACTCCGGGGACTTTGATTACATCGTCAACGTTCAAAAGATTTTTACGAGAAAGACGAGGAGAGTTGCGAGTTTTTGTTTCTTGATGAGTATATTTCCGACAGACGGCAGAAGCGGCATAGTCGTGACCGCGTTTCCTTTGTTAATTGCGCACGCGAGGTATGCACACACGTACACAAGGCACACAACGCAGGGTGCCACGTAAACGACAAAGAGATAAGACTAAACTCCGAAGAGGTCTGAGTCTCGAAGATTCCGTGTAAATTAGTGTGATTCCGTGTAAACGAAAAGTCTCCAAGGCTTATCGGAATCTTAGCCAAATATACTTGTTTTTCGAGTTGGCGAGCGGTATGCGAGTAACACGAGAGCGGGAAACAGAGAGAGAGAGAGAGAGAGAGAGAGAGAGGGAGAGAGAGAGCAAATGAACGGCCATCAGCCAGACGGCATTAACAACCGACGACGAGAGAGCTAAGGAGAAGGCGGGCGTAGAGAGATACCAGAAAAACTCGTTTATACCGGGGAGTATTTATTTTTTTCGATAATGATATTCGTATCTCCGAGGCGACTGTCCGGTTTCTGTCCACTGGCTCACGCACTCCCTTCGGATTATTTTTAAATCAAATTGTTTTTTTGTTTTCTTTTTTTTTATTGTTGTTTTTTCATCTCATTTAATTTCGCAACGAGAAATTAATCCAATGAATAACGAAGGGGAACGTTTCTCAACGTGCGCAAAAGTCATTCGTTCACCTATTCAAATTCGCGACGACACGAAATCTTTTTTTTTTTTTTTTTCGTGTCGGGATGAAGAAACTCGACGGGGGGTTTTTTTTTCGCTCCAACGAGATTTCCGAAGTATTGCGCAGTTAATTGTCAAGTAATAATTCGAGTAACCGAGATTTGTAAACCGGAGCATTGGTAATACGGTATAAAAGTCGGTTTGTTACTCGAGGCATGGAAAACGTTTCACCTTCGTTCCGCACGATTGACAAAAGACAATATTCTATCGTTTTGTAGTTTACCAGCCGCAGAGACAGAGCAGCGTCATGACATAGCGCCGTAGAGAGTTGAGTAACAAGTCGATAGAGTCTTTCGTAAGCCGATAGCATAGAAACGGTTTAGTCCAATTGCAAAGCAAGTAAATTATTACGACGAGAAGCCTTCGTGCTCCAACGAACTCGCGGGCACGGGCGAGCGACTTACAAAGGACAACGAATTTTTTATTTTTTTTTTTTCACGATGGTCGTGCGTGATATCGAAACGTAGATTTACGTACAATGAAGACAAGCTTCCGGTCGACGGAATGACAATTGACAATTACTAAAACCACAACGACGAATAAAAATTCACGGACGATTTCGTTTCACGAAAGTCTTACGTGCGCAAGCGGAGGCGAAGCCCCGATATCCGTTCCGTTGTTTCACGATTCGACGGGGTTTATCCAAGTGTTTTTTTTTTTTTTTTTTTTCTCTTCGTTATAATTATATTCCGAGTCGTAGTCGGCTGTGTGAGTCCAACGTTCCACATCGTCAAGGCCACGGAAGCAAGAAAAAATATTTCTCTGCGCACATTCTGTTTTTAATTGTTTCGAATATTTCACGGAAAAAAAGATAAGATAGAGAGAGAGGGGGAGAGACGGGCAGAGAGCTTCGAGAAGGATACGAAAGTGAATTGTAAGAGGCAAACATGAGTGCGCACTCTCCCGTCCGTTTCTATATATCTCGCTCTCTTGGAATCCGGAAGCAATCAGACTCGCGTTTCTCCTTGGTTCTCCGTATACAAGCTACTATAACACCGTCGCTTGCTGCTACCGCGAACACTTCCTGCTCCCGTCTCTTATCCTATCGGATCGAAAAAAATAATCGTGAAAAAAAAAAAAAAAAAAAAAAAAAAAACGCGAGCAAACCGCAGTTTTCGGAACGATGATATCCGGCAGATTGTTATTCACGTCGAAAAATCCTTCGCGTATTTATCATCAGCTATCTCCGATCGTGACAACATCGGACGATCCATAACCTCGTAATGTAAAAAAAAAAAAAAGAAAAAACAAGCCGATCGCAGTTTTAGGAATATTTCGATGGTATCGAATTTTTTTTTTTTTTTTTTCGCGACAAAAATTCTATCGAGTTATCGGTAGCTATCATCGATCATGATGAACAACAACAGGACGATCCATAACATACGTACAATTCCGAGTTTCTCTGTGGGATCCCCCCGTTTGATTCTCCCACCTCGCGCTTCTCTCCGTCACACATCAATCTGTCTGACCTATTATTATGATTATTATCAACCGAGTGCGAGGCAGCAACACGAGCCCGACATTGCGCAACGTCTTTTATAATAGCTGTGTTCGCGGTGCCTGGTGCCTGAGTATAGAGGTAAGAGGACAGAGAGAGGGAGGCGGAGGAGTTTCAGAATTGCTGTACTAATGTCGGTACGGTGTGCCTTGTGTCGACGTTGTCATCGTCATTGGCGTCTACTTCTCGGCCTGTCGCAACTTATTCGGGACTTGATGATTCTGTTCTCCGTTTTATATTTAGCGAGATACACATATAGTTCGTTCCTCTGTGCTGTTACTATCGCGCGCCATTTACAGTATTTCCAATCTCTATCGCTATCGTCTCTAAGGTCGCCATGAATTCTACACGAATTTGCGGCCCCCGCATTGCCCCCGCTATCTTCCCACTATCTTCCTCGTAATTTTATGCATATAATAAACCATAAAACCCCTCGTAATATCAATCAAATCTCAACTGATTTACGTTTTCTTTGTTTCGAGATTATTCTCAGTTTGGTTAGTGACGAGAAAAATAAAAATAGCCGCCTTCGTCGGTGTTACGGAGTTATAAATCGCTGCGTAGATCGCATTTCCCCTCTCGGCGCCTACTTACTTACCCCCTCCCCCCCTCTCCCCTTCCCCGCCCCGCGCCGCTCCTGAATACACGGAATGGCAAAAGTTCGAAGTACAGACAAGTCGCTGCAAGAACGATACTCGAGTTTTATCTCCGCGGATCGGGAGGGGAATTTTACTCAGAGTTCGTAATAGCAATAGCCGAGATAGCTAATTTTTAAAACTTGTATGAGTCGATACTCTGTGAGACAATGAAAGACGACGAGCCTACGGTTTAACGATGGGTACGACGAACCCTCGGCTTTCCCCGTCGATGTTGTATACCCTAAGCTCGTCAAGAGACCCAAATATCGTCATCACCTTCGTCAGACTACAATCATCGAAGTCCCGTTCCGCGACCTGCCTCAATGGAAACCCGACAACGACCCTCAACGACAAGTGTTTCGCGTCCTCGAACCCTCTTTCCTTTCCCTGACCTCCCACCCCCCACCCCTTCCTCCTTTCTCCTCCCACAAATATCCTCACCTTTCTCGACGCACGTGCATTTCTTTTTTTTATTATTATTATTATTAGTATTATTATTATTTTTTTTTTATAAATTCCTCCGTTGCTTTCGTCGATTTTGCGCGATGTATTCGTAAATTTTTTTTTTTCTTTATCCAAATGATTTCCGCGCCCTCCGGACTCTGTTCCTCTTCCTTTCGTTATCTTTCTCGCTTTCTCCGTTTCTCCTTTTCACCGTCTCTCTATTATTGCAGACTCGAAAAATTCTTGACGAGAGCAATTCATGAGAGATAGAGGTGGTCTCGAGGGCGTTGCGCTTTCGTCGTGCAGTTCTCGCTATCGATGGTAGCGGATGAGTCAGAGATACTACTGCCTACTACTACTACTAATACTATTAGTTAGCAGGGTAGCCAAGTATCAGGGACAGCAGCGGGCCGGTGGTAGCCGTTGAAGCCGTTGGATGATGAAGACAGAACGTTGGAGCCATTCGCGTTGCGAGTGGCTGACTCTGTGCCCGAGCTCTGTGTCTTATATACCCGGGAGCGAGGGTCACGTGATTGCGAGACCACCTTCTCCCACTCCGGTGGAATCGCGCCGCGCTTCGTTCGCCTTCTTGGCTCGTAACGACCACGGAATCGTCGTCATCCAACGTCCTCGTCTTTGGTTTGTTCGTATATGTCTATCTCGTGACTGTACAAGAGCCTCAAACGGCACGTACAAGATTACACCTAAGAAGTATAACGTTCCCCTCTGCAACCTCCGTTTCATCTTCTTCCTCTCGTCTATAGTATCCTGCATATCGAAGACCGCGAAACAAAAGGGCGTATCGTCGAACACTTTAACGCTTATAGCGAATTCGAGATAAGACCTTCTGTTTCGCGATATTTTCGCGTACAACGCTCGCCGACGATGCCAAACAAGTATCAGACAAAGTTTGTGTCTATAGTCACACGTCTCGTTGACATAAATTACTTATGCGCGGAGATGCAGTTGTAAAAGACTCGTATGCGTATTATTCTCGTGTTGGTAACGCGCATGCGTTAGATTCGTCGTCGTATTTATCGTCGAAACTTATCAATCGAAGCACGCGTGTGCGTATACGTGTACGAAGCACTCGGTAATAGCGAGACGTTGATATATACGGGACTCGCGCGCGCGAGTGTATGAGATACGAAAATATGCCCCTGTCGCACGCACACGAACGCTCGATATAATAGCGCGATGGCTCTCTCGACACGAATAACAGAACGTATTATTATCTATATTGGTATACATGTGTGTCGGTCTCGTATACCCGTGTAACGACGACGAGTTTGTATATACATAAGAATAAATATGTTATTGCGTAGAGAGAGCTGAATCTGTTGAAAATTGTTTTGATTGTTATTTTTTTTATTCGTTTTTTTTTTTTTTTTTTTTTTTTTTTTTTTCTTATGACGTATCGCTCGGACGCACACGCAGAGAAGAGAGAATTGAACGAGAGGCCCGAAGATTGAACAAGCGGTCGATTGATAATAATAAAAATAATGGGACATATCGAAAAATATATCGAATATGTGTTGCGAAAATACGAATTCGTTTCGTTTGACGCGATGAACGTCGGGTCACAGCGAAACGCCGTTAAAGGTGCTGTCGACGAACGCACACGATTATATTTAGAGCTAACAAGACACAGCGAAGAGCATAGCAATAAGATTGAGAGAGAGAGAGAAAGAGAGAGAGAGAGAGAGAGAGAGAGAGAGAGAGAGAGAGGTGGAAGCCGAAGAGGCAAACGGAGGTGGCGAGACTTTCGGGAGATGGTCGCTGGTTCTCGTTCCGCCCACAAATTCTGAGGCGGTGAATTATCGAAATTTCCCGGCCAAGAAATTTATCCGAGAAAAAGAGGAATTTTCGGATTACTCATGCATTCCACAAATAATTGGATTAGTTGTTATAGCATATCGTTTAAAATTTGAATGATTCGTTATCGATTACGAAAGGGGAGAGGGGGTCGGAGGGTTGGAGGAGTTCGCATAAGAAACGAAACGAGAAGACGATCGAAGGAGAATGAAAGAGAGAAAAGAGGGAAGGAATGACACTACAACCAGAGTAGAGAAGTGGGTTCGGGTTACGTGCGTAACGACCTTCTTAAATTCGGGTCGCGTCGCGCTCGAGCTGAAGAGGAAAAGGCGCAGTTACGCGGAGCTGCTGCCTTAGGCAGCGGAGGACGACGCGGAGGAAGAAGAAGAAGAAGAAGAAGAGAAGAGAATGCGACAACGAAGATGTAGTCTCAATAGAAGAAAACGAAAAAGACAAAGACGAGGAAGAGAAAAAAAAAACGAAGAAAAAGAAGGAGACTATTGCGATAGTAACCTACATTGGAGCGGCAGAGCTGTATACAGCTTTCCTGCAAGCTGCAGGTGCACTTGTTCCGTCCGTTGGCGTGGGCATTCGTTCCATCGGCTTCTCTCCGCTGGTTCACGGACTCTTCCCTATCCAGTTTGTTTACGGATAGCCCGCGACGACGCCGTTACGGTTATGAATCCGGGGGCGAGCACCGTGCGGTTGAGGAACCGGGATGACGAGATAAGAGGATAGAAAACTACGGGCACAGGCCGTATGGTATGGTATACTTTACAGGGTAAAACTCTCGAAGGCATCATGTATATCGCGGTGCAAACTGGCTGAACGATGGAGAGGCAAGAGAGCTAAAGTACCGCGACCTCACACCCGATTCACGCCGATG